>OY728161.1:1942942153-1945797153 GCA_963277665.1 Viscum album | reverse complement strand
TTTTTATGTTTCAAAATAATAAATTAATTCTTTGAAATAAATAATATGTACATGTATGATAAAAAATGATCAAAGATGATAATGATTATTCTTAACAACAATGTATTTTTTTAAAGAAAGAAGTCTTTCAATGATGAATAATTAAGGTAGAAACTCCTTGAAAATGAGTTCATGATATAAATTTAACTCCATAAAAACATGAGATGAAGTAAAATATAATCTAACCATAGGTAATATTGTACCCAACTTATAATAATAGAGTTAAAGAAGCATGACCACAACTCAATGAACAGATATTGTGTTACCAAAAAACATTACATCATTGGTAAATTTTTAATGAAAATCCTTTGAATGTGAAAAAATTATATGAAAAATTAAATACCTTTAATTTAATTATAATTAATATATAAATAAACACATGAGAATTATATACCCCACATAAAATAAAATAAGTATTGAATATGAAAATTTCCTCAAAAAAAGGAAAATTGAGATAATAAAACACTTACCTTATCACTTGAATTACATATATCGATTTAACCTTCAGTATAATAAACATAACCAGATTAATAAACTATTTCATTAACTTATAAATATATAGTAACTTTTTTTATTTTTAATTATAATCATTTATGATACATTTATTATTTAATTATTTTTTATTTTCTTCCTCGGATGTTAGTGATTTTGATTACTTTATATATGCTCTGTAATGTTGATGTTGATCTCCATTCATTGTTAACAAGTTCATATTCAATATATTATTTAACTTAATGGAATATATTTTCATTAATTATTTATAATTTTTTAATTTCTTTCCATGAGTTTATTATTCATGATTCAAGAAAATGAAATCGATGAAGATCTTGTTTCGGGTAACTTACCGATATCAACAGATTTTATTTTAATGATAATTGATTTCTATGTCAACCTTTCAGAATTATATTCATGAAATATATTTATATTTAATATCATATATATTTATGAAATAAATTTTATAACCATCTATATAATGTGTTGATGAAAAAGAAAACATGTCATTAATAGAAAAGTTAGAGTGCATGTACGCACGGGCGATGTTTTCATTTTTCAATGAATGGAATTAAAAGAAGGTAAATAATTTTTTGTAATTAAAAATTATAATTATTCCATATATACTATATTTATTCATTAAATACAATCTTATAAACATCCATGTAATATAGTGATGAAAAATGGTGTACATCGTTCATGGAGGCGGTTGTCTGCACGTATGCATGAGTGGCGTTTTCATTTTTCAAATGGATGAGAGGGGAATGGATAATGTTTATAACATGAATATAATAAAATTTCAGTATAATAATGACACTTTTTCATTATGTTAATATCCTTAGAATAGGTTTTTATTATGATGGATGAGAAGGATAAAGAAGAAAAGATTAGGGGTGGAAAATACTCATATTGAGAGTTTAAGACTTCTTTTGAAAGACTTCCTGGAATTGGAGGAATATGGGTACTTTATTATTACCAAGGGATCTAAAAAGTGTATAGAAATTATAATATAGGTAAAATGGCCAGTGTTTCAAGAAAAATTTTAAGGCTATTTCTTCCTTGAAGTGGATATAAGTGATCTCCTTTTATAGCTAAAATAAGGGACTTTTTCGTGCAATTGAATGGTCAGTAAATGACTAATATGAAATCATAGGGGGATTAGGTGATTTGGGTGAGAAATGGTTGGTGATAAATGTGGTTATGACTTTATAACCAAATAAATTTATCTTAGGAGTTCTATTTCTCATGTACACATAAAAAAATCAACCTACATTAAGTTATCCATTTTTACCCTTATTAAACTTGATTAAAATTTAACCATGGTAAATATTTTTTAACATAAAATATAAGATAAAACCTCATACCTAATTTAAAATTGATAAATATGAATTTTGAATCCATTTAATCTAATTAAATTTCTAAATATGATAAAATCAAATTTTAAATTAAAACATAATATATAAAGAAAGATTTTTATGAAAGATTTTTTATTCTTATTTCTTATCAATTAATTATTTAATGATTGGTAATATATTGTTTTATATTATTTAACATCATATTAGGGTCATAATTTCAAATATATAAGTTTAATTTATTAATATTAAAATTATAAAACCCTTATAAAATCAATTCTTTGAAAATTACTATTTTACTTTTACTGTGGTAATTATCTTTAACCTCGGCAACTTAATTTTATGACTATAAATGAAACTGAACTTATGAAATTATTTTAATATTATTTTTAATAATATTAAAAAAAAATTAATTTTCTAGATTTGATAAAAATTAATTTTAATATAACCATGCATAAAAACATTTTTAGAAAATTGTAATTTTATGACCAAAATGAATTAATTATTTTTACTCATCTTGTAATAACTATTATATGAATGTTAATTTATTTCCATGGAAATATTATCAATATATTTCATTCAAATCAACCTTTGGTAGTGGTTAATTTTATTAAGATAAAGGTACATAACACCTTTAGAAAAACATTCATTTGTAAAATATCTCTTTTTTATTAAATAATCTTAACCAAAAACCATTAAAATTAATTGTTTATATTAAAAAATTTAATTTCAATAACCCATTGATATTAAACTATTTCTATTAATTTTATAAATACATCATATAACAATATGTGACTCATAAAAAATATTTTTTATAATAAAATATTTCAGTTGAATATTTTCTTTAGTTTCATTATTACATTCTCATAATGAATTATATTTATCTTGCATTGTAATATTTTATATAAATAAATTTAATAAATGATTGTTTTAGTTTAGTGATATGTCTAAAAATATATATTCAACATAGTATTTATTTTAAATGGAAGTATATACTAAAATCTTGATGTGATGCAATCTCCCCCTTAAAAATTACATCCTTTCAATTTTATTATCACTCACTAAGGAAAATATATAAGGTTATATATAAGATAGACAAGGATGAGGATATAATTTACCACTCACTAGTGTATGTAAGAATATAAAACTCTTATTTTACTTTATAAAGTCATATAATGACATTCTCCTCCATTTGTTCAAAATATGCCTCCTTATTTTTATATAAGTCTTAAAAGTTTCTAGAGATATACCGTTCAAAAATTCATTTTTTATCCTATTTCTAACCAAATACTAAAACCCATATGGCTATGATAACATCAAATAAAATTAGATTTAATTATCAAATGAATAATAAAACTAAATACTATGATATCTTCACCAATGACACTTTCATTTCAACTTATGATTCTTTCAGTTAAAATATGATATAATTGGATCAACTAATTTCTACTTCAGTTTAACCTAGTTTTCCCATTGTTCAATACACTATTAGGTTCTCTAACCTAATAATTTATATACTATAACAGCAAATTATATTTAAATCCTTAAAAATGGTTCATAAATAGTGTATTAATTAACCAAAGAATATCCATCAGAAGTTTCAAATGAGGTGTGTAGTTAGGTCCACTGGTTATTTACTAATTTAAGATTGTGTTGATACTCAACCAACCCTTTTATGGTTACTACCCCTAGGTGCATCTTTACCAATGACCGGATCTACTTTTTTATAACCAAAGGGGAATGTTATTTCTAAAAATATACACACTCTATAATTTACGAAAATTTTAGTATTTTTTCAAAGAATACTCCTTATGGGTTTCCTTAACTTTTTCTCATACTAATTTACATAATAATAAACATTAATCCACAAAATAACTAATTTATCATCTGATACCAACTGAGATACCCCTGACCTACACTCTAAGATTTGGTGTTTAAAGTACGTACTTTACAAATGGATTTGATAAAAAATGAGATAAATCAATCTAAACTTACATATAATTTAATAATTTAAGAATTAAATCTCACAATAGTCATACAAACCTAGAACATAAATATTTACTTTCTTTTAGGATTAGATACATAAAAAATTTGTTGTGAACATTATCCATATTCTCACCATACTAGATTCCCTTCTATAAATATCCTATATTATACTCATCTTCACAAATTAGGGAATGTAAATAAAAATATAGGGATGAGATCAAATTATAATTAAGGTAAAATCATATCAATGAGTTATCAATGGTTATAGAAAAATAATATGAGAAAAAATGATCATAGGATAAATTTCATATTAAAAATAATATATAAAATAATAGTTGTCTAAAAGTCAGGATATTAGTTCATATAATCTAAAATGATAAATCATGTACCATGTAATAATAGTTTTATATAATAAACATGATCTACAGAGCATGAATATAGGAATATGAAATAAAAATGTGGTATTTCATGGAAACATTTCATAACAATGAAATATGGAACAAAAATAATACTAGGAAAACATTACATGGTGATTCAGGGATCAAAATATCACAACCCATTATGTGGTGGTTCAAGAATTACTTCATGTGACCCATTAGTGACTCATGAATCATAACTCATAGCCTATTAGTGACTCGGGTATCATAACTTGTGGCCCATTAGTAACTTGAGTATTATAACTCATAGACCATTTTTATCTCATTAGATAAAAGGCACTTACCAATGAATTTGAGCTGTATATAGGAAAAAATCAATACATATGTATGTTATAAGATATCGATAATTCATCTTATCATGAATCTAATGAAATTAAAATGGGTTTCATATAATTTACAAATGGTATTAGATAATATGAGATCAAAAGTAGTTCAGTTGATACCAAAAATTAAGTAACCCAAAAATAGTATTTCATAAAATAATTTAGAAGGTGATTCATGAAAAATTACACCAAAAGAGACTGAAACTTTTAAGATAAAAATTAATATGGAAGAAAAATCACGAAAATATATTTCATAAAAAAATTTAAACCTTATTATAAAAGACAAAGTTATAAGTAACCTTCAAAAAATTCAATAAAGTGAAATGAAAATATTTTTAAAATACCACTTAAAAAAGAAATTACAATAACATAACCTTGAAAAATATATAAATTTTTTCTAGAGTAAATGTGGAGTGGAATATAAAATATATGATAATGAGAGAAATTTTTTTTTAATATTTCAAAAATAGCTTTCTTGAAACCCACATCATAGAATGGATAATAAAACATTATTTTGAAAAGTGATATAGGGGAATAAGGATAAAACTAACATAATCCATTATTTGGTTTCAAAATAATAAAGGAAATAAATTTTGGAATGAAATAATATATAAATGTAGGAGAGAGAACCATTAAATGGGATGATTATTATTATTAACAATGTTTCATTTTTAGGAAGAAAGTAGTCTATCAATGAAGAATAATTAAGGTTTCAACCCATTAAAAAGGAGTTCATGTCAAAGAAATTTAAATCCCTATAAAAATGTGATGAATAAAAATAAAATTCAATCATAAGGATTAATTTACCCATCATAAACGAATAATTTTCAGGAAGACTAATTATAATTTTATGATTGTAAAATGAGTTTAAAAAAACCTTACGCGTTTTATAACTTTTGAATCAAATTACTTTGAATTTGAAACCATTTTATGGGTATTAATTAAATTTAATTTCATAATTATTATGATATAAATACATACATGATAACTATATACACAATAAAAAATAAAATAAGCGGTGAATATGGAATGTGTCTCAAAGAAGGAAAATTTAGAAAAGAAAACTCTTACCATAACTCTGAAATTACAGAGAAGAACATTTACCATCATTATAATAAAAATAAAAATATTTATAACATATTTTATAATATTATTCATATATATTACCTTTTATAATTTTTAATTATAATCATTTATTCTACATATATTAGTTATTTTTTATTTATTTTCATCATCAAATGTTATTGATTTTGATTTATGCACACATGCTTTATAATGTAGATATTGATCCACCTATAAATTGATACTAAGTGAATCATTAATAGATTTTATAAGGTACTCAAATATATTTTACTTAATGATTAATAAAGTCTTAATTTAATTCTATGATAATTTTATTAATTATTTTTGAATATGAAATTAGTGATAGTTTTGGGTAATTTACCGATATTAATGAATTATATTATAATGATCAATTATTTTTGTTTCATGAATTCAAAATATTAATGAAATCTATTAATTATTAATATAATATATAATCATAAAATAAATTTTTTTCACCATTCATTTAGGTAAATAATGAAAATTGAAACACATTTTCTATAGAGGTGATAGTCTGCATGTACACATAGTTGTGATTTTCATTTTTCAATAGACAAAAAAAAGAAGATAAATAAGTATTTATATATAATGAAAATAATTATTAAATAGGTATAAAATTTATTAATTAAATAAAATATTAAAACCATCCATGTAATTAATTTATGAACAATGAATTATGTCGTTTATGGAGGCAATAGTATATACATACGTACGAGCGACGATTTCTTTTTTCAAATGGGTGAGAGGGGAAAAGATAATGGTTGTAACATGGATATAATAAATTTTAATTATATAAATGATACTTATGTCATTATACTAATAAGTTTATAATTTTTTCGGAGGATGATGGATGTGAAAGGTAAAAAAGAAAAGGTTAGGGGTGGATAATACTCACGTTGAGGATTTATGTCTCCTCTTGAAAGACTTCTTGGAATTTGAGAAATTTGGGAACTTTATTGTAACAAATTGATACCAAAGTTGTAAGGGGATGTTATGATATATTAAATGGGTAGGTAATAAAAATAAATTTTAAGGATAAGTTTGGGTTTAAGTGGGTGTAAATGAGATCCTTTTTTGGTGAAAAAGTGGGATGTTTCCTTGAAATTGAATGGTACGTATCGGGTAATGATGTAATTGCATGGGAGTTAGGAATGTTAAGTGAGAAATGGTTGGTGATAAATTTCATTATGACTTTATAACCTAAATAATTATATATATATATATGTTCTATATCTTAGGTAAACAAAACAAAATTTGAGGCACTTTAGGTTATCCATTTTTACCATTATTAACATTGATAAAAAAAATTACCATGGTAATTATGTTTTTACTAAAAATATAATATGGAACCTCCTTCCTATTTTAAACATGATGAATCTGAATTTTGAAACCATTTATTATAATTCAATTTCTAAATATGAGAAAATTAACTTTTAAATTAAAAATAAGGAATTGAATGAAAAACTTTCTTTGTAGAAAAATTAATTTTTATAAATTAGGTATTTCTTTTCTTATTTAATATCAATTATTAATTCAATTTTTAGTAATATATATTTTTATATGTTTAAACATAATATTATAGACATAATTTTAAGTAGATAAAATTAATTTATTTCCATAAACATTTCACATCCTTTATAAAATGAAATCTCTAAAAATTGAAATTTTACTTTTAATGCGGTAATTATCTTTAACCTTGGTAATTTAATTTTGTGTCTAATGAATCCCACCAAATTAATGTTGGAAATATTGGAGCTGGGAAAATACTAAAAACCAAATTTATATTAAGTTGAAATGAAAAATGATAGAATACATGACCCCTCGATGGTTATGTAATTCGGTTACACAATCATGTAACCCTTAAGGGGACATGTGATCATGTAAATCCTAACTAATTCACATGGTGCATCAATTATAAGAAAAGTGGTTTCCTACAATAGGGTTTACATGAAATCTCATGGAATAGTATTTTTCATGAGATGTACCAAAAACACAGGTCACCAAACTCCAAATACCTTAGGTGATCAAATCTATTTATGATGGGACTATCATGTGGTCACTATTGTTTATGCAATGCATGTGGAGTCAAGTGATTTCCTGAAAATAAAATAGCCACCCAACTTAGCTAAGTGAAGTTTTATAAAATGGGGGGACCATGAGGTCACTATTCATTACATGATTCCCCTCGAAGTCATAATATGGCCCCATCACAACCATATCATGCGACCAACTCCAGAATGAGGCTGCCCAAGATGATCACTTCTCACTATGACTGTTTCTCACCTAAAAAAATGGGGAGATGTCATTGATGACATGTTAGTTACTCAAATGAGGTGATAATACATTTAAGACTTATATGTATAGTCCTTCAAAAAAATTAATCCAGGGTACATAGCATGTTCACTATGTAAAGTGTCATAGATATAGGGGGATAGTCATATAACCCCCCCCCCCCCAATCTGACACTCATAAAACAAAGGTTTAAGAAGGAATTGAAAGATGGAGAGAGAATAATGGGATTGAATTTTCTAGATTGGAGGAATAACATGATCTTAATTCCTTCCTATTAATAAAACATGATGATTAACTTTGAAGAAATGAAATAAGATTGAATGATCTCTTTTGTGATAGAAAATCATGTAATAACCCTTAGAAACGCAATCTCATGATAACTTCTTGTTCATGCTATCATGAGATGGTAATAAAATAACGAGATGTCCAATTGGACATGTGACCATGACATGTAATCACCCAACCCCATATCAGTTATGTGATCACATGGAAAATATTCCCTTTCACTATTCATGACTCCATAGCCTTTACACAGTGTTCATGACTTTGTCAAATCACACAGAGCACATGACCCCATGACATTCGTGTGACAACCTAGCCCTCAGTGGTGTCACTCAAACTCTCAAGAGTCCTCCTTCTCTCAAATGGATATATCCCTTAATTTCCTCCAACAATCTCTAACTCAAAAAGCTATAAACCATATGATTTTAATCTAACCCTCTTTCCCATCAGTGGTCAAGGGTCCATGTGAACTAGGAGAACTCTGATTCCTGCTATGAATAGAATACATAGAATGCCTTCCAAAGGATTTATACCCCATATCTAATGAATATCTCTATAATTGGTCTTTCTATAATGGAATATTTACTATAAAGACCAAAATACCCCATATTGATTTCACATTTTCAATATTAATTATGAATGGTTATTCTTTTCCTTATACAGATATATCCCTCACAGGGGATTATAATCATTTTTCATTAGGGTGGCCTCAGTTTGTAATCCCCACACCTATATGAAATGTTTTTGACCTCTTAATATCTCTTATTTCTCACATAAATAATAACCCATGTGGACCTGGAGACTTGTAATGATCATGCCATTATCATAATAAAAATCATCTATTATGGGAATACACCTTAGGTGTAAGACCCTACCATATATTTTTCTCCTTCAAAGGGTCATACTCTGGATGAAGAAGCTCAAGGTGGACTTATATTGATAAGCCTCACTCAATAATCTATTTTCACACCTTTTAGAGCATAGATTCTCATACCATATAAACTATGAGGACTCTAATTCCTATCATAATGAGGATATGTGTGATTCCTTTTTAGTTTTGATAGATATCCATTAATACCCCCATGTTTATTGGTCTTTCTATAAGAATATATTCCCCATAAATACTAGAATATCCCCATGCAGTTTTCACCTTATAATATTCCTTATCAAAACTCATGTTCTCTCTTATGGATTTTCAGTCCCCTACATGACTCATAATCGTACTTCTCTCAAGGAAGGATCATTGTGTAATTCCTATATCAAAATATCCCCATCATGGGTATTCTCCTTTAATGTAATCACTGGCCTCATTTCCTTTTATTAAAAGGTATATATTTTAAAATGAAGCCTCTCAGGGTAGCATCAACATGTAATTCCCATATTGATTCAATTTGGATCTCTCATAAAATGATTCTAATATTTTATTATTTCTTATTTATAAAATTTAGAATAAAACACATGGTCTTAGATATCAATAATTATCATTCCATTAGAATGATAAAAATTCCTAAAATATGGGCCTCATCTATAATTCCATAAGATTTTGTGAAATATTTTTTTCGAATTAATTTAATATTTTTAATATTTTTAATTTCACACAACATAAAATATAGGTTGTGTTATATGAAAGCACTAAGTTATTATATATTTTTACACAACACCATGTCAAGGTTTCACTACATGCAACACATAGATTATCTTGCATTATATGAAACACAATGTTTTGATTATGTTACACATGGTGTTGATTTCTTTTGATATATTGTGTTACATGCAAGACCAAGTTTTACTAAACTACAATATACTATTATTATTTTTAAAAAAATATTATTATAGTTACCACCTAGCCATTGGAATGGAAATTATAAATAAGATTAATTAAATTATGAAAATATGATTTAAACATGTACATAAAATTAATCCGTTGGTCATCAATTATCTATAAATGAAAGTAAGAACTATTTGAAAATAATGAAATTTATTTTCTAAGAAAACTATTTTCCTATGTACAAACACCATTTTATATAAATTAATTTAAAAAACCACTATTGGTGAATGTTTTTAATAAAATTTATATATTAAATATTTATTCATATTTTTTGACACTCATATTATAGATTTTATAGGCATAAGATAATAATAAATCCAATTTTATGATTAAAAAGATATATTTTTCAAAAGGGTAATTTTAGTGCCTATTAATGGTGAACCCATTTTAAATCTAATTTTTGAAACTTTTATAATTTTTAAATGATATAATAAACTATTTATTTTAAAATGGGATATAAAAATTTACTTCGGTTGAATTTTTGGTATTTTTCTAATAAGTTTCATGTTTTGGTGAATAGTGAAAATACTGAATTTTAATTGAAAACTGATTTTTTTAAGTTATTTATATAGTTAAAGTTTTATTTTAATTGGTTTTAAAGTATAATTAGTAAAATTTATAAAAATTAATCCAATTTGGGTCATTGGAAACAATTTCACATTGAAATTGTCAATAAAAACATTTTAAACTTTTGTACCTTTTTTACTTTAAAAACCTCTTTTCTCATTCTGTTAATGGGATTAATTTTAAATTAATTATAGAAAATTATTTGTATAGATTTATTAAAAATGAATTCTATATTTTTAAACATAAGTTAAAAATATATTAATTAGGTCTCTTTTATTTTTTTTCCAATATGAATAGTAACTTTGGTAATTTTTATTACAATAGTAAAGAGAAATTTGGGTATTTTAAGGTAAAAATAAAGTGATAAGGACTATAAAATGAACCTAAAAATTAATAAAACTTTATTGGATGAATATAATTAGACCCTTAACAAATAATTATATAAATTGAATATTTTAATGGACACTTTTCCATAAAAATGACTTGGATTTTATTAAAATAAAAGAGAGAGAGAAAATGGCACACTCTTACTTTTATTAAATATAATATTTTAAATATGGGATTAAATAGAAGATATGATCAACTATATATATTATAATGAAATTAAAAATGGTTTTATACATCATAGAAATTTATTTTTAATTTTCAGTGAAGAAATAATAATCATAAATAAATACAAAATGATGATGTAATAATTATTTAATTAATCAAACAATGAATTAAATAATATTATAAATATTAAAATAAATATAGTTTAACTTAATTAAGATGATACACGAATTTTATGGGTGAATATAAAATTTTTGGGGTATATTAACTTAATGTTTTTAAAGTTATCTTGTTGTATTGATTTTCTTAAAGTCAAAGTATTGAATAGTGTCAAAATTGACACTTATGATATTCTATGAAAATAATATTTTTTTAAATTATTTTGAATCTTAATAAAGAAAAAGAGGGTGATATTTGTTCGAAATTATCATAAATTTTCTATTTATAGTAAAATTTAAAATTTATAAGTAAAAATTACATCTTCTTAGTATAGACAAATTGGTTATTATAGTTAAAATTAAAATGGGTTAATTTCGAGTTAATCAAAATGATAAGGATTAATATAACTCCAAAATTTGTCAAAAATTTATTGGTTGATTATATTAAAACATTATCTCTTCTTATCTTAGAATAAATTAAATTTTGGTGGTATTTTTATTTATTTTTAATTTATTATAAATTAATCATTTTAGAAATTCCAAAATTCCCCCCCTCTTATAAAAGGGAACATCTTCCTCACCTTTACACACAATTAAAAACATATTTTTTGGCCAAACTCGGTCCAAATATTCTTCCAAATTCCCTAAATTCATCATATAATCCTTACTTTGGGATGAAATCCAACCAAATAATTCCTTTTGTAAAAATAAAAAAGAGATACCCAAAGAAGATATAATGTTCATCAATGAATGTTTTCATTTTATTTATTCCTCGAACCCCATAAATTATTCTTATTACATGATTATTTAGTAAACTAACTATCATAAATATACTAATATTTTGTTATTATAAGTTTTTTACCTAAACTTACACATACTTTCATCTAATGGGTAACGAACTTACGAATCTTGTGTACGGTGAACTACCACCTCACAAAAAGATATTGTTCGTGTTTCCTTTACCACCTATCATGGTTGGGAATTATGATGGAAACTCTATTTTTATATGATATATATGGTATTTATGATATATTTATTCTCTTTAATTATTATATAAAGCATACCTTCATGATTTCCATTTGTTTGAAATATGGTAACTTTGTTTTTGGACATATAGACTACCGCCTCCTCAAAGCGGTCTAATTCATTCACACTTTACATGTAATGTATTAAGAATGGTTTTAGTGAACTTATATGATATATGTAAAAAAATAATTCTACTATAATTATATTATATATATTCATATATTACATTTACTTTCTTTATTTAAATATGATAAGAAAATGGAAACAACATTCAAACGTATGTACGACCTACCATCTTCATGATCATTGTATTTCATTTTCTATTTCTATTTTTTAGATTATTATAAATAATTATATACTGAATATATATGATATTTATGTAATTTTTATTAATATATAAAAATATCAAATCATGATATAATTATGAGGACAAAAAATATAGAAAATCAAAACACATGTGAAAAAACAAAGTGGTTATTACTCGAAACGTAACTTTAATATGGAATTATTGATAAAAGGGTAACAAAAGGACATAAGTAAATAATATATGATATGATAAAATTTAATGAGGTTATATAATATATTTATAATAAATTTATACTTATTATATAGGATGTTTTCATGAGTACAATGTGAGTCAAGACATAAGGTAAGGGATTTCCATCTCACTTTTATTTTCTTTGAGAAATAATCCATGTTCACCACATATTTATTTTATGTGGTGTATATACTTCAAATGAATGTATTATATGATACTTATACTTAAATTTATGGGTATTTACATATCCATTTAATGATCTATATTTCTTGAGGTTTATGGTTCAAAGGTTACTAAATCTGGAAGGGTGCTTTGTCTCAATTTTCCTTCTTTAGGACACATGTTATGTTATGCACCTATATTATTTTAAAAAGTGTATATACTGTACTTTGAAATTTTTTATCACAAATATAATTATTTTCATGATATTATATGTTTCAAGTAATTTTATTCCCCCTTCATTCAGAAATACTTTTCCATCGAAACAATGTTTTATAAAAATGTTTTTAAAATGTTTTTTAATGAACTTTTAAAAATATTAAAGGAAAATGATTTAAAAGATGATTAAAATGGTTTTAAAATACTCATTTATAATATTTCAAGGTCATTTTAAACAAAAAAAGGTTTGATAAATTTTTATTATTTAAAAATACTTTCTCAAAGTGGAAAGGAAGTTTTCTTCAAAAAAAAGTTATAAAAATATCCTTTAAAATTCTTTTCTATCTAAGATAAAATCCATTGTTGTTACTCATGACTTACTAAGAATATGATACAAGGTTAACATTCATATTATCACTCTAAATGGTTTATACTTTTATGTAATGGTGTTTATGAATCCCATTACTTTTCAATGTGATATGCTATGATAAAGTGTTTATAAAAACCAATTATTTTCGTGATTTCTGATGTGATGAATGATTTATGATCATTTGGATTATATATATATATATATATATATATATGATTTCATTATGTGATGCGTGGGACCTATGTCTCCCTCTAATGAATTTTGTAGAGATTTATATCTCATGAGATATACATGGATAGAACGGGGAGTGAACTCAGTTTAATAAAGGACTTTGTCTACTAAGATGGTCATGGTAGTGAACCTTGACTACTAAGATGGTCATGGGAGTAAACCATGACTACCAAGATAGTATAGGAATTGAACTCATACTACTAAGATATCCTCATTATTGATTCCTTGACTACTATGGAAATCATTTTATATTCTTATGTCTATGCCATAATTCCATGTATTATTTTATGATTTCATAGAATATTTTATTTGATTATTTATGAACTTTTATGATTTATTCCATGAAATGATATCTGGAACTTTGATATACAAGATATGATTTTTAAATGCTTTTTTTTAAATATTTGTTATGATTTATCTCTCTCTTTTTTACTATTAATGATCATCTAAGTACACCCTTTCTTATGTTTCTTTTCTCTAGGATACAAAGAATGGTATTAAGTCTGATATGTCAAAAGGGGTTCTAGTTATGAATAAATAAGTGGGAGAAGAATTAGATGTGTTTTGAACCAGTTTTTTATGTTTCAAATATTCCAAAGACACTAAACTGATATGGTCTTTTAGCATGTGTTTGTGTAATTTTTGAAATGTTCTCCAAAAATGAAAAAATATAAATGTACTTTATGATGGGGTCATTATAGTTGGTATCAAAGAAAAGGTTTAGTTAACATTTGGAAAATAGGATGAAAAAACTTTAGTAATATCCTGAGCTATATTACTAAGTATATTTCTAGGGATTTCTCTAGTGATAATCCTAAAGTGTCATATATTTAAAATTAAGTGCCTTGATTTAGGCATCTTATAAGTAATTTTTCTTGATTATGTGTTTTTATTCTATGATAAGTGTTGTTCGCATTATGATTTCTAATCTTAATTAGTAGTAGGAACTAAAAGTAATAGGGTTAACAATGAATGTTTCATATGTGGAAAGTATGGGAATTATGCATATTGATTTCCTAAATGGAAATCTTGTGAAGGTAATCAGGAAGGTGGTACATGTATTTGTTATAATTCTGAGGATAAAGAGACCACAAACTACATGTGAAAGTTATAGGATGTTCTAATAGTACTGTTTACATTAGACATAAGAACCATGATTATATTGAGGTTGAGGAACCTTAATAAATGATTCATATTTCAAATTAAAGGAAAAATAAGATGATAAATCCAAAGTAATTATTTAATAATAATGTTGGATGATTGAAGTGTATATATTTTTGGAATTAAAAAATTATTTTATATAAATCAGGAACTGAATAATTATTTTCAGTATAAGTTTTTTATTAAGGATTGAAAATGATATTTTGAATAGAGTTGGATACTTAGAAAAGAGATTTATTAGTAATGTTATATTCATGGTAAACACAATATTAATGGGAATATAACCCTTAATATGTTCCTAATGTATAGATAATGTTGTTTTGATAAGGATGTGTTTGATATGAATAAGTAAATTGGATGGTACCGGTTACCTTGGAACTGATTAAAGATCTTTTTAAAAAGTGGTTTATACTATCACAGGTGGAATTTATGATATTTTTGGACTTAAATAATATATCCAATAATCTTTGGATTAATAAAGAATGCATGTTTTCAATAATAATTTATGGTAATTACCATGTTTTAAGAGAATACATGTTGAAGGTATTCACAAGTTTGGTATATGAAAAACAATATCTACTTTATAATATATGGGGGATCAATGATAAGCTATTTTTTAGAAATTTAGTGATTTTTTTTCTAAATTTTTGAACATTCATATTTTTAAAGGGTTATAAGGTTCATCATTTATGGAATAGTTTATGTTAAAATTTGATCGAGGTTTTTGAGATCAAATTATTATCTCACTATATGAGGATTTATGCATATTGGATAATGTTTTCTAACCTTTTTGTTATGATAAGGATATATGGAATGACATATCATTCTATTTATGGATATCATGATCTGTTAATACTTTATGAATGAAAAATTCACCATTATTTCTTAGAATAATAAATTAAGTGGAAATTGATCAAGGTATAACAAAGGGTGATATTGTGATAAAATCAAGTATGTATATCTTCTCCTAAAAATTCTTTAAATTTAGTTAAAAGGGTATTGAAATAAAAAATAATGTTATCATCATTTTTGATGATATCGATGACCATTTCCAAGCCTCTTTGGGTTATGCATTTGTGATCCTTAACTTTCTCCTAACCATGTTCTCTATCACTCTCTCTCAGAACCTGAATATTAGATTTCTCTTCCATATCCATGTTTTCACTTTCCACCTATGTTCTTATATGTGGAAACCTAGTTATGAGTTACTTTGGGAAACCATTATGTTTCCAAATTTCCCTTTTTAAATGGAGTTTTAGTATTGATTTTTCTTTTTGGGCTTTTATGAAAGGAACTTTCAAGTTTTAAACCTTTGATATCCTAGATGAATTTCAAGGTAAAAATTAATTTTAAGGGGGTGGAATGTAACTCTCTAGGATTTTTGGAAATATATATTTTTTGAATTAATTTATTTTTTATATATATTTTTCATTTCACAAAACACTGAAAATAAATTTTGTTATATGAAAGTGCCAATTTATTCTTGCTTAGTACGCAACATCGATTCAAGTTTATGCTAAACGTAACACTTAGATTAGCTTGTGGTGCACACAAAACTATGTTTGGATTATGATATACACAATGCATATTTCTTTTGATAACTTTCATTAAACACGATATTGGGTTTTACTGAACTATAATATATTATTAATATTATTATAAAAATATTATTATAGTTACCACCTAGCCGTTGGAATGGAAATTACAAATAAGATTAACTAAATTATGAGTATATTGTTTAAAAAAGTATATAAAATGAATTCTTTGATCATCAATTGGATATAAATGATAGTAAGAACTATTTTAAAATAAAGAAATTAATTTTCTAAGAAAACTATTTTACTATATACAAACACCATTTTATCACAATAAATTAAAAAAACCAATATTTGTAACTATTTTTAATAAAATTTATATATTAAATATTCAATTAAATTTTTCTGAACGCTCATAAAATATTTTTTATAGGCATAATACAATAATAAATCCAATTTTATGAATAAAATGATGTAATCTTCAAAGTGGTAATCTTACCACCTTTTAATAGAGAACCCATTTTAATTATATTTTTTGACACTTTTATAATTTTTATATGACAAAAAAAACTTATTATTTTAAATAGGGATATAAAAATTTACTTTGTCTTAATTTTTTTATATTTTTATGTTAAGTTTCATGTTTTGGTGAATAGTAAAAAATACTGAATTTTAATTGAAAACTACTTTTCTTAAAACTTATTTATATAGTTAAATTATTCTTTAAATATATTTTAAATTATAATTAGTAAAATTGTAAAATAATTAATGCAATTTGGGTCATTTAAAGAAATTACACATTGAAATTGAATATAAAAACATTTCAGACTTTTTTACTTTTTCACTTTAAAAACTCGTTTTCTCATTTCGTCAATGGGATTAATTTTAAATTAATTTCGGCTGATTTTTTGTTTATAATTTAGAAAAATATATTCCATATTTTTAGTCAAAATATAAAAATTTAATAATTAGGTCCATTTTATTTTTGGCCAATATGAATTGTAATTTGGTATTTTTTATTACAATGGTAAAGAGAAAATTGGGTAATTTAAGTTAAAAATATAGTGATAAAGACTATAAAATGACCCTAACACTTGAAAAAACTTTATTGGATGAAAATAAGTTTACCCTTAACACAAAATGATCTAAATATAATAATTTAATGGACAATTTTTTATAAATATGACTTGGATTTTATTAAAATCAATGAGAGTGAAAAAATATCACAATCTTACTTTTAATAAGTATAATATTTTTAATATGTAGTTAAATATAATATATGATTGAATATATGTTATTATGAATTATAAAATGTTTATCCATATCATAAAAAATTATTTTTAATTTTTAATAAAGAAATAATTATCATAAATAATTACAAAATGACAATGCATTAATTATTCAATTAATGAAACAATAAATTAAATGATATTAGAAATATTAAAATAAATATAATTTACTTAATTGTGGATATAAAAAAATCATGGATTAATATGAAATTTTATAGGTGTATTGACTTAATTTTTCAAAGTTAGATTGTTGTATCAATTTTCTTAAAGTCAATATAATGAATAGTGTTAAAATTGACACTTATGATATTTTATGAAAATAATATTTTTATAAAATTATTTATAAATCATAAAAATATTAAATAAGGACAAATTGGGTGAGATATGTCTAAATATATCATAAATTGGACATTTATGGTCCAATTTACACTTTATGTGTAAAAACATTCATCCTCTTAGTATAGAAAAATTGGTTACTATAGTTATAATTAAAATGTGTTAGCTTAGGGTTAATCAAATTTATAAGGATTAAAATAACACAAAAAATTGTCTAAATATATTAATTGATGATATTAAAATATTATAATGTATTATATTCTAATAAATGTTGTTTTTTAGGTATTTGTATTGATATTAAATTTATTATAAATTAATATTTTGAGAAATTCCAAAAGTGCCCCTCCCCTCTCTTATAAAAGGGAACCTCTTCTTCTCTTTTACTTACACTTAATAACATATTTTTTTGGCCAAATTTGTCCATATATTATTAAATCATCCCTCAATTAATCTTATAATCCTTTTATTGGGAATAAATCCAACCAAATATGTCATTTTGTTCCAATCAAATAGAGATATCCAAAAAGAGGTAACATTCATCAACGAACGTTTTAGTTTTATTTCTTACTTAAACCCCATAAATTATTATTATTGCATGATTATATAATAACCTTAGTATAATAAATATAATTATATTTTTTATTATAAGTTTCCTACCTACACTTACACACACTTTCATATAATGGGAAACTAACTTACCATGCTTTTGTACGAGGAACTAGCGCATCCGGAAATGATGTTGTTCGTTTTTCCTTTACCACCTCTAATGGTTAATAATTTTAATAGACACTATATTTTTATATTATATATATATATATATTATTTATGATATATTTATTATTATTTAATTATTATATAAAACATAATTTCATGATTTCCAAATTGTGGAAATATGTTAAATTCATTTGTGGATGTGTGGACTACCGCCTCCTCAAAGCGTTGTGATTCGTTGACACTTTACATAGAATATATTAAGCGTGGGTTTAGTAAAAATATATGATATATATGACATAATAATTCTAGTGTAATTATATTATATATATACATTTACTTTCATTTACTTTCTTTCTTTCAATACAATATGAAAATGGAAACAACGTCCATGCGTACGTATGACCTACCATCTTCATTAATAGTGTATTTCATTTTCTATATATATGTTTTTAGATTATTATAAATACATATATGCTGAATATATATGATATTTATTTCATTTTTATAATTCCATAAATTATTAAATCATGATATATGTATGAGGACAAAAAATATAGCAAATCAAAACACATGTGAAAAACAAAGTGATTATTACCCAAAACCTAACTTTAAGATGAAATTATTGATAAATGGAAAATTTAAGGCCATAATTAAATCATATATGATATTATATAATTTAATTATGTTCTTTAGTATATGTATATAAATTTATACATTTTATACAGGAGGTTTTCAGAAGTACGATGATTTTCAAGACATAAGGTAAGCGATTTCCATCTCAGTTTCATTTTCCAAGAGATATAATCCATGTTAATCACCTATTTATTATTTTGTGGAGTATATAATTAATATTAATTTATTATATTATGCATATCCTTAAATTTATGGTTATTTACATATCCATTTGATGATCTATCTTTAATGGGGTTTACGGTTCAGAAGTTACTAAATCGGAGAGGGAGTTTTGTCTCAATTTTCCTTCTTTGAGACACATGTTATGCTATTAACCTATATTATTTTATGAGGTTTATATATTTCTATTTTAAAAATTTTATCATGAATATACTTATTTTCATGATATTATAAGTTGCATGTAATGTTTTTCTATTTTTTTCGGAAATTTGTGTTCAATCAAAATAATGTTTTCTAAAAATGTTTTTAAAATGTTTTTCAATGATATTTTAATAATTTTCAAGGAAAAGGATTTAAAAGATTATTAAAAAAATAAAAGATTAATTTATAATTTCTCAAGATTATTTTCAAATAATAATGTTTTATAAATTTTTTATTATTTAAAAATATTTTTTCGAAGCAGAAAGATTATTTTCCTCAAGAATTTTTTTAAATGGATCATTCAAAATTATTTTCTATATAAGATGAAATACTTGGTTGTTACTCATTAATTACTGAAAATATGATCCAAGGGTACCATTAATATTATTACTCTTAATGGTTTATGTTTTTATAGAGTGGTTTTTATGAATCCCATTACCTTTCAATGAGATATGTTATGATAAAGTGTTTATGAAAACCAATTCTTTTCATGATTTATGATGTGATGAATGATTTATGATATTATAGAACATGTGTGTATGATTTCATTATATGATGTATGAGACCTATATCTTCCTCTAATTCATTGTGTAAATATTTATATCTCATGAGAT
The DNA here is from genome assembly GCA_963277665.1 of Viscum album. NCBI lineage: Eukaryota > Viridiplantae > Streptophyta > Magnoliopsida > Santalales > Viscaceae > Viscum > Viscum album. Next base: position 1,945,776,502 of record OY728161.1, on the reverse strand, counting down.
ATATATGGTTGTAATGGGGAATGAACTCAGTCCAGTAAAGGAATTTTTTCGCTAAGATAGTCTTGAAAGTGAACCTTGACTACTAAGATGGTCATGAGAGTATACCAAGAATAATAAAATGATATGAGTATTGAACTTGTAATATTAAGATAAACTTGGTAATGTCTAATTTACTATTATGGAAATCATTTTATATGCTTATGTGTATGCCACAATACCATGTCTTATGTTATGCTCTCATTGAATTTATTAATTGATTCTTTGTGAACTTATATGTTTTATTTGATGAAATGATATCTTTATCTTTGATATACATTATATGATTTTCAAAAAAAATTTATGTAAATATTCCTTATGGTTATTTTATGATTGATCTCTCTCTTGTTTACCCTTACAGAGCATCTGAGCTCACCCTTTCTTATGTTTCTTTTCCATGGGATACAAATAAAGTTGTTAGGTATGATATTTAAAAAGGGTTCTAGTTATAAATAAATAGTGGGAGAAGTATATGTGTTTTGAACCAGTTTTCCATGTTTCCATGTTTCCAAAGTCTCTAAACTAATACGGTCTTTGGGAGTGTCTTTGTGTAATGTATGAAATTTTCTGAAAAATGATGTAATGTCAATGTAAATTAAAATTGGGTAGTTATATCATCCTTATTTGTAATCCCTGATTATATTATCCTTTATTTTGAAGATAAATATTCCTGATGAAATTATGAATCTTTATAGACTCTGATTCCTTCCCTCCTAGGTTGTGTAGGATTACTCTTTAAGGGTATAGTCCTTGTATCTCATGTGAAAACATCCCCAAATATATCTTTATTGCATAATGTGAAACCACATGGTATAGTCCTATCATACAACCTTAAACTGTATTTATCAAACTATGTGGTATTTTATTCTTGCCTCAATGGGATATATAGGATGCCTCCCTAAGTATTAAACTAATAGAATTAATTTATATATACAATTCAGATTTAATTCACAATGATTTATGAATTTTTTATACTTTATTACTTTTATTTATGGTTGGTTTTTTAGGTAATATGAACATCAATAAAAAATGGAGTGATATTGTAAATTATTATATATTATAGGGTTTTCACATCATGAACATGATTCATGACATTTTTTCCTAGAGCATTAACTCCATCAATCCTGATATTGATCTGTAAAACTAGTACAATCCCTAAATTACCTAATGAGAAAAAGGTCAAAGTGCTAAAGAAATTCATGATGTGAATGTTTTGAGATCTAACTACAAATGGACACCCATGAATCCCTAATCCTATGAAATAAGTACAAGCCATGAATCCTTCGGATAAAAAAACTTTAGTGCATGAATGAAATTTATGTCATGAAAGTATCAAGATTGATACTCTTCATAGATCCCACAAATTGAATGTGATATGAAATATCGGAAGACTTGGAATTCCCATTCACTATGTAAATTGAATACATACAATGGGAATGTTTCAAGTGCTGATTTTAATAAAGACTCACATCATTAAACATTTTCACATCATGAGTTCATCTAGGATATTTCTATTCTAGTCACTTGTATGCTTCAATGGTTCATCATTTACACCTTTCTTTTGAATTTGTTTTATCTCATTTTTCTTTTGTTTTCCATACATTTATCTATGGATATTTTGAAATCAATAATTTTTATTTCAAATTACATTGAATCAAACTTGTTGTTGCTTCAAATTTTTAACTATTGGGTTTCTTCTTATTTCAATTCAGGTAAGAATATCGTTTTTGATTTATTTTTTGATCATTGATCTTTTTAAAGAATATGTTAATTATGTTACCTCTATTTCAATTGTTTAATTTTATCACCATTGTGTGAGGAAAATCCATATAGGGTTAGGGATCAAGAGTTAGTACAACAATTCATTAATGAGTCTCCAAATGAAAACTAGGGTATTTTATTAATTAAGTAATTAGTTTGATAATAAAATCACATTTCATTCCCTTGGATAATCTAGACCAAGATATTATAAGAGAATGAACCCAACCTAATTGGAATGAACCAAACTATGACCAATAGTTTGATTTGTTTTCTAAATTTTTAGTGTCACCTAATACATCTGGAATGGAAACCACATATAGAAAAAATAGTGGTTTCTAATATGTTTAAATCCAATTTGATGGAACAAATCTAAATTTTTAATTCTTTAAAAGATATACAGTTTAGGAAAATAGACCTACCCTTGTTAGATTTTGGGATATCCAATGTATAGGATCCCTAAAATTGATCCTAAACTCTTATTTCGTCAATTCTAGTTTACTCTAATTTGTTTAAAATAAATAAAACCCCCTTTTATTCATGTGAGGAATCCATTTTTAGGTTTCAAACATAATGTCACAATTTTTTATTGTTGGCTCCCCATGCACTACTAGAAAAGGAACCTATACCCACGGATTTGAACTGTGGGTATAGCCCCCCAAAACTATGGGTATAGGATATACCTACATTTTATAGAACCATAGAGAGTTTAAATATTGGTATATCTCTAAGATATACCCATGGTTTGAAAATTCTATACCCACAGTTTCAAAACTGTGGGTATAGGTGTATGCCACTATGCCATTAACCCTATACCCATAGTTTCAAAACCATAGGTATAGATGTTAAAAAATCACCAGCCATGGGTTTTGATCCCTAGACCGCATGTATACAATTCATGTGCCTAATCACTACACCACATTGACTTATAGGTATATAAATACATATTTACACATATATATTTCTCTAAACCATGGATATAGGTGGAAAACTATTTCAATAGGTGTTCCCCTTAAAATTTTTTTGCCTGATGGAAATATTTTTTCTCACCTTATCACGGGAAAGCTATACCCAAGTTTTTGGAAAACCATGGGTGCAAAAATGGTGGGTATTAGTCTTGAAAAAAAATGGTATACCCACCATTTTTTCAAAAACTATGGGTATAAGTGATAATTTACAACCTATACCCATGGTTTTCCAAAACCATGGGTATAGGTTCCCATCCAATACTTATACCCATGGTTTTTTCCAAAACTGTGGGTATAGGGTCATTTTCTAGTATTTATGGGCTCATCTGTGGACTTCCACTATTATACATATCTTTATAGTATTACTAGTTGGGTTTTTTAAATTTCTAATATAATCATACCCATGTGAAATTAACGATTATACATGGGTTGGTCAATTTTTTGCACTGCCATCAGGGATCTACTCTCAATATTATGACCTTTTTCATGGACCTAGGATTGCCTCACTCTCCCTTCTACCTCTTCCTATTTTAGAACTTTTACATGTGTATTAGTTTCTTCATATGTATCTCAGGGTTAGTGCATGATCCAGGCTCCTTTGACACATTCAAAGAGCCTAGAAACTCAAGAACCACTTTCTTTCAAACCTAAAATTAAAATATACCTTTCTACATTCCATCATATAACTATGGCTATGAATCAAAATCTTGAACCACACATTATTAGAAACACTCAATATTTTCCACTTGAACCATAGGGTGAGCGACCACTACTACTAGATTATGCCATTATGGACTATGGTTTTCCATTTATTAGTGGTGTCACACCTAGCATCATGTGTACTCCCATGTAGGAACACACATTTGAGATAAAACCAGGATTTATTCACATGATCTGGAACATGGGTTAATTTAGTGGACTTCATAGTTAGGACCCACACAAATATATTTTAAATTTTCTAGAAGTTTGTGACACCTTCCAAAATAAAGGTGTATCTTATGATGTATTTTGATTATGTATATTTCCCTTTTCCTTACACCATATATCCAAGTATTGGTTGATGAGTTAATCTATTAAATCTATTACCATGTGGGATGACCTGGAAAATAAATTCTTATAAAATTATTTCCAACATATATGTACCAAGAAGCTATGAAATGATATTTAGAATATTTCTCAAATATATTTTGAGTTAGCCTAATATGTTTGGGATCACTTTATATAATTGAATAAAAAGTTCCCACATCATGGACTCAATGTTTGGTTTTAAATTAAAACTTGTTACCATGTCTTTCTACCAGCCACTCACATTATGGTTGATACTACCACTGATGATGGACATATATACAAGACAACAGAAGTTGTTATATAATTACTTTATGAAACCTCACACAATGATATTATTTTGTAGAGTGATTTAGGTCCTCATCGATTTGGAATTCACTAAGTAGAAGGGACGACTCACCTTGTGTCTCGTGTTTCATCCCTTATAAAAAATCTAGAAAAGTTTCAACTGCCTCCAACCCAAGAACCACCACTTGAGAAATTTATGGATGTTCAATCCTATGATTTGTGTGGAGTCCCACACTCATATTAGGAATTCTAGGTTGGAATAGAGGAAAATTAAAATCAATATTGTAATTATTAGAATTATAATCAAAAACCCCAACTATTTTCACTTCCTCATCAATAAAAATACTTGTAACAGTTTTACCCACAATGACCTATTCAACAGAAGCAACATGGAAATCAAAGGTAATATCAATAGAGGAGTGGTAAATCTCCCACAAATAAATCAGGTACCACCTAGTTACCCACCATAGAACCAAGATCCTTGACTATAAAAACCCTTCCCTCAATAACTCTATCCCCCTAGGGCTCAATAGTTTCTACCTACTCAATAAGAACAATTCTAAAACAAGATCTATCAATAGAGCCACATGTAGCCCCACCTTATAAATTCATATCATAAAAAATTTCATATCACACTTTTTCAAAAAAATAAACCAGGATATGACTATGCCTGAAACAAAAATGAAAAATCAAATAGATCCTCTCTGAAATATCGAGAATCATGTTGGTAAATTTTTCAAGACTATCTCAGATCGACTACCAAGTACACTTCCCAGTTACGTAGAGACCCATACAATAGAATAAGCTAATATTGTAGTTAATATAAGTGAAAAATAGATTAAGTTTCAATAATCATGTAATAGTGAGGAATACAGGATATAAGAACTTGAATCGTGTGTGACAACCATTGACAAAGACTATGATGAGAGCACACACAAATATAATGAAGAAAAAATATATAATTATAGAAAAATGAAAAACTCAATTAAAAGAAAATATCATTAAATAATATGTCTTTGTGGCACTTAAACTATATAGAACAACTCTTCCATTCCCAGAAATGATTATATAATGAAAGATAGAGGGTTAATTTAAGAAATTTTTAGGTATGTTCATGTAACTCTGCATTAATATCCCATTTTCTAAATCAATTTATTAGATTCCCTCTTATTCTAAATTCTTAATAGAGTTTCTCTACAATAAGAGGAAGAGAGAAGACATAGGATTTACCACCTTAATTAAAGAGTTCCCTGTGATATTTTAGTTGAAAATCCAACCAAATATGAGAGATCCTAAAATCTTTTGGATTACATGAAACATTGTCTCTTGAAATTTTGGAAAATAATTATGTGATCTTGGTGTGAGAATTAATCTTATTCCAATTAGTGTTTTCTGAATACTATGACTCAAATATCAGATGATTGTAAGGGTGGAACTCTATCTCACTAATAGATCTATTAAGTACTGTCACAACCTACTGAAGTGAATTTTAGTTAATGTGGGAAAAATCATTTTCCCTACCAACTTTATCATATTAGACAGAGGGGAAATAAGTTGATTTTTCCATCATTATAGGGAGAACTTTCCTTACAACTGGTAAATCACTCATAAACTTCAATCAAGGTAGACTCATTTTCCAAGCCTGTAAATAACAAGTGGTTTTTGATCTGTTCAAAAAATACAAGAATAGTGGTGAGTGACTGGAATTCCAATCCATTTTACTGACTAATGAAAAAGAAGTTTTCATAGACATTGAAGATGATAGGGAGAATCTATCTCTTGATGAAGAATATGGAAGTGAATATGAGGAGGTATAATTCATTAATTATATGATAATAGATTCTTTTATAGAGTTTACACCCTGGGTTATTAATCCATAAAAAATTTAATTAAAACCTCTACGGATAACACTAAAATATTCATTCGTAGAGAGTAAAAATACATTTTTGGTCATTATAAGTGTCAAACTAAATCAAGATAAATAGTAATGATTTATAATGGAATTAAGAGGCACAAAAAATACATAGCATGGAGTGTGTCTGATATTAATGGGATTTTCCCCATGATTTATTCCCACAAAATTCTTTTGGAATAAGGATCTAAGATGAAATGTTGACCCCAGAGGAGACTCACCCCACTGATGAAATAAGTAGTTAAAAATGAAGTTCAGAAGCTTCTTAATTCTAGTCTTATTTTTTATCTTTGATAGTGAATGGGTGATCCTGCTACAAGTCATACCAAATAAGGGATAATTAACTATAATCAAAGGCAAAGAAAAATAATTAATCCCAACTTGAACCATTACTTGATGGTGAGTGAGTGTTGACTACAAATATCTCAATATATCAACCTAGAAAGTCCAATTCCCCCTTCTATTCAAGGATAATATACTTGAGATATTAGTGAATCGTGAATTTTATTGTTTCCTTATTAGATATTATTGATATAATCAAATACCTATTGACCCATATAATTTTTCAAAAACAATGTTTTTTACTTTTAGAAAATTCACCTATCGAAGGATAACGTTTGGAAGGTGTAATGAACTAGTGAAATTCTAATGATATATTACACGTTTGTTTTATGAAATAAAGGAGTCTATAGAAATCTTAATGGATGATTTTTTTGTATAAGGGTGATACTTTGAGGTTTATATGATTAATTTGGAATTGGTGTCACAATGATGTGAAGAGAAATGTATAGTGATAAATTGTGAGAAATTACTTTTCTTGGTATTCATTTTCCTTGGGAATACAATTTCAAAACATAACATAGAATTCATCATAGTGAAAATAAAAGTAATTAATTACTTACCCTGAACCCATAACTATTAAATGTATTAGGAGTTTTTTTAGGCCACACAAGGTTTTATTATCTCTTTATTAAGAGCTTTTCACAAATAGCCCAACTACTGGCATACTTACTCTCTAAAGATATCCATTTTGAATTTGGTAAAGAATATTGGTGGTCCTTTGATGCTCTAAAAATTAACCTATTGGACACTCTTGTCATTGTATCTCCTGATTGGGAAAAAGACTTTGAGATGATATGTGATTCCAGTGACTTAGTTGTTAGGGTTTCTTTAGGACAACAAGTTGGACATATATTTCAACCTATTTATTATTCCAAAAATACTCTCAATGTTTATATAACTAATTATATGATAATATAGAATGATCTTATAGAAGTAGTTTTCGCATATAAAAAATTTAGTTCATACCTCGTTCTCTTCATAGTTGTAGTTTAAATTGACCATGCAACATTGAAATGCCTACTGAAAAAAATGATGACATACAAATGCTGATACAGGGGATTTTTCTATTGCAGTAATTTTACATATTCATAAAATATATTAAATGGATTGAAAATTTCATTTCTAACCATCTCTCTATAATTTATCTACCCAATATTGAGGATGAAAAAGAGCTATTAATTGAATATGAATTCCACAATAAGCACTCTTCAAATTGGATTTTCAAGAATAACGATGTATTTTTTTATATAGAAAACTATCTTTACAATGGATCCTTCTACCCATACTTCTCCTATCAAAAGAATATAAAGTTCATAGCTGATTATTTACACTTTTAATGGAATGATACACTACTATTCAAACATCATGCAAATAGATTAATGAAAGGTTTCATTCTAGATGATGAAATTAAAAGTGTGTTGGAATTATATCCTACATCAATGACTGGTGGACATCATGGTTCTGATCATACCATGTATAAAATTATTTAGATTGTATAATTTTTTCTCACACTCTATTGGGATACAAGAAACTTGATACAAAGATGTGATTGGTACCAGAGAATATCCATGATTAGAAAACATAATGAGATTCCCAAAAATAAAATCCTAGAGGTAGAAATATTTTATTATTTGTGGATTTATTTTATTGGTATGTTTCCTAATTACCATGTAAAGATGTACATCTTGGTCATTGTGGGCTATGTTTCAAAGTGGGTAGAAGAAAAAGCTATTAACCTTGATATGAACAAAGTGGTCATTAAGTTTCTAAAGAAAAATTATCTTTCTCAATTTGTATTTCCATGATTACTCATTAGTTATCAGGTAAAAAATTCAATAATATTTACATTAAAGGTATACATGAAAAATATTGGATATGATACACTACTAAAACTCCCTACCATCTACAAACTAGTGGGAAGGTGGAATTATCCAATCAGAAGAACAAAAAAAATTCTAGAGAAGAGAGTAAATACAAATATGAAGGACTGTTGTGTCAAAATTTATTTCACACTATGGGCATATTGAATTTATTACAAAACACACATCATTACAATTGCTTTATGAATTTTCTACAAAAAAACCTATCATTTTTTAGTGGATCTAGAACACCATTCATTTTGGTAAATTTAAAAGATAAACATGGTTTCTCAAAAATAATGGAGAAAAATAATATTTAAATTGGATAAGATAGAGATAATCATAAATTATTATTACAAGAATTAAAAAATTTATAAATAGAAAACATAACAATGTTATGATAGACGCATCATGTGACAGATATTCACCCCAATGGACAAGGTTCTTTTCTTCAATTCCCACATAAAATTATTCCATAAAAAACTACAATCTATATAGTTGGGTCCATTTGAAATCATTACGATATTATCATACGGAACCATAGAAATTAAAAAAAGAAATGTACCACCCCTTAAAGTAAATGGAAAATAATTAAAAATTTACTAAGAATCATTTCAAGAAGTCGGTGTCCTATATTTCAAATTCACCTGATATGGGGGAAAGGTCTAGCTCTTGACTTAAAATGAATCACTAACTGGGAGTAAATCTATGTATTTTCCTTATGATAGAATAGATTTTTGGATATTAGGATACTTAGGTCATATCCCTTGATTTTAATGTTGAGGATCCCTATAGTTAGTCCCCTATTTAGCCTAATTAACGACATAAACCACATTCATGTCATGAGTTCTTTTGGGTTTGATATGATCCAAAACCCAATTATTCACATCATTACTTTCTAATTCATTAATTGAATTCTAAAAATATCGCACTTAATCCATGAATCCTAGGTTCATGGAACTTCCTCCCCTCTGCTACTTCCTCTCATGTTCCCTGCTCTCCCTCACTAATCCCCATCCCTCATCTTCCTCCTCCCTAATCTACTCTCCCTTACCCACCTCATGCCTTCTTCTTACCTTGCCACCCTCTCCTCCCTTTTTATTTTGATCCATAATGGTCTGCACTAAGGGAAGCACCCATCCACCTTCTAAAAGAACTACCCATTACAAAGAATCCCCTATGATCAAGTGGATGGCATGAGATCCTTCACTACCTGTGGATCCTTACTTTCATCACTCTACATTGTGATAGAAATCTCAAATAGATTCCCACCATTCCTAGTCTACTCCCCATGATTTAGAGGGTGATACCTAGAACTTACGTATCCATCCTTATCCTTAGTTTTCTAACCCCCATCAATAGGTCATCTTATCTCATCTACATGATAATTTTCTGAGGAATAACAAGACCCTCAACCTTTTCATGCTTTAGAATATCCTCATGTAAAAGAATTTATGGAGAACACATGCTGAATAAACCTTTCCCACATCATCTAGGTTCATAAAGAGGCATACCTAGAACTCTTTCTTGAGTTCTTGGCTACATTCAAGATGATCGTCATCCATGTATCCTTCATACTGAGAGGAAAGTATTGGGATATCATGTTATGATATATCAAGGTTGGCATGGGTATGTATTCTAAATACTTTATCGCCTACCTAACCTATGCCTCCCAACATTTGGATCCTAAAAAATTGGACACACTAATGAGTTAGGTGGAAATAGACCATGACACTTGTTTATTCCATGATCATCGCATGGTGAAGAGAACCCATCTGAGGGGTTTTTCCCTGTTGATTGTTCATCAAGATTTTTCCCATGCATGGTGAGATCGAGGAGACTCTCATGGGTTTGTTAGATAGACAGAGGTGTTCATTATATTTTCTTCCTTGGAAGGCCTGACTATGGACATGGCACACCAATTCAACCATTACTATTAGATATAGGTGAGTAGAGCACATGGAACTATGATGAGTGTAAATTTTATTAAATACCTATCCAAGAATCCTAGAATATTTGAATCCCCCCTGCATCTATCTTTAGTAAGACCAATGAAGTCAGTCGATCTTGTTCTACTTCACAACATGGGGCTCCTGTGGAATATTATGAAGAATTACGAGTGGGAACCAGAGTACATTGAGTCTATTGATGAGGTTCCTGCTCTTGTTTCCCCAGCTATATCCCCTAAAAATCAACCTACTCCATATTCTAGAAATGGACCACCCCCCTATATTTACACACATACCACTAATGTACAACCCCTTCCCCATCTGATCATACCGTACATGTTCCATCGAATATATGGGTAGTGGTATGTAGACATGATAGTATTCTTCAATTTATTTTGGAGAACCATAGGTTAATATCCATCATTTAGGAATTTGATTCATTGAGCCTTCCGAATTATCTTCTACTTTCTAATATCCTCTACTTACCACCCCTTCCACCCACCAACCTTCTACTGTAGCTCATCCCTCTATTAGTTATATTACAATTCCATCTATCATAGCCCCAATAATTCCCTCATTCTATATCCCTCTATAGATTATGGACATTTTTTCCCAAAGATACTTTTTGTAAATGAAATCTAGAAGGGTAAAGGGACATGATTTATTGATTACCTCTACGGTTCCCTTCATTGATATAACTATTAGACACATGGACACTGTCTAGATTTGAAACACACCCCCTATAATATCTATCCTAGTACCACTAGTGGAAATTGACCATGATTCCAGCACCATGACACCTATTTTAGTGGTCGATCAACCTACTCCTAATACCATTGCAGACATCAACATGGCTGGGAAGGTGTAAACACCTATCACTCAAGAGGGGACCTCTGATGCTAATCAAGGAGATTATTCCCACTCATCGTAGTTTTACCCCATTTCCCCTCCCCTTTTTCATTATTATGGGTGTGTTTTCAGACTACTCTCCCCCCTCTCTTGGTTTGTATCATTTACATTATCTAATGGAAGGGTTATTTTATTATATTCTATAAATGGTTTTATTACACTTTCCTTATTACTTTTGGATTCATTTTTTCATGTATCAATCATCTGATTCTACTATTAATAACGATAAAAATTCTAGGCTACCTTTTTTCTTTCCTCGTGAGGTATTCTCTCATGCGGTCTCATTACAGGGACCATCCCTAGAGTTAAATCCATCACTTGTGCAGATTATATAGTTACCACATGTGAGGTATATCCATGCCATGCCTGAGGTGGTCAATCACTGCAATAGACCATTGGATCTCAAGGAAACAACCTCCAATTCCTATAAGAGGCCAAGGAAAATTAAGTCGTGGACCAATCTAATTAATCGATATCCATCTGTCTGGATGATGAAAGTCTTGTTAGTTATTTATAGGAGGCAACCAATATTTTATTACTTTGATATTTTGTTGTGCCACTTTACATTTTTTATTTTCTTTTTATATTTTTTTTACTTACTAATTCAATAGTTATTTTTTTGTAGTATCCTCCATGAACTTTTTTTCTAGATAATATTCATTATTAAATACTATGTGAACCTATCCCTTTACTAATTACATTGTAGATATATCCTATGAACTAATTATTTTTCTTATGTGAGTAAGCTTTATTTATAAATTTTCTTTATTGTAATCTAGTTTCATAAAAACCTCCAATATTCTTCCCCCATGGCATGACATTATTTTAGGGTTCTCTCAATTCCCTACACTAATTTCATTCTTTCCATTAATAATATATTTATGTTTTCATTGTTATCTCTCCCACTTCACTTACAAAAATAATGTGGGTACTATTTAATTTGAAGTGTGGGGGTCGTTTTAGAGCTTTAGTGCATATAAAAATGGATATTTTTCTATTCTCATTATTATAGAAGAAATTTTTCATTGAATCATGTTTTAATATGAAATATCATTGAACTCGTGTAAATAAAAGAGAAAGTTTTGATGGAAATGATAAAATATATTATTTATTCCTTCTTATAATTTTGCATGATTTCTAGGTTGAGTAATTCCATTATGATTCTAAATTCATGAAACTATTTTGATTGAATTATTAATGGTCAATATAACCTGAGTTATTTCCATTTTTTATGTATTCCCCTTCTTTAGAGGATATTGGAACTAATTTTTCCCATTAATTTCTAAGAATATTTCTTGAGAAATACTTGGGGTATGTAATCCTATTAGAATATTAATTGAAATATTATTGAGGCTATGACTATAAAAATACACTGTTAAAATGTTTGAGTCTTTTTGATTGATTAATACATTTTTCCTAATACCCACCTCTACATTTATTCTTCTTAAGCTCATAGAATCCATAGATGACCTTGTTATATTTTAGTTGATTTTAAAGCCCATTTTATCCCTTAATTCCCAACTCTTTGGTATGATTTCATTATTTTCAATTGGATAAGTGTGGGGGAGTGGTAATTACTACTGGACATGGGATGACTATTATTAAGGATATGTTTGGTGGTGTTTTCACTGGATATATGAGATATGGTCCATGGTTACTTCTAATATACTATCATGATTATCCTATTTCTAAAAAAATGGGTTGTGTGTTAGGAAGTTCAAAATTCAAAATTACCATATCTATAAATATCATGATAGATAAATAGTGGTTAGGTGGAGGATGTGAAATCTATAATAAACATGAATTTCAAAAAAAATAGAAAACAAAGAAACATGGTACATTATTTACACTATAATGACACACTCATGGACTTTCTTTGAGCTATTAGGAGTGTACATATACTACATTCTAGAGAATATTCTTCATTACACTATTTAAGATTATCATGAAATATAATTTTTAGTTTACCCTCATAATTGAGCTTGATTTTTATCATCTACCCACCTACCATTATCCTTAGAGTCATTTGAACCTTATTTAAAATACCTCATAATTGTTTTTCTTATTTTTCCTTATGGAGTAGAGATATTAGAACTAATAAAATATTGTGGTTAGGAACGTGTATTTCAGGTATGATAATAAATCCAATTTTATTTTACCTTGAGTGGTGTGATAAAAATCATGGTGATGTAAATTGCAACATGGATGTAGTTGTCTAAGGAGAAGTTGAAAAATTACAATTAAAGGAAACAGGATTTTAAATAAAGAACTTGATTATGATGAATGGATAATTTTTTGTGTCGGTGTGATTTTAGAGGACTATCACTTTATACAAACACTTTATTTCAATTTCATAGTTGTAATTTTTGTTTCCTATTAAAAATTTGTCCCATTAAAATCCTTGTTGTGATGATTCTTTCTTGAGGATAAGTAATTGTTCAAGTGTGGGGTAATTTTATAATATTAATTTGTATATAAAATTTGGATTAAAATCACTATTGTTTTTATATTTTTTGTATTTCATTAATTTTATTTTGGGTTGGTTTTTTTTAGGAATATGAACCTTGTTACTAAAAGGAAGTGAAGTTGTAAATTATTGCATATTGTAGGATTTTCAAATCGTGAACATGATTCCCGATGTGTTTTACCATAGAATTGACTATTTCAAGCACGATCCCAACCTATGAAACCTATACAATCCATGAATTTACTTAATGATAAAAATTTTAGAATGTGAATGTTCTAAGCACTGCCTTATCCATCCTCCCTTGAATCCCTATTCTACTGAAATAAGTACATGTTGTGAAACCTATAAATAATGAAAATTTAGGATGTGAATTCAATTCATGTCATGAATGTATCAAGATAATTTCTACTTTAAGATTAAGAAAATTGGATGAGATATTAAATATCTGAAGACTAGGAATTCCCATTTATAATGTAAATTAAAGACTCATGACATGAAAGTTTCAAGAGGGTTTATGTCAATTAAGACTCACATAATGAAACCCATTCACATCATGAGTTGATCTAACCAATTTGTACTTTAATAATGAATATTTTTCAAGGTTTTATCTTTTAGACCTTTATTTTTTCCTTCATTTTATCATGTTTTTTTGTTTCCATCCATTTCTTTATGAAGATTTCGAATTAATAAATTTTACTTAAACTGAAACTGAATCAAAAATGTTGTTTCTTCCTCTTTTTAATTATGGTGTTTCTTTTTATCTTCTGCTAAAGTAATAATAATGTTTATTATTTCTTTCTTGATCATTTAAATGTTTAATGAAATTTTTAATCAGGTTACCTCAATTTCTTACATTTAATTTTGTTATCAGCATTCACAGATTATTTTCTTAGGGTTAGGGATTGATAGTAGGGGTATAAATTCTTTAATGAATCTATAAATAAAAACTAGGGTAATTTATTGGATAAAGATTTAGTTTTATTATACAATCATATTTTATTCTCTTTCATGATCCATACTAGGAGATTGTAAGGGAAGGATCCCAACCAAATTGGAATGAACCAAACTAGAACCAATAGTTTGAATTATTTTCCACCTTTGTACTTTGATCCTAATTTATTTGGAATGGAAACCACATCTGGGAAAAAGTGTGGTTTCTGATCTTGGTATATCCAATTTTCCAAACCAAATACAAATTTTTTATTCTTGAATAGCTATTTAGTTTATGAAAATAGAAATCCCCTTGTTATATTTATGGTTATCCTATGTAGAGGCTACCTGAAATTGATCTTGAACCCTTCTTTCATCAACTAAATGTTACACCAATTTGTTTAAAAAAATCCAAAAATCTTTGATTCATGTGAGGAATCCATTTATAGGTTATAAACCCAAGGCCAAATTTTTTTTTCATCACATCCCTATGGGTTCGACCCTAGAATTTCACGGGTCTACGTACCATCATAGTAGTTCTTATTAGGTTTTGTAAATTTATAATCTAATTATTCCTATGTTAAATTAACAACACTACATGGGTCGGTCATAAACCCAACATTATTAACCTTTCATTATTAGTCTCATTAGGTCATATCCCTCATGGGATCACTTATATCCTCTTCTTATCTAGCTCTATTCCTATGAGTTTGTATATCTTTTACATCAAGTTTATATCATATACAGACCATTTCTAATTGGTATGTACTCCCAATTACATTATAATCCCACCCAAACTAATATATTATTTAAGGTTCCAATGATTTCATCATAATTGGGTCATATTCCCAGTGGGGATCATCTTTACAGGGCCATATTCCTTATGACACCAATGCATCCTCATTGGGCCATATTCCCAGTGGGGATCTACTTCAGGAGGCCATACTCATTGGTACATCAATTCATCCTTGTTGGGACATATTCTATTTGAGGTAAATAGAAAAGGGTTTCTCATGCCTAAGTATCATACCAACTGTATCTAGAAACCTTTCATTCAGACTTCCTTAAACATGATATTGAACTAAAAAAATGATTACCCTCACATGAACCCAAAAGGGCATGTACCAAACTATAATGGTTATAATTAATTTTTAAATGATACATTGGGAGCCCCATTTTATGGTTCAGAACTAGATACCATAAATTTATACCACCCTACTAGATGGCAATAAACTCTTGAGTGCCCATCTGTATAGATTTAAAAATAACATAAAAAACCAGAGCTTTCATCACAAAGTAATAATGATTAATAAGATGAAGAACCTATGATAAATAAATGTTGTTACATCAATAGTATACTTCTAAGATCCTTATAATCTCACAAAAGTGGTCAAAAACTAATTATATAAAGTTAGGTTAACCATTCATATATTGGGATCTAGGAATAATTCCTAAACATATCTTAAATCAATAAGAGAATCCCATAATATGAAATAATTCCCCCAATATAGTGTGATGATCCTAAACTCCCATCCTCTTGACCAATGTGAGTTCCAAAGTGTCATTTGAAAGAGACCACAATAACCACCTACCTTTGGAAAATAAGCTCGTAACCCATTACGGTTATAGAATTTGTTGGGATTTTATGTTAGGGATGTTGTAGTGAATAAGATGATAATGATTGTGTAATTATACTCAACCCCCCAAAATCTGTCTTTAGGATGGCATTCCTTAACTGAGGAAAAAGATGGGGAACCTGATGTGAATATTTTAATGACATAAAAAAATTAAATAGTTTTGACCACATGTTAGTAAAATTTTTTTTACATATTCTACATAAACAAAATGGTGGAACCTAAAATAAGAATAAACAATTTTTTTTCTCATGAATTGGTAATCAAGAATGTATCTTACCTGTGATGTTGTACTGATATGCGGCCTTGTTTCTTATTTTCTTTGTTGATGAAAATACCTTTCTCTATATGTTAACATTAACCAAAGTACATGGCATCATTAAGGAATCATTCTAGTAGTTTAGTTTCTGTAACTATCCCTTTGAATTATTGAACAATGTCACCTCCCCAACTCCTTCATCATCAGGTGGGAAATGTGATGGTCAGGTAGTAAAACTGACATGGAAAAATAATAATTCTTGAGGCTTCAATAAGTTTCTTATTGTGATAAAGGTCTTAGGACCACCTCCTCCAAGTAGGGTCATGATAAATCTAGTGACACATGATACCACTATAAACTGCTACAGGAGTCTATACCTAAAGTGTGACAATCTACACATTCCTTACTTATGAAGGTGGATCAAGGAGTCAACCACAGATCCATCCTAGTTCAAGAGTCACCCTGGAGGGATCCTATAATTCACTATTATCATTAGGCGATTACTACCCCTCATCCACCTGCTAAGGGTGCTACCTAATGGGCCACCTCCTAAGACACTCAGATCCAAGCATCAAAGAGATCTTGTTGGGAACAACACACTGCATATCATTGGGAGTAGTTCCATATTCTTTATTCCACCAATGCATCCTTTTGAAATATTCTGGAATCAAGAAGTGAGTAGGATCATATCCTTATATTCACATACCATGTCTGCCTATATATTCAGGTAGTAAATTGGGTAAATTTTTATATGAACACAACCTCACAATAATCCCATTGGTATATTCCAGTGGAAAATGGAGGATATGAGTGGTCCAATATCCCATATTCAATCGAAGATGTCTATCGATGCATCCTAGAAAGTGATAAAATCTAAGATAATATTCCAATACATACCCTTCTGATGTTCCAATATATTGTGGTTTCAATTGAGGATATTCAATGGAATATTCTAGTGATGATATAGGGATAGGCATATATTCATTCCCCATTCAATAGGGTAGTATATAAACATCACCAAAAAATCATATGGATACTCCTGAGTAAGCTCATACTCTTAGTCCCATTTGAGGGTATTATTAGTATATTCCAGAAAAGGATGGGTTATATGATTGGGATCATATCCCCATTCCTACTGAGGTTTTTCAACATAATATGAAAATCACCTTAGGAAAATCGCATATTCCTATTGAAAAAGGCTAGTGACATATTCCAAAGGAGGACTAGGATCGGTCCCATATTCTCGCTCTGACCAAGGATTATCAATATATCCCAACAATCACCTTAGTGTGGGATCATATCCCTTCTAGTTAAACTACTCCGAATATTCTATAAGTTTATAGGAGCCAAGTGAATATTCCTACTCCTCTTAATAAAAGATTGTACCAGCAAACTTTTGAGACTATATAGGAGGAGGCTCATATCCATTATCCTCTATCAAAGTTCCATTGGCATATTTCAGTGAGGAATTTCCATCTGAATCAGTCACAAATTCACACTTCAACTAGTTTTGTTTGAAATATTTTAGAAATGACCCCATGGAAGGCTCATATTCCCCCCAATGATATAGAAGCTCATCGGCATACTTGATAAGATTCTTGATAGTGGGACCATATTACCATAATGGAACATAGTTTTTATCATACTCTAGTGACTTCAAAATCACAGGCTCATATTCTTGCTCAATCCTAGACAACATTTCATCATATTCCACTTGTGATGCAAAATAAGGCTTATATTTTTAACATGTTTGGTGTTAGGATACTTGAGGAAATAAAATGATATATGATGTATCTCAAGGATTCAATGAAACTTCATATAAAGTATAAGTCCATACCCTCCATGATAGACCTCTTCATGATAGCATAGAGATAGGTCGTGGGGATCTTACCCCTTATATTCATTATGAATAACCTCTCTGTGGTAAAATCTCACCCAGTCAAGAACATTATCCACTTGTTAGGTAACCTTTGTGTAGAGAGGTTCTCAAGAAACTAGGGTTAACCATATATATTTATCTACCAACTTCTAGTGTAACAAATCATGTTTTTTAAATAGATGAAAATCCAAATGAATTTGAACTTTTGGAATTTTTTGGATAGGACTTTTTAAAACTAAACTTTGTAATGTAATTCCAATGGTTGGAACACTTAAAGGAGTTGTTTTTTGGACTTGGGTAAAGGCCCGAGAGGCTTCTAGGATGTTTTATCGTGTTTTGGGAGTGTTGGGGCCAGAAAATAAAAGGTTTGGGTGCTCTGTAAAGGGTGCATAGTTTGTCTGAAACCATGTGTCCCCTCATCAGAAAACCATGTGGCTTCAATAAAGGATCAGAAATTCCCCACACGGACTATGCACAGTTTACCAAAAATATACACCCTTCTCACACAAGTAGTGGCACTTAGGTAGTACCCTCACACTATTCATCGCATGGTTGGCACATGGTTAGGGTAAACATGTTGGTCAAACTATGTGAGGTTGTTTCTTAAGGAATGGGTGTTTCATGGTTGGTGCACGGTTTGGAAAAACTGTGTAACCCATTTTTTGGGGTAAAATTACCAAAACATCCTTATAAAGTTTATTTATTTCTTCTTCTTTACTTTCTCCTTCCTCCACCATGTGAGATCCTCCTCTATGGAACATTTGGGTTCTCCTCAATCCTGACCTAGTCTTCTTAATAACTCTTCTGTTTGAAGACAAATTCAATCATCGTCAGTCTCTATGGATCTACATCAGTAGGCTCTCAATTCATTTTTATTCTTTCTTAATTTAATCTACTTTTGGATATTGTATTTTTGTATGAGCTCATTTACCCTATTTTCAGAGAGAAGGTCCATTTATTATACTTCTTCCAAACTATATCAAATCAAACCTTTACATTGATGAGTAGTTCATCCTAAGTATGAGGTAGATGGTCTATGTATTTTTACTGAAAATTTCATCATTTTATAATTAGTTTCATTTTTCCACATGCTGTCCTTTTTAACACAATTTTTTTAAATTTTTTCTTCAATATAAATTGGTTTAAAAACCTATTATTGCACCATTTGAACTTTGTTGATTAATTTTGGAATTTCAACCTTGATCACAGACACCCCTTAGGTGTTCCGGCTCTTATTTACACTTTATAATTAATTTATGAAATTTTTGGAATTCCTTAGAAGCATTATTCTTGGATTAATAATGGAATTTTCCCCTATAAGAATTTATTCAAATGATAATGGAACCTCCTAAGTTCCATGTTGATCTATATAATTGAATGTCCATGTGTAATGGATTTACAAAATGTTCCTTTTGATGAATTGAGTTATGACTCTTGTATTTGATTCTTGATTGTGCTAGATTGAAATGTGATGATTAAATGTGAATAAGATAAATGTTTGTTAAACAATTTCACATTTTATTATAAAACCCCTTGATGAGGTGAAATGTATTTAATTAAAAAAATCATATGTTTTTAGGCCTTATTTGATTTTATGGACTTCATATTTAATTTCTTTGAGATGTTATGTGGCACCCTTATTCTTATAAAATGAAATATAAAAAGGGTGTGGTCCTTTTTGATTTGTGATTGATTCATGCTAAGGAATTCTTACTATCATGGACCCTTGTAATATTAATTTAATTAATTAAATGACATAGCATATCCATGAGTGATACTTGGGTTTGCTTCTAAGGAATTCCAAGGATGGGCTCATTGTGCGTATGATCAGTTTCACTTTTGGAGTTTTGTATACACTGGTGGAAATACTAGTATACCAGGATGGGCTCACCATGTGTTCTTCTTACCTCATTATGCTAAATATTGGTTCCCTAGAGAAGAAACCTTGGATGGGATCATTAGATAAATGGTTTTACCAGGCCATGAGTGAGACTTTTCCTCCTATGTGAGATATTAGGCACGGGATTAGAGGTTTTCTTCTCACACTAGGTATGGAGTAATACTTGTGAGGCCCTTAATGGATTGCACTAGATAGACTTTGATGGCAGTGAGTCTTATGGTGATCTAGTGCGATACACGGGTTCCTTATTAGGGTTCTCCTTGGAAGTTCCTAGGGTGGTTCTTATTTAAATTTGGTAGTTAATTTTATAGAAAAGGACAATGGTTTATACTTGATATCCATGGGGAGACCACCAGGCTAAATCACATGATTGGGTTTAGAACATCGCATTATACCTATTTTATGAATCTTCTACTATTATCTTCCCTTATCTCTTGGTATAGTTTTCTCATGGTTCAGAAATTTATGGATTAGAATGAAGTAGGTATAGTTGTCTAGTTTTCCTTGAAGAACCTGATCTGACTTGGTTATTTATTTATTCCACATTACGGATTATTTTATATTCATGAACTAGTTTTAGCTATAGAAATTATTGGTGGGAACCTACTAGGATTATTATCTCACACTCTTTTTAGGCTTCCATTGCAATGGGATAACTAAGTAGACCTTATATTTGTAGGACCTTAGTTGATTTATTGAGATATTTATCTAGTACTTTGGAGTTAGGATCACAGGACTACGATGGATATTGGGATGCTCATCGAGATCACCATATGGGATTTTCTTTTTTTTCTTTTCTTTATTACTAAATTGTATCACTACCCACCATATTTATTTTCTATTATCTTATGTATCATCATCATGGCATTAATTCATATATTTTATATTGGAATTTTCTATATTTACCATTCAATTTATATTATTCTTCTAATAATTTTTAATTTATTTATTACTGCTTCCACTATTTTCTATTATTTATTATATGATATATAGATGTGCTAATTTTATCATGAGGGTATATTCTCCCCCCTATTACCTCCTTACACCCTCACTATTATCTGTAAGTCTCTGGAATATGAGTAGGTGTGATTGAGGCCATGTGAACCATTGGTCTGTCTATCGTATTAGTGGTCAATCATGCTAGGAAGTTACAGAGTGGTATCATAGGAATTTTTTTCTCTTGTCTTACTATTTTGGGATAGTATAAAAGAGACTTGGAATACATCTATTCTTGGTAAATATTCATTTTTGGGATTAATCACCCCACCCATAGGGAAAAATCCAAGTGTCTAGTACTGTGATTGTTGTTCATATTGTTTTCTATTATAGTTTATGTGATTTCACCTTGAGTGATTGGTGTACTTTCCACTACATATTGATTTTTGGAAGTATGGAATTTTACCCTTATCCTAGTATGTAAATTAAGTGACATTACATGCATCATCATATACACATATAAAATTCACATTCCATGTATATTCCAGGCCATGTAGTTTCATTTATAGCTTGCATTCTAATTTTGATGTGTGTCTTGAGTGTTATGACATGATTTTATTTTCTTTATCATTCTTGATTATATAAAATGCTTGAGTATTTATTTATCATGTTCTAACATGATTATATTCCATGATTCTGAGTTTATTAGCATGATTTTTGTGTTCACTACCTATAATTACATGAAAAGTTATGATGTTAATATGTAAATAGTTTCATGGTCTAAATATATGGGTTACGATTAAACATGATCCAGTTTTTAATAATAATGTGTATGGGTGCCTTATAAATTTGAAAAGGTATCATGTATATTCAAACCATCTTTGATTTTTATAGATGTTTAGAAACCATTGTTAAAATGTAAAAGTTTTCTAAAGTTTAAAGGCTATAGTGAATTGGTTGTGAATAGTGGGTGCTAAATGATAAACAATAAAGTGTATGGGTGATTTATATATGGCCACTCATATATCTATAACATTATATATATGAGCATTTTATATTCTGAAATGAAATTGGTTTTGATTAAATGGGATTTAGAATTCAGTCTATAAATTTTATAGGCGCTTTATTAATTGGGGTGTTATCAACCCATGTAATTGAACATTTTTATGTGACCGTGTAACATTGTGAAATTATTATAAATTAAAAATCATTTTAATTTAAATATGTAATGAATTTTTTAAATACCTAAATGCACAACTGGGCCCAAGTAGTTCAGTTGGGGCATGTTTCTTATATGATGACCCATTTGAGTGTTTGCAATCTAATAATTAAGCAACTATTATTGGGTTGCATTATGATGAACACAGGTTGTATTAGCAGGACCCTTGTAGGTTTCCTTATCTATTATAACTTAAAAATGAATTTATAAGATAAAATGTAAAATTATTAAGGTATGTTAATAAATGTTAAATATTTAAAAAAGATGTTTTATGAGACTTTCCTATTATGCATGGTTCCTTATTTTAAATATTTTAAGTGTTAAATAATTAAATTAGGGTAAATTTAATGGACTTAAAAAAGTAACTCTAGGTGGTGTCCTATGGTCAAACCCTTGTGTAAGGGTAGTTTAAGTTTCTCTATTGAGATTCCTGGGAACAGAAGCATGAGTGTTTTTAGTAGGCCTTATTTTTCTTTTAGAAATGGCTTAAATGATAGGCTCTTGATCCTAGTGACTTCTTTTAGGCATGGACTAGGGATATGATTGATTATTTTTCTTTATAATGGGTTATCCCATGGTAGGTATCACCCTTAGAGCTTCAATTCCTTGCTAATTCCATGATTTTCTGGCATTTAGTGTCGTTTGGGTACCATTTTCCCTAGTATGACTTTTATTTTCCAATGAAACCCTTATTTGGATGGGTATTCATGTTTTCTTTAGCCATGTTATGGGTGTGAGCATCGATCAATTCTTAGTTTCAACTAGTTAGGCATGCCTTAAGCATGGTTAGCCGCTTAGAAGGTTGTTTGACCCTTTCTTTTCCTCTATGATGGACGAATTGTTATGTCATCAACCTGGTTAATGGTCGTATAAAGAAATATGAGTCTACATTAAATATCTTGTATAGGCCATCAAAATATTGAATTCATAGGGATAACATCCTATGGGTAGTATCCAGGATGTGTTGTTTTCTTCTAAAATCTTAGGGTGGTATGTGTTCTCAAACATAGTTCTCATTGAGTTGTTAAATGTTATAACGAACTGGTTTAGTTCAGTAGAATCATTAAGACTTATGTTATTGAGTGTGGTCTCAATATATCTCTATATTAGGGTGACCTGGGTGTTAAAGGAATCGAGTTCATCCCAATTCTTGGATTGAATTCCAAGGAAATTTGGTATTTTGACACGTTGGTCTAGTCCGATTGGTTTTGTTTTCATATCAGATGCTTTGATGTAGTGATTGTGACTCAGAGGAGTGACACGAATATTTTTAAGGTTTTTAGGACCTATCACAATTATGATATTATGGTCTATCTTTTATTCTAATTACTAGGACACTCCTATGGTGGGGAGTTTCACATTACTTCTAGTGAAAATGTCTCATTCCAAATAGAATTAGCACAGCCAATGAAGACTATTTGGAAATGATTGGTCTTACTTGAATTCATTTGAGGCTTACAAGTTTGAAATCATATTAGTGATTCCTTGGTTGCATTATGTTGATTTGGTTGGTTGTGTATGAAACCCCTAAGAAACACAGTTGGCTTTGGATGAGCTTTGATTGTAAATCTTGAGCGATCATAGAATTCCTTGAGTGGTGAAGGCTTGTGGTTTATTGTGGTGTGTCGATAGGAAAAGCCAATATTTTTTTAAGAATTAGACAAAAAGTGGTTTTACCATTATTATTTTAGTTTTCTTAGTATCCTATTAGTGTATTATTCTAAATGATATGAGAATTTACCCTATCTTGACTCGCCATTTATGAACTAAGAGATTGTTGGTCATATGCCACACTAAATCTTTAAAATATGTTGGCCTTGTTTGGTTGGTTTTTTTCTCAATGTTTCACACTAGATCCTTGGTTCTTATCAAGGCTTGGTTAGTCTAGAGTGGACCTAGGGTCCTGTGTAGGAATGCCTTGGATGGACTCTTGGACACCATTTATTCCCTTTGACTCAACCGCAAGGCGGATGCCGCTCTGGGCTCAGTCAATATTACAAGGTGGATGTTTTGGATTTATACCAATGTCTCGCATATAATTATGGAGTGTGTAATACCTTGGAATAGACCCTTGGACTCCATTTCTTTGAATTTGAGGTTATCCTGGACTTATGTTCGGACTCGAAGGTGTTGTTTTAAAGGGTAAGAAATTATAGTGGGATGGATCTGGATTACACCCTTGTTCAGGCTGAAGCATAACGGAATAAATATTAATGTGATTTTTTGAGAAAGGAATGTCATCAGAAGTCAGGTATGAGCTTCGATGAACATTTCTATGCTAAATTCTCGATTCCTTGGAAGAAGGCATTTCATTTCAATTGGTAATGTGTTGGTCATCTAAGATGGTCATATTTGATAGATTTAGATTGGAGTGGATCAAATCATTTTTAATTCTTCTTAAATGTATATAATCAAATGGAATCATTTTAAAACACATCACTAGGTGAATGCAGGTATGTGTTAAAGGGTTGGTTAGTTCTTTCATGAAGGTCTTTCATGACATGTTTTTAGATTGGTTGATTGGGATTCAACCATATCTTTTTAGTGAAGTTCTTGTTATGTCCGTAGATGTAATCAGGATCGCCTTGTTGAAGGGATCACATTGGGATCATCATTAGAATACTTAGGGTGTCCTTTGTAAGGAAAATCTAATGGTGGTAAGTGTCATGGTTCAGAATTGGACCCTTTATAATGTTAAATACTAAGGTGGGTAGTACCTTTGTCTAGGTTTTTAATGAGGTGATGACATGACTATGCCTATAACTAAGTGATATCAAGTAATTTTCATTTAAGTGTTTTTTTTGGGAAGTGAGCATTGGCTCAGGTGTTGATGTCTTAATGGTAGTATCCATGAGAAGTGTCTAATGGTATGTTGGGAATTTGGAAATGAAACATGACCATTTGAATAAGACTTCATGACCCTTGTAGGTTAAGTCATTTATTTATAGTTCCCAAAGGCTTCTCGTGGATGAGAAGTTCTAAGGTGGGGAGGTTGTAACAACCAGTTTTTTTGGAATAGGAAAAAATATAAAGGAATTTGAACTTTTGGAATTTTATAGATGGGACTATTTTAAAATTGAGAACCAGAATGTCATTATGAGAGTTGTAACACTTAAATGTGTTGTTTTTGGACTTGGTTAAAGGCCCGAGAGGTTTCTCGGGTGTTTCATTGAGTTTTAGGAGCATTAGAGCTGGAAAATCAAAGGTTTGGGTGCTCTGTATAGGGAGTATAGTTTGTTTAAAACCATGAGACCCCTCATCAGCAAACTGTGTGGCAAAAAATGGAGTAGAAATACCCCACACATGCTATGTATAGTTTACCCAAACCATGAACCCTTATCACATGGGTAGTTCTACATAGTTAGTACCCTTGCACTATTTATCGCACAGTTGGTGTGAGGTTAGGGTAACTGTGTGGGTCAAACCATACGAGGTGGTTTCTTATGTAATTGGTGTTGCATTGTTGGCGCATGGTTTGGCCAAGTCATGCGACCAATTCTTATGACCCAGTTTTTTGGTTGAAATTACCAAAATTACCTTAATGAACTTTATTTCTTTATTTTGATTTTCTTTCTCCTTCCTCCACCGCATGAGCTCCTCCTCCATGGCCCCTTTGGATTCTCCTCAATAATAACCTATGATTCTCAATAACTCCTCTGTCCGAGTTCAGATTAAATCAACATCAGTCTCTATGGATCCTAACTGATAATATATGAAGTCCCTTTGAATATTTCTTCATGTAATCTCCACTTGGTTGTGCTATTTATGTTCAAGATCATTTTCCCTATTTTCAGGACAAAGGTCGGTTTCATAGATTTCTTCCAAACTAGATCAAATCAAACCTTTATATTGGATGAGTAGGTCATCCTGAGTATGAGGTAGGTGGTGTATGGATTTTCCCTAAAATTGCATTATTTTATATATATAATCATTATGCCACAAACCAACCTTTTCCATGCATTACTTTAAAAAAAATCCTTAAATATAAATTGGTTTACACACATAGTATTACTCCCATTAAACTTTGGTTATTAATTTTAGGATGTCAACCTCCATCATGGACACCCCTTGGGTGTTCAAAATCTTATTAACCCTTTATAATTAATTGATTAAATTCTTGGAATTCCTTCTAAGCATTTGTATTGGATTAATAATAGAATATTCCCTTATAGTCATTTGTCCAAATGATAATGGAACCTCCTAAGTTCTATGTTGATCTATATAATTGAATGGCCATGTGTGGTGTATTTCTTAAATATTTATTTTTATTAATTGAGTTATAACTCTTTTATTTACTGCTTGATTGTTCTAGATTGAAATGTGATGCTTAAATATGAATAAAATAATTGTTTGTTAAACAATGTCACATTTTCTAATAAAATCCCTTGATGAGGTGTGTTGTCTTAAATTGAAAAATGAAATGTGTGCTAGGCCTTATTTAACTTTATGGACTTCATATTTAATTACTTTAAGATGTGATATTCCACATTTTTCTTCTTAAATGAAATAGAAAATGGGTGTGGTCCTTTTTAATGTGTGATTAATTCATGCTAAGGCATGCTTACTATCATAGCCCCATTTACTATTAATTTAATTAATTAAATGACTTATGAACATTGTGAGTGATACTTTGGTTTCCTTCTAATTAATTCCAAGGATTTTATCACCATGATTATGATTAGTTTCACTATTTGAGTTGTGTATATGCTAGAGGAGATATTGGTATATCATGATGGGCTCATCATGTATTATTATTACCTCATTATGAGCAATACTGGTTCCCTAGGGGATACACCTTGGATGGGATCATCGGCGAAATTGTTGTTCCAGGCCATGGGTGAGACTTGGTCCCCTATATGAGATACCAAGAACGGGCTCAGAGGTTTTCTTCTCACACTAGACCGAGAGTGATACTTGTGAGGCCCTTTATGGATTGCACTGGATGGACTCTAAAGGTAGTGAGTCTTACGACGCTCCTGGTGTGATCCATGGTTTTCTTGTTAGGGTTCACCAAGGAAGGGCCTAGGGTACTTATTATTTAAATTTGATAGTTACTTTTATAGAAAAGGTCAATGTTTTATACTTGATATCCATGGGAGGCAACCATCAAGCTAAATAACATGGTTGGGTTTGATCCATCACATTATACCTATTTTATAACGTGTCTACTATTATCTTTACTTATCTCTTGGTAAAGTTTGATAATGGTTCAGAAATTTTTGGCTTAGGCTGAAGTAGGTATGGTCAACCAGGTTTCTAGGAGAAACCTGAACTGAATTGGTTATTTATTTATTTTGCATTACTACTTATTTTATATGCACAAACTGCTTTTAGATATAGACGCTATGGGTTGGAACCTACTGTGATTATTATCACACGCCCTGATCGGGCCACCATTGCACTAGGATATCGAGTATACATTATATTTTTTATACCTCGGTTGATTTCTTGAGATTTTTAGCTAGTACCTGGGAGTTAGGAGTATAGAACTGATTTAGATCTCGGGATTATCGTATATATTTCCCTTGAGGATTTTATTTTATTTCTTTTCTTTATTACTCAACTATATCACTTCCTGTCATATGTTTTTTGTATTAACTTATGTATCATCATCAATACATGCATGAATCTGTTGTATATTATCATTGTCTATCTTTACCATTCAGTTTATAGTAATCTTATGCTTCTTTATTATTCATTTATTATAGATTCTACTATTTTCTATTATTTATTATCTAATATACCTCCATGCTACTCTAATCATGAGGGTATAGTTTCCCCATTATCACCTCCTTACACCCTCACTGCTAGTCAGAAGCCTCTGGTGTATGAGGAGGCACACTTGATTCCATGTCACCCACCAGTATGGCTACCGTATTAGTGGTCTGTTGGGCTAGGATGTTACAACTAGTGACACCCCACCTTGGTCAATAGGTGACCTAGAGTGGAAACCACTATCCCTACCTTCGATAAGTCATGGTTTTTTTCATAGATATTTACCACTATGGTTTGATAAGTTAGATAAATATGCCTTTGATGTGTAAGAATATATTACAGATATATGGAAATTGTGGTCCAAAAACAATCTCCCAACTCTATTTTAGACCATCAACACCTCTAGTAGTAATATCCCACCAAACCTAAAGGAGTAATGCATACATTAATTACACTAAAACTTATTGATATCCTTATAATTTATAAAATCTAATAACCTCACTTATAATGGGTATTAATATCATCTTAAAGATAAAAACATGATTTATGAGGATATAGGCCTATCCACCTTCTCTATGTCTTGAGATCTGAGGTAAAAAAAATCATTGTGATAGCCTACTTCATGCTTGCCTCCACAACCTAACTACCCTTCATCAAATAATCACTAAATCCCCATCAAAAGTTTGTATCGAAGGATGGGGAGAGTATGGATTATTTCACTTCACCTTGTCCTTATGATAGTAGAGTCCTCCTGACATGGAAACTTGTAATGTCATTATTACAAGAAAGATCACAAGTCCATGAAATGTGCATTCTAGATGGTTAATCCTTTAATTTCCTCCATTTTTAATATAAAAAATTTCATGAGCAGAGGGAGAGGGAAACTGACATGATCTAAAGGTAATTCCCTCAACAATACAAGAGGTCACCTTAGATAAGAAATCTAATATATTAGGATTCTCCATATCCCCCTCCATGGAGTGAGTATCTCTTATCTTAAGTACATGTTGTACTCTTCCCTTACATGAGTGAAAAGATTCCAAATAAATAATATCACAATGGAACCCACCATGACCTCCATCTAGGAGCAACCCCAACCCACATTGATTGGGGAATTTTTTCCACCATCTTCACCCCTAGTGTCATTCAATCCAAGGTGAGTCTATAAAAATCCAACTGTGACTCTAAAATAATCTCATCTCATAGGGATGAGGGAATTTTTACCACAACCACCATCCTGTGATTCATCAAATCCTCAATTAGTTCCGAAAGTACCTATGAAGACCCTATTATATCCTTATCCCTTAATAATGGGGGAATTATTACCCTCTCCTCCTAGGATATTGGTCTTCTCTAGACAATCTAGTGGAAACCAATATTTGGCATCCTAGCCATTCCTCCCACTATGTTACATGCCCCTGTAATTTGGGTCTTGTTCAATAATAGCGGTTGAAAACTCACTCATGGTAACAATTAAAAGACCAAAATTAGGAGAATTTTTTAAAATAAAAATCAAACTCTATAAGGGTAACAATCCAAAATGGCCCTATGAGAGAAATTTATGGAAGGAATACCTTTTTTCACCTCTTAAAGGTGAATTAGGTGGTGCAGAACTTCCATATTACTCAGATAATGATGATATGATCCCAACCACAGATATTTATTAGTGAATGTCTCCACCATAAATTTAGTAGATGATACGAGTGAATAAATGGATCTCATATAACACAATGTGTAAATAGTAACCTAAGTGGTAGGTTGTGTTAATGCACAAAACGAGGATTCTCACATCCAGAATCAAATGTGGATATAGAATGTAGCACCTTCAAATGATGATATTTTACACTCTAGATGTTATTCCATGAAATATAAAGGGAAATATGTGGATACATTTCACTAAAAATTATGAAAAGATGAATTCCCTTATGTGGAAGAGAGACTGGAACAGTATGAGGTTGAAATATACAACCTTAGATGACTCAATGAGGAATTGCTCAAGGGAAATATTCCCACTATGTGTCACCTTTCAGTTGAATCAAATGCTTATACTCACACCCATTAGGATGAAGTTAACCTAACTATAATGAATAAATCTAATCATTTGTATGGAACTATATCTAGATAGTTGGTTTATCTAAACACAATAATTGAGGAAGACAAAAATTCCTCTGTTATGGTAGATACCTCCCCTATAACTTTAAAATCATCTAGTCTTAGAAATAACTAAAAATACCCATCCAATGAATATTAGGTGACCTCATTAAGATTATCTCACTTTTGATGATCAAAATTTCATTCAGATAGTGGTAACCTCAAAATCATTTAACCCCATCGAGTCCCTTGTTACTAAAATAGAGTTCATGGAAGGGTGGAATGCCCTATGTAGCCTAAAAGGAAGTCATGTCCTAAATGGGCAGACATAACTCTACCACTTACTAATTTTTAGAACCATGTTTCCTTGAACTTCAATGGCATTGTAGATCTGAAGCAACACCTCTCACACTTCATGTCCTGATGTGGCCCCATTATGGGCCCACAAGACCAGAAAAAGGTAGAAAAAATGAGGTGTTTTTTGTACAATCTAGTGGGTCTATCTTTTTTTTGGTACATTGGTCTACCATCGGGGTTTATCATAGGCTAAAAATATCTTCATCATAAATTCATCTATTAATTTAGCTCTACACTAAGGAAAATGATTATCATTGACCTTAAAAACTATAAATGTTGTTATAATGAAATGGTAGATGAATTTATCAATATATTTAAGATATTGACATATTCACTCAATATATCAATCCTCTAGGAGTAATTGTTGGAGCATTGTGTGGAAAGAATCCATGATGAACAGTATACACCACTTAACCCATTGAAATATCTGAGCAAGTTTTGAAAGTTTTTAAACATGACCCAATGTTTGGAGGATTTCATTTACAACCCAAGGAAAAATATTAACCTAGTCCCACATCACAAGTAACAAGGTCTGGTAGGATAGAAACTAACAATCTCATGGTAAAACTAGTACCAGTTCCCACTTGAGCACCCAATCAAGCCCTGCATTTCCCAAAGCCTCCCACAAAGTAGCAACAACAATAAAATTTCCCACATCCTCATGAAAAAATAGATAAACACTGCTCATGATTTTAGGAGTATAAAAACAAAGTATATTCCTACAAAAATGAATAGGATTCTAGTCACTTCCTTTAAGATATGAAAAAAAACTTCTCAAGCTTCTAGAACCTAAGAAACATAGATAGGTTAGCCTCAGGGATTATCAAAACTATTTCCATTTTCATAGGAGACTGGACCACACTATACAATATAGTTTTTCCTCCATGTATATCCTCCATGGATTTTTTTTATTCTAAATAGGTGACATTGGGTAAAGGCCTGGTATAGGGGGATCTTATTTCTAACACCCAATCAGAAGAAGAAGGTGGATTGAAAGAAGTATTGAAAATATATAAACAAAAGTTCAATAACTGGATGACCTAAAAGATAGTTTCTCAATCTCACACCATCCAAAGAGAAAAACTTCACACACCAACCTTGATTTTGACACCTCTCACTTCACTTATGAATAAACTTTAGAACTTGTCTTATATATAAAGATATAATCATTTAAAAAAATATGGATTATAAAAAATAGTCTGATCTAACCCTCAAAAGGAATTGAATCTTGTGAATTTATTTCCCTAATTATCTGTATTATGGTAACCCCTACCAAATTGAACCCTCATCGGATAAATATATTCTCTTCAGCACTATTAATGTTATTAAATTAGAAGACCCCTTATTTTATGATGAATATATGTGTGAAACCAATTTCCCCATAACTGACTAGTGAGATGGAGGCAGTAGCCATAGGAACTAAGGATATAGGGGAAGACTCAGTCATGGATGAGCCCCATATCCTAGTCATATCCCCACCTAAGCCATGTATGAATTGGAAACCTATGGAAAAGAACTTTAGTTTTTTTAGGTCCAAAGGCCCTTTTATAAAAACAAAAATAAGCATACAAGATGAATAAATCAGTATATTTCACACAAGTCCTTATCCCTCATTACTAGTGCCCAATTTTTTTCTTATCTTGTCTGCAATCTTACGTTCCACATCCTATAAGGCGCCCTGATCAAAACCACGACCTCGACCACGTCTCCGAACCAAAGAAATTTAGTGAACCTAATGTTTATATCAATATAACCTATAGTATTCAAAGTATAATCTGAACTCAATCATTCTAAATGAACAGATATTAGGTGTACAATTGTCCAATCATCCTAGAAGAGTGGTTAGACCAGCTCATCCCACTCTGGTAGTAGTAGGTATTCCCCCAACTTCTATACAAGTACAAGATACATTAGTCACAAGAACCAAATCTCCTAATCCACATACCAAGGAGAAAACCCACCTTAGGAGGCACAAACCTATGGTATAAAAGTAAGTCATCTTGAAGTAAATGGAAGCTTTCATTGACAAGATCTCAATCTTGGATGTTTTCACTTCTCAATAGCACTCGGGGAGGTTCTTGTTAAGAGCCTCGAGATCCCCTAGAAGTTTGATATAGAATTTATAGTGGTCAAGTTATATTGATTATAAATCACCTTAGTGGAATTCCATTCCTCCATCTCATTCATAGAGCATGATCAAGAAGAAGATATTATGGGACACATCTGACCCTTGTATGTCTTAGGAAAGATCAAAAATATAAACCTTCAATGGAATACAATTGAAAATAGTTCCAAGATTAATATCATCTTGTTAATAACCCTTTTATGTTTAGGATAAAACATGGATGATTTGTCTCCAATGAAGTTGATCATTCAAGCATATAAAAAGGGATAGAAAAATCACCTAAGAAAGATCAAGCTTAAAGACTAATTTAGGGACCTAATTTGTAATTTCATGTTCATCTCCATACAGTAAAATGACCTAATTGGGATACCTTG
This sequence comes from Viscum album, assembly GCA_963277665.1. Lineage (NCBI taxonomy): Eukaryota > Viridiplantae > Streptophyta > Magnoliopsida > Santalales > Viscaceae > Viscum > Viscum album. Next base: position 1,945,743,530 of record OY728161.1, on the reverse strand, counting down.
GCTTAATATCCATATGGATATACCATTATAATTCCATAAATATTTGAAGTATCACTTCAATGGAAAAGTCAGCATCTTGTGCAGTGATAATAAACCTTCCAAATTTTTTGAATCCTAGTATGTTGAGGAATCTTTCTCTAAGAGGGAAGGGAAGTAATAAATAATAGAGGGTGAAATGAGGGTTTCCACTTCAAATGAACTAGGAACTACTCATGTAATAACTTGGATCATTCTCAAAAATGAGTATGTGTTTCCTAAAAATCTAATAAATGTGATAAATATTACTCTAGCGGGCCATCCCAAGATGAATATTTCACTATCCCAAGTTCACGTGATAATGTTCATTCCATCTGTAACATCTCATTGTGTATTTCAAGTAACCATTTATTCATGATTTGTTTATCATCATTTTTTGGGTTCATTTGTGAGATTGTCAAGGATAGAGACCCTTTTTTGGGAAAAATGATCTAAAGTTTATGAATTTATGTTTTTGTTTCGAATTTATGGAGTCCAAGTTTAAATGTGTTAATTTATTTGAGAGATTATCCTCAAGTTTAGAGAATGTACTGGGTGATTTGGTGTTTTTATAATGGGAAATGTCATGTTTATTGTCTATTGGGTGAATGCACATCGTGTAAAGGTATTTCATGCCATGTAAGGGTCTCCTTGAATGTTTCCTGAATCTAGTTTAGGGTGTGAAGTTTACATGCTATATATTTAGAGTTCTGGTCATGAAATGGCTAAAATTGGGTTTTTATAAAAAGTTTTCACATTTTTCTATGTTTTCATCCTTCATGAAATTCATGTTAAATAATGGGATTACACACCATTTAAATCATGTCGATTGGTATTTTAGTGAAATTTATAGGAATTTATACTTTAATTTCACCTATATCATCCCTCTCTCATCTAAGATCTCACCTTATCCAATTTTGGAGATCTCCTCTCCGTCCAGATCATTCGTTCGGGGATCGATCATCAAGGATATTGTGGTGCACCTCTCTGGGTAAGAATTCATTCAACTTATTCTTTGGATTTGGTTACAAATCCATTTTTTTCTATATTTTTGTTCAGATTCATGATTGGATAGTGTTTTCTATCGATCCTTTTCATTTTCATATCATCCCATGTCTTTCGAAGGCTGATCTCTAGGTTTCTAATCATCGTTGTCAAAGGAGACTAGGTTTTTACCATTTTGGGGAATGTCTTTCTTTACAATATATTAATTTGTTGAATTTATTATTATTATTGATAAATTAATTTGTTTTATTCATTAAATATAAGTTATTTGAGGTTTCTAACAATTTTCTTAAAAGATAATTTTTTTTAAGGGGATTTCTTTAAAAATATATTTGTTTTGATTCAAAAATGGATTTTTCAAACACTAAATAGGTTTGGATTATATTTAAAAATGTTTTATATTTTGTGATCTTGGTTTTGAAATGTAATCTTATAATATTGGAACTTTGGTAACCTTTGGTGTGTCGGGAAATATATATAGGCAACTTTAGTGTGTGTGGAACTAGTAGTGGTTGTTTTATTGATATCGACAGAATGTGGAAGGAATCAATATTGGTTGGATCCAACATTTTACATGGTTTAGGTCACTTTTTATGTTTATTATTTATTATCCCATATTTTAGATCTCAAATGGTAGTGTTCTTGGTTATTTATGTATTTTATCACATGATGATTTTTATCATGGATTTTTCTCACAAGTTTTTATATGAGGTTGTATCACATGGAATCGCATGATGGTATTTCATGAATACATGTTTAATTTATTATATTATGAATCATGGATATGATTTCATATTTTATCGTTTCTACTTTTCATATTTATGGATTTTAAAATATGAAAGGCTATGATGAAAAAAAATGAAAATTATTTATAAATGGGTTTTGATTTATGAGAATTGTTTGAAATTTTTTTTGTTTTAAATGATATAATTGTTTCATTGTTGATATTATACAATGTATAGACTATGTTTTGGTATCATATTGGGATTATTTCTCACACACTAATTTTTCCTTTGGGTGGTTATAGCTATTTTATGAGAGTGTACATGTAAAGAGAAGTGTATCTGGTAGCATCTAAGCTTATCTTTTTCCATTGCCTTCATAGAGGGGTGGTTTGGAGGTGATTATTGGTCACATGGAGATTTTTCATACTTAATTTTTATACGATTTTATCTAGGATTGTATGGTTTTTGTTCAATTTATTTTCTTCCACATTTCACTCAGGTTTTATGGTTTTTTTAGTTATATTCAAGACTTTTATCCTCTTATTTTTACTTCGCCTCACCATGTGATAGCCAGCTTAAGTGTATCATTTTTTTAACCCATGTTGGTCTGTTATAATTTGGAATTAGAGTATAGTATCAGCTGGAATTGTGTTAACAATGCATATGTTTGGTTCTATTTCTTTGGTATACAGAAGTTAGAACCATCAAAATTCGGATAGTAAGTGTAGATAAAGGGCCTATAAAGCTCACTTCTATGACTGAATGTGAGTTAATAATGGTGTTCAAGTACTTTTACCAAGTTTGAGACATTGAGTTTGAGTTTATTTGAATGAAATGTAACGTAATTTTATTTAAATTTACCTATTATTTTTTTATTACTTTTTTTGGTAGAATTCACAATTAATTTAACTTTTTGTTATTTTAATTCAATAATTTGAATTCTAAATGTGAACCTAATATTTTAGAATGTTCCCATGATCTAATTGGTTATTTTATTTTATTTTTTATAAAATTCCTCTCATAATATTTCTTCAAAATTTGAGAGAGGAAGCTGCATGATAGGATCCATATATTACTCCTCTGGTGGACCCTTCTTTGGTAGAATCTGTAATCAGCACCATTCAGAATATGGATGAAGTGGGTGTTTGGAACCCAAGACATGTGGTGGATTGTGTATCTGAATTTACTAGAAAACATCCACCCATCTTCTATGGTGACATGGGACTATAGGAATATGAGGAGTGACTTGAGTGGATTGAGAGGATATTCAACTTATTGAAGACTCTTGAAGACTCTAAGGACAGTATTTATATGTATGTGCTTGAGGGAAAGGGAAGAAGGTGGAGGGACTCTTGTGAAAGCTAAGTTTCATGAGGATCTTACCTAGGTTTCTTTCAAGAAAATATTCATCCAGGGGTTTTACTCTGGTATACTATGTGTGGTGAAAACCTTGGATATTCTGACCTTGGATCAAGGGGAGCAAACCATTCTAGAGTATTCCACCCATTTTACTGAGTTGTGCATCTGGTTCTAGAACATGTCACTAATGAGTACCTAAAGGATTGGAGTTTTGAGTTGGGATTAGTGCCTAATATTTAGTTCATGTTGATCCTCACATTCCTTATAACCTTTGTGGAGGTAGTTGAAAAATAATCTTTGGATGAGGCAAACATAACTAGAAAGACTGGTTTGGGTGGGGCTTCTGTTGGTGTATTTGTTATCTAGAGTATATATTCTATCCAAAAATAGAATCGCAAAGGTAGCTATATTTCTTTAAGACTAGTTTCGAGGGATTCATCAGTACAACCATAGATTGTTGGCTATCAGTGTGGGTAGATGGTCATACCAAGACAAATTGTGAAGTGTCTCCCGAGAATTCTCATCCTTGTGGATGATCTGGTCATATAAAACACTTTTGTGAAAGGATATCCTAGGGTGGTAAGGTAGGATCTACATTCACCAAGGGTTCACAGGTTTATGCATATGCTCCAAGGGTGGTGGGTCCTATCCTTATGATAAGGAAGATGTTCATGTGGCTATGAAAGCTACAAGAGGAGATGAGACTGGATTTTTTTTACAATGGAGTATACACTAAAGGAATCAGAAGTAGGGCCAGCTATAGTTAGAAGTATGATGTTTATTTCATCTTCTATGGTGCTATATTTTTCTAATATAGTTGTTACTCATTATTTATTATCATCAAAGTTGCTTGGTGTGTTGGGATTTCATTTGGAACTTATTTCATACTTTTTTTATCTTTCCACACCTTTGGGAAAGAGGTATAAATAAGGTTTTATGTTCCCTACTTGTTAGGTGATGATAACAAACTTCAAGGTGGTATGGGACTTTTTTAATTCTTGATATTTACATCTTCGACTTGATTATCGATATTGATTGTATGATTTGTGTTAAGGACCAAATAGACCATTATCGCCATCAGGTATAGTTCTTATCTACCCATGGGGACACTCATATTTTTTAGGGTGAGTGGGACTCTATATTAGGAAAGTTAGGACCTATTATTCCTTATGCTAGTGAAATATCATGCCAGTTTTTAGATATGTTTCTTGATACAGCTGTCCCATAATTGGGTGGTCGACTTCTTGTAGTGGTGTGTGTGTACCCTGAGGTCTTTTAGGATTATTTTTCTAGTTTACCTCCATAGAGAGAGTTTGAGTTTCCTATTGACCTTATCCTTAGTATGATACCCATTTCTATTAAATCTTATTGAATGGTTCCTACTGTGTTAGTGGAACTTAAGGTCTATCTTAAGGTCCTAGAGGCTAAACGATTTATTCTTCCTAGCATGTCACTATGGGATTCGCATAATCAGGATATTGTTAAGAATAAATATAATTTTCCAAATATTGATGGCCTTTTTTAATAGCTTCAAGGGGACTGTTGGTTTTCAAAGATTGAACTTCGGTTGGGGTACCACTAGTTGAGGGTCCAAGAAGAGGATATACCTAAGACTGGTATAGGAATTTCAAGTTTCTAGTTATGACATTCGGTTTGACTAACCATCTTAGGGTATTTATTTATTTTATGAATTGGATATTTCATTAGTTCCTCAATTCTTATGTTATTTTTTTCATGGATGATATTTTAGGCACTACAATTGATAGGAGGAGCACATGGACTATTTGGATATCATTCTTCAAACTATAAAAGAACACCATCTATATGGTATGCTTTCTAGATGTGATTTTCAGTTCAAAGAAGTGAATTTTCTGGGTCATGTGATATCCAAGAGAGGAAAATTAGTGAATTCTGAAAAGGAATAGGTAGTTATTTCCTAGGAGAATCCCAAAAATGTGTTTGAGATCTAAATATTCTTGGGTTTTTCTGGTTAATATAGACGGTTTGTTCAGGATTTCTCCAAGTTCATGTCTTTAATGATATATTTAACCTATAAGGGTGTCATGTTTGAGTGGAATGACAAGTGTCAGATATATTTTGTGGCATTGATGATGAGGTTGAATTTAGAACTAGTTTTGTTTCTTCTAGAACTAGGTTCAGGTTATAATGTTTCCTGTGATGATTCTGGTATGATTTTGGGATGTGTCTTGATGTAAGGGAAATATGTGGTAGCCTATGGCTCACACTAGTTATTTCCTCAAGATAATAACTACCCTAACCATGATCTTGAGTTGGAAATGGTTATTCATGAACTCAAAATATGGTGGTTTGCTATGTATTATGCTCAAAAGAACTTAAAATATATTTTTACTCGGAGGGATATGAACTTTAAATAGATAAATTGGGTGGAATACATTCATACTTTTGATTTTGATATTGCATACACCCGTGGGAAGGGAAATGTGGTTGTCGATGCATTAGTAGAAAATTACCGATTCAATCCGTGAAGAAATTGGTTCCAGAGTAGTATCTGATGATTCTGTTTGACGAGATGTGCATGGGAGTAGAATAGGTTGGTGGACATGTTTCATTGGTTATATATGGACTCTTAGTGAGAAGTATTCGATTTTTTGGATTATTGATCGGCTCGCGAATTTGGCTTATTTCCTACCTATAAAGGAGATAGGGAAATTGGAACAGCATGGGGACTTGTATTTCAAAGAGATTGTGAGACTTCATGGGGTTCCCTTTATAGTTGTATTTGATAGGGACCTGGGGATCATATGTATATTTTAAAATGGTTTTCAAGAGATGATGATTTCCTAGATTACATCATATCATCTGCATACTTATGGACATATAGATAGGGCTCTTTAGGTTCTTGGGGATATTCTACGGGCTTGTGTGCTTGATTTTGGGGGATCTTGGGAAAATAATTTTTCTTTTTTCAAAATTTCCTACAAAAATAGTCATTAGGATTCAATAAAGATGGTGCCCTTTGAGGATTTGTATGTGAATCCATATAGATCTCCCTTGTGCTATGAAAATTTGGGAGTGAGGTCCTTGGTGGAGCTGAGTCTTGTTCAAGAGATTACAGAGAGGGTTTAGTTGATCTAGAGAAGATTGACCACGAAATAGAGTCACCATAATTCTTATATGAACCTTCATCATCGACCACTAGAGTTTATGGTAAGTGATTGAGTTTTTATTAGAGTTTCAACTTGCTTGGGTCATTGTCGATTGGGTAAGCAGGGTAAGTGGTCACTGAGTTTCATGGGTCCCTTTGAGATCATTGAGAGATAGGGAAATATGGCCTATCAGTTAGAATTTTCATCTAGTTTGACATCTATCCATGAAATGTTTCACGTTTCCCAGCTAAGTAGGTATATACCATATCCTTCCCATGTGATTTTATGGTAGGATGTTGATCTTGAGATTGACACCACTATGGTTGAGTATCAAATTCATATTATGGATCATAGAGAGAAGTTACTTCTCGGTAAAATTATTCCTCTGGTTTGAGTACTATGGCAGTGTAGATGGTATATCCATGAGATGTGGTATAGGGAATTGATGATGAGTCCATAGTGGCCTTCATGTTATTCAAGTATATGAATCTATGAACTTTCTGGGGGTATAATCATTAATTATGGTGATATTGTAGCATCCTGCTACACTTTTTAGGTACTCTTTTGTTCATGGTTTGTTTAGCATCCATAGTGGGGTGTATTTGTAGGCTTTTCGGGGGTGGAGAGACTTTTTATAGGAAAGTGACCTAAATTTTGGGGATATATGTTTTTTTTAATTAATGGAGTCTGGGGGTAAATGTGTTAATGACTTTGATGGGTTATCCAAGAGTTCAAATAATTTCCTAGGTGCTTTGGTGTTTTTATGCTGTGAATTGGCCTCTTTAGTGTCTGATGGGTGACTATATGGAATGTTATGGGATTTCACACCATGTAATAGTAATTAGTAAGATCCTTTGAATAATTTTTTATGATATGAATTTTAAACACCATTTATTTTGAGTTCAAGTTGTAAAATGTATAAAATAAATTTTTTATTAAAATACTACATGTTTTTTAATGTTTTCAACCTTCATGGAATTCACATCATGTAATGGGAATACACACCATGTAAGTTTTATGTCATGGTTTTTTAGTTCTATTTGCTATAATTCATTATTTCATTCCACTTGAAGCCTTCTTCTCTCATCCTAGTGCTCACTCTAGGTGATTTTAGAGATCTCCACTCACTCCATATCTTTCATTTGGTGATCGATAAACGTGGTTATTGCAGTGCACCTCTTGGGTAAGTGTTCCTTCTGGTTTTTCTTTATATTTGGTTTTGGATAAGGTATTGTTTGTGGTTATGATCAGATTTATGATTGGATAGTGTTTTCTATCAATCCATTGCACTTTCTTATCACACCTTGTCTTTCGAAGGTCAATCTATTGGTTTCCAATCACTATTGTCGAAGGAGGATAGGTTTTTACCATTTTGAGGTAGGTGTTTCTATACAAAGGTTTAATTTGATGAATTTATTATATTTATTGATAAATTACTTTGGTTTTTTCATTAAATATAAGTTATTTTTGGATTCAAATGATTTCTTGGAATGATAAATGTTTTTAAAGGGGTTTTCTTTAAAAAAATATTATTTCTGATTTGGAAATGGATCTTTGAAACACTAAAGTGATTTTTATTAGCTTTTAAAATGTTATATAAATTGTGAGAATGATTTTAAAATTTAATTTTACAATATTGTAACTTTATTAACCTTGGTTTTGTTAGGAAATAGCCATAGGAAATCTTATTATTTGTGGATCCACTAGTGATTGTTTTATTAATATCGATAGACTATGGAAGGACTCGATATCAGTTGGATCCAACGTTTGACTAGGTTTAGGTATCTTTTTTTGTCTAATTTGTATTTTACCATAGGATAGAGGAAAAATTATAGTGTTCTTGGTCATTTATTAATTTTTATCACATGATTTTTTTATCGTAGATTTTTGCTCATAGCTTTTTATATGAGGTTGTATCATATGGAATCACATGATTGTATTTCATGGATATTTTTTTACTTCCTTACCTTATGATGCATGGATAGGATTTCTAGTTTTATCACTTCTACTTTTAAAATTTATTTATTTGAGAATATAAAAGGATTTTATAAAAAACCAAAGAAAAATGATTTATAAATGGGTTTCAATTTGTGAAAATTCTTGGTAAAATTGTTTTTTAAGCTAGAACTATTGAATTATTGATATTAGAACTTGTATATAATCTGTGGTGGTATCCTACTGGGATTTTTTCTCACACCATGCTTTTTCCTTTAGGTGGTTATAAATTCTTTATTATAGGATACAAGTAAAGGGAATGGAATCATGTAGTATGTTAGATTCTCTTTTTTCGTTGCCTTTATAGCAGGGTGGTTTGGAGGTGACTTTTAGTCACATGGAGATTTTTTATACTTCATATTTTAGCCTATTTTGGATAGGATTTTATGGTTCTTGTTGTATTTCTTTTCTTATATGTTGTACTTTAGTTTTACGTATTAAATTTTTAATATTTAAGACTTTTTTTCTATTTTTTTTGTTTCACCTCACCATGGGATTGATGACTCAAGTGCATGGTTTGGTTAACTCAGGTTTTTCTGTTACACTTGTTTAAATGGTTAAATCAAAATAAAGTTGTAACAATGCTCTATTTGAGTTAGAAAATTTTCTTTCTCTATTAATAGAAATTAATAACTCCCCTAATATATTCCCCGTAAACCAGTATATCCATACTTCTCCAACCCTCAGTGATAGCGGAGAGGAAATCAATCATCAAAAAACTTCCTCTGATGTCCAATACAGTTTGGTATGTCAAATTTTCTTATGGTAGCCTCTCATCATTATTTAATGACAGAGATACCCCCATATTTTCTACCATGACTAAGGATAATTCCATCGAAGATGAAATGGAAGAGGAAGATGATGACCTCAGGGATTCCACTCCAACATTTGAAGAAGGTTAATCCACCAGCATCTATGAGCTCTAGTAGGTAAATATAAGAACATAAGAAGGATTGGGGCCTTCATTGATCAATAATGACATGCCCTAGAGGATAAAGAGATGTATGTATCATTCCTAAAGTTGTACCACTATGTTTTATCTTGTAATTAAATAGATATTCTTAGGCTGGATCTTGATGTTGATACTTTTAACTTATGCCTACTAGATGACCATTGTGGTTTTAAGAAATAATCCAAGATAATTCACCTATCTCATGCCACCAAGGTGGAATCCAATGTTTTAAAATTGATCAATTTATCTTCATCTAAGAAGTGAACTACCCAAAATGTATTACCAACATCATTTTAATCCAGAAAAAAGAATGGTATGATCAGGTTATACATCAATTTTATGGATCTCAATCAACATTGTCTAAAAATGATTTCCCATTTCCAATCACTAAACTTCTAATTGATGTGACCTTAGGATTATAAGACCTTTCATTTATGGATGGGTAATCATTATACAATTAGATAAAAATGGGGTCTGAAGATGAGGAAGTCACCACCAACAGAGAACCTGTAGAGATATTACAATAATATGTCTTGAATTTTGGATTAAAGAAAACTGATGCCACTTATCAACATGTTGTGCATCGCATATTGAATCCCTCCATGGGAAATGTTGTGGAATGCTATGTTTATGACCTGGTGATTAAATCTCGGTATCATTTTGATCATAATGATGACCTTCAAGAAATATTAAAAAAATGCAATAGAACAGTTTGAAAATGAACCCTTTGAAGTGTTATTTAGGGGTAAAATTAAGAAAATACCTTGGTTTTGGGGTACAAAACCATGACATTGAATTCAATCTAAAAATTAATCTTTCAATTGTCATAATTAATCCTCCTCAAAACCTCAAATATTTATGAGGACTCCAAGGATACCTCACTCACATCCGAAATTTCATAACCATTATAGTTAAAAAAAATATCTCCTCTTAACCAAGTTAATGAAGAAGGGGGTCACCTATCAATAGAATAAAGACTACCAGGAAGCCTTCGAGAACCTAAATAAATACTTGTTGAATCCACCAGTGTTAATTCCACTGGTAGAAGGGAATCCACACATCTTATATATGGCCTCCATGGAGTGATCACTTGAATCCATTCTCACACAGATGGATAATGTAGTAAATTAAAATATTCTCTACTATATTAGAAAAATTATACTAGAAAATGATAATAGATATTCTAGTATTGTGAATAACTTCCATAAACTCATATTCATATTACAAAAGTTGAGGCACTACTTACATCGCCATGAATTCCACTTGGTATCTCTTATCTACCCACTCAAGTAAATACTTATCCTCCCTATGATAATCAATAATTTTCCATGATAGAATTTCATATTTTAATTTAATGACATTAGATTCATGTCATATAAGGAAATCAAATGGAAAGTTCTAGTCAATTTCCTTGTAGAACACCCTACCCTGGAAAACATACCATTAAACATTGATCTCCCATATGAATATGTTTTCTATACTTGTGAAACTCATCAAACATGACTAATGTTTTTTATGGGGCTTATTAAATTCCAACAGGGAAGAGAATAGAATTCTTGAAGCTCAATCAAGTTTTCCTAAGGATTGTCTTTGTTTCCCTAGACAAAAAAATTAAACCCTACTCTTCTTGTTATCTGATGGATGCACCAATAATGAGGAAGAATACCAAGCCATTATTGCATGCCAAAATATATCTATACAATTGTTAATAGCATATCTAAATGTCATTGGTGATTTAGAATTATTGATCAAACATATTAATGGTGAATACAAAATCAATAATGAAGAATTGACCACCCCTCATAGGCAAGGTGATGATACTAGGGGTGGAATTCCCTTTCAAACCAACACTAAATCACGTTCCTCGATCAAAAAATTATCATGATGATGTGTTGGATAACATAGCCATAGTCTTGGTCGATCTTGACTAGGATGAGACAATCATCTACGTTATTCACCAAAGGGTGGTCTCCATGGTCGTCATCTATGGAATGGAGGAAATAAATTAGATAAAATATTACATTGGTCATGATAAACTAATGGACATTATTAAATGTATTATACCTATAATGTAATATATAGAAAATGGTACCCTTCTATCAGAATGATCCAAAATAGAACAAATCCAACACCAGGAAGAAAACCTCACCCTTCAGGATGAGCCAAATGAACAAAAAATTCTATATTAATAGGTCTTCGATGGAGTCCTCCGTAGATTAATCATAGAAGGAGATACCCTCTTTGTAATGTATAGATTTCATGTAGTCTCTTATAATACTAATCATTTAGGAACCCGAAACTCCCACCAAATCAAGAGGTTGGGTTATTTCTATCCAGTGATGATTAAATACTGCATTGAGTTCACAAAAAAAGTGTCATGATTTTCATATAGATAAAAACTTCATCCATCATCCCCTAAAACTGTTCTAAACTTCCAAGTATTTTTTTCATTTACTATACAAAAAATAGATTTCATGGGGGCATATCCCCCAGCTCTGGCCAAGCAGTGTAAGTACATTATTACTCCTACTGACTTCTTCTCCAAATGGGATGGGATCGTACCTCTTAAGGAAGTCGGGATGAAGAGAATCCTAAACATTTTCAAGTCCAATATAATCATTAGTTTTAGTTTACCTAATAAAATATTTATGTAAAATGGTTATAATTTTTTGTTATTTTATGTTGAAAAGGTTATATCAAGAGTACAACATCAAGTCCAACCATTTATCCTACTATCAAAAGGAATAAAATGGGAATATAATTGCTTTTAATAAGAATATCCAATAAACTCTAGAAATAGTGACCTAGATTGAAGGAAACTACACATAGAGGTTTAGTTTCCTTCAATCTGGGTCACTATTTTTGGTGAAATCTCAAAATATGAGCAATAAAAAAAGTACTTAGTGAGTTGAAACGGCTTGATAAGAAGACATTTCATACATTTAAAAACCTGAAAGTCCATCATAATCATATTACAAGAGCCTTTAATAATAATTTACTCATATTCTCATTCCTATTAGGAGAATAGGTATAGGTTCTCAGAACCCTACTGATAAAAGGGAAGAAACCTCTAATTTTGTAACTCAAGTTAGAGGGGCCATATGTCATATATATGGTCTATTATAATGGAGGTTACTTATTGACCATAATGAATATGGAACGCATCACACCCCCCACTAATGTAAGGTTTATCATGAAATAATTTGAATAATTATCGTCATACACCTATTTCCTGGTGGAAAGGCTTTAAACTAAATAGTATCACACAGTTCTTGTCCCATGACCTTAAAATTTTGTTCATTTACTTCATAATCTCATGACGTTAAACAACATGATAATGTTCTATTCATGCTATATTAAACTACACTACAACTTCCTTACCACGTGAAATTAAACTACATGGAACGCATCCTAGACACATGACATTAAACTATATGACATTAGAGTACTCACTACATGAATTTAAATGTCATATTCATTGGTCCTTATTTTAAGACCTTAAACTATATGGTACATCAATCCAGGTTGTAAGAACTTAAACTACATAACACCTTTTTCCTTATCCATGATGTTAAACTACATGATATGTGATCACTTTATAAGACCTATCTTTTATTTTTACTCATGAGATATACCTTTATATAAATTTTCCAGTGTATAGGTTTACCTTCCCATACTGACTTCTCTCTAACAACCATACAATGGTATAGATTAATATCACCTCATCCTAGCACTAAAACATTATCCACATCATGTTTCCTTCCTTCTCAATCTAAGATTCTTTTTCATTATAAGTATAATGTACATGATTCTGATCTTTATGAAAAATGAAATTCCCTCATCCCAATGTAAGAGTTAGATCTATGTAGTGACCTTATAAAAGAACTATAAGTGGCTTGATTACCATCTTTATGGTATATGTAGTGACACCTGAATCAATCATCTTAGGCCCAACCATGAATTTTTATCACTTTTAACCAAATCTATCCATGATATACACATCCTTAGATGGGTTCCTTCTCGCATTGAAATGTGAGTGCCTCCACATGTTCCCTATTTTTCATTCTCCTAATGTTTAATCAATTTCTAAATTTTGTATTTTTTCTTACAATGATCATGACTCATGTGAGCTTAGAGAACCTGGAAAGTCACAATTACTATCACAATTGATATGTATTTTATTCAAATATCAGGAACCACGTTATTTTTTCATGAAATTAAACTATGTGTCATAGGGAATTCATATTGAGTAGATAATTCCCTCTCATGATTTTGTACTTAATAATTTCATGTTTTATCCCTTCACCCTAAAAATTAATTCAATACATGTGGGCATAGCCTTTAGCATGCTTGATCCCTTATTGAATATTCTAATCACCAAGAAAAAACTTCATGCCACTAATATCTGAGTTAATACCAATTGATGCCTTGAGTGAACCTTCTATTAGCATTCTATAAAACATGAGGCATTACTCTTGGTTATCATCTACATAATATTGCTAGTAGAGAATAACTAATTTGAAGGTACCATTCTTGTATTTTCTATTGAATGACATAATTCCTCAGAGCTTGTGATAGAGGGGATGTTTTGGATCTAGGGAAAAGTTTCACCTTAAACCAATGAGTTATTTTCCTAAATGTGTGTGATACTGGTTTTCTCCATTAATAATGGTCAAACTACTCTCACCATTCTCCACATTCCAAAGACTCACATATATTTCTGGGTTATGATTTATACTTACTATAACCTAATTATTCAAGTGTATTTTAATACCCTTTATATTAAACATCAATGAATCATATCCATTATCAGAGTAAGATTATAACATTTTATTCTTGTAACCTTTCATTTTGGGGTATTCATCCCCTATGAAATCCAAAAATCCTCATTAAAAACACTTAGTTAATGTTTTATGACCATAAAACACCATCCCCTAATAGTCTTTATCACTTGATGTTATGATACATGACATCTAGTTCATCATTTAAAATAGTAAACTACTTTGGGCAGGACATCTGATTGTATCTATTACCTTTACAAGAATGGGATCCTTATATTAGTATAGGGTGTATACCCTCTATCCATAAACCTATAATAGGTTTTAATATACTATCCCCATACCAGTATTAGACAAGGAAATTTTCCTCCCCTATGAAAGATCTTAATCTACATCGGAGACCCTTAGTTGACTATTTACATCAAAATGTCCAAAAATGTCCTTTCTGTATACAAGGATAATTTTTATAGGGTCCCTCTATCAAAAATATGTGAAAACTTTACTCCCATATATATTAGGTATGTAGTGACACTTGTACCCTTACCCCAGGTCCATCTAAACCTTCAATCAATAAATAATTCCCCTATATTTGAACCTCATTAATGAAATGATGGAATTATTTTGAAGAAATATCTATGGATTGATTCTCATTATTTTAGGATACATCATGATGTTAATATTATTTAATCTATGATCAACCATAAATTCTAAAATTGTTATGTCTACCCCTTTTCACACCAATATTTCAATATGCCCTCACATTACCTTAGTTCTTGACCCTTAACCCATTGATGCTCGGTCTCTCCTTTCTCCAACATAGAGACAATGTTATTACACTTTTCATATGGGCCAAACCCATATCAAACCAATAAAAAGTTCAAGAAGAAATAATTTAAACTATATATCATCTTATTCCTCACCATATAACATTAAACTGCATAGTCATCATCCCTATCGTGCAACGTTAAACTGTGAGGTGGAATCCCAACCTGCATGAATTTAAAATACTTAGAATGGTCCATACTAGGTGGCAATTATTTCCATAAATTGGAGATGGATCCATATATAATTATTCAATACATGATTATCCTATTACTTAGAGCATTAATGTTGTTATTCCTTTCATATGATCAAGATCTATATAAAGAATTGTCCTTTAAAAGAACTATTAGCAAGATAGATTTCCATTACTATGGGATACATAGTGATGTGTGGGTACTTTTTTAGGGACCAAACACCATTACCATAATCAAAATGGGAACATACCCCACTCATTCATATGATTCAGACCTATATAGGAGATCTTTACATGAGTTCTCTTGTATGAGGACCTATATTCAAAATAAAATGTCCCTCTCTCGATACATGATCCAGATATATATAGGGAATTATGCAAAAAAACTACATGTGGCTTGATTATGTTCCTTAAAAGATATGTAGTGATGCCTGAATCTCATTTTCTGGGCCTAGATGCAATATCCAAGACAATAGTGACACTTTTTTTCTTTCCCTGGTATATAAGTCGGGTCTATATTTGGGACCCTTTTCTCCTCAAGAAAAACATATGACTTGATTCCTACCTATACAATATACATTGAGATGACTAGATCTCACATATTGGTCCTAGATGTAGTGTATATAATTCCCTCTCCCTTTACATGTTTCACGTCTGTTCATGAAACTTCTTATAAAGTAACTACATGTGGCTTGATTCCTAACCTGTCACGATACATAGTGACACTTGGGTGTGATATCCTAGGAACAACCATAGTCTCATTACCATCATAGACTCCCCAATTTCCTGATATGTATCAAGATTAGTTTCCCTCATTTTTATATATGATTATAAACATACCCTCATTAATTAAAGTGTCTCCCAATATGAGAGAATTCTCCTCCACAATATAGTCAACAATTAGAGAACATACACTGAGATGATAAGATATATATTCTTTTTTTAGAAATATAATTCCCCTTTCACCTTGATTTTTTGGCCTCTATTGATTTATTAAATTCTCATATCTAAGGTGGAACCACTTTTTTCTCATGCCCTTGAGCCATCTATGTGTCATGATTATGTTCCATCAAGAACTATGCATGGCTTGGTTCATTTTAGTACAAAATATTTAGTGACACTCAGATAAATCATCTTGGTTCTATGTATAATTTTCTAGAGAAAATTCCCCCATCCTACCTTAGTGTTTGACCCTATATAGTAATACTTTACTTTCCCAATGGATTAACACATAGGTAGGAATTATTTATATTTTCCTATGCATGATTCATATCTATCTAGAGGAAACCTCATAAATATTTCATGGATTGGAACAAATGATCCTTTTTTTCATATATGAGTTTTCCATGTGTGTGGATTCATACAAGAACTATATATGGATTGATTCATATCTTGATATTATATTTAGTGACACTAGGGTCCTATATAATAGTCCCATCCACAATCTACAAACAAATAACCCCTTCCTATGAGCTATATTTACATATAGGGATTTCATTAAAAGGGTTTTTTGTAGCTTGATTCATAACCTCACTGGATGAATATTAAAACCCAAGGGGGGTCATGCCATAGAAATTTCACATGCCCCCAACTCATCTTGGTGACTGATCAAGTCACATGTCATTTAAAATGGGCCTTTTCCATTCTCAATACCATGATAAGTTTCTCTCTTTTCCATTCACCACTCCCCAACACAATGTGGGTTATTCAAATTCCACCTATTATTTCTCACATCGAGTATGAATTATGTGATATTATAGGATTTGGATAACAAATTTTATGTTTTCATGAACATCATGGATAAAAAAATAGCCCGTCTTGGAAGACCTAAAATTTATTAAGAATGGTCGAGTAATACAGACTAGATTTGTTACATATGATCAAGATTTATATAAGGTTCTCTTTCACATGATTTATATATGTAGATAGGGGTCCCAACATATGGTTATTTACACATAAAATTATACAAAGATAAAAATATATATTGTATTTGAATTCCCCAAAACCAATGAAAGTTTTCTCAAAAGATACTTTGTATAATTATTAAATCAGTTCACAATTTCCTAGTAACATGATGTTCAATTATATGACTTTCATACAATCTATATGATGTTAAACTATATAGTATAAGTTCCTCATCGGATGACTTTAAACTTCATGGAATTGTTATCTATGTTTCATAAAAATAAACTACATAGACCATCATCCATCATCACTCCTTATAAAAGGACTATAAGATACTAACTATAGTAAACTAGGGTTTAGGGTGTTTTTTCATCCTTCTAAGCACCTCAATCAATAAATCACACTTCATGTCTTTAGTGTCTCAATTTTCCATAAACCTTCCACATACCTTGTAATGGAGCGTTGACCCCTCTTCTTGACTATGAATATAATATTATATTGTTTCATGAATAAGGTCCCCTAACCAGTCAACTAGAGGCATCATTTATCATTTAAAAATGACCTATGTTCCCTATGATCCATGAAAACAAGAAAGTGGAGTCTTTCGCCTCATAGTGATTTGTGTTCATACCTTATGTGTTTCCCCATAACATTACTCATGATCCAAGAAACTTAAGCCATGATTTATAGCACTTTCATCCCCCATTCAAGAGGGTTTTGGAGTACCTTGGACATGGTAATGCAAAATGGTATATTATGTAACACTCCCTAGATACTAATTCAATGCACCATGACCTTAAATTGTTTTCACTTTGGTCAATGTAATATTATTGTAAACATTATCCTTTTGGGGTCCAAATATCCTCATCGTGAGACCATAAACTATATGATATATGGGTCCAAGAATCATGACCATAAAATTAACACCCCTTATCTTTATTTAGTTGATATCAACAATTTTCCGTTAATTCACATCAAGTGCCACCTATCCCCTGTCATGCAGACTATCTATAAAGTGTCAAACCCTTCCATGGGTAGCCTTTTATCTATACCCTACTCCACTACTCAATTGTTAGAATCTCTAATAACCTTATATAACCCTTGGAAAAGATCATTTCCATCTCTAAGCTACCCCTATACTTGACCAAGCATGATTTGGATCGGTATAAGGACCCTTGACCCATCAACCAAAGGTGTCTTTACCTTATAAAGAAAACCTCTAATCTATGTGAGACAAGACAACATCATAGATGATCTATACACCTAAATATATTTTTCAATCATATATGACATGTTTTTTCCATATAATTATACTCAATTCAAACACATTGGGAATGATTTACACAACCTTTTATCTAAATATCCAAGTGGATTTGAAATCCTTTAGGTTATGTCATCATATATTGTACTTGTTCTTGAAGCATAGATGCATGGAGCTAGAACCCTTCTTGAACACTCATCCTCCATGACTTATTCAAGGATGTAGGGTTCCATAAACCTTCTTGAATACTCATCTTATATGACCTAATAAGGATTTTGTGTGTTAGAACCCTTCTTTAATACTCATCCTTCATGAATTAAGAAAGTATGTAGGGTGTTAGAACCCTTATGGAATATTTATCCTATGTGTCCCACATCATCTCTTAAGTGTTTAGGTTCCTATAAAACCTTCCATGTCCCTTATTAAGTAAATTTTATAGTTATAAGGCACACCTATACTTTACTATTTATTTAATCCCATATTGGATCCTGAATATGGTCCCTTGACCCATCAACTAGAGGCAACATTTCATTGAAAAAAGGTCCTCGAATCCCTATGAGCCATGAAAACATTATAGTGGAACTTTGTACCTCAATGTGTTTTATGATCACCCCTAACATTTTTACCCTATCTCATTATCCATGATAAAAGATATTTTAGACATTATTTACCTCTTACATGTTTCCAACATTCAAGACATGGTATTTTTTTACAATAGAAGGTTCAAGAAATATAACCCTAAACTACAATAATAAAAGGTTCAAGCTATATGAACTTAAAATGCACCAATATATGGTCCAAGTTATATGACCCTAAAAATATAAATACAAGGTCCAATAAATATGACTATAAACTATATCAATTTAAGTTCCAAGTTATATGACTGTAAACTAATGCAACATATCTTTTAATCTATAAAACCTTAAACTTTTACATTATTAGTTCAAAGTTTTTTGACCCTAAACATAAACTATATTAATCTGACTTCCAAGACCTTAAACATCCCCTGGGAAGAGAAGAATTTCTTTCCAGGTTGAAAACCTATGAAGATAACCTTAAGCAATAGTCAAGTGTTTTATTGATAGGACTCCCTTATAATAAGCTTAGGAAAGTAAAGAAAAAAAGGAAAATACACAAAATTATTTGGACAATAATATCGCCCAATAATAGTCATAAATGGTCGCTAGGCCAATATACATGAAACAGTTAGATCACTATCTCTATATATATAACACATAAACCAAATTCATCACTTAAAACCAAAAAATTTCAAAATTATTGGCCCAATGTATCAATGATGGTGTTTATACCAATGATCATCCATGATCCATTATTAGAAGGAATCCATTATAACTTAAGAATTTGAGTCAATATTTGGGATCATTGTGTATTATGAGAAAAATTTATGTGTTTAATGATCTATATTATGTGGAGTTTACAAGATTCTATGAATATGGTGAATGGAGGAGAGGAAAGAAACAACACATGGAGTTTAAAATATTTTTTTATCGAAAATTTCAAAAAAGGATTAGGGTTGAATCCCCATGTTCTAGATTCTCTCCCATTATTCCCCAAGAAGAAAAATATACAGTAATATTGCAGTAAAATTTGGTTATTTATGGTTTTAGGATCATTCAAAGTTCAACTGTAGGTGTAAATTGGATACTGAAGTCTCTCTTTCTCCTTTTTCTCTGGCATCACCAACGGAGGAACAGCCTCATTCGAAAAGGATAAATAAAGAACCTCCTTATGAGTGGCCTCTATTAAAGATGTTTCCTCCAAAATTTTAGACTTCACATAAGCTATGATCACTTCACATTATATTATCTATACAGTTAAATTTTTTATATGATTATGAAACTAGGAGGCTTTATAATTTTTTCTCTCTAATGCCTCTGAGGGTTCCCTCATTGATTGAAGTATTTTTTTTCATAAAAGTTATAAATATTTCTTTTATGACCAGACAGTCATTTATAGGTCGATTTGATTCACAACATGATTTAATAAAATCTCATATAATAAAATATTAATTCCCCTAGGTTTCAGAAATGTTGGTGGAGGAATTCCCCTAGGACGTGAGTTCTATCCATGGGAGTCTTGATAATTAATGAAAAAATCTAGTTTCAGTCTCATATTTGTGATACACTACTTCTAGAAGTTGTTTTATAGGGAGTAGGTGAATGTGGAATAATCATTGAGATATATTTGGGTATTAAGACCACTAAGGGAAGGTTTTCCTCGACCAATGAGGAAGAAAAAGAAGTAGAATGGGTTACTCAACATCTTTCAATAATATTCTCTGACCCTCCTCTAATTAGAACATCATCTACTCTCAATATAGAGGGTCAATTTTTATAAAAAAACTCTAACTCGTCATTTGAATACTATTTAGCATGATGGTGGTGATTTCTCAAAGGGATTCTAGAGTCCTGGATCAATTATATTGTAGACATGGGAAATATTTTTGGAGAGGAAAAAGTTTTTTCTACTCATTGAACTAGTTGGATAGGTATACTAGCTAGGTAGGATTCTACCCAGGCTCAGGTAAAGTCCTGAGATTGATAAATAGGACCATTAGTAAGTGGACTAATAATCTTGGCATTAGTATCCTTGTGTTTCAGCATCAATAAAAATTTATGAATAATTCCATGATGTTATTCACCTCACATGACAGAAAAACAAAGGGATGAAACCCTTTGGATGTTGTTAAAATAGTTAGAAATCTATAAGGGGCATATGATTCATAAAATAACTAATCCATCTAAGAGATCTTCAAAGTCAACAGGGAACCACTTCGATTATTAATGATCATCCTAGAAGGTGTAATGCATTTTGTGTAATTGAAACTAGGGTGGTTTATCAACATATAGACAACCTCATCAACATTTAGTGGAATTTATCCAATCCTAAATACATCTAGTATATGGGGTTGAAATTGGGAGTGAAGAATATCAATGATGTTTTAATGGTTATAACACTAAAATTGATCACCTATCCAACTGAATAGAGAATAGAATAGCCTACTAATCTGATATGGAGTCTTACCCTAATGAATATAGACAACTAGTTGATAAAGATAAGAAAATGTCAGTAAAACCATGTTGATAGGTCACCCTTATGATAATTGGGTTGTTATCACAAATTTTATAACATGGAAATCAAAACATGCTTACCCATCTAGGAAGAGCAATCCATTTAGAAACATGGCCATAAATCTCTCCAATCGAAGACATGAGGACACGCCCGGATTCACCTTGTATCCCCAAGTGATGCACTCCCTGACCTTTATAATTTCACAATAAGAACCCTCACTCTCTTGAACTAGTCAAGAGGGAGAGTTATGAGGGTGTTCCATGATTTTCCAACACCTTCTTCAATAAAGGAAAATGTATATCCAGTCTTTGAATGAAATTATTTAGTGTATGCATGTCTCCTTTTTCAAATTATTTCTTGTAATGTTGATCATATATAAATCCAAAGAGGAAGAATATTCAAGATTATCCCATGTTTTATTATTATGGAGTAACTCATCATACATCACCCCAATAGGATTTATTCTCCCAAGCTGGTGGATTTCCCATAGGTTAATCCATACCTCATAATAGGGAAGGTGAAAATATTTTGTTCTAGGAGACCAGTAACAGATCAATTCTCAAAGAATATCTAATAGAAGATACACGATGAGCTAAAATATTTGTGATGAATCATAGAGATTAATGGAATGAAGCTGATCAAAAAATTCTTCATAACTCTAATTAAATCCAAATGGTCATTCCCATTCATTAAAATAATTTCCATAAGGGAATAGGTCCCACTTTAAACTCCATCTACCCTTTATGTTATCCAATAAATAAGAAATTATAGTTTAGTAACACTAGGATATAGGTTGATGAGTGAGATCGTGACCATCTAGGATTATAGGGGAATTTTTTAGTGTATAGGATAACTCCTAGAATACCACCAGAACCAATTGGAAATTTTCAGATATGATTACCTAAATGCATCCATAAAAAAATGAGAACTAGGAAAATGGGAAATTATGGCTCGTAGAATGAATGGCGGTATCATATAGAAGACTAAAGTTGTATAATGGGATTTTATGTCATAGAGGATAGTCTTAAATATCAACCTAAATAATACATTTTAGAATATAATTATCAGAAAAATACTAGTGTTGGTGATTGGCATGGTGATCCCCCTAATCATAGATCTCTAAATTTCTCTATAGGAATAATTATAAAATATTAAATCCATATGGGTCAAATTTTGAAAATAATACATCAATAAAAGTTTAGATTTATAAGGGTCAACGGATCATCTGGATAAACTTAATTCATGATATCGTGTATATGTGGTAGGGTCATGGGATTTTGTGACCACATAAGGATCATGTGATCACATAACAACCCAAGGAATAAGTAACCTACATCCCCATTGGATGACCATAGACTGATCGATGTAATAAATTCATAAGATTCATACAGTCACCTGAAATCTTTTCTAGAAGGTGATTTTTACAATTTATCACCTTTAGGACATATGTTATTGTTTCTTACGGAAAGGGGGATGACCTTGTTTGTTTAAGGTTCAAACTTTCCAATCGGTTTCTAACGGGTTTATTTGTAGAACCAGAAACATCCAATGATTATATATCCATTTGGACCTACTTTCCAAAGGTAGGTACTGATTAGTTGTGGACCGATGAGGCTTAAGAATTTTCATTGGTCGAGAAGATGGGAGGTCAGGCTCATCACACATTTTTTAGGGGAATTATTACCTACTCCGGGACTCTCTTATAAATTTAAGTTATGTTCATGAATCCTTATTAATTTACCAAGTATGAAAATTATTTTTCCTTTATATTTGGAAATCAATGATTGATATGTATGAGATTTAGATAATCTTTTATATGTATTTGATGTTATTCATCAATAGAGAATCATCCGTATTTATTAGATATTCTTAGTCAATGGTATCCTTCAACGCATTATATAGAAATCTCTTGGTCATTATGATAACCATACTAATTTTAAATCCACTCAGTGGGGCACTTGAAGTTTATCGTCGTTCATAAATACAGGGAATATTTAAAAGTTGGGATTGTACCCGCAGATGGGCTACCTACATATCCTTGTTAAAAATAAAGGAATCAGAACTCAAGTAGTTCAATAGGAAGGATGTAGTTTAATGTCATATGGAACAGAAAAAAAAATAATTATTGAAATATACGCTTGGACCTTATAAAGGCTTCCAATGTATTCTACTTTAAAGTTAGACATCAAAGTCCACGTAGTTTGGGGATTGAAGTGTGAGGTTTATGCATGATCAATGGTCCAAAGAGATATGTCATAATTACTTTTACACTCTAATCCCATGTGATTCATACTCGGTGTGAGAAGCAAGAGGTATTATTAAATATGACGATTCTTCCATGAAAGATGATGTCATAAGAAATGATGTGGGGCTTACGTATGTATAACAACCCAAGTAAATGAAGATTAGGACTTAGTTCAGGAAAGAAGCCCAGGAGAAGGGTCCATAAAGGTATTTGTGCTTTATGGAGATTTGGAATTTTAACTCAGGACTTATTCTTGAAAAGGAATCCCAAATCAAAGGGGACTTATAACTTGGGGCTTAATCTTTAGAAGGAGGCCCAGATTAAAGAAACGTGGTACTTACTTCTAAGGAGGATTCCCAAATTAAAGGGTATTTATGATTGGGTCTTACTATTAAGGAAGATTCCCAGATTAGGGAACTTGGGGCTTACTCATAAAGAGGATGCCTAGATTAAAGATCTTCTCATCTTAAAGGATGAGGCTGAATGAAGGAAATCTATAACCTTAGTGCATAAAGTTATGTAAATCACGAGGTTTTGAGAGATGTTCCACAGAATTACTTTCAGATAAGGAAGACAACAAAGGAATCATGCCATAAATGGATTTGAAGAGGGTTTTGAAGTAAAAATCTTGAAGAGGAGAGGTGAATTTGAGGAAAGGAAGTGAATTGGAAAAAGGCGCGCAAGTCATGGTCTGGCACACAAGTCCTGGTCGCGCAAGTATACTTGTGCGACATGAGTCAACTTGGGCGACAAAGAATCCATGAAGTGATACTTGGGTGACTTTGAATTGGATCCCTTAGTATCATCCCTATAGGCTTTTATATGTGTGGCGCGCAAGTTTCCTTTAGAGGGAAAGGTGGCGTGCAAGTGTCTTCACTTCCCTTAAGGGCTGGACACTTATGCGCGCAATTATTGATGAGTTCTAATACTTAGGCATTATTATTCCTTTTGAGAGCTTCCATTCTAGGTAAAGAATTACCTTATAAGTGTTCGTAAGACTTCAAACAGAGACTTGGGAGACCAGAGATTGAATTTGAGTTTTGGATTTTTCGTCCTTGAAATGGGGGGCCCATAGGGGGTACTTATAGGCCACCTTAGGTTTGTGAAAAATTTCATTTAGGGAACGCAAGTGACCTGCGCGCCCATGACTGGCGCGCACGTGACTTGCATGCCCAAGGCTGGCGTGCAGGTATACTTGGGCACCTTAATTCCTTTGTGAAATTCTTGATATTCATTCCTCTTTTTTGCTTGAGGTGCTTCCCTTAGTCAATCTTTGGACTCTGTGATGGAATGAAGCTTCAACAAAAGTCCCCCCTCAGAGTTGGATCTGAAAAAGGAAAGAGAATTTGACTCTGAGGTAAAGAAGAAAACCAAGTATTTTGGGCACGCAGGTATGAGGCACGTAGGTTATGGCATGCAAGTTTTTGGATCGCCTATAAATATAAGTGTCACTTTGAAAAAAGCATCCATCTTTAAAACGCTTCTAGTTCTCATCGCGCAAGTGAGATCTTATCTCACAAGTAAGCTCTCGTCGCGTGTGTGTCTTGGATTTTCGCTCTTCTGTGCTTCTGTTTGTTGCGTCGCGCTTCCTCAGTCCGTTTCTGACTTTTATTCCAGTACTAGCGTGGTACAACTTGCGTGACCGTCTTAAACTTGCACGCTAATATTATACTTGCGCGCCTTAATGCCTTAGACATTTTTTCAATTTCTTCGCAAATTTTATGAAAAACCAACTTACTTAAAAGTTAATTATTTGATACTTGTGTAGATTCAATGGCTCCAAGGAAGATTGGATCAGTTGATGAGTTGTCTAGAAAGCGTATTTATGACATGATGAACATCGTTGGCCATGAATATTATGATATCTATGACAGCACTCTCCCAAATTTGGCCAAGTACTTGAAGAAGTATCATGTTAATTTTTTACAGATCATTTACTTGCCTTTATATATCCATGGTCATCTTCAATGAGTCAATGTTCCAGATGCAAGTAACTATACACCCAAGATGTAGTTGCACTGCTATCCCTCTATTTTGGTTATACTATGCATTAAGAGTAGGAAAAATGGTGTGAAATTTCAAATTTTTCCTCCATGTCATTTCCTTGTAGATATGAAAATGGAAAACCATGGGCTGATATGTTTTCTGCTACCAGTTAGTGGAGAGAAGACTATCATGACATTTGAAACAATATCTGAAAAGATTACTCTCTCCAAATGGATCTTTACTTGCAATGCTCCATTCTTAAATCCATGTATCCATCTTCCAAGTCTCTTGGACAGAAACAGATTCACTGTTTGATCAGTAGAAAATTTTCTCAAACCACACTCAAGAACATTCTTTTATAATTGTTCCAAGAAGATTCGGTATCACTGCATCTCTTATTGTCTCTAGTTGAATTAATGAATTCCAGGTGGCTACTGATGAAGCTCGGGATGTCGTAAATCAAATGAAGAGTTATGTTGAAAGCCTCTTGTAATTATTGAAAAAGATAAGAGACTCCAATCTGTGGATGTACTTCTAACTCTTGTGCATCAATGAAAACACTTTCATCTTCAATCATTTGTGCATGCATTCTCTTGCTACTTTCTTTAATTAATTTTACCTAATCCAATGGGCCTAGTAAGAATAGTTTGATTTTTTCTAGGGTAATACAAAAAACCCCCCACAAACTTTGCATATTTTGTTGCTCAATATTTCATAAATCATACAATATGTACGTTTAGTGAGCTAGGACTTGACTTTTGTTCAGAGTTCCTTTCATAGGTTTCCAATTTAATGAGTACCTTGTCTCTTGTTGGCAGTTTAAATTCATGCATGCCAGACATAAAAAGGTTAATGTTTAAGGTCAAATAGCTTTGACCGAATGGATTAAAATTGACTCAATTCCTTGATAAATTATCTGAAAACATATTACCACATTCAAGTATGGGGAAAACATGTAAACTATGACTTAAGAAATTTTTAATCTGAGGAATGATATGAAAAAAAGGGCTAAAAGGCACTAGAAGAAGTATTTCTCAAGAGTGAAGTTACCACTATTTAACAAACCCATTAGGGGGTTGAATTATGCAGGGACACTTAAGGGAATTGGCTGTATAGTCAAATAATAGCATCTTTTAGCTGGAAGGTCCATTATATAGACTACTTATGCAAGGCCAGCTAGGGGCACGTGCTGCATAGTCAAGCAAAAGAACTCTCAGAAATTTTGCTTTTCTATTTCAAAAATCTAGTGTAAGTTTATGGAGATTCAAATTTTCCAAAGCATAGAGTTTGCTGTATGGAGAGGGGTACTTGAATATGGAGAGGATATTCCCAATCAATATTTTCAAAGAATTGGATGAATGTCACTCCTACGAAGGTCTGACCCAAACGTAGTGAAGGAAAATATAAACCATAGACTTGAATACTTTCAGATCATGAAAAAGAGTATGGGAAAAATATGTTAAGGATGGCTATTTTTTGCGGATCTATACATATTGTTGTTAATACCAATAAGGACAAAAGAGGTTTTCCTCCCAAGGATGAAATTACCACTATTTGACAAACCCATTAGAGGGTTGAATTGTGTAGGGCCACTTAAGGGCATTGGCTGCATAGTCAAATAATAGCATCTTTTGACTAACAGATCTGTTATGTAGACTACTTATGCAAGGTTGCCTAAGGGAACGCGCTACATAGTCAGGCAAAATAATTCCCTGGTATCAGACATTTTGTGACCAGAAGTCAAGAAAAGGGTTATGGAGATCTGGAAGTATTTAAGGTTAGGAGTATGACACATGAAAATGGGTATTTTCTAATGCATTAAGGAGATACATAGACCAATGCTAACCATAATCATGTTGTGTCTAGGTCCTGAATTGAGGTGTTGGACTTCACTACATATCCCATAAGGATGGGAATCAAGCCATACATAGTTCTTGAAATATAGTTTAACGTCATGTGGGATGAGAGTGTAAGAGATCTTAGTTTAGGGTCATAGATCTCGGACCATAATGAGGAATACACATTTTATGTTTTATAAACCTGATGTGAATGAAGACCAGGGTTTTCATACCACATTCATGTTTTCACAGGGGGGAATTTCCAGCCAAGGGACTGAAAGTGGAATTTGGGGTTAGGCCAAAAGACTTGGGGCTGGATTTGAGGGATTCTCAAATGTTCCTACGTATCCCATAAGGATGGGAATCAAGCCATACGTAGTTCTTGAAATACCCTCTGTACATATTTGGTTCGTATAAGTGAACGGTGAAAGGGGAATTTAGTTCAATGATGGTTTGACCCAAGATTAAAGGTTCATGAATTTCCATGTATGCACGTAGTCCTTGGAATATGACATGGTTGGAGATCAATTTCAATAATGATTCCCTCTCAGGTGAGGGTGTCAAATACTGTGGTAGTTTATTGTCATACAGGACAAAAGTAAGAATAGTTTAGGGTCATATGCATAGACCGGTGCTGCATAGTTTAGCTTCATGTAGCTAAGATGTATTACTATGTAGTTTAATGTCTTGCAGTGAGGACAATGGGGGACTGTATAGTTTAATGTCATATAGCAAGGACGATGATGAACCAATGTGAATATATTGGTTTCGGGGGGGGCTTCACGGATCAAAATTGTATGAGATGGAGGTGAACCAATGTGAAGATGTTAGTTTTGGGCTTGAACCTCGGGAGGTTGCCTACATACCTAGCCTAGAAAGCAAGGATCAAAATCTGCATAGTTCAATTAAAAATTAATTGGTGATTGAGTTGTACTTGAGGAAAACCTGAAGATGATGTTGGGACTTATGCGTGGTTAGTGGCCCAGAGAGGGTGTTATGGTTGGATCTTACTCTAAGATCACGTGAGTCATGCTCGGTGTGAGAAACAAGAGATAATAATAACCCTAAAGATTCACATTTTACTGTCATGCAGGACAAAAGGGTGTTGTACAATTTAGCGTCATGTAGCTAGGACGTTTTCTAGTTTAACGTCTTGTAGGACATGTGCATAGTTTAACATCATGTAGGACAAAAAGGTGTTGTACAGTATAGCGTCATGTAGCTAGGATGTTTTGTAGTTTAACGTCTTCTAGGACATGTGCACAGTTTAATGTCATGTAGGACAAAAGGGACATAGTTTAACGTCATGTTGGATGATAGAGGGACCATGTAGTTTAAAGTCTTGCAGTGAGGACTAAAGGGACCATGCAGTTTAAAGTCTTATAGTAAGTACTAAAGGGACCATGTAGTTTAAAGTCTTGTAGTAAGGACTAAAAGGACCATGTATTTTAAAGTCTTCAAGTAAGGACTAATGGTACCATGCAGTTTAAAGTCTTGCAGTAAGGACTATTAATGATTGAAACTATTATTTGCATAAGGATCTCTTAAATGAATCATGTTAACAGAACCAAATATCAACTCTTCATCTAATGAAGACTCTGCCTGATGAACCATTTCAGGTTGTACCGTTTTGTGGGGTGGTGCCCGTGCTTTTGAAGTAGATGGCATAAAATCTTCCAGAGTCAAAGACAATTTAGGGTTTGACATGAACTCGTCTTCTTATGAATTCTCTTCATTCTTCAAATTACACTAATTCTTTGAAGATTTTCCTTCTGATGAAGGGAGTTTTTCTGTGGCAGAAATAGCAGAAGGCACCATTGGTTTCTTCAATTACATTTGTAAAATGGTATGATTTTGGTTGATCGTTTTCTTGACCATCCAATAATCATATTTCTGTGCATTTTTACTTTTGACTTCATGACACTCACCTTATTCCTCTAGATCTATAGAAATAACACATACTACCTGAGCTTAAGAACCTTTCAATTTTACTTGTCATGAGTCCACCATCTTTTTCAGAAGGTCTTTGAAGACAAAACACTCTTGAATGGGATGCCCCAAAATCTGATGAAATGGTAAATAGTTGGGAAGGTATTCATCTCCTTCCTTGTTCAGCCTTTTAGGCCTTGGCAACTGAACCAAATTATTTTCCAGATCCGAAATGAAGTTACCAGGTTCTTCTTCATTTCAGAAAGAATAAAATTTGTTCTTTAACTCCTCAAATTGTTTCTGTCTTTGATCTCTTTGATCATCTTGACAAGACGACCTCTATTTTTGACGCTCAGGAGGTGGATCCCTTCGATAAGATGAAGGTTTTGAAGTGGAAGCAGGTACAGATGCTTGTTTAAGTGTAACTATAGCAGTCTCTGCCCTCCCCATTCTCCTTCCTGGGACTGATGGAATTACATGAGTTTTAGCCTTAGTCTCTATGAGAGAATCTTTGATCTATTGAGAGATTAAAGTAAGGTCTCTAAACCCTCTTATGTATTTCATAGGGATCAATGGTGTGCGTAATTCATCACGCAAATTTTCCACACAGATTGTCAACAATTTTTCTTGAGGGAGTGCTAAGGTTAAGGAATATTTTAATCTCTTCCAGCGAGCAATGAAATCTGAAAATTTTTAATTTTCCCTTTGCTTACAATTGGTAAGATTGAAAAATGTCATCTTTAGCAATGTTGAACTAAATTTAAGGAGAAATCTTTGACAGAGATCTTCCCACCCAGTAATTGACTGGGATTGCAAGCTTGTATACCACACAAAAGCAGGCCATTGTAATGACTGTACAAAACACCTGAGCTTAACTGCTTCTTGTTGTTGAGGAGTTCCCATCATAGGATCACAACGAGAAACAAAATGTGTTAAGTATTGTTCTGGATCTCCCGAACCATTAAAAATTGGGAATGTGTTACTTGAAAAATTTGATGGGGCAGGAATTGCATCCAACCATTCAGGGTAAGCTCTCTTTTTTGGTTGAATTTGTGCACGCTTTCCTTCCGTAGCTTCCAACTGAGCTGTTAATGACTCAATGGTAGTCATTAATTTTTTAGAAACATTTGGTTGAGCTTGGACCTGAGCGGGTGCAATAACTGGAGTTTGGATGGGTGTGGCGACCAGGACTGCCACTGATGGTATTATTTCCATTTTTTGTTGAATATGACCCATAGGATTGGACCCGTGAGGGTTTACTAGTAAAGGGAGATATTCTTGATCCATCCTAGTAGCTGCAACAAATTCCTTCGACTAACCAACTCCAGTACCCTTAGGAGGAAGACTACCTTGAAGTAGTTCTGCATTCAACCTCCTTAACTCCTTCATTTCTTCTTCCTATTGTGCGAACCTTTCCCATAATGAGAGTGATTGGCCTTATCAAGAGGAAGGGTGGAATTTAACCTGACTTTTACCCTTTTCTTTGGTATGTTCCATTCTGGAGTATGGAAGGGCATTACCCAAGGAAATGTCTTTCCCCTGGGAAGTCCTATGGCTTCTAGTACGCACACCTTCTTCATTTATTTTTGTGTGTATATCTTCTTGAACAGTAACTTCTTCATATGATCCTTCTGAGTGAGCCTCGTGTTCTGGGGGATCAGTGACAATGGCATTGATGACATTTATCGATGCATAACACATTGAAGTCATTTTTTCATCATTTCTGTGATACTGTCTTCTTCTATTTCCATTATGAGACATTTCCCTTGGTTGAGTTGATCCCTTAGGAACTTCTTGATGAACCATAATTTAGAGGTAATATCCTGATAATTTGGCTCTACATTCCTCTTGTGGCTTCTTCCCTAATCGAGAGAAGGCTGACTTTCACTGAGAAAGAGATTGAGGATTTGAAAAAGTCCCCAGTCCGATGGACTGGGGTAGTTCCTGTTTTTCCTTCTCAACTCCTCGAATCCTATTTGTTGATCCCTAGGGTTGGATTAAAAGAGTCCCTAGTCTGGCAAGATGAGGTGGCTCTTGAGCTACTACATCTGAAACTTTATTAAAATCTATCCTGATTTTGTGGACATTAGTCTGGAAATTAGAAGGATGCATCAACCTACATCCACTCAAATCACCTGGCTCAGATGACCATTGGATTATTTCTGACACTTTTGTCACCTAATGATGTGCATGCTCTAAACGAGAAGCCTGTTCGATGTTCTCATTTTCTTGATGCAAGAGTAATTCGACAATTTGTTCTTTGTATGCCTGGATTTGGGAAGAACTAGTTGAGGCATGTTCTTGAGCAAGCCTTTGATTACACACAAAACTAATTGGATATGGTCGGCCATGGGCAATAACATTGCATGAGACCACTTTTGATGGACTTTGTTGACTGGAGAGTATAGTGAAATGTAGTGCTCCATGAACACCCCATCCCCTAATATGAATATCAGATGGGGAATTGGTAATTAACTGGCGCAACCTTTTTAACGCGCCAAGGCATGAATGTTGAAGGGCTCTCTGCTACTTTTCAATCTTTGGATGTTGAGAAACTGAGAGATATTCCAAGTCAATTTGGCATTGCAACCCTTCTATTATCTTGACATGATTTTGATATTCATCATAAGCTAATATTTTTTCTTTTAAGTGACAAAGATTTTTCCATATACTGAGAAGAATATCGTGAATACAATCTTCTATCAATGTTTCTGAAATATCATACTGAGAGTCAGCCAAAGGCCAAAACATGACTGTTATTTCACCTTTCTCCAGTTGTTTTCTTATATTCATCACTTCCTCTTTGTCATTCGATGAAGATTATTCTACCTGATTGGACCAAAGCTGGCGCTTCTTTGTTACTTCATCAGATTCAACAAGATTGGTAGATAATTCATTTATCAACTTAGAAGATAATTGACCCAAGGGTGGTTCGTAGAATGACCTACACCCCGGGATATCTTCTGATTGAGAAAGTATTTCACCTGCTATCGGTAAACAATCAGACATGACTGGATTCACATTTTCAAGTGCCTCAAGATAAGACGGATTTCTCGTTACTGCATTGTCCTTTGAATAATTTTCCAAGCAATGTGAATTAATACTGCGGAGAGGACTTTCATAGCTAAATTCATCATCATGGGTAGGACCACCATGGTCGGTTACAGCAAAAGATGTAACATCTTGCTCCTTGGTCTTCTGGCCACACAGAGGGTTATTATGGCTCTCATCTGAAGATGATACCTCGAGATTGACCTAATTATCATGAATCAAGACTTCATGAGGAAGTGTATGATGAAGACCTTCAGAATTATTGTTGTTAATTCTGAAATTTGAAAATTAAAGAGTAGAATCTTGAGTTGCAACAGATAATTGTCTGAGGGCTTCAATAACTCCAGCATCGAGCAAGGCCTTATTACAGATTGGATCTTGATTTCTTGACTGTGCTGGACGGCTCTTTTTCTTATATGCCTTATTACTCACTTTGGAAACCACTTGTTGACGAAAGTGGTTATTATGGGCAGGTGTATGTGCCTCATCAGTAGAAATGGTCGGGTTATGCTGATTATCTCCATTCAAATCAGGTGTATGTTCCTGACTTTATTGTTTGTATGACATGGGGGAGTATGCCCCACGACCCTCCTGGACTAGAACATAGGTGTGTATCTACTTTGGGGGGACATTTTGATGAGTCACTCCACTAATAGGGATAGATTTGTATTTATTTCCCTGTGATGTAGCAGAAGTTGTTATAATATTCTGACAGGTATCCTGAATATGGGCAGGGATTTGTTTCTTCTCTTTCACCATTGTTAGAATGTGATTGGTGACTTCAGCTGACAGAATAGGAATATACATCCATTATGTGTCTGGATTAGGTGTATGTTCCTTCTCCTGTCCTCCTTTTCCTATCAACGAATTCTGACAGTACTTTAGCATAGGGGCAGAGAGTTGATTCTGCTCCAAATTTGTCGCCAGATCTTTCTGACTGACTTCTCTGGGTGCTACCAAATGAGACTGTTGGTAGGCTTGATGAACATTGGTAGGTGTATGTGCCTACTGTGTATTCTTCATCAAGTATGGTTGACAAATTTCCTTTAATACTGGAAGATGAGACTGTTGACAGAATTGGTGGTTGTAAACAGGTGTATATACCTGCTTATCAGTTTCCACCATATTAGATTGGCGAGATTATTTGGATGCAGTCAAATGAGCATGCTGACTGGCTGATGAATTATAAATAGGTGTAAGTTCCTACCTATAGTACTCCACTTGAATTTCCTGGTGGGATTGATGTGTTACTTCCAGACGATCCTGCTGGGTAGTGACATCAGGATGGACAGTTGTATATGCATGCTCACTGTTTGCCATCAAGTTGGATTGATGGACTTCTCCGGAGGGGGAAGAAGTCATAACCTACTCCCTTTTGACCGGATTTTACCTTTGATGATTCGTCTTGCGTGCTCGGGTCTGAGGAACCTGAGATGAACCCCTAAAGGAGATACCCTCATCATGTTGAGGGTGCACTACCCCATGAGTCTGGCAGTGATTGTTGATGGGAGCCCTTGGGAATGACTCCTTTCTTCTTGAATTAAATCCTTGAGTGATCTCTTCATTCACCTCCCTGTAATATGGGAGGTACTAGTTATTGAAGTCTGGGGATAACGACCCGAAACTGTTGGAAATGGTGGTTGGAACCAACTGCTTCTTGACCACTGGTTGTCGCTATCCGGACAACCAGGGTGAATTGTTAACTTGGAGGGCTTTTCGAGTAGCGTTCAGAGTCGGTATGGTACCGTGTTGACGGTATTCCCTCTCCAATGCATTTTAAACCCAGCGTTGCAGATGCTGAGTAGGTGATGTCTCCCTCTGAGTGGATGAGGATCCAGCAGGAGTAGCAACAGAGGCATTCACAGGTGTGAATTTTAAAGAATCCATTTCGTATTGCAAAGAGATCTTGAAAAAGAGTGCATGTTTGATATAGCAGACATAATCAAGATAAGTTTTTCCAAACTACATCTTTTGGATGAGCATATATGTTATTGATTACTTTGTTAGCCCTCACTTTAGGTTAAATGGGGGCCTAACAAAAAAGTAAAACATCATTTAACTGGGTTAAGGATTCACGTCAGGTTTACCATTTTTGTTTCTTTCGGAAATGGGGATGACCTTGTTTATTTAAGGTTTAAACTTTGCAATCGGTTTCTAACAGGTTTATTCATAGAAACAGAAACATCCAATGATTCTATATCCATTTGGACCAACTTTCCAAAGGTAGGTACTCATTAGTTGTGGACCGATGAGTCTTAAGAATTTTCATTGGTTGATGGGATGGGAGGTCAGCCTCATCACACCTTTTTGAGGGGAATTATTACCTACTCTGGGACTATCTTATAGATTTAAGTTATGTTCATGAATCCTTATTAATTTACCAAGTATGAAAATGAGTTTTCCTTTAGATTTGGAAATAAATGATTGATGTGTATGAGATTTAGAGAATATTTTATATTTATTTGAGGTTCTTCATCGATATAGAATCATCTGTATTTATTAGAGATTCTTTTTCAATGGTATCCTTAAACACATTATATAGAAATCTCTTGGTCATTATGATAACCATACTGATTTTAAAGCCACTCAGTGGGGCACTTGAAGTTTATTGTCGTTCAGAAAGACAAGGATTATTTCAGAGGTGGGATCGTACTCGCAGATGGGATACCTACGTATCCTTGTTAAAAATAAAGGAATCAGAACCCATGTAGTTCGATAGGAAGGATTTAGTTTAACATCATATGGGATGGAAAAAAATATTTAATAAAATATGGCCTTGGACCTTATAAAGGCTTCCTACGTACTCTACTTTAAAGGTATAGATCAAAGTCCATGTAGTTCGGGGATTGAAGTATGAGGTTTATGCATGATTAATGGCCCAAAGAGAGATTTCATAATTACTTTTACACTCTAAGCCCATGTGAGTCATACTCGGTGTGAGAAACAAGAGGTACCAGTAAATCTGACGATTGTGCCATGAAATATATAGTCATAATAAATGATGTGGGGATTACGTATGTATGAAGGCCCATGTAAATGAATATTAGGACTTAGTTCAGGAAATAATCCCAGGAGCAGGGTCCATAAAGGTATTTGTGCTTTATGGAGATTTGGAATTTTAACTCGGGACTTATTCCTGAAAAAAAATCACAAATCAAAGGGGACTTATAACTTGGGGCTTAATCTTGATAAGGAGGCCCAGATTAAAGAAAATTGGGACTTACTCCTAAGTAGGATGCGTAAATTAAAGGGGATTTATGATTGGGGCTTACTTCTAAGGAGGATTCCTATATTAGGGAACGTGGGGATTACTCATAAGGAGGATGCTCAGATTAAAGATCTTCTCATCTTAAAGGATGAGGTTGAATGAAGGAATTTTCTAACCTTAGTGACACAAAGTTATGTAAATCACAAGGTTTTGAGAGATGTTTCACATAATTCCTTTCAGGTAAGGAATCCAACAAAGGAACCATGCCATAAATGGCTTTGAATAGGGTTTTGAAGGCCAAATCTTGAAGAGGAGAGGTGAATTTGAGGAATGGAAGTGAATTGGAAGGAGGCGCACAAGTCTTGGTCTGGCGTACAAGTCCTAGTCGTGCAAGTATACTTGCGCGACATGAGTCAACTTGGGCGATGAAGAATCCATAAATTGATACTTGGTAGACTTTGAATTGGAGCCCTTAGTATCATCCCTAGAGGATTTCAGATGTGTGGTGCGCAAGTTTCCTTGAGAGGGAAAGGCGGTGCACAAGTTTCTTCACTTCCGTTAAGGGATAGACACTTAGGCGTGCAAGTATTGATGAGTTCTAATACTTAGGCCTTATTCTTCCTCTTGAGAGCTTCCATTCTAGGTAAAGAATTACCTTATAAGTGTTCATAAGACTCCAGACAGAGACTTGGGCGACCAGAGCTTGAATCTGAGTTTTGGATTTTTCGTCCTTGAAATGGAGGGCCCACAGGGGGTATTTATAGGCCATCAGAGGTTTGGGAGAAATTTCATTTAGGGCACGCAAGTGACCTACGCACCCATGACTGGCGCGCAAGTGACTTGTGCACCCAAGGCTGGCGCGCAGTTATACTTGCATGCCTTAATGCCTTTGTTAAATTCTTGATGTTCTTCCCTCTTTTTTTCTTGAGGTACTTCCCTTAGTCAATCTTTGGACTCTGTGATGGAATGGAGCTTCAACAGTGATTCATCTGAGTAATCTAGATAATAAAATTTGGTTCACTTATGTGGAAGCATCAAGCGATCCGATCACATGAATTCATCACTTGAAGGGATCTTATGAAGTGATCATGTGGAAGAAGAAAAAATATGAGAGATTTAGAAACTTAAACAAAAGTGAAATGGAATACCCCTTTCCCTCCTATTTATAGGTTCTTTTCATAAAATACCAAGGGTCACTATAAAGGAAAAAAGTCACCCAAAAGAACAATAGGTTGAATCCTAAGGGACATAGGCTATAATTTACTTCCTTATAACTGATTCTTTGCTTCTTCTTTTGAACATCTCTTCTAATGGGGGGGTACATTTTTTGATGCTTTCCAAATGAATTTTCAAAACATTATATTTGGTTAAATAAAAAATCAATTTTCATTTTGGTTCAAAGGAATATAAGAGAAATCATGAAAACTCAAGATTAATGCGATCGGGTTATGTGATCATGTAACCCTTAAGGGGACATGTGATCACATAACTTTCCACTGAATCACATGGGGAATCAAATATAATAAAATAGGCTATTTTTGATAGGGTTCACAAGAAATATCATGGACCATGATTGATCACGAGATGTCCCAAAGACATGAAATCACCAAATTCCAATGTCCTTAGGTAACCAAATATGTTCATGATGAGACCTTCATGTGGTTGATGTTATTTA
This sequence comes from Viscum album, assembly GCA_963277665.1. Taxonomy (NCBI): domain Eukaryota; kingdom Viridiplantae; phylum Streptophyta; class Magnoliopsida; order Santalales; family Viscaceae; genus Viscum; species Viscum album. Next base: position 1,945,706,367 of record OY728161.1, on the reverse strand, counting down.
CATGACACTAGTGGAGTCAAGCGATCACCCGACAACAAATGGACCATAGGAATTTTCCAAGTGAAGTTGTCCAAGATAGGGAGATTATGAGGTAACTGTTTTATACATGATATCCCTTGGAGTCATGTGATGGCCCCGTGATAATAAGATCATGTGACCAACTCCATGATGAGGTTTTCTATGAAGGTACCTTCTTGTGATCTTTTTTTTATTTGATGAACTAGGGATATGTCACTGATGATGTGAAACTTAGTCACATGATGTAACACCCTGAGAATTTATGAGGAATATTATTTTTAATTTGTTTGATTTCTTGTGTTGTACGCTACACCAAGATTATCTTGCTCTATACGCAACACCATATTAGCTTATAATATACACAAATACTATTCTTGGCTTGTGTTGCACACAAGAGCGACCTTCCTCAATAGCGTGTGTTGTACGCAATATTGAGTTTCACTAAACAACGATATATTGTTCTAATATTATTATGAACTAGCTGTTATGAATAGTATTAACCACATTTTGAATTTTATAACATTATCATTCATCTTACACATATTCTAGAACATGGTATGATAACAAAATTAATTTTTTCAGGTAAAATAAGTATTTTTCAAAAAATGCAGTTTTGTCGCCTTTTGATGGCGCACCAACTATAAATCTAGTTTTGGACATGTTTATGAGTTCAATTTGACAAAATAAAATTATTCACTGCAATAATTATATAAAAATTTAATTTGGATACTTTTTTAATATTTTTCTATTAACTTTTATATTTTGATGAATAGTAAAAATACGCTAAATTTTAATTAAAAATAACTTTTTTCATCAAGATAATTAATATGGTTAAATTATAATATTGAATGGTTTTAAAGTATAAATAGAATATATTTTTAAAATTTAATATAATTCAAGTCATTATCATTAATTTTACATTGAATTCATAGGTAAAAACATTTCAATCTTTTGTAATGTTTTAACTTTTAAAACCTATTTTCTCAACAACGGGATTAATTTTAAATTAAATACTAAAAATAATATGTTTTGAATTTAGAGAAATAGATTCCATATTTTGAATCAGTAGTTCCAAATTATGCTAATATGCTACTTTTTATTTTTAGACATTATGAATAGTAACTATGGTAAATTTTATTTATTACAGTTAAAGGTAAATAGGGTAATTAAGGGTAAAATAAGATTATAAAATTACCATAACACCTGCAAAAATTCTATTGGATGAATAAAAGTCGATCCATATCACCTAAGGGTCAGAATATATTCATTTCATGGACTTTTGACCATGAAAAGGATGTAATTATTATTAAAACCAAAGAAAGTGACAACATGTCACTCTCTTATATCTTATAAGTGTAATAATTTTAATTTAGTGATAAACTTCATAAAACTTCAAACATAAATAGTCAATAGAAATATAATAAAATTATATACATCATGTTAATTTATTTATAATTTTTAGGGATTAAATAATTATCATTAATGGTGACACAATAGTGAAGTAGAAATTGTTTATTTAGTGAAAAATCAATAATACAGTTTTTATTAAACTAATAGTGACCATAAAAGGCACAAACACCTGACCAAAACTTATTGGTCGTGTCCATATAAACCATAATCATACATTGGTCAAATATTTGTGCATTTTTAGCCTTATAAAAGCGATTATGACACTTATATTATTTTATTTTAAATGATGTCAAAGTTGTCACCTTCATAATTTAATAAATATAACAATTTAAATGTTGTGATTTTAAGATGATAAATTCGATTAAAAGTATTATTATGGAAGATATTAGATTTATCTACATCATAGTGTTTTATTTTTAATTCTTATGCAACAAATAATTATATTAAAGAATTATACAAAAATGTTGTAGTAATTATTTTATTAAGGGAAATATCAAATAAGTGGTTTTTAAAATATTAACATAAATGTTATATGAACAAATTAATGTGATCCATGAATTTTTTAGATGAATATTACAAGTTAAGAATCTATTAAATATTTTTTTTCGAATATATCTTATGTTTGGATTTAATTTAAATTCAAATAATTGAATAGAGTCAAAATTGACACTATTGATATTTTATAAAAATAACATATTATTAAATTGTTTAAAAATCACAAAAAAAATATTTAAAAATTAAAAATTAAAAAATATATGGTCTAAAATTTAATAATGTGTCTAATTATAGAAAATTCAAATAACATATGTAAGTATTTATAACAATTTAAAAATTATAATATTATTACCGCAAATAAAATTAAATAGATTAAATAAGGATAAATCAAAATGATAAGGTTTAAAATAAACTTAAAACATGTCTCAATTTTATTGTTTGATGATATTACAATCCTATATCATCTCATATTCTAATTGAGTCATTTTTTGAGGTTTTTAAGTGGGGTCTGAATTTATTATAAATTAATATTTTTGAGGTCTCCAAAAGTGCCCCTCTCCTCTCTTATAAAAGGGAACCTCATCCCTCTCATATTCACAACATTTTGAGCCTTCAAGCTCGGCCAAACCCTATCCATTTTTTTTCTTCACTTCCCTAGAAACATACTAGAGGTCCTGAGCTTCTTCAAAGACCAACTTTAGTGCCCTAAGAGGAGGTTTAGAAGAGGCGCGTCAAAGAAGAGGTAATATCCTTTACCAATTCTTTCAAATTTATTTCTTCTTATACATCCTATTATTTAGTTGTTTCATTATAAATTAATAACATAAGTATAAATAATATTCTGATATGTTATTATAAATATAAAACAACCCTATTTCACCTTCTAACCATCCTACAAAAAATGAAATCACTACGCGTGCATACGTACAGCTTACTGTCTCCACGTCGTGGTGTAATCTGTTATTCCACCACCACCTTACTTGGATGGGTATAATGGTGTAAAGAAAAACTATATATGATTATTATAACATGATACTAATTCTGCAATATTATATCATCCACTCCAATTCCATTCAATAATTATGGGAACGATATCATCGCTCGTGTGTACGTACGGATTACCATCTGCGCGATGCGATGAGATTCATTCTTCAATTTAACCATTCAAGAATGATTATAAAGTATATATAATAAGTAATCATGAAATATATGACATAATAGTGCTACTATATTTATGTGTATATATATATATGTTATTTACTTTCATTCAATTTAATAAGGAAACGAAAACAGCATTCATGCGTACGTATGGCCTACTGTCTCCATGAACGGTGTATTTCATTCCATTTATCGATATATTATATATATATTCTGAATATATATTATATATAAATCATTTTTTTTAATTTCAGAAGTAATTAATCATGATCTATGTAATCATATAAATAATTTCAAGTCAAAACACGTACGATAAATGAAACGATTTTACCCAAAATGCTGCTTTAACATGGAATTGACAAATGAAAGGGTAATATAAAGTCATAAGTGAATCATCTATGATATCATAAATATTATTATGGTTTAGTTATAAGATAATAATATGTTTAAACCCACTATACAGGATTCTCAGACACATACGGAAGAAATTGGACATAAGGTAAGGGACAATTATTCCAATCTCGTTCTTATCCGAGATTGTTTATTTGTAAGTATTTACTGGGGTTATGTTTATCATCCATGTCCATGTTTTCTCAAAATGATTTCATACAATGTTTACTATTATTCCATTTATGTTTAAATTCATTTTTACCCTTTTATGACTTTTACCACAAGGTATAGAAGGAATCTTTCTTTTTTTATCATACGAGGTACTTTTTGACTTTTCTGACAAAAGTACGAGGAGAATGTTTTTTTTTTAAATTATACGGCATGAACGGATTTTTACAGTTTCATAACGCCTTATTTTCCAGAATCATCCTGTACAATATTTCTTGATTATTTTCAACAAAATCCTTTTCTTTTAAAATTGCATGGAATTTTGATAAAAGAAAATGATTTTGAAGAAGAAAGGATATTTTTCTCAAGAATTCATTTCAAGTGTTTTATAAAAACTATTTTCCATCTAAGATGACATTATTTGGTATGTTTATGTTTCAATTATAATGTATATATTATTTACATGGTTTTATTCTTCTTATGATGAAATGATATCCATTTGTTTTATATGGATTATGTTATGATGGGATGATTTTTATGAAACCCATTTTATTCTTTGGGTTATGATGAATGATTTATGTTTATTTTGTGGCACACGTAAGAATGATTTCATTATGAGATGGGGGGTACCTATATCTCCCTCCAATGAATTGGGTAAATATTTATATCTCGTGATATAGACATGGCTGGAACGGCAAGTAAAATTTGGTTTAGTAATATAGGGCTGGAATGGCAAGTAAACCCGGTTTAGTAATGGAATTTTTCCACTACGATGGTCTTGGGAGTAATTCCTTGGATACTATGGAAATCATAACATGTGCTTAATGATTTTCCACAATTACATGTTTCATTACCATGATATTTTATCATGATTAATGTTCCTTTATGATATATGTCTTACGTACTCCCAAGATTTATTTCACAACTCAAAATTTTGATGTTTAAACTTTATGTTCATGTTTTTATGTTCAAATGTATATGGTTTGCTTTATTTTATCCATGTTTACCCTTACTAAGAATTTGATCTCACCCTTTTTTTCTTTTCCCCAAGATATAAATAATGGTTTTAGGTAAGAAAACAAAAGGGGAAGATCTTTATGGGAGATATTGAAGATATTTCACCATGATTAGAAGATTATGTTCCGAGTTTCCAAAGACACTAAACTAATATAGTCTTTGGGCATCTGTTTTTTTCATGTATTAAGTATTCCGCAAAAGTAATGTAATGTCCATGTACGTCAAGCTTTGGGTCTCTACAATTGGTATTAGAGTGAATGTTTAGTCAACCTTTGGAAACTAGGATGCTAAAACATTAGTGAGATCCCTAGATATATTTTGAAGGTATGTATAGGAATGTATCTAAGGTTAGGTATAAGTATAGGTTACAATCCTATAATTATGATAATGATTATAAATAACCTAGGATTAAACCAAAGATGTTAGATATTGAACATACTCCCCCTTGATTATGTTGTTTTCCTAGAATGATTTCTGCCTCTCGCACTATTCTTTTTAGGTTTTAGAAAATGGATGGAAGCAGGAAGATTCATGTTAATGGAGAATATGATGGACAATGGAATGATATTCTTCATGAGAAACCAAATTAAATGGGATTTGGAAGGTGAAACATCATTATTATGCCTAATCATAAATCTCATAATATTATCAATAATCTCAACTTTGGTAAGTTTCCTGACTCGTCTAATAAGAGAAAGATGGAGTTTTCTGATGATCATATAGGAAAGAAAGTTCAAATTACCTCATGTAAATCATGTGGGAAGAGGCATCAGGGAGAATCTTTCAAAGGAACTGAAAGATGCTTTGGGTGTGGAAAAGAAAGACACAAAGCCAATAATTGCAAACGAAAAGGTTCAGTTAACACCATGGACAAGGATAATGGCATTGCTAAGATATTAACAATAGTTAAATGTTTTAAATGTGGAATGTACGGGCATTATGAAAACCAATTCCCTAAAGGAAATCTCAAGAAGAGAATCAGCATCATCGTATGGGTAGTATTTATGTTGATGATGATAAAGAGACAACAAATGATATAGGACATGAAAGAAGTGTTGTGGAATAAAATGATGAAGCTTAGTCAATGGTTTAGGAAGGTAGTGGAATGATTGTATGTTTATCAAGAGTAATTTTGTATAGGTAATTTAATGGTACTATGGAATAAAGAAACATCTAAGGATTGTTACACTATTGTTTTTCCTAAAGTATTTGAAAGTATATTTTGAATGGTACCGGTAACCATGAAAGTTTATTCAGATATTTTTTTGGAAATTATATGATATGCGCATAATGAAGGGACAAGGAGATACTGGGAGGTTCTGATAATATTAATGATATCATGACTTGTATAAGGACAAAGTGACATCATGGTTTGAATATATAGAAATTTTGGGATTTTGGTATGTAGATAGAGTTAAATTTTGATAGAATTCATGTTTTCACTAAGGTTCAATGGGTATTCATTTTTCAAGAGAATACATGATTAAGGTATTCACATGTTTGGAATGTGACCAAAAACAAGATATATCTTATGATATATGGGGGATAAATGATGGTATTCACATGCTTGGTAGATGGCCTTTTTAGTAATCATTTTATTTATACTATGAGATTGGATAGAAGTATTTTGGATAAGCCTAAAGAATGGAATGGATTCAGTTGTACATTATATAGTATTGTTTAAGGCTAGAACTTTTTGATATTATTTCTGAAATGTTATAATAGTATAGTTTTAGAAAAAGGACAACCAGTAGGATGGGTGACAACCTGTCGCGTCGGACAAGGTTGCAGGAATCGAACTCACAACCGAAGTGCGACAGGCCTTTATCGCCTGCCAATGGCCTATAGGAAGTCCCTGGTTAGTATAAATTAGTTTTAGTTTATTAAGTGGTATGATATATGAAGTATAAGTCCATTTTTGGAGCCATATATGATTAATATCACCATATATAGACTTATGTATATTTAATAACTTTTGCTAACCTTTTGTTTGAGACAGATGGAATGACTCATCATTCTATCACATGATCTGCTAACACTTCACTGATAAAAAATTCAACTTCATTTCTTTAAGATATGAAGTGGAAATTGGTGAAGTAACAACCAATGGTGATATTGTACCAAAATCAAGAAAGTATTTCTTCAAATTCAAATTCTTCAACTTTAGGGAAAGGATCCTGAAAACCAAAAATGTTGTTCTAATACCCTCATATCTGATGAATCAGATGGTACCTTAGATCATCACAAATTTATGGCTTTTTTATTGTTGGATTTTTCAAAGACATGTTCTCTACCACTCTCCATCAGAACTTGATGGTTAGATTTCTCTTCCATATCCATATTTTCACCTATGTTCTCCTATGTGGAAACCCTATGATGATTTAATTTGGGTAACTGTTACGTTTCATACTTTAGTTATTAAAATTAAGTTTTAGTATTCCTTTTTATGATGTGGGTTTCTATGAAAGAAACTTTTCAGTAGTAAACCATTTATAAACCTGATGAATTTCGAGGGTGAAATTCATTTTAAGGGGGATAGAATGTAATACCCTAAGAATTTATGAGAAATATTATTTTTAATTTCTTTGATGTCTTGTATTGTATGCTACACTAAGATTAGATTTCACTATACACAACACTTTATTAGCTTGTAATATACGCAAACACTATTTTTGGCTTTTGTTGCACGCAAGAGCGACCTTCCTCAATAGTGTGTGTTGTACGCAATATTGAGTTTCTATAAACAATGATATATTGTTCTAATATTATTATGAACTAGACGTTATGAATAGTATTAACCATATTTTGAATTTTATAACATTATCATTCATCTTACACATATTCTATAACATGGTATTAGAACAAAATAAATTTTTTCAGGTAAAATAAGTATTTTTCAAAAAATGAATTTTTGCCGCCTTTTGATGGTGCACCCACTATAAATCTAGTATTTAACACATTTATGAGTTAAATTTGACAAAATAAACTTATTCATTGCAATAATTATATAAAAATTTACTTTAGATAATTTTTTAATATTTTTCAGTTAACTTTCATATTTTGATGAATAGTAAAAATGTGCTAAATTTTAATTAAAAACAAATTTTTTCATCAAGATAATTTATATGGTTAGATTATAATATTAAATGGTTTTAAAGTATAAATAGAATATATTTTTACCATTTAATATAATGAAAGTAATTATCATTAATTTTACATTGAATTCATAGGTAAAAATATTTCAATCTTTTGCAATGTTTTAACTTTTAAAACCCATTTTCTCAACAGCGGGATTAATTTGAAATTTAATACTGCAACTTCTTTGTTTTGAATTTCAAAAAATGGATTCCATATTTGGAATCAATATTTCTAAATTATTCTAATATACTACTTTTTATTTTTAGACATTATGAATAGTAATTACGGTAAATTTTATTTACTACAGTTAAAGGTAAATCAGGTAATTAAGGGTAAAAATAAGATTATAAAATTACCCTAACACCTACCAAAATTATATGAATAAAATTAAACCCATATCACCTAAGGGTCGGAATAAATTCATTTCATGGACTTTTGACCATGAAAATGATGTAATTATTATTAAAACCAAAGAAAGTGACAACAAGTCACTCTCTTATATCTTATAAGTGTAATAATTTTAATTTAGTGATAAACTTCATGAAACATCGAACATAAGTAGTCACCAGAAATATAATAAAATTATATACATCATGTGAATTTATTTATAATTTTTAGGGATTAAATAATTATCATTAATGGTGACACAATAGTGATGCAGAAATTGTTTATTTAGTCAAAAATCAATAATACAGTTTTTATTAAACTAATAGTGACCATAAAATGCACAAACACCTGACAAAAACATATTAGGCGTGTAAATATAAATCATAATCATCCAATGGTCGAATATTTGACCAGTTTGATCCTTATAAAATTGATTATGACACTTGTATTATTTTATTTTAAATGATGTCAAAGTTGTCACCTTCATAATTTAATAAATATAACAATTTAAATGTTGTGATTTTAAGATGATAAATTCAAGTAAAAGTATTATTATGGAATATATTAGATTTATCTGCATCATAGTATTTTATGTTTAATTTTTATGCAACAAATAAGTATATTAAATAATTATACAAAAATGTTGTAGTAATTATTTTATTAAGGGAAATATCAAATAAATGGTTTTAAAAATACTAACATAAATGTTATATGAACAAATTAATGTGATCCATGAATTTATTAGATGAATATGACAAGTTAATAATCTATTAAATATTTTGGTTTGAATATATATTTTGTGTGGATATAATTTAAATTCAAATAATTGAATAGTGTCAAAATTGACGCTATTGATATTTTATAAAAATAACATATTATTAAATTGTTTAAAAATCACAAAAATATTTAAAAATTAAAAATTAAAAATTATATGGTCTAAAATTTAATAATATTTCTAATTATAGAAAATTTACATAACATAATTAAGTATTTATAACAATTTAAAAATTAGAATATTATTACTGTAAATATAATTAAATAGATTAAATAAGGATAAATCAAAATTATAAGGTCTAAAATAAACTTAAAACATGTCTAAATTTTAATTGTTGATGAAATTACAATCCTATATCATCTTATATTATAATTGACTCATTTTTGTAGGTTTTTAAGTCGGGTCTGAATTTATTATAAATTAATATTTTTGATGTTTCCAAAAGTGCCCCTCTCCTCTCTTATAAAAGGGAACCTCATCCCTCTCTTCTTCACAACATTTTGAGCCTTCAATCTCAAAAAAACCCTATCAATTTCTTTTCTAAACTTCCCTAGCAACATACTAGAGGTCCTGATCTTCTTTAAAGACCAACTTTAGTGCCCTAAGAGGAGGTTTAGAAGAGGCGCGTCGAAGAAGAGGTAATATCCTTTACCGATTGTTTCAAATTTATTTCTTCTTATACTTCCTCTTCTTTAGTTGTTTAATTATAAAGTAATAACATCAGTATAACTAATATACTGATATGTTGTTATAAATATGAAACAATCATATTTCACCTTCTACCCATCCTACGGAAAACGAAATCACCGCGTCTGCGTATGTACGGCTTACCGTCTCCACATCGTGGTGTAATCTGTTTTTCCACCAACACCTTACTTGGATGGTTATAATGGTGTAAATAATAAATATATATGATTATTATAACATGATACTAATTCTGAGATATTATATCATCCACTCCAATTCCATTCAATGATTATGGGAATGATATCATCGCTCGTGCGTACGTACGGATTACCATCTCCACGATGCGATGAGATTTATTCTCCATGTTAACCATTCAAGAATTAATATAAAGTATATATAATAAGTAATCATGAAATATATTACATAATAATTCTACTGTATTTATGTGTATATATATGTCATTTACTTCCATTCAGTTTAATAAGTAAACGAAAACAGCGTTCATGCGTACATACGGCCTACCGTCTCCATGAACGGTGTATTTCATTCCATTTATCAATCTATTATATATATATTCTAAATATATATTATATATAAATCATGTTTTACATTATGTAATTAATTAATCATGATCTAAGTAATCATATGAAAAATTACAAGTCAAAACATGTATGATAAATGAAATGATTTTACCCAAAACACTACTTTAACATGGAATTGACAAATGAAAGGGTAATATAAAGTCATAAGTGAATAATAAATAATATAATAAATATTATTATGGTTTGGTTATAAGATAATAATATGTTTAAACCCACTATATAGGAGTCTCATACACATGTGGAAGAAATTGGACATAAGGTAAGGGATAATTATTCCAATCTCGTTCTTATCTGAGATTGTTTATTCATAAGTATTTACTAGGGTTATGTTTATAATCCATGTCCATGTTTTCTAAAAAAGATTTTATAAAATGTTTACTATTATTCCATGTATATTTAAATTCGTTTTTACCCTTTTATGACTTTTACCACAAGGTATGGAAGGAGTCTTTCTTTTTTTTATCATATGAGGTACTTTTTGACTGTTCCGACAAAAGTACGTGGAGAATGTTTTTTTAACTTATATGGAATGAATGGAATTTTACAGTTTCATAACACCTTATATTCAAGAATATTACACTATAAGATTTCCTAATTATTTTCAACAAAATCATTTTCTTTTAAAATTGCATGGAATTTTGAGAAAAGAAAATGATTTTGAAGAAGAAAGGATATTTTCCTCAAGAATTCATTTTAAGTGTTTTATCAGAACTATTTTCCATCTAAGATGAAATTATTTGGTATGTTTATGTTTAAATTATAATTTATCTATTATTTACATGGTTTGATTCTTATTATGATGAAATGATATCCATTTGTTTTATATGGATTATGTTGTGATGGGATGATGTTTATGAAACCCATTTTATTATTTGGGTTATGATGAATGATTTATGTTTATTTTGTGGAACATGTAAGAATGATTTCATTATGAGATGGTTGGGACCTATATCTCCCTCCAATGAATTGGGTACAGATTTATATCTCATGAGATAGACATGGATGGAATGGCAAGTAAAATTTGGTTCAGTAATACAGGGCTGGAACGACAAGTAAACCCAGTTCAGTAATGGACTTTGTCCACTATGATGGTCTTGGCAGCAATGCCTTGGCTAATATGGAAATCATAACATATGATTAATGGTTTTCCACAATTACATGATTTATTCCCATGATCTTTTATCATGATTAATTTTCCTTTATGATCTATGTCTTACGTACTGCCAATATTTATTTCACAACTCATGATTTTGATGTTTAAACTTTATATTCATGTTTTTAAGTTCAAATGGATATGGTTTGTTTTATTTTCTCCATGTTTACCCTTAATGAGAATTTGAGATCACCCTTTTTATGTTTTCTTTTCCCCAGGATATAAATAAAGGTTTTAGGTAAGAAAACAAAAGGGGAAGATCTTTATGGGAGATGTTGAAGATCTTTCACCAATATTAGATGATTATGTTATGAGTTTCCAAAGACACTAAACTAATACGGTATTTGGGTGTTTGTTTTTGTCATGTATTAATTATTCCGCAAAAGTAATGTAATATACATGTACTTCAAGCTTTGTGTCTCTACAGTTGGTATTAGAGTGAAGGTTTAGTCAACCTTTGGAAATTAGGATGTGAAAAATTTAGTGAGATCCCTAGAGATATTTTTAAGGTATGTCTAGGGATGTCCCTAAGGTTAAGTATAAGTATAGGTTACAATCCTAGAATTATGATAACTATCATGAATAAAATAGGATTAAACATAAGATGTTAGATATTGAACATACTCCCCCTTGATTATGTTGTTTTCCTAGTATGATTTTTTCCTCTTACACTATTCTTTTTGGGTTTTAGAAAATGGCTGGAAGTAGGAAGATTCATGTTAATGGAGAATATGATGGACAATGGAATTATATTCTTCATGAGAAACCAAATGAAACGAGATTTGAAAGGAGAAACATTGTTATTATTCCTAATTATAAATCTTATAATATGATCAATAATCTCAACTTTGATAAGTTTCCTGACTCATCTAATAAGAGAAATATGGAGTTTCATGATGATCATATAGGAAATAAAGTTAAATTTCCCTCATGTAAATCATGTGGGAAGAGGCATCAAGGAGAATGTTTCAAAAGAACTGGAAGAAGCTTTGGGTGTGGAAAAGAAGGACAAAAATCCAGTAATTACAAAGGAAAAGGTTCAGTTAACACCATGGATAAGGATAATGGTATTTATAAGACATCAAAAACAGTTAAATGTTTTAAATGTGGGATGTACGGGAATTATGCAAACCAATTCCCTATGGGAAAATCTCATGAAGAGAATAAGAATGGTCGTATGGGTAGTATATATGTTGATGATGATGAAGAAACTACAAATGATATATGAGATGAAAGAAGTGTTGTGGAATAAAATGATGAAGCTCGGTCAATGGTTTAATAAGGTAGTGGAATGATTGTATGTTTATCAAGAGTAATGTTGTATAGGTAATTTAATGGTACTATGGAATAAAGAAACATCTAAGGATTGTTACACTATTTTTTTCCTAAAGTATATGAAATTATATGTTTAATGGTACCAGTAACCATGAAAGGTTATTCAGATATTTTTTTGGAAAGTAGATGATATGCACATAATGAAGGGACAAGGATATTCTGAGATGTTTGATAATATTAATGAGATCATGACTTGTATAAGGAAAAAGTGACATCATTGTTTGAATATATATAAATTTTGGGATTTTTGTATATGGAAAGAGTTAACTTTTGACAGCATTCATGTTTTCACTAAGGTTCAATGGGTATTCATTTTTCAAGAGAATACATGATTAAGGTATTCACATGTTTGGAATATGACCAACAACAAGATATATCTTATGATATATGGGGGATAAATGATGTTATTCACATGCTTGGTAGATGACCTTTTTAGTAATCATTTTCTTTATACTATGATATTGGATAAAATTATTTTGGATAAGCCTAAATAATGGAATAGATTCAGTTGTACATTAGATAGTATTTTTTAAGTCTATAACTTTTTGATATTTTTTCTGAAATGTTATAATAGTATAGTTTTAGAAAAAGGACAACCAGTAGGATGGGCGAAAACCCGTCGTGTCGGACAAGGATGCAGGAATCGAACCCACAACGAAAGTAGAACAGGCCTTTATCCCCAACCACTGGCCTACAGGAAGTCCTTGGTTAGTAGAAATTAGTTTAATTTTATTAAGTAGTATGATATATGAAGTATAAGTCCATTTTTGGAGCCATGTATGATTAATATCACCATATATGGACTTATTTATATTTAATAACTTTTTCTAAACTTTTGTTTGAGACAGATGGAATGACCCATAATTCTATCACATGATCTTCTAACACTTCACTAATAACAAATTCAACTTCATTTATTTAAGATATGAAGTGGAAATTTTTCAAGGAATGACCAGTGGTGAGATTGTACCAAAATCAAGTAAGTATTTCTTCAAATTCAAATTCTTCAACTTTAGGGAAATGATCTTGAAAAAAAAAATGTTTTCCTAGTACCCTCATATCTGATGAATTAGATGGTACCTTATATCATCAAAAATTTATGGATTTTTGATTATTGTCTTTTTCATATCCATGTTCTCTACCACTCTCCATCAGAACTTTATGGTTATATTTCTCTTTCATGTCCTTATTTTCACCTATGTTCTCCTATGTAGAAACCTAGTGACAAGTTAATTTGGGTAACTGTTACATTTCATACTTTAGTTATTAAAATTAAGTTTTAGTATTCCATTTTATGATGTGGGTTTCTATGAAAGAAACTTTCCAGTAGTAAACCATTTATAACCCCGATGAATTTTGAGGGTGAAATTCATTTTAATGGGGGTAGAATATAACACCCCGAGAATTTATGAGAAATATTATTTTTAATTTTTTTGATGTCTTGTGTTGTACGCTACACCAATATTTACTTGAACTATACACAACACTATATTATCTTGTAATATATTCAAACTCTATTCTTGGCTTTTGTCGTACGCAAGAGCGACCTTCCTCAATAGTGTGTGTTGTATGCAATACTGAGTTTCATAAAACAACGATATATTTTTCTAATATTATTATTAACTAGCTGTTATGAATAGTATTAACCAAATTTTGAATTTTATAACATTATCATTCATCTAACACATATTCTATAACATGGTATGAGAAAAAAATAAATTTTTTCGGGTAAAATAAGTATTTTTCAAAAAATGCAGTTTTGTCGCCTTTTGATGGTGCACCCACTACAAATCTAGTTTTTGACATGTTTATGAGTTAAATTTGACAAAATAAACTTATTAATTTCAATAAGTATATAAGAATTTACTTTAGATAATTTTTTAATATTTTTCAGTTAACTTTTATATTTTGATGAATAGTAAAAATACGCTAAATTTTAATTAAAAATAAATTTTTTCATAAAGATAATTTATATGGTTAAATTATAATATTGAATGTTTTTAAATTATAAATAGAATATATTTTTACCATTTATTATAATTCAAATCATTATCATTAATTTTACATTGAATTCATAGGTAAAAACATTTCAATCTTTTGCAATGTTTTAACTTTTAAAACCTGTTTTCTCAACAGTGGGATTAATTTTAAATTAAATACTGCAGCTTCTATGTTTTGAATTTGGAAAAATAGATTCCATATTTGGAATCAGTAGGTCTAAAGTATTCTAATATGCTACTTTTTATTTTTAGACATTATGAATAGTAACTACGGTAAATTTTATTTACTATAGTTAAAGGTAAATCGGGTAATTAAGGGTAAAAATAAGATTATAAAATTACCCTAACACCTACCAAATTTATATTAGATGAATAAAAGTAGACCCATATCACCTAAGGGTTGGAATAGATTCATTCCATGGACTTTTTACCATGAAAATGATGTAATTATTATTAAAACCAAAGAAAGTGACAACATGTCACTCTCTTATATCTTATAAGTGTAATAATTTTAATTTAGTGATAAACTTCATAAAACTTTGAACATAAATATTAACCAGAAATATAATAAAATTATATACATCATGTGAATTTATTTATAATTTTTAGGGATTAAATAATTATCATTAATGGTGACACAATAGTGATGCAGAAATTGTTTATTTAGTGAAAAATCAATAATACAGTTTTTATTAAACTAATAGTGACAATAAAAGGCATAGAAACCTGACCAAAACTTATGATTGGTGTAAATATAAACCATAAACATCCAATGGTCTAATATTTTACCATTTGGATCCTTATAAAATCGATTTTGACACTTATATTATTTTATTTTTAATGATGTCAAAGTTGTCACATTCATAATTTAATAAATATAACAATTTAAATGTTGTGATTTTAAGATGATATATTCTAGTAAAAGTATTATTATGGAAGATATCAGATATATATACATTTTAGTATTTTATTTTTAATTTTTATGCAAAAAATAAGTATATTAAATAATTATACAAAAATGTTGTAGTAATTATTTTATTAAGCGAAATATCAAATAAATGGTTTTAAAAATACTAACATAAAAGTTATATGAACAAATTAATTTGCTCCATGAATTTTTTAGATTAATATGAAAATTTTTAAATCTACTAAATATTTTGTTTTGAATATATATTCTGTTTTAATTTAATTTAAATTCAAATAATTGAATAGTGTTAAAATTGACACTATTGATATTTTATAAAAATAACATATTATTAAATTGTTTAAAAATCACAAAAACTTTTAAAAATTAAAAACTAAATATTATATGGTCTAAAATTTAATAATGTGTCTAATTATGGAAAATTCACATAACATAAGTATGTATTTATAACAATTTAAAAATTATAATATTATTACCGCAAATAAAATTAAATAGATTAAATAAGGATAAATCAAAATGATAAGGTTTAAAATAAACTTAAAATGTGTATAAATTTTATTGGTTGATGATATTAAAATACTATATCATCTCATCTTCTAATTGAGTCATTTTTTGAGGTTTTTAAGTGGGGTATTAATTTATTATAAATTAATATTTTTAAGGTTTCCAAAAATGCCCCTCTCCTCTCTTATAAAAGGGCACCTCATCCCTCTCCTCTTCACAACATTTTGAGCCTTCAAGATCATAAAAACCCTATCCATTTATTTTATCCACTTCCCTAGAAACATACTAGAGGTCCCAATATTCTTCAAAACAAACTTTAGGGCCCTAAGATGAGGTTTAGAAGAGGCGCGTCGAAGAAGAGGTAATATCCTTTACCGATTCTTTCAAATTTATTTCTTCTTCAACTTTTTATTATTTAGTTGTTTAATTATAAAGTAATAACATAAGTATAAATAATATACTGATATGTTATTATAAATACGAAACAGCCCTATTTCACCTTCTACCCATCCTATGGAAAATGAAATCACCGCGCATGCGTACGTTCGGTTTACCGTCTCCACGCCGTGGTGTAATCTTTTTTTCCACCACCACCTTACTTGGATGGGTATAATGGTGTAAATAATAACTATATATGATTATTATAACATGATAATAATTCTACGATATTATATCATCCACTTCAATTCCATTAAATAATTATGGGAATGATATCATCGCTCGTGCATACGTACGGATTACCGTCTCCACGATGCGATGAGATTCATTCTCCATGTTAACCATTCAAGAATGATTATAAAGTATATATAATAATTAATCAAGAAATATATGACATAATAATGCTACTGGATTTATTTATATATATATTTCATTTACTTCCATTCAATTTAATATGGAAACGAAAACAGTGTTCATGCCTATGTACGACATACTGTCTCCATGAACGGTGTATTTCATTCCATTTATCGATCTATTATATATATTCTGAATATATATTATATATAATTCATGTTTTACATTATGGAAGTAATTAATCATGATCTAATTAATCATATGAATAATTACAAGTCAAAACATGTACGATAAATGAAACGATTTTACCCAAAACGCTAATTTAACATGGAATTGACAAATGAAAGGGTAATATAAAGTTGTAAGTGAATCATATATGATATCATAAATATAATTATGGTTATTTTATAAGCTAATAATATGTTTAAACACACTATAAAGGAGTCTTGGACACATATGGAAGAAATTGGACATAAGGTAAGGGATAATTATTCCAATCTCATTCTTATCTGAGACTGTTTATTCGTAAGTATTTACTGGGGTTATGTTTATCATCCATGTCAATTTTTTCTCAAAATGTTTTCATACAATGTTTAATATTTTTCCATGTATGTTTAAATTAATTTTTATCCTTTTATGACTTTTACCATAAGGTATGGAAGGAATATATTTTTTTATCATACGAGGTACTTTTTGACTTTTCTGACAAAAGTACGCGGAGAATGTTTTTTTTAACTTATACGGCATGAATGGATTTTAATGGTTTCATAATTCCTTATTTTAAAGAATATTCTTGTAAAATATTTCTTGATTATTTTCAACAAAATACTTTTCTTTTAAAATTTCATGGCATTTTTAGAAAAGAAAATTATTTTTAAGAAGAAAGGATATTTTTCTCTAGAATTCATTTCAAGTGTTTTATCAAAACTATTTTCTATATAAGATGAAATTATTTGGTATGTTTATGTTTCAAGTATAATTTCTATATTATTTAAATGGTTTTATTCTTATTATGATGAAATTATATCCATTTTTTTATATGGATTATGTTATGATGGGATGACATTTATGAAACCAATTTTATTCTTTGGGTTGTAATGAATGATTTATGTTTATTTTGTGGCACACGTAAGAATGATTTAATTATGTGATGGGCGGGACCTATATCTCCATCCTATGCATTTGGTAAAGATTTATATCTCATGAGATAGACATGGATGGAACGACAAGTAAAATTCGGTTCAGTAATACAGGGCTAGAATGGAAAGTAAACCTGGTTCAGTAATGGACTTTGTCCACTATGATGGTCTTGGAAGCAATGCCTTGGATACTATGGAAATCATAACATGTGCTTAATGGTTTTCCATAATTACATGTTTTATTCCCATGATATTTTATCATGATTAATGTTCATTTATGATCTATGCCTTACGTACTTCCAAGATTTATTTCACAACTCAATATTTTTATGTTTAATCTTTATGTTCGTGTTTTTAAGTTCAAATGTATGTGGTTTGTTTTATTTTATCCATGTTTACCCTTATTGAGCATTTGAGCTCACCCTTTTTATGTTTTCTTTTCCCCAGGATATAAATAAATGTTTTAGGTAATAAAACAAAAGGGGAAGATCTTTATGGGAGATTTTGAAGATCTTTCACCATGATTAGAAGATTATGTTCTGAGTTTCCAAAGACACTAAACTAATACGGTATTTGGGTATCTGTTTTTGTCATGTATTAAGTATTCCGCAAAAGTAATGTAATTTAAATTTATGTAAATCTTTGAGTCTCTACACATGAAGTTTATAGAGCATCTTCAACTTATTGGATAGTCCTTCCACAAAATTAATCTTGGGTATGTTGCATGTTTACCATGTGAAGTGGAATAGATATAGGGGACTTCTATAAAACTCCCCCTTAACACTTATAAGACATAAATAAAATAATAGAGCGATAGATATGGAGAGAAGAGAATGAGAATTAATTTTTCAAAGTAGATGAATCACATGATCTCAAGGCCTTTATCTTAATAAAATTGGTTGAGCAACTTAGACGACATTGAAGATGAACAAATGATCTTTATGAGAGAGATAATTTCATAATGACCCTAGGTCATGAGATCACATGATGAATTTTTGGCCTTATGATCGTGAGATGTTCATACGATCATGAGATGACCTCTTGGTCATGAGACTAGGCCATGAGATCCCCAATCCCATATCATTTATGTGATCACATGGCCCACACTCCCTTGCATGCTCATGTAACTCCACAACCTTCACATGGAGTGTATGAATTCACCATATTCATGTAGAGAACATGACTCCATGAAATTCATGAAACTACTTATCCCTCAGGGTGTCACTAAAATTCTCATGATTACCCCTTCTCCCAAAGGGATATATCTCTTAATATCACCTACACTACCTAACACATGGGGTTATAACCCTTTTGGTTTCTCTCCATCCCACTTACACAGTAGTGGTCAAGGGACCATATGTACTATAAGGGCTCTGATTTATATTATGAATAGGATATGTTGGATTCCTTACCAAGTTATGATCCCCAAACCTAATGTATATATTCACAATCAGTCTTTCTACAAGGTAATATTTCTTACAAAGACCATGATACCCTATATAGCTTCCACATTTTCAATAATCCTTGTGAAATATTATGCCTTTCTACATGGAATTATATCCTCCATGGGGATTAATAGTTATATTTCCTTAGGGGGGGGGTCTTGGTGTGTAGTTCTCACACCCATATGAAACATGTTTTATCTCAAACTACATCTTGTTTCTCACACTAAACATGGGTCATGTGGGCTTAGAGACATACAACAATAATTTCATTAGCATAATAAAAATAATAAATTATGGAAAACCTTATTATATGTAATCCCCCAACCATATCATACTTCACTTAAAATGTTCATACCCCTGATGAATCATATCAAGTTATCCTTATATGTATAAGTCCTTCTAAAACCTATGTTGTCACACATTTTATGACATAGCCACCCATATCATATGAACTATGAGGACTCGAATTCCTATCATAACCAAGATAAATATGAATCCTTTATAAGGAAAAATATGTATGCCTTAATTCCCCTATGTACATTGGTATTATCATGAAATATATTCCTTATAAATTCCATAATAAACTCATTTCACTTTTCAATATTCTTTTTGAGAAATAATGTAATCTCTCATGGGGTTGTATCCTCCATGGGACTCATAATCATACTCCTCTCAGTAAAACCTCTATGTTTAAGTCACATACCAAAATATCCCCATCATGGGAATCCTCCTTAGGTGTAATCCCTATCAACATATTTTTTTCTTCAAATGTCCATATTCCCAAATGAAGCCTCTTAGGGTATCCTCGGTGTGTAATCCCTGCATAGATTAAATCTAGCACTCACATGAAATGTGTCTGAACGTTTTTATCACTTTCTTCTCACATAAAGAATGAATCATGTGGGATTAGGGATTAGAAATTATCATATCATTATTATAATTAAAATTCCTACAATATGGGCCTCCTCCTTAGGTGTAACTACTAACTATATTCTCCTCACTTTCGAAGGGATATATTCATGATGAAATGATAGAGCTACATGGACCTTGATTCCTTCCCTCACAAGCTACATAGAATTCCTCTCTGATTCTTTAGACCTATATCTTGTTGGGCGGAGAAAGAAAGGAGTAATGGAAAGAGGGGGGGTGAATTGCCTTTTAAAAAATGATTAACAATTTAAAATCAAAGAGAAAGTGCAGCGGAAATAAAAGAGGCAAAACACACAACTTGATAATGGAGTTCGGCTTAAACCCAAGCCTACGTCTCCGCTCCCAACTCAACCGTTGAGAGATTTACTACCGCTTGCTTTTCAATGGTTTTAGCAAGAAACCCACTAGACTTTAAGGTTAGTCTAGAACCTATTACAGCTTGCTTTTAATGGTTATGCAAGAACCCACTTGCTTTCAATGGTTGAGCAAGAACCCACTAGACTTCTTACAGGTGAAGGCTAGCTCACCTTTGATTCAACCCTTTTGAAAGGTAAGGCTTGACTAACCTCTTCACACCTTGAAGGTGATGTGAGAACCCAAAAGAGGAGATGAGAGAAAGAGATGGGGTTTGTAGGCACAAACCCAAAATGATGCTCAAAATGATAAAACAATAAAAACCGTAATGGGAGAAGCCTTGGGCGCCAAAGGATTGATGAAGTTGATGAAGTGCTCTCCCAAGCTTCTATGGTGGTGCTCCTTGGTTGTGGAAGTGGGTTGGAGCAAGTTGAGGTTCCTTGAAGGAATCCGCCGTAGGTTTTCCAAATGATGGAAAATGTTCCCGTGGGATTCCGTATAGTTCCGACAATGTTCTGGGGCTTCCTAGTCCTTTATTTATAGAGGGGGGAACCCTCATATGGCCTTTGGAGGTCTTCGGAGCCGTTGGAAAGGGCTTCGGAGCCGTTGGGAGGCAAGTGGACCAGCCTGGTCAAAGGCCCAACGGCTAGTTTGACTGGCTCCACCGGCTGACCGGTGCAGTGCCACCGGTTGGCCGGTGTTTGGAAAAAGGAGAGGCCTTCGGGCTCAGGCTCCACCGGGTGGCCGGTGAGGAGGCCACCGGTTGGCCGATGCTGAGGCAGTAGCAAACACTATTCTGTTGGGTGCCACCGGCTGGCCGGTGCTGAGGCCACCGGTTGGCCGGTGCTGAGGCAGTGGCTCAGCCTTCTGCCTGGGTCCACCGGCCGGCCGGTGGTGAAGCCACCGGTTGGCCGGTGGACTGAATTTCAGTCCACTTTGGCTTTTTGCCTTCTTGGCCTTCTTGGCCCAATTCCTTGGCACCCTGAATTTAAGCCTATCATCCAAAAACACTTAAAAACAATATTAGATAAATAAGAGAGTGATTGTGATCATGAAAATTAAACCTTGAGGGGTACGAGAGGTACAACAATCTCCCCCTATTTTGATGATCACAATCACCAAATCAAGCAATGTAAAAATGAAATGAAAGGCATGCTTTAAAGGATAAAGGAAAGTTAAACAAAGCATGAGAGAAAGATTTCTCCCCCAATCAACCAAGAATTTCTCCCCCTTTTTGATTATCAAAATAGCACGGGGTATAAAACTTGATTGAGGGAAACGGATTGAAAAACAAGATAGAGATTTTTTAAACCAATTGAAATTTTTGAAATTTGATTTGAAAGTTTTGAAATGAAAAATGAATAACAGTTTGAATTGAGAGTTTTGAAATGAAAAATTGAATAACAGTTTGAATTGAAAGTTTGAAAAAAAACTTAAACAAACTTAACTCCCCCTAAATAAAAACAACAAATCACCGGGGAGAGGTTTTTGAAACCGAGACAAATTTTGGTCCGGTAAGACTCACTAGAAGGGATTTTTCAATCCACACTTGTCTAGTGGCGGGTCTTCTACTATAAAATTCATCATTGAAGAAAATAGTTTTGGGCCTACCATACCGGGCATTTTTGCAATCGCACTCATAAATTAAGTGCCTGGGTTTTTTGCAATAATTACAAAATTTAAATTGAGAGCTCCCCCTTACAAAAATAGTTGGAGCATGGGAAGAGGAAGCTTGCTTGGAATAGCCAAGCCCTTCGGTGGTTCTAGATATGCGTTGGGAACCAAGGAGTTTGGTCAAATTTTGTTCACCTTGGGTGAACTTGGCAAGGGATTCCCTTAAATCTTTGATTGTTGATTCCATAGAATCAACATTGGGAAGGTTTTGGACTTTGAGGGACAACTCCTCCTTTTCTTTGAGAAGTTGTTCCTTTTCGGAAGAGAGTTTTTTGAAATTATTTTTTAAAGCAACAAATTTGGAAGAAAGTTCGTGAAAACCTTCCTCCAATTGATCTCTAGCATGTTGGAGATCCTCATAAGACATGTGATTAAAAGAATTGGAAGAACTAGAGGAAGAGGAGTCGGAAGATGTTACCTCGTGAAATGCCATTAGGCATTTTTTACCGTTGTCACTTGAGTCGCTTGACGACATGGAGTCATCGCTTTCACTCCATGTTGACGCTTTGAAAGCCTTCTTCTTTTCCTTTTGTTTGGCCTTTTTCTTGTTGAGTGGACAATCGGGCTTGTAATGGCCTTTCTTGCCACACCCATAGCATGTTACCTCGGGCTCGGATTTTTCGTCATGTTTTTCCTTTCGAGCCTTGCGGGATTTCTTCTTCTTGTGCTTCTTCATGAATTTGTGCATCTTGCGGGCAAGATTCTCCATTTCGGAATCGCCGCTTGAAGAGGAAGATGATGAGGAGGAGGAGCTTTCTTCTTGTTGAACCTTGAAGGCGATGTTCTTTGGAACTTTGATCGGTTTGCCTTCCTTTTCAGCTTGCCTCCTCATGGTGATTTCATAAGTCATGAGGGATCCGATGAGCTCTTCGACCGGCATGTTCTTGATGTCTTTTGCTTCTTGGATTGCCGTGACTTTCGGAGCCCATGTGCTTGGTAAGATCCAAAGGATCTTCTTGACCATTGTTTCTGCAGAAATATTATCTCCAAGAGATTTTCTACCATTGCAAACGTCAGTAAAACGAGTAAACATTTCAGAAATTGATTCGGATGGATGCATGGTAAAAGACTCAAAATCTTGACGGAACATGTCCAATCGAGTATCCTTCACTTTGTTGGTCCCCTCATGGGTAACCTCCAATAGTTTCTAGATTTCATGTGAAGAGGTGCACGTGGAAACTCGATTGAACTCATTACGATCAAGGCCGCAATGTAGAGCGTTCATGGATTTGCCATCAAGCTCAAAATTTTTAATATCGTCTTGGGTCCATTTGGATTCATCGGGAGAGGAAAGAGTGTAACCATGCATGACAATTTTA
The DNA here is from genome assembly GCA_963277665.1 of Viscum album. Taxonomy (NCBI): domain Eukaryota; kingdom Viridiplantae; phylum Streptophyta; class Magnoliopsida; order Santalales; family Viscaceae; genus Viscum; species Viscum album. The sequence continues at coordinate 1,945,682,552 of OY728161.1, read as the reverse complement.
TAAATGGGATAACCTATGCTTCTAAGAAAAGTAGTCATGCGGGTTTTCCAATAATTATAGTCGGTTCCATCAAAAAATGGAGCACGACCCAAAGAATAGCCTTCGGGGGCGAAAGAGGTTGAAGCCATCACAATGGATCTTAAATTTGAAACCGGTGAAGGTATTACTCAAATTTTACTCTGATACCAATTGTTGGGTGGAGAAAGAAAGGAGTGATGGCAAGAGGGGGGGTGAATTGCCTTTTAAAAAATGATTAACAATTTAAAATCAAAGAGAAAGTGCAGAGGAAATAAAAGAGGCAAAACACACAACTTGATAACGGAGTTCGGCTTAAACCCAAGCCTACGTCTCCGCTCCCAACTCAACCGTTGAGAGATTTACTACCGCTTGCTTTTAAATGGTTTTAGAAAGAAACCCACTAGACTTTAAGGTTGGTCTAGAACCTATTACAGCTTGCTTTTAATGGTTATGCAAGAACCCACTTGCTTTCAATGGTTGAGCAAGAACCCACTAGACTTCTTACAGGTGAAGGCTATCTCACCTTTGATTCAAGCCTTTTGAAAGGTAAGGCTTGACTAACCTCTTCACACCTTGAAGGTGATGTGAGAACCCAAAAGAGGAGATGAGAGAAAGAGATGGGGTTTGTAGGCACAAACCCAAAATGATGCTCAAAATGATAAAACAATAAAAACCGTAATGGGAGAAGCCTTGGGCGCCAAAGGATTGATGAAGTTGATGAAGTGCTCTCCCAAGCTTCTATGGTGGTGCTCCTTGGTTGTGGAAGTGGGTTGGAGCAAGTTGAGGTTCCTTGAAGGAATCCGCCGGAGGTTTGCTAAATGATGGAAAATGTTCCCGTGGGCTTCTGTATAGTTCCGACAATGTTCTGGGGCTTCCTAGTCCTTTATTTATAGAGGGGGAACCCTCATATGGACTTTGGAGGTCTTCGGAGCCGTTGGAAAGGGCTTCGGAGCCGTTGGGAGGCAAGTGGACCAGCCTGGTCAAAGGCCCAACGGTTAGTTTGACTAGCTCCACCGGCTGACCAGTGCAGTGCCACCGGTTGGCCGGTGTATGGAAAAAGGAGAGGCCTTCGGGATCAGGCTCCACCGGCTGGCCGGTGAGGAGGCCACCGGTTGGCCGGTGCTGAGGTAGTAGCAAACACTATTCTGTTGGGTGCCACCGGCTGGCCGGTGCTGAGGCCACCGGTTGGCCGGTGCTGAGGCAGTGGCTCAGCCTTCTGCCTGGGTCCACCGGCCGGCCGGTGGTGAAGCCACCGGTTGGCCGGTGGACTGAATTTCAGTCCACTTTGGCTTTTTGCCTTCTTGGCCTTCTTGGCCCAATTCCTTGGCACCCTGAATTTAAGCCTATCATCCAAAAACACTTAAAACAATATTAGATAAATAAGAGAGTGATTGTGATCATGAAAATTAAACCTTGAGGGGTACGATAGGTACAACATATCTCATGTGGAAACATCCCCATATATGTCCTTACCACATGACGTAAAACTACATGGTATGGTCATGTCCTTTGACCTTAAATTGTGTCACTTAAACAATATGGTATTTGATTCCTAGCTTAGTGGGATATATAGGATGCCTCCCTGAGGTTCTAACCCAACATTATTAACTTTTTATCATTAGTATCATCTATCCATATCCTTAATAAGATCACTAACATCATCTCCTCACCTATCCATATTCCTACGTGTCTGAAAGCCTTTTCCATCTGGGTTGTAACCCCTATGGACTATTTTCTATCTGTCCATATTCTTGATAATACCATGCCCCACTCAGAGGGCTATATTCCTTCTCGGTACCACTATGTCATCCTCATTGGGCCATATTCCCGGTGGGGATCATCTCCATGTAGACATATTTCTTGTGACACCAACTTATCCTCATCCCAGGGGGGTCATCTTCATGAGGATATACTCCTAATGGCATCCATTCGTACTTTTGGGGCCATATTCTCTTCAAGGTCAACTAAAAAGGGCCGCTCATGCATAACTCTCATACCAACCACTACTAAGAACCTTTTTCCTAAACGTCCTTAAAGTATGAAATTAAATTTCATGGAATAATCCTTATCACATTACCCTAAAAAATTAAATGCCCTAAACTATGTGGTTTATTATTATTTTAACAATGATATTTAAGAATCACCCCTTTCTGGGATCGATCCTGATACCATAAATTCCTACCTCCCTTTTAGATGGTCATAAACACTAGATCACCTAGCTGAACGGATTTAAAAAACCATATCAAACCCCTAATCTCGCATCACCAAGTAATAATGGGTAACAAGTTGAAGAAACTATGATACATACAGATGGTTACATTTATGGGATACATCTGAGATGGATAGATTCTCATATTAGTGTACAATAGATGATTCTAAAATGATAGGGTAACAAGTCCCATATTAGAATCTGGAAAAGCCTCATGAAAATTTATGAAATATATAAGATATTCCCGTGGTAGGTAATAATTCCCCCCAACAGGGTGTGATGAGCTACATCTCCCATCCTCTCAACTAATGCATGTTTCCTAAGTTTCATTGGCAGGAGACCAAAATGGTCATCTACCAATGGAAAATAGAATCAAACCCCATTATGGAAGCAGAATACATTGGTAGTTTTCATTGGGGATGAAGTAGTGAACCAAACATGAATTATTTTGAAACCATATTCAACTCCCCAAAATCATTTGTCGGGCCAACTCGCCTCATTCGTGGAAACGATGCCTACAAATAAAATTTCCATTATTAGTCAATTTGAATGTTCTTATTAAAAATATGAAAACCATTCAAAAAAATTCAATTTATAGAGGAGAGAAAAAAATTAATATAACCTTGTATAGAAAAATATTTATAAAAATGTTTTTTTAAGACCAAAATTTCTTTATTCTTATTACTTTCCTAGTACTGTTATATAAATGTTAATTTATTTACATATAGATATTATCAATAAATTTTATTAAAATCATTATTTTTTAGTGATTAATTTTATTAAGATATAAATAAAAAAACATTTAGAAAAATATTTCTTTGAAATATATCGCTTTTATATTAAATAATATTAACCAAATACCATTGAAATAAATTATTTATATTTGAAAATTTTAATTTTACTAATCCATTGAAATTAAAATGTTTATTTGGATTTTATAAATACATCATATAAGAATATGTAACTCATAAAAATATTTTTTTTATAACTAAATATCTCAATTAAATATTATTTTTTTGTTTCTTTATTGCATTTTCATAATGTATTAATGTTTATCATGCATTGTAATATTTTATCTTAATGAAATCTATCAATATTTGTTTCAGTTCATTATTTAATGTGAAATAATCTATTTAATATAGTATTTATTTAAAGAGAAATATATACTAAAATATAGAGTTCTTATAGACTCCAAGGTTAGATCCTTGTAACACTTCAAGATTTTATAATATATTTCTTTTTAAATAAATGTAATCTCTTCGATATCTTATGGTAGACACAACCTCAAGTCTAAATGAACCGTAAAAAGTTTATAATCATAACCTACAATCTAAATTGGTGGGTATAAATAGTATTGTCTAAATAATGAAAATAATATGGTTTACACATGTATAAAATAAATTTCTTAGTTATCAGTAAATTAGTAATGAAAATAAAATTTAATTAAATGTTCATCTGAAAAACTATTTTTTATGCTTTCAATGTGCTTTTATCTTGATAAATTAAATTAATCACTATTGGTGAATGATTTTAAAATATATTATATATATATATATATAAAATTATCATTCATATAATATTTTTTTTCTTGTCATGAGATAAGAATAAATCTCATTTTATGCTTAAAACTATATTTTTCTAAAAATTGATTTCATCGTGTTTTGGACACATATTTTGAAATTATTTTTTGACTATTTAAGATAATTTTTTTGAAAAAATGAACTTCATTTTTGAAATAAAAATTCATAAATTATCTTATAGTTATTTTTTTAGACTTTTCTAGAAAGGATAATTTTTCGATGGATAATGAAAAATATTGATTTTTAATAAAAATTATATTTTCATTTAAAAATTTTACAAAGTTCTATTTTTCTTAAAAAAATTACAAGAAGAATAATTCATATAATATTATTATTAATCTAATTTATGAAATTGGAATCAATTTTATGTTGAATTTTGATATAAACACTTTTTATACTTATGAAAATTGTTTCCTTGGAAAATTCTTTTACATCACGTTTACAGGTTTAATTTTAAATTAAATTATTCCATATATGTTAATTTAATTTAATTAAATTTCTTAGATATTTGGAATCATAATAATTAATATTAGGTAATAATTTCAACATAATTTTTGTCATAATGAATAGTAAAATTAGTAAAAATTTGTTATAATGATTAATGTTAAAACAGGTTTACTGGGGGTTAATCTATAAAAGATAAGGGTTAAAAGGAACTAAAAACTTTAAGGCCCCCCCACCCCACATTTTTTTGTTGGTTTTTGACCTTAACATTATCATAATCTAATATTAATTATTATGGATCCATTTTTTCAAGAAGGTTACTTGAAATTATTTTATGACAGTGAAAATTTACAATTGTGTCACTAACCTAAACTATAAAAGGGAACCACCTCCCCTCATTTATTGAAACCTATTAAGACATTTAGCTAGAAAAAAACATTCCAAAATCTCTAAAAAAATTATTATCCATGTTCTGGAGATTATTTTCATCCCAAAATACCAACCTTTGGACCCTTAATAAGATATCCAAATGAGGATTTTCTAAGCGAAGGTAATTGTTTCCACCAAACTCTTTTTTAACTTCTTTTACTACCATCAATTATGTATTTATAATTATAATATAATAACACTATAATATTACATACAAAAATATGTTATTATGTTTATGTAATATCTTGTATCCATATCCTCTTCCATCAAATGGGAAATGAAACCGTTGATCGTGTGTACGGTGGACCACCGCCTTGCAAACCAATGTAATTTATTTTCCATCACCACCCCTCACAGTTGGATATAATGATGGATTTAAAGTATATATATTATATTTATGACATAATTATAATTTCATTTCTACCTTATTACCTACCAATCTATTGGAAAATGATAGTGTCACTCGTGCGTACATATGGACTACCGCCTCCACATGGTGATGTGATTCATTTTTCATTTATGATTTACATGGATGATAATAAGGATAAATTTAATGAATATATAAGATATATATGTTATAATAATTAATCAATAAATTTTAATTAATATTTATCTTTCTTTTTCTTCACCCGATGAAAAGTGAATACTTTTTTCATGCATACGTACACCTTGCAGTCCCCATGAACGGTATAATTCATTTTTATCTCTATAGTTTATGGATGACTCTATATATATATATATATATATATGGTATTTATATCATTATTAACATTATTTATATGATTTAATCATGATCAAATTTAAAGTATTGAAACTTCCAAACTGAAACTCTCTTGAAAAACAAAACAGTTAACACCCAGAAATGATGATTTTAATAAAAAATTATAAATAAATGGATGTTGAAATATTATAAGTGGATCATTTATGATATTATAAGTATGTAAATTATTCTATTATATAATTATAACAAATTTTAATTTATTATACTATAGTTTAGAGTTCTTTCTAAGAAAGTGTAAGTCAGGGTAAGAGATTTTCATCTCAATTTTATTTTTATGAGACAAATTTCATATTAAGCACTTGTTTATTTTATGTTGTGTATATAATTAAAATGAATTTATTTGATTATTCTACTCATGAAACTTATGTGTTTATATATATCCATATAATTTTATCTCTTTCTTGATGTTTTTTATTTTTAAAGTTACCAAAACGGTAAGGGTTTTGTGTTACAATTTTATTGTTTATTGGGATTGTTTATAATTAAGTTTCCAATGATTAAATGTTACAATATATATCTCTATAAACTCATTAATTTTATTCTAATTTGGTTATTCTTTTATAATACATGTTTTCATTTAATTTTTATTCCTTTATGTACTCAATATATTTAAATAATATTTTATGTAAAACCCGATTTTATTTCTCCCTTCAGTCGAATATCTTTTTTCTTCCATATCCATGTGTTTCTAAAAAAATCTATAATGTTTATAATTTTATCCTATGATTATTTAATTTCATTTATACCCAAGATTTAATTTTTAAAAAATTAAAAGGAATTTTCTTGTCTTTTTCCAAATGAGGTACTTTTTTAATTTTTACAAAAGTATAAAAGGATTATTTTCTTTTAACTTATAGAACATGAATTGAATTTCTCACCATCATTATTGTTCAATGATTTGAATATTAATTTATAAATTTTAAAGTTTATTTTCAAATAAAATATTTTCATTAATATATGGCAATTTTTTTATTTAAATAATTTATATCAAAGTAAAAAAATTTATTTTTCTTAAGAAATATTCCAAGAGATCTTTAAAATAATTTTACATATATGATGACATACTTTTATATTTTTTAACCTTTACTAGGAATATGATCCAATGATACCATTATTATTATTTATCTCAATGGTTTTTTAATGAAACTCATTCCTTTTCCATGGGTTATTCTATAATGAATTCATGAAATGCTTATAAAACCTATTTCATTTCCATAGGTTATTTCATGATGAAATTTTAAGAAATCCATTTCTTTTTCATGGGTTATGATATGATTAATGTTTTATGATCTTGTGGAATGAATATATATGATTTTCATTATGTGATGTGTGGTTTTGGAATTATATATCTCTCCAATGCATTGAGTAATGAAGGATATCTAATGAGATAAATAGGACAAGAATGGGAAGTGAACCCATATCAGTAATGGAATATGTCCACTATAATAGTCTTGTGAGTTGTTCATGACTACTATGATGGTTTTGGGAGTGAACCCAATCAACTATGATTGTCCTGGAAGTAATATTTAACTATTAAGGAAATTAATTTCTATGATTATGTGTGTAATACAACTTTTTTATTATGATAATTTTATTCTATCATGGTTCATGTTCTTTGGTCCCTTTATGATTCATATCTTATGAACTACCAAGATTTATTTCATGATTCAATATTATTATCTTTGATATGTAGGGTATGGTTTTTTAATGTTATACTCATTTTTTCATACCATTATGCTCATATTATGTTTAAGTGATCATTTATATCTTATTTTTTTACCCTTTCTATGAATTAGATCTCACCCTTTATTATGTCTTATTTCCCACTGTTATGAAGAAAGGTATTATGTATGATATGTCTAAGAAGGGTGTTAGTTATGAAGAATATAGTGGGATATGATTTAGTTTACTTATGAACTAGTTGTTTATGTATCCAAGATTCCAAAGGAACTAGACCTATATGATTTTAGTGTGGATAATTATGTTACTGTATTAAATATTCATCTAATAAGATGTCATATATATGTATGAAATATATGGGTCACTCTAGTTGGTATCAGAGTAATGTTCAATTAACCATTGGAATATAGTATAAGAAAAATTTAGTGAGATCCCTTACGATAATCATAAGTATAGGAGAACATAATAAGTAATGGTAGAGAAAGGAGTGTGGTTTTCCTATTAAAACATCCTTTTATGAATACTATAAGTGGATGTGGTTTTGTAATGGATGCATCTTGGGGTAATAACCGTTAAAATAGTTGGTCGAGTATATCTTGTCTGTCATTCTGGTGCATACTGAGTGTTCCCTTACTATGCACCTAGTTTGATACTCCTATGGGATATGCATGGGTTAATTCACATTTTTCTTATGAACCATTATGAAGGATTTGAATCAATGATGATCATGAAAGGCCTAAGTAAAACTTATAGTGTCATAAATTGAAAAGGTGTCAATATTTAGAAATATTGTGAATGATTTTTCATGATTAATCACTCCAATTATTGGTTCTTTATGGTCATGAAAATAATTCTGGTTTTTGTATGGAATTGATAATAGAATTATGATATTGAGGTGGTAATAGGTAAGATAAACTATTTATTTTCCCTATTTGAGCTTAGTTGTATTAATCATAAAAAGTCTCTAGGAAAGTTAATTCTTATCCTCAATGATTAGATGTAGAATTAGTAGTGAAAACCCCTAATGGCTTGATGATCTCATCCCAAGTCTATGATTCTTCTCTAGCAGAATTTTGTGGGAATTGTTTTCTGGAAAATCTTTTTATTATTCCTCTAGTTAAATTTTATGTTATCTTAGACATGGATTGGCTTTATATACATAAATACCACATCAATTAATGAGGAATAAAAGTTACATTTGATATTCCAAACCAAAATATAATCTTCTATCAATGAGAGGATAAATATGAACTTCCAATGGAAATCATATTTATTATTTGGGTGTTGATTACTATTCAAAAGGGTTGTTATTTCAATTTTTTTGGGAGATACTCAAGATAAATTATATGACTATTTTATTATAATTTTTTATATCTTTCAAGAAGAGTTTATTAGTCTTACACCAAAATGTATATTTGAGTTCTCAATAGAACTCATACCTGGTGTTGCACCTATTTTAAATACTCCATATTGAATGGCCCCGATTGAGTTGTAGGAATTGAATAATAAACTCTAAGAGAATGTTGAAAAGTAATTTATTCATCCAAGTGTATCACCTTGGGGTGCATTAGTTATTATTTGTAAGATGAAATATATATCAATGTGACTCTATATTGATTATCGATAACTTAACAATATCACTATCAAAAAAACTATCATATACCCCGTATTAATGACTTGATTGACCAACTGTGTGGGGCTAAATACTTTTCTAAGATTGGCATTCAGTATGGATATCATCAATTGAGATTAAAGATGGAGTATATACCCAAGATAGCATTTCGTATAAGGTATGGAAAATAGGAATACATAGTAATTCCATTTCATCTTACTAATGCCCCTTCTATTTCATAGATTTAATGAATAGAGTCTTTAGATGTTATGTTGATTTTTTTATGGTAGTATTTATAAAAAATATTATTTTCTATTCAAGAATAAAGGAAGATCATTAACATCACTTAAGGATTTTACTAAATACCATAAGGAAGGATAAATTGTATTTGAAATTTAAAAACAATAACTTTTTCTATAAAAGGTTTTATTTTTTGGTCATATAATCACAAATGAGGGTATATCAATGGGTACATCAAAGAAAAAAGTTATTAAATGTTGGCTCGGGCCAACCACTATGAATATGATTTGAATATTTCTTGGTTTGGATGTATATCATCAGTAGTTTGCGGAGAATTTATCACGGTTGACTAATCCACTCACCAAGTTAACTTAGAAGAGAGCTAAGTTACTCAAGATAGATGAATGTGAGGAAAATTTTAAGGAACTAAAGAGAAGATTAGTCATTTCCCATATGCTTAAATTACCATACAATCTAGAAGGGTTTGTAATATATAGTGATTCATCAAAGAAGATACTGGGATTCATTCTCACAAAAAATTATATAGTGATAGCTTATGACTCAATGCAATTGATGGTTCAAGAAAAAAAACTTCCCAACTCACAATTTGGAGTTATTTTTAGAAATTTTTGCATTGAATACATGGATAAATTATCTATATGGTGAAAAGTTTGATATATATATATATATTTATCAAACGGTATTTAAGTATATATTTACATATAAGGGGTTGAATATATTTCAAAGAAGATGGTTTTAGTTGATCACAGATTATGACTACTCAATATATTACCACCTAGGGAAAGAAAACAAGGTGGTCGATGCTTTGAGTCGAAAGGATCATGCTATCTTATCTAGTATGAGGATAAAAAATCTAATATTTATGGAATTGAAAATAATATATCTATTAATCATAAAGTAATGGGAAAAATAATATCTTTCTCAAATTAGTGTTCAACCATCTATCCATGTGAGGATTAAATAAGAATATAAGGAAGATGTAGAACATCACAATAAAGTGAAAAATTATCCATATTTTATCCTTGAATGTGATGGAATGATAAGGTTCAAGACTTGTGTATGTGATTTATCTATACCAGATTTAATGATTGAGCTATTGGATGAGGCTCATAGTTCATCATTCTATATTCATCCTAGAAGTATGAAGATGTATAGAGATCTGAAAGAGTATTTCTAGTGGGTTAGTATAAAGAATGATATTTATGATTATGTATCTTAGTTCTTGGTTTTTCAACAAGTTAAGGATGAGAGAAATAAGTCTCAGGTTATGTCACCACCACTACACATACCAAAATGGAAATTAGAAAACATCAGCATAGACTTCAACATCAAACTACCCAAAACATATAAAATTCATAATATTATTCAGTTTGTATTTTATCACATTACAAAGTTAGTACACTTAATTTTTATCATAGAATATTTCCCTCTTGATTATATTGAAAAAATATACATTAAAAAATTGTTAGGGTTGCATTGAGTACCATAATAAATTGTATCTAGTTGGGATCTAAGGTTTTCTTTGAAGTTATGGCGATTTATTTAGAAATATCTAGATACAAAGTTACATTTTAGTATTACTTATCATCCTCAAACAGATGGTCAGTCAGAGAGAACTATCTGAACTCGATAGGATCTGTTGAGATCTCATTCTATGAATTTCAATGGTGGTTGGGATCAACATCTTCTTCTAGTACATTTTTCTTAAAACAATATCTTTAAATCAAGAATTCATATAGTACATTATTAATCCCTCTAAAGAAATAAGTTTATAAATCTAACATTCTAGAAATAAATCTATTGGGACATAATCTAGTTAAATAAATAGTAGTGATTGTGGGGACCATTTGATAGTACATCAAGGTAGCTCAGAGCTAACCAAAAAAGTTATGTTGACAATCATCGATGGGATCTGGAGTTCTATGTTGGTGATATGGTGTTTCTAAGAATTTATTTATAGAATAAGGTTATGATATTTGGAAAGAAAGGTATGTTTATCCCTAGGTATATTGGACCCTTTGAGATTCTTGACTAAGTAGGGATGGTGGCATATTAATTGGAACTTACATGAAACCTCTATCAAGGTTATGATGTGTTCCTTGTATCTCTCATGAGAAATTAAATTATTTATTTTTCATATATAATGAACTAAAATATCATACAACTGAAGCATTGTCATTCCTATAAAGAACAAAATGTATATATCTTGGATTATAGAGATAAAGTGCTATGGAATAAGACTACTCACTTTGTTAAAGTTCACTAGATGAATAGGAAATTTGAATAAGTTGTGTAAGAACCTAAGGATGTGATTAGGTAGATATATATTAATTTTTTTGTATTAGACTAATGGAATTTTTCAGGTTGAATTCATTTTAAGTAGTACATAATGTAACACCCTGAGATTTTATGATATATTTCTTTTTAAATAAATTTAATCTCTTCGATGGATTCCAATACACACAACTCCAAGTCTAAACAGAACGTAACATGGTATAACATTATAACATAGATGTTAAATTGATGGATATTAATAGGAATAACTAAATTATGAAAATTATATGGTTTACACAAGTATAAAACAAATTTATTTGTTATCAATTAATTATAACTAAAAATAAAATTAAAAGAAAATTTTTTTCTAAAAAACATTTATTATGTATATAAGGTGTTTTTATATTAATAAATTAAATTAATAACTATTATTGGATTATTTTAATCAAATTTATATATTATATTTTCAAAAAACTGTTTTATCATTTTTCTAATTTTTTTTCTATGAATGGGATAAGAATAAATTGAGTTTTATGCTTAAAAACTATATTTTTCTAAAAAGTGGTTTTATTATGTTTTATGCAGTTATTTTAATTTTTCTTTTAAATTTTAAAAAAAAAATTGAAAAATGAACATAATTTTTGAAATAAACTTGTCAAAATTATCTTATAGTTATTTTTTGATAATTTTCTGAAAAATTAAATTTTTCAATTAGTAGTGAAAAATATTAATTTTTATTATAAAAAATCTTTTTTTAAGAATTTAAAAAGTTAAAAAAATGTTTTTAAAAATAAAATTAGTTAAATTATATTATTATTAATCAAATTTAGATCATTTTAATCAATTTTATGGTGAATTTTGATATAAAAACCTTTTATACTTAAGAAAACATTTTCTTTAGAAAATAGTTTTTCATCACGTTTGTGGGTTTAATTTTAAATTAAATTCCTCCACATATGTGAATTGAATTTTATAAAATGTATTATATATTTAAAATAATAATAATTAATATTATTTAAAAATTTCATCTTAATTTTTTATCATAATTAAAATTAAAAACAGAAAAAATATTTTACCACCGTTAAAGTCAAAACAAGTTTACCAAGGGGTTAATCTATTAATATTAGGGTTTAAATGACCTACTCATGATGAAACCTAAATGTTTTATTTTATTTCAACCATAACCTTATTAAATTCTAATATGAGCTATTTTTAATCAATTTTTTTAAGAAAGTTACTTTACATTATTTTAAAACTTTGAAAAATTACAAGTGTGTCACTCACCTAAATTATAAAATGGAACCTCCTCCCCTCACTTCTACACACCTAGTAATTCATTTAGATAAAAAAACACTAAAACAATATCACTAAAATCTTTATACACGTTCTTGAAAAACATTTCCCAATAAGATCAACCCTGGGGTTTTTAATAATAGATTCAAAGGAGTTTTATTCTAAGCGAGAGAAATTGTCTGCACCAAGCTATTTCTTTTTACATCATATTTTAAAACCTTCAATTATGTATCAATAATTAAAAACATAATAACAAAATTATAAATCATATACTAATATGTTATTATGTTTATGTAATAACTTATATCCATCTCCTCTTCCCTCAAATGGGAAATGAAACTGTCGATCATGTGTATGACAGACTACCACCAAACGAATCGATATAATTCATTTTCCATCACTGCCTCTCACAGATGGATATAATGATGGATTTAAAGTATATATATTATTTTTTTGTAATAATTATAATTCTATAATTATAATATCACATCAACATTCTTACTTTCCAATTTGTTGGAAAATGATAATGTCCCTCGTGCATAAGTGTTGACTATCACCTCCACGAAGTGATGTGATTCATTTTTCATTTATAATTTACATGGATGTTAATAAGGATATATTTAATTAATATATATTATATATATTATAAAAAATTATTTTAAAATTTTTAATTAATATTTACCTTTCTTTTGTTCCATCTGTCAAAAAGTGAAAACAGTGTTCATGCATACGTACGCCTTGGTGTCTCTATAAACAATGTAATTAATTTTTCTCCCTCTATCCTTTATGGATGACTATATATATATATAATTAATATATATGGTATTTATATAATTATTAAAATTCTTTATATTATTTATCCATGTTAAAATTAGAAGGATCGGAACTATTAAACCAAAACTCTCATGAAAAATGAAACATTTAACACCCAAAAGTGATGATTTTAATAAGGAATTATTAATAAATAGATGTAGAAATTTTATAAGTGGATAATTTATGATATTATAAGTATTTATATGATTATTTTATCTAATTATAATAAATTTAAATGTAATATATAGGATAATAGAGTGATTTTTTAGCAAGTGGAACTCAGGGTAATGGATTTTCATCTCATTTTTACTTCTTTACGACACATTCTATATTCACCAATTATTTGTATTATGAGTGTATATAATTTCCATGAATGTATTTTATTATTATAATCATTAAATTTATATATATATTCATATACATGTAAGTCATTATCTTTCTTTAGGTTTTTATTTATAATTTTACCAAAAAGGTAAGGGTTTTATGATATAATCTCATTGTTTGTCATGACTATTTATGAATAAGATTTTGATGATGAAATCTTATGATATATCACTAAAATATGAAATAATTTTCTTATAATATTATGAATTATTTTAAATATATTTTTTCTTTTATTTTTCCTCTATTTATTTACTCAAGAGTCTGAAATAATATTTTTATAGGAAAACCTACTTTATTTCTATCATCAGTCAAAGATCCTTTTTCATCCATATTCATGTTTTCTAAAAAATTATTTAAATAATGTTTATAATTTCACCTATGGTTGTTTAAAAAAAAATAAACATTATTTAATTTTTAAAAAATGGTTTAAAAGCAATCTTCCTGTAATTTTTTGAATGAGGTACTTTTTTGAATTTTTACATAATTATGAAAGGAATGTTTTATTTTAACTTATACTCCATGAAAAAAAAATTCTTTCCATTATTACCACTAAATTATTTGAATATTAATTTATAAATTTTCAAGGTTATTTTAAAATAAAATTTTACCTTACATGTTTGGGAAATTTTTTATATTTTAAATAAGTGATTTTAATGTAAAAAGGGGATGTTTTCCTCAATAAACATTGAAAGTAATATTTAAAATAATTTTCCATATAAGATGGAATCCTTTGATGTTTTATAACCTTTACTAGGGATATGATCCAATTACATAATACTTACTATTTCTATGGATGATTTTTTATAAAACTCATTCCTTTTCCATGGGTTATGCTATGATAAATTATTGAAATGGTTATGGAACCTAATTTTTTTCTAAGGGTTATGTCATGATGAAATTTTTATAAAACCTATTTATTTTTCATTAGTTATGATATGATGAATTTTATATGATCTTATGGAACAAATATGTATGATTTTCCTTATGTGATGGGTGGTTTAGAAATTATATATCCATGTAATTCATTAGGTAATGAAAAAATATCATGAGATAAACGTGGCTAAAATGGTGAGTGAACCCAGTTTAGTAAGGGACTCTATCCAAAATTTTATTATTGGGAGTGAACCTTGACTACTAATATGGTTTGAGGAGTGAACCTAATCCACTTTTATAGTCTCATATGTAATCCTTGACTACCAAGGAAATGAATTTCTATGATTATGTTCATTCCATAAAGTTTTGTCTTATGGAAATGTTATGCTCTCATGGTTCATGTTATTTGATCCCTTTATGATTCTTGTCTTTTGAACTTACAAGTATTTTTAAATGATTAAATATTATGATCTATGATGTGTAGGGTATAGTTTTTAAATGTTATACTCATTTTATCATTCACTTATGATCATTTTATGTTTAACATGTCATTTATATCTCCCTTGTTTACCCTTACTGAGCATCAGGGCTCACCCTTTCTTATATTTTCTTTCCATAGGTTTTGAATAAAGGTGTTATGTATGATATTTATAAGAAGGTTTTTAGTTATGAAAAAAATTGTGGGATATGATGTAGTTCACTTATGAATCAGTTGTATATGTATCCATGTTTTAAAATTCACTAGGACTATTCAATTCTATCATAGATCATTATGTTATTATAATTAATATTCATCTAATGAGATGTAATATATATGTATGAAAAGTACGGGATGATATAATCCTACTGGTACTATTATATCACACATTAAATACACACATTTGTGTATATATTCATCCCCTTTATATTTTATGAAAATTCTAGGTTCTACCTCAATTTTATACTATTTATTTAGGTCAATGATGGTGATTTGGGATGTGGATGGAAGCCATGGGTATCATGGAGGTACTTGGGGAGTTAGTTTTGGGTTCTAATTTTTTTTTATTGGTGTATTGGACACAATGTCATATATTTATTTCTATTTTGAGTTTATTATATTGTTTTAGGATAATGAATATTAAAATAAATGAGTTAGATTGTTATTATTTCATATTACAACTCATTAATGTTTTTATTTATTTTGATTCTTCTTAATTATGTTTCATAGAAATCCAATCTATGGATGATCAATGATGGACTTTTGATAAAATTTAAAAAGTTCATCATCTTATATTTAAGTTTAAAACCATTCCCAATGTGATTCCTTATTTCTCAAGCACAAGATGATAGCTCATGGGGATCAAGAATGTCCTTCAAGCTTAGTTGTGATCTAGATCAAGTGATATTCCAGGTCATCTCGGGTCAATTCATGATATATGGAAGTAGATTTAGGTTCTAAAAAGTTTCTAGGTTCTTTAGGATTACCTCTTTTCATTTGGGGTTTTTTATGTTAGTTTGGAGATAGGGATGTCAGAAACCATGTGGTAAGTATGGGGTGAGTCTCACGATCTCTTTCTCATTCATAACCTTAGTTTACCATGGGAAGTTGAGACTTGAGACTTTTACCTTGATTTTTTTCTTGAATTTTTTATTTATTTTGATGTTAAAGGATGATATTTGGATTCACAGTTAGTTTGGTAGGTAATTTTTGGGGTCCCTATGCATTTTGGGGTGAAATGGAAGTAAAAATAGGGTTTCCCAGTTTGCCTACATTTTTTTTAAACCATGTGAATACTATGAATATGGTTTTATAATCTTCACAAAGGATACTACATGGTTGGTTAATGTCTTAAATAATTGTGCAGCTAAATCAGGCAAATCTCTACATCCCTCTTGGTTTTGTTATTTTAGCCTCTTTAAATTTTTAGTTGCTCCAAAAGTTGTTTCCACTTGTTGGCGATGAATTAAAGAGGGTTTTTATGGAATTTTATTTTATTGAAGTGATTTTTGTTTGAAATTTGGAATTATTATTTCTTATTCCTGATATGATTTTGATGTCTTAGTAGTTTTTTTTTATGAAAAGGGATAATTTTATAAAAGTTTTATTAAAAATAAGTTTTGGTTGTATAATTTTAAAAAGGGTTACATAATTACACAATGGGGGTTTTATAAATTATATAATTTTAGTTTGGCGTTTGGAAAATAATTTAAGAAAAATAGTGTACAAATGTTTAAACATTTTCATATTTTATTATGAGATAATTGGGATTTAAATTTCAATTTAATTTGAAAAATGATTTCATATTATAATAAAATTCTGAAATGGTTTTTTTTAATTTAAAGTGAAGTGGTTTTTTAAGCATGTGTATTATTGAAAATGGGGTTTAAATCCCTTATTGGAAGTTGATAGTTTTAATAATTTAAATGAGGATTTATATTATTTTTTGGTTTTGAAGAGACGGTGTTTTGGAAATGTCAATTTATTGAAAATGGTATAGCTCTGGTTTCAGTTGAGAGGCATGAATTGATTTGGTTTATGCCTTGTTCTATTTGGAGTATGCCTCATTATATGGTAAATAAAGAAAGTAGAAGGCTCTTTTTTGAGGTTGAACCTCAAGGTGAATCCTCTCTTTTCTTAGAGTAGTTCCCTTCGGTATGGGACTCCACCCAAAATCCTAATAGATTGGTGGGATTGGGACTTAATTTCATCTTGGACCTTATTTTGGACCTTTTGAATCTTCCTTAGTGGTTGGTAATCCTCTTATTGAGATAGTTGGCTATGATTAATTGGAGAAATTTATTTTATATAGGGTCTCTTGGGTATTTTAGGATTCTCCCATAATGTATCTTCCCATATTATTACTAGTAATTTCAAAAGTTGAGGTATCAAATGAATTCCCAGGTGTAATATTGATTTGGGATGATTGGACATGTTTTAGTTTCCTTTATTTGGTTTTCAATCAGGTCAAAAATTCTTGAGGTGATTCATGTTTTCCTTTGGGTGCCTCTTTATTTAATATTGTGTATGTTGGTTGCTTGGGGTTATGATTGTTCTTGGTTGGGTGGATTTATTTTCTTGAGGTATGTGTTTGATCTGGGTTAGTGATGAGGTTTTGTTCAGTGTTGTGATGACATAGGGGACTTTTAGGTTCATTCTCAAGTAACTAGAACTGGTGGACTTCTAATGGGAACCTGAGAGTACTAGTTTTGGTTTTAGTGGATTTTCATGAGATATTGTTCTTTGGTTGATGTCCTGGTTTACCTATGTAGGGTACGGTGACCCAGGTATGTAATCCATTTTTATTTGATTAAATCCAATTTGAGTTTTTTTGTTCCTTTTGGTTTATATATTTTTTTTGTTTTTTTGATAACTTTCATTCATGGATATTAGTTATATTCAGGTTGTACATTTTGGGAATTTCAATTGGTTTTCTCTTAGATGCTTGGTTGTAGTTTTCAGATGAGTGTCATCATTGGTGATGATTTTTTTAGATGTGTTCCCCTTCATTTCACTATTTTGAAAGAATTATAAATAGTAGAGATACTTATAATATATCTTTATTTGTTTAGAGAATTAGGATAGTTGGAAGTGATTTGATTGGTGTTTGGAGTTATTTGTATCATTTAAGGAATTTTGATTAATGGTATTAAGGATTTCAAGTGGTTAGTTTTTATAATTCATCACATGAGTGGTTTCATGTATAGTTTCCTTCTATTTTTGACCTAGGACTTTTTGGGGAAGAAATTGGAAATTTGGGGAGATTTTAGTACCTCTTATTTCTATGTATTTATTTATTTAATGTTATTTTGGGATAATTAAAATTTTTAGAAATTTTGATCTTGAATTTTAAAATTTTCTAGAATTTTTTCTATTGGAATTATAACAAACCTTATCTTTATTTTAGATTAATAATTGATTTGTTACATAAAAGTACACTTAATACAACCCAAAAGATCAAGAAGACTTGTGTATTTGTGAATTGGGTATATTACATAACAACTTATAACATGGGATACAAAACATTATTGAACACTTCCTTGACATAATCATAATATTCTAACTCAAAAACTACATGGGATAACCTGGGTAAAAACATAAGAAATGGGTGAGAAATAAAGCCCAATAAGGGAATTAACAAGGCATAACATTTATAAGATGATACATGTTATACAATAGTCATATCAATGGGGAATAAAAAGAGTATTAGTCATAAACATGAACAATGAGACATGATATAGTAGGGTAATCATAAAGGAAACAGGGTAAATGTGGAAAAAACTTTAAACATTACATCATAAACTTAGGACAAGGCTAAATCTTCCAAGACCTCATGATGGACAAAGTCCCATAAATGAATCAGGTTCACTCTCTATCCTAACATGACGTATCCTGATACTAAACATTACCCAATGTATTGGAGTACTATCTGGGTGAATCCATTGTATTTTTTTTTCATTCTCATGCTTAAGTGTGCCACATAGATCATACAACAAGGTTTTGTTCGTCATGATAGTTTATTCCAATATTAAGGAGTGTGGAATAAATATATGTAAGTCCCCAATAAATAAGTATATGTGCATAAAGTTGAATACCCTTGATAGAAAAATGGGTATCGTATTCACTAAACAATTGTTTTGGCATGGAAAATCACAGTGAAATTTTAGAAACATAATGGTGTTACATAAGAAAAAATGGTTGATGAGATATAAAGGGGTCACTCATCATTTAAACATCAAACGGGAATTAATTGGTATATTAAAGGACATGTCCCAACATTAGGAAATGGAAATATAATGTATAAGTTCATAAAGAATCTTGAATAAAGAAAGAATGTGAGGATCCCTTATAGAATTTTGGCATAGTAACGGCTTAGGTAAGGGTCCAAATGGGGGAGTATAAATGATCCATCATTAAAATAAAATAAAATTTATAGTAAGGAAATTATTATAAATTAATTACAATATAAAAATTTAACATTACAAGAACTAATTTCAAATAAATTGCTTCATTTTTTGAAAGGATGAGCGGAAGGTCCCTTACTTGAATGTGTGACTCCAAAGGCTTGGGAAGGACCTATTAAGAGCTTGTGATTTTTTGGGAGGACTCTATAGGGTGTATGTAAGAGTATGAACGTGCTCCAAGAATTTTTAGTGAAGGGAAATCGGATATTGGGTGGTTTTATATAGGAAAGCAGGGGGATTTATTTATTATTTAGGTTTTGGAATCTACATAATAAAATATCCAAAAGAAAAAAACCTCTCATGGTTTTTTCTAATGGTTTCTTCAAAATGGTAGTGGTTTAAATTATTTTATAATTCCAATGGAAAAACTTATTAAAATATTACCCTTGGTTATGTGGAGGTGAGTCACACTCTTAAAAAATTATTTTAAAACCTTAAAATATATCATAAGTTTTGTAGGATTCACAAAGGATTTATAAAATAAATCAAATAAACCTAAAATCACATTATTTTAAAGGAAAATATATATTTGGTCTGGAATCCCATTTATATTACTTATTACATCACATTTGGGTTATTATGATGTCATAAAACACAAAGTATATTTATATAGTATTTAATTTTTACCTGAAAATTTGATTGTCTCTTAAAATTAGGAAAAATCACCATTGGATAATTTATACATTATGATTCCAAAAATAATATTAATTTTATCTAAAGAATTTTCTAAATATGTGAAATAATTACTGATATTTATTGAAAATGATGAGTTTTTAATAATAACAGTTTTTGAACCCTAATAAAAAAATTACTTTTGACTTAATAAAAATTATATGATCGTTTATATTTAATAAAAATTATTTAATACTAATATTTTATTAAAATATTATTTATTTAAAAAATCATTAATTCATTAATTCATTAATTTAATTTTAATATTAACCAAAAATATAATTTATGCTTTATTGTATCAAAATAAAAATCATTTACAATTTAACAATAATAGAATGAAAATATAATCATTATTCTATGAAAAATAATGTATATATTAATATTTCTAGGGTCTTGATACATATCCCTTTAATACACCATAAAATTCTCTAAGATTAAGGTGGGAATTGTGGGACTTTTATGGGGTGGTTTGGCTAACATGGTTTGGGTTGTGATCTCGATGATCTTGAACTTCTCCCATAAATAGTTTCACTCGTACTTAAGCTATTGGATCTCATCTTGGGCTTGGTCAAGGGAAAAAACCCAAAAAATCTATCTCCCTTTAAAGTTCTGATAAATGGGCTTCATTAGTAATGGTCCTACTAGTTGAGGTCATCACTTCCTTTGTTTATGACAATTGGATTTTTTGGGACCCTGTATTTATACTAATCATGTGATCACTATTAAATAGCTATATTATCAATGGTAATGATACATAATGGTTATTTAAATCCAGCTATATATAATAAATCAAAATAAGTGCATGTATTTTCTATAAACATTTTATATAATAATACATTTAATTAAATAAAAAAAGTAAATTTTATTCATAATAGTTCAGGTTGTTACAATATTCCCCTATTTTGAAATTTTTCCCTCAAAATTTTCATTACTCACACTAAAAAAGATGTTGGTAACTCTTCTTCTTCACCTCTTCTAGTTCTCATGTTGCTTCTTCAAACTTTTTATTTCTCCACAACACTTTGACAAAGGGCATTGTCTTATTTCATAGAACCTTTTCTCTATGATATACGATCTTCACTGGATGATACCTATATAAATTTTCATTCTCCAATGGTACTACCACTGGATTGAGTATATGGGAAGGGTCTGGTATTTACTTTCTCAAGAGGGATACATTAAATGCATCACTTACTTGAGATAGGTTCGGTGGGAGTTCTAGTCAATAGTCTACCACTCTGATGTGATCAAGGATCTCAAAAGGGCCAATGTACCTTGGTCTAAGTTTTCCCTTATTCACAAATATCATCAATTTATTCCATGGATAAATGTATAGGAATACCATGTCTATAACATCAAACTCTAGGTCTTGTAGACGATTATCAGCATAGCTCTTCTGTTAACTCTGAGCAGCCTTGATGTGCTGCTGAATGGTCTTAACCTCCTCCACCTTTTTCTCAACCATTTTAGGACCTAAAAGTTTTTGTTCCCCAACTTTATCCCAACATGTATGTGTTTTCCCCCTCTTCTCATAAAGGGATTCATAGAGAGCCATTTGGATCCTTGAGTGGAAACTATTTTTGTAAGAGAACTCGACCAAAGGAAGATGTTGGTCCCATCTACCTTTGAAGTCCATAGAACATGATCACAACATGTCTTATAGTGTATGGATAGGCCACTCATATTGGACATCATTTTGAGGATGATAGGCCATAATTAATTTTATCTTAGTGTTTAGAGTATGCTAGAAACATTTCCCAAACCTGGAGGTGAATCTTGCATCTCGGTCAGATATAATTGATAGTGGTACTCCATGTAGCCTTAACACTTATTTGATTTATATCTGTGTCTATTGATCCAGTTATAATTCTTATCAAATTATGATAAAGTGAGTTTTTTTGTAAGACAATCCACAACAACCCATGTAGCATTGTTTCCCATGGATGTCTTTGGAATTTTGGTGACAAAGTCCATGGTGATGTTCTCCCATTTCCATTTTGGTATGGGTAATAGTTACTATATCCTATTAGACTTCTTCCTTTCAGCCTTCACTTGCTGACATACCAGACACTTTAATGTATATTCAGATATCTTCTTCTTCATATTGTCTCACCAATAGTTCTCATAGAGATCTTGATACATCTTTGTTTTTTCCGGGTGAATGGAGAAAGTCAAACTATGTGTATCATCAAACAGTTCCTTCTTTAACTTAAGATTTTATGTAACAAATAGTATTAAACCAAATCTCACAATTTCTTCTTCATCAACTTTGAACTTTGGGGATTTACCTTTCCTTATAGTTTCCACGTTCTTCTGAATTCCCACATCATTCCTTTTCACATCCATTATCTTTTCAAAAGAAGAGGTTGATCAATCATTTGTGAAAGGATTGATGATGTTTTTTCCTTTATGATTCCCATGTCTATCTTTTAAAATCTATGAAGATCAGATCCTTCTCAATTCTCATCATTGATAAAGATGTAGGATCTTTTCTACTTAGAGCATCTGACACCTTATTTTATTTGCTAGTATGGTATTATATTTAGAAGTATTAATCCTTGATGAGATCTAACCATCTTCATTGGCACATATATGGTCTTTATGTGTGAATATGTATTGATGATCTTGTGATTTCTATATATCTCACACTTCTCCCCATAGAGATAAAGTCTCCAATTTTTCAATTAAAAAATCACAACTTCCAAATCCAGATCAAGTGTGGGATAGTTTTGAACATGAATTTTCAAATTCCTTAAGGAATAGGCAATGAATTTTTAATTTTTCATTAACACATATCCCATTCCCTTCTTTGAAGAATCACTGAACACTACAAAAAGTTCTCCACTTGTTAGTAGTGTGAGAACAGGCATAGTGATGAGCCACCTTTTTTAAGTCCATGAATCTCTCTTCTCATTAATTATTCCGAGAAAACTTGACTCCCTTTTGAGTTATCTTGGTAAGAGGGTTTGAAAATCGTGAGAAATTTCTCACAAACCAGAAATAATACCCCACTAACCTAAGGAAACTACTGATATCTATCACAGATGTTGGCCTTGTCCATTCTTTAATTTATTTCATCTTTTAAGGTTCCATATATATCTCATTTATTTTGATGATATTCCCCAATAAATATACTTTATTTAACCATAACTCACAATTTATATACTTGGTGTAAAGACTCTCCTTTTTTAGGGTCATTAGCACCATGTTCAAATACTCCTCATGCTCCACCTTGATTTTGGAGTTTATTAGAATATCATCGATAATGACTACCACAAATTTGTCTAGGTAATCCATAAATACTCTATTCATAAATTCCATGAATATTCTAAGAGAATTTTAGAGTTTTAATGGCATAACTATGAACTCATAGTTCCTGTACCTTGTACGAAAAACGGTCTTGGGGATATCTTCTTTCTTCACCCTTACTTTATAATATCTCAACCAATGATCTACCTTGGAGAAGTATTTTGCTCCATGTAACTGATTAAACAAGTCATCAATATTTGTTAGATGATACTTGTTCGTTATCATGATCTTGTTGAGCTCATGATAATCAATGAAAAGGCACATTGACCCATCCTTCTTCTTGACAAAGAGGACTCGTTCACCCCATTGTGAAGCACTTGGGCATATGAACCATTTATCAAGATTTTCTTGTATTTTTTTCTTCAACTCATCAATTTCCACAACATTTATTCTATATGGAGTATTGGATAATTGAAATTCTCTAGGAATAAGCTTGATTGAAAATTCGACCTCTCATCTAAGAGTAAGACTAGGAAATTCCTCAGTAAACACATTAGTGTATTCCCTCATAATAAGTATGTCTTAGAGTATGGTTATTTCCTTAGAATCAATCATTTGAGAAATATAGGCTTTCTCATAGGGAAATAATATTCATTCTTGAGATGATGGTGCTAAAGAAGATTCATCCTCCTCCTTTCACTTGTATAGAATTAGGGGTCGATTCACCATACAGAGAGTGATTTCATTCTTGTGGAAATTTATGTTGTATCTATATAGGGAAAGCCAATCTATGCCTATAATTGCATCAAATTACACCAAAGGTAGTATTACAAGGTTCTCTGGGAATTTCATCCCAAAAATTGTGATAGGGGAGAAGTTATAAACTAGGTATGTAATAATTTCCCCATTTTCAGTTTTCACCAACAAATCTACTTCCATGAATTGTGTTGGTGTTTGAATAGTTCTACTAAACATTATTGATATTAAGGAATGCATTGAACAAGAATAAAAAAGTAAATTTTCTATTCTTGAATAAATAAATAGTGTACCTATCACCACTTCGTTTTCAGGATCCACCTTAGTGGTTGTGATGTAAAAAAGGTTGCCCTTGCTACTTTAAAGGTCGTTGGTTGTCTCAAAAAACCCTTTGATTTTGGAATCGGTTTCCAAAGTTCCATGGTTACTTGTAGTTGAAGTAATGTAAAATGCTCTAAGGGTTGACCAGAGTATTCCTTTCATCTATCACATTTGTGGTTATCTCCTATCAAAAATTGCAGTTAGGTGTCCTTCCTTCCTTCAACTAAAGCATTTCTTTGTTCCCTTCAGTAAATTTTTGGGGTTCTTCTTCCCGCACCTTTTATAAGTGATATGTTGAAATTTATTTCCATTTTTAGATATCATTATTGGACCACCAAAATTAAACTCCACTTTACACTTCATATCCTCATGATATCCTTGAGATTCATCAATCTCTATTTCAACTTTAAGGGAACATCGAACAATTTATTCATAGCTATCAAATTCATGTATCACCAAGTATTTTCATAGACTAGGTTTTATCCCACCAAATAAGCATTCAACCTTTCATTAATGGGTAACAAAAAAGTTTTTGGTGTATCATACAAGTCTTGTGAAGTTTACTTCATATGCCCCGATGGATTCGTTGTCTTTTTTCTTAAGGGTAAGGAAATCTCATTCCATTTTAAGTAAGAGGGTGTGTGGAAAATATTTATCAAAAAACATTTTCCATAATTCCTTCCACTCCATCGCTTCAATATCTTCCTTTGACTTTGTGTTTTTGAACAATTTCCACCACTGATCAGCTTCTCCCCCCATATGATAAATAGCTATTATAACCTTCTCTTATTCGAAACATTGAAGGATCGATAATATATTCTCAATATAGTTGATCGATTTTTCCATGATTAAGGGATCAGAGGGTACATTGAAAGTAGAATCCCTTTGTCACGTGAAGCTCTAGATTGTGTCTTGTTCTCTCTTAGGGGGGTTTGGGAGATCCTCTTGATCCATGGTTCTATTCATAACTTTACTTAGCTGAGAGAGTATCATGAAAAAGTTTGTGATTCCTGTTCCCATCGGGTTGAGCATCTCGTTGGGGTAGTCATCACATTTCTTGTTGCATCAATTTTTTAACTGATTCCTCCTATTTCCATCCATTGGTTAGAATAAAAGGAAAATTAGGGATGATTATATTAAACTATTAAACACATAAAGTAGAATCCATTAACATTAAAGGTACAACTTATAAATTACATTTATTTCCTTAACTATGAATATTTAGGCTTTAATCTATATTATCCATGATCTATTTAATAACAAGTATTCTTATGGGTAATTTATTTGTTCCCCTAATAATGGTTCGTAACTAGATTATGAATTTCCCAAAGCATATCCCTCAAGAGTGTCAAAACAAGTGCGTAGTAAGGCCTATTAGCATGTACCAGGTTACCCTGAGTCAGGCCCGTAATACCTTATCGAAGTTGTTACTCCTAGGTACATCTGTATCAAAACCATATCCACTTATAGTATCCAGATAGGAATTTATTTACTTGATAAACCACTTACTATATACTAAACAAAATTTGGGGATGTTTTCTTATACTTAGTCTTATACCTAAGGATTTCACTAGATTTTTCTAATATTAATCCCAAAAATAACTAAACATTTCCTCCAATACCAACTATAACAACCCTACTCTTTATTTCACATTAATACTTGATTTAACACATAGAAGTTCACTTAATACAACCCAAAATATAGATAATTTTAGTTTATTTTGGAATTGGGTACATTATATATCAACTTATAACATGAGATACAAAAAATTATTGAACACTTCCTTGACATAATCGTAATATTCCAATGAACCTAAAATAGCATGGGATAACTTGGGGACAAACATAATAATGGGGTGAGCTATAAAGACCAATAAGGGAATAAAAAATTCATAACATGAATAATATAATACATGTTAGACAATAGTCATATCAATGGGGCATAAAAAGAGTAGGAATCATAAACATGAACAATGAGACATGATATATCATGTTAATAATAAAGGCAACATGGGAAATGTGGCAATAACTTTAAACATAACATCATAAACTTGCTCAATTCTCCAAGACCTTATGGTAGAAAAAGTACCATTAATGAATCAAGTTCACTCATTTTCCAAACATGGCATATCATGATACTAAACATTACCCAATGCATTGGAGTGTTATCTGAGTAAACCCACCATATTTGTTTCATTCTCATGCTTAAGTGTGCCCCATAGATCATACAATATGGGTGCATTCATCATCATAATTTATTACAAGATTAAGTAGTGTAGAATATATATATGTAATTCCCCAATCAATAATTATTTGTTTAAAAATTTGAATACCCTTGATAGAAAAATGGTTATGGTATTCACCACATAATTTTTTTGGCATGGAAAATCATAGTGAAATTTTGGTAGCATAACGACATTACATAATAAAAAATGGTTGATAAGATAAAAAGTGGTATCTAATAATTTAAAAATAAAATTTTATGTAATAGGTACATGGAAGGACATATCCTGACATTAGGAAATGTAAATAGAATGCATAAGTTCATAAATAATCTTGAATAAAGAAGATAAGGTGAGGATCCCTTATGGAATTTATGCATAGTAACGGATTAGGTAAGGGTCCAAATGTGGGAGGATAAATGATCCATCATTCAAATAAAATATAATGTAAATTAATTTAATGATTATAAATTAATTACAATATAACCATTTAAAATTATAAGAACTAATTTTAAATAAGTTGCTTGAATTTGAAAGGAGGAAGGAAGGTCCCTTACTTGAATGTGTAACTACAAAGGCTTAGTAAGGACCTATTGAGAGATTTGGGGCACCTTATGATGACTCTAGAGGGTATATTGAAGAGTATGTATGGTTTATAAGGAGTTTTAGTGAAGATAAATTGGAGCTTGGGTGGGGTTATATAGGAAAGGAGGGGGATTTATTTATTATTTGGGTTTTGGAATCTATATAATAAAATATCCAAAACCACAAACCATCCTGTGGTTTTTTTCCATATTTTATGAAAAATAGGAGTGGTTTAAATTATTTTATAAGGCCAAAGGCCTAAATTATTAAAATATTACTCATGGTGAAGTGGAGGTGAGTCACACTCTTAAAGAAATGATTTTAAAACCTTAAAATATATCATAAGTTTTAGAGGATTCACAAAGGATTTATAAAATAAATAAAATAAACTTAAAATAAAATTATTTTAAATTAAAAACATATATTTGGTCGTGAATCTCATATATATTACATATTACATCACATTTGGGTCATTATGAGGTCATAAAACACAAAGTATATTTATACGGTATTTAATTTTTACCTGAAAATTCGATTGTCTTGGAAAATTATAAAAAAATAACTATTGGATAATTTATATGTTATGATTCCAAAAATAATATTCATTTTATCTAAATAATTTTCTAAATATTTGAATTTAAATTTTAAAATAATGGCCTATATTTGTTGAGAATGATGGGTTTTTGACAATAATAGTTTTTTGAACCCTAATAAAAAATTACATTTGACTTCATAAAAATTATATAATCATTATATTTGATAAAACTTATTTATTAATAATATTTTATTAAAATATTATTTATTTAAAAATCCATTAATTCATAAATTCATTAATTTAATTTGAATATTAACCAAAAATACAATTTGTGATTTATTGTAGCAAAATAAAAATCATTTACAAAGTAACAATAATAGGATGAAAATATATTCATTATTTTATAAAAAACAATTTACACACTCATATTGATAGGTTATTAATACATATCTCTTTAATACACCAAAAAACTTCCTAAGATTAAGGTGTGTGATGGTGGGACTTTAGTGGGGTGGTTTGGCGAAAATGGTTTGGGTCGTGATCTCGATGAGCTTGAACTTCTACCATAAATAGTTTTGCTTATGCTTAAGATATTAGATCTTATATTGGGATTGGTCAATAGAAAATCTTAGAAATAATATCTCCCACAAAATTTCTGATGAATGGGTTTTATATAGAATGATCCTACTTATTTAAGTCATCACTTCCTTTGTCTGTGACAATTGGATTTTTTAGGACCCTGTATTTATATTAATCATGTGATCACTGTTCAAAGGCTATATTATCAATAGTAATGACACTTAACATTCATTTAAATACAATTGGATATAATAAAACAAAATAATTTCATGTGTTTTCTATAACCATATTATATAATAAGACATTTAATTTAATCAAAAAATGGAATTTTATTCATAATAGTTCGGTTCGTTACAGGAATGGTTTTTGAAAGGTAAATGAAATGTTTGGTAAACCATGTAGATAAACTTTATATAGGGGTTCCTTCAACCCATGAATTATAATGCATGTTTTTGTTT
This sequence comes from Viscum album, assembly GCA_963277665.1. Taxonomy (NCBI): domain Eukaryota; kingdom Viridiplantae; phylum Streptophyta; class Magnoliopsida; order Santalales; family Viscaceae; genus Viscum; species Viscum album. The sequence goes on along the minus strand of OY728161.1, from coordinate 1,945,653,583 downwards.
TAAACATGCAGATAACCTTACAGATAAGGGTCCTTGGTTAATTTTTAAACATGCATAGTTAGTGTTCACGAGTAATGAATGGTTCAAGGATAACTATGTGAGTCTTAATGGAAACTATGTGTATTACCACTCCATGGTGGTTTTCTGGTGCATGGATAGTGAATGGTTAGTAGAAACCTTTTAAAGAGTGTATAATGTGCTAAATATTGTTGTAAATTCATTTTTTATAGTGGTAGAATGATTGGTAAACTATGCATCCAAACCATGAAAGCATCGAGTTCTTAACTAGTGACTATTAAACAGTTGTCACACAATATGTAAAATCATATGGTTAAACTATATGGTCTTACTATATTTCATTTATAGTTGAAATTAACCTTTTTCCCTCTTTTAATTTTTTCATTCCTACCTTGGAATCCTCTCCCATTCATTCAGTCGAGCCTCTTGGAGCCCTATAGATATTTTTTTCTCCCCCCCCCCAACTTTAATTAGTGGCCTCTTCTCCTTGTATTTCAAGCATTCTTAAAGGAAATATCCTCAATTTATATTACTTTATCTTCTTCCATTCTTTATCTTCTATTTTCATGGGTTCTCCCTTTCTCCTTGAAACCTCAATCATTAGGAAACCTCAAGTTCAGGTTTAGAATTTTTATAACTTAAGGTTTTAATTTTCTAGGGCACATAGTGGATGTTTCCTATCTCATTTGAGTGGTCTCCATAAAAATAAACATGTTTTGAATCCATTCTAATTTATTTAAAGTTTTTTTTTCTAATTTTCATTTATTTTGAAAATCATATAATGCTTGAGTTTTAGAAATTATTTTTTTATTAAAGTACAGATGTATATGATGTTTTTTCATTAAAATTTCAATTGTTTCTATGGAATTCAATACTTGGAATAAATGGTTTTCCTATGGATTTTATAGATTTATTTTTAACTAAATGTTTTAAATAATTCAATTGTTTATAAAATTTCCCAGGGGGATCCTTTAAATAGTTTTAATGGAAAATATAGGCGTCAATCCTTATTTTGGGTTTTCAAAATAAAGTGACATGTTTTTAAATAATTATTTTGGATATAAAAGGGTGTGTGTTCCTTATACCATTCAATTTGTTTTAAAAGGATGTAATTTCAAAGAAAAAGGAAGGACTCGGTATACCAAGTTGGTTTTCATGTGAGGTCTTTTTTTTAACCTTAATAATGATTCATTTCTCATGATACCCTCATTGGTTTACCCTCTATTTTTATTACTATTTTTTGTTTTCTTATTGTTATATATGATGTATGTATGATTTTGAAAGGGGTTTCTCTATGAGAGGGTGTTAAAGGTGAGTTGTGAGAAATTTTTTATGTTTTATTCTGATAATTATCTTGGTTGGAGGCTCACCTCTATAGTTTTCTAGTCATGGGAACCTAGGTGTCAAGGTGAGAGATATTGATTCATGCTACCAATATTGGTACACATGTTGTTAGGGTCCCCTATAGGGTAAGAGAGGGATAGGTGGGTAGTTTCATTCTGACAATGCTTGTGTGGTCTATTTATATGGTTTGTGTTGTGTTTGGGAATCATCATAGGCTGATTTTTGGTCTGTATTGGTTTTAGTGTTGTTAGGATAGCCACACTATAGTACCTAAGTTGTTCCCATGTCCTTTGTTTCTTAAATAGTGGTTATTTGTAAGGTATTTTCTTTTTATCTTCACTGTATCTCCTAGGATTGTGGCTTATTGAACAACTTTTGGTTTGGTTTATTTTTATACTAATCCTTGTTCATATGGTTCCCTTCTCTTACGCTTCTATGATTTATGGTCAATTGAGTATTCAAACTCACTTTTAATAGTGATTTTGGAAAGTGTTTTCAAATTAGAAATGATATTATTTGTTAATGTGATTTCCATGAATTTTTTTTGAAATTTATAAAAAGTTTTTTTTATTTAATTTTTATAAAAATTAAAGGGTTATTATTTGGTTTTAAAAATGGATACCTCTTCTTCAGTTTTAAGGAAAAGTAAGGTTTTACTCTTTATGGTAAGAATATATGATTTTATTTCATTACTGTTTATCATATAGAAACCCCTAATATCTTTATAATATTTCCAACTATTATTCATGACCTAATTTATTAAATTAATTACATAGAATCCATTATGATATCCTACTAGGCCTATTAGATCAAACCTTGCATACACACTTGTGTGTTTGCGTGAAACCACTTTATATTTTATATAGGTTCTGGGTTTTATTTTAATTTTATACTATTTCTCTAGGTTGTTAATGTTGATTTGGAATGTAGAGGAAAACCTAGGGTTTCATATAGGTACTCAGGTAGTTTGGTTTAGGTTTGGTTTTATTTTGGATATTGATGTATTGGCCAAGAAAACCTCTCTTTCTTTCTATATTTAGTTTCTTATATTTTTTTGGTATGGTTCATATTAATATAAATGAGTTGTATCATTATTATTTTTTATTGTGACTCATTGATTTGTTTATTTTTCTGTATTATGATTTTTCATGATTAATGTATATCCAATCTATGGATGATCTATGTTATACTTTTAGTAAAAGTCCCACTATTCATTAATATCAATTTGAGAGTAAAATATTTTCCAAAGTGATTCTTTGATGCCTAGTAACTAGTTATTAACATATGTATATTGAGAACACCCTTCATACCTAGTGGAAATCTGAGTTGGTTGGTGTATTAGGTTAACCCAAGTTGGTTCATGATCATGTTACAATAAACAAAGGCTAATGACATGAAAGAAGCACCAGAAAAGAAGAAACAAGGCCGAACTTAATCCTACGCATGTCAATACTAACCTGATCTCATCTAGAGGTAACATTTACACTATAATTCAACAAAAAAAGGAAGAATAAATTAATATGATAACTAAGAGAGATAATCATGTAGTGGAAAGTGATGGGTGAACCTAAGCTATGGACTAGTAGAAAGTAAATTATTCACAACAGCAAGGACTGAAGCTCACCAAGAGATCATCTACAAAGAAAATAAAAACAACAAAATTTGGATAATTTTTGGGTTCTAAAATATTTTTTTCACCCAACTAAACTAATATACTATGAACACTTTACGGAAGGACATCAAACTGAGAGTGAATGACGAAGGAGGTATTGGGATATAAATCACATTGCAAAAAATGAGAAGAAGGGCATTTAAGGAATATCCATTTAGTTAAAAATTAAATATAAATTCCCTGATTTTATGATTCCTTATCTTTATATGGTATTTATTTTAAATATAGGGTTCCTTATCCCTAAAAACAAATCCTTTTTTAAAAAAATATGATTTTTCAATGAGTGGAAAATCATTTGACATCTATCAGCTGCAAAATCTTCTAAGGAGGGAGGGAATAATCTTCAAAACCTTTATATAAAAAAAACAACTTCAAGTAAGGTGATAATACATATCCCACTGGTACCCCACCTAGGTCGGAAGTGATCCAACCGGGTCTCCCCAAGACCACCTCCAATTAGCCAAGGGCTAGAAACTATCACTAAGCAGGAATATCACACACATGGGAGGCCTTATCCTATAAACTTTAATAAAACCACATGTTTCTAAAATAATATATAATAATTAAAACCAAATATATAATTTACTTTAGTGTAAAAATTAAATGATACAATTTTAATATCCCAATAATGTAATAAATAAAAATTACAGTAAACAAGTACAAAGTACATGACCCAATATCCTTTAATAAGGATTATCCTAATAAAATAGGAAAAATGGAAGTTAAATATCATGGAAACAATAACTCAACCTCTATAAGTGAATATCACTATTGAACACCACTAAGAACAAACCCTATACCACTACATCCACTGAAATCATTATTAAATTGTGTGTCATCTAAACAGATGAAATATGTCTGGGAAAGAGGCTCGTGTAGAGGTGAGTATAAATATAACCAATATGATTCTATAAAAATAGAAATGTGAAACAAAATATAAAGTTATATCAATATGTTATAAACTTAAATATACTATATATGCTTTATATAAACTAGGTATTCAATGATCAAAATTCTAATTCACTCTATCTCAACTTCACAAAAGTCGTACACTGAAGAAAACATTGAATTCACTAAGAATATCTAAAACCATGGAACCTAAACTACTAAACCTTTTTCACTTCCACACCATACCTCTATAATGTTATTAGGGGAACCACGTCTTGTTGAAGAGTACACATTAGTTGAGGTCGTATCGACCCCCATGTAGGACCTCTACCACATCATATAGTGTGTGTGTTTCCTGAAAGGGTTACCTAACCTATAAGTAAAGGACACACACTCCATTTTACTAAGGGGTTTACCTATTCCACTAAGTATATATAGTACCCACAACTATGAATTAGTAATATTTTTTGGGTTACCAGCCCCGTGTCTATTGCAATCAACTTTACCACTCTCTCACATTATCTTCACAAAGATTTAGAACCAAAACCACTATAACACCTTAGAATAAATCATAATATTTCTAATATATATACCACATAATGTTATGTATAGAAAAATAATCTAAATAGACTACCCATATATTTAATTTTGACACCCAAGAGAGAAGTTATCAAAACACCATAGACTACCTAGCACACAACATATAATCATGTATACAAAATGTGTGGGCCTTGGCAGTAGTCAGTTACATACCACCATTTTCCAGTCCATGTGAAGTCAACTTACATGGAGTGTACCAGAATTTTTAATAGAAAGTGGAACCCATAGAAAATCTAGGTGTGTACTATCATGGTTATCATGTCATGTAACTGAAGTAAATAGCATTTACTCTATCAAATAGTATGTGTATCCTTTAAAAAATCATGTTTGTATTGATTGGGATTCCCAATTTGAGCTACCGAGATACATGGAATAACTATTAGACCACATGGTGTGTAGATCTAGGGTGGTAACCTGGAATGTACTCAGGTGCACATTGAAGCATGCAGTCCTATAATGCAAGACATTTGACTTGAGGTCACATCCCATGTGATATTTATAATTCCTTAGAAACCCTAGTGTCCCATGAATTATAAGATAAAAATTTTGACTCAAAGGACTATACACCATGTAGTTTGGATTTTGGGACACAAATACCCTATTAATATGTGTTTTTTTCATACCATCATCATATCCTCTGCCACTAGTTGCACCACCACTCCTGATTGATATCCTGGACATCAGAGTTCTATATCCATTTTTTTCTATCACTATTTCCCTTAATGGATATCTATATCAAATTTGTTATCCTATTCATCAAAATACTCCCAGTCCTTTATATAATCCGTGATTCACCACTGCTTACTTGTGAAAACCCATATCTACTGTAAACCCCTCTTCATTTCACTATATTTTTCTGAACAAACCATAATATCTAGGGAAAAGAAGTGGAAAGTAAAGATTGTTAACATGTGAAAAAACATGACTACTAAAAGTCATATTCACATTCATGTTCATCAAATAATGAGATGAAAAAAATTGTCTTTAATAAAAACAAAAATATGTATAAAATGGAATCATTCATGAAGATTACCCCAAGAAAATTATCCCTCTTAATAAAAAAATGACTAATTTAAAAAACTAAACAATTCTTGGTTTGAGTTCCAAATCCTAAACAAGAAAAGCATACCTTATGGGGAAAAAAATACTCATTTCAAACACAAACATAGTGCCATAATTTCCATTAAGGACTATGATAAGAAGATATTAATTATTCGTATATAAATATATAAAAATATTATATTAAATATATTATATATTTTTCAATGGCCTATATCACTATCACAACAAACCAACTTTGTGAACACCACTATAAATATTATTTAAGATACTAAAAAACATTTATTAAAAAAACCTGGGTTGTTTCATCCTCCCCACATTGATGTATTTTGATCACAAAAAGAAAAAATCATTAAAAAATGTGAGGTTATAGATCCTGCATCTAATTCTTACATTCTCATGAACTCTTCTGAAGATTCTTATGCAATCATATAATGTGCACCAATATAATTGTTTGACCATAAAGGATCTAATCCAACCAATCATTAATATCAACTGGGTATTTAGAAAAGGTTTCTTCATCCTCTACATCTATCTCACCCAAATCAATAATATGTGACAGATCATGCACATGCCTCTTAATTTGCTACACATGGAAGACATTATAGACCCAGAACATCTATGGCGGTAACTCTAAGTGATAAACTACCTCACATACCATATATATAATTTGAAATGGTCCAATAAACCTCTAATATATCTTGATTCCCAAAAATAATCTCCTAAAATCACACCATGGTGAGACCTTTGGAAACACTTGGTCCCCCTCCTCAAACTCGAAGTGTCTTCATCTTCTATCCGCATAAAAATTATGAAGGATCTAATCCATATTTATATTCTCCTAGATCAATTGTACCTTCTCGATCCTCAAAATAACTAACTCTGGACCCATAAGTGATGACTCATTAATCTTTGTCCAATAAATAAAGTGACCCATATAGTCTACCATACAAAGCCACAAATGTTGTTATGATAATAATAGAGTGTTTATTTTTTTGTATGAAATATACATTAATGGTTGGCAATTGGACCAAATATTTTTAAAATCCACCATACATGACTTTAAAATATCCTTGATAACATGAATAGTCCTATCAATATAACCAACTTTCTAGGGGTGGAATGTCATGCTCAATCGTAGCTTGGTATAAAAATCTTCCTTAAAACTTCCCCATAACTAGGATATGAATCAATTGTTACAGTCATAAATAATCCCTGAGGGATCTCAGTGAAACTATAAAATCTCATATATGTATAAAAATCCCAATATCTCAACAAAAATCTACTTTAAAATATGAAGGAAGTGAGATAACATGGTAATCTGGTCAAAAATAACCTATATAGATTTATATACCATCATAAAACATGGAAGAATAATCATAAAATCTACCAATATACTATCCCACTTTTACTTAGGAACCCCAATAGTTTCAATCAAACTCATAGGAACCTGGTGCTCAACCTTAACCTATAGGTAAGTGAGGCACTATAAAATGAACTCAGAAACACATTGCTTCATAAATTGATATTAAAACTAATGTTTAAGATATTTTTACATATTCTTCATTCCTAGATGTACCAACAAGATAGATGAGTGAAATTCCCTCAACAACTCCTCTTGCATTTTAGTTGAAAGTATCATCTTCCACAGGAATAGGATGGAATTATCTTTTCCTTCAAAGAGTCCATCAAGTGAATTTATTGAGTATATCTAATCACATATAATCTTGTAATTAATGTCTCCCAACTAGGCCTTAAACACCTAGTTAATAAGTTTAGGGCCCACCATCATCGATTGAAGGTAAAAAACATCTCCTTCTTCCACTAAATCCAACCAGGGTGAGGCTAATATCTCAAATTGACCCTCCATCATCTAATCATGGGAATTCATATAAAGGGAATCATCTATTACATCAACCTTACCTAGAGTATAAACTATCTTGAGGTCATAGTAAATTTATAACTTTAATCAATATCTCTACCTCATGTTAAGATCCCTCCAAGAGAAGATATACATGAGACTCTTGTGACATGTATAGACTAAAAAATCATTAACCAAGAAGACAGTGTCTCCACATATTTGAGGTAAACACCATAGTTATTTTATCTATGTCATGATTTTTTTAATTATACTTGTTTGTTATTAGCTATTTGGACACATAAAAATAATTATTTATAACTATATCAACACATGATGAATCCCATACCAAGAAGAATTATAGTACACCTCATACTCAACTCCACTAGTGCATTGGTCAACCTTCTCTTAAACTTCTAAAAACCATTATGGATAACAATTATGTCTAATAAAAGTTTTCCCTTTTGGGGTGAGGGATATCATAGGGGATATAATATAGAAGAAGTGCTCCATGAATCTTTTTTAGTATCTTATTATCTTGAAAAAAAATGTACCTCAAATGCCATCTCGAGTCAAACTAAAACAATCATGGAATCAACCTTAATGGAATCAATTAACGCATCACTCACTAAGATGAAATTTACTAAGAAATGAACTTGTACAATAAAAAACATGCACTTCAAGATCTTTCCATATAGCTGATTCTCATAGAGTAAGTATAGTATTATCCAAAAATTCTCAGTATACTCTTATTATTATTAGGAATAAATGAAAATATCATTAATAATGACCACCAAAAAATGTCCCAAGTATGGATGAAAAATTCATTTCATGTGTCCTATGAGAACTAAATGGGAATTAATCATATCAAACGACATCACCAAGAACTCATGGTGACCATAGAGACACTTGAACACCATATTTAGGATATCTTACTCACAAAACCAATGTTGGTGATACATAATCCTAGGATCAATCCTTGAAAACCACATTTCTCATTTTAGATGATCGAATAAATTATCAATACTTTAAAGATGGTTTTTTTCTAAACTATCTCTCGATTAAAGTAATGATAATCAATAAAATTCCTTGATATCCCATAAATCTTATTATAAATGAAACATTGTATTTCTTAGAGGGAAACACTGGGTTTAATAATAACTTTCTCCAATTGGTCCTCTAGCTACACCTTTAACTACCAGATATCAATCAATAATATTAAATAAGAGTTCAAGGATATCAATATAGTCTTAGTGTACAATTCAATGCAATAATTAACCACTCAATGAAGGGGAAAACCTAGAACTTTCTTTATAACTATGTGTGTATATATATATATAATCCTCGAAAATTAAATGTAATTGATCCTCTATAGAATTAGTGATATAAAAAGTTAATCTTCCCAACTAGTGGGTAATCAGGTTGAATATTCTTAAGGTTGTCCATGGTCATCCATCCTAAGGGTCTCACTTACCAATGAAGGTGAATCTGGACCCATATTCTCCATTACATATCTCCCTACAATGATAGAAATATACCCATTCACAGATTGTTTATAATTAATCCATGATAAGAATAAAATTGTAATAAATTGACCTAGATTGTCCTAACATGTCACCCAATCTGGACCACCATAAGGCCTAAATATCATCTCCCCGTATGCCAAAGGATACCAACTAGAAGTAAAGGTCTGACATATACAGTGAGGAGATTATAACCTCTAGTCAAAGTGAAATAATAATGTAATATAACCAAAACATCCCCAATGATAAACATCAAAGTATGAATAGTAAATAAACTGAAATAAGGGCATGCCAAATTAAATTAAATGTGGAATACGGTCATACAAACTCACCATCATGTAAAACAAAAAACAGTCAGTCACCCACTGGGCTGACCACATATAAAAAAATAAAAAAAATACATTAATCTCTACTAACAACACTGATCCAAACCACATACATGGTCTCTATGATGCTCGATCTACACTAGCTTGTTCTTGAGACACCACACAAGCAGATCCTCTAGATCAAGAAACATCAAGCCTCTTCCCCATCCAACATTAAACCTGTGCTCCAACCTAAAAGTTTAAATTGTGTTTACATGAACACTAAGGTTTACATACAAGGGGTGAGAAATAAATCTCATTATCACACCCCAAATAGGGACTGATATTCTATTTTCATAACAGGTGCATGAAAATGTTACATGACCAGCCTAGTCCAAAATTAGTAATAATTGGAATAAAAAGAAAAACTGTACAAAATGAAGGGCGATAAAAAAACAAGTAAAATACTCAACCATGGGTTCTAATCAGACACCTGAGGTAAATATACCCCCACTCTAGCCCATTTTAGAGGATTTATAGCTGGTGGATCACCCTGCCACATACATCAAGTACATATACTATATATTCATAAAATATCCAAGATTTATAAAATGAAACAGGAATGAATGTTATACCCCATGGGTTAACCATAGTCATCTATATGACAAAATTACATCTGCATGGATCTAGGACTATGATGGCATGATCTGAACTAGCTACAGAGTCTCCCCTCAACACCTCTCAGAATATTTCATGTCCAAATTACTATATAATGAATCAATCTCTAACATTGAATAAAGAGATACACCACCCTATGGGATCCATAAATGAAATTTGGATCTTAACAAAATACATGGAAGAAAAATCCACCCTCTCCCCAAGGTGCATACTCAACTAGAGGAGGTGCACTCATCTAGATCATCCATTAGCTCCCTAATCCAACTTAAAAACAGAAAACCAATAAAGGAGATAACTAGATCAAACTTAGGGCTAATTCCTGGTCCAATATATCCCAAGGTTCTCCTCCCCAAACTAAAAACCTGAGTAGATTTTCCTCAAACAAGATATCCAAAGGACAACTAAATGTTGGATGATCAAACTCTTGAACCCACCATCTAAACAGATGAACTGGAAATATTAATTGACTTTCATCCAATAAAGCATGAGGATCTCTTGATCCCCTAGAGCTCGGTATCCAAAAAACATCAACCATAGGATCCCAATGGCCCACTTCATGTCCAAACAAAACTCAAGTCTCCCATAGTCCCTAGGATCACAACATAAAGTGACGTCCAAATAGGGAATCCCCTATTACATCCAATCTATCAGGCCATGATCATCAAAAGATCTACAGCTAAACTAAATGATATAGTAAGAGAAAGAAGCCCTAGGATGGTTTCCTCTAGCTCATCCAAATCATGGGACATGCCTAGTGTGGAAACATCCCAAATTTCACTCAATTTCCTCCAATTGATCCTCAATCAATAAAATTAATAAAGGGTCATCCAAAACAACAAGCAAGACTATAAGGGAACTTTTAATGATCCTCTTAACCACATAAAAAGTAGGGAACCCCAAAATGGATCCTTATCCCAAACAAAACCTTAAGGAAAATACCATTAAAGAAAAACTCAGTCGTTCTTCCAAGAAAACAACCCATCCATGGGTACCACCTTGCCTATAAGGATATCTAAATAAACACTATTCCCCACAAGCATTCTCAATAGCTAACTTTTTTATCCACTAATCAATTAATCAAAAACCATCCAACAAGGGCATACTCATGATCCCATCAGACTCAGCTCAATAATACAATAACACTCTTACATAACCACCATCCCACAGTGTCATCCCATCCTAAAGGATCCAAATTCTTTAATCCTTAAGTGCGAGATATAAACCTCAATATTTCTAACCTTGAGAAAATTGTCCCAATATCTAAGGACAAACCATGATCTCCACAAGGATAATAATTGATCCCACCTTTTGGGATCCTTCTGAGAGAACCTTGAACAAATTCAGGCTTGCATACACAATCCATTCCCACTAATGATCTCACAACCCTCACCTGGTCCTCATAGACCACAATCCAACCTATAGGATGATTCTAAATAAAATCCTCAATGAAATACTCCTTTCAATGCTCTAACAATACAAAACACCATCTACAAGGCCTCTACGCTCTGAAAAGATACCACCATTGTGATATATGAGGAAACAATTCTCAATATGGATTCTTCTCATGTCTAATTCTAAATCTAGGGTAAAATATTAAAGACAAGACAATTCAGTAAAAAGTACACAATGTATACTTTAGGTGCGTGACATTTAAACCCAAAGTTTCCCCCTTGACATGTTCCACTTTCCACTCAGTGTGTAAATTTTCCAAAGTATGCGGTGTGTGAACCCTATACATAGACTTTACCCTACATAGGGTACTAGACAGTGTACCTAGCTATGTACCCCCCCCCCCACACACACACACACATGGGGTCTAGAAAAGTCATGTGCCTAGCCATGTACCCCCACATGGGGTATAGCCAAGTATATACATGGATACTTACTATTTACATCACATGGTCTCTATCTATGTACATTACAAAGCCATGTTCCTAAACAAGGGGTGTCTGTTCATTCCCTCAACCACACCTCAAGTCACCTAAGTCCAAAACCTAAGTTTATAAATTAATAAAGAACTCCCCTGTATTTTTCTATAAATACCCACCCAACCTCCCACTCATCTTAACTCAAAACCATTTTAGAATAAATTTAATCTCTCTATCCCTCCCTAAATCCCTCCTAAATTATTCTTATTCTATTAAGAATTTTCTCCTAATATTTTAGAATCACCCTCTCAAGGTAAGGTATTATATCCTCTTCTTTTTTATTCAAGTAATTTCTTTGTACTATGCCTTTCTATTTCTAATTGATCATATTTTAATGTGTTTTTACACAACCCTTTACTGTCCTTATGATTCACAAGTAATGATATACCACATTTTACTCTCACTAAACCCTTTCCTTAAACCTTTATGTACACCCATTATGCTACTGAAATTATACCATTATTTTTCATGTCAAACATTTATGTTATGTATACCCATTACCATTCCCACTCAAGGGTATTCAACTAGATTTAATTATCCTTCATTAATTTGTGACTCATGTGTATGTAACCCACACTCCTTAATCATGGGATTAAATGTGTTAAAATATGTTCTTATGTTGTATGATATATGTGGCACACAAATTCATGTACATGATATGAATGTAATGGATGGGCCTAGAATTATACGGTCCTCCAATGCATTGGGTAATGTTTTTATCTCATGAGATTCCATTTATGGTGAATTAGAGGTTATCCCAATCACACTATGGTATGATTTCTTGGTGGTTATCATTAATTTATGCTTATGATGTTAGGTTTTATGTTGTTGTAACATTCATATGTTATCTTGATGTTATCATCTTATATCATGCTTCAATGTTCATGTTTAGGATTCTCACCCCTTTTATGTAACCTTGATATATATCTTAACTCACATGTATTACTTTCATCATGTTAATCATTGATTATTCCCTTATTGGGATTTATAGATCACCCCTTTCTTGTGTACATTCCCAGGTTATCCCGTGTAGTTTTAGAAGATCAATGGGATATATGGGAATTTTATGGATTTTTTAAATAATTTCATTGTACTCTTATTTCATGTTATTATTATATATGTCTAATTATTAAAAAAAACTAAGCCTTGTGATCTTTGGTTATTGCATTATGTGTACCTTTAAGTAATAAATCTATAAATAAAGTGTAAAAAAGATATAGGTAATCAAAATTTAATTGTTTTAATTCAATCAAATTTAGTATTAATTTCTAAAAAGTTTTTAAAAGGAAATTCACCTCCTATTTCCATCTTTACATGTACCAACACACATATCACTATATTTTTTGTATGTATGGGACCATATTGGTGGCACCCTACTAAGTCATGTACTCACACATTTCTCAGGTTTTTATTGTACATGGGTACCCAAGAAACTCTCACATGGTTATTACAGGCACAGGTTTTGAAATAGGTCTAGGATAGTGTGGCCAAGAATGATAGCTCAGATGAAGTTGGAGATCTGGGTGATTAATGGATCCAACATCTTCTATTTCTCTTTATACTAGTGTTTATATATAACCAGTCCACTAGGTGGTCAGTGTGTGTTTTGTATGGACATTTGAGCAATTACTAAATTTTATTTTTATCATAATTTTTTACATTTATTTCTTCTACTTTTAGTTTATTTTGTGATGTTTGATACTTGGTTATTTATCTATTAATTCACACTCTGACACATGGGGTATAGCATCCCCATGCTACCTCCTCAGACCCCCACTGCTAGTCGACAACCTCTGGAATCTAAGGAGGCACACCTAAGGTCATATAGTGAACTGGTTTAGTTACTTTTTATAGAGATATTTAGGTTGGGATGTTATAAATTGGTGTCAAAGCATTGTTTTATTTTTTTCTGAAAGATTTGGGATTTGATAAACATGATACATAGGAATGTGTTGGAGCTTATGATATATATCAAGTTGGTGCATTAAGAACACATGTTTCAATAGAAATTATAGGTTAATAGTTAAATAGGATTATTGTTTTTGTTTCTGATGTTATGGTTGTATATGATTTTCACTTCTAGTTAATCACATGGATGTTTGAGGTTCTTGTTTTGTTATTTGTTTTTGGATCTTATCATATTGGTAAGAGGCTAGTGATTTTATTTTTTCCCTTTTCCTATAGAGGCAAGAGGTTTCGCATGCATCATATTAGGAACATAGGATTCACATGACATATATTCCTACTACTGTGTGATTCCACTAATTAAAGGGGATCAATATTTTAAATTTTTAATAACTTCTCATACATTTTTTTTCTCATATAAGTACTTGGAGGCATTATACTTAACTAAGATGACTTATATTGATACTCCCTTTTTATGGTAGTTTATATGGATCTAAAGTGTGAGGTATCTTGGTGATGATGATGTGATCCCTTAGAAAAAGGGACATGTGATGACCCTAATAGGTCGATGAGGTAAGTGGTGCCTTATAAATAAACCCTAGAGGGTAGTTATAATACTGGTCCTAAAAAGAAAAAAATAAATGGGTTTGGTTACTTAAAATGATAGTAACAACCTATATGGTGTTTTCCCATATATCTTTGAATATAATTTTACTTAAACAGACTATCTAGATATATTCATTCAATTTGGGTCATCTAGGATGATGTAGTTTTATTTGTGTGGCCCTTAATGAGTTATGGTTCTCAAGGTAGTAGTCTCATATGGGAATGCTTTGTTAGAATCAGTTCCCTTATGAACGATGGTTTGGAACGTGCTGTTAGATGTGTGTGGAACTTGTAAGTGGGTGTTTAGGCACATGTTTTTTCATTGGATTACATGGGATCATATATTAATCCTTGTTAACTATGACCTAATATGATTTTTTTACTTGTTCTAGGTGGTCAAACCTAGTGACCCTAGCATGAGACTTGAGTAGTAGAGCTAGGTGGGAGACCTAGAGTCTCTTAGTTACAACTCAGACCTTAGTGGTTCAGTGATTGGTATGATCAAGGGTGAACTATTAGATTGGATAGCCCAAGTTTGTGTTTTTCTTATAGACATAAGCATAGGTAGGTGCTTTAGGGATGTGATTGGTGCACGTGAGGTACAACTAGGTTTGTGACATAGGCATGGTGATGCCTTGGGGTTTTGTGGTAATGATCACCTTGAGTGCTTGTGCCTTAGGTTTCAAAGTGTGGTTTTGAGGGTAGGGCTTGGGTGAAGTCTGGCCCTACGCATTCTGAATGCACTCTTAATATTGTGATAAGGTCATAGATAGATTCTTTTGGGTTTGGAATGGAACCAGATGGTGGCTAAGCATGTGGTTGAAACTGGAATTCCATGGATCATGGATGGAAACCTATGGTGTTTGGATAACACCAGTTAGCATGCAGTGTGTGATAAATCGTGGCATGGGTAGGTTCCCAATTTTTAAGAGGATCGTTAAGGTCATTCTGATTAGGTAAAATAGACATGCCAAGTAGCATGGTCAATATTTTGGGCATGATAGTTTGGTCTTAGTGTTGTGTGTCTCATTGGAGTGTGAGTTGGGTTTCAATGATCGGGTGGTGTGGGATCATGCACACATTAATTTTCATATAATATTGGGGTAGCACATGGTGAGTGTCTATGGAACTATTGAGTTTGGATTAGTGAATAGTCATGTGATCCATGGACCAAGGATTTTTGATGTGATTCTTGAATCCATGTTGGATTAGGGATTAGAAGAGTATTTTGAAATGATCTTACATGGTATAGGAGACTTTGGAAATGAATTAGGTGTAGTGACATGGTCAATTTAGGTGATGTTAAAGGAATGAGTTGCTTGGGATGAGGTGAGCATGTACCTGGAGGAGAGGCACGCCGATTTGGCAGTGTAACCTGTCAAGAATGTTCTCAAGGATAAAGGAAAGTGAAGCCATGTCATGGGTAATGCTTCCCCTAGTCTAGGAATAGGTGATGAAATGGTGTTTTGGGTTGGTTCTTGGGAATTATTAGGTTTTACCGCATGAATCGTTATGTTTAGTGATAGATGGGATGTGGGTCGTAGTGATTGATTTTTTAGTTTACTAGTATGATGAAAAGGGTGATCCTATAGTGGGGTGTATCATATCGGTCTTGGGAATGAAGAATTAACAGATGAATGTTCATGGAGGATTTTAGATTTTGGTGACTTTATAAGTTGAATTATTGGTAATCTTTTATGAATTCCAAGCATAGATCGGTTTGCAGTATTGAGTGGAGTATAATCATGGGTGTCGGGACCAAGATGGTTTGTAATAGTCTGGATGTGTTGGATCAAGAATGCAGTGGTGCTTGTGGTGAGTATGATGTGGGATCATTCGACTACTAATATATTCATGGATTTCATATTGGGTGTCAGTGTGGGTACTTGGAAAGTCATGAGATGCCTATGGTCTTAAGCGTATCATGATCGGTTAAGTTGGAGTGTTTTGGTGAAAGTAGCCAAACGTTTATAGGATTGATTGTCTATAGGAGGTATGGTAATTTTTCTATTGTATAATTGGATGTGGTGGGATAGAAATCGCCTCAATAACATCATTTTTTGTTACAACGGGTAAGTTTTGGGAATTAGACAGGGCCTTTCAAGGAAAAGTCAGAATGCTTGTGTTGTGCTTCGACAAGAGGACTCATCGATTCGAGTTATAATTGGGACCAAAAAATTGAACGGGTTTTGGATTAGAGTTTTTAATTTCTTTTGGGTGTGGATTTAAGAAAACATATCAGGGGAATCCTTGTAATGCTAGGATCATGTTTTCATAAGAAATTCTAATGGTACAAGTCACTATAACTCAAAATTGGTATCCTTTATCAAGGTCCTATATTGGGGATTACCATGAACCCAATAATGATTTTGATGATGAAATGATTTTTTTTAGGTTATATGGGATTGGGTAAACAATGTCTTAGTGTTTCGTTAATTCTCACAAGCATTTTCTTGAGTTTTGGTAGTTTGAGTACCTTAAGTTGAATGTTGTACCTTGGATGATCTTTGTTCATTCAAGAATGAAACATGGCCAATTGATTGGGAATTTATGATCAATTTAGGTTTATATGTATGGTTTTATGACCACTGGTACTTCTCAGAGATAAGAAGTGTTATGATGGAGATTTTATAATGTCTCACATTCATACAAGTGTTTTGAATTCAAGAGGAACTTTAATTTGGAATTAGTGAGTAGGTAGAATTTTGAACTAGGGTTCAGAGTTGAATTATGAATTTGGGACCCCTATAAGGAGGTATTTTTTATGGTTAATGGGGTATAATTGGTTATGGTAAGTCTTAAGTGGACATCAAAGGTAGACCAGGGTGGTCGGGCTGCTATAGTGAAAACTACAGCAGCCACTGGTGGGGATAGTAGTGTCTTGGGTGAAACTATAGGTTCCACTAGCTATCCAGTGGCCCAGTAATGGCTAATTAGTGGACTTAAATAGGGTAAATTTCTAATTTTTTTCTTGTGGGTTTTTAGAGGGGCATCCCCCTTCCGCCTTTTTTTCCCTTGCATGACTAGAGCACCCCCTCCCCTCTTCTCCCTTTTTCTCCCTTGATTTTGGATGAGGTTATTTATCATTTTTTATGATGATCCAAGGTATGGGATCCTCTACTTCATTTTTTTCATATCCTTTATATTTAACATTGATTCATTATCATTTAAATTATGGTTGTAAAATGGAGATTTCACCAGAGAATGCTGAAATTGCCTAATTTCGATGAGGCTTTTGTAAATTCTAGGAAGATGGAATCCTGATACAATGTCCACCTATTGTCATTCATTTCTTCATTAAAGTTATTTTGTGACATGGAATTAATTAAGGTTTATCATTAAATTAAATTAAATTAATGATGTTTTTGGTTCCAATGCTTAGGGGTTTAGATCAAATTGGTATTGGGGTCTGTTTTAGGCCTCCTGCAGCTATTTGGCTTTGGTTCTATTATGATGCGATGACATGGTTAGTTTTCACCAAGTATAAACTACTCTAATTAAATTGTTGGATTAATTATATTCAATATAATTAATTTTTTGAGCTTCTTAGAATGAGATAGAAGATTTTTTGGTGATGCGGGTTATGATCAGGCATAGATAGATATTGATGGACCTTGGAAGAGTTATAGGACCTTGTGAACAAATTAGAAAATATTAATTTTAGTTAGGTGGTATTTCATACTAACCCTTATTTTTTATGCATGTGTGAATGTGTCATGTGGATCTTGCAGCCTCACCACATGGGAGATGGCCCTTATTAAAATGAATTTGAGTAATTAAATAGACCCTTAAATTAAAAGGAAATGGTTAAGTTAAAAATGGATACTTTATTTAATTAAACCATTCCCTAATAAACGATTGAGAGCTAGGGTTCATGAATAACCTTTGTGTTCTATATTTTTTACTTAGCTAAAAATGGCCAAGTTTGGAATAGTTGAGTTACCAGGTGATCCCCAGACCTCTTAAGAGGTGAGTTTGGACTATATGAGAATCATTATCCCATGTGTAGGAGCTTAAGACACCTCAAAACTGAATTTGATAGTGGAATTATATATCAAAGGTCATGTAGTCCTAATAGGACCCCTCCCTTTTATTCTTTCAATTTGTTGGGACTTGTCGAGATAAGTATAGGATGAGTGATCCTATCCTGCCTGATCTAACTAGGCCTAGTTAGACAGATCTTAGGAGAACCCTGATCGGGTTGGGTTAGCAGAGTAACATGGAGTTTTAATGACTCTTTTTTTATCATATAAGACTTTGTAATATTCCTTGGAATATTTTCAAAGCTAGGCATTGAGACAGTGTGAAAATTATAATGCTCGGTGATCATGGTATGGATATAATAAAAATATTAAATATATTATATCACGTGTGTATAATTTTTTTATGAAATACTGAAATAACTCCTAACTAAGGACTTAGATAGGAAATATGAGACCATCATTGGGTCCAAAACATAGGTTTTACCCTAGGCATGATATAACCTTTATCAGTGTAGGGTATTTGGTTAAAAATGATCATGGGATAAATGGTAAATTGGTTTATTTATTTATTTATTTTTCCATGACCTGACCCTACTCTATTTAAACTCAATTATGGTAAAATATTAGGGTTATCCAAATAATCCTAGGGATTTGATAAGAAATCATGGAGGATCATTGGCAAATATAGATTGAGGATATCCAATGAATGGATCGAGATGAATCGAGAGATGAATAAACAACGCAATGGGATATTTGTCTTCTTCACTGGTGGACACAGTCTTCACCAAATATCAATCCAAACTAAGGTAGAGAATTTTATTTGTGGTTTTATCCCCATTAAATTTAATACAAATGTGACTTAATCATTTTCCAAATTAATTCATGGATCAATCTTTGTTTAGTTATCTAACATTTGATTTCTCTTCCTAAATCTCGTAATTTTAGATTTATTTATTATCATTGATTATTGTTGATTTGATAACCCTAATTTGTTGGATTATATCATCATTAGCCAAAAGAACATGGCTATCAATCGATACTCACTTTACATTATCTTCATATCTCCCTCTACTCTTGGCATTCTTCAATGGTAATCAAATGACTGATGATTCAATGATATCTAGGAATATTGATCATTGTGTGTTTTTTCTATGGCATAATGGATCATAGTCACGAGTTTCAATTTTTATTTTGGATATGTGATGGAGTTTTGGTGACGATGACAAGAACAAAACTTTGGATTGGGTATCGATGGTTTATGAGAAAGATTGAGTGGATCTCTCTAAAGGAGAAGTGATTGATGTTTCTAAGTAACAAGTGGCCAGAATCCATCCACTAGTGATGATGGAATTTGGTGTTTGTGTAGAATATAGGGTTTCTGTGTCTAAGTATATGCAGTTATTATTATTTTTAAAAATAATAACTTTAAAAAAATGTAATGAAACATAAAAAAAGGTTAGGAAACCCACGCGTGACTTTGGTGTGATTTCCCTTGGGCGCCTATATGTGGGGAGTTATGTTTCTTTTTATTTTATTATTATTAATGATAATAATAATTGAGATGAAAAACAAGAAACAAAAAAATGTGAAGGGGGTTAGTTGCACTATACTCGTGAAGGAGGGAGGGGAAAGATCCCCTATGTTACCCCTTTGACTTATATTTATTATATAAGTTTTATACTAATAATATTATTATTATTATTATTATTATTATTAAATTATTTTGGTCGTAACTTCTTTGTATGATGTTGGATTTGTGATCCATCAGCGACATCATGATTGTGGTATTGAGACAAAATATTAAAGACCAACAATGGATATTTAATTCAAACTCGTAGGTCAGCTCCACAAAGCACCATTTGTGTGTGATGTGGTGAAATATTTTTTTTACTGGGTGTCCATTTTGGGAAATTAAATGGTCTATCTTGGGTATTTTTCATAAGGATCGCAATGGAATGATCTGATTGTCCATTCATGGCTATTTGTGATGACATATTAGTGGAATTACATTTTGGACCATCGAACCGATGATGATCTGTGTGCATTCATTAGGTTTTTTATAGACTCAAACATGGGAACATGATAAGTGTAACCTAAAAAGTTTTCCACATATAATGAAGTGGTGACCTTGTTTTTGGCATCATAGATACGACATGAGGTGATGTAATTGAGATGCTTCATTCGGTGATTCATAACCAGTATTAGTTAGTTGTGTTCTCTTTTCGAGTACCAGTGGGGTGTATTACCTCATTCAGACCAATGTGGGTGAGTTCTCTTATTCTAGAGTGAGTATTATTTGTCTTCTCCCATGAGTTTTTAGTATAAAATCAAGTTTAGAGTTTCTAATTTCATACTCCTCGGTGGATTAGATCATGTGTCCCTTTCAGAGGCTCGAAGTGATCCTCATTCCATTCATTCTCCCTAGGTAGGTTTATTGGAAGCGTCGTTACCAACACTTATACGGGCATTTATCCCTTGTCTTGCAGGATAAATCTAGCAGGGTCAGTTATCCCCCCAGTGATCCCTAGTCATTAAACCCTATATATGTATCAATATTTGATCCTTATGATGGGATATTAGTATGATTGAGTGTGTATCTCGGATGATCCCTCTTAGTTTCCTTTGTGATTATTATTTTCTAGACTCGATGAGTGTGACCTCTCATATGAGTGTCATCAATGGAGTGAGGCCATTGAACAGATCCTCTCATTAGAGTTTCATCAGTGGAAGCATAGCTCATGTAGTGGTTTTCTCCCAGATGAGCATTACCTTTGGACCTCAAGTAGAATCCTATAACTGGTGTTACAATTATAACCATGTAGGATGTGGTTTCTTTCTGAGAATATCTAGGTTTATTAGTATTTACCATTATGTATCAGATCTTGTTTGATTCACCTATATAGTTAGTAGATGACTACTCATGATGCTTTATGTTGGGTTATTTTAAGGTTTCCTACTTGGTATTATTGTACTCACCACTACATGGGATCTACCTACACATGTTGTGTCTTATGTTGTCAAAAGATCTTTTAAGGAGTCCTTAGAGGATTGGGATCAGGTGGAGCATAGTTTGGGTTAGACAAACTGAGGTGTATATTGGTGTTGCATATAAAAGTAGTCCCTCCTGATCATGTCGAAATTTATTTTATAGATTTCTGTGGGCTTGTATTTGGACTATTTTTATTGATTTCTAGTACTGATATTGTAATCTAATGTGGGATAGATTATGTGCATGCATTTATAGTATCTTATGTTTTTTAATTTCTTAGCATTGTATGGTCCTAGAGATTTGTGCGTGTGTACAGGTACTTTATGATAATGCCTCTCATGTGTGTGGTACACCAACTCAGTGCTGGTGTTCATCCCATGGCATATTAGAGGCGGTCTTGGGGTAGTCACACTCAGCTCATCGTCGTCTAGGCAGGCTCTGGTGGTTTGGATCATAAAAAAGTTATATCAAAGGAGTTTCTTCTTAGGACCAGAGTTTGTAGTTTTTTGTTAGCTATAAGGTTTGGTTTGGGAATTAGGGAAATAATGTTAAAGTGTTTCAAGTTTAGATCTCAAGCCAGGGTGTCCATCGTTAGTGTGTCGGTCAATGTATCTATTCACTGGGACTCTGATAGCCAATTTTTGATTCGGTACATGTATGAATTTATTAAAGGGAAAACATTGGTACATACATAATATAGAAATATGTTGTGGTTTACATGTCCTTCTTTAGTCAACTCCCCAGATATGCTCTTTGATCGTGGTATATCTTGACAAATTTTAAGATGTCTCCATGATAACATCCAACTAGGATTCCATGACAGTTCCATGATGATTACTAGTTGATTGATGAGGCCTCAGTTCAAGGACCCACTCATGAGGAGTTTCCTCCAAGAGGGAATAGTGTATTCCTACCACCTATTGAGTGGTTCTTATATCCCTTAGTGGATCTGATGGATAGTCAATGATGTGTTGGGAATCCATTGGTTCCAGTAAGTCAGGATGGTGATATTCTCTAGTTTGGCATGTTACATGAGTAATAGTGATAGAGATCACTCAAGTTTTGTTTTGATTCATACCTTCAAATAGTAAAAGATTTTATCGAGGTAGTGATCCAGGTTTTCCAGCTTATAGGGTCCCTAAATGATTGGATGGATGTGCTTGCGACCCATTTTCTTCATGGAGTAATAGTTTTCTCTGATGGTACCTATAGATAAATCACCTTTGTTGAACTTTATTTTAAGTTTTATAAATAGATATTTCCCATGCTTTGTGGTGATCCATACCCCCTTCACAGGTGGTAGAGGATTAGCTCAACCCTATGGTGTGTGTGCCTTTCTTGGTTATCACCCCTCTTGATGGTGATCCTAGTGTAAAGGCTTCTCTAGGGTGATGTGGGGCACTAGTAGAACTCTGTGTTGATAATTTTTCTTTGTGACTTCAAACACACAATGAAGAGGGAAAATTCCCCCATAGAGATGTGTTCTTTTTATGTGATTCAAAACTGTGTGTGAGAGTCAGTGCCACCCAAAGCGGATAGTGTCGAGATGTGGTGGATGATTTCATTTTACTTTTATGTTTGAAGTCGTTCTAATGGTCTAAGGTATTAGAATGATATTTGGTTGTGTTGAATAGGTGGTTAAGTTAAAGGATAACTTAATGGAGTATAATCTTGTATCCATAAGCTTAGATTTTGGTTTGAGGTATGAAATTTGTCTTCAGTGCTTTATCTATTGTTTTAGCATAGGTTCATAAGCCACATTTCCATGAAAATAACCCCTATTCAAGACCTAGTAATACTAGTGAATCCTTTTTTATGGACCCTTATTATTTAAGGCTCCTTCATATAGGATCATTGATCACACACTTCTACTTTTAGTGTGACCTAACTCTAAGAGGATATAGATACCCACATGGAACCTTTACATAGTAGGCAGTGAAGCCCTATGTTCTTTTCCTCAGTGTGGACCAATTGCCTATTGTCTATGCCCATCTTGACTATTACCAGGGGGTTTTAGTATACTTTATATTATGGGATGAAATATTCCTTATTTGGTGAGAAGGAATCCTAGGCATAGTAGGATAAGCTCGTGTGTAGGAGGATACAACTGATTTTCTATCAATTGGATTGTATGACTCTTGGAGTAGTGAATTATATAAGTTTTAGTTACCTGTAGTGTTGGAGGAGTATGTGGATACCTTCCATGAGGGTGTTCTATGCTTAACACTCCATCAAAAGTTTGTTTTATGCATATACCTACACCCAACGATGGACTGATATTTGCATCAAGATATCGAATGGCCCCATAGAGCTGTGATAGCTAAAGGTGCGGTTGGAGTATCTATTGAGTTGGGTCCTTATAAGACTCGATATATTTTACTATTAATACAAGTGATATTTTCCTATGAGAAAAAGAGAGATTGAGTTTAGGTTTATACTACTGTCACCTAAACTAGGTGACTATCAGGGATGATTATCCACCCCTAAGAATCAATGACTTATTCATCTTGTGGTTTGGGGTGAAGTGGTTCTCAATGCTTGACCTCAAAATGGGATATCCCTAACTCCAGGTTTGAGTGGAGGATGTAGAAAAGGTGGATTTATAAAGAAACTATGATTAATATGAGTACTTGGTGATACCTTTTAGTGTTTTGGATGAATATATGGTGTTTTTAAAATTCATTAATTGGGTTCTTCTTCTCGGATCGGTTCATGGTAGTCTTATCCATTTGCATCATTTTTGTACTTGATGTCATGGGTGGAGCACATGATACACTTATGGATGGTTTGTAACATACCCTGAGAGTACCATATTTATGGAGATATCTCATGGATTTGGTTCTAGAGTTAGGAGATCCACTTATTAGAATATGTATTCTCAAATATTGCAGTGATAATGGACCCTATAAATGTTGAGGTGGTGCTATCTTGAGTGCCACCCAAGGACATGGTCATGGCAGAAAATGCTCACAATGGTTTTTTTTATATTCTGTTGTTGAGAGAGGTAACAGAGTTCTTAACCTATTTCTAGTTGACCCTTAAGGGTGAGGATGGTGAAATAATCCTCCAGTTAATGTTTATTACCCTTTACTTCTTTAATGAGTCAAGGAGGCACAACTTTGGTATATTGATTATGAGATCTTACGTGACTATCCACTGAATATTTTCCTAATGTATTTTATGAAGGTGGGGAACACATCATCCTTTCAAGTATGGATGATGAAATTAGTTATGCTGTAAGAAGGGGTACTAAGTAGGTTACTTTCCCTTATAAATACATCTAAGAGTGATGAGTATATACCAATATCCCTTGGCATCGGGCTTGGTGGCCAAGGATGTTATAGATTTTTTCTAAGTTTAACTCTTCATATTTCACCTATTAGTATTTGAAGAATGATAGAGCTTAGTGGATTCTTCTTTTCAAGGATTCCAAGGGACCTAATATTGTTAGAGTATCAACCATATAATACCCTTTATGGGAAAGTGTTTACCCTAGTTTTCATGCTTGTTAATAGCTCTAGAACCTTCAGGAGAGCTCATTAGAGTGTAAAACCTAGTTTAAAGCTCAATTTTTTCCATGTGAGTAGGATTTTTCTTTTTGTAATGAAAATACTTGAAGGTAGGGAGAGTGTAACAACTCTATTTTTACCATATAAGACATTATAATATTCCTAGGAATGTTTTTGGAGTGAGGAATTGAGACAGTGTGAAATTCCAAGGCCTAGTGAGCCCGTTATGGATATAATAAAAATATTAAACATATTATATCATGTTCACATAGTTTTTTTATGAAATAAGGAAATAACATATAAATGGGGACTCATATGGGAAATATGAGGCCATCATTGAGTCTGTAATGCATGTTTTACACTAAGCATGACATAACCTTTGTTGGCGTTGGGTGTTTGGTTAAAAATGGATATGGGAGAAGTGGTAAATTAATTTATTTATTTATTTATTTTTCCATGACCTTTCCCTCCTATATTTAAACTCAGTTATGGAAAAATCCTAGGGTTATCCACATAACCCTGTAGATTTGAGAGGATATCATGGAGGATCATTGGTGGATCAAGATCGAGGATAGCCAACAAACGGATCTAGGTGAATCAAGAGATGGATGAAAAATATAGTAAGATATTCATATTATTCACTAATGGACATGTTCTTCACCAATGATCGATCCAAACATGAGGTAGGGAATTTACTTTGTGGTTTTATCCCCAATAAATTCGAGATGAATGCAAATTAATCATTTTATAAATTAATTCACATATCGATCTTTTTTGGGTTGTCCAATGTTTGATTTATCTTCCTAGATCTAGTAATTTGAAATTTATTTATTCTCATTGATTAGTATTGATTTTATAACCCCCTTTCATTGGATTTCATCGATGGTGTCCAAATTAACATTGCCATCAATTGAGACTCACTTTACATTATGTGCATATCTCCCTCCATTCTTGGCATTCATCAATAGTAATTAGATGACTGATGATTCAATGATATCTGGGAATATCAATCATTTTGAATTCATTATTTTGAATAATGGATCATAGTCACAAGTTTAAATTTGGATTTTGGAGACCCGATGGAGGTTTTGAGATGAATATGGTAACCCGACTTTGGATTAGGTATCGGTGGTTTGTGATATGGATTGAGCGGATCTCTCTAGAGGGGTAGTGATTGATGTTTCTGAGTAATGAGTGGCTAGAATCTAACCACTTATGAGGATGGAATCCAATGTTGGTGTAGACGTTAGGGTTCTCGTGACCTAGTACATGCAGTTATTATAATTTTTAATAATAATAACTTTAAAAAAATGGAAACAAAAATAATAATAAAAAGGTTAGGAAACCCACCATGTGACTTGGGAATGATTTCCCCTAGGTTCCTATATGTGGGGAGTTATATTTCTTTTTCATTTATTATTATCATTAATGATAATAATATTTGAGATGAAAAAATAGAAATAAAAAAAACAAAACATGAAAGGGGGAGGTTTAGACGCACTATGATCGTGAAGGAGGGATGGGAAAGATCCCCTATCAACCCCCTTTGACTTATATTTATTATATAAGTTTTATATTAATAATATTGTTATTATTACTAATAAATTGTTTTGGTTGTAACTTCTTCGTGCGATGTCGGATTTTTGATCTGTTTGTGGCATCGTGATCATGGTATTGAGGTATAAGATTCAAGACCAATGATCGATATTTAATTTGGACTCATGAATCAAACCCATGAAGTTTCATTTATGAATGATGTAGTGAAATATGTTTTTTCATTGGGTATCTATTTTTGGAAAGTAAGTAGTGAAAGAAACTATTTGGGATATGCCTAACTCTGAGAGGGGGGTGAATCGATGTTTGGGAATTTTTAGGATTTTATAAGTTTTTATCCCTTTGCCTATTTCTCATGTTAGGATATCAATTCTATAATTCTCTTTTCCATGTTTCATTCAAATATATTAAAGTGGTAAAAGATTTCATATGATATTTTCACAAGGTTCACTACTCAATAAGAGTATCTAGTCCTTATCGTTTATGGTGATTTCTAGTACATGGATTCTCCACTATAATGAGATATCAAGTTACAGTGGTTTTTCTAGGAGACAATCCTTTATCTAGTGTGGGTACCTACACTTTAGAAGGGGTAATGGGGACAATCCTTCTTCCCTGTACTGGTGATGACCTAGTCTAAACTACAACTCCTCGCTGGTTCTTTATACTGCCTCTAAAGACATCCTTCACCTTATTGTTAATGTTCTTTGTAACATTAATAAAATATTTCACCATACGATACTTCTGATAGATTTTATAGTAATGTTATGTTCTTCTACTAGCTTCACCTTTTACTTTCACATCAGCATGTAAGAAACTCTTCTTCTTCTTTACAGTAGCAAACAGAAAGATACACTTTGTATTCTTCTTACTTCAATCAAAATAATATGAATTTGGGGTGGAATTATAATAATATAATTCTTCTTGAACCAAATTATAATAAATTAAATATATATTGTCCACTCACTTCTTTTTCCACCTTTTATCTTCAACACACAAATATATACAATAGTGTATAGTAGTGTCTTGGTCTCTTAATTATTCAGTGAAAACTAGACTTCACTGAATCTTCTTCTTCTTCTTCTTCTTCTTCTTCTTAGATATAATCACAAACCACATTTTTTATTATTAAAATAATTAAATATTAGGTCAATATATCATCATCACAATTAATTCTTATTTGATACAATATCAACAGTGAATGTAGTATCGGTTCACAATTATTCTTTTTGGTGTAGCAAGTATTTACTCAACTGAATTGCATTACACTTTTAGTAACATTTCATGAAATAATGATTTTCAAAAACTCATATTATTATCTTCTTGAATTCTTAACTCAATACATGTATAGTTCACATTCATTACACATCTTTATTTTTATCTTTATCATTTTATGTTCTATATATTTTGTTTGAGTTATGGTTTCTTGTATGCATGTTTACTTTTTCAAGATGCATGCACACCTTTAAACAGTATGTACATACAGTCTTCACTTACTAGATCAGTTCACCTTGCACAAGTGATTATGTATTCACCTAATCATATACACATGCACATT
Source organism: Viscum album (assembly GCA_963277665.1). Lineage (NCBI taxonomy): Eukaryota > Viridiplantae > Streptophyta > Magnoliopsida > Santalales > Viscaceae > Viscum > Viscum album. The sequence continues at coordinate 1,945,625,606 of OY728161.1, read as the reverse complement.
TTTCACTCTTGTTTTCTAAACAAGAAAATATGTGTATTTTAGATTTCAAGACTCTTTATGCATGTAGGTCGTGGAATCCTATCTTCTTCACGAAGTGGTGTACACTGTATCTTATTCACATGAGTTCAGTGTTGTTATGAACACTGGTTCAGGATGCAGTCTCCCTCACACAAGTGTTTAGCATGAACATTTCTTCCTTCACACAATATATAAGGAATTTACATGGAACACAGATAATATTGGATTCGTGTGTATACACAGAAGCATCATTACTTTTTATTCGCGTAACTCAGTGGGAGTATGATACTCAGCAATGGATCAGGTAACTGGTTATCTTTGTAAAGAAATATGAGATCGTATAAATACCATTATCATGTATGTGTCTCTTCTTCATACAGGATGTGTGTGGTACTTCTTCCTTCACATGACAGATATTAAGAACACCCCACTTCACAATTCCAAGGAGGCTCATGGAACTTTGCTTCCTCTTTATGTAAGTTTAAGCTTCAGATGATATTTTTTTTATAAAATCAGAATCTCTCAAATGAATACATGAGAATCATCACCTTTCTTGACCTCATTACTTCTCCTTTCATAGGTGTGGACCATATCCTTTAAATCACCTCTATTCGATGATAAAATCCATGTGATATTCAAAAAATAATCCATACTAAATACTCATTCAAATATTTGAACATATCATCTTTGAATTATTCAAATGTATACACTAAACCTTAGGGAATTTTTTTTTCGTGGTCTCGAGTTCTCTTCTCAATGAGTATCATGTGAATGTAATCAAAAATGTGTGTCCTTTCATGGATCAAACTCATCCATGAAGATCATACACATTACATGACCTCTGCAACTACATTTTTTAATCTATTGAGGTAACTTATTCAAATATCTACATACATTTTAGTTTAAGAATACATGTATGAAGGTTTGTCCCTTCATCATATTGAAACCTTGAGCAATTGATCTCAACTTGATAATGGAATTCATGACATGATGAACCTCTAGAGTATAGGTATCCTCCGATGAGTCTAGAGTTGAGTAGATCTCATATCAGGAGTAAGGGGATGACTTCTTGGAGGCATGGTGATCATGGGATCACCTCTGATCAAATTAATGTCTTCTATCCATATGCTTTTTAAATTGGTGAATAGTAAAACATGTCTTTCATCCAACATCAATCTCCAGAATGGTTTATCTACACTATATTAATGATACCATTCCAGATTCCGATTTGAACCAGCACTAGGATTGGAACCTAAATTCACATCACCTCATGCCCACACGGTCTACACCCCAATACACAGTCAATGGGCTTCCTTGCAAGCCAAATCTAGCCTATCCATACACACCTCATACATGGGAGATCACCTGCAGGCCTATACATGGCATGCTCACTCCTTATCCTGCATATGCAGGTGCTTTCCACCAGTGCTTCCCATGAGATGTATGTCTCCCATGTGGATTGACATTTCTCCCCATATGTGGTCGGTCTAGCCTCCTTGGATGGTTTTGGTTGGCCCCGTTTTTTTCCAAACACATAGAATAATCTATGTTAAAATATTACAAACCAAAATATGATATCATTCATTCATAATACATGGCCTCACTTAAATATATGCATGGACACATTCTTCCTTCATTATCTCTTATATTTTTCAAGGAATTATATTTATTCATTATACACAATTATATTTTTCACTGTCTTATTTAAACTATTCTTCATGAAAATCACTATTTCTATCATATATTCTACATTTTTTCAAACAATGTGTCATATCAAAAAACTTAGTGGAACAAGTTCATTGAACTTAGAACCAATTCAACAATAACCATATTTAGAAACTCAAAGTCTTTAAAATTAATTCCTCAAGATCATAAGACTTGACCACTTCCTTATTCTTCATATTAACATCAATTAAATATTCGTATTTCATTGATCAAAATTGAAAACCAATAACATCCATTTAAAAAAAATACTACACATACACAAAGTGGTCACTTCAATCTCCCCTTTTGTATTTTTTTATATTTTTTTTAATGTTCTTTACAAATGAATGTTTCAATATGTGAATCTCTACTTTCTATCCCCTTTACTATTAAAAATTTTATTTCACTTTCTCTCCCCCTTATTTACAATAAATAAAAAGTTCATGGGAAAATTCTATCAATAAATACTTAAGCAATGTGACATCCATAATTTCACTCTAGTTCTACTTGATACATTCTCAGTGTAGAAAAAATATAAGATTTTATTTATAAAAAAAAGTTACCCCTTGAAAACTGATCTTGATGCCATAAGAAATGATAACTCAAAGAATTTTCTTCAAGGGTTATCACTTTCATTCTAGGGTGAAGATACTTAAATAAGATATGAAACTTTTGTAAGAAAGATCAACCTAAAACTATTTCACTCGATTCAACAAATAAATCAAAAACATTCAAGTGAAATAATCAGGATAAGTGGCCTTAGAGAACTTTTATACTTCCACATTTTCTTATGTAATTGATTAATTAAATTACTCCAATTGTGTGTTAAGTTTTTATTTTTTTATAACCAAGGATTAGAGGTTAATAGAGAAATACCTTTTCCAATGACATTATCTTTAGGAAATTTCTAGAATAATCTAATTTGATGCCAATTGAAATAATGATTATGATAGCTTCTTAATATTTATTCATTTGTCTCCCCATAAAGGGAAACGCTTCTCAAAATATTTATAATGATGTATCTCTTCAAGAATGAATTTCAAGATGTTCCAATTTGGAGAATACACCAAAATGGATCTTCAGCTTATGACTGTCCAGATTGAACAACTTTGAAAACTTCACCAAGGATGATCTTCTTGAACATTTCTTCTTCAGGATACCAAAATTAAGATTAAACAAAGATGGAATAATATTTATCATGGAAGTACAAAATAGGAAATCACGTTCTTTAACGTTATCAAAGAATATCCTATATCATGTTAGTATTTGAATATCAATTGATTAATTATTCAAGGATGGTTACTTCTTTAGCTTTGCTATTGAGAATTGACATCACTCACTACTTCTCATGTTCTCACCCTAATAACTTGCTTCACATTTGATTCCTTACATTATAAGCACAAATAAAATACAAAAACGTTAATGGAATAAGGTTGATGCTTCCTTTCTTATTAATTTAAACAGAAAGTTTTGAGATAGTATTTTCAACCAAGTTTCTCCATTTCCTCCGGTCTTTATGATTACATATCTAAAATTATATTATGATTTATGTAGGGTTGGAATGGATCTCTTCACTTTATCTTCTTATTTGTGTGTATAATTTTTTTTATTAACAACATTCATGGATGATGCATTGATAATCCTCTTAAATAATCCTTATTTCTCTGGTAGAATGGTTAAACAACCTTTACAATGTGACCATATTTATTACATCTATCACATGAAAATACTTTAACACAAGAGTTGCCTTTTATTAAAAAAATACTCAAGAACTTTTTCTTCATCATGTGGGATCTTTTCTTTTCCTTTTTCACTTGACTTACATTGTATATCTTTCATTTTCCTTATTCTTTCCAAATATTCTGGACAGATAACTAACATGTCATTGGGAACTATGGCATCAAGTTTGGATCTTCCATATGGGTTCTTCTGATTTTCATCCTTTTTATTTGTTCTTTTGGATGAATTAATTTCCTTCAATATCTTGTTTTTGGAATTCAAGGTATTCTCAACTTCCTTACTTGAAATATTTTTGGGATAATTTTTTGTCACAACATTCTTCTAATTTATTGCCAAGGTAGCTTCTTCATTCTTATCTAGCTTATGTGGTCATATTATCTTATCAGATTTGGATAGATGTTGATATGATCATGCACCTTCCTTATTACCACCACCATTGCATAAATCACAAATGTTTTTAATATTTACAAATCTATTTGAAGTATACATATTTTTATGAAACATTGAATGTTTCTTCTTCATATCTGGCTTCCTCCCCCTTGATATGGGACTTATTTTTGCTTTATTATTTAGAGGATTGTACCAAAAATCTTGTGTACAATTCCTGAATCTATTAAATCACCAACATTGACCCACAAAACTTAATCTTATAATTTCTTGTATATGGTATTTTTGAGTCTTCTTCACAAATTTTTGGGATCTTCATAGGGAACCAGATTCCATACTCTTTTAAATATCCCCCCTAGTCATGGTGGTAGGATTATAATCACATTTCATTATCCATACTTGTTTAAATTTGGTTTTATAACCTGAACTTTTCATGAACATAGATTTATAAACATTAATACAAGTTTGTATGGATGGTACATGTTTCTTCATACTTTCTTGAGATATATCATCAAAATATTCCATGATATTATTATCATGTGTTAGAGGTAGTTTAACTATAGAATCCTCCAGTGATCATTGAGTAGCAGTAGCAACTGTATCATTCTTTTTTGAACTCTCAATATGTGTCTTCTCAAGATTGGAAAACTAAACTTCCAATTAAATACATTTAATATTGAGGATTATTTTCTAATATTAAATCATAATCATCTTCTATTCATAATCTTTATTCATTCTTTCAACTTCATATTCATGTAGCTTGCCTTTTTTATAAATAAAAGAGTCGAATTCCTTGATCTTCTTGGACTTTTCTTCCAATTTTAATCCCTTAAAATTAATGATATTCTTCAAGTTTTCTCCAAGTTCATGGATCTCTTCTTCTATAGTCTTCTTGACTCCCTCTTTCTCTTAAAATTATTTGATCCATTTAGAGGAATATATTTAAATATACATATTTGTTGCTTTAAAGACTCCAACCTGTCTGGAGAGGTTTAAACATTCAAGAATTTTTCATTGTAAGCCCTTCTCCAAAACATTGTCTTTTCTTTCTTATTGGGTGATATATTCCTGTATAGATTTAAAGACTTCATAAACAAGGGAGACTATTTATTTGGGAATACCATGTAGAATATCTCTTAATTTATCAATAGATATTTATTGAGAATTTGTAGATTGATCATTATCATAACTTGTTCTAGAATCTTCTTTATGACACTTTTGAAAGGAGCTAACACATACATTTTTAATACTTGGGGTAGAGATATTGTCCATTTCCATGGTGGAAAATTGATCCACCTACTCTTTACATTCCAATACTGATATATCTTCATTGTTTCAAAGGTATAGAGATACTTATACTTCCTCTCCATTAGATTAGAGGGGTCTCCTCTTCAGTTTTCTATTCTCTTTCTTTCTCTTGTTCATCATAGTCTTGGTAGAAATATAATTCTTCTTAGAGAAAATTGAATATTCACAAAAAATTCACTTCATTGTAAACATAAGAAAGAAACTAAAATATTCAAAAGAGAGTAACTGAAAAGTAGAGAATCCAATAGAGGTGGATCGTCCCTCTAATACCACTTGAAAGGACTGGTTTGGGATATTCCTAACACTAAGAGGGGGTGAATCAATATTGGGGACTTTGTAAGATTTTACAACTTTTTATCCCTTTGCCTCTTTGACCTATTAGGATCTATATTCTCTTATTCTCTTTTACCTATTACATGAAAGTATATAAAATCAGTAAAATATAGCACATGATATTTTTACAAGGTTCACTACTTAATGAGCATAGCTAGTCCTTACTATGTATAGTGATGACTAGTACATGAATTCTCCACTATAATGAGATATCTTACAATGGTTTGGCTATGACACAATCCCTTAGCCGGTGTAGGTATATACACTTTAGAAGGGTTAATTGGGACAATCCTTCTTCCTTGGACTGGTGATAACCTGGTCTAACTTGAATCTCCCCATTGGTTATTTATAATACATTTAATGATATTATTTACCTTCTTGTTAAGGTTCTTTTTAACAAAAAGTAAGTCTTTCACCTATGAGACTTCATATGGAGGTTATAGTACTGCTATGTTAGCTTCACATTTTACTTTCACAATAGTATACAATTAACCATTCTTTTTCTTCGCATTAGTAAACAGAAAGTTTCACTTCTTTTTCCTATTACTTCGGTCATAATAATATGAATATGGTGTGAACTAATAATCATAGAATTATTTCTAACCTAGATGATAATAAATTGAATATAGATTGACTAGTCACTTCTTCTTCTTCCTCTGGTATTTGACACACAAATATATGCAATAGTGTATAGTAGTTTCTTAATCTCTTTCTTCTTCAGTGAAAACCAGACTACAATGGATCATGGAACTGGTTATCATCACAAATTATGATGAGGGTTTATAAACACCAGTCTCATGTCCTCAACTCTTCTCCACATAGGTTGTACATGGTACTTCTTCCTTTTCCCAACGATACGTGGAACACCCCACTTCATGATGACAAGTAGGATCATAGGATTATGCTTCCTCTTTGCATAAGTTTAATCTAGAGATGATCTTTTTTTTGAAAATAGAAGCTCTCAAAGGAATACATGAGTAGTATCACCTTTCTTGGCCTCAGTGATTCTCCTTTTATAGGTTTCGACCATAGCCTTTTCACTGCCTCTTCCCTATGATAAAAACCATGTGAGATCTGAAAAAGAATCCATGTTTAAGAATTGTTTAAAGATCTAAACATATCATCTTTGAATTATTCAAATTTATATACTAAAAATCATGGCGTATTTTATTCATGATCATAGCTTCTCCTCTCAGTGAGTTTCATGTGCATGAAATAGAAAACTCATGCCCTTTCATGCCTCAAAATCATCCATGAAGATCAGAAACACTACACAGCTTATGAAACTGTATTTTTTATTTAGATAAGGAAACTTATTTGAATATCCACATTCATGAAGAATGGGGAATTCATATATAAAGGTTCATACCTTAATCATCTCAAAAACTCAAGCATTTGATCTTGGATCAAAAATGGAAGTCATGGCATGCTGATCCTCTAGCGTAAAGGTATCCTCTAATAATTCTAGAGTTGAGTAGATCTCGTATTGGTAGGAAGGGGATGACTGTATTGAGGCATGCTGATTGTTGGATTTCCTCAAATCAGATAGAAAAATTTTATCCATATGTTTTTTAAATGGATGAATATTACCACATGCCTTGTTTCCCACATCAATCTACAACGTGTTTTATCCATGCTATAATAATGATCTCATTCTAGCTTTCGTTTTGAGCTAGCATTGGGTTTAGAACCCAGATACATAGTACCGCACACCTTATATAGGGCCTTCTTACTCCTTAGGCTACCTATGTAGCCAGTGCTAACTAGATCCCACGTGGGATGGATTTGGTTGGACCTATTTTTTTCAAACACTTATACTAATATAAGTAAAAATATGCTGAACCAAAATATGATCTCATTCATTCATAGTACATGGCCTTGTTTAAATACATGCATGGCCACCTTATTCCCTCATTATCTCTTAAAATTTTCATGGCCTTTTATTTCTTCATTATGAACAATAATATTTTGCACTATCTTCTTTAAAATATTCTTTATTTAAATCACTATTTCCATCTCATATTCTACATTATTGAAAAAAATGTGTCGCTTCAAAACACTTAGTGACATAATTTCTTTAAACTTAAAACTAGTTCAATAATTTTCAGTTTTAGATACTCAAAGTATTCAAAAATAGTTCCTAAAGATCATAAGACTTGAGAACTTCTTTCTTTATCATATTGAAATCAATACATTTTCCTATTTCATTAATCAACATTAACAACCAATAACATCCATTGGAAACAAATACAACCCATATACAAAGTGGTCTCCTCAAATAGTCTATCCTGAGTATTTTTCCATTAGGATCACAATTGCGTGATCTGTTTGACCATTCATGGTCATTTGTGGTGACATATCAATGGATTTACATTTTGTCCCATCGGACTGATGTTGATCCTTGTGCATTCATCAAGCTTTTTCCAAACTCAGATGTGGGAACATGAGAAGTCCTCCCTAAGTAGTTTTCCACATAGAACATGGTAATGACCTTAATTTTGGATTCAAAGAAACTATGTGAGGTGATGTAAGAAAGATGCTTCATTTAATGACACTTAACCAGTATCAATTGGATGCATTCCCTTTTTGAGTATCAATTAGGTCTGCTCCCTCTTTCAGACCAGTGTGGGTGAGTTACCTTATTCTGGAGTGAGTAGTCTCAATATGATCTCATGAGGGTTTAGTACGGTATCTGATACAATGTTTTGGATTTTAGACCCCTCATTAAATTAGAGCATGTATCCCTCCGAGAGGCTCGGAGTGATCCTCATTTCCTTCGTACTCCCTAGGTTGGGTTGTTGGAATTGGTGTGACCAAAACCTACCTGGGCATTAATCCCCTATCTAGTAGGATAAATCCAGTTGGGTCATGTGTCTCCCCAATGAGCCATGGTCATTGACCCCTATTTTGTAACAAGATCTTATCTTTCTGATGGGTTATTAGTTCGATTGAGTGTGTATATTGGATGAAACCTCTCAGTTTCCTTTGTGCTTCTTCATGGATAGACCCGGTGAGTGTGAACTATTAGATGAGTACCATCATTAGAGTGATGTCTTCAAGCATGACCTATTAGTAGATTTTCATCATTGCCAGTGTATCTGTAGAGTAGTTTTATCCTAGACAAGTGTTACCTTTGGACCTCAAGAAGAATCCTATATTTGGCGTTATGGTTATGGATATGTGGGATGTGGTGCCTTTTTTAGTATATCTGGGTTTATTCTTGTTTACTATTATATCACATATCTTGTTTGACACACCTGTATAGTGATGATTTGAGTTCTCTTGATGCTTTATGTTTGGTTATTTTGGGTTTTCCTACTGGGTATTGTTATACTCACCCCTGTATGGGATCTATCTATATATGTTGTGTCTTATGTAGTAAATGGATCTTTTATAGATTTCTTATAGGACTAAGAGTACATAGAACATAGTTTGGTCTATACTAAGGTGTATATGAGTGGTTTATATGATAGTAGTCCCCTCCTTCTGAGTAGTTTAGACTTTATATTACATATTTTTATGGTATTGTATTTTGTCCATTTTTATTTCTTTCCAATACTGATGTCGTACTCTGATGTAGGATAGATGTTATGCATAAATTTATAGTATCTTCTATTTTTTATGTTCTCATAATTACATGGGATTATAGATGTGTGTGTGTGTAGGTACTTTATTCTAATGCCTCCCATGTGTGTGATATGCCTACTCAGCACTGGTCTCCATCCCCTGGCCTATTGAATCTGAGCTTGGGGTAGTCACGCTCGTCTCATCACTAACCAAGTAGGCCTCGGTGGTTCAAGTTGTGATAAGAGTGACCTTGAGGATCAATATAGGTCAAGGGAAATATCTTGAATGTTACACTTACGATGATTACCTATATATCCAGTGAGGCTATGCTACCATGTTGATGATGTTGTGGATGCGACATCCTTAGAGCATCAGGTGTTGGCCTAAGACCCAACCAAGACTAAGGACCCATGTGAGGGTACCAATACTATATTGAGACCTAGGGGACCCCTGGGGGTTCCCTATGGACTGACCAACCCTGAGAGGTTATTTTTGGGGTTGGGTAGATATAGTATCAAGTGTCACCTTATAACTCATACCATACATATGAACTCAAGGGGCTGCAGATAGAGGTTTTGGATGTGGGTGTTTATCCATACCTCATGTTTTCTTATATTTTTAGTTGGTTATGGAATATTCCCTTGGGTTAGATGTGATACGGATGGGATTCCATGGGTTAGATTTGGTATATAGATGTGATCTGTTATGGACTTAGAGTTCAGTGTTCGGGGATGCCTTGGATTTAGAGACTAGGTGTTTGGACTATCATGGGATTGGTCCCTGGAGTCATAAGATATGTAGATATGAGATACTATAGACTTAGATCATGGTGATTAGAGCCATCATGTATTTGTATCTTGGATATTTGGACTTTCATGGGATGGGTTCCCAGAGTCATAAGGGTATGGTTATGGTTGCATTTATTTGAAATCAGACACACAGTTGAGCTTCCATGGATTTGGAGCTTGGAAGCTTAGACTGTCATGGGATGGGTCCCCAGATATGTGAGGATGTGGTTGTGGTTTCCATGGATGTGTAACACATATTTTTATTAGTTTTAATGGTCATCATGACGTGATCATAAACACCCTAACATTGGTCAAAGTAGGTATAGTCGATCAAGGTTTTGAACCTAAGGATCAACAATTTTTTTTATTTATTTATTTTCAAAATTTATCTTTTCATTTCAGCTAAGCATGTCATGTTCACATATCACTGCATGTCCAGTATGTATGGGACCAAAGTATTGGTGCCTTGCTATGTTATACACTCACACCCTTCTCGGGCCTCCATTTCATATGGGTACCTGAGTATCTCTCACATGGTTATTATAAGAATAGGCTTGGTCAGAGGCCTAGGATAGTGAGGTTGATTAGGATATCTCAGATAAGTTTAGAGATCAAGATGAGGTGAGGCTCAGTGGAGTTATGGATATAATGTCTTTTATTTCTTTTTTATAATGGTGTGTATATGTAACCAGCCCAATGGGCGATTGGTGTCTCTTTTGTATGGTTGTTCGAGCCTTTATTGTATTTCATTTTTATCAGTATTTTTTACATTAATTAATTTTTATTTCAGTTTATTTTGTGATGTATGATACTTGATTATTTATTTATCACTGCACACTCTACTATAAGGGGTATAGCCTCCCTATGGTATCTCCTTAGACCCCTGCTGCTAGTCGGTAGCCTCTGGTGTTTGGGGAGGGCACTTGAGGTCACATGGTGAACTGGTTTGGTTAATGTTCTTAGAGTGATCCAATATGAAACTTTACAAAGACTAAACTTCAATAGATTTTAGGCTCTGTGTGCACATGATTTAACATAGGATTACCAAACTCCACTCAGCTGAGTGGCTGGTATTGTTCAAAAGGCATATACTACATAGGAAATTAAAACTAAATAGGTGGATTTATAGTTACCAAGACCAGTGACACATTATTCAATATGAATAATGAATCCTATAATAAAGAAATAAATGGAAATGTGATGATATTAACAAGTATGTATGGATTTAGTAATGGAATCCATGTACCAAAATTTAGGGGCTCTATATTTTATATGTTTCTATAATTGATACTGATAGTGACTATTGAAGATAAACTATAAATGGATTGGTACAAGATGGTACCAATAAAGCATGATTGATTATTAAATTTTTTAAATAATTTCTAAGACATAATATATGAAAAACCTTTAAACCAATCATTATACTAAAATCCATTTTAATTTTACTTTTCATAATAACATTCTATGATCATTTTATTGGGTTATTGGATGTTAAGGCCAGTTTCCTTAAATAGAGACCCTATAGAACATATTTATATAATAAAAACAAAAGGGCTAGTGACACCAATATATACTAATAAGATATTCAAATTTCATATATCCATTTTCAGGTGGAAGTAAACATATTTAACATGTGTGGGCATAGGAGGATATTATGGATGACATTTCACAAGCTGAAGTGCTAGTAATATATCTAATATTCCATTATATATATTGATTTTTTATATTACATATACATTTTTCATGAAGTGAAAGTAACAAAAAACATATTAATTGTATATAATTTCAATTAGAAAAATCCAATAGTATTTGATAAAATTGAACTATATGCGTTCTTGGTAAAAGGAGAAATGAGAATACTAGTTTTTAAGGGGATATAATGCTAGTTTTCCTTTAGATCATTTTTTCTAGTATCACAACGAGGAAAAGTTAATATGCAAGAAAAACTTATTGCAACCAATGGTTACTATGTCTACAATAACAAAGTTCATTGCGACTTATGATGTGGCATAAGAAGTGGTTTAGTGATCATTTGTTAAATTTTGGTTTATTCAAAAATATTAAGAGTGTTATCATTATTATGATAAACTTTGACTATGGTATTATCTAAGATGTCTGATTTATAATAAGGGAAGAAGAAGTGGATACTTGGGGATATTATTACTTGAGATGTTTTTCTCAAGGTGTGTGGTCATGGTAAGAAGAGTTTTCATAAAGGAGAACTTGGCAGGACCATTGAATAAATCCCTTTCTCAGTAGAAAAAAGAATATCATGTGAGCATTAGTAAACTAAAAAAAATTAGAAGTTGGCTCTAGTACAGGTGTGAACCTATTGAAGTTGGTACACTAAAACCAACTATTATGTACATTAGATTACCTATATATTCAAGGAATTGAATATTAATATTTTACTGAATATTGATTGTTTTTATGTGTAACATTAATATAATAATTTTTTGGAGTATATGTTTCATTGAAATTCCATAGTAGTTTTTAACTATGATAAGAACCTTAAGATGTTGTGATGATATTATTAAAATTTATGTATTATGGTCAGGATAAGATTCTATGATGGGGTACATAGTATCTTGACTGTCAAGTTCTTGATACTCATAATTGGAAAAGTTTTCTCTCATTGATTTCACACTTGGTAATCACTAATATGGGATATTATGTGGATAGACATGCAAGTAAGAATTTGGTATGTTTACATGTCATTAGATATATCTGTATATGAATGTGTGAAACTTTCATACTTTGATATACTGACCAAAACTATGACAACGTATATTCATGGGGAGTATGGTATGTTGGGTATTTCATGAATGATATGTTATTAATGAATAATTCAAGAAAGAATTTGTCTCTTCCATATTTATGAAATTTGATATCTCTTCCCTTTGATTGGAATGGAATTGTCAAACTAAAATCCATGGCCATGGTGTATTGATAGGTCTATTTCATATAGTCAAAGAAATACATATTGAACATATAAGTTGATGACATGAGTATGCAACCTTATTGATGAAATATCAAGACAAATGGATTATATTTCAAATTGAGTTTCTGTATGTAGTTGTAATCATTAAGACATTAACTTCTTCCTCTATGGGTTTTATTACATGTAGCTAGATACTTAATTGATGTTGGGTGTCATGTGCATGATAGCCTTTGGGATGAAAGTGTGGTATACTCTGGGATAATACGGAAATGCTTGTAGGTACATTTTTTAGTTGTACCTGGGAACGTTTGTGTTCATGGTTTGGAGATGAGATAGGGCCACACGTAGTGTGGGCCCCTTGTGTGTTCCGTGTTATGCTTTACGTACCTTTGACCTCTCATGACGTAGAGGGTCCTCCTGTTCACGATGGTTTAGACCAGCAGGGTTGAGTGGTTTCCCCTGGTTCTGTTCTCGACGGTGTGATCGGCAGAGTTGTTTGGGTTTCCCTTTTTCCTTTATCCGTGTGGGATTTTAGTATCACGTCCCTTCATGTTCCCTGGTAGAATTTTGAGGATTCGGTGTGACCAATACATCACATGGGCACTGATCCTCTACTCAGGAGGTTGTTTCCAATAGGGATGTCCAGAGCAGTTCTAGGTATACCCTCCAGCAGGGCTGGGCAGTGGGTCACATGTCAACTTCTTCTAGGTCTACCCTCTAGCAGAGACTGGGCAGTGGGTTGCCTATCGACTTATTCCAGGTCTACCCTTCAGTAGGGCTGGGTAGTGGGTCACCTGTCGAATTCTTCTAGGTCTACCCTCCAGTAGAGACTGGGCAGTGGGTCGCCTGTCGACTTCTTCCAAGTCTACCCTCCAGTAGGGTTGGGCAGTGGGTCACCTGTCGACTTCTTCTAGGTCTACCCTCCAGTAGAGACTAGGCATTGGGTCACCTGTCGACTTCTTCCAGGTCTACCCTCTAGTAGAGACTGGGCATTGGGTCACCTGTCGACTTATTCCAGGTCTACCCTCCAGCAGGGCTGGGCAGTGGGTCGCATGCCGACCTCTTAGGGTCTACCCTCTAGCAGAGACTGGGCAGTGGGTTACCTGACGAACTCTTAGGGTCTACCATCCAGCAAAGACTGGGCAGTGGGTCACCCGACGACCTCTTAGGGTCTACCCTCCAGTAGAGACTAGGCAGTGGGTCACTTGACGACCTCTTAGGTTTTACCCTCCAGTGGGGTTGGGCAGTGGGTTACCCGATGACTTCTTTCAGACTCAGTCCTTACTACTAGGCTAGTATGTGACTTTTCTCCGTGAGTACTAGAGCGGGACCCTTGGTTGTACGGGTCAGCGATGTGACAACTTTGACTTTGAGGACCTCTCAACTGTGTGATAGTGACGAGGTGTGGTTTGACTTTCCCCAGAACTCTCAGGTACGAGGGGCGTTTTCCCTACCAAGACACTTCCTTGAGACACGACCTAAAACTGTGTTGGTGAGTCAGTGCCGCCCAAAGCAGATAGTGTCAAGGTTTGGTGATTTGAGCCCCTTGACTTGCAGTTTGGGGCAGACGAGTAGGATGCTGGGCATCAATGGTGTTTATTTTTGGGACTGTTGGCTACTCACTTTCTTGGGTTGAGCTACGGGATGTAGATCCCCTTAAAATGTTGTTTGGGTTTCTTGACAGAGTATATATATATATATATGTATGTATACCTTGTTCCAGTACCCACTCCTTGGGTTTTGGATACTATCCTTCCAGAAGAGGCAAAGACGCACGGAGTATGCCACGTGCTTTCCATGTCTAGCTTCTTATGGTTGAACGAGTCTACTCTCCTGCTATAGGTAGCAAAGACTTGACGAGAATTTCATATTCTCACCGCTTCTAGCTCCTTGTGTTTAGAAAAGTATACTTCCTTTCTCTTGTTGGGTTGAGTTGTACTCTTTACTGCACTCTCGGTTGTACTTCTTTACTTTTCCCTGTTCGATCTACTGCTCACCTCTTCATTACCTCCTTTGTTGCTCCCTAGATCATTCGGGGCATCCTACTGAGTATTTTTATACTCACCCCTACTTGGGCTTTGCCGAAACTTGGTGTGCCCTTGCAGACGACGGATAGGTTGGTCATGACTTCAGAGGAGCTTAGGAGTTTGGGATCTTGGACCATGTGCAGTGGTCGTAGTCAGGTTCTAGGTGTGGGACTCTCCCAGTTGTTTACTTTTGTTTACCTGTTGTCGGGTTGTGTCACTTTTCTAGTTGGGCACGTGTTTTTCCCTTTTCTTTTCAGTTTAGCTTCAGCACATTCATTGTACTGTTTAGAGGTCGATGCACCTTTGTGGTTGTATATAGCAGTTGGTACTTTACTTTTCTCTTTTACTCTGCACTATTGCATTGATTGGGCTTCATGTGTGTTTACAGGTACTTAGGCAAAGTCCTCCCCAATTTTTTTAGCCTTCGGCACTTTTCTCCATCCCCTGGCCTATGGAGGCGGGCTTGGGGTAGTTTCAGCTCGAGCCCGGGTAGGGTCGGGTCGTGACAAAGTGGTATTAGAGCTAGTTTGTTCTTTGGGATGTTGTTTTTACGTCCCTAAAAAGAAATTGGTTGGGATCTAGGGCAACAGTGTCAACGTGTCTCGAGAGCAGCTCTCAAGCCAAGGAGTCTAGTGATGGTGTGGCGGCCGACGTATCCATTCACCAGGACCCTGATAACCCCTTTGTCGACTCATCATTCTAAGACACTCGTTGTAGGGAAATTTGATTTGTGCATCACATAGGATTGAGTCTTTGACTGTCCTTCTTAAGTCATCTCTCCATTGTTTTTACTGTCATATACAGATATGCTCACTTGACCGCAGCACTCCTTGATAACATTTAGGATGCCTCCGCGAAGACAACCAGCCAAGATACCAGATTTGGTTTGTGACGATGACCCTGTGAGCTAAGAGGCCTCAGTCCTGAACCCATCATGTGAGCCCCTTTCTCCGGGTGGGCCGGTAGTAACACCCCCACCTGGTGAGCAGCAGACAGCTCCTTCAGAGAAAACGGAGCTTGAACGTAGTTTGAGCGTGCACCGTGAGTTCTAGCGACAGAGACCGCTGAGGTTTAGTGGTGAGCCAGACCCTCAGGCAGTAGAGATTTAGATCGAGACAGTGGTTTGCCTCTTCAATCTTGTGCAGACACTGGAAGATCAAAGGGTGGCTTTGGAAGCTAGCCATTTCCACAGAGCAGTTAGGCGTTGGTGGATTTTGGTGACTCAGTTACTTGATGAGTTGTTGATTTCGTGAGACGGCTTTCAACTATTGTTTCATGAGGAGTTTTACCCCTCCTGCTTATTCTCCATTCAGATCTAGGAGATCCTACAGTTTCATCAGGGAGGGATGATGGTGACTAAGTACGCGACTAGGTTCGCAGACCGTGTGCGTTTTTACCCGAACATGGTCCATGACGGCATCTTCTGAGCACGGAAGTTCAAGAAGGGTCTCTACGGAGAGATATGTTCTATCATAGTACCCTTGGGAATTCCCACTTATGCCGAGGTGCTAGAGCAGGCGCTGGTGACAGAGAGATTCTTGTCACGCCTTACGGTTGGTGGTGGCAGTAGGCACGACAGATCCAAGATGTCTGCCGCAGCTAGCAGGCGTCAAGAGACGGAACCTCAATGCAGGCAACCTTCCCACCGCCAGTTTCGGAGACGTGGTCATGCACCACCACGGAAGAGGCAACACCATGATCTGAGTAGCACCCATAGAGGTGGTGCTAGCAGAGGAGCGGGGGAGCTAGAAATGGGGGGGTGATATTACGAGGTCTTCCCATCACCACCGGTCAGTCCTTGTCAGGCTCTGGGAGCTGACATTTTGGACCGCGGACAACCGAAAGCTATGGATTTCTAAGATCCTGCAGAACATGATATGATAAGACGTATTCTTTACGGCTCTTCTACTTTTTGCAGTAGAATTGTTAGACTCTATGTGTGAAATTATTTTCTCCCTGCTCCTTGCTTGAGTTGTTACCAGGGTGACGCAGGGCGTCGGTGTAACCCTGTGTTAGTGGAATAAAATGCATGGAACCTTTCTATTTAGTCGATGATAGCGAATCCTTCACTCTCTGAGCATGTAAGAGAGTCTGGGTTGTGAGACATCGACTGTGAAACCTTGCGTGATCGGATATCCTTGGGTGTTTCACCATATGGATATTCTGAAGGAGGGAATCACCGATATTTGTCCCAGGTCCAAACAGTGATTCCAGTCATGGTGTGCAATGTAGGGGTTCGGCCGGGGAGGTGATCTACTCTCAAGGGCCTTTGGGAAGTTTAAGACCGAGTGAATGGATGGTGAGGTTCCCTACCGCCTTGCCCTAACCCCAAGTTCGGGAGTGGGTGCACGACGTCTTCCGCGTGGCTTACCTAAGGAGATGTGTGTGTGCTCCTACGCACGTCATCAGTGAGGTCATACCCCACACGAATGGACCAAATCCTTTGGTCCCTGCGCAGTGACACAGAACTGTGCAAGAGTTCTTTTGGGTACGGGAGAGCCAGGTGTGGGCTTAGTACCCTGAGTTGTTTCCCTAGTTTTTCTTTTCGGGGATGAAAATCTTGAAGGAGGGAATGATGTAAGAACCCGGTTTTTGAAATAAAAGACTTTTTAATTTTTCTTTATGTTATTCCAGAGTGGATCCTTCAGAAGGCATGCGATTCTGAGCCTCGGTGTGGCCGAAATTAAATTTTAAGTGTGTTCACACTGGGCATGCCAAATAAATAGGATAACTCCTAAACGGAGATCCGGATCAGAAATCTGAGTGCACGGATGGGTCCTAAATTGTGTTTTTACCCTAGGAACGACATAAATCATGTCGGTGTGGGACGTTGGGACCCCTCTCCCATTAACGGAACATTAAACGGATAAATAAAATAATTAATTTATTCGTTTAATGGTTAAACTCAGGTATCTCTAAAATGGTAGCTCAGATTTGAAAACTGAGGACATCGTTGATTCTAGAGCATTCCTTTTACCCTAGGAGGGGTGTAACTTTCGCAGGCATGGGCCTCCTATGAAAAATGCCACCATGGGTGTTTTCGTAATTTAGCGGCTTCAGACGTTAAATTTTATAACTTTCGAATGAAGGCTCAGATTAAAATTTCAAGACCACCATTGTTCTCGTGAGGTGGTGTTTACCCTAGAGGAGTTTTAATCTTGACCCCGCCAAGAGTTTCGGATGCAGGTCAATTTGGGGGTTTAAATTAATTAAACTTTTAATTAGGTTTTCTTTATTTAAGTCATAACACCTCTCCCCTCTCCCACATTTTGTTCTCTTGTGAAACACTCTCAAGGATATCTTCTCCTCAAGACCTCCTCCTCCCTCTCCAATCAAGGAGATCTCGGCTACGGTGAAGGCGGATCGACGACAAAGCGTCGATCTACGCCCAAAGAGGTAGGATTGTGCTTTCTTTTTTTTTATTTTCCACACCTCCTTTGAATCCACAAATATGTGTCTAATTGCTGTTTGATCATCGAGAAAATCCCATAAATGCGTAGTACATGTTCCGAGATTTTGGATGCTTGTTTCGGTTCGAATTTCTGAGTCCTGAGGCGACCGCAGCGCTCCGACGAAGTTTCGAGGTTTTTTGGTGTTTTTCTGGTGGATCCCAATGCGGCGACGACGGCCCGGCCTCAGGTAGGTGGTGGGTCAGTGGGTTCGGTGGGGCTTCTCGACAGCGGGCGTCGGTGAGGGCAGGTGGCTACGGGGGAGGCTCCGGCTACAAGCGTGGAGGCTAAGCGAGCGGGCTTCAGCAGAGGCGCAGCGGGCCTCGGTGAGGTTGAGGTGGGCAGGTGGCGTGACGGGTAAAGCGGAGGCGGCGGGCACCAGGCGGCGGTGGGGGGGGCTCCGGCTGCAACCGCCAGGTGCGCGACACGGGGGGCGGACCGGCCCTTTGGCCGGTTGACGCGAGCAGAATACCGGGGACTTCGGACCCCAGCTGGCAGACAATGACCCACGTACTGTGGGTCCTGTGGAAGTGGAACCGGACGGGCCCCAGCCGGTCCGGGCGAAACAGCCAGCCCGCACGAACCACGGGCCGGTTTAGGCGTGGTGGGCCGGCCGAACCGGCCCGGCCCACCTATTTTCGTCCTTTAAAAAAAAGCTCATAAAATTCCGACCAGGTGTCAGATTCGCACGCCATTAGCGGCGATGCGTTCCTTAAAACAAGACGAGCATTTTGAGATGGCCTTGGGGATTTTTAATTCTCGAGACGAGGGGCTCGGTGGCACGACGCGTACGTTAAGTGGATTGACATTTTTTCGGGGGTTCGTGTTTTGAGCGGCGTGGACACATCCGACATCCGATTTTATCATCGTCAGCGACATCGGGACACTGGTGCCGAGGAGGATTTTTCCAAAGTGGTTTCAGGTGTTGAAACCAAAATTGAGGCATGGGCCCCATGACCCGTCGTTTAAACTGCGCGTCGCGTTTCACAAATTTCTCATCGGACGTCCATTCGGGGTGTGCGGGAATTCAATTCTAGGTGTTTTTTCAAGGGCATTGCAATGGCGCAATCCTCCCGCTTTAATTCTGCATGATGGTGCGGGCCCCATGTGGGCCATTTTGGGAGTTGGCGGTGATTTCTATCTTTATCACCGGGTGTCCGTTTCGGACAAGTGGATAGTCAATCTTGTGTACTTTTTCGAGAGGACTGCAATGGTATGATCCGTTCGTTGCGCTTCGAGACTGAGATGCGGGTCCCACGTAGCACCGCTCGTGTGCGGTATGGAGAAGTGCATATTTTTCTCCGGATATCCGTTCCATGCAACTAAGTAGTCAATTAGACGTGTCTTTCTGAGGAGATTGCAACAGTGCGATGCGCCCGACTGTTTTCGGGACCGAGGCTCGGGACCACGGGACGTCGTTCGGGCGTAAAGTGGTGTTGGTCGACTTCTTCATTGGATATTTATTGGAGGCAAGTAAATAGTCGATCTCACGTGTTTTTTCACGAGGATTAAAACGGTGCGATCCGTTTGGATGTGCGGAGTCTCATTTGAGATCTCATTAAATGTGGAAGCATGGAAGGTGCTCTAGTGGTGGTTCTACTTACTATGTTCGGAAGAGAACCCTTGGCGTGTGATCGCGTTCACTCCCGTGTGAGTGAAGTTTATGTTTGAAGAAATGTGGTTGGCCGTGCTAGGACCATGGAGGAAGAAGGTTGGTGAATTGAGTTTTCACCCTTCGCATTGACATTGGGTGCCATGTTCATGATAGCCTTTGGGATGGAAATGTGGTATACTCTGGGAGTATACAGAAATTCTTGGAGGTACATTTTGTAGTTGTACCCGGGAACATTTGTGTTCGTGGTTTGGAGATGAGATAGGTCCACATGTCGTGTGGTCCCCTTGTGTGTACCGTCTTCTGATTTACGTACCTTTGACCTCTCACAACGTAGAGGATCCTCCTGTTCAAGATAGTTTAGACCAGCAGGGTTGAGTGGTTTACCCTGGTTCTGTTCTCGATGATGTGATCGGTAGAGTTGTTTGGGTTTCCCTTTATCCTTTAGTCGTGTGGGCTTTCAGTATCATGTCCCTTCGTGTTCCCTAGTTGAATTTTGAGGATTCGGTGTGACCAATACATCACACGGGCACTGATCCTCTACTCAAGAGGTTGTTTCTAGTAGGGATGGCCATAGCAGTTCCAGGTCTACCCTCCAGCAGGGTTGGACAGTGGGTCACCTGTCGAATTATTCTATGTCTACCCTCCAGTAGCGACTGGGTAGTGGGTCGCCTGTCGACTTATTCCAGGTCTACCCTCTAGTAGGGCTGGGTAGTGGGTCACATGTCGACTTCTTCTAGGTCCACCCACCAGCAGAGACTGGGCAGTGGGTCGCCTGTCGACTTCTTCTAGGTCTACCCTTCAGCAGGGCTGGGTAGTGGGTTGCCTGTCGACTTCTTCTAGGTCTACCTTCCAGTAGAGACTGGGCAGTGGGTCACCTTTCAACTTCTTCCAGGTCTACCCTCTAGCAGAGACTGGGCAGTGGGTCGCATGTCAACTTATTCCATGTCTACCCTCCAGCAGGGCTGGGCAGTGGGTCACCTGTCGACCTTTTATGGTCTACCCTCCAGTAGAGACTAGGTAGTGGGTCACCCGACAACCTCTTAGGGTCTACCCTCCATCAGAGACTGGGCAGTGGGTCACTCGACGACCTCTTATGGTCTACCCTCCAGTAGATACTGGGCAGTGGGTCACCTGATGACCTCTTAGGGTTTACCCTCCAGTGGGGTTGGACAGTGGGTTACCCGATGAATTCTTTCAGACTAAGTCCTTTATACTAGGCTAGTATTTGAATTTTCTCCGTGAATACCGAAGCGGGACCCTTGGTTGTACGTGTCAGCAATGTGAAAGCTTTTAATTTGAGGACCTCTCGACTATGTGACAGTGACGAGGTGTGGTTTGAATTTCCCTAGAACTCTCAAGTATAAGGAGCGCTTTCCCCACCAAGACGCGTCCTTAGGACGTGACCTAAAACCGTGCGGTCAAGTCAGTGCCGCCCAAAGCGGATAGTGTCAAGGTGCGGTGATTTGAGCCGCTTGACTTGCAATTCGGGGTAGACGGGTAGGATTCTGGGCATCGATGGTATTTAATTCTAGGACTATTGGATACTCACTTTATTGGGCTGAGATATGGGATGGAGATCCCCTTACGATCTTGTTCGGGTTTCTTGACAGAGCACATATATATGTATACCGTGTTCCAGTACCCACTCCTTGGGTTTTGGCTACTCTCCTTCCAGGAGAGGCGAAGATGCGTAGAGTATGCCACGTTCTTTTTGTGTCTAGCTTCTCGTGGTTGGATGAGTCTACTCTCCTACTATAGGTAGTGAAGACTCGACAAGAAGTTCATATTCTCATCGCTTCTAGCTCCTTGTTTTTGGACGAGTCTACTTCCTTTTTATTGTTGGGTTGAGTTGTACTCTTTACTGCACTCTCAGTTTTAATTCTTTACTTTTACCTATTCGATCTACTTCTCACCTCTTCAGTACCTCATTTGTTAGTCCCTCGAGCCTTCAGGGCATCCTACTGAGTATTTTTATACTCACCCCTGCTTGGTCTTTGCCCGCACTTGGTGTGCCCTTGCAGACGACAGACAGGTTGGTCGTGACTTCAGAGGAGCTTAGGAGTTTAGGAGCTTGGACCGCATGTAGTGGTCGTAGTCGGGTTCCAGGTGTGGGACTCTCCCAACTGTTTACTTTTTTTTACCTTTTGTCAGGTTGTGGCACTTTTCTGGTTGGGCATGTGTTTTTTCCTTTTCTTTTCAGTTTAACTTCAGCATTTTCTTTGTACTGTTTAGAGGTCGATTCACCTTTGTGGTTGTATATAGCAGTTGTTACTTTACTTTTCTCTTTTACTCTGCACTATTGCATTGAGTGGGATTTGTGTGTGTATACAGGTACTTAGGCAAAGGCCTTCCTGAGTTGTTTAGCCTTCAGTGCTTGTCACCATCCCCTGGCCTATGGAGGAGGGCTTGGGGTAGTTGTGGCTTGAGCCCAGGTCGGGTCGGGTCGTGACAATCAATAATGAAAGGATGATAGAGGAATAATACTAAATCCTGAGGGATTGTGTAGTGATCAAGTCGAAAAATGAAATATAAACGGATCACCTACACTATCACTCAACATTACATTGACATCATTCATAAATAGAGGAGTACATGTGGATCTCCACTAGAGAGATTCTATTTTAGATCCTCATAGCACAACAATGTTACAAAATTGAAAAACTTTCATTGATGAATATCTACTCAAGATTGATGTATTTTCTCATTATTAAACTAATTATAAATTTAATATGAAATGTATTTTCTTTTAGTTATAGTATTCTTTCATCTGTTTTCTTTGGATATGATCCTAATACATGTCATTCTTTGTCATGTTCTTATTGTTTATTGATCTGATTTTTATTAAAAAATCATCATTGGGAATGGATTTAACCTGCTTATTTTATGTTATAACCTTCACTACTGACAGGGTGCATCTGAGAGCATTAGATAGTGGTCTTATTAGACTTAGGAATCCTGAGCAAAATCGGTTTTATAATATACTAGAAGAATTCAACCACTGTTTGGATGATTTGGTTGAGGAGTTCAACATGGAAATCATAGCTGATGAGCTAAATTTCAACCTTCTAGGTGGTTATTTGTATCTTAGGGTCATTATAAGGAGGTAGGTAACATGCATGTTGAAAATTAACATGTAGCTGATGTTAGAGGTGATCCTTCCACTATTAGAGGTATTATCCTTGTATCCTCTACTTTATTATGTGATTTATTTAATACAAGTGCTTTATATTATTTTATTTTTGAGAAATTTTCCTTTATTCTTAAGCTTAAATTATAAACCTTACCTTTATATACGGTCCTTGACACTCCTTTGGGAAAGGGGATAGAATATACTAGAAATTTTCCAAATTATGCATTATTAGTGGATAATTTTAAGCATATTTGGGATATCTTATATCTTAATATATAAATCTTTTATATTATACTAGGAATGGAAAAACTAACTAAATTTTCATCTAATATTGAATAATAATCTAGAAGAATATATTTTACATCTCCAGACGGTATTCAATACACTCTCCCTAGGGAGTGAGAATCCAAAGCTGGCCAAGTTGGTCTAGATCAGAGATAGGTGGGATTGATTACAACACAGATGTATTGTCTTGTTTCAGGGTATTTTATATTAATAATTATAAAGTAATACCTCATGTGGTGTACATATATCTTAATGTGTTCCATAAAGACTTTCTAATACTTCCTCCTAAGAAGGAAGTGGATTTCATCATCGAATTAGTACCTAAAAAATAACTGATTTCAATTCCTTCATATCTTATGGATCTAATCAAATTGAGGGAGTTAAATATCTATTTAAAAGAGCTTGAATATAATGGATTCATCAAACCGAGCACTTCTCTTTAGGGTGATCAGATCCTTCTCTATAAAAAATCTTATGGGAGTTTATTATTATATATAGAATGTTGAAGCTAAACCAGATTATAATCAAGAACCACAACCATTTTCCAAGAATTAAAAACATTTTTGGATAAATAAAATGATAAAATTGGTTCTCAAAGATTGATCACTACTCGAGTTACTATCAAATTCAAGTTGGGATGGTGGATATTCCTAAAATGGATTTCCAAAGAAGGTATGGCTATTTTGAATATATGGAAATGACTTTCAACCTAATGAATGGTTCCTCTATATTCATGGATTTGATTAATGGAATTTTTCATCATTATATGGATACCTTCATGACAGTTTTTTGTAGATTATGTCATCATTTACTATAAGTCTCATATTGATAATGGTCGGTATCATTGTATTATTATAGATACCTTAATGGAACACCAGATCAATGTTAAGCTATCTAAATTTCCCTTTTGAATTTGAGAGGTCAAATTCCTTAGACATTTAATATTTGAATATTTTATTTCAATTGATCCTGATAAAATAGATTCGATGATGTCCCAGAAAGTCCCAACAAATGTTTTTGAGGTTTGGAGTTTTCTTGGGCTTATAGGCTATTACTACCACTTCATTCAGGATTTCTCTAAAATCGCTACTCTAATGATTTCCTTGGTGAAGAAAGGAGTTAATTTTTCTTGTTCAATCTAATTTGAGTTTAAATTTTAAGAGAAAAAGAAAAATTTAACCATAAATCTTGTTCTTATTCCACCTTATCCAGGTAAGGTATTTGAGGTGTATTGCAATGTTTCATTAGTTAGAATCGAAATTATTCTTATATAGGATCAGTGAGTTATATATTTTGGTTTTAGGTAGCCACCTCCTCATGAATATAAATTATCTATCCATGATTTATCATTGTTTATTTTTTTTCCATTCCTTGAAGTGTGGGAGTAAATACCTATATAACAATCATTTTATAGTGTTCACATATGACAAGAGTTTGAAGTATTTATTTTCACAATGAGATTTGAATATCAGGAAACATCATTAGTTGGAATACCTTTATTAATTCTATTTTAATATTTAATATTATTCCAATAAAGTAAATATGGTGGCAGAATCCCTTTGATATAAATTTAACCATCTAAAGGTGATGAAAGTAAAGGATTAATGGAGGTTAATAAACCTTATGGATGAACTCCAACTGGATGTGATGGATGGTCATAGTAGAATGCATGTATTTTATATCCTCCTCACATATTCTCATACATAGTATGTTAAGGACTCCCAAATATCATATCATGATTTTATCATTATTTGAGAGAGACTCAATGGTGGGGAGATCCCTGAAGATTGGTTCCAAGATTCATGATATTTAGTTTATATCCATGGTAGATTGGTTTTCCTGGCCGGTATGATAGAAGGTGTGATAAAATAATATCACACTTCTTATTGGGATATGCATCTTGGAATCACAAAGATTTTTCATGAGATTTTTCAACAACTATAGTGGTCTATAATGAAAAAAGGATATCACATGATTCATTATGAGATACCTTACCTATCAACAGGTAAATCCAAAGCATCGAAGTCCCATAGAAAATCTCTATCCACTCCCATTACCGGTTTGGAAATGATATGAAATTATGATGGATTTCATGACTAACCTACTGAGAACATTTAGTGTTCTAGATATAGTATGGGTGATTTTGGATCACCTAACCAAGATGTCTCACTTCCTACTGATTAAAGAGGACTCTTTAGTTGATGATCACAAGAAGTTATATGTTAAGGAGATTTTGAAACTACATAATGTACCTAATACCATAATCTATGATAATGATACTATATTTAAAAAATGGTTCTGGAAAGGGATATAATAAAATTTGGGTTTGTAGGTAAAGTTGAGTACTTATTTTCACCCATAGACCAATGGTCAGTCCGAGTGGACAATTTATATCCTGGAAGATATGATTCGAGTATGTATTCTTTATTTTGGTGTATTTTGTGATAATCATATTTCTCTGGTGGAATTTTCTTATAATAATATCTATTGGTATTCTATTCATATAGTTCCCTTCTAAGATCTATATCGATGACCATATCATTCCCCCTTGTGTTAGATAGTGATAGGTTAATCCTCTGTGATCATGCCCAGCATCATCCAAAAGATGGCTAAGTAATTTAAGATGATCTAAAAGTAGATTTTAACTACTTAAAGTTACCAAAAATCATACACTGACCATAAAAGGTGACCTTTGGAATTCAAATATGGTTATCATATCATCCTCCAAGTATTATTGAGTTTTGGTCATCGATGAATGAGAAATCAAGGAACACTGGCCCCCAAGTATTTTAGACCTTTTCAAAATATTTTATCAAGTGGGAGAGATGTATTATCATCTTAAACTAGCTCAAAAGTTCAGTACCATGCGTAAAACTTTTCATGTGTCTGATTTAATGGATTACATCCACATCCCTTCACATTTGTTTTAGTATGATGATGTTGAGCTTGAGGCATATGCATATTATATGGATAATCTTATATATATTTTCAACCTAAGTGAGAAGGTATTATAGGAAAAATTCATTCATTTTGTTTGGATAATGTGGAAATATGGTAAGTGCTAGGATAAAACATGGGAGTAAGAGACTGAAATAAACACGATGGTAAAAATTATTTCCTCAAGAAGTTTATTAAAGCTTCTCAAGGATGATAAGCCCAATGGTGTGGATTTTGTAAAGATCCAAAACCTAAAAAATAGGTAATTCTCAATAATTTTTGTTCATTTTAGTTTATTTTAAGTTGAAGGGGTATTATAGGGTTTCGGGATGAGTTAGAGAAAAAGGGGGTGAGGTGAAGAAAATAGCAGGTACTTGGTGGCTTAGTACTGGGTACCCAATGGGGTCCTAGGAGGCTAGGTGGTTCTGTTTGAGCCATTGGGTACTTGATAGCTTAGTATTGGGTGGTTATTAGACTCCTCAGTATAATTCCCTTTTAAAAGATCGTTTTTATCATTTTAAACTTTAAAATTATTCTAGTATATGAGGGGGTTGTTATTTTAAATCATTTACTATCTTTTCCACTCTCTCCTAATCCCTCCCTCTCCTCTCAGTCTCTCTAATGCATTCCTTCTCCATCCTTAATCCAAGAGGTTATATTGGGTCATATGAACTCTTCTTGTCAACGTAAGGTATTATCCTACTCTAATATCCCTTCTTATCCTAATCCTTGGTAGTAGTGGATAAAATCCATGTCTCCCTAATCTATCTTTCATGGAATCTTCTAGATATATTGGTTTTCTACTAGGCTAGATACTGGGGAGACTTTTATTCAATAAAATCTAAGGTGAGAATGAGTTTTGGATTCCTATGTTTTCCCTCTTTAAATCACTATAGTGTTGACCTAGTTAAAATCATTTACTAACTGGTTGAGCTAAGATTTTCGATGTCATCCCAGTTTTCCCTAGGTTACCATGAAGACTATCTACAAATTTATTGGTAGGTTCACCCCTTCTTCCTTTCCTAATCATAGAGAGTTATCTTGGTAATGGTCAAGATCTGAGTGAATATAATGAAAGCCAAAAGTTTAAATTAATATTTCTTTTCCATAAATTTATATATGGATAAAGATTATTGTTTTTACAATTCCTAGTTACATTTATTTTTTCCTCATGCCATTTTATAATGTGATTAATTTTTTTCCATTTTGTTCATTTCTTAGCATGTCTATTATTATGATTAGAGTTTTTGAAAATATGATTTTATTTCTTAGCCAATGTCTATTATTGTTTAAAGTATCTACCTTATGATATTACATACCATACATGATAATATTAATATTATTAATATCCATTTGACTTATTAATGAGGTTACACTTATAGAATGTGTATATATTAAGGTATTCAAGCTTGATCAGGTACCCCCAATGGAGTATAGGTTTAACACTTGGGATAGGAGTTGGGACCTGACTACTTATATGGATTTTTGTTTTGGTACAGGCCTGAAATTCCCTGACTCATTACACCCATTCCCCTATTCCATAGGATGGGCTGTAATATTTTTCTAACCGACTAAGCCTAATTTTATCCACTAGGATGGGTTGTTCAAACCCTGATTTATTTTCACGTGTCTACTCATATGTGTGGGTTCATATATGAAATTTGTGATTTATTCACAAGTACTAGTTTTTCCTCCCATAGGGGAAGACTCTTAGATATCATCTTAGATCTTGACATGTGGATCGAATTAGGTATATGGGTATGGACCCACACCTTATAGGTAGTTACCTTATGATGCCTATGAATATTCATAAACTTTGTGTTATTTAATGTTCTTATTGTTTATATATTATGTTATCTTTTTACTATTTTTGGTATATACTCTAGATTATTATAGGTTGTTAGGGATGGGTAAAGACCGCCTACTAAGTTTTCATACACACACCATGCATGGGCCCCTATCAGGATGTGTTCAAACACTTTTATACATGATATATGTAAGGATAAAGTACCCAACTATGGGAACCAGCTTTATATATAAATTGTGGAGCATGGTTGGTCATTTTTGGGAATTTTTGTTTCATATATTATTCAATGGCATGTAGGAAATCTGGGATATCTTTTTTAGAGAGGATGAACATATGGTAGAAGTACTTTGGGTATGTACGCCATGTATGGATTGTCCACTTTTTTTATATATAGTGTTTACACTGACACACATGTTTTACAAGTTTTATTTAATATTTTAATATTTTTTATATATATAAATTTATGAACATATCATATACTACTTTTTGTGTCATCTAATGCTTCACTCAATTCCAATTGTGACATGTACATATATTTAGTTCATGCTACTATTTAATAAGGGCCTAAGTCGATTTGTTAAACTATAAAAAGTGGCTAACTATCACCCACATGTGTCTTACCTGACCCCTAGTATCTACACCAACCTCTAGCAACTAGGAGGTGTGCCTAAGGTGTTGTGAATATGTGGATTGAGTGTCGTATGGGTGTTTGGGCCACATAAGTTACAATATTTATCATTGACATACATATACTTTTTTACCAAAGATCCTTATTTTGATTATTTTAAATGATAAAATGTATTCACTTTTTTACCTTTCATATATAATTTTCATTCTATTTAAAATAAAATTTTATATTTCTTTTATCGATGTGGGTTACTATAAAACTGTAAAAAATGTTTATAAAGTATTTGTTTCAACTTACATACCATTTTTTTTCTTTCACAATATATTATTCAAATTTACCTTTATTTATTTTCAAAGTTCCATTTTTGGTACATTTATTGTTAAAATAATGTTTTAAAAATCATTTTATCACCTTTTGAAAATGATTTTAAAAGTGAATTATGTCGTTGATTTCATGAAAATGTTATGAAAAATTTAAGAAATAACTTTTCTTTATTTTTATTCTATTTTATTTTCTTACTCCAGATGATCCACCATTTATAACTATTTAATATCTTCCATGTATCACCCTTTAAATGATTAGATGATATTTTTCTTTTAAGTGATTTAATTTTTGGTATTATATGATCAATTCATGGTGAATTATTATGTGATACCCTGTAAAAATGTTTTGTAACCTATTTTATTTTCATGAGTTAATAAATCTATGAAGTGTGATTAATATCTTGTGGAACACATATGTATGGTTTATCATTATGTAATAGGTGGTCCTGAAACTATATATCCCTCCAATTAATATAGAAAAATATACCCTAGGTGGTAGTTTTTTTGTTTAATGGGGTTAAAACCACTTTTAAGTTATGCATTAGAAATTATTTCGCAATATTTTTCCTGTTTTATCATGAAAAAACAATTTTTGTTGGTTGTTATTATTTAGATGAGATTTAGAAAAATGCTGCTAAAGGTGTCCCTAGTGTACCATATTTAATGGGAGTTTACATAATCGCCACTCAATATTATACATTTATAAGATTTTATAGCATATTTAATGGTTATTTTAATTGTCATTATTTATTTAGAGGCAGTTAAAACCAATATGAGATTTTTTTTTCAATGGTTAAAAACGTCACTAAATATGGTATAGCTGGAAAATAGAAATGCCTAGGAAGTAGGGTACATTGGGTGTGTCACAAATGACATGTTATTAATGGATAAGTTGAGGAATGATTTGTCCCTTCCATTTATGGAAGTTGATATCTCAACCCTTTGATTGAAATATAACCATCGCCCTAAATTCCATTGTCATGGTGTAACAACAAGTTTATTTCAGGTAGTCCAAGAATGACATATCAAACATATAGGTTGATGACACTATCATCAAACCTGCTTGATGATATATTGTGACAAAGGGATTATATTACACAGTGAGTATTCGTATGTGGATGTCGTTGCGACTTTAAGTTATTTATCTTGGGTGACTTGACTCGTTTCTAGATAGTAATCTTGGACTTTAGGCAAGACCTCCTAATGACAATGAGAAAGAATCTTATAGGGTCACACACTAAGTGTTTATGGCGGTCTCGATTAAATTCTATTTTAATTTTATTAATAGAATAATGATTATTCACAAGACCGAGGAATAATTTTATTCAAGATAAAATGATCTCATAAATTAAATAAATAATTATTCATCAGATCATGAATAAAATATATTTATTTATTTCATTGAACATTTAATAAATATATATTTACTGATTTTTGAATAAATTGTTAATTTAAGAGAATAAAATATTTATTCGGGTGTTTAATAAATGGAAGAGGAGTTTGAACAGACCAAGATTGTGTCCGGTGATAAATTAATTATTTACAAGTTGGTAAATATTATTTATCTAGGTGGTGCATAATAATAATATTGTTATCTTATGTGGCTTGGTATTTCATTTATGGTTTTTTTTGTGCGCAAGTTAGTGCACCACAAATAATGAATCTATTATTTTTATTAAGTGGCATGGGTTTTCTATAAGGGTTACAATTGTATTTAATAGTTGTTAGGCAATTAAATATTGTAACCAAAACCCCATGTCAATTAATATATGGGTACATCTATTGTTCCAAACACCCAGTGACGCTAGAGAATTGTTGAGCCAAACATTTTCTCTCTCGACTCCTCTCTTCTCTCTCTCTTTCAAGAACGATAGAAGTTCTTCAAGACCAAAGAACGATATATCAAGATCAATCGATGCAAGACATTTGCTTCACCATGATAGAACATAGATAATGAGTGGTGTTGATCAGAGATCATTGGGGCATGTGTGGATCACTGGTAGAGGGATTCTACTTTGGATCCTCGTGAGTGCAACAAAGGCAATCTGGAAGGGTCATTACGGATAATCAATGATCATCAATGAGGAAAGTACCAAATACCCAGGTATTTAATTTCTTTAGAAATTAATTAAATTAATTATAAACATGATGTGCAAGATCCTCTCTCAAGGTTTTGGCATTTTTTTTCTTTATCTAAATCTTTTATTTAAATCTGTGTATATTGGCATTCATCATCATATTGATCCTAGATTTGTCATCGATTATGGAAAAAGCAAAGTTGGTCCCTCCCAATGTTGTGTTTCCACTGCGTATGGATCCTTCAAGTGGTATTAGAGGGAGGTTACATCATCATTTACAATTATTTAAATAATTTATTGATGATTTACACTTTAATAATTTAGTTTTTCAATTCAAGTTTAATCATTCTTGTAATATGAATTTATATATTTGTTATTACTCTATCTTTTATCTCAAATATATCAGAAACGAATATTTTTTTGATTAAAATTAAATCGAGGATCTCATCCGGAGGCGTCGATGATTTTGTCCAAGTAACACGATAGTATATACCGTGCATTTGGAGTTACATGTTTTGCGATCCGGATTACACACTGTGTAGTTGTGTTCAGTGCATCAGGAGTAGTTCAGCAATTACTTAAGTTGTGTTCATTTATTACATGCGGTGTAGTTAATTCTTACATCGGGTGTTGACCAGGATAGATAGGCACACGGTTATTGGATTACACGTCATGTAGCCCACTGGACACGGCGTGTAGTCCCTTTTGGGTCAGGTAGAAACCGTGTATCACATACACATCTCAACAGACCAGTGACCATGTAACCCAGAGATAACACGGTGTGTGGCTCACTAAACATGTCATGTACTCTGAGATTTTGGAAGTATTCCAAACACGCCGAGTCCCTAGGCATGTACTTCATATAGACAAGGAAGGTAGTACACGCTGTTTAGTCAGAACTACATGTCATGTACTTTACCAAATTATGCAGAATTAAAACATTAATATCTGCATAATGTTCGATCTTCATATCATGTATAAATCGTATTATAAGTTTTTACTCTATTCATTGAAGCATAAGACATGGACAAAAAATCATGTGATTCATGTAATCATTTGTGAAGTACACATTGTGATAGTAGGCATTAAATCCTGTATGTGATATGTCATTAGAGTAAAACAGTATACAAATATAATGCATGTTGGGTAGAGTTGGATGGGTATTCATCGTGTTACCTCAAAGGTAATGGATGAGAATCCCAAGGAAATTCATAAAATGATTAAGATAAAAGGATTGATTAAGTAAAGATAATAATTAATCTATTCAAGCATGATTTATCTTTAAGAATGATTAAATAATTGAATGGTAGTTTTATTAAATGCGTAATTCGTTTCAAGTATGTGGATGATCATGAGCTAGACCAGGCCTTTGTATGTGATTGGTTTCCTTTTAATTTTAATTAAATTAAATTGTTGGCTTGTATTCCATCTCTCCTTATTAATATGTAGGGTCTATGTTCTCATAGTTTTGTTTTATGTAAACCCCCTTTTTACCCCTCACCTGCATGTGAGTGAAAAAGAATATATAATGGATGGAGCTCCCAAGCTCGTGGAGGTGGTTCAAGTAAAGAGTTGAGGAGAAACCAATCCAAGGAGATACAAAGGTGGATATGTGGAAAGTTGAGGAAACGAACCATAAATGGTTCAAGGTGTTTCTCCCCTAGGTCAGTAGTTAGTTTATCAACCAATAGATAAACTGAACATTAGAAGAGCTTATGATCATGCCCTTTATTTTATTTCTATCAGTTGCGTGGTTTTTCATTATGGATGTATTGTCGTGACTACATAATTAATGAATTAACAAGAATTCAAGATGAAACTAAAATAAACAAGGATTATTTGTAAATATTATTAAGAAATGGTTAATCACTTATGTAAGTTCCACTTAATATTAACAAGCATGAGATAAAGATAATAAGGTAATTTACACATAATAGATAAAAATAGCTCCATAAAATATTAAGTCAGACTAAGCCTTATGTTACTTGATTAAGGGAAAGACTCAATAAAACTAATTGTTTAACCAACCCTTGTTGGGATACTTACTTTTATACAGGAAGATCTTATGAAATTTTTGGGTTGACTTAACCATTTTACATCAAGAGGAGTAGTCCTTGCTAGACTTGGTGTAAATTTTGAGGCAAGTGTTGAGGAAATCCAAGTTAGGATTTCATGATTGGGGAGTCCACTCAATGGATCAAGGAGCTGCAAGCCCATAGTTGGAAAAGACCTACCTACCTAAATACCTTCAAATAACTTGACCAACCCTTGTTGGGGTTATGTGAAGGGGAATATAGATCCTTACCAATAGAATTTCCTAGCAACTATACATTCTAAGTTCAATGGTGAGGGCCATTGGGAATTGAATAATAGTGGGAGACTTAATAAAATTAATTTATTATTTCTTATAAAATTTAATCAAGAAAGTACTAATTATATTCTCTTTTAATTGTAGAATAAAAATTAAAGCTCTTCAACCACACTATCCATGCAATAAATATTAGATAAAGACAACATCATCATCACCAGTAACTTCTAGGAATTGTTTAGACTCTTTCAGTTCATTCTACACCATGAACTAAAATCTTACATTTTGGAGTCCTCGTTACTTGATTCATCTACCCAAGAGGCGAGTGATGAAGAGTTTCTGATCTATGAGAAACATATGAACGACACGGTCGACATTCAATGTTTCATGTTATCATCAATGTCTAGTGAACTCATGAAGTATCATGAAAACATGGATTCCTATAGCATGATTGAGAACATTTGAGGTCTTTACTTGGATATAGCAAGACAGGAATGGTTTGAGATCTACAAGGCACTATTTAATAGTAATCTTGGAGAGGGTTCCCTAGTTGGGCCACACATAGTCAAGCTCATTGGCTACATTGAGAACCTAAAGGTTATAGGGTTTAAACTCCTCAAAGAACTGGGTACTAATCTTATTCTCACATCACTCCCTCATAGATTATCCAGTTTTGTTTTGAATTTCAATATGAACAACATTGAGAAGTCTCTACCAGATATTCTTATTCTCCTTTACCAAGTGGACAAAATGAAGTGCAAAAATACTTTTGTCCTTATGGTGAATAAGAGGAAAGGGAAGGTGAATAGCTTTAAGACCAAAGCTTCTTCACACCCTTCTAAGAAAATAAATATCAAGGGGATGGAAGGAAATATGAATTTTTTTTGTTTCACATGTGGTAAGAAGGGCCACTAGAAGAAAAATTGCACCTAGTTAAACAATCAAGGGGAAGCTTCAAGTGTGTTTGTTATTGAGGGCAATTTATTTGTTTCTACAAATTGGGTATTAGATATAGCATGTGGTGCTCATATATGTATCTAAATACAAGAACCAATTAGAATCAATAAAATTGACTAAGGGGAGGTAGATCTACGAGTAGCCAATGGAGCTAGACTTTATATTGTAGCTTTAAGAGACTACTGCCTCACATTGTCGACTGGTATGATCTTGGTATTAAAATTTTTTTATTATGTTCCATCTGTAATCAAAAACATTATTTCTATATTCAGACTAGATACAGATGGATTTATTTTCAAGTTTGGAAATGAATTTTTCTTCTTTTATAAATATATAATTTTTTTGGTAAGGCACATTTATATAATGGTCTTTACATGTTGGATTAGAAAAACCAAGTAATGTAAATTGATAACAAAGCTACTTCACATAAATCATACCATTGCCAACTTTAGAATCACCAGCTAGGTCATGTAAATGAGAAACGCTTGACAAAATTACATCAATATGGATATTTAGATTCTTTTGAACTAAAACCACTTGGTGTATGTCACGCATTTTTATAAGGAGAAATGACCAAATCCCCATTTAGTGGGAAAGGTGAAAGGGAAAAATAACTTCTTGCATTGGTTCATACCGATGTGTGTGGACCATTTCCAATTGAAGTAAGGGGTGGGTACTCATACTTCATAACTTTTACTAATGATTTTAGTAGATATGGATATATCTACTTAATGAGTTATAAGTTGGATTATTTTAATAAGTTAAAGGAATACAATAATGAAGTTGAGAACCAGTTTGGTAAGAAGATTAAGAAACTCTACTCAGAATGAGGTGGAGAATATCTTAATCAAGACTTCATTGATTACTTATGGGATTTGGGGATCATATCCCAACTCAATCCTCCTTACACGCCCCATTGTAATGGTGTAAGTGAAAATAGGAACCACACATTGTTGGATATGGTGAGATCAATGATGAGTCATGCAAGTCTTCCATTATACTTTTGGGGATATGTGTTACAAACAGGGGAACACATACTAAACAAAGTACCAACTAAATTGAAAAATAGTATTCCATATGAGATTTGGAGTAGAATAAAAACCATTTTATTTAATTTATATGTGTGGAGAAGAGAATAATTTGTTAAGGCCTCTTCAGGTAACAAACTTGCACCTTTAGGCACAAAGTGTACCTTTATAGGATACCCCAAGGAAATAAGGGGAAATTACCTATATGAACCCTCAGACAAAATGGTTATAGTGAAAATACACTCTATATTTCTTGAGAGGGAGAACATATATAAAAGACATAGTGGGAGTGATATAGACTTCAATGAATTCATGGTTCAAGGTACACAATAGTTGGTAAAGGATCATATTCCACAAAGCCCCATGTAAGAAATATTTGCTCCAGAGACACAAGTACTATGTAAGAGTACAAGAGAGGTTAGAGAACCAAAAAGTTATGGTTTTCTAGTTACTAGGGATGGTGACTCGTCATTGGTTTATAATAATGATCCTCTAACCTACAAGGAAGTAGTAAGTGGTGCAGACGTTTCCAAGTGGTAAGAAGCCATAAATTATGAAATGGATTCCATGTACCAAAACCAAGTCTGGGTTTTAGTAGATCCTCCAATAGATGTAAATCATGTTGGTTAAAAATGGGTATTCAAGAATAAACTAGACATGGAAGGACAAGTCAGTACCTATAAGGTACAACTAGTTGTAAGGGGGTTTAAACAGTGTCAAGGCATTAACTATGATAAAACCTTTTCACCTATTGCATTGTTGAAATCCATCAGAATTCTACTGGCCATTACCACATACCATGACTATGAGATTTGGAAAATGTATTTCAAAACAGGCTTCCTTAATGGGAACCTTCACGAAGATGTCTACATGACACAGCCTGAAGGGTTTGTGACTCCAAATGATTCCAATAATATATGAAAGTTGCAAAAATCTATTTATGGATTAAAGTAAGAATCCAGGTCATGGAACATTCATTTTGATGAAGTCATAACAGAATTTGGTTTTATAAAGAATGAATGTGAGCCTTATGTCTATAAATGGTTTAGTGGGAGTGCAATTGTTTTCTAAATAGTATATTTTAATGACATATTACTTATTGGAAATGAAATACCAATCTTACAATCTATTAAGGCATGATTGAATAAATTCTTCTCTATGAAGGAATTGGATGAGGCATCATATATTCTTGGGATCAAGATCCATCATGATATATCCAAGAGATTGTTGGATCTAAGTCAAAGTACAGATGTTGACAAGATACTGAATAGATTCGGTATGGAACAATCCAAGAGGGTATTGTTTCCAAAGTCACATTCCATTCATCTTTCTAAGAAAATGTTTCCTCATATACATGAGGAAAGAAAGATAATGGAAAGGATTCCATATGCGTCAGGGATTGGGTTAGTCATGTATGATGTGCTATGTACTAGGCTAGATGTCTCGTATGCATTGATTGCGGTAGGAAGATATCAAGCAGATCTTGGTGACCACTGTTGGATGGAAGTTAAGACTATCCTTAAGTATCTGAGGTGTACTAAGGATATATTCATGGTTTATAGAGGAGATAAAGAACTATTCATCATAGGATATGCAAATTCTATTTTCCAAACTGATCAAGATGACATGAAGTCGCAAACGGGATACATTTTCACTTTGAATAGAGGTGTTGTGAGCTGGAAGAGCTCAAAGTAAGGTGTGTTTATAGATTCTATAGTATATTCCGAGTATATCATAGATTCTAAGGCAGCTAAAGAAGTAGTTTGGATGAAAATATTAGTCTAAGAGCTAGATGTGGTTCCTAATAGTAAAGATCACATCACACTCTATTGTGATAATACTTCAGTGGTGGCTCTCACAAAAGAGTCAAGGTCTCATCAGCAGATGAATCATACACTACGGAAGTATCATATCTTGAGGGATTTTTCTTAGAGAGGTGAAGTTACATTGAGTAGTATTTCCATGGAAGAAAATGTGGTGGACCCCTTGACTGAAGACTTGACTTAGTAGAAATATGATCATCATGTGAGGTCTAGCATACTAAAAGTCGTAGGCAGTTGGCTCTAGTCCAAGTGGGAGTTTGTTGGAGTTGGTGTCCTAGAACCAGTTGTTATACTTTTATTACATAAATATTTAATTTATTTAAATATTAAACATTTAATTACATATTGTTCATTGTTCTGTATGAATATGATGCAATTATGTCCTGGAGTATTTTTCGCATTGATAAGGTCATAGTTGTTCCCTGCTATGATGAGAAACTTGAAGTGCTATGACAGTATCCTTAAATATATTTTTGTGGTTGGATGACATACTATTATGGGACACATAATATATAGATCATCAGGTGTGAGTACTCATAAGAATATGAGACTTATTCTCATGAAGTTCGTACTTAGAAATATTCAAGATGGGAGATTATGATAATAGACCCACCAGTAGAAATTTCACATGTTTTGGTGTCATAGGATATTCCTATATGCGAGTATGTGTAATGGTCCTTATACTTTAATATTATCATTAATAAATGTCACGACATGTGCACTTTGATTTACTGATGAAAATTGTCATGCCATATGTTGGCAAAAGTAGGTTACATTGGGTGCATCACAAATGACATGTTATTAATGGATAAGTCGAGAAAGGATTTGTCCATTCCATTTAAAAAAGTTGATATCTCATCCCTTTGATTGAAATAGAAATTTCACCCTAAATTCCATGGTCATGGTGTAACGATGAGTTTATTTCAGGTAGTCAAAGAATGACATATCAAGCATATAGGTTGATGACACTATCATAAAACCTGCTTGATGAGATATTGTGACAAAGGGATTATATTACCCAATTAGTGTTTTTATGTGGATGTCATCATTACAACTTTATGTTCTTTGTCTTGGGTGTCTCAACTCGTTGCTAGACAGTAATATTGGACTTTAGGAAAGCCCACCAAATGCCAACAAGAAAGAATCCTAGAGTGTTACACGCTAAGTGTTTTTAGTGGTCTCGATTAAATTCTCTTTGAATTTAATTAATAGAATAAATATTATTCTCAAGATTGAGGAATAATTTTATTCAAGTTAAAATGATCACATAAATTAAATAAATAATTATTCACTGGATCATGAATAAAATTTATTTATTTATTTTATTTAAAATTTAATAAATATTTATTTATTGGTTTGTGAATAGAATATTTATTTAAGAGAATAAAATATTTATTTGGGTGTTCAATAAATAGAATAGGAGTTCGAACAAACCAAGACTATGTCCGGTGATAAATTAATTATTTACAAGTTGATAAATATTATTTTTCCAGGTGGCACATACTAATAATATTGTTATCTTATGTGAATTGGGATTTCATTTATGGTTCCATTTTGCGCAAGTTAGTGCACCACAAATAATAATGTTGTTGTTGTAATTAAGTGGCATGGGTTTTCTATAAGGGTTACAATTATATTTAATAGTTGATATGTAATTAAATATTGTAAATGAAACCCCATATCAATTAATAGATGGGTATGTCTATTGTTCCAAACACCTGGTGATGCTAGAGAATTGTTGAGCCAAATATTTTCTCTCTCAAATCCTCTCCTCTCTCTCTCTATCAAGAATGAGAAAATTTATTCAAGACCAAAGAATGAGTGATCAAAATCAATTGATGAAAGACATTCAATTCTACACGCTAGTACCTGGAGAACGAGTGGCATTGATCAGAGACCATTGGAGCATATATGGATCACCTCTAGAGGTATTCTACTTTGGATCCTCATGAGTGCAATGAAGCCAATCTAGAAGGGTCATTTCAGATGATCAAATATTATCAACGAAGAAAGTACCAAAGACCCAGGTATTTAATTTATTTAGAAATTAATTAAATTAATTATAAACATGATGTGTAAGATCCTATCTCAAGGTTTTGGTGTTTTTCTTTCTTTGTCTAAATATTTGATTTAAATCTGTGGATACTATCATTCATTGTCGTATTGATCCCGAATTGGTCATTGATTATGGAAAAAGCAAAGTTGGGCCCTCCCAACTTCGTGCTTCCACTGCATTTGGATCCTTAAAAAGACCAATCCCGACCCCACCTAGCTTATCTCAGCCAAAAATGCATTGTAATGTATCAAAATGAATTAGATCTAGCCTAAAAAATTGAAATTGTACTAAACCATACAAAACTAACCTAAAAATATCCAAACCAAACAAGATAACCCCAAATAAACTGAAACAATATTGAACTAAACCAAACTAAATTGATATAACTATATTTTACTCAAAGAAAATTAAGACTTACTGAATCAACATAAATTGAATGGAATAAAACATAACAGAACTAAAGAAACCCAAACATAATCAACCTGACCTGATCTAAGTCGAACTGAACTGAACACCCTTGAATAAACTTCAATTGATATAAGCCAAAGAGATAAAAATATAATTGAACTAAACCTCGCTAAATATAATTGAACCTAAGAAACCAAACAAAATGGAACCGATTAAAAGAAAATAAAATTGAAATAAACTAAATCAACATGAACCAAAATGACATAAATAGAATGAAAAAAATGAATTAACCCAAATTAATGTGAAATAAATTAAACAAAATCAAATCAAACCCAACCAAATCAATATGATATAAATCAAGTAAAATGAAACTAACACTACCAAAGTTGATCAAAATAATCCAAAGAAAATCAAATCACATTGTGCTGATTTGAAATAAACTAAACTGAATAAATTTAATTAAAATTAAACTTAAAATAAAGAGAACAAAATAGATCAAACCAACCTAAACAGACATAACTCAAACTTAGTTTAACCAAACAAAACTAAACCATATTAAAAAAAATAGAATAGAGTTGAACCAACCCCATTAAAACCAAATTGATCCAAAATGAATGGATCCAAACTAACACAACTGAACCCAAACTAATATAACCCTAACTAACCTTCTCTAATAAAATTAAATTTAACTGACATAAATCAAAAAAATGTGAATGAAAATTAATTTAACCAAACTAATGAAGCTTCAACTTAACCAAACTGAATTCACTTAAACTAACCTAAAATGAACTGACTTGGACCAAATTGAGTAGAAGACTAAAAAAATTGTACTAAACTAAAAAAAACCAAGAATGAACCTACTTTAAATTAACCAAGTTTAAATGAACATATCCCTAAAACACAATATTAAGAAAATAAAATCTAATAAAACTAGATTAAAATATATAAAACCATACTAGAAAAATATATAACTAACTTAAATAGACCCAAACCAAACCAAACCAACATGAATCGAACTTAAGGTACATGATACTAACAAGAAAAACCTAAACAGTACCAAAACATACCTATAATGGCTCAGACCCCTCCGGTCCATTCCTTTGTTGAAATCGATGTGGTCAACACGACGCGCGTTATAATGATAATTTTTAATAGTGATGATAACGTAAAAATATGTTAAATAATAATGATGATGACATAAATTGTGTGATTAATTAAACTAAAAAGATAACAATCATGATAAAATGATTTAATGGGTGTTATTATTATTAATGACGTGAAGTGGGAAGGTGTGTGACCCATTAGACGTTGATAAATGAAACATGCGGTTTATTATTAATTGAGTAATTGTTGAAATTAAATTTTAATAATAATAATGGGTGTTGTGTTATTAATATTATTCATAATATTAATAATAATGAGAAATTAATGAAATGAGTCATGGTATTTATTGCAAAAAAATAAATTAAGATGCACAGTGGAAGCATGGTGGTGCGTTAATAAAATTAAAGGTGAGTTTTTTATTATTATTATGTTAAATAATAATAATAATGGTGGCGTAAAAATATGTTGGGTTTATTAAATTGAATGGTTTGAATTTAATAAAATTTGTTTCAATATAATTAGTGTGAAATAAAAATAAATAGAATTAAATAATTAAATTGACGGATGTTATGCAACATTGATGTGGCATAGTCAGATTCAGATATCCAACGGGGTGGTTTAACGTGGTCAATGCAATGAGCATAAATATTATCATTATTAAAAATAATAACGATGATGAGTTAATAAAATAAGTTGATGAATTGTTATTATTATTGAAAAACAATAAATAACAATGATGGCGTAAAACTATGTGTGAGAGGTTAATGAAATTAAATGTTTTAAAAAGGGTTTGCATATCTAAGTTATATTAATTTTGTTTTTTCATTTAATTCAATTAAATGAAATGGTTTTGATTCGCATGGAATGGTTTTAGTTTAATATGAGAATAATTATGGTAATCTAATTTAATGGGATTAAATTAGAACATTAATGATGGGTGTTATTAATATTAATGTTATTAATAATGACATTGAAGTGAGATTAGAGAGAGATTACAAAGTGATGGAATAATAAAGAAAATAATAAAAACCATAAAGTAATGAAGGTTGGGGCGTGTTGGGAATGGAATGAGGAAGGGGAGGCGCCACTTTAGTTGGAGAATGAGAGAATTGTGGAAGAATTAATGATATAGGAGAGATAAAGAGTTAAAGGAAATAAAGATTTATAATTTAATGCAATAAAATAAATAAAGTTAAAAAAAGGAAACCAATCAAGTGGTGGGGCATGGTTGACATGGATTCAAATAGGGGCCTTTTGTTTTGGTGGGGTTTGGATTTTGGATATGAGGATTTAAGAAATTAAATTAAATTAAATTAAAAAAAAATATAATAATGTTATTATTATTTTCGTTGGGTAAACCGTGTTTCGTACGTAACTTCTTTGTGTGA
Source organism: Viscum album (assembly GCA_963277665.1). Lineage (NCBI taxonomy): Eukaryota > Viridiplantae > Streptophyta > Magnoliopsida > Santalales > Viscaceae > Viscum > Viscum album. The sequence continues at coordinate 1,945,583,469 of OY728161.1, read as the reverse complement.
CCTCGGTTTTACGAACCATCAGGGACAGTGTGACCCTGACTTCGAGATGGAAATTATGAGTCCAATATTGGATGTCTTTTTCGGGTTTTCAGATCGGGTACCTGAAATGCTTGTGAATTAATAGATTTAATATTATTATTAAATCTTTGACACGTCATAACTCCCGTGTGCGACGTCCAATTGACTTCTCATCAGTGGCGATGTGATTTTATAATTAATACAGTCAATTCAAGTCTAATGTTGGATATTAAATTATGGTTCATGGCTCGGGTCCAAGAGACACCCAATAATAATAATATCATTATTATTACGGGATCTTGTATCCAACGTATCTCCCTCATACAGTATTGGATTGACGAACCGTCATCACCAGAATAACCCTGAAATTATGATGGTCATTTTATGACCAATAATGAATACCTTTTTATGAATCATGTCTTGGGTCAATTAAACACCTATTATTAATTGAAGTTATTATTATCATTAAACGCATGGAAACTGCGTGGCATGTTGTGTGTTGACCAGTCAAACAATGTAACAGTTGTACAGTCACGTCGTGTATTCATTAATACACGCTGCATACCGTTTTACCTTTTTGTTGCCTATATAAGAGAGGGTCACATGTTATTTATGGACCTATCTTCTTTTCTGCATGGTGACGCTCCCGGATGACCTAGAGGCCTTCCTCCTAACTTCTTCATCTGTACTCTGATTGTCGATCTGTTAGTGACTACGGGATCGTGTCAGCGAGGAGAACATCGTACACCCTGTTCTTTTCCATATTCTTCGACTTCCCCTCTGCAGTTTCCAACTGAGGAGACTACTGATAATTGATGGTAATGACGGTCTTTGATGAACGACTCTAAAAAGGTATGTTAAACCTCTGTTATTGTATTCTCTTTCTGATCCTACTTATCCCATTTTCTTTCCATGATACGGCATGTGATCTCTGTGTTGATGGAGTTTCTTGTGTTGTTGATTCGGTGGTGCCGCAACGTCCTTAGTGGGTGCATTCGTTCTGGGAGAAGCCTTGTGATCGTGGTGGTCGTGTTCATAGAAGGACATCAGAACCTGTTGAGGTAGGGATCTTACCTTCATCTCTCTAGATTGTGCATCATGGGGGAGGGTGTTTTTTCCCAACACTTCTATTAGTGGATGGTTATTAGCTTCTTTATGCTCCCTTTCCCAGGAATCCCAAGTATCTTCGGGCAGGCTATGATGGCATGAGGTCCATTATTAGCCCAAGAATCTTCGGGTAGGGTAGCACTACTGGAAACAGAGGATTTCCCAACGGTTCTAAACTGTTGGGAAAGGCTGTAGAACCGTTAGTATATGTTATACCAATGGTTTTGCAGATCATAGGGAAGTAAGCTGTTGGGAAAGCTTTTCCCAATGGTTTACAGTGAACCGTTGGGATAGGGTGGAGAAAAACTACCTTATCCCAACGGTTTGGGTAAACCGTTGGGAAAGCTTTTCCCAACGGTTTACAACCGTTGGGGAAGGGTAAAGAAAAATAACCCAGGTTTTCCCAATGGTTTTCTCAAACCGTTGGGAAAATCACAATGTCACCTCTTTCCCAACGGTTTCTAAACCATTGGGAAAAGTATTTTACCAACAGTTCCATGAACCGTCAGTAAAACAGTAGCAAGATATGATATTCCACGGTTTAAAACTGTTGGCATAGCCTTTGCTGGGCAAATTGCACAGCAGCTCTGCAATTTTTCCAGCAGCTCTCCAATTTTCCCACCAGGTCTCATTTTTCGGTTCCCCCTCATTTTCAATCATTATACCTGAAATAAACTAACACATATATATACAATTATTTTAGCTCCAATAACCAACTAACACATACATATAGAGAACAAATTCATACACATTTAACATATAATGCTGGAACTATACACATCTATAATTAAATTAGAATTCATAACGTAATTATAAACATACATAATTCATTTAGAATTCAATTTAAAATTTAGATGACAATTATATGGGGAATCCGGAAGTCAATTCATAATTTGATCGGTTTTTTGTATACCATATATTTTTACCTGAAATGATGTCCATTTTAAATAAAATACATACACCTGGAGTTATACCGGACACACCATACCTCGGATTGAGGCGGGGTTGACTCGTACACGTCACATATGACCCATGGATTGTTCTCCTAAAGTTTCAACGGAAACCGAATGTGTTTGTTCAGTTTTCTGTATGCCAGTTTATGTTTTTCAATTAAAATGACGTCCTTTTGAAACAGAAGACAGACACTTTGAGTGGTTTCAGCCTCACCACATCTTAGATTGAGTCAGGGTTGATTCTTACACGTCACATATGACCCATGAATAGTTCTCCTAAAGTTTCAATTGAAACTGAATGAGTTTGGTAGGTTTTTCGTATGTACTTAAAATGTTGTTCATTTTAAGAAAAATAGAGACACTTAGAGTGATTCCGGCCACACCGTACCTCAGATTAAGGTGGGGTTGACTCGTACATGTCACGTATGACCCATGGATCATTGTGCTAAAGTATCGACACAATCTGAATGCGTTTGGTTAGCTTTCCGTATGTCGGTTGATGTTTTTCACTTCAAATAACGTCCTTTTGAAACAAAAAACAGACACTTTGAGTGGTGGCGGCCACACCGTGCCTCGGATTGAGGCGGGGTTGACTCGTACACGTCACATATGACCCATGGATCGTTGTGCTAAAATATCGACACAATCTAAATGCTTTTGGTCAGTTTTCCATATGCCAGTTGATGTTTTTCAATTAAAATGACGTCCTTTTGAAATAAAAGGCATACACTTGGAGTGGTGCTGGCCACACTGCATCTCAGATTGAGGCGGGTTTGATTCGTACACATCACATATGACCCATGAATTGTTCTCATAAATTTTCAACAGAAACCGAATGCGTTTGGTCAGTTTTCCGTATGTACTTAAAATGTTATCCATTTTAAACAAAAGAGAGTAACTTAGAGTGATTCTAGCCACACCGTGCCTCTAATTAAGACGGGGTTGACTCTTACATGTCACATTTAACTCATGGATTATTTTTCTAAAGTATCAACACAATCTGAATGCGTTTGGTTTCTTTTCCGTATGCCAATTGATATTTTTCACTTAAAATGATGTCCTTTTGAAACAAAAGACAGACACTTTGAGTGATGGCGGGAACACTGTGCCTCGTATTGAGGCTGGTTTGACTCGTACACATCACATATGACCCATGGATCGTTTTTCTAAAGTATCGACACAATCCGAAAGCGTTTGTCGGTTTTCCGTATGCCAGTTGATGTTTTTTAATTAAAATGACGTCCTTCTGAAACAAAAGGCAGACACTTTGAGTGGTGGCAGCCACACCATGCCTCGGATTGAGGTGGGGTTGACTCGTACACATCACATATGACCCATGGATCGTTTTTCTAATGTATCAACACAATATGAATGTGTTTGTTCAGTTTTCCGTATGCCAGTTTATGTTTTTCAATTAAAATGGCGTCCTTTTGAAATAGAAGACAGACACTTTGAGTGGTGTCAGCCACACCGTGTCTCAGATTGAGGCGGGGTTGATTCTTACATGTCACATATGACCCATGAATCGTTCTCCTAAAGTTTCAATGGAAATAGAATGCGTTTGGTCGGTTTTCCGTATGTACTTAAAATGTTGTCCATTTTAAGCAAAAGAGAGCCACTTAGAGTGATTCCGGCCACACCGTTCCTCATATTTAGACGGGGTTGACTCGTACACGTCACATATGACCCATGGAACGTTGTGCTAAATTATCGACACAATCCAAATGCGTTTGGTCAGTTTCCCGTATGTCAGTTGATGTTTTTCACTTCAAATGACGTCCTTTTGAAACAAAAGACAGACACTTTGAGTGGTTGCAGCCACACCGTGCCTCAGATTGAAGCGGGGTTGACTCGTACATGTCACATATGACCCATGGATCATTGTTCTAAAGTATCGACACAATCCGAATGCGTTTGGTCGGTTTTCCGTATGCCAGTTGATGTTTTTCAATTAAAATGACGTCCTTTTGAAACAAAAGGCAGACACTTTGAGTGGTGGCGGCCACACTACGCCACATATTGAGGCGGGGTTGACTCTTACAAGTCACATATGACCCATGGATAGTTTTTCTAAAGTATCGACACAATATGAATGCGTTTGGTCGGTTTTCCGTATGCCAGTTGATGTTTTTCAATTAAAATGACGTCCTTTTGAAACAAAAGGCAGACACTTTGAGTGGTTCTGGCCACAACGCACCTCGGATTGAGGCGGGGTTGACTCGTACATGTCACATATGACCCATGGATATTTATCCTAAAGTTTCAACGGAAACCGAATGCGTTTGGTTGGTTTTCCTTATGTACTTAAAATATTGTCCATTTTAAACAAAAGAGAGACACTTAGAGTGATTTTGGCCACAACGTGCCTCCAATTAAGACGGGGTTGACTCGTACACGTCACATTTGACCCATGGATTGTTTTAATAAATTATTGACACAATCTGAATGCGTTTGGTCGCTTTTCCGTATGTCATTTGATATTTTTCACTTAAAATGACGTCCTTTTGAAATAAAAGATTGACACTTTGAGTGATGGCGGCCACACCGTGCCTCAGATTAAGTCAGGGTTGACTCGTACACATCACATATGACCCATGTATCGTTGTGATAAAGTATCGACACATTCCGAATGCGTTTGTCGGTTTTTAGTATGCCAGTTGATGTTTTTCAATTAAAATGGCGTCCTTTTGAAACAAAAGGCAGACACTTTGAGTGGTGGCAGCCACACCACGCCTCGGATTGAGGCGGGGTTGACTTGTACACATCACATATGACCCATGGATCGTTGTGATAATGTATCAATACAATACAAATGCGTTTGTTCAGTTTTTTGTATGCCAGTTTATGTTTTCTAATTAAAATGACGTCCTTTTGAAATAGAAGACAGACACTTTGAGTGGTGCCGGCCACACCATATCTCGGATTGAGGCGGGGTTGATTCGTGCACGTCACATATTATCCATTAATCGTTCTCCTAAATTTTCAATGGAAACCGAATGCGTTTGGTCAGTTTTCCATATGTACTTAAAATGTTGTCCATTTTAAGAAAAAGAGAGCCACTTAGAGTGATTCCAGCCACAATGTGCCTCATATTAAGGCGGGGTTGACTCGTATATGTCACATATTACCCATGGATCATTGTTCTAAAGTATCAACACAATATGAATCCTTTTGGTTGGTTTTATGTATTCTAGTTGATGTTTTTCAATTAAAATGACATCCTTTTGAAGCAAAAGGCAGACACATTGAGTGGTGGTGGCCACACCGCGCCTCGGATTGAGGCTGGGTTGACTCGTACACGTCACATATAACCCATGGATCGTTGTGCTAATGTATAGACACAATCCAAATGTATTTTTCGGTTTTCCGTATGCCAGTTGATGTTTTTCAATTAAAATGACGTCCTTATGAAACAAAAGGCAGACACTTTGAGTGGTGGCATCCACACCGCACCTCGGATTGAGTTGGGGTAGACTTGTACAAGTCACATATGACCCATGGATCGTTGTGCTAATTTATCGACACAATCCAAATGCGTTTGTTTGGTTTTCTGTATGCCAGTTTATGTTTTTCAATTAAAATGATGTCCTTTTGAAACAGAAGATAAACACTTTGAGTGGTGTCGACCACACCACGTCTCAGATTGAGGTAGGGTTGATTCGTATATGTCACATATGACCCATGAATCGTTCTCCTAAATTTTCAATGGAAACCGAATGCGTTTGGTCAGTTTTCGGTATGTACTTAAAATATTGTCCATTTTAAGAAAAAGAGAGCCACTTAGAGTGATTCCGGCCACACCGCACCTCGAATTGAGGCAAGGTTGACTCTTACATGTCACATATGACCCGTGGATCTTTGTGCTAAAGTATCGACACAATATGAAAGCGTTTGTCATTTTTCCGTATGCCAGTTGATGTTTTTCAATTAAAATGACGTCCTTTTGAAACAAAAGGCAGACACTTTGAGTGGTGAAGGCCACACCATGCTTTGTATTGAGGTGGGTTTGACTCGTACATGTCACATATGACCCATGGACCATTTTACTAATGTATAGACACAATCTGAATGCGTTTGGTCGGTTTTCTGTATGCCAGTTAATGTTTTTCAATTAAAATGACGTCCTTTTGAATCAAAAGGCAGCCACTTTGAGTGGTTCCGGCCACACCGCATCTCAGATTGAGGCGTTGTTGATTCTTACACGTCACATATGACCCATGAATCATTCTCCTAAAGTTTCAACGGAAACCGAATGCGTTTGGTCTGTTTTCCGAATGTACTTAAAATGTTGTCCATTTTAAGAAAAAGAGATCCACTTAGAGTGATTTCGGCCACACCGTGTCTTAGATTAAGGCGGGGTTTACTCATACACGTCACATATGACCCATGGATCATTATTCTAAAGTATCGACACAATCCAAATGCGTTTGGTCAGTTTTTCGTATTCCAGTTGATGTTTTTCACTTAAAATGATGTCCATTTTAAACAAAAGAGAGACACTTAGAGTGATTCTGGTCACAAATGCCTCAGATTGAGGCGGGTTTGACTCGTACACGACACATATGACCCATGGATCATTGTGCTAATGTATCGACACGATCCCAATGCATTTGTTCGGTTTTCCGTATGTCAGTTTATGTTTTTCAATTAAAATGACGTCCTTTTGAAACAGAAGACAGACACTTTGAGTGGTGTCGGCCACACCGAGTCTCAGATTGAGGAGGGGTTGATTTTTACACGTCACATATGACCCATAAATCGTTCTCCTAAATTTTCAATGGAAACCAAATGCGTTTGGTCGGTTTTTCATATGTAATTAAAATGTTGTCCATTTTAAGAAAAAGAGAGCCACTTAGAGTGATTCTGGCCACAATGCGCCTCGTATTGAGGTTGGGTTGACTTGTACACGTCACATATGACCCATGGATCGTTGTTCTAAAGTATCGACACAATCTGAATGTGTTTTTCAGTTTTCCGTATGCCAGTTGATGTTTTTCAATTAAAATGACGTCCTTTTGAAACAAAAGGCAGACACTTTGAGTGGTATCAGCCACACCACGTCTCGAATTGAGGCGGGGTTGACTCGTACACATCACATATGACCCATGGATCGTTGTTCTAAAGTATTGACACAATTCGAATGCGTTAGGTCAGTTTTCCGTATGCTAGTTGATGTTTTTCAATTAAAATGACGTCCTTTTGAAACAAAAGGCAGACACTTTGAGTGGTGCCAGCCACACCGCACCTCGGATTGAGGCGGGGTTGATTCGTACATGTCACATATGACCCATGGATCATTCTTATAAAGTTTCAATGGAAACCCAATGCGTTTGGTCGGTTTTCCGTATGTACTTAAAATTTTGTTCATTTTATGAGAATCTTCATGTGTCTATTAGTGGAATGGTATTTACTTAAAATCTTGTGGATATTTATATAAAAATTTTTTATATCATTCTTATTATGGATTAGATTTTAGTTTATAATGCTATGAAACATTTCGGAGCTAACAATGTCATGCCCAATGAATACATCTCTTTTATAACATACCAAGAATCTATGATATTGATTAGATATGTAAATGTGATTTACATTGATTATCATGATGAAAATAAATAAAATATATATTATAGATTTTCTAGTATTAAATGAAATCAAGGAGGGTGGGGGGGCTGTCCGGCGGGACTGTCTGGGGGGCTGTCCGGTGGGTGTCCGGGGGGTTGTCCGGGGACCAAGGAGGAGGGTGGGGGGGCTGTGCGGGGGGTTGTCCGGGGTCCAAGGGAGAGGGTGGGGGGGCTGTCCGGGGGGCTGTCTGGGGGGCAGTCTGGGGGTTGTCCGGGGTCCAGGGAGGAGGGTGGGGGGGTTGTTTGGTGGGGCTGTCTGGGGGGTGTTTGGGGGGTTGTTCGGGGTCCAAGGAGGAGGGTGGGGGCTGTCTGGGGGGCTGTCCGGGGGGCTGTCTGGGGTCCAAGGAGGAGGGTGAGGGGGCTGTCTGGGGGCTATTCAGGGGGCTGTCTGGGGGCTATCTGGGGGTGTTCGGGGGGTTGTCTGGGTTCCAAAGAAGAGGGTGGGGGATGTTTGGGGGGCTGTCTGGGGGGCTGTCCGGGGGGTTGTCTGGGGTCCAGGGAGGAGGGTGGGGGGGCTGTCCGGGGGGCTATTCGGGGGGCTGTCTGGGGGCTCTCCAGGGGTGTTCAGGGGGTTGTCTGGGGTCCAAGGAAGAGGGTGGGGGCTGTCTGGGGGGCTGTCTGGGGGTTTGTCTGGGGTCTAGGGAGGAGGGTGGGGGGCTGTCCGGGGGGCTGTTCGGGGGGCTGTCCAGGGGCTATCCGGGGGGTGTTCGGGGGGTTGTCCGGGGTCCAAGGAAGAGGGTGGGGGGCTGTTCGGGGGGCTGTCTGGCGGGGATGTTCGGGGTCCAGGGAGGAGGGTGGGGGTTGTCCAGGGTCCAGGAAGGAGGGGGGTTCCCAAACACATAACCACTAAAAGACAACAACATCCATAAAAACAAATAATATATAAAAATAACTCAACTCCAATAATATACTACGAGTCTAGATAAAACCAACAACTAGAATAGATTAAATATCAAATCTCAGTAATATCAGTCAAAAATGTAATGGATCAACTTGTCCCACATCACCATCACCATCATCTCCATCATCATCACCCTCATCCTCATCCCCATCATCGTCCTTACCCTCCACTCCCTCACCCTCCTCCTCATCCTCGCCCTCGCCACCCGCCTCGCCCTCCTCCTCTCCCTCCTCTTCCGCATCAGACTCCTCGCCATCATCATCGTTAAGCTGGACATCATCCTGACCACCACTAGAACTGCCACCTAGTGCACCATATATAAAACGTATCGATGACATATACTCATCAAAAGCTGGGATGGCCTCTGCTGTAAGTGTAGGACGTATAACTTCAATAAATTTCATAAACGCATTATTTTCCCTAGCAGACTATTCTGCCATCTCTGTGGCCCTTTTCTCGGCATGTGTTGCTTGTTCCCTAACTTGCTGCAGCTCAGTGGAACTATAGCTCATACCTGAGGAGGGCTAATACCTCGTCGGGGCTATTCTAGGTCGACAGCATACTCTGCCAGAATGCTCCTCTCCCAAGACCTAATGTAAGTGATCTGTTGGCCCAAAATTGTCTGGTTCTTGGGCATCGAGGGCCTATAAAGCAGCCTTTTACAAATATAAATATATCATTAAGTTACAAAATAGATATTAAAATATAAATTCAACAGATTAAAACTTACAATCTGCTACTGAGTCGCTTCGTTAACGGCACTTCTATCCTTTTTCCGTCTACTTGATCAAAACAGTTTTGCTCGAGGCACACGTCCTTCAATATTTTGTATTTTCCTCTACAATATCATTGAAAACTAAAGTTATATAAAAACTTTAGAAAAATATTAAATAATTGAAGAAACAAAAGAAAGTGTAAGGCGTAAAGAAAACTTATAAACAATTGTCATACCTGCTTCCTCTCATGATCAGGCATCGTAGTGCATCCCAATGTGTGGAGTAATAATCCAATATTATTATTTTCTCAACAACTCCATAATAACCCACATTTTCAAATCGCGGTCTACTATCTGATGCACTAGAATAACAATCTGTTGTGGTAGTAACCATAACACCATCATGTTGTGTTCTAATGTTCTTTTCTCGTTCAGTGACAATAAATTTGTATCCATTGATAACAATTGATTTACAGTCACGAACCACGGTATTAGGACCAAAAACCAAAGCTCTTATTTCCTCAGAGATAGAGTCAGCAGACAAAATCAATACCTGCAATATAAATGACTATTAAACTTAATTAAATATTGATATAATTATTTTAAACATTAATTTTTTTATACCTTCAATTTTAACCAAGTAGAAAACTCTTTTCTATGCAAAGTATCTCTCCTTACCAAAGATAAAGAACGATGCTTCCTATTTATCATTATTTTATATTCCTTGTAGATAAAAAATATGAATATTTTAACAGATATATATGTAAGATATACATAATCAATTTATTTACCTGATATAGTCATCGAACAAATCACAGTTGAACAAAACTGTGCGATGTGACATCTCTCGCTCTTCATGGCTTAATGTCTTCAATGTATATGATCCAGGAATTCCTCCTGTTTGAAGAAGTGATGGAAAACTGGGTTCAATTTTCTCATACTTTTCTTCTTCATTTCTCATTGGTTTGTTCAATCTTGTAGTAATATCAGACAAATACATCGAGAAGAAATCCATACATTCTTGAGCCAAGTAACCGTTCACGATAGAATCTTCGGGATGATTTCTGTTTTGGACATAATACTTTAATGTGAACATATTTCTTTCAGTTGGATACATCCAACGAAAAAAAAACAGGTCCTCCGAGAAGTATTTCAGTGGGAATATGGATAGTCGGATGCAGCATTCATGTGAAAAATGATGGAGGAAATATTTTCTCCAAATCACACAAAATTAATGGGGCATCTGTCAACATATTTTGCAAGAAAGACTTGGACAACTTCTTAGCACAAAGATCTCTAAACAAATGGCACAACTGAATAACATCCACCCTTACATTATTGGACAAAAGATAACGGATTTCTATTGGAAGCAACTCATGTAGTAGAACGTGATAATCATGAGTCTTCAAATATTTTAGCTTCAACTCTCTTCCATTGACCCATTTAGATATGTTGCTTGAATAGCCATCAGCAACTCTAATAGTTTCTAATAATTCCAGAAATTGTTTTTTTTTGTAGGTGTCATCACATAATAAGCACATGGAAGTTGCTATTTATTTTCACTGATACGTATAGGATGTAATTCTGGTCTGATGCCCCAATCCACCAAGTCACTCTGAGATCGTAAATCATCTTTTGTCTTCCCCTTGACATTTAGAAGAACTGAGAGTAACATTTCACATATATTCTTTTCAATATGCATTACGTCTAAGCAATGACGTAAAAAATTGGTTGACCAATAAGGAAAATAAAAAAAGATACTCCTCTTCCTCCAATTGTAACAGGTTTCAGTGGAAACATTCTTTCTCTTTCCAGATTTCATTTGACCCTTCCCGAATGAAAAACTGAAATCTTTTAATTCATTAAGCACATCAGTTCCAGACATATGTTGAGGTGGATCATCGGTCTCTATGGTATTATCAAATCTTTGATGATTCATTCTATATGGATGATCCTTTGGAAAGAATCGTCGATATACTATAAAACTGAAACTACAGTGATGTTTCAGTCTTCTGGATCGTGTATTCTTTATACAAATTGGACATGACAATTTTCCCTTTGTGCTCCATCCAGACATCATTGCATAAGCCAGAAAATCATTGATCGTCCACATAAGCGCAGCATGCATCTGAAATATGTCTTTCGAACATGCATCATATGTATGCACACCCACATCCCAAAGAAGTTTCAACTCTTTTATTAAAGGTTACATGCAGACATCAATATCAATGCCAGGATCAGAAGGACCAGATATGAGTATACTCATGAAAGTGAAAGGTTTTTTCATACACAACCATGGGGGAAGATTATAAATGTGTATAAAAACTGGCCATGTGCTGTGCGAAGTAATCATCTGCCCAAACGGATTAAAACCATCGCATGAAAGACCCATCCTCACATTACGCACGTCAGTTGCAAAATCAGGATGTCAAGTATCAAATCTCTGCCATGAAAATCCATCTGTAGGATGAACCAACTCATCATTAGTCTTCTTCCTCTCAGTAACATGCCATCTCATTTTTATTGATATGTCATCAGACATAAAAAGATTCTGGAGTCTGGGGATCAATGGAAAGTGCCACATTACTTTCTGTGGAACGCGGGATGGTGTTCCATCAGATTTTGACTTCCAGCGGGATGTGCCATATTTAATACAATCATTTTGTTCAACGGTTTCCTCCCAGAATAAACTGCAATCTTTTGGGAAAGCATGAATTTTGTTTCTTGAAAATCTAATTTTCTCAACTAACTTCCATGCCATATAGTGGTTTGAGGGAATATCTGCATCATCTGGAAGTAAATCCTTCAAGAGGGTAAGAATTTAATTGATTGTTGTATTAGAAATCTCATATATAGTTTTCCCATGAAACAATCGGATTAAAAATTCCAGCTTTTTCATTTTATCGCATTGTCGATATACTGGAGTCGTGGCAGCATCATTCAATTTTTTCACCCTATCAATATCATCATTTTCACTAGATGCATTAGTTGTGCTCATATCGAAATCTTCTTGAGTCAAAATCCTTTATTTTTCATGATGACGAATAAACGGAAACCGATCATCTAACAAATTCTCCATTCCAGTCTTTTCATTTCGATCATCACCAATTTGAGATTTCATTTTCTCCCCATTTTGATACCACACAAAGTAGTTTTCTTGAAAACCATTTTTGGTTATGTGGTAGCTGACTTCTTCACGGATCAACCAAGGTCTACCAATACAATTGGAACATGGGCATTGTATGCGACCACTATCTGAAGCATTGTGAAATAAAAAATCTATAAATCTCTTTAAATTGTTTTGAAAATCGCTTGAGATCTGATCAGTTTCATAGATCCAACTTCTGTCCATTCTGTAAAAAGAATTTATATAAGTCATTTTGTCATAAAAAAATCAATAGGATTGAACTTTAATAGAAAATACAATTAAGTAAATGATAAAGGAAGAATTTTCTAGTCGATGTAGTGAAAATCACCCCACCCTCATAAAAGTGAGTATTGGCCAAGAAGGACACATAATATACAGCGTACAATGAGAACCATATTTATTTGACCCTAAATTTATATTAGTACAGTCATCTTAGGGGAAATGGAATATATGATCCTGGTTAACTGATGAATTCAAAAGCTCGTATTCCATATGTTGGACACTATCTAAGGTAAGAAATCATGTGAGGATGAGTTGACATCACTCAATTTCTTACATGCTAGTGAGAATGAAGGCTTAAATTAATGAATTGAGTTCACTGATACCATGTCAATCGTTATACACACCACGTGAACCCTTATACACACCATATGAACCCTTATACCATATCGTCATTATTACAACCATTAATAACAACTTATTAAATAACATCACTAGTTAAAGATAATAAAATTGAACATAAATCAATAATAATATTGGATATATCAAGTAAAATGAAGTCATGCTATCTTACATCATAAATGACCACCCACAACCATGATTAATGACCACAAAGCTCCCCTTTTGGACAAATCAAAAGTGAAAAAAAAACACATAGTTGTAGAAAAAAAACTTCATTTGTGTGAAGAATAATAATCTCATGGTCCTCATGATATTTGAACCACGCAGTCATGATTTTTGAGATGAACTTGTATCCATGAAACCATATGAGAAACACGATTCAATACATGCATTTTTCTGATTTTCCCAAGAATTTTGAGTAACCCCAAATCAGTGAAAATGGTCATTGTGTTTTAAAAAGGTGATTGAATAACACATGTACGATGTCGAAGGCAGAATGATTAATGGTTATATTAGAAAAACTAATATTCACTAATATTACGAATTTGACATTCTGTGAATTAGTTTCATGAAGAAGGAAGAAGTACTAATTAGGGACCACATACTATTTGGAAAAGTTCAAGAAGATACTCCATATGTTCTATTATGCAAAGGATAAGTGAACAGTGTGTCATTTTATATATATATAGATTTTGATAGAAACATGATACATACTTGTTATGTAATACACATAGTGTACAAAAATTAAGATGAACAAGATATTCATGTTTGGAATGATCTTAATGAAAGGAGTGATTTTCATGAAATAATATCAATAAATATTACAAAAAATTTCTTATTAGTTCCTATACATGAAGCTATAATATTTGAAGCAGATTAAAAAAACAATGAATCTTAAAAATTAGAACACAATAAAGAGACACCATGACCTTATAAATGTAAATGTGTAATGAAAACATTAATTGGACATACACCGATATAGGGATTTGAGTACACAATTCGTGGAACAATCATAAAATTTTACAAAAACCCTAAAAATTGGGAATAACGAAATCGTTGAGAATAGAAGGATATGATTTATAAGAGGTGGAACTATATCCTTGATAATATATAGAAGGATTATAACCTGGTAGGTGCTGATCCGATGGAAGATGTGGGGATTGGGAAGTGCTTCTACCAAGGAATCGCTCCAGGAGACGAGAGGAAGGCTTCTGGAATCATGGGGAGGCTGCTGCCTGCATTTTGGTATTTGGGGCTTTTTTCCCAACGGTTCTTAAAAACCGTTGGGAAAAACCAATCTTTCCCAACGGTTTTATAAAACCATTGGGAAAACTAAGGAAAACCCAATCTTTCCCAACGATTTTATGAAACCGTTGGGAAAACTATGTTTTCCCCCCACTTTTCCCAACGGTTTTATGAAACTGTTGGGAAAAGTAAGTTCTTCAAGGTATTTACCAACAGTTTATATAAACTGTTGGGAAAGACAACATATGCCAATGGTTCCTTTGAACCGTTGGTATACAAGTGTTGGAAAAACTCCCCTTTCCAGTAGTGTAGTGTGGTGGTTGGCCCAGGTGTGTGTGGCCAGGTAGTTTCCCAAGTGTCTTCAGGATGAGGCCCAGGTGTCTTTGGGCGTGGCAGTAGATCATCTAGCCCAGGTGTCTTTGGGCGTGGTGTTGGTTGTTCTAGCCTAGGTGTTTGCAGGTGTGTTTACGTGTGACAGTTGTGGCCCAGGTGTTTGCGGGTGGGGTTTGGCAGTGGGACTGCATGAGGATGTGGCCCAGGTGAGTGCGGGCGGGATGAGGCAGTGGGACTGCGGTGAGAATGGAGGGATTGGTCCGATGCATTGGATGTCTTCAATAACTAGTGGGAAGGTGTTGTGGGGTACCCATACTTTGATAACATTACTACTATACTCTATTGACTTGTTTTTCTTGGTGAGTGTGACTGGTGAGGCTGGGTGGATAGATTCCTTGCTAGGTTTTGGTTCTTCTGTTTTCTCACAGGGCATTAGGATGTCTCCCCACTTGTGCATGAGATCTTTAGGTTTCCCTACTGAGTATACTTGTATGCTCACCCTATGTTTGCTTTCAGGTTTTCAGGAGGACTACAGGGACTGTAGGGGACCTTACTAGTCAGGCAGGGGGAGTTGCTACTGGTTGTTGTTGTTGTTTTTCTTTACTTTTGGTACAGTATTTGGAGCTTTTTTGTACTTATGGTTTTGTTTCACTATTGTATAAAGCATGCATATGGGATTGGTTTTGGACTATTTCTATACTTGTTTCTTTTCTTCTTCTTGGTGTTTGACTCATCCTATTTCCCAATATTAAATTAATAAAAAGGGTAATTCCTCCCATATTTGTGAAAAACTCATACCCTTGGTGCTAGTCGCCACTCCGGGGCCTACTGGAGGCGAGACTCGGGGGTCATTATCTCCCTTTCACCATTTCCAGCTCAGGAGGGGCATCTTTGGTGGGAGGGGGTCGTGAAAGAATGGTATCATAGGCCGATGGTTGAGAGATAGGATGGAGTCTGGAGTTAGGCACAGTGAGGATTGCATGGGATGGTAAGGCGACGGTGTTGGTTAATCTTGGTCCGTGACATAGGCCAGGGAAGACCGACTAGGACATGGGATTTTAGGGCCCCCTGTGATCTAATGCAAGGACTCTGAGCCTACTGAACGACCAAGTGAGACTACATTGATTGCAGGGTAGAGACCCTAGGGAAGGTACATGCATCATCATGATTGTGTTTTACTTGATTTGGGTATTCTGGGAAAGAAATTGAAATAAAAATGATAAAATGAAACCTTGATAAAATTTCCTTGCTACCTAGGCTTAGGCATTCTTTGTTTACCATAAAAAATGGCACCTGGACTTCAACCGAGAGGAAGAGGAGTGGGATGCGGACAGTTTCATGCAACAGAAGCGACAACCCTAGCCAGGCCAGAGATTGAGAGAGATGTTTTTGGTTTTACTTAAATGCTCTTGTTTATGTTTTTTTTAAATTCAAGAGCATCGCACTCCTTTGTTGAAACTCATTCTCACCCATGCTTTGGGCCTGGACCTTGTTTTTCATGATTCTATAATGCTAAGTTGTTTCCCTATTTCCTTTAAATGTGTGTGAAGAGTCCTAACATGTGGGGAGAGGAGGACCTGATCCCTAATCGAGACACATTAATGTGGATGTGATTAAACCCATGAAGGCGAGTCAATGCCACCAAAAACAGATAATATCTCGACATGGGAGAAGGAATTCCTCAAGCCATGTGTTCAGGAAATTTATTATTGTTTTGTAAGGTGTTGGGGGTAGTGTAAGTTTGGAAAATCCTAATATATGGAATTCAGAAGACCTAATTCCTAATCAAAATGCATTAATGTGGATGCGATTAAACCTATGCAGGCGAGTCAGTGCCGCCTAAAGCGGATAATATCTTGGTATGGGAGAAGGAATTCCTAACTCATATAATTAGGTTTGTCGGTTGTTTCCTGTTATGACAAGAGCCCTGAGAGGTATCTTGCGGGGTGGTTGTTCGGATCCATTATTTTTTCTGGGTTGGTTTTTAATTCTCGAGGATGAGAATGTTTTGAGAGGTATCTGATGTAATGGCTCGGACCCCTTCGGTCCATTCCTTTGTTGAAATCGATGTGGTCAACACGATGCGCGTTATAATGATAATTTTTAATACTGATGATAACATAAAAATATGTTAAATAATAATGATGATGACATAAATTGTGTGATTAATTAAACTAAAAAGAGAATAATCATGATAAAATGATTTAATGGGTGTTATTATTATTAATGGCGTGAAGTGGGAAGGTGTGTGACACATTAGACGTTGATAAATGAAACATGTGGTTTATTATTAATTGATTAATTGTTGAAATTAAATTTGAATAATAATAATGGGTGTTGTGTTATTAATATTATTCATAATATTAATAATAATGAGAAATTAATGAAATGAGTCATGGTATTTATTATAAACAAATAAATGAATATGCATAGTGGAAGCATGGTGGTGCGTTAATAAAATTAATGGTGAGTTCGTTATTATTATTATTATGTTAAATAATAATTATAATTGTGGCATAAAAATATGTTGGGTTTATTAAATTGAATGGTTTGAATTTAATAAAATTGGTTTCAATTTAATTAGTGTGAAATAAAAATAAATAGAATTAAATAATTAAATTGATGGATGTTATGCGACATTGATGTGGCATGGTCAGATTCAGATAGTTAACGGGGTGGTTTAACGTGGTCAATGCAATGAGTGTAAATATTATCATTATTAAAAATAATAACGGTGATGAGTTAATAAAATAAGTTGATGAATTTTTATTATTATTGAAAAACAATAAATAACATTGATGGCGTAAAACTATGTGCGAGAGGTTAATGAAATTAAATGTATTAAAAAGGGGTTGAATATGTAAGTTATATTAATTTTGTTTTGTCATTTAATTCAATTAAATGAAATGGTTTTGAGTCACATGGAATGGTTTTAGTTTAATATGAGAATAATTATGGTAATCTAATTTAATGGGATTAAATTAGAACATTAATTATGGGTGTTATTAATATTAATTTTATTAATAATGACATTGAAGTGAGATTGGAGAGAGATTACAAAGTGATGGAATAATAAAGAAAATAATAAAAGCCATAAAGTAATGAAGGTTGGGACGTGTTGGGCATGGAATGAGGAAGGGGAGGCACCACTTTGGTTGGAGCATGAGGGAATTGTGGAAGAATTAATGATATTGGAGAGAGAAATAGTTAAAGGAAATAAAGATTTAGAATTTAATGCAATAAAATAAATAAAGTTAAAAAAAAGGAAACCAAACAAGGGGTGGGGTGTGGTTGACATGGATTCAAATAGGGGCCTTTTTTTTGGTGGGGCGTGGATTTTGGATATGGGGATTTAAGAAATTAAATTAAATTAAAAATAATAATAATATAATAATGTTATTATTATTTTTGTTGGGTAAACTGTGTTTCGTATGTAACATCTTCGTGCGACCTCGGTTTTACGAACCGTTAGCGGCAGTGCGACCCTGACTTCGAGACGGAAATTATGAGTCCAATATTGGATGTCTTTTTTCTGGTTTTTGGATTGAGTACCTGAAACTCTTGTGAATTAATATATTTAATATTATTATTAAATCTTCGACACGTCATAACTCTCGTGTGCAACGTTCAATTGAATTCTCATCAGTGGCGATGTGATCCTATAATTAATATGGTCAATTCAACTCTAATGTTGGATATTAAATTATGGTTCGTGACTTGGGTCCAGGAGACACCCAATAATAACAATATCATTATTATTATGGGATCTTGTATCCAACATATCTCCCTCATACAGTATCAGATTGACGAACCGTCAGCACCAGAGTAACCCTGAAATTATGAAGGTCATTTTAAGACCAATGATGAATACCTTTTTATGAATAATGTCTCAGGTCAATTAAACACCTATTATTAATTGAAGTTATTATTATCATTAAACGCATGGAAACCGTGTGACGTGTCGTGTGTTGACCAGTCAAACAATGTAACAGTTGTATGGTCACGTCGTGTATTCATTAATACACACTGCATACCATTTTAACTTTTTGTTTCCTATATAAGAGAGGTTCACATGTTAATTACGGACCTCTCTTCTTCTCTGCACGGTGATGCTCCCGAATGACCTAGAGGTCTTCCTCCTAACTTCTTCATCCGGACTTCGATCGTCAATCTGTCAGTGACTGCGGGATCGTGTCAGCGAGGAGAACATCGTACACCCTATTCTATTACCTCTTCTTCAACTTCTCCTCTGCAGTTTCCAACCAAGGAGACTACTGATAATTGACGAGAACGACGGTCTTTGAAGAAAGAATCTAAAAAGGTATGTTAAACTTCTGTTCTTGTATTCTCTTTCCGATCTTACTTCTCCCATTTTCTTTCCATGCTATGGCATGTGATCTCTGTGTTGAGGGATTTTCTTGTGTTGTTGATTCGGTGGTTCCGCGACGTCCTTGGTGGGTGCAGTCATTCTGGGAGAAGCCTTGTGATCGTGGTGGTCGTGTTCATAGAAGGACATCGGAACGTGTTGAGGTAGGGATCTTACCTTCGTCTCTCTAGATTGTGCATCATGGGGGAGGGTGTTTTTTCCAACACTTCTTTTAGTGGATAGTTATTAGCTCCTTTCTGTTCCCTTTCCCAGGTATCCAAAGTATCTTTGGGCAGGCTGTGATGGCTTGAGGTCCATTATTAGCCCAAGAATCTTCAGGCAGGGTAGTGTGGTGGTTGTCCCAGGTGTGTGCGGGTAGGTGGTTTCCTAAGTGTCTTCGGGATGAGGCCCAGGTGTCTTTGGGCGTGGTAGTAGATCTTCTAGCCCAGGTGTCTTCGGGCATGGCGGTGGTTGTTTTGGCCTAGGTGTTTGTAGGCATGGTTATGTGTGACAGTTGTGGCCCAGGTGTTTTTGGGTGGGGTTTGGAAGTGGGACTGCATGAGGATGTAGCCCAGGTGTGTGCGGGCGGGATGAGGCAGTGGGACTGCGGTGAGAATGGCGGGATTGGTCCGATGCGTAGGATGTCTTCAATAACCAGTGGTAAGGTGGTGTGGGGTACCCATACTTTGATAACATTACTACTATACTCTATTTACTTGTGTTACTTGGTGAGTGTGATTGGTGAGGCTGGGTGGATAGATTCCTTGCTAGGTTTTGGTTCTTCTGTTTTCTCACGGGGTATTAGGATGTCTCCCCACATGTGAACGAGAGATTTAGGTTTCCCTACTGAGTATACTTGTATGCTCACCCTACATTTTCTTTTAGGTTTTCAGGAGGACTACAGGGACTGTGTGAGACCTTACTAGTTAGGCAGGGGGAGTTGCTGCTGGTTGTTGTTGTTGTTTTTCTTACTTTTGGTACAGTACTTGGAGCTTTTTTGTACTTGTGGTTTTGTTTCACTATTGTATAAAGCATGCATATGGGATTGGTTTTGGGTTATTTCTATAATTGTTCCTTTTATTGTTCTTAGTGTTTGACTCATCCTATTTCCCAATCTTAAATTAATAAAAAGGGTAATACCTCCCATATTTGTGAAAAACTCATACCCTTGGTGCTAGTCTCCACTCTGGGGCCTACTGGAGGCGGGACTCGGGGTCATTATCTCCCTTTCACCATTGCCAGCTCAGGAGGGGCATCTTTGGTGGGAGGGGGTCGAGACAATACCAAACCAAATAAAATAGAAATAAATAAAAACTCAACCAAATTAAACTGAATCAAACTGACCCCAATGGACTGTATCTGAACTAAATAAAAAAACAAATTTTAATCAATCCAAACCAAAACCAACCTATTCAAACCATAATGAATATAATTGAACTGGACCAAACTAAATCAAATTGAACTAAATCAAACTAAACTGATAATAAAAGATCAAAATAACACCAAACTAACCAGATTTAAACTAAACTAGGTTAAACTAAATCAAATAAAATAGACCTAGATAAAATAGAATCAAACTAAATTTAACTATTATGTTCTAATTAAATCAAAACCTAACCATAACATATAAAATAGAACCAAACTGAACTATTACAAACTAAATTTAGCTAACATAACCTGATTTTACCCAACTCAAATTAAGAAAATCTTGACCAAATTGAACTAGACTGATCAAAATGAGATAACCCTAAGATACCCAAATAGACCCAATTCTAGTTGAACCAAACTATAAAAAATAAAATCAAAATAAATAAAACCGAAATTAATTAAATTAAATTGAATAAAACCATACTATAATGAACCAATCACACCTAAAAAGACAAAAAATAGAAAAACAATTAAAAGAAATGAATTGAACTAAACTAAACCAAACCAAACTTATCACGAACCAACCCAGGATAACCCCTAAACTGGGAACCTGAGATTGTTCATGATATACCCATGGTCTATCCCTGGTCTCCATGGGTTGATGACAAGAATCATGGGCATCATGACAAAATCACTAGGGAGGATTTATCCTAAGAAATAAAAAAGACGCATGGACTTCTACCAGGAAGCCTGACATGGCTAACCTATACATATGATTCCATGTGTAGAAATATAACTAGAAGGGAAGACTAAAACAAGATAAATAGGGCATAGAAAAAATAAACATCCAATGGATCATAAATAAATATAAATAGAAACAAGATACAAATACAAAGAAGTGACTAGGTCGATACATCTCAGATATAAAAAAAATAAAAATACTCAAAATGATCACTATGTGGCCTCTTGGTCACCATCTATCCTCATAACTAACCCACTCCATGAGAAGACAAGAACCTAAACCTAAACCTATAAAACACCCCGAGTCTACTAATTCCGAGTGGAACAAGTAGGGTTTGGTCATAAAAAACTCATTAGGTGAACACCATAGAGTCTATACATTTCCTTTCCTAAAACAGGCTATAAACACTAGTTTGAAAATATAAGTAGATATAGTCTCTAACCATTTTAAAAAAACAACCACAATCTTACCTTGAAACTATTATTTAAAACCCAAAACATGTTCTTAAATAATCCTTTAGAAAACATTCATAAATCATTCCCTTTTCAAATATCATTTTTAAATCTACACTATTTGAAATTTGTTCCTATTTTAAAGAAAACACCCAACTCACACTAAAGTGTATTGATGAGAATAAAAGGGAGGTTCCACCGTATAAGGAATACATTTTTATAAAATAAGAAACATGATACTAAAAATAAAATAATGTGCCTAATATAAAAGAACCATAAATTAGTGGAGTAGTAATAAAACCAAAACAATAAGTAGGAAGTAATATGATACACATAGTCATGGGAAATTCCTAAACATGTAATTAAGATAACCAAGACATACTCGGTTTGTAACCATCTGTCAGACTAATGATGAATCTACTAAGTTTATACCCGACTTTCCTCAACTAGCCTCACTAGTGTTACTCCCATATGGCCTATCAATATCATAGTAGATTTAGTCTTTCTAATAGGGACTAGAGAGTAACCATATCTTTAACCTCACTAATACTCTTAGGATTCCATGATAATGATAATAGTGGGAGGTGGAGTGGCCTTTATATAAAACATATCAATTAAGCACCCACATTCATCAATTAAAATTTCCTATCCCAACTCCCTACACACACCCATGTGATGAACATCCTTAAAATATAATACTTACATGGTGTTGTAAACTTTCTATAAAATAATTTAAAGCTTCCAATCGGGCCTTCTTATTGAAACAAGTGGCTCTTTTTCTAATAATACACCTCTCATTCAAGTGTCATTTCAAACTCCAATGTAAATCATCAAACCACATTCTTAAAGTTACAAACATGCCTCTAATTAAAGAATTAGAAAAGATACATTTAAAAACCCTCACTAAGAAAAAATTTTGAAGTCAATAACCCTTTTTTAGAAACCATTTATTTGAAATTATCTTAATAAGGCATTTAATAAACCAAGAAGCAATTTGAGAACCATGTTTTTAAAGAATACATCCCATGGAATTTAAATTTATATACATGTACAAATATATATATATATACTCATTCCTATGAGTGTGTGTGTAAATGTACATATCACTCTTGTATATAAATGAACATACATTGAAATGTCAAGGGTTCACAAAAAGGGTCACGCACCAAACAGAACACCAAGGTGTAAGGATTTTCTAAATAAAACCATCAAAACCTTAAAATTTGGATAATTCCATGGAAATAGAAATTTACCATTAAAAATACTCACATAATTTTATTCAAGTACACTTGTTATTTAAAACACCAAAAAACCCTTTAAATAGCCACTTGGGCATTTTGTAAAACACCTAGCAAGCATAAACTCTTAATGCAATGCAAGTGCATTTTGAAAAGTTAGAAAAAACACTTTTAAAATAAAATCCCTAGATTTAAAGGATTAATAATATACTTTTAAATATAATAACATGATAAATTAAATTAAAAAATAAGTTTATAAAGCTACAAGTATCTCATGGCATGTTCTGTAAAGGAAAAAAATGGAACCATCTACCATAACGGTGTTAAAACACAACAAATTCTTCATAAATGGGAAGAAAAAGGTCCAAGATACAAACCAAACACCATAAAATCAAAAATAAATTAAACACATAAGTTAACCCTCACCCTATGGTTTATCCAAGAAGGAACCAAGACAAATAAGTATAGAAAACTATTGAATAAAGGGAGAATAGGAATAAGAAATCTTACCAAGGAAGGAACCAACAAAAATACAATGAATAAGTCTTAAAATTTAATGGAGGATGATATGATAATTCCAAGGAACTATCCTTAAGAGGTGTCACATTAAATGGGTGTAAACCCCCTTTGGGTTATTATTTTTAAAGGTAAAAAGGGAGAAACCTCCAAATTTTTAAAGTTCTAGGCAAGTGGTGTAGTTATGCTATATGGTTTACCAAACTGTGTAACGGTTGTGCACCCTTCACTGGATAGAAAAACCCTCATCACATGGTTTGGCCATATGGTTTAGATATTTTAAGACAATCATTAAAATTATGTCTATGAAAATTTTATACACTCTTGAACTCTTTTTGTATGGTTTCACTTAACCGTACACATTCCATGCACTAGCTCCCGGACCCTCCAAGCTCCTACATGGTTTCCCATGAGCCTCACACAATTTAGACTCAACCATGCACTACCCATGTGGAAAAAACTATGAAAGAATAAAATTAACTAAAAATACTCCTTACATAAAGGTAGTCACATGGTTCCTCCTAAATCTTGTGCACTAACTATACACAGAGGTAAAAACCTTCCCAAAACTTCAAAATTAAAATTTTCAGTGGGGATTAAACCCGAAACTTGATGAAAAGATCATAAAATGAGGAATAAATAAAAATGATAAATAAAAATGTAGTTAGTTTGTGATAAAACTACCCTCTATAACACTTTATTACCCCATAAAGTCACTGAATTCTTAAAAAACCAAGATAATAAGGATTCTCAACTCATAGGAACCTCCTGAGTGATAATCTCCTAGCCAAAACCAAAATCAAATGAAAATAATAATTCAAATGTGTTTACTATCTCCACAAATAACACCCATATAATAAGTAAGAAACTAAAATATGAGACCCAAATTGGGTCTCCCCACCATTTAGGAATCTATTAACATGGTTGTTCAATGATACAAGGCACACAAACTATTCACCACCAATGTGACATGAGATTCAATCATATGAACTCAAATGAACTATCTATATAAAACATAATTCATAATTCCACAAGGAACATATTTCTCCAAAAAATAAAGAAATTTGGAATTACCTAAAAGTATCATGAAAATAAAATACAAGCGGTGAAATAGAAGAAGAAAGACAAAATAAGGAAGAATCTATCAAGGGTTACCTAGAAAGATTGAATAGTAGCACTATAAAGATTATAGAATTGATATGTACTTATTTTTTCTATGTAGGTATCCCAACCCATAGAATTTATAAAGATAAAATATCCAACCAAAATGATGGAAAGTCTTTAGTGCACCATAGTATGAAGGCTTGTAATGTCTGTATCAACCAAACTGGAAGCACATGAGCGAGATTGTATTCTCAGGTGAATCAGTAATTGATAAAGGAGACTCCTATATAACAAGTTCCTCTGGTTTAAACCTCTATCTATATGATTAACCTTCGCTATCACTAAGGAAATTCATGACACCACCCATCATGGGCTTCCCTTTGGGAACCAACTCGGCCAAAAACAGCTTAGTTTCTAACTCTTTGAATGAAACTTGTCTGGATTAAAGAACTTAATCACTGATATTTGTATTAATACCCCTTACAAAAAGATGAGTATTTAATTAATTTATCAATTTTATATCTATATAAAAGGTAATAATATCACTAAAAAGGATAATATAATCCTTCATCTTCTGTTGGTCTTACTGAAGACACACAAACTCAGCTACTTTCCTCACCTTTTCCTCCCTATGAATGAATAATTGGATTCAAGTGGTCTTGAAAAACTCCCATGACATCCCATGTTGCAATGGGGATTGAATGACTAAATTCCACTAATCTAAACTCGTCCCTAAAATAGACCTAAAACTACTCTCATCCATAAGGTTTCAATATTTTCTAGGGACATGAAGATCCTTTCAAGTTCCTCAAGTCACTCTATAGCCTCTAGTGGACCTTGATCGCCATGGAAAATGGGAAATGGATAAAGAGAGAATGGTTCCACCACTATACTAAGAGTTTGGTTAGAGTCAGTTATTGGAAGTTATCTCCTAAAATCCTTAGGGAACTTTTGGGTAGTATATTATAAATAACATAGAAATATAAAAAAATCAATAACGAACCAAATCCCAATCCAAACCCAACCCAAAAAATATTTCAACACAAAATAAAAATATAATAAAACCAATCTATAACATATTAAAACAATCAAAAACTCCCTTATAAAAATCAATTGCCCACTTTAAAATACCAAACAAAATTCAATTCCCCATTTCAATTTCAAACCCCAATTTCATTTTCAACCCACTTTCATAATTTCAGTATTTAAAATTTCAAATCCTCAAAAATACCACTTTTACATTTAAAGATCACTTTCAAAATTAAAAATATCTTTTATCTATTTTAAAAATCCAAATAATTTTTACTTTTGAAAACAATGCATTCCAACCAAAGGTACAACTCAATAACATCAAAAAAATCCAAATCTTCTTCAAGAGGAACTAGAGGTTGTGTATAACCCACCACATGGTTATTAGACTAAGTTTTGAGCATGAATCTTCCACTGGGAGTCATTTTAGAGAGTTACCTCAAGCTCCACATGGTTATATGGTCCATGATAACTCACCATGTGACACATGTTCACTCTCATTTTCATTCCCCAAACATGTAAACTCATCAAAAAAATCATATCACCATAAATATAAACTAGAAACCAATATTAAAGACTCAAAATCCAACCAATAGAAACTCAAGGCTTAGTGTGAGTAATAGTTAAAGATGATATTATCATGCCTGACTTTTAATTTCCAGAAATCCTAATCTCTTCTCTACCAAACACCCCAAATAACAAAGGGATCTTATGATGCCATTTTTTCATAAACTAATGTGGGATAACCCCTAAACTGAGCACTTAATATTTATTGAAACATGACATAAGGTCATCCTTGATCCCCATAGGTACATGATAACAATCTCTTAAAACCAAAATCATTCTCATTGATAATGAAAGGTGGTAGTCACCAATGGCTAGGTTATCCAACCTCACACCATTGGCAGCTCAAAGATCCACCTCTCATTTGTAAATCTTCTATAATCTACTTAGTTCCTTAATTTTGATAAAAATGTGAGCACCAAACGATGTATTTAATACCCAATGTGTAGAAATGGAAATATTGCACTCAATAATGAATTAACCTTTAGATTCCCCTTGATTTCAAGTGAAATTACTCTTCCAATGGCCTAGCCTGCCACATGTAAAACATAATGTCTCATTTTTCTTACCCTGTATCTGGATCTTCTTCTTCTTGGAAGGATGGTGCTCGAGAGATTTAGACTATTTATAAGTCTTGGTCCCCTTTTCCTTGTTCTTCCTTTTCTTGTTCATCATAAGGATTGAAGGTTTATCATGACCCATGTCCTTATCCACTTGGCGAATCAAGGTCAGAAGTTCTGAAAGACTCCTCTCATTATTTCTTATATTATAATTCATAATAAAGCTGTAGAAGGTCTTAGGCAGTGATGAAAGTATGATATCTATACGCAACTCATCTAGGAATTTAATCCCTAAGATGTCCAGGCATTCAATGTAGGAGATAAGTTTGAATACATGAGGCGCAACTAGTGTAGACTCTCCAAGATTAGTTGTGAACAAAGAATTGGAGATCTCATACCTCTCTTGTCTCGCCTTCTCTTGATAGAGATCCTGAAGGTGAGACATCATACTATAGGCATCCATATCCACATTTTACTTCAAAATATCATTGGACATGGATGATAGCATTAATCACTGAACATATGTAGCATCATTCAGATGTTTATCATAGAGAGATAGTTCTTCATCACTTGCCTCATTTCCAGGCACAACTGGTAAAGGTTCATCCAGTACATATAATTTCCTTTCATGGTGAAGGATGACACATAGGTGCCTTTGACACTCTTGGAAATTTGTGCCGGTGATAAGGTTTTCCTTCTCATTTATGGATCGCAATGATATGTTTGATGTCATTTTATTTTTGTTTCTAAAAAATAAGATAAGCATAATTTTAGTACTTTATTTGATAAAATTTAGATAAATAAATAAATATTATATTTTTTAGTCTCCCACTATTTTATCTAAACCTAATATCCCTCACCATTGGCTTCGTAATATCATGTTTCTTGGACATTAAATTATAAAGGATCCATATTCTCATTCTCATTACCCCAAATTTGGTTGGTCAATCATTTTGAATGGTTTTAGGTAGGAATTATATACCCCAAATTTGGTAGGTATTCCACTCAACTTGATCTGCTGAGTGGACTCCCCAATCCTGAAATCATTAATTTAGATTTACTCAACCTTTTCCTCCTGGTTATACCAAGTCATACTTTAGAAGTCAACCCTTAATGTGAACCAAGTTAAGTCAACCCAAAAACTCATGTTATAATTCTCTGATAATTGAAAACACCCCAACTTTGGCTGGTCAAGAACTTTGAACTATGGTTCATTTTTAACAGAAGTAATGGAAGGCTATACCGACTTTATATTTTATTGAGGGATTTTATCCTTTTATGCATAAATTTCCAATATTTATCTTTATCACATGTTTGTTAATATTAAGTGGGATTAATTAAGAGATTAACCATGTATTAGATAATATTTACGCATAATTCAGTTTATTTTAGTTCCATCTTACATACTTGTTAGTATTAATAATTTAATCATGAAAATACATCAATAATGAAATAACCGTGAAAATTACAAAAATAAAATAAATGTTATGATCATGATATTATACTAATGGTTATTTTATCAAGTGGTTGACAAACTAACTGTTGACCTAGGGGAGAAAAACCTTGAACCAATTGAGGTTCATGTTTACAGCTTTCCACCTATTCAATTTTGTATCTCCTTGGATTGGTTTCTCCTTGACTTCGTACTTGAACCGTCTCCACTATCTTGGGAGTTCCATCCATTACATATGTCTTTTACTCACATGAAGATGAGGAGGAAAATGGGTATATATAAAAGAAACCATGGGCACACATTCCCTACATAATAAAGAGGTGAGAAGGCATGTAGGCCAACAATTTAATTTAATAATAAATTAAATGAAAACCAATCACATACAAAAGGTCTGGTCTAGCTCATGATCATCCAATTACATGTAACGAATTATGCATTTAATAAAACTAGCATTCAATTATTTAATCATTCTTATTTAAGATAAATCATGCTCAAATTGATTAATTATTATCTTTAATTAATCAATACTTCTATCTTAATTCTTATCTAAATTTCCTTAAGATTATCATCCATTATAATTTTAAACAAATTAAATAAATTCATTTAAAATTAATTATGTACGTAACTTGTACCTTGGAGGTAACATGATGAATACCCATCTGATTCTACCCAAAATGTATTATACTTGTATACTATTTCACTCTTGTGACATATGTCATACATGAATTATCATGTACTTTCACAATGTGTACTTCATAGATGATTACATGAATTACATGATTTTTCAGTCATGTGTTATACTTCAATTCACATAGAGTAACAACTTATAATATGACTCATACATGATATGAAGATCTAAACATTAGGCAGATATTAATTAAACATTTAAATATTTGTGTATATTAAAAACTATCACATGGTGTGTCCTATCTTTATGACCATACACAAGTACATGTCTCAAGGTTTATATATTAAAATAAATAAATTTTAAATCTGCATAATTTGGTAAAAGTACACGACATGTAGATTCAATATACACAGTGTGTACACCCTTCACCATCTATCTGAGGTACACACCTAGAGACTCGGCTTGTAAAACATACCTCAAAATTTTGGAGTGAACAACGTGTCCAATGGGTCACATACTGTGTTGAATCCATGTTACAAGGTCACCAGTGAGATGGGTCATGTATGGAATACACAGCTTGTCTCTGAAATAAAGGGACTACACATTGTGTACATGGGCTACACGGTGTGTACTCCAGCTGACCAAGTTCCAGTCTATCCCGATCAACATGCAGTGTAAGAATTAACTACACTACATTTCATCAATGCACACAGTTTGAGTAATTATTGAATTAACTCCTGGTGCATTGACCATGAGTACACGACATGTAATTACAATTACACGGTGTGTACTCCTGTGTTATCTGACCAGAATCCTTAGCACCTTCGGATGAGTTTCTCGATTTTATTTTAATCATAAAATTAAATTTCTTTATTAGATCTCTGAGAAATAAAGTAGGAAGAAATAGATCTCACAATTTAGATTAAAATAATGATTAAACTTTAATTGAAAAACTAAATTACCAATGCATAAATCACCAATGATATTAAATAATTATAAACAATTATGTGCCCGCTCTGATGCCACTTGTAGGTTCTGGGTGCAGTAGAAGCGTACGATGGGCAGTGCCTAACTTTTCTTTTTTCCATAATCGATAACCAATCCAAGATCTATACGATGTTTAATTATCATGATCAATGGAATTGAGTCAAATATAGACAATATTAATCACACCAAAACTGGAGAGAGATGAGATCAACACATATTTTTTATAATTAATTTAATTAGATAGAGAATTTTCTCTATGTAATTATTTCTTCATTGGTGAATCCGACAACAAATCGGCGGTGCATCCATACTCTAATGGTGATCCAAACATGTTCTAGAAATCTCCAGACATCGCTGAAGGAGTCTTTGGGTGCCAGTATAGAATATCATTGCACTTGCATCATCCGCCTTGATTTCCTTGAGAATCGCTTTCAAAGCGTTCTCCTTGATCTGGTGGAGGAGGATTTCTTATCGTTCTTGGGAGCATTATTGGAGAAAGGGAGCTCTCTAGGCTTAAGAGGATTTTCCAATATTATTTCACACAACCGAATCAACTAATGAGAAAAAAATGACATAATTTGGTATTTATATTACTAGGGTTAAAATAAAATAATTGCACAAGTTCTCTTATTATTTATTTAATCATAGAAAAACCCCATATCAAATAATAGTAATATTATTATTTCTCAACATGTGCTGAACTTTCCAATTATAATTATATATTATTTAATTATTTTTTTTCAAAATTATCATTTCTCACCAGATCATTAATCTCGGTCTGTCATTCCTCTATAATATTTATCAGACCTTGAATAATGTATATTTATTTATTAAATAAATATCACTGCATTATTCTCCAATAAATAAATCAATATTATATTTACTAAATAGTAAATAAATATTTATATGTGATCAATCATATATGAAAAATTATTAAACTACATATGGGAATAATATTTATTCAACCTATTAAATAATAAATAATAGTATATTATTTAACTGAGATTTAGGACACATTTAGTGTGTGACCCTCTATGCCACTTTCTCAATGGAATTAGGTAAATCAACCTAAATTCCAAGGTTAGCATCTAGAAACACACCAAAGAACCCATAGAGAAATAAGTTAATGTCATGATGACATGTCACCTCATACGAATGTCTGCTGTGTAATATAATTCCTTTATCCCAATATCTAAAATTGAGTAGTTTTCAGTCCAATGCCATCAACCTATATGTTCGATATCTTTTTCTTTGACTTTCTGGAAATAGAACTTGCCTATAGATCACCATGTCCATGGATTTATTTAGGCTATATCATTTCCATCAAAGGGTCTGAGATATTAACTTCTTTTAATGAACATAAGTGATAAATCCTTTCTCACATTATTCATTAATGCAATATTACTCGTGGCACACCCAACGTATCCTACCTCACCGTGAACATCTGTCATCACGGTTTTCGTCAATACATCAAAGTATGTGACTCATAATATCCATTAATAATAATATTAAAGTCTAAGGATCAATTCACATGTCTGTAGATATGAACATATAATGACACATATAAATGTGGATTTTCTACTAGTTGGTCCCATTCTCATAATATCCTATTAGATATTACCAAGGGCGCACACCATGGGAAGGTGCCTCAAAATCCTATGAGTCTTCACCCCTAATATCCTGTATCATTTGTGTCCCTCAAATGATATCATCCAACTAGAGAACATATATTCAAAAATAGTGTCATAGCACTTTCGGGTTCTCATCATAGTGGGGAACTACTATGACCTTTTAGTACGACAGCTACTCTTAGGGCATTATCACATACTATGTCACGTAGAAGAATAATCATGATGTGGTAAGTATTTTATTAATATTCAAAACCATGAATATAACTTATCATAAAGTACACAATAAGTTGGTTTTAGGGTACCAAATCCAACATGTCCCTCAAATAGACCCAAGATAGATCTCACCCTCAAGGATTATAGAGTTCCTAGAGATCTTAAGATCATTTAAATTTCCTCAATCTACTCTATAGACTCTAATAGACCTCGATGGCCATGGAAAATGGGCAACAAATAAAATTATTATGGCTCCACCACTCTATGAGGATTATGGGAAGATCCAGTTATTGGAAGAGACATCCTAGAATCCTTAAAGAGCTTTTTTGGACAACATACTCTAAATAACATACTTAAAATCAATAGTGAACCAAATCTCAATCCAAAAAAAATCAAAATTAATATTTTAACCCAAAATAGAAATTAAAAAAAAACAATTCATTTCACAAGACAAAATTAAGAAATAACTTAACAAAATCAATCACCCACTTTTAAATACCAAAAAAACTTCCAATTCCCTATTTCAATTTCAAAACCCAATTTTGTTTTCAAAACAATTTTATAATTTTACTATTTTAAATTTAAAATAATTTAAAATTATATTTTTCTATTTCAAGGCCACTTAAAAATTCAAAATACACTTTATTTATTTTCCAAATCTAAATCATTTTTTCTTTTGAAAACAATGCATGCCAACCAAAGGCCCAACTCAATAACATCACACAAAGCCAGTGATTTTTCAATAGGAATGGGTGGTTGTGTATGACCCGGCCACATGGTTTAGAAGATCATGTTTTGAGCATACATCCACCACTACGAGTCATGTCAAACTTTTCACTCAGGATCTACATGGTTCATTAGGCCATACAAACTCACCATGTGACATTGGTTCACTCCCATTATCATTCCCCAAACATGTAAACTCATTGAAAATTTATAGCACTATCAAGATAAACCAGAAACCAAAAATATAGACTCAAAAGCCAACAACCCTTGGTAACTCAACGCTCAGTGTGAGTAAGATTTTGTGATGCTTTTCTCATTCCAGCCTCTCAAGTTCTAAAAATAATAATATCCACTTGAACGGACATCCCAAATAACAAATGTCTCCTCTAATACCATTTTTTCATGAATTAACTAGGGATAAACCCTAAATTGGCACCTGATCTAGCCTAC
Source organism: Viscum album (assembly GCA_963277665.1). Taxonomy (NCBI): domain Eukaryota; kingdom Viridiplantae; phylum Streptophyta; class Magnoliopsida; order Santalales; family Viscaceae; genus Viscum; species Viscum album. Next base: position 1,945,550,780 of record OY728161.1, on the reverse strand, counting down.
AACATACCCAAGGTGCGTCCTCGATCCCCATGGGATGACAAAAAGCATCATGGGGATCACAGCACAATCGTTAGGCATGATTTTTTCCAATAAATAAATAATAATAATGGTCTTATATTGGGAAGTATGACTTGTAAAACATGTATATCAGAGTCCATGTGCAGAAATGTAACCAAAAGGGAAGTCCAAAATAGGATAAATATGGAATAAAAAATAAACATCCAACAAATAATAAATAAAGATAAATAGAAACATGATCTAGATAAAAATAGGTCGACTGGGATGATACATCCCAGATATTCTCAAAGGAAAAAATACTCAAAATTATCTTTTTGTGAACTCTTGGTCACCATCCATCCACATAACCAACCCTCTCCAAGAGATAACAAGAACCCGAACCTGAACCTGCAAAACAACCTGGCTCTACCAACCCTGAGTGGAATAGGTAGGGTGTGAGTATAAACCACTCAGTAGATAAACACCATAGAGTCCATAAATTTCCTTCCCCAAAACAAAACATAAACATTGGTTTTAAAATTCATGTAGAAAGTATATTTTAACCATTTTGAAGAAACAAACACAAGTTTTCCTTGGAATGATTCTTTAAAAACCAAAACATATTCTTAAAGAATCATATAGAAAACTTTTATAAATCATTAATTTTTCAAATACCCCTTTAAAATCCACACTAATGGTTATTTCTTCCTATTTAAAAGAAAGTGTCTAACTCACACTAAAACATCTCAATGAGAATAGAAAGGGTGGTATCACTACATAAGAAAACTATTTTTATAAATGCAGGAACACGGTACTAAAAATGAAATTAGGTGTATTTTATAAAAGAACCATAAATTAGTGGAGTATAACTGAAACCAATACATTAAGAAAAAGGTATTGAGATATAAAAATTCATGGTAAATTCCTAATCATACCATGAAGATACCAAAGATGTACTTGAGTTGGCATCATTTATAGACCTAATGATGAAGTTCATAAGTCTATAACCATTGAACTTCCTTCAACTATCCTTGTTGGTGGAACTACCCTGTAGCCTATCAATACTATAGTGGGTATAGTACGTCTAATTAGGACTAGATAGAAACCATAACTCAAACATCACTAAGATTCCTTGGATCACATGGTGATAATAATAATGGGAATTTAGGTGGCCTTTACATAAAACATCTTAATAAAGAACCCACATACATCAATTATAACTACCCTATCCCACCTCCTTACATGAACCCATGTAATGAACCTTCTTAAAATAGAGGGCTTCCTTAGAGGTTTACACTTTCAATAAAACTATTTAAATGTGATAATTGGGTCTTTTCATTGAAACAAGCGGTCAATTTTCTAAGAAGACGCCTCTCTTTAAAGTGTTATTTCAAAATAAAAATATAATCATCAAAAAAGATTATTAAAGGTCCAATAATGCATCTAATTAAAGATTTAGAAAATATATATTTAAATCCAATCTCTAGGAAAACATTTTAAATTCAATAACACATTTTTAGAAACCAAGTATTTGAAATTCTCTTAATAATTCAGTTTTAAAACCAAGAAGCAATTTGAGGACCATGTTTTTAAAGAAGAAATTCCATGGAATTTCCATTTATATACATGGATTCATATATATGTAGACATTTATATATATATATATATATGTACATATCACACTTGTATATAATTTAACATTTTTAAAAAATACAAGGGTCCACAAAAAGGTTCACGCACCAAACAACACACCAAATCATAAATGTTCTCTAAATAAAACCATAAAAAAAACTCAAAATTAGGATAAGTCCATGGAAACTATACTTTACCATTAAACCTAACTCACATAATTTTATTAAAGGTAGGCCATTATTTAAAACATAAAAAATAATTTTAAAGAGCCTCATGGGAATTTTAGCGAACACCTAGCAAGGACAAACTCTCAATACAAGGAATGTGCATTTAGAAAATTTGGAATATCCCCTTTTTAAATCAAATCTATAACTTTTAATTATTAAAAATAGATTTATAAATCTAATAACATGATAAATTCAATTTAAAATGGAATTTAGAAATATATAATTATCTCATGGAATTTTCTAAAAAGGAAACTTATAGGGACACTTACCTCAACTGTAACACCCCGACCCTAGTTACCCAGAGTCGGTGCATTATTACATAACATTGGCATGATCACAAGAAAGATCAAATCTCGAAAGAACGATTGGTTTAGTAGCCTTGGAAACACTAGATATATTCATAAGTCTTACATTACATCATAAAATGAAAAACTACTACAACAACATATTGTCTCCATAATCCACACTCATATCCCCACATAATATACCTATAGGTCATTCATAGTTTACTTCTTCACTTCCTGGGAAAAATAAAACATAGAAAAGGGGTGAGCTCAAATTCCCAGTAAGGATAACAATATAGTAGAAACTTTCATAAATAAGAATAAACATTTAAGGCAATGTATAACTAAAACAAAAGCCTTTAAAACATGAATTTTCAACATGGTATGGCATAAATAAAATGAAATAATTCTATTTACTTATTCACATGGATATTCTACTAATCGAATAATCACATACAAAATCAATAACCACTTTCATAATGATGGAATGCATAATGTCATACTATCATAACCACATAGCCAAGGCCTCGTGCCAAGACTACAAATAAGATTTTGTCAAGGCCTTGTGCCAAGACACTAGTTTGTCTCATGAGACCTACCGATGCATCGAGGAGCTATAGCGGGCTCCACCTGTCACATATTAAGTCCAATGCATTCCCATATGAAAAGGTTTAAACATAACATAAAATTCGTATTAAAACTAGCATACGAAATGTCAATAATTTCACCATAAATGATGAATGGTATAAAAATAGCACATCCACAGTCAAACATATCACAAAACCTTCAATACAATATAGAAGTTTTTTATCATAATAAATCAACTTCAAATAAGCGTAAAATCCATCAAAGGATGTTGACATAGATGAAATCAAAACTCTTTTTAGAGAAATATCTCTTTTTATTTAGAAATCATGTAAGAGCCATATAAAATAAAACATTTTCTTTTGAAAATATTCTTATAAGATTGTAAGGGAATCTTTGACGATTTTATAATGGCGGAAAATAGCCGCACCCGCCGTATAAGTTAAAAAAACATTCTTACCTTAATTCTGTCGAAAAGGTTAAAAAGCACCTTATTTGGAAAACGACGAAAAGATTCCTTTATAAACCTCTTATAAAAAGTCAAAAAAGGGTATAAATGACTTTAACCCATATTCTTGTAAATAGTAAAAATGTTTTGAAATAAATTTTTAAGAAACATGGATGTGGATGATAAAGAGATCCCAGTAGATTATTACATATAAACAACCTCGGATAATGAAGAGATTGTGAAATAACCCTTACCTTGTACTTTTCCTTGGTTGGGGTAGGTTAACCTCCTGTATAATGGTGAAATAATTGTTATTAAATTATACAATAATCATATACATTAATATGATATCATATATGATCTTTTAATATTGATTTGATAATAATATCTTAGTATTATCGTTGTTTCGGGTGTTAACTTACTTGTTTTCTTTTATATGTTTTGTTACATAAGACATGTTTATAATGGATAGGTTGTATATTATTCATATCCAGAATGATATCAAGTCCTTAAACATCATTTTTAAATCATCAAATGATAATTATACTTGAATGGATACGTTGGAGAATGAATCTCATCGCGTTCGTGGAGACGGTAGTCCGTACGTACGCACGAGCGACAATATCATTATTTTGATATTAAAATAATATATAAATGGATGGTATATCATATATACAGAATCATTAACATGTTATATTTATTATTCACATGAGTTACATATCATTATTATACCCATCCAAATAATAATATATTGAATAACAATTACACCACGACGTGGAGACGGTAAGCCGTACATACGCACGTATGATGACATGTTATTCAAAGGGTGGATAGAATACTGAATATGGTTGTACCATATTTATAATAACATAACATTATATATATGATACTGGAGTTATTATTTTATAATGGTAACAACAAAGGAAGAAGAAGTGGAAGAAGAAATGAACTTGGAAAAGGGTGGTGAAATCATTACCTCTTCTTCGGGTTCTTCCTTTTGATTTGATCAAAAGGGCTCCTTAGGTTGGCTTTATGATCAAACTAAGGCCTCTAGGTTGTAGTGAGGGAATTTGGGAGAGTATTTGTGCAGAGTTTGGCTGAACAAAAAGGCTTTGAGGGTGTGAATAAATGAGAAGGAGGAGTGCCCTTTTATAAGAGGGGTGAGGGGCACCTTTGGAAAAGCTAGAAATATTAATTTATAATAAATTCATATTCGGTTTCTAATGGCTCCAAAGTTTATTATTTAAATTTTAAGGTGGGGATAGGTCGAAAAAAACTCAACCAATATAATTTAGACAGGTTTGGGTACTTATATTAACCTTATCTTTAAGTATTAACTCTAAGTTAATTAGTTTCACTTTTACAATGTCTCTTTGTATTTTTATATAATATGGTTAATAAACTTACTATATACATCCAAGAGACCCCAAAGTGGTCCATTAATGATGAACCTATCATGATATAAGTCTCTTGGCCGAACCTCAGATTTTTAGGAATTTAATATCAATTAATAATATAATATTTGTTTTAAGAACTCTTTTATGTCAATTTTGACACTATTCAATAGTTGATTTTTGTGAAACTCATAACAGATTGATTACTTCGAAAAAAGTCCATTAAATCAATCCTAATATATCATATTATCATAGAAAATTATTTTAATTCATTAAAAGTTTCATATTATATTTATTTGGGTATTTATAATATCAATTATTTTAATTTTTCACTATTGAAGTAATTAATTTATCATCATTGTGTCATAAATAAATTAAATTATTTAATGTCTAAAAATTATAAATAAAATATCATTATGTAGGAAATCTTTTTATCTTTCTAATGAATGTTTATAATCTAAAATCCAACATATATAACCGTATGAAAAAAATTGTTTTTCTAAAAGATATATGCTTGTGTCATTTTTGTATTCATTTTAACTTAATTAAAAAAAAGTGTCCCTATCACCTACAAGTGGCACCATGGGGTCCCAAAATCGACCCAAAGATGCCTATGGTAGAACATGTATCAACCAGTAAGTCTAGGACACGTTTTAGGGTAATTTAGTATTATTATAATATTATTTTTTAACCCTTATTTACCGGATTTACCCTTAACCATGGTAAATAAAATATTTACCGCAGTAATTATTCAAAATGTCTAAAAATAAAAGTTACCTATTTACACAATTTGGACATCCTGATTCCAAATATGGAATCTATTTTTCTAAATTCAAAACACAGAAGTGGCAGAAATTAATTTAAAATTAATTCCCGCTGTCAAAACAAAAAGCGTGTTTTTAAGAGATAATAACTATCAAAAGATTGACACTTGTTTATGTTCGGTTTAATTGTAAAATTATGTCCAATGACCAACATTATATTAAATGGTAAAAATATATTATAAATATACTTTAAAACCACTCAAATTCATAATTTATCACTATTAATTATTTTGATTAAAAAATTTGTTTTTAATTAAAATTTAGTAATTTTCACTATTCATCAAAATATGAAAGTTATCCGAAAAGTACCAAAATTTCACCTTAGGCTAAATTCGATATTACTAATCCAAAAATGAAGTCCATTTTAAAATATAAATATATATAATTTCAAAAAGCAGGTATTACTATTCATAACGGCTAGTTTGATTGGTTATGGTGTGTTAGAACTCGGTGTTGCGTACAACACACGCTATTACATTATTCAAAGAGAAGCGTACCGTAGAAGCTTGGGGTGTTACATCAACAGTGAATGAACATAACAAAACCTTTAGAAATGGGAAGAATAAGGTCTAAGAGACCAACTACACACCCTAAAATCAAAATAAACAACTCACATAAGTCAAACCTCTCCTTAGGGTTTTTTCAAGAAGGAACCAAGATAATGAATAAGATAAAAATAGTAGAATAAGGAGATAAGAGGAAGAAGAAAACTTACTAAGGAAGGAACCACCAAAAATCTAAAGAATATGCCTCAAAATCGAATGAAGTAGGAAGGGAAAATGATAAGGACCTATCACTAGGTTTTTTTTAAAGTTTGGGGTCTAAGCCTCAATTTATTATTTAAATCAAAGACCTCTTTAAGACTTGGGTAGAGGGAGACCCATTACATAGCCCGAAGGCCCAAGGACAAGTGGCCTGAATACAAGGCTTGAAAGCCCTTTTTTTGCCCAAAGGACCCCTCAGTGAATAGTATTGCTACAGTACCCACACTGCTATAGTACCTACTATAATTCCCCTTGGGTTCTTATTTTGAAAGGTAAAAAAGAAAAATCCCTGAATTTTTAAAATTTTGGGCAAGTCACATTGTTAGGTTTCATGGTTTACCAAACCATGTGCCCTTAACTAGAGAGACTAAACTCCCTCACATAGTTTAGAAACATTGTTTAGATACCATGTTCTAACCATGAAAAACATGTCTGTAAAAATTGTAAAGAAACTCTCACAAACCTTTCGCATGGTTTCCTCAAACCGTGTGCAAGTCTTGTGCCGACTCCCAGACCCTCCAAGATCCCACATAGTTTCCTCCTAAAATATGAACACTAACCATTCATAGAGGTAAAAACCTTCCTAAAATGTAAAAATTCAAAATTTTAGTGATGATTCAACCCAAAACTCAATGAAAAGATCAAAAAATGAGGAATAAATAAAATGATAAATAAAAATGGGGTACGGTGTGATAAAACTTTCCCAAACACACCTGAATAGGATAAAAAACTAAACTAAACCAAACAAAATGGAACCAAATTGACCTGACAAGGCACAAAATAAACCAAACTCAGTCATATAGGCTTAAACCTAAAGATGATAATCTGAATTCACTTAAATCAAACAAAACACAATCAAATGGATATAACATAAACTAAAATGAACTGAAAAAATCTAAACAAACCCAACTGAACCCACCTAACTAGAACCAACCATACTGAACCAAATAAAAATGAATGGAAATAAATTGAATTGATCTAATTTTACCTAACCCATATCATATCATACTAAAATTAATTGGACTAAATTGAATCGAATGGACCTGAACAGACTTAACACTTATATATAAGAAAAAACCCAACCAAAACATACCCAAATTAAATAAAAATATATATAAAAAAGGTTGAATTTATGGAAGTTTACATGTTTTAAAATAATGAGCCTACTCTAACAAGAAAAAATTAATTAAGACAGTATAGAATATAAGTTTGAATTTATGGAGTTTATTGGTCCTTGATCCCTTATTAGTTTTGTTATTTATTTGGGAATACTTGCATGTTATGCTCTAAAACATAGGTTCTAATGAGCTCTCCAAATATGAAACTTGATCATATCATATATAATAAGCAAGTCTTGATATTATCAGTATTATTATGTGTAAAAATTTCCCTTTATGCATCAGGATAACCAACATATGTAACACCCCTTGAAGATGATGTTGATGATAAATATGTATGTGGCTTACTAAAGACCAGTGATTGTAAAGGCCTATAACCCATCCTCCTCACATGACTATGATTCTATTTTCCTAAAACTCAATCCATAGCATCCTTTGAGGATCCTAAATCATAGAGGTAAGGATTTTTGTCCCACAATTATTTGATTTTATGCTAAAAATTTAATAATATTATTAATTAATCTAATAATTCCAAATAGTAAATAAAAAATCTTACCCCAATATTTTATACAAGTTCATTCACATAACTTCCATCATTTTGTGGTCATAAAACCAAATCTTCATTAATCTAATAGGATGACCTACCTTATTTTCCTATATCAAGAAAAAATACATAAATAGAATTTTCAAAAAACTGTATTACTTTAAGTGGTATAGATATATATTATAATAAATTAAATGGTACCATGTTATCTTGTTTCCTAGTGAAACTCTTCGACCCAGCTGTGTGGGAAATTAATTTCTTCTCATGAATAGCCTAATTTTCATAGAATACACCTAAAATAATTATATATAAATAAAACTTGAAATGTTATTAATCTAATGACATATAATAATATACTTTATGTCATTAAACCTTGTGATGATCAAAAACACCTTACACCATTCCTTAGGCAAGCTCTCGGGAACCTTCTCACACATCTGTGGCACTGATAGAGATGTGTTATAAAATCCATGGCATGATATCCACTTAAAATATTTTCATTTCTTTCTAATTTTTTTTAACATCCATGGATGGGAAATCACATAAATCACGTCGAAATTTAATAACATCTATAAATAAAATATATATAATTCATTATATTATTAATATAATAAGAAATATTATTCAATTTAATCATATATGAATATATAATTAAGATAGTGCCTTTATCTGACTATTAGATAACTCATTCTTACATGATAATATAATATGCCTCCAATTGGAATAATTAATGGGGAGGGATGTGGCCACACATGTCAATTATCCTAGAACCTTCCCATAGATTCCTAAAGAATCCTTGATAGTTACCCCATTTACATCAAATGGGATTAGAATAAATATTTAAAAAATAATAATGTTATCATGTTTCAATATATATAGATAACAGTGAAATTACAATAGCCTCTTGATGGAAACCAAGACATGGTCTAAATTCTTGATACCCCAACATCATCAATAGTATGTATACTAGTGAATGAAAGTGTGATAGGATAAGACAATATAGTAGCAAAACCTATACAAGGTATATTGATAGAGAAAATATTTTAAATTATTTTAATTTAAATTTCAATGTTTTTAATCCCACAAAAGTGTTATTTTAAGGTCAATTTTCACATTTTATGGTTTATAAGCATTTTTTAGCTTAATTAGAAAAAGTGGCCCAATTTTGGATTTCAATTGTTCTATGTTTATTTTGTATTTCAGCCATAACTTTTTATACACTCATATAAATCGTGAAATTACTTTTTTAGGATTACTGTAACATCTTTGATTTTTGGTGTATTTTTTTTAGATATTATATGGATTATTTTCAAGAAAAGACACTAAGACAGCATGTGATTCTGAGGCCTCGTGTTTCCAGAATAAATTTTTGAAAAATATTAAAATATTTAATAGCACACACGCACAGTTTTCCTAAAAAGTGGAATAATTTCTAAAGTGGTGATCAGATCAAAATTTTGAGGGCACCTTTGAGTTCATAATGGTGGTTTTAACCTAGGAATTACCTAACATTGGATGGTGTAGGTTTTCTGTGAAAATTTTATTGAGGGTGCGAAATTGATAAAATAAATTAAAATAAAAAATTATTTTATTTTTCTTCAGCAGAACGACTAACTACACTATAATTATACAACTATATATTTTGTCTTATGGTTGGACTCTAAACCCTAGAGACCTAGACTCTATTAGAGTAGAGCATTTTTTGTGGACGACAATGGATCAAGATTGGATCATGGATCATCGCGCTGATGGAGTTAGAGGATCTCGTCAACAGTGATAATGAAACCGTTCTTCATCAATGATCAATCCAAACTCTAGGTAGGGTGTTTTTTTCAGTCTTGTTATTCCCCATTCTTAATTTCTACTATGAATTTAAATCAATCAACGAATGGATTGACTTGCAGATCAATTACTTTACGGAAGGGTTTTATTCTATGGGATTTATTTGATCTGGTTTTCTAACCAAAATCCCCCATTCTTGATTGTTTTACAAGAATGTTTGGACAATGATGACAAAACTTTTTCTTGTTCCTTTCTCCCTCTTTGCTCATGTTCTTCACCATTTGAATCCCTATGCTCTCGGCTCAACATTTTTCATGTGGTTTTGATCTTGATCAGACCCCCTGAATTGAGGAAAATGGACAACTAAGGTTGGATCAATGTATATTGGGCTTCAAGAATCACGGATCTGTGATCATTTTAATTTTTAGGTCTTGATGGAGGTTTGGTAGCTTATGGAATTATAGACGGCAGCGACTAGATTAGGCAGTGGTGCACGGCGGAGCGTGGCATTAGGCAGGTGGAGCTCAGTGGTGTGGGTGGTTGGCGAAGGCGGTCTTGTCGCGGGCAGGCAGAGCCACGTGGTGTGGTTCATATGGGTGGACAAAATGGTAGCGATGGTATACATTATAGGCTCGGTGGTGATGGAGGACATGACAGGCATGCCAGACGCGTTCGGATTCGGGTTGGGCCAGCGGGTCGGATCCAGGTCAAGTGAGACGGATCCGAGTTGGGCCAACAGGTCTGATCCGGGTCAGGTGATATTGATCTAGGTTGAGTCAACTGGGTTGTATCTAGGTGTGGTTGACTATGTGGTGTGGTAAACCATGTATTTCGGTCGACCGTGAGATGCGGTCGACTGTGCGATGCGGTCGACTGTGAGGTGGAGTGGCTGGTGGAGTTGCCACTGGCGCTGAGACCGCGCAGCTGGTCTACGGGCGGTCGACCACAGTTTTCGACCTTAGTGGCTGGTCTGGCATGGTAGGTGGAATGACTGTGATGATTGGTCTACAGGTGGCCTATCCACATGGTAGGTGGAATGACCACGGCGATAGGTGGACCAACCATAGTTGTAGGTCTGTATACCTCGGTAGGTATGTGGTAAGCTTCGTTCAAATGGTCATAACTCCTAAAATGAGCATCCAAACGACATGTCATTAGTGGAAGCATGACCCTGATTTTAAGATAGTTGACTCGGGACCATTTTTTGGTACCTTCTTTAGATTTTAATATCTTCCTTTTCCTAGTTTAGACCAGTATAGGTTGATTACATTCCTTTGGTCCTTTCCTTGAGGGTATAGTGTGGCATTAAATCCACATCACTGGACTATAATCCCTTCTAGAAGCCTAGTCTTAGATAGAGTTGTGGAATACCTCTATGAGACTAGAGTGCGATACTCTATCATTACTAATAGATTTTTTGGAATCAGTTTGACCTCTCTTAGTTGGATGTTGATCCTCCATCTAGTGGGCCTCATTAGTAGAGTTTGTGGAATCATTGTCATACAATCCCCTACATGGAAGGTTGATCCATATTGGGTTTGTGGTGTCCCACAGTGGCTTTGTACATGACCCCTATCTATGTATCATAGTCTTCTTAGACCAATGTGTTCTCTTTGGGTGGGGACCAAATGAGTTATACCTCTTTGTCGAGTGTCTTTAATGGTAGCATGGCTCGAGGAGTGAGTTCTCCTGGAATGAGTGTTGCTTTGAGCAGATTCATGTGGCTAGTAGTTGGTTATGACCACCTGATGGCATGGAGTCTTTCTTGATTATATATAGGTTTTTTCTTTATTCTTTTATATTTCATATAGTGTTATATCTTTTATTGAGATGACTATACTTGGTGCTTTGTGTTTAGTGTTTTTGGGGTGTCCTAATGAGTATTGTTGTACTCACCCCTACACGGGCTTTGCCCGCATGTGTCGTGTCTTATGCAGATGGTAGCCCTTTTGATGGTATCCTAGGAGGACCAGGAGCAGGTGGAGAATATCTAGAGATGGGTAGACCAAGGTGTTTACCGGGATCATACCCCTGGCTTAGTCCTTTCCCTTGGAGTAGGTTGGACTTCTACAGTTTTAGTTATACATGTGTTACAAACTCTTTGTGGTGGGATTGTATTTGGACCTATTTACTTTTCCTTTACTTCTTATTGTACTCTAGTTGTGTGATTTGGTTGTATAAATGAATTATATCAGTTGTTTTTAATTTCATCATTTTGTTTCTTGGATCTGTGTGGTTGTATACAGGTACTTTAGGAAAATGTCTCCCTTTTGTGGGAAATGCCTACTCAGTGCTAGTCATCAGCCCCTGGCCTATCAGAGGAATTATTGGGGTCATATTAGAACAATAACCTCTGGGATGGGTCGTGAAAATTACATACATTTTGGTCTTAATTTTATTCTTTTTTTTTCAAAGCTCAATACACCATTTAGAGTCCCAAAACCAGCTCACAAGTCCAAACTTGAAAACTATGCACAGATCTGGAATCTTTTAAAGATTAGATTATATCTAGAAGAGGGATGACCCAAAGAATATAAAATTCTACAATAACCTAGATAACATCTGAGGTAAAACTTCTTTAACAATTTCCCCACCTGATTCTACCTTCTTAAAGGCCATAAATTCATGGGAAATCGAAGATATGGAATACAAAGAGTCTACCTAGGCAGAATAAATTTCTAGAGTAAATTGGTTATATATCTCTCCACACGTGACCAATGAAGCTAAGTTTTTTTTGCATCAATGTATGATAGATATATAAACAACTTTAAAGAAGACCAAGTTTACCAATTATATCATTTAATAGGACTACCACATGTAAAATTTTAGAGGAAAATTATGGAACAAAAACTTCTCCCCCTCTCCCTATAAAAATGTGTTTCTTCTTCATTTCAAAGGGTTGGAAACTTGGGGGTAGAATTTTTTGGAAATTTTATATAGTTTTGTAGTTTATTTTATATTGAAATAATATTATTAATTTTTAATATATTTTATTCTTATTATTCCTCTAATTCTTATTTTTTTGTCTTTTGTGTTTCTACTCTGATCTTCTCCACTGTGAACTCTTATGCTCATGATCATGAGTAGCTAACCTGAGGATATTCATAGGGGAGTAATCCAGTGATGAACCCAAGTATTTGATTATTATTGATTAGTGTTTCTTATTTTCTTAGATTTATTATGAGTGGTTCTTAGTTGGAAATGCGTCTTTGTGTCTCCACTTACCACCAGAGACTTGGATTCTTCTTTCTGCAATATTCTCCCTTGATCAAGGAGGTGGATGTGTGGTATCTCAGAGATCTTTGTGTGTATCATATATTAAAAACATGGTAATAATATTATGTTCACACATACTATGTAGTGTGATAATTAAGTAAATTTTAAACTAATAATAAGACAATTAAGGTTTAATCTGGTTAATTATCTCAATAATGTCTCTTTTCTTTCTAACTTCATTATGTTTACATTCATTTTGTTTCATTACATTTGCATGATTAATTTTTGTATTTCATTATCAATTATCAAACCTCATTTTTTTAGTTTTATTTCATAAATAAGAAAAATATTAAAAAATGAATTAGAATTAGTGAGTTATTGACCAGAGAATGACCTAGGTCAACTCCTGTGCAGCGCTTAGTTATAATATATTTTAAGAGCACGTACGATGATTCTTTGTCAAGTTTTCACCACTTATGGGGAGAAAAGTGGGATTCAATCACTATTTATATTCACATTTTTTAATTAATTTTATTTTATTTCATTTAAAAAACACAAAAAAATCATAAATTGAAAAACTAATAAATCTTATTTCTTCCTGATGTATTCCAATTGTGATTATTATGCATGGAACAACTACTCTAAGATGAAATAAGAATAATAAATTCAAAAATCTTAGATTAAATAACTTTTATAAGAAATATAAGGCTTGGAGATAAAAATGTAATGGATAATGGAATATGTACATTCATGTCAAGAGAAATTCGAACCTGAACCAGAGCCAGAACCAAAACTAAAATGAGTAGTGAAAGAGATTTCACCAATAATTTTTTATATTAAATAACCTAAGGTGTGTGATAAGAAGCTAATAAAGGAATTAATTATGTCATACATCACTCAACCATTTCTTCAAGAGGTACTGGAAGAACACATGCAAGATGATGCCCTTATGGGAGATCAATATTTTTTTCAAGAATCATGGAATTACCTTGTTTAAGATATCCTGAAACTTGATAATCCCATTATTGATAATGAACAATCAAAACCTCTCTACCTATCTCTTTCTTTGGAAGATTATAATGAAGATGAACCTTTTAAAATTTAGTTTCCAATGGTCCTTCCAAAAGAGATTAATTACCAAGAATACATGCTTGAAATGGAGGATTTCCTTACTGATTCTTCATGTTTTAATCTTATTCAAGCTTAATTGTATTATGAATTCTCTTTTTCTGAAATTTTTTATAAAGAAAAGATGTATAAGACCATGTATTTTAAGGAAAAGACCACCCAAGTGGTGGTGATAAATGAATAAAAATATTTATACAAGATTATGGTATAATTATTAACTCCTTTACAACAACTTGCATACCACATGGAGGAGGACGCCATAGAAGTCAACAGGGAGCACCCTTATTTTCATTTTTCTCCCACTATGGACCATAAATTATTTATTTTTTCTTTCTTGTGGGTTGGTAATTTTATTATATTATTTAGGGTTCTCCAATCTCAATGTATACTCATGGACACTATGAAAATTTACATGTGGTGGTTCATCTCAAAGAAAATACACCCACCTTCTGATTGGGGATAATCCATTGCAATTTCTTGACTAGGGGAAGTCAAAACCAAGAAGTATCCATTTTCTTTACCCTATGTCTTCCTTTTTCTTATTTTTTATTCTGTATTATCATTTATTTCTCATAGTTTTAAAGTGGTAGAATCTAGGATCTTAACTTAATGTTGCCACTAAAAAATAAATCTGGTTGTGCCTTTCCTTTTCTTTATTTTATTTTTTTTCAATTAAATTTATGCATGTAAATATCTCTTAAATTGATTTGAGATAAAAAGTGGGTAGTAAATGTAATAAGTTTGGAGGATGGATTTCAACTTGTTTTTAATAATTTTTTGTGTTCTTACATTTTATTTTTCATGTATTTTTCTGAATTTTTCATGTTTTCCATTTTCATTTTTGGTGTATTTTTAGGATCCTTGAGCTAAATCGAATACTTTGTAAAATTCAAACCATTTTTGTGTTTTTGGAACATTTCTTGACTTAAATATTTAAGGATTTAAATGATTGATTAATGTATTTAGTTTCTTTATTTCTAATCTTTTCATTTTATGAAGTTTGATTGATTGTGAAACTCATGCACACAAGTACTATTTGAATTGAAAATCTTTCCCAACCTGAGAGATTTCTAAACATTTTTGACATCTTATTTATATTCCTATTAATATTGAGAGTCCTGAGCCATGTTTTTTTATCCATAACATTCTTTTTTTCTCTTTTTAAAAGTTTTTAGAGTTTATAGAATGTTTCAAGTATGATTGAGGTGCCACTTTGAAATCCCTTTTTACATTGAACTCTTATTTTGGCCTAAATTTTCATATAACCTTTTTAAGCCCCTATTATCCATGAAATACCTTGTTATTCAGCCACATTACAAGACATTTATCTGTTTCCAACCTACTATAGAAGTTAAATGCATGGTTATTTTTTAACTCAAGTGTGGGGAAGGGAGAAGATGAGCTATATTTTGCTTTCCTAGAGAATCTGTTTGAGATGAATTAAAAGTATTTTCATATTTATTGCTACTTTTGTGGAAGAAATTTCATGATGAAAAGATGTATGGGTGGACCAAATATCATTAAAAATATGGTCTAGGTGTTCAATAATATTTTAATATCAAAATCCACCTCCCTTTTTTTTAAATATGATTCTGAAGAGAAATCCATATCTAAATTTAAGCTAAAACAATGCTAAAAATTGAGGAAAAGAGGGATGAAATTTATCATTGATGTTAAAATTATAAGTGTGAACTTATCAATAAAATAAATATGTGTTTGTAGATGTTTTATTTTTGAACTGATTGAGGAGCACACCATTCTTGAACAAAACTATTTTCATGCATTTACTTCATTTTAGAGCTTAACCCTCCTCATTCTGCCTCTAATGTTTTTAAATTTAAAACCTGCCAACCCCCAGACTCAAAAAAACCCATGAAAAATTCATTATGATTGAAACATTTATGACTCTATGAATTGGATATAATAAGATTATATAAAGCCTATGGATATCACACATTTTCTTGAGAATGAGAAAAACTCCACAAAAAATCCTTGAGTGAAGAGAGAAATATTTTTCAGGGGAGGTAAGTATGACATGCATGTAAAAATTAATATGATATTGAATTAATTTTTATGATTTTTTAGTATTTATGGATTTTTTATCCATATAGGAGGCATGATATTTTAATTTTATGTGACAATTGAGTTGTGTTGGCATTTATGATTTTTAAAGTTTGTTTTTACCTTGGTATAAGATGATTTCCCAAGAGTGCAATGTTTATGTGTAGGGGAATTGACAGAGAAAATATTTTCAATTATTTTACTTTGAATTTAAGTGTTTTTAATCCCACCAAAGTGTTATTTTAAGGGAAATTTTCACATTTTATGGTTTAGAATAATTTTTTAGCTTAATTGAAAAAATGACCTAATTTTGGATTTTAACTGTTTTATTTTTATTCTATATTTCAGCCATAAATTTTTAAAAACTGATCTAAATTGTAAAATTATTATTTTTTGGATTACATACATGTTGGTTTTAATTTTATTCTTCTATACACAAAGCTCAATACACCATTTGGGGGCCCAAAACCAGCTCACAAGTCCATCCTCAAAAACTATGTATATATCTGGAATATTTTAAAGATTGGATTATATCTAGAAGAGGGATGGGACAAATAATCTAAAATATGACAAGTACCTAGAGAAAATATGTGCAAACAACTTCTTTAACTATAGACCCACCTGATTAGGCCTTCTTCAAGGCCATAAATTCATGGGAATTTGAATATGGGGAATACAAAGAGTCTTCTTGAGAAGAATAAATTCCCTAAGTAAATTGGATATATCTATCTCCACACATTTCCAATGAAGCTAAAAAAATTTGAGTTGAAAAATAAGATATATAAGACAAATTTAAAGAATTATAAATTTCCCAATTATATCATTTAATGGGAATACCATACATAAAATTTTGGAGGAAAATTCTAGAGCCAAAAACATCACCCACCTGATTAGGCCTTCTCGTTTTTTTTACTCACCCATGTAACTTTTCCCAAAATCTAGTGAAAACTATTTCAATCCAATTACAATTTTCTTTAAAATTAAATTTTAAAACCATTTATATAAAAAATTATTTTCTTCTAAAATTTTATTCCAAAACCATTTATTCCTTTAAAATATAATTTTAATGGTGAAACCATTTTTTTCCATAAATTATTAACATGGGTCATCGATACTCAGTTAACTAGGTAGCCACCAATTTATCAAAGTTATCAATGACTTAACAACCTATAACAACACATCATAATCATCCTAAACTTGAAAAAACTCACTGAGTGGTATCATGATATAAAAATTCCTACTAGATGGTGTGAAAAAATTCACAACAAACATCTGGACCGCTTATCAATAGAATCATCAAATTTTATAACCTAATTAACTATAATTTTTTTTATAATTATTCCAAAATAAAATTAATAACTTTCCAAGAAACTTATTGACATCCAAGAGGGGATCAATGACATGCATTCTTCCTTCCTTATCCTCCCTTAAATAATGAACATTCAAACCCTATTATTTTTAGTAATTTTACCATGTAATAGAGAAACCTATTTTAGTGGAGGTGACCAACATGTACTGTGAGATCTTGAGTTTTGATTGATGAGTCCAACATGGTCGGGTCACTAGTGTGAGAGGTGATGGAAATAATGATAATTGAAAAGCTATTGTTGGTGTGTGTGCTAAATTGGTTTGCCACATAAGCACATAAAAGAAGTGAACAATGAATTATTTATCCATATATTGAAGACTATAGGGGAAGTTAGAACCTATAACATCAACAACATGGAGACTGGTGAGGTGAGAGTAGTGGATTTGGAGTAGAGGATGATAGTAGTTCATCTATAGAGGAGGCGCACACAACTAGGACTCGGTCATATGATCAGGTTCAAGACCATGGGATAAGGGAAGAAGGAGGGGTTTTTTTAAGAATACTAAGCATCAATTTTTATTGAAGTCACTATTAAATATATAATTTAATGATGCTTTTAAAAATAATCATCAAAAATAAAATATTCAACCGTATAGTGGAAGTTTTGGAAATCATCGCTAAATAATCGTGACACTGGTGGTTAGCATAGTCCATTGTGATATGACTATCTTGATGGTTAATTTTGACATATCTTGTGATTTTCTATGGTCTTATTCATGCCACATTCAAAGGTTATATCTCCATGACTCGTGATTATTGCCTTATGATTTCATATTTATATTCCATGGTATAAGTTATGTTCTCATGATAATCATTTTATGTTTTTACATTTTTATTTAATGATCTTTGAACATTTTATCATGCCTCGTGATCCATTTTTATGGTTCCAGGATCTTATTCCTTTAATCATGTAATTCCTTCCATGTTAATGTTCATCTCATATTTATGATCTAATTATTTGTTCTCTTTGACTCATTGATATACTTTTTCTCTTATTGAGTGTTTGAGATCTCCCTTTTTCCCATGTTTACCTTTTATATGGGTAATGAAGGAGAATATTATACATGATGCATCTATAAGGAAAACATGAATGAATAATGGTTTTGGAAGAAATGAATGTGGTATACTGAAATAAGTTGGTTGTGTTTCTAGTCTCCAAATATATTAAACCTTTGAGTTGTGGGAGTGTGTTTTATCTATGATATGTAATGTATAATTATGTGAAATGGTGTATGTCAAGTTTGGGTTACCTCACAGAACCCATCATGTTAACCAATACAAAGAGAAATAATAGTAAATAAAATTAGTGACAATCACCAAATAATTTATGGTGTCATGGAAGAACATTCAAGAGATCATTGTTGCAACTCTTGCATGCATTGGGAGAAAACAAAGTATAAAAAGTGATGAAAGCATGACTTTTAACTATGATTATATTGTCACTGGGCCCACAATGTAAGTGAATAAATAGAGGTTTTGGAATTTTTTATTTCTAGACAAATATAATAACTTCATATTTTTCATGTGTAGCTTGGTAAATAATCTAAGGATCCTATGTGGGAGGATTTAAGCAAAAAAAATAAATCAAATTATTACCTCATTTGATTAGAAGATGAAAGCATGTTTTTTTCGTCATCGATGATCATTGATTAAAGGAAATAATGTTGAATCCCACTAGTTCATCTATATATTCTTTAAGAGTTTTTCAAATCTTCAAATGTTGGATTTCAGTTGCTATAATGGATTAACGATGAACCTTTTGACCTCTCGATGATCAACGTTACGTTGTTCCTTTGATCTGTGAAGTATAAATTGGATCGGTTTCTTGTAACAAGTCCCTTATCTCACTAAGATATGAGAGTAATGAGATAGGATCTCTAAAATTTGTAGGATTAATAGTCCACCAAAATTGATTTTTCTCTGTCTTAAATAGGTAGGTTTAAAAAAATTAAAATTGCATTATGGCTCCTGAATATATATAACCTACTAAATAAGACATAAATGACATATTATGACCTATTAAATGTGTCATAAATTTCATTTATATTTTTATCACTTAATTTTAAAATAATAAATATATTATGTGACAAACTATGAGCCTTTTACTTAACTTGTTCCTCCCATAAATATTAAATGAACCATGAATAACAAAATTTGTTTGTAAAATAGTGCTTCTCATAGTCACTGAATAACTTGTTAATACTGTAAAAAAATAAATTTAATACCAGTTGTTATAAACTTGAATAATATGAATTTATTAGTTTTTTTATGATCGTTCAAACTCAAACATGTCCTGAAACCCCAATGTGGGTCCCACTATGTCCTAATCTTCAATTCACAATTGGATAAGCTTTTGAATATGCTTATTCTGTGACCCTCTATGTATTTATATTGATTGTAATGAGTACTACTCATTAACTAGGAGCATAGTCTAGTAACTCATCAAGCCCCCTAAGGAGATAAGGTATAGTCATAGTAATGAAAACATCTCCTAAGAACACACAATGTGTAATGTAATGTATTTGTTTCACAATATCTCATAAATTAGGATTCACACTTTGTGTCATCATACTTTCTTTCTTTACTTATTCTTGACCATACTGGATGAACTTACCTTCTTCAAGAATGGACATGGATTTAGTGAATGTATTACTATTAT
Organism: Viscum album; assembly: GCA_963277665.1. NCBI lineage: Eukaryota > Viridiplantae > Streptophyta > Magnoliopsida > Santalales > Viscaceae > Viscum > Viscum album. The sequence continues at coordinate 1,945,530,748 of OY728161.1, read as the reverse complement.
GGTCAATTGGACTTATATATCATTTTCTTTCATAAGTTACAAATCATGCCTTGATCATTCAATCAATGTCATACCACCAATGACACACCCAACAAAAATTACCTCACCACAACATAAATGTCATGTTTTTTCATATAACATAAATTTTCATAGTCAAATGTTATACAATGATAATGATCTCAGGATAAGATACCAATACATGTGATCACATATAGGAATAACCATTGACACCTATAACATGTAGTGTTCCTATTGGCGGATTTGTCCTCATGATCTCATATACTTAAGATGAAGTCTCTATGATTATGAGATCCCAAAATATGATTTTCAAATGCCATTTTTTCCTATAAATATGGTGTTTCTAGACTATATAATATATATTTAAGACTACTATCATAGTATCTCAGGATTCCTATTATAGTTGGGAACTGTTATAACCTTTTGATATAACATGTAATCTAAAGAAATTTTATATAGCACATGAAGAAGTAATGTAACTATAATGGTATGAGTAAACACATATATATTTTAAGTTGTATATATGTTATGGTAATAAAATTATATACAGGAGTTAGGTCTAGGACACCCACTCACAAAACTCCCACTATCACTAGAGCCAACTGCTAACAACTCTCAGTCTACTAGGTCTCACATGAGAATAATGGTTCTACTAAGATATGGATTTAGTTAGAGGGTCTACCGCATTATCCTTTGTGGAAACTCTGCTAACTGTGACTTCACATATTTGAGTAAAATCCCTCAAGATATGAAACTTTCAAAATATATTCTTTGTCCTCCAGTGTGATTTGGGCTCCTTGTAAAGTACCATTACAACGATATTATCACATTTAATTGTAATAAGGTCTACACTATTGGGAACAATACCAATATCTAAGACAAGTTTGTATATACAGACCACTCTGTAACTTCATCTAAAGCTTCTATATACAATGATTCTACTATAGAATTGGCAACCAAGGGTTTCTTCAAGATTCTCCATCTCACTGCACTACCATTCAGGCAAAAGACATAGCCTGACTATGATTTCAAATCATCATGATCTGTCTGAAAACTAGCATTATTTTATCCCCACACTACTATCTCCTCATCCTCTATATACACTAGGAGTATATCCTTTGTACATCTCAAGTAATTCAGAATAGTTTTTATAGCTTCCCAATGTAGCTTTCTTGAATTAACTTGGTATATTCCCACCATGCTTAAATCAAAGGCAACATCAAACTTAGAATATAACATAGAATATATGATAGATCCCACTTCCAAATCATAAGGGATTCTACCCATCCACTCAATCACTTTGTGTGTATGTTGACATATCTTATTAGGAAGATCGATACCATGTGACATTAATAATAACACTCTCTTGGATTGTTCCATATTTAAACTTTTGTGTAATATGTGTACATTGAATTAGCACAAGAAGCCTTTGAGATCTATCTTGATATATCTTAGTCCCAAGAATATAGATTGTTTCACCTAAATTTTTCATGGAAAAGCATTAATTTAACCATGTCTTAACTAACTATATTACTTGAACTTTGTTTCACATAACTAATATGTCATCAACATATAATAATATTAAAATGATGGAATTCCCACTAACCTTATTGTAGATACATTGCTCTATTTTATTTATAAATAATCTAAACACTCTTATGGTCTCATCAAAATGAGAATTCCATGATTGTGATTCCTACTTCAATCCATAAATGGATCATTGTATCTTGTACACTTTATTATCACTCTTTGACATAAAAAACACTTTAAGTTGATTTATATATATGTCTTCAACGAACTTCCCATTTAGAAAAAAAATTGACAACCATTTTCTAAATCTCATAATCATATAAGGCTTTTATTGCAAGTAATATTATGATGGATATTAGCATTGTGACTAGTGATAAGGTTTCATCATAGTCTATGCCTTGATGTTACCTAAAGCCTTTCACAACTAGTTATTCTTTATATATACTAATTTTAACATTTATGTCTAGATATTTCTTGAATACCCATTTACACCAAGTTGGTCTTACATCAGTTGGAGGGTATACCAAAATCAAAACTTGATTTTGATACCTAGATTCCATCGAAAAAATCATCGATTCCTATAATTTAGAAGCATCTTTTTCATCTACCACTTCCTTGTAGGTTATAGATTCATTATCCTCAAAGAGTAATGTGTCACCTAACTCGATGAAAAGAAAACCATATCTCTATAGTTATCAAACCTCTCTAGTAGACCTATACAGTACTCATGTCTCAATAACATCTTAATATCCCATTGTCTCTTATAGAGATTGTTCCCATACCAAATCTTGTGTATCTAGAGAATTAACTTCATAAAATTTGATCATTCTCTCATTATTTCCATTAGAAAATTGTTTCTTTTTAGAAATATAGAATTAATTACCATAATAAATTTTGTATTAGAATGGTTATATAGGTAATATCTTTTAATTTACTTAGAATAAACTATAAAGATGTACTTTGTGCTTTGGATACTATTTTTTTATTAAGTATTGTCTTAAAAAATGTCTCACATCTCCATACATGTATATAAGATAGATTGGGTTTCTTTCCATACCATAACTTGTATGGAATCCCAATTGATGCCTTATTTGGTACTCAATTTAGTGTATAATTCATTGTTTGCAATGCATGTCCCCAAAAGGATAATGGTATGGTTACATGAATCATCATCGATCTTACCATGTCAAGAAAGTTATGATCCCTCCTTTCACTCACACCATTCCACTAAGGTGTATAAGGAGAAGTAAGTTGGTAAACTATCTCACACTCCTTCAAGTGATTAATGAAATCTTGGTTTAGATATTCTTTTCCATAGTCTGAGTAGAGTATCTTTATCTTCTTTCTAATCTGTATTTCTACTTCATTCTAGTATTCTTTAAACATCTTAAAGGAATTATTCTTATACCTCATTAAGTAGATATATCCATACCTACTAAAGTCGTCAGTAAAATTTATAAATTAAGAAAATTTACCCCTTTCCTCTATTGGAAATGGAACACATATGTTAGTATAAATCAATTCCATGTATCTATTTATCCATTCCTAATAAAATATGTTTTGGTCATTTTCCCTTATAAACAAGTGTGACATACATCCAAGGGTTTTAAACTCAATAGAGTTTAAAAACCTTGCATGACATAATTTTTATAAACACTTCTCATTTACATGACCAAGACTAATGTGCCACAGACATGTTGGATATGATTTGTTCTGAATGGTATTTTCATTGATTTAGAATACAAGTTTTTCAAGTTCAAGTATATAAAATCCATTTTTAAGATATGTTATACCATAACATATGTTATCCTTATAAAAGAGACAAAATTTATTCCTAAAATTTAAATTAAACCCCATAGTGTATAAATTTAACACTGAGATTATGTTTCTAGTAACTAAAGGTATATAATAACAGTTGATTAATACAAGAACTAAACCACTAGGAAAATTTAGATGATAATCTCTCACAGATAAGGCTACTAGTCTCATGCTATTTTTGGCTCGAAGATCCACCTCACCATTTGAAATCTTCTAGAATCTACATGGTTACTATATATGAATAAAATGTGTGGGCCACATATTGTATCCAATACCCAAATTACAGATAAAGATGGAATATTACAAATGTTGAAGTGGATCTTCAGGTCATAAATAGTGATAATAGATAAAGACAGATTGCATTTAATGACAAATATACCCAAGGAAAAAGCATCACCTGCCTTACTTATTCCCAGATGTATAATGTTTCTTATAGTGGACCTTATTACTAAAAAAAGCAGAAAACCTCCTTATCACTTCCCTCCCTCTATATCTTTGGATTCTTATAGGGGTGGTGCATTGGTGTCTTTGGCTTAGACTTAGCTTTAAACCCCTTCTCCTTGCCCTTCCACCTCTTGTTCAACATAATGACAAACGAATTTGAGTTGTTCGTATCCATATCTTCCAAGAAAACCAAATATAATATATCTAGGAGTGAATTTTTCATGTTATAAATATTATAATTAATAATAAAATTCAAGAATATAGGTGGTAAAGAAGCAATAATGATATCGGTCTCTAGTTATTATTTCAACTTGAACCCAAGGGGCTCTGATCTCTCGATGTACTCAATCATCTTGAGTAAATGAGGGACTAAAAAACTCTATTATAATGGAATGTACCTATATAATGCCTTGGATATCTCATGTATTTCTTTTCAAGATCCCTCGTGATAAAGTTCTTGGATATGGGACAACATTTTATAGGAATCCTCAACCTTATGCATTTTATACAACTTATTAGACATAAATGAAAACATGATGCATTTTATATCTAATACATCATCTAAATTCTACTTATACCTATCTTTATTTGACATGATTTCTCCCATGGGGGCTCAATAGGAATTTTGGATTCCATCACATAGTGCTTCCCCTAATGGATTAGTATTATGAACAAAGTGCCTATACCACTCCTAAAAGTTATGGTCAGTCAAGATATTCTGTTTATATAGTATTGATCGTAGTGATATTGAATTGATGGTGGTGTTTTCTATTTTTTCTATAATAAATAAATTTAGTGGGTTAGTGATTTATCTTGATTACCGATAGACATTACATATTAATTAATCACTATATGTCTCCCACTATTTTATTGAATCCTAGTATCCCTCGCCGCTAGATTCCTAATACCCAGACAATCAAGTATTCAGGTGGAAAGGATCCTTTAAACCACTCTTTATACACAGAGTTACGGGTACGATACTACTCATAGAGTTTCAAGGTAAAATTTTAGTTGGCCAACTGCATTAACTCGCAAATCCTTAATCTATTGAGCAAAGTCCCAACTTCTACAAAATATAACCTTGCATTACTCAACACTTTGAATCTAAAGTTCCAAAAATCTAGATATGACTACTTATTTGTCACAAAATTTAGTTAAGTTAACCCACCACTTTCATAAGAACACCCTGATAGTAAAAGGCACCCTCAAGTGGGGTAGATGATCACCTTAAACATAAACTTTTGTTCAAACTCATGCGATGGAAGGTGTTATAAATTAATATACCTTCAAGGGATTTTAATTATTCTCAGAAAATGTAATCATTTTTTATTTAACATGTTTATTATATGTGATCTCACTCACATCTTCACCATGCATAATAGAAAAAATTCACTGATATTATCCAAATTTATCTATGCATACTTATTATTCTATGTGCTCACATAAACATAACACATTCACAAATAACAAACCATGAATAAATAAATAAATAAAACGAGTAATCATGAGTGTTAGCTACCAATTGATCCATTGAGAAGATAATGGATCAATTGATACCCTTGGGGTAATTACCTGAGTCATGACTAACTCAAGTTGTAGCACCCACCCCCATCCAAAGTTCCCACATCTAGTCTAGTACTTCCCCAAGTCTCAGCAGAGTCTATGTCTTATTTTGTCCTCATCATTATACATAAATACTTAGGAATGCAAAATACACATGCATAATGGCACTCATGGGAACACAGACCTTGATACATATAATGAGGGTTATAGAGAATATATAGACCATTATTTAGTAATTAATTATTAAAAATAGTGTGTTTTAATAAATGAATGAATGAATGAATGAATGAAAAAATAAACATACATTGGTTGATCAAAAAACGTGATCAGTCTACACACAATATAAATGTGAAATAAAATTAAGTTTGTAATAAAATTTAACTGGGGTCATTTATTATGAATTAAAATAACCTAATCTAATTTTAATTCACAAATTATAAGTCGCATTGTCTCCGAAATTTTTTTAATCCATTATAAAAAATATATTTAATTATTAATTTTTTTTGTAATTTTTCATGTCACTGGTACACTCAAAAATACCCTCAGAGGGGTTCTCACGTCGTGGGGTGATATATAAAATAAAATGCATATATTTTTATATTTTAAAGCTTTAAATTATGGTTTTGATTCGATTTTGATATTTGGATGGTCATAACGTGGTCATCCAACCTTGGATCAAATCATATTTTATGGTGTTGGGACTGTTACATTTCCCTCTACTTAAAATCATGAAAATTTAATTTAAATATGGATTAAATGATAATGAGGTTTCTCTCATACCACTTGTTGGTGTCATGTGCATAGAAAAAAGTGGATAAACATGGGATTTTAAATTTTTTATTCTGAAAAATATGTAATAACTTCATCTCTAGCAATGGGTAGCCTGATAAACAACCCATTGATCCTGCATTAAAGGATTGTAGCACAAAAATTAAATTGAATTTTTACCTTATTCAGTTAGAAGATGTAGATGTGTTATACTCATTTTTAGTTATCATTGCTCAAAGGAAATGATGTCGGATCTCTCTATATCATGCACGTATTCTTCAAGAGTCAATCAGATCATCGAAAATCAGATTCTAAGTGCTAGCGTAAATTAACGATGAACCTTTCGACCACTTGACGATCATCGCTACATAATTCCTTCGATTCATGAAGGAGAACTTGGATCAATTTCTTCAAATAGGTTACTTATATATCTAGGATGTGAGAGGAGTGATAAAGTAGATCTTTAATTTATAATATGAATAGTACCTTGAAATTGATCTTGCTTCGGATTAAATAGGTATGTTTAAAATTCCAGAAAATTTCACTATGGCCCCCAAATATATATAACCTACTAAATAAGATATAAGTGACATATTATAACCTATTATAAGTGCTATAAATTTAATTTATATTTTTATCACTTAATCATAACATAATAAATATATTACATGATAAACTATAAGTTTTTACTTGACTCGTTCCTCCCATAAATATAAAATGGACCGTGAATAACAATATTCATTCATAAAATATTTTTTCTCATATTCAATGAATAAATTGTAAATATTATTAATAAATAAATTAAATACCAATTATTATAAACTCAAATAATATGAATTTATTTATTTATTTTTGGTCATTTAAACTCATACATATCCCAAAACCCCAACATGGGGCACACAATGTCCCAAACTCCAATTCACCAAAATTTTACAAAATTTTGAATATTCTTAGTGTGTGACCGTATAGACCCTTATCTTGATAGTATTTGTAATAAACTAGCTCAGGTTACCCTCTAGAACAAGTATCTAACCAGATCCACCACATACTCAAAGGGCGTTCCTGATTTCCATTGGCTGGTGACTAGAACTCAAGCATCAAACACAAACTATAGGGAATGATTTCACCCAACTTGAAATAAGATACATGGTATATATACACTATAGAAAGAAATAACATAAGAAAAATAAAAGGAATATTTTTCATAACCAAAGAGAAATAGTGGTAGTGATACAAATCGAAAGCTATATAAAACTCAAAGATACAAATCCAACAAAAAAAGGTACAACCATGATAAGAAACCACTACTCCATATGATAAGTGGGTAATGTCCCACTATATCACCACCAGCTACCCATACCCAGCTGATATGAACTTTGTCACCTTACTGTGATGCCTTTACCTTTCTTGGATCAAAAGACAAAATGAGGTCTACACACCACCGAAGGGGTGTGAAGGGTGTAATCTAAACAGTCTTAGTAGGATCCCACCTAGATGTTCTATATCAAGTCTCTGTACAACAATATCAACATTCTTAATTTATAGAAAAACAATTTATGATAATCAATTAAACAATTTTTATATCAAAAACATGGTAAATAAATCCTCCCTTTTCCACAGTTCTAAAACCATCCAGGTAAAACAATTTCAAAATATATCACATTTATTAAAATATGTAATCAAGATAAAACAGTACAAACCAAATCATAGGTAAGTCACACCAAGGATCGCTACATACCAGACAAGCTATATCACTCATACCCCAACATATAGAAATGTGTTCATCAAGTCCCTATACATATGAATCCAATCTAGGTAGCATAAGAACACCCTAGAAATTAAATCCCCCAAAAGTGTCTAATAATTTCCTAGGACACTTAGCCTAGGGAGAAGAGGAGCACCCCATGAATGAACCCTTTGACAGTATCAATAGATGAGTCCTATTACTAAAACTTCAACTTAAGTACCCAAGGCTTCTCATGTTCCAAATTTCTCAAATGATTTTATTGAAACCATGCTTTGAAAACCATTTCATAAATCCATTTCACAATGCTTTGAAAATACCTTTTTCTTTTACCAAAATAACTAGAAAACAATCTTTTCATAAAAACCCATTATAAACATACAAATCAATAAATCATGCCAATTAATTTATAAAAAAAATTATAAAACTAAAGCATTAAAGGTTCATCCAACATAATTTAGAGAAAGAACCACCTACCTCAAACCCAGCCTCACACATAAAGAGATAGGATCCAAAACCACTAAAAGGAATGCAGAATGATGAATGGTGATTCTATTAATTATTCTCATATCTTAGAATCACATTCCATAACAACAAGGGTTAATGGATTGGTTAGGTCACACAGGCCTTGAGATCCATGAATGCTACATCATAATTAACATAAGGGTTGGCCCCTCGGAGAAGATCACATAATGGATCTAGAAGGAAAGAAGGATAAACATTTTATGATAAAATGATTCCATAAACATATCCCAACTCTGCAACTTCAAAAGGTGAAATGAAGAAGCAGAAATGCTTCTTACCTAAGAGAAGTAATGCAACAAAGATGGAGATTGAGCATTGAATGGATGAGCTCAGGAGAGGAGGAGATGCCCAAAATCTACTTTAAGGACCCTAGGGTTTGATGCAGGGAGACAAAAGATTAATTAATGAGGGTTTAGGATTATGGAATATAAAACCTATAGGTCATGATGGGTTTACATTTTAAATTATTATTTTATGGCGTAAATCCCCCATGTTGCATTTCCACTGAAAATTATGTCAAATCAGGTTAAAATAATCTGAGCGACACATTAATAATGTAAAAAAATTACAATGTAAAAGGTTTTCATTCCCTAAACCAATTTTATGAATTATTCTCTTCGATAATTTTATATTGTAAATCGGGTATTTATGGTGTGAATCCCCTCGGCAGCCAGCACTAGTTGTAGCTCCCCTATAGAAATACCCAAAACAAATCCTACAACCCATAAACCCAAACTAAAAGCTCTTAAACATTAAATAGAGAATTACTTTTATCTAAGATGTTACAAAATCTCTACCATAGTACTTTCCATCCTCTAAGAAGTCATGTGAAAGAAGAATCATCCAGAAAGAGGTGAGGTCATTACTCCCACACTGATGATTCATTCTCCCAAGTCTCGTGATAATCTGATTTGTGTCTCCATAAAACTCTGACTAATGTAATATAATTCCCATGCAATCATTTTATTTGTCTATCAATGATCTCCACTATTTTCTCCACAATAGATTTATTTGGCTCCAACTCAACCTCTTCCCAAATCATAACATGGGAAAGATTAGGATGGTACTTCATGAGTTTAGATATATAGAAAACATCATGGATACCTATCAATAGAGCTATAAATTCCTTCTGATAAGAAAAATACCCATTCCACTCAGTAACATCAAATAGTCCAGAATATCTCAGAGCCAGCTTTCCCTATTTCCCAAGCTGACGGTGACCCAACCAAGGAGAAACTTTCATGAAAACTTGGTCACCAATGGAAAACTCTAAAGGAAAATGTCAACAATTCGAATATGATTTCTACTAAATATACATAGAAACCAGACACTGACATATATCTTGAATCTTCATTGACATATCTTGAATGATACTTAGTCCCATAAGTGAAGTGTCACCCACCTCTACCCAATAAAGAGGTGACCTGTATGAGCGACCAAAAAAAGCCTCAAAAAGGGTGTCATTTTGATCGATGATTAATAATTATTGTTATAAAAAACTCAACCAATCCTATATGGTTATCCCATGATCCACCAAAATCCAAGTCATAGAACCAGAGCATATCCTCTAAGATCTAAATAGCATGCTCTATTTGACCATCCATCTATGGATGATAATCTATACTCAACTGAACCTGAGTCTTTATAACCTCTTAGATACTCTTATAGAATCTATAAGTGAACTTAGAATCCTTTTCTAAAATAATGTAAGAGGGAATCCCATGTAACCTCATAATCTTCTATGCATACAGCTTATACAAATATTCAACTTTAGTGGTGTAGCTGATCAGAATAAAATGAGCTAATTTCATAAACTGATCAATCACCACCCAAAAAGAATTCTTCTCTTGTGGAGTTCATGGAAAACCAAAAATAATTTCCATGGACACCTCATACCAGTTATAAACCAGCACTAGAATATGTTGGAGAATACTTAAAGGTTTCATATGATTTTCCACTATCTGTTATTAGGTGTAATAGTGGGACACAAAATTAGAAATGTTGTGCTTCATACCTTACCACTATAAACACCTTCTCATGCCATAATACATATTATTCAAGTCAGGGTGAACAACCCATGAAGCAATATAAAAATCATGTAAGATCGAATTCTTCACAAATACTGGGATAAAAAATTTATTCCTGAAGCAGAGAATACCATCAGAAGGGAGAGACCAACCAGGAATGGTCACCCCACTATAAAGGGTTTCTTTGATTCCTCTGAACTTTCCATCCTGATACTGGATCTTTATAATAGACTCTAGGAGAAATTATGATAATTAAACAATGATCAAAACCATACCTTAATCATCCTTCTGATCATCCATATGTAATTAAGCGAAGAGCCCCATCAGGTTCCACTCTTCCTTCAATTCCAAGATATTCTACAGTGGGTATTTCCTACTGAGAGCATCTACAATGACATTACCCTTCCTCAGGGTGTGGGTGATGTCAAATTCAAATGTATATAGATATTACAATAATTGTCTCTATCTAAGATTAAATTCCTTCTAAGAAAAGATATAGATTAAACTCTTATGGTCAGAAAATATGATAAACCTCTCCCCAAAAAGATAGTGTTTCCAACACTTAAGCACATGAATAACCACAAAAAATTCCAAATCATGAGTGGTAAAATTATTCTCATGTATCCAAATCTGATGAGAACCATAGGTTATAACATGATCGTATTACATAATCATGAAACCTAGACCAACACTAGAAGCATTACAATACACCACATACCCCTTACCAAACTTAGTTAATATCAAAATAGGTGTTGTTGTTATAATTCCTTTCAACTCATCAAAAGAATCCCAACATTTAGCATCCTAAGTAAATTTTACCTCTTTCTTGGTAATATCATTCATAGGTGATTCCAACATCAATAAATCCTTTATGAATTGTTGATAGTATCCCACAAGTCCTAAGAAGCTCTAAATCTCGAAGACATTTTGTGGTTCCTCCCATGATAAGACAACCTCCATTTACTTAAGATCAGTTTATAATTCATGTTCATAAATCACATGCCCTAATAACTTCACTTCTTGGATCCAAAAACTTCATTTCAAAATATTTCCATAAATTTGGTATCTCCTCAGTATCTCTAAAACTAGATTCAGATGGTGTACAAGTTCATTATTGGATATTGAATAAACCAAGATGTTATTTATGAACACCGCAAATAATGTGTTAAGATACTGATGGAATATCTAATTCATCAAATCCATAAAAATGTAGGAGAGTTACTCAAATCAAAAGGTATCACAAGATATTCAAAATGTTCATACCTACTCTTGAAATTAATCTTCAGGATATCAGACTCCCAAACCTTGCGATGATGATAACGTGGCTGAATATTTATCTTTGAAAACCACTTTTCCCCATTAACTAATCAAACAAATCATCCATGTGGGGAAAATATACTTTTTCTTAACCATTACTCAATTTAAATTTCGATAATAAACACATAAATGAAGTGAACCATTAACCTTTTTAGAAAAGAGCATAGGGGTTGCCCATGGTGAAACACTATAGAAAACAAAACCTTTCTCTATCAGGTTTTCCAACGGGATCTTGAGCTCCTTCATCTTAGCAGGTGTCATACAATAAGAGGGTATCGAGATCGATTGCATACCTGACACTGGATCAATCATAAAATCTACCTCCCTATTTGGAATAATACCATGGAAGTTGTTTGGGAAGACATTAGGAAATTCCCAAAAAACTGCAAGAAGATTTATAAATGAGTAAAATTCATTGGGTTTAACTATAATGACAGACAATAGACTTCTAAGCTCTTGGCGGGGATGTCCTACATAACCAGACCTTGGATCATACTCTCCCCGAAACACCTAATATCTCCCATCGTTAGAAAATAATGAAACACACTGATGATAACAATCAATATCATCATAATGAGAGACTATTCAATCCATCCCGATGATGATGTCAAATAAATCCAAATCAAAAACAAGAAAATCTTAGACCAACTCTGCATCATCTACCGATAGAGAAAAGGATGGACATCAAAATCCCTACTCTTTCCTCTTTCCAAGAGGAATCTCCAACTACATAACAAAGTACATGAGCTTTGTTAGAATTGTTACCACATCAACAAAATGGTTAGATATAAACGAGTGTGAGACACCTATATTAAACAGAGAAGTTACTATAGAAGATGCAACAATAATGGTATCTCTCACTGTAGTTGGGCTCGCATCAACCTTTTTCAAAAACTCATCCATTGTGTGAAGGTTATTCACTCCTGAGGCATGTATCTAGAGCCTTATAGACTTTAAATAATCTGATTTCACTGGAGTGGCTTTTGGAGCAGAAGATCCTTGACCATAATGAGGCATTGACATGGCCTGGTAAAACCTCTGAAGATGGCCATAGTTGCCATAAGAATCTCACATCTTCAGGGGTGAAAGACAAGTATACTTAGTGTTCCCTACCTTTTCATACTGATAATAGGTCAGGGGAACACTGCTAGCTACGACTGATGGTGCAGAGGGGGTTTTTTGTTGAGAACTACCTCTACCACTCCTATGATTATCATGCCACTTTCTTTTCTTCCCCTAAACACCACTAAAACTACCACTAAGTGGAAGATAAGGGGAAGTGTGACCAATATTCCCCATCATATCCATCTCTACCATTATATACTTGTCTACCATATCATCATAGGTAAAAACCTCATCATATACACCTAAGATTGGATATATGGTCGTAAACCTTGCAGGTACTTATAAGGTTTCAACTAATTATTCTTCTCTACATTTGGAGAAAATAAAACCATCTATGAAAATTGATTAGTTTACTATGAAACTGAGCACTCTCCAATATACAAAGAGATAGATTCCAAATAATTTTCCATCATCATAGACTCTGGGCAGAACTACTAAAAGAAGAGGGTCTTGAAACCCTTCAAATACAATCCCACATGTCAATATACCTATACCATGGAATCCCACCGCCGCTTTTTGAGGCCCTCAAGTTTGAATGTTGCACACTTTACCTTGATCACCTTAGGTGTATCTAGGAATTCAAACATTTTATCAATCGTTTCTAGCATATCCTTCGCCTCTTGGGGTTCATTTTCACCCTTAAAAGATGAAAGATGATCATGTAAGAATTCTCATGATCGATCCGTATCCCTTATAACTTATGGTTATGCCTTAATAGATGGTTCTTGAAGTCATGGTACATTTTGGTCTGTGGTAAAAACTGCTCACATGATAGCCTCTATAAAATTCTAATCCAGAGGAGGATTTCCTTAAGGAGCATTTGATGCACCCTCCTATGGAACCCATGGAAGATGTCTTAGAGGCATGTTGTTGCACACCAAAAGTAGAAGAAAATTATTAAATAATGGGATAATATAATTTCAAACCAGAAAACCATAAGTAAAAATATAGATTAGCATATGTTGGTCAAAAAACCCTCAAGGTAACATTGTAGTGTTTTTGAGTTGATTATGTTTGTTGACAAAGCAGGTTTCCATGGTCAGTTGTATAATTATAGAGATATTTTTAACAAGGTATGTTGAAAAGGTTCTAATAAAAAATAAATTATGCTCTAAAGGTGGTAAAAAAAATATCATATACAAGATGGAGTTGTTTCCCAGTGTTTGTTGAATTTTTGGGGTCCAAAATTGGAAAATAGAGAAAGTTGTTTTTAGAAAAGGAATTTACATGAAAGATTGAAGGTGAATCAGAATTTTTCATGCAAGTTATGTTTCAAGATAGTATTATCAAAATATGTATAAGGGAAGATTTTTGAAAAATATGAGCTTTCATGACAAAGAAAGAGTTGCATGCGTCTGTGAAATTGAGATAGATATTGGGCAGTAAAGAGGCTTTATTTCCCAATGTGACATCAAATTTGGTTTTCTGTGCTCGGGGGAAATGTTGCATACAAGGAGGCTGGGGGTGAGAAACATACACTTAGGGTTGGTAATGTCTATAAATAACCATCTACCCCCCCCCCCCCATTCAGTATCTCAACCCTTGGAGAATATCTAGGTTTTGAATCATGTAAGAGTCATGTGAAAGATAGTAGTGTTTTGCACAAGGAGAGTTGTGTGAATAAACTAGTGAAAAGTTTATTGTGAATGAGAAAAGAACTTGAGTATGAAATGGCCAAGGGAGTTGCATGCAAAGAATAATATTTTCATGCAATTTAGACTTTTTATACAAGGCTAAATTTTGTGTGCAAGGTGCTAAAGTTGCACGCAATACACTCAAAAGGTTTTGTGAAATACAAAGTGTGATATAGAAGGGATTTCCCAGTAAATCTATGGTAAAGTGGTATTCATCAATTGGGTGAAAGTGGAAATTCAACAAAGCATCAACCTACATTTGAATATGTATTAATTTTTTATAATAAAGGGAACTACAAGTCTATAAAATATGGGTGAATCCACTCCAATAATAGTGAGCAAAGTAAGAGGAATATGGTGATCCTTTCTATCAAAAGTGATCCAGAGAAAGAGAGTTAGGGAGTGACCCTTAGGAAAGTAATGAGCTTTCCCTAAACCTTATAAAGGAGTTGATCCTTGGTATAGAAGTGATCTATCCCAAACCATGTAATTTGGCAGTGAGCCTTTGTGGATTTGGTACATCAGCACATCATCAGTTTATGCTCCTTGGTTGTAACCCAGTGAGGTTAAACCAAGTAAAAAAAATTTCTCACGTGCATGATTTCATTTTTGTTCATACATTGCTATGGGAAATAGAGAGAAGAGTGTTTTTTTTTTACAAATAAAAAAGATCTAAAGGGGTTGTTATTTTAATCTATCATACCCTGATTCACCCCACCCCCCCCCCCCCCTCAGGGTATTTAACCTAGTTGGGCTAACAATTGGTATCAGAGCTTAAGTTTAATATCATTATTTCTATCTCAAGGGTTTCAATGGAGGTTGTCAATAACAAAGGTACTCAATCTTCAATGGGAATAATTTTTAGTTATGGAAGAATCATATGCATCATTACTTCCAATCTTTAGGAATAGATGTATTTACAAAAGCGATGTATGGTATTTCATCCAGTATTGACAGTGGTGCTTTATCAGAAACTAAATGAAGGGAATTAGATGTTGATGCTAAAGGAAAGGATGATTTAGGGTGATCTTTATCCAATGCAATATATATGAAAGTTATGTCATGTAAAACATCGCATTATATGTGGGAAAAGTTTCTAAATATTTATGAGGGAAATTCAAAAATCAGATAAGAAAGGATATAGGTTCTATGGAACAAGTATGAGGATCTTAGAATGTACCCAAATGAGTTTGATGATGCATTCTTTGATAGGGTTAATATTGTTGTGGAAGACATGCTTGGTCTCAGAGAAATTATTGAATATAAAAATATTGTTAATCACGTCTTTAGAAGACTTCCGTCTCGGTTTAATCCGAAAGTTTCTGTGTTGGAGGATAAATATCCAAATGAGCTGACATTGGATAGATTGCACAGTACTTTATTTCATACGAGATGAGAAATGATGATAATAAGTCTATGGAAAAGGAGAAGTATAAAGAAGTTGAATTCAAGGCCATGAAGAAGCTTACTATTGAATATAGGTAGGATATAGAAGATACATATGAATTCATGTCATTCCTTTCATCAAATTTATGAAGAGGAAAAGGAAAGTTCAAAGGAAAACTCCCACTTGCTTGCTTTCAGTGTGGAAAGGTTGGATATCTTTCAGTAAGGTGCCCTAATAAGTTTCAAGAAGATGATGATGATGAATTCAAAATTACCAGGAATAATTATTAAGCCTATTTTAAAGGTGAGAAAAATTCTAAGAATAAATTCTTTAAAAAGAAGAATATTCTTTCAAAAGAATATGACAGTTGAAAAGAATTTAAGGCTGAAGAGTTAGAGGACCGAAATGATCATGAAGTAGATGTTATAGTGGTAGTTGTTGGTAGCTCCTAGAAAATGGAAAAAGTGATAGTGATGAAGAATAATTTGAAGTAATAGTTGATATACAGGCTGAATTAGAAGCTGCACTTGAGGAAATAGATGTTTGGAGAGCCAAAACCAAGAAATCCAAAAAAGTGGTTCATGATTCCAAACTTTATATGTAGCAGTAGGAAAAATAGAAGTCTAAGATAAATTAATAAATTGAAAAACTAAAATATTCATTGCTAGAGAACTCATAAAAGGTTATTGAGTACAAACTCAAAATTGAAGAACAAAAAATAGAGATCAAAAGTTTGACTAATACTAGAAAATATCAAATCAAACGTATAAATGATCTTAAATAAAAAGTTTTCAGTATGAGATGGAAAGTAAAAGATTAGGAGAAACTCTTGATATCAGAAAATTAGGATAAAAAGGAAATAGAAAATGTAAAAGTGGAATCCAGAGTTTCGGTGAAACATAAAAAGGAGTGTAAATAAAGGAAAATGATTGATTAGAACAATACAGTTGGTATGGAGCTTGATCGTAAAAAGAAAGTAGTAATGGATGAAGTTAGATCACAAGCCCCCAATATAAGATTGAAAATTGATTTGGGTATGAATCAGAACCATAAGATTCAGAGAAACCAAGGGAGAATCAGTAGTGCATTATTTCCATACAGGAATGCACCTCAAATGAGATGTTATTGTTGTGGAAATATGGGAAACTCACAAAATGTATGGCCCATAGCCAAGAGGTATTGAAAATAATAAGACCAAAAGAGGAATCCAAATAGAAATAAATATTATATAACATCATTTTATGGTCACTATTTTAGGTGTGGAGGATTTGGGCACATGGTAAGATATTGCTCATCGACAATGCAGAGAAATGTGTCAAAACAGAATGAATCTAGTGATAGGAAACAATTCATTGTATCATCAAATGATTTGAAAATGAAAAATCATTTTGTAGTGTTGAAATATGAATCTATTCCATCATACTTATATTAATATAAAGATCATCAATCCATAATGGGTATGAAGTAAAAAACATAGATCAAACAAAAGATAGATGAATAGGTGGTGGTGGTAGATATTTATTTTAAGGCATCAGATCACACTAGAATATGGATCATTGATAGTGGGTGAACCTCTAATATTATAGGAAATAAGGATCTAGTGACCGGAATTAGGTATGATAATTAAGGTATCATAATATTTGGTAATTATGAAGGCTTGCAGATTGTTGGCTCGGGAAAATACAAGTTTTGGGGAAGAGACATGAGATGTTTTGATGTCTTAGTTATTGAAGGTCTGAGTCACAAATTGCTTAGTGTTCATCAAATATGAAACTATGGACATTTCATAAGCTTTTCTAATAAATTATGTGTCATCAAGGCAAAATACAATGCAATGGTTTTGAAGGGAAATTTTATGAAAGTGAATCTCTACCTTATAAGTGGAGAAGAAGATGTGTACTTTTTTTTCAAGGAAGAAGAAAAAAAGTTATGGCATAAATGCCTTGGTCATTTAATCCAAGAATCATTGGAATATTTGGTGAAATACGATGCTTCTTGAGACCTCCCTATATTGTCATGTGATCATACTCATATGTTTGATGCTTGTCAACAAGGGAAGATCATTTGAAATAAATATAAGTAAAAAGAGAAAAGGTCAACAAAATTACTTGAGCTGGTGCGTATTGATGTGTGTGGACCTATTTCACCAATATCTATTGATGGGAGGAGATATTATGTTCTCTTAATTGATGATTTTAGAATAATTTCATGATTTTCAATCATCACCCATAAATCTGAGGCATTCAGTTGCATAAAAACTTATCGAATGAAATTTGAAAAGATATTGGGTCAAAGAATTCAAAAGATATGAACATATAATGGAACAGAGTTCACAAATAACCAATTAGAGGATTATATCGAGAAACATGGGATAAGGCACCAAGTATCAGTAGTAATAACTCCATAATAGAATGGATTAGTTGAGAGAAGAAATTGAATTATCAACAACATGGATAGAATAATGATCATTGAGAAAGACCTTATAGAGAATTTTTGGAAAGAAGTAGTAATGACATCAGTCTACACGTCGAATAGATATTTATTATGTCCAAAAGAAGAGAGAACTCCATATAAGTTATGGTATAAAAATAAGACAAAGTTGAAGTGATTTTGAGTCTTCATAAGTAAGTGTTTCATTCTCAATAAAGAGAAACATAGGAAGTTTGAATCCTATAGAGATGAAGGGATATTTCTTGGCTACTCAAAGAAAATAAAAGTATATAAATGCTTCAATAAGTGGTTGGTAAAGGTAGTTGAAATCCATGATGTAACTATAGTAGAGAATGAGAAGAATCTTCAACAAATACATGATCAGTCTTGGGAGGATAGTGATGAAGAGATAAGCATATCAGTGGATGTTCTAGTTCTAGAGGCTGGTTTAGAAAATGATTCAGATAATGAGAAGGATGAGAAAAAACTAGTATCTACACAAAGATTTAAGAGAAGAGATGAAATTGATAGACAAAACATAATCAGTTATCAGACAACACAGATGAATACAAGAAGGATGAAGACTCTACAACAAGAATTGTTCTTATCACAGGTAGAGCCTAAATGTTTTGAGGAAGTAGCTGGAGATTAAAATTGTGTCCAGACTATAAATGAAGAGATTTACCAAATTGATAAGAACCATACATGAGATATTATTTTGAATCCAATAGATAAGAATGTCATCAGGAATAAATGGGTCTTTCACAACAAGATGAATGAAGGTGGAACAGTGATTCGAAACAAAGCACATTTAGTGTGCAAAGGGTATTCCCAGATATAGAGTATCGATGTTGATGAAACATTTTCACATGTTGCAAGGCTAGAGACTAATGGGGTATTCTTGTCTATAGTAGTGTAAAGAAAGTTCAAAGTTTTCTAAATGGATGTCAAGTATGCATTTCTGAATGGGGTTCTGGAAGAAAAATTTTATATTGAGCATCTATATGGTTTTCTTATTCAAGAAGATAAGAACAGATTTTTTTGGATAAATAAGGTGCTATGTGGGTTTAAGCAAGCACTAAGATCATGATATTCAAGGCTAGATCAATTTTTAAAGAAGCTAGGTTTTTAGAGTAGTGGAGTTGATTACAATCTTTATGTTAATAGTGACATTAATAAAAGGATGGCGGTGTTAGTAAATGTTGATGACATAATATTTGGCAGATCAGATGAAGTCCAGTGCACTCAGTTATAGGAATTCATGAAAAGTGAATTTGAAATTTCAATGATTGGTTAATTGATGTTTTTCCTTAGTTTAAAGGTGAATCAAGGAAAGAATGGAACATTTCTTTCTTATTATAAATATTCCAAGGAGATTTTTTGAATATTTGAAATGGATAATTCCTAGGAGATGAAAAATCTGGTGGCTATCCTAATTAAACTATCATGGGATGGTGAAGTCAATGCGGTTAATGTAACTGAATACAAGAAAATCATTGGAAGTCTACTATACTTGACAACTAAAAGATTTGATATTGTTTTTTTTTCACATGCCAAGTATCATGGTATCAAAGAAATCCTAAAAAAATTGCTTTCTTTCAGTGAAAATAATACTTTGGTATATCACGGGAACGGTGGATTTTTGTTTGCTATATAATGAAAAATCTCAGCAAGAGTTATTAGGCTATACAGATGTAGATTGGTTCAGATCAGCTGATGATAGAAAATCAATGTCAGGTAGTGAATTCTATCTTGGAGGAATGTGTATTTCTTATCTAAGTAAGAAACAAGATTGTATTTTGTTGAGCATGGTAGAAGCTGAATATATTTCGATCACTCAATCTTACACACAACTATTGTGGATGAAGCAGCGGTTTGATGATATGGAAGTTGAAGTAAAGTCTCCAATCAGAATCTATTACAATAATTCAAGTACTATAAATCTAAGAAAAAATATAGTTTGTCACTCAAAGACAAAGAACATTTAAATCAAGTATCATTTTATCAAAGATAAGGTGGAGTAAGGGATTGTGAAGTTAGATTATGTGCCTACAGAATGACAAGTTGCAAACATTCTGACAAAGGCCTTACCCAAAGAAGAATTTGAATATCATCACACTACTACAAAAACGGTTAAGGGAAGCGCCACCTTATATCAGCGCTAAGAAAAAAGCGCTGATAAAGAAACCTTGTATCAGCGCTGATAAAGAATACCTTTATCTGCTCTAAAATTTTAGCGCTGATATAGGGTAACCTTTATCAGTGCTAAAAAAGCGCTGATAAAGAGACCATTTATCAGTGCTAGAAAAACACTGATAAAGAAGGTCTGTATCAGCGCTAAAATTTTAGCGCTCATACAGGAAGGATTTATTTACTCTTTTTTAGCGCTGATAAAGAGGACCTTTATCAACGCTAAAATTTTAGCACTGATAAAGGTAGTCTTTATCAGTGCTTTTTTAGTGCTGATAAAACCATAGTCCTGTATTTTATAAAATCAGTCACACAGTGTCCTCATTTTATCGTGACCTAAACCTCTCACGGTACTAAAACCCTACGACTCCCCTCCGCTGCCCCCCAAGCTTCACATTGTCGGACCTCCACCGTGCCCGATCTTCGCGTTGCCGGACCTCCACCGCTAGCCCTTCTCCTAATCCTCCCCCTCGAACCCCTTTGGTGGATCCTCCTCCCCGCAAACCCTAATTCTCCTCCTCTTCACTCGACCCTACTCCCTGAGAACCCTACTCCTCCATTTCTCTTCGGTTGGCGGCTCCTCCTGTGCACCTCCTCCCATACACCTCCACCTCTAGAAGTTTCCAAGTGTGTGGTAAGTGATTCAATGCTTTTACATTATTAGATGATTTTGATATTATTTCTTAGTTTAATAGGTTATGCCCATGCTATAACTTCTTATATTTGGATGGGTTAACTATGAATTTCGTGTTTTTGTAATGGAACCCCATGCTACCTCATATTCTACCTCTATTAAAATGCTATCATATGTTATCCTTGTTCATGAAAGTATCATATGATAAAACTATAATTTTTTTTCTTCCTCATTGGTTCATTATGGATTTTATTTTTTGATACAGTGGGTTATCTCTGGTCTTAGTGATGGTGACTTATTATGTTACATATGAATTTTTGGAAATGTGCTTTCATAATAATCTTTCCCGATAAACGACATTTTTTCACATATTTTTTTTGAGTTGTGCTCTTCATTTTGATGATGTTAATCATGCTCACATATTGGATTAAGATTTTTCATTAGACTGTTACTTTTTTAGTGAAATTATAATATATTGGGTAACCAATATTGTTTTTTTGTGTTAGTAATTTATTATTTTGTTTGTTTCATCTTTTTTATTTAGATGAGTATCTTTTAGTTAGGAACCTATTTTATGATTTTCCCCCTACAAACACATAGGGTCAAAATGTAGTGATAGTTTTTTAGAATCTATCTACATGTTATTTTGTTTTAAACCTTTTTTTCAAGGTGTTCATTTATTGTTGAGGTCATTATATATGAGAATCAATATTTCCACATCATTGACTTACCCTTTATGTTTGGGGTCCCTCATGATTGTTTGAACTATTAGAAATGGGAATATGTGTAATTTTACATTTATATATTCTAAATGAAATATATATTAGTGGGAGAAAATTTTGATAGTTATTCATCTTTTCTTGACTACTTTCTTATTATTAGTGTTGTATTTTTGAATCTTTTTGGAGTTGGAAACCTCTCTTACCCTGCCTTGCAAGATCATGCTCCGGGTGTAGGATGCCTTCTACTGGAATCAAGAGATCATCTACCATATTTTCCCTAGGTTTTTCTCCCACTATATTATCTAAGGGAATTCTCTTCAGGTTTGTAGAAGGTGACACCAAGGGGACCGACGCCCCCCCCCCAAGATCTTGATCAATAGGGATAGTTTGTCTCCCCCTCTCAGATGTCTCTTAGATGGATTCCCCGACGTTAGTAGGTGTTACAATGATGGTTTCCCCCTCAGACCCCACCCAATCCGTTGAGATGTCTTCCCCCTCCTCTCTCTTTGATGCCATGTAAATCTACCAAGCCCTTGTCCTCTCCATTCCAAATTATTTTCCTTCCTTCTTGTTTTGTGAAATTGTTCTCCCCTTCTTTCCTTCATGCTATCTAAGTGACTTTGTCTGGAAGTGCACTTGTATGGCATGATGCCCAGACCACCAAGCTTTCTAGCCTTGACACCCCTACCTCCATCGTTGTCCTTATCCCTCGCTGAGGTTACTGATTGCTTCTTTGAAGTGGCAAGGCCCCTTCCTAGCAGTGTTTGTTCTATCTCCCTTGGCTCTGAGCCTATCATCCAGCTCCAAATACTTATGGATCTAGAGAGAACTCCCTCACCAGCCCCCAAGTTTCATTACCCATCCTTCTATTGCCCCTTTGGATCCTCATCTCCCACTCATATGAAGTTTACCAACTATAAGGGATTATGAACATGTTCAAAATCAAGGGACCTCAATGAGAGATCATCCTCCCACTTAAATAAGGCTACTAGCTCTATATCCAATTCCATATCCCTATCCTACCCATAATTATTATCTTTATATGTAATGATCATAGTCTTAGTGCCCATGTTAAATCAGACTTCTTCACCATAGAAATCAAAAATCATAATGTCATTGTTGTTGTTGTCAAATAACACAAAAAACCCTATAATAATCATAGAATTCTCCTAGAAGATTAAGTTGCATGGATTTCTACACTCTGACCCCTCCAACAGACACAAATGGGTATTTTGGAACAGTAAATATGTTGTTGAGACTGTTCAAGATTGCAATCAATTCATCACTACCAAGGTGTCCAATAGTGACACCTCCTTCCTTATGACTTTTGTTTTTGAAAGATATGACCCTATTCAAAGGGAATCTCTATGGAGTGAACAAAATACCTTTGATCCCAGCCACCATCCATAGTTTGTTGGGGGTGACTTTAATTTCATTTACAACCCAAAGGAAAGGAAAGGTATAAGCCCATTCCAGAGGAAGGCCATCATGGAGTTTTTTCAGTTCATGGCTGGGAAGGGCCTCATTGATCTCAGCTTCTCAGGTGACAGTTTCACCTGGTGCAACAACTGCAGGGGCCATCACTGCTTATGGAGTCTATTGGATAGGTGTGTATCCAACATTAAATCCACTAACCTATTCTCAAATACCATGTTTTTTCATCTTTCTTGAGGTATTTCGAACCACTCCCCCCTCTTGGTTTCCATTTCTTCTTGGCATGATCATCAGGAACGGTTTCACTTCCACCAGTAGTGGGTTAACATCCTAGGGTACCAGGACATGGTTTTTGAAATATAGAATGAACCCTTGTATGAGTATCGGGCCACCTTCAACCTTAGTGAACTGACCTTGAACCCCGATAGGTGCGTGTTCGCCCCTTCCTCCTCAGGAACCTTCACCACCTGGGACTATTGTCGCATATGGGCACCTTCAGAGTATTCTAATAGATGGAATGATACCTTGGGTTTATTATATTATGAACACCAGTTTAATATTTATGTGTGACTATATACTTATTATATTTTCTTATTATTTCTTACACACCACCACTTGAGTCGAGTAACCTGATTGAAATCCATATGGGTACTTTGGTTTTGATGTGGATATGGTTTTTTATGTGTTTATGACATGTGTATGTGTGGATATATGGGTATTTAGGCATGATGATATTGAATGTAGGGCAGAGACCTAGGAGTGGTAGATGTATCATTCTTGATTATTCTTGTGTTTGAACTAGGGTTATTTTAGGAAACTATAATGAATCTAAAGTAATTATATTTAATTAATTCCATATTATAGAGATTATGAGAATCCTTTCTTTACTTATAGAGTTGGCTACTGGTTTTCATCCATATGTATTTTAGGTTGGTGAGGTATAAAAGGATGGACTAGTTGACCATAGAAGGGTTGACCTGATAGAGGAGGATGAGCCATATAGGATGATTTTGTGTGAGTTTTACCATCTATGAAACAAGTGATTATCCATGCGAACCCCTTTGTGTTTGGAAACTATGTTGATTTTGATGGGGGGTTTATCCTGGTTCTGTTGATTTCCAAATCTTTATTGGAAATGGTTACGCTCTATTAATCTCTATTTTTATAAGTAAGTGGTTCTCTTCTATTGTATTTGGAAGTCTTGTTTTGTGTAATTGAACCATAAATACTAATATTTGAGATTCAAATAGGATGAAGATGAATAAATATTGGATGGATGCTAATCATTTGACAATAGAGTACGAGAATGGAGTGAAAGAGTTCATCAAGTTTGTAAAGGATCACACAAAGGATCCTTCTCAAATCCTTTGTTTGTATTTAAGTTGTTGTTATTATAGACTACTTACTCTAGAGAAGTTGGAAGAACATTTGATATGTCACGGAATAGATCAGAGTTATAAATATTGGAATAAACACAGAGAAAAAGCAAATGTAGCTACTGGCTGGGATAAAACTGTGTTTTATAGATCATCAGATATGAATACAAATATGGATAATGAATAAGACCATATGGAGGATGTGATTAGTGATGTCAATGATGATGATGATCGTATTGAGGAAATGACAAAGACAATTGAAGATAAACTCCGTGATTGCCCAAAATTGTTTGAGAAGTTAAAGAGTTGTGAAAAGATGTCATTGTATGTTGGTTTCACCAAGTATACAACATTGTCAGTTGTACTGAAGTTGTATAAATTGAAAGTAGGAAACGGATGGAGTGATTTCAGTTTTACAGAACTACTTGCTCTCTTGAATGACATGCTCCCTGAAGATAATGAGCTCCCAAGCTAGACATATGAAGCTAAACGAATGCTACGCTCGATGGGTATGATTTCTGAAAGAATACATGCCTGCCTGAAAGACTATATATTGTTTCATAAGGAGAAAAAATCACTTACAGAATTCCTAAAGTGTGGTGCTTATCTATACAAGAAGGATGAATCCAATCCTATGAAAGTTGTATGGTAATTTCCAATCATTCCAAGGTTTGGGTGTCTATATGAAAGTGAAGAAACTTCAAGACAATTATCATGGCATGCAGATAAAAGAAATAAAGATGGGAAATTATGTCATCCTGCTGACTCTCCTCAATGGAATAAAATTGATCATGAGTATCCTGAATTTGTAAAAGAGTCAAGAAACCTTCGTCTTGTGTTATCTATAGATGGAGTAAATCCTTTTGGTTTTCAAACCAGCACTCATATTACATGGCCTGTTATGTTGGTAAATTATAAATTTCCACCTTGGTTATGCATGAAGCGGAAATTCATCATGTTATCTATGCTTATATCAGGACCAAAATAACCAGGTAACGATTTTGATGTTTATTTGGCTCCTTTGATCGAGGATTTGAAGTTATTGTGGGATTCAAGTGTTATGTTGCATGATGCTTATAAAAGTGAATACTTCACATTGAGAGTGATGTTGTATGGGACAATAAATGATTTCCCTGCTTATGGAAATTTTTCAAGATATAGCATTAAAGGAACTCAAGGGTGTTCCATGTTCTAAGAAGATACAAAATCAATTAGGTTGAAACATTCATAGAAATTTGTGTTTCTAGGACATCGTATATTTCTACCTCATCGGCATAAGTACCGATCTTGGACGACATCATTCAATGGAAGTTCAGAACAACACACAGTACCGTATCCACTAACAGGTGATCAGCTGTTTGAGAAAGTAAAAGATGTGAACATTGTTTTTGGTAAACCATTTTTGAAAAACCTTACAAAAATTAGTTGGAAAAGGAGATCAGTTTTTTTGAATTACCATACTGGATTTGTTTGTACGTCAAAAAATTTCTTGATGTGATGCATGTGGAAAAAAAATGTATGTGACAGTGTTATCGGAACATTGCTAAATGCCCCTGGAAAAACAAAGGATGGAATTAAGGCAAGGTTGGACATGGTTGACATGGGAATACGAGAAGATTTGGCTCCTGTGAAGGGTGAAAATCGAATGTTTCTTCCTCCAGCTGCTTATACTCTTTCTAGGGAGGAGAGATACCAGTTTTTTAACTTCTTCAATGATGTAAAGGTTCCAGAGGGGTATTCATCAAATATCAAGAACATTGTGTCAATGGATGATTTGAAGTTAAAAGGTTTGAAATCACATGACTGTCATGTTTTGATGCAAGATCTAATTCCTATAGTTTTACGTTGCATTTTGACCAAGAATGTTCATCATACATTAACCAAACTTTGTTTCTTTTTCAAAGCTATATGTAGTAAATTTTTAGACCTGGCGAAATTGCCAGCTATGGAAAAATAAATTGTCAACATATTATGTGAATTAGAAATGTTCTTCCCGCCAACATTCTTTGATATTATGGTTCATTTGATGATTCACTTGGTGAGAGAGATTCAACTTTGTGGTCGTGCACTATAGATGGATGTGTCTTGTTGAACGGTATATGAAGATTTTGAAAGGGTATTTCAAAAATCGAAGTCGGCTAGAGGGTTGTATAGTGGAGCGATATATTGTTGAGGAATCCATTGAATTTTTTACCGAATACCTATCTGATATGGAAATAATTGGTCTCCCAAAATCTCATCACACTGGAAGCATTGAGGGTGAGGGAATTTCTGGAATAGATTTTGTGACAATCAGCATTACAGATCGGGAGCAGACCCACCTTTATGTTTTGCATAACAGTTGGGAGGTTGCTCCATATATTGAAACTCACAAAGAAATTCTTAGGCAGTTGAATCCATCAAGGGATAAAAAATGGTTATCAAATACACATAATCACTAGTTTATAGGATGGTTTCAGGACTATATTTTTAAGCATTTGAATGAAAATCCGAATTCAATTTCAGAATGACTTCGATGGATAGCCGCTGGACCAAGTGTGTATGTATTATCTTACAGTGGTTATGTAATTAAGGGTTGTACATTCTATAAAAATGAACATGATGAAGATAGTACCATGCAAAATAGTGGAGTTACACTAGTGGCTGAAGTGATGCATGTTTCTGGTAGTAAGGAAAAAAATCCAATTTATGAAAATATGTCATACTTTAGCATTATCAAACTAATATGAGAGTTGGATTATACAACATTCCAATTGCCGATTTTTCAATGCAAATGGGTTGATAACAACAGTGGTGTTAAAATAGATGAATGGGGATTTGTGAAAGTTGATTTTAGTAAATAAGGGTACAAAGAAGAATAGTTTATAATGGCATCACAAGTGGTACAAGTTTTTTATGTTCCAGATCCCGCAAACCTAAAGTGTTTGATTGTTCTATTATCGTCCAAAACTACTGAAGGTTCCGATGAAAATTCAGTTGAGGATGATCTTTTCAGTGGTACATCACAATCATTTCAGAGCGGTCCCAATGTAGATGATGTTTTTTATGTTAGAGGAGACCACAATGAAGGGATTTGGATAATCGATAGAGGTTTCAAATCCCTTTAGCCTTTTAAAAAAAGAAATAGAGTTAAATAAACAGGTTATATTTTGTTTGTAATATAGATCTTGTTATCTCATGTTATTATCTTATCATTACTGAATTTATGTAATCTAAATTAACTGTTCAACCACTTTTATAGACAATGACTTCTGCACATTTTGGTGCTCCTAACCTTGAGGCTGAACAAGTCTCTCAAGCTGCTGCTGCTGCGGCTGCTGCTGCTCCTACTGCTGCTTCTGCTATGGCTGCTGCTGCTGCTCCTGCTGCTCTTGCTGCTCCTGCTGCTCCTGCTGCTGCGGCTCCTGCTGCTCCTAGTGTTGAGGTACAACAACCATCAGCACATGCCATTTCTACCATTTCATATGAATATATAGATGATGTTGATATCGATGAAATGGTCGGGAATGAAGGATCGATGTCGCAGAAAACACAGGTGCATCATAGTTTGACGATGTTAGCCAAAGTTATTAAGGAGAAAAGCAAAGGCATCAAATTTGATGTCGGATAGAATGAACGAGTCCAACATTTTAATCCCAACAAGGCTATGTTTAGTAGTTACATTGGAGTTGTCACTCGGAAATGCATGTCGATTGACATAGATTCATAGCACCATGTTGTGTTCGGGCTGAAGGTTGTGATCTGGGAAGAAATTATGGTAACATTATGAATTTATTTCTTTAATTTACTAGAAAATAAAATAATGAAACAATGTCTTACTCTTCTCAATCTCTTGTATAGTACATTTATAGTAGATGATTCACACAAGGATCATGTACTAAGGCTTGTAGGAAGGATTCATCGAGGTTTTCGCACTATTTTAACAAGATGTCACCTGAAAGATTCTAAAGGTAAAATAAACCCGCACCCACCCATTGTCTATGCTCACCTGATATCCCAAGAAGCATGGGATGAATTTATTGGTCGTCGTGGGGATGAGAAGTTTCAGGTACATTGTGGGTGATAATATGTTGTTTGAGGATACGTGTATTCATCACTTTGATTGTCAATATTTCATTTATGAAACAGCAACTCTGTAATAAAAATAAGGAATGTGCATCAAAACCAACATACCCCTATCGTAAATCAAGGATGGGGTACACTTCACTAGAAAAGAAAATGGAATGTGTTTTAAATTTACAGTAATATTGTTAGGTGCCAACAAACAACATCATAATTATCTTTCTATGTTTATATGTAGATTGATGAGTCTAAAACCAAAGACACTTCCATCCCACCTCATGTGCTTTGGAAGGAGGCATGTGTGAATAAGAAAGGGAATCTAGTAGATGAGAACACACAAAAAGTGTGGGAAATTTGTGTAAGTATGACACGACGATAAAAATATTTGTTTTAAATTGCTATTACATAAAAATAATTAGTTATTTTCCTATATGCGATAGTCACAGGAATCAGCTACTCCTGTAGCGGATGCAGACCTATTATCGACAGCTTTGAAGAAGCCAGAAAAATACGGTCGTGTCAGAGGTTTGGGGTTTGGGGTGACACCCCAAGTATATTTTGAGAAGAAGAAGAAACGGATGATAGAGATGAAACATTGAAACAAATGAGCGAAAAACTAGAAACCCTTGAAGAACAATTGCAATGGAAGGGAGAGTTGATAGAAACTTTTATGGGTGGGAAGCAAGGAGAAGACACAACTCAGGAACAACCAGTACATGAAGATCTCGCCCCACCCCCCACCATCTTTGAGGCAAGCCATTCCCCTAAAAGATCTGTCTTAGCCGTGGTAATCAATATTCTAATAATTGTTCCCATGAAATGTGAATCAGACAAACACTGATACTTTTCCTGTACTGATCTTCTACAGGGTGATAATGATTGTGATTTATATCTGTCAACACCCACCTATCACCTTGCAGCAAGGTTTATAGTGTTCAACATCCCAGATGACACGCTGCATAATAGACCACTCCCTAAAGATCATCTGAAAGTGATGATTACTGTAGCTTATGAGCCAAATGCAGAGCTACCTATTCCACTTGATGACAATGATATTCATACAGTTGAAAAGGCTATTGGGACATTCATTGCATGGTCGTCACAACTTGTAAGAGTACATGCGGCCAAAGAGGTATTTATTTCCTTTTTTTCAAGTTAAACCTTTAAAAATTAATGAAAAAAGGGTCTGAACCAATGAATGTTATTATAGACGAAGAAAGGGAAGGGGGTGACAAATGTTGGCTCAAAACCATCTAAAGGATCGACCAACTGATCCCAAGGAGCTACTGAAAGCACAATAACACCACATGTTCTCTATCCACATTTACTATAATTGAAGACTCATGTGGATACGAATCTAAGAGGTGGTAGTAGTCATATAGTGGTTTTCGAAGAGAATATATACGGAGAGGAAAGTCAAGATTTTGTTGCTACTGAAAATGTAAATGAGATCCTTGAAAATAGTTGGTTAGGTGTCACAGTTGTAAATATATATATGAGGTATGTTTCCATGAATTGATTTTCTAAAAGCTAATCTAATTTGTAAATTATGACTAAATGCATTTTATATTATTGACAAACATATATATGAAAAACAGTAGAAGAAATTTTCCCATGAGGAAAAATTTGGACTCGTTAGTCCTCATACCACATCATCACATCTAATGAAAATAGAGCCATCAAAAAATAATGAAATAGTGAACGGCTTGCTGAAAACATTTGAAAGCAAGATTACAGATGACGGGCTCTTCTTAATACCAACCATATAGGGGTAAAACTCTACGATTAAAGCATATCAATTATATTTTTACTTCTTTTATTACTTATTCATTTTTGTTTTTTTATGAAACATTGGATGCTAGTTGTGGTGAACTTGGATACTCCAAAGATTTATTTTCTGGATTCAAAGCAAGGATATCCATCAAACCGACCACACATGATGGAGTTTGTGAATCTGTAAGACACTACATACTACGTTTTAGCTCTAAAAATCAATTAATATAATTTATATTATCTTTTACTAAGGATTCTTTTATAATAGGGCGGTGTATCATTATCATCTAAAAAAAGGAATGAGGACAGGGGCTAAGCATAAGGAGTCGAACAAGTACTACGTCTGAACAAATATCAGGGTATATATAATAAAATTTCACTATCCAAACACATCTCAACACAAGTTACTTATTCTTCTAATGATAAATTTTTTTCAGTGTCCAAAACAAAAAAAAACGATAATGATTTTGGTTATTATTTTTGTAAATTTATGAAAGAGATCATTTTTCATCAACAAGCAAGAATCCCTAAAGAGCTATTTTCAAAAACAACTACTAGTTCGCTTAATTAATTTATTAATTATTTATTTTTATATTTTGCAGTACTACTCTAAATTCTGAAAAGAATCATACTTACAAGACGATATAGATATGTTCATAAATGAGTGGGCCTCATACCTGATGGAAGATTGTACACAAATAACATGAAGATCTGACTTGGGGACGTGTATAATTGGTAGTCATTTTTGAGAGGGGTTAAGGGGATCAAAAGATGACACATTTTTGTATATAAATGTTCGTAGGAATATTGTAATTGTTATTAAATAAAACATCCTTTCTACAATGATACAATTTCCCATTTTAACAGATGATATTCACCAACAACATGCAAGAATGATGAACCACTCAAAGGGTCTCTCTTTTGTTTAAAATGGGCACAATTTTAAGTGAAAACAACAACTGACCTACATAAATTCAACCAAACGCATTTGGATTATGTTAATCCTTTAGGAGAACGATCCAAGGGTGTTTTGGGGACGTGTAAGAGTCAACTACGCCTCAATCTGAGGCACGGTGTGGCCGATACCACTCAAAAGGTCTCTTTTTTTAAAAAAAATGGACAAATTTTTAAGTGAAAACAACAACTGACCTACGGAAATCCAACAAAACACATTTGGATTATGTTTATCCTTTAATAGAATGATCCAAGGGTGTGTTTAGGATGTTTAAGAGTCAACCCCTCCTCAATCTGAGCCACAGTGTGGCCGGTACCACTCAAAGGGTCTGTCTTTTGTTTAAAATGGACACAATTTTAAGTGAAAACAACAACTGACCTACGGAAATCCGACCAAACACATTTGGATTGTCTTGATCCTTTAGGAGAACAATCCACAGGTGTGTTGGGGATGTGTACGGGTCATCCCTGACTCAATATGAGGCACGGTGTGGCCGGTACCACTCAAAGGGTCTCTCTTTTGTTTAAAATGGACAAATTTTTAAGTGAAAACAACAATTGAACTACGGAAATCCAACCAAACGCATTCGGATTGTGTTTATACTTTAAGATAATGATCCAAGGGTGCATTGGGGATGTGTAAGAGTCAACCCCACCTCAATATGAGACATGGTGTGGCCGGTACCACTTAAAGGGTCTCTCTTTTGTTTAAAATGGACACAATTTTAAGTGAAAACAACAACTGATCTACCGAAATCTAAACAAACTCATTCTTATTGCATTAATACTTTAGGATAACAATCCACGGGTCCTTTGTGATTTGTATGAGTCATCCCTGCCTCAATATGAGGCACGGTGTGGTCGGTACCACTCAAAGGGTCTCTCTTTTGTTTAAAATGGACACAATTTTAAGTGAAAACAACAACTGACCTACGAAAATCCGACTAAACGCATTCAGATTGTATTGATACTTTAGTATAAAGATACAAGGGTTCTTTGTGACGTGTATGAGTCATCCTCACCTCAATCCGAGGCACGGTGTGTCCGGTACCACTCAAAGAGTCTCTCTTTTGTTTAAAATGGATAAATTTTTAAGTGAAAACAACAACTGGCCTATGGAAATCTGACCAAAATCATTCATATTGTGTTGATCCTTTAATATAACAATCCAAAATTGCGTTGGGGACATGTACGAGTCAACCTCACCTCAATCCGAGACACAGTGTGGCCGGTACCACTCATAGGGTCTCTCTTTTGTTTAAAATGGACACAATTTTAAGTGAAAACAACAACTGACCTATGGAAATCTGACCAAATGCATTTGTATTGTCTTGATCCTTTAGTAGAATTATACATGGGTCCTTTTTGACATGTACGAGTCATCCCTGCCTCAATCCGAGGCACGGTGTGGCCAGTACCACTCAAAGGGTCTCTATTTTGTTTAAAATGGACAAATATTTAAGTGAAAACAACAACTGACCTACGTAAATCTGACCAAACACATTCATATTGTGTTTATCCTTTAATATAACAATCCACAGGTGCATTGGGGATGTGTACGATTCAACCCCACCTCAATCCGAGCCACGGTGTGGCCAGTACCACTCAAAGGGTCTCTCTTTTGTTTAAAATTAACACAATTTTAAGTGAAAACAACAATTGACCTATGGAAATCTGACCAAACGCATTCGGATTGTATTGATACTTTAGGAGAAAGATAAAACGGTCCTTTGTGACATGTAAGAGCCATCCCCGCCTCAATCTGAGGAACGGTGTTTCCGGTACCACTCAAATGGTCTCTCTTTTGTTTAAAATAGACACAATTTTAAGTGAAAACAACAAATGACCTACGAAAATATGACCAAACACATTAGGATTGTATTGATCCTTTAGGAGAACAATAAAAAGGTCCTTTTTGACATTTATTATTCATCTCTACCTCAATCTGAGGCACGGTGTGGCCGGTACCACTCAAAGGGTCTCTCTTTTGTTTAAAATGGACACAATTTTAAGTGAAAACAACAACTAACATACGAAAATCCAACCAAACACATTCGGATTGTATTTATCATTTAGGATAATGATCCACGGGTCCTTTTTGAAATTTAATAGTCATCTCCGCCTCAATATGAGGCACGTTGTGGCCGATACCACTCAAAGGGTCTCTCTTTTGTTTAAAATGGACATAATTTTAAGTGAAAACAACAATTGACCTACGAAAATCCAACAAAACGCATTAATATTGTATTGATACTTTAGTATAAAGATACAAGGGTTCTTTATGACGTGTATGAGTCATCCTCACCTCAATCCGAGGCACGGTGTGTCCGGTACCACTCAAAGAGTCTCTCTTTTGTTTAAAATGGATAAATTTTTAAGTGAAAACAACAACTGGACTACGGAAATCTGACCAAAATCATTCAGATTGTGTTGATCCTTTAATATAACAATCCATAGGTGTGTTGGGGAGATGTACGAGTCAACCTCACCTCAATCCGAGACACAGTGTGGCCGGTACCACTCATAGGGTCTCTCTTTTGTTTAAAATGGACACAATTTTAAGTGAAAACAACAATTGACCTATGGAAATCTGGCCAAATGCATTTGTATTATCTTTATCCTTTAGTATAATTATATATGGGTCCTTTTTGACATGTACGATTCATCCCTACCTCAATCCGAGGCACGGTGTGGCCAGTACCACTCAAAGGGTCTCTCTTTTGTTTAAAATGGACAAATATTTAAGTGAAAACAACAACTGACCTACGGAAATATGACCAAATGCATTAATATTGTTTTTATCCTTTAATATAATTATCCACAGGTTCATTGGGGATGTGTACGATTCAACCCCACCTCAATCCGAGCCACGGTGTGGCCGGTACCACTCAAAGGGTCTCTCTTTTGTTTAAAATTGACACAATTTTAATTGAAAACAACAATTGACCTATGGAAATCTGACCAAACGCATTCGGATTGTATTGATACTTTAGGAGAAAGATAAAAGGGTCCTTTTTGACATGTAAGAGCCATCCCCACCTAAATCTGAGGAACGGTGTTTCCGGTAACACTCAAAGGGTCTCTCTTTTGTTTAAAATGGACACGATTTTAAGTGAAAACAACAAATGACCTACGAAAATATAACCAAACACATTAGGATTGTATTGATCCTTTAGGAGAACAATAAAAAGATCCTTTTTGACATTTATGATTCATCTCTACCTCAATATGAGGCACGGTGTGGCCGGTACCACTCAAAGGGTCTCTCTTTTGTTTAAAATGGACACAATTTTAAGTGAAAACAACAACTGACATACGAAAATCCAACCAAACACATTCCGATTGTATTTATCATTTAGGATAATGATCCATGGGTCATTTTTAAAATTTAATAGTCATCTCCGCCTCAATCTGAGGCACGTTGTGGCCGGTACCACTCAAAGGGTCTCTCTTTTGTTTAAAATGGACACAATTTTAAGTGAAAACAACAAATGACCTACGGAAATCCAACCAAATATATTAGGATTGTATTTATCCTTTAGGAGAATGATCCAAGGGTCCTTTTTGACGTTTAAGAGTCATCACCTCCTCAATCTGAGGCACGGTGTGTCCGGTATCACTCAAAGGGTCTCTCTTTTGTTTAAAATGGATGCAATTTTAAGTGAAAACAACAACTGACCTACGGAAATCTGACCAAACGCATTAGGATTGTATTGATCCTTTAGTATAACAATGAACATGTACTTTTTGATGTGTAATATTCATCCCCGCCTCAATCTGAGGCATAGTGTGTCCGGTATCACTCAAAGGGTCTCTCTTTTGTTTAAAATGGACACAATTTTAAGTGAAAGCAACAACTGACCTACGAAAATCCGACCAAACGAATTTGGATTGTATTTATCCTTTAAGAGAATGATCCAAGGGTCCTTTGTGATTTGTAAGAGTCATCCCCACCTCAATCCAAGACATGGTGTGGCCGGTATCACTCAAAGGGTCTCTCTTTTGTTTAAAATGAACACAATTTTAAGTGAAGACAACAACTGACCTATGGAAATCCAACCAAATGCATTTGGATTGTATTGATCCTTTAGAAGAACGATCCAAGGGTCCTTTTTGACATGTAAGAGTAATCCCAGCCTCAATCTGAGGCACGGTGTGGCCGGTACCACTCAAAGGGTCTCTCTTTTGTTTAAAATGGACACAATTTTAAGTGAAAACAACAACTGACCTACGAAAATCTGACCAAACGCATTTAGATTGTATTGATCATTTAGGATAATGATCCAAGGGTCATTTTTAATGTTTAATATTCATTACTGTCTCAATACAAGGCACAATGTGTCTGGTATCACTCAAAGGGTCTCTCTTTTGTTTAAAATTGACACAATTTTAAGTGAAAACAACAACTGACCTATGGAAATTCGAACAAACGCATTTGGATTGTATTGATCCTTTAGGAGAAAAATACAAGAGTCCTTTGTGACATGTACGAGTCATCCCCTCCTCAATATGAGGCACGTTTTGGCCGGTATCTCTCAAAGGGTCTCTCTTTTGTTTAAAATGGACACAATTTTAAGTGAAAACAACAACTGACCTACGGAAATCCAACCAAACGCATTCATATTGTATTGATCCTTTAGGAGAACGATCCACGGGTCATTTGTGACGTGTACGAGTCATTCCCGCCTCAATCCGAGGTATGGTGTGTCTGGTATCTCTCAAAGGGTCTCTCTTTTGTTTAAAATGGATACAATTTTAAGTGAAAACAACAACTGACCTACGGAAATCCGACCAAATGCATTAGGATTGTCTTGATCCTTTATGAGAATGATCCATGGGTCCTTTTTGACATGTAAGAGTCAACCCCACCAACCCCCTGGACCGCCCCCCACCCCCCTGGACACCAACCCACCCCCTGGATACCCCGCACCCCTCTGGACACCCCCCACCCCCTGGAAATCCCCCTCAACCCCTAGACACCCCCACCCCCCTGGACACGCCCATGGACACCCCCTACCACCTTGGATACCCCTCCCCCCCGGACACCCCCACCCCCTGGACAACCACCACCCCCTAGACGGCACCCCCACCCCTCCTTGACACCACCCCACCACCTGCATAACCCCAACCCCCCTGGACACCCCCCACCCATGGAAGGCCACCCCCACCCTCCTAGACACCATCCCACCCCCTTGGACAGCCCCACAAACCCCCTGGACCCCCACCCCCTAGAAAGACCCCCAACACCCTGGACACCAACCCACCCCCATGGACACCCCATAGACACCCCCCCCCCCCACTTTGACACCCCCCACCTGGACACCCCACTCCTTGGACACCACCCCACTCCCCTTAGACAGCCCTACCAACACCCTGGACCGCCCCCACCCCCCTGGACTCCCCCCACCCCCTGGACACCCCTATCCCCCATCCCACCCTCCTGGACACCACCCCACCCCCCTTGGACAGCCCCACCAACCCCTCAAACCGCCCCCACCCCATGGACACCCCCATGGACCCCCCCCCCCTCACTTGGACACCCCCCCCCCCTCCTAGACACCACCCCACCACCTAGACACCCCCACCCCCTGGACACCACCACCCTCCTTGGATATCCCCCCAACATCCTAGACCCCCCCCCCCACCCCACCTGGACACCCCCATCCCCCTGGACACCCTTACCCCCCCTTGGATAGCCACTCGGACACCCCCTACCCCCCCTTGGACAGCCACCCGAAACCCCTAAACAACCCCCCAACCCCTTGAATTCTAAATATAATTCATTATGTATTTAATTAACTTATGGATTATGTGTTAATGGTGTATGGGTATACTTGGTGTAATTATCTTATGATTTATGTGTTAATTTTGTATGGGTATACTTATTGAGATGTTGAATTATTCGCTGGTGCTGTTTGGGTGTGCTGTTGCAGATTTTTTTTTTTTTTTGCAGCAGACAAGGCATTTATCAGCGCTTTTTTAGCACTGATAAAAGAGGCCTTTATCAGTGCTAAAAAAGCACTGATAAAGGATCAGTTTATCAGCACTAAAAGAGCGCTGATAAAGGAATCCTTTATGAGCACTCTTTTAGCGCTGATAAAATGTACATTTATCAGTGCTAAAAAAGCGTTGATAAAGGCTTCCTTTATCATCATTGATAAATTGATCCTTTATCAGCGCTTTTTTAGCACTGATAAATATAAATTTTATCAACACTTGTTTAGAGCTGATAAAGGGGACCCCCCTTTATCAGCGTTGATCTTTACAATGCTTTTTTAGTGCTGATAAAGCCCGTTTTGAGCGCTGATAAAGCCCATTTTTGTAGTAGTGTCGACTGGCTCATGGAGTTTAGTTAACTCCCCTCACTTAAGAAAGTGTGTATATGGGGTCCCATATCCCTGAGGTATTATGTTTTTTTCCCTAATGTGTTGATCTGCGTTCTTTACCCTGTTACAAACCACAAAAAATTAACTTTTGGGTTCATTGGAAAAGGGGGAGGAATTGTGGCTATAAAAGGGAGAAAATGTCTTAATCAAGATAGGGTAAAAGATGACAAGGGGATCCGTGAAGATGATAGGGGGAGATGTGACG
The DNA here is from genome assembly GCA_963277665.1 of Viscum album. NCBI lineage: Eukaryota > Viridiplantae > Streptophyta > Magnoliopsida > Santalales > Viscaceae > Viscum > Viscum album. Next base: position 1,945,492,682 of record OY728161.1, on the reverse strand, counting down.
TAGTGGGAGCTATCAAAGTTTATCTTGGACATATTTAATCATTCCAAATCATGAGAACCCAAGCAATGAAGTAGGGGGATTTAAATCTGATGATGCTAAAGGTGATCGATCAAATATAATATATCACAATAGATAGAGTTCATGATGAAAGCATTTGAGTGGTTTTAGGAATAAAGTGTTTTATTTATGAGCTTTGCATGCTACTCTTGTTTTTCATGTCGATTATGGCTCATGTGGGATTAGAGTGTGTGTTGAGTAAATCTTTGATCGTTATCTGAATCTCAAGAAGTGAATGGTGAGAGAAGATGGAGGAAGATTTAACATGGTATCAAAATGTGAAGACTTGTCAACAAACCTAAAGGGGGAGATTTTTGGTAAAATATCCCTCAAGGTAACATTGTAGTATTTTTGGTTTGATTGTGTTTGTTTACAAAGAAGGTTCCCATGGTTATTTGTGGAATTCCAGAGATATTTTTCAAAAAGTATGTTGAAAAAGGTCCAAGACAAAGGAAAAGATGCTTCAGAGGCAATACAAAAAGAGAATATACAATGTGGTTTCATTTTCTAGTGTTTGCCAAATTTTTGGGGTCTAAAATTGGAGAATGGAGAAAATTGTTTTTGGTAAAAGAAGTTTCATGCAATATTTAAGGTGAATCATAATTTTGTGCGCAAGTTATATTTCAGGATCGTCTTATCAAAATATGGCTAAAGAAAGATTTGTGTGAAAAATGAGTTTGCATGACAAAGGAAGAGTTGTGTGCCTTCATGAAATTGAGATGAATATTAGGTGTGAAAGAGACTTGTGTGACCAATGCAGAGTTAAATTTTATTTTTTGTGCTTGGGGGAAATGTTGCATTCAAGTCTTTCAGTGGGTGAGAAACTTTCACACAGGGGCAATAATGTCTATAAATAAGCAGCTACCCCCCTTTTTCAATAGCTCAACCCTTAGAGAATATCCGGGCTCTAAATCATGTAATAGTTGTGTGCAAGTTAGTAGAGTTGTGCACAAGGAGAATTGCACGAAGCAACTAGGGAAAAGTTTTTTATGCACAAGAAAATAACTTGAGTCTGAAATGGCCAAGGGAGTTGCACGTAAAGAATAAGAGTTGCATGAAAGTTGGAATTTAGTGAAAAAGTTAAATGTTGTGAACAAGGTATTAAAGTTTTGTGAAAGACACTCAAATTGTTGCATGAAAGACACAGTGTGAATCATAAGGGATTTCCCAGTAAATCTATGGTAAAGTGGTATTCATAAATTGGGTGAAAGTGGGACTTCAATAGAGCATCTACCTACAATTGAAGATGCATTCATTAGTGATAATAAATGGACCTACATGTCCATAAACTATGGGTGAATCCATTCTAAGATAAGTGAGAAAAATAATAGGAAGAACATGATCCTTTCTACTAATAGTGAGTTAAAGAAAGAGAGTTAGGGAGTGACCCTTGGGAAAGCAGTGAGCTAACCCTAAACCTTGTAAAGGCAGTGAGTCTATGCATAAAAGTGATCTATCCTGAACCTTGTAATTTGGTAGTGAGACTTAGTGGATTTGGTACATCGGCATATTGTTATTATATGCTCCTTGGATGTATCCCAGTGAGGGTGAACTATGTAAAAATTTTTTGTCTCGTGCATGCTTTCATTTTTGTTCATAAATTTCTATGGTAAAGGGATAGAAGAGTGTTTTGCTCAATGATGTACTAAGATATGAAGGGGTAGTTATTTTAATATTTCATACCCTAATTCACCCCCCCCCCTTATCAGGGTATTTAACCTAGTTGGGACAACAATGTTAAAACTCAACGTAAGAGATACACACATCCCAACATCCCATGGTAACTTAAGGCTCATCACAGTAAGAGTTGGTCAGGAACTCAAAACAATATACCACTCAAGTTCTGAAAATCCTATATATCATCTACCAACTTCCCAAAACTGACCATAACCTGGATCTGATACCAATTTGTAACGAACCGACCTGGGTTACCCTCTACCACAAGTACCCAACCTGATACATCACATACCCGAATGGCATTCCCAATCCCCACAGGCTGGAAACTAGCACTTGAGTATTAAACACAAACAAAAGGGAATGATTTCTCCCAACCTGAAATAAGATACATGGAATATATACACAGTGGAAAGAAATAGCAGTAGCAATACAACTCTAAATACAAATAAAACCCAAAGGTACGAGTCAAATAGAAAAAAGGGACAACCAAAACATGAAACCACTACTCCATGTGATAAGGGGGAAATGTCCCACCATCTCACCACTAGCTACCCATACCCAACTGACATGAACCTCACTATCTCATTGTGGAACCTTTCCCTTTCTTGCATCAAAATACAAAACAAGGTCTATACATAGTCAAAGGGGTGTCCAGGGTGTGAGCTAAACATGATCAATATGATCTCACCCAAGTGTTCCATATCAAGCCTCTTTAAAAAATTCCCAACATGATAAATTTATAGAAAAACAATGCATGATAAGCAATTAAATAGTTTTTATATCAAAATCATGGTAAATAAATCCCCCCTTTTCCATGGTTTCAAAACTATCCAGATTAAACACTTCCAAAGAATATCACTATTATCAAAGCAGGTAATTAATCCAAAATAATAAAAACTAAAGCATAGGTAAGTCACTCCAAGGATCACTATAGGTTAGGCTAGATATATTACTCATACCACAACATAGAAAAATGTGCACATCAAGTCCCTAGACATATGTATCGAATATAAGGAGTAGAGGAACACCCCAGAAAGTGAATCATCCAACAGTGTCTAACAAGTCCCTAGGACACTTAGCCTAGGGAGTAGAGGAACACCCCATGAATGAACCCCCCCAATAGTATCAATTAACAAGACTTATTGGTACACCTTCCACCTAATTACCCAAGGTTTACCTTGTGATATATTTCCAAAATCATTTCATCAAAATCATTATTTAAAAACCATTTCATAAAACCATTTCATAATGCTTTGAAAATACCTTTTTTCCTTTACCAAAACAAGGGGAAACTATCTTATCACAAAAACCTATTTACACACACACACAAATCAATAAATCATGACAATTTGTTTATAAAACTATTTATAAAACTAAAGCTTTAAAAGTTCATCCAACATAAGCTAGAGACAGAACCGCCTACCTCAAACTCAACCACACACACACACAGCAATAGGATCCACAACCACTAAAAGGAATGCAGAACAACAAACAGAGGTCCTATCAATGATTCTCACATATTAGAATTGTATTCCATAAAAACAAGGGTCGAAATAGAGGTTAGGTAATAAATACCTTTAGAACCATGTATGCCACACCACAACCAACACAAGGGTTGTCCCCTAGGATAAGATCACACAATAGATCTAGATGGAAAGAAGGAGAAACATCATATGATCAACTAATTCCATAAATGAAACCCAACTCCAAAATCACAATAAGAGAAATAAAGAATCAATAAGTCCACTTACCCAGAGATAAGAAACATAACCAATCTAAAGATCGAGCACTGAATAGGGGAGCTCGAGATAGGTGGAGACACCCAAAATTGCATGGAAGGAACCTAGGGTTTGAGGTAGGGAGTCAAAATCCAAATAAATTAGGATTCAAGATTGCAACACATAAAACCTATAGGTAATGAGGGGTTTATGTTGTAAATTAATGGTTTACAATGTAAATACCTCACATTGCATACCCACTAAAAATGATGTCACCTCAGGTTAAAATACTCAGGGTGACACATTTACGGCATAAAACATTTTTATGGTGTAAAAGGCTTTTACGAACTTAACCAGTTTTATGGATTATACCCTGAGATAGTTTTACATTGTAAACTAGGTATTTATGGTGTAAATCCCCTTTTAATACAACACTAGAAACAACTCCCATGCAGAAATACCCAAAACAACTCCTGCGGCCCTCAAACCCAAACTACAATATCTTAAACATTAAAGAGAGTGTAACTTTTATCCAGGATTTCACAATAGTGAGTACTACTCACAGACCAAGAGTGGAGTCTAGTAAATCATCAAGACCCCTAAGGAGATAAGTTATATTCATAACAATGATAACCTATCATATTAATGCATTGTATAATATAATCTCTTTGTCTCATGATATCTCATAAAGTAGGATGCACACTTTGTGCCATCACCCTTTCTTTCTTTACTTATTCTTGACCATACTGAATGAACTTACCTTATTCTACAATGACCATGGATTTAGTGAAGATACTACCATCTTGGTCAACTAGCCTAAGATATATCTTCCTTTTAAAAGTGACAATTCCAGTATTGATCATTCAATCAATGTCATATGACCAATAACAAACCCCATGCAAGCTACCTCTCCACAACATAAGTTTCATAGTTTTTATATGACATAAAAAATATTCAATAAAATGGTACACACTGATAATGATCTTAAGTTAAGATACTAATACACATGCTCATGGTTATGAACAACCAATGACACCTGTAACATGTGGTGTTCTTATTGGAAAGTTAGACATCTTGATCTCATGTACTCGTTATCTCTAAGTGTGAACTTTATGAGATGAAGCCTCAATGCTCATAATTCCAAAACATCTGATAATCAAAAATCATCTATGTAATCTTAATATGGTGTATCTAGACTATAGGACTTATATTTAAGAATACTTTTATAGTATCTCAAGTTTTCATTATATATGGGAACTGTTATAACATTTTGATACTACATGTAATCTAAGGAAATTATCATCTATATAACACATGTAGAAGTAATGTAACCATCATGGTAAGAGTAAACACATGTATATTTCAAACTATGTTCATGTTATGGTAATAAAAGTACATACAATAGTTGGTTCTAGGACACCCACTCATAGGAAATTCATCACCCTAGAACCCCTCTTATAAACCAATACATAGTGCAATAATGGCATATAACACCAGCAATGATCATTAGACGACTGATTCATCATGGGAGCTAATATCCTACAATAAAGGGAAATGACATGAAAAAATTCCAATTAGACCTCAAATGACTGATAATAAGAGTAAGTGAGAGGAAGTATGTAATAATAGGCCAAGATAGGAATAGGTTGGAACCACCAGCCTAAACGGTCTTTCCCAAGGCCTCTATGAATTCCCAAATCGATGATAATTTCATGATTGATTATTTAGTCTTATCATCAAAACCTCAAATAAATTTCAATTCATCAACCAAATGTCATAACCCTTTATATAAATAAATTTTTTACGATATATGCACATTTGGAATGGCCCTATTCCATTACGGCATGACCTCGTGTAACTCACAATAAAAGTGTACAACCTCCAATATGTTGTACAACCCCCTTGTAAATTGGAAATACCCTTGCATAACATAATGGTATCGATGTATAGAAGAAGGAGAGCCATATAGGTAAATTTCCAAAAAGTGGTAATTCCCCATGCCACTTTGACACAACCCATGTCAAATATTGAAAAACTTTATTTTGACACTTCAAAAGTGAGAACATCAAAAATAAAAAATTCGAAGGCATTAATGTATCACTGTCACTCTGGATAATTTGAATAAAATATATAGATAAAATATCCAATTCACCTTTATGATCTATCAAATATTTTACCATTGATCACCATTCATCTTACTATCATCCAAAAATCCACTGACACTAGTGAAGAGTATGGAAATACATCAAAGAGAATAACCTGACAAGTTAATCTTCTATTTTTAGACCCTCCTCCCAACTCCTCCATAAATTTGGCATGGATATTTCATTAATGAATCAAAACCTTAATCTCCCCTCTAATCCATGTACTAAACTTTCCATAATTTTCTCAAAATCAATTTCCTCCCTCCCTCTTATTTTTTTTTAATTTTTTGCAACCGAAAATACGGAACATGACATAACAGACAAATGAAAAATAAACCGCTGGCCTGGGGACTTGACCCCACAACCACACCCCAAACCACAACCCACCCTTACCACCCTATCTGAGTGTGGGGGGGGGGTTCCTCCCTCCCTCTTTAATGAATCTATATAAAACTCTCAATTTAACACATTGTTTCCTTCATAACAAGGTCTATGGTGGACCACCACTATAATTACACGGTGGGCCAATTCAAATCCACATAATCCTCAAATAAAACTATAAATGACTATATTAATCATCAGTTCAATCATGTCAAATTCAAAATCTTCAAATTAATTCTGATGAAATTATTCTCCAAGTCACAAAATATTTAAATTCGAATAATCATGTGACAATATAAAAAATACCTTTTAATTAAATAATAAAAACTAATCACATATCAATTTCAATCACATTTAAAAAAATAAATCAAATTCATCACCCAAATCACTAAAAAAACTTTAAAATATTGGTGTCCCACTACCTATTCCACAACTACTTATTATTCAAAGATTCATTTCTAGTTTCTATTGGTAGTCTGTTGGTGGACGATTGTCTCAATTTCTCCCCATAAGTTTAATTTCGGGTGATTTTATTTCCAAAAATAAAATTTTTCATGATGTCTAGTCGGTGTATATTTTTTTATATGTTGATTTTCAACATTCACATTTTTTTCAGTGTTTTTATGAAAACGAGTTTGTAGTTAATTTGTTTTTTCTGTTTATTTTTAAATCTAATATTATCAATGAGTACATTACTTAAAGTTTCCTAAGCATTATAAACTTTTTTGATCATTATATTTATCCATAATACAACTTTTCCTTTGATTTTTTGGGGGAGAATCATCAAATGATTCAGAAAATTAATAGTATTATTGAATGTGATGGTTTTTACAATATTAAATTGTGATGAAATCAAGGGAAACTAAATGTAATGGTAGGGAAGAAGATAAATTTTTGATGTTGTTGAATTGGTTATGTTGAATAATTTATCACATCTCTACTTTTGTAATGTCTCTAACCTAGGAGCCACTAAACCGGTACCCCGAGTCAGGTCACCACATAACCTCAAGCAAGCCTCCCCATACGCCAAAGGTTTTCGACTAGAAGAAAGAGTATAAAAGGTCACATGGGGAGACTATACCCTCTTTACCATAGTAAGACACAACATAAAATAAATTGAATAGCAAAAACAACATTTAATAATCAGTGAACCTGTATAAACAACTATCTCCCAAAATTGGGTACAAACCATAGCCAAAAGTAATTATGTCATGTCCTACTAATAGTGACAAGTGAACAAAACCCAAAATAAAGACAAACAACAAAATACCAAAAAAGGTCCTAACTCCAAATCCAGAACCTCATCCATTGACATCCCAATCCCAACTCAACTCCTAAACATGGGGCCTTTGCACTTATTATAACCTGCAAGTATGAAATCTACTCGGGTACCCAACAGCGGCCTGAGCAGGGTGTGAGTATAACTCAGTAGGTCACCACCAACGGTGTCTACAAAATATCCAGTCTAAATAGATAGTACATACAAGTACTAAATAAATGACAAGTAAATAAAAGATAGTTTGTGTTCCATTAGTTAACAACCTTTACTTTAACTATTACTAACCTTATTAACAAATTCATTGTTTTTCATCTTCTTTGTTACTTAATTCATTATCAACATGTGTTCCATGTTTTAGTCATTTACATCATTCACACAAGGGTTCAAGGAATTCATCACTATGCATAAGGGAATAAGTCAAGTCCCTATAACACTAGGGAAAACATGTCACAAAAAACACATTATACTCACCTCAAATCCTCAGTTCGGATGTAATGAAACCATTAGGGGAACAAAGCTTTGTCCCCTTCCCTAACTCGTGCATTATGGGGTGAATTTTAGAGCATTAGTATAACTCGGCCTATAGGCATAGAATCTCAGTCAATACCCTACACTACCAAGTCATGTGCACATGCTTATTTATCCATTCACCACACATAAACCATTTCAAAACCAAACACAACCAAGAAATATAGAAATCATAATAAATAAAAATCATCATGGGAATTAATATTATGCCATAACTCATTAACACATTTTCCATTTATATTACATATCCCATTTATCCCAATTCCCATTCTCATGTCTAGATCACTAAGAATGTTCAATAATTCCCTTATATAACCCCATTTCACATATTCATCAATTCCCTTATGAAAACTCATTTAACATGTTCCTCTTTTCATACGCCATTACCAATTTAATGTATTCATAGTTTCATATGAATTAACTCTCTTAGGCATTTCTAACATAATTCATAAGACACTTGATACAATCTTAATTTACCCAATCAACCCATTTTTGGGCCATGTCAAAAAAACCCTTAATCCATTTTCAAATCTAGGAACACTACCAATATTTCATTTTCAATTCAAATAACATATAAACATGTTCAATAAGGGCTCTACATTATCACACATCGACCTCTCACTTACATTGCTAATTCCTAGGTACAGGAATATCAACGCACCCCATGGGTGGACCTAAATTGGTCGTATCATCCTTGATGCATCCCATGGGGACCATGAGGGGTTAAATTCATTATTTAGATGCCTAATTTACCAAATCTCACCAAAGGCATCAAAAGCACAATAAGGAATAACCAAGAACAAAACTAAACATGCACAAATCTACAACAAAAATATGGGATATAACTTGTAGACCACCTACCTTGAATCTGTTAATGAACGCACTCCTAATCATGGCCTTAGATCTGGATTCAAACACCCCTTTAAGCCTCAACATAGAAACCACCGGAGGAAGAAGGTTTTAGGGATTCGGAAAAAGTTTTCCCAAGACACAATCCTTAATCCAAAAAATAAAAGTAAGAGGAAGATTAGACTTACCCAGAGCTTCGATCTATAAACGAAGATTCTCTAAATAGCCAAGAAATGATGGAGATTGACCCTTGGAAGCTCTCGAGGGTTCTATATCATCATCAGGACTAGAGATAGGAGAAAGGGGGAGAAAATTGGGTGGGACTTAAAAATCATGAGGTGGAAAAATTATAATTTTTTCAAATTTTAAAGGGGTACATGGTTTACCCATACAGTTTTCCAAACCATGAACAAACCATGTGAAAGACATTGTCCTTGGGGTGTTGGGATGCATGGTTACCTAGGCAGGCCGCACAATTTGTCAAATCGTGCACCAACCATGCGATATGCCACTATCCAAGATTGCACACTTTTCCTAGGAAGGTCACGTGGTTTAATTAACCATGTGCCATATACAGGTTGACCCAGTTTTCCTTCCTTTCATGCCCTAAACCCTCAAACACCCTCGAGGCCCCTCATACCCCTGAGAATCATTTCATTAACTAAACATAAGATATTGAAATAAAAATTTAAACAAGGACATACCTCCATGAAGTATGAAATCTTACAGCCTCTCCACCTTATAATGGATCATCCTTGAGCTACGTTCCCAAGAGTCATTGAGTTTATGAAGAAAATAGATCAGAACATTGGTACCGCACATCTGACTCCCTTTCCCACATTGAATGTTTCCATGTTTCCATAAAACTCAAACTAAGGGTATTGTCTTGCCTCACAAGACTTCCTCACTGCGTTCCACAATACAAATCAGATGCTCCTCAAAGGATGCATCATCCTTAAGCTCTACATCCTCAACATTAATCACATGAGATAAATCAGGGTGATATTGTCTAAGCTATGAAACATTAATAAAATTGTGAATTCCACTATAGCATTGTGGAAGAGCCAATTAGTAAGCCACCAGTCTGATCTTCTCCACAATCTCAAATGGTCCCACGTACCTGGTGCTAACTTGCCCTGAATCTGAATTCGACGGTCACCCAATATTGGTGACACCCTAAGAAACACACTATCACCCACCATAAACTTGAGAGGTCGATGACACTTATCTGCATACAACTTCTATCTACTCTGAGCTATTGTTATGTGTTTCTAAATCAATCGAACCTTTTTTGACATCTCCTACATGAGACTCGGTCCCAACATCCCAGACTCCCCAGCTTATAACCAGCACAATAGAGATTTACACTGTCTCCTATAGAGTGCCTCAAAATGTGTCATCTGAATCATAGCCTGAAAATTTTTGTTGCATGAAAAATCAACAAGAAATAAGTGTTTTTCCCACAAACCACTGAAATCTAGGACACAAGCCATCAACATTTCTTCTAGCACCTGAATTGTATGCTCTGACTATTCATCTGTCTAGGGGTGATAAGTTATACTCAAAAATATTTGGGTACCAAGCACCTTATGTAATCCTCATCAGAAGCATGATGTGAAATGCAGATCACAATCTGAAACTATAGTTCTCGACACACCATACAATTGTACTATATCTCGAACATATAAGTCACCCAACTAATCAAAAGTGAAAGTCTCCTGAATTGGTAAAAATGGTCCACCTTAGTCAACTGATCTATAACTACCCAAACTGTATCATTCTTTTGAGGCATCCTCTAAAGACCCACTACGAATTCCATCGTTACATCATCTCATTTCTACTCTGTAATGGGTAATGACTGAAACAAACCACTCAGGAGTAGATGTTTGGCCTTGACCTGCTGACAAGTAAGGCATCGCGCCACAAAAACCACAACCTATTTCTTCATTCCCAACCACCAATACTGCCTACAAAGATCACGATACATCTTAGTCAAAATATGATGCATTTCCCACTTCGATGCATGGAATTATCACATCAACTCTTCTTTCATACACACCATCACAACCACATGACCACACATACCAACAATATCATCATCACCAACAACCCAACTAGAAGGTGAATCCCCACCTTTAAGACTTTCCTTCATACCTAAACACTCTGGATCCTCAAGCTGACTCTCCTTAACCTATCTCAAAATCATGGATCCAACTGCTATTGACACAAGGTTCATCTTCCCATGCCCATCCCACACCTCCAGGTGCATCTCAGTAAATAAGGCCATCATTCTCCACTTGGGGTTGGATTACTGAATCACCTGATTCTGAGTCTTTTGACTCAGAGAATCTGCAACACTATTCCCTTTTCCTAATGTGTAAACCAACTCGAAGTCAAAACACCGCATGTATTAAACCCATCTTCAATTCTACAGATTCAAATCACGTTGGGAGAAGATGTAATTAATACTTTTATGACCAGTAAACACCATGAACCACTCTCCTAATAAGTAATGCTGCCAAAAATTTAAGGCATAAACCACAACATCCAACTCAATATCATGATTAGTGTAATTTCTTTCATGATGCCTCAACTGTCTTGACACATATGCTACCACCCGATCATCCTGCATAAACATTTCCCCAAGTCCAACACCAGACACATCACAAAACAAGGTGTACCTCTTACCTGGTTCAGGTAAGATCGGGATCGGTGCGGTCATCAACCACTTCTTAAACTCTTGGAAAGTGTTCTTGAATGCCTCTGACCACTCAAACTTAAATCCCTTCTTAGTTAAACCTAAGAGTGGTGCTTCCAAACAAGATAAATCTTTAATGAACCTTCAGTATTAACCAACCAATCCAAGAAAAATCCGACCATTAGAAACATTCTTGGGCTACTCCCAAGACACTACAACTTGCAATTTCTCTAGATCCACCAACATTCCTACCTCAGAAATGATGTGACCCAAGAAATATACTTTATTAATCCAGAAATTACATTTTATATCTTGGCATAAAGCCTATTCTCTCTTAGTCTACTCAGGATGATGTCAAGATGTTTGGAATGATCCTCACAGGTTATTAAGTACACCAATATGTCATCAATGAAGACAACCATGAAGTGATACAGGTTTGGGTGAAATATTCAGTTATTTAAATTCATGAACATAGTCAGTGCATTGGTCAACCGAAACGACATCACCACAAACTCATATAACCCATACTTACTCCCAAAATTTTTCTGTAGTATGTCAAAAGGTCTCAACCTCAACTGATGGTATATTGATCTCAAATAAATCTTGGAGAACACTGAAGCACGCCCTTAGTTGGTCAAATAGGTCATTGATTTTGGTAAGTGGGTATTGGTTCTTAACCATTATCTGATTCAACTTCCTATAGTTGACACATAACCTCAATGATCCATCAACCTTCTTGGAAAATGGTACGGGAGATCCCCAAGGTGATGTGTTAGGATGGATGAACCCCTTACACTCCAACTCTTCTAGTTGAAACTTAATATCATGGAGTTCTGTCAGCGCCATTCGATATGGAAGAATGGCAAATAGTTCTACCCCTAGTAGAAACTTGATCATAAACTCAACATCTCTCTCTGGTGGTAACCCAGAGAAGTCCTTAGGATATGCATCTGAAAATTGATCCACAATGGGAGGAAATATTGGTTGCTATATTACTCCTTCATCTAACACAATAAAAGCCACTTGGGTTGTGAGTTCTTCCAATTTCTAGAAAACTGGCCCTGTATGGCCTGCTTGAATATCCCACTCACCACAAAGGACATAAATGTCTCCATCAAGGGACGTGAACGTTACCCGACATCAGTAACAGTCGATATGGTCTTGGTATTACACCAACCAATCTATGCCCAAAATCATTTCAAAACAGAAGTCCCACAGAAAATGACACTCACCAACCTCCAACGCACAACCTTTACATTGTCTGATATCCTCAGCCCATATCCCCAATGAAGTATCATTAACATAACCCTGCACGCACATTCTATGGCTTGACCCAACACAACTACAAACTGTGTATAAATAAAAGAATGTGCATCACCTATGTCAAATAAAGCACTAGCGAGTGTGGAATCTATAAGAACTATACCTCGAATGGTAGATGGTCCAACCTCACCACCTCTAGGTGTAGACTGGACTGCATGAAGATGACCTGCTCCTCTACTGTAGTCTCTAGCCTGAGTACCTTTCACTACACTACCCTGTTGGTATGGATGATCTCTCCTCGAAGTTCCACATCCACCACCCCTACCGATACGGCCAGTAGAGCTCCAACTACCTGCCTAATACGGGGTAACCAACCCCTTGCTCGCACTCATCATCTGTCTATGCCCTCCATTTGTGCCTAATTGTCAATGGTTCCCACAGAACCTCTATATATGTCCCAACCTACCACATGATCGGCACTTGATTGGTGGTCTGGGACACTAGTCACGCATGTGCCCCAACCCGTCACACTGGTAACAGAACACATGATCACCACCCTGAGAGTCTGGCCCTCTCTTCTGACTACTATGCATACTTTCTCCCTGGTGGAAATTTCCAAAACAACACCTCCTACCCTCGGAAGCCATACCACTCACCTGCCCAGCTGTCATTACAAGTCCAACACCTAAAGCTCTATTCAGGTTCCCCTCTGAGATAAGTGTCTGGTCCACTACCTCTACAAACCTCTTCAAATAGAAGATATTCACTAGGGACCTGATCTCGTGTCTAAGCCCATCCTAGAAACATTTCTTCATAGTCACCTTATCTCCTATCAATGTGAGGATGAAGTGGCGTAATTCAGTGAAACGACTAGCATAATCCATCACTGACACAACCCCCTGGGTCAAACTCATAAACTTCGCAGCCTTCTCCTACCTCAAGTTTTCTGGGTAGAAGTGTTCTAGAAACTTTTCTTGAAAATATTTCTATATCATTCCTTCATCCTGCTCAGTCTAAACCATGATTTATCACCAACTCTTTTCCTAACATCACAATATATAGGCTGCTAACTTGACTTGCTTCTCGGAAGGAGTCTCCAGATGATCAAGAATCATCTGGATTGACTCTATCCAGAACTCGGCTGCCTCTATCCCACCCTCTCTAGTAAAGGTCGGAGGGTGTTGTAGTTGTAACTCATTGGTCAGCTCGAACATACTTGTTACAACCCTTCATGGGTCTCGTTACATCATTTGCATGAAATGAGCAAAGTTCTCATAAAATTATTCTTCTCTGTTTCCCTAAATCACCAGGTCTTCTTGCTCCACTACTGGGGGATCATTCTCAACAACATCCTCTTGTCACCCTTTCAGCACACGTCTTCACAGTGGAATTTCTCTACAATTCCAAACACAAGCTTTAAAACACATAACATAAAGATTCTATGATTCATATAAAAGAAGGCTCTCTACTGGTCATAAACAATCCATTACATACACAATCCCAAAAGTCATCTTCACATCCCAAACACTATCCTCAACCATCCCAACTGAGGTATATGGATAACATGGGTAAACCAACTTAAATGATTACAAATCTTACATGGGACACCATTTCAAAACTATTTCCATACTCACCGTGCAAATCTTCCCTCCTAGGCACATTTCCCATTTCGCAACTTGTTACAACTATCATTTTGACCCATATACAACCTCCTTTAAGAATAATTCATTAACCATTATTAAAATTTTATTTCTCTTTTTACCCATTTGCATCGTTTCATTAGACATCATTTTCATCAATTTCAAGAAAAATCAAATGCATTCTACCATTTATGTCCCACACACTCATCTTGTGTGTGTGTCTATCATGATGCATGTCTCTTATATACTTGGGTGCCTATAATGATGCATGAATGCACAACCTCATGCCATTCTATCCATGAGAAAAATATCATAAAACTGTCACATCACACAACAAGTGCATCACCCAATGGTGAAATATTATCAAATGTAACAACACGCAACAAGAACAACAATTCCCACCCTGAGTGACTTGGGTTTTCTCTCATACATGGGTTAGCTACTCCCAAACAGGAGCTCATTACCAAGGTCTGACACATTCCTAACCTCTTGTCTATCCTCCCCAAATAGTAAGTCACAGAAAAGACCTGCTATGATACCACTTTGTAATGTCCCCGACCCGAGAGCCACTAAACTGGTGCCCTGAGCCAAGTTTCCATATAACCTCAAGCGTGACTCCCCATATGCCAGAGGTTGCCGACTAACAGCGGGGGTCTAAAAGGTCACATGGGGAGACTATACCCTCTTTACCAGAGTAAGCCACAATAGAAAATAAATAGAATAGCAGAAACAACATGTAATAACCAGTGAACCTGCATAAACAACTATCTCCCAAAATTGGGCATAAACACTACTACAAATACACCTTTTATCAGCACTAAAAATGGACTTTAACAGCGCTAGAAAAGCGCTGTTAAAGCCGGTGTAGATAAAGGGGGGTCCCCTTTATCAGCGCTAAAACAAAGCCCTGATAAAATGGTCCTTTATCAGCGCTGATAAAAGACCCCTTTATTAGCGCTTCCTTTATCAGTGTTTTCGTTTTAGCGCTGATAAAGGACCCCTTTTATAAGAGCTTTTTTAAAAGCACTGATAAAAGGTAAAAAAATTAAAAAAATTAAAAAATTAAAAAAAATTAAAAAAACACTGCCAATCGGGGGGGCTTTTACAGCGCTTGAGCCCCCCCCCCCCTTTACAGCGCTTTTATGCCCCCCTACAGCGCCTCACGCACCCCCTCCACCCTTTATCAACGTTTGCTCCCATATTCCCCCATGCGCGCGTGCCCCTGCCTCCATCAGGATTTGAACTCGAGACCTCCCCCCTGTGCGCCTAAGCCCTTACCACTCCTCTATTTTGATTTGTTTTCCATTTCATGATATCTCAATATATATATATTTATATATTTAGTTATATTTATCTGTATAATAATATATATTTATATTAATATATATATAGTTATATTATAATATATATATAGTTATATTAATATATATCTCTATTTATATATATATATATATATTTATTTATATTTATTCGTATAGTAATATATATATATATATAGTTATATTAATATATATATATAGTCATATTAATATATATATATATAGTTATATTAATATATATCTCTATTTATATATATATATAGTTATAGTTATATTTATTCAGATAGTAATATATATTTATATTAATATATATATATATATAGTTATATTAATATATATATATAGTTATATTAATATATATATATTTATATTAATATTAATATATATATATATTTATAGTAATATTAATATATATATATATATATGTAGTTATATTAATATATATATATATAGTTAGATTAATATATAGGTATATAAATATTCATATATTTGTATTTTAAATAAAATGGATATTATTTATTATTTATATAAAGCTAATATATTTTATATGTAAATATATTTTATTATTTATATTTATAATTAAATTTTTATGTGTGAATATATAAAAAAATATGTATATATTGTTATATATTTGATTATAAATAGAAGTGAATTATAAAAAAAGTTGAAATTTCAAAGACATAATATTAATATGAATGTGATACCTTGGAATAAATTCAGTTCCCACTAAAAAAAGCCAATAATTCCTCCTTCAACGAGGCTGAAAATCCACAAAATGTTAAAAAATTGGGCTACCCCGACTAAAAACTCAGTTTTGGAGGCCTTCCGGGCATTTTTTGGCCTTGAAAAAACCTTGACCAAGGTCCCTCTTAAGTCACAAAGACGTAGAGCTCGTCGCAGGATTCGAGTTGATATGTGGTAGAGCTCAAACGGACACCCAGATCAAAAGTTATGGTCGTTTGAAGTTCGAGTTGCGTTTTCAACATATTTTGGATCTTTTTTTAATTTTTTTTTTATTTTTTAATCTTTAAATTGTTATTAAATGACTATTACTCCATAATAATTAGCAAATTATTAATTAAAAATATTTTTTTAATTTTTTTTATAAGTCATTTTCACTAAATATCTTATATATTAAGTATATTAAGTGTAAATGTATATTTATACTAATCTAAAATATATTTATATCAATATAAACTATATTTATATATTTATATATTAATATATTATTTTTAATTAATTTTTTTTGAAGTCGACCCTTTATCAGCGCTACTAAAAAAGCGCTGATAAAGGAGGTCCTTTTATCAGCTCTAAAAAAAGAGATGATAAAGGGGGTACCTTTATCAGCGCTAAAAAAAAGTGCTGATAAAGGGGTGCTTTTATCAGCGCTTTTTTTAGCGCTGATAAAGGCACCCCCTTTTATCAGCGCTTTTTCATTAGCGCTGATAAAGGTTAGCTTTGGGAAAAACTGTTTTTGTGGTAGTGAAACCATAGACAACAGTAATTGTGTCATGTCCTGCTAATAGTGTCATGTGAACAAAACCCAAAATAAAGACAAATAGCGAAATCCCAAAAATGGTCCTGACTCCAAGTCTAAAACCTCATTCATGGACATCCCAAGCCCGACTCAACTCTGAAGCACGGGGCCCTTACCCTTATCCTAACCTGCAAGCATGAAATCTGCTCGAGTACCCAATGGCTGTAACAACCTGAACTTTTGAATAATATTTGTTTTCTAAATTTGTGTGTTATTTTATTTATCCTTTAATTAATGAAATGAGTATAATTAAATTGAGACCGTTGGGTTTTGACTGTTATATGACTATTGGTCAATATGACTGTTGGAAACTATACTCTTAATGTTATTATTATTGTTTATAAATACAAGTGATCATGGTTAATTAATATAGAAAGAAGATTTGATGGCCTCATCCAGTAGACTCAGGCTATATTAAGCCCATCTGTCGGAGCTTGGGAAGGAGGTTGTGTCACTAGGCTTTTCTCTGGACCAAGCCCAAGATGAGTTTTGACATGTGAAGCTTGAACGAAATCACCTAAGGGAAAAGTTCAAGCTGATAAAAATCACTACTCAGGAAATGTTGTCCGAGCTGCCCCAAGATTTTATCACCATAACACACCTTACACTTAGGTCCTATGCAGGTGTTATAAGGGTCTATGTAACGAGACCTTAATTACTTTGTGTAATCCTTTTGTATAAATAAAATTCTTATTTCTTATTATGGTAAAATTTGTGAATTTCAAATGTCTAGATAAATATAGAATGAATTTATAGAAGTTCTATATTATTGATGAATTTTGGAAAAAATGGTATTTTAAAATATTTTTTTATACTTCAAATAATTAATAATGAGAAATGATTTTCAAAAACTGGTCTTCTACAGTTGTGATCAGTAAGAAATTTAGAGTCTAATAAGATCAACTTAATTTTTAGTGAATAGTAAAGTATGAATAGTAATATTACCCTTATGAGTAGTAATGTGACCAATGGAATAGTAATCTCACTTAAGAAAGTATAAATATAATTTAGGCATCTTGAATGGTGAGGTGATATAATAGCATAAGTAAATAATTGTTTCATAAATTATTAGTTATGTATTAGTATTTTTTTCAGGTAAATAGTGTTTTTACTTAAAAATTAAATATCTAATAATTATAAAATTATTTTCATAAAATGTAGTTTCTTTTTGAATTCATAGCATCGATATTAGGTTAGGGTGAATTTATGATATTTTTATAAAATGTTTTGTTTTTCGATGAATAGTAAAAATACAGTTTTGAGTTTTGGTGTGATTAATGACATCATTAATGATGTAATAATGATGTAATAATTTTGGTTGACTTGTGAATAGTAAGATATGTTATGAGGTGTCCCAAGTGGCCAATACCATGGAAAAATACTATGGGCAAGCCCATGGTTTTGCAAATACCACTGATGAGGTGTCCCTTGGAAATTAATTAAATATTTTATCACTTTTGCTATAAATACCAACATATTCCTTTATTAATTTCATTCCAAATTCCTCCTAAATTAAGATTTAGTATTTTTACCTCCCAAGGAGTCCTCCCAAGGTGCCCTCAATCCCCCCAAGGTCCCAACCTTTGAGATTTTGAAGTTACTCTTCAAGGTAAAGGAACCTTTCACCCTCCTCTTTTAAGTCTTGACTTCCTTTATGTTGTGTCTTCTAGTTTCCATCTTATTATGTTGGGGTATGTTTTTATATGTCCTTATTACTGTTCATTTAATGTCCAAATTATGAGAGACCCTTTCCACTCTCATCGACTAATTTTTTGAATTTTTAAGTGACGTTGTTAGGCTGCCGAATTTACGTAAAAGAAATTGCATCTTCTCTTTTCTTTCAAGTTTCCTTTTCATGTGGTATGTCATTCAAACATCCATATCATGATCTTATTTAAATTGTATTTTTTCCCTATATTGTATTATGAGTTATTTATTATCGGGTTACCCATGTCCCCTCTCTTTTTTAATGTTCTCTAAAACCATGTTATATAGTTGTTATGCTGCAGAAATTTCGTCTCAAAACCCCTCTCTCTTTTTCTCAATAAATTATCTTATTTTATTTATATGAATACCCAAAACTATTTTAGTTCTGGGGTATTCATCAAGACATAAAAATGGTATATTTGTTTCTAGAGTTGACATACATAAAACCCTCATTTCTTTTCCATGGGTTATAAATGGCATAACGATCAAGTTTTTAAGCACTTTTAAAACGTCACGATTTTGAAATGAAACCCATTTCTTTTATTCTTTATGGGTTATTTATGAAATGTTTTATTATGATTTATGTGGATCACATGAAAATAAATACATATTAAGGGTGCGCCCTGATAGTGCTCAAATGCATTGGGTAAAGAATTTAATCTCTAGATATGATAAGTTTCACGATACCTTGGTGAATAACCTTGGTAATTTTTATGTCACATTGGGGATAAACCTTGGTGATATGTTCATAAATGTTTAAATTAAATGTTGTAGCCACATATTCAATTTATGATTCGTGTTCTTTTTATTATTATATGTCTCTTCTTCCATTTCTCATGTCTTTATGTTTTTCATCAAGTTCTTATTGATATCACAAGTAAAATGATTCCCTTACTTTCCTTATTGGGTCTTCTGCTCACCCTTTCCTTTGATGTATGTCTCCAGGTTATGAGATGCAGTAATTGTACATAGGATGAACTTTTCAAGAATCTTTTCAAGGGGTTTTGGAATAGTGTTTTAAGTTTTCATGTACTATGTTCCTGATTTCCCAGACACTAGACTTTAAAGATCCTCTATTTGTAAAATGTAATGAAAAGTTATGTAATAAAAAGGTGGGATTCCATAACGGCGGCCCGATCAGGGTGTGAGTACAACTCAGTAGGTCACCAACAACAGTATCTACAAAATATCCAGTCTAAATGGATAGTGCATGAAAGTACTAAATAAATGACAAGTAAATAAAAGACAGTTTGGGTGCCATTAGTTAACAACCTTTACTTCAACTATTACCAACCTTAGTACCAAATTCATTATTTGCATCTTCTTCATTACTTAATTCATTATCAATGTGTGTTCCATGGTTTAGGCATTTAGATCATTCACATAGGGGTTTAAGTTATTCATCACTATGCATAAGGGAATAATTCAAGTCCCTATCTCACTAGGGAAAACACATCACAACAAACACATTGTCCTCACCTCGAAGCCTCAGTCCGGGTGGAATGAAATCGTTATGGAAATAGAGCTTTGTCCTCTTCCCCAATCCGTGCATTGTGGGTGGAGTTTAGAGCATCAATATAACTCGACTTGTGGGCGTAGAACCTCAGTTAATACCCCACACTACCAAGCCATGTGCACATGCTTATTTATCCATTCACCACACACAAACCATATCACAACCAAACACAACCAATAAAAAAAGCAATCATAATCCATAACAATAAACATTGGAATTAATATTATTCCATCACCCATTAATACATTTTCCATTTACATTACATAGCCCATTTATCCCAATTCTCATTCTCATGTCTAGCTCACTAAGCATAGTCAACAATCCCCTTATATTAACCCATTTCATATATTCATCAATTCCCTTTTGAAAACCCATTTAACATATTCCTCATTTCACACACCATTACCAATGTAACATATTCATCATTTCATATGCACTAACTCTCTTGGGTGGAGTTTAGAGCATCAGTCTAACTCAACCTGTGGGCGTAGAACCTTGGTTAATACCCCCACACTACCAAGCCATGTGCACATGCTTATTTATCCATTCACCACACACAGACCATATCACAACCAAACGCAACCAATAAAAAAAGAAATCATAATCCATAACAATCAACATTGGAATTAATATTATTCCATCACCCATTGATACATTTTCCATTTACATTACATAGCCCATTTAGCCCAATTAGCTCACTAAGCATAGTCAACAATCCCCTTATATTAACCCACTTCATATATTAATCAATTCCATTATGAAAACCCATTTAACGTATTCCTCATTTCACACACCATTACCAATTTAACATATTCATCATTTCATATGCACTAACTCTCTTGGGCATTTCTAATACAATTCATAAGCCACTTGACACGATCTTAATTAACCCAATCAACCCATTTTTGTGTTATACCAAAAAACCCCTTAAGCCATTATCAAATTTAGGCACACTACCAGTGTAACAACTGAGCCCCAGTGACAACACAGACACCCCGCTTTTAACATGGCCGAACGGGTCATCTGACTAATGACTGTCCTCACATGCCAACACATGTCCTTTCCAGTGCGCTTTGTCCTAGCTCACTAAGCATAGTCAACAATCCCCTTATATTAACCAATTTCATATATTCATCAATTCCCTTATGAAAACCCATTTAACATATTCCTCATTTCACAAACCATTACCAATTTAACATATTCATCATTTCATATGCACTAACTCTCTTGGGCATTTCTAATACAATTCATAAGCCACTTGACACGATCTTAATTAACCCAATCAAACCCATTTTTGTGCTATACCAAACAACCCCTTAAACCATTGTCAAATTTAGGTACACTGCCAATGTAACAACTGGGCCCCAGTGACAACACAGACACCCCACCTTTAACATGGTCGAACGGGTCATCTGATTAATGACTGTCCCCACAGACCAACACATGTCCTTTCCAGTGTGCTTTGTCCTAGCTCACTAAGCATAGTCAACAATCCCCTTATATTAACCCATTTCATATATTCATCAATTCCCTTATGAAAACCCATTTAACATATTCCCCATTTCACACTCCATTACCAATTTAACATGTTCATCATTTCATATGCACTAAATCTCTTGGGCATTTCTAATACAATTCATAAGCCACTTGACACGATCTTAATTAACCCAATCAACCCATTTTTGTGCTATACCAAACAACCCCTTAAGCCATTATCAAATTTAGGCACACTACCAATGTAACAACTGGGCCCCAGTGACAACACAGACACCCCGCCTTTAACATGGCCGAACGAGTCATCTAACTAATGACTGTCCCCACAGACCAACACAAGTCCTTTCCAGTGTGCTTTGTCCTCACTCACACACACCCTGAGAAACTTCCCAGAAGGTCACCCATCCTGATCACTACTCCAGGCCAGACACGCTTAACTGTGGAGTTCTAATAAGACAGGCTGCCGAAAAGGAAGGTGCACCTTATTGACATGAGTCATATCATTTAGTCATTTGACCCTGTATCATTTGGGGATGTTACAATCACCCCCCCTAGAGCATAAGGTCATCGTTGTGGGCCCTACATCTCAACCCAGGTAGTGCACCGCACTTAAGGCCAGGTTCTTCCTCTGATACCAAATGTAACAATTGGGCCCCGGTAACAACACATACACCCCGCCTTTAACATGGTCATCGGGTCCTGGCTCTCCAGGTACCACCAGTTGCCCCGCAGACATGTGGTCCCCACCCTGGGGCCCACCCATGTGCCCGAACGGGTCATCTGATTAATGACTGTCCCCACAGGCCAACACATGTCTTTTCCAATGTGTTTTGTCATCACTCGCACACACCCTGAGAAACTTCCAAAAAGGTCACCTATCCTGATCACTACTCCAAACCAAACACGCTTAACTGTGGAGTTCTAATCAAACAAGCTCCCGAAAAGGAAGGTGCACCTTGTTGACATGAGTCGTATCATTTAGTCATTTAAGCTTGTATCATTTGGGGATGTTACAACCGATATTCCATTTTCAATTCAACTAACATATCAACATGTTTAACAAGGGCTCTACGTTATCACACATTGACCTTGCACTTACTTTTTCAATTCCTAGGTCGGAATATCGGTGCACCCCATGGGTGGCCCTAAATCGGTCAAATCATCCTCAATGCGTCCCATGGGGACCATGAGGGGTTCAATTCATTATTTAAATGCCCATTTTACCAAATCTCACCAAAGGAATCAAAAACACAATAAGGAATAACCAAGAACAAAACCGAACATGCACAAATCTACATCAAAACCATGAGATATAACTTGTAGCCCACCTACCTTGAATCTGCTGACGAACACACTCCTAATCGTGGTTTTAGATCCGGATTCAAACACCCCTTTAAGCCTCAACCTAGAAACCACCGGAGGAAGAAGGTTTCAGGGCTTTGGAAGAAGATTGCCCAATATGCAAGCCCTAATCCGAAAAAGAGAAGCAAGAGGGATATTATATTTACCTGGAGGTTCGATCCGCAACCGACGGTGCTCCAAACGACCAAGAAACGAGGGAGATCGACCCTTGGAAGCTCTTAAGGGTTCTAGCTCATCACTAGGGCTGGAGGCAGGAGAAAGGGGGAGAAAATTAGGCGGAACTTAAAAATCCCGAGGCAACAAAATTGTAATTTTTCCAACTTTTAAAGGGGTGGACGATTTACCCACACGGTTTGTCAAATCGTGCGCAAACTGTGTGCAAACCACTGTCCTTAGAGGGTTGGGTCACACGGTTATCTGGGCAGACCGCACGGTTTGTCAAATCGTGCGCTAACCGTGCGATATGTCACTGCCACTGTCCAAGGCTGCACAGTTTGCCTGGAAAGGTCGCACAATTTACTCAACCGTACGCCTTGCACAAGTTGGCCCAATTTCCCTTCCTTTCGTGGCCTAACCCCCAAAACACCCTCGATGCCCCTCATACCCCCGAGAAACATTTCATTAACCAAAAACAAGAGATTAAAACCAAAATTTAAACAGAACACACCTCCACGAAGTTCGGAATCTTGCAACTTTTCTTGTACATGTAAAGGATTCAAGTAAAAAAAAACAATTGTGAGTGTGTTTTGTAATACTATCATTATTACTATTGTTTATATTGTTGTAGTACTAATTTTTTTTTATGATTATTATTAATTTAGTAAATTAAATTTTTTTATAATTTTACTAGTTTTTTGAGCCTTCATGAATTATTCTCCTTCATGAAATTAAGAGAGCCATGGACAAATGTCTAGGTAGGACCATTCCTTCGTGGAGACTGCTAGTCAATAAAAATATATTTAATTATCATTAAAATATATATTGTTGTTGAAAAATTTATTTTAATGCATTATTTTAATACATTACAAAATCGACGTGGCGCCGCCGGTCTCCGGCCCTGACACCGTCCCCCGCCCCAATCTCCGGAGTCCGCCATGGTGATGGCTTCGCCGCAAAGGCTCCTCCCACCCCTCACCATCGCCTCTCTATCTTTTGCCTCTGCTCCCCACTTCCTCGCCTACCCCTCTAGCTACATCGACGGAGACGCCTCTTGCACCGTCGCCGGCGGCGATCTCAGCCCCTCGAGAGTGGAAGCGTATGGCAATGGACGGATCATTGACATCAGCCACCGATACACTGCTGACATGCCCTTCTGGGACTCCTCCGATTCGCTTGGACAGTTTCTGTGGCTGCAGACCAGCATGAAGAACGGCTCCCTCGCCAACACCTCCGAGATGAAGCTCCCCGCTCACACAGGCACGCACGTGGACGCGCCGGGACACTACCATGGTCACTATTTCGATGCTGGATTCGATGTAGATTCGCTTGATCTTGAAGTGCTCAATGGTAAGTTCCTGTTTCGTGTTTTTTTGCTTATGTGTTTTGACTGGGAATCTATAACGGGCTCTGATTTTGATAAGAAGGTCGATAGTTATTATCTTTAATTGCCTGAGATTGATCCCCAGCGATGATGTTCGGCGTTCTTTGAAAATTATCTTCATGGGTACTAACAATTCATTAATTATGGACATCTACTTCTGTTGAAGCTTCCCTTTCACTAGTATCTCACCCTCTTTGGTCCCCTTTTCGCTTGGATTGAGATTGTAGCAGTGTGGATAATTGATAAAATTTTGGATTATGCGTGGGAACTAATATTGAAACTTGAACAAAGCTTTTGTAATGTCACGTCAGTTATGTGTGGATGTTAATAGTTTTGATCAGGGTCGTAAACGAACCGAGCCGTGCTGAGTATCTATATGTTCATGTTTATGTGTTTAAAATTAAACAAACACTAACACGAGCTGAATATCAAAGCGTTTATTTAAGTCGAACTTGAACTTTAGTTTAATTGGAACACGAGCTTAAACGTGTTTACATGAGCTTAAGCGAATAATATAATATTAAAATTTAATTTTTATTTTACTTTAAACATTCAAAATTGAAAATATTTAATATAAATTTATTAAATCTATACAATTTTTTTGATAATTTGTTTCTATTTTTCAATTTAGGTATAGAAAAAGTAATATTTCACAAATTGCTCAAAACACGGTATTGGATTAATGTGTCCCTTGAATGAGGTCATAACTTTTCATTTATATAGTGAAAAAAATACAAAAATTTTAAGATAGGTGGGAGATACAAAATTCAAACCAAAGAATGAGGTGGGTAAGACACCTAGTCTAACATAATAAATCTACACACACCACATACTAGATTCATAAATACCCACTCTCCCGCAAGTTGGAATATATATGTTTACAATGCCCAACTTGCTACACAAAAATCTTATCCATGTTCTTGGAACTCTTTTAGTGAACATATCATCTATTAGCTTTGCAATTCACACCTAGGTGAAAGTAAGGTTTTTCTTTTCATAGTTTCATTGAACAAAATGAGAGTCAATTTTGATATGGTGTGTCTGCCCATGGAAAACATGATTTGTAGCATTCTTAATCGCTTCCAGATTTATATCAATTCACGGGTCCTCCCTACCAGCCACTCTCAAACATGCGTTGGGTCCTCCTCGCACCACATGTTCGCTGAACGAGCACTTACCACGTGTCAGGTCCTCCTCACGTCTTGTGTCTCAATGCTATAAGTATTGCCCTCACTTCTCCTGGGGTTTTATTTTGCCTTGCGGACGCCGCCCTCGTGATTCCAAACCGAGACCTCAAGGTGTAACAACCACTGGAGAGTATCAACAAGCACCACTTGTATTGATACTCCTCGACGACTGTTATCATGCACGTTTCGAGTTCAAATCGTCGGGGAGGTGATTGAATCCTTGGATGGGCAGGGGATAGTACCTATAGTTTGAACACGTGGCGTGGGGAGGACTCAATACGTGGCGAGGATCCATTTAGGCACGTGGTGCAGGGAGACACCTGGGCAGGGGAACGACTTGGTGGTTGGCTTGATCGCACGAAAGAGAGAGAAAAAAAAAGAGATGAGAGAGAGAGATCAGAAAGATCCTTACAGGGTTTCCCATGTCCCGATACCATGTTGAAAATGTGATATTAGATCGTTGTGCCTCTTGATGAGGGTGAAACTATTTATTTACAGAGCAAAATAAAGATACATAAGATTTAAGATAGGTGAGAGATATAAAATTCAAACAAAAGGGATAAAGGGGTTAGGAGACCTAGTCAAACATAATGAATCTAATACACTAGGTGCATAATTACTCTAACACAAATAAATCAAACATCAAAATTATTAATATAGAGTACATAAATATACACACTAAACTATTTGTTTCAATCATAGCTTTATATTTTTTATTCAACTTAGCTATATCATCAATACGATTGATGTTATATATTATAATATGTATAAATTTTAAATAGAAATTATTATTATTATTTGATGAACAATTTAAGTCAAATAATGTGAAGGTGAAATCATGTTTATTTATTAATCAAATTGTTTACGGACAATTTGAGTTGATTACAACGATGTTGGACTTATGTTCATTTATTGATCGTGCCGAGCTCATCCGAGCTTGAGCAAACTTTGTTCATTAAAGTTTGAACTCGAAACAAACTTTTTGCGAACCAAGCTCAAGTTTTCCACAGGTGACTTCGTTCTTATATGCCCCTAGTTTTGATTGTTGAAACTCTGAGTCTATCTACATTTTTTAGTAAGCGCTTTAGGGTAACCAAAGGAGAGTAAACATGTGTAAGATCCTGTCTTTTTCCAAGTGCGTCCCTATTTAAAGTTTTTGTGAATCTTCTTGTGCTGGTTGTTTTTGGTTTAAACCTTGTCGTCGAGCCTTGTTTGGAGTGAGTTGATCGGATGAAGGAAGCAGAAGGAACTGTGTTGGGCTGAATTCTCTGAGAGAGGATTCTATGCCGTGGAGTTCAGGGCTGCGCCGTAAGGTAGGCCGCTGTAGCGTGCAAACCTAGGTTGCGGTGTAGGAACCTAGAGGGGGGAGAATCCGAGCTACTGCCAATTCTGGCATAGTTGCACCATGGAGCCTCAGGTTGCGCCGTAAGCAGGATCGCTGCAGCATAATGGGAATGACTACGATGTAAGGTCTCGAGAATGAGATTTTGAAGCTACTGTCATTTTAGGCATAGCTAGGGCGTGGAGGTAGGCTGCGGCGCTACTTCAGCCTTGGTGAAGGCATGATTGCGACGTGGTGTCCTTGGCCGCGGTGCGGTCTACCAAGGGAGGCTGCGACATCGTCCCTTGGGCTACGCCGTAATGTACCCTGTTTCAGGCGATTCTGCGGCGTGGCGCTTGGGGCTGCACCGTGGTCCTCTTTTTAACAGCCGGTCTATAAGTACCCCCGAGCCCCTCCAAATTCCTTTTGATCCAATCTTTTCCTCTTGACCCCTAAGCGCTCTGGAGAGCTTTTCGAAGGCTCTTGGACCTTCTTTCCATCAGATTCAACCCCCCACCTTCTAGGGATCAATCCTTGGTATCCCGAGCCTTCCAACCTTGGTGTTCCGGGCCTAGAGATTGAAGGTAAGCCTTCCGGTTTCTCTTCTCCATCTCATTCTTTGGTTTCCTCTTGGAGAACCCTTGTTGACGGTTTCTCTTGCCACCAATGAAGGGAGAAGGAGTCAAACGCCACCTTTGGACTTCGGGAGTTTTCCGTGTCTTCTTCGTGTTGAGGTGGGTGGTATAGAACTTATCCCATAAGCCTCTTCAATTTATTCTAGTATGTGCAATACGTGTGGCCGTGCCGACACGCCGTGCGCGCAACCTAAATAATTGAATTAACCTCTGTTTGATGAGTTATACATGTATAGACCCCCATTTGGATCTCGTCGGGTCCTTCGGTGTTGAAGCCATGACATGCGACCACTCGATAGGTGTGCCGACCTTTGACCTTGCTCGAGTTTTGGTTGGATTGAACATAGAATCCTGAGACAATGTGGAACTTGGTTGATTGGTTGATTGTTGACTTAACATTATGAATTGACACAACTTGTGATATTGGTGTGATTAAATTGATACGGGATCACATGGACTAAGAATTGGTTAATTGGTATGCTAACGACCTTTGAGGTTTAAACAACAAATGGTAATTTTATGATTTAACCATGATGGCTTGTGATGACATGTGTGATGCTGTAATGCTTATAGGGCTTGGCCCGGTGATGTATAATGCTTATAGGGTTTGGCCCGGTGATGTTGTAATGCTTATAGGGTTTGGCCCGGTGATGTTGTAATGCTTATAGGGCTCTGCCCGTTTTTTCTTGTTATGATTAATGGACTATACCTTGGGAGGGTTATGACATTGGTTGACATGGTTCCACGACATACTCAGAGATATCCGGTATGGTGCCGAAGCAGGTTGGGGCTGACCCTGGGCGTCAATCCGGAGCTCGAGGGTCAGTGGATTTATTCATGTGTTGTATTAATTGATTAAATTAACACCATGTTTATTGCTTTATTGCATGCACTATATATCTCAGATTGAATTTGTTTAGACACGGTGGTGTCGACCTACTGAGTTGTACTCACACCTTAGACGGACCGCTGATTGGTACATGGACAGATTTCATGCATGCAAGTTTGGACAAGGACAAAAACAAGGGCAAGGGACCTTGTTGCTGATTATTGCTTGTTGGGTGAGTCGGAGTTTGAAGTCGGGACCGATATGAGGTTCGGGACTGGGATTCTTGGCGTCTTTATTTGAGTCTGCTTAGTCCTTTATCTGTTTGACTTTCAGCGCGTCATTTAGTTACATTTCAGTCTTTCATTATATGTTTTTTATTATTATTGAGATGTTGGAGTTCTTTGTTCTGCTATGGATGCATATTGTCGGTTATTTTGTTTCCGCTATTTTCGTACTCTTTTTTTATTTTCGCTATTTTGCTACTCTGTTCCAGAGGATATAGTCTCCCCACTATATTCTTCACACTTTTGCTGCTAGTTGGTAGCCTCTGGCATACAGAGAGGTGCGCTTGAGGTCACGCAGCTAACCCGACTCGGTCATGTGAGGGAGCATTGGGCCGAAGACGTTACAAAATGGTATCTGAGGAGATTTTCTTTTCTGTTGGTTTACTATTTGAGAAAGATATAAAGAATACTAGGATGTTTCGGGATTTGGTAATGAGCTTGTGCATAAGAGTAGCTAACCCATATACGGGGGAAAATCCGAGTGCCCAGAGAGGATTGTTGTTCAGGTTGTTACAGTTTTAATGTTATTTCACCTTGGGTGATTCACTTGTTGTATGATAATATTGTTTATTGGGATTTTTACTCGTGGTCCGGTATGACACGAGATGAGTACGCATGCATTATAATAGACACATAGATATATGTTGGCATGCATTGTTTATGACAGAGGCTTATTCACCGCATGTGATATACTTGCCTATATGAACTATGAAATGAAATCCCTTGATATACTTGATATAAAAGATAAAAGAAAATTGTCATGTTATGTCAATTCAATTATTAAGTCGTGTAGAGGAACCTTGAGTCAGTCATTCTCTATTGTTGTCACTTGTTGAGGTTGGTCTCTTTTTGTTCTTGAGTTTTAAGGAGTGCATTGGTCTTTGTAGAGAAAATGGCTCCGCGTCGTCTTCGAGTTGAGCATCAGGAGAGTGGTAATTAGAACAATCCTAACGTAGCGGAGCTGGAACATCCTACAGCTCTGGAGAATTTGATGGAAGATCAGCTTCATGACAACTTCCTGAGGGTCATGTTTTTCATGGCGAGGGAGACCGTTTGCATCGCACCTACAATGTTTGAGCTGATGAAAGAGTTTCATTTACAACATCCGCCTACGTTCATTGGGGAGGGAGGCCCCCAAACAGCAGAGTTCTGGATTGAGTCTGTCCAAACGATCTTCAAGCACCCCGAGACACCTGTTGATAGGAGAGTGAAGTTTGCTGCTTATATGCTTCGAGAACCAGTTACACGTTGGTGAGATATCCTGGAACAAGCTGGGCAACAAGAGGAATTGTCCTGAAAGGATTTCGAAGCGAAGTTTCTGAGCCAATTCTATCCAGAGACCTTGAGGGATGAGAAGACTCGTGAGTTCATGCACCTGACACATGAGAGAATGTCAGTAATGGACTATGCTGGATGCTTCACAGACCTGCAACACTTTGCTCCATCCTTGGCAGCTGATGAGGTCGTCAGAGAGAGACACTTTCAGGATGGGTTTCGCTATAAGATCAGGTCATACGGAAGGGAACCCGAAGGAGGCCCGAAGTAGTGGCCAAACAATTTCAGTATTGCAATCTTGGAGCTCATCATCTGGCAGCAGGAAGTGCCGCTATGACAGTTACCGTCAAGGCAGCAGTGGACAAAACAACCAGGGCAGTGGGCGGTCATTTTAGGACTGTGGTCCGTTTCGGTGCTTTCAGTGTGGTAGGTTTGCAGTGTCCTTACCTCATTGTGGAGTGTCGTGCTTGCGGTATGATGAGTCATCTTCAAAGGTTTTGCAGAGACCTATTGTAGAAGAGCAATGGAAGGGGACCAGGACAGACACCCGCGCTAGGGAGGGACTTAGCTACCCCTCAGCAGACTGACAGTTGGAGTTCCATCGGACGTTCAGGCCGAGGCAGGGGACGTGGTACCCCAACACTTGAGTGACAGTACCGTACAGAGGGAACTGCACAGGGGAGTCAGACTGGAGCCCAGGGCAGAAGGGCAAGTTAGTGCACTTTATGCAGTCTATTTCGGCTAGTTTGGATGCAGGACCATCTACCGTCAGAGGTACGATTCTTGTATCATTTACCTTTGCTTGCGTTTTGTTTGATACAGGAGCATCACATTCATTTTTATCTGCTCATCTTGCAAATGGTTTTGGCTTGATTGTGAAGTGTTTGGATGGCGTTATGACCCTTGACACGCCGTTGGGAGTGCGGTCGGAGGATATCAAATGTTGCAAGACATGTTCTCTAGAAACACATGGCTACCGTTTTCTTTGGGAGCTGTTTGTGCTGGAAATGACATATTTCGATTTGATTTTTGGTATGGATTGACTAGTTTTGTACCAGACTTATATTGACTGTTATAGGAGGAGAGTTACCTTTCTATCACCAGAAGGAGACAACTATACTCACTAGGGTGAGTGGGATCTTCAGGCTAGTCGTACATGACCAATTCAGTTTAGATTAGATTGTCTCACGACTTAGATAATAGACATTGTTCTGGATGATGATGAATTACACTAGGATGCTTTTCCTTCAGTCCTGAACCGTTTTCATGACGTCTTTCGCGAAGAATTCTCCAACTTACCACCCGTGTGGGAGATCGAGTTCACGATCGAGTTGGTGCTGGGAGCTGAATCAGTTTTTATCCCGCCTTACAGAATGAAACATGCAGAGCTTCGTGAATTGAAGGTTCAGTTGGAAGACTTAGAAGCCAAAGGATTCATACGGCCTAGTACTTCGCCGTAGGGTTCTCCCGTGCTTTTCGCCAAGAAGGATGATGAGACATGAGACTTTGCGCTTATGTGTGGATTATCGGATATTGAACCAAATGACGGTCAAGAATCGGTATCCGTTTCCGCGTATCGATGATCTCTTCAATCAGCTGAGAGGTGTCATGATCTTCTCCAAGATTGACTTGAGGGTATCATCAGTCGAGAGTGAGACCATCAGACATAACTCAAATTGCTTTTAGGAGCAGGTATGACTTGTACGAGTTTGTGGTGATGCCGTTCGGTCTGACGAATGCACTAACGGTATTCATGGCCCTATTGAATCAGATCTTTCATCATTTTTTGCATCAGTTTGTGGTAGTTTTTGGCAATGATATCTTAGTGTACTCCCAGTCTACAGACATTTATGCCCAATATCTTGACATCGTCTGAGTACATTGAGAGAGCATCGACTTTACGTCAAACTATCAAAATGCAACTTTTGGATTGATCGAGTGCACTTCTTAGGTCATGTCATCTCGGAAGCTAGAGTGGCAGTGGACCCAGAGAAAGTTGCAGCCGTTGTATCTTGGGAGCGACTAGGGGTGTAATTTCGGCCCGACCCTGCCATGCAAAGAGTCGGGCCGCTGACCACTATTCGGGCCGGGCCGGCCCGAACAACCCCATGAGGCGGCCCGAGCCCGACCTCGGGCCGGCCCAAACCATCGGGTCGGGCCGGGCTTTTTCGGGCCGGGCCGGGCTTTTCAAGTCGGGGCGTGGTGAGCTTTTATTATTTTCAAAATAATTGTCTCTTAATTTTTTTTATTTAAACATTTTTTATAACATTTATTTAAAACGTTTCTTAACATTTATTTTTAAATGCATGTTTTTTGTAAAAACGTTTATTTTATTTTTTATTAACATTTTACAGTGGGTGGATATGTTTTTTGTCTAAATATATATATATATATATTATTTGCAAATTGTAAAAAAAATAATGAGGGGTGCGCAGCTGCCGTGGGTGAGTTTAAAACCTTATTATTTAAACGTTTTTCTAACATTTATTTAAAACATTTTTCACATTTATTTTTTTTAACTTATTTATAATTTTTAAGCGTTTGTTAGTATTTTTTATTTAAACATTTTTATTTAAACCGTTTTTTTAACATCTGTTTAAAATGTTTTTTTACATTTATTTTTAAATGATTAATTTAAAACATTTTTGAATTTTTTTAAACACGCTTTTTTACAAGTATTTTTTTAAAACATTTAACTTTTTTTCACATTTTAATGTAAAAAGTATTTTTTAAGTGTTTGTTTTAAAAAAATTAATTTAAATGTTTGTTTTAAAAACTTTTTAAGCATTTTTATTTAAACCATTTTTTAACACTTGTTTAAAACGTTTTTTTACATTTATTTTTAAACGTTTAATTTAAAAAGTTTTTTGGAACGCGTATTTTTTACATGTATTTTTTTGAAACATTTTACACGTTTTTTATAAAAACATTTTACAGTGGGTGAATATGTTATTTTTTTCTAAATAGATTTATACATGTCTGTGAATTTATATATATTATGTACAAATTAAAAAAAATTTAATGAGTTATTGGGGGGTGCGCAGCAGTGAGTGGTGAGTTTAAAGTGTTATTTAATTTTTTTTTATCATTTATTTAAAACGTTTTTTTTACATTTATTTTTTTAACTTATTTATGAAAAGTTTTTTTTAGCGTTTGTTTAATTTAAAACATTTTTTTAAACGTTTTTTAATTTTTTTGCAGGGCAGGCCCGACCCGGCCCTGTCTGGACTGAAATTACACCCTTAGCGGGTGCGCAACAGTGGGTGAGTTAATTTTTTTCTAAATAGATTTATATATGTATATATAGTATATATAATATGTGAAAGTTTTATCATATTTTAAAAAAAATAATGAGGTTGGGGGTGTGCGAATATCATTTAGTGAGTAGTTATTTTTTGTTAATATATAATAAGTTATTATATATATATATATATAATATGAGAAAATTGTAAAAAAATAATTAGAGGTTTGGGGGTGCGCTGTAGTGGGCGGGTTAATTTTTTTTCTAAATAAATTTATATATAATATATGGAAGTTGCAACATATTTAAAAAAATTAATGAGGTTGGGGGACTTGCACGAACATCATTAGGTGAGTGTGTTATTTTTTTTGTTAATATAAAATAAGTTATTATATAATATTAAATCATTGACACACACACACATATATTATTAATGGATTTTTAAAAGCCACACTTAATTGATATATATTATTAATAGCTTTATATATAATATTAATGACTTTGTTTATATATATATATATTGGGGGTGTGCGCGAACATCATTGGGTGAGTTAATTTTTTTTTCTAAATAGATTTATATATGTTTAGTATATATAATTTATGCATGTTGCAACATACTTAAAAAAAAATTAATGAAGTTGAGGGACTTGCACGAACATCATTAGGCGAGTGTGTTATTTTTTTATTAATATACAACAAGTTATTATATATATATAATATTAAATCATTGATATATATATATATAGCTTTGTTTATATATATATATTATATTAAATCATATACATATACATACATACATATATATATATATTATTAATGGTTTTTTAAAAACCACACTTAATTGATGTATATTATTAATGACTTTGTTTATATATATACACTATTATATTAAATCATTGATATATATATATATATTAATAGATTTGTTTATATACATATATATTATATTATATCATATACATATATACACACACATATATATTATCAATGGATTTTTAAAAACCACACTTATTTTTTTATTAATATACAACAAGTTATTATATATATATAATATTAAATCATTGATATATATATATATATTAATAGCTTTGTTTATATATATATATTATATTAAATCATATACATATACATATATATATATTATTAATGGATTTTTAAAAACCACACTTAATTGATATATATTATTAATGGCTTTGTTTATATATATACACTATTATATATATAATTATATATCATTGTATATATATATTTTTACACACATTATAATTATATATAATAATAATTATATGTATATATATAATATCATTTTTTGTTAATATATAATGATATATGCACATATAGATAAAAATACACACACACACACATATATATAGATACATATATAGATAAATATAAATGTATAAAGATACATGTATATATAGATATATAGGTAGATGTAGATGGTGAAAATAAGAGAGACCGAACCCCCAAGGTGTTTCTCCTAAGGAGCCCTTGGGGTGTATTTATAATAAATCATAAAGACCACACCGGACCTCAAGTCCGATGTGGGATGCAGACTCCAACACTCCCCCTCAAGCTAGGTGTACCTAGCTTGGACACATGATGAAAAGAAAACAATAAAAACAGACGCTAACACTCCCCCTCAAGCTGGACATGCCCAGCTTGATGATAAAACAAGACGACAGAAAGCAGAATTATAGAAAAAGTTGTCAGGCTGCTGCTCCCCCTCACGATCGAAGCTCCCCCTCAAGATGATGGATGATGGTGCGGGCGCAGCAGATGACCACTCAGATCGGCGGGGTGACGGAGCGCCAGGAATGCCGCACTAGTGGGGCCGGACGATGAAACGCCGGGATTTCCAAACTAGCACCGGGAAAACCGCACTTGCGGGGCCGGCGACGGGAGGCGGGGATTCCGCAGAATTGTTGCGGGACTGGCGGCGCCAACAGGCCCAAATCCGAGGTGGTCGAGCTGCTGCGCCAGCGAAAGGACGTGCCGGCGGAGAGAGATGCGGGTGCCGGGAGGTGCCGGGAGATGCCGGGGAGGCGGGGATGCCGCAGGAGGAGGCCGGCGAGGGTGCAGGAGGCCGGGAGGCGGCGCTGGAAACCGGAGGAGGCCCCCTGCGTGGAGCGGCCGGCACGGGTGGAGGCCGGAACAGTCCGGATCTGCCCGGAACAGTCCGGATATCGCCGGATCTGGCCGGATCTGGCCGGATCTGGCCGCCGGAGAGCAGCAGGCGAGGTCGCCGGGAGGGGAGCGGGACGAGAGAGGCCGCCAGAGAGGGGTCGCCGGCCGGAGAGGGGTCGCCGGCCGGAGAGGGGTCGCCGACCGGAGCTGGAGGCCGGCTGCTGGAAGCGGGAGGGTCGCGCTCGGGAGGGACAGCGAGAGCGGACAGCGGGAGCGCGCAGGGAAGGCGGGGGCCGTCGCGCGGGGATGAATGGAGCCGGCGCGATGGAGGGCTGCGCGACCGGGAGCCGGCAGGGAAGAGGCGGGCCGTCGGGAGGAGGTGCGCCGGGAGTCGCAGCGACGGGATTCGCGCGCAGGAGGAGCGGGCCGCGCGCAGAGAGTCGCGCCGAGGTCGTCGGGTCTGGACGCCGGAGAGCAGCGGGCGAGCGCGACGGCAGGGGCGAGCCGGGAGCCGGGAGCGCGCAGGGAGGAGTGCGCAGGAGGAGCGGGCGCCGGTGGGGAGAGCCTGCGCGCCGGGAAGGGAGACCCGCCTGGAAGCCGGGGAGCCGGGACGTCGGGGCGAGCCGGGGATGCCGGGATGAGGGCCGCCGGGATGAGAGGGCCTCCGTGAGGGGAGCGCCGGAGAAGGGGCGGCTGGGCGGGGCAGAGGCGGAGGGGCGGCGGCGGTAACCCTACGGGGCCTTGAGGCCGCCGCCCCCCGGACGGGAAACCCTAAAGGGAAAAAGAAAAAAAAATAGGGAGGGAGGGATTGGGTTTCAAAAAACCTCCTTTGATACCATGTAGATGGTGAAAATAAGAGAGACCGAACCCCCAAGGTGTTTCTCCTAAGGAGCCCTTGGGGTGTATTTATAATAAATCATAAAGACCAAACCGGACCTCAAGTCCGATGTGGGATGCAGACTCCAACAGTAGATATATATATAGATGTATGTATATATTTATGTATATATACAGATATATAAAGAGATATATGTATATAGATATAGAGATATATAGATATAGATATATATATATATAGATATCTACATATATCTATATGTATATATAGATTTATGTAGATATATTTAGATCTACATATATATATATATATAAATATATCTATATATATATAGACCTGTGATTAATTTACAGGCGCAGCGCCTGGACCAGTTGGTCCAATGGGCCGGGCTTTTTCGGGCCGGCCTGGAAAGGCCCAGGCCTGACCCGCTGAACCTGCGGCCCGAGCCCGGCCTGGCTCGATGCGGGCTTTGCCGGGCCGGGCCTGTCGGGTTTTCGAGCCGCCGGGCCAAAATTACACCCTTAGGAGCGACCCAAGAATGTCTTCGAGATTCAGAGTTTTTTGGGTTTAACGGTCTATTATTGACATTTTATCCAGGGCTTCTCCCATTTGGTAGCACCGATGTCCGGGTTGACAAGAAATGAGTTAAGTTTGTTTGGTCATATGCTTGTGAAGGAGTTTTCTAGGAACTGAAGTGCAGGTTGACCTCAACACCTATCTCCTCTTTCCTTATGCAAGGCAAGGAGTATATTGTGTACTGCGACACATTCAGAATCAGACTTTGAGCATTTTTGATGCAGGAGGATCGTGTGGCTCTAGATAGCTGGGACCGCATGAGAGGAATTGCCCTACTCACGATCTGGAGTTAGCTGCGATATTACATGCCCTGAGATGTTGGAGACACTATCTGTTAGGCAAGAGGTTTGTGGTGTACACGGACCACAAGAGCCTCAAATACATATTTTCCCAGCAAGACCCGACCTTCGGCAAAGGAGGTG
The DNA here is from genome assembly GCA_963277665.1 of Viscum album. Taxonomy (NCBI): domain Eukaryota; kingdom Viridiplantae; phylum Streptophyta; class Magnoliopsida; order Santalales; family Viscaceae; genus Viscum; species Viscum album. Next base: position 1,945,455,238 of record OY728161.1, on the reverse strand, counting down.
GGTCTAGTATCTGTAGTCTTTTGTCATGACCCATCCCCCGGGGCCCGTGCCGTGACTACCCCAAGCCCGCCTTCTATAGGACAGGGGTTGGCGACTAGCACCTGAAAGGCATATCCCTAAAATGGGAAGACATTGCCTCAAAACCTGTACACACACAGATTAGGTACACAGCGAAAGCAAACCACATAATATAACTGCTGAAAGTAAAAGTAAGTACTAAAAGTAAAGGGGCCAGTATACAAGCCCAACCCGAAAGAAAGTACAACAAAAGTTAAAACAGCTCCTGAGGTCGTCCGCCAAAGATCCTACTTGAAGGGTAGGTACAGTTCGTCTCTGTGGCCCACCACGCCAATTGGTCACCTCCGTACACCGTCTAGTCCAGACTCTCAAGTCTCGGTCAAAGCTGCCCGTCGTCTGTACAAGACAGAACAAGGTGCGGGCGCAGCCCGTGCAGGGGTGAGTATAACAATACTCAGTAGGGACCCCGAGACTCCCTAAGGTTTCTCAGAATTCCACAAAGGAAAAACCACAAAGCATGATCTCAATCACAAAACACAAGGTAAAAGACAACTCACACCAGATATACAACTTAAAGAACAAGAATAAAGATGATTAGTCATAAAGCTAGATCATCTAATTCTGTCGAGAGGCTTTTGCTACTGAACCACACAAGGTCGCTAAGTGCTGACCTACAAAAGATTGCTAGGTGCTGACCCACAGAGGATCGCTAGGTACTGACCCACGGAGGATCGCTAAGTGATGACCCACAGAGGATCGCTAGGTGCTGACCCACAGAGGATCGGTAGGTGCTGACCCACGGAGGATCGCTAGGTGCTGATCCACGGAGGATCGCTACGTGCTGACCCACGGAGGATCGCTAAGTGCTGACCCATAGAGGGTCGCTAGGTGCTGACCCATAGAGGATCGCTAACTGCTGACCCACAGAGGATCACTATTCCTTCATCATGTTACAGCCAACCATTGGATTCCCGCACTTAGCACGCTTGATTACGGGAGGATCCGCTCCTCAAGCCATTGGTCGTACCTCAATCGCCACGAAGTCCCACGAACAAGTAACTCGATGAACCGCCATGTCATAAGGGTTCCAACGCAACAGACGACGCGTCAATTGAACGTCCGGTCTGTAAGTTGTAGGAATTTTAGTGCCGAGGGCTCGGTTGGATTCAGGTTCGATCCAACCCGGCCGTACTCCAACTTTCTCCAAAACTTAAGTGGAGTATCTCAAAAGGAGCGCCTCGTTCTAAGGGTTTCAGCGTCGCAGACGGTTCGTCAAACAAACGTCTAGTTTAGGAGATAAGCCCCTTCAAGCGTAATTGGGTTGAAATGGGTCCGGCCCCGGCCCAACCCGGTTTGACCGACCCGACCCGGCCCGCTCCGGCTGAGCTCGGCCCGCGAGCTGGGCGCTGTCCGCCTCCCTGAACGGACGAGGGTCCGTTCGGGCTCCCCAATTAGCGGCGCCACCCTGGCGCCGCTCCACCTGACCGATCCGCGTGGACCGGTCAACGGCGGGACCCGCAGGCGCGGGTCCGCCCTCTGCGGCGGCTCGGAGCCGCGACCCTCCTCCACGGCGTGCCGCACGCCGTCAACGCGGTCGACCATAGTTATTAATGGCGCACGCCATGGCGCGCCATTGCGCCATGGCTAGCGCCAGGGCCCAGGGAGTGGTGCGCAGCGCCATGGCTTCGCCATGACTCATTTAAGATGGCTCATTGTGGCATGCGCCATATTGCGCAATGGCGCACGCCATGTTATGCCAATGACGCGCGCCATTGAGCCTTTTTGATTTTTTTTGTATTTTTTTAACCTGCCAACTCTTACGCCCCGATTGAAAATACCTCTTTTGAGGTCAAACAATGACCTCCCCTTTTGACTCTTCGCAACACTCTTCCCGTGAGCGTAGCGACTCAGCCAGTGTTGGACCACATTGACTGCCATGACCAAACCGAGATACCTCAACCGCCGTGACCCAGTCGACCACGACTTAGCCGAGATCCCTCAACCACCGCGACTTAGATACGCAATGTTGTCCAGAGCAGGCGCACCTTCTGTGCGAATCAGTAATTTTTTTTTTGTTTTTAATTCAATTTTATTTATGTTGCTCGCCCCTTATTTTTTTTTCGAATTACTCCTGTTGTTTTTTTGAGATATATGGTTTTTTACTCCAGTCTTGGTTTTTTGAGATATATGTTTTTTAATATATTTCAAGAATTGATATATATGATTTTTTGAGATATATAGTTTTTAATATTTAATTGTAGGTGTCATTGTTGACTTCATTTGTTTTTTGATGTATGGAATATGAATTATTGACATAAATCTTTGTTTTTTATATATAAATTGTATAATTTATTATTTGTTATTATTGATATATGTATACACCTCTTTTAAGTGCCGCAAGTTAATATTGCCATGCGCCGTGCGCCGCGTCGTGCGCCGCGTCGTGCGCTTTTGTGCTGGGGGCTCTTGTCGTCGTTGTGCGCCATGCGCCGTAAATAACTATGCGGTCGACAAAGGTCGGCCGCCTCTGTCTGCCGTGGTGCCTTCGGGCGCCGCCGTCCCCTCGCGGCCGGCGAGAGCCTGCCGCTGCCTCCTTCGGTCACCGGCGCCACCGCGCCGGCGGAGCTTCTGCGGGCTTCCGGTGAAGCTCTGGAGGTCCGTTTTCTTTTCCGATTGCGCCTATGGGCCTCCCGGAACGCTGCCATCACTGCGTGGCCCCCGGTTTCGTCTTGCCGTCGTACTGGTCGGTCAACGATCACCCAGATGGAATCATGGCCCCTAGACGTACGTGGTAGTCCTGTCACGAAGTCCATGAAGATACCATGCCACTTCCATTCCGGTACCTCTAGTGGCTGTGCTAAGCCTGTTGGAACCTGATGCTCGGCCTTCACTTGCTGACAAGTGAGACATCGTGAAACGAACTCCGCCACTGCTTTCTTCATCCTTGACCACCAGTACTGACGCCGAAGGTCCTGATACATCTTTGCCACACCAGGATGTACCGTCAAAGGGGATGTGTGAAACTCACTCAACACCTCCTCTCGTAGCGTCACCGGTACCATGATACGTTCTCTAAAAACGATGACGTGCTCCCCACCTTCAGAAAATTCTTCAGGAGTCCGTCCCGAGGATATCTGAGCACGTCGGGTCTCGCAGTCAACGTCCCCAAGTTGAGCCTTCCTGACTCGTTGAAGGAGTGGGGGAGTGACTGTCATAGACTGGAGGTAAGCTGCTCCATCACTATCCATGAAGGATATCTGCAACGCGGCTAGCTGCTTTGTCGCTTCACTAAGCAACTGTAGACCAGACCTCCTGCTGAGAGCGTCTGCTACTACATTTCCCTTTCCAGGAGTGTAGACAATCTCAAAGTCAGTCCTGAAGGAACTCCAACCATCGCCGCTGTCTCAGGTTCAAGTCCTTCTGTGAGAAGATATACCTGAGACTCTTGTGATCAGAGTAGACAGTAAACCGTTCACCCATTAAGTAGTGCCGCTACATCTTCAAGGCAAAAATCACTGCTGCTAACTCCAGGTCATGGGTAACGTAGTTCTGCTCATGCTGTCTCAACTGTCGTGAGCCGTAGGCAATCACCGCTTGTTCCTGCATCAGGACACATCCTAGTCCGGTCCCTGATGCGTCGCAGTAGACTACGCACCCAACGCCCTCTTCTGGAAGCCTCAAGATGGGGGCACTCGTCAATCTCTGCCTCAGCTCCTGGAAACCTTGCTGACATCTCTCCGCATATACGAAGGGTTGCCCCTTCTTTGTCAAAGCTGACAAGGGTGGTGCAACTCTGGAAAAGTCGGGTACAAATATCCGGTAGTACCCAGCTAATCCCAGAAAACTCCGCACCTCGGTCACACTCTTGGGTGGCTCCCAAGCAAGCACCACTTCTATCTTTGCCGGATCTACTGCAACTCCAGCCTCTGAGATAACGTGCCCCAGAAAGTGGACTTCTCGTATCCAGAACTGACACTTCGAGAGCTTACCATAAAGTTGGTGCTCTCGGAGTGTATGCAGAACTATCTGCAGATGAGTGACGTGCTCCTCCTCCGATGCTGAGTACATCTTGACGTCGTCAATGAAGACCACCACGAAGCGATCGAGGTAAGGCTGGAAGATCCTGTTCATGAGTCCCATGAACACTGCTGGGGCGTTGGTCACGCCGAAAGGTATCACCAAGAACTCATAGTGGCCATACCGACATCTGAAGGCCGTCTTCGGTACATCCTCATCTCGTACCCTGAGCTGATGATAGTCTGATCTGAGGTCTATCTTTGAAAACCACCGAGCTCCCTTCAGCTGATCGAAGAGATCATCAATCCTCGGGAGTAGATACTTGTTCTTCACGGTTACCTGGTTCATACGTCGATAGTCCACGCAAAGCCTCAAACTCCCGTCTGCCTTCTTGGCGAACAAAATCGGGGCTATCCATGGAGAAATACTGGGCCTTATGAACCCTTCTCGCAAGTCTTCCAACTGTACCCTCAACTCACGAAGCTCCATGGGAGCCATCCGATATGCTGGTGTAGATATTGGTGCCGTCTCAGGGTACAAGTCGATTTAAAAGTCTATCTCTCTACGAGGAGGTAGTTCCAAAACATCATCAGGAAAGACATCAGCATACTGGTCCACCACAACAGGATAACTCAGACTCCTCTCATCCACTACACCGAGGGTGAGGCTAGCCAACTAATGAGTGATCGGTTGCACCCTTCTTCGAGAAAGTCTATCCTGTGCTGCAAAAGTTTCCTTCTTACCGGTGAAGGAAAACTTGATTCCATCCTCGCAGACACACCGCACTTTGCGCCTAAAATAGTCGATCTGAGTATGGACCGTGAATAGCTAGTCCATACCCAAGATGACGTCGTAAGGCCTCGACGCTGCTACTAAGAGATCCCAGCCGAAGCTCTTGCCTCCTAGAGTAAGCTTACACTGTCTGCACCAGTGTGTAATCATCGAATCCTCTCCCGCAGGAGTTTCTAAATGTAAGGATCGAGCCAACGGCTCTATCGGAATCTCCGAGCTCCGAACGAGTGCCGTGACAATGAAAGAGTGACTGACACCTGTGTCTATAAGAACTGCAGCTAGGGTGGATTAGACACAAATCGTACCTCGAATCATCTTTGGAGCGTCGTGGTCGTGGGCCTCAGCTGCCTGAAGCTGAGCTCGTTCCTGTCCACCTGCTCCCAGTGGTCGGGGTGGACCCCCTAGGGGTGGTGGCGGTAGAACCTCAAATCGCCGCCCACCGCCTGCTGCACGACCAGCTCCTCTGTCACGTCCGCCGCCCTGCGGACCTCCTCGCTCGAACCTCTGTGGCTGTCTTGGCGGTCCCTCGACCATCTGCTGATTGTCCACGCGGGAAGTCGGACAGTCGCGTGCCATGTGCCTCTGTCCGTCGCAAGAGTAACAGACTTTAGTCCTTAGATGACCTCCTCTGCCTCGCGAGCTCCGCACCTCCGACCCTACGTCCTGGGGTCGTCCTCCGGAAGGTCTGACCCGCTTGGACCTCTGCGTCATCTGCCTACTGCCTGCTGCAGATGACTCGGCTACTTGTCGTTCGACGGTGGCTCTCATCGTCGGTGCCTGCTCAGCTAGGAAGCTCTCCACCAATAGCGCTCGCTCAAGCACTCCAGCCTGCGTCGGGATATTGAGCGATATCATTGACGCTCTGATCTCCCGTCGGAGACCTTGCTCAAAGGTCCGTACTCTGAAGAAAGGGTCCCGTACCATGTCGGTGGAGTAGCGAGAGAGGTCAGTGAATCTCGCCGAGTACTGGGCCACCGTCAGGCTACCCTGCTGTAAGTGCAGTAACTTCTGAATACGCACAAAGCGTAGAGTCGTTGGAATGAACTCCGACCTGAAGAGTCTCTCGAAGTCCAACTAGGTGAGGGTTGCCTCATCGTGCAACTGGAGCGTTAGGCTCCACCATCTCCCTGCTGTGCCCTGGAAGAGACTAGCAGCTAGAATCACCATCTGGTCTGCTGGTGTCCCAACTAGGCGAAAAACTCGTGCCACAACCTCTAGTCAGTCCTCAGCTGCCTGCAGATCAGTCTCGCCTCGAAACCTCGGAGGCCTCTGTCTCTGGAACTCGTGCAACATGCTTAGTCGGCATGCATGGTCCGCTGGTGGGGCTGGTGGCAACTGCTGCCCTACGGGTGGTGGTGCTGCTGGTACACCACCTGAAGGTACTATCGTCGAAAGAGGGCCTTGCATCGAAGCCTCATCTTTCGGTGAGCCGTTATCGTGAACTCTCTCTGGAATCCTGGCTTGCTGTCTACGCGGCGATATCCTGTAAAGAAACAGATGCGCCACGGTCAATAAGTTATACCTGGTGAGCTGATTCAAAAGAGATCAAAAGAAAAACATTTCAAAAACACACACAATCAGTGTTTTCGTGTACCGAGTCAGAAATCAGAATTTAGGGTCCTGGTGTATGGATACGTCGGCCGCCGCACCAACACTGGACTCCCTGGATTGAAATATGAACTCAAGACACTTAACACTGTTGCTCCATTGAAAAGATTAGAGTCTTAGTTCTTCGGTAGAACCGACCGTCCTTTGATACCACTTTGTCACGACCCGTCCCCCGGGGCCTGTGTCGTGACTATGCCAAGCCCGCTTTCCATAGGGCAGGGGTTGGCGACTAACACCTGAAAGACATATCCCTAAAATGGGAAGACATTGCCTCAAAACCTGTACACACACAAACTAGGTACACAACGAAAGCAAACCACATAGTATAACCGCTGAAAGTAAACGTAAGTACTAAAAGTAAAGGGGCCGATATACAATTCCAACTGGAAAGAAAGTACAACAAAAGGAAAAACAGCTCCTGAGTTCGTCCGCCAAGGATCCTACTTGAAGGGTAGGTACAACTCGTCTCTGCGACCCACCACGCCAACTGGTCACCTCCGTACACAATTTAGTCCAGGCTTTCAAGTGTCGGTCAAAGCTGCCCGTCGTCTGCACAAGACACAACAAGGTGTGGGCGAAGCCAGTGCAGGGGTGAGTATAACAATACTCAGTAGGGACCCGAGACCTCCGAAGGTCTCTCAGAATTCCACAAAAGAAAAACCATAAAGCATGATCTCAATCACAAAACACAAGGTAAAGGGCAACTCACACCAGGTATACAACTTAAAGAACTAGAATAAAGATGACTAGTCATAAAACTAGATAATCTTATTCTGTTGAGAGGCTTTTGCTGATGAACCGCACAAGGTCGCTAGGTGCTGACCCATAGAGGATCGCTAGGTGCTGACCCACAGAGGATCGTTAGGTGCTGACCCACGGAGGATCACTAAGTGCTGACCCACAATGGATCGCTAGGTGCTGACCCATAGAGGATCGGTAGGTGCTGACCCACGGAGGATCGCTAGGTGCTGACCCAAGGAGGATCGCTAAGTGCTGACCCACAGAGGGTCGCTAGGTGCTGACCCACATAAGATCGCTAACTACTGACCCACAGAGGATCGCTATTCCTTCATCACGTCACAGCCAGCCACTGGATTCCCGCACTTAGCACGCTTGATTCCGGGAGGATCCGCTCCTCAAGCCATTGGTCATACCTCAATCGCCACGAAGTCCCACGAAGAAGTAACCCGATGAACCGCCATGTCATAAGGGTTCCAACGTAACAGACGACGCGTCAATTAGACGCCCGGTTTGTAAGTTATAGACATTTTAGTGCCGAGAGTCCGGTTGGATTCGGGTTCGATCCAACCTGGCCGTACTCCAACTTTCTCCAAAACTTAAGTGGAGTATCTCAAAAGGAGCGTCTCGTCCTAAGGGTTCCAGCGCCGCAGACGGTTCGTCAAACGGACGTCTGGTTTATGAGATAAGCCCCATTAAACGAAACTGGGCCGAAAAGGGTCCGAGCCCGGTCCGACCCGACCCGACCTTGCATGGTCCGATCCGGTTGGACCAACCTGACCTGGCCCAGTCCGGCTGAGCTCGGCCCGGTCCGAGTCGCGGAGCCGGCCCGACCCGCCAGCTGGGCGCGGTCCGCCTCCCCGAACGGACGAGGGTTCATTCGGGCTCCCCAATTAGGGGCACCAGGGTGGCACCGCTCCACTTGATCGGTCTGCGTGGACCGGTCAATGGCGTGACCCGCGGGCGCGGGTCCGCCCTCCGCCGCGGCTCGGACCGCTGCCCTCTTCCGCGGCGCGCCGCCCGCTGTCAACGCGGCCAGCAAAGGCCGACCGCCCCTGTCCGCCGCAGCGCCTTCGGGCGCCGCCGTCCCCTCGCGGCCGGGGAGAGCTGGCCGCCGCCTCCTTCGGTCGCCAGCGCCGCCACGCCGGCAGAGCTTTTGCGGGCCTCTGGTGAAGCTTCGGAGGTCCGTTTTCTTTTCTGACTGCGCCTACGGGCCTCCCGAGATGCTGCCATCACTGTGTGGCCCCCGATTTCGTCTTGCTGCCGTACTGGTCGGTCGTCCACGAAGAACGCAATCAATATCGAGATCGGCGGAGGGTCCAGGCTTTGTTTGGTTCGGTCCGCGCCCTCCGCGTTAGCTTTATAATATGGGAAGAGTTATTTAATCCTAAAAACTCTCATAAAGAAACCCCGCATTATCCTCCCGCATTAAAGAACGAAACACGGATCAACCCGTTGGACGGTTGATCCGTGTTCTTCATAATATTCAAGAACGGGAAAAAAAAGAAGGAATTAAGCACATAACCGCTACCTGAAACTCGTTGGAAGTCGCTGCGGATGAGGGAGAAGAACCCGCGTTCGAAGGTGTTTGTCGGCGTTCGTTCGTTCCTCGTTCTTTGTTGGAGAGAGTTTCCGCCGGTGTTTCGTCAGAGCTTCCTCACGTGGATCCCCAAAACCCATGCCATAGGTTTGTTTAAATAGAAGAGAAGGAAACACCCACGTTGCATTTCATTAATGCGGTTCATTAATGAACCGCAATTAATGTTCATTAATTTAACGAACTCTGTGGTTACGCGACCCAAGGGTCGTGTTATTAAATGGCTTCCATTCAAGCCTGACGTTACACCGCGGTTCCGCCATCCGCTGCTCAACGGTGAAAAGAGAATAAAATAACTCATGTAGTTATTTTTTTTTGTAAAGTCTAAAAATTAACTTTCTCGTCCGACCCTTACCGGTTGAAGTTAAGCTTTGCCTAAGCGAATCCCGGCGCTGCGAATTCAACGGTGCTCTCAGATTTTTAATCCAAGCACCTGTTCAAAAGATAGAAATCGATGCTCACACGTTTACTGAACGTATCTTAAAAAATGTTCAAAATTCCGTTTCGGGCTCTTCAGGCATTGGAATCACGTACCGTCAATTTTCATAGACTCGTAATAATCCCAAATAATTTAAAAAAAATTTATATGGAAATTCCGGGTCTTTACATCTTTCGACTTCGAGTTGATTTACACATCGGGCAAGGGCAACGTCGTTGATGATGCCTTGATCCGGAAGACGCAAAGACAGTTAGCTCTGACTTCGAGATCGGTTATACCCATGCAACTTGATCGGATCAAGACAGAACAATTATTTGATCCGGAGGGCTTAGCTCTGAGGGGCAACTTATATGGTGGGGCGCCACCATCAGGATGGTCTCTTTGAAGCGGCAACGTTCTTTTTTTCCGAGGCCGAGTATGGGTTTCTACGGGTTTCCGTGAGAGGTGATGAGAAAATGTCATGCTTCTAAATGAGCAGTGCATCCAGGTTTGACAAAGATGTATCGTGATCTTCATAGACAATAATGGTGGTTGGTGATGAAAAAGGAGATAGCGGGCTTCGTGGCGAGATGTATCACCAGTCAATGGGTGAATGCCGAGCATCAGAGGCCTACTGGGTTGTTACAACCTCTACCCATTCCGGAATGGAAGTGGGATGACGTCACTATAGATTTCGTGACAGGATGAACCACGACACTCCACAAGAATGATGTTGTGCGGGTGATCGTGGATCGACTGACAAAGGCAACGCACTTCTTGTCTATCAGGGAGGCCTTCATCTTTGATGATCTAGGCAGTCTCTATGTGCGAGAAATAGTTCGACTGCACGGTGTATCGAGCAATATCATTTCTGATCGAGATCCTCGTTTCACGCTTTGGTTTTGGTAGGGTCTTCAGAATGCTTTGGGATCGTAGGCACTTTTGAGTACAACCTATCATCCTCAAACTGACGGCCAATCTGAGCGGACAATTGAGATTCTGAAAGATATGTTGCGAGTCTGTGTTTTGGATTTTGGTGGTTCTTGGGAACAACATATAGTGCTCGTGGAGTTCGCTTATAATAATAGTTTTCAGACATCAATCCAAATGACTCCTTTTGAGGCTTTGTACGGAAGGCCATCCCGTTAGCCTTTTTGCTGGTCAGAGGCAGGTGAGTCAACACTTGTTGGGCCTAGTCTCGTGCATGAGACGTCTGAGCAGGTTCAATTGATCAAAAAGCGATTGATGATCCCGCAGAGCCGACAGAAATCGTACGCTGACCGTTGGAGACGACCTCTAGAGTTTGATGTTGGTTATCATGTTTTTCTTCAAGTGTCGACTAGGCTAGAGCAACGCCGTATCAGGAAACATGGGAAGGTGGTGTTCAGGTTTGTTGGACCGTTTGACAGTGGAAAGAGTTGGTCCAGTGACGTACCATTTAGCCCTTCCACAACGCTACAACGCCATGCACGATGTGTTTCACGTGTCTCAGTTTCGGAGATGTCTTCCTGACCCTTCTCACGTGATAGACGTTGATGACGTCAAGCTGGATGTAGACGCGTTTTTTGAGGAGCATCCGATTCGTATTATAGACCATAGTGAGAGGAATCACCGGGGAAAGACCATACCTCTAGTGCGTGTGCAGTGGCGGCATGGGCGTGTAAGATGAGACTTGGGAGATGGAATAAGATATGCGGACACAATGACCAGATTTGTTCGCGGATACCCCACAGTGATGCTTAGAGCAGCTTGGGGACGAGCTATTATATGGTGGGAAGGTTGTAAGATCTCGTTTTTTTCCTAGCTGCATCCCTATTTAAAGTTTTTGTGAACCTTCTTGTGTTGTTTTTTTTAGTTTAAACCTTGTTGTTGAGCCTTGTTTGGAGTGAGATGATCGGATGAAGGAAACAAGAGGAATTGAGTTGTGCTGAATTCTCAGTGGATTCTGTGTCGTGGAGCTCAGGGTTGCGCCGTAAGGTAGGCCGCTGCGGCGTGGAGACCCGAGCTGTAGCTTAGGGTCCTGGAGGGAGGAGAATTCGAGCTTTCGTCAATCCTGGCATAACTTTGCCGTGGAGCCTCAGGCTGCGCTATAAGCAGGATCGCTGCATCGTAGTGGGAATGGCTACGACGTAAGGTCCTGAGAATGAGATTTCAAACCAATTGCCATTTTGGGCATAACTACGACGTGGAGGAAGGCCGCGACGCAGCTTCAGCCTTGGCAAAGGCATGGCTGTGGCGTGGTGTCCTCAGTTGCGGTGTGGTCTACCCTCGGGTAAAGAGGATCTATGCCGTGGAACTCGACATGTAACTCAGATGTGGTTTGATCAAGGGAGGGTGCGACATAGTCCCTTGGGTTACGCCGTAGCGTACCCTGCTTCAGGCGGTTCTACGACGTGGCACTTGAGGCTGCGTCGTGGTCCTCTTTTTAACACCCTGTCTATAGGTACCCCCGAGCCACTCCAAATTCCTTTTGATCCAATCTTTTCCTCTCGACCCCTAGGCGCCCCAAAGTGCTCATTGAAGGCTCTTGGACCTCATTTCTATCGGATTTGTAGAATGGGAAACCACTTTACCTCAAGGTGAGACGGATACCTTCTTTTATAGATTGAGAAAAAAGAATATATACAGGAGTATTCCGATGTGAGACTCGGAAATACCCAAAATAATAAAAGAGGGTTTAACACTTCCCCTTAAGTTGGACATGCCCAGCTTGGACCACGAGTCCCACAAAAAGAAAGATGACACCAGACAAGACCAGACACACTCTCCCTCAAGTTGGGTTGCAGATGCTGTGGATGCCCAGCTTGGAATTGAGCAAGGCCATACGAGCCCCTGGGAGACCTTTGGTGAAGATGTCAGCAAGCTGGTCCGCTGTCGGGTTGTGGCTAAAGCTGACATGATTGTGCTCTAGGTGGCGTCGAAGAAAGTGGCAGTCCACCTCAATATGTTTTGTGCGTTCATGGAAGATAGGATTCGAAGCAATCTTAGTGGCTGCCTGATTGTCACACCAGATGTGAGCAGATGTCTGCTGAGGAAAGCCAAGCTCTTGGAAGAGTTGTCGAAGCCAAATGATCTTCGTAGTGACGGTGACCATGGCACGATACTCAGACCCCGCACTGGATCGGGAGACGATAGTCTGTTTCTTGCTGCGCCAAGAGATGAGGTTGCCTGCCAAGAACACGGCAAACCCAGAAGTAGATTTCCGGGTAGCAAGGCAACCGGAATAGTCAGCATTGCAGAAGACCTCAATATTCTGATGAGCGCGGTGAGAGTAGCGAAGACCACGGACAGAGTCTCGCTTAATGTATTTGGCAATGCGGAGTACAACATCCCACTGAGAGGTGGTTAGATGCTCCATGAATTGGCTCACTTTGCCAACAACGCAGACAATGTCGGGACGAGTCATGGTGAGATAGTTGAGTTTGCCCACCAGTCGACGATACTGCTCTGGGTGTGAATATGGTTCTGAGGAGTCATAGAGAGACCGTTCCCCAGGCTCAAGAGGAGTGTCAACAGCGGTGACCTGTGTCATCCCAACATCCTGTAGAATATCCAAAGCATATTTCCTTTGGAAAAGAAAGATAGTGTCCGGTGAACGGGAGACCTCGATGCTAAAGAAGTATGTGAGAGGGCTGAGATCTTTGGTGTGGAAGTGCTGGTGAAGATGTCCCTTGAGGTGGGCGATACCAGCAGAGTCACTCTCGGTGATGATGATATCATCCACATACACGACCAACAGGATGCAGCCGGTGGATGTCGTCCTGTAGAACATGGTGTGATCCTTCATATTACAGGAGAGCCCAAAGTCGGTGACAACGGTGCTGAATTGGTCGAACCAAGCACGAGGAGACTGCTTGAGACCGTATAGAGAGCGGCGTAGTCGACAAACTTGGGAATCGTAGCCGGAGGCGCAAAATCCGGGGGGCTGCTGCAGATAAACCTCTTCCTCAAGAAATCTATGGAGGAAGGCATTCTTGATGTCCAGTTGATGAAGCGACCAGTGATGATGAGCGGCCAAAGATATGGATAATCGAACGGATGCCATCTTGGCAATTAGAGAGAATATGTCAAAATAATCGACACGATATGTCTGAGCAAAACCCTTGGCCACAAGTCGGGCTTTGAGTCGATGGAGAGTGCCATTGGCGTTCAGACGGACTATGTAAATCCATTTGCTGCTGACCGCCTGTTTACCGGCAGAGAGGGGAACCAGATCCCAAGTATGACTGTCTTCCAGAGTCTGCAATTCATCTCTCATCGCTTGCAACCACCCCGGATGAGATTTGGCGTTGCCAACTGTGCGGGGAATAGATATCGTCTCCAGAGCTGACAGACCTCTGTATGAAGATGTAAATAGCGGATTGTTCTGGCAAGAACAAGTACCTTTTTGTAGTGCAATGAGCAGGTCGTCCGGTGGCGGTGCAGGAGCATCAGACGAAGCTGGGACTATGGTCTCTTTGGTCTGGATGGGGGGCACATTCGATGGGCGATGGGAGTAGACCGTACCAAACCGGTGATCAGTAGGAGGCAACATCGGAAGATGATGGACGATGAGTGGAAGACAATTATCGATGTCAGTATCTGGATGGGGAGAGGGAAGTGAGAATGGAGAACTCTCAACAAATGAGATGTCAGCAGAGGTGATATAACACCGTAGGTCTGGAGAGAAGCACCGGTATCCGCGCTGAGTGCGTGAATATCCGAGGAATATGCAGCGGAGGGATTTGAGAGAGTTTGGAGAGGCCGGGACGAGTGTCACAGACATAACAAAGACATTCAAATACACGGAGCGGAAGTGAGTGAGGAGGGAGAGAGGAGAACAGAGTCCGAAAAGGAGTCTCCCTCTGAAGGAGAGAAGAAGGGAGTCAGTTTAGGAGGTAGGTGGCAGTCAGGATGACATCGGTCCAAAAGCGGAGTGGTACCTGCATGTGGAATAGGAAGGCACAAGCAGTCTCCAGAATATGACGATGTTTCCGCTCCGTCATTCCATTATGCTGAGGTGTATCAGGACAGAATGTCTGATGAATGATGCCGTGATGGTTGAGAAACTGCTGAAAGGAAATAGATAAATATTCCCGTCCATTGTCGGAGTTTAGACATTTGATGGAGGGGGAGTAGCGTGACAAGGGAGAGAGACGGAAGCGTCGTCGGGAGGGAGCCGTGGTGAGCGGAGGAGGCGGGGCCGGCCGCAGAGGAGGGGCGCTGTGAGAAACCGCAGAGAGGTGGTGAAAAAAAAATGGATCGGAAAAAAAATTAATTTTCCTCTGATACCATGTAGAATGGGAAACAACCTTACCTCAAGGTGAGACGGAGACCTTATTTTATAGACTGAGAAAAAGGAATATATACAGGAGTATTCCGATGTGGGACTCGGAAATACCCAAAATAATAAAAGAGGGTTTAACAGGATTCAACCCCCGCCTTCTAAGGATAAATCCGTGGTGACCCAAGCCTTCTAACCTTGGTGTTCCGGGCCTAGAGATTGAAGGTAAGCCTTCCGGTTTCTCTTCTCCATCTCATTCTTTGGTTTCCTCTTGGAGAACCCTTGTTGGCAGTGCCATCAACGAAGGGAGGAGTAAAACGCCACCTTTGGTCGTCGGGAGTTGTCCGCGTCTTCTTCGTGTTGAGGTGGGTGGTCTTGAACTTATCCCATACGTCTCTTCAATTTATTATAGTATGTGCAGTACGTGTGACCGCGCTGGCACGTCGTGCGCGTAGCATAAATAATTGAATTAACCTCTGTTTGACGAGTTACACATGTATAGACCTCCATTTGGATCCAGTTGAATTCTTTGGTGTTGAGACCGAGACATGCGGCCACCCGATAGGTGTGCCGACCTTTGACCTTGCTTGAGTTTTGGTTAGATTGAACACAGAATCCTGAGACGATGTGGAACTTGGTTGATTGTTGGCTTAACATTATTGTAGTGGGTGAATTCCCCTTACCTCAATGTGAGGTGGGGATCCTCTTTTATAGAGAAGTAAACACTAATTATATGGTGTTAAGTCCAATGTGGGACTCAGAACAGAAATACCCCTTTAACCTTAAGTGGGGTCCAACACTCCCCCTCAAGCTGGACATGCCCAGATTGGATAGAGTCCCACAAAGAGAAAAAAAAACAACAAAGACACAAGACCATCTCAGACTCCCCCTCAAGCTGGGCCAGGGAGGCTGTGAATACCCAGCCGGGTAGTGAGAGACTCAAGGCGAGCTCCTGGAAGACCTTTGGTGAAGAGATCGGCAAGCTGATCGGCCGTCGGGATATGGCCGAAGCCGATATGGTGCTGCTCCAGATGGTGGCGGAGAAAGTGACAGTCCACCTCGATATGCTTCGTCCGTTCATGGAAGACGGGATTCGATGCAATCTTCGTGGCGGCCTGATTGTCACACCAGATATGAGCAGGAGTCGATGCGGGGAAATCGAGCTCATGGAGGAGATGACGAAGCCAGAGGATCTCAGTAGTGACGGTGGCCATGGCTCGATACTCGGCCTCGGCACTCGATCGGGAGACGACAGTCTGCTTCTTGCTGCGCCAAGAGATGAGATTGCCGGCAAAGAACACGGCGAAACCCGAAGTAGACCTGCGGGTAGCGAGGCATCCGGCATAGTCCGCATCACAGAAGGCCTCAACATCCATGTGAGCATGATGGGAGTACTGAAGGCCACGGGCATGGTCTTTCTTGATGTATTTGGCAATGCGAAGGACAGCATCCCACTGAGAGCGGGTGAGATGTTCCATGAACTGGCTGACTTTGCCAACGGCACAGGCAATGTCAGGACGCGTCATGGTGAGGTAGTTGAGTTTACCGACCAGGCGGCGATAGCTCTCGGGATGAGGAAAGGGTTCCGAGTCGGAATGAAGGGAGCGTTCCCCAGGCTCAAGGGGAGTGTCCACGGCAGTGGCGGTGCTCAACCCGGCAGCCTGCAAGATATCAAGAGCATACTTGCGCTGGCAGAGAGAAATAGTGTCCGCAGTCCGGGAGACCTCGATGCCAAGGAAGTAAGTGAGGGGACCAAGATCCTTGGTGTGAAAGTGCTGGTGAAGATGCGCCTTAAGGCTGGCGATGCCTCTGGAGTCGCTCCCTGTGATGATGATGTCATCCACATAAACCACAAGCAAGATACAGCCATGCGCCGTCGTACGGAAGAAGACGGTGTGATCCTTCATACTGCGAGAGAGGCCAAAGGCTGTGACGACCGTGCTGAAGCGGCCAAACCAAGCCCGATGAGACTGCTTGAGGCCGTAGAGGGAGCGACGGAGACGGCAGACATGGCGGTCGGCACCAGAGGCCGAAAAACCAGGAGGCTGCTGGAGGTAGACTTCTTCATCAAGAAAGCCATGGAGAAAATCATTTTTAACATCCAGTTGATGAAGCGGCCAGTGATGATGAGCAGCCAGCGAAAGGAAAAGGCGGATCGAGGCCATCTTGGCGACTGGAGAGAAGGTCTCAAAGTAGTCGATGCCATACGTCTGAGCAAACCCCTTGGCGACAAGCCGGGCTTTGAGGCGGCAAAGAGAGCCATCGGGATTGAGACGGATAGTGAAAATCCATTTACAACCGACCGCCTGTTTGCCCACCGGAAGTGGAACAAGATCCCATGTATGGTTGTCATCCAGTGCCCGCAATTCATCCCTCATGGCGGCAAGCCACCCGGGGTGAGATTTTGCTTCACCGACTGTCCGAGGAAGCGACACGGTCTCCAAGGCGGACAGAACCCTGTAGGAAGATACAAAGAGAGGAGTAGTCTGACAGGAGCGAGTACCTTTCCGAAGCGCAATCGGCTCGTCCGCGGGAGCGGGGACAGGAGCATCGGACGAAGTAGGAACAAGGTGGTCCTTGGCCGGGATGGGAGGTACAGCAGATGGACGACGGGAGTAGGTCTGGCCAAAGAGATGACCGGGAGGGGGAGATATCAGAGGCGGGTGAACAAAGAGCGGAAGACAGTCATCGATGGTAGTGTCAGGAGAAGGAGAAGGAGAGGGGAGAGTGAAAGGAGAAGTCTCGACAAACGATACGTCGGCAGAGGTGATATGCCGGCGGAGGTCTGGAGAGAAGCATCGGTACCCGCGCTGAGTGCGGGAATATCCAAGAAAAATACAGCGAAGAGATTTGGGAGAGAGTTTGGAGAGATTGTGGCGAGTGTCCCGGACATAACATAGACATCCGAAGACGCGGAGTGGAAGGGAGTGAGGAGGAATAGAGGGGAACAGGGTATGAAAGGGAGTCTCCCCCTGAAGTATGGAGGAGGGAAGACGATTCAGAAGGTAAGTAGCAGTGAGGATGACATCCCCCCAGAAGAGAAGAGGGACCTGGCGGTGGAAGGGGAGGGCACGAGCGGTTTCCAAAATATGCCGGTGTTTCCGCTCGGCTACCCCATTCTGCTGAGGCGTATCAGGACAAGAGGTCTGGTGGATGATGCCGTGGGCACGAAGAAACTGCTGAAAGTGAGTGGATAAGTATTCCCGCCCATTGTCAGATCGAAGACATTTGACAGGGATAGAAAACTGTGTTTGGATCTCATGAAAAAATGTCTGGAAGGTGGAGAGAACCTCTGTCCGATCTCGAAGAAGATAAAGCCATGTCATCCGGGAATAATCATCAATGAAGGAAATGTAATATTTATACCCAGATTGACTCGAGGTAGCACAGGGACCCCATACATCAGAATGAACCAAATCAAAGGGTTTGGCGGCCCGTGTGTCAACTCGAGGAGGATATGAGGTGCGATGATGTTTCGCAAAACGACATGACTCACAAGGAAAGGAAAAACGGGGACTAATATCGGGGTAGAGTCGATGAAGTGCAGAGGCGGAAGGGTGGCCCAACCGGGAATGGAGGTCAACGGCATGAGCAGGGAGAGTCGCGCAGGCGATGGAAGGCGGGCCAGCGAACATGTACACTCCATCCCGAAGCTGGCCTCTACCAAGTTCCTGGTTCGTCGTCCGCTCCTGAAACAAAACAGAAGACGAGGAAAAGAGAGCAGTGCAATTGAGATCCTTGGTCAGTTTGCTGATGGAAAGCAGGTTAAAAGGACTCCGGGGTACATGAGCCACCGAGGAGAGGTGAAGGGAGGAGGTGAGGGAACAGGAGCCAAAGCCGGCTATGGGGAGAGTGGACCCATCAGCAACAGTGATGACAGAGGATCCACTATAGGGACGGTAGTGGGAGAGCATACCTGCATCCCCGGTGAGGTGGTCGGACGCACCAGAGTCAAGCATCCATGCCGGAGAACGATGACTGACAAGGGCAGTGTGACCATCGGAATGGGCAAGAGAAGCTGACGAAGAGCCCGCGATGGAGGTGGACCGGTAATCGTGAATCAGCTGGAGCTCAGCCAGGGAGAGATCCAACGACGAGGGAAGAGTAGCAGCAGGTGAGGGCGCATCACGGAGCGCAGTCTGGCCCCGACGGGTGTGCGACTCAGGACGACCATGCAGGACCCAGCAACGGTCTACCAGATGGCCGAGCTTGCCGCAATGCTGGCAGAGGGGGCGAGGTCGGCCGTCCCCACGGCCGCGCCCACGAGGGCCGGTAGGACGACTACCGCCACGTCCGAGGAGCGCAGTGTGATCAGGAAGGGGGACGGGTGGTGCAAGGGCCTGATGTGCCTTCTGCAGGCGATGATAGACCTGCGGGATATCCAGTGTAGACGGGCTGGCAAGCATCTCGGTGGCCGTCGTGGCATAGTCCGGTGCGAGGCCATTCAGGAGATTGAATAGGCAGAGCTGGTCCCGCTGAGTCTGCGCTTCGGCCGGAGTTTGAGGAATCGGCCAGAGTTCATGTAGTTCATCGCGAAGACCCTTCCATTCCATGAAGTAGGTGGGGAAGGTCCGATCCTGCTGGCGGATATGGGAGAGACGTTGTAGAACGTCAGAGACCCGGGCCAAGTTATTGGTCTCGGAGAACATGACAATCAAGGAATCCCAGAGCTCTTTGACGGTGTTGGCAGTCCGGGTGACATCTTTCACGGAGCGGTCCATGGAGTTGACCAGTAGGGCGAAGATTTTGCTGTCCGCCAGCTGCCAAGAGTCGAACTTAGGGTCAGTGAGTTCAGGTGGCGGTTTCTCAAGATGAGAATGAAGCCCCATGCCGCGGAGGGACATCAAGACCGTCTTCCGCCAGACGGAAAAATTAGTGGCATCCAGCCGGTCATCGACAAGCCGGGAGGATGCCGTGATGAGGGACGGAAGAACGGAGGACGCGTCCATGGAGGGCGGGCGTTGGACCCGTTCGCCGGGAGTCGGGCGGTGGAAGGGAAGCGGCCCGGAGATGCGGCCGGAGGGAGCAGCGACAGGGGGTCGCGCTCAGGATGGTGCGGCCGGGCAGGGGCGGCGCGGGTTCGGGGCAGGAGCGCCGCAGGGCCGAGAGCAGGGCTGGACCTGGGCGCGCCGGGCGCCGGAAGTCCGAACCGGGAGCAACGCCGGGAGAGGGCAGCGGGAAGGGAGCCGCTGGGGGGGCGAGGGCGCGGCGCCGGGGCGGGGCCGAGGGCGAGACGCCTGGGCGGGGCGCTGAGGGCTGGGCGCGAGGGCGCGACGCCGGGGCGAGGCGTTGAGGGCGGAGCGCCGGGGCGAATCGCCGAGGGCAGGGTGCGAGGGCGCGACGTTGGGAGGAGGTGCGCCGGGACGGCGGGGCGAGCCAGGAGCCGGGGAGCCGGGAGCCGGGAGATGCCGCCGGGAGCCGGGAGCTGCGAGAGGCCGCGGGAGCAGAGGGAGGCGCGGGAGGCGCTGGGAGCAGCGGGAGGCCGCCGGGAGGGAGCGCGCAGAGGAGGGCCGCTGGAGCAGCGGGAGGCGCCGGGAAGCCGCGCAGGGCAGAGCGGCCGAGGGCGTTCCGGCGGGGCGAGCGGGTGATGGCGTCGGGAGCAGCGGGAGGCCGCCGGGAGCAGCGGGAGGCCATCGGGAGCAGCGGGAGGCCGCCGGCGGGGCGCGCGGGTGATGGCGTCGGGAGCCGCGGGAAGCCGCGGGTAGGGAGCGTCGTCGGGGAGGAAGGTCGTCGGGCGGGGGCCAGAGAGGCGCCGGGAAGCCGCGCAGGGCAGCCGGGAGGATGGAGGGCGGTGCGACGGGAGGGCCGGGAGCCGCGGGCGTCGGGAGGTGGAGGCGTAGCGGGAGGGACGACCGCCGGGAGGGTGCAGGCCGGAGAGGAGAGGTGCGCCGGGAAGAGAGGTGCGCCGGGAGGGAGGGCCTGCCGGGAAAGGCTAGGGCAGGAGGGAGAGAGGCGGGGCCGGGAGAACACCGGGAAGCCGCAAGGGAGGGAGGGTTCGGGATAAAAATCCCTCTGATACCATGTAGTGGGTGAATTCCCCTTACCTCAATGTGAGGTGGGGATCCTCTTTTATAGAGAAGTAAACACTAATTACATGGTGTTAAGTCCAATGTGGGACTCAGAACAGAAATACCCCTTTAACCTTAAATGGGGTCCAACAATTATGAATTGGCATAACTTGTGATATTGGTGTGACTAAATTGATATGGGATCACACAAACTAAGAATTGTTTAATTGGTATGCTAACGACCTTTGGGGTTTAAACGACAAATGGTAATTTGATGATTTAACCATAATGGCTTGTGATGACATGTGTGATGCTGTAATGCTTACAGGGTTTGGCCCGGTGATGGTGTAACACTTACATGGCTTGGCCTGATGATGTAATGCTTATAGGGCTTGACTCGGTTATGCTGTAATGCTTATAGGGCTCTGCTTGGTTTTTCCTGTTATGATTAATGGACTATACCCTGGGAAGGTTATGACATTGGTTGGCATGGTTCCGCAACATGCTCAAAGATATCCGGTATGGTGCTGAAGCAGGTTGGGGCTGATCCTGGGTGTCAACTCGGAGCTCAAGGGTCAGTGGATTTATTCATGTGTTGTATTAATTGATTAAATTAATACCATTTTTATCACTTTATTGCATGCACTATATATCTCAGACTGGATTTGTTTAGACACGGTGGTGTCGACCTGTTGAGTTGTACTCACATGTTGGACGGACCGTCAATTGATACCCGGACAGATTTCAGGGATGCAGGTTTGGATAAGGGCAAAAGACCCTGTTGTTGATTATTGCTTGCTGGATGGGCCGGAGCTTGGAGACAAGACCCACATGGGGTTCAAGATCGGGATTCTTGGTGTCTTTATTTGAGCCGGCTTAGTCTTTTAATTATTTGACTTTCACCATGTCATTTAGTTACATTTTAGCCTATCATTACATGATTTTTATTATTATTTCGATGTCGTAGTTATTTGTTCTGCTATGGATGCATATTGTTGGTTATTTTGTTTCCACTATTTCCGCTACTCTCTGATGTTTTGCCACTCTTTTCCAGAGGGTATAGTCTCCCCATTATATTCCTTACACTTTCGCTGTTAGTCGGCATACTCTGGCATACGGGGAGGCGTGTTTGAGGTCACGTAGTCAACCCGGCTCGGTCACGTGAGGGAGCATCGGGCTGAAGACGTTACAATGTGTATTGCAGTTTAATTTGGTATCCAAGTGAAAATGAGGAAAATTGTTTGCACTACCATGTTTGATAAAAGGACAATGTCGCTTTTGTTTTTTTTTGCTTTGATCTGTGGCGATCGATCGTACTGTTCGATTGTGTGTGGTTGTATAACCATATATATATATCCTTACTACTTGGTGCTTGGGTTATATACATTCTTGAGCAGCACTTGAATGTGGATTTTCGTTGTTATGCCTTATTAAATTTTCTCTACTAATTTGTAATTGAAACAGATTCACTGGTGATATATTTTTTATTTTGTCAGGCCCTGCGCTCCTGGTTGATATTCGTAGGGATGCGAACATCACTGGTATCAATCTCTTTCCATTTGCAAACCGTCTTCTTACTTTAAATTAAACTTCTGACTAGTCAAAATCTACATAGCTGCGACAAGCTTCCTTTAGAATGACATCCCTTTTTTTGCGTGGTGAATGTGGAAGAAGATTTTATTTTGAAGAACGGTGAATCTACAAATGGAGTAGGATGCTCAATAATTCAAATAGGAAACACAATACCAGCAGTCCATTGGTACGTTCGAAAGTGGCGTTTTTTTAGAATCAGCATACCCTGACTAAAGCGTGATGATTCCTTTCTATGATTGCATCAAACACCCCATTTGGTTAGACTTTATACTTTCAGGAAGCATGGTGGGTTTGAAATATCTAACCTCGGAGTCATGCGTGTTAGTAATAAGATAAAGAAAGGTTAAATTGTTGTCCTCCCCATGACACCATTTCTATTGCACTCTATAATCGCTTGCACATGATATCCTCCTATTCATAATGGAAGAGCAAGGTTGGTTATTCACATCCTTCATTTAAAAAAGGCTTCGTTTTGGCTGCACCATTTTCTTTAAATCTAACAATTCTTGCTTCTTATAGCTGATGTCATGAAGTCGTTGAGCATCCCCAAAGGAGTAAGCCGTGTGCTTTTCAGAACTTTAAACACCGACAGGTATCTCTTCTAACTGTATTGGGTCAGAATGATTTTGTATTTGAGCTGTATCCCTTCTTACATGCTTTGCATAATATTGAACAAACTATTTTGTATACCAACCTCAATCACTATTACAAAAGATACTGATCTCTTTTAACTTTTAGGCAACTTATGTGGAAGAAGGTGTTTGACACGAGTTTTGTGGGTTTCACAAAAGATGGCACAAGTTGGCTGGTTGATAACACCGGCATTAAACTTGTTGGTATGATCATTTCATCTTGGTTTTCTTGTTGTTCTGTTATTTTCTGCAACTGTGCTGTCAATTTCCTTCTGTCATTTTCCTTCTATTTTATTACAACTAATTTGTATTCATGCTGAAGTTTAATTTTTATTTGGGTTTTAATATTTGTATACAGATGGCAGTAACGAATTTGTTTCTCTTAAAACTGTAGGAATTGATTACTTATCTGTGTCTGCATATGATGATTCAACGGCCTCTCATCTTATTTTCCTTGAAAGCAGGGTAAGCAAAATATTTTATCACTATTCTGTCATGCTGATGGAGAAGTTCAAATAGATGAAAATTGAGCACGATAACTTTTTATTAAAATGCTGAAATCACTAGCTAGCGGAAGGGCTAACACCACACGACCAGAATCTCAATAACCATTACTCCGTGATTAGCCATCCTCTAACATGCCGCCTTTCTCCAGTTTTTCTCTTTTAAAATCTCCATTAATGATCAACGACCTTAATCCCCTTTCCCTCCATTAGATTTTCATCCCCTGAACATTTGTCTCATAATTGACTGGTTAAAATCTCATTAATAACCATTCGATCCTCATAAATAACATGAATAGTCGATTCCCCATTCTCGATCAGCTCCTAAGATTCTCCTCAAGGAGATCACTTAAAACAAACTTTCCATTCAGTGCTTTAGCCAAATAATTGAGTTTGATGATCTGACCCCCAACTGAAGATACGGTCTTGTTTTTTTTTGAACGGTGAAGATACAGTCTTGTTTTCAAGACTAAAATGAGGGAACTGGGTAGTGAGCGCCAGTTCATTTCCCAAGTCATCCCATCTTTGTTGTACCACTTAATTGGGTGTTGAGCAACAGGCTCCATTGTTTCAACCCCAAACTTGTAGCTAATGATTTCTCCGGTAGCCAATATTCATCAATGAACTCCCAATTGGGTGGTTGGCCTAAATGGCGTAGTTTTCGGTGTTGAATCTTGAGTAGCAGAGACATGATTTTCATTTCATATGTGAAATTAGATAAATTTTTAGGTGATAATGTTTCACTAAAAAAAAACAATCGAGCAACGACCTTGCGTAAATGTTAGCATGCTTATTGGGGCATCACAGTTTACTTAAAATGATTTTGAAAATATTGGCAGGATTAACATTGGAGTTGTGTTTTGTTTGAGCTCATCGACCTCCTCTTATGGCTCATGCATCTCTATCTCACTAAATTGTCCCAATAATGCATCTAGTTACACGTTAGATTAGTGAAGGAGATATGCCCTAAAACCATATATATATATTTATATATATACATTAAACAGATTGAGGGTCACGTCCCCTTTATTAAACCGAAAAAAGAGAACCTCTTTGAAACTGAGAAAAGAGGGAACCCATTACACGGCCCATAGGCCCAAAGACATATATGCCAATGAGAAACATGACCCTAAGGCCCAAACATGATCCAAAGGTCCCAGAGACACGAAGTCCCAGAACGAATGGCCAGAAGGCCCACCATTGAAGGTTGCCATCATCCAGTGCCAAGCGCATCACCACTGGCACGCCCTCCGAAAGACTTGAGTATTCAAGTGGTATCATGCGTCATGCCAAGCACTAGTCAAATGTCTCAGTGCCCCCTTGCTAGTCAATGCAACAGTGAAATCGGTCGAAGATGTTGCGTCGCCCCCTGCCAAAGAAGCTGCACTGTGCTAGTCCAATACAACAAGGCAGGGCACCCCTCCGTTCCATACTGACATATGAAGGATCAGATGATAGGTGCCAACACACCCATCTCTCTTTCGAGCTGCTCATCCGATGATGCTCGCAAGGCTCACGCCGCACCGTCAAAATGATGCTCTGCTTCATCTGATCAAGAACATTGTGTAGAAAGACCTACGACAAAGTGTCCATCTGAACCCCAATGAATGAGGGCAGATGGTTGAATGATGGATGTCCACACACCCATCCCTCTTTCGAGGCCGTCCTCCCTGCGGCACTTGCAAGAAATGCGTGCTGTACCGCCTGCCAAACGCGTCGAGACATTTTTCTATTCCTGTCATGACACCTGCACCGCATCGAATAAACAAGCCGAAAGACCCAAACAGAAACTAAGTAGACTATGCCTAGACCACGCAACGCCACCAACGTCCGCTGACTTGAATTGCCAAAACTCCAGCTGTTGAACACAATGCCATCGATGCTCACAACGAACACCGCCGCCGCTCACGCAGTCACCCTCCCGCGCCAATGTCACGCCTCCGCCGTTGACCTGAATGCCACCGTCTGATGTGCATGACGCCGCGCCGTGCACAATGAACGCTATCGCTGCCCACCCTGGCTCCTTGCGCTGACGCCACGTTGCCGTCACCTCTTGCAGCAACTGCCGCCACCACCCGTCCCGACACCATTCAACGCCGACGGCACGAACCCATTGCCACCCGCCATGTCGTCCTCCAGCACTGACTCCATGACGACGTTGTCGCCATCCCTGTCGCCCAATGGATCAGGCAGATATGCGCAATGTGATTTGGATCTGACAAAAATCCACAAGCACCATTGAAGGGGAAGCGAATCTTGCGTGAGGGGAAGCAGATCGTTCTTGATACCAACTGAGAGACGAAGCAAGTTGGACAAGGAGAGGGGAGACAGAGGCCGAGCGAGGCGGGGAAATTATGATTTTCATGCATTATAAGGGTATATTGTTTCATGCAGGATACATCCTTGGTAGCCGAATGATGAACAATTGTCATTCGAGTGAGTCTTCCACCTATGCTATCATTTACTACACTGTTTCATTAGATGAAATGTTTGGGTGTTGCATTTATGTATACAATACATGATCTGTTAGAAGCAGAATTTACTCATACGTTATAAATGCAGAGTAAATGCAATAGCCAAAGGAACGTTCTTGATGCTTATAAATAATACAACCATACGATGGCTGCATGTGTGTCACGACCCCCTCCCCCCCAAAGAGTACCCCGCCTGGGCCGACAATGAGAGGAGGATGGTGATTGCCCAAGTCCCTCCTCCAGTAGGCCCCTGGTTGATGACTAGCACCGAGGGTATAATAATCATATATATGGGAGACATTACCCTCTAAGAGAACATGAGGAAGAGAGATATAAGACAGATACACCAATCAACTCCTGCTCAGATATATAAAAGAGATCCCAAGTACATACATGTAATGTCATACAGTACTAAAACAACTGAAAAGAAAATTACAAGTACCAAAAAGACACAGATGATAGTGACCACGAAACCCAAACAACTCATGCAAAATGACGAGCTAGTAATATCCAGCCTGATCTCTAACCCGCTCTTGCTGACCTGAAAACAGTTTATATATACGTTGGGTAAACATAACGGTATACTCAGTAAGATCCTTCCCAGAGCCTCTCGTGCAAAAGATAAAGAAAACATGTTAAAGCACAGTGAACAACAGTGAAACTAACTTGTCACCTAAACAAGTATACTAAGTTCTCAGCCTCATCATGACCAACTCTCACCAAATATCGCATACAAGAGATTATATATTATAGTAATGAAACATCAAGGGTACCCCGCCAACGCTTCCCTACCGGTTTGTCGCTCCGCCACAACGTCGCACTTCCTGGGCCATCTCTCTCCAAAATAAGCTAACCCGCAGACACCTGGGCTAAGTATCACAATGTGCACCTCGTGCATCACATCATCACATCATCACATCATCACATCATCTCATCTCACATCACCATATAGTAACCAGGTAGTTTTCGGGAGCCACCACAGCCCGTATGACGTGTATCATATATCGGGTATTATACCTCAAGCCATCACAGCTCATACACCGAGTAAGTACCTTGAGCCATCACAACCCATACACACCATACCTATAACAATCCTTTGGATACTATATCCGGAGATACATGTGTGTAAAATAAGAACAAACCATTACAACCCTCTACACACATATATAAGAAACTAACCACCGTGCATACCAGCACATATAACTACCAAGAGAAGAGAGCGGGGCCAGAGGGGGTAGACAACCATCTATCCTCCCACTGGGATGTTGGGGAAAACACCCTCCCAGAGTCCACCGGGCATCAATCGCCCTAACCGATATGGATGAGGTAGCGTATGAAATCACAAAATATACATGATATAATATAGCTCACAACTACACTATGGACATAACCCAGTTTTAGATTCAACTGCAGCTAACGTCACTTGGACTCTCGACTGCCACTGCTAAGACTAGAATCTTTTAAGTACACAAACATTTTAAAGAGCAACATTAAATTACTTTCTTTTCATTTGAACAATTCATTTTACGTTAATTAATTCATTAGCCGTCAATTAACCATCAACATTAATCCAAGTTACATTACATTAATCATCAGAGTGAAGTCCATGCTCTCCAGGCATAATTCAAATCGAGTCCATGGTTTCTCAAGATCATCTCATTG
The DNA here is from genome assembly GCA_963277665.1 of Viscum album. Taxonomy (NCBI): domain Eukaryota; kingdom Viridiplantae; phylum Streptophyta; class Magnoliopsida; order Santalales; family Viscaceae; genus Viscum; species Viscum album. The sequence goes on along the minus strand of OY728161.1, from coordinate 1,945,427,915 downwards.
CATTCCAGTAACACGCGGCGTACACCGCGTGCAATAACTGCGTGACATGCTGTGTATGTCGCGGGGTACACGACATGTACTCCGGCTACAGACCGTGTAACCCCGTCTTATTGGCCAAAATTTTGGCAGTTCCCGATGACATCTCCAGTCGTTCTTCATATGTTCTTAGACTTTTAAGAAAATGAAACCCTGAACGAACATGATTAATCTGTCGATAACATCTTAATTCGAAACGGATTAAAGAACAAATAATATTAAATGAAAACTCAATCACGATTGCGTATGGATCAACAATCAAATGAATAATTATAAATTTAAATGTGATCGCTTTAATACCACTTGTTGGTTCCGGACGCAACAGAAGCGTGCGATGGTGGGCGATATATTAAAATTTCTTTTAATATTGAATTACCCGAAACCCCGAGCGAAAATCTTGTACGTCAAATTTATAATTAATTTATTTAATATTTGAAGAAACGAATATATGATTTGAGAATTCTTTCTTCGATATAGATGTTGATTGTCCGAAAAAACTCTTTCGGATTGTCTTCGTTGTGCTGTGAGGATCTAAGGAAAGAATCCCTCTAGCGGTGATGTACACGTGCTCCTTCCGAGCAACACTAATCGATCTCTGGGTACTAGCGCGATGAGTCGATTATCTTGCGTTATTTGTTCAAACCAAGGAGTTTATTACATTGAACCTCATGATCGTTCTCGTGGTGAGGAGACGTAGGGGTACCTTCGAGTACTATTTCCGATCTTCTTTACCAAATAGTCTATGTCCATTTACTTTTCGCATTTACCTTTCCGCAACGCTTTTGCATTATTGCCTTTTTATAATTTCCGCCACGCTTTACTTTGTTTATATCGTTTGCCTGCTTACATCGTCGTATCTTTTATTGCATCAATTTATTTATTTGTTTTAATTGTTTAAAAGACAATTCACCCCCCTCTTGCCATTTATTAATCTTCGATCAACAGGTCCCAGGTATATTGATCCTTTCGAGATTCTTGATCGTATTGGGACGGTTGATTATCGCTTGACACTCCCACAAAACCTCTATGAAGTTCACGATGTGTTCCATGTATCTCTCTTGAGGAGGTACATACCCGATCTTTCATATGTATTGAACTCAAAGGTTATACCGCCGGAGCATGATCTTTCCTATGAAGAACAATCAGTAGAAATCTTGGATCACAAAGATAAAGTTCTGCGGAACAAGACTACTCGTCTGGTTAGAGATTTTTGGAGGAATCGGAAATTTGATGAAGCTACATGAGAATCCGAGGATGTGATGAAGTAGAGATGTCCTTATTTGTTTGTATCGGAGTAATGAAATTTCGTGGGCGAAATTCATTTTAAGAGGGATAGAATGTAACTTCCCAAGATTTTTATATACACTTCAATTGAAATTAACTTGAAGTATTTGATAACTTGCCTTGTATGTAACCCCGAGTCTAAATAAAGCGCAATACAGTAAATCGTTATAACCCAGCCGTTAAATTGACATGTATGAATAGTAATTACCACATTATAAAAAATATGTATAAAGGTTTTAAATAGTGCAATTTTATTGATTAATGCATAATAATTAAGTACTCAATTTTCGGCAAAATCATCTTATGCTTCAAGAATATGTTTTCTTCAAAAATGATTTTTATCGCAATTTTTGGACGTGGACATTATAATTAATTTCTATAATTTTTTAGATATTTTATTTGAGGAAATGGACATCATTTTTGAAATTGGCATGTCAATATTAGCAAATAGTGAAAAATATTGTTTTTTTGTAAAAATTGTTATTTCTTTTCAAGTAAATGTCTCATTATGTTTTGAATTTAATCTTAAAGTAACATAATTATCCTTTAATTAGAAATAATCTAATTAATTATATAAGAATCATCATTATACTTGATTTTGATATAAGTTCATTTTTGGTCATAGTGAATAGTAAAAATAGTAAAATTTTGTTACCGCGATTAATGTTAAAACAAGTTTACCGCGGGGGTTAAACCAAGAGATAAGGGTAGGATTGCCACCCACACCTGTCTAATTCTTATTGGTTAAAGAGATTTCAACCTTATCTTATCCTACCTTCGAATCCTTGGCCATTTGGAGCCACTTGCCCATGAAAGTGACCTTATATCTTTGAAATCTTTTAAAAAATTCATTCTCTCTTCCTTCACTTATAAAAGAGCACATCTTCTTCTTCCTTATTTACACCATTTGAGCCTTCTAGCTTGGTAAAACCTTGCTTCAAAACCTTCCTAGAATCCTTCCCCTCATTCTAGAGCTTCTGGTCTTCTCTTAAGACCAATCATTAAGGCTTAAGGTGTAAGCCAAATGAGGTCGCTCAAAGAAGAGGTATAAATTTTAACCAAACTCTTTCAATTTTATTTCTTCTTCAACTTCCTCTAAACATGTTGTATCCATCAAAACATGATGACTCCAGTATCATCATTATATTGAGATGTTATTGTGGCGATGACATGTTGCGAAATCGTCGGGAGTCATAACGACAGAAATGAGAAACGACAGAAAATGCAGAAGAAAAGAAAACACACGGAACACAACGATTTACGTGGTTCGGGAAAAATCCCTACGTCCACGGAGAGGCAGAACTTCACTAATTCGAGAGCACAAAGTACATAGTTTTTTTCAGTAGTAACCCTAGCCCGAAAATGGGGTATAAAATGGAGAAGACGATTACTGTTTTGAAAAGTAAGTCCGCGTCGCTACAGTGAACAACGACCACCTTTGTCAAAAGTGCTACAGTGACTGCCGGCTGGAAGTCAAAAGTGCTACAGTATTGTTGACTCTGAAGTCCGCACTGCTACAGTGCCTGTCGATGTTGATCGGTCAGCTCCGCTACAGTGGTCAGAGATGCTATAATGGTCAGAGATGCTACAGTGCCTGTCGGTGTCGGTCGGTCAGTGCCGAAGTCCGCATAGTTGCGGGCCACAAGCATTTGGCCCAACCGGATCGGACCACACCAATCCAACATGACAACCATTTATCACCTCTTGTCAATCACATGGGAGATGAAAGTATCGTTCGTGCGTACGTGTGGACTACCGCCCCCACGTAGCGATGCTATTAATTTTCCACCACCACTATTCACAGTTGGTTATTATGACAGATTTAATGTTTATATATGATATTTATGTCATAATAGTGATTCTGAAAGAGTGAATTAATATTTACCTTTCTTTCGTTTCATCTATCAAAAAATGGAAAGCTCACTCGTGCGTATATATGAGCTATCCTCTTCATGTTGTGATGTAATTCATTTTTCATCACCGCTTTATATGAATGGTTATAATTATATATATATTGAATATATATGTTATTTATACCATGATTAACATTTTGTAGATAAAGGAACCTTGATCGAAGTGCATGAACCATAACCGCCGAACCAAAATGTAACGACCCAAACTGTCATGAATAATTTTTTTTGATTTAATTATCTTATGGATATAGAAGACACATGAACTTCTTTTGTTTATTATATCCAGTTGGATTTAAATGATCGTTAAGTATCATTACAATTGATAATATATCCGTTGAACAGTGATCACATGACTAGTATAAATATAGGGTTTTAACAAATCCTTTTGACACTGGCAAAAGAAGTGATGACCTCAACCAGTAGGATCGTTCGCTACGAAGCCCATTTATCAGAGCTTCCGAGGGAGATAGTATTTCTGGGTTTTGCCATAGACCAAGTCCAAGCCGAGATCCAACAACTTAAGCATGAGCGAAACCATTTACGGGAGAAGTTCAAGGTCATCGAGATCACGATCCAAACCATTTTCACCGAACGGCCCCATGAAAGCCCCACCATCGCACACCTTACTCTTAGGGCGTATGCTGGTGTAATAAAATGATATGTAACAAGATCCTAACATTATGATTATGTACATTATTTTTGTATAGAATAATGAATATACTTTCATTCTATTATTGTTACTTTGTAAATGATTTTTAAAGCACAAATAATATTTTTGGTTAATATTCAAATTCAATTAAGAAATATATTTTTAACGAATTAATGGATTTTTGAAATAAATAATATTCTAATAAAATATTATTATTAAATTACATTTATTAAATATAAATGATCATATAATTTTTATGAAGTCAAATATTATTTTTTTAAGGTTTAAAAACTGTTTTTGTCAAAACCCGTCAATTTTCAATGTCAGTTTTTATTTTAGAAGTGAAAATTCACATATTTAGAAAATTATTTAGATAAAATTAATATTATTTTTGGAATCAAGATGTCGAAATTATCCAACGGTGAATTTTTCATAATTTTCTGAGTCGATTTTTTGGGTAAAAATTAAATACCGTATAAATATACAGTGTGTTTTATGACATCATAATGACCCAATAATGATGTAATAAATACTATAGAAGGGATATTCGGCCAAATATATGTTTTTCTTTTAAAATAATGTAATTTTAAGTTTACTTGATTTATTTTATAAAGGCTTAGTGAATCCTTCAAAACATATAATATATTTTCTGATTTTAAAATCATTTTTTTGAAAGTATGACTCACCTCCACACAATCAAGGACAATATTTTAATATCTTCGGCTCTTACCCTTATAAAATAATGTATTCTGCTTCTCTTCGCCATAAACCATGAGCAAAAACCATGAGATGATTTGTGGTTTTGAATATTATATTGTTTAGTGTCCAAAATCAAAATAATAAAGAAATCCCCCTCCTTTCCTATATAAACCCACCCAAGCTTCCATTTCTCTTCACTCAAACTCTTTGAATCTCGACCACCCTCTGCCCCCTCTCCTTAGAGTCCTCCCAAGGCGCCCCAAACTCTCAAGAAGCCCCTCCCAAGCCTTTTGAGTCACACATCCAAGTAAGGGATCTTTCACCTTCCTCTTTTATCAAACACTCCTTTTCTGATATGCCTTTTAATTTCAATTTGCATATGTTGGGATATGTTCATGCATACTCCCCTTACTGTCCATTTGATTTATAAATAATGAGAGCTTCCTTTCACTCTCATTAAGCCATTCATGATTCTTTATATACACTTGTTACTATACCGAAATTCTGTAAGAGATTTCTCTCTCCTCATTCTTATTAAAACACTTCTTTTATATTATGCATCTTAAATTTCATTTCATATGTTGGGATATTATATTCTATGATCCCCGTACCGTCCATTTCATGTATAAATGATGAGAGACACCTTTCTCTCTCATCAACCCATTTTATGAATTTTCATATGACGTTGTTATGCTGTCGAAATTGCACTGTGATTTTCCATTCCAAAATCATCGTATAGTGAATATCATACCCATTCTTATATCAAGGGTATTCACCTTTATGCACATATACTTGTTGATTGAGGACTGACATGTATGTATTCCACATTCCTTGATCGTGGAATAAATGATGATGTTGAATAAATCCATGTTATATGATCTATGTGACACACTTAAGCATGAGATTGAAATGATTATGAAGGGTGCGCCCTGATAGCGCTCCAATGCATTGGGTAATGTTTAGTATCATGATACATCATGTTGGGACATGGGTTTACCTGATTCCTTTATGAGACTTTTGTCCACCATGTTGGGACAGGGGTTTACTTGATTCCTTTTTGTTTATGATGCAATGTTTTAAATTGTTGTCATATTTTCATGTTATGATTATCATGCTATATCGAGCTTTTATATTCGTGTTCCTTCATGCCTCATTGATATGCCTTGTCTAACATGTATTATTATCCTCATGTTATTTCATGTTTATTCCCTTACTGGTTTTTATAGCTCACCCCTTTCTTATGTATGTGCTCAGGTTATCCCATGTAATGTTAAGTACGAATGAATGTTGTGGTCATGTAAAAGAAATTTTCAATAAAGATGTTGTATTTCATGTTTTAAGTAGTTATGTAAAGTTTCTAATTTCCCAAGACACTAGACCTCTCAATCTTCTGAGTTGTATTAAGTGCAAATCTATGTAATAAATTATGTTTTAATGTGTAATAAAAAGCCGAGTTGTTATAGTTGGTATCAGAGGATAGATTTAGTTATTTTTGGGATTAGGATTAGAAAACCCTAATGAAAACCCATAGGGATAAGACTAAGTATAAGAAAAACATCCCTAAATTTTGGTGAGTATAGAGTAAGTGGTTTATCAATCAAATATATCCCTGTCTGGATACGAACAAGTGGATGTGGCTCTCGCACAGATGTATCTAGGGGTAAAACCCGAAAACACCGCTTTGAGTTAGACTTGAACGAGAACTGGTGCACGACAACGTGCCTTGCTGCACTCCTGATTCTACATTCCTAGGGAATATGTTTTGGTAAATTCATAAGCTCATTACGAACCATTATTAAGGGAACAAAAAAATGCCCATAATAATATATGTCAGGAAGTAGATCATGGATAACTTAGACTGAAGCCTATAAACTCATAAGTTAAGGAGATAAATGTAATTTATAAGTTATCCCTTCGATGTCATTGGATTCCCTTTATGTGTTTAACTTTTTAAGATACTGCTCCCTAATTTTCCTTTTATTCTTGCCAATGGCTGGTAATAGGAGGAATCGTGTTAACAACCGATGTGAAGGGTAGTGTGAGAATTGCTCCAATGAGATGCCCAATTCGATGGGAGCGGGAATCACAAACTTTGTTACGATACTCTCTCAGTTAACTCAAGTTTTGAATCGAAACCTGGACCAAGAGGATCGCTCGACCCCCCCTAAGAGAGAGCAACTCGCAGTCGAGAGCTTCATGTGAAAAAGGCCTCTTGCGTTCAATGGATTATCCGATCCTTTAATCGCAGAGCAATGGATCAATTCTATCGAATAGATCTTCTCTATCCTTCAATGTTCCGAACAAAAGAATGTTCTTTTGGCTGTTTATTGTATGGAGGGTGAAGCTGATCAGTGGTGGACATTGATCAAGAATACGAAGTTTGAGGAAGAGATCGAAGCAATGAAGTGGAAGGAATTCCGAAACATGTTTTTTGATAAATATTTTCCCTGCACCCTTCGTCTAAAGATAGAAAGAGACTTCCTTACACTCAAGCAAAAGGAAGATGAATCTATTGGGGTGTACGAAGCAAACTTCACAAGACTTGCACGATATGCCTCCGGTTTTGTCGTTACCCCAGAATGCAAGGTTGACCGCTTCTTTGGTGGGCTAAAGCCTAGCCTACGAAAAGCCTTAGCAATCCGTAACTTTGATAGCTATGAGGAAATTGTCCGATGTGCCCTCAAAGTCGAGATGGAGATTGGTGTATCTCAGGGGTATCATGGGGATAAGAAGCGAAAAATGGACTTTAATTCTGGCGGTCTGATGGATAAATCCAATGGTGTTGAGAAATTCCAGCACCCCGTTTGTCAAAGGTGCGGAAAGAAGCACCCCGGAAATTGTCTAAAGGGAACGAGAAAATGCTTTAGGTGCGGAAGAGAAGGGCACTTGGCCAATGATTGCCGACAGGAGAAACCCGCCAATGTGACAGAGGAAAGGAACGCTCCGATCAATCCTCAATGCGTTGTTGATTGCTACAACTACAAGGAACCCGAACACTTTGCGAACCAGTGCCCTAAGATAAGAGTTTTCAGAGGCAACTAACAACCTCCAAGGCAGCAAGAACAAACTTTTGCCATCACTACCGCCGAATTGAATTCCGACAACGAAGTGGTGGCAGGTACGCTAGTTATTCATTCAAGAATAGCGAACGTACTTTTTGATTTTGGTTCTACGCATTCCTTTATATCACGAAAGTTTAGTAGAACTATTCAAACATCAACACAAAGAATGGAAGTAGAGATGTCGATGAAGACAACAAATGAGGCAATTATTGCATCCCCTGAATATAACTCCTCTCCTGTCACTATTTGTGGATTGAACTTCCCAGCGAACCTTGTTATACTTCTCTTGGTGGAATTTGATGCAATTCTGGACATGAATTGACTTTTCTTATATAGTCAACATAAATTGCCACGAGAAGGAAATCACTCTTTATGTGGTGAATCGACCCCCGATTTTATACAAGTGCAAGGAGGATGAATCTTCTTTAGCACTATCATCCCAAGCATGGATATTACTGCCCTATGAGCATGCGTATCTTACTCAGATGATTGAGTTTAAGGAACGAACAATTCTCGAAGACATGCCTATTGTGAGGGAATTCACTGACGTGTTTGCCGAGGAATTGCCTGGTCTTCCTCCTAGCAGAGATGTCGAATTCTTGATTGATCTTATATTTGGGGCGTTGCCAATATCCAAGGCTCCATATAGAATGACTGTTGTGGAACTGAAGAAACAACTACGGGAGAATCTGGATAAAGGGTTTATACGCCCAAGTGCTTCACCATGGGGTGCACCAGTCCTCTTCGTTAAGAAGAAGGATGGGCCAATGCGCATTTGCATTGATTATCGTGAGTTCAACAAAATCACGATAAAAAACAAGTATCCTTTACCCCGAATTGATGACTTTGATCAGTTACGTGGAGCACAATACTCCTACAAGATGGATCTGCGGTCGAGATATTGCCAAGGGTGAAAGAGGATATCCCCAAAATTGCTTTTCGTACAAGGTATGAGTATTATGAGTTTATAGTGATGCCATTCAGACTTATTAATGATCTAGAAATCTTCGTAGACTTTATGAATAAGAGTCTTTAGAGATTACCTCGACAAATTTGTGGTAGTCTTTATAGACGATATTCTTATATACTCCAAAACCGAGGAGTATGAGGAGCATCTGAGCACTGTGCTAAAAACCTTGCGAAAGGAGAAGCTCTATCCAAAGTATAGCAAGTGTGAGTTCTGGTTGAAGGAAGTTTCATTCTTGGGGCATATATCATCACGAGCAGTGAGATATCTGTGGATCCTTCCAAGACTAAGGCAATTGAGGTATGACCAATGCCAACATTTGTGACGGATATCCGTAGCTTCCTTGGGTTAGCTAGATATTATCGCCGATTTGTGAGAAATTTCTCACGATTGTCAAACACTCTTACCAAGTTAACTCGGAAGGGAGTCAAGATTGCTTGGAATGATGAATGTGAAGAAAGTTTCATGGAGTTGAAAAAGAGGCTTATCACTGCCCCTATGCTCACACTACCCACGAGTGGGGAGCTTTTCGTAATCTTCAGCGATGCTTTAAAGAAGGGATTGAGATGTGTGTTGATGCAAAATGACAAAGTCATTGCCTACGCCTCAAGGCAGTTGAAAATTCTTAAGCAAAACTATCCCACGCATGATCTAGAGTTAGCAGCTGTGATCTTTGCGTTGAAAATCTGGCGGCATTATCTCTTTGGGGTGAAGTGTGAAATATATACGGATCACAAAAGTCTCAAATATATACACACAGAAAGAGCTGAATATGCGCCAACAAAGATGGTTATAGGTCATCAAGGATTACGACTGCTCAATCCACTACCATCCTGAGAAAACGAACAAGGTGGCAGATGTTCTAAGTAGAAAGGATCTAACAATTCTATCATTGATGTGAATTAAAAAAGACCCAATCTTCTTAGATTTGATGAATATGGAAATGAGAATCATAAAGAAGACAACATCATCAATCATTTTTACAAATGATTGTTCAATCGTTTCTTTTGGAAAGGTTAAAGAATGCTAAAAAAGATGATGAAAAAATTCAGAAGAAAGTGAAAACTATCATAAAAGGGAAATCCTCAGAGTTCAGTGTTAATGAAGAAGGAATTGTGAGATTTGGGTCGAGGCTATATGTTCCATCAAATTTCGAGTTAAAGAAAGAACTTTTGGATGATGCACATAGTTCAAATTTCTCCATTCACCTAGGAAACACAAAGATGTATCGAGATCTCTGGGAGCACTATTGATGGGATAACATGAAGAAGATCCCTGAATATACATCAAAGTATATGTCAGTAAGTGAAGACTGAGAGGCAGAAGTCTAAGGGGATGATGCAACCATTACCCATATGAATGTGAAAATGGGAAAACACCACCATGGACTTTATCACCGAACTTCCAAAGACATTCAAAGGAAACGATGCTATCTGGGTTATTGTGGATCGTCTTACAAAGACTGCACACTTCATTACGATTTGAGAGTATTTCTCACTGGATCAACTGACACAGATATATATCAGAGAAGTGCTAAGGGTGCATGGAGTACCACTATCGATTGTGTCCGATCGAGATCTAAGATTCACCTCTAAGTTTTGGAAAAGTCTCCTGCATGCTCTAAACACTGAGCTGAATTTCAGTACGGCTTATCATCCTCAAACTGATGGTCAATCTGAGCGGACTATCCAAACACTCGAGGACATGTTGAGAGTTTGTTCAATGGACTTCAAAGGCGGATGAGACTAACATCTTCCTTTGGTGGAGTTCTCTTACAACAACAGTTCCCATTCGTGCATTCAAATGACCCATTATGAAGACCTTTATGAGAAGAGGTGCAGAACACCGACATGTTGGGATGATGTTGGGGAACGAAAACTTCTAGATTCAGAAATGGTCGAAGAAATGGTAGAGAAAGTTAAGACCATCCAGCAGCACATCAAAACTGCTCATAGTCGACAAAAGAGCTATGCTGACAATCGTCGACGTGACCTAGAGTTTGATGTTAGAGACATGGTATTCCCCCGCATATCTCCATTGAAGAGGGTGATGAGATTTGGGAAGAAGGGAAAACTTAGTCCAAGGTACATCGACCCTTTTGAGATCCTTGATCGCATCGGAGCAGTGACCTATCGACTAGCACTCCCACCGAACCTGTCTCAAGTACACGATGTATTCCATGCATCCCTCTTAAGAAAGTACATACCAGACCCATCACATGTACTCAATCCAGAAGTGGTACCGTTGGAGAATGACATTTCCTATGAGGAGCAACCGGTGAAGATCTTAGATCGTAGAGAAAAAGTTCTACGAACTAAGACAATGTCCCTCGTCAAAGTGTTGTGACGAAATCACAAGTTTGAAGAAACAACATGGGAACTAGAAGAGGTGATGAAACAAAGTTATCCCCACATGTTTTAGTGTTGAAAAAAGAAATTTTGAGGGTGAAATTTTTTAAGGGGGGAAGGTTGTAACGACCCAAACTATTATGAATAAAATTCTTTTTTTTATTTAATTAAATGTCTTATGGATATAGAAGACAGATGAACTTCTTTTGTTTATTATATCCAGTTAGATTTAAATGATCGTTAAAGTATTATTACCGTTGATAATATAGTCGTTGAACAGTGATCACATGACTAGTATAAATATAGGGTTTTAACAAATCTTTTTGGCACAGACAAAGAAAGTGATGACCTCAACCAGTAGGATCGTTCCCTATGAAGCTCATTTATCAGAGCTTTCGAGAGAGATAGCATTTCTGGGCTTTGCCCTAGACCAAGCCAAAGTCGAGATCCAACAACTTAAGCATGAGCGAAACCGTTTCCGGGAGAAGTTCAAGTTCATCGAGATCACAGCCCAAACAAACCATGTTCACCAAACGACCCCATGAAAGCCCCACCATCGCACACCTTACTCTTATGGCGTATGCTGGTGTAATAAAGGGATATGTAACAAGACCCTAGCATTATGATTATGTACATTAATTTTTTATAGAATAATTAATATACTTTCATTCTATTATTGTTACTTTGTAAATAATTTTTAAAGCACAAATAGTATTTTGGGTTAATATTCAAATTCAATTAAGAAATCTATTTTTAATGAATTAATGAATTTTTGAAATAAATAATATTCTAATAAAATATTATTATTAAATCAATTTTATTAAATATAAATGATCATTTAATTTTTATGAAGTCAAATGTAATTTTTATTAAGGTTTAAAAACCGTTTTTATCAAAACCCGTCAATTTTTAATGTCGGTTTTTATTTTAAAAGTGAAAATTCACATAATTAGAAAATCATTTAGATAAAATTAATATTATTTTTGGAATCAAGACGTCGAAATTATCCAACGGTGAATTTTTCATAATTTTCTGAGTCAAATTTTTGGCTAAAAATTAAATACCGTATAAATATAGGGTGTGTTTTATGACATCATAATGACCCAATAATGATGTAATAAATACCATAGAAGGGATATTCGGTCAAATATATGTTTTTCTTTCAAAATAATGTAATTTTAAGTTTATTTGATTTATTTTATAAAGCCTTAGTGAATCCTCCAAAACATATAATATATTTTAAGATTTTAAAATCATTTTCTTGAAAGTATGAATCACCTCCACACAATCAAGGGCAATATTTTAATATCTTCGACTCTTACTCTTATAAAATAATGTATTCAACTCCCCTTTGCCAGAAACCATGGGAAAAAACTATGAGATTGTGGTTTTGAATATTTTATTGTGTAGTGTCCAAAATCAAAATAATAAAGAAATCCCCCTCCTTTCCTTTATAAACCCACCCAAGCTTCTATTTCTCCTCACTCAAACTCTTTGAAGCTCGACCACCCTCTGCCCCCTGCTCCCTAGAGTCCTCCCAAAAAGTCCCTTTCAAGCCTTTGGAGCCACGCGTCCAAGTAAGAGATCTTTTAATTTCCTCTTTTATCAAGCACTCCTTTTGTGATATGCCTTTTAATTTCAATTTGCATATGTTGGGATATGTTCATACATACTTCCCTTACTGTCCATTTGATTTATAAATAACGAGAGCTTCTTTCCACTCATTAAGCCATTCACGACCCTTTATATACACTCGTTATACCGAAATTTCGTAAGAGATTTCTCTCTCCTCATTATCATTAAAACACTTTTATATTATGAATCTTAAATTTCATTTCATATTTTGGGATATTATGTTCCATGATCCCCTTACTGTCCATTTCATGTATAAATGATGAGAGACTATTTTCTCTCTCATCAACCCATTTTTTGAATTTTCATATGACGTTATGCTGTCGAAATTGCACCATGATTTTCAATGCCAAAATCATCGTGTAGTGAATACCATACCCATTCCTATATCAAGGGTATTCACCTTTATGCACATATATTTGTTGATTGAGGACTTGCGTGTATGTATTCCACATTTCTTGATCGTGGAATAAATAATGATGTTGAATGAATCCATGTTATATGATCTATGTGACAAATTTAAGCATGAGATTAAAATGATTTTGAAGGGTGCGTCTTGATAGCGCTCTAATGAATTGGGTAATGTTTAGTATCATGATACGTCATGTTGGGACAACGATTTACCTGATTTCTTTATGGGAATTTTGTTCACCATGTTGGGACAAAGGTTTACCTGATTCTTTTTTGTTTATGATGCACTGTTTTAAGTTGCCACATTTACATGTTATGATTATCATGCTATATCATGCCTTTATATTCATGTTCTTTCATGCCTTATTGATATGCCTTGTCTAACATGTATTATTACCCTCATGTTATTTCATGTTTATTTCCTTACTGGGCTGTTAGGAATAAAGGGGGTTGTGCAGGTGTTAGAGTTTGTTATTGGCCGGAGGTTATTGGTTTGTTAGAGAAGAGAGGAGAATATACTTGGTTGGAGGTTGTTGGGCTGTTAGAGGAGAGGAGAATATTCTTGGCTGGAGGGGGACCACCTAAAAGCAGTTAGTTTGTTAGAGGGGGCTGGGAGGGCCTTTAAATAAAGGGGGTCTATGTTAGGAAGGGATTATCATCCTGGAGGTTTACCAGCTGGCTGCTGCGGGGCTCAATCCTTGGGAGGATTCTGCCACGCTCTTGGAAGTGGTCTTTCTCGGGTTCTACTCTCTTTATCCTTCTCCCTCTCCTACTTCCCTACTATATTTTCCTATAATTCTGCTGTGTTTCCGCTTTAATTCTGCTACTGTAATTCTGCTGCTATTTTAATATACACAGTTTACTACTCTATCCTCCCCTCTCACAAATCGTTACACAACAATTTGGCGACTCCGCTGGGAAATGCCGTGCGAGAGGGAAGATCGTGTCACAGGAGGATCGCAGCAGGGGAGGGCCGCGAGACTTTATTCTCTGTTCGTTGCTGGATAAGAACTGGAAGCCGACGCTGGGGAGAATCGCGATCGCAGCTGAGCGTCGCCGGAGCTAGTTGAACTTTTTGCTGGAGCCGCGTGAGTGCAGTGAAAGCTGCGCACGCTGCTGGTCGAAACCGAACGTAGCAGGAGTTCGCTGCTGGGGGAACACACAACTGTTTTGGAGGAGAGACGCAAACGCTGGGAAGTCGCGATTGCGGCTGGGAAAAAATTCTGAGGCGAGGATGGAAAACAGATTGGCTTCCATCGAAACAGCTATGGAGAGTTTATATTGGGAGATGACTGCTATGAATGAAAGTTTGGGAAACTTGGTTCAAGAGCAGTCCAAATACCAGCAGACGCATTTTCAAGTGCGTGATTTGGAAGAGCGAGTGATGGAGAAGCTCGAGGGGAATGAGTTGGAAGAGGAACACGGTTTAGGTTCTGGAAAACAGAGTATGGCAGCTGCAGTGATTTCGTATGGAGCTAGAAGCAGAAATATGGTAGACAACGGCGGACAATGTGGAAGCCTGTATCCGAAAGATATTGGTCTAGCTGTAGGTAAGAGGAGTAAAACGAAGAGAGTGAAATTACCCGTGTTTGCAGGAGAGAATCCCCTAGGTTGGATCACCAAAACTGAAGTTTACTTCGAGGAAAATCAGACAACAAAGGACATGAAACTTCACTATACGCAGATTTCTATGGAAACTACAACCTTATATTGGTTATTGTCTTGGCTGAATAAGAATTATGGTGCGAGTTGGGAGCAACTGAAGCCCGTGCTTCTGGAAAAATATGTGGACAAAAAGCAGAAATGGGAGTTTTATCGATGGCAGAGTGAAAAGGCTCTACGTGACAAAAAAAAGGAGGCTGTGCCGGCTGTTCAGCGCATGAAACAAGAGAATATTGATTTTATTCAGGTTTACCGCAATATGGAGAAGTTTGGTTTGGGTTTGGAGTTTGAAGAACAAAATGTAGAGGAAGTGAAGCTCAAAACGAAGAAGTACAACAAATGTGAACACAAGGAGCAGCAGCTTGAAACCCAATTGGAACCACCTGAAGAGGTACTTCCAGTTTCGAGTCCTCATATGGGTAACCCAATAAGGCGTACTGAGGAGTGACATGTTCCTATCTTAACAAAATCTCTAGCTTCGGAAGAAAAGAGTATGAGAGTTCCTTCCAAACAAAGCATGGCGGTAGATAAAGTGGCAATTACAGATGTGTGCCATGTTGTTGCTGGAGAAGAACCTATAGATCCGGAAGAAAACAGTCCCGAAATTGCTATGGACGAGCATGTTAGATCTGGGAGAAACTTGCTTTCCGAGAGTGTTCTGCCCATTCATTCAGTCCACCAACATGGCTACATTCAGGGGAACACGTTATATGAAGGCGAAGTTGCAGCAGTTCAGGATGCGATTCCTGGGACCAGATTCAATTCAAATTACACGTTGTCCAAACAGTGATGAAGTGCGGACAAAGCTTCTGAAAACCCTTTGGGGTTAGGGAGCAAAGGATTCAGATTTGGGTTGAAAGTTTCTCCCATTTTTTGTGAGGATGTTTACCTATATGAAGTTGAATCAGAGGTTATAGCTGGAGGAGCTGCAGGGAAATCAATGGTTTGGGCTACAGTGGCTAAAGTTGATGCAAATGGTGAACCCGACCAGGGTGCTGAAATTCATATTGACACTCTTAATGGCAGGTTGAGCAGCTTTCAACAAGACAACATGATTGCAGTGATCTTGGTGGACAAGGTGTTTCATGCTCCTCAAATAGATGTGAAAGAGGTTATTTTCTATGGCATGATCATCGATTCAAAAGCCCCTATATCTACTCCACTGTTGGTAAGGGATTTGTTCCATGAAAGTATTACCAATTCAGGAGCATATGACATTGAAGATTACAGAGAGGAATTATACCGGAAACGCTATCCACCTACATATGGTATTGAAGATGCATTGATGTTGAGGCCTCCACCAAAGCCGCCACTAGGAGCCGCTGACTCAATGCACGGCCAAGCAAAGCTTTGGTTGTTCCACCTTGGGGACAAGGTGGTTTTTTAGGTGGGAGGGAATTGTTAGGAATAAAGGGGGTTGTCCAGGTGTTAGAGTTTGTTATTGGCTGGAGGTTGTTGGTTTGTTAGAGGAGAGAGGAGAATGTACTTGGCTGGAGGTTGGAGGTTGTTGAGCTGTTAGAGGAGAGGGGAATATTCTTGGCTGGAGGGGGACCACCTAAAAGCAGTTAGTTTGTTAGAGGGGGCTGGGTGGACCTTTAAATAAAGGGGGTCTGTGTTAGGAAGGGATTATCATCCTGGAGGTTTACCAGCTGGCTGCTGCGGGGCTCAATCCTTGAGAGGATTCTGCCAGGCTCTTGGAAGTGGTCTTCCTCGGGTTCTACTCTCTCTATCCTTCTCCCTCTCCTACCTCCCTACTGTATTTTCCTATAATTTTGCTGTGTTTCCGCTGTAATTCTGCTACTATAATTCTGTTGCTATTTCAATATACACAGTTTACTACTCTATCCTCCCCTCTCACAAATCGTTACATAACATGGGCTTTATAGCTCACCTCTTTCTTATGTATGCCCTCAGGTTATCCCATGCAGTGTTAAGTACGAATGAATGTTGTAGTCATGTAAAAGAAGTTTTCAATAAAGATGTTGTATTTCATGTTTTAAGTTATGTAAAGTTCCTGATTTCCCAATACACTAGATCTCTCGATCTTATGAGTTGTATTAAGTGAAAATCTATGTAATAAATCATGTATTAATGTGTAATAAAGAGCAGAGTTGTTATACAAAACATTTATGAAAAACGAAGAAGTTAACATCTGAAATGATGATAATAATGAAAGATTGTTAATGAATGAGTTATAAGAAGTAAACCATGTATGGTATTATAGGTATGATTATGGTTATGGTATAACAGTATAATAAAATTTAAATTTATTATACAAGAAGTTAGAGCGCTTACGAAACAAAAAGGGCTTGAGGTCAGAGTTTTATGTTACGATCTCATTTTTGCCAGGATTGTTTATGCTTAAATTTTTTGATGATGAAATTGTATAATCCATCTCTCCCAAATCTTATGTCTTTTCATCTCTGGTTATTTCTGGAGATTTCATGTTTTTATTTTATCTCTTTTTAAGTATTCAAGAGACCGAATGAATGTTTTTATGGAAAACCGACCTTGTTTTTCCCTTCTGTCGAGAATCTTTTCTTCCATGTCCATTTTTTCTTTAAAATGTTTTCAATAATGTTTTTTACTATTCTCCAATTTTTTTTAAAGTCATTTTTGACTATATTTGACTCTCCTTACCAAGGTTTAAAAGGAACATTCTTATCGTTTTCCAAATGTGGTACTTTTGACCTTTTTATAGAAAATGTGTAAGAAATTTTTGTTTTAACATACACCGCATGAACGGCTTTCCCCGCAATCATGAATATTCTTTTTTTAAAGCTTCCTTTATAAGTTACCTTTTCTCTTTTCAAAGAAAATGGTTTCCTTAATATTTTGGAAATTTTTTGATTCTAAATTAGTGATTTTAATTAAGGATATTTTCTTCAAAAAATTGTTATAGTGATCTTTTAGAGGTCTTTTTATTTATAACAACATCCTTTGATGTTTCTTATGATTTATTAGGGATATGACTCAATGTTACCATCTTTATTCTTTCACTGGATGGTTTATGATTATGATAATGAAATGTTTATGAAACCCTTATCATTTTTACGGGTTTTGATTTGATGATATGATGAATGTTTTATGATCTTGTGATACACATATGTATGATTTTCATTATGTGACGGGTGGACCCGGAGTTATACAACCCTCCAATGCATTGGGCAAAGAAGGACATCTCATGAGACAATAAAGACTGAAATGGGGAGTGAACCCAGTTCAGTAAGAGACTTTGTCTAATAAGATAGTCTTGAGAGTGAACCTTGATTAAAGAAATGATGGAATGAGGAGTGTACCCAATCTACTATGATAGTCCTGACAACGAGCATTGATTAAGGAAATGATTTTCCATGTTTATGTGCATGCAATAAACTTATGTTTTATGCTTATGATATGTTTTCATGGCTCATGATTGATTATTGATAATTCCGCACTCTTATGTCTTATGTTTTTTGATTGATTAAACTTTATGCCATGTTTCATGATTATGATCTATGAACTGATGGATATGATTTTCTAATTATAAGCTCATGTTCTCATACTCTTATGTTTATCTTATGCTCACTGATTGATATCTCTTATGTTTACTTTTATTGAGTATCTGAGCTCAACCTTTCTTATGTTTCTTTTCTCCAGGTTATGAAGAAGGGTTTTAAGTATGTTATGTTTGAGAAAGGTGCTAGTTGTGAAGAACTTAATGAGAAATGATGTAGATCGTTTATGTACCAGTTGTTTATGTATCCATGTTGTGCGAGTGTGCAACTCTTGCGTGGACCCCTACTTTCACGAGCCAAGAAGCCTATAAATACCCCTCAACTCGTCACTTTGAGGGCTTTTGGATCTTTTTGAGAAGTTGAAGCGTCTCAGCTCACGCAACCTCGAAATTTCATGCTTCGCACAAGCCAATCCAAACAACTTCCATGGACTCGTGCAAGTGAGAATTTTTTTGCAATTTACCTTGCTCAAGCCCTTCAATGCATTGGCAAGCGTTTGAGATTGTTTTATGCAACTCCCTCTCCACGAAGAACACATATTGTGCAATGACATAATGCCTCACACAAATAAAGTTCTCGCGCAAGTCAAATATTGTGTGAGACCGTGTTATACCAACCCATTTTATGCCTCCTTCGTGAGACCAACTTCCGCGAGAGTGACGACGCAAGAACCTCATCCGCCCAATTCAGAGTCACTCGTGCACACTCTATACTCACAACCAGAATTGCGACCTTTCATTTTTGTGCCCTTTGCGTCAGGCATGAGCCAAACAACATTTGCGTAAACCCCACACGTATCCTTGCTTTTTTCAAGCATGATCCGGATAACTCAACGCGTAAGCCCGACTCAATCCCTTGTTGTCGCCCTTTCACAACACAGACCTCCTTATCGCATGATGTTAAACTGTATGGACCGATCATTGCACACAATCTTAAATTGGGCAACTCAAACTATGTGAGTTTTGATTCCCGTTCCAACCTGATACATAGGACGTCTCTCTGAGGTTCAATCCCAACATTATGACCGCCCAATCTCCCTTTTGAGAAGCGGTATCCCCAAACCTAATCACCTTCCTGGAGAGCACCAAACCTCCTAGACTGCCTACCTATGAGGCTTCATTCCATAGATTCTCTCCACTGGTTTTTAAACAGTGAGTGACCCCACTGGAATCTAAACCGTGAGTGTCCTCACTGGATTCTAAACCATGAGTGTCCCTACTGGACTTTAAATCGTGAGTGTCCCCATTTGACTCCAAACCGTGAGTGTCCCCACTAGACTTTAAACTGTGAACGTCTTCTTGTTTGGTTTCAAAATATAGAGTGCCATCACTTGCCTGTCTTTAAACCCGTAGACCCCTCCTTATGTGATGAGCATAAGATGCCCTTGTATCCTGACATGAGGAAGATATAACAGCATCCAACATGCCCAACACACTCATCTGTCTGACCGCAAGGTATTCTCCCTACCAAGACAGCAAGTGATGTAATTAATCGATGTCCACAAGGATGCCGTTGGGAAGGGGTTCACGAGCATGTCTTAAATCTATGAGGGAGTTCCAGACTAGGCAATAAGCTCCTTAGTGAGATGAACCGATCTACCATCCTCCCGTTCCAATCATAGGTGTCATGATCATCACCCCGATGGTGAAAGGCTACCCGCCTTTGGAAAGCGGGAACTCGAGACAGGAATGCGACCATTCCACGCATCCAGCAATGTCCCGGCAGAAAGCATCAGAAACAACAACATATGATATAAGTGAGTCATATGCGATGACTCTCCTTTGTGCTTTATTATTGAAGCCTTATAAAGGTGAAAATCGTACACAACGACTTTATGTTGTAGTATACACCTAATCCGAGTCATATGCGATGGACATGAAGTAACAGGTGATCATAATCCTTTGGGTGCGCAAGTCATATGCTACGACATGTTGTACTATATTACATCGGCATGTTGTAGCCTACAATATGTTGAAAACTCGATTTTCAGATGAATCGTAACTAAAACAGAGTTACGACACGATGCTGTGTTTTGAGAAAACTCGGTTGACCACATCTCTTACTATACAATGTAATCAATTATACTACATGACTGACGAACATAGCCAACCACGCCATTCTGTAGCTTGTGATACCAGTATATCATATCTTATGATATTGTTCATATTTTCCATTTTTCATATTAATCCAAAACTTCACTGGATTTCTTTGATACCATTGATGTGTTTTGTAGGCATCTTATATACCTTAAGTACTTTGAAAATAAACAATGAAATCCACTCTAGATCGACTAAAAGAGGAATTAGATAAATCAAAGAGAGTAGAGTGAATAACACTTACTGTATTCTCTAATGTTTCTCCTCTGTTTGATGAATATCAAATCCGAAGAGCCTCTCTTCACCCAGTCTGTTAGAAGCTTCAAGCAAATGGAGAATAAAAGAGTCGGTTTGGGGATTTGCCAATTAATGAACTGAACGTTAACTCGTTTAAGGTATGATTTCACCTACCACCGAGACTCACAAACGTTGTACCATTCAAATGCTTGAATCATCTTTGCAACCTCCTTACACATGTCATCTTTGTAACCACCTTTTATGTGCCATTCGTACAGTGTGACTATGACCATATCATACTGTATAAGTAAAATCATATTTGGCTTGAGGGCATAATTTCTTCTGAGGGGGTGGGGGGGGGGGACACCGGTGTTGTTGCTTTTGTGTCTGGCCGGCCAATAAGCTTTTTTTTTGAATGAGGGGAGGCTAGGGTTTCTGGAGAGAGGGGAGCTAGGGTTTATTAATTGACGGGTTTGATATCATGTGAGATATTGGTAAACAGAAAACCATACCTCAAAAGTGAGGTGCATCATCTATTTACAAGCAAGCACAAGAGTAAGGTTGCATAAAGAATAGTGGGCCTTGGGCTCAAGCCCAAACCAGCACGTACTTAATGGTCAGCTATCATACTTAGTCATTCTCCTCTATTAGATCTTCATCCCATGCATCTCTCCCCCATTATAAATCACTCATTTCAGACATGGCTTGTCAATATCTCATTCAATGATCAGTCTCCATGAGTAATAGGAATAGCCAATCCTTCATTCATGGCGAGCCCCTAAGATTTCCTCAACGAGATCTTCTTGAAAACAAACTCTTCATTCAGGGTCTTTGCCAAATAATTGAGTTTGATAATCTCCGTCACATACACTACAATATTTTATGAACTACAGCTGGCTTAAACTGATAGGCTTAGATAAGCTGATGATTAAAAGGTACAATTTCATTACCTAGAAAGGATTGACTTGGACTTTTAATAGTATAACTTTAAGCCTACAGATTGGATTTGCTGGTCAGGTTTACTGGAGAATCAAAGCAGGAAGCCCTATCTGATCTGGGACCATAGTTTCTTTTATGCCGTGTTTGGTAGCATATAGGTGGCTTCCCCATAGAAGGGTTAACACTCTAATCAAACTGTCATTCTCCGATGCACAGTCATCCCTTTCAGCCTTGCTGCGTTCTTTTTCATCTTCAAAGTTTCTTGGATATGAAAAACAACAAACTTTTTAGCCTTATTTTTTTCCCCATTTTCTCTACTTTCTGTTTTACTTCTTTCAAACACTTCCAATAGAAAATTGGACATTAATGATATGGCAGGGAGGAGGGCCATTGCCATGTTAGTTTATAAACTACCTGAAATCACCTTGATAATTTTTATCCTTGATGACAAATTAAATAACCAAAGGGATTGGAGCTTGAACCGGTAACCTGAAACTGCATCGATGCGTGCTGTTTGATTTTTGGTATTTCCTTTAGATTCAATTTTAAGACAGATGAGATTTGGCAGGAAATTATTCTGCTGGAAGGCTTGAAACTGGATGAAGTCCCAGCAGGAATATATGATCTGCGCTGCTTGCCTTTGAGTCTGGCCGGTGCCGAGGGGGCTCCCACGAGATGCATTCTCATCAATTGACTTCTGGTTCAAAACAATGTGAGTGTTACCTCTTTTACTATGTTGTAAATTTGCATGTGTCATATTGAAACATCATAGACTTAGCATAAAAGGATGTTTATTTGGAAAAAGAGGATGTTTATTTTCTTTTTTTTAACAATTACTTTAGAATGATGATCACTTATTGTTAGTATAGTTTGGACTTGATCCATGCTCATTAGTTATAAATAAAATAGAATTTTCAAAATATATAATACTAATGATTGGAGCTGATAGTTATTTTTATACTTAAACTACTTTGATAAATACACTAAAAATAACAAGCCAAATGAATACAAAAACTTGCAGGAAGTGAGCACTGAAAAGTTGTAAATGCATAATTTGAAAAACAAAGAGAATATGCAATCACTATAAACCAGTGATTACACACTCCAACAGGAGCAATTCCGTGTTCTAGACAATATACAAGAACAATTGCTATAACTATCAGGACTGTTCCTAAGTTCTTCTGGTGAACTTTTGACAAAAGAAATTAGTTTTGAATACAAAGACAAATGACTTTTACAATACCCCTGGCAGGAGTGTGAAAGTTGATCTAGGGAGTGTCTCTAAGAATGAATGAAGGTAAAAGTTGAGTGTGAGCTTAAGTTAATAGCAGTGAAGAATTGTTTCTCCGTGGATCATTTGCTGGAAACATTTAAGAGACAGATTAAAAGTTGTGGGAGACTGCCTTGAGCTGGTGATCATCACTGAAGAATTGAGGCTATTCTCCAAAGAGCTGTGATTGGATGTGAAGAACCGTGGCAGGTCTTTATAGAAGTTGTCTTTGTGCCTTTGAACTCAACATGACGTGATTGATTGAAAATACTGAAGCCATTGATATAATTTTGAAGGGTTGCCGATAGACTTGTATAGAGTTGTCGATATACTCTGAAGAGTCGTTGAAAGGTCTTTTTGATAGATTTTTATGCAACTATCGACAAATTTTTACAAATTTGTCACCGATACTAGAAATTTATAATATCAACCAAACTTAAGAGAAACCAATTAAACCTTCAAGATCATGAACAAACACATTACAATTATAAAAAAACATGATATCAGTCTAGGATTCTCTATTACAACTTTCTCCTTAAACATGAATGTCTTGGGTTTTTGTAGAGGAATTGTCCGGCACATGAGCCTCAGTCCGGTTGGTGAGGACTCTTAAGTGCATCTAGGTGACCCGGTTACTGTAGCAGTATTGTAGCGGGTGCTGTAGTGAGACAGTAGCAAACACTGTTTGACATTGTAGCAGTCGGGGATTTGCCACCGTTTGGGCTTTCGGGCCACTGATTTGGTCCCCGAGTCCTTCAAGGCCTTCGGGCTACCCAAGCCTTCGGGTCAGTAAGGCCTTCGGGCCACCTTAAGTGCAGATGCAAACCAGACAACCTATAAGGAACAAGCTTTATAGGAGGATGAGCGAGAAGCTTTCACCATAGCAGAAGCTACACAGATTGCAAGAATGAGAGAGTATGACACCTGCCATCGGGACAAGCCTGTGCATGCACGAGATAGCCTAGTCGAACAGCTATGCGAAGGTAGAGAGCTGATTTCACGATGAAGATGCTGGGGATGAGCAGTTCCAAGTAGTTAGTCTAGGTTGTATGTAATGTTTGAAGCCTAAGAAAATGAATTCCTCCAAGGCCTACGGGCCATGTAATGCTTACGCCTACGAGTCTTGTAAGGGTTCCACCTCACCCCTTGAAAGGTGAATTATCATAATCAATAAAAAAAATGAAGGCCTTCGGGCCATTGGATGGTAGAGAAACTGCCCGTACAATGTACAAGTCAAGTGCTATTAAGGTCAGCTGAGATAAAATTAAATCAGTAATTATAACATGAAAAGGAAGATCAAAAGTGGAACTAGTGGGTTTGGAGAACCAGAAAGGTTGGTAAGACTTTTTAGAAGGAACTGTCATACCAAATTCTGTGAAAGGATTAGGCTTTAGAACATCTTCCACATCTTGTTTAATCATTATGAAGAACTGCATAAAACTTTTGAATTCAACCAAAGCCTCAGTGTTAGCATAAATCTTCTTCTCAAGTTTAATTGTATATTCAACCAGCTCCTCCATTATGTTAGAGGACTCATTAATCTTGATAGCTTGTTCATTAAAAGGCTTGTTCATTAAAATTTTGATTTAGAGGAAGACATCCTCAAGTTCTTTTCCATACTCATAAAAGGCTTGGCCCATGCTTAGCAAATAATTTTTTGTCGATAAAAATCATGGCAAAATCATGGCGCCATTCAAATATTGAATATCCTTATTTTGAGATTTCATGGATCTATTCCACTTTGAGAAATATTTCAGCATGACTCCGTTGGCATAGTTGCGATATTTATCCACTTGTTTCAATATTGGAAGATGCCTGGTCTACAAGGTTATCTCCAACTATTTCAAGAGGTATTGGGAGTAGAATTTCCTTCTCTCTTTAAAATGAGTTATTTTATTTCTTATTTTTAACTCTTCAGATTTAAGATAACTTCTGTTGATTTTATTTGTTTTTCCACGAATAATCTAAAGTCATCAACCCTTGCATGAAAACGGACAATTTTATGGATCACCATGGGTAGATCGTTCTACCACGACTTCAACATGTGATTTTAATTTGACGCTGATGCCATTTTGATATCAAATATGTCACTCAATCTAATTGTAAATGCTAAATCCAAAAGGTCATGTATCGTCTCATGTTTTTGAAATTAAATTAAAGCGAGGAATTTGAGGGGGGGGGGGACTTTTTTTCACGCTTGTTTTAAAAGTGATGGATGTTCATTTGGATGACTCTTGGAATTTAAAAAAACCTAAAATGACCTCTAGGATTTGTGCTTCTGATATGAGGATGTGTTTAGTGAAGTTGGGAGTCGAATGAACACGAGAAAGAGGTATTTAGGCCATGTTTGGTTTGTTGAGAGGTTTAACGGTTTCTAAACTATGTCGGGTTCAAAAAAGAGGTATCATTTTTGCACAACTTGTATGATTTATAAACCATGCATATAAATCGTGCACAACTTACAATGTGAGTTTATCCTGGAATTCGCATGTGGGTTGAGCAACTTCCCCCTCATTTTTCCCTTTGATGAAAGACCATAGGAGGCTGGATTGAGCTCTGTTCTTTGATGAAAGGTCATATGCCTTAAAGTTCATGGATATTTGATGTGCATTGGGCCATATCATATTATACGATATGAGCATGTTATATGGTATGAACCTTGCCATATGGCATGCCTTATATCAAGGGATATCGTAAGACTTGTTATGTGATAACATGCCACTGTCTTGACATGACAGTGAAACGTTCAAGGTTAGCGTTTGAATCTTTCTAAATTGACGATCATTAATGAACGTTTCATAAGTTGGAACGCATGAGAGGATCGGAGCATTCATGAGATGAATGCCTGAATGACCGAAGCATGGGGCTCGGGGAGTGTCCCCAAAGCCTATATAAACAAGCTGAACCCAGATGGGTTGCTTAATGCATTCTTTTGATTCTCATTGTTGCTCTCTTCCACCTTCTCTCTTAGCCTTAGTGAGATACTAGCATATCGTGAGAGATGTGAGGGTGCTGCCCATGTTATGTGTGATTCAGCTTCAACCCGTGGGTATCAAATGAAAAAGTCTTTTGGCGGTCTTTAAAATATTTTTTATCAAGCATATTGATTGAAGGTAGTAGCAGAGGCATTGATGGCGTAAGGTGGACAAAATCGTTCTTCATTTTATTTATAGCATGGTTTCAGTTTCAAGTATGACAGATTTGGGAGATTTGGGTTTCTTGTTGATTTGGTCATGTTGATTAAGTGCCAATTGATCCTAAGAAACCCATCAGTGATATCAGAGCAATGTCACGATAATTTGATTCTCAAAATTATTTTTAAAATGAAAAATTTAAAAATTTATGCATGTTGTATTGTGCATCGTAAGCTGTGATATAGATTTTCTTATGGAAGATGGATATCGTAATCCATATCATCGAATACAATATGCATGATTGACCTTACGTTATATTATAACGTAAGCTGTGTTGGAGGCGTAACCTATGATATGCAATATCATAAGTGACAACATAGCTGCAATCGTTTAGCTTTCAACAAGTTGTATGGCGCAACATGAGAAATCGCAGCCTGTGACAGTGCTGATCCACATAGCTCAAAAGAGAGCACCATATCACTAAGGTGATATCATGGGATATCGTGATGATATCACAAGATATCATAAGTGACGATATCCTCAGCATAGAAGGTTTTAATATTACGCACGTCTTATATCATTGGTCGTGATATCAAGGCACACCATATTTATCCTATGAGAGGCTTATCACAAGCTATGATTGCCAAGTGCAATGTTATCAATCGTAAAATACGACTGATAGTGCCAGCTGGTTTTATGCATCACGAATTATCTGTTACGAATAACGATACGTGAGATATCGTTGAATACGAAGGAAAATTCATTTTTTCTTAAACTTCAATTATGAATTGAATTCTATAATTTATAAATTGTTTATAAATTATAGAAAAAGATATTTTGGGATATGTATCTAAATTATAAAACGTTTATAAATTAAATAATTATAATTTTTTATAATTAATTAGTGTTTTTGAAATATTTAATAAATAAATATTCTATAATATTAATTGTTAATATTAAATACCGTTTATAATTATATGACATGACTTATAATTTAGATATAAAATATTTATATGGAAATTATAATTGTAATTTATAAAATGTTTTTAAATTACAAAATAATGCAAAACATAAGTGTTTATGTTTATTTTTTTTTGAATCATTCATAATTAATTAGGTTCTGTTCAAATTAGAGAGCTTTATTTAAGAAATTATTTAAAACATATCAAACAGAATTTTGATCATTGATATGATCAATGTTAAAATAACATTTAATGTGCAATATTTTGATTATGTAAATTGTTTACATAATAGAATTGAAATATAAAATGTTTATATTTCATTTAATATCATATATTTAAGTAAAATGCCATATAAAAGAAAAAATATGGAGTTTATATTAACCTAAATATAGTGTTTATATTTATTTAATTATGGAATGTCCATAATGCATATCATAAATTATAAAAGTGTTTATATTGGCTTTATGAATTATTTATAAATGTATATCTTATGCTTAAATATATGAATTGTTTATTTATTTATTTGATTTCACTTTATTCATAAATATAAATTGTTTATATTATGAATGATTGTGTGTTTAGTTTAAATTGTTAAACAACTTCTTTGAATGGTCATATATGCATATAAAGAGTTACATGTTAGACATGATATAGATTTAGTTTTCTTCCACTTTGACTTTGGTTTGTACTAGGTTATGAGTTTGAATTAAAAAGTCAATTAGAGTTTATGTATATTATGTATTAGAGTTATGATGAGACTGAAGTCTCACTTGAGTAAAGTATCATTGGATATAGTGACTTTGAGTCAGATTGCTCATTGGCTTGAAGACTTACACCTTGTCTAGAAAAGTGGAGACTGACTATCTATGACACCGAACTTACTCATGCGAGGATTGTTAATTTTATATGATTTTAAGCCTTTACATGGAAGAGTTTCATGTACCTTATGCATGAGATGCCTTTAGATTTATATACATATAATTGACTTTTAATTTGGGTTAGTAAGAAAATATATGATTTGCGTAAAAGGTTACAAATCAATCTGATTTGAACATATGCCCCCCCGCAGGCGGTTGGGGGGTGGCAGGGGGGATGGGGTGTGGGGTGCCGGTCGCGGGGTCGAGTTCCCGAACGATTTTATTTGTAGCATGAGTTTAGTTAATGGAACACACCTTTAATATGATTTGAACATATTGATTTAGTGGAAGGAATATGATTTCAAAATAAATCATTAGAAGCACACATACATGTAAAGGAAATACATGAGAAGATGATGAGATCAAATTTGTATTGTCCCAGGCCCGAGACCACTCACCGGTGTCCGATCTGATGGTGTTACATAACCTCAAATGCGCTTCCTCATAGCATTAATGAAACAATCAACTAAAGCCCCTAAGCTCACGTGACCCATGTTCGGTGTGAGAAACAAGAGATAATAGAAGACTGTTTAATTACGTGAGAGAGTTAGACATGTGTGGATGAGTCGGAGCCAGAATGTTGAATCAACCACAATGAGGGAAACTTGTGTGGATGAGGGAAATGGGTTGGTGTAATTCCAAGAACTTGGTACCCTATTAATGTGCAAAATGTGTTGGAATGATGTAGCCCAATTCTTTGGAGGAAGTTGGGCAGACTACTAGTGGTCCAGACTGTAACATGCGACAGGACACTACAACAGTGTGAAATTTGACATGACACTGTAACAACATGTGACTGACGACACTAATATGTCACTATAGCTCTGCGGACTTCCAATCCCCGATTACTATAGCATAATGGACTTATTGTGCGATTGGTGGCACGATTGCATCATCTTCTTTAAGAGCTCATTCGAGCTAGGATTTTATGTACTCTGAAAATATCCTTATAATTCTGCCCCCGAATTAGTGAAATAATTCCATCTTTTCGTGGATGTATGGATTATTCCCGAACCATGTAAATCATTGTGTTCATTTTCTTCTTGTTCTTTTGTTCATTTTTTTCTCTCCTTTATTCTTATGCAAATCGTTTGTCTCTTGTTGCTCCCGATGTTTCCGCAACAACTGGTATAAGAGCTTGTGTTAAGAAGATCAAGTTCGGTTTTCTTGAATTGAATGATATCCATGGAAGATGGAAAAGTGAAGATTTATCGTTTCGATGGAACCGAATTCAGTTACTGAAGGATGCAGATCGAAGACTATCTTTACAAAAAAAGCTGCACTTGCCGCTTCTGGGTGAAAAACCAACGGAGATGGAGAATATGGAGTGCGAGCTACTGGATCGACAAGTTCTGGGAGTTGTGCGCCTTATGTTAGCTAAAAACATGACATTCAACACCAGAGAGGAGAAGATGCTGGCTGAGTTGATGAAAGCTCACAAATATGTACAAGAAGCCTTCTGTGTCGAACAAAGTGTACATGATATGACGACTATTCAATTTGAAGACGATTAAAGGGAAGATGTTGTTGATCACATCAACGAATTCAACACCATCACAAGCCAGTTGTCATCAGTGAGAATTATGCTTGGCGACGAGGGATGGCGACACTGATTAGCGTCGACCTCATATCATCCTCAATGCCGAGGTTCGCTTGTACCAGCTCATTGACGATGGAGAATACTCTTTCATAAAAGGTAGGAGGGGATTTTCCCAAATCCTCCTCATCATAAGCGCGAGGA
Organism: Viscum album; assembly: GCA_963277665.1. Taxonomy (NCBI): domain Eukaryota; kingdom Viridiplantae; phylum Streptophyta; class Magnoliopsida; order Santalales; family Viscaceae; genus Viscum; species Viscum album. The sequence continues at coordinate 1,945,398,459 of OY728161.1, read as the reverse complement.
CTGGAGGGAGGCGACGACTCCTCAGCTATAGGCATTTGCGGTGTGGCATCATCTTCTTGTGTGGGGATGGGATTTTCAGAAGTAGTTTCCCATCCTTCTGGTTCCACGGAGACCACGACAACAGAGGCCTTGGCTCCTATCCCATACGGTCTTCACTAGCAGGGTCTGCCTACCATGACGAAGCAATGTAGCTTGGTCGAACACTAGTCATTCAATCATTCCTTTCAGTAAATGTGGTGGAGACATTGGTTATGTAATATTCCCAATTTTTAATTGAATTTAAAAACCCTCTTTTGGATTTATTCTATAAGTCTTTTATTTAAGAATCCATTTTCTTTAATAAAAATCATCCTTAAGTTTTATGGTGTTACGTAAGAGTAAAGATGTGTTAAAAGACCCTATGTAAGGGTAAAACCCACTTTTTTTGACTTGTGTAAGGGTAAACCCGAATGGCCCGAAGGCCTTATTTTTTTAATTTATTATGGATAATTTTCCTTTTAAGGGTTGAAGGGGAACCCGTACATGACCCGTAGGCCCAAGACACAAGACCCGACTGACTTGCAATACATGACCCGAAGGCCCAGAGGCATACCATGCCCAATACATGACCCGTAGGCCCAACCCACTTGAACTGCCCCTCCCCAACTTCTGCATCATTGATTACCTAGCTCCTCACCTTGCATTGCTGATCAGCTAGTATTGCCTCGTACAAAGCTGCACGGTGCCTGGTCCCGATGGCGGCTGCCATACCCTCTCATTCTTCCAATCCGGTTAGTTCTGCTTCTGGTGGCTGCTACTCATGTTGCTCTAATCCTCTTATGGGGCCTGTTCTGTGTGAACTGGGCTACTCCATGGTCTTCGTGGCCCGAAAGCCTTATGGCCCGAAGACCTTTGATGACCCGAAGGCCCTTGAGACCTGTAGGCACAAGTGTAAGGGTAACCTGGCTCACATAAGGGTAAGCCTTGGCTTGCGTAAGAGTAATGCCTGTCTTGTGTAAGGGAAATCTGGATCACGTAAGGGTAAACTCTGACCCACATAAGGGTACCCTGGCTTTTCTAAAGCTTGCATAAGGGTAGTTGCGTAAGGGTACAAGCTCACATAAGGGTGTTGTATAAGGGTTAGGTGAGGTTTCCAAGGGATACATAAGGGTAAAGATGAGTTCGCACAAGGGTTAGATGGAATTTACTTTGTTCTCGTAAGGGTAAGCAGGGTGTACATAAGGGTAGCTCACGTAAGGGTAGCATGCGTAAGGGTAAGCAGGGTGTACATAAGGGTAGCTCACGTAAGGGTAGCATGCGTAAGGGTAAGCAGGGTGTACATAAGGGTAGCTCACGTAAGGGTAGCATGCGTAAGGGTAAGCAGGGTGTACATAAGGGTAGCTGACGTAAGGGTAGCATGCGTAAGGGTAAACGTGGGTTTGAGGCATGCATAAGGGTAAATGTATTACCCTTACGTGACACATATGAGCTGTGTAAGGGTAAACGTATTACCCTTACACAACACATATGATATTCATAAGGGTAAACCATATTACCCTTACATAACACCTATTTCGGAAAAAATTATGTTTTTAAAACACTTTATGCATTTCTTCTTCTCCAACTCACCCTGTAACTCCTTTTCAATGGTTTCAAATGCTAAAAATCATGGAATTAATTCCTTGGATTCTTATAAATCAGTAACTCATATTTATGGATGAAATTAAACACTCCTCAATTATGGATCACTTAAAACACAAATTAAATGATGACATTTAATTTGTGGTTTTTATTGTGGCACATGTACGCGATTTGTTATTTCTAAAATAGTTGAACCCTCACGACCTTTGTTTTTAGTCGACCCTTTGAATCCGAGCAGCTTGGATTTTCCTCGTGTTCAAGTTTGATGAAACCTTTGATGAACAATACAAGCCTTCCTTTTCTGATTTTCCAGGCTTAGCAGAATCCTCACCTCTCTCATAAACCTGAATGTAGTCCCCAAGAGATATAATTCTAGGTAAGAATTCATTCTTTTCCTTTCTCCTTATTTCATGTGTAATTGTGAAGTAAACATTCTGGAGAAATTGAACAAGGTCTTCCTTAAAGATGTTAATTTGGAAATTATCAAAGATGATAAAAGAATTATTATCTTGGAATATCAAAGAATAATGATAAAGGATTATCACATGCATGTCATTCTAGAGAGATTGAGTGCTATCACATATGATTTTATTATTATTCTTTGAGAAAGAAATTGTTAGCACATGCATTGGAATAAATCGACAATTCTGAAATTATCTAGGAGAGAGAAACCATTATCACATGTGATATTTTATTTATTTTTGAAATAAAATAGTTGGAATTAGTTTTAGGGATCCTTGGAGAACCTTGAACGTCGATGTATTGACAACTATGATAAAAACGCCCAAGAGGAGGTGTTCTTGGCTATAAAGATTTCCACTCCAGCTTTCAAACCACACATGGTGGTTTATCCTTGACGTTGACATCGATGAATTTGATGTAGGAATTTCATTACCTTTTGGGGCTCTTGTTTACACATGTTGAACTGTTATAATTTTTTGTGTTGGCATAACTGATAACCATGCTCGATTGTGATCGCATGTGGGTGTGTGTAGCCCATGAGACCCATTGTGATATTTGATTCCATGAGATTTTCTAGAGTATCTTGTTGCCATGTTTGATTGTGATCACGTGTTATTTATTGCTACTATATTCTCATGATGATATGCTATGCTTGCCTTGTATGGTCTATCATGTTATGTGTGTTACCATGTCTTGGTGGTTGTTATTGATACTTGAGACAGGTGGACCGTTGTGTGTTGTTTATCCCTTGGATAAGGAGCATGCATGACTTGTGATGATAAATAAAATGGACTTGAGCATAGGGTAGGGACATGAGAGTTTGGGGGCCTAATCCAAGGAAGCACGTTGGGGGCGTGACGGTCTGGGGGCCTGACCCGAGGTATAGACGAGATATGACAGTCTGGAGGCCTGACCCATGATGAAGCTGGGATACGCCGATCTGGGGGCCTGATCTGACTCGATGCCTTGAGACAATTGAGATATGTCAAGAGACTGACAACTTATTCTTTCTCACTTTGAAAATCCATGGTTATCTTCTAGCATAGAGCCAAAGCAAGTACAACTGGGGGTTTGTGGTAGCTTGGTTAGCGTACAACCACACAGTTTTGGATTGTTTGTTGTTATGCTTATTACACACTTATTATTATCATGATATACACTTGTTATACTTGAGAACACTTTCTAAGGATGCATTGATGGTGTATTACTGAGTCTTGTACTCACACCCTACTCGGGAATTTGGTGCGCTTGTAGATTTCATCATTAGGGATTCGATGAAAGGAAATGGCCTTGTGATGGATGGTTGTGCAGAGGAGCATGAAGGTGGTAGCAGACAAGGAAGAACTCCAGAGAACCCATTATTCATTTATTTATTTATCTATATTTATTTACTCTGGTTTGGCTTGCCACTTTGGCATCCCTTTTATTACTTGTATGACATGTATGCCACCCTTTTAGTTTCCGTGTGTTACTCTGATTTTTTGTTTTTATGTTCTGTTATATTATTATCCATCTTATGACATGATATTGAGAGTTTAGTCTCCCCATTGACGGGCTTAGACCCTCACTTCTAATCAGCAACCTCTTGCATATGGGGAGGTGCACATGACGTCATGTGACCTATGGCTCGAACCCGGTGGTTTGGGTTGGGGTGTTATAAGTTAGAAGGCATAGGCTGAATTTTCTATCATGCAACATGAATGGGATTTCTGAGCCTTTGAGGCACCTGTCATTCATAGGAGGAGTAAGAGGTGATCTGAGTGACTCCTTGGGCGTAATGAATTAGTGTATAAGGTCTAGGGTTGTCGCTTCCAGACAGTGGGTGGATAGGATGAAGCCTCTATTCAAGTCTTCATAGGGATTCAGTGAGGCTGGTGTCAAGTCATTAGAAACATTGACACACTCAGGTTCTTTGAGCTGGGGTTGCTTCCCATCCCTCTTGTAATACCCGACATCAAGGTAATGGGCTTTACATGAGTCAAAGGGAGGAACATCACCATGGAGCACCTCCACTTGATCATTGAGGGAGCATTTGAGGCATTGGTGATATGATGAAGGGACAATTGCATGCTAGTAGATCCAAGGCCTTCCCAACAAGGTGTTGAAAGCGGTGTCTTGTGAGACAACCATGAATTTAGTGTTGGATTCCAAATCACCAAAATAGGTCTTCAATTGGATCTTGTTAAGCGACATCTTCTCTCTCTTGTTATAACCCTAAAATTTCAAGTTGGGCGGGGATAGATTGGTCTCTGTGTACCCCAACTTGCAAAGCCTTCAAGTCGGGATAAAGTTTATCCTAGAGCCAATGTCAACCAAATACTGAAAAATGTCGATGCCATTGAGTTTTCCTAAGAAATAGTGGGGGTGTATATAGCCTTAGATGATGGCACCTTTATCCTCACTGGAGAAGGAGATGGTGGCTTGATGGTCCTCATGCTTGGCTTCGTCTGCATGGCAGACTTCCTTCTTAACAAGAACCTCACGAAGCTCCTTTGATAGGAAAAGTACGTCCAGGATTGAGAGTTGGTTCGGGATACCAGTGAGGTGCTTGAACACATCATATTTTGAGGTAGGGGTATATTTTTACCCTCAAGTGGCCACTCACTGATTGGAAGTGTAGATGGTCCAATCAGTTGAGGTGACGGTGCCTGATTGGTACCTATCGAGTTCTTCTGCCGGTTGGGTGGTTGTGGTTGAGCCTTGGATGACTGTGGCCGAGCCAAATGACCAACCAATGGAATGGGCCATGGGGCCACACTAGAGGATGCTTCTAGAGTGTCACGACCCCCTCCCTCCAAAGATATCCCTCTTGGGTCAGTAATGAAGAAAGCGAGATGATGACGCCTAAATCCCCCCTTCAATAGGCCACATGTTAATGACTAGCATCAAGGGTATATCAATCACACACATGAGATACATTACTCTCTAAATAAGTTTAAAGAGTAAGTGACAAGATAAGGACCACAAAACAACACCATGTATAAATGAAAGAAACAATCCCAATACATGTATTTTCATATATAAGCTGAAAAGGAAACTGTAATTACCAAAAAAATAAGACTAGGCAGCAACTACGAACTCGAGTAACTCCTAACAACTGCTCAACAACCCATCTGAGCTAGTAATGTCTAGCTTGATCACCAACCTACTCTTGCTGAACTCAAAAACAGTTTATATATATGTAGGGTGATCATAACACACATACTTAGTATGATCCTCCCTGAAACCCCTTGTGAAAAAAGTGAAAGAATCTTACTAAAGCCCAATGAATAAAAAAATGAAACTAACTCATCACTTAAACAAGTAATACTAGTTTCATGCCCTCACCATGGATCACTCACCAAGTAACACATAAGAGTAAAACATTCTATATCAAAGGAATATATATATATATATATATATATATATATATATATGAATGAAGGTACTTTATTTCCACTTCTCCACTGGTTTGTCACTCTTATGCTCCAACAACTACATCTTGTGCTCATCCCTTCTATATATCATCCCATACCCTATACAATAGAATCACATCCATTATTACATCATGTACAACTTGTCATCTCATCATTTTTCATATCCAAGTAGTAACCATGTGTATGCCTGGAAGCTACGACAACCTATGTATGTGCATTATACCTCAAGCCATCACAACCCATGTACACACATGCGTGGAAAACTAAAACCATAACATCCAAATATAAGTATGCGATATACCTCAAGCCATTATAGCCTGAACATAAATTTATAGTAAACTGCGACCCATCACATCCCTAATAGGAACACATTCTATACTGCGAGCCATCATAACTCGAGATACACCCACTCATCTATGTCTAAAGGGAGAATGAGGGAGCATGAGAAGTCAGATATCCGTTCCTTCGCCATTCTGGATGTTGGAGAAAACAACCCCAAAAACATTTGGGTGTAGGTTGTTCTATCGACATGGGTGGGGTACCGTATGAAATCAGAAAATATAGAATAATACCATGCACATCCACACTAAGGGAAACTACTTAGCCTTATACTTATTTATTGCTATCGTCACACTGGACCCCCGAATTTCATTGCTAAGGTCTAGATAGCAAAAAATCATACAAACATCAAGTGCATTATTAATTAATTAATTATCCATTGATTAACACTATTCCTTATTAAATTTCCAATATTAACACTTTAATCTTTTAAGAAAAGTACCGATGGACCTATTAATTCTTTACTTGTTCTCAAATATGTCATTATTATCCATGAACACAATGAACCAGCCCTGTTCATTTACTAGCTCAAATATTGTTTCTTAATTATCAGAGTACTCTAGACTCAGCCTAAGCTACCACTTCAAAGATGCACTTATAATGCATAACATCAAACTATGTCAAATAATTGGAAACTTTTTAGGTAAATATCATCTGACCATCTGGTCATCAAGCAAGCATCAAGCAAGATTAAATATATCGATGAGCAAGCCTCTCTCTAAAATCATCCTGACTACCCGATGTCCCACACCATTGCACATAATATCAATCTTTTCCACCATCATCAACATCAACCATCACTGCAGCCCAGACTCCTATCCCATTACTCCATCAAATCATCAAAAAACACAACCCGGGCCTCTAGTCCATTGCTCATCGAAGGTTCCAAACCATAATAATGCCATAAAAAAAAGGCTCTAAATCCCTAGAGCATACATATATTTCAAATGCATTTTTCTACACACAGATTGACACTGAAGCGATAACATCGAGGCGTTTAAGCCTCTCACCACTAGGAAATGGATCGTTTAGCCCCAAACATTTATTCTTAGCAAACAACCATTTTAATCCCATCTTGAATTTACCAGTTCATTATGCCAATAGTTATCCATGACTAACATTAAAGTAAACATGCTTTCAAGCATTATTCCCATATTTAAGCAAATCTAAGATGGACAGTAATCACTCTTCCCATTCCTCTCTTTGATTTTATCATCATTCATCTTTATGTTGTTCATAGATTCTCACAAACAACTATGCTAAAACAACAACAAAATACTACAAAAAATGGAGACCATAGTACCAAATAAAAAACAAGAGGTGGTATCAACAGAAACACAAGGCACAAGCGATCGCACCCCAACCATTCATTTAATTATTCACATGACATATTAACTATCTTAAACATGTGATAATTCACATTTCAATACTTAAATTTCAAAAATTGTAAAAGCATACCCCTTTTAGCTAGGACATGCGATTTGAGCTCTAATTCAATTCTTGAATTATTGATAACAACATTATTCTAAAGAATGTGACTAATTTCAATGATTAAATTAAACAAAAGCATGTGCCAATTATTTTCTCCTCATAATTTCAAGATTATTGAATAATCGATCAATATGTGATTCCCTTTCTAGATTATTATATTTTTGAGGTCAATCACACCCATTTAGGCAAGGAGCTAAAACATGATTAATTCACACTTGGAAATAAATAAATGAGAAGTAACATATCCCCTACTTTGATTAAAAGCTCAACATTCTCCAAGAAAGAATAGACAATCAAGAATCAACTAAATCCAAAGGAAACGCCACAAAAAATGAAGGAAACACCACCAGATCCTAAGCACAACAAACACCACTGGGTCTCACTCGATTCCTCAAACCAAAATTAAGGAATCTCCAACAAAATGAATTTTGAAAGAAAAAGGAGAAGAGGGGAAAGGAGAATGAGGGAAGAAAGGGGAGAATACCTTGATTTGAGACTTTTATTTGACAATCCAAGGTGTTTAGACTCTTCAAGGCACAACTGAAGAGTAATAAGAGGCGTAGGGTTCGATTAGGGTTCAAGATAAATAGCGAAAATCTGAACTAAGGGAGTTTGGGACCTCTATTTATAGAGGAAGTTTGAAAGCCTTCCCCACGACATGATGAATTCCCAAAACACCCATAGTGCCCTTGGTCAAAGCGTGATCGATTTTTCAAGGTATTTGAATCCTAGAGATTGCATGCCTTTAAAACCATCATCGAACCGTTTTGACCGCCACCATGGCCTCCACCTTGACATGGCTGAAAAACCCAAGTCAATTTACCTTCACTATTCCTAACACTATGACACGGAAAGATCTACATTGTCTATTCCTGATAGTGGGACTCACTGAGCACCAAACCTTGTCAGCTTTCCTCAAAACGGGCTTCCCAAGCCGTTTCCTCATCCCTATTTCATAAAAGTTGATCCCTTGGGTGAAATTCTATCTGAAATGGCTGGCCAAACCGTTTCATTCTCCCTGGTGCACTCCAGCATTGGATGACCAACTCCACGACCAAACTAAAAATGCCCAAGGCCAAAATGGCCCGCCCTACACTCAAGACTCAAAGAAGGCTTCAAACGGCCAACACCATACCGACTACCATGACGCGGTGACCCTCTAAAAGACTAAAATCCTTTCATAACAACCGGAGCACCTTCAAACTCCCTCACAACACCTCCAAACCCCTAGAAAACACAAAGGTAAGGGATTTATAAATCCATAACCATACATAAAATGCATCTTAAACAATTCTTATCCTCAAGAATTTAGAAAAAATCCAGAAGGATGAGAATAAGGGGGTCAAAAAAACCACCTTGCGAGATATCTCTCAAGGATCTCACTACAACAAGAACACAACCAACACAACATGAAGCAAGAGTACATAAACATAAAGCAATATCAAACAAGAAAGAGAATCAATCTCAAATATCAACATAAGGTCAATGAAATAATCTAAACAAAAGGAAAAAAACAAAGCATAAAAACATGGAGTATTGAGTGTGCATCTACTAATCCCACTCCCAAGTGATCTCTTCCAAGCCACCATGCCTCCACGAGATAAGAACTAAGGGAATAACATGTCTGCACAACACTTTCTCTTGATGGTCCTAAATATAGACAGACCATTCCTTGAAGGTTTTACCATCTTCAACATCCAACTCATGCCAATCGATGATGTGAGAATCGTCATGAAGATACCCTTGAAGCTGTGATACATGAAAGACATCATAAATCTGGCTCATCTACAAAGGTAGTGTTAACCGATATGCCACAACTCTAACCCGAGTTAACACTTTTGAAAGTTCCAATGAACCTAGGAGAAAGCTTACTGCCATGACCAAACTTTCACTACCCACGATGAGGAGACACCTTCAAGAACACATGATCTCCGACATCAAACTTCTGAATCTTTCTCCTATGATCATCATAGGGCTTATAACGATCATACCTTCTCTACTGTACTCTGCACCAATTCCGATCCAAGAGTAGCTAACTCTTTGACCTCAATCCCACACAACGGAGACCGAAAAGGTTGGCTATACAATGCTTTGAAAGGTTCTATACTAATAATGGAGTGATAACCGTTGTTATAAGTGAACTCCACTAAGGGTATGTGTCTCACCCATAAACCTTCAAAATCTAGGATACATGAACAAAACATGTCCACTAAAGTCTGGATAGTCCTCTCTGTCTAACCATTCGTCTGTAGATGAAAATTGGTGATAAGGTATAACTGAGAGAAAAAAGAACACTGGAGACCTCTCCACACCCTAGAGGTAAAACAAGGATCATGACCAGAGATGATTGTTTTCAAGACCCTATGAATCCTCACTGTCTCATCCAAATACCACCTTGACAACACCTTTAATGAGCTTGACTCCTTGATCTTTAAGAAGTGATCTGAATTCATAAGATGATCTAAAATTACCCATATAACATCACAAACACCCTATGATTTGGGAAAACTGGTGATGAAGTGCATCAAAATATCCTCCCACATCCACTGGGGAACATTGAGTGGCCGGAGAAAACCACCGGGAATATGGTGCTCAACCTTTGCCTTTCGGTAGACCAAACATTGAGGGATGAACTCTGCAATTGACTTCTTCAAATTAGACCACAAAAAATGGTCTCTCAAATCAAGGTACATCTTTTTCACACCAGGATGTACCAATAAGGGTGAACTTCAGTACTCGTGGAGAACCACCTCACGCATCGCCGAAGGAATGAAAAAATTTCCTTGGAACAACACCCAATGCTGTTTATCCTCAAAACATCCCTCACAAGCGTCGTCACACACAATCCGATCACGGTGCATCACTGTTAACTCTTCCATCACTCTCGAAGAGTCTCATGACTCATGCACATCACTACCATGCAAATTCCCACCCAAAGTATCAACCACAACATTCCCTTTACTTGGTGTAAAGGAAATTTTGAAGTTGTAGTCCAGAAAGAACTTCATCCACTATCATTTTCGTAAATTCAAGTCATTCTGGGAGAAGTCTTACTTCAGAATTTTATGATCTATGAAGACTACAAAACACTCACTGATAAGATAGTGCCATAACAACTTCAAGGAAAACACTACAACAACACACTCATGATCATGAGTGGCATAGTTATATTCATGAGGCCATAACTTTCGAGATCCATAAAGGATATTTTTCCTCTTCCACATCAACATGAAACCGAAACCAAGATGGTAAGTGTCGTAGAAAACATTTAACACAATTTTCTCCTTTAGTAGATAAAGAACCAAAGTACTAATCGGCTACTACTTCAAAAAGTCAAAAATAGTCTGACACTATTTAGTCCACACAAACTCCTAATCCTTTCTAGTCAATACTGTCATAGGAGACGTAATCCGGGAGAAGTCGGTATAAACCTCCTATAATAACCATTAAGAACAAGGAAACTCCACACCTTTGCAACATTCTTGTGGGCCACCCTAGAAACCACTGTCTAAATATTTGACACTAAGATATGAAATGCCTCTAGAAATGGGACTCACGAGACTAGAACATACACTTCAATAGCTTCCTGAACAATCGATGAAATCGAAGAACTCCCAATATGGATCACATATGCTCTGCATGCTCCTCCTTAGACACTGGAAAAAAGGATGTTGTCGATAAAGAACACCATGAACCGGTGTAGAAAATCACGGAACACTACATTCATCAACCCCATGAACATAGCTGGAGTGTTCGTTACACTGAATGACATCACAACGAGCTTATAATGCCTATAACGACATCTCAAAGCAATCTTCAGGATATGTTCATCTTTTTATCTCATTTGATAATACCCATATAATAAGTCAATCTTCAAGAACTAGGTTTCTCCCTTTAACTAATCGAATAAATCATCAATCCATGGTAGAGGATAATAGTTCTTCACCGTCACCTAATTCAAATGATGGTAATCAATGCACAACCATAGACTACCATCTGTATTCTTTGCAAATAGAACTTGAGCTTTCCAAGGAAACATTCCAAGCTGAATGAATCCTATTTTCATGAGATCATCAATCTAAATCTATAGATCCCATATCTTAGAAAGGGAAATCTGATAGAGACATCGATATCATAGAAACACCAATTTACATCTCTATCCTAAACTGAATCTCTCATTGAGGGGGCAACATCAAATCCTCTTTGGTAAAGACATCGAGGTACTCTTTAAAAACCCCAAGAAACACCACAAGCTGATCCTCTACAAAACATAGCATCAACCCGACCATCAAAGAAGATAGAGATTCAATACGCTTATGACTCATTCTAGGGTCCCGCTCGTTAACAAACACTGGTTTGTCTACATCAATGTCATAAAATATAACATGAATTCTAAATCAATCCATGATAACCTAAACTAAATATAGCCAATCCATGTCAAGGATAATGTCGTATGATTGTATCTGTTCACATAGGAAATCTCCCCAAGAGCAGTGCTGCCCTAGCACCATTTAACAATCTCTAAACACAACATACAAGATAACTCAATCACTAACTGGTATAGCCAATGATGAAGGCACTAAAATCCTCCCACCTCAAGTCCCAAAGTATGGACTAGAGCGGGTGAAATAAAGGATCACATAGCTTCTAAATAAAATAGGGTATAAACCCAAGAAGAAAATAGGTAGATAGTACCTCATACTATGCCGGGCACACCCGATGATGATAATGCTAAAACATGCATATGAACATGTCTTACTCTATGAACTCTATGTCCTTGATGATAACCACCTCCACGACTGTTCTCTACCCACTGTTTTTGAGGAAGATAAATATCACATGATTTTCCTCTGCTCACCCCATCCCCTCTTTGCTGATCATAATCTGGGATGCCCTACTACTGCTACAGATGCCTCAGCTGAAACTGCTGCAATGGTTGGGCCTAGAACATGCCACTAGATGCATGATGACTATTGAGAAATGTTGACCACTCTCACTTTTGATGGCCCTGACCTCCCAAGAGAAACAAACTACACTCAACCCACTGGAAGAGTTTTGAGAATTGCTACCCCGATGAAATGAGTGAAGAAGGTTGAAACTTGCTCCCTACTGACCGAAACTTCTTTTTATGACTAGGAAACTAAGAGATCTCAGTCACAAATCGACTCTATAGAAGGTCTTAGTGACTCCCATCTGATGACAATCCGGTCCTCGCCAATGCCCTCTCGATGACCCCTACCTTTTCCATCACCTCAACATGTGACTTTAACATAAAAAGAGTGACCTAATGCTAAATCTATAGATGCAAAGACTTCTTGAAATTCCTCTTCCTAGGCTCCTCATCTAGAAAAAGGTTTAAAGCATAATGTAGGAGGTTTGTATAACTAATACCGAACTCTCGAACACTAGAACTCCCATGTCGAAGGGTAAGGATCTCTTGTTGACAAGCCGCCTTAGCATTCGAAGATAAAAACTACCCCTGAAACCAATCCCTGAACTTATCCCATGAAACAACCAAATTCTCTCAATCCCTAAGGGAAAAAATCTACGGCTGAAGAGTTGACCCACACAACATTGTTGCAGTTAAAGAAACCTAGTGCTCTTTCAGAGCATTGATCAAACTAAAGTCTATCTCTACCTCCTCTACCCAATCCTCTATCTCCCAATTTTAAATGAAGATCTCATACTTCTATAGACCCTGGTGCTAAATCTCCCAGAGTGTCCTCAAAGCTTCATTGTCGTCGACCTCCACTCTATAATGATCCATTATAACATCTTGTTGAACATCTTCTACGTGAACCTGATGGAGACGTTGACCTCATTCTATATCTACAAAAGAAAAAACGTCAGTACTCCTAAACCCATGACATAAAAACATTTTAAGGTTAATTAGTTAATTAATTAATTCATTTTAACCTATTTTCTACTATCTACCAAATTCAAACACAGGTACATAACATCATGATACATGATCCTTACCTAGGTCTCTATCTTGCAACCAACATCTCTTCGCTTAGCATGTTTAGTAAACTTTAAGGTCATTGTGTTGGATCACAGGTGGACATAAAATTCCATTTTCTATTCGGTCTTCCTTGTTTACAACACATACTAAGCCCGAATGATATTTTTACCCTACCAACCCATGCATCCTCACAAGTTTGTAACTCTAAACTCCATCCTATCTATCAACCACAATGAGTTTTCAGCTTGAAGATACCTTGTGCATATTCCCTTGGGCAGTTTAGAGTCACACCAAGCAAACTATAGAGGGATAGAATTTAAGACAAAAAACTTTTACGAGAAGGTTTCTCAATTTTAAGTTCATACAACTTTGATTAAGGGTGCAAAAATCCATCCAGGAGGGGCGAGGGGAAAACCCAATGTGAATGAGCACCCAATTCTAGGGTAGATCATCCCATAAAAGGGGTGCATGTTTTTTAAAGTTCTGATTCTTGGACCAAATGGGGTGCTTGAGGTAGTTTACATGACAATGAGTAGAAAAATCCAAACATGAATTTGGGAGGGTCGATGCCACTATAAATGCCCACCAGCATGCGTGCATGCAGTTTAAGGTCATGATGCTTGGACCACCGAGGTTGGAATTTAAAGTCACATAGCCTTTGACCATGAGGTTTAGGTTGTCTATATTGTGATAAGGGTGAGGCAAACTTGATGTGAATTGGAAAGATGATATGATAATATAAACAAACCCCAAGGGTGATTGCACATAGTTTAAGGTTATAATGTACAGACCATGGGATGTGCCTTTTAAGGTCATGCAATCAGGACTAGTGGGCAAGATAGTCTGCATAGCCATGAGGGCCATCTTAGAGGTGGGTGCACATAGTTTAAGGTCGTAATGCTTGGACCAAGGGGTGAGGTGGTCTATGTGGTGCTGGAAAAGAACAAAACCTGATGTGAATAGGAGAGATCAATGCCATACAAACCAGCTTAGAAGGGCGTGCACATAGTTGTCAGTCATGATTCTTAGACTTTATACTTTTGAATGTGGCATCACCTTGATGAGAAGGGGGAAAAGGAAACTCGACAACGGGAGGTCAAGTGCTAAGACAAGGCAGTGACAGAGGGAGATCTGTGTCTAAGCCCAAGATAGGATATCCGGGCATTGCTACACAACCCATGGAATGGGAATCAAGCCACATATAGTTTTGAGAGAGACTTCTACACAGATCCGACTCATGTAAAAAAGAGGGGAAAGAAAATGGATGGTGCTCCGATGAGAAAGTGAAGACTGAAATCTAAAAAGGGTTGGTAAAAGTCCTATCATTGAGAGTAATTAGGCACGAACATAATGGTTGTGGTTAGGCCCAAGATAATAGATCAAAGCGTCACTATGTATCCTATGGAGTGGGAATCAATCCACACATAGTTCTTAGGTGGCATGATAGGAGACCAACACCACAATAATGAGGAGTTAGGTGGTATCCTCTTAGGTGAGGTTCTAAAGGATCATGAAATTTTAAGTCTAGTGACATGTACTATACTGTGTTGTTTAACATTGCACGGTAAAGATGTTGAACATGCAATTTAATGTCATTTGGTAAGGATGTAAAGGTTTTCTATATTTTAATGTTTTATAGCTCTAACCAAGGGGAGATAGTCTATGGAATATGAATAGAAAAGAAAAAATTGATGTGAATTGGGAGCCTATTACTACACAGGAAGTCTCAGAAAAGTATGTACACAATTTAAGGTCATGATGCTGGGACCAAGTTTTGATTTTTAGGTCATTCATCCGAGACCAAGACCGTGAAGCTTAACGTCATGATGTGAGGGTGAAGGGGGTTGTGCAGTTTAAAGTCATGCGGCCAAGACTAAGGAGGGGCACTACCATTTAACATCATACTTTCAAGAAAGGGGAATATGTTTACCCCTAAGTGGATGCACATTGACAAGAAGTGTGGAGGGTCTAGCTGATTGAGGCAATGGTGCCTGATTGGTACTTGTTGAGATCTTCTTTCAGTTGGGTGGTTGTAGTTAAGCCTTGGATAATTGTGGCAAAGAAAAATGGTCAATTAACTGAATGGGATATGGGGATGTACTAGTGGATGTTACCATAGTGTCATGACCCCCTCCCTCTAAAGGTACCGCTCTTTGACCAACAATAAAGAAAGAAAGATGATGATGCTTGAAGATCGCCTCCAATAGGCCACATGTTGATAGAAAGCACTGCGGGTATATCAATCACACACATGAGAAGCATTACCCTTTATACAAGTTTAAAGAGTAAGAGATAAGATGAGGAGAACCACTAACCAACACCATGCATAAATGAAAAGACGATCTCAATACATGTAATGTCATACATAAACTAAAAATGAAAACATTATGCTCCAAAAAATAATACTAGATAGGGAGCACAAACTCCAACAACTCCTAAAAGCTGCTAAAAAACGCTATGAGCTAGTAACATCATGCCCGATCACTAACCTACTCTTGCTGACCTAAAAAGTAATTTATATATACATAGGGTGATCATAACATGTATACTTGGTAGGATCCTCCCTAAAAACTCTTGTGAAAAATGTGAAAGAAGCATACTAAAGTCCAATGAATAAAAAAATGAAACCAACTCATCACCTAAGCAGGTAATACTAGTTCCTCATCCTCACCACGGTTCACTTACCAAGTAACACATAGGTGTAACAAATTTTATATCAAAGCACACACACACAGATATATATATATATATATATATATATATATATATAAATGAATGAAGGTACCCCGCTTCCATTTCTCCACTCCTTTGTCGCTCTCACACCCCAAAGGCTATGTCTTGTGATCATCCCTCTTATATATCATTCAACACCACATGTAATAGTATCACCTCCATTACTACATCCTGTGCAGTTTGATATATCATCACTATAATATCCAAGTAAAACCAAGTGTATCCATGGAAGCCACTAGAGCTCGTGTACTTGCATTATACCTCAATCCATTGCAGGTCATGCATGCACAACCATGGAAATCTGAAATCACCATGTTCGGATACAAGTATGTGTTATACCTCAATCCATTATAGCCTATACATAAATGTATAGTAAATCACGATCCATCACAACTCTGGTAGGAACACACCCTATACTACAAGCCATTATAGCATGTGATACTCCTTCTCATCTACGTTTGAAGAGAGAGTGGGGGAGTGGGAGAAGTCAACTATCTGTTCCCTCACCATCCTGGATGTTTGAGAAAACACCCCCAAAACATTTGGGTGTCAGTTTCCCTACCAACATGGGTGAGGTAGCGTATGAAATAAAAAAATATAGAATAATATCACATACATACACACTAATGTAAATTAGACTTAGACTCATCTGCCCCTATCGTCGCACTAGAACCCCGACTACCACTTCTAAGGTATAGAAATCAAACAAGTATTCAAACATCAAGTTGAATATTAATTAATTATCCATTGATTGACAATATCCCCTATTTGATTTCCAAGTTTAACGCTTTAATGTTTAAGCCAAGTGTCGATGAAACTATTAATTCTTTAATTGTTCTCAAGTATGTCATCATTATCTGGGAACACCATGAACCAACCCTATTCATTTACTAGTTCAAATATCATTTCTTAATCTTTCAGGTACTCTAAGAACCAGCCTAAGCTACCACTTCAAAGACGCACTTGTAGTGCATATCATTAAACTACATCAAATAGTTGGAAACTGGTTAAGCAAATATCATTCGACCATCTGGCCATCAGAAGATCATTAATAAAGATTAAATATATTGATGAGAAAGCCCCGCTTTGAACTTGTACTGACCATCCGATGTCAAACACCATTTCAAATAGTATCAATATGTCTCTCCATTATCGACATTGACCATCACTATAGTCTAGGCTCCCAACCCATTGCTCCTCCATTAAATCATCAAACAATACATCCTCGGGCCTCCAACCCATTGTTTTCAAAGGTTCCCTACCATAAAAAATTCATCAAAAAATCAAACAAGGCTCTAAATCCCTAGAGAACACATATATTTCAAATGATTTTTTTAACATAGGAAAAGGCACCAATTCCATGGCATGAAGGCATTTAAGCCTCCCGCCACAAGGAATTAGTCATTTAACCCTAAACATTTATTCTTAGAAAACAACCATTTTAATTCCATCTTGAATTAACCAGATCAATATATTTAGATTTTATGTACAAGGAAACCTAAAGGAAATAACTAGCCATAACTAACGTTAAAGTAAACATGATTTCAAGCATTATCCCCATATTTAACTAAATCCAATATGGGAAGAAATCACTCTTCTCATGCCTATGCTATTTGATTTTATCATTATTCAGCTTTATATTGTTCATAGGTTCAAGAAAACAACCATGCTAAACAAATAAAAAAAATCCAAAATGTAGAGATCACACTACCAAATAAAAAACAAGAGGTGGTATCGACAGTAACAAAAAAAAAATTGATCATAGCCCAATCATTCATTTAATTCTCTACATGAAATATTAATTATCTTAAACATGTGATAATTTCTATTTCAATACATAAATTTTCAGAATTATTAAATCTTACCCATTTTAGCTACGACATGTGATTCAAGCTCTAATTCAATTCTTGAATTAATGATAACAACATTATTTTATGGCATGTGGCTAATTCCAATGATTAAATTAAACAAAATCATGCAACAATTCTTTTCTCCTCACAATTTGTAGATATTGAATAATCGATCGACATGTGATTCCCTTTCCATATTATTATCTTAGTAAGGTCAATTACACCCATTTTGATAAGGAGTTAAATCATGATTAATTCATACTTGCATATAAAGAAAGAAGAAGTAAAAGATCCCCTACTTCAATCAGAATCTCAATGCTTTCTAAGCAAGAATAGACAGTCAAGAATCAAGAACAGTTAATGAAAACACTATCAAAACCAAAGGAAATGCCCCCAAAACTGAAGCACGACAACCACCATCAGATCTCACTCGATTCATCAACCCAAAACAGAGGAATCTCCACTGAAAATAAAATTTGGAAGTAAATAAGAATAGGGGAAATGAGAATGTGGGAAGATAGTTGAGAATACATTGTCCTGAGACTTTTATCTGACAATACAAGGTGTTTAGACTCTTCAAGGAATAACTGCAAAGCGATGAGAGGCGTAGGGGCTGTCTAGGGTTTGAGAGGAGTAAAAATCTAAACCAAGGGAGCTAGTGCCCTCTATTTATTATGGTAACCTGAAAGTTGTCACTATGGTGTGGTGAACTCCCAAATCATCCATGGTACCCCTGATTAAAATGCAATATGGTTTTCAAGGCATTTGAATCTCAGGGATCAAACACTATTAAAATTATTTTCAAACCGTTTTGACCACCACCATATCCTTGACCATGACTTGGATTAAAAACCAAACTTGTTTTACCCTCACAATTCCCAACACTACTACGTGGAGAGCTCCACATTTTTGGTTTCCAATAGTGGTACTTACTGAGCACCACACCCTACTGACCTTCCTCAAAATGGGATCTCCAAGTTGTTTCCTCATACCTATTTCACATAGGTGGAACCTTGAGATGAAATTCCCTCTAAAACAGCTAGCCAATACATTTTGATCATCGTAGTGCACTCCAACACCAAATGGATAACTCTACGGCCAAACTCAAAATGAACATGGACAAAAAAACCCGCCCCACACTCAAGCCTCCAAGAAAGCTTCAAAACAGCTAGCACCATGCCCAGTACCATGGCGTGGTGACCCTATAAAAGGACATAAGCCTTTCCTAACCACTGGAACACCTCTGAAATCCCTCACAACACTTCTGAGCCCTAGAGAAATGAAAAGGGAAGGACTTCAGAAATCCAAGACCTTACATCAGACACCTCTTAAACTATTTTCATCCTTAAGAATTTAAAAAAACATTAAAGAAAGAGAAAAGGTGGTATGAAAAATCACCCCATAGGATACCTCTCAAGGATCTCTCTATAACAGGAACACAACCAAAATAACATGAGCAAATAACACATAAACATGCAACAACATAAATCAAGGAATTCCTTTCCACCACATGAGAAGAATTAAGGGAATAACATGCCCACACAACACCTTATCTTGGTGGTCTTGAATCTTGACAGGATTTTCCTTGAAGGTTACATCGTATTTAACATCCAACTCACCCCAATCAATGATGTGAGAATCATCACGAAGATACCATAGAAGCTATGATACATAGAATACGTCACAAATCTAGATCATCTGTGGGGATAATGCTAACCAATACGCCACAACTCCAATATGACCCAACACCTTGAAAGGCCCATCAAACCTAGGATAAAGCTTACTCCCATGACCGGACCTTTACTGATGATGATGATGAGACACCTTTAAGAACACATGATATCCAATGTCAAACTCTATATGTTTCCTCCTATGATCAACACAGGACTTTTGATGATCTTGCACCACCTTCATTCACTCACAAATAACCCACTCCTTCTCTATCGTACCTTGCACCAATTCTGATCTAAGAATAGATGACTCTCCAACTATGGTTCTGCACAACATAGACTAGAAAGGTAGACCATACAATGTTTTGAAAGGTTTCATACCAATAGTGGAGTGATAATTATTTTTTTAAGAAAACTCCAATAAGGGTAGGTGCCTCACCCATGAAACTCTAAAGTTCAGGATACATGCGTGTAAGATGTCCTCTAAAGTCTAGGTAGTCCTCTTTGTCTAACTACCCTTCTGTGGATGAAAAGTGGTGCTAAGGAATAATTGAGATCCAAAAGCATGTTAAAGACCTCTGTAAACCCTAGAGGTAAAATGGGGATCATGATTAGAGATGATCATCTTTGGGACCCTATGAAGTTTCACTATCTCTTCTAGATATTTCCTTAACAACACCTCCACTGAGTTCGATTACTTGATTGCTAAGAAGTGTGATGAATTTTTCATATGGCCCATGACCAGTCATATAAAATCAAAAAAACATTTAGATCTATAAAACTAGTGAAAAAGTCTATCAAAATTTTCTCTCTCTTCCACTACGGAACATCAAGCAGCTGAAGCAAACCACCGAGGACACGGTGCTCAAGCTTCACCTTCTTATAGACCAAACATTGAGAGAAAAAATATGCAACTTACTTCTAAAAACTAGAACACCAAAGCCGGTCTCTCAAAGAATGATACATCTTTGTCACACCTGGATATACCACTAAGGATGAACTGTGGAACTCATGGAGAACCACCTCATGCATCATTGAAGGAACTGAAAAATTTCCTTGGAAGAACACCTGATGTTGTTCATCCACAAACTATACCTCAAGAATTTCACCACAAACAACCCAATAATTCTAAACCTATTCCTTTGGATTCCCAATATGGGATTCCTCCACCCATTTCACTAAGGATGACTATACTATCTTCTTATAAAGAAAACCCCTTCCATCCACTACTCCCATATCAAGGTGCATCACTGTCAGCTCTTCCATCACTCTCCAAGAATCTCTTGAATCATGCACAACAACACCATGTGACTTCCTACTCAAGGAAGCGAACATAACATTACCTTTACCAGGTGTAAAAGAAAAATTAATGTTGTAGTCCTATAAGAAATCCATCCTCCGTCACTGTTGAAAATTCAATTCATGATGGAAGAAAACATACTTCAATATTTTTTGATATGTGAATACCACAAAACATCCACCGATAAGATTGTGCCACCGAAATTTCAAGGTAAACACTATAGTAGAAAGATCAAGGTCATGGGTGTTGTAGTTACATTAATGAGGCCATAACTTCTATGACTTGTAAGAGATAACTTCTCCCTGCCACAACAACACACAACCCAAACCAAGACATGAAATTCCATAGAAAGTATCGAACACAACACCCTCCTTTGACAGATGAATAACTATAACACTAACTAGATTTTCCTTCAAATACTTTAAAGTAGTCTAGAACTGGCTAGCCAACCAATGCCTGATCCTTTCTAGTCAGTGCTATCATAAGAGTCGCAATATGGAAGAATTTGGTAAAACCTCCTATAATAACCAACAAGACCAATGAAACACCACACCTCTACATCATTCTTGTTGTCCACCCAGGAAAACACTACATTAATATTCAAAGGATCTATGACTATTGCATGCTGATATATAACATGACCTAATAAACATACCTCATGATCCCATAGCACACACTTTGACAACTTCTTAAGCAGTGGTTGAAACAGACGAACTCCCAACACGGCTCACAGATGCCCTACATACTCCTCCTCTGACATTGAAAACACAAGGATGTTATCGATAAATACCCCCATGAATCGGTATATAAACTCATAGAACATTTCATTCATTAACTCCATGAACATGGATGGAGTGTTCGTTACATCGAATGACATCACAAAAAACTTAACAGCATCTGAAAGCAGTCTTCAAGACATCTTTATCATTCAATTACATCTGATGATACCCATACCGCAATATGATCTTCGATAACCAACTTTCTCCCTTCAAATGATTGAATAAATCATCAATACAAAGGAGGGGATAATAGTTCTTTCCCAAAAACTGATTCAAATGATGGTAATTGATGCACATTCATAGATTTCTATCTGCCGTCTTTGTAAAAAAAAGCTGGAGCTCCCCAAGGTTCCACACTAGGCTAAATGAATCCTCTTTTCATGAGACCATCAACCTAAATTCATTGGTCCCACAACTCAAAATAGGCCATCAGATATAGAGTGATTGAAATTAGATAAATAGATGGTTGCAACTCTATCCCAAACTCAATATCTCATCAAGGGGGTAACATCACAACCTCTTCGGGAAAGACATCAGAGTACTCTTCAACAACCCTAAGTAACACCAGTGATTGATCCTATATAGAACTCAAAATCATCTTGTCCATCAAGGAAGATTGAGATTTAACACGCCTATGACCTATTCGAGGATTTCACTCACCAATGAACATTTCTTGGTCTCCATTAGCATCGTAGAATATGACACACCTTCTAAATTTATCCATGTTATCCTACACCAAATACAACTAATCCACATCGAGGATGATGTTGTATGATTGTATTTGTAAACATAGGAAATATTCTGAAGAGTGGTGCTTCCCTAGCATTAGTTCACAAAATTTATACACATCATACACAATACTTATAAATACATTTAATAAATAAATTCAACACACATTTTTCTAAACTCGAATAATATGAATTTATTTAGTCCTTGGCGATCGTATATCCTCAGGCATATCCCAGATCCCGTGGTGGGGCCCACTATATCCTAAACTCATATTCAATAGAACATGCTTAGTGTATGAACCTTTATGCCCTCATCTCGATAACAGTGGATACTATTTATAGACTAGGAGTGAAGTTTAGAAACCCATCAAGGATCCTAAGGAGATAAGTAAAAGTCATAGTACCTACAACCTTTCCTACAAACACACTCTGTGTAATATAATCTCTTTGTCTCATGATATCTCAAAAAGTAGGATGCACACTCTGTGTCATTATCCTTTCTTGCTTTATTATTCATTGACCTAACAACATG
Source organism: Viscum album (assembly GCA_963277665.1). Classification (NCBI taxonomy): domain Eukaryota; kingdom Viridiplantae; phylum Streptophyta; class Magnoliopsida; order Santalales; family Viscaceae; genus Viscum; species Viscum album. The sequence goes on along the minus strand of OY728161.1, from coordinate 1,945,375,577 downwards.
GACTTACCTTCTTCTACCATAGTCTTGTATTTAGTGAAGATACTACCATCCTGATCAACTAGATCAGAGATATCTCTTCCTATTAGAAGTAAAGAATTCTGTATTGATTATTCAATCAATGTCATGTCACCAATGATGCACCCAACATAAGCTACCTCACTACAATATTAACACTATAATTTTTACATTGCATCAAAGTACACGATCAAATAGTATACACTGATAATAATCACAAGTTAGGGGACCATTACATGTGTTCATAGATAGGAAAAACCAATGACACTTGAGAGATGTGGTGTCCCTATTGGTGGGTCAATCCTCATGATGTCATCTTTTCAAGATCACCAAATGTAAAATTCATGAGAAGAAGTATCAAATCTTATGAGTCCCCAAAACCTGATAGTCACACATCATCTATTTCCTGTCAACATATTATATATAGACCATAGGATATATGTTTAATCATTGATGTTGTGGAGTGGTTTTAGAAATGGAAGAATTTGAGGGTTTTTTAGAAAGAATGGCATATTGAATTCTGTAGCAGAAGGGTTCAGGGGTTGCTTCTTCTATACATTCTCCAAGGAAATTCTTCAGAGGAGGATTCAGAGTAGGTAACTTTCACCATGTATGACTATTCAGATTTGGAAGTTTGAGAGGGTATGGCATAGCCATCGGTACTAGGTCCATGCATTGCTGCACGGGATAACTTGTCAAGCAATCATGCAATGGTGGAGGCTTTCCATAATGATATTGATGTTGGGGAGGGGTATTCCTTAGTAGTCTTGTTATGGGATGATTGCGGCCCTTTTGAACTTCGAGTTTTATTATTGTATCTACATCTTTGAAGTCATGCGTGGTTTTCCCCCTTTACCCTTAAAAGGGGGTTTATCTAAAAATGAATAAAAATTTTGGCCTTTGGGCCATTCAGTCATGGTAAGTATTCATCATGCACATCTCACTATATACATGATATGGTAATTGAAAAGTACTGTTCAAGTTGGGTCTAGAGAACTCACTTTTACAACACTCCCACATGAACTAAAGCCAACTTTCTAATGAACCTTATTAACCCTCACATGATAAGATCAATAATCTACTAAGTTATGACTTTAGTTATTAGGCCTGCCACATCTCCTTTGTGTGGCAATTCAAATATCTGCGACTTCACCTCCTTGAGTGAGAATCCTCAAGAGATGATATTTCTGAGTGTATTCATTATGTCCACTATCAAAGAATGGAATCTTGGTGAGTATTAGTAGTAGGATTATCATAATTTATATTATGATAAAACATGACTTACCAGGTGTGATTCCAAGAATTGGAACAAATCATTACGTATTTTACACTACTTTAGCTACATCAGAAGTTACAACACACTTTGTATTTGTAGATATGGCTACCACTGGCTTGAATGAACTTCTCTTGCTCTTTACCTTAGCTTAATTACAATACTATATCATATTGATATAAATGAATACTTCTTTGTGCCTTCCTCACTAAATACTAGAAACATACCTCTTATACCCTCTCAAGTGCAATTGGATAGTTCAGACTACTTCCCGTGTAGTACTCCTAGATTATACTGATATTTTACTACCGTATAATATATGTTATGACTACTTCCCATGCAGTACTCCTGGATTATACTGATATTTTACTACCATATAATATATGTTGGAAATATCACTTTTAGTATATAGCATGGAATATGTGATTGATCCATCATAGTAGAATACATAATTCTTCTCACCACATTAATCTCATTCTATGTTTAAATGTCTTCTTAGAGAGTATATGACACGTGACATTGGTAATAATTCTCTCTCAATGTAACATCCCAGGTAAATAAATAATATGATATTTTCATATTTATTAATATTTGTAAATTAAATATTAATTTTAATTTAAAGGGGATGCTATGTTCGATGGCGTACCCGACATGCAACAATGAGTTTCCCAGAAATCTTATGTTGCACACATGGCTGAGTCATACTGAGAAAAATAATAATAATATAATATTATTATTTTAAATGGTAGTTAACGCCTTACTGTTGTATTGGCGGAAATGAACAAAACTAACCATATTATGATTAAACATGTTTTTTAAATATTTTTATATTTATCTAATAAAATTTAGAGGCTTAAAATGAGAATGAATCCAATTTTAAGCATAAATACTCTAATATTTTTTTAAAAGGTAGTTTTATCACCTTTTGATGGAGAACCCCTTTTAAATCTAGTTTTTGTCACTTTTATATGTTTCATTTAACAAAATAAACTTCTTAGAGGGACATCAAAATTTACTTTGGGTAAATTTTTGGTATTTTTATGATAAAGTTCATTTTTTAATGAATACTGAAAAATATTGCATTTTAAGTCAAAACTGTCTTTTCATATGATTTATTTATATAGTTATATTTTCCTTTTAATTGGTTTTAAAGTGTAATTGGATTATAATTTTACCATTTAATCCAATGTTGGTCATTGGAAGTAATTTCACATTAAAATTGGACATAAAAAAATGTCAATATTTTGATAGTTATTATTTCTTAAAAACACGTTTTTTGGTTTTGACAACAAGAATTAATTTTAAATTAATTTCTACAACTTCTGTGTTTTGAATTTGGAAAAATGGATTCCATATTTGCAATCAGGAGGTCCAAATTATGTAAATAGGTAACTTTTATTTTTAGACATTATGAATAGTAACTTCAGTAAATATTTTATTTACCATGGTTAAAGGGTAAATCTGGTAAATAAGGGTAAAAAATAATATTATAATAATATTAAATTACCCTAACACATGTCCTAACCCTATTGGCTGATACATGTCTGACCATGGACATCCTTGAGTCGATTTTGGGACCCCATGGAGCCACTTGTAAGTGAAAATGACATTTTATAAAAATTAATTTAAAGTTAAGAAAAATGTAACATAAACATATATCTTTTAGTAAAATATTTTTTATATGGGGTTATATAAGTTATATTTTCGACTATAAATAATCATTAGAAATCCAAAAATATTTCTTACATCATTGTATTTAATTTATAATCTTTAGTCAATAAATAAATAAATTTATTTATGACATAATGATGATGTAATGATTACCTCATTAATTAATGTTTTAAATAAATGTGATTATAAATATTAAAATAAATTTATTTTGAAACTTTTTATGCCATCCACAAATTTTATAGATAATTATGACTTGTTATATTTGAATTAATGAAGTTTTTTTCAAATTGATCAAGTTGTTATGGAGTTTTAAAAAGTCATGATATGAATAGTATAAAAATTGACATAAATGAGTTTTTAAATCAATTAATATTTTATTAAATGATAAAATAGTCCCAAAAAATCTAAGATTCGGCCAAATGACATATATGATGTTAGAAATGTCATTAATGATCCATTTTGGGTCGCTTGGAATTTTATAGTAAATATATTAACCATATAGTATGAATATACAAGAAGACATGGTAAAAGTTAAATAAGTTAACAAAGGGTTAAATAAAAAAGTTAAGGATTAAAAAACATCCAAAACCTATATAATTTTTATTGGATGATTTTATTTCAACTTATATTCATCTTATCTTCGAATTTAATGAGTTTAGGACCTTTTGAAACCAAAAATAATTTTATAATAAAATAATACTTTCAAACTTTCCTGAAGAGCCCCTCCCCCCTCTTATAAAAGGACACCACCTCTGACCCATTAATCAAACCTCTTAAGTTCATTTGGAAAAAATAATGTGATGATTGTTTTCAAGAATTGAAAAGAAGATTGGCGAATGTTCCAATTTTGGAATTATTTTCCATAGATGGTGAATTTGTTATCTATAGTGATGATTCATTGAAAGGACTTGGTTGTGTCCTAATGCAGAATGATCAGGTAATTTCTTATGCTTCACATCAGTTGTAACCTCATGATTTAAATTACCCTACACATGATTTGGAATTAGCTGCTGTTATTTTTTCTTTAAAAATTTGGAGGCATCATCTGTATGGAGTAAAATGTGAAATATATACTGACCAAAAAATTTTGAAGTATATATTCACTTAGAAATAATTGAACATGAGACAAAGGAGATGACTGGAATTAATCAAGGATTATGATTACACGATTCATTACCATCCAGGAAAGGCAAATAAAGTGGCAGATGCTTTGAGTCGAAAAAGCAATGCTATATTAAACATGTTACGTTTGAACAAGATCCTTTGATTAACGATTTGATGAACTTTGGCATATAAGTTTTTCATGTAGGAAATTCCTCTGTTTTGTTTTAGGTGTTAGTGAAATCATCTCTATCAGACAAAATTAATAAAGCATATAAGGAAGACAATGAGTTGTAGAAAAAGGTAGAGTTGGTTCAGAAGGGTATGTTTCTTGAATTTAACATTGATAATGATTGTATTTTGAGATTTGAGAAGATATTATGTGTGACTTGTGATTCATAGTTGAAGAATGAGTTGTTATGTGAAGCTCATAGTTCTCCATTTTGAGTTCATCCTGGCAGTATTAAGATGTACAGAGATGTTTGAGAGTATTACTGGTGGGATGGAATGAAAAGACATATTGTTGACTTTACTGTGAAGTGTTTGACTTGTTAACAGGTTAAAGCATATTGGCAATTACCAAAAGGGATGGTTCAACCTTTACCAGTGCCAGAGTGGAAATAAGAAAATATATCCATGGAATTCGTTGTGTTATTACCAAAGACATCTTGAGGTAATAATGAAATCTGGGTTATTGTTGATCGATTGACTAAATCTGCTCATTTTCTTTTTATTTGAGATACTTTGTCTCTAGATCAACTTTCTCGATTGTATATTAAAGAGATAGTCAGGTTACACGGAGTTCCCCTCTCTATTGTATCTAATCGTGATCCTAGGTTTACTTATAACTTTTGGAAAGACCTTTAGAAGTCTTTGGATACTGAATTAAATTTTAGTACAACTTTTCATCCTCAATCATATGGGCAGTCAGAACGAACAATTCAGACTTTGGAAGATATACTACGTGCTTCTTCAATGGATTACTAGGGAAGTTGGGACCAACATCTTTCTTTGGTTGAGTTTTCTTATAATAACAGTTTTCATTCTAGTATGCAGATGACACAATTTGAGGCATTATATGGAAAGCAGTGTAAAACTCTAGATTTTTGGGATGAAGTAGGTGAAAGGAAACTGATGGGACTAGAATTGCTAGAAGAGATGACATAAAAAGTTTAGTTGATTTAGAATCACATGAGAACAGTTCAGAGCAGGCAGAAAAGTTATGTAGATAATGGGAGGAAGGATCTTTCTTTTGAGGTAGGTGATTATGTCTTTCTCAAAGTTTCTCCATGGAAAAGTGTGATGCGTTTTGGTAAGAAGGGAAAGATGAGTGCGAGGTTCATTAGACCCTATGAAATCCTGGAGAAAGTTACATCAGTTGACTACGTAGTTTCTTTACCTCCAAGTTTATCCCAGGTACACAATGTTTTTCATGTTTCAATGTTGAGAAATTATATGTCAGATCTATCTCATGTTTTGAGTCCAGAGGTAGTTCAGTTGGAAGATAATCTTTCTTATAAGGAACAACCAGTCCAGGTTCCTGACTAAAGAGAGTAAGTGTTGCGGAATAATGTAATTCATTAGTTAAAGGTTTTGTGGAAAAACCATATGGTTGAAGAGACAACGTGAGAATCTGAGAATGCTATGAGGGATAAATACCCCCACTTATTTGATAAGTGAATAAAAATTGCAAGGACGCAATTTCCAAAAGGGGGGAAGGATGTAACATCCCAGGTAAATAAAGAATATGATGTTTTTATATTTATTAATATTTGTGAAATAAATATTAATTTTACTCTAAAGGGGATGCTATGTTTGATGGCATACCTGACACACAACAATTGGTTTCTTCGAAATCTTATGTTGCACACAAGGATGAGTCATACTGAGAAAAATAATTATAATATAATATTATTATTTTAAATGGTAGTTAACGCCTAGCCATTTTGTTAGAAAGAATGAACAAAACTAACCATATTATGATTAGAAATGTTTGTTAAATTCTTTTACATTTATATAATAAAATTTAGAGGCTTAAAATGAGAATGAATCCAATTTTTAGCATAAATACTCTAATATTTTTTAAAAGGTAGTTTTACCACCTTTTGATGACAAACCCCTTTTAAATCTAGTTTTTGTCACTTTTATATGTTCTATTTGAAAAAAATAAACTTCTTCTTTAGAATAGAGACATCAAAATTTACTTTGGGTAAAATTTTGATATTTTTTTGATAAAGTTCATTTTTAATGAATAGTGAAAAATACTACATTTTAAGTCAAAACTATCTTTTCATCTGATTTATTTATATAGTTAAATTGTACTTTTAATTGTTTTTAAAGTGTAATTGGATTATATTTTTAAAATTTAATCCAATTTTGGTCATTGGAAGTAATTTCACTTTGAAATTGGACATAAACAACTGTCAATCTTTTGATAGTTATTATTTCTTAAAAACACGCTTTTTAGTTTTGAGAACGGGAATTAATTTTAAATTAATTTCTGCAACTTTTGTGTTTTGAATTTAGAAAAATGGATTCCATATTTGTAATCAGGAGGTCCAAATTGTGTAAATAGTTAACTTTTATTTTTAGACATTATGAATAGTAAATTCATTAAATATTTTATTTATCACGATTAAAGGGAAAATCTGGTAAATAAAGGTAAAGAATAATATTATAATAATATTAAATTACCCTAACACATGTCCTAACCCTATTGGATGATACATGTCTGACCATGGGCTTCCTTGGGTTGATTTTGGGACCCCATGGAGCCACTTGTATGTGAAAATGATATTTTATAAAAATTAATTTAAAGTTAAGAAAAACGTAACATAAAAATATATCTTTTAGTAAAATATTTTTTATATGGGGTTATATAAGTTATATTTTAGACTATAAATATTTATTAGAAATTTAAAAATATTTCCCACATCATGGTATTTTATTTATAATTTTTAGACAATAAATAAATAAATTTATTTATGACACAATGATGATGTAATGATTACCTCATTAGTGAATGTTTTAAATAAATGAGATTATAAATATTAAAATAAATTTATTTTGAAACTTTTTATACTATCCATGAATTTTATAGATAACTATGACTTGTTATATTTGAATTAATGAAGTTTGTTCGAATTTATCAAGTTGTTATGGAGTTTTAAAAAGTCATGATATGAATAGTATAAAAATTGACATAAATGAGTTTTTAAATCAATTAATATTTTATTAAATGATAAAATTGTCCTAAAAATCTAATATTTTTCCAAATGACATATATAATGTTACAAATGTTATTAATGATCCATTTTGGGTCGTTTTTCATTTTATAGTAAATATATTAACCATATATTATGAATATACAAGAAGACATGGTAAAAGTTAAATAAGTTAACAAAGGGTTAAATAAAAAGGATAAGGATAAAAAATTATTGAAAACCTGTGCAATTCTCATTGGATGATTTTATTTTTACTTATATTCATCTTATCTTCAAATTTAATGAGTTTAGGACCTTTTGAAACCGAAAATCATTTTATAATAAAATAATACTTTCAAACTTTCCTAAAGAGCCCCTCCCCCTCTTATAAAAGGTCACCACCTCTAACCCATTACTCACACCTCTCAAGCCCCTTGTCTCATCCAAAATATGCTCCAATAATCTCCCAACACCCCCCTCTTCCACCTAGAATCCTTACTTTGGGTAGAAGGTAATTCAATAAAGCCTTTTAGTTCAAACCAAAGGGAGTTACCCAATTTAAAGGTAACGTCTTCTCTCAAGTTCTTTTCTTTTATTTTCCTTCTCTACCCCCATAAAATCTCTTTATTCCATTCTTTTATGAAAACACAAATATCTTCAATATACTAGAATGTTTTTATGAGAAATATTTGAACAACACTTCCACACACCTCCATCTAATGGATACGAAAATACTGTTTCTGTGGACGACGAACTACTACCTCACGAAACGATGATTGTTAAAATATCTCCTATCGCCTCCATGGTGGCCATTATAATAGAACTATATTTATATATGATATATATTATATTTATATTGTCTCTATGATTTTTTATTTTTCATTTATATCATACCTTTATGGTTTCCATAATGGGTAAATACGGTAATTGCATTTGAGGAATTGCGGACTACCGCCCCCTCAAAGTGATATAACTCATTCATTCCATACATGGAATGAATAAATTATGATGTTAATAAAAATTATATATGATATTATATTGAAATAATAATATACCTATGTATCATTTGGTTTTCATTCCTTTAAAAATGAAAAAATGAAACGAAAGTAGCATTCATGCATACGTACGTATTACCGTCTCCATGAACAATGCATTTCATTTTCATATATACAAATAATTTGGACTACTCTAAATACATATATACTAGATATATATGATATATATGATATCTAAATCATGAATATTATTTTGGAGATAATGGAATTTTGACCACATGGACAATTTGTAATTATAAGAAGTTCATTTTTGACTCAAGTACCAAATATCGACAAAATGACCATTATTAAATCAAATGATTATGTAATGTTTATAACATGGTAATAAGTGATATAAAAGGAATAATAAACTTGAAAAAGGTTCTGAATCAAGTATAAATTAAATTTAGTTTATTATTCAGGAGATTAAAGAACAAACGAGTCAAGTCGGACATGAGGTAAGGGAGCTTCTTAACCCAATTTCCATTATTTGGGTTAATCTTCTAATTCTTTATTATGTCATGCTATGATTATGTGAGAAATAAATATTTATATCTTGTATTGTATTTATACTTTCTTTATTTTTACTTAGAGTTAATACACATAATCGATATATTTTATGATCTTTTTAAGGGAACCTTTCATCCTCCTCTTTTAGTCAAAGACTTCTTTATGTTATGTATTTTAATTTCCATTTTCTTATGTTTGGATATATTCTTATATATCCTTATTGCTGTACATTTTATTTCCAAGTTATGAGAGACCCTTTTCTCTCCCATCAAATCATTTTATGAATTTTAATGTGACGTCGTTAGGCTACCAAATTTTCGCAAGGGACTTCGTCTCAATCACCTTTCATTGAGGCATACTTTGATTTACACACAACTTTCCTTTATATGGTGTATAAACCCCTTTGAATTTTAATTTCATTCAAAGGGAATCTTTTTCTATAAAGTGTTTTACTAAATGACAAAAATGAATGTTTCTTTTTAACCTACGCGGTAACAATGACCTTTCCACCACCGTGAGTATTATTTGATCTTTGACATCCTTAATAATCCGTAGTGTTTTTAAAAAGTAAAATAAATACCATATACTCTTTTTATGTATTTTGGTATTGAAAATGGTTTTGAGAATCGATTGATTATGTCAATATAATGAAATTTTATTACAATATGGAAATGTTATCTTTCCTTTATACTTTTTCATGTGTTATGATTATGTTATGGTTCTTGGACATTGTTTACGTATACAGGTGGTTCCGTGATAAACCTAGGGTGGGTGAGCTCGAGATAGTTCTCCAATTCATTGGGTAACATGATAGAGGTAAACGCTAATATTTCTCCTAAGAGATTTAGGGAATATACTATGATGAATATTCCAAACGTAACTCCCTATGTAGCTATGAAATCTATAATGTAAGTTTGATATGGATTCCACAAGTTACCTTTATGATTTATGATTTCTATGTATTATTCATAAATCTTATGATTTCATGAGGTATGTTAAAAAGCTTATGTTTTGTGTGTATTGATGGACTAATGATTTCTTTCTTTATTTTATAACCCTTACTGAGATTTTTATGCTCATCCAAAGTCTTTGAAATGTTTTTCACAGGGTATAAGGCAGGGTAAGAGAAAGGAAAAATTCAAGAAGATTTATATCAAGAAAAGAATTCTTGTTTTATTTTAAGAGTTTTTATTTTATGTAAAAATGGATACTGAGTAGAAGTGTCTACTTTGTAATATTTGAGATATAATGTAATAGTTATGGCCTAATTCTATAAAACTCTAAACCTGAAAAGATCCTGAATGTGAATTATTAACTTAATTCAAGATTATGTAATGTTTAAGGCCCGGGCCTTACACTGAAATTTTTCGAACTTGTTTTTTTCAATACCTTACTAGCATATATACTTTGACTTGGTATAATCAAACCATTAGATCTACCTCAATTGATCTTGTTCCTAGAACACAAATTTCTACTTTAATTCAATCTCTTGAGAGTTTTTTTCATTATATTCTTAACTAATTATAAGACCAATAGTTATTTCCATGCGTTATCAATCATATTTTACTTGAAAAAAAGCGTCACTCTCACTATCCTCTTGTTGAAATTTGTAAAAAATTCATTCTAAACGAATAATCTATGATATTTAATACTTACTTAACTAAAAAAATGGGTTTCAATAACTTACACCCCTTATTGGAATTCTATGGTGTCACCATCCCTTTTTGTTTGCATCATATAGACACTTTACAAGATTGGTGGTCTTAATATCCAATGCCATAAAAAATAATCATATAAAGTAGCTATTATAAGTAAAATTCTAATGGATTTAGGCACAAAGACTTGGTATAACTAATCGATCCTTATTGGAACCACTCTTGTACCACCCAGGTAATGTTTCTCTTGAATACCACCACAATATCAAGATTTAAAGCATTCAAAATACTAAGAAAATATATATTGATACATGGAATCCATTATTTAATTTTAATTGAACCTGTAAATATTATCTTGTTGTCATTTACTTCTTATAGGATTCATTATTCTTAGTGAATAATGTATCACCTGCCTTAATGAATGTAAAACAATTACCATGGTTTTTTCCTTATGAAATAAGTATATTTGGAATATTTCTTTCCCTTAAGGTCTTGCGAAACTTGTTCCTATGCCAACTAATTGTGTATTTACAACATTGAATAAATCCAAGTCAATCATTTTACCACTATCTCAAATAGATATGTGCATCCTTTTTATAGAAATATAGTCTATCACTTGAGTATATATTTTCTATCATAGGGATTTTTTTAATATCCTCAGAAACCTTTAGGATAATTACTTTAGATGCACATTGTGTTTTGATTGATGTAAGTTTTTTTATATCTATTAACAAAAACTTTGAATCTAAATATATTTCATTGCGACATGATTGATTTATATCATACCATAGCTCATATGATATCCATTTTTCATTATAGTTGGTATGTTTTTATGGGATAATGCTTCAATTTTCGAATCATTTCTTGAAAATAATAGAAGTTTCTATAATTTATATAAATCTAAACATTGAAGCCCTTTTTACTTACATCTTGAATATGATGTGTATAAGGAAAATTAGATTTATGAATTACTCTATACAAAATTTTATTGATCAATTTTTTCATGTAAGACTCATCATCGATCTTCCTTACTTACATCGCGACTTTGATGTGAATAAGGAAATGTGAGTTTAGGAAAAAATCCACTCTACATTTTATGATTGATAAATGCTTGGTCAAGATATGATTCAGCACATGGGATTGAAGAAACTCATATCTTCTAACCATGAATATTTCTTAATTCACTTTTATATTCCTTAACACACTTAAATAAATCTTATGAAGTATATGAATATACCTCTAGCTTAACCTTGTAATAGTTCACGCCCTCCAACTGAGTTAATTCCAAAATATTTGTGGCTTACCATTATGTCTCAAGGTTTCTTTGTCCAAATCTAAATAAGTGAATATGTTGATAATACCTAATACATTTAGCTTCTAAGTGTCTAAAACTATATTGGGTATATCCATGAAAATTAATTTATGTTATACTTGACAAATAATTATCTTGCCGAAACTAGGTATTATAGTCTTACATTTTATATTCATAATGTATTTCCATTTTCTCATGCATTACTTAACTATTAGTTATGTATGAAATACCATAATCAACATTAATTCATAAATGTTTTGGTATCATTCAACACACAATTATATTTTTATAAGAACCATTCACTTGGAAATAAAATTGTGTGCTTCTCACCACTGATGTAGGTATCTCCCTTCCTTGACAACTTTGAGAACACACTTTGAATTTTAGTAATGTTCCTTGAATTCCTTGGTCCTTATATTTGGAAAAAATATGTAAGGACATATTTTATCCAACACACAAGGAGTAGAAAAGTAAATATTACATTTATCGATGAATATACTTGAAGTAGATGTTCATGATTCCTTATTATTTAATTTATTGTAGTTTCTATTCCTGTTACCCATATTTCCACATGTGAAGAAAATATCCTCCTATCCAATGCTCTCCCCCTTTATCTTTTGTATCTTAGAAAGATGTTTTGAAGGTGCCTTTAGTAGTGTACTTACAACCAACCTTTTTTCCATGTATCTTTATTTGTTCAACTTAAGAATTAAAGATTTAACTTTATTTAAATTATCATCTTTTTAGTGGACCTATCCCAAAATATATTGAAGCGGTTTCTCCAAACTATTCATTTTATAACCCTCAATGAAACTGAAGAAACTATGTGGTATGGATGAGTGAATGAGATGAAGTAAAAGTTATTTATTTGAATTTCAACCCAATTATTCTAGTTTCTCAATTTAATTTATCATCCTGAGTACATGAGGGCCAACTTGAGTTCCATATGTCAATATTTACATGATCAGTTTGATCATTATCTCATTGATTTATCATTTTACTTTCTCCTCGAAAACTTCTTAAAGATGAGACAACATGGTATATACATCCATATCGTTAAATTTTATTTGAAATCCTTTGGACATTGATGTTCTCATTATGATATAAGCATAAAATGTGTCCTCCATGAGTCTTCTAAAATCATATTTCTCATCCTCACTTACTTTTTGAAGAGGATGTTCAGGAATTGGGGACTCCAATACATATAATTTCCTTTCATATCGTAGTACTATGTACAAGATCCTGTACCAATCTCCTAAATTTATGCCAGTTAGGACATTTTCTTTTTCAAATTTGGATCGTGGTGCATCTATGGTATCCTTTTCCATTTTATAAAAAAAAATATAATCATATTAGTACATTTTATATTAATTACCAATTATATATTATTTATTAAATCATTAAAATTTCACCCACTATTTTATCGAACCCTAGTAGCTCTTACTACTAGATTTAGAATATCTAGTCACTAGAGTATTATAGTGGAAAATATCCTTGAAACCTCCCTTAATAGTCCAAGTTATGGCTACACCATGACTTAGAGAGTTTCAAGGTATGAATTTTACTGAAAAAATGCATTAACTCACAACTACTAGAATTACTAAGTGAATTATGAGATTTTATAAATCATGAAATTGATTTACTCAACTCTTTTCCTCTAAAGTGGAAACAAGATGATATGAATAATTATTTGTTGTCATTATTAGTTAAGTCAACCCATTTGTTTCATAAGAACTCCCCATTAGTAGGATACACCATTAACTATGACTTAAAAACACCTCATGCATCTGGTTTTGTTCAAATTCAAATGATGAAGGCGTTATGAATTAATATATTTTTAAGGGTTTTTATTATTTCTCAACAAATAAAATCATTTTCTATCTGATATGTATATACTATGTGAGCACACTCATAACTAACTATGCCTTAAATAAAAAAATATTCATCTCATCATAATTTGATTTATTATATGTATGATCTATTTATTATTTTATACAGCTGTATAAACTTGCATATTCACACATATAATAAAAAATGCATAAATTAAATAAAAAAAGCAACTGATCTTGAGAATTTTGTATTGGTTGAACCATTTATTCTAAATGGATCAACCATGACACTACGTGTATAATACCCAAGTCATCTCTGACTCGTGTCGCTACTTGCACCTTGGTCCAATGTATCACCATCTCATCTGAAATACCACCTCATCTCGATGTAGTTCACATCTTACAAAGTACTCATCATAATACATAAATACTCATACACAAGCGAGGAGGTATTGGGAATTAATTATAAGGACCAAACCTTAAAACATTACATAATCTTGAATTAAATGAATAATTCACATTGAGGATCTTTTCAAGTTTAGAGTTTTAGAGAATTAGGACATAACTATTACATCTCAATGATTACAAAGTAGACATATCTACTCAGTTTTCATTTTTTTTCACAAAATAAAAGCTCTTGAACAAAAGAGTCATGTCTAGTTCCATGTTTTAGACAACATGACATTTCCTTGATCCCATCCTTGGCCCTATTCCACTTTATGTTATGTGAAAAACATTTCAAAAACTTGGGATGAGCATAAAAAGCTCAGTAAGGGATATAAAAATATGGAAAGAAAACATTATTCCATGTATATATAAGAATCAATGAAATCATACTTTACTCATAAAACATAAGCACTTTAACATACCTCATGAAATCATAAGATTTATGAATAACTCATATAAATCATAAGACATAAAGGTAACTTGAGGCGTTCATAAAATTCTTACATAGGGAGTAACCCTCATGGTTACATTTAGAATACCCATCATAGTATTCCCTAAATCTATTTGGAGAAACCTCAGCATTTAACTCCTTCGCATTATCCAATGCATTGGAGAGCTATCTCAGGCTCACCCGCCCTAGGTTTTTCATGGAACCACCCGTATACATAACAATTCCCAATAACCATAACATATTCATAACACATAAAATAATCATAAAGGAAAGATAACATTTCCACATTGCAATCACAGTATATCATTTCAATATATTGACATAATCAAGGCTTTATCAAACCATTTTCAAAACCATTTAAAACATTTAATAAAGAGATTTTTGAATCAAAGTGTCCCATACCACTTTGAAGATTTTAAAGGAATTAATATTTTAAAACAGTAATGTCCATATAAATAAATCCTTAAAATCATTTTGAAACATGGACATTAATAAGAAATATATAAAAGACTAAATCATTAAGATGATATTTTAGTTAAGGAGTTCTTAACAAATAGGATATGCTTTAATACAAATAATTGAGGAATAACATTTAATCAAAAAATTATAATATCATGAGAATAAAGGTATTCATGATATAATATTCCAAAGGAAAGTATATACACCATATCAAAGTGAATTGGTGCATATCAACAATGAAGTCTCAATAGAATGTACATTGAGACGAAATCCCTTATAAAGACGGTATCCTTTGATTAAGGATAAATCTATTACATAATTATGTGTGAAAAATAAGAATACAACCAATATAATTGGATATTAAGTGTGAAACAATCAGAGGTAATTCACACATATTCATAGGATGACATATTCAAGAAGTACAAGTTAAACCCAAATAATTGAAATTGGGTTAAGAAGTTCCCTAAAAAATTCGACAGCCTAACAACGTCACTTTAAAATTCAGAAAAAGAGTTGATGAGAGAGAAAATGGTATCTCATCACTTTGACATAAAATATACATCAATAAGGATATAGAATAACATATCCCAACAAAATAAGATGTAAATTAGAAGACATAACAAAAAGATGCCTTTTAAAAAGAGGAGGGCGAATGGTTCCCTTACTGATTTGGTAACTTACGAAACATACACCCCATGAAAGAAGGACCATAAAATGTTGATATAAATACCAATAAATGAAAGTATATTACTCAAAGATTAGAATAATGGGAATTACATACACCACTCAAAGGAGATAGTGACAAATTTAGCATGAATCTCACGGGAATAAAAAGTGAGATAAAAACCCCTTACCTCGTTGTAATCAATCAAGTCATATGAACAAAAGATAATAAGAACCAAATGAATCACAGAATACCATGAATATAAATATAATCATGATAATATATATATCAAATGTCATTACACAATACACCACATGCAATAAATAATTGGCGAACAATGGAAATCTCATGGAATTAAAAGTGAGATAAGAAATCCCCTTACCTCAAGTCCGACTTGTATTGTTCGTTTCTTTATATTCCTGAATAATAAACTTTGGTCAATTTATAATTGATTAAGTAATTCATTTAAATTTTATTATTAAATTAATATCACATATTATCATGTTATAATAATTAGTTAATTATGTGATTTCATATCATATGTTTTGTCGATGTTCGGTACATGAGTCAACAATGAACTTGTTTGAAGAGAATTGTCCATGTAGTTATAAGTACATCATCTCCGGAATGGTGTTCATGATTTTAATATCATATATATCCAGTATATATGTATTCAATAATATTACATAATGTTTGGAGATAAGAAATGAAATGTACTGTTCATGAAGACGGTAGGCCGTACGTACGCATGAACACTACTTTCATTCTTTGGTCATATTAATGGACTTTAAAACTAAATTAGACATAGATATATTATAATTACAGTATAATATATTTGTTATATAGGTAACATAAGTTCATTAATTACATTATTTATAAATTACATGTCTGGCATGAACGAGTCACATCACTTGAGGGGGTGATTGTCCACACTTCCTCATATGAAATTATCGCATTTTCACAACATGAAAAGTATAAAGTTATGTTTTAAATATAAAATAAATAATCATAGAGAGGACATAAATATATTATATATCATATATAAATATAGTTCCATTATAATGGACACCATTAAAGGTGTTAAAAGAAGATTGAACAATCATCGTTTTGTGAGGCAGTAATTCGCCACCCATAGAAACAGTATGTTCTTTAACCATTAGACGGAGGTGTGTATAAGTGTAGGTAGAATCCTTATCATAACAAAATCCTAGTATATTTATAATATTGGTTTTATTATGGGATCAAATAATAAGAAGATAGTAGTGAGTGAAGAAGGAAAATAAAAGAAAGAAATTTGAGAGAATACATTACCTCTAAATCGGGTAACTCTTTTTGATTTGAGGCAAAGGCTTCCTTGGAAAGACATATTCCCAAAGTGAGGCTTCTAGGAGTTATAGAGGGATGTGGAGAGATAATATGAGCAGAGTTTGGACAATACAAGGGCTTGATAGGTGTGGGTAAGGGGGTAGAGGTGGGGGCCTTTTATAAGAGGGAGGATGGTCACTTTTGGAAAGTCTTGAAATGTTACTTTATTATAAAATGATTTTCAGATTTTAAAGGTCCCAAAATGATATATTTTGAAGATAAGGTTAAAAGAGTTCTAAATCCACCCATAAAATAGGTTTTCTACAAGTGTAAGTCTTATATTTTACCTTATATTTTCATTTTATTTAAATCGTTCATTAATGAGGTAATCACTGCATCATCATGGTGTCATAAATAAATTTATTTTTTTAATGTCTAAAAATTATAAAAAAATACCATGATGTAGGAAATCTTTTTAGATTTCCAATTAATATTTATAGTATAAGAGATAATTTATGTAAACAAAATTAAAATTATTTTACTTAGGTGTTATATAGTTTGGTTATATTTTCATTTCTTTAAAAATAATATGATAAAAGGTCACTATCACACAAAAGTGATTCCATGGGGTCCCTAAGTTGGAAAAAGACATCCAATGGTCGTTCATGACACAACAAAGAGAATTTGGATACATGTTGGGGTCATTTTATATTATTATGATATTATTTTATTACCCTTAACTACCCGATTACTAATTAATCATGATAATTAAAGATAATTGCCGTCGTTACTATTCATAATGTTAAAAAACAAGAGTATTAATTACATAATTGGGAATTTCTGATTCCAAATATGGAATAAATTTTACCAAATTCCAAACATAGAAATTTCAGTAATTAATTTAAAAATAATTCCCGTTTTCAAAACCAAAGACGGGTTTTTTAAGAAGTAAAATTTATCAAAATATTGACTCGTTTTTACATCCAATTGAAAAGTGAAATTACTTCCAATGAAAAAAATTGAATTAAGTGATAAAAACATAATTCAATTACACTTTAAAACCAATTAAAAGGAAAATATAACTATATAATTAAATTAGATGAAAAATCAATTTTGAAGTAAAATGCAGTATTTTTCACTATTCATTAAAAATGAACATTTGTCAGAAAAATACCAAAAATTTATCCAAAGTAAATTTGATATTACAAATTAAAAAATGATTTAAATTTTACCAAATTCAAAACATATAAGTTTCATTAATTAATTTTATAATTAATTCCCGCTGTCAAAACAAATAGAGTGTTTTTAAGAAACAATATCTATCAAAAGATTGACACTTGTTTATGTCCAATTTCAAAGTAAAATTAATTCCAATGACCACCATTGAATTAAATGGTAAAAATATATTCTAATTAAACTTTAAAACCAATTAAAAAGATAATATAACCATATAAATAAATTAAATTAAAAGGAGGTTTTGAATTAAAATACATCATTTTTCACTATTCATAAAAAATGAACTTTATCGTAAAAATAACAAAAATTTACACAAAGTAAATTTTGATGTCCCAATTATAAATAAGGATTTTATTTTGTCAAATATAACATATAAAATTGTCAAAAAGTGGATTTAAAAAGGGTTCGCCATCAAAAGGCGGTTAATCAACCTTTTAAAGAATATTTATGCTTAAAATTGGATTTATTCGCATTTTAAGCCTCTAACATTTATTGGATAAATATAAAAATATTTAACAAACATATATAATTATTTTTAGTTAGTTCTGTTCATTCCCACCATTACAACGGCTAGGCGTTAACTACCATTTAAAATAATATTATTATATTATTAGTGTGCAACGTAAGATTTCAAAGAAACTTGTTGTTGCCTATTGGGTACGCCATCGAACATAGAATCTCCTTTAAAGTAATATTAATATTTAATTCACAAATATTAATAAATATGAAAATTTCATATTCTTTATTTAACAGGGATGTTACATCCTTCCCCCCTTTTGGGAATTGCATCCTCGCAATTTTAAAATTAGGCTCGGAAACTTTATTGAAAGCCCCACATCGGAAAATGAGTCAATTAAACTGTCACTTTAAAAGAAAGAAATAAAAGTAAAAAGGTCACCTAAGATAATAGATACTTGGATTCCATGAAAACATAGATATGGATGAGAAACAAACCATCAAGGTTTGATAGAGAGTGATAAAAAACATGATTAGGAGAAAGTTAACCACCAGAAAATCACAAACTTGTGATGGGTTAAACAATATTTAATTCCCCAGTAGGAAAAGTTAACAAACAAAGTTTTTGTTTTAAGTTACATTTCATTGAGGAGTTTTTATGAGCTTAACTAAAACATAATAAAACATACTTACTTGTCATATAGACTTTCAACTTTTACTAGATTTCTAACACAAACTCATATTTTCTCCAAAAGATGAGTATTTAGGATGACTTGTTCACATTAAGAGCGCTATAATCAACTTCCTGAGAATCACCTAATCCAAAAAAGATGAACTATATATTTCCCATGTCTTTAGACCTTAACCAAAACCAAAATTGTTAGTACAAGATCAGATAATCCCTAAAAGGATAATCCTTTATAAAAAGAAATACTACTCTTAATCTCCAAAATTCAACAAAAAGAACCCAAGGTTCAAGAAAGACCATTAAATAAACAGCTATCCATAAAATTCTTCAAATTAATCCAAACTAAGATTGAAACCCAAATCTCTGAAGGATTTAATCACATTGTCTTCCAAGGTAAATCTTAACATTTATCTCCAAATAACATCAGTTACTCTTAAAGTCTCATACTGAAAATTAATTAACCTAATCACATATACTCCATGATAGGTTAATCATTTCCATAGATAACCCAAAATAAACTTATTCCTGATTCATAAGATCATCTAACTAAAAATAATTAGTCATACTAACCAGGGACTTCATGTAGTCCAGTTGTAGGCGATAAATACCAGTCACACTTTGGTTGTGGGTTCGATTCCCGCAGCTTCGTCCGATGCAACGGGTTGTCACACGGTTTTCATGTAGTCCTGTTTCAAAAAATACATAATTTTATAACATTCCCAAAAAAGTGATAAATTCATCAAAAATAACCATAACATATTTTAACCACAAAGGTTATCTAATAACTTTCTTTTTGCATCCCAAAGTGTAATAACCTGTAATTGCCTCAAATTCAAGGATCATATAAACCAAAATTGTTCTTTATAACTATATCCACAAAAGAAAAGATAATTATTCCTTGAATAAAATTTTCATATATCAAACATCAGGGTTACACATACTATAAAAAGTATTCTAATGTAATCCCATCATCAAAAGAGCCTTAATAATTTTAGGAATTTCACCATCCTAAAATATACCATAACTCTTGAATCCCTTATATGTTGACTTCTTACTCATTCAACATTCTTCTTGACCTATTAACCATTCCTTTACAACTTATTCTTAAATACTTCTTTCCTACAAACAAAATCATGAATCATATCCTAAGATTTCAATAATAGGAAAACATATGTTAAGTAATAATCCATACCTTTCATTGGTCATTGTCATTTTCTTCATCCTCAATCAGAATGGCATTAGGTATTGGTAAAAGAATATTTGTACGATCCTGGCGATCATTCCTGGAACTTCTTCGCAGGACATGTGTTTGCATAATTACCATGCACTCCACATTTAAAACATTCAATTGATCATTTAGTAAGAAATTCTTTCCCTTTCCTAGAGTCAACTTGATGATTCCTTTTTTCCATGGAAGGTTCTTTCTTTATGACCTTTATTTCCACATCTATAGTATGTTTCTGTCCCTTTGAAACATTTTCCTATGTGTTTCTTTCCACATCTTTGACACATAGGTTTTTGAACATTCTTACCTTTATGATTATTACCTAAACTTCTGTAGGGATTTGTTTCTTTCATATATGATGCCTTATAAAAATCACTAAGGTTAAGGTGGTCAATCATGACTCTAGATAGTTGGTTGAGAATAACCACAAGAGTTCTCATTGCATCTCCCATATCATTCAGTTGCTCGTTTAGAAAACCATCACAGTTTTCTTCACATCCACTGTTACTTTGGTGCCTGCTAGATCTATCCATTTACTAAAACCAAAAAGGTCAGTGTGATTATATCAGTAAAATCATCATATAATATCTTATTAGGAGGGTAAATACTAAGATATACTTATTCATGTTATCTTAAACTCATTCACCTTATAAAAAATAACTACGAATCTTTCTAAAATCCTAACCATTATGGTAATGTCACTTGTGCTTAAAGAATACCATAACCTCTAAAGTTATCTAAACCTCCCTTTGATACCAACTACAAGGACCCGACCTTAAAAAATTACATAATCTTGAATTAAATGAATAATTCACATTGAGGATCTTTTCAGGTTTAGAGTTTTAGAGAATTAGGACATAAATATTACATCTCAATGATTACAAAGTATACACATCTACTCAGTTTCCATTTTTTTTCACAAAATAAAAACTCTTGAACAAAAGAGTCATGTCTAGTTCCATGTTTTAGAAAGCATGACATTTTCTTGATCCCATCCTTGACCCTCTTCCACTTTATGTCATGTGAAAACCATTTCAAAAACTTAGGATGAGCATAAAAAGCTCAGAAAGGGATATATAAAAACATGGAAAGAAAACATTAGTCCATGTATACATAAGAATCAATGAAATCCTACTTTACTCATAAAACATAAGCACTTTAACATACCACATGAAATCATAATATTTATGAATAACTCATATAAATAATAAGACATAAAGGTAACTTGAGGCATTCATAAAATTATTACATAGGGAGGAACCCTCATGGTTACGTTTGGAATACCCATCACAGTATTCCCTAAACCTCTTTGGAGAAACCTCAACGTTTAACTCCTTCACGGTACCCAATGCATTGGAGAGTTATCTCGGGCTCACCCGCCCTAGGTTTGTCACGGAACCACCCGTATACGTAACAATTCCCAATAACCATAACATATTCACAACACATAAAATGATCATAAAGGAAAGATAACATTTCTACATTGAAATCATAGTATATCATTTCAATATATTGACATAATCAATGCTTTATCAAACCATTTTCAAAACCATTTAAAACATTTAATAAAGAGATTTTTGAATCAAAGTGTCCCATACCACTTTGAAGATTTTAAAGGAATTAATATTTTAAAATAGTAATGTCTATATAAATAAATCCTTAAAACCATTTTGAAACATGGACATTAATAAGAAATATATAGAAGATTAAATCATTAAGACGATATTTTAGTTAAGGAGTTCTTAACAAATAGAAGATGCTTAAATACAAATAATTGAGGAATAGAACTTAATAAAAACTTTATAATATCATGAGAATAAAGGTATTCATGATATAATATGCAAAAGGAAAGTATATACACCATATCAAAGTGAATTGGCGCATATCAACAATGAAGTCTCAATGGAATGTAAATTGAGACGAAATCCATTATAAAGACAGTATCATTTGATTAAGGATAAATCTATTACATAATTACGTGTGACAAATAATAATACACCAAATATAATTGGATATTAAGTGTGAAAAAATCATAGGTAATTCACACATATTCATAGGATGACATATTCAAGAAGTACAAGTTTAACCCAAATAATTGAAATTGGGTTAAGAAGTTCCCTAAAAATTTCGACAGCCAAACGACGTCACTTTAAAATTCAGAAAAAGAGTTGATGAGAGAGAAAATGGTATCTCATCACTTGGATATAAAATATACATCAATAAGGATATAGAATAACATATCCCAACAAGATAATATGTGAATTAGAAGACATAACAAAAAGAATTCTTTTAAAAAGAGGAGGGCGAATGGTTCCCTTACCAATTTGGTAACTTATGAAACAAACACTCCATGAAAGAAGGACCATACAATGTTGATGTAAATACCCATAAATGAAAGTATATTACACAAAGAGTAGAAAAAATGGCAGTACATACACCATTCAAAGGAGATAATGACAAATATAGCATGAATCTCACGGGAATAAAAAGTGAGATAAAAACCCCTTACCTCATTGTAATCAATCAAGTCGTATGACCAAAAGATAATAAGAACCAAATGAATCACAGAATACCATGAATATAAATAGAATAATGATAATATATATATCAAATGGCAGTACACAATACACCACATGCAATAAATAATTGGCGAATAATGAAAATATCATGGAATTAAAAGTGAGATAAGAAATCCCCTTACCTCAAGTCCGACTTGTCTTGTTCGTTTCCTTATATTCCTGAATAATAAACTTTGGTCAATTTATAATTGCTTAAGGACTTCCTTTAAATTTTATTATTCAATTCATATCACATATTATCATGTTATAAAAATTAGTTAATTATGTGAGTTCATATCATACGTTTTGTCGATGTTTAGTACATGAGTCAACAATGAACTTGTTTAAAGAGAATTGTCCATGTAGTTATAAGTACATCATCTACGGAATGGTGTTCATGATTTAAATATCATATATATCTAGTATATATGTATTCAATAATATTCCATAATGTTTGGAGATAAGAAATGAAATGTACCGTTCATGGAGACGGTAGGCCGTACATACATATGAACACTACTTTCATTTTTTTGTCATATTAATGGACTTTAAAAATAAATTAGACATAGATATATTATAATTATAGTGTAATATATATTTTATATAGGTAACATAAGTTTATTAATTACATTCTTTATAAATTCCATGTTTGGAATGAACGAGTCACATCACTTGAGGGGGCGGTTGTCCACACTTCCTGTAAGGCCCCAGCCTTAAACCTAACTTAATCTTGAGTTATTACAAGATTACACATTGAGGATCTTTTCGGGTTTAGAGTTTTAGAGAATTAGATCATAAAACTTGCATTACATTCCACATATAAACAAAGTGGTTACATAAAGATAGTATTCTTCATTCCCATCAATGGAAACATATTGAAAATAAAACATGGATTCTTTCTTGACACTTCCTTGACACTATCATCTTATCATGTACCTTTCCCGTGACCTGTGAAAAACATTTCAAAAAAACTTGGGATGAGCATAAAAAGCTCAGTATGGGTTATATATAAAAAAAACAAGGAAAGGAAACATGAGTTCATATATACATAAGAATGAAATCATACTTTTCCCATAAAACATAGGCACTTTAACATACCTCATAAAATCATGAACAAATCATAGAAATCATAAGACATAAAGGTAACATGAGGCATTCATAACATTCTTACGTAGGTAGTAACCCTCTTGGTTACGTTTGGAATACCCATCATAGTATATTCCCTAAATCTCTTCAGAGAAACCTTAACGTTTCACTCCTTCGCGTTACCCAATGCATTGGAGAGCTATATCGGGCTCACCCGCCCTTAGTTTATCACGGAACCACCCATTTTCATAACAATGCCCAAGAACCATAACATAAACGGTTCACATAAAACATGCATAAAGGAAACATAACATTTTCACATTTCAATCACAATATAATATTTTAGTATATTGAAATAATGAATCCGTTCAAAAAGAAACCATTTCCAAAACCATTTAAAACATTTAATAAGGAGATTTTTGAATCAAAGTGTCCCATACCACCTTGAATATTTTAACATTTTAAACCATTAATATCCATATAAATAAATCCTTAAAACCATTTTGAAAACATGGATATTAATAAGAACAAATCATTAAAAAATTTAAAGCGATATTTTGGTTAAAGGGTTTTTACCAAAATTAGAGACACTTGAATACAATAATTGAGGAATAAAATTTAATCAGAACTTTATAATATCATGAGAATAAATGGATTCATGATATAATATTCCAAAGGACAGTATATACACCATATAAGAGTGAATTGGTGCATAACAACAATGAAGTCTCAATAGAGATGTAAAATGTGATGAAATCCCTTATAAAGAAGGTATCCTTAAATTAAGGATAAATCAATCTCAAAATTATGTGTGACAAATATAAATACACCCAATATAATTGTATATTAAGTGTAAAACAATAAAAGTTCATTAACACATATTCAAAGGATGACATATTCAATAACAACATATTGAACCCAAAGAAATCGAAATTGGGTTAAAAAGTTCCCTTGGTAAAATTCGACAGCCTAACGGCGTCACTTCAAAAATTCAGAAAATGAGTTGATGAGAGATAAAAAGGGAATCTCATCACTTGGAAATAAAATTTACATCAATCAGGATATATAAGAACATATCCCAACATAATAGTATGTGAATTAAAAGACATAACAAACGAAGTCTTTTAAAATGAGGAGGGTGAAAGGTTCCCTTACCGACTTGGGTAACTTTCGAAAAGTACACCCCATTGAAGAAGTGTCATACAATGAATATGTAAATACCCATAAATGGAATTATATTACAAAAGGAGTGTAATAATGGGCAGTACATAAACCACTCAAAGTAAATTGTGGCAAATGTAGCATAAATCTCACGGGAATAAAAGTGAGATGAAAGATCTCTTACGAAAACTCGGCAGCCTAACGACGCCATATAAAACTTCCAAAATGGATTGATGAGAGGAAATAGGGTCTCTCATCATATCAACATAAATTTTACAGAAATAGGAATACAAAAGAACATCCCCTAATATAACAAAAATTAGCTTAAAAGAAGTGACATAAATGAGAGTACTTAAAATGAAAGAGAGAGGTTAGATCTCTTATGAAAACTCGACAGCCTAACGGCGCCACTCAAAACTTACAAAATGGATTGATGAGAGGAAATAGGGTCTCTCATCATATGAACATAATAATTACAGTAGGAGTAATATAAAAGAACATCCAAATCATACGAAAGATGAGCTTAAAAGGAATGACATAAAAGAGTGTACTTAAAAAGAAAGAGTGGAGTAGGATCCCTTACCTCGGGTCCGATTTGACTCGATCGTTCTTTAATCTCCTGAATAATAAACTTGAGTTAATATCTACTTACTTAAGAACCTTTTTCAAGTTCATTATTCCTTTTATACCATTTTATGAACATCATGTAATCATTTAAGTTAATAATGTTCATTTTGTCGGTATTTGGTTCTTAAGTCAAAAATAGACTTCTTACACTTACATGTTGTTAATTTGGTCAAAGGTTCGTTATATCCATAATTATATTAATGATTTGGATAACATATATATCATATATATTCATCATATACATGTATTTATAATATTACATCACATTTAGAGGTAAGAAATGAAATGCACCGTTCATGGAGACGGTAAGCCGTACGTACGCATGAACGCTACTTCCATTTCTATTTCGTATTTTATGGAATGGAATAATAATGATATAAGAGTATATTATAATTAAAGTATAATAACATATATAATATCATTAAATTTATCCTTTACACATCCCACATATGGTATTAACGAATCAAATCACTTTCAGGGGGCGGTAGTCCGCACTTCCTAAAATGAAGATATCGTGTTTACCCATAATGGAAACAATAATGGTATGCCATAAATGAAAAATACAGAAGATTAAGGAAATAATAAACATATTATATATCATATATAAAAATAGTGACATCATAATGGCCACCTTTGAAGGTGTTAAATGAGTATTGAACAATCAACGTTTCGGGAGGCAAAATTCCGCCATCCACGGAAACCGTATGTTCTTTAACCATTTGATGTAGTTGTGTGAGAGTGTAGATCGAATAAATCTTATAAAAACATCCTAGTATATTTAAGATACTGGTTTTGTTACAAAATAAGTAAATAAAAAAGAGTTTAGGGGGTTGGAGAAGCAAAATAAAACAAATGAACATGAGAGAATGGGTTACCTTTAAAAGTGTAACTCCTTTTGATTTGAGCCTAAAGGCTTACTTTGAAAGGATTATTCCCAAAGGGAATCCTCTAGGATGAGGAGAGGGATATGGAGAGAGTAAATGGGCAGGGTATGGCCGATCCAAAGGCTTGAGGAGTGTGTGAAATGAGGTAGAGGTGGGGGCCTTTTATAAGAGGAGAGGAGGGGCACTTTTGGAAATCATGAAACTATTATATTATTTTCAAAAGTGTTTCGAATTTATAAGGTCCCACATTGATATATTTCGAATATAAGATGATAAGTATTTGAAATATTCCCATCCAATAGTTTTTGGACAAGTGTAGGTCTTAGATTTTATATTATCGTTTCATTTTATTTAAACTATTCATTAATGAGGTCATCGTTGCATCATCATGATGTCGTAATTAAATTAATTTATTTAATATCTAAAAATTATAAAAAAAACACTATGATGTAGGAAATATTTTTAGATTTCTAATGAATATTTATAGTCAAAATTTGGACTTGTGTAACTCCACTTAAAAACTGTTTTAGTAAAACAACTCATGTTTGTGTCAATTTAATTTTAACATTAAATAAATATATATTAATGTCATTTTCCAACCAAAGTGGCTCCATGGGGTCCCCAAGTTGACCCATGGGTTGTCTTGGTCGGCCATGACTCATCCAATAGGAGTAGGACAAGTGTAATGGTGTTTTCTTATTTTTGTAATATCATTTTTACCTTAAATTACACTAATTACCCCTAATCGCGATTAATGAAAAAAAGTTATTATTCACTAAAAAATTATTTTCATCCCATTGAACCAAATTTTACATACTAATGAAAACCATGTATGTCGGATTTTCAAAATTAAACACACATTAGTGGTAAACTTTCATTTAACTGAAAAATCAGTTTGCTTGATTACCACTTAGTGGTTTCACTATTCATCAAAAATTGGAGTTTTTTAGAAAATTACCAAAAATTCACCCTAAGCTATATTTGATATTCCAAATTCAAAAATGATGTTTATATTACCTAATTCAAATAATATAAGTAGAATTAATTAATTTAATAATTAACTTCCGTTGTCAAAACAAATAGCGTGTTTTTAAGAAACAATTAGTATCAAAAGATTGATACTAGTTTAAGTCCGATTTAAAAGTGAAATTAATTCCAACGACCACTATTGGATTTAATGGTAAAAATATTTTCTAATTTAACTTTAAAACCAATTCAAAAGATTATCTAATCATATAAATAAATTAGATTAAAAATAGGTTTTGAATTAAAACACAACATTTTACACTATTCATTAAAAAATGAACTTTATCGGAAAAATACCAAAAAAAATACACAAAGTAAAATTTGATGTCCCGATTCTAAAGAAGAGTTTTATTTGGTCCAAAAGAATGTATAAGAGTGATCAAAACTATATTTAATGACAGTTCTCCATCAAAAGGTGATAAGTGAACCTTTAGTGAAAACTAGGGCATATACACCTAAAATTGAATTCTTTCCGTATTTTAAGCCTTTAGATTTTATTGGATAAATGTAAAAACATTAAAAAACATATATAATAATATTTTATTTGTTTCTATCCATTCCCACCAATACAACGGCTACATGTTAACTACCATTTAAAATAATATTATTTTATTATTAGAGTGCAACGTAAGATTTCAATGAAACTCTTTGTTGTGTATCGGGTACGCTATCGAACATAGAAACCCTTTAAAGTAATATTAATACTTTATTCACAAATATGGATAAATATGAAAATTTCATATTCTTTATTTACCTGGGGTGTTACATCCTTCCCCCCTTTTGGGAATTGCGTCCTCGCAATTTTAAAATTGAGCTTGGAAACATCTTTGAAAATCCCACATCGGAACAAGAGTCGGTAAAACAATCAATTTAAAATAAAGAAAGATAAGTACAGAGGTCACCCGAGTTAACCCATACTAGGACTCCCTGTAGAAAAACATGGACATGGAAGAAAAAGCAAAGGGTCATGTTCTTGAGGGAGAGTGATAGTAAACATGTCTAGGAGAAAGTTAACCATAAGAAAATCACAAACTTGTGACGGGTTAAACGGTATTCGATTCCCCAGTAGGAAAAGTTAATAGACAAATTTTTTGTTTTAAGTTACTTTTTGTTGAGGAATTTATTCATAAGGAAACATAATCACTTATCATGTTGACTTTCAACTTTTACTAGATTCCTTAGTCAAACTCATATTTTTTTTTTCCAAAAGGCGAGTATTTAGGAAGACTTGTTCACATTAAGAATACTATAATCAACTTTTAGAGAATCACCTAATCCACAAAAGAGAACTATATACTTCCCATGTCTTTAGACTTTAACCAAAACCAAAACCAAAAAGGCTAGTACAAGACCAGATAATCCAGAAAAGGATAACCCTTTATAAAAAGAAAATCTATTCTTAACCTCCAAAATTTTTCCAACAAAACCCAAAGTTCAACGAGGATCATTAGATAAACAATTTGTCCATAAAATTCTTCAAAGTAAACCAATATAAGATTGAAACCCAAATATTTGAAGGATTTAGTCACATAGTCTTCCAAGTTAAATCGTAACATTTATCTCCAAACAACATCAGTTGCTCCTAAAGTCTCGTATTGAAAAGTAATTAACCTAATCACATATCCTCCATGATAGGTTAATCATTTTCATAAATAACCAAAAATCAACTTACTCTTAATTCATAAAATCATATAACTAGAATGAATCAGTCAAACTAACCAGGGACTTCACATAGTCCAGTGGTAAGTGATAAATACCAGTCGCACTTTGGTTGTGGGTTTGATTCCCACAGCATTGTCCGACGCGACGGGTTGTCACATGGTCTGCGTGTTGTCCTTTTTCCAAAACTATATAATTCTCAAAACATTTCCCAAAACGAGATAAAATCTTCAAAAATGATCATTACATATTTTAACCTCAAGTTTATCTCATGCCTTTCATTTTCCAGCATATCATATAATAACCCATAATTATCTTAAAAGTAAGGATCATATAAACTCTAATGGTTACCTTTATAATTATTACCTGAACTTCCACATCGATTGGTCATCTCGTACATGATGCATTACAGAACATACCAAGGTTCAAGTGGTTGATCATGACTCCTTGATAGTTGTTTTAGAACAACCACGAGTTTCCTCATTGAATACCCCATTTCATCGAGTCTCTTAATCAGAGAACCACCACAGTTTCCTTCAAACCAATTGTCACTTTGGTGCCTGTGAGATCCAACCATTCACTAAAAACAGAAATGTCAGTGTGAGTATATCAACAAAACCATCATGTACTAATGAGGAAGGTAAACAATAAGATATACTTACTCATTCACTTTATCTAAAACTAGGACTCTTTCTGAAATCCTAACCATTATGGTAATGTCACTTATGCTTAGAGAATACCCTAACCTCTAAAGTTATCTAAACCGACCTTTGATACCAACTGTAAGTCCCCAGCCTTAAACCTTACTTAATCTTGAGTTATTACAAGATTACACATTGAGGATCTTTTCGGGTTTAGAGTTTTAGAGAATTAGATCATAAAACTTTCATTACATTCCACATATAAACAAAGTGGTTACATAAAGATAGTATTCTTCATTCCCATCAATGGAAACATATTGAAAATAAAACATGGATTCTTTCTTGACACTTCCTTGACACTATCATCTTATCATGTACCTTTCCCGTGACCTGTGAAAAACATTTCAAAAAAACTTGGGATGAGCATAAAAAGCTCAGTATGGGTTATATATAAAAAAAC
Organism: Viscum album; assembly: GCA_963277665.1. Lineage (NCBI taxonomy): Eukaryota > Viridiplantae > Streptophyta > Magnoliopsida > Santalales > Viscaceae > Viscum > Viscum album. The sequence goes on along the minus strand of OY728161.1, from coordinate 1,945,344,941 downwards.
AAGGAAAGGAAACATGAGTTCATATATACATAAGAATGAAATCATACTTTTCCCATAAAACATAGTCACTTTAACATACCTCATAAAATCATGAACAAATCATAGAAATCATAAGACATAAAGGTATCTTGAGGCATTCATAACATTCTTACGTAGGGAGTAACCCTCTTGGTTACGTTTGGAATACCCATCACAGTATATTCCCTAAATCTCTTCGGAGAAACCTTAACGTTTCACTCCTTCACGTTACCCAATGCATTGGAGAGCTATATCGGGCTCACCCGCCCTTAGTTTATCACGGAACCACCCATTTTCATAACAATGCCCAAGAACCATAACATAAACGATTCACATAAAACATGCATAAAGGAAACATAACATTTCAACATTTCAATCACAATATAATATTTTAGTATATTGAAATAATGAATCCGTTAAAAAAGAAACCATTTCCAAAACCATTTAAAACATTTAATAAGGAGATTTTTGAATCAAAGTGTCCCATACCTCCTTGAAGCTTTTAAAATTTTAAACCATTAATATCCATATAAATAAATCCTTAAAACCATTTTGAAAACATGGATATTAATAAGAACAAATAATTAAAACATTTAAAGCGATATTTTGGTTAAAGGGTTTTTACCAAAATTAGAGACACTTGAATACAATAATTGAGGAATAACATTTAATCAGAACTTTATAATATCATGAGAATAAATGGATTCATGATATAATATTCCAAAGGACAGTATATACACAATATAAGAGTGAATTGGTGCATAACAACAATGAAGTCTCAATAGAGATGTAAAATGTGATGAAATCCCTTATAAAGAAGGTATCCTTAAATTAAGGATAAATCAATCTCAAAATTATGTGTGAAAAATATAAATACACCCAATATAATTGGATATTAAGTGTAAAAAAATAAAAGTTCATTCACACATATTCAAAGGATGACATATTCAATAACAACATATTGAACCCAAAGAAATCAAAATTGGGTTAAAAAGTTCCCTTGGTAAAATTCGACAGCCTAACAGCGTCACTTCAAAAATTCAGAAAATGAGTTGATGAGAGATAAAAAGGGAATCTCATCACTTTGAAATAAAATTTACATCAATCAGGATATATAAGAACATATCCCAACATAATAGTATGTGAATTAAAAGACATAACAAACGAAGTCTTTTAAAATGAGGTGGGTGAAAGGTTCCCTTACCGACTTGGGTAACTTTCAAAAAGTACACCCCATTGAAGAAGTGTCATAAAATGAATATGTAAATACCCATAAATGGAATTATATTACAAAAGGAGTGTAATAATGGGCAGTACATAAACCACTCAATGGAAATTGTGGCAAATGTAGCATAAATCTCACGGGAATAAAAGTGAGATGAAAAATCTCTTACGAAAACTCGGCAGCCTAACGACGCCATATAAAACTTCCAAAATGGATTGATGAGAGGAAATCGGGTCTCTCATCATATCAAAATAAATTTTACAGAAATATGAATACAAAATAACATCCCCCAACATAACAAAAATGAGCTTAAAAGAAGTGACATAAAGGAGAGTACTTAAAATGAAAGAGAGAGGTTAGATCTCTTAGGAAAACTCGGCAGCCTAACGGCGCCACTCAAAACTTCCAAAATGGATTGATGAGAGTAAATAAGGTCTCTCATCATATGAACATAATAATTACAGTAGGAGTAATATAAAAGAACATCCAAATCATACGAAAGATGAGCTTAAAAGGAATGACATAAAAGAGTGTACTTAAAAAGAAAGAGTGGAGTAGGATCCCTTACCTCGGGTCCGACTTGACTCGATCGTTATTTAATCTCCTGAATAATAAACTTGATTTAATATCTACTTGCTTAAGAACCTTTTTGAAGTTCATTATTCCTTTTATAACATGTTATGAAGATCATGTAATCATTTAAGTTAATAATGTTCATTTTGTCGGTATTTGGTTCTTAAGTCAAAAATAGACTTCTTACACTTACATGTTGTTAATTTGGTCAAAGGTTAGTTATATACAGAATTATATTAATGATTTGGATAACATATATATCATATATATTCATCATATACATGTATTTATAATATTACATCACATTTAGAGGTAAGAAATGAAATGCACCGTTCATGGAGACGGTAAGCCGTACGTACGCATGAACGCTACTTCCATTTCTATTTTGTATTTTCTGGAATGGAATAATAATGATATAAGAGTATATTATAATTACAGTATAATAAAATATATAATATCATTAACTTTATCCTTTACACATCCCACATATGGTATTAACGAATCAAATCACTTTCAGGGGGCGGTAGTCCGCACTTTCTAAAATGAAGATATCGTGTTTACCCATAATGGAAACAATAATGGTATGCCATAAATGAAAAATACAGAAGCTTAAGGAAAGCATAAACATATTATATATCATATATAAAAATAGTGACATCATAATGGCCACCTTTGAAGGTGTTAAATGAGTATTGAACAATCATCGTTTCGGGAGGCAGAATTTCGCCATCCACGGAAACCGTATGTTCTTTTACCATTTGATGTAGTTGTGTGAGAGTGTATCTCGAATAAATCTTATAACAACATCCTAGTATATTGAAGATACTGGTGTTGTTACAAAAGAAGTAAATAAAAAGAGTTTAGGGGGTTGGAGAAGCAAAATAAAACAAATGAACATGAGAGAATGAATTACCTTTAAAAGTGTAACTCCTTTTTATTTGAGCCTAAAGGCTTACTTTGAAAGGATCATGCCCAAAGGGAATCCTCTAGGATGAGGAGAGGGATGTGGAGAGAGTAAATGGGCAGGGTATGGCCAAGAAAAAGGCTTGAGGAGTGTGTGAAATGAGGTAGAGGTGGGGGCCTTTTATAAGAGGAGAGGAGGGGCACTTTTGGAAATCATGAAACTATTATTTTATTTTCAAAAGTGTTTCGAATTTCTAAGGTCCCACATTGATATATTTCGAAGATAAGATGATAAGGCTTCGAAATATTCACATACAATAGTTTCTGGACAAGTTTAGGTCTTAGATTTTATATTATCGTTTCATTTTATTTAAACTGTTCATTAATGAGGTCATCGTTGCATCATCATGATGTCGTAATTAAATTAATTTATTTAATATCTAAAAATTATAAAAAAAATACTATGATGTAGGAAATATTTTTATCTTTCTAATGAATATTTATAGTCAAAATTTGGACTTGTGTAACCCCACTTAAAAACTTTTTTAGTAAAACAACTCATGTTTGTGTCAATTTAATTTTAACATTAAATAAATATATATTAATGTCATTTTCCAACCAAAGTGGCTCCATGGGGTCCCCAAGTTGACCCATGGGTTGTCTTGGTCGGACATGACTCATCCAATAGGATTAGTACAAGTGTCATGGTGTTTTCTCATTTTTATAATATCATTTTTACCTTAAATTACACTAATTACCCCTAATCGCGATTAATGAAAAAAAGTTACTATTCACCAAAAAATTATTTTCATCCCATTGAACCACATTTTACATACTAATGACAACCATGTATGTCGGATTTTTAAAATTCAATACACATTAGTGGTAAACTTTCATTTAACTGAAAAACTAGTTTGCTTGATTACCACTTAGTGGTTTCACTATTCATCAAAAAATTGGAGTTTTTCAGAAAATTACCAAAAATTCACCCTAAGCTATATTTGATATTCCGAATTCAAAAATGATGTTTATATTACCTAATTCAAAGAATATAAGTAGAATTAAGTAATTTAATAATTAACTCCCACTGTCAAAACAAATAGCATGTTTTTAAGAAACAATAAGTATCAAAAGATTGATACTAGTTTAAGTCCGATTTAAAAGTGAAATCAACTCCAACGACCACTATTGGATTTAATGGTAAAAATATTTTCTAATTTCACTTTAAAACCAATTCAAATGATTATCTAATCATATAAATAAATTAGATTAAAAAGAGGTTTTGAATTAAAACACAACATTTTACACTATTCATTAAAAAATGAACTTTATCGGAAAAATACCCAAAAAAATACACAAAGTAAAATTTGATGTCCCAATTCTAAAGAAGAGTTTTATTTGGTCCAAAAGAATGTATAAGAGTGATCAAAACTATATTTAATGACAGTTCGCCATCAAAAGGCGATAAGTGAACCTTTAGTGAAAACTAGGGCATATACACCTAAAATTGAATTCTTTCCGTATTTTAAGCCTTTAGCTTTTATTGGATAAATTTAAAAACATTAAAAAACATATATAATCATATTTTAGTTATTTCTATCCATTCCCACCAATACAACGGCTACATGTTAACTACCATTTAAAATAATATTATTTTATTATTAGAGTGCAACGTAAGATTTCAATGAAACTCTTTGTTGTGTATCGGGTATGCTATCGAACATAGCAACCCTTTAAAGTAATATTAATACTTTATTCACAAATATGGATAAATATGAAAATGTCATATTCTTTATTTACCTGGGGTGTTACACTTCCTTATATGAAATTATCGCATTTTCACAACATGCAAAGTATAAAGGTATGTTTTAAATATAAAATAAAGAAGCATAGAGAGGAAATAAATATAATAAATATAATATATAAATATAGTTCCATCATAATGGCCACCATTAAATGTGTTAAAAGAAGATTGAACAATCATCGTTTCGTGAGGCAGTAATTCGCCACCCACAGAAACAGTATGTTCTTTAACCATTAGACGGAGGTGTGTGTAAGTGTAGGTAGAATCCTTATAATAACAACATACTAGTATATTGGGGATACTGTTGTTATTATGATATCAAATAATAATAAGATAGTGGTTAGTGAATAATGAAAATAGAATAAAGAAACTCGAGAGAAGACATTACCTCTAAATCCGGTAAATCTTTTTGATTTGAGCCAAAGGATTACTTGGAAAAAAATCTACCCAAAGTGAGGCTTCTATGAGTGAGAGAGGGATGTGGAGAGATAATATGAGAAAAGGTTGGATGAAGGAAGAGCCTGAGAGGTGTGGGTAGGGGGGTAGAGGTGGAGGCCTTTTATAAGAGGGAGGATGGTCACTTTTGGAAAGTCTTGAAATGTTACTTTATTATAAAACGATTTTCAGATTTTAAAGGTCCCAAAATGATATATTTTGAGGATAAGGTGATAATAGTTCTAAATAAACCCATACAATAGGTTTTTGAAAAGTTTAAGTCTTATATTTTACCTTATCCTTTCATTTTATTTAAATCGTTCATTAATGAGGTAATCACTGCATCATCATGGTGTCATAAATAAATTTATTTATTTAATGTCTAAAAATTATAAAAAAATACTATGATGTAGGAAATATTTTTATCTTTACAATTAATATTTATAGTCTAAGAGATCATTTATTTAAACAAAATTAAAATTATTTTACTTAGGTGTTACATAGTTTGGTTATATTTTCCTTTCTTTAAAAATAATATGATAAAAGGTCACTATCACACAAAAGTGAATCCATGGGGTCCCTAAGTTGGCACAAGACATCCCATGGTCGGCCATGACACAACCAAGAGAATTTGGACACATGTTGGGGTAATTTTATATTATTATGATATTATTTTATTACCCTTAACTACCCGATTACTAATTAATCATGATAATTAAAGATAATTTCCATCGTTACTATTCATAATGTCCAAAAACAAAAGAGTATTAATTACATAATTTGGATCTTTTGATTCAAAACATGGAATCCATGTTACAAAATTACAAACATAGAAATTGTAGTAATTAATTTAAAAATAATTCCCGTTGTCAAAACCAAAGACGGGTTTTTTAAGAAGTAAAATTTATCAAAAGATTGACTTGTTTTTACATCCAATTGAAAAGTGAAATTACTTCAAATGAACAACGTTGAATTAAGTGATAAAAACATAATTCATTTACACTTTAAAACCAATTATAATTACAATCTAACTATATAATTAAATTAGATGAAAAAACATTTTTGAAGTAAAATGTAGTATTTTTCACTATTCATTAAAAATGAACATTTGTCAGAAAAATACCAAAAATTTATCCAAAGTAAATTTGATATTACAAATTCAAAAATAATGTCCATTTTAAGAAATTAAAAAAATAGAAGTTTCATTAATTAATTTTATAATTAATTCTCGGTGTCAAAACAAATAGCATGTTTTTAAGAAACAATATCTGTCAAAAGATTGACACTTGTTTATGTCCAATTTCAAAGTGAAATTAATTACAATGACCAAAATTGAATTAAATGATAAAAATATATTCTAATTACACTTTAAAAAAAATTAAAAAGATAATCTAAGAATATAAATAAATTACATTAAAAGGATTAAAATACAACATTTTTCACTATTCATAAAAAAATGAATTTTATCAGAAAAATAACAAAAATTTACACAAAGTAAATTTTGATGTCCCGATTCTAAAGAAGGATTTTATTTTGTCAAATATAACATATAAAATTGTTAAAAAGTGGATTTAAAAAGGGTTCTCCATCAAAAGGCGGTTAATCGACCTTTTAAAGAATATTAGAATATTTATGATTAAAATTGTATTCATTCTCATTTTAAGCCTCTAACATTTATTGGATAAATGTAAAAAAATTTAACAAACATATATAATAATTTTTTAGTTAGTTATTTTCATTCCCTCCATTACAACGACTAGGCGTTAACTACCATTTAAAATAATATTATTATATTATTAGTGTGCAACGTAAGATTTCAAAGAAACTCGTTGTTGCATATTGGGTATGCCATCGAACATAGAATCTACTTTAAAGTAATATTAATATTTAATTCACGAATATTAATAAATATGAAAATTTCATATTCTTTATTTACCAGGGATGTTACATTCATAATACACAACAATATAGCTCTCATGGACACTCAAGCCCTTATACATATAATGTGGAAGGTTGATGATGTAGAGACCATATATTTAATTTAAAAAATTTCATACATCACATGAAATTGAAATAAATAATTAAATAAATTAAAATTTATACATACATTGGTAGACCGATGTTCAAGATCAATCTGTATGCAAATAAATGGTGAAATAAAAATTAAATCCGCAATAAATTTTATATCGAGGACAATTAAAATGAATTAAAATAATTCATTTTAATTTTAATTAAAATAATATATGTTTCTCAGTCCAATTTAAACATCAATTTTTTATTCCCAAAATTTAAACTTAATTTTGAAATGAAATTATATATTTTTATTTTTCTCAAGTCCCAATTAGCCCAAAAAATACCTGAAAGGGGTTTATGGCATAATCTTGACCTGAAATGGGCTTGGGGGTTGGGCATGGCCCCATTCACCCTGATATGGATAGGGACGACCTGAATTGGCCACTAGTCAGCCAATAGGTGGTGCCCGAGCCACCGAACCTGGTAGGGAAGTGGGGCTGAGCACGACAGTGGGTGGCCAGAGAGGAGAACGTGGCTGCGGGTCACTAGGGTATGTGTGTGGGGGACGGTGGCCTAGCTAAGCGAGGAAGGAGGTGGCACATCTGGATGAATAGAAGAGGGTAGTCATGGGACTCTGGATTGGTGGGTGGCCTGCGTGGGGTTTCTGAGCATGGATGACAGTGGGTCCAGTGGGTGGGCCAGGTGGAAAAATTAAGTCATAAATTACTATTCTGGCCACCAGAATACTGACCGATGTTCTGTTTTTTTTGAAAATGTCATCACCAATTGCCTTTTAGTAAAAATTTAAAATATAAATAAATATTTTCTGAAAATTTTAAAACCCACAAACACCAAATTTAATCTAATTTAACACTTTAAAAGATAACAACTTCACTTTCCAATGTCGTATTGAATCACCATTTTCAATGTTGAGACTGTATCAATAATCTCTATATAAATTTAATGCAAAGTTAATTTTTATTGGATTAAAAATTTCACAAAACTCCTTCCAATACCAATTAAAGGTATCAAAGTGTGGGGTGGAAGCAGATGAGTCAGGGATTTGAAATTTTAAATTCTAGATTAATGTAACAACATCAACTCTAGTGATACACAACCCAGTAAAAAAGTTGAGGATCTCACATAAAATATTTAAACACAGAAAAATAAAATCGAAAAATACCTTGCTTGATTTGATAGCATGTTCGACAACCGTATATTTCCAAAAACTGTTGCTCGAAGGACTTGGATCATAATACCTCTAGTTCATCCACACACAATTCAAAATCTATGGGCGCATTGATTGTAATGTCCCGAACCTGACTCACTCATAAGTAACTGAACCCAGTTGGTCACATGTCCTCAAACATGCCTCCCCGTATGCCAGAGTTTTTCAAATAGTAGTGGGAGTTCATGGTGGTATAATGGGGAGACTATACCCTCATAATCAGAGTAGCACAGTGGTGTAATAATTAATAAATAGAATAATAATAATAATAACTAATAGATCAATGAGGGAAAATAATCCAGATAGTAATGATACACCAATCCAAAAGTGGAACCATATACAAAATGATGAGTATGTCATGGATCTATATAAAAGGAAGGCATATATACATATATGTATATAAAAAAGAAACAAAATATAAAAAATTATATTTACAATATCATCACAAGCCAAGGATATGTCCTATGATCATAATCTCCCATGATATAATCAATCAAGCATCCAAAACCAAGAAATATTCCTTATCCCTACCTGCATCCATGAAGTCTGTATAGGTACCAAATGGTGGATTGAATAGGGTGTGAGATATACTTAGTAATCCACCACCAATGACGCCTATAAAAATCTAATATGTGAATATAATATTAGTAGTGTGTAGATATAGAGATATGTAGTGGAATAACATGCATGAAATAATAATCACGTTGGTCTTGGACTCCTTATGGGGTGCCCGATTGACCATATCTGCTTCGACTCATGCCAATAATGTTTGAACAAGGGACCTACAAGAGGTTAGGGTCTAGCATGTATAACCAAGGTGTACCAGTTTAAGTAGCCATAAAAATTGACCAAAGGTGAAACCAGGGCGTCCAATTCATAATAATAGCAATGCAAGATTCAAGAGGAATCAAGGCATCCATGATCTTAGAAGGTCGAGCCAGCTCACAACACACAAACCATGCAATATAGCTAAGGGGTCTGAGTGTAATATAGGGTCATACCCATGGAATTACACTATGATAAGTATCTAACTGATTCTATGGAGTGTCTCTATAGTAAATCCCAGGCTAAGCATGACTGGGGCCTGAGGGAAGGATCCAAGGCACTAGCTATCCAAGGATGTCAACTGAATCTAAGGAATTATAAATATCTAGATATGAGTCAAGTGAATTGTCAGTACTACGCCAATGGATTCACATATAAATAATACAATTTTCAAATTCTAAGGTGGGTATCTCCCTTGGAAACTATCCCAATGAAATAGGGTAGTGTCCTCTGAGTGCTCAAGGCATTCCCTTGGGAATCCAAGGATGGATCAAGACTGACCACACCTATAACAAGAAAAAGGTCGATAATAGTATTAGGCACCTTAATTTTAATGAAATAACTAAGGGCCATGTGATAACCATGCTAATTCATTCACTTTATATAATTCAAGTCTTTACCTTTTCATTCAACAATGAAAAAAGGCTATATGAGGTGTCATTCCATTAATAATTTGATTTCAAATGAATAAGATCCAATCTAAACATGATTAAAAAATCATAAAGTGTCAATTCACCCATTTAAATTAGTCAAATCATTTGAGGAAGTCAAACCTAACACACCAATGGATGTTTTTGTTATTAATATATAAAGGGGAACATAGGCATATGCATGGAACACCCAAAAGGGTGGCTCAAGTTGAGTTTATTGACCTCCAATGATAATAAGAGGGTCTAATAGGGCATTTAAATGTTAAAATAAATAACTAATTTAAGGAAAATTGATTTTTAGGGAAAAGCATGGGTGAAACCGGTGCGCATCACAACGACAATGATTATAAATCAACAAAACTTGAGGGAAAGTCATAGAAAACATATTTTATTGTGATAGATGAACACTAATCTAGTATCATCTTATGATTTAAAGAATAGTGATATAAAAACAGTGAAAAAGACAGATACCCTGAAAATAGGGAATATTATCCCACACAAATATTATAATGTATATGGCGAGATAAACTAAGAAAGGAAGAAAGTGGATTGAATAATTTACCGGTGGTGATTCAATGAGGCAACAAACACTTGATTTAGACATTAGATGGATAATAGGGATCTAATCATAGGAAAGCTGGAGGAGGAGCTCCAACAGTGGGCTTGCTGTGCATGGAGATGAGATAAAATGGGGGTTCAAAACATATAAGGGGCTAAGGAAAAAATCATCCTTTCAACCAACTTTAAGAGGGTGCATAGTTTGGCCACATGGTTGGAAAATAGTGTGCCAACCATGAAATAGTATTATCCAAAGGGGGTCACCCCTTTCATAGCTATCTCATATGGTTTGGACAAACCATGCTCCAATCTTGTGGGGTCACTACCTAAGAGGCACTAAGGGTGTGGGCTAGATGCACAGTTTTCCAAACTATGCGAAGCCTATACGAGCCCCCTCTAAAATATGTTTGTAGTTTTTCACATGGACATGTAGCTTCCATTATATAGGTTTTCAAACCATTCTCCCTTACCTTTGGGCCTCACGGTTGAGACACATGATTACTACTAACCATGCACCAACTATGCACCTTATACTACCTCACCAAAATTCAGATCTCCAGGCTCTGAAAAAGTCCTGGATGCTTCAGGATCCTTCCTTCATCATTTAAGTTCATGTATAAGGCTAAAAGGGAAGATTGAAACTAAATTCTAAATGGTTCGTAGCTCAAAAGAAATACCAGGGTCTTACACTGATAATCGATATTCGAGTGCTAGCATGAAGAACTAGTGATTCCTCCAACATCCTAATGATGGACTCTACAATTATACTTCGATCTGAGAAAGAGAACTCAGATTAGTTTCTTGGATCGAGATATTATTTCTCTAATTAGTATGAGAGAGGAGAGAGAGGCTCTCAAAATCATAGGATGAATAGTACCCTAAGATAGAGCCTACTCCTGCTTATATAGTGAGGCTCAAAATACCTAGAAATAGCTCCTTAACCCCCAAATATTTTTTACCCACTAAATAATCCATAAACGACGTGTTATGACCAACAAACTAGGTCATAAATATCATTTTTTTTCAATTTCTTATAATATAATTAAATATATTATGTGATAAAAGTGATCCATTAACTCTACTCATCATTCTCATAAATATTAAATGAACCTTGAATGTTAAAATAATATTTATCTATATAATATTTTTATATGTATTTACTTTAATACTTGTAAATAAATTCAATACTAATTATTCTAAACTCGAATAATATGAGTTTATTTATTCCTTGGTGATTGTATATTCTCGAACATATCCCAAACCCTATGTTGGGGACCACCTTGTCCTAAATTCCTATTCATTAGAATATGGAAGACTTTTAAATATATTTAGTGTGTGACCCTCTAGGACCTTATCTCGATAGCAATGAATACTATTTATAGACCATGAGTGGATTCTAGAAACCCATCAAGGCTATTAAAGAGATAAGGAAAATTCATTGGAATGACAAACTTTCCTACAAACACATGTCATGAAATGTAATATCTTTATCTCATTATATCTCATAAATTATGACACACAATCCATGTCATCATCCTTTATTTCTTTATTATTAATTGAATCCACTAGAAAAAATTACCTTGTTTTACCATGGACATGGATTTAGTGAAGGTACTACCATATTAATCAACCAGGCTTGAGATATCTCTTCTTATAAAAAGTGAAAAATTCTATCTTGATTATTCAATCAATGCCATACCACCAATGACACACCCAACATAAGCTACCTCACTAATATTTTAATTCCACAGTTTTCATCTTGCATCAAAGTACATGATCAAATAGTATACAATGGTAATAATCTCAAGTTAGGATACCATTACACATGTTCACAGATAGTATCAACCAATGACACTTGAAACATGTGATGTTACTATTAGTGGGTAAGTCCTCATGATCTCATATAATTGATATCACCAAGTGAAAAATTCATGAGAAGAAGTCTCAAATATTATAATCCCTCAACACCTGATGGTAACACATCATCCGTGTCCTATCAACATAATGTATCTGGACCATATGATATATGTTTTAGATTAATGTCATAGTATCTCAAGGTTCTCATCATAGCCTAGAAACTAGTATACCATTTTTATATGAAAAATAATATAAGTAAATTACCAATTAAATAGTGGATGTAGAAATATTGACACTATTATGGTAAATATTCATTATGCATATCTCATTGTATACATGATATGATAATTGAAAAGTACTGTTCAAGTTAGGTCTAGGGAACCCACTTTTACAACACTCCCACTTGAACTAGAGCCAACTTTATAACAAACCTTATTAGATCTAAAATGATAAGATCATGTTTTTTTAAGTTATGACTCTAATCATTGATCCTACCATGTCTCCATTGTGTGGAAATTAAGGTATCTATGAATTCACCTCCTTGAGTGAGACTCTTCAAGAGATGATATCTCCAAGTGTATTCATTTTTTACAATGTAAAAGCATGAAATACTAGCTAGTATCAGTAGTTGGATTATAAAAATTTATATTATGATAAAACATCACTTACTAAGTGCAATTATAAGAACTATAACAAATCATTACATATTTTACACTACTTCTTTAGCTGTATTAGAAGCTGCAACGCACTTGGTATTTGTTGATATAGCTACCACTAGCTTAAATGACCTTATATTTCTCTTTACCTTATCCTAACTATGATATTAAATCATATTGATATTAAGGAATACTACTTTTTTCCCCTTGAACTAGTGTAACTTCCTCTCTAAATACTAGGTACATACCTATTATACTCTCTCAAGTGAAATTGGATAGTTCTGACTACTTCCCATGCAGTAGTCCTAGATTATAAAAATATTTTCCCACCATAGAATATATCTTGGAAATATCACTTTTAGTACATATCGTGGCATTTATCCATCGCAAAATCATATGTAATTCTACACATCACATTAATACACTCCTATGCCCACATGTCTTCTTAGAGAGATATATTCCATGTGACATTTGTAACAATTCTCTCCCAAACTGTTCCAACTTATATTTTTCAATACCTTGTCAGTATATGTACTTTGACTTGTTCTAAGAAACCCATTATATCTACATCAGTTGATATTGTTCCCTGGAACATATGTTGCGCCATTAAGTCAATCTCCAGAGAGTTTATTTCATTCTGGTGCTAACTAACTATAAGACCAATAGTTGTTTTCTATATGTTATTAAATATATTTTACTTGTAAAATAATGGTTCTCCCACTAACCTCTTGTAGATATATGAAAAAAATTTATTCCAAATGAATATTGTATGATCTTGTTGCTTACTTCAATCCAAAAATAGATTTCAATAGCTTGCACCCCTTATTGAAATTCTATGGTGTCACCATCCCTTCCTAGTTGCTTCATATATACACCTTCCATGATTGGTGGTCTTAACATCCAATGCCTAATAAAATAATCATATAAACACTTATACAAATATGGTCTTTAACAGTGCTAAAACTTTCCATTGTGAGTGAAAAAAAGCACTGATTACTGAACCGTGATTAAAATCCCTAGGCTTTTATCAGCACTAGAAAAGAGATAATAAAGAAACCCCTTTATCAGTGCCTTTCTTTAGCACTGATAAAGGGGTATTCTTCTATAGTGTGCTGTTAAAATTACAACACACAACAACAGAAAAAAAGTAGGAAAAAAACATTAAATATAGTTTGAAAATATAGGTTTCAAATACATAATTTAAATGAAATAAAATTTAAAACATAAATATAAGAAAAAAAAACTATATTATAGACATTTTAAACATTGATTTTCACAATTACATGAGTAAGTACAAATTATCACATACATTCAAAAACATAAATGTTCCTTTGTCTTTAGCCCTTAACCCATGAACATTCTAATATCGAATAAACCAACCCATATGAAGAAAAATAATAAACTTGTATAAGTAAATAATTATTATGTTAGTAATACTATAGAGAAATAAATTAAACACAAAGTGTCAATTTTAAACCGAGTCATACTGAGAACACAGTGTATCATATTGAATTATGGTTGATTCTTTTACATCACACTATTTCTTGTTTGTATTCAATAATTATATCTGTGAAAATTAACTAAATAAGTATAATATACAAATGATAAGGAAATTAATTAAGTAATAGGAGATAAAATGATGAGAAAAAAATATGATACCGTTTTCTTGGTTTTAGCGATGTGATGTATGTTTTAAAATAAAATGGAACTTATATATTAAAAAAATTCACTTCATGACATAACGATCACATCATGTGTTAGATTTACATGAATTCAATTTATATATTTCATATATTGCTTATGGATCATTGTCTTAAATTATCAAAATAATTTGAATGTTTTTCTTGGTTTTGAGTATGCCACTTGTGTTTTTTACTAAAATGTCATTTTAAACTGGAAACATACACTTTTTATCATACCAGTCACATCATGTGTTAATTTGATGTAAGAATGATTTATACATGTCAAAAATGACTTATGAATCATTTTCCTAAATTATCAAGATAAACCAAGAATGTTTTCTTATTTTTTAGTGAGTGAGACACTTATTGAACTAAAATGTTGATTTTAAACTGATAATAGACATTTTCATTCATACTAGACAAATCATGTATCAGATAGAGGTGAGGATGATTCCTACACATCAAAAATGACTTATGGATCATTTTTCCTGAAGTATCAAAACAATCTGAATGCCTTTTCTCAATTTTGAGTATGTCACATTTCTATTTTACTAAAATTAATTTTAATTTTAAATAAAGACACACTTAGAGTCATACCGGTCACACCATGTTTCATATTGAGATTCAGTTGATTTCTACACATAAAAAATGACTTATAGATCATTTTCCTAAAGTATGAAAACAATATGAATACATTTTATCAGTTTTGAGTATGTCACTTGTATTTTTTACTATAATGTAATTTTAAAATAGAAACATGAACTTTGAGGAATACCAGTCACATTGTGTGTTAGTTTGATGTGAGAATAATTCCTACACATAAAAAATGACTTATGAATCATTTTCCTAAATTATCACGACAATCTGGGAATGTTTGATCAGTTTTCAATGAGTGACACACTTTTTAAACTAAAATGTAAATTTTAGACTGATAACAGACCCTTTGAGTTATTTCAGGAGCAATGTGTATCAAACTGAGGTGAAGGTGATTCCTACATGTCAAAAATGACTTATAGATCATTTTCCTAAAGTATAAAAGAAAATTGAATGTGTTTTCTCAGTTTTGAGTATATCAAACTTCTATTTTACTAAAATTAATTTCAATTTTAAATATAAAGACATGCTTGGTGTCATACCAATCACACCGTTCATTAGATTGAGGTTTGGATGATTTCTACACGTCACAAATGATTTATGGATCATTTTCATAAAGTATCAAAGTAATACAAATGTGTTTGATCAATTTTGAGTATGTCACTTGTATTTTTTACTAAAATATCATTTTAAATTGAAAACACACACTTTGAGTCATATTGGTCACATCATATGTCGTTTTTATGTGATACTAATTCCTACACATTAAAAAATAAACTTTTAATCGTCTTCCTAAACTACCAAGACAATCTGAGCGTGTTTGATTAGTTTTCAGTGAGTGACACACTTTTTGAACTAAAATGACTATTTTAAACTGATTATGAACACTTTTAGTTATATTGGGAACACCATGTATCAGATTTATGTGATTCTAATTAATACATTTCAAAAAGTTACTTATGGATTGTTTTCCTAAAGTATCAAAAAAATATGAATGTTTTTTCTCAGTTTTGAGTATGTCACTTGTCTTTTTTATTAAAATTAATGTCAATTTTAAATAAAAAGACAAACTTGGAGTCATAAAAATAACACAATGTATCAGATTAAGGTGTGATGGTTGGAGGATGGCATATGGGCTCTACGGTGGAGGGTGAACTCTACAACATCGGGCCTTTATATCTTTGAGGAGATGATGTAGGTGGACTGGAGGAACGGTGGCATTGTGATGGCCTTGACGGTACTGGCCTGCTTGTATGGTGATTCTCCAAACACGATGGAGGCTTCCCCCTGGTTGCATCTATCTTATATTTGGTGTCTTGGATCAGATCTTCTTTAGGCGGTCTTTGGTGGAATGGCGGTGCTCGGGTCGAAAGCTACTGGCGGTCGACAGGGGTTGCTTTTGGTCTTGGTCTGGTTTGGAAAATTGGTGGCTGTGCGGGTGATGGTGGGGGTTTGGATGGCCTGGCGATGATGCATCAGTCGTCTGGCTTCCTCTGGCATCCCGACCGCGTGTTCCATTGCATCAGATAGTGGTGTCGATGGGGTTTCTTAGCGGTCATGGAAGCGACATGCTCCAAGTAATGATTGTGTATTGATTTTTTTGGGTTGAATTTGACTTTGTGATGGGATTTGTTCTCTAGGCTTTTGGTCCACTGTAATAGGTTCTGTTTCATCGACTTGTAATGGGTTTGATGTGTCTTTGTACTCTGTTAAGCCTTGTTCTTGGGTCTATGGGACCATGGAGAATGTGTTGTGATGGGTTTCCACTTTTCCTATAAAAGGGGTGTGTGTTTTTTTCTTTTTCAATAAAGGGAATTTCCCCCAATTTTCTAATAAAATTATTGTCAATTTTAAATAAAAAGACACATTTGGAGTCATATCAGTAACACTGTGTGTTATATTGTGGTGAGGGTAATTCCTACATGTCAAATCTGACTTATGGATCATTATACTAAAGTATAAACAAAATCTAGATTCATTTTATTGGTTTTGAGTATGTCACTTGTGTTTTTTTACTAAAATTCCATTTTAAACTGAAAACACATACTTTGAGTCATACTGGTCACATCATGTGTCAGTTTAATATGAGACTGATTCCTACACATCAAAAATGAATTATGAATATTTTTTCATAAATTATCAAGACAATCTGATCATGTTTTATCAATTTTTAGTGAGTAACACACCTTTTGAACTAAAATTTCAATTTTAAACTGATAACATACACTTTTAGTTATACCAATCATACCATGTATCAGATTGAGGTACAACTGATTTTTACACATCTCAAATTACTTATTGACCATTGTATTAAATTATCAAAACAATCTGAATACATTTGCTCAATTTTAAGTATGTCACTTGTCTTTTTCACTAAAATTAATGTCAATTTTAAATAAAAAGACAAACTTACTCATACTGGGTACACCATGTATCATATTGGGGTTGATATGATTCCTAAATGTCAAAAATTAATTATAGATCATTATATTAAAGTATAAAAACAATCAAAATGTATTTTCTTGATTTTGAGTATGTCACTCATATTTTTTACTAAAATTAATGTCAATTTTAAATAAAAAGACATAGTTGGAGTCACACCAGTCACACTATGTGTCATATTGAGGTAATTATGATTCCTTCATGTCAAAAATGACTTATAGATCATTTTCCTAAAGTATTAAAATAATCCAAATTAATTTTCTAACTTTTGAGTATGTCACTTGTGTTTTTTACTAAAATTAATGTAAATTTTAATTAAAAAGACACACTTGGAGACATATCAGCCACACCATGTGTTTGATTGAGTTACAGATGATTCCCATATGTCAAAAATTAATTATGGATCATTTTCCTCAATTATGAAAATAATTTGAATGCGTTTTATTAGTTTTGAGTATCTGATGTGTGTTTTGAACTAAAATGTAAATTATAAACTAAAAACATACAGCTCGAGTCATACCGATCACACTGTGTATCATATTGAGGTGTAGATGATTGAATATGTGACATGTGTTTTTCTTTCAACTATCTAAAACATGCTAGAAAATAGAGAACATTCTCCATTTAGATGGAATATGAAACCCCATGCTGCCTAAAATGCCCCATCCAAAAGAAACATGTTCTCTGTTTTCTAGATTGTTGCATATAGTTGGAAGCAAAATATGAATTCCCCAAAGATTTATGAAAAAACTAAATAATTATTAGATAAAAATGATAAGGAAATTAGCTTAAAAATAGTAGATAAAATGGTGAAAAATTAACTAAATAAGTAATAGGAATTCACCTTTTCATGATGACTGTATACATTCTTGACCCATTTACTTATTGATATTATCTCAGTTGTAGCCTCGAAGTCCAATCTCTCATGATCACAAGTAGCTTTAAACAAACCATGCCAACTCAAGAAAAATAATATAACTATATAAGAAAAAAATTCTTATGTTAGTAATACTATAAATAAATAAATTAAACATAAATATAAAATAGTACATTAATAAAATATCGATTTTAAACTGAAACCACACAATTTGAGTCATATCAGGTACACTGTGTATCATATTGAGGTATGATTGATTTATACATGTTAGAAATTACTAAGACACTGTTGCCCTAAAGTATCAAAAAAATCCGAATGAGTTTTCTCAATTTTGAGTATGTCACTTGTCTTTTTTACTAAAATGTCAATTTTAAACTCAAACCTCACAATTTGAGTAATATCGATCACACTGTGCATCATATTGATGTGAGGTTAATTCCTACACATGAAAAATGAATTATTGATCTTTTTACTAATGTTTGAAAACAATACAAGATCAGTTTATTGGTTTGGGATATTTTGACACGCGTTTTAAACTAAAACAGAACATTTCAATTGAAAACACATACTTCGGGTCATATTAAACACATCATAACTTAGATTAATGTGCGGTTAATTAATACATTTGAAAAATGGATTATGGATTGTTTTCCTAATGTTTGAAAATAATCTGAGCTTTTTTTCTTAGTTTTGACTGTTTAATATATGTTTTAAACTTAAATAACACTTTTATATTGAAAATAGATAATTTGAGTCATACCAAACACATAAAGAATTAAATTGACATGTAATCAATTCATACACATGAAAAATGAATTATGGATCGTTTTCCTAAAGTTTGAAAACAATATAACCTTGTTTGCTCAGATTTGACTATATGATATATGTTTTAAACTAAAATGACACTTTTTTAATGAAAACACTTAATTAAAGTAAAAATGACCACATTGAGTGTCAGATTGAAATGTTCAATTCCTTCTCATCACAAATGACTTATGGATCGTTTCTCTAAAGTTTGAAAACTATCTGAGCTCATTTTCTTGATTTTGAGCATGTGATGTGTGTTTTAAACTAATGTACAAATTTAACAAAATAAGTATCATATAAAAAGGATAAGAAAATTAACTAAAAAAATTAGATAAAATGATGAGAAAATTAACTAAATAAGTAGTAGGAAGTCGCCTATTCATGATGTATATATACATTCTGAACCATGTATTCTACCCATTCATTTCTAAATAAACTGATTTCATCCATTATACTTCTCCTTGCGAAATAGATCAAAAATAATATATAAGAATTATAATACTAATACTTCACACCCCAAATATATTTATAAGGTCGTAGACCATACTAGATCACAAAAATAGTAACCTAAATTTGATGTTAGAAAACATTCTGACACCATGTACAATGCTCACTCATCTCTAAAAAAATTACTTCTTCTTTTGAGTTTAAGGTTGTCAAAAAAACATGGTAGTACTGAGAAAATATAGACCAACAAATGATTAAGAGATATTTTTAATGAAATTGTAATTACCTTTGGAAATTATCTATTTGTGGATGGTGTTCTTTCCATGGTTTATGATATTTATCATAAATTTTCAAACATAATATTCACAATCAATGTTGTTATCTTTTTTAGACACTGTGGAAACATTGAAAAAAATAAGTCAATTGTTTTGAAAAATGTTTTGATAGTTAAATATTTTTATATATTTCTTAACATGTTTCCATTTTAAGTAATCTATAGGATTTTTATATTCAATCAATGACTTCATACCATGATTTATCCTATATTTAGAGTTCATTATATCATAAAAAAATTCTTGATAAAATATAGAATGAAACATATAATTCAAACTTTATCTATAAAATGTTGATTGCAATGCCTTAAAAATTAAAAATACACATCATGTGTGGCTAATTTGATGGATATCCATGAATTGGATTCAAAAAATAAATATTTGGCATATTTAGATTAATTTTGATCAACATCCATTACTTTCTAAAAAAACAAAAACAAATAAGTAATGAAAAAAATAAAAAAAATATTTTATATAATTAGATTGCAGAGTTTTACCACTGCATTGTAGGAATCAAAAAGAGTCTTTCGTCTAATATTTTATTATTAAACACCTCATTTAGCTAATATTTTTTCCTATCAATTTATTTTGGCTCTAATTTAGTTTATTTCATAGAAATGATACAAAGATTAATGAATCCCAATCATGATTCAAAGGGTTTTCTATTTATATTGTAGGAATATAAATTACGGTAGAAAATATGAATAATTATTAACTTTAATGGAAATATTAGATAATTTTTTGTATAAATGTATTATAAAAATGTACTTTATGTATGTATTCACAATTTATACTCCCATCCATTCAAACTTGATAATCTCATTTATACTCGCAAGACCAACTGTGTCTGTAATGAAAGTTCCAAATATTTATTCTTCATATATAATGTAAGGAATATTTCTATCTTTAAATGTGGTATTTTTATGAAGTTCTAATGATAATAAATATTAAAGTGGAACTAGTAGGGAGAAGGTACTTCTGGAAGGTCCTTACGATCTCTTGGTCGATTTACTAGATTGTCTTGACCCGACCTTTCTTTTTCCCATTTCTTTATCCGCTTATAATAACATACCTCACTTCAAACCATTTTTCATTAACTGTTATAGGTTTTTCATTATAAAAAATTTATTAAAGACATACCTCATATATATTTTAAGATTAGACAGTAATGCTATGAATGTTCTAATAGCATCGTTGATTATTATAATATTCAGATCATCAATTGGAATAGGAAGCTCATCGGTCGGGTATTGAGCTACCTCAATACCCACTCTCATGTAATATTTTGGGAGTTCTTTATTATGTATCTTGTCTCTAGGAATATTACACACCGTACCCCTCACAAAAAGGTGGTGCATGGGTGTTGAAAGATAGAGATCACATACAACTTTACCCTATATAATTTTAGAAATATAAAGTTATTAAAAGTTGTTTTCATCAGGTTTAGGAGAAAGAGTAATGAAAAAATTTATTACCTCAGGTAAGCTATGCGATTGAGGGGAATGAATATTCTCAAAGCTAGCAGTTTCATTTGGTTGTTCATGTATAGATCTTTTTTTCATCATCAGTTCACTTTGATCATTTCTCATATATTGGTTTTCGAAACCAAATCAGACAATAATCTGTTGAAAAACTTCTATTTGTACCTATAATACTTTCATTATATTATATTTATACTATTGTGGTTTTGTATTCTCAAAATATTTTCATGGAGAAACTCCAAAACCTACTCCTCTTATGCGACCATATTGTTCCAACCACTTCAAAGCTACTGAAAGTAGTTTTAATTCTGATATGGTCACTGACGATTCTTGTGTCTAAATCATATAAAAAAATATAAACATAAATAGATAATTTTTTAATACTATTATAAATCATACCAATTTGATTTTATTTCATACTTATACATGTTTCTGATTCTGCTTTTTTATTTTCATCAACTAGTTTACCCTCCTAATTTAGGCAAGCCTCCTTCCACAGTACATGACGTGGGATGGAAGTGGTTTTAGATCTTGATTCATTAATCTACATATAAATAAAGAAACATAGTTTTTTTCATATCACATAATAATTTTATTTTTGAATTAAAATACATAACAATTTCTTCCCTAGTGAAGCGTACCCCATCCTTGCTTTGCGATAGGGGTACATTGGTTTTGAAGCATGCTATTTATTTTTAGAACTCCTTTTCTATTTCATGAATTAGTTATTTTGAATCAAATAAATAAAATAAATAATTTCAAATAATATATTATTAACTATAATGAACCTGATATGATTTCTCATCATGACGACTGATGAAAGAATTCCATGATTCCTGTTTATAATGTGTGCATAAGTAACTAGTGGGTGGGGTTTACTTTCCCCTCAGTATCCCCCAGATAAAATTTGGTAAGAAGAGTCCAGAAGACTCTATGTGATTTTCTCGCATCCATTAAGACATATTTCTTAGGGAAAATATCTAAAATAAATGAACTCTTTAAGTAATAATGAAAATTAAATCAACATTTCATTATATAATTTTTCAGTAAAATAAATAAAGGTTTTCATAACATTACCTTTATATCTCCCCAAAGGGTTTCCTTCATTACAAGTTGTACATGGAAACACAAATCTATATCAATAAACACATTCATCATCATTGTGACCCCAATATAACTAACGAACATTGAATTTTTGGGGTCAATAGGTTGGTCACTTTGATTTTATCCAACCTGAAATTTTATACCCTTACATTTTACCTTGATAATTTTAGTCAACACGATGATGTTGTGTCATTATTTTTTTCATCAACATGCTATTTATCCCTTAATAATTCTATATTATCAACATAAAACACCTATTCTTCCCAGATATTAGTAACATCATCATGTGAAAAATACTTTTTTTCATGAGTAGTCAAAAATTTAATTTAGATTATGTTAATACAATAGAGATCACATAATATTATGAGGAAAATAATAGTATATTAAAAACACTTTAACCTTACCATTGAACTCTCTTTAATTTTTTTTAAATTTGAAGGGGATCCTTAATTGAGAATCCATTTCCCCTCTTTATGGTCCCCTCTAACATTCAAGACATTGTCTACATTGGGACTACCATGAATTGATTGTGATCTCCCAATGAAAGAGTCATCCTTGATTGAATTTTCATCTAACCCTATAGTTTTTTTAGTTTCAAGTAGGATAATAAACCAATTATTATTTTCTAGATCTGAGACATAAAATACCTGCACTTATTGTGATTCCATTATGAACGAATCATCTTTTTCCCTTTCCACACTGAAATTCACCTTCAAAAATACAGTTTCATCAACTTTCAATTCACTCTTGTTGTCAACCCATTTTAAATGGAAAATTAAAACTTGAAATTTTGTATAATACAACTTTTATATCTATTTGATAATACCAAAATATGACATATTCATATAAATTGGATTTTTATACTTGGAACCAGATATGTGCATCGCTTTTTCCATAATCATACCTCCACTGCTTTTCATTACACTATAGTCATCGTGTTCTTTTTTATAGAATGTATAACCATTGATTAAAAATATAGTGTAAGATATAAAATTTTCATTTGATCCCCTAGCTAGCCATTGAATTCATTCGACAATTGAATTCATATTTTCAGATAACTCCTTATAAATATGAGTTCAAAACCATCCTATAACCTGTTTATTATGTGTATTTTATATCCATACTTCAGTCCTTGATGAATTTAAATCTATAATAATTTCTTTGTAAGATTCAACTTATGTATTAAAATCTTCACTATTATATAAATTGTAAAGGTTCTCTTGCTCCTTCTCTGTGATGGTAATTGTAACAATATCTCTTTTGGAAATCCCTTTTCCCATAAGGTGTTTTCTTTGATGAGACTTTAGGAGACTGATGCTATCAACATCTGATAGGTAACTGGTACAAAATTCAATAAATTCTTCAACAATATATCGTTATGTAATACAAACTTATGACATACTTCAATTATTGACATACCTTTTTAGAATCTTCATATACTGTTCAATGGGGTACATCCATCTATAATGGATAGGACCACATATTTGAACCTATCTAACCAAGTAAACCATCAGGTAGACCATTATATAAAATAACGATGATGGGGAGAACATATCTAATTCATATAATATGATTATATCCTCTTTATTTATGATTTGAAACTTCTATGAGTCTATATCCTTACTGTATATGGATTTAAAAAATAAGTAGAGTTTGGTTAATGTATATCGTACATTTTTAAGAAAAATGCATTTTAAAGCAAAGAGCATCAATTCTTTCATTAAAACATGATGGTTATGTATTTTTAGTCATTATAACTTCAAATTATTCATTGAAACGACATTATTTATATTTGATGAATACCCATCTAGAAATTTTAAACCATTAAGGAAAATGAAAAATTATAGTTTTTCCTGTTTTGATAGAGTGTAATCTGTTAGGGGAAGAAAATTCCACCCTTTACCCTTCACCAGTGCCAAATATTACCTTATCCCCATGTCAATAATGCCCAACCTATCCTTGATTCCATATTTTTTTTCATAAATATTTAGTAATGTACCAATAACACTATCAAATACATTTGTTTCTACATACAAGACATCAAGAAAATTTATGACGTACAAAGAACTCCAATACGACAATTCAATGAAAATCGATCTCTTTTTCCAAATTAATTTCATAAGGTTTTTCAAAAATGGTTTACTAAAAATAGTTTCAATATCATTTAATTTATTGAAAAGTTGATCAACCATTGGTGGAGATAGTGTTGTACCTTGTTTGTTATTCCCATAAAATGTTGTTGTCCATGATCAATATTTAATTCATTAAGGTAAAAATTTATGATGTACTAAAAACACAATCTTTAAGGAATGTTTCAACCAACCTAAGTGTGTGAATTATCCATAGATGGGACACCC
The DNA here is from genome assembly GCA_963277665.1 of Viscum album. Classification (NCBI taxonomy): domain Eukaryota; kingdom Viridiplantae; phylum Streptophyta; class Magnoliopsida; order Santalales; family Viscaceae; genus Viscum; species Viscum album. Next base: position 1,945,320,073 of record OY728161.1, on the reverse strand, counting down.
CAACATTCCTTTAATGCTATATCCTGAAAAATTTCCATAAGAAGGAAAGTCATTTATCATCCCATACAATATGGACCTCAATATGAATTCTTCACTTTTATGAGAATCATACATTGTAACACCTGTATACCACATCAATTTCAGATATTCGATCAATGAATCCAAATAGACATAAATATCATTTATAGGTTTTTTTGGTCCAGATATAAGTAGAGACAACATAATTTATTTTTCTTCATGCATAACTATGGAAGAAAGTTATAATTTACCAACATGACTGGCCATGTACCATGAGTACTACTCTATACACCAAAAGGATTTATTACATCTGTATATAATGTAATACAAAAATTTCTCATCTCATTTCCAAATCCAGGATACTCATAATCAATTTTCTTCCACTGTGAAAAGTCTTCTAGATGAGGTAGTTTCTTATATTTAATTCTTGTGTATGTATACCATGTCAATTGTCTCTCAGTTTCCTGACATCCATATAGTCTTATAAACTGTGGAATGAAATTTTGAAGGATTTGATTCATCTTTATTATATCGATCCATGCCAAAATTAGGGAATTTTATAAGTAATTCATGGTCCTTGAGAAATAATATGAAATAATTTGGATAAGCATTTTTTTAAGGATAATTCCTATTGAATGCAGAATTCATTTAGTGTCATATATTAGATGAGGAAGTTTATTTTCCTCTGGTAACATATCATTCAGGAGACCAAGTAGTTTGGTAAAGCTATTGTCACTCCATTAGATGCTAAATTTCAAATTATATAACTTCAATACAGTTGACAATGTTGTGTATTTAGTACAAATAGTATAAAATGGTCTATTAGCACAACTATTTAACTTCTCAAACAAATTTGGACAATCATAAAGGTTATCTTCAATTTCCATTATTATTTCTTCCATATGATCTCTATCATCATTAACACCAGTATTCATATCAAATGATCCCTAAACTGCTGTATCATCCCAACCGGCATGAAAATTATATTTTTCAACGTGTTTAGTCCAAAATTTATAGCTCTGATTTATTTTGTTACAAATAAAATTTTCTTTAAACTCTTCCAAACTATTTTTTCTTGAATAACAACAATGTAAACAAAGACAAAGGATTTGAGAAGGGTCATATTCACGATCTATTACAAACTTGATGAGCTCTTTAAATCAAACTTCATACTCTTTTGTCATAAGATTATCATGCATCCATTTTCAATTCATATTCATCCTATTATATTCATAAAATATAAATTTTGTACAATAAATAAATAAATACACATAAGATATTTGTAATCAAAGGTTAAAGTTATTAAAATAATTCAAATATCGGGAACCCAACATTTGATTATTTCAAATATTGGGAACCCAACATTTTATTATTTCAAATAATTTCAGTATGCTTTAAAGGAAATGGGTAATTGAATTTAAGAAAATAAATACTCTATTGATGGTAGGTTTTATCCTTTTAATTCATCCAAAAATGATCAATGGTACCCGATATGGGTTGACTAATACTTTGAGTAGTTCAAGAAACATAAGTGCATGTCCATAAGAGATGGGGGATGAGTCTCAAGTAAAAAAAAATTAAATAATGACTGTTTGGGAGATAAAGCTGATGAGGATCAAAGTTGTCTCCTTAAATTTAAATGTTCCTAGAATGGGAGTTTGAAAAGCACTAGAAAACATTTCTTAGTTTTTTCCCCAAAGATGAAAAAAGTAATAGAATAGTATGATCCCCATAAGGAGCTCCTTGATTGGTGTGACCGTGAGAAGGATCAACTGGATGATCTTACACACACTCATGGTGATATAGTCATTAAAATTTCAATATTCAAATAAAGTCTTCAAATCATTATTTCATTTATAATTATAAAATATATTATTAACAATGTTAATAAAATGGATTTTTTTAGTAATGGCTGGGGGTCAGGCCCCCTTTATTGATCATGAAAAAAAGAGACACCACTTTTAGACTGGGAAAGAGGAAACCCATTACACGAAGGGAACACAACCTTAAAGAATAGTCCAAAAAGATCCTATAAGTCCAGAATAATTAGATTTTCAAGTAGACACCAAAAAATCTCATCACCCCCCTTGACAAACAGTGCACTAATGAGACCAGTCAAAGAAGTGTGTCACCCCCTCTGTCTAGAAGTTACACCATGCTAGCATCACAACATGTCAGAGAACCTCTCCAACTAAAAAATGATGAGGATAACTATATAAAAGGTGTTATCACACATTTATCTCTTTCGAGCCACCCACCTAAAAAAGCATGAGAATAATATCTGCAGTGTCAACCTGATGAAACGCAAGCTAAGAATAAAAATCACTGAGCAATTTTCATAGTAAAGAACCCATCCATCCATAAAGAGATGAAACATGGATGATGATGGGTGTAATATCTACCTTCTCTCTTTAAAGGTCACCCTCCCAATGGTACCTACACTGCACCATCCAAATGCAATGAGAGAGACAAGTACCCATGAAAAAATCTGCTTTAGAAGAATACATAGGATCAACTATACCAATATAGAACATGAATCAAAGCCATAAAATCACACAGAAGCAGTGAAACCAAAATAAAGTCCAACATAAAACATCAAAATAAGTTAAACCAAACCACACTTTGCTCAAACTGTAGAAAAAGAGCCATATCCAAACCATAAATCCGAAGAAAGCCAAAGAAGCCAAACCAGAAGATCCATCAACATGCCGAGCCAAGGCGCCCCCAAGACTTACACTCCACATGTCCTTAAACCAGTTCATCCAAGCATCCACCCCCCTGAAATCTTCTCCACATCAACCCAAAAAAGAAATTCCACACCCCACACTAAACCCCTTTCCTCAAGAAAAACAATCATAATAAAGACTCATAAAAAATGTCTGCATTTTCTATAAAAAAAATAACCTAGAATGAATAACTATAATCAAGAACAATGGCAGACATTGAAATCTGTAGGACCTCATCGACCTCAGTAAAACATTTCCCAGTGCATTCACTTCAAATATTGGAACCCAAATTCAGTGGACCACAACACCATGAATTTCAAAAACAACACAAGAAGAGGCTTTAAAAGGTAGATACAAATGAATTTTCAGGCTCAACCTGTGATCAGAATGTCTAAAACCCTTTCAAAGAATTTTCATGATCAAAAATGGTCGGAGCTCACCACAACAGGTGTTGAAACAACAACAGTAGGGAGATATAGTATCTCCCCTTCAACCACCTAAATAACTATCCGTACCTTCAACCCACTGTATTCCACCGCATGATCCCAAAGGTGAAAAATAGGCCATCACCATCCGAGCCGATCTCCTCACAAGACTGACACGAACTGCCTCAGAGGAATCCATGACCTCTATCACCATCCTCATATGTCACTGCTCGCCTAAGAAATAACCACACAGGGAGACCAGATCAGAACAGATTTTGTGGAAGGGGTTCGCGAAATAGTAAAGAGTTCGTCGAAGACATCAAGACCTCTGGGTGGGGAAGAAGAAGAGCCAAAACAGAGGAAAGACCCAAAGAAAAACCAAGAGCAAGGGAGATGAAACTAGTTAACGACGAAGTAGAAATCATGAATAGAGGCATGAAACCGGAAAATCTACAACGAAGCTCCAAGAATAGAGATGAGAAAAACTTGCGAAACCCATTGGTGGTGATCGAAGTCACCAATCAACAAGAAGTGAGATGACGGGGACCCCCCATAGATGAAAAAATCCTAGGGGAGGGTGCGCGTATCCTGGAGAGTGTAGAGCCATCTTCTCCAATAAAATGGATTTATTACTCAAATAAATCACTTAAAGACATATATTAATCTAATCCTCACTAATAAATATATTTGAAAATTTTTTTATTAAAGGTTTTGAAGATGGATAATTAAATTTTATAGGAGGTGGTTAAAATTATTTAATTTTAAAAATGTGTTATTTTTTCAAATAACTATTTTTATTAATAATTATGAATTTTAAACATAATAAATTTGAAGTTCCAAAGGATCAAATAACAACTAATAATGGTGGGGTGGGGAGGGGGATGAATCAATTTTTCACTTTTTATAAGTTTCAATAATTTTAAAACTTAACCCTTGTATCTTGTTAAATTTCATATTCTTACCATGTTTTAGTAAATACTCATACAAGAAAAAACTAGGAAAGAAAGTAAATCACACATGATTTAAAAGGTTCAGCCTTAGTCTAAGAACCTAAATCCTTTCAATAGCCAATCCCGTTGGTCTATGGAAATTCACTATTATGAAGAATTGAATAAAACTTGTGCCAACTACTATTAGATACCTTCAATCTCTTGATAGGAATGATTATACTAACTCCTTTCAGTTTATAAAGATTTCTTACAAAACAATAAGACAAAACAAAAGAATAAATAATTTGTTCAAACTAATCCACAAAAGTTCTGTTAGGAATCCTTAGTGTGATGTGGATGGGTCCAATTCTCTCAATCTGATAAGGCTGGGTCTGATGGACTCATTTTTATAAATTCAGTCCGATGGAATCAATACAATGAAACCATTATCAATATGTATTACTCAAACATTTATCACATTCTTAGTATGATTTTTCTCAGTCTAGTAAACAAAAATTTTAGATGTACAACCTTATAATGAGGTATCAGTCTGGAAAGATAACTTTGAAATGAATTATTCAGTGCTCTGGATTCTCTATTCACATAAAAATGTTGTAATTTACGAATTTACTGTGCTTCTATTTAGAGGAATCCTAGAAATAAAAAGGCAAGAAACTGAAAAACTTTTCTTGCTTACTCAAATTAAAAAACTCTAAGATATATGAATATTTTAATTTCATGTTTGACCACCTCAAATATTCAAAAATCTTCTAGAATCTTCTTGAGACTTCCTTGTAATCATCCTTCTCAGACTTCCTAACTTTTCTTCAGTATGATGGAACTTCCTTGGCTCATTATGATAGAGCTTCCTTAGCTCATTATGATGGAAATTTCTCAACTCATTCTGAATTGAATTTCCTTATTAGAGTTAGTCTGATTGACCTTTCTTCTCAGAGTTAGTTCGATTGACTTTCCTTCTCAGAGTCATTCTGACTGACCTTCCTCCTCAGAGTTAGTCTAATTGACTTTCCTCCTCAGAGTTAGTCTGATGGAATATTCATAATGATGTAATTCTCATTAAAATGTAATTATCATTATGATGAAAACTCCATTTTGTAACTTTGAAATTCTTCAAAATTCATCATCTATTATACATTCATACTTCTGAAATATTTTGTGCCCAGTACTTTTGGATCCAATTAAAACATTTTCTTGATTCCTAGAACTTATAAAACCTTTAATATTCCTCCATTTATTCAAAAATATTTTATCATGAGAGTTTTTATGATTTATGAAAACTTCAAGATTGTAAAAGAATCATATAAATTTCATAGAAAAGTATTATGACTTACCTTACTTTCAAGAACTGATTTCTTTCCAACCAAAAATCAATAAGATTGGATACACCTATTCTCCACATTTTCTTCATATGACTTTCATTACAAGTGTTACAAAAAACTTATGATTTTTGAGAATTACAAACCAACAAAGCATCTTCTGGATCAAGGTTATAAAGTTTTAGAACTTTCTAACTCTTGATATCACTATCCTCATTCAATCTCTTTAGCAATATTCCAAAATTCTAACTCAACAACTTCTTTATAAAAAATATCATGTCTGATAGATCTTGAACTTCATGTCGTTGGATTTTAGATTGATGATGTGTAGGATTAAAAACTTTAAATTTCTAAATACTTCTATGATCGGTGCTACTCAGTATAATAATCTACATCCGGTGCTGCTTAGTCTGATCCTTTGTGTCCATAAAATAACTTTCTCAAAAACAAAACTTTTCTCCCCCTTTATGTTTGGGTTCAAACATTCAACATCTTTCTACTATTTTTTAAAAACATTATTTTAAAAAAGACTAGTTATCAAAAAATACAAAAAATTTGTTAAAAAAACACCACAATTGTTTTTCAATCTCTCCCTTTGGATTTATTTGAAAATTTTGTTAACAAATTTTACAACTTACCATTTTTCAAAAACTTAGACTTTTAATTTTTGAAATAACTCAAAGCTTTCAAATTTTATCAAAGCATACGCTTTCTCAAAAGAGAGTGTCTTAACAACACACTACTAGATAAAGTAATGTTTTTGAATGAATTTCATCCCTCGATGATCATATAATTTTGTGGAAATGTAAAGATAAACCCCCTCACTTTTATATTTTATCACCCCTTTTTTACCTCCCTTTGATTGTTATCTACCCTATTATTTTATAACTATAGATATAGATTCATAAAATAATGATAAGTAAAAAATTATTATAGTGTAAAAAGTTGTTACTTTCTATCCCCCCCTTTTTCCACATAATCCAAAGCACGATGGATGATTTTTTATGAGGATTATGAATTCATTGGTGGTGGTTGAAAATGAAGTTGCAGCTTCAATTTTAAAAACCTTTTTTTGACATTATTTTTGTGAATATATTTGCAATTTGATACTTTTTTGAGATATATTTCATCAAAACATATCCAACATAAACTTTATCTTTTATAAATTGAAACTTTATATCAACGTGTTTTGATCTTGAATTTTGGAAAAGATTTTTAGAAAGATCAATTGCACTCTAATTATTAAAAATTATCTTCAATGGTTTAGAAACTTTTACTTTCAAGTATTACAACTGAACTTTCATCCATAATTGATGAGTTTAGGCTTGATTAACCACAATATATTCTGACCCCACCATGCTCAAAGTTACTAAACTTTATTTCTTACTATTCTAGATTATATAACATTCACCCAATAAAAATCTTCCTCCCGAGGTTGATTTTATATCATTACAATCTCCAGCCAAATCGATATAAGTATAGACATAAAACTTCATCTCCCAATTTATTTTGTATAAAAAACCATGTGAAGTTATTCCTTGAAATATCTTAGAATTATCTTTTCTCCCAACCCATGTGATTCTTTTGGATTACTTTGATACTTAACACACAAATTCACACTATAAAAAATATCATGCCTTGAGTATGTAAGTTAAAGTATACTTCCTATAAGTTTATAAAAGTCTTTCTGATTTAAAATTTTTCTAGACTCATCTTTACTCAGCTTTATCCCCACTGATATTGGAGTATAAAATTATTTGGATTCTTCCATGCCAAACTTTTATAACAATTCCCTGACATACTTTTATTGAGATAGAAAAATCTATTTTTTTGTTAAACTTGTAAACCAAGGAAGAATGTTAATTATACTAACATTTGGATCTCAAAGTTCCTTTTAATTTATTTAGAAAATGTTTTACAAACATATTCTCTATCCCCAACAAAAATTATATCATTAATATAAATAATTAAAATTAGAGTTTCAGAGTCAATATATTTCACTTATAAGTTGGTATCAAAATTTCCACTTGTGCATAGCCTTTACAAACAAGCCTTTCTTTATTTCTTTAAACTTCTCCATGTTTATTCTACTTGTTTCTATAAACCCATTTTTTTATGACAACATTTTTACCTTCCAGACACAGAAAAAGTTCCCATGTTTCATTTTTCTCAATCTAAACCAACTCTTAATTAATAGAATTCACCCCTTCTTTGTGTTGAATAACTTCTGAAACTGATTCTGGTTCAACTTTTGAGATAAGTGAAGTTTTATTTTCTAATATCAGCTTCCTTATGGTATTCACTAGCACCATATAATTCCCAATAATATTTTTAGTCTCAATATATTTTTATAGAGTAGGGAATTTTATATTTCCTCTCCCAAATTCACTTTCCTAATCACCCGATTCATCTAAATATTCATACACATTACTTTTCACACTATTATTTTTGTTGGAAACATTCAGTTTTTCTTTATCAACATTTCCAACAAATTTTGTTAAAGAAGTTGGATTCTTAATAACTTTCACATCATATGAGTCCACTAACTTTTTTAAACATTTGTTCCATTATTTTTAACTTATTTCATCGGGCGAATAACCCATAAAAGTTCCTTATTCATCTTTCTCACCAAACTTTCCCATATACATATTTTTTATTTTAAGTAAACATGGAATTATAAAAACTTTTAAGTAGTTAAATGAAGGTTTTTTATTATACCACATTTAATAAGAATTCATGTTGTATTATAGTATCAACAAACATTTGTTCTGAATATGTACACTAGTACTAACAAATTCTCTCTAGTAGAACTTTGAAAGTTTATAATCTGTTAACATACTTTTCCCATTTCCACCAAACTTCTATTATTTATTTCTAATACTCCATTTTTTTGTGAATTATAGGGAGAAATATACTAATTTTTGATACCGTGATTTCTCAGATAAGTTTAAAAAGTATTTATTGTGAATTAAATAAAATTATTTACTCTCAACTTTATATAAACCCCCAATTCTTTCTCAACTTCTTTTTTGAAAAACTTGAACATTTCCACAGCCTCTAACTTGTGTTTCATAAACATGATGTTTGTCATATAAGTGAATTAATTAATAAAATAGATATAGTATACATATCTTTTTGTTGATTTATATCTCATTAGATCACATAAATAGGAATGAATAAGTTCAAGAGGTCTAGTAGACTAAATCTTAACTTTCATATGAATTTTATTAGTCATATTCCTTTTCTGACAAGTAACACAAACATATTACTCTCTTATTTTAAAGTCTATAAATTTTCATACAACATAGAAAGTTTGTTACTGTTTTCTACCCAAGTTGGCCAAGTCTTCAATGACACAACTTATTCTCATCTTCATCACTTAGATAACATGAGTTGTTAAGCTCTCCAACTTGAAAAATATTTCCACTTGTTATTTCTCATCTTGTGATAATTTTTACATATTTTAAACTTATGATAATACATGAATATTTTCTAAAAATAACTTATTTTCCATCATTGCAAAGATTAATTACACTATGTAATTTATGTTTTATCCCTTCAATGAATAAAACTTACTTAGATTTTAACTTTTTTTCTTCAATCATAGTTGTTCTGATTCCTCTAATTTTTGAGTAACTATCATTACCAATGGTAAAAACATCTCCATAATGATTTTTAACATGTTTTAATATTTTTAAATCACCTGTCATGTGTGAAGAACAACTATAATCAAATATCCATGATTTTTTCTTTTTTAATTTCTTTCAAGGTATTTCCAACAACAAAATATCTTTTTGTAACTTTATTTTTTCCTTATTCCTTTTATTTTCTTTCATAAAAACCTATCCTGGAAGAGTAGTCATACATTCCTTAAAAATATGTCTCGATTGATCATATCTTCCACAAAATTGTTCCAAACAATCAAACTGATTTTTCATTGGAATGTTTTTAACATCTTGATATTTCAATTTTTCAACTTTATATAAGTTAGGAAAGCTACTCATTCTACTTTCACTATTTTTTTCAACTCTATTTAGACCTTTTTATAGAGAGAGATAAGTTATGTTAGAAATTATAATCCTTGTTCCCATAGATTACAATGAACCAATAAAAACCATCAAATATTTATTTTCTATTGAAGTAATATCTTTCTCTGTTGAAACTGTTTTGAGGTTCATAACTTCTTTCTGCTCTAACATACACTGGTCATGGACCATATTTCCTACAGATGGAGTTTTCAACTTTTATATATGTGATGGGTTTATCACATCCATTATTAACCCATTATTTCCTAATACTTTTCTTATCACATGAAATGTTATAAAAGTCATATGAAACATTATTTTTGGTGGTTGAGGAATTCACATGATTCTTGATTTGATATCTCTCATTAACTTTAGAATTATCAACTTTTACTTCTGAAGCTCTGTTGAAATTTTCATTCATCTTTCTTAAGGTGTTTTTGGACTCAATAAGTTTAGATTGAAACTTATTTAATTAATATTCCTTAGATACAAATTTCTTACTAAGATCTTAAACCATATTTCTATATTCAAAAACTCTTAATTTGTAACTTAAGATATTCTGAATGTATTATTCCTCCTACTTGATGACATGTTTTCTTCCTTTATCAACTTCTTCACAATATTTCTTCATTAGTCTGATTTATTTCTTAAGAGTTCTATTTTTCTCAATAAATGTAACAAGTTCCGTTTTGAGTTGATACTCTCTATATGATTCTTCACCATCTGAGGAATATTTTGTTTTATCAACTTTTTCAATGAAGGTTTTGAATTTTTATGAACTTTCATCTTCCAAAGAATTGTTTTCAATTGAGTCTGATTTAACTTTATTACTCAAAATACTCCTTTTTTTCTAGTAAAGTTCTTCTTGTGTTTATTGGGTGATGTTTCTTATTTATAACTTTTATTCCACTTATTCTATTAAGGTTTTCATCATAATCATCTCAATATTATCCAACATTCTTCTTGGTAAAATCCATAGAAAAATGTCCAATTACACCACACTCAAAACATTTAAGAGGAAGTTTACCTCCATACTTTCCTCTTCCTATTTGATAGTTATTGGATATAAGAGACATGATTTTTTCATTAAAATCATCATCCTCTTTATCTTTTAAGTCACAAGGATCAACACCTTTAACATCTTGTGTTTTAATTTTTCTCATGGCTTCAAATTCTATTTCATATTTCATCTTCTTTTTGAACATCAGATCTTTCCTCATTTCATAAGCAACAAGAAATAATGTAATTGATCAAGAGATAAATCATATTTATATTCTAAATAAGAAATTTTATAATAAAACACGTCCAAAAAAGTTTCTCATAAGTTTCTTAACAATTTTATAATATTCCTAAACTTCTACGAATCCTATTATGTTTAAAAAAATTTCATTTACCCTGGTGAATTATTAATCAATAGTTTCTTCATCTCTCATTATTATGTCTTCAAACTTACTACACTAGATTTTTATATTTTCTTCCTTCACTTTAGTATTCCCTTCAAAAATACTTTCCAACTTGTCCAACATACTATTTAAATTTTTGAGACTCATCACATTTATATAAACATTTTTTTGATAAGGACATATGGTTTTAATTTCTAGACTTTCTATAAACTTATATATTTATCTTATCAACAAACTTCATAGGATAATCTTTCTCAATCGGTGGAAAAACAATTATAGTAGTATCAAAAACTTTGAGGCCAAGAGATAAAAGATAAAGAATTATCCTATTTTTTCCATTCATAATAATTTTTTTGTCAAAAGTAATAATTCATTTACTGTTGATTGAATTTATATTATCCATGATAAGGATTCAATAAGGTAACGTACATCTAATACCATTTGAAGTTCCAAAGGATAAAATAAAAAATGAGAAGGGGGGGGGGGGTTGAATCAGTTGTTCACTTTATATAAGTTTAAATACTTTTAAAACTTAACCCATACAATCTATTAAATTTAATATCCTTATAATATTTTAGTAAATAATAATACATTAAAAAGTAGGAAATCAAGTAAAACACATGATATTTAAAAGTTTCGGCCTTAGTGTGAGAACCTACATCCTTTCCATAGCCACCCCTGAAGGTCTATGATAATTCACTATTATGAATAAGTGAATAAAACTTGTTCCAACTCTTATTATACACCTTCTATCTTCTAATAGGAATGATTATAATGACTTATGTTAGTTTAAAAGGTTTTCTTAAAAATATCCAAAATAAAATAATAAATACTTTATTCAAATTGATCCACAAAAGCTCTGTTTGAAATCCTAAATCTAATGTGGCTGGGTTTGATTCTCTCAGTCCAATGAGGCTAGGTCTGATGGAATCAGTTTGATAAATTCAGTTTGATGAACTTAGTATGATGAACCCATTATCAATCCGCATTACTCAAACTCTGCTCAAATGCCCAATCTGATCTTCCTTAGTTTGGTAAAACTTTTTTGAGATGTCTGACCTTCTAATGAAGTATCAGTATAGAAAGATAACCTTGAAATGAATTCTTTATCACTATACCTATTATGAGCATATAATTTTTTTTAAAAGTATGGATATACTATGCTTATATTTATAGTAATCCCAGAAAGAAAAATGCGGGAAACTGAATTTTTTTTATGCTTACTCAAATTCAAAAACTCTGAGATCTATGTATATTTTAATTTCAAGTTTTACCACTTCTACTCTTCACAAATCTTCTAGAATCTTCTTGATTCTTCTCTGTAATCATCCATATTAAAATTCCTAACTTTTCTTTAGTATGTTGAAACTTTATCATCTCATTAAAATAGAACTTCCTTGTTTAATTGAGATGGAAATTCCTCAACTTGTTCTGAATTAACTTTACTTATCAAAGTTAGTCTTATTAACTTTCCTTCTTAGAGTCAGTTTGATTGAATTTCTTCACCAGAGTCAGTCTAATTAACTTTCTACCTTAGAGTCAATATAATTGAATTTACTCTTCAAAGATAGTTTTATGGAACTTCCTCATATTTAATCTAAAGGAATCATTATAATGATGGAATTTTCATTACTATGAAATTCTAATTATTGATGGAAACTCCACTCTACAACTTTGAAATTCTTAAAACCTCATCAGAAATTAATCATTTAGACTTCTGAAAACTTATGTTTCTGGTTCTTCTAGATCCAATGAAAAATTTTCCTTGATTCATGGAACCAATACAACCTTTACAATTTCTCCATTTCTTCAAAAGTTTTTATCATGAGATTTTTCATGATGTATGAGAACTTCAATATTGGAAAAGCATCACCTGACTTTCATAGGAAAGTATTATGACTTTCCTTACTTTCAATGCCTTCTTTATTTCCAACCAAAACTCAATATGATTGGATGCACCTATTATTCCCCCTTCCTTTATAAGGCTTTAATCACAAGTGTTATAGACAACTTATGATTTTTGATAATTACAGACCAATAAAACATTATCTGGATCAAGGTTAGAAAGTTTAAGAACTTTATAACTCCTGACATCACTATCTTCATTCAACCTCTTCAGCAACATTCTGACATCCTAACTCAAAAAATTATTTCTAACAAACATTGTGTATGATATATATTGAAATTCATACTAATGGATATGAGACTGACGATGTGTCCAATCAAAAACTTTAACTTTCTGATGACTTTTGTGACTGGTTCTGCTCAATCTGATACTCTATGTCTAGTTCTTCTTAATATTATCCTATGCATTCAAAAAACAACTTTCTCAAAAACAAAACTTTTCTATTCCTTTATGTTTGGGTTTTAACATTCAATAAATTTATCCTATTTTTCAAAATAGTTCTTTTACAAAATATTAGTTGTCAAAAAATATAAAAACATTATTAAAAATAAAACATCACAAAGGTTCTTCAAAATTAAATTGATCAGTGATGTGCCCATGAGTTAAAGTTATATTTTTTGTGAATTGGTTGTTAATGTAAAGGAAATTCAATGTGTTTTAAAGAATAATGAAGTTTTATTTTTAAATAATTAGTCATGCAATGAAGTAATTGTCCTATGTTGGAAAAGGAATGTGGGAGAGTTGGCTTCTTGGTGAGTATCCCTTCACATCAAATAACTGATGAGATTATTTGTATGATAAAGAAAAGTGTTAAAGGTTAGATAACTATCTAAAACTGTAAAAACAAGTTAGAAGATGATATGTTTGTTTAACCATTCTAAATATCTTATATAAGCTATATTTGAAATGGTTTAAAAAGTTTTAATGATTAGGAGGAGTATCTTGAGTTTTAAGTAAACCTTTATTGAGTTATGTAGCATATTAGATACTAAAACTAGTGATCAATATCTCATAGATTAAGGTTCATTAAGGATAGAATGAGTGGAGGTAGTGAAGGATATTGAAATACTCTATCTTCATAATTTTATATCCTACAAAGGGAATTGAAATGAGCTAAACTAGGTTTTGGAATTATTTTGATAATTACCAAAATTATTAGAAGATAATTTAATATGAATTAAAGAGCTTGAGATGACTTAACAAAAATTTTATGGGTTTATTAATTAATCTAATGAATCATGGAATTTATGAGTTAGAAGTATTAAAAATAGAAAAGTCCCGAGCTATGTAAAAATGAATCCAGAGCAATGTCAGCACAAACTACGATATGTGTAAGGATGAATTAATCTATATAAGTATAGATTCAACCTAGTTAAACATTATTACTTCTCTATGTAAACAGGACCTGGACCCATTTAAGGATGATTTTTTTCTACATAAGGATTACTGAGGTCATGTAAGAATCATCTATATACATATCATACTATGTAAGGATCACCCAATTGTTTTTGTAAGAATCGGTTTCTATGTAATTATGAATTATTTATTACATAATCATGAATCCTTAGTTCATAAGTATCATTCCTTATTCTATGTAATCATCAGAACATAGAAAAATTGGATAATTTTTTCCAAATATAAAGAGAGTCTATAATTTTAAAAACTGGTGAAGGGAATTAATTGTGATGATTCTAAAGTAATTCTTTCATGTCCCAAAAAAACATGAATATTTTCTAATCCTTGCTACAAGAATGATTTTATGAAGATGAATTGAGATGAAAGATGTAGAGATCAATATTGTTTATATTTTTAATTTCAAATGAATATATTTGAAATTCAATATTAGTGATCAAAATGAACATTAAATATAGATGATTACGAAGATGATATTTATTTTTTTAAATATCACAAAATATTTTTTTTATACCTAAATATAAATAAAAAGTGGAATGAGTTTATGGTACTATGTATAGATTTAAGATGAATCTATACAAGTTTCATGCGAAGCTCTCATGCCACAATGAGTAAGATCCACTCTGTACGCTATTGAAGATGTACATTTTATAGAACCATAAAGAGTGAATTATTTGTGGATATTAGGAGAATATTTTATGAATAATTAAACCTAAACCTGTTGTATAAAATATGGAAGAACCATTCAACTGATACAAGAAGAAAGAAAAAAATGGAGATCATGGGGATAGTCCCATGTGATTTAGTTGACTTAGAAGATCTCATGAATATTGTGATCATGAAGATATTACTTGTTCACATGTGATTGTATTATTATACATGTACATTATATCCTAAAATATTTCCATTTATGGAAATTTGAGACTACTCTATAAAAGAAAAAGTAGCTGCTAATACTAAAATGTTAAGAGTTTCTTGAGAAAAAAGATAGAGAAGTTGTATGCAGATGTGTGTGTTGTATATGTGTGAGTTTTAAGATAACTAGATATATATTGATAAAGAAGAATAAGTATATGGTTTTTAGTACTATAGATAATAATAATTGAGAATCATAGAAAAAATGACTACAAAACACAATAAAAATCACCATTAAATCATGCTTTGAATATAATTCATTCTGGGCTAGTATAAACACCCTTTCCACAGTCAAAATTTTAATAATCATTTCATTAGAATATTTAAATATTTTAAAATTTATATAAGGTAATATTAACAATTAATCAAAGTAGAAAAATTATATTTCATGACAGTAAGGAAATTCTCAGCAGTATAACAACAACAACCATTTATCACATAAAGTCGCATAGAAAACATATATAAATTCATAATATACACTTACCATTTTTATTTTTACCATACTAGTTATTTATTTATTAGGTTAATTCATACCATTTACTCAATTAAAACAATAACATAATAATCCTACAATTTACACCAAGTAAAAGTGTATTCTTGAATCACCTTACTCGATGTAAAGATTACACGACTCACTATATAGAGATTAAAAAGAAAGAGAAAGATATGATTCCAAGCCTAAAATTCATAAGGAAGGAACCAAAAACAATTATAGGGTGATCGTTGAAATTTAAGGGTGGGGTTTTGATCATCCAGGCTCATAGAATCAATAAAACTTGAATGAGAAGGAGTAGATACCCTAAACTTGTAACCCATGAGAGAACTGAGCCAATAAAACACCACTCTAATGCACACCATGGAACCTTAACAAGCAAGCAATGAGAGAGGAGTAGAAAAAATAATATACCTTATATTGGAGGCTTGTGTGATGACCTGACCCTCAGGGCCTGTTCCATGACTACCCCAAGCCCGCCTTCCGTAGGCTAGGGGCTGGCGACTAGCACCAGAAAGACATATCCCTAAAACTAGGAAGGCATTGCCTTTATAACCTGTAAGCTTACCCAAACCGAACACACAACAAGATGCAAGAACAAGGTAAAATAAATAGTAAACAGAGTGAGTATAGTAAGTAAAGGGTTCGGAATACAAGCCCAACTGGAAAGTACAAGTAAAACTGGAAAGTACAAGTAAAACTGAAAAGTACAAGTAAAACTAAAAACTACAAGTAAAACTGAAAATATATCATGTGAAAACCCACCAAGGATCCTACCTGAAGGGTAGGTATAACTCTCAAAAGGTCTTCTCTACGGTACGCCTTGTCTAAGGTCCACCTCTGAGTAGTCTCCAGTCCTAGTACCCTTGTCCTCAGTCAGCACTGTCCGTCGTCTGCACAAGACACAACAAGGTGCGGTGTCACGAACCAGCCCGGGTACCCTGGTAACCCGATAACTGAGCCGACCCTGACATAACCTGAAGGGAATTCTTGATCCCCACGGGTCAGCGACTAGCACCTGGCATCATACAATATACAAGTGGGAACGATTTTTCCACAAGAATGCAGAAGCAAGAGTAAAATAAACAGTATGCATAACAGAAGAAACTCCACTGGGAGTAATGTACCAGAATACAAATAGGCACAAAAAGTCAAAGTACTACAACCCAAATATAAAAAGGGAAAATAGTCCCAAGGTACTAAAGGACACAACTCACCAAGTCCAGAAATCAACAGCTAGAACCACCTCCAAGAGGTCCCTTCCCTTTGCTCGATTCTGGAAGAAGAAAGTCTACAAACACCCGAAGGAAAAAGTAGGGTGTGAGCCTAAGCCCAGTAGGATACCACCAAAGATTCCATAACAGATTCAAAATATATATTATCCAAAGAAAATCTTTCAATTTTAAAGTAAAAAGGTTTGGCAATTCAAAATCATATTTTAAAAAAAACATGCTTTACATTTTCAAATGATGGAAATAAATATTTTTAAGAAAAGGCTTTTCAAATGATGGAATATTTCTAAAACAATGGCTTAAGAAAAAAATTTATATAAAACATTTTATATAAATTCAGCAGGCATGTAAAGTAGTTCACAAGGATTGGCATACATTTATATCTAAAATATAAATAAACAAGCGAGCGACATGGTCATCTGCCAAAGGTATGATAATATTAACTAGTTATAGGATTCCACACTCTCTATGTGAACTCAACAAAATGTGTATACACACATCCCTATGACAATGGCCAAAAGAGACTCGTCACCGACCCGTCGGGGATGTGACCCACTACAAGTAAGTTTTAGAACGTTGTCGTAGCATAGAGTGTGTCCAAATAACTCACTAACTACCTAAGGATTGCATGCTCTCTTACATGATGGGAGAACTATTTTAAGAATGCTTAAAACATGATCAATCCCATTCTTCCATTTCAAAAGTTCCAATTTTATTCCATTTAAAACCAAAATAGGTTTTATTCAAAACATGTCTCTTTCACAAGATAAAACCAATGGGTTTCTATCAAATCATTTTAATCCATTTTCATAAGTTTGAAATCCATTCAAAACCAATTCCATCATTACACATTCCATTTACACAATTAAATTCAACAATTTAATTGAAAAAATTTCCATAAAATCCAGAATTTAAATTAAAAAATTTAAATCGACCAATTTTCCATAAACACACCCAATTCAATGGAATTGGGGTTTTCCAAATTTTCATGCGAAAACCATTTCGAATATCTCAATTCAATGGAATCGAGTTTTTATCAATTTAATTAAAAGAAACTTGAGAAATTGAATTTAAATCAATAATTTAAATAAATCAAGCAAATACAATGATAATCAATTTGGCAATATGGGATGGAACCACCTACCTCAAAGTTTTTGACCAAAACCACAAAGGTCGAGAACGCTCAAGAAAACCAGGTCTCTTCTTCAAGAACCTGCCTTAGATCTCTTCTCCTAGAAATATTAAGACCAAATCTCATCAAACATGGTACCACACAATTAGATCTACCCATAACGAGTATAGATCTAAGAAACTGAGAGAAGAGGAGAAGTAAATCTAAGTAGATCTAAGAAACATATCAAGAACGATGAAGAACGATCACATACCTCAAGAATACGGCTTCGATTCACCAAGAGGAGCCTTTGGATCGCCTCCGGAATGATGGGAGAACCCTCTATGACCTTAGGAGATGAAAAATCCTGAGTTAGGGCTGCTTAGGAGTAAAAACGAGGCACTTAGAGGCAAAACCGAGCGAGATCTACCATTTAAAGATCTCCTTTAAGTGACCAAACGGTTTGGCCGCATGGTTTGACAAACCATGCGTGAGCTACTACCTCTGCCACCCATCTCTCATGGCTTGGACGCATGGTTAGAAAAACCGTGCACCGCCCGTGCGGAAGCTTCTGTCCAAGTTTTAAGGCTGGCATGGTTTGGTCGGACGGTTTGTCAAACCGGGCGCAAGCTGTGCACAACACACTGTCCTCTAGTTTTTCTTTAAAGGTTCACCCAAACGCAACCAAAGTATTTACTCCAAAACAGAGGTACTTAGAAACATAAAAAGTATCTGAAAACGTAACGGGATGTTACAACCTCCCCACCATAAGAGCTTTCTGTCCCAAAAAAGCCTATGGAGAAACCTCCACGTCAAAAAGATGAGACCAATGCTCTCTCATCAGTGCCTCCCTTTCCCACGTATCATGAGAATCAGAACCATGCTGCCATAGTACATGGACCAGAGGTATCGTTCTCCCACGAAGTACCTTGGTCTCAGAATCAACAAGCCTGACTGGTTGTTCAGTAACAAATAAATCTGGTTCAATCTCAAGACCACTCCACCTCACAACATGGGATGGATCAGAGATGTAATTTCGCAGCTGCGATACATGGAACACGTTATGTATGAATGTCAGTTGTGGTGCTAGAGCTAAACGGTAAGCAACTTTACCCATGAGACCAACAACCTCAAAAGGTCCCACAAAATGAGGAGCAAGCTTCCCTTGCCTCCCAAGCTGTCAATGACCTAACTGGGGTGAAAATTTCAAGAACACCTGGTCACCAACTGAGAATTCTAAAGGTTTACGTCGACGATCAGCATAAGACTTGTACCGACTCTGTGCTATCAACATTCTCTGACGAATCAACTGTATCTTAGCTGTCATCTCTTGGACCAAACTCGGTCCTACCAAAGATCTTTCACAAATCTCCGACCAACATAAAGGAGATTTACAAGGACAGCCATACAAATCCTCAAAAAGATCCATTTTGATCGCAGATTGATAACTGTTGTTATAAGAAAACTCAACTAGCCCCAGATGATCATCCCAAAACCTACCAAAGTCGAGAACACATGCGCGGAGCATATCCTCAAGGATCTGAATAGCTCTCTCTATCTAACCATCTGACTGTGGATGGTAGGCCGTGCTCAAACGGACCTGAGATCCCAGTGCCTCCTGAAGGCCTCTCCAAAAGTGAGAAGTGAACCGAGGATCCCTATCAGAGACTATTGCAGATGGAACTCCATGTAAAAGAACAATTTCTTTCACATAGATATTTCCCAACTCCTCAACTTTGGTTGTATCTCAAATAGGTATAAAGTGAGACGACTTGGTCAGTCTGTCGATCACAACCCATATCGCGTTCTTATTCCTCTAGGTTTGAGGTAACCCAACCACAAAGTCCATTGAGATTTCATCCCACTTCCATGTAGGGACTGGAGTGGTTGAAGCAAACCCGAAGGTTTCTGGAGCTCAGCTTTCACCTGCTGGCATGTATAACAACGAGATACAAACTCAGCAATGTATCGTCTTATACCTAGCCACCAGAACTGCTGTCGCATATCATAGAACATATTCGTGGTTCCTGGGTGTACCTTCCACTGAGAGTTATGGAAATACCCCATCACATCCTTCCTTGCTGATAATGGTACAACGTAACGATTTCGATAACACAAAACACCCTCTTTGGAGAACGACCACAAGGTGTTGGTCTCCCCACTATAAAGAGAGTTCCTAATGCTATGGAACTCAACATCTAGATGTTGTTACTTAAGAATCAATTCTAGGAGAGAAGAAGTCAACTGAACATTGGCTAAAGAAACTTCATTCCCCTTCCACTGAACTCTAATATGCAACTGATCAAAAAGATCCATCAAATTCCACTCTTCTGAAGATTCTTTCACAGCCTGAGATGGAAGTTTTCTACTTAACTCATCTGCAAGTACATTCCCTTTCCACAGGGTATAGGCAATGTCAAAGTCGAAAGATTGCAGGTAATCCACCCAACGCCTTTGGCGAAGATTCAAATATTTTTGAGAGAAGATATAACTCAAGCTCTTGTGGCCTGAATACACAGTAAACCTTTATCAATAAAGGTAATGTCGCCATCACTTAAGTGAATGAATTACAGCTGAAAGTTCAAGGTCATGGGTGGGATAGTTCTTCTCATGAGGATTAAGCTGACGAGACCCATAGGCAACAACATGATTACCCTGCATGAGTACACATCCCAAACCTGAACCTGACGAATCACAGAAGACCACATAAGCTATCCCAACCTCAGGAAGAGTTAACACCGGCACAATAGTCAAAAGAAGCTTTATCTCAACAAAAGAAATATGAAAATTTCCATTCCAGGAAAACTTCACTCCCTTTCGAGTTAGAGCAGTCATTGGAGAAGCTAACTTTGATAAGTCTTTAACAAACCGGTGATAATATCCTGCTAAGCCCAAGAAGCTCCGAATCTTGAAAACATTTCTTGGTTGTTCCCAAGTCATAACAGCCTTCACCTTTTCAGGATCAACTGATATTCCTTGTTCTGACATGACATGTCCCAAGAAGTTCACTTCCTGAATCCAGAAATCACACTTTGAAAGCTTGGCATAAAGTCGGTGATTCCTTAGAAGACTTAGAACTGTTCTCAGATGATGCACATGTTCCTCCTCAGACTTGGATTAGACAAGAATGTAATCCACTAAGACAACCAAAAAAGTATCAAGATCCTCATGGAAAAACTTGTTCATCAAAGCCATGAAAACTGCAGGAGCATTTGTTAGGCCAAAGAGCATAACAAGGTACTCATAATGGCCATAACTACTATGAAAAGTGGTCTTAGGAATGCCAGATTCCTTTATCCTCAACTGATGGTAACCAAATCGAAGATCAATTTTTGAAAACCACTTTTCCCCTTTCAATTGATCAAAAAAATCATCAATTATTGGTAACTAATATTTGTTCTTTATCGTAACTCGATTGAGATTTCGATAATCAACACATAAACGAAGAGAACCATCAGCCTTCTTGGCGAAGAGAACAGGTGCTACCCAAGGTGACACACTCGGGTGTATAAAACCTTTCTCAAGAAGATCATCTAACTAAGACTTTAGTTCATTTAGTTCAGCTGGAGCTATTCAGTAAGAGGGAATATAAATTGGTTGAGTACCAGGCATTAAGTCAATAGTAAAATCAACCTCTCTTACTAGTGGAAAACCAGAGAAGTCTGAAGGAAACACGTCGGGAAACTCAGAAACTATTGGAGGGATATCACCACACAATGAATCTCTCTCTAGATCAAAAGAAAACACTGATATAAATTTCCCAAACTCTGGGAAAAAGGGTCCGGCTCTGCTTGACCATGGGTCCCATTCTCCTTGAAAAACGAGAGACACACCACTGGGTGTAGTAAGGTAGACCTGTCGAAGATAAAAATCGATCCGGGCTTTATTGGAAATGAGCCAATCCATCCCAAAAATGACATCAAAAGATTTCATGTCGAGAACCAAGAAATTCCAAGAATGATCAACATTTGATAGAGATAAGACACAAGCAGGACTACAGAGACATTTCTCTCTCATTACACCAAGGGGTGTAGTAATATCCATTGCACAAGATAAAAGCTCCATAGGCAGATTAAGAAGATTAACAAGACGGGTTGAAATAAAAGAGTGATATGAACCAGTATCAAAAAGAGCTATCACTAAAGATGAAGCTATAGTAATGGTACCTCTCACAGTTGCAGGACCTGTATCAGCTACCTCTGGCAACTCTTCCACTGCGTGAAGAAGCTTCGTTCTGGATGCTTGTGGCTGGAACCCTTTTGCATGTGAAGCATTTGATTGCCCCGCAGTATTTGGAGGTTCTAATGATCCTATTCCACTATGTGGAGTAGAGAAGTGATGGAAGAATCTCTGTAAGTTCCCTAAATGTCCGCAGGAGCTACAGTTCTTGGGTGCCTCAGTGCAAACTCTCTTAGAATGTCTTGGATTTCCACACCGATAGCAAGTCAAGGAAGCCCCTCCTGGTGCTACCGGTGGTCTGGAGTGACTTTGTTGTTGAGAACCACCATGAGAAACATCTCGCTTCCTTTTTAATTTAAAGGAACCAACATTGCCACTAGAAGAAAAAGGAACTTCCTGCAACCCTGACTTTCCTGCCAAATCCATCTCAACCATCATCGCCCTATCCAACACATCGGCATAAGTGGGTAGCTTCAATAAGAAAACCTGAGAACGAATATCTGATCAAATCCCCAACTCAAATCGTCAAGCCTTCATTATCTCATTAGATACAATTTCATGAGAAAACGGTACCAACTCAGCAAAGCGATTTGAGTACTCAGCCACAGTTTTGTTGTCCTGCTCATGTTTGAAAAACTCCACAGCCTTGGCCAACACCATAGATTCTGGATAGAACTAATTAGTGAAAATAACCCTAAAGTCTTTCCACTCCAAACCCTCGTCTTTCCCTGCCGTCACCATCGTGTCCCACCATCTCCTGCTTGGTCCCTCCAGCACAAAGGTGGAACACTTCACCTTGATCACTTCAAGCGTCTCCAAGAACCCAAACAGACGTTCAATCTTACTCAACTATTCCTCAGCATGTTGAGGGTCAGTGGAGCCTTTGAAAACTAGTGGCTTCTAGTGTAGGAACTCTTGAGAATGACTTCGAAGAATATCACTTTGAGGATCTAAAGATGGAGTCTGAACAAGGATTGGAGGTGGTGCCTGTCCCAGAGCTTGGACAATGCAAACAATCACCTCTACCAGACTTGGATCCACAACGGGACTTGCTTGCTGAGATTCAGCAGCAGCCGCTTTTTGGATTTGATTTCCACGTCTCCTCAGAGGCATGATTCTACACAACATTAGCAGACAAAAAAGAAGACATTTATATTAACACTCAACCTGAGTATCAAGTAAAACTACTCTTAAAAGAAGAGATAACAAGATTTGGATTCCACTCATTCCAAATCAAAATAGGGAAAAGACTAGAACTAATCCAAAATTCGCCTTTCCCTAACCATGCCTGGTGACTTAAGGTTCATTTTGGTGAGAGCTGGCCAGGCACTCAATCACAACTACCTCCTAAGTCCCGACTAGAAAACTCAAATGCATACTGTCATCAAGGAAAGATGTTTAAAACCTCCCTCTGATACCAATTTGTCACGAACCAGCCAGGGTACCCTGGTAACCCGATAACCGAGCCGGCCCTGACATAACCCTAAGGGCGTTCCCGATCCCCAGGGGTCAGCGACTAGCACCTAACATCATACAACATACAAGTGGGAACGATTTTTCCACAAGAATGCGGAAGCAAGAATAAAACAAATAGTATGAATAATAGAAGAAAATCCACTGGGAGTAATGCACCAGAATACAAATAGGCACAAAAAGTCAAAGTACTAGAACCCAAGTACAAAAAGGGAAAACAATCCCAAGTTCCCAAAGTACACAACTCACCAAGTCTATAAATCAACAGCTAGAACCACCTCCAAGAGGTCCCTTCCCTTTGCTCGATTCTGGAAGAAGAAAGTCTACAAACACCCAAAGGAAAAAGTAGGGTGTGAGCCTAATCCCAATAGGATACCACCAAAGATTCCATAACAGATGTCAAATATATATTATCCAAAGAAAATATTTCAATTTTAAAGTAAACAGGTTTGGAAATTCAAAAACATATTTTAACAAAAACATGCTTTACATTTTCAAATGATGGAAATAAATATTTTTAAGCAAAGGCTTTTCAAATGATGGAAATAAATATTTTTAAGAAAAGGCTTTTAAAATGATGGAATCTTTCTAAAAAAATGGCTTAAGAAAAACATTTATATAAAACAGTTTATATAAATTCATCAGGCATGTAAAGAAGTTCACAAGCATTGACATACATTTATATCTCAAATATAAATAAACAAGTGAGCGATGTGGTCATCTGCCAAAAGGTACAATAGTATTAACCAGTTATAGGATTCCGCACTCTCTATGTGAACTCAGAAAATATGTATACACACATACCTATGAAAATGGCCAAAGGAGACTCGTCACCAACCCGTCGGGGATGTGACCCGCCACAAGTATGTTTTAGAATGTTGTTGTAGCGTAGAGTGTATCCAAATAACTCACTAACTACCTAAGGATTGCATGCGCTCTGACATGATGGGTGAACTATTTTAAGAATGCTTAAAACATGATCAATCCCATTCTTCCATTTCAAAAGTTCTGATTTCATTCCATTTAAAACCAAAACAAGTTTTATTCAAAACATGTCTCTTTCACAAGATAAAACCAATGGGTTTCTATAAAATCATTTTAATCCATTTTCATAAGTTTGAAATCCATTCAAAACCAATTCCATCATTACAAATTCCATTTCCAAAATTAAATTCAACAATTTAATTGAAAAAATTTCCATCAAATCCACAATTTAAGTTAAACAATTTAAATCGACCAATTTTCCATAAACACACCCAATTCAATCGAATTGGGGTTTTCCAAATTTCCATGCCAAAACCATTTCGAATATCTCAATTCAATGGAATCGAGTTTTTATCTATTTAATTGAAAGAAACTTGAGCAATTGAATTTAAATCAATAATTGAAATAAATCAAGCAAATACAATGATAATCAATTTGTCAAGACGGGACAGAACCACATACCTCGAAGTTTTTGACCAAAACCACAAAGGTCGAGAACGCTCAAGAAAATCGGGTCTCTTCTTCAAGAACCCGCCTTAGATCTCTTTCCTAGAAAGATTAAGACCAAATCTCATCAAACTTGGTACCACACACTTATATCTGCCCATAACAGGCATAGATCTAAGAAACCGAGAGAAGAGGAGAAGTATATCTAAGTAGATCTAAGAAACCAATCAAGAACGATGAAGAACGATCACATACCTCAAGAATATGGCTTCGATTCACCAATAGGATCCTTTGGATCACCTCTAGAATGATGGGAGAACCCTCTCTGTCCTTAGGAGAAGAAAAATCCTGAGTTAGGGCTACTTAGGAGGAAAAACGAGGCACTTAGAGGAAAAAACGAGCAAGATCCACAATTTAAGGATCTACTTTAAGTGATCGCACGATTTGGCTGCACGGTTTGACAAACCATGCGCTAACCGTGTGTGAGCTACTGCCTCGGCCACCCCTCTCACACGGCTTGGCCGCATGGTTAGACAAACTGTGCGCCGCCCGTGTGGAATCTTATGTCCAAGTTTCAAGGCTGGCATGGTTTGATCGCACAGTTTGTCAAACCATGTGCAAACCGTTCACAACACACTGTCCTCTAGTTTTTCT
Organism: Viscum album; assembly: GCA_963277665.1. Lineage (NCBI taxonomy): Eukaryota > Viridiplantae > Streptophyta > Magnoliopsida > Santalales > Viscaceae > Viscum > Viscum album. The sequence continues at coordinate 1,945,294,403 of OY728161.1, read as the reverse complement.
TTAAAAGTTCACCCAAATGCAACCCAAGTATTTACTCCAAAATAGAGGTACTTAGAAACATCAAAAGTACCTGAAAACGTAACAGGATGTTACATGCGGGCATAACCCGTATAGGGGTGAGTATTAAAATACTCAGTAGGGACCATGAGACCCCTGAAGGTCTATCAATTCCACAAAGGATAAACCTCAAAGCATGGAAACAACAGTCAAACTTACTTAGGTATATTACCATACATATACCTAAGTTATCAAGATGAACTCATCTCACACAGGAGGAAAGAATACCACAAAGGTAACACCATAAAGGTAGAAATACCACACAGGTAACACCACGAAGGTAGGAGTACCACACAGGTAACACCATGAAGATATAGTACCACATAGGTACACCATGAAGATATAAGACTCAGATCACACAGGTATAAGTGAAGTATAGAAGTACAGATGGTTAGTCGCGAAGCTAGATCATCTTATTCTATCAAGAGGCACTACTGTTGATTATATGGAGTCTGACCCACATAGGATTGATAGGTACTAACCCCCGCAATGACCCACATAGGATCTGACCCACACAAGATCGGTATGCGCTGACCCACACAGGATCGCTGAGTGCTAACCCACACAGGATCTGACCAACACAGGATTGGTATGCGCTGACCCACACAGGATTGCAGAGCGCTGACCCACACAGGATTGAGAGGTACTAACCCCCACAATGACCCACATAGGATCTGACCCGCCCAATGTCGATGGGTAACTAACCTCTGTATTATCCATCTCCAAACTTCGCCTCACTGCTAGCCACTGGATTCCTCACACCCGGTGTACTCAATTTCCGTAGAATCTATCCCTCGGGATATCAATCATACCTTTACTACCAAAAAGTCCCACAGAGAAGTATCCCAAAGGTCTGTCACGTCATAAGGGACCCAATGCAACAGACGACGCGTCAATCAAATGCCCGATCTATAAGTTATTAGCTTTTCCGCTCCAAGGGCCCGGTTGGATTCGAGGTTCGATCCAACCTAGCCATACTCCATATTTATCCAAAACTCAAGTGGAGTATAAAATAAGTAATGTCTTAATCCAAGTATTCCGATCCTGTAGATGGTTTTTTCAAACGGACACCCGGTTCTCAAGATATGGTCACAAAGGCGTATCTAGGTCTAGAGGGGCCTGGGTCCGGTCCGACCCGGCTTGGGCCACGACAGGTCCGGCCCACTGGGCTATGGTCTGACCTGGCTCGGCCCGCTGGGCACAGCCTGCTGGCGCGGCCTAATGGTGCGGTCCGCTGCGGCAGCCCGCGGTGCGGCCTGCTGTCGAGTGGACCGCTGTGGCGGGGTCTACTCTAGCCGACGCCTGGGAGGGATGCTATAAGGCCCCAGCCTTAAACCTTACTTAATCTTGAGTTATTACAAGATTACACATTGTGGATCTTTTCAGGTTTAGAGTTTTAGAGAATTAGATCATAAAACTTACATTACATTCCACATTTAAACAAAGTGGTTACATAAAAGATAGTATTCATTTTTTCCCATCAACGGAAACATATTTAAAAATAAAGCTTGGATTCTTTCTTGACACTTCCTTGACACTATCATCATATCATGTACCTTTCCCTTGACCTGTGAAAAACATTTCAAAAACTTGGGATGAGCATAAAAATCTCAGTAAGGGTTATAAAAATATGGAAAGGAAACATGAGTTCATATATACATAAGAATGAAATCATACTTTACCCATAAAACATAGGCACTTTAACATACCTCATCAAATCATGAATAAATCATAGAAATTATAAGACATAAAGGTAACTTGAGGCATTCATAACATTCTTACGTTGGGAGTAACCCTCTTGGTTACATTTGGAATACCCACCACAGTATATTCCCTAAATCTCTTCAGAGAAACCTTATTGTTTCAATCCTTCGTGTTACCCAATGCATTGGAGAGCTATATCGGGCTCACCTGCCCTTAGTTTATCACGGAACCACCCGTATTCATAACAATTCCCAAGAACCATAACATAATCGTATCACATAAAACATGCATAAAGGAAACATAACATTTCCACCTTTCAATCACAAGATATCAATACAACACATTGATACAAAAACATTATGAAAACCATTTTAAATACCAAAATAAATGAAATGTAAAACATGGTATTTATTTTTCTTTTAAAAAGAAAGTATGGCTTGTAGAGGAAGCCGAAACTCAAATAATGGTCACGGCGGCGGAGAAGTCATTGTCGCCGCATACATATGACAAAAACATCCCCTTTTGTCGTTTAGTAAACGCTTCGTATAAAAAAGATTCCTTTTGAAAAAACATAAAAGTCAAAAGGGTTTATACACCGTATAAAAGAAAGTTGTGTATAAAACAAAATATGCCTCAATGAATGGAGATTGAGATGAAGTCCTATACAAAGACGGTATCCTTGGATTAAGGATAAATCAATTACATAATTATGTGTGACAAATGAATACAAGAAATATAGGTGGATATTAAGTGTAAAATAATCAGAGGTTATTCACACATATTCATAGAATGACATATTCAAGGAGTACAAGTTTATCCCAAAGAATCAAATTTGGGTTAAGAAGTTCCCTTGCAAAAATTTGACAGCCAAACGACGTCACTACAAAATTCAAAAAATGAGTTAATGAGAGATAAAAAGGGTATCTCATCACATGGACATAAAATTTAAATCAATAAGGATATAAAAGAACATATCCCAACATAATATTATGTGAATTAAAAGACATAACAAAAGAAGTCATTTAAAAAGAGGAGGGTGAAAGGTTCCCTTACCGACATGGGTATCTTTCGTGACATGCACCCTGTGATAGAAGGACAATACAAAATTGATGTAAATACTCATAAATGAAAGTATATTACACAATGAGTAAAATAATGGGCAGTACATACACCAATCAAAGTAAATTGTGGAAAATGTAGCATAAATCTACCGTGAATAAAAGTGAGATGAAAAATACCTTATGAAAACTCAGCATCCTAACAGCGCCACTTAAGACTTCCAAAATGGATTGATGAGAGGAAATAAAGTCTCTCATAATATTAACATAAAGTTTAAAGAAATAGGAATATAAAAGAAAATCTCCCAACATAACAAAGAGGATCTTAAAAGAAGTGACATAAAGGAGAGTACTTAAAAAGAAAGAGAGAGGTTGGATCTCTTACGAAAATTCGGCAGCCTAACGGCGCCACTCAAAACTTCCAAAATGGATTGATGAGAGAGAATAGGGTATCTCATCATATGAACATAGAAATTACAGTAAAATTAATATAAAATAATATCCCAATAACAAGAAAGATGAGATTTAAAAGGAATGACATAAAAGAGTGTACTTTAAAAGAAAGAGAGGAGTCGGATCCCTTACCTCAGGTCCGACTTGACTCGATCGTTCTTTAACGTCCTGAATAATAAACTTGAGTTAATTTCTAATTGATTAAGAACATTTTTCAAGTTCATTATTTCTTTTATATCACTTATTTCCATGTTATAAACATTATGTAATCATTTAAGTTAATAATGTTTTTTTGTCGATATTTGGTTCTTAAGTCAAAAGTGGACTTCTTACAATTACATGTTGTTCGTGTGGTCAAAGGTTCATTATATCCAGAATAATATTCCTGATTTGGATATCATATATATCATATATATCCATAATATACATGTATTTATAATATTAAGTAATCATTTAGAGGTAAGAAATGAAATGCACCATTCATGGAGATGGTAAGCCGTACGTACGCATGAACGCTACTTTCATTTCTATGTCATATTAATGGAATTAAAACTAAATGAGAGGTATGTATATTTTAATTCCAGAATTATATTCATAATTCATATGTAACATACATCATATATAATAACTTTAAATCCATCTTTTATACATCCCACATATGGCATTAATGAATCAAATCACTTTGAGGGGGCGGTAGTCCGCACTTCCTAAAATGAAATTTTCGTGTTTACCCACAATGGAAACCATAAAGTTATGCCACAAAAGAAAAATACAGAAGATTAAGTAAAACATAAACATATTATATATCATATATAAATATAGTGACATCTTAATGGCCACCTTTTAAGGTGTTATACGAGTGTTGAACAATCATCGTTTCGTGAGGCAGGAATTCACCATCCACAGAAACTGTATGTTCTTTAACCATTAGATGTAGGTGTGGGTAAGTGTAGCTCTAATTATTCTTATAACAACATACTAGTATATTGAAGATACTGGAGTTGTTACAAAAGAAATGAATAAAAAGAGTTTAGGGGGTTGGAGAAGAAAAATAAAACAAAAGGACACAAGTGAAGACATTACCTTAAAATCGGGTAACTCCCTTTGGTTTGAGCTCAAAGGCTTCCTTGGGAAAACTTATGCCCAAAGAGAGGCTTCAAGGAGTTAAATAGGGATGTGTAGAGACTAAATGGTCAGGGTTTTTCTGAGACAAAGGCTTTGGAAGTGTGGGTAAGGTGGTAGAGGTGGGGGCCTTTTATAAGAGGAGAGGAGGGGCACTCTTGGAAAGTAAGGAAATGTTACATTATTTTAGAATGAGTTTCGGATATAAATGGTTCCACATTGATGTGTTTCGAGGATAAGGTGATAAGGGTTCGAAATAAACCCATAAAATAGGTTTTGGACATGTGTAGGTCTTATATGTTATATTATATTTCCATTTTATTTAAATCGTTAAATAATGAGGTCATCGCTGCATCATCATGATGTCATAAATAATTTAATTTATTTAATGTCTAAAAATTATAAAAAAATACTATGATGTAGAAAATATTTTTATCTTTCCAATGACTATTTATAGTAAAAAATCTGACTTGTACAACCCCATGTAAAAATTGTTTTAGTAAAAAATCTCATGTTTGTGTCATTTTTACTTTAACATTAAATAAAAAGGTATTTATGTCATTTTCCAACAAAAGTGGCTCCATGGGGTCCCCAAGTTGACCCATGGATTGTCTTGGTAGGCCATGAGACATCCAATAAGGGTAGGACATGTGTAATGCTCATTTCATATTATTAAAACATTATTTTTACCTTAAACTACACTAATTACCTCTAATCGTGATTAAAAACTTAATAAGTTACTATTCACCAAAAAATTATTCTAATCCCATTGAACCACATTTTACTTCCTAATGACAACCATGTATGTCGGATTTTTGAAATTCAAAACACAGAGGTTTCAAAGTTTCATTTAAACGAAAAATCAGTTTCTTTAACTACCACTTAGTGGTTTCACTATTCATCAAAACTTGAAGTTTTTCTGAAAAATACCAAAAATTCACGCTAAGCTATATTTGATATTCCGAACTCAAAAAGGATGTCTATTTTAAAAAATTCAAAAAATATAAGTTTCATTAATTAATTTAATAATTAATTCCCGCTGTCAAAACAAATAGCGTGTTTTTAAGAAACAATATCTATTAAAAGATTGACAATAGTTTAAGTCCAATTTCAAAGTGAAATTAATTCCAATGACCACTATTGGATTAAATGGTAAAAAATATATTCTAATTTTGCTTTAAAAAAAATTCAAAAGATAATCTAATAATATAAATAAATTATATTAAAAAGAGGTTTTGGATTAAAATACAACATTTTTCACTATTCATTAAAAAATGAACTTTATCGGAAAGATACCAAAAATTTACACAAAGTAAATTTTTATGTCTCGATTATAAAGAAGAATTTTATTTTGTCAAATATAACACATAAAATTTTCAAAAAGTGGATTTAAAAGTGGTTCTCCATCAAAAGGCGGTTAATCGTCATTCTAAAGAATATTCGAATGTTTACACTTAAAATTGGATTCATTCGCATTTTTAATCCCCTAACATTTATTGTAATATATTTAACAAACATATATAATAATTTTTTAGTTATTTCTATTCATTCCCTCCATCACAATAGCTAGGAATTAACTACCATTTAAAATAATATTATTTTATTATTAGAGTGCAACATAAGATTCCCAAGAAACTCGTTGTTGCGTGTTGGGTACGCCATCGAACATAGAATCCCCTTTAAAGTAATATTAATATTTTATTCAAAAATATGGATAAATATAAAATGTCATATTCTTTATTTACCTGGGGTGTTACATCCTTCCCCCCTTTTGGGAATTGCGTCCTCGCAATTTTTAAAATTAGGCTTGGAAACATCCTTGAAAGTCCCACATCGGAACAAGAGTCGGTAAAACAATCACTTTAAAATAAAGAAAGATAAGTACAGAGGTCACCCGAGTTAACCCATGCTAGGATTCCATGTGGGAAAACATGGACATGGATGAGAAAACATAGGGTCATGTTCCGATGGAGAGTGATAGAAAACATGTTTAGGAGAAAGTTAACCATAAGAAAATTACAAACTTGTGATGGGTTAAACGGTATTCGATTCCCCAGTAGGAAAAGTTAATAGACAACATTTTTGTTTTAAGTTACTTTTTATTGAGGAATTTATTCATAAGGAAACATAATCACTTATCATGTTGACTTTCAACTTTTATTAGATTCCTTACACAAACTCATATTTTCTCCAAAAGACGAGTATTTAGGAAGACTTGTTCACATTAAGAGTACTATAATCAACTTCTAGAGAATCACCTAATCCACAAAAGAGAACTATATACTTCCCATTTCTTTAGACTTTAACCAAAACCAAAACCAAAAAGGTTAGTACAAGATCAGATAATCTAGAAAAGGATAACCCTTTATAAAAATAAAATCTATTCTTAATCTCCAAAATTTGTCCAACAAAACCCAAAGTTCAACGAAGACCATTCGATAAACAATTGTCCATAAAATTCTTCAAAGTAAACCAAACTAAGATTGAAACCCAAATATTTGAAGGATTTAGTCACATATCCTTCCAAGTTAAATCATAACATTTATCTCCAAACAACATCAGTTTCTCTTAATGTATCGTATTGAAAAGTAATTAGCCTAATCACATATCCTCCATGATAGGTTAATAAATTTCCATAGATAACCCAAAATCAACTTAATATTAATTCATAAAATCATCTAACTAAAAATAATTAGTCAAACTAACTAGGGACTTCACGTAGTCCAGTGGTAGGCGATAAATACCAGTCGAACTTTGGTTGTGGGTTCGATTCCCACAGCTTTGTCCGACATGACGGGTTGTCACACGGTCTGCGTGTTGTCCTTTTTCCAAACTATATAATTCTCAAATCATTCCCCAAAAAGAGATAAAATCTTCAAATATAATCATAACATATTTTAACCTCAAGTTTATCTCATGCCTTTCATTTTCCATCATAACATATAATAACCCATAATTACCTCAAAAGTAAGGATCATATAAACCCTAATGGTTACCTTAATAATTATTACCTGAACTTCCACATCGATTGGTCATCTTGTACAAGATGCATTACAGAACTTACCAAGGTTAAAATGGTTGATCATGACTCCTTGATAGTTGGTTTAGAACAACCATGAGTTTCCTTATTGAATTCCCCATTTCATCTAGTCTCTTAATCAGAGAACCACCACAGTTTCCTTCAAACCTATTGTCACTTTGGTGCCTTCTAGATCCATCCATTCACTAAAAACAGAAATTTCAGTGTGAGTATATCAACAAAACCATCATGTACTAATGAGGAAGATAAACACTAAGATATACTTACTCATTCACTTTATCTAAAACTAGGGCTCTTTCTAAAATCATAACCATTATGGTAATGTCACTTATGCTTAGATAATACCCTAACCTCTAAAGTTATCTAAACCAACCTCTGATACCAACTATAAGGCCCCAGCCTTAAACCTTACTTAATCTTGAGTTATTACAAGATTACACATTGAGGATCTTTTCAGGTTTAGAGTTTTAGAGAATTAGATCATAAAACTTACATTACATTCCACATTTAAACAAAGTGGTTACATAAAAGATAGTATTCATTTTTTCCCATCAACGGAAACATATTTAAAAATAAAGCTTGGATTCTTTCTTGACACTTCCTTGAAACTATCATCATATCATGTACCTTTCCCTTGACCTGTGAAAAACATTTCAAAAACTTGGGATGAGCATAAAAAGCTCAGTAAGGTTTATAAAAATATGGAAAGGAAACATGAGTTCATATATACATAAGAATGAAATCATACTTTACCCATAAAACATAGGCACTTTAACATACCTCATAAAATCATGAATAAATCATATAAATTATAAGACATAAAGGTAACTTGAGGCATTCATAACATTCTTACATAGGGAGTAACCCTCTTGGTTACATTTGGAATACCCACCACAGTATATTCCCTAAATCTCTTCGGAGAAACCTTAATGTTTCACTCCTTCGCGTTACCCAATGCATTGGAGAGCTATATCGGGATCACCCGCCCTTAGTTTATCACGGAACCACCCGTCTTCATAACAATTACCAAGAACCATAACATAATCGTATCACATAAGACATGCATAAAGGAAACATAACATTTCCACCTTTCAATCACAAGATATCAATACAACACATTGATATAAAAACATTATGAAAAACAATTTCAATACAAAAATAAATGAAATGTAAAACATGGTATTTATTTTTCTTTTAAAAATAAGGTATGGCTTGTAGAGGAAGCTGAAACTCAAATAATGGTCACAGCGGCGGAGAAGTCGTTGTCGCCGCATACATATGACAAAAACATTCCCTTTTGTCGTTTAGTAAACGCTTCGTATAAAAAAGATTCCTTTTGAATAAACATAAAAGTCAAAGGGGTTTATACACTATAAAATAAAGTTGTGTATAAAACAAAATATGCCTCAATAAATGGAGATTGAGACGAAGTCCCATACAAAGTTGGTATCCTTGGATTAAGGATAAATCAATTACATAATTATGTGTGAAAAATGAATACAAAAAATATAGGTGGATATTAAGTGTAAAACAATCAGAGGTTATTCACACATATTCATAGAACGACATATTCAAGGAGTACAAGTTTATCCCAAAGAATCAAATTTGGGTTAAGAAGTTCCCTTGCAAAAATTTGACAGCCAAACGGCGTCTCTACAAAATTCAGAAAATGAGTTGATGAGAGATAAAAAGGGTATCTAATCACATGGAAATAAAATTTAAATCAATAAGGATATAGAAGAACATATCCCAACATAATAGTATGTGAAATAAAATACATAACAAAATAAGTCTTTTAAAAAGAGGAGGGTGAAAGGTTCCCTTACTGACATGGGTATCTTTCGTGACAAGCACCCCGTGAAATAAGGACAATAAAACATTGATGTAAATACTCATAAATGAAAGTATATTACACAATGAGTAAAATAATGGGCAGTACATACACTACTCAAAGGAAATTGTGGAAAATGTAGCATAAATCTCACGGGAATAAAAGTGAGATGAAAAATCCCTTACGAAAACTCGGCAGCCTAACAGCACCACTTAAGACTTCCAAAATGGATTGATGAGAGGAAATAGGGTCTCTCATCATATTAACATAAAGTTTACAGAAAGCGGAATATAAAATAACATCTCCCAACATAACAAAGAGGAGCTTAAAAGAAGTGACATAAAGGAGAGTACTTAAAAAGAAAGAGAGAGGTTGGATCTCTTACGAAAATTCGGCAGCCTAACGGCGCCACTCAAAACTTCCAAAATGGATTGATGAGAGAGAATAGGGTCTCTCATCATATGAACATAAAAATTACAGTAAGAGTAATATAAAAGAATATCCCAATAACAAGAAAGATGAGATTTAAAAGGAATGACATAAAAGAGTGTACTTTAAAAGAAAGAGAGGAGTCAGATCCCTTACCTCGGGTCCGACTTGACTCGATCGTTCTTTAACGTCCTGAATAATAAACTTGAGTTAATTTATACTTTCTTAAGAACATTTTTCAAGTTAATTATTCCTTTTATATCACTTATTTCCATGTTATAAACATTATGTAATCATTTAAGTTAATAATGTTTGTTTTGTCGATATTTGGTTTTTAAGTCAAAAGTGGACTTCTTACAATTACATGTTGTTCGTGTGGTCAAAGGTTCATTATATCCAGAATGATATTCCTGATTTAGATATCATATATATCATATATATCCAGAATATACATGTATTTATAATATTAAATAATCATTTAGAGGTAAGAAATGAAATGCATCGTTCATGGAGACGGTAAGCCGTACGTACGCATGAACGCTACTTTCATTTCTATGTCATATTAATGGAATTAAAACTAAATGAGAGGTATGTATATTTTAATTCCATAATTATATTCATAATTTATATGTAACATACATTATATATAATAACTTTAAATCCATCTTTTATACATCCCACATATGGCATTAACGAATCAAATCACTTTGAGGGGGCGGTAGTCCGCACTTCCTAAAATGAAATTATCGTGTTTACCCACAATGGAAACCATAAAGTTATGAACCAAAAGAAAAATACAGAAGCTTAAGTAAAACATAAACATATTATATATAATATATAAATATAGTGACATCTTAATGGCCACCTTTGAAGGTGTTATATGAGTGTTGAACAATCATCATTTCGTGAGGCAGAAATTCTCCATCCAAAGAAACAATATGTTATTTAACCATTAGATGTAGGTGTGTGTAAGTGTAGCTTGAATGATTCTTATAACAACATCCTAGTATATTTAAGATACTGGATTTGTTACAAAAGAAATGAATAAAAAGAGTTTAGGGGGTTGGAGAAGAAAAACAAAACAAAAGGACACAAGTGAAGACATTACCTTAAAATCGGGTAACTCCCTTTGGTTTGAGCTCAAAGGCTTCCTTGGGAAGACTTCTGCCCAAAGTGAGGCTTCAAGGAGTTAGAGAGGGATGTGGAGAGACAAAATGGTCAGTGGTTGGCCGAGCCAATTTCTTTGGAAGTGTGGGTAAGGTGGTAGAGGTGGGGGCCTTTTATAAGAGGAGAGGAGAGGCACTCTTGGAAAGTAAGGAAATGTTACATTATTTTAGAATGAGTTTCGGATATTAATGGTCCCACATTGATGTGTTTCGAGGATAAGATGATAAGGGTTCTAAATCCACCCATCCAATAGGTTTTGGACATGTGTAGGTCTTATATTTTATATTATCTTTCCATTTTATTTAAATCGTTAAATAATGAGGTCATCGCTGCATCATCATGATGTCATAAATAATTTAATTTATTTAATGTCTAAAAATTATAAAAAAATACTATGATGTAGGAAATCATTTTAGATTTTCAATGACTATTTATAGTCAAAAATATGACTTGTATAACCCCATGTAAAAATTATTTTAGTAAAACATCTCATGTTTGTGTCATTTTTACTTTAACATTAAATAAAAAGGTATTTATGTCATTTTCCAACCAAAGTGGCTCCATGGGGTCCCCAAGTTGACCCATGGATTGTCTTGGTCGGCCAAGAGACATCAAATAAGGGTAGGACATGTGTAATGTTCATTTCATGTTATTAAAACATTATTTTTACCTTAAACTACACTAATTACCTCTAATCGCGATTAAAAACTTAATAAGTTACTATTCACCAAAAAATTATTCTGATCCCATTGAACCACATTTTACTTCCTAATGACAACCATGTATGTCGGATTTTTGAAATTAAAAACACAGAGGTGGCAAAGTTTCATTTAAACGAAAAATCAGTTTCTTTAACTACCACTTAGTGGTTTCACTATTCATCAAAACTTTAAGTTTTTCAAAAAAATACCAAAAATTCACCTTAAGATATATTTGATATTCCCAACTGAAAAATGATGTCTATTTTACAAAATTCAAAACATATAAGTTGCATTAATTAATTTAATAATTAATTCCCGCTGTCAAAACAAATAACGTGTTTTTAAGAAACAATATCTATTAAAAGATTGACAATAGTTTAAGTCCAATTTCAAAGTGAAATTAATTCCAATGACCACTATTGGATTAAATGATAAAAATATATTCTAATTTTACTTTAAAAAAAATTCAAAAGATAATCTAATAATATAAATAAATTATATTAAAAAGAGGTTTTGGATTAAAATACAACATTTTTCACTATTCATTAAAAAATGAACTTTATCGGAAAGATACCAAAAATTTACACAAAGTAAATTTTTATGTCTCGATTATAAATAAGAATTTTATTTTGTCAAATATAACACCTAAAATTGTCAAAAATTGGATTTAAAAGAGGTTCGCCATCAAAAGGCGGTTAATCGTCCTTCTAAAGAATATTATAATGTTTACGCTTAAAATTGGATTCATTCGCATTTTTAATCCTCTAACATTTATTGTAAAATATTTGAAAAACATATATAATCATTTTGTAGTTAGTTCTATTCATTTCCGCCATCACAATAGCTAGGCGTTAACTACCATTTAAAATAATATTATTTTATTATTAGAGTGCAACGTAAGATTCCCAAGAAACTCGTTGTTGCGTGTTGGGTACGCCATCGAGCATAGCATCCCCTTTAAAGTAATATTAATATTTTATTCACAAATATGGATAAATATAAAAATGTCATATTCTTTATTTACCTGGGGTGTTAAAGATGCACCTCCCAGGTCACCCAAACGGCCAAAGGGCCATTCGGTTTTTAGAAGCGAAACCTGCTGAAGCGGGTCCTGCTCGGTGCGCCATGACCGACCAGTTCACCGGCCGGTACTCCTCCTCCCAGTGGCGCAACGACACCACTGTCCTTCGCGGCTGGCCGGGTGCCGACCGCCCTTCGGCCTCCACTGCGGCCTCCTACTCCAGCGGCATGGACGTGCGCCGCCGCTCCTCAAAACGACCGACCGGATGTCGACCGCCACCCTGCTCCGCCGCAGCCGATGGGCCGCAACCTCCTGCTCAACCGGCGGTGCGGATGCATGCCTCCCTCCTTCCTCGCGGCCGGCTGGGTTCCGGCCTCCGCCTTCTTTTATGAGACATCGTGGCTTCGTTACAATCCAGAAAATTATGTCATTCACATATTCACAATCCTTTGGTTGAGGGCTCCATGTCCATACGTCGTGCTCAAATAAACATTGTGTTTCCTTCATCATTAATTATTTGGCATTAATGAAAGCACGAGGAACATGCAAAGAACAAAAGATAAAGGGGTATGGTATATGTGCGGGGCGATGGCCATGTTAGTTTGGCCATCGTCATTGTGAATCCAGAATATAAAGATTTACCAAATATATTCAAACATAATTCAAAATAAATCCCCTACCTTGACGTTCGTTGGAGATGTCGCAAGGAAGAATACAAAGTTGATAAAAGGGACGTCGGCATACGTCGCTCCCATAAGACTCTTCCGAAGTCAGTTCCTCATTCTTCGTTAAAAAGTCATTCTTCGCTGGAGGATATTTCTCCAAAGGTTCTCCCTTGCCAATCCTTTACCCCACGAGAGGTGTGGTGCCAAATTAATAAGTTAAGATTTAAAGTTGTCACCTCAATGGGGGATTCCAAGAGTTAAAGTTGATTCATTAATTCAGAATTAATGGATCCTATTAATTAAAGAGGAATGTGGTTACACATTTTGTGTAATCAGTCATTTAATGCCCAAAATTAAATGCCCGACCACCCTCATTTGGTCCCCATATCCATGTTTCAAATGGGAGGTTTCAATTTCAAAAATAAAATAAAGCATGTTTATTTTATTTTCTCCCACGAAAATTCCAAAAACTAATTTCCACCCTTGACCTACTATGGTTGAGGTGAAGGTCTTCTTAAGAGAATATCGGCCCTACGAGTTCAACGGTGTCCTCATATTTCAATTTCGAGCACCGGTCCAAAAGTTACAAAATGCTGCTCGCTCGTTTACTAAACGTACTCGACAAAAAGTTCATAATTTTATTCTGGGCACACCGGGCCTCGGAATCACATGCCGTCAATTTTTTCAGACTCATAATATTTACATATAATTAAAAAAAATTACATAGAAAAATTAGGGTCTTGACATTCTCCCCACCTCAGGGATTTGTATCCTTGAAAGCCACAACACAAACTAGGGAAACAAGTGGGGGTACTGAGCATGAATCTAAGCCTCCCACTCCCATGTGCTCTCCTAGAGGTTCCCGTGCTGCCAATGAACACGCACCATAGGTATCGACTGCCCATGAAGGACTCTCTCCTGTTAATCCTCAATCTCTACTGGAACCTCTAAAAATGTCGCCCCATCGTCAATATCCAGCTCACCCCAGTCAATGATGTGCGAAGGATCATGTACGTATCTCCTCTGCTGGGATACATGGAAAACATCATGCACCTGAGGCAACTGAGGTGTAAGAGCTAAGCAATAAGCCACCTCGCCAACTCTACTAAGGACCTGAAATGGTCCGATGATCCTCAGAGATAACTTGTTGCCTCTGCCAAATCTCCGCAAACCTCATCGAGGTGAGACCCATAGAAAGACATGGTCACCATCCTCGAACTCAAGAGGTCTCCATCTCCTGTCATCATAGGACTTCTTCCTGATTTGTGTAGTCTTCATCCACTCCTGGATGATCTAAACATTCTCCATGGTGGCCCACACCATCTCTGGTCCCACGAGTGCTGACTCCCCTGGGTCAGTCTATCACCGAGGTGATCTGCAAGGTCAACCGTACAACACCTTGAATGGTGCCATTACGATAGTGTAATGATAGCTATTGTTGTACGCGAACTCCACCAAAGGCAAGTGATCCTCCCATCTACGGCTAAAATCAAGGACGCAAGCACGTAGCATATCCTCGAGGGTCTGAATGGTCTTCTTTGTTTGAACATCCGTCTGAGGATGGAAGGCGGTGCTCAACCAAAGCTGTGTACCAAATGCCTCCTACAACCCCTTCTATAGCCGGGAAGTGAAACATGCATCATGATCAGAGACAATCATAGATGTCACTCCATAAATCTGCATAATATCCTGCAAGTAAAGGCATCCCAAGATCTCTACTGAACCCTACTCTCTGATGGGTAGGAAGTGGGCCGACTTGGTGAGTCGGTCGACGATCACCCATATGGAATCATGCCCCTTGTACGTGCATGGAAGTCCTGTAACAAAGTACATGAATATTCCATCCCACTTCCACTCTAGCACCTCTAGTGGATGGACTAAGCCAGCTGGAACCTGATGCTCTGCCTTTACTTTCTGACAAGTGAGGCACCATGAGACAAACTATGCCACTGCTTTCTTCATTCCCAACCACTAGTACTGACGCCGAAGGTCCTGGTAAATATTCACCACTCCTGGATGTACCACTATAGGGGACGTATGGAACTCCCTCAACACTTCCTCCTGTAGCATCACCGGTACCATAGTACATCCTATGAAGAATATGAAATGCTCTCCACCTTTAGAAAATCCATCAGGTGCCTGTCCTGTGGATATATGAGCACGTCGAGCCTCGAAGTCAGTGTCCCCAAGCAGTGCCTTTCTGACTCACTGAAGGAGTGGGGGAGATACTGTCAAAGACTAAATACAAGCTACTCTATCTCAATCCACGTAGGATATCCTCAAAGTGGCTAACTGCTCCATAACCTCACTCGGAAACTATATACCATATCTCTTGCTGAGTGCATCTACTACCATGTTCCCCTTCCCAGGAGTATAGACTATCTCAAAGTCATAGTCCTGGAGGAACTCAAGCCAACACCACCGTCTCAGGTTCTGGTCCTTTTGTGAGAATATATACATGAGACTCTTGTGATCAGAGTAGACTATAAAACATTTTCCCATAAAGTAATGTCACCACATCTTCGAGGCGAAGACCACTGCTACTAACTCCAAGTCATGGGTAGCGTAGTTATACTCATTCTGTCTCTGCTATTGAGAACCATATGCGATCGCCGCTCACTCCTGCATCAGGACACATCCAAGTTCGGTCCCTGATGCGTCGTAGTAGACGACGTACCCAACGCCCTCCTTCAGTAGCCTCAAGACAAGGGCACTCGTTAGTCTTTGTCTCAGCTCCTGGAAACTCTGCTGGCATATATACGACCACGTGAAGGGTTTCCCCTTCTTCTTCAATGTTGATAAGGGTGCCACAAATCTGGAAAAGTTAGGTACAAACCTCCGATAGTAACTGGCCAAACCCAGGAAACCCCGTACCTCCGTCATACTCTTGGGTGGATCTCAAGCAAGTACAACTTCAATATTCACTGGATCCACCGAAAATCCATCCTTCGAGATGACGTGTCTCAAGAAGTGAACCTCTCGAATCCATAACTGGAACTTTGAGAGATTACCATAAAGTTGGTGCTCTCAAAGTGTGTCCCGAACTATTTGCAAATGATAGGCATGCTCCTCCTCCGTCGCTGAGTATATCAGGATTTCATCGATGAAGACTACCACAATGCAATCAAGGTATGGCTGAAAGATCCTGTTCATGAGTCTCATGAACACTACTGGGGAATTGGTCACACCGAATGGAATAACCAAGAACTCATAGTGGCCATACCAACATCTGAAGGTCGTTTTCTATACATCCTCGTATCGTAACCTAAGCTGGTGATAGCCTGATCTGAGGTCTATCTTCTAAAACCACCGTTCTCCCTTTAGCTGATCAAAGAGATCATCAATCCTCGGGAGTGGGTACTTGTTCTTCACAGTCACCTGGTTCAGGCACCGATAGTCCACACAAAGTATCAAACTCCCATCCACCTTCTTGGTGAACAAAATTGGGGCTTCCCAAAGAGAAACACTGGGCCTAATGTACCCCTTGACCTACAAGTCATCCAGATGTACTCGTAGATCTCGAAGCTCCATGGGAGCCATCCAATATGCTGGTATAGATATCAATGTCATCTAGGGGTACAAGTCGATGTAAAAGTCCAACTCTCTGTGAGGAGGTAGACTCAGAACATCATCAGGGAAAACATCAGCGTACTGGTCCACCACTACAGGATAGCTAGGAATCTCAACATCAATCACTCCGAGGGTAAGGCTAGCCAACTGATGTGTAATCAGCTGTATCCTCCTCCGGGTAAGTCCATCCTACACTACAAAGGTTCCCTTCTCACTGGTGAAGGAAAAACTGGTCCCACATATACAGACACACCGCACTTTGCGCCTAATACAGTCAATCTAAGCATGGATTGTGGATAACCAGTACATACCCAAGATGACGTCATAAGGCCTCAACGCTGCTACTAGAAGATCCCATATGAAGCTCTAACCTCCTAGAGTAAGCTCACACTGCCATCATTAGTGCGTAATCATCTAATATTCTCTCATAGGAGTCTCTATCCATAAGTATTGATCCAATAGTTCAACCGGTATCTCCGAGATCCAAACGAGGGTCATGACAATGAAAGAGTGAATAAAACTTGTGTCTATAAGTACTGCAGCTAAGGTGGAGTAGACACAGATCATACCTCATATCATATCCAGAGCGCCATGGTCATAGGCATCAGCTGCCTTGAGCTGAGCTCGTCCCTGTCCACCTGCTCCCTGTGGATGGGGTGGACCTCCTAGTGGTGGTGGTGGTAGAACCTCAAATTTCCGCCCACCGCCTGCTGCACGGACTGCTCCTCTTCCATGTATGACTCCTATCTATGGACCTCATTGATTGGATCTTCACCTCTGCCCAGGTGGTCCTTTGACCGTCTTCTAGTCGTCTGTATGGCGGGTCAGGCAGTCACGAGCCATCAGACCCTGTCCGCCGTACGAATAACACTGCTTGTTCCTCACCGGCCCTACTCTGTCTCGAGAGCCCCACACAACTGACCCTGTATCCTGCGATTATCCACCTGTAGGTATAGTTCTCTTGGACCTCTGCATCATCAGTCTTCTACCATTTGCCAATGACTCTGCTACGTGTCATCTGGTGG
This sequence comes from Viscum album, assembly GCA_963277665.1. Lineage (NCBI taxonomy): Eukaryota > Viridiplantae > Streptophyta > Magnoliopsida > Santalales > Viscaceae > Viscum > Viscum album. The sequence continues at coordinate 1,945,276,560 of OY728161.1, read as the reverse complement.
TGGGTCTCACTACTGGTGACTGCTCTACAAGGAATATCTCCACTAAGAGAGATCACTCTAACACTCCCTCCTGTGTCGGAATGCTGAGAGAAACCATCAAAGATCTAATCTCCAGTTTGAGCTCATGCTCGAAGTTCCAGGACCTGAAGAAAGGGCCCCGCACCATGTCATTGGAGTAGTACGAGAGGTCGGTAAACCTCACTGAATACTGAGCCATAGTCATGCTACCCTACTACAAGTGGAGAAGTTCCTGTATATGCACTGAGCATAGGGTCACTGGGATTAACTCTTCCCTGAAAAGGCTCTCGAAGTCCGCCCAGATGAGAGTGACCTCATCGTGAACCTAGAGCATCAAGATCCACCATCTACCTACTGCTTCCTGAAGAAGACTGGTGACAAAGATTACCATAAGATCAGCTGGTGTCCCTACCGGTCGAAAAAATCTAACCACATCCTCCAGCCAATCCTTATCCGCCTATGGATATGTCTCACCCCGAAACCTCGGTGGTCTCTAGTGCTGGAACTCATGCAACGTGCTCAAGTGGCGTGCGCCCTTTACTACTGGGGCTGGTGGCATCGACTGCCCAATGGGTAGTGGTGCTGCTGGTACACCACCCGATGGTACAACTGCCGTAAGGGGGATCTACACCGAAGCCTCATCGCTCAGTGGGATGTCATCATGTACTCTACCTGGAACCCTAGATGGCTATTTTCATAGAGTAATCCTGAAAGAAATAGGTGCACCACTGTCATTATGTTATACCTGGTGAGATGACTCAAAGAGATCACAAAGAAAACTTTTCAAAAACACATACGCAATCAGTGTTTTCATGCACTGATTTGGAAATCAGAAGTTAGGGTCCTGGTGTATGGATACGTCAACCACCACACCAACACTTGACTCCCCGAACTGAAAACCACACTCATTACACTTAACAATATTTCCGAGTCAAAAGATCAGAGTTCTAGTTCTTTAGTAGAAACGAACTCCTCTAATACCAATTTGTCATGACCCAACCCTCGGGGCCCGTTCTGTGACTACCCCAAGCCTGCCTTCCATATGCTAGAGGCTGGTGACTAGCACCGGAAAGGCATATCCCTAAAACTGGTAAGGCATTGCCTTTATAACTTGTAAGCTTACCCAAACCAAACACATAGCAAGATGCCAGCACAATGTAAACTAAATAGTAAAAAAAGTGAGTACAGTAAGTAAATGGGCCAGAATACAAGCCAAACTGGAAAGTACAAGTAAAATTGGAAAGTAAAAGTAAAACTGAAAAGTACAAGTAAAACTGAAAAGTACAAGTAAAACTGAAAACATCTCCTATGAACACCCACCAAGGATCCTACCAGAAGGGTAGGAACAACTCTAAAATAGCCGTTTCTGTGGTATGCCTCATCTAAGGTCCACCTCGGAGTAGTCTCCAGTCATGGTACCATCATCCTCAATCAGCGCTATCTGTCGTCTGCACAAGACACAACAAGGTGTGGGCATAACCCATGCAGGGGTGAGTATAACAATACTCAGTAGGGACCCTGAGACCCCCGAAGGTCTCTCAATTCCAAAAAGGATAAAACTCAAAGCATGGAAGCAATAGTCAAACCCACTTAGGTATATGCCCATACATATACCTAAGTAATCAAGATAAACTCATCTCACATAGGAGGGAATAATACCAAAAAGGTAACACCACGAAGGTAGAAATACCACACAGGTAACACCGTGAAGGTAGGAGTAGCACACAGGTAACACCATGGAGATATAGTACCACACAGGTACACCATGAAGATATAAGACTCATCTTACATAGGTATAAGTGAAGTATAGAAGTACAGATGATTAGTCGTGAAGCTATATCATCTTATTCTATTAAGAGGAACTGCTGTTGATTATGCAGAGTCTGACCCACACATGATTGATAGGTACTGACCCCCACAATGACCCACACATGATTTGACCCACACAGGATCAGTATTCACTGACCCACATAGGATCACTGAGCGTTGACCCACATAGGATCTGACCCACACAGAATCGTTATGCACTAACCCACACAGGATCACTGAGCGTTGACCCACATAGGATCTGACCCACACAGGATCAGTATGCACTGGCCCACATAGGATCTCTGAGATCTGACCCACACAGGATCGATAGGTACTAACCCCTGCAATGAAACACATAGGATCCAACCCACCCAGAGTCGATAGGTAACTAACCTCTGTATTATACGTCTCCAACCTCCACCTCACTGACATCCACTGGATTCCTCGCACTCGGTGCGCTCAAGTTCTGAAAAATCTATCCCTTGAGATATAGAGCATATCTCGACCACCATGAAGTCCCATGGAGAAGTATCCCAAAGGTCTATCACGTCGTAAGGGACCCAACGCAACAGACAGCGTGTCAATCGGATGCCCGGTCTGTAAGTTATTAGCGTTTCCGCTCTGAGGGCACGGTTGGATTCGGGGTTCGATCCAACCCAATTGTACTCCATCTTTATCCAAAACTCAATTGGACTATACAAAAAGGACCGTCTCAATCCAAGGATTCTGGTTCCACAGACAATTTTTCAAACAAACACCTAGTTCTCAAGATATGGCCATAAAGGCGTATCTAGGTCTAGAGGGGCCCGGGTTCGGTCCGACCTGGTCTGACCAACCCGGCCCGGTTGCCCTGAACCACAGCAGGTCTAGCCTGCTGGGCAATGGTCTAGCCCGACCGCGAAGGGGGCAGGCCAGCCCGGCTAGCTGGGCGTGGCCCGCTAGGCACGACCCACTGGGCGCGGCCCGCTAGTGCGGCTCGCTAGGCGCAGCCCACTGGGGAGGCCCGTGGTGCGGCCCGTTGTCGGGTGGACCGCCATGGTGGGGTCCGTCCTAGCCGATGCCCGGGAGGGAGGTGCCTCCAAGGTCACCCAAACGGCCAAAGGTCCATTTAGTTTTTGAAAGCAGGACCCGCTGGAGCGGGTCCTGCACGGTGTGGCACGGCTGGCCGGTCCTCCTCGTTCCAGCGACGCGATGATACCGCTGTTCTCCGCGGTCGGCCGGGTGCTGGACGCCCTTTAGCCGGGTGTCGGCCGCCCTTCGGCCTCCGCTGCGACCTCGTACTCCGGCTGCACAGGCGCGCGCCGCTGCTCCGCCGTGCGGCCGGCTGGATGCCGGCCGCCACCCTGATCCACCGTGGCCGACGGGCTGTGACCTCCTTCTCAACCGGCGGCACAGACGAGCGCCACCCTCCTTCCTCGCGGCCGGCCAGGTGCCGACCACTGCCTTCTTCTGCAAGCCATCACAGCTTCGTTCCAAGCTTGAAAATTATGTCGTTTTCATATTCACGATCCTCTGGTGGAGGGATCCACATCCATACATCATGCTCAACAAAACTTTGTGTTTCTAGCATCATTAATTATTTGGCATTGATGAATGCACGAAGAACAAAAGATAAAGGGGAAAGGTATATGTGCGGGACGATGGTCATGTTAGTTTGGCCATCATCATTGTGAATCCAGAATATGAATATTTATCAAATATCTTCAAACATAATTCAAAATAAATACCCTACCTTGACGTTCATTGGAGATGTCACGATGAAGAAGACAAATTCGATGAATGGGATGTCGGTGTACGTTGCTCCTGCAAGATGCTTCCAAAGTCAGTTCCTTGTTCTTTGTTTAAAAGTCGTTCTTCATCAGAGGATATTTCTCCCAAGGTTCTCCCTTGCCAATCCTTTTCCCCACGAGAGGTGTGGTGCCAAATTAACAAGTTAAGATTTAAAGTTGGCACATCAATGGGGGATTCCAAGAGTTAAAGTTGATTCATTAATTTAGAATTAATGGATCCTATTAATTAAAGAGGAATGTGGTTACCCATTTTGTGTAACCGGGCATTTAATGCCCAACATTAAATGACCAACCACTCTCATGTGGTCCCCATCTTCATGTTTCAAATAGGAGGTTTCAATTTAAAAATTAAATAAAGAATGTTTATTTTATTTTCTCCCACAAAAAGTATGAAAACTAATTTCCACCCTCAAACTACTGCGATCGAGGTGAAGGTCTCATTAAGTAAATATCGACACTGCGAGTTCAACGGTGTACTCAGATTTCAATTCCGAGCATCGGTTCAAAAGTTACAAAACGATGTTCCTGCGTTTACTGAACGTACCCGAAAAAAGTTCAAAAATTCATTCTGGGCACACTGGACCTCAGAACCACGCGCTGTCAATTTTTTTGGGGGGGGGGTTATCAGTGTTTCCAAAAAAGTGTTGATAAAGATACTTTTTATTAGTGATAAAATAATAATCCCTGATAAAAGGTATATTTATTTATGCCAACGAAAAACTACTTTTTAGCGCTGATAAAGGAAACCTTTATCAAAACTTTTTGATAGCACTGATAAAGGATATCCCTATATATTTCATGTTTTATAGTAGTGAAAGTAGATATGATAAGTAAAATTATAATGGATTTAGGCATGATGACTTGGTATAACCAATAGAGCCTTAATGGTACCACTTGTGTACCACCCAAGTAATTCTTCTCTTGAATACCACCACAATATTAAGATTTGAAATATTCAAAATACTAAGGACCTGTATTTTGATACAAGGAATATATTATTGAATTTTAATTGAAATTTTCAATACTAGATCATTTCTATTTACTGCTTAATTATAGGATTCATTATTCTCAATGAACAATTTATCAACATCCATGGTGAATATAAAACCATTACTATGGTTTTATCCTTACTAAGTAATAAGTGTCTCTAGAATATTCCTTTTCCACAACGTCATGTGGAAGATGTTCCTATGCCAACTACTTGAGCATCTACAACAATGACTAAATCCAAGTCAATATTTCTCCCACTATCTCAAATAGAGATGTGCATCCTTTTTATAGAAATATAGTCTATCACTTATGTATAAATTTTCAATTATAGGTATTTTTGTAATATCCTCATTCACCTTTATAATAATTAATTTAGATGCACATTGTGTTTCTCTTGATGCAAGTTTGTTTATATCTATCAAAAAACACTATGAATCTAAACACATTTTATTATGACATAATGGATTTATATCATACTATAACTAATATTATATCTATTTTTCATTGTATTTGGTATTTTTTATGGGATAATTCTATTATTTATGAATCATGTCTCAAAAATAATAGAAGTCTTTACAATGCATATCAATCTCAAGGTTGAATATCTATTTACTTATATCATGGCTCTGATGTGTATAAGGAATGTGAATTTAGGAATTACTCCATGGTATATTTTATTGATCAATTTTTTCATGTAATACACATCGTCAATTTTCCTTAATTACATCATAGGTTTGATGTGAATAAAGAAATGTGAGTTTAGGAAGGAATCCACTATAAATTTTATAATCAATAAATGTTTGGTCAAGATATTCTTCAACACATGATCCCAAAGTAACTCATACCTTCTGAACATGCATTTTACTTACATTAATTTTATATTACTTAACATAATTAAATGAATCTTATGAAGTATATTAATTTACCTTTAGCTTAACCTTTGAATAGTTCATGCCCTCTAGCTAAGCTAATTCCAAAAGCTTTATGGATTACCATTATTTCTAAAGGTTTCTTTGTCTAAAGCTAAACTAGTGAATAAGTCAATAGTACCTAAGGTATTTAGCTTTAAAGAGTCTAAAACCACATTGGGTATATCCTTGAAAATTACTTTAAGTTATACTAGACAAAGAATTGTCTTTCCGTAATTGGGTATTATAGTCTTACATTTTATATTCATCATGTATTTCCAATGGTTCATGTATTAATTAACTATTGGTTGTGTATGAAATACCATAATCAACATTAATTCATAAATATTTTGGTATAATTCAAATCAAAATTATATTTTTACAAGAACCATTCACTTGTAAATAAAATCACGTGCTTCTCACCACTGATTTAGATATCACCCTTCCTTAGACACTTAGAGAACACACCTTTCACTAATGGAAAATGGAGCTATACCAATGGTTTATAATAATATTTGTAATAGGATTTTTTAGAAAAGGCTATACTAATGGTTTCAAAAAACCATTGGTATATGATGTTTTAATGAAAGGATATATCAACAATTTCAATAAACTATTGGTATAGAGTGAAAAAATTAAAGGTATAGCAATGGTTTTAGTTTAATATTGGTATAGAAAAGTGATACCAAATATTTTTAAAAACTATTGGTATAGAAGTCCGAAAAAATCCCTGTATGCGGACTCCCCCTCCTCAGATCTGACTCTCATCCAGTTTCAACCCTATGAGTGCCTTCCGTTATCTTCCTTAGATGCAATGAACTATCATTGATTTTTATTTTCATTTGGTTATTCTTCAACATAGAATTTGTGATTTCAAAATCCTTCATATATTCTACTAAGAATCATTTTCATTTTTTCTAGGTAAAAAATGATAACCTATATTTTTATGGAAGTACAATTACATATTCATTAAAAAAGGGTTAGTATTGGTACTCATGCATTGTAGTTATTAATTTTTTGTTCTATGGTTATGTTCTGGTTATCCTTAATATTATTAGAGTTTTCTTGGATATATGTAATTGTTTTTAGAATTTGAATGTTGATTTTTTTATTGTGGTAGAAGAGGTTTGACATGGTTAATGTATGAATGATGTAGGGGTGGGTGGATTTATCTATTTTTCTAAGGTTCTCTCACTCTATGAGGTGGTATAAGTTTCTAGGATTAGTGTAATTTTCTAATTACATGTACTGTGATTTTGGAGAAGTCTTGTTGCTTGTGTTCTATTGAAACAAGGGTTGTCCATACATCTATTGAAGAAGAGTTTCCTAATTTTCTACTTGTTCACTCTCTTTATTTCTTTTATTTTTTACATGCACTACTCCTATCTATTTAATTTTAGTTTTTTAGTTTATTATTTTCTTAGATCAATCCCTATTGGGGACTTCTTTAGTGATGGGTTTCTCACTATAATTATTAGCCCTATGTTTTTTATATGTGGTACCTAATTTGACAGTCTTGGTAATTTTTTTCACCCATAATTTTTTATTTTCAGATTTTCATTGACAAGTGAAGTGTAAGAAAATGAATCTTTCAAACAATAAAATGTTTTATGATTGAGTAAAAAATTGAAAAGTTGACCAATAGTTCACTAGTGAGTCTAAATACACTAATTTCATGTGACAATGTATAATTGAGTTGGAGTTTTTAAATAAATTAAACTCTTATTACTATCTGGTCTTGTTTTTTGGAAAATATTTTGGCTAGTTAGTGATTATTTGATGAATCTTAATGGATATCACTAATAATTTAGATGAGGATCAGTTATCCTAAAATAAAAAATTACATCAGGAAAAAATTTTCAAGAAACCCATTGATATAATGGAATTAAATATCATGGTTATATATATATATATATATTATTTTGTTATATATATAGTATTTTTTTTATATATATAGTATTTTTTTGTCTTTTATATTATAATTATTATATAGACTAGTGTGTCATTTATAAATTTATATAAAGTGAACAATTATCATTTCCTTAAATATATTTTTGATTTAACGTCAATATTATTTCATTGCTTTTATGACATGACTTATAACTTTTTTTTACATAATGGATTGAATTTGGATGTATGAAAATGATCAGTTCTCAAGTGATTTTCAAAACAAGTTGGAGAATTTTTTAGATTTTGCATTTAATAATGCTTCAGATAGAGGTATTATACACTGAACATGTTATAATTATGTTGAAAGACCTTGGTTAAGTCATGAATAAGTTATCTACCATATAACCAAATATGGTTTTCAAACAAAATACTATGTATGGTATCATAATGGGGAGAAATTGAAATCTCAAAATGTTTGTGATCTGAATGATATGACCAAATTGGAGAATTTATTAAATGACTGATTTCTATTTATTTTTCATCTTGAGAAATAAAGGCTGCTGATCCAAGAAGACTTCAATATAAGAAAACATGATTCATGTAATGAAAATGATGACGTTGACATGATAAAAAAGTTTAATGATGCTTTTATGAATCCAGTATATTAGCAATGTAGTAAAATGAAAAATCTGGAATTTTTAATCTAACTGTTTCATGGGAAAACCATGTATGTGATTTATAATATTTCTATTTATTATATTCTTACCTTTTTAAAGGAATTACTTCCTTATTATGCTTATATTCCCTCAAAAAATTAGATATAATGAAAGTTAGTTTAAACAATTAGATTTTCTAAAAACAAAATTCATGCTTACCCAAAATATTACAACTTATTTTGGGAGGAAACTACTGAATGAAATTATTGAATAAAATGTGGCAGATACTGATGGAATACAAATGCTGATGAAACACCATATTGTGTTCCAAAAAAATAATGTGGTACTTTCCATTGATTTATAGACTCTATAATCATTTAATTTATAATGAAATATCAATAAATATGTGATGACATGGTACTAAGAGAAAAAAGGATAATGAAGAGTTCATTCATCCTGTAGATGGATTAGCATGGTGGAAATTTTATGCTCTATATCCATATTTTTTAGTTAAAATGTGTAATGTAAGGTTGGGTCTATCACATGTTGGTTTGAATCCATTTGGTAGATTCTTACTTTTCACTTTCATGATTATACTTATATATGGACCTTCTAATCTTAGAAATGATATAGATGTATACATGAAACCTTTAATAAAATATTTGAAGCATCTTTTTAATGTGGGTGTGAGCACATAAAATGCTTGTTTGAAATACATATTTCAGATACGTGCTACACATATGTGGATGATAAACGATTTTTCTACTTATGAAATGATGTATGGCTGGAGCATGAAGGAAAAAATTTCATGTCTTGTTTTTATGAAGAATACATGAACTAGCAGACTAAAACATCACCATAGTTTTAGTTTTATGGTGTATTGAAGATTCTTGCCAATGGATCATCCGTATAGGAATAATCTTTAAATATTTGACAATACCATGGAGATCAAAATCGACCTCAGTGTATGTTTGGAAATGATGTGATTAATGAATTGTAAGATTTTTTTTTTTCATTCTGTAAGGGTCAGATGAAATCAATAAATAGGAATAATTTTTTCACTAAATCCAATTATAATTGGAAAAAGAAAAGTATCTTATTTGAATTTCCTTATTGGTCAAACAATTTGTTACACCATTTCTTATATGTAATGAAATTTGAAAAAAATATATGAAATGTTTCTTTCAATTATTCTAAATGTCAAGGGAAATAAAAAATATTATATATGATCTCTGCGTGATTTAGTGGATTGGGGTATCAGTCCATAATTTCATCCTATGTATATCAATGAAAATAAATGGAAAGTTCTTTAGGATTCTTCTATGATGACACCTGTAGAAAAAAAACCAATTTCTGGAAGTACTAGAGACTATCAAAGTTTCTGATGGCTATCCAAGAAACATATCAAAACGGTTCAACATAAGAGAGTTGAAGATGAAATATTTGAAGAATCCTGATTATCAAATCCTTCTATATGAGTTGATTCAAATATAAATCTATCATCTACTTTCAAAAAATGTAAGGAAGAAAGTTCTTTAATTGTTTTATTTTTATAGAGATCTTTGTTCTAAGAAGTTGTCCAAGCCATTCCTGTGAAAATTATGGAATAGGTGCCATTAATTTTTTGTGATTTAGAGAAAATGTTTCCTCCATCATTTTTCACATACATTCTACATATAACTATTCATATTCCAACTTAAATAATTATTATAGGACCTATTTCTTTTCATTGGATGTATCAAACTAAAATAAATAAGATCACATTGAAGTATTATTTTTGGAACAAGAATCATCCAAAATCTTCTATCATAAAAGGTTACTTGGATCAAGAATGTATGGATTTCTTTTTAATGTATTTTTTTTGATGTGACTAAGAAATAGAATAGACCCATGATAAATAAAGAAAAGTATTATGAGAAAATTGAACCTAGTTTTCAATCACTTCCCCAATCAAGGGGAATTATTGGATCATATACATTGACTACATTAGAACTTAAAGAGAGGGAGATGACACATCATATAGTTTTGTTTAACTGTGTTTTTTTTTATGACTACATCAAGTAAGTAAATTGAACATATATATGTCATCTAATCTCATGTAATTGTAAAAATATGTAAAAATATTTCTATTTTTTATATAGGGAATATAAATAAATTATAAATAGAAATAATCATTCTTTATCTTTGATAAGGAGAGAGAATTTTCATAGAAAATAGTTTTATGATTGTTTGAAATTGAAGGTAGAAGTATTACTAAAATAAATTAATAAAATTAATATTTAGTTAATTTTAATATTCATTTATATTTCAAGTATCGGGTTTTCCCATTTACTCTGTCTTTAAGGAAATAAGAGATTTGGATTTTGATCCTAATTTTGTGGTTCGTGAATGCAAATCAATTGTGATCAATGGGTATAAATTTATTATCACTGAATGAGAAATGAACATGAGAACACAACATGGTGGTGTTATGGTAACTAACACTACATACTGTTATTCTAGTGTATCAGATATTAGAACTTGATTTGAAAATGTATCTTATTATGGATTCATTGAGAAAATACTAATATTGTATTATTACTCTCATGGTTGAGTCACTATGATTAAATTCAAGTGGTTTGATTTGATGAATATACATAACACATTAATTTATGATTGTAGAATTAAAGTTATTGAAATGACTCTAACTCTTTCTATGAATGAGCCATACATATTGGTATCATTGGAAAAAAATATTTTTCATTGAAATATTATCCATAAGATGAATTTGGTGTCATTATTTAAGTAATCCCAAGACATATTTTTTATGATGGTGGGGATGAAATAGTCACAATCACTACCCCCATTGGTACTGATCAATTTATTACTTATTATGACTCCAATAGTTTAATTTTCAAATATGATTATGAACCTAAAGTTGTGATGGGAAATATATAGAATCATCCATTTGTGTTCTCAGTTATTTTGGTTTAGATCAACTTGGGTTATTTAGGTTGGTATTATTCAAATTTCTTTACTATTGATTACAAATATTTTGTATCCAACTTGACCTTCATGTGAATTTTCAATATATAATGGTTGAAGTTTTATTTAAGTTTCATTTTCTAATATTGAATTAAACTATATTAGAATCTAAAAAAACAAAAATAAAAATAAAAAAATTCAATGATAACAAAAAAACATGAATTAACCTAAAACATATTAGACTAATTAGAATTATAATCAAAACCAATGAAAATAATGACCTAAACAAAAAATTACAAAATAACCTAACCCAAAATATGAACCAAATTACCTAACCCAAAAAATTGTAAAAATGACCTAATCAATTGACCAAAATGAACCAAATGACCCAACCAAAACTAAATTTTATCAAATTGAAAATAGAAGAATAAAACTATATCTTACCCATGTTAAAAATGCTAATTTGAACATGTTGATTTTTTATGACACGTATTTTATGTTTTGATATTATTCCCACTAAAAAATATGATTTTTTATGTCACTATATATCCTTTTTTTGGTTTTACAATTATTTTTCCTTAACTAAGTAATGTCACATCTTCTTTATTGTTTTGATTACACATTATTTATGAATTTATAATTAATTGAATATTTGTTTTCAAATGTAGAAAATTAAAAACATTGAATAGGTATAAAGGAAGAGGATGTCAGATAATAATCACCACATGAGAGAGATGAGTATTCATCCTTTGGTACCTATTTTGATTATTTTATTTCAAATATATATATAAATAACATATAATGTCATGCAATTAATTCTTTTTAACTTTTAATGAGGATCCACTACCCATGAGACAATTATTCTCCAATGAAACTAGTGGAAGCGGTTCTTATCCAGATGATGCGGGGGGGGGGGGGGGGGACTAGAGATACTCGCACCACTTATCATACTCTATCACACTATATCCTTTCATCAGACATACCATCTAGCACACTTTCTTATCCCACAGTGTCATTATAGGTACCTGTGATATTTATGTTGCCTATATTTTTGCCACCATTTATATATGATCCTCCTCATTTTTCTTTCCCTTATCTGATAATGAATCCTACTCCCTATTATTATTATACTTTTACACAAATTTCTATGCCATCTTCTTTTACTTATACTTCATTATCCATGAAATTTTACGCTTATGATCATTCAAATTCTACTCCAACACATTCAAAGCCTCACAAGCAGAAATTGGATCCCACTGTAACTATATATGTCGATGATCCTTAAGAGACTTGGAATCCAATAGTACCCACTGATTAGCTTAGATCAGGTATATTTATAGAACCATATTAAATTTTTTTGACCATAATTTATTTTCATTATAATACACATTGATATAATATTTGTTTTTTTATTTCACATTTAGATCTTCCGCTAAGAGGGATGTAAGCACACACATGCATGAGGCATGGGACCTCCACACACAACTGATGGTTGAGTACAACAAGGATAATCAAATTAATGTAAAAAAATGGTGAGAGTGTAGGAGTTTTATGGTGACACTTACCAAATAATCTGACATCATTCCCGTCGAACCACTCACCCAGAGACACCTTCAAAATGAAGTAAATGATATTTCTTAGGTGAAAATATGGGTAAGAAAATTCATTATATTTAATATTATATTATTATTGTATTTATATGAATTAATATTTTGGTATCAGTTTCGTTATAATTTTCCTGATGGTGAGGCTATGAGGAATACATGACTCATGGAATTAGCTATAAGAGAATTCATTAGCTATGAAGATATTTTTCATTGTGCTATCAAGGTAGAACTCGAAGTTGGTGTTACATATCAATCTCATGGTTTTGATAAGAAATGAAAGATGGAGTTTAAGAGAAAATCTCAAAACAATGGTGAAAAGAAGATAAATGTTTCCTTATACTCAAAGTGTGGAAAGAATCATGGTGAAGATTGTCTTAAAGAGAATAGAAAATGTTTCAAGTATGGAAAAGAAGTTCATAGAGTAGTTGAGTACCGAAGTAATGAGAAAAAGGTTTCTAATGATGTGAATGGAGAAAAGACTACAGAGAACACACCACCAACACTTCAATGTTATAAGTGCAAGGAAATGGGGCATTATGCTAACCAATTCCCTAATCCAAGGGTTAATGATGATTGACATCAAAAACCTCTTAAGAAAAAATACAAAGGGAAGTTACATGCGATCACTATTGATGATGTTGAGTATAAAAACGAAGTAATGGAATGATTAAGTGTTTATGTAATGGGATTTCAGAATAGTGTTGTGGAATCTCATTTATAGTATTATGGAATATTGGAATATCTATATATTGGTCTATTATGGTTTTCCATAATTATTTGGTATCAATAACCCTGAAAATTGATTGATTTTTTTTGGAAAGTAGATGATATGCGCATAATGAAGGGATAAAGATAAAATAATATGTTTGATGGTATTAATGAGCTCATTATTGATAAAAGGACAAGTGATATCATGGTTTGAGCATATAGAATTTTTTTATATTTGGTGTATGGAAAGATTTAATTTTGATAGAATTCATGTTTTCACTAAGGTTCTAAGGTAATTTATGTTATTATCATATTTCAAGAGAATTCGTGATGAAGTCCTTCAAATGTTTAGAATGTGACCAAAAAGTTATATCTTGTGATATATGGGGGATAAATGATGGTATTTACATGCTTGTTATATAACCTTTCTGGTAATTGTTTTATTTGTACTGTGAGATTGGACAGAAGTATTTTGGATAATACTAAAGGTTGGAATGGATTAAGTTAGAAATCAGATAGTATTGTTTAAGGCTATTTTTTTTATATTATTCCTGGAACGTTATAATAGTACAGTTTTAGAAAAATGACAACCTGTAGGATGGGAGGAAACCCGTTGTGTCAGACAAGGCTACGGGAATCGAACCCACAACCAAAGTGCAACATGACTTTATCGCCTACCACTAGCCTACAGGAAGTCCCTGGTTAGTAAAAATTAGTTTTATTTTATTAAGCAGTATGATAGATGAAGTATAAGTCCATTTTTGGAACCATATATGATTAATATCACCATAGATGGACTTATGTATATTTAATAACTTGTAACAACCTTTTTGTGATTGAGACAAATGGACTTACCTATCATTCTATCACATGATTTTCTAACACTTCATGAATGAAAAATTGGACTTCATTTCTTTAAATACGAGATGAAGTGGAAATTGTTCAAGGCACAAACCACGGTAAAATTATACCAACATCAAGTAAGTATTTATTATAATGAAAAATTACTCAAATTTAGGGAAAGGATATTGAAAACCAAAAATGTTATCCTTGTACCTTATTATCCAATGAATCAGATTGTCCCTTAAATCATCGTATATTTAGGGCTTTCTGGTAGTTAACTTTCTCCAAACCTTATTCTCTATCACTATCCATCATAACTTAATGGTTAGATATATCTTCTATATCCATGTTTTCACTTCTCATATATGTTCTTATATGTGGAAACCCAATGATAAGTTAAATTGGGTAACCATTATGTTTCTAACTTTCCTTTTTTAAAATAAAGTTTTAGTGTTCCTTTTTATGATGTGGGTTTCCATGAAAGAAACTTTCAAGTAGAAAACCATTTATAACCCCGACAAATTTGGAGGGAGAAATTCATTTTAAGGAAGGTAGAATATAACACCCCAAGATTTTATGAGATATATTATTTTTAATGTCATTGATTTATTTTGTGTACGCTACACCAAGACTATCTTCCGCTATACACAACACCGTATTAGCTTGCAGTATACACAACACTATTCTTGGCTTGTGTTGCACATAATTTCAAGTTATTTTGATAGAATTCATTTCACGTAACACTGAGTATAGATTTTGTTCAATTTATAAATGAATTAAGATTTGATTGTGTTATAAACAACACCAAAGTAAGCTTTCACTACACACAACACTGACTTGGCTTGCGTTACACTCAAGAGTGACCTTCCTCAATAGCTTGCATTGTACACGATACCGAGTTTCTCTAAACAACGATATATTGTTAAAATATTATTATTTAATGGGATACAAACTAGAAATTATGAATTTTATTAACCAAATTATTAATTTTATATAACATTATCATTCATATTACACATTATATGAGAACAAAATCAATTTTTTGGATAAAAGAAGTATTTTTTTTAAAAATGCAGTTTTACTGCCTTTTGATGGAACACCCATTTTAAATATAGTTTTTAACACTTTTATAAGTTATATTTGAAAATATAAACTTCTTATTTGGAATAGGGACATAAAATTTTACTTTGGATAAATTTTTGATATTTTTTTGATAACTTTCATATTTTGATGAATAGTGAAAATACGCTAAATTTTAATTGAAAACAACTTTTATCATAGAAATAATTTATAAGGTTAAAATATATTATTTAATGGTTTTAAAGTATAAATATAATATATTTTTATATTTTAATACAATTTAAGTCATTTTAATTAATTTTACATTGAATTCATATATAAAAACATTTCAATCTTTTGCAATGTTTTAAACAAAAACCCATTTTGTTTCGACAATGGGGTTAATTTTATATTAATTACTGAAACTTTTGTTTTTTGAATTTGGAAGAATTGATTCCATATTTTGAATCATAAGTTTCAAATTGTGTAATAGGTATTTTTTATTTTTGGACATTATGAATAGTAAATTCAGTAATTATTTTATTTACTATGGTTAAAGGATAAATCTGTAAAATAAGAGTAAAAAAATAATATTATAATAATATTAAACTACCCTAACACATGAACTATTACTATTTTAAGAGATATGTATGACCATGGGAATCCTTGGGGGGATTTTGGGACCCCATGGATTAAATTGGATGTGAAAATGACAATTCATAAGAATTAATTTAAAGTAAAGATAATTATAACCTAAACATATATCTTTTACTAAATTGATTTTAATATGGGGTTATATAAAATATATCTATGTATATAAATATTCATTGGAAAACTAAAAATATTTTATACATCATGGTATTTTATTTATAATTTTTAGACATTAGATAAATATATTTATTTATGACACAATTATGATGTAGTGATTACGTCATTAATGAAAGATTCAAATAAATGAATTTATAAATATTAAAATAAGTTTAATTTGAATATTTTGATGTTATCCACGAATTTAATGGATGAAATTGACATATTAGGGATTATTTAATTCTTTTGGTTCAAAGTAATAAGGTTTTTATGAATTTTAAAAAATGTTAAGTATGAATAGTATCCAAAATTGACATAATTCATAACTTAAAACATAAAATAGTTTATTAAATGATATTAAATTCCTAAAAATATAATATTCAGGCGAATGGTTAATATAAGTCCAACTATGTCATAAATAACTTTTTTGGGTCGTTTGACATGATATGGTAATTAAATTA
Source organism: Viscum album (assembly GCA_963277665.1). Lineage (NCBI taxonomy): Eukaryota > Viridiplantae > Streptophyta > Magnoliopsida > Santalales > Viscaceae > Viscum > Viscum album. The sequence goes on along the minus strand of OY728161.1, from coordinate 1,945,260,050 downwards.
ACCCACAATATGTAAATAACATGATATCACAGTAAGATTAAAAAGGGTAAAATAAAGGAAAAACAAAAAAGATAAGGATAAAAAAATATTCAAAACTTGTCAAAAAATTATCGGATTATAATTATTCTAACCAAAATCATCTTATATTAGAATTAAACTAGTTTTGGACTATTTTAAATCGAAATTGAATTTATAATAAATTAATATTTTGGAACTTTCCTAAAGTGCCCCTCTCCTCTCTTATAAAAGGGTACCTCCTCCCTCTCATCTTCACTCCATTTTACGCCTTAAATATCGTCCAAAACCTAAAAATTTCTCTTCTCAAATTCTATAGTTACATTCTAGAGCTTCTGGTCTTCTCAAAATACCAACTCTAGTGCCCTAAGAGGAAATTTAAAGGAGGCACGTCAAGGAAGAGATAATCTCTTCTACCGATTCTTTCAAATTTATTTCTTCTTATATTTCCTCTTTTTTAGTTTATTCATTATAAATTAATAACATAAGTATCACTCATATAATGATATGTTATTATAAATATAAAAAATCCTACTTCACCTTCTATCCATCCTACGAAAAAACGAAATCACTGCGTGTGCGTACGTACGAATTACCGTCTCCTTGCCGTGGCATAATCTATTTTTCACCACCACCTTACATGGATGGGTATAATGGTGCAATAATAACTATATATTAATATTATAACATGATACTAATTATGAGATATTATACACCATCCATTTCAATACCATTCAATAGTTATGGGAATGATATTATCGCTCGTGCGTACGTACAACTTACTGTCTCCACAACGCGATGAGATTCATTATCCATGTTAACCATTCAAGAATGATTATAAAGTATATATAATAAATAATAATTAAATATATGACATAATAATGATACTGTATTTGAGTATATATATATATATGTGTGTACATGTCATTTACTTACTTCTATCCAATTCAATAAGGAAACAAAAACAACGTTCATGCGTATGTACGACCTATCGTCTCCATGAATGGTGTTTTCCATTTCATTTATCTATCTATTATATATATTTATATAATGAATATATAAGATATATATAAGTCATTTTTTACATTTTGGAAGTAATTAAATCATGATCTAAGTAATCATATGAAGACTAACAAGTCCAAACACATATGATTATTACCCAAAATGTTGCTTTAACATGGAATTGATAAATGAACGGGTAATATAAAGGTGCAAGTGAATCATAAATGACATCATAAATATTATTATGGTTTTATTAGAATTTAATAATATGTTTAAACCCACTATAAAAGAGTTTCATACACATATGGAAGAAATCTGACCTAAGGTAAGGGACAATTTTGCAATCTCATTTTTATCCGAGATTGTTTTTACATAAGTATTTGCTGGGGATATATTTATTATCCATGTCAATGTTTTATAAAAATGTTTTCATAAAATGTTTAACATTATTATATGTATTTTTAAAGTCATTTTTACCCATTTTTGACTTTTAATACATGGTATGGAAGGAATCTTTCTTTTGTTTACCATACGAGGTACTTTTTTGACTTTTCTGGTAAAAGTACGAGGAGAATGTTTTTTTAACTTATACAACATGAACAGATTTTTACGTATTATTAACACCTTATTTACATGAATCTTACTCTACACTATTTCAAATTTATTTTCAACTAAATTATTTTCCTTTAAAATTGCATGACATTTTGAGAAAATAAATCGTTTTTGAAGAAATTATATTTTTCTCAAGAATTAATTTCAAATGGTTTATCGAAATTATTTTCCATCTAAGATGACATAGGGTTATGTTTCTATCCCTATTATTACTTTTATTTGATTTTTTTATGATGGAATTAATTTTTATGAAGTCCATTTATATTATATGGATTATGTTATGGTGAAATTATGTTTAAGAATCCCATTTTATTTCATAGGTTATGCTATGATGAATGATTTATGTTTTTGTAGAACATGTAATAATGATTTCATTATGAGATGGGTGGGACCTATATCTCCCTCCAATGCATTGGGTAAAGATTTATATCTCATGATATAGACATGGTTGGAACAACAAGTAAATCCAGTTTAGTAATACAGGGCTGGAATGACAAGTGAACCCGGTTCAGTAATGGACTTCGTCCACTATGATGGTCTTAGTAGGAATTCCATGGCTACTATGGAAATAATAACATGTGCTTATTAGTTTTCCACAATTACATGTTTTATTTCAATTCTATTCTATCATGGTTAATGTTTCTTTATGATCCATACCTTACGTACTGCCAAGATTTATGTCATAGCTCAATATTTTGATGTTTTAAATTTATGTTCACGTTTTTACATTCAAATGTTTATGGTTTGTTTTATGTTCTCCATGTTTACCCTTAATGATAATTTTAGCTCACACTTTATATATTTTCTTTTTCCCTAGGATATAAAGAAAGGTTTTAGTTAGGAAAACAAAAAGGGGAAGATCTTTTTGGGAGATGTTGAAGATATTTCACCATGATTGGAATATTATGTTCTAAGTTTACAAAGACACTAAAATAATATGGTCTTTGAGTGTTTTTTTGTCATATATTAAGTATTTCGCAAAAGTAATGTAATTTCCATGTTTTTCAATCTTGGGTCTCTACAACTAGTCCCATTTAAACATCATTTTTTTATTCCAAAAAGATAAAATTGTTTTTGAAATTAATATATATATATTTCTTTTTCCTAGGCCCCCTTTATCCTAGAAAATCCCCAAAATGGGTTTTGGGCCTAATCTTGACCTGAAATGGGATTGGGGGGTCATGCACGGCCCCACCCACCCCTTATTAGGTAGGATTGAACCAACTTAATCATGGGTTGGCTGAAAGGTGGTGCCAGAGCTATAAGATTTGTTAGGGAAGGGGAATGATCATGGTAGTGGGTGGATGGAGGGGAAAATGTGGCTGTTGGCCACCTAGTTCCATGCACAGGGGACAATGGTTGGGATGAGTGCAGCAATGGGTAGCATGTTTGGCCAATAGGAAGAGGGAGGTTGTGGGATTCCATAATGGTGGGTGAAAACACTAGTAGGATGGGGCTTTTCTACATGATGGGATGGCATGGGTGGTACGTTTGCCATGCGGGAGGCTATTGATGCAATGAAGGTGTGGTTGGTGGATTTTTTGGGGTTTCCGAGCATGATCGATGGGGTTCTTGGGTGAAAACTGTGGTGGACAAACGTCTGGCCAAGAAGGCCATCAAATGTGGGAGTTCGGTCGGCAGAGGGTACAACTAGTGGATCAATGATTGAGGTGGGATCACGCTTAGGGAGGGGGTGACTGGGGTGAAAGCGCGGGATAGGGGTGTCCAACTCTGGGATGCTGGTGTGGTGATGGGATCGACAGGGGTGGTCGTCGGTGAAGGAAGGGGGTGTCCACCTATGTTTCTATGAAAAAAAATGGATATCATCGTAAACAGCCCAAAATCCCCATAAATACTTTCTTTTCATTTTTAATATTTGTTTCTATTTATATCTATCTTCCAACCTACCCCTATCAAAAAATTTATTTTATTTTTACAATTTTTTCCACCAGCATCCCTCCCTTAAATATTTTTTTTAATAAAATTTTCTAAATCCTAGTAAATAGGCAAGTGACCCCTTTTTATTATAATCTAAAATTATATGGCAAAAGGACCTGATCGGAATTTACAATTCCGACCACCAGAATTCGGACCAGTGTTCGGGTTCTCTAGAAAATTTTATCACCGACTGTCTTCAAGTAAATTTTTAACATATAAATAAATTTATTCTTAAAAATTTAAAACTTGTAAACATAGAATTTAATCTAATTTAAAAAGTTGAATGATAAAAAATTAACTGTCCGATGTCAGATTGAATCACCATCTATGATTCTAAGAGCGTTTCGATACCCTCAACATAAATTTAATGAAAACCTAATTTTTCTTGGATTAAAAATTTCATATGACTCCCTCTGATACCAATTAAGGGTACCTGGGTGTGGGGTAGAAGCAAATGGGATGAGGATTTAAAAATTTCAATTCTATATCAATATTACTATGCTAACTCTGGTGATACATAGCTCAGAATGGAATCTAAGGACCTCTCATGAAAGATTTAGGAACAACAAATAAAATAAAAAAGTACATTATTTGATTTGACAGCTTGTTTGAAAACCATAAATCTTCGATGAACATTTCTTGAAAGAGTACTGCTAAAAAAATGACCTATAGCCATGATTTAATTTGTCTATGGATATAGGTTAAAATATAGAAACGGTTAATTGAAAACTATGGCTTTAAAATAGATAAACCCATAGATAAACTATGTCCCATGGAAATAGCTCCTCAATTTGTTTAACCCCATCATGAATCATCTCCCACCCACATATCCTCCCTCGTTGAGACTCATCTCACACCCATGAAACCCTTCTCCTTTGTCACCGACTGATCGATTCACCCTCGGTTGATCCTCGTTGGATTCTCCACTCAGTTCACCCCTCCCTCATGCGATCCCCCCACCCCCTTCTTTGTGCATTCCTCTCCTCCTCCACCCCCTTCATCATGTGTTCCTCCTCCAATCAGTGCATCGGACGAACTGAGACCTTTCATGAGTGGGATCTGCACAAACTCTCCTATCGGAGGCCCTCTCCTATCAGCGATGACCTCTCCTCTCAGCGGCCCTCCTCCACCCTCACAACCTCTCCATGACCCTACTCCCTCGACACTACCATCCAATGCGGCCACCCCACCTCCCTGCTGACTCTACTCCTAGGCAGCCTTCCTACCTCCTCCTCTAATGTGCTAACTAATCTAGCTTTGGAAAAACCCCACCACAATAAGATAGTTGGTATATATATATATCTCTTCACTCTTTATTTTCCTCACTTTTTTTTTCACAAGTAGTTTTTTGTATGTTAGTAGTTTGGGTATTGGTGATTTCCTCATGGAATTAAGAAACCCTCCATTCCAATTGGTATTTTTCAAGTAGCATACCAAAGATTATGATGATATTTGACACACTCAGTTAGAATTTGTTTTTTATTTATATATGTACTTGATGATGTTTCATCATCTTAGGACTAATATACACATTTATTGTGGAGTTTTAAATTATAAAATTAATTTTTTTTGTATTTCTTATATGACAGTGAATGATTATATGATCACCATTATTAATGATTGAATTTATAACCAAAACTAAACATAGGTATCTCCTTATACCACTTATGTTATTAATAAACCATGTTTGGTTTGGGTTTATTTTTTTGGGGAAATGTGTTAAATTTTTATCTTTTGATTTAAAGTTATCTTTTATTCTTTTTAAATGATTCCATTCCCTACTATGTTGTTCAATAGTTCTTTTCCTAACACAACATTCAATTCTTTTGTTAAATAAATTCTAATTTATGCTCCCTGACATGTTGATTTGAGTAAGAACATGTAATTATTTAAATCACCACTTTTATGGGATTTTAATCTCTTGTCCAACTAATATAATTGATTTCCACTTTCATTTGATTACTGAGAGAATTGATTAGAACTGTCATTTTAATCTCCTATGATTCAGGAATTGTCTAATTAGTGATATCATTGATGATGATTATCATTTTAATTCCTTAATGGTTCTCTATGAAATTTTTATTAATGATAAATTAGCTCCTAATTCTAAATTAGTGCTGGATTATTTTTTCAGTGGTGTCATGTATCTAGATCCTTACAAAAGTTTTAAGGTTGCCTTAGAAAATGGTTGTAAATTCAATGTGTATTCTACAATAAGGTTATACTAATTATCTCCTATAATAAACATAATTTTATAATCAACTTGTATATTTTATGGGGGTCATTAATTTGAAAATTTCTAAATAGATTTTTTAAATAGTTTTTAGTTGAGTTTCATTTTGAGGTTTATTATTTGCTGATTTCACAAAGCATTGATCACAACTGTCATTTAAACACTTAAAAGGTTCTCTCTGAAATGTTCATGAATTCTAAAGTCATATATCTTTATACTAAATCAAATTTGGATTCTCTTTTCATCATTTTCATGTATCTAGATCTTGGCCAAAGTTTTGAGCCTATATCAAGAAATGGTTCCATATTCAATGTGCCAGCGACTATAGGGTCTGTTCATGGTCCTATTATCCTTGGAAGATTCCTAAAAAATGTTACCACATCAATCCTCTTCAAAATAGTTTTACGTTGTACCATAAACCTTAATATGTATATGGAAAGAAACAATTTATTAAGAAATTGGTAAGAATCGTTATCACTCTGGTTATTAATTATAGATTTCTATAGTTTAGTCTAGTTTTTGGATAAATGTGAAGTCCAAAATGTATATTTATTTAAATAAATCTTTAATAAAGAAATACCAAAAAAAGATACTCAATACCATCCCTTTCATGTCTATTAAAATTTCACTGGAATTTTTAGAGTGTTAATGAAGTGTTCAGGTAGGAATTTGTGAGAAATTATTTAAAGGTAAAAATTATCAAAAAAAAAAAAAATTAAATAATGTTATGCTAATGAATTTTCATTCCTATATTAGTTGAGTAATTTTACAATATTTAATTAAATCTACCTATTTTATTTTTGAAAAAAATACAAACACTAAGTACTTGATATTTTTTATCAATAGTTTTCATGAAGTATTATAGGCCATGCATGGACTTTTGTAGGTGTTCATGTTGTGAATAATTGAATTAGATGACATGAGTAGAATAATTTAATGATTTATAGATGGGTGAAGAGTTCCATGTTTTTATATTTTTTACCTTAAACTATATGGTTTTATTCTTCCATTTTTATTTTTTTTCTTATTTTAATAAGTATCTATGTCACTCCTAGATTTTTATTCTCATTTCTTGCAACCATTTGGGAAAACCACACAAATTAATTATGGTTATTTCATCATTTAAATTTTTTATATATTTTTTTTTATATTTTTTATAATGATTTTTCTTGTAAAAAATATAACAATTGATGTTTTATTTTTATTATTATTAAACTTTTGTAGGATTACACTCATTTTTTATAAATTCTTTGAAAAAATAATTAGAAAAAATTTGTTGATTTAATGTTGAATTTGTTATTTTATTGGTATGTATTTATGATGATCAACTCATAATGATGATGGATTTTCATATTCTTATCAAATGTATATTGGGAATTTATATTGATAATGGAATTGATCTTCCATATTTTTCTTCTTCTTAGGTGAAAAAAATTTACATTGATGCTTTAACAATTCTACTATGTGATTGTTCTAATATGTGAGTAGCAATACATGCTGTAAGGGGGAAGGATTTATCATCACCTTTGTGAGAATCCATTACCGAATTTTGGAGTGCATAGATAGTAGTTGGACTCGTTCTTCTATAATAAGAACACTCTTCAAAATTTTATCATTTTATTCCTTTTCATGTCCTGGAATGAAAGTAGATGTTTGATTGATGTTAAGTGCTATGACAGGTATGTAAAAAATTGGTAAGAAATGTGGCTTGAAGGACTCATCTAGAGGTGACCATAAACCCAACTGAACCAATTCATATGTATGCTATAACATATTTTTCAAATAATTCATTTATTCCCAGTATATTTTCTATTTTATGTGAACCCATATTTTTGGGTTCACTGTTATAGAGTATCGCTTTAGATATGTTGAACCTCATAAGTAGGTAGTATTATGAATTCTTTTCTAAAATTATTTAACACAAGTTCAAGGCAGGGTCTTCTTAATTGTACCATGTTATTCCTTCACTTCATAATACTTTCCTTGATCTTGCATGAAAGATTAACCCAATTTTTCTTATGCATGTACTCCTGAATGACACCTAACAATTTGTAGTGAAAACCTTAGTTATTGATGTTTTAGGTCATGGGATATCATATAAGAGTGTATCCCCTACCTTAATCCATGCAATTCTCAAAGTGCCTCAAGCCACTTAGTCACCAAAACCCTATGAGATACCTTCAACACACTTACCCACTAACCACCAGTGTAAACCTCTATCCACAATGAACTTTTAATTGTTACTTTTATGATAATATTTGGATTTTGGATTCTGAGATTTTAGTTTGAATTAATATTTACTATGAGAAGTAGACCAAACGAATTACATAGATGCTATATATGAGCACTAATATGTGACAGACCTAGTCACTCTACAAGCCTATTTATGGAAAACAGATCTGGTTGGGACACCCAAACATCTTCCACATATAAAAAAAACTTACCCAATATGAATCTCATCCTAATTACCTAGGTGACCATGCCTTTAGTGCTTTCCAAACCCATCAAAACATGAGAACTTCTATGGTATATTGGTATCCTTCAACACAAAGTAGCATTCAGAATTTCTCCAAAATAGAGTATCACAATACTTATTATGTTATAGGGACCCTATATTGTTAATTAGGGATTTATACTATAGTCTATTTTTAAAACAATCCCAGTTATTCTATATAGGTTGTGTGGGTGTGGGTGTAGTGTTAAGGGTGTGGGGGGGGGGGGGTGCAGTGGGAAGTGGGGGCATGAAGGGTGTGTGTGTGTGTGTGTGGGGAGGGGGGGGGGGGTGTTGGGGGCAGTGGGGGTGCAGGTGGGGGGGGGGGGTGTAGGTGGGTAGGGGGTGTAGTGGGAAGTAGGGGTATAGGTGGTGGGGGGTGTCGGGGGTAGTAGGGGTGCAGGTGGTGGGGGGGGGGGTGTAGTGAGATGTAGGGGTGCAGGTGGGGGGGGGGTGAAAGGAGAAGTGGGGGTGCATGTGGTGGTGGGGGGTGGTGCATGTGGGTGTGGGGGGGGGGTGTAGTGAGCTGTAGGGGAGCAGGTGGGGGGGCGGGTGCAGGGGGCAGTGGGGGGTACTGGGGGTAGTGGGGGTGCAGGTGGGGGGGGGGCAGTGGGGGTGCAAGGGTATCATCAATGAATCCACCACCAACTACCAATGGTTTTTATGAATATTCAAGGGTTTTTGTCACTCCCATAAAACCACTATGATTCTATAAAATCCAAACATACCCTTAGCTCTGTAGGGATTTTGTTTTATATACTGGGATTCACTTAGTATCATTTTTGTTTTAATATTGATTATATTTTTTTTTCTGATTTTAATGCATTTCATTACTATCATTAATAGCCTGTAGACTAAGTTGATAATGAATATATTGATGATCCTAATGATGAAAAACTAGAGGTATAAAATTGATGATCTATTTCTGCATGATATTGGTTTGTGTCATTGTATGTATATATGGTCAGAATCTATGATTTTGTTTGTTGATGTAGGGATATGATTCGATTCCAAAAAAAATTCTTGACTGTACTTCTAAATAGGTTGACCTAGTGGTCTTGACTATGGTTATTTTTTACTATTCCTAGTATAAAATTATCAATTTTTTACTCTTTTTACCTTTCTAGTGCATGAGTGTTTAATCTATAACATCATTTTGGTACTTTAATGTAGAGACACGAATCTTGACGTACATTGACATTACATTACATTTGCGGAATACTTAGTACATCACAAAAAAACACACACAAGGATCGTAATAGTTTAGTGTCTTTGGAAACTCGGAATATAATCTTCTAATCCTGGTGAAAGATATTCAACATCTCCCATAAAGATCTTCCTTTTTTTTATACCTAAAACCTTTCCTTATATCCTGGGGAAAATAAAACATGAAAGGGTGAGCTCAAATGCTCAGTAAGGGTAAACAAAATAAATATCAATCACATCATATACATAAGCACATAACTTTTGGAAATCTTAACCTGTAAAAGAGATCATAATTTCATAACCTCGAATAACTCATGGTAGTGAAATGTAATCACAATAATCATAACTTAAAACATTAAACTTTGCGGCATACACACATAATCATAGAGAATCATTTCTTGTTAGTCAAGACTCATTGCCAAGACTATCTTAGTGGACAAAGTCCCTTTCTGAACCGAGTCACCCTCGTTTCAGTCCTGTTTCACTGAACCGGTATAACCTACCATTCCAGCCATGTCTATCTCATGAGATATAAAATCTTTACCCAATGCATTGGAGGGAGATATAGGTCCCACCCATCTCATAATGATACCATTCTTATGTGTGCCACAAAATCATAAATCATACATCATTACATAACCCATGTAATAAAAATGGGAATCTTAAACATCGTGACATCATAAAACAATTCATATAAGATAAAGGAATTTATAAAAATATTTCCATCACAACATAATCAAATCAATGTAATAATAGGGATAAAAACAGAACCCATTATTATCTTAGATGGAAAATAATTTTGATAAAACACTTGAACTTCATTCTTGAGGAAAATATCCTTTCTACTTCAAAAATACTTTTCCTTTCTTAACATGTCATACAATTTTAAACTAAAAGAAGTTGATTAAAATTAAACTTGAAAACTTGTAAAGGAAGCTTCTTGGAAATAATGTTTTTAAAAATCCATACATGCCGTATAAGTTAAAAAAAATTCTTTTCGTACTTTTGTCGAAAAAGTCAAAAAAGTACCTCGTATGAAAAATGACAAAAGATTCCTTTCATATCTTTTACTAAAAACTCACCGAAGGGTAAAATAGGATTTAAAAAATTGTAGGTGAATGGAAATAATATTATATATTGAGGAAACATGGATGTGGATGATAAAATACACCCCAGTAAATACTAAAGTATAAACAATCTCAGATAAAAATGAGATTGTGATATTTCCCTTACCTTATGTCCGATATGCTTTGTACGTATCCGAACCTCCTGTATAATGATTTAAATAATGTCATTAACTTATTACAGAATCATATTCATTGTTATGATACCATATATGGTTCACTTATGACTTTATATTACCCGTTCTTTTGTAAATTCCATGTTAAAGAAGCGTTTTGGGTAAAATCGTTTCATTTATCGTAGGTGCTTGGAATTGTTGTTATTGACATTATTATTACTTATATCATGATTTACTTACTTACAGAATATAAAACATGATTTATATATCATATATATTCAGTATATATATATATATAATAGATAGATAAATGAAATGAAACACACCGTTCATGGAGACGGTAGTCCGTACGTACGCATGAACGCTGTTTTCCTTTCCTTATTATCTTGAATGGAAGTAAGTAGATGACATACATATATACATAAATACAATAGCTTTATAATGTCATATATTTCATTATTATTTCTTATATATACTTTATAATCATTCTTAAATGGTTAACATGGAGAATGAATCACATCCCGTCGTGGAGACGGTAGTCCGTACGTACGCACGAGCGATGATATCGTTCTCATGTTCGTGAACTTGTGTTGAAGTGTATGCATACTATTTCAGTATTAATATCACTTTATAATAATCATATATAGTTATTATTTACACCATTGTACCCATCCAAGTAAGGTGGTGGTGGAAAATAGATTTCACCACGGCATGAAGAAGGTATTCCGTACGTACGCACGCGTGGTGATTTCATTTTCCGTAGGATGGATAGATAGTGAAATAGGATTGTTTCATACTTATAATAACATATCCGTATATGAGTGATACTGATGTTATTACGTCATAATGAAACAACCTAAGAAGAAGAAGTGGAAGAATAAATAAAGGTGAAAGAATCGGTAACAGAAATTACCTCTTCTTTGAAGCGTCTCTTTGAGACCTCCTCTTAGGGCACTAAAATTGGTCTTTGAGGAAGACCAGAACCTCTAGTATGTTTCTAGGGAAGTGGAGAAGAGAATTTGGCAGGGGTTGGCCGAGATTTAAGGCTCAAAGTTGTGTGAGGAAGAGAGGGAGGAGGTGCCCTTTTATAAGGGAGGAGAGGGGCACCTTTGGAATAACTAAAAATATTATTTTATTATAAATTCAAGTTCGGTTTTAAATAGATCCAAATTGATTTATTTAGAGGCTAAGGTGGGGATGGGTCGAAATACTCTCATCCAATAGGATTTAGACAAGTTTAGGTTATTATTTTACCCTTATCAATTAGATTTAACTCTAAGTTAAATAATTTAACTTTTACCGTGTCATTTTGTTTTCTTAGACTATATTGTTAATAAACTTACTATATCAAGACAAAAGAACCCCAAGTTGTTTATTATTAATATATATAATCTTATCTAAGTCATTTGGCCGAACCTTAGATTTTTAGGAATAAAATAACAATTAATAATATAATATTTGTTTTAAAAACTATTTTATGTCAATTTTGACACTATTTGGTATATGATTTTTATGAAATTCATAACAGAATGATAAGTTCGAACCAAGTTACTTAAATCAACAATAACATGTCATATTAACCTAGAAAATTAGTGTAAGTCATAAAAAGTCTCAAATTACATTTATTTGGGCATTTATAACATCAATTATGTCAATATTTCATTAATAAGACAATTACTGCATCATCGTTGTGTCATAAATAAATTAAATTATTTAATGTCTAAAAATTACAAATAAAATACCATTATGTAGGAAATCTTTTTATATTTCTAATGAATATTTATATTTTAATTTATCTTATGTATAAACCTATATTAAAAATAATTTACTTATTAAACATTGATTTTAACTATTTTAACCCTTCTTTAAATAAATTAATAATAAATGTCCTAATCTAATCCAAGTGGGCCTAAATGGTCATATTTTATTCCTAGGGTTGTTTTTGGTAGAATTAAACTTGTAAAATAGAATTAGTACATGTGTTAGGGTAATAATAATATCATTTTTACCCTTAATTACCCTATTTACTTTTAACCGTGGTAAATAAAAGTAAAAAGTTACTATTCACAAAAAATTATTTTCATCTCATTGAACCACATTTTACTTACTGACATCAACAGTGTCTCTCAGATTTTTGAAATTACACTCACAGAAGTGGTAAAATTAAGTTTTATGAAAAATTCAGTTTTTTTAACTACCACTTAGTGGTTTCACTATTCATCAAAAATTGAAAGTTTTCAGAAAAATACCAAAAATTAGGCCTAAGCTATATTTGATATTATGAACTCAAAAATGATTTCTATTTTACAAAATTCAAAACATATCAGTTTCATTAATTAATTTAAAAATTAATTCCCGTCGTCAAAACAAAAGGCGTGTTTTTAAGAGATAATAACTATCAAAAGATTGACACTTGTTTATAACTGGTTTAAATGTGAAATTACATGAAATGACCAACATTGTATTAAATTGTAAAAATATATTATAAATATACTTTAAAACCACTCAAATTAATAATTTATCACTATTAATTATTTTGATTGAAAAAGTTGTTTTTAATTAAAATTTTGTAATTTTCACTATTCATCAAAATATGAAAGTTATCCGAAAATCACCAAAATTTCACCCTAAGCTAATTTCGATATTCCAAATCCAAAAATGAAGTCCATTTTGAAAAATAAAATTTACAAAATTTCAAAAAAGTGGTTATTACTATTCATAACAGCTAGTTTTAATAATATTTTAATAGCATATCATTGTTTAGCGAAACTCGGTATTGCGTACAACACACGCTATCGCGGAAGGTCGCGCTTGCGTGTAATGCAAAGAAAGTCAAGGATGCATGTTGTGCAAGCTCCTTTTGGTGTAGCTTATAACACAAGACATTAATGAAATTAAAAAGAATATTTTTCATAAAATCTCGGGGTGTTACATTTTATTTCTTAAATTTCTCCATCTACTTGTGGTATGTTTGATTGGTAGCTCTCCAGTAATCTAACTGATGGAGTTCCAACCACTTATGTTTCTTCTGAACTTTCTAGACTAAAGGTTTCTTCAGTAAACTTTATTATATCACACTCAAATTAGATAGTTAAGATATTTTTAACTTATTTCTTAGTAAGATTCTAATCTTTTAGTATAAGTTCTTCATTAAAAATGAAATCTCATCTCTAGATGACTTGTTTCTTTTTATCACCCCACAATGATAACAAATTTTTTATCACTATATCCAATAAGAAAAAAAACATTGGATTTCACCTCCAACTCAACTCTATCTTCAAAATAAATATGAACATATGTGACACTTCTAAAGATCATAATATTGTTCAAATTTTGTCTCTTATTAGAACAATGTTACTTGGAAAGTTCCTATCCTACAGCTAAATCTAAACATCTATCTACCAAGAAAGCTGATGTATTCGAGGCTTCTTCCCAAATTTCATTAGGCATTACCAAATGAATCCTTACACTCCTAGATTTATTTTTCAATGTCTAGTTCTTTGAATTAGCTATTAAATTTTATTCTGGATTCCTTGAAATAGTCTTATCATATATGATTCCCTTATTCTTATAAATGTTATTAAAGTTGGGTCTAATGTATTCCACAAGATTGTTAGTACAGAGACATTTTAACTTTATTTGACACTCTTTATTGTCCATACATTTCCAATGAATAAATTCCTAAAACACATTAAATTTATTATTTATAATGTAAATACATACCTTGTGAGTGATATTATCAATGAAGGTTAAAAAATAAAGTAATCCGATATATGAGTGAACAAGGGATGGACCCTAAACATCAGAATAAATAAGTTCCAATGATGGAATCCATGGATTTCTTCCATCCATGATGAAGGTAAATCTCATTTATTTTCCCAACATACAACTCTCACATCTTTCAAGGTCCATTTTATCTAGTTGTGTATTCCCTTCACCACTAGAAATTTATACTCTTTCTCACTGTGGTGAACAAACTTGTAGTGCCACTTTTTCAAAAAAAGACCTTCCATATGATAATATCAAGTTGACTAATATTTTTAAAATTAGAACTTTGTTAAGATCCATTGGATTCTCATACCTTTAAGCCAATTAATTTATAATATATAAAGTAATTTTATTCTCTCTAATTTTAAACTCAACATTTTTATTAAGATATATATTGATTAATGCTAAATCATTCCTATCTGACCAACCCCATTATGCTTCATCCATTTTTTCATGTTATTTTCAAAAAAAGGAGAATCCAGATCATTCTGTATTAGAATATCTTCCAAATTCATTCTTCAAAAGTTAAATTCCATTCTATTGAACATATCTATAAAAACATTTACTTCTGTTGATTTTATTCTACTGATAACTTTAAAACAAATTAAAATATAATAACTTTCAAGCTGAATAATTATGGTGTGGTATAATAGGTGGTTCTATGGGTTATTTGGAAAATATTCCAGGTTGAGGTAAATATATACTTGGTTCATATCTAATAGCTGCAAGTTCAATGGTTTTTTAGAATTATTCCTTCTGACTGACATGATCTCATCCTGCAAATTCAAATATCTTTTTCTATCAAAATTATGTTAATTGGATAAGGGAAATTTAATTTGAGATAGTTTGATTAAAAAGGTATTTGAAACTTACCTTAGGTAAAAATTAGTAGGAAAATGTAGGTTTTCTGGTCTGTAGGTTTGTGTGTTAGATGAAAACTGTAGATTTGAAAGTTTCTATGTTCGTAGGAAACTGTAGGTCTGTAGGTTTGCTGGTCTGCAGGTTTGTGTGTTCGCTGGAAACTATTGGTCTATAGGTTTGTGTGTTCGCTAGAAACTGAAGGTTAGCAGGTTTTCTAGTTTGCAGGTTTTATGGTCTCTAGGTTTGTGTGTTCACTGGAAGCAGCAACCTATATCTCATGTATAGGAGAAAGTGAAATGATTTCATCATAATTTGAATCCTTGAAGGAAATAAACCTAACATGAATGGGAAGGATCCAAACATTAAGACAACATTTTTTCCAGAATGGGAATGTTATTCTTTTATGGTCCTATGGATAAAATTGATGCACTTAGTGGGGATCCTATATAGATCTGGATATCATTTAGAAAAATTAGTCCTTGTAGAGTATGCTATTTCAAGTAGTTTAAGGTCTTATAGGATGAGCCACATGTTGTGTAGTTTAATGTCATATGAAGAGGACCCAAATGTTTTTCAGTTTAAATTCATGTTATGAAAACCTCAATGTTATAAAGTTTAAGGTTATGGGTTGATGACCTAGATATAGGTGTTTTTATGAATATCTAACTCATGTGAAAAATAATATAGTTTCATTATAGTGTTGAATATGTGGAGAAAACCTTATTTGAATGTGGGATCCAACACTTAAGATTAAACTATTGAAGGTGGTAAATTTTATATTTTATTATGAGGACCTATATGTAGAGGGTTATGTATAAATATGACTCATGTATAAAATTAAACAACTTCACATTGGGGATAGACCTATAAAGGAACAATAGGCGTGGATGAAGAGGTATGATCCCTGAGACAAAGTGGGGGATTTGGTTTGAATTTATGGTTGGGCCCAAGCCATGAGATCTAGGTGTCACTAAGTATCCTATGATAATATGAAATAAGCCACATATAGTTCTTGGATCAAATAAAAAACCATCCTAGAGTAGAGTTTGATCTTAGAAAACCCAACATGAATTGGAAAACTATACACTGGGAAGCAGTTGGATATTGGTAGAATTTGAGGTTGAGCATATGATAGGAGGTCCAAGAATCACTACACATCCCAAGTAATATGAATCGACCCACATATAGTTCTTAGATACATGGGATAATTTTATCTAGTTCTGGAAAATAAATGGAGGAATGGAATATTCACTAAGAATTATTACATAGATCTTACTCTCATGTAAAGATAGTGGGTCTCACTAATAGACCAACCTAATAAGTTTGATAGTTTAAGTGTGGTGGATAATATATCATAGTGTTTACCATAATGATACAATGATTCATACGTTGTTCAATTTATATCCATACAGCTACTACTTTGACAATGTAGTTTAATGTCTTACTAAAAGGATAAATCCCCCCATGTAAGGCATATCGCTGGTGCTAATCAGAATATCCAATCAGAACATATAATATCATATGATTAGTTCTTGGTGTGAGTTTTAAGAGTCCATTAGGAGATCACCTGTATAACTTAGTAGAGCATTGAAGTGGTGAGAAAAAATCCTATAGTATAACATTATACAGATAGGGCATATCTTGAAGTTTAAGTTCATAAAATTAAAACTTGCATCAAGTAGTTTAATTTAATGTGATGTGGATGTTATTCCATGTATTTTTATAGGTAATGGTAAGTTTCCTCTAGCATGTAGGGTGAAAATCATATTATGTGTGAAAATTATTTACACACCACAACATTCTATTTATACTATACTGCTCAAATGAAATAGTACATGTTCACTTCTCTCAAATTTACTTAATCTTATTTGTTTGTGACTTATTCTCCTCCATGTCCCATCTCATTGATATAAAAACACAAGTTTACTTCTAATCAGGTCATTACTTCAGTAGGTTATTAAATGTTCACTTCAAAAATATTATATGTTCACTTCAAAGACAACACTATTTAGAAGTGAACATGAACTAATTATAGAATCATCATACTAAACTAAAAAATTAGTATACTAACCTACTGAGAGAAGTGATAATGTAATATTTCTATCTAATTAACACTTTAAATTATAAAAGTGAACATGTATATGTTCACTTCAGAAACTTTCTTATATATAAGTGAACATGAACTGATTATAGAATAAGTATACTACAACAATGTCATCTTTAGACCAAATGGTATGAACTATTTAATTTCTTTCCTATTTTAATTTTATACTGACAACACATTTTATTTACAAATTGAATGTTTAGGTATGTAGGTTTATATATTGATTGTTTACATGTTTCCAAGTTTTTTGGTTTTTAGGTATAAAGGTTTCTATGTTTTCTTGTTTTTTGGTTAGAAGGTGTGTAGATTTATTAGAGGTATGGAGGTTTTTTAGGTATTCATTATGAAAGTTTACAGATTGAATGTTTATTGGTTTCCATATTTTCTAGTTTTTAGGTATGCAGGTTTTTTGATTTTTTGGTTGGAAGGTATAAAGATATTACCGGTATGCAAGTTTTTCTAGGTATGCATTATGTAGGTTTTCATGTTGGTGCATATGCAGATTTGCTAGTTTTTTTGTTTGGATGTTTAACTTGTTTTTCCTAGAGTTGGATTTTTTATCTTGAAACTTCCAATTGCATCCATCATCCCTAGTATTATAGAGATGGTGTTTCCAAGAGTTTTTATCTTGGGTTGTAACCGTGTTTCTACTTTTACAATAGTTCTATTTGACACTTTTATTATCAATTGCATCCCGCATCCCTTGTTACAGGTTTACAGATTTTAGGTACATCTATGCATGCCTAGAATTTATGTTTTTTTCATGAAACTAAATCTTATAGACAAATTTATAAACTATGTCTATATATCTAGTGCCACAGTTTAAAACCATGGCTGCTTGTCTAGAGCCACGATTTAAAACCATGGCTATAATTTTCAATCAAATTAGGTATAACCATGGTTTGAACTATGGATGTAGGTATATAGCCACAATTTAAAACTGTGGCTATAGTCGTGGCCCTATATCCATGCCAATAGAAGCCAAGGTTCCCCAAATTGTGGCTATTACCAATAGCCATAGTTTAGAACTGTGGATATAACCAGAATTTATAGTAGTGGAACTGAATCCACATCCTTCTAGATCATCCAAATGTTCTTCAAAAATCTACAGGAGCATGAATTATTGAAATATGGGTGCTAGTGTGGAGAATTGATGATTCCTTCTACATTATAATGATCACTACTACATTGATCATTCAATCCAATAAAGATAAATTGAATCAATTTATTGGATCAATAACTTCTCTCTATAGGTAGTGGGAGGGAGTAGAGAGAGGATCTCGAAATCATAGTATGAATATTATCCTAAGAGAGAGCCTCCTCAAACTTATATAGTGAGACTCAAAATATCGAAAAATAAATCCCTGACCCTCGAATATTTATTTCCCAATAAATAAGACCTAAAAAATGTTTTATGACCAATAAAATTGGTTATAAATTTCATTTATATTTTTATCACTTTATTATAATATAATTAAATATATTACATAATAAAATTGATCTATTAACTTGAATCATAATTCCTATAAATATTAAACTAACCCTAAATGTTAAAATAATATTCGTTCATATAATATTTTACCATGTATTTAATTTAATACTTGTAAATAAATAAATTAATAATTATTATAAATTGAATAATATGAATTTATTTATTCCTTGGTGATCATATAATATCGGACAAATCTCAGACCCTATGGTGGGGCCGACCATTTCCTAAAATCCTATTCATTTGAATTGGGAAGAAATTTTAATACTCTTAGTGTGTGACCCTATAAGACCTTATCTCAATAAATGTGAATAATATTCAAAGACTAGGAGTGGAGTCTAAAAACCCATCAATGCCAGTATGTAGATGATGAAAAGTAATAGAAATGAAAAACTTTCATATGAACACATGTCATGTAATATAATCTCTCTGTATCATGATATCTCATAAAGCAGGACATACACCCAGTTTGATCATCCTTTCTTTCTTTATTATTCATTGAACTAACTGAATGAACTTACCTTCTTTTACCATGACCATAGATTTAGTAAAGGTACTACTATATATATTAACAAGTCCCAAGATGTATCTTCCTACCAGAAAAAAATTCTAACTTTATTATTCAAACAATTCCATTCATCCAATGGCGCACCCAACACAAGCTACCTCACTATGAAATTAAGGTCATAGTTTTTACATGACATCAAAGTATGAAATAAAAATAGTATACATGAATAATAATATCAATTTGGGATACCATTACACATATTCACAGATAATAATAACTAATCAAACTTGAAACCTGTGGTGTTCCAATTGGTGGGTCAGTCCTCATGATCTCATGTACTCGAGATCATAAAGTGATAAGTTCATGAGAAGAAGTATAAATACTTATGTGCCCACAAAACCTGATGGTTAAACATCATCTGTGTCCTATCGACATGACGTTTCTAGATTATATGACATATGTTTATGATTAATGTCATAGTATCTCGAGCTTCTCATTGTAGCTTGGGAACTACTATAAAAATTTTAAATGAAAATAATATAAGAAAATTTTCAAGTAAATAGTGGACGCAGAAATATCAACACTATTATAGTAAGTATTCATCATGTATATATCACTCTATACATGATATGGTAATTGAAAATTACTATTCAAGTTGGGTTTAAGAAACCCACTTTTACAACACTTCTACTTACATTTGTTACAACTTTTTAACGAACCTTATTATCTCTCACATGATAAGATTACACTTATGATGAGTTATGAATTTAGTTATTGGGCTTTCCATTTCTCTACAACAAGGAAATTATAATATCTACAACTTCACCTCCTTGAGTGATAATCCTCAAGAGTTGATTTCTCTAGGTGTATACATTTTTTCCACTTTCAAATATTGACATCTTGGATAGTACCAATTGTCTGATTATCATAATTTATATTATAATAAAAAATTACTTAATAGGTGTGATTCCAAGAACTGGAACAAATCATTGCATATTTTACACTTTTTAATTACCTATATCAGAAGCCACAATGCACTTGGTATTTTTTGGTATGGATAACACTAGATTGAATGAGATTCTATTTCTATTTACTTTATCCTAATTGTGATATTATATCATATTGATCTAAAGGAATATTACTTTGTTCCCCTTAAACTAGTGTCCCTTTCTCTCTAAGTACCAGGAACATACCTCTTTCACTCTATCAAGTGTAATTGGATAGTTCTGATAGATTCCCATGTAGTACTCTTGGATTATACTAATATTTTCCTACCATAGAATATATGTTGGAAATATCACCTTTAGTACATAGCATGGATTATGTGATTGATCCATCACCTAAGCATATGGAATTATAATCACCACATTAATCTCCTCCTATGTTCACATGTCTTCTTGGGGATATATATGCCATATGAAATTGGGAACAATTTAATCCTTAATTGTTCCAACTTGAATATTTTAAGACCTTGCCAGCATATTTACTTTGAATTGGTCTAAGAAACCCATTAGATCTACCTCAATTGATCTCATTCTATAGAATTTAGGTTTCTCCTTTAATTTAATATCTATAGATTTTATTTCATTATGGTCTTAACTAAATGTACGAAAAATAGTTTTTTTCCATATGTTATCAAACATATTTTACTTGGAAAACAGTGGTGATCCCACTATCATATTTTAGAAATATGGAAAAAACTCATTCCAAATGAATATTATTTGATATTTTTTATTAATTCAATCCAAAAATGGATTTTAGTAACTTGTAACCATTATTTTTATTCTATAGTGTCACCATCCACTTCTATTTTCATCATATTGACATCTTCTAGGATTCGTGGTCTTAACATAAAATTTCCAATACAATAATAATATAAAGTATCTATGATAAGTAAAATTATAGTGGATTTAGGCATGATGAATTTATATATCTAATTAATCCTTATTATAACCATTATTGTAAAACCCATGTAATGCTTCTCTTGAATACCACTATAGTATTTGGGTTTGAATCATTCAAAATACTAAGAATATGT
The DNA here is from genome assembly GCA_963277665.1 of Viscum album. Taxonomy (NCBI): domain Eukaryota; kingdom Viridiplantae; phylum Streptophyta; class Magnoliopsida; order Santalales; family Viscaceae; genus Viscum; species Viscum album. The sequence goes on along the minus strand of OY728161.1, from coordinate 1,945,238,545 downwards.
ATTTTAATACATGGAATCCATTATTGAATTTTAATTGAACTTTTTTACTCTTTTTTGTTGTCATTTACTACTTACTTATAAGATTAATTCTCAATGAATAATTTATCACCAACCATAGTGAATGTAAAACCATTTCTATGGTTTTATTTTTCATACACAGTAAGTTATTTTGGAACATTCCTTTTCCACAAGGTCTTATGGTACTTGTTCCTATTGAAACTACTTGTATATCTACGATGTTGAATAAATACAAGTTAATCTTGATTCCAAAATCTCAAATAGATATGTACATCCTTTTTATAGAAATATATTCTAACACTTGAGTATAAATTTTCTATCATAGTAATTTTTTAATATCCCCATAAAGCTTTATGATAATTACTTTTTATGAACATTGTGTTTTTCTTGACACAAGTTTGTTTATATATATTGAAAAAAAATTTGAATCTAAACACATGATATTATAACATTATATATTTATATGATAATATAACTCATATGATATCCATTTGTCATTATAGTTGGTATGTTGTTATGGGATAACACCACTGTTTGTGAATCATTTCTAGAAAATAATAGAAGTTTCTACAATGCATATAAATCTCAACATTGAAGCTATTTTTACTTACAACATCACTCTGATGTGTATAAGGAAATGTGTGTTTAAAAATTACTCCATGCTACATTTTATTGATCAATGTTTGAATATAAGACACATTTTCAAAACTCCATACTTACATCATGGATTTGATGTGAATAAGGAAATTTGAGTTTAGGAATAATTCCACTATAAATTTTATAATCAATGAAATCTTGCTCAAGATATTATTCACCATTTGGGATCAATTCAACTTATATATTCTAACCATGAATTTTTCTTACATCACTTTTATATTCCTTAACACACTAGAAATAATATTCGTAAGTATATGAATTTACCTCTAGCTAAATATTGTAATAGTTAATCCCTCTAGCTAAGATAATTCTAAATACTTTATAGATTACCTTTATTTCTAAATGATTCTCTATCCAAAGATTAACAATTGAATATGTCGATAACATCTAATATCTTTAGTTCCAAAGAGTCTAAAACTATACTAGGTATATCCTTGAAAATTACTTTAGGTTCTACTAGACAAAGAATTATTTTACTGTAACTAGGTATTATAGTCTTACATTTTATATTCATCATGTATTACCAATGGTTCATGTATTACTTAACTATTAGATGTTTATGAAATACCATCATCAACATTAATTCATAAATGTTCTAGTAGCATTCAATACAAAATTATAGTTTCAGAAGAACCATTCACCTAGAAATAAAATCATGTACTTATCACCGCTGATGTAGGTATCACCCTTCCCTAGATACTTGGAGAACACACCTTGAATTTTAGTAATTTTCCTTGAATTACTTTGACCCTACATTTAGAAAAAAAATATTTAATAAAATATTTTATCTAATGCCCAAGGATTAAAAAGGAAATATTACATTTATTGGTGAATATACTTGAAGTATGATATTTTAATTTTTTATTCTTTAATTCATTGTATTTTCTATTCCAATGACCCTTCATTCTACATGTGAAGCAAATAACCTTATCTTAAATGATCTCCCTCTTTATCTTTAGTTTCTTAGAAATACATTGTGAATCTTCCTTTAGAAGTGTAATTGCAGTCATACTTTTCTCCTTATCTTTCTATTTTTTCACCTTAATAATTAAGGATTTAAATTTCTTTAAATTCCCATATTCTTGGTGAAAATTTCCCAAAATATATTGGAGTGGTTTCCCCAAACTATTTTTTTGATAACTCTTAACAAAACTGGAGAAATTGGGTTGTAAGGATGAGAGGATGGGATGAATTGAAAGTTATTGATTTGAATTGAAATGTAATTATTCAAGTTGGTCAATGTAATTTATCATCCTGAGTAGATGATGACCAACTTAAGTTATATCTGTAAATCTATACATGACCAGTTTGATCATTATCTCATTAATTTCTCACTTCAATTTCTCCTCACAAACTTCTCAGAAATGAGATAACATGGTATATACATCCATGTACTTATGTTTAATTTGAAATTATTTGTATATTTATGTTAGAATTATGATATAAACATCAAATGAGTCATCACTAAGTCTCATTAAAGAATATTTCTCATCCTAACTTATTTCCTTGGGAGGGTTATTAGGTAGTGGGGACTCCATCACATATAATTTCCTTTTGTATCATAGTACTATGCAAAAGCGCCTATACCACTCTTGTAAATTTGTGACGGTGATGACATGTTATTTTCCAATTACTGATAATAGTGTATCTATGGTATTATTTTCCATTTTATATAAAAATAACATACACATATTAGTACCTTTTATATTGATTACCGATTAAACATTAATGATTAAATCATTAAAATGTCACCCACTATTTTATCGAACCCTACTAGCCCTTACTACTAAATTCAGAATACTCAGTAGATAGAGTATTCTAGTGGAAGGGATCCCTAAAATCTTCCCTCATAGACCAATATATGGCTACACCACTACAATAATAGTTTCAAGGCCAGAGTTTGAATGACCAACCACATTAACTAGCATCTCCATGAAATGTTGAGTGAAGTTTGAGCTTTTATAAATCATGAAATTGATTTACTCAACTATTTTACTCTAAAGTGGAAACAAGCTAGCTATTAAGACTTATTTGTTTCAATATTTAGTTAAGTTAATCCATCTATTTCATATTAACTTCTAATTAGTAGGATGCACCCTAAACTATGGCTGTGATCACCTCGTACACTCAGTTTTATTCAAATTCAAATGAGAGAAGGTGTTATGACTTAATATATCCTTTAGTGTTTTTATTATTTCTCAATTAATGAAGTAATTTTCTATCTGATATGTATATTCTATGTGATTACACTCACAAATAACTATAGAGTAAATTGAGAAATATTCATTGCATCTTAATTTGATGTTATCAATGCATTATATATTTATTATTTTATATGTTCACATAAACTTGCATATTCAAAAAAATAATAAACGATGCATAAATTAAATAAAAAAGTGGATGTTTTTTAGAATTTGGTATTGGTTGATCCATTTATTCTCAATGGATCAACCATGAACTTAGGGGTATGATACCCAAATCATCTCTAACTCATATCAAAGATTGCACCCTAGTCCAATGTATCACCCTCTAATCCGGAATACCACCTCATATCGACATAGTTCACATCATAGAACATCCTCATCATAATACATAAATACTCACATGTAGTCAATTAAGTCTCAGGAATGTGCAATACATAATAATACAACTCTCATGGATGCACAGACCCTGATACATATAATGTGGAAGACTGACGATGAAAAAACCATCTAATTAATTAATTAATTAATTACATGAATCACACAAAATTAAAATATATAATTAAATAAATTAAATTCCAGACATACATTGGCTGATGTATGATCAATATTATCCTATATGTAAATAAAACGAGAAATTAAAATTAAATATGTGATAAATTTTATATTGAGGGAAACTAAAATGAATTAAAATAATTCATTTTAATTTTAATTAAAATAATACATGTTGGTCAGTCCCATTTAAAAATTATTTTTTTATATTCAATAAATTTGAACTTATTTATGAAATTAAATTATTATTTTTTTCTTTTTTTCCAGGACCCTATTAGCCCAAAAAAATACCTAAAAGAGTTTTGGGTCTAATATTGACTAAAATGGGCATGATGGGTTGGGCATGGCCGCACCCACCTCATCCTAGATCAAGAAAACCTAACTTGGTTGTGGGTAAATTGACAAGTGGTTCACAAACCATAGGAATCGGCTTGGAAGGGGGTATGCGCATGACAATGGGTAACTGGAGGGGAAAACGCATCTGTGCATTGCCGGGGTCAGTTTTTGGGTGACGATGGTGAGCCTGATCATGATAGGAGGTGGCACATCCTGCTAATGGGAAGTGGTCGACTGTGGGATTCTAGACTGGTGGGATACGAAAACATAGGATGGGGAACATTCGAGTGACATGAGGGCATGAGATGCATGGGGTGGTCCGACGTGGTGTCTAGGTGGGAGGCCAATAGTGTGTTGAAGGTGTGGCGGGTGGACTATGAGGGGTTCCTGAGCAGCAGCCGTGGCAGTTGACCATCAAGAAAAGGATCCCATCAAACACATGAGCTCGGGTGGAAGAGGGTATGATGGGATGTCTAGTGCTAGAGGTGGGAGAACACACTAGAAGGGGGTAATCGAGGCATGAGTGTGGAATAGGGGGAGGCCGACTATGGGATGCCAATAGGGCAAGGGGACAGATAGAGGTGGTCACTGACAGAGGAAGCTGTGGGGCAGGGGGGTTGTGCTACTTAAGTTTGCTATTCTTTTTATGAAAAAATGACTATCGGTGTGACCAACCCCAAATCTTAGATTAAAATAATCTTAGGTTTGACACCTAAACCTAACCCTCAGGTTGGCTGTTGGATGCCTACAACATAATCTGATTGTATCTATATGGTTAGAACACTAGAAAATAAATTATTATCCTAATCAAAAAGGTAGGATCATTTATTTCCCTCCGAAATAAGGGCGATGAAAATATTTCTCCATCAGGGTGGTTATACTAGTGAAAAAAACTTCATGATTGTAGAGGGCATGTACTAGAGACTCCACGTTTGAAGGTTTCATTTTCAATGTATGTTTATAGGAGGCATCTACATGGGAATTTTTGAATGTGCGTTCGCTGGGTACGTTTTGAGGGAGCATTTAGAGGAGGTGTTTTTAGGAATTGTTTCCTAGAGTATAGGTGTTTGCAGGAGGCGTTCCCATCAAGGTTCACAATTATATAATTATCTTTCACTATTAGAAAAAACATCATGAAATCATAGTTGAAATTATGCATTGAAAATTTTAATTGTTTCAAAATAAGTTGTTTCAAATTTGAAAATGATTTAAAGTGGAAATATCTTATGATATATGGGTATGAAAATAAAAAATAGAAAGAAAATAAAAATTTTCATTTAGAATTTACATTGAGAATTTCTACTAGAAGTTCCCAATGTCAATTCCAAATGAGATTTCCCTTACAGTGGTCATTTAAAATTTATTAAAAGAACAACTTGTACAAAATTTCACTTTCAATTTTCACTGCAAATTCCACTACAAATTTCTCATATTAAATCCCAGATGACATCTCTACTGCATAATGTCACTATTAATTCAAAATTGAAATTACAAGTTCCAATTTTGAAAAGATTTAGCAGAAGAGAACTGGGATTCTTAATTGATTTAAACTACAAATATCATATTTTTTTGCTGATAGAAAATAAAATTGAAAGTAAGTGGAACTTTCCACTTAGAATTTTCATTCCAAAAAATTAGTGGAAATTTCAAATGGTAATTTCCAATGGGAATTTCCAATGGGAATTTTCTAATGGGAATTTATAGTGGTAATTTTATAGTGGTAATTTTCAATGGGAAATTCCAATGGGAATTTTCCATAGATTCAAAATAAAGAACCCTATAAAAAATTACAAACAAATGTGATTTGACACTTTCTGCAGAAAAATTTTACAACTTAGAATAAAAGTGAGAGACCTAATGGTATGTTACAATACCTAGAGAATAAATTAAGGGATAACACACCATTCTTATACTCAGTGAAACTTGACATGTGCCATCAAATTGGAAACATTTTTTGGGTTGATACAAAAATGAAGGTGTATTATGAGCATTTTGGATATGTCATTGTGTTTGACACTACCTTCAACAAAAACAAGGAGTGTAGGCCTTTGGGAGTGTTTTTAGGTGTAAAAAATTATAAGGAGATTGTAATTTTTGGTTCAGCATTATTATATGATGAGATTAAAGACTCATTGAGTTGGCTGTTTAGTAGATTTGTTGATTTCCATGGGGGAAAAATCCGGAGACAATTTTCAATGATTAAGATGTAAATATATCTAAATCCATTGGTTTGACATTACTTAAAACAATACATGACCTATGATCTTGGAACTTAATAAAAAATGGCATGAAACACTTGGGACATGTAATGAAAGATGAATCGAAAATGTTGGACAATTTGAAAAAAGGCATGTATGGGGTTGTATAGATTTCAAAATTTGAAACAATATGGAAAAAATTAGACTAGATTGCAGTGATATAAAAATTCAACATGGATAGAAGATATGTAAAAATTAAAATAAAAATGGGTTCATTATTTTATGAATACTGTAATAAAATTGGGGATTCAAAGAAAAAAATTAAGAGAGAGTTTAAATGGTGTATTAAAGGATTACTTGAATCATAAACTTAGTGTATTGGAATTCGTCGAACAATTTGAGCATGTATTGGAGAAGAATCAATATTGAGAAATGAAAGATGAATTTTATGGAAGGAAAAATATCCCACATAGTAATTTTATATATCATATGATCATGTTTCAAGCAAGTCAGCTTTACACTCAAAAAATATTTGATCTTTTTCAGAATGAACACTAACTATGTGGTGCTTGTTGCCTTAAGTATTGTAATGAAACTATTTCCCAAAAAAGTTATGTTATCACAATGAAAGGTTCCTAAAACGAGTTTACAGTTGAAGTGTACCAACCTTCACCTATGAGAATTGATTTTACTTGTTTGAAATTTGAGAGTTGTGGCTATTTGTGTTGTCATACACTCAAAATATTGGAAAGGTTGGATGTGAAGGGATTTCCAGAGTTGTATATCCCTAAGAGATAGACAATAAATTCTTGTGACATACACTTTGAAGAAATCATATTTAATCATGTCAAAGATATTTGGTAGTAATAAAAGTTAAATTTTTCAAACAATTTTCACGAATGGAAATAATTCTTCTAATAGAATCCTTTGAGTTTGAAGAAGGATATATAATTGAAATGTCAAATCTGAACAATTATTCTAGGGAATTGTAGGAAGCTAAAAATAATGCACCCTCAAAATTCATTCAATAAGAATCTAACATGAAACGTCGAAAATATTCTAAAACATCATTCAAGAATAAAGATAAAAGGAAAGGTGGTGACAAGCTGAAATTTTTTCCAGAGTAGGCAAAAAAACACATGAAAAAAAGAACAATATGAGAAATAAATAGACTTCAAAACATGTACTGCATTATTATAATTTTCTTCTATTATTGAACTAATGCATTTTGTGATGTCATGAATAAATAATATTATAAAGTTATTATAGGGAAGAGCTAAAGAACTGTCGAATAGTGGTTGTAATGGAGATCCTATCACATATCTCAATGTATGAAAATAATATATAGTAGGTTGAAAATATTGATATTGAAACCCACTTAATAGAATTTCATATAATGTGATATTTAAAACCTCATGCAATAGTTTTGTAATTATTTTCTAATGTTATTGAACTAATTAATTTGATGCTATCATTCATAAATAATGTTATAATATTGTTGTAGGAAAATGACATAGAACCGTCAAATGCTGAATACCATGGTGATCCTATCATAAATATAAATGTATGTAAATATTGTACCGTATGTTAAAAACTGAAAAATTTAAAAACACTTTATAGAAATTGATATATCATCATATTTTAAATATTATGAAACACTTCTATTATTTATCTTTTTAGTTATTAATGTTTAATTATTGATGTAATTAGAAGGCACCAAAGAACAATTTTCCTCGATTGACACTGCAAAATTCAGTAGCCATTGAAAATGGTAATTAAAACATAAATATGAGGACTAAGAACTCCTTAGAAGAATTTTAGAATTAAATTGATACAAATCTTCAACTGCATATGTCATCTCAATATGAAACTGATTTTTAAAATTTGTTATTATTATTAAAGTTGTGGCTTCAGATAGGGAAATTTCAACTAGAAACTTGTATAGAATCAAAGTGGAAATTTCCCCTCCTAGTTTACAATAGAAATGTCTAGTGGAAATTTCCAATGTGAATTCCCATTTGTAATTTTTATGCTCATCAAGTTACCATCCAATGAACTTACAATAGAGACTACAAAGAAATATTATAGTGTTAAAATTACAATTCTTTCAAATATTAAATGAATATAATCTTTATAAAAACGGTCATCCACATTGTAAAATAGCCATTACCACCCATTGTGCACCAACCAACCAATTTATGTAAACACTAGTGGATATTTCCACTAAGTTTATCGTGTGAGTTTCCAATGAAAATTTATAAAGGGAATTCATAGATGAAATTTCTATACATAGTAGGTTTCCATTAAAATAAGTGAAAAGAGAGAGTAAAAAGATAAATTACAGTGTAACACCTATCATAATATATCAAAATATAACAATATCACCTTTATAAAAATGTACATCCAGATTGGAAAACAAATATTTACACCCCCTATGTACGACCCACTAAGTTAACTTAAATCGAATAAAAAATTTTCACTATGAGTTTAAAGTGGGAATTTCTAGTGGAAATTTTCAAAGAGAATTTCCAGTTAGAATTTCTATGCACAACAGGTTTCCAAATGATTTAAAGAAAAGACAATGTAGACTATAAAAAAAAGTACAACATAACATCTATATAAAATAAGAGTAGTTAAGTTTGTAAAAAAACAACCAAAATATATATTTCAATGAATAATTGAACCCCAAATTCCACGCCTACCCAAATTATGAACCCACCCAAACCATCATAATAAGTGACAATAGTTATGTTTTTAATACAATATCCAAATATCTATTTCATTGAATAACTCATTTAATTCACTTAAAATGTCTCTAGAAGCAACCAAATACTTCTTACTCTTAGTATCGTCCTCCGATATTGTCCTTCCAAGATCATTTAAGAAATAATGAACCATAAAAAACCATTAGTCATCAAATTAATTTTTTTTTCAAAATCTCTAACACTACAACTATAATATAGAAACACTTCATGACATAACAAATAATGAAAATAGAATCCAAACTAGTGTCTCCCTATTGTGGGGTCTTCTCAGTTGTTATTTCCCAGTTCCTTTGCTTTACTTTTTTAGCATGAACTTTGCAGAACACATCTTCCAAATATGATTTCTAAAAAAAGATCAATGAGAAGACCATCTTTCAATGTATTCTGAATTTTCATGCACATTCTATAACATCTTACCACAATAACTAAATGTTTTATAAATAGATCACTTTCTATGATTTCTCTAATAAATTGTATAGAGTTGTAATATCTAAACACCTAATTTTTCAAATCCACGACTAAAAAAGTCCAATGAATGTTATCCAGGTTTACTGGATAGAATAAAAAATTGGAGTAATTCATATTCACAACTGATACCCACTTCAAAAATAAATCCTTTAAGTTCTCATTTTATGAAAAATAACTCCCTAGATGCCAATAATAAAAGAAAATATAATAATGTACTCATGGTTTACTTGAAACCTGGAATAAAGAAAAATAAAAAATTAAAAAATATTAGCAAATATTTTTTAAAAATAAACAAAAATCTTATATTAATGGTGCTCGGTATAAAGGAACAACTTATCAATTATGCAATGACAGCCCTACTGCAAAGCCTATATTTTTCTTGAATAATCATCATATATGCATCAATGAACTATTTCGAAAAAAAGAACTCAATAAAAAATAAAACAAAAAAGGTGATTAAAAAAAGTGATATAAGACATATCATACTAGATGTGGACCTATTGTTTAAAAAATCAATAATATTTTTCATATTGATCTGATATTATTTTTCAATAGATTCCCATACCACACCACTATTTTCATGGAAACTCATTTCTATTTTCAGTAAATAGTAAAATATAATACAATATATTCTAAATATCTCAATTCAATAAAAATACCTCTCCCCACCAGCATTAAGCAACATTTTCATGGGCCTTATATCACGTGTTGTCAGTATATTATGCTACTTAACCAACTGAGGAATTAACTGGGATAGATTGGGGGTCATTGGAGGCATCTTCTTGGTAGTCACCTATGGATATATATAAGGAGAATAAAGCTTTGGTTTCCTTTTCCTACTCTTCACACCTATAACCAATAATGTATGCATCTTTGAGGTTGAAAACATTTCACTATACTACACAACATGTTCTGGGTCATCCATACACAATTCTTTATTCACATCCTACTCCTCCTCAGTTACATCTACATTACCTTCTTCCTTCATCTCTTATATAGGAATTTCATCAGTGATTCCCTCAATAGAATCATATGAATATGTATTGTTTTGAACTTAAATCTATTGAATCCGAACATCCTCAAAAATAGTTCCTTTACCCTCGCCAATAACTAATTTCATATCCTCCTTATCCTTCATCTTTATCCTTTCTCTCAAAACAATAACCTATCTATTATTATTTTTTTTAATTTTGCCTCAAGTTTTTTAACCTTATTATTAAGCTTAAAATTATCCATGTACAATCCTAGACTCTACTAATTTGAAACATTTGGTGCTTCTGCTTTCATACATAAATGAATCTTTTTTCTTCAACAACCTACTGAACAAGTTCTTTATCCTCACAAGGTCTTAACTCCAACCTGCATCTCTTTATTAGGGTGGTTTGAGTATAAAATGGGTAGTGAAAAAATAAATTCAGATTTTATAAATTAATATGAAAATAAAGGACTGCTCGGAAATATAGTATACTAACAGTACCTTCGTAATTTCTTGTACAATAGTAACAACATCTTGAAAACTTCACCGTACAAAAAACGGTGCACCCTCTCTTTTGGGAACAAAATTACTAGACTTGTTAGTATAACAATACTGTAACATTTAATATTATTAGTAATTGGTCAACCAACTTGGAAAAACTAATTGGTTAAATAAAGTTTAATACCATACCAATAAATTGAATACACAACCAACAAGTTTTAAAGGAGTTGTGTAATTTTTTTAATTGATGTAATAAGATTCTCATGAATACCTGTATCCCAAGAATAACTTTTCACTTTTGATATATCTTTAAAATATTTCACAAAATTCCAATCGACATAAGAATAAAAAGTAAGTAAAAATAACTTCATACATGAAAAAAGAAAAAGTATACATGCCAAATCAAAGAAGCCTTGATCCTAAGTAGCTTCAATAGTCTCAAGAATGGATCCTCGTAACACAACCTAGGATAATAGCCATCCAGTATTGAAAAAACTCCTTGTAAAAAGTGATGAACTATTTGGCCGTAATGTATAGGAAACATAAAAAGTAAAGTCTCCATCCTCAATGAAAAATATATAGGAAATGTCAGAAATTCTTAACTCCATCATCCTATTAGCTATGCCAAACATTATTAAATCAAAATTGTACCTCTGTAGTAAAAATAAAATAGAACCATCAGTTCTTTACAACCATAAAATGAAACTAGGTTATCAATAAACACTTTAAAAAAATGATAAAACAATATCATTTGAAGATATTTAATGTTATTCTCAGTAACATTAGACCTAATGTCATTAAAAAATTTCTACAACCTAGTCATCAAAGACCTATAGTGGCTGTTAGCTGATGTAGAGACTTCTTATTCCATAAAAAATATCCCTAAAAATTATCATTAATCATATTTTAATGTCAGTATAAGGCATAAGAGTGAAAAAATAAAACTTCCAGTGAAAATTCAAACTATAGAAATGACACATGAATTTGAATTAGTACGTTAAAATAAATAAACCAATAAAAATTCACTATGAAAACCCCACTAGAAATTTACAGCACAAACTAACTCTGAAAATACTACTGAAAATTCCCATTGAAAATTATCAATTGGTTCAAAAAATTAATTATGTAATTTAACAATATAGTTTAGTTGCAATATTACAATAATAACACCCAGTAGAGATCCCAGTGGAAATTCTAACTAGAAAATCCCATAGTAAATTTGAAATTGGTTCTAAAAATTGGTCTATAGGTGGAAATTTACACTGAGAATGACTAGTGGGAATTCCCATGGAAATTCACATCGGTAATTCCCAATGTAAATCCCAATGTAAATTTCTAGTAAAATTCCCTATGGAAACATAGAGAATTATCGGTGTACAATTTCAAATCATTCGTTATGTAATTGAAAATTATAATTGAATAACAGAGGGAATTTACACCCCTATTCAAAATTTTAGTTGAAATTTCTGGGGGGATTTTCAAGTGCTAATTTCTAGTGGGAATTTCTAGAGGTAATTGTCAGTGGGAATTTCCAGTGGAAAAATTTCCAGTAGGAATTTCTAGTAGATATTTCTAGTGGAAAGTTAAATTATGAATTCAACACCAAAATTGTAGTCCTTGGAAAATTACAACTAATTAAATTGTAAAGTTTTCAGTACTTATTAAATGTAAAAAAATTTCACTAAAATTTCATGTGGTAATTGAAAGTATGAATTTCTAGTGGAAATTTCTAGTGGGGATTTCAAGTGGGAATTATAAGTGGGAATTGCCAATGGGAATTACCACTGGAAATTGAAACATGAAATTACCAGTAGGAATTTCAAGTGTAAATTTCCAGTGCGAATTCCCAGTTGGAATATCCTGTGATAATTCTCAAGATAGAATTGAGAATTATAGTAGTTCAATTTCAATACATTATATAAATTTTTATGTAGTTCCAAATTATAATTGCATAGGAATGTGAATTTACAGTGGGAATTGCTAGTGGGAATTACCATTGAAAGTTGCAAATGGGAATTCCCAGTGGGGATTTCAAGTGTAAATTCCCAATCTGAATTCCTAGTTGGAATATCCAGTGAGAATTTCTAAGGTAGAATTCAAAATTCTAGCTATATAATTTCAACACATTCTATAAATTTTTATGTAGTTTCAAATTATAATTTCATAAGAATCCAAATTTATAGTGGGAAATTATAGTGGGAATTTACAGTGGGATTTTCTAGTGGGAATTGCCAGTGGGAATTTATAGTGTGAATTTATAGTTAGAATTTATACTGGGAAATTCAACTGGGAATTCAACACCCAATAACTAGGAATGGTCACTCTAATATTACAGGTGACATAATTATAATTTTTTTAGTAGTAAAAAAATGTAATTTATTTCCACTATGAATTTCCAGTGGAAATTGATAGTGTAAATTTATAATGGGAATTATTAGTATGAATTTCCAGTTAGAATTTACACTGAGAAATTCGATTGGGAATTCAACACCAAGTCCCTGGGAATTTTCACATGAAAATTAAAAGTGATACAATTATAAATTGTTCAATAGTTAAAAAATTTAATTGATTCTCACTGCGAATTTCCAGTGGAGAATCAAACCCTACACTCAGAATTTTCACTGAAACTTTCAACTAAGAAATACTATTGGAACTTTCAACTAGGAATTTACAATGGGATTTATTGAAGGAAACATTCAATTAATTAAATATAAATTTTTAGTAGTTAGAATTTATAAACAAATTTTACTATAAAATTCAACTAAAAATTTCCAATGGGACTTTCCACTCAAATTTTCACTAAAAATACACACTAGAATTTATAGTGAGAAATTACAATTGAAAAATACCAATCATAATTCCCACTACTAATCCCCAGTACCGATTTTTAAATCAAAATCAAAACATATAGTTCTTAAAATGAATTCGATAAAATAAATATTAAATACTAATAAAAAATTACAATTTAAAATGGAATTTTGAAATAGGAAATCACACTACAAAAAAACTATACTTCAGACTAAAAATCAATTAAATTACAGTGAAAATTCCCACAACTAATTCCCTACACAAATCAATTGGAAATTCCACTGAAACATCCCATTCTAGAAATTACAGGAAAAAAAGTAAGCTTCAACTGAAATATTGGAACTTCAACATCACATAATAAAGAAACCAAAACATCACATTTACACTATTCCAATAACTCACACAAATACAAAAAAACTGACACAATATAAAACTATCTATCTTCCTATCCATAGAATATTTATAAACAATGAAATACCATTGTATCCCATTCAATGTAATAAATATAAAAGCATCCAAAAAATAGAAATCACATAAATCACCTTCCATCTTCCATCATTGTCAGTAGAAAACTAAAGTTGGCAGAGATATTCTCTAATGGATTCACCAAAAGATTCACCTAAAATTAGATGAGGGATGCATAAAGGGTTTCACTGAGGGTTTTGTTGGTGATGGATCTACTAATGAATTCTCTAAGGGTTTCCACCGATCGCCTTACTGATGATTTCCTTTAGGTTTTTCTAACAGCTCCACCAACAGCATCACTGAGAGATGTGCTTGTAAAGTTCACCGTGGGTTTCAACATCCAGGTTTGTGAAGGATTTCGACCAAATAGTTTTTCAAATCTCGACCAAATTCCCCTTGCATTTTTCAAAACCCATTTCTAATTGAAGGGCTAAAGAAATTTATAGACACATGGAAGGCATCCAATGGCAAACCTAAGGGTTAGGTTGAAGGTGGAACCTAAGACGATAATTTTTTCAAAATCTGAATCCCTCCTTTATTTTCATTTTTTAATTTTTGGTTCTATCTATAGATGAATTCTTCCCTACCCCTATCAAATATTTTATTTTTTAATAATTTATTTTTTCCATCAGAAGCCCGCCCTTAAATGTTAATCTTTTAATAAAATTTTATAAAGCCTATTAAATTGAAATGTGAACACCTTTTATTGTAACCAATTTTTTTTAGAAAAAGGACATGGTCATAAATTATTGTTCTATCCACCAGAATTCCCACCACTCTTTGGGTTTTATACTACTAAAAATTATATATTTAATCAAGGGAAAGAGTACATAAACAGGGGGAAACGAACAAAAAAGGACCCCATATTAGGGTGGGGGTCTGAAATAGTGCAGGCTAAGGGCATCCCCTCGGATGAGATTCACCCCCTCCGGCTTAAGGGAGATTTCATTGGAAAGACAGGAGACGGAGGAGCCCAGGGCTATAACAGAGGTGAGGAAGTCCACCAATTTGTTCCCCTCTCTCCAGGTATGGGTGATACGAGACTGGTTGTTGAGAAGCTATTTGAATTTCCTTATAATGTAAAGCCCTGACTAAGGAGTAGTACTTCTTCCCAACAGGGAATCATGAATTATCCTTGAGTCTGTTTCCACCTCAGATAAAATAATATTCTTTTGTTTGCAAAGATTCAACCCTATGAGAACTGCATTCGCCTCCGCCTGAAGAGCACTACCATCACCATAGTGCGCCGTGAAACCAAGGAAAACACTTCATCCTGGATTACGTACCACTCCACTACCCCTCATGGCACCCGAATTCCATGATCCATCGGTGTTAAGTTTGAATCTATTTGTTGGTAGAACCCATTTAACCCATCAGCCTCATGCTCTGTCCATGGGAGGGTTGGCTGAAGGAGAGCAGGTCTGCAACATACAGAAGGAGGGAGATTCATGCCAATTATCAACAAGCATGGACATATCAAGCAATAAGATCTTGGTTCTCATAATAATGGACCGACCTGTGGAGGAAGACCCCTCAAATATGGCCTTGTTCCAAGCTTTCCAAAGACACCAGCATCCAAAACTGAGGATAATTTCCCTCGCCGATCTCTCAGTAACTTTATCTGTAGTCCCCTGAAACCACCTCTCCATGAATGACAGGTCCCGGTGATGAGGCAAATGGAGAGCCGTGAAATCACCAAAGGAGCTCCACACATCTTGTGCCCACTCCCCTTCAAAGAAGATATGGCTCGTGGTTTCTTCCCTCTTGTTTTTACAACACTGACAGCATGAAGCAAGGTTGATGCCAATCTTCTTGATTTCTTCATCATATGGAATCACGTGCTTCCTTATGTGCCAAACCAAGAAGTTTTATTTGCTCAGAATTTTCTTAAACCAGACCAAGTCGTCCCAACTGTCCTGTTGAGCCTGGGGGGTTGAGATCCTTTAAAAATCCTTGGTATTGAATTTACCAGACCGAGAGGGGGAGAAAACACATTGGTCCGGATCCAAGTTAATGAGGATGGAATTGAAGACGTCAAGTTGATCTTTGTCAAGTATCTCCTTGATGAAAATAGGATGATAGCTTGCCTCCTTAAATTAAATCGTTGGGTTCGGACACCCCGGGAAAGCAAGCACTGATCTCACCCAGTTCTGTTTCCAGAAAAGGATGTTGCCTTCTCCCACAACCCACCTGGAGTGTTGTTGGAGGCTTAGGATGATGGAGTAAACTGAGTTTCAGAGGGGGGATCCTTGCACGCCATCAGCTTCCATGATGTTGTCATAGTTGTAGGACATGATCCTCCCCCATAGAGACCGGTCCTCCACCACCTCCCAGGTGAGTTTGGCTTGCATGCCATGAAGGGTGTCCCTCCGACTTTTCACACCAATTCTTTCTTCCTAGATGGGAAAATCCACTCTTCCCCACGCAACCCAGTACCTCTTCCCTTCAGCAAGCGCATCCCAAAGAAAATTTTCTAAGATCCTATCGACTGCTTTGATCACCCCCTTTGGCACTGAAGTGGAAGCCATCGCATACACCAGGATAATATCCATCACACTGTTAACCAGTGCAATATGCCCTACAAAGGAAAAGAAATGACTCTTCCAGTCGAGGATGCATCCTGTAATCCTACTCACCATTGATTATTGTCTTTGGGTTTTCTAGAAAACACCATTTATGATTATCTTTGGGTAAAAAATTAAAATATAAATAAATATTTTCTTAAATTTCAAAAATTCACAAATGATGAATTTAATCTAATTTAAAGTTTTTAACAATACTAACTTTACCATTTGATGTTGGATTGAATTTCCACCTATGAAGTTGGGTCTGCATCAACACCCTATACATAAATTTAATGTAAACCTAATTTTTGTTTACTTAAAAATTTCACGTGGATCTCTCTGATACCAATTTAAGGTACCAGGGTGTGGGGAATAAGTATATGGGGTAAATATTTAAAAATTTCATCACCAGATCAATGTAACTACATTTAATCTCGTTCTAAAAAACCAGATATGGAAGCTAAGGATCTCTTATGAAAGGTTTAATCACCAAAAATCAAATCTAAAAAATACCTTGTTTGATTTGACTTTATATTTGAAAACTATAAATCATCAGTGACTACTTCTCAATGGAACCAAATGCAGATACCTCTATATCATCCAAACTTGTTTTAAAAATATATGGGAGCTTCAATCAACAAAATCTGTGTGCTAGTGTGAAGAACCAATAATGCGTTCGACATCTCTATGATCGCTGTTACGTCGATCCTTTTATCCGAGAAAGAGAACTCAGATTAATTTCTTAGATCAAGAGATTATATCTGTAGGTATTGGGAGATGAGAGAGAGAGTATCTCAAAATCATAGGATTAATGGTACCCCAAGAGAGAACCTCATCCCACATATATATAGAGGCTCAAAATACACAAAAAAATATCCTCAACTCCCGAATATTTATTGATCAATGAATTTTCCATAAACACAGTGTCATGACCAAATTACTAGGTTATAAGTGTCAGTTATATTTTTATCACTTTCTTGTAATATAATTAAATATATTAAATGATAAAATAAATCCATTAAATCAACTCTTT
Organism: Viscum album; assembly: GCA_963277665.1. NCBI lineage: Eukaryota > Viridiplantae > Streptophyta > Magnoliopsida > Santalales > Viscaceae > Viscum > Viscum album. The sequence goes on along the minus strand of OY728161.1, from coordinate 1,945,221,003 downwards.
ATTCTTGAAAATATTAAATGAACATTGAATGTTAAAATAATATTCATCCATATAATATTTTTCCATGTATTTACTTTAATAATTATAAATAAATTTAATAAATAAATTCAATAATAATTATTATAAACTCAAATAATATGACTTTATTTATTCCTTGGTGATCTTATATTTTCAAACATATCTCGGACCCTATTGTGGGGCCCACCATGTCCTAAAATCCTATTCATTCAAATAGGGAATACTTTTGAATATTTTTAGTGTGTGACCCTCTAGGATAATATCTTGATAGCAGTGAATAATATTCACAGACTATGAGTGGAGACTAAAAACCAATCAAGGCCCCTAAGGAAATAAGTAAAAATCATAGTAATAAAAACCTTTTCTATGAATACACGCATTGAAATAGAATCTCTTTATCTCATGATATCTCATAAAGAAAGATGCACACTCCATCTCATCATCCTTTCTTGATTTATTATTTATTGAACTAACTAGACGTACTCACCCTCTTCTATCATGACCATGGATTTAGTGAAGGTACTGCCATCCTAATCAACTAGGCATTAGATATCTCTTCTTATCGAAAGTGAAAAATTCTATCTCGATTATTCAATAAATGCCATACCACCATTGACACACCCAATACAAGATACCAAAATACAACATTCATTCCATATTTTTCATCTTGAATCAAAGTACTTGATCATATAGTATACAATGATAATAATATCAAGCCAGTAGACCATTACACGTTTACGTAGATAAGAACAACTAACGAAACTTGAAATGTGTGGTGTTACTATTGGTGGGTCAGTGCTCATGATCTAATCTACTCAAGATCACCAAGTTTAAACATCATGAGAAGAAGTCTAAATGATTTTGAACCCCCAACACCTAGTGGTGACACATAATTTGTGTCCTATGAATATGATGTATTCAGACTATATGGAATATATTTAAGAATAATTTCTTAGTATCTCAAAGTTCTCATTATATCTCAATAACTACTATAACCATTTGATATGAAAAATAATATAAGGAAATTACCAAGTAAATAGTGGAAGATAAAACATAAATATGATTATAGTAACTATTCATCATGCATATCTCACTATATACATTATATGGTAATGGAAAATTACTATTCAAGTTGGGTCTAGGGAACCCAATTTTACAAAAATACAAGCTAGCTCAACCTCTAACTGGTGTAGCCACTGCTAAGGGAACTAGAAACCTCTCCACCTTAAGTCACAAAGTATGTACTAGAGTGGGTGAAACAAATGAGTGTATTGGTCCAAAATAAAACAAGTCATAAACCCAAGAAGATAATTGGTAGATAGTATATCATATGACATTGGGATCACCCAGAATTATCAATTTTAAAGCATGCATCTGAGAACATCATACTCCATAATTATTTGTCCTTGATGATTAACACCTCCATGGATGCACTCTATCTATTTTCCCTAAGAACCATGGATCTCACAAGAATTTATTTTTTCTTCCCTATACCCTTTATTTCAATCATAAATTTGGATGCCCTACTGCTACTACTAGCTTGGATGAAAATGCTACAACTATTAGGCCAAGAACGGGCCACTAGACACACACTAACTGATAAGTAAAGTTTAGAACTCTCAATTATAATATACACAACCTCCATAAGAGAAAAAAATTATGTTTGACCCACTGACATAGGTATAATAACTGATATCTTTAGAGTAATGAGTTGAAGAATGCTAAAATCGTCTTCTAACTGAATGAAACTTATTCTTATGACTAGGAAAATGAGAGTTCCCAATCATAGATCTACTCCGTAGAGGGTATTGGTGACTCTGATCTCATGATAATATAGTCCTAGAAAATTTCCTCTTGATGATCTCCACATTTTCCAGTACCTCTACATTTTAAAATAAATAGAGTGACCTGACAATGGATTTTTAGACACAAAGCCTCCTAAAAATTACTTTCTTTGGCCTCCTCATCTAGAAAATACCCAAAGCATAATATAGAAGTTTCTTATACCTGATGTTGAATTATCAAACACTAGAACTCCCCTATCAAAAGGAAAAAATCTCCTACTAATAAGCCTATAACAACCATCTCTTTTTATACATTAACATTACATAACTTTTTCAAAATACTTCAAACTTTACATAAACAGATGCCCAAAGACCATACAAGTCTAGTGACTTTGGAAACATGGAAACATAAACACTGATACATAAGTGAGCTACACTATCTACCACTATGTTCTTCTTGACTAGAACCCTTATTATACACATTAAACATAATACATATCTTCATAACCTAGGTAAGGAAACATAAAAAGGGGTGAGCTCAAATGCTCAGTAAGGGTAAAAATGGATATTTGTAAGAATAATCATGATCATAAGGGTATGAGAACATGATCACAAAAATAGAAGACCATAACCTGCATATAAATGATCATATACATGAATCATGGCATAAATCTTGACAGTTCATAAGACATGAATCATAAGGAAATAAATAACATAGGCCATAAAATCATAACATAGGAATAAAACATGGAATGGTGGAAAACATATAATTATATAATAGAATTTCTATAGCAGCCAAGGCATCACTTCCAAGATCATCTTGGTAGTATGGGTTCACTCCCCATATCATCTTGGTAGTCATGGTTCACTACCATGGCCATCTTAGTAGCATGAGTTCACTCTTCATACCATCTTGGTAGTCATGGTTCACTCCTATGTCCATCTTAGTAGTCAAGGTTCATTCCCAAGACCATCTTAGTTTATATCATGATATATAAATCTTTACCCAAATAATTGTATGGAGATATAGGTCCCACTTATCTCATAATGAAATCATACATACATGTTTTATAAGATCATTAAAATTCACATCACAACATATGAAATGAAATGGGTATCATAAACATGTAATCATATCATAACCCGTGGAAAAAGATAGGTTTCATAATCATTTCATCATAAAAATAACCCTTGAAAAGAAGTAGGTTTCAAAATCATATAACCCATGAAAGATAAATGGGTTTCATAAATATCATGGCATCAAAACATAATCTATTTAGATAAAGAATATGAATGGAAACATTGAATAATTTCCCTAGAAAGGCATGAGTAACACCAACGAATGTTATCTTATATGGGAAATAATTTTTAAATATCTTCTAAAATAATTTCTTGAGGAAAATATCCTTTATTCTTTGAAAAAGTATTTTTAATGGATAAAACCATTTTAAAATCATTTTCTTAGAAAATACCTCGAAAAATTATAAATTATATTTGAAATAATTTTGAAAACATTTTTCCTTTAAAAACTTATAGAATAATTTAAAACATTTTAAAAACATTTTCCTTTTAAGAAACTTTTAAAACTTTAAAAGAAAGATTGAAAATGTTTTTAAAACCATTCCATTAAAAATAAATTTGAAAATTGGTAAAGAAATCTTGAAAAGTTTTGAAAACCATTTTTTTGAAAATAACTTTGAAAACTTATAAATAAATATTTAAAATGTTTTGAAACCCTTTTTAATTGAAAAAATATTAAGGAATCTTGAAAATGTTTTGAAAAATATTTCACTTGAAAACTTATAAAAGAAGATTGAAAAAATTTTGAAAACCATTTTCCTTAAAAAATAATTTGAAAAAGTATAAATAAATCCTAAAAATGTTTTGAAAACAATTTAGTTAATTTTTTTAAAAAAATTTAAAAATTAAACTTTTAAACATGAAAAGGAATCTTCATTGAAATGATGGTGGGTAAATATGTACATGCCATATGAGGTAATAAAAACATTCCTTTTTCATTGTAACATGTTAGAAAAATACCTTATTCAGAAAATGATAAGAATATTCATTTAAAAACATTGGTAAAAGAAAAAAATGGAAAAAAGGACTTTTAATGATTATATTATAATTTTATGATATTCTTGGAAATTCTTTTTAGAAAACATGGTATTGAAAAAACACAAATTTCTGACCGAAGAGAGGGTAAATTTGCGCTTTCTAGAAAACACATTATTAACTATCTTATGTACCAAAGAGTAGAAAAAGTGGTAAAAATACATGAATATGTTATGAATAAATAGATTATAATAAACGTAATGAGTTTTCTTGAGATATAGATCATAATATTTCATCAAATGAATCATAAACACAAACAATCTTGAAAAGCGATGAGATTGTTTCAATAAATTATTATAACTTGGTAACTTTGGATCATACTCCCCATGTAAAAAAATTAAATAAAATAAAGCTTAAAATATCATGAAAATAATGAAATTCATGATATATCATTTAAAATGGAATCATATACACATTGAAAATAATTTATTCTCATAACAAAACACGAGTCTCAAAGAAGGAAAATTAAGGCAAAACTATTTTACCAATTTGGTAACTTTTGAAACTTAAATCCCATTATATAAAGATCATAAAATGGAAATGTAAATAAAAATATATTTAAGTATAATAATTATTTAATACATCCATGGGAGTATACATACCACACAAAAGGAATGAGTGGTGAATAAATCATGTATATCACGGGAAAAAGTGATATGAAATCCCCTTACCTTGTGTCTTGACTCTCTTTGTACTCGTACAAGATTCTTGTATAATAAATATAAATTTATTATAAATATTTTACAGAACCATATTATTATATCTAATTCTATATATGGTTTTATTATGAAATTATATTACCTTCTTGTTAACAATCCTATATTAAGGTTTCACTTTGGCTAATATTCTCTTTATTCTTCGCATGTGTCTTAATTTGTTATATATTTAGTCCTTATACTTATATCATGATTTACATAATGTAAAAAATGATATAAATATAATTTATATTCATTATATGTGTATTATTATAATCTATAAAATATATAATTATGAAATGGAATACAACATTAATGGAGACGGTAGATCGTACATACGCATGAATGCTATTTCCATTTAATTCTCGCGTCGAAAGAAAGAAAGTAAAAGAAATATATGTATATATATATATATCATTATTAAAGTATATTTATTATATTATATATATTATATATATTCACTAAACACATCTTTAATATATTCCATGTAGGGTGTGAAAGAATCACATCGCTTTGAGGGGCAGTAGTCCACACTTCCTCAAATGAAATTATCATATTTACACCAAAAGGAAAGTAAAATGATATGTGTTGTAAAATTAATAAAGAAGCTTAAATACATAATAAATATAATATATTACATATATAAATATATTGACTATAAAAATTTATATCATGATAGGAAGTAAAGGAAAAATGAACTATCATCATTTAGTGAGGTGGTAGTTCGCCATACACATAAACAATATGTTCGTTACCCATTAGATGGAAGTTTGTGTAAGTGTAGGTTGAAAAATTATCATAACAACATATTAGTATATTTAATATACTTATGTTGTTATAAAATCATGTAATAAATAATGAGGAGGGGGTGGAGAAAGAAAAGAAACAAAATGATCTTGAGAGAAGACGTTGCCTCTTAATCAGTTAACTCCTTTTGGTTTGTGACAAAATGATTCCTTACATTTATTTTTGCACAAGGGAATGATTATAGTAGGAATATAGAGATTTTGGGAAGTTTACTTGGTATATATTGGCCTAACCTAAGTGGTTTTAGTGGTGTTAAGGAGAGGAAGAGGTGGTGGCCTTTTATAGGGAAGGGAAATGACACACTTGGCATTTTTGAAAACAAGTTAGGTGTACCCACATTTATACCTAAAAAAAGTCATAAAAAACAAAAACAAATAAATAATTTAAGGTTAATGTCTGAATAATGTCCAGAAAATGGGTGTTGGAATAGTTTCTATGCCATTTGGGTTTTAAATTTAAGGTTTAGTACTTTATTGACCCAATTTTTCTCTTAATGGTTGTAATTAATTTTAATAACTTTCACTAATAATTTTGGTAGAAAATAAATTTGAACTTATTATACATTATAAATTATTCTCATTAAAAATATGGAATCCATTTTTCCAAATTATAATAACTTAATTGGTAGAAATTAATTTAAAATTAACCCCATTGACGGGACGACACTACGGGTTTTTAATGTAAAAACATCCAAACTTTTGCTAAGTTTTTATACCCAATTTCAAAGTGAAATTGATTGTAATGAACTAAATTGGAATAATTTTTAAAAATATGATCTAATTAAAGTTTTTAACCAAATTAAAATATAATTCATCGTTATAAATAAATGAGACTAAAAGGTAGTTTTGAATTAAAATCAGGTATTTTTTCACTATTTATCCAAAAAATGAAGTTTCTTAATAAAATCCCATAAATTCACCCTAACAAAAATTTTACATTATAAATTCAAAAATTAAGTTTATTTTAAAAATTAAATTTTCAAATCTATCTAAATTAAATTTTATTATTTTCCATAAAAGTACATTAAAAGCAATTCATTTGAGAAAATGGTATTTTTAAACATTTAAGGACTTTACCAAAAATCATATCTTTCATTATAAATATGTTTTATTTATATAAAACAACTACAAAAAATATTAGAAAAGTAGTTATTACTATTCATATAACTAATTTTAACGACTTGGTTATAATTATCTCATTTAAATAATTATAACTGAAAAATGATGTTTTGTAGAAACTCAGTGTTGCATGTAACATATTACAAGTTGGTGTTGTGTGTTGTGTATGTAAAGTTAGTGTTCGGTGTAACATATTCCAAGTCACAAGATAAACTTGGTGTTCTATGTAGATCAAGCTAAAATTTATGTTGTGTGTAGTGCATGATTAACTTGGTGTTGCATATAACACATTCCAAACAAAGTGATTTAATATAAAATGAACTATTTTCAGTGTTACATGAAATGAAAACTATCACAAAGGTTAAATTAAATTATTTTTTTACAAAGTCTTGGGGTGTTACACTCCACCCCACTTAAAATGAATTTCACCCCAGAAATTCATCTAGGTTATCAAAGGTTTAATAACATTTAGTTCATAGAAACCCACATCGTAAAAATGGATACTAAAAATTCCCTTTAAAAGGGAAATTTGGAACCATAAAATTTATCCAAAGTAACATATAAATAGGTTTCGACATATGAGAACATATGTTGGGAGTGAAGATTGAGCATAGAGGAAAAACATAAATATTTATAGGAAGTGATTGTGGTCATCAATCACAAACAAGTGAATGATCAAAGAAAAGTTGAGGGCCTCAAAGTCATAAATCTATATTGATTTAAAAGTCCATCGGTTTAACAAAATTAAGTTATTAAGACAACACATTTTCTTTTGATCAATATCCTAATGTTGAGTAATTCTTTTATTGGCCAAGAATATAAGAAAATATACTTGATATATTTTTATAAAAAAATTTAACTCTTTAGTTGTACTTTTATCAATTTATAATTCATACATTACTTTATGAAATGGATATCTAGAAATTAACTTTGATGCCTGTAGTGCTAAAATACACTTTTAACAGATCTTAAGGCCCATAAAATAATGAAAAGTATAACTATTTATCTATAACTATTATTAAAAATCAATATGGTTAATACATTAATAACTAAACATAAAAAAGAAACACTGCTATTTAATTATAAATAATTATTCATTAAAAATAATTACACATTAACAAAGACATCACATAGGACAGTGGTAGGTGCAAAACCCTTATTATCCTTCATTCATGGGTTCAAGACCCACGACCTTGACAGAATTGATTTTTTGTCACCCAACATACATTATGTACTTTTATAAAACCATACTAATATAACTTTCAAAATAAATATGATGGACATCCTTGAAATAAGGTTAATCACTAAATAGCCTTTTTAACCAAGGTTTTCAATACAATATCAATACATAAATACTTCCTCCTAAGTTTGACTTAAAATTTTCATGAATGGTTAACCTTATAACCCATATCAAAGATGAAAATCCAAAAATTTAGATATAAAGTCACAAAATTAACTTAACATTGATTCCCCATATATCACAAAGTAGCACTTGGTTGTCACATTCCAAACATGTGGATACCCTTGTGGTAAATTCTCTTGGAACATGGTAACAACCTGAATTAACATAAATCCTTTTGGAAAATATGCCTGCTTCCTTATTACATAGACCACTGGATATATTCCATAAATCCAATAAGTTGTAAACTTCATCCATGATAGCATGAAATACTTTTCAACAGGTCCTTAATTAGTTCCAAGGTAATCAGTAACATCCAATTTACTTATTCATATCCCACATATCTTAATCCAAAGAATAATATCATAATATAAGGAAAATTTTAAGGGCTATTTTCCCCTTAATCATGTGTATATATGGAAATCACCTTTCCATTAAATGAATTTTCTCTTCCATCAGATACATTCAATGTATTCTTATAAATTATTAGTGGAAAAACATAAACTGGACAATCCTTGTATATTTCGCCTTTCATAATTCTTAAATCCAAATACATAAAAACTTTGATTATTCCACTTCATCCTTATTCCATTAACAAAGATACCTCATCCTAATTACATTAACAAGGATACCTCATCCTATTGCATAATACCTATTTCTTTTCACATTTCATCTGTAGCCTCTTCATCATAAAAAATGTAACCATTACTTGTACCACCTTGCTGATTTTATTCAGAAGCTTTCCTCTTAGGACATTGAGTTTCATAATGACCTTTTATTCCAAACTTAAAACATGAAACCTTCGATGGTGTATTATAGAGGCCAATATTATCATCTATTTCATTAACCGAGCTCATAATTTTTCTCTTGTAGTCACTTGATTTGTGTTCTTATTTTCCACATTGAAAACATCTTCTTATTCCTCTAAGACATTCAGTTTGGATATTCTTTCCACATTATTGACATAAAGGAAACCAAATATTCTTTCATCTATGGAATCCATTACCCTAACTCTTAGAGAAATCCTTCTTTATCTTCCTTGGTGAGTCTGAGAGTTGGTAAAGGTATATATTGTTAATCATGTTCCATGAAAACTGATTAGGCATGACCACAACATATTTAAATCCATTGATCATCCCACTTGACTGCTCATCAGTAAATCATCCATAATGTTCAACATTAATCTAGTTCCTTCCAGTTCTCATCATTGACTAAAACCAAAAGAATAGTGTGATCATTACTTATCATAGTAGAAAACCACATTTATGAAAAGAATTACTTATAGGATATCTAAATAATGACACCTTCCTTAATATATAGAACCCTAGGTTCATCATAGGTTATTAATGGCCAACTTAAATTTAAATCCTTCATTATGGTTCATAAAGAGTTTGTGAATTCCCAAAGCTTATCCCCAGGAGTGTAAAACTAGGTGTGCAATGAGGCCCATTGTCATGTACCAAATTACCTTGAGTCAGGACCGAAACATCTTGTCAAAGTTGTTACCCCTAGGTACATTTGTACTAGATCCAAATCCACGTATAGTATCCATAAAGGCATGTATTTATAGGAACCACTCACCCACCCTTTACCAAAATTACAATACATTTTCCAATACGTTTTCTTATCCTTAAACTTATCCTTAAACACGTCCTTAGGGTTCTCACTAAGGTTTTATCATCATATCTTCCAAAGGTTAACTAAACCTTTTCTATGATACCAACTATAGAAACCCTCTCTTTCCATAAACTAACATTACATAACTTTTACGGAATACTTAAAACTTTATAGAAATAGACACCCAAAGACCATACTAGTATAGTGCATTTGGAAACATGGAAACATAAAAACTGATTCATAAGTGAGCTACATTATCTCCCACTAGGTTATTCTTGAATATCACACTTGTTAGACACATCAAACATATTACATATCTTCATAACATAGGGAAGGAAACATAAAAAGGGGTGAGATCAAATTTATAGTAAGGGTAAATAAGGGAGATATGTAAGCATAATCACAAGCATAAGGGTATGAGAACATGATCATAAAAATAGAAGATCACACCCTGAAAATTAAAGATTATATATATGAATCATGTAATAAATATCAATAGTTTATAAGAAATGAATCATAAGGAAATAAGGGACATAATCCATAAAATTATAAGATATGAATAAAACATGGAATGGTAAAAAATACATAATTATATAATATGATTTCTATAGTAGTCAAGGCATCACTACCAAGACCATCTTGGTAGTATGGGTTAACTCCCTATACTATCTTTGTAGTCATGGTCCACTCACATGGACATCTTAGTAGCATGAGTTCACTTCTCATACCATATGGGTAGTCATGATTCACTACCATGGCCATCTTAGTAGTCAAGTTTCATTCCCAAGACCATCTTAGTCTATCTCATGAGATAAAAATATTTTCTCAATGGATTAGAGGGAGATATAGGTACCACCCATATCATAATGAAATCATATATACATGTTCCACAAGATCATTAAAAATTATATCATAACCCATTAAATGAAATGGGTATCATAAACATGTAATCATATCATAACATGTGAAAAAATACAGGTTTTATAATCATTTCATCATAAAAATAACCTGTGAAAAGAAGTGGGTTTAAAAAAGCATATAACCCGTGAAATAGAAATGAGTTTCATAAACATCATGACATCAAAACATAATCCATTCAGAGAAATAATATTAATGGAAACATTGACTGATTTTCCTATAAAGGCATGAGTAACACCAACGTATGTTATCTAAGATGGGAAATAATTTTGATATTCTAAAAAAATTTCTTGAGGAAAATATCCTTTCTTCTTAGAAAAAGGATTTTTAATGAATAAAACCATTTAAAAATAATTTTCTTAGAAAATACCTTGAAAAATGATAAATAAGATTTGAAATCATTTTGAAAACCTTTTTCCTTTAAAACTTATTGAATAATATCCAAAACATTTTGAAGACATTATTGTTTGAAAACTTTAAAATAAAGCTTGAAAATGTTTTGAAAATCATTTCATTGAAAATAACTTTGAGAACTTGTAAATAAATTTTTAAAACGTTTTAAAAACCATTTATTTGAAAATAACTTTGAAAACTTATAAAGAAAGATTTAAAATGTTTTGAAACCCTTTTTACTTGAAAGATTTTTAAATAAGCTTAAAAATGTTTTGAAAACTATTTCCCTGGAAAACTTATCAAAGAAGTTTGAAAACATTTTGAAAACCTTTTTCCTTGAAAAATAATTTGAAAAATTATAAGTAAACCCTAATTTTTTTTAGAACAATTTCATTGAAAATTATTTTTTAAATTATTTTTTAAAAATTAAACGTTTAAACATGAAAAGGAAGCTTCATATAAATGATGGTAGAGAAATTCGTATATGCTGTATGAGGTAAGAAGAACATTCCTTTTTCATGGTAAAAGGTTAGAAAATTAAGTTTTTTTGGAAAAAAAAAGAATATTCCATTGAAAACATTGGTAAAAGACAAAAAGGGAAAAAATCATTTCAATTATTATAGAATAATTTTACAATATTCTTGTAAACCCTTTTTAGAAAACATGGTATTGAAGGAACATAGATTTTTGAACGAAGAGAGGGTAAAGTCAGGATTTATTAAAAACACTTTCTTAATTAAATTATGTAACAAATATTAAAAAAATGGTACCAATTCCTGAATATATTATGATAAACATTGGAGAAGAAAATTCACGAGTGTTCATGAGAGATGGATCATACTATTTCATCAAAGGAATCATAAACACAAACAATCTTGAAAAGAAATGAGATTGTTTCAATAAACCCTTATAACTTAGTAACTTGGGATCATACTATACATGTAAAAAAATAAAATGAAATTAAGGTTAAAATATAATTAAAATAATTATATTCATGATACATAATTTAAAATTTAATTATATACACCTCGAAAATAATTTAGGCACATAACAAAACATGAGTCTCAAAGAAGGAAAATTGAGACAAAACTATTTTATCGATTTGGTAACTTTCAAAACATAAACCCCAAGAAATAAATATCATAGAATGGATATGTAAATACCCATAAATTTAATTATAATAATCATTTAATACATCTATGGGTAGTATAAACACCACATAAAAGGAACGGGTGGTGAATAGATCATGTATCTCAGGGAAATAAAAAGTGAGATGAAACCCCTTTACCTCGTGTCTTGAATCTCTTTATACTCATGCAAGATTCTTGTATAATAAATATAAATTTATTATAATTATTTTATAGAACCATAATCTTATATATAATACCATATATGTTTTGATTATGACCTTATCTTTCCCACCTTTTAACAATCCTATGTTAAGGTTTCACTTCGGGTAATATTCACTTTATTCTTCACATGTGTCTTAATTTGTTATATATTTGGTCCTTATACTAATATCATAATTTATAGAATGTAAAAAATTATATAAATATCATATATATAAATTATATGTGTATTATGATAATTTATAGAATATAGAATCATGAAATGTAATACACTGTTCACAGTGATGGTATGTCGTACATAGGCATGAACCCTATTTTCGTTTAATTATCATGTTAAAAGAAAGTAAAAGAAATATATGTATATATATATAATTATTAAAGTAGATTTATTATATCATATATATATATCATATATATTCACTAATCCTATCCTTAATACATCATGTAGTGTGTGAATGAATCACATCGCTTTGAGGGGGCGATAGTGCATACTTCCTCAAACAAAATTATCATATTTACACTAAAAGGAAAGTAAAAAGATATTCATTATAAAAGGAATAAATAAGTTTAAATAAATAATAAATATAACATATTACATATATAAACATATTTTCCATCATAATGTCCACCATGAGAGGTGATTAAGAAAAAATGAACAATCATCATTTAGTGAGGCGGTAGTTTGTCGTACACATAAACAGTATGTTCATTAACCATTAGATAGAAGTGTGTGTAATTGTAGGTTGAACCCTTAGAATAAAAAAATCCTAGTATATTTAATATAATGTGTTTTTAATACAATAATGGTATAAAGGCGGTGGAGGGGGTGGAGAAAGAAATAAAATAAAGGAGCTTGAGTGAAGACGTTACCTCTTAATCGAGTAACTCCTATTGGTTTGTGCCAAAAGTATTCCTTGGATTGATTTCTACCCAAGGGAAGGATTCTAGGAGGAAGGGAGGGATTTTTGAATGTTTATTTGGTAGATATTGGCCGAAACTAAGTGGTTTGAGGCTTGTGAAGAAGAGGAAGAGGAAGTGGTGGTGGCCTTTTATATGGAAGGGAAAGGACACACTGGACATTTTTTAAAATAAGTTAGGTGTACCCACGTTTTTACCTAACAAAAGTCATAAAAAATAATAATAATGGAAGATGAATTGTTGAATCATGGCTAGAAAATGGGTGTTGGACAACTTTATAGGTCATTTCGGTTCCTAAATTTAGGTTTTAGTACTTTATTAACCTAATTTTTTCTCTTAACCATTGTAATTAATTTTAATCACTTTCACTAAAATTTTTGTTCAAAAAAAATTTGAACTTATTTAACATTATAAATTATTTTAATTCAAAATATGGAATCCATTTTTTCAAATTATAATTATATAAGTGTCAGAAATTAATTTAAAATTAATCCTGTTGATGGGATGACACTGTGAGTTTTTAAAGTAAAAACATCCAAACTTTTGCTAAGTTTTTATACCCAATTTCAAAGTGAAATTGATTCCAAAAAACTAAATTGGATTAATTGATAAAAATGTAATCTAATTAAACTTTGAAACTAAATTAAAATATAATTTAACCTTATAAATAAGTCATGATAAAAGGCAGTTTTGAATTAAAATATGGTATTTTTCACTATTTATCCAAAAATGAAGTTTCTCAGAAAATCCCATAAATTCACCCTAAGATAATTTATACATTATAAATTCAAAAATTAAATTTATTTTTTAAAATTTAATTTCTAAATGTTTCAAAAATTATTTTTTTTATTTTTCATAGAAGGACATTAAAAGCAGTTCATTTAAGAAAATGGTATTTTTAAATAATTATGACAGTAAAATGATGTTTTGTAGATTCTCAGCATTGCTTGTAATGTACACCAATTCGGTGTTGCATGTTTCATTTGAAAACTCAGTGTTGTATGTAACGTATGGAACACCATAATAAAACCTTGGGGTTCTATGTAGACTAAGATAAAATTTATGTTGTGTGTAGAGAATGATTAACTTGGTGTTGTGTATAATGAAATTCAAACATAATGATTTAATATAAAATGAACTATTTTCAGTGTTACATGAAATGAAAAATATCGCAAAGTTAAAATTAATTCGAAAAAAATAATTCACAAAATCTCAGGGTGTTACAAAGCCACCTTAGTAGTCAATGATTGAATCTCATCCTAAAACTAATCCTTGAACATGTCCTATGAAATAGTCTAATCCTCTCAATATTTGAGAAACATAATCCACTAATGATGAGCTAACCCACACAACATCATCACATCTAAAGAAACCCAGTGATCTTTCCAAGCACACATCGAACTGAAGACTATCTCCACCTCCTCCAGAAAATCCTCTATCTCCTGATCTGAAGAAAATCTCTCATACTTCTATGGACCATGGAACTGGAAATCATAGAGTTTCCTTCCCCAAGTGTCTTGATCATTGATATCCACTCTAAGACGATCCACTGGAATATTTTTCAAAAAATTGTTATAAATGAACCTGAAAGGGATGCTGAACTCATTCCATATCTGCAAATGAAAAATATCAATACTACCAAACTTAGGAAAAAAATAATTTATGGTTAATTAATTAATTAATTAATTCCTTTAAACTTGTTTCCCATTGTATATCCAATTAAAACATAGCTGAAAAACATCATGATGCATGATCCTTACCTAGGTCTCTATCCCACAAGTATAATCAATTCACTTTTCATGCTTATTAAACTTAAAGGTCTTTATGTTGGATCATAGATGGCCATAAAATTCCATGTCCTAGCTAGTATCCCTTGTTTAAAACACACTAATATTAGTTGATACTATTTTCCTACCAACCCATGCATAGTAATCAGTGAATAAATCCAAACTCCATCCTATCTATTAACCATCACATTTTATACCACTCTATCATGTCCCCTCCCTCCAAAGATAACCCTCCTAGGACTAAAATTAAGAAAAAGAGATGATGATTCCTAAATATCACCTCCAATAGGCCACGATTTGGATACTAGCACCATGAGTATACCAATAACACACATGTGAGACATTAAACTCTATAAAAGTTTATGGAGTATGAGATAATATGAGAATAACCACCAAATAACACCATGCATAATTGAAATAAGTAATCCCAATACAAGTAATTTCATACACAAATTGGAAAGAAAACTATAAGTACTAAAAAAATAAGACTAGGTAGTGGCTACGAACTCTAAAAACTCCTGAAAGCTCCTCAATAACTCCTCTAAGAAAGAAACATCCAACCCGATCCCCAAACTACTCTTTAAAAGAAAATAGTTTATATATAGATAGGGTTATCATAACATGTATAATTAGTAGGATCCTCCCTGAAACTGCTTGTAAAAAATGTGAAAAGAATCATACAAAAGCTCAATAAATAAACAAATGAAACCAAATCATCACCAAGACATGTAATATTATTTTATCATCTTCACCATGTCTCACTAAAAACTCACAAAGTAACACATTGGAGTAAATAATTATATATCAATATCACACACACACACACATGAATAAAGGTACTCCACTTCCACTTCTTCACAGGATTGTTGTACTCATACCCCAACGACTATGTCCTATGATCATCCCTCCTATATATCATTGTTAACACCCCTTTTATAGACAGGAATGCAAATATTTAGGGAGAAAATACCTCAAGTTGTATAGGAGAAAAGGATCCAAATTTCTCACCCAATTAGATCTTGTACAGACCCCACCTGCACGCCAAGAGGCTCGTACATGCCTAACCTATGTGAACTAACATAAGAAACCAATACCTATGTGAGGATCATATATGGGAAACCTATGTGATGGACCTGTAGGATGATCTTCTTCACCTAGGTTCCTAAATTTTACCTATAAATTGGACCCTTGGGCTCTTAATCTGGAATAATTGGAAGATAAAGAGACTAATTGAAGCTCTACTGACCCAAGTCTCTCTCCCAAGTCCTCCAAACCTTCAGGTAGTGACCTATTCCTATAAAAGAAGATGAAATTAGAAATTTCAATGGATTGAGGTCCCTCAAGGTCTAGAATACCAAGAAACTTGATAGGAAATATCCTCCTTAGTAAAAACTACTAGGGTAAGGTCCCTTCTTTAGCTCAAAACGTGAGCATAAGTCATCCAAAGACACTTAAGAAGACCCTTGGAGCTTAGATAAGGGCCTCTCCCAAGCGCTGTCGCATAGGTTGTTCATCACCCAAGAGGCATCTCTAGCTCTCCCAGGCCCACCTTGTGCAATTCATCTCCCGCTCACCCAGCTCTACCCTACACAAGTCATCTCCAAATCATCAGGGTCCACCATACATAAGTCATCTCTAGCTGACCTCGTTCCACCCCATGAAATCCATCTTCATCTTTCTTAGGTTCACCCTGTGTGTGTCATCTCTAGATCACCCAAGTCCACCCTACATGAGTCCTCTATATCTCTCCTAGGTCCACCCTACGCGAGTCATATTCAGCTCACCCAGGTCCACCCTGCATGAGTCACCTCTATCTCACTAAGGTCTAGTCTGAGTGAAAGAATCTCATTCCCCCAGGACATACCTGGGATAAGCAGCCTCATTCCACCCATGCCTTACCTAGTAAAAAAACCTCTAGTTCACCAGGTACACCCTACATGAGACACTCTTTAGCTCTCCCAAGATTCACCTGGACAAATCAATCTTTAACCCCTATTTAATATCACCAAAGGTAGGGTACCTCTTTACTTGGATCCCTCATCCGAGGGGTACCAAGTTAATATCTCCCCCAAAGACTCCAAATATGTATGATATGATCATAAAGTACACTAGTGTTTACTATCAATTGTACATTCCCATCGTAATGAAAGAACTAAATTTATCCTACCTAATATATAGGATCATAGGGGTTTTATCAATTATAAATTCCCATGGTAATGAGGATACCAACTTTAGGGATGATGATAGATGGATTTTCATATCAGGATGAAACATCTACGACCTAAAATGTGAAAATAATTGGGCTGCATCTGTATATATATGTAAGTCCCGATCCCCAAGTTTTGAAAACAAGAGGGGATATGGGAACACCCAATCCTCGTCTCTCTTCCTAACTGATTTGCAATGACTCCATCCTCATCTACCAGTAGATGAGGAGAAAGTGACTCCTTAGGTAATCCTTAATGGAGTAAGCCCCTAGTATTTCTTGTGGGGAATTCCCCCATCTCCCATACCCTCACCCTAATCCATCAATGAATGTTGCATATTATATGGATTTCTTGATATTCCATTTTTTCTTATTTCTCATACCGATCAAGACTCACGTGGGCTTATAGGTTAGTGGAGATTATTTTATTATCATGATAAAATATTCACTACTCAGGAATACTATTAGGTATAAGCCCCAAAACCATGTTTCCATCCTCTCAAAGGTCCATATTCTCTATAAGACAAACCATCAAAGGGTCATATTATCAATGAAGAAACATTTTCCTCCTCTATAGGTGTAATACCAAAACCTTACAAACTAATAGTATTCCTAAGTGGTATATTCCTTCTAGTTTAATTTCATGTGGTAAGGATGTCTAATATTCTCTAGTACATATTCCCAATAGGGTTATATCCAACATGAGAGGCTATATGCCTTCTAGGACCGCAGTTTATTTCGACGTAAGTTCTACACCATTCTTGGCTAGGAACCTTCCATCTAGACATCCTTACCACATGAAATTAAACTACAAGGTCTTATCCTATTTAAATTACCTTAAAAGGTATGATGTGTCCCATTAAGTGGAACCAAACTACGTGGGTTATGATTTCTTTTATAAGGGTACGTAGGAATCCTTTCTCATGGGCTCAATCTTGACATCAAAATAACTCCCGTATTATTTGATGATGATAAATTTCAGTGTGCCCCAATGTATGGATTAAAACCAGCATCATGATAATAAATGAAAGAATATTATTTAATCCATATACATGTACTATCAATGGAGAACCTAAGATACATAAAAATGTCTCCATAAATGAAGAACTAGATATACATACAAATGATTCTAAATCCAATATAGGCTAAAAATTGATTGTTAATATAAGGTTGACCTGTTCTATGCTTGGGATTTAATAAAGGATTCAAAAATATGTCTTAAATATATAATAAAGTCTCTAAGTAGGTAATAATTCCCCCCAAAAGGTACAATGAGCCCAAAATCCCATCCTCTCAACCAATACGAATCTTTAAGTATTGTTGGAACCATTTCCCATTGACCACCTTCCATTGGAAAGTGGGTTTGTGAAAAATAAAAAATAAGGGAATTGTTGGGAGTTCCCAGTTCCATGAATAAACCCCATTGGAAACAACCAAAAAAGGGAGGAAAAACAAAAATAATGAATCCTATGTGAATCCTTAAACAAAATGACTATGTCGTCCACCTGCTAATCCCCCTTTTAACTCTCACAAAGTGAAAGCGGGCCAAACATAGATATAAAATAATCGATAATGAATGTTTCTTTTTATTAAGATCCTGATTTGATGGGGTTTTCTTGTTTGTGTTTCTCATTTATACTATAGAACTCTCATCAGATATCCAAATGAAATAATTCTAACCATCCTAGACTTTTGAATTTACTGCCGCTCAAGCCGTATCCTCCCCTAATAAAAGGATCCCATCACCTACCCAACATCTCTAGTACTGGGTATCAAATGTGATGATCAGGTACTGCCACCTCAATGGTACTATCCATACAATGGAGGTCTTATGAAAAGACTTCCAAGGAATGAAGTCCCACCAGATTTCCACTAAACAATGGTTGGTGGTGAAGAATCAAGAGGCACCGGTGGTTGTTTCCAACTATTTTGGGAGACTCTCTCAAGAATTAAATAATAGATTCCTCCCTTATCTTGGGGGGGGGGGTCGATCAAGAGGTCACCAATGACTTCATTCAAACAACAAATGACTCCAACCTAAGGGCTCATTCCATCAGCTACTTCCATCAATGTTGCACAACACAAATCCCTCATTATAATGAGGAATCTACCCCATGGGATCCAGCTTGGGTCATTCAGAACTAGGCACCCCATACATCCCATTGAGGGAGGGAATCAAATAATCCAGGATAGGTGCACTTCCTTGTCCCCAAAAAATAATCCTGCAAACAAAACATGGCGACAACTTGAAAGAAGATGTTAATTTCTGCCTGTACCCCTCAAATATGCCATTACAGTTTGGCATAAACCAAAGGAACCCATAAAAAAAACAGTGGTAAAAAAAGAGTAGATGAAAATCCCTACTTGTGTATATCAATAATTCCATCATGATATAGAAGAATTATGAGAAAACATCCTAAAAATTATAGTATAAAACCGGGGATGGACCTATATCTCTTCCCCCACACATGAAGACTGTCGGTATACATCGATAAGAAATAGAGGTCATCAGTTGACCTACATCCATACTTCAACTATGTAATGGGAATATATCCTCATTATGACCACTGAAGTCACTCAACATATCTTTACAATGACAAAATGGAAGATGAAAATCCCTTCCCAAATCTTACAAATCTACCAAGATATAATGATGGTAGTTGTAGTGGTTAAAGGTCTGGTACAGAACCCTTCCCCACAATTGGGGTTACTCATCAACAAAATGTTAGGGTTACTTCGTATTAGATTCATATCCCTATTCCTATCCAGGAGTGTCAATGTAAAAATACCATGATAAATGGAAAAACATATTAGTCCCATATCCATATTCCAACTAGAGGTCATTGGTCCATCCTTGTAACACCCTGAGATTTTTTGAATTATTTTTTTTGAATTAATTTAATCTTTTGATATTTTTCATTTCGCACAACACTAACAATAGTTTATTTTGTATTAAAGAACTCTGTTGGAATTATTTTCACTACACACAACATAAATTTTAGCCTGATCTACATGGAAAACTGAGGTTATCTTTCATTACATGCAAAAATGACTTTCCTTGATGGCTTGCGTAAAACGCATGACCAAGTTTTTCCAAACAATAATATATTATTAAATTATGATTATTTAATATAATAAGATATAAAATAGATATTAAATTATAGGTTATTAATATTATTTACAAACTTATGATAAATATATGTCTTGAACAAATATAATATTAATTCATATTTTACTAATTAATTAGAAATAAAAATATAAGAAACAATTGAATATAAAGGATATATTTTTATTTTTATGCTCCCAAAGGTGTTTTATCATAATATATTAAATTAATCTCAATTATTAAGCGGTATTATATTAATATATATTTTATATATTAAATAAAATATTTTTTTTTATATTCATCTAATAGATTTTTTAGACATAAGATAAGAACAAACCCAATTATATGCTTAAAATCCTATATTTTTATAAAGGTAGTTTTACCACTATTTAATGGAGAACCCATTTTAAATTAAATATTGGAACTTTTATAGATTTAATATGTAAAAATAAACTTCATATTTGTAATAGAAACACGAAAATTAGGTTAGTATAATTTTTTGGTATTTTTCTGTAAGGTTTCATTTTTTAATGAATAGTTAAAAATACTGGATTTTAATTCAAAACTGCTTATTCATATAAATTATTTATAAGGTAAAATTATATTTTAAATTGGTTGAAAAGTTTAATTACATAATATTTTTATCAATTAATCCAATTTAGTTTATTATAATTAATTTCACTTTGAAATTGAATATAAAAACATAGCAAACTTTTGAACGAGTTTACTTTAAAAACCAGCTTTGTCGACCCGACTGCGAGATTAAATTTAAATTAATTTCTACCAATTATGTGTTTGTAATTTATAAAAATGGATTCCATATTTGAAATTATAATAATTTATAATTTATATCATGGTAAACTTAGTTTTTGACCCAAAATATTAGTGAAATTAATTAAATTTATTACAACGATTAAGGTTAAATTAAGCTTAATAAGGGACCAAACCATAACCTTAATGCCCAAAATGACCTATAAACTTGTAAAAAATAAATTGAAAATACATATTTCTACCCTATAATCCATTTTATTTACTTTTTACTATTATTGTATCCACTTTCAATAATAAAACGTGGATGAAGTTTCCCTTTTTCAAAATATTACAAGAGTGCCACTCCTTCATTATAAAAGGAATCCTATCCTCCCACTCCCTTACACCTATCAAGACAATTTTAATTGAAAAAAATATTCCAAAATATATCCCCAACATCTATAAATTCCTCATTTAATCCTCCCTTGGGAATAAATCTTTCCAAGTAATCCCTTTGGTGCAAACCAAAAGGAATTACTCGATTAAGAGGTAACACCCTCCCTCAAACTCCGTTCTTTTATTTTATTTCTCCACTATCTAAAATATTATTATTCCATGATTTTATAAAAATTGTTCTTAATATACTATTATGTTGTTATTATAAGGGTTTTACCTACAATTACACACACTTCCACCTAATGGGTAATGGACATACTCTTTACGTGTTCGGTGAACTACCGCCTCACTAAGTGATGATTATTCATTTTTACTTTACCACATATCATGGTTAAAATTATTATATAAAATATGTTTATATAAGTTATATATTATATTTATTATTTATTTAATCTTCTATAATTATTTTACAACACATATCTTTATACTTTCCATTTTTTGTTAATACAATAATTTCGTTTAAGGAAGTGTGGACTACTGCCCCCTTAAAGCGATGTGATTCATTCATACACTAAATAGAATGTATTAAGGATGGATTTAGTGAATATATATGATATAATAAAGGTAATTTAATAATTATATATATATATATATATACAGATATATATACACATATGTCTTTTAATTTCTTTATTTCAATATGAAAATTAAACAGAAATAACATTCATGGGAGTGAACAATGACTACCAACATGGTACGAGGAGTGAACTCATACTATTAAGGATGTTCATGGGAGTGAAACATGACAACGAAGATGGTATGTGTAGTGAACCCTTACTAATAATATGGTATCGGAAGCGATGCCTTGTCTACTATGGAAATCATATTATATGCTTATGTGTTTTCCACAATTCCCGATTTTATTCCTATGTTATACTTTCATGGATTATGTTATTTATGTACTTATGATTCATGTATTATTAACTATAAAGATTTATGACATGATTAATTTTTATGGTCTTTGATATAGAGGGCATGATCTTCAAATGTTTTGATCGCATCCTCATACTCCTATGATCATGCTTATGCTTACATGTCTCTCTTGTTTACCCTTATTGAGCATTCAAGATCACCCATTTTTATGTTTCATTCCCCAGGTTATGAATATATATATAATGTATGATGTGTCTAAGAAGGGTTATTATCAAGAAGAACCTAGTGGGAGCTAATTTAGCTCATTTATGTACCAGTGTTTATGTTTCCAAGTTTCCAAAGTTACTAAACTAATACGACCCTTGGGTATCTGTTTATGTAATGTTTTATGTATTTTGAAAATGTTATGTGACAATAATGTATGTTAAGACTGGTTCATTATAGTTGGTATAATAGTTAATGTTTAGTTAAACTTTGTAAACTAATATTAGAAAACCTTAGTGATATCTCCAAGGACATGTCTAAGGACAAGTCTAAGGATAAGGAAAAGTATAGGAAAATGTCCTAGAATTTTGGTAAAGTATAGAGTGAGAGGTTTTATAGAAATAAAAACCTATATAGATACTACAAGTGGATGTGACTCTAGAATAGATATACCTAGGAATAACAACTCCAAAAAGATGTTCTGAGCCTGACTCGGGGTAATTTGGTACACAAAAACGGGCCTTGCTATACACCTAGTTTGACACTCTCGAGGGATATGCTTTAGAAATTCACAAACTCTTCACAACCCCTTATGAAGGATTTTAATAGAATATGAATATGAATGACCTAGTATAAACCTAAGGTGACGTCGATTAAAAGGAAGGTGTCATGATTTAGACATCCTATAAGTAATTTTTCAGGATTATGTTGTTTTCTTCTATGATATGTGTTTCTCAACCCATGCTTTATGGTTTTAGTTAATTGAGGAAACTAGAAGGAACTGGGTTAACATTGAGTCTGATGGAAAATCTAGTGATTATGAGCAATGAAATTGGACAATGACTAGAGAGAAAGATATTGCGATTATTCCGAATCAGCTATCATGACATATGATTAATAATGTGAACTTTGGTGATATTCCTAACACATTTCATAAGAGGAAGATGGAATTTTATAAATGCTCAAATTATAAGGATCATATAAGAAACAAGATTTGTATTTCTACATTTCAAGAACAAGGAAATAATAACCTTGAGGAATACCTTAAATGTAGGGGAAGATGTTATCTCCATACGAAAAAGGGCCATAGAGTGACAAATTGTCATGGAGTTCAATGTATCATATGTGGAGAACATGATCATTAACCAAATCAATTCCCATAAATAAGAATATACTTCTAAAACAAGGAAATACCTATTCCATTCCAACCATTAAAGAGGAAGGGTTGGGGAATTTATGTATTTGGATTTAAGAATTATTAATAGTGAATTATATAAGGATTATTCAGTTTATGTTTTTTGCTAAGGATTTTCAAGAATATGTAGATTAGTTATAATAGAAAAGAAAAGTGATTTAATTACATGGTGATATTCATGGTAAACACAATATTAAGGGAAAGATAACCCTCAATGTGTTCTTAATGTTAAGATAATGATTTTTGTATAAGAGACATGTTGGATATAAATAAGTGAATTAGATGGTAATGATTACCCTAGATCTGATTATTGATTGGTTGAAAAATTGGTATATGTCATCATGTATAAAGTTTTAAACTTCTTGGATTTAAGGAATATATCCAGTAACCTTTGGAATAAGGAATAATGCATGTTTTTCAAAAGTATTTATGATAATTCATGGAATATATGATGAGAGTATTCACATGTTTGGAATGTGACAACCAATAGATATTTTTTGATATATTGGGGATCAATGTTAAGATGATTTTGTGACCTTATTTATAATGTTTTGTATTTTCATCTTTTAGAAGGGTTATAAGTTTAACCATTCATGAAAAGCTTAAGTTAAACTTCAGATGAAGTATTTATGTATTAAGGTTTTATTGAAAACCTTAGTTAAAAGGATATTTAGTGATTAAACTTATTTCAAGTGTGTCTATCATAAATTTGAAATTATATTAGTGTGGTTTTAGAAAATAACATCACATATTTCTTGTGACAACCACTCAAGTCTGGAAAGGCTGCGGGTCTTGAATCCATGAACAAAGGATGATAAGGGTTTCACACCTACCACTAGTCTAAATGATGTCCTAGTTAATGTATAATTACTTTTAATGAATAAATATTAATGATGAATAATTAGTTTTACTTTTTATGTTTATATATTAAGTCATATTGATTTTGAAGAGACAAATAGTTAGGATTTTCATTCTTTTATGGGCCTTAAGATCTGTTAAAAGTATATTTTAGTGCTTTATGCATCAAAGTTAATTTCTAAAAATTCATTCCTTGAGGCAATGGATATATTATAAATTGGTCAATGAATAACCAAAGTATGAAATTTTGTTTATATAAATATATCAATAATTATTCAACATCTAGAAAGTGATAAAAAAAGAATATTGTCCTAATACCTTAAATTTTGTTGAACGAATAACCTTTGAAATCATCACTAATTTATGAATTTTAGGCTCTCAACTTTTATTTGATCATTAAATTTTTTTTATTGATTAACTAAATCACCCCTATAAATATTTACTCTTTTCCTCTATGTCTAATCTTTACTCCCAACCTATGTTTTCCTATGTGGAAACCTAGTTATATGTTACTTTGGGCAACTATTATGGTTCTAACTTTCCCTTTTTAAGGGAAGTTTTAGTATTTATTTTTATGATGTGGGTTATATGAATGAAACATCTAATTATTAAATTTTTGAAACCAAAATTAATTTTGAGGGTGAAATTAATTTTATGCGGGGGTATAATGTAACACCCCAATATTTTTTGAATTATTTTTTTCAAATTAATTTAATCTTTTGATATTTTTCATTTCACGGAACACTAAAAATAGATTATTTTATATTAAAGAACTATGTTTGGCTTACATTAACTACACACAATGTAAATTTTAGCTTGATCTACATGAAACAATGAGGTTATGTTGCGTTACATGCAACAATGACTTTCCTCGATGGCTTGCATAACACACATGACCAAGGTTTACCGAACAATAATAAGTTATTTAAATATTATTATTTATTATAATAAGATAGAACCTAGATGTTAAATTAAAGGTTATGAGTAATATTAAATAAATTATGAAAAATTTATCATTTAAAAAAATATAATATTAATTCATAGGTTACCAATTAATTAGAAATGAAAATATAAGAAACAATTGAATATAAAGGATATATATATTTTTTTATGATCCTAATGGTTTTATGTCTTAATAAATTAAATTAATTAAAATTATTAAGTGGTGTTATAGTAATATATATGTTATATATTCATTAAAACATTTTTTATATTCATATAATATATTTTATAGACATAATATTAGAACAAACTCAATTTTATGCTTACAAACCTATATTTTTATAAAGGTAGTTTTACCACCTTTTGATGGAGGACCCATTTTAAATGAAAATTTTGGAACTTTTATAGATTTAATATGTAAAAATAAAATTAATATTTGGAATAAAAACATAAAAATTGGGGTCTGATAATTTTTTTGTATTTTTTTGTAAGGTTTCATTTTTTTAATGAATGGTTAAAAATACTGCATTTTAATTCAAAATAGTTCTTTCATCTAAATTATTTATAAGGTTTAAATTATATTTTTAATTGGTTTAAAAGTTTATTTAGACAATATTGTTATCAATTAATCCAATTTAGGTCATTATAATCAATTTCACTTTGAAATTTAATATAAAAATATAGAATTTGTTTGAACATTTTTACTTTAAAAACCTGCATTGTCAACCTGACTACGAGATTAAATTAAATTTAATTTTTTCCACTTATGTGTTTGGAATTTAGAAAATTTGATTCCATATTTTTAATAATAATAATTTATAATTTATAATAAGGTCAAATTATTTTTTGACCAAAAATATTAGTGAAAGTAATAAAAATTAATTACAAAGATTAAGGTTAAATTATGCTTAATAAGGGAATAAACCATAACTTTAAGGCCCAAAACAACCTATAAAATTTTCCAAAATCAATTGGATGGAAATATTTTGACTATATACTCACTTGGATATACTTTTTACCTTTATTGGATCTAATTTGAATAAAAAAACATTGGCGGAGTTTTCTTTTTCCAAAATATTACAAGAGTGCCATTCCTCCTCCACTATAAAGGCATCCTCTCCTCCCACTTCCTCACACCTCTCAAGAAACTTTTACTATACAAAAATATATACAAATAACTTCCAAAAATCCCTCAATTCATCCCTAAATCCCCCCTTATGTGTAAATCCTTCCAAGGAATCCCTTTGGTTCAAAACAAATGGAGTTACCTGATTAAGAGGTAACACCCTCCCTCAAACTCATTTATTTTATTTTATTTATCCACTCCCTAAAATATTCTTATTAAATTATTGTATAAAAAAATATCCTGAATTTACTAGTATATTTTTAGTTTAATGGTTCAATCAACACTTACACACACTTCCATCTAATGAGTAACAAACATATTGTTTACGTGTACATCAAACTACCACCTCACTAAATGATGATTGTTCATTTTTCCTTTATCACCTATCATGGTGGAAAATATGATGGAAAATCTATTTATATATTTTATATATTATATTTATTATATATTTAATATTATTTAATTTTTTTACAACACATATCTTTATAATTTCCATTTTATGTTAATACAATAATTTCGTTTGAGGAAGTGTGGACTATCGCCTCCTCAAATCGATGTGATTTGTTCATACACTACATGGAATGTATTAAGGATAGATTTAGTGAATAAATATGATATAATAAAAAATGTAATAATTGTTTATATACATATATATACACATATATTTCTTTTACTTTCTTTCTTTCAACAAGATAGTTAAACAAAAATAACGTTCATGCGTATGTACAGATTACCGTCTCCATAAACGGTGTATTCCGTTTCATACTTATATATATTATATAGACTATTATTATAAAAATATAGTGAATAAAAATTATATTTAAATAATGGTTTAAATTATGGAAATCATGATATAAATATAAGGACCAAATATATAACAAATTAAGACACATGAAAAAACAAAGCGGATGTTACCCGAAGTGAAAACTTAACATAGAATTATTAACAAGTGGGTAATATAAATCCATAAAAAATAATATATGGTATTAAAAGTTATAATATGGTTCTGTGATATATTTATAATAAATTTATATTTATTATACAATAGTTTTGAATGAGTAGGATGAGAGTTAAGACACAAGGTAAGAAAATTTCATCTCACTTATTTATTTATGTGATATACATGCATTATTCACTACTAACTTATTTTTTGTGGTGTATATACTACCCATGAATGTATCCTATTACTATTATACTTAGAAATATGGGAATTTATATAACCATTTTATGATCTGTCTATCATGGGTTTTAGGTTTCAAAAGTTACAAAATCGAAAAAGTAATTTTGTCTCAATTTTCCTTCTTTGAGACACATGCCATGATATACACCTATATTTTTATATTATGTATATAAAATACCTTTGAAATTTTATATCATGAATCTCCTTATTTTCATGATATTTTAAGCTCCGTGTAATTTCATTTTTCTACATGGGGAGTATGATTCAAAGTTACCATGTGGTAAGAGTTTATTGAAACAATCTCACCATTTATCAAGATTATTTATGATCACATTTTTATTGATGAAATATTATGATCCATATTTCAAGAACACTCATGAATTTTCTTATCCTCTAGTTAGTCTTGATATATTCATGTATTAGTACCATTTTCCCACTCTTTGGTATATAAGATAATTAAGAAAAAAATTTTATGAAAAAATGACATTACCTCTCTCTTTAGTTAGAAATATGTTTTCTTTAAAAACCATGATTTACAAAAAGGGATTCTAAGAATATTCTAATAATATACTATTATAATAAAAATACATTTTTACCCTTTTTTTCTTTTACCAATGTTTTTAAATGAATCTCCTTTTTTCTTTCCTAAAAATTAAATTTTCTAATCTTTTATCGTGCAAAAGGCATATTATTTTTACCATGTATGAAATGTATAGATTTACCATCTATCATTTAATTTAAGCTTCCTTTTCATGTTTTAAGGTTAATTATTAAGAATTGTTTTAAAAAAAGTTATTTTCAAAGAAACCAGTTTCAAATCATTTTAAATATTTCTTTATAAGTTTTCAAATTATTTTTCATGGAATGTGGTTTTCAAAAGGTTTTCATACTTCTTTTATAAATTTTCATCATAAAATAGTTTTCAAAATGTTTTAAAACTCATCTATATGTTTTCAAAGGAAAAATAATTTCAAAATCTTGTCAATTTGTCCTTTTTAAGTTTTCAAGTTTATTTTCATGAAAATGGTTTTCAAAAGGTTTTACATTTTAAGAAGCATTTTCAAAGGAAAAAAGATAATTTAATCATGAATTGTTTTTGAAAGATATTTCAAAATTATTTCCCATCTAGGATGACATCCTTTTGTGTTAATCGTTACTTTCTAGGGAAATGATTCAATATTACCATTCATATGCTTTCCCTGAATGGATTATGTTTTTATTTCATGATGTTTATGAAAATTGTTTCTCTTTAAAAAGTTATATTCTTTTAAAACCCTCTTCTTTTTCATGGGTTATGTTAATTATGAAATGATTATGAAACCTGTATCTTTTTCCATAGGTTATGATATGATTACATGTTTATGATACCCATTTAATTTCTTGGGTTATGATATGATTGTTTATTATTTTGTGTCATATGTATGTATGATTTCATTATGAGATGTGTGGGACCTATATATCCCTAAAATGCATTTGGTAAATATTTTTATCTCATGAGATAGACTAATATGGTCTTGGGAGTGTACCATGACTACTAAGATGCCTATGGGAGTGAAGCATGACTACCAAGGTGGTATGAGGTGTGAAATCATGCTACTAAGATGGTCATGGGAGTAAACCATGAATACCAATATAGTATGGGGAGTGAACCCATAATACTAAGATGATCCTGGTAGTGATTCCTTGAATACTATGGAAATAATATTATATGCTTATGTGTTTTCCAAAATTCTGTATTTTATTCCTATGTTATGATTTCATGAATTGTGTTCTTTATTTCCTTATGATTTATGTCTTATTAACTATAAAGATTTATTCTATGATTCATTTTTATAATCTTTGATATGAATGGTATGATCTTCAAATGTTTTGATCACATCCTCAGACTTCTATTCTCATGCTTATGCTTACATGTCTCTCTTGTTTACATTTATAGAGCATCCAATCTCACCCCTTTTTTATGTTTCCTTCCCCAGGTTATAAATATATGTATTAAATATGATGTTTCTAATAAGGGTTCTCATTAATAAGAACCTAGTGAGAGATAATGTAGCTCACTTATTTACCAGTGTTTAGGTTTCCAAGTTTCCAATGTCATTAAACTAACATGGTCTTTGGGCGTCTGTTTGTGTGATGTTTTAAGTATTCCAAAAATATTATGTAATGATAATGTATATCAATAATGAGTCATTATAATCCTAATGGTGACTCTAGGGAATGAATATATCCATTACAAATCTCTATGAATATTTCTAAAAATTCTAATAGTAATACATGTGCTACCCAAATAGGTCCCCCATATATGAATGTCACTATCCATAGAAGGAAACCCCAATCGCCCATAGGTGAGTATCCAAAAACAAGCCTCACTAAAGCCAATTAGAAAATGAAGAGATGGTTTATGACCTGAATCCACCCAATACTAGTGTTCTTGAAGCACTCATACATTTATCTATTGTGGATCATGATCCTACTCATCAGTTACCAAATTATGAAAATAATAGCTATAATTGTGAAGATCCCCCCCACAAATTTTCTACGAGAAGTTCTGTAGGTGATCCCCGAACATCTTACCACGATGGATTACTTTATGTACACAATTTAATTGGTTATGAGATACCATATTCTGATGAGATCTGTAGAAACCCTCCTCATGGAGAGAATATTAAATAGTAATAAGAGCCCCCTTTCTATCATATACCTTGAAGGTCCTCCCCATGGTATACACTAATTTTTTTTCCATGTAGACTAATTTCAAGACATGATGGTAGTCATACCCATGGTTACATTCAATGTGAGGGTACTCCCCATAGTGACTATTCATTTCTCCAAGAAGGTCCTCCCTTTGCCGAATCAACTATGAGAAATCTCTCCTATCACGAGGCACTTGAGAAAATGAGGAAAGTCATGCCTGATGCCTCTTCATTGAAAAGTGGTATTCTTTCTCAAATAGAAGATAACACAAGGAAATAGTCATTCTCTGAACCAACCTTGGATCACATTCCTTCAAATATGATAGAGGAGATCCCTACCAAACCTATTTTTTACAAGAAAGAAATGAGGAAATGTAGACATTAGTCAAATCAGGTTGAGGCACATCTTGAAAAAGACAAAGAGGAAATATTCATCATTAGGAGATAGTTGGGTAAAGACAATATAACAGTAATGTTATGTCCTTTATACACTCCCCAATACAAAATTATAGAGGAATTTTTAGAAGAATTTGTGCACAAAATCAACCTAAATTTATGGACTACTCTTCATCACCTGAAAACAAAAATCTTGTCTTAGGATGAATATCCAAGCCACGTCAAGGTAATAGAAGAGATACGTCATTAAATAAACTTGATGGACATTTTATCTACACAAAACATAATATTGGGAAAACAATAAGGATCCATTTAGTAGGAATGTATTAATTCCTTAAAGGATTTGTGTCTGTTGATCACTAACACACCATACAGTGTTCATATCAAGGGATGGGGAGAATGTGGGGCATTGCACTTCACCTAACTCCCTAATAAGAAAATACCACCAATAATGAAATCATGTAATTCCATTGCCTCATTCCAACTTCAAGAAATAGGATATACTCACAATAGATGGTATAAAAAACAAAAATCAGTCCCGAGTGACTCTCAAATATGTTATTCTAGAAGAGAGTGAGCTATCTAAAAACTTTTTCATCAAGTGTATAAAAATATTGAGAAAGAATCATCATTAAGGGAATATAATCATCAATAAGTGTAAATATCTTTGGAAGAAGATGGATCAAGTGAAAATTATACAATACGCCCATCCCATGTTCAAACAAAGCTCCACAAAATCAAGAGAAAAGCACTAATAGATGCAGTCGTAGAAACATAGGAGAAAACCCAACTCATAGGTTTGGGGGAATTTTAAATACAACCTTTGAGGCTAATAAACCAAGCCTAAAATGTTGTGAAGAAGGAATAAAAGAAACCCCATCCCATTAGTTTGGGGGGATTTTTTACTTCAACCTCATCCTCAATGGTAGTCAATATTTTACCATTTAGGGGGTTCATCACAAATTGTATCCTCCTAATTTTTTCTATCTCATGACCAGAATTCATCTCTAGAAAAATATATAAAAAAATTGTCTAGAGATTCCATTCGGATCACCCTTCTTCAAAAAATTTCAAGAGGACTAGTGAAGGAGAGGATGGGGCCCCATGGTGGGCATAATCAAAAGAAATCTATCAAGGGTATGACTACAATTGGTGATCATAGTTCTTTCAGTAGATATACTAAAGAAAACTAAACCTATTATTATTATGGTAGTAATGTGACACCTGCAATGCATTATACATAAGTGAAAATTGTTAGCACCACCCCTACAGATGACACAAAACATGAGTATGATACAGAGGAAAAAGAAGAGGAGGTTTCTATTGGTAATATGGTCCAAAATGAGATGATTAAAGAAGGTATGCATATGAAAAACTAGAGTATTTCTATGAATTTGGGTATTCCTACAATTGTTTCACTACCACTTCCTTGATGAGCATCTTCCAAGGAAAAGGGTAAATGGGAGACCATATATCACCCATATTCTAAAGAGGTTGAACCCCTAACACTTGAGGAAATATTTCCTCAGCTTGATTAATAGATGAAGGAGTTTAGAAAAGTCAATGTAAGACTACTTTAATGCAATATACTTTCTATATATGTTCTAAAAGTAGAGCCTCATCTCATGCTCTTAGCCAGCATACCTCAACAAAGAGGGCTTATCAAAATAACTAAAATAGAGTTAGAACATCCACTAAATGTGAAATACCAAAAGCTAATATATTAGTAAATCATGATAGAAATATATCAGGAGATCCCTCCACTAGGTACACATCCAGATCTTGGATAGACACATCCTCACAAGCTATCCCCTATAGGTTACCCACCACAGGTACAATCACAGATGCCATCGTAGGCCTAACCCACTAATCCCCTTGTTCAGGCTCCTATATAGTTAGCCATTCCAACTCAAATTATCAAAACTATTGAGACCCTAGTAGACTGATTAGAGTATATGGAAGGATTATGTGCACTAGTACAACTGGGGAGGATGCCCTACCTTGAATGAGTGGATTAAACTCTTCCACCGCCAAACTTTGGGAATCCTATGTTCCTAGAATTAAATCATTAAGGGGATAAAAAATATAATTCTACACACTTCCTATCTTGATGTGACCCCATTATGGGGACCCTCGAACAAAAAGAGGAAGATAATCTTATATGTTTCATACATAACTTAGAGGGACTATCCTTCACCTGGTATATCTGTCTATCAGTTGGATCAAACAAGGGGTGGGAAGATCTTCACCAAAAATTCCTCTAACAATTAATCTCTATGTTTTATAAGATAATAGTATTTGATCTCTCAAAATGTATAAGAAAATAAAATAACAGGGTTTTGGATTTCATTTCCTGGTGGAATAGTTTGAATTATTCCATGAACTTGCAGATTCCTTGGGAAGATTTGTTGGGTCATTGCATTGAGAATCTTCATGATGAACTATGAACACAACTTATCCCAATAAAGCATCCAAATTGATTTTGGGATATTGATATATTATCACAAAGGTTGTAAAATTCTATTTTTTGAACCAAGTCTAACTCCCACCCCATGTTGACATCTCAAGGGAAGATCACGGGTAGAGTGGAAGATGTAATGCTTACTTTAAATCTGACCTATACGCTAGCTCCAACTATAAAATTTGCATCACCTCATGACACACCTACTCTAAAATGGTAGAATTAGAAAAAAATTATCCCCATAAGTATGAGAGAAAGGAAACTAAATGTTTCTAGTTTGAGAGTCGAAAGAATAAATTCTATTTATTCAAAGATAAGAAAGATCCCATTTACTTTTTAGCGGCCATGGAAAATAACATAATAAATTTACTAGAGCCCAAGAGAACTAAGAATGTCTTACTTGATGATTACCCATATTAGTGATCCTATCATCAAATTTTTGTGCACACTATCAATGAATATTTTTTAAGTATTTCCTACAAAATATAGTTGATTCTGGGAAAGTAAAGCTAGGAAAACCTCCAGAAAAAGAGGCATGTGTATCTTATACCACTTATAAGGAAGAAGGAAAATGAAATGAAGTTACCATAAATATTTCATAGAAATTTATTGATAGGATGACTATGAAACAATAAAATAGAATCATTATATCCTTTTAGCATAGTTAAAAAAACCAATTTGGCCCCAGGTTACTTTTACTACAACACAACCGACTCTGTCAATGCCACAACCCTCTAAAGGATAGTCTTTTAAGAAAAATCATTTATAGAATAGAAAAAAACAAATACAATAGGATGAAATAAAACTAAATCCAAAGATAGACTTAACTCCCTTAGAAATCATTCCTTTAGACCTAAAAGTATGTACGCCACCCTTACAAATGGTATAACTAGCATCACCCCAACAAACAGTACCGTAGCAATCATCCCACCAGAAAAAATCCTCATCAGATGAAGAATTAATTTTTGGTTCCCATAATTTCATTCATATAATTAATCCATTATATAATTATTTGTAATGACTTGAACCCGAACAATCACTCGAATAGTGCTAAATGGGTCGGGTGTTACTACATTAGGCGCACCTACCTGAATGACAGAGCCTTCCGACTAGCAGCGAGGGTCTGAACAGGTATAATGGGGAGGCTATATCCTCTTGGAGGATAATAATGGTATTGTTCCGAGTGATAATATGTAACATGCAGTGGACATAAATAACTCAGAATACTCGAACCAGACCCGCATAGCGGAATAATATCCAATATCAATAAACAATGGAAGCAATATATAAACAAGTGTAGAGGAAAGTAAACAGAACTGTATGCGGAACACCACTTGAAACTACTAAACACACCAAGAATGCATCCATAGAAAGTAAATACATAAAAGGGAGCCAATGGCTAACCAACAGTAACCACCATAAAAAGAAAAGCATGCTGATACAAGAAATAAAGAAAAACAAAGTAAAATTAATCTAGGAAAGACCTCAAGGTCCATACCATCTCCATGAAACAAATAAAATAGACCAGCTCCTAAATATGATCTCTTTCCTGCACACAAATCCATAAAGTCTACACGCATCCCGAAGGGCCCATGCAAGGTGTGAAACGAATCTCAGTAGGGTACCAACCAATGATGCGTACCAAATATAAGTATTTAAGCAGGCATGTAGTTATAAGGAAAACAGTAAACAATACAATGTACAAATAAACATAAACTCCACTGGTGCTCAGCAGCCACCATGAAGTGTCACCTGCTTCGACCAACATCGGAATCTCTATCATTTAACCCAGAACCATGTGCCACATGACACCTCATATCTCAAGTATCGGCGTCCTGAATGCATTCCCAAATAGAAGTAATCCAGAGGAACAACAATGTCTATCCTCAAATAAGTAATCGGAGGGACAACGATGCCTACCCCCAAATAAAGTAACCATAGAGACAACGATGTCTACCCTAAAATCACGGCGAGCCTCTTCCCCTAACCCGATAGCCTCAACGATATCCCCTGAAGGCTCCTCACCTTCCATGTGGATTCCTATGGAAGGCACCCCCAAACCAATAGTACATAAACCACATCTATCCAGGGTCTCTACCCATATGAGTGGTTAAAACCACCTCATCATGAAGTATCTCTGTGTGCACACTACTCAAAGTTTTGGGTGAGAGGTAATCACCAAAATAATACCCAAGCCACAACATCTCTAACACCTCGTGTACCTATGATCATGTCGCTCAAGTCTGATGGCCTTGAAATCCAAGTAACTTGGGCCATGCCCAACCTGACAGTCACACTGCCTCAAGCCAACGTCCATGATGCCCAATACTGTGGTCAGAACTACCCAATGTAACATGGGCCAAGCCCAAACTGTGATCAACATCACTCAATAATATCCAGGCCACACCCAACACAACCTAAAGGTTCCAACATATATAACATCACACATCACACACACACACACACACATATATATATAATCAAAATAAATAATTAAAACATGCAACCAAACTAAATAGTTTAATTGAACTAGCCAGGTGTTGTCCCATACGAGCACTGAGGTCTTGAAAGCCTCTAATGAGTCATATCAAGGTTTAATAAACCAAACTCAATAGTTTAAATGATACAGTTCGATTATAACCATTTTGGCACCCCCTACCAAAATGCCTCGATGAGAAACAACCCCTCGCCTAGCCCCGCTCAAGAAAAACAAGTAAAGGGCTTACCCAAAGGCATCCCACAGGTCTCATAATCAATTAAACATACTAAAGAAGGTATGCAATGGTATTTCTCAAAATACCTAAATACATGCCAATGGATGCGCTACCCAAAGGTCCACGAAAACATGAAAGAAGGTATGTACCACCTACCTGAGACTCGTAGACATAGGTACGCCCAATATTAAGATCCAATTTGAAGCCGATCCTCATAGATCTATGTTTCCATCAAATCCCTACAATTTTGCTCAGATGGAATCTGCAGTGTGTGAGGCAAGGAAACTGGAACTAAATAGGGTGCGTGGGTTTATCCTTGATGATGTGATCTCACAACCACCTATGGATTGAGGAACAGACTTCATATGAAGAATCTAGGGCAAGGTATGTAGTTTGGGATTTTAGAATGGGACTATTCTGAAGTTGGGAAAGAAGAATATGTTTTCTGAAATAAGACGTGACGCTCTTTCATTTAAGAAAATAAAAATAAAAATACATGGAGTGTATAAAGGACTACATGTTGTGTAGTAGCCTTGTCCGTACTCCTACTTAAGCGGAGGTAGCCACACATCTTGGACACACCACACAGCTTGGACGCGCCACACGAGTTGACACATGACTAGAAATCAGCTGGTACACAAAAAGAAGAATACACGGTGTGCCAAGAAATACTTCATGCTGTGTAGTAGGAAATTATTACACGGTCATAACACGACATGTACTTGGCTAGCCCATGGATAGTACACACGTAACCCACACCTAGCGTGTATACATGGTACACAACATGTTCTTGCTAAAAACTTTCTACTCATCCAAAAGGACTACACACCATGTTTGGCCTTCACATGTGGTTGAAAGTAAATGGTGTGTAATCTGTAAATTTCTAGAAGTTCCAGATTTTCCCAGTTTTCTCATAAAAAAGTCAAAAATTCAAACAGGGTTGGGATTTTGACCCATTCTAAAAACCCGGGTTCTTAAAATCTCCCACCTTAACATAGATCATCCCCAAGCTATAAAAAAAAAACCCAAAGATGAAACCAAACATACCACCCAATCAAAGTAACCTAGACTACCTCGGTCTAAAAAGTTTTTGGATAAATTATTTAAGGGGCTCCCCACCTTAGGAATTTCCTAACACAGTCTCAACCCGACAAAAATCAAATCAAGAAAAGGTTGACTAACCTGTTTTCTAGACTCATGGTCCTATCATGATGTATCTTCACCCCTACACCTCATTGGTTCTCCTGTGTCATTTTTGACACCCAAACGTATCCCACACCACATCGGTGTCCACCTCCATGAGATCCCATGTCCCATGGATGCTCAAAATGAACTCGGTGCCTAACACCTCATATAACCCGCATCCTCAATGCCCTGATGCCCTCAACACCTCAAGTAACCTGCATCCTCAATTCCCCTGATGTCACACATCTCATACATATATAAATATATCACACACCTGATATGGTGTCAATCCCACTGACCAATATACAGTCAGTACAAATAAATCCTGTGCAGCTTGTGCACTCAAAGCGGACATGCCCTAGCAGGCCATGACAAAACAAGTAAAAAAAATAGATTATGGCCACACACGCAGTGTACCTCTAACCATCGTCAGATCAACAGCCTTCTCAGACTCTAGAAGCTCCATGACATGAACCTGGCCTGAAGTATGACTGCCTAATGCCTAATCTCCCTGTGGTGCTGCTCTAGTCATTGGACAATGACCCCTCAACTAGGTCCCGCTGTCTCGGTCACGTCCTCCGCGTGCAATTGAAACTCGGCTACCCTCTCCTGGTACCAAACCTGAAATGAATCTAGATGCCACAATCTGTACTGGTCCCTGCCTTCCAACTGTCTGAGAAGGCTACCTGCATAACCTCTCCAGATGTATGACCTTTCCACATGCCCGACACTCCTTTGGAGGCCTATCTCACTAAGTCCGAACATGTCCTGGCTGCCCACACTGAAAGTAAACCACTGATGAATTGCTATGAGGCGGTCTAGCTGATTCCTTGGCCTGACTTACCTACTACAACTAATCCCATACTCGCTTCCTACTATCCGAACCATCACCTGAAACTGTTGCCCGATCAACCTGGGGCCAAAACCTCTGGTTACCCTCAACTATTAGCACCAGATTCAACGCCTCTAAGAATGAACCTAGCTTGAATATATTCACCTGGATACGAATGGCGTGTTTTAAGCTATCCTCGAAGTGCCTCACCCTTTCCGCATCATTTCTTACTATACTAGGTGAAAAATGAGACAGCTCAGTGAAATTAGCTGCATAGTCCATGATAGACATGTCCCTGTTAAAGGCTCAAGAACTCCCGAGCTCTCTCTTCCCTTAGTGTCTATGGGTAAAAGTTCTTGAAGAACTTGTTCTCAATGTATTTACATGCCAGTACTTAATTATTGCGAGCCTGAACCTACACATCCCACTAGAGCTTCATCAGTCCTCACAGCATGTACATCTCCAGCTTGACCCTCCACCCTGGAGGCATCTCGAGCTGCTTGAAGATCATCTGCATTCTCTCTATCCAGTTCTCAGCTACCTATGGACCACCCTCCACTTGAAAAAGTGGTGGGTGCTGCGACTAGAACTCCCGCGTTAGATATGCCATAGATGGATCTATACCCAGCACACCTCTATCGATCCCCTGCAAGACACGTACCAGGCTAGCTTTGAGCTGATCATTGAGCCATGGTCTAAATGCTACCAAACCTGGCTGTTGTCCTGCCTGCACTAGATCCTAGACCTATTCCTGTCCCCGAGCCTGTACCAGTGGTTCATGATCTGCCTACACTGGATCCTGAATCTGATGCTACTTCTGCAACACTATACTATCTCCCACCTTCCGCTCCATCTGATTCATCTAAAAGAACCCACTAAATACCATAAATGGTCATACAACCCATATATATATATATATAACAATATATTCATGCAGTTTGGAAAAGCAGTACAAGGCATCACATAGCTACTACCCTTACTCTCCCTCACTATAACCCATGACCACAACATCCCAACCTCATGACCTCCTTACCCTCCCTCAATAGATCCAAGTTTCAAAAGTACCATGGGCCAAGCCCATCCCGACAACCAATGTTTCCTCAAACCGATTACCAAGTCACCCAATCCTGATGATCAAAATCACCTCAATCATAGTACCTGCCTGCTCCTATAAGAGTCAGACCCAAATACCCTACAACATGCAATTCTACAAATATATAAAGCATGGAAAAACCCATTGCAATAAACAAACAATTCTATCAATAATTTCACCTATTCACATTTCAAAGCATACAAAGCATAGAAATTGATGTTATTCACATGGAATTATCAGTTCAAAAATCATACATGCAATTATGAATTTGAAATACCCTAAAAATGTTCCTATCAAGAGCCAAACAATCATTCCTTGCCATACCGGGCCAAGGTCCAATTCTCCCTTACTACACCGGGTCAAGGGTTACATATCAAAATCAATAACAACACACACCAAGTGAGCCACTGAGGTAGAAATCATATAAACTGTAATCTGAGAAAAAAGTAAACAACAATTCTCACCCATGGGAACTTGGT
Source organism: Viscum album (assembly GCA_963277665.1). Lineage (NCBI taxonomy): Eukaryota > Viridiplantae > Streptophyta > Magnoliopsida > Santalales > Viscaceae > Viscum > Viscum album. The sequence continues at coordinate 1,945,181,336 of OY728161.1, read as the reverse complement.
ACATCCCTCATACCTGGGGCTGCTGGTACCCAAGAACAAGCTAGAAACCCAGTTCCTACAATAACCTATCTTCAGTCTACCATATCCCAATTAGTAAAACCAGCAGAAATAAAAAGATAAGTCTCAGTCTCATTAGTATCTAGAAAAAATGCTACTAAATTCCTGTTAAGAACTCCTCTGATACCACTTTGTAACAAATCGGACCTGAACAGCCACCCGAACAGTGTTAAATGAGTCAGGTGTTACTACCTTAGGCGCACCTCCCCGAACACCAAAGGTTGTGGACTGGCAGTGAGGGTCTGAATAGGTATAGTGGGGAGGCTATACCCTCTTAGAGAATAATAATGGTACTGGTCCAAGTGATAATATATAACATGCAGTAGAGATAAATGAATCAACAGACTCGAACCAGAACCGCAGAGCGGAAGCATATCCAATATCAATAAACAACAGAAGCAATATATAAACAAGTGTAGTGGAAATTAAATAGAACAACATGCTGAAAAACACTTTCAACTACTGAAAAAAACAAGCATGCATCCATAGCAAGTCAATACATAAAAGGGTGCCAATGGCTAACCAATAATAGCTACCATAAACAAGGAAAGCATGCTGATATTGGAAAGAAATAAAAACAAAGTAAACTCTAGATAGGAAAGACCTTGAGGTCCATACCATCTCCATGAAATAGCTAAAACAACCCAACTCCTGAAGCTGATCTCTTTCTTGTACACAAATCCATAAAGTCTACACGCGCCCCGAAGGGCCCGTGCAGGGTGTGAGATGAATCTCAGTAGGGTACCAACCAACGGTGCGTACCTAATATAAGTGTTTAAGTAGGAATGAAGTTATAAGGAAAATAGTAAATAGTACGATGGACAAATAAATATAAAATCCACTAGTGCTTAGCAGCCTCCATGAAGTGTCACCTGCTTCAGCCAATATCAGAATCTCTGTCATGTAACCCGGCACCATGTGACACCTGACACCTCGTGTCTCAAGTACTGATTTCCCAAAGGAACTCCCAAATAGTAGTAACCCATAGGAACAATGATTTCTGTCCTCAAATAAGTAATAAGAGGGAAAATGATGTCTACCATCAAATAAAGTAACTGGAGGGACAACGATGTCTGCCCTCAAATCACGGTGAGCCTCTTACCCCAACCCGATAGCCTCAATGCTATCCTATGAAGGCTCCTCACCTTCTACGTGGCTTCCTATGACAAGCACCCCTAAACAAATAGTACTTAAACCACATTTATCAGGGGTCTCCACCCACATGAGTGGTTAAAACCAACTCATATCGGAGTCTCTCTGTGTGCACACTACTCAAAGTTCCGGGTGAGTGGTAATCACCAAAATAGTACCCAAACCACAACGTATTTGACACCTCGTGTCCCTATTAGCGTGTCTCTCATGTCCGATGGCCTTTCCATATAAGTAACCTGGACCATGCCCAACCTGATAGTCACACTACCTCAAGCCGACGTCTATGACACCCAATCCCGTGGTCAGAACCACCCAATGTAATCCGGGCTAAGCCCAACCTGTGATCAACATCACTCAAGAATATCTAGGCCACGCCCAACACAACCAAAAGGTCCCAGTATATACAATATAACACATCATATATATATATATATATATATAATAAAAAGAAATATTTAAAACATGCAACCAAACTAAACAGTTGAATTGCGCTAGCCAGGTGTTGTCCCATACAGGCACTGAGGTATTGAAAGCCTCTAAAGAGTCATATCAAGGATTAATAAACCAAACTCAATAGTTTAAATGATATAGTTCAATTATAACGATTTTGGCACCCCATCCAAAATTCCCCGATGAGTAACGGACCCTTGCCCAACCCCACTCAACCAAAATAGGTAAAGGTCTTACCCAAAGGCATCCCACAGTAAAGAAAGTATGAAATGGTATTTATCAAAATAACCAAATATGTGCCAATGTCCGCACCACCCAAAGTTCTATAAAAACACTAAATAATGTATTCACCACCTACCTGAGACTCGTAGACGTAGGAACGCACGATATCAAGCTCTAATTCAAAGCCGATCTTCGTAGATCTACGTTTCCTTCAAATCCCAGCAACTTCACTCAGATGGAATATATGGTGTGAGAGGCAGGGAAACTAAAGTGAAATAGGGTGCATGGGTTTAGCCTTTCTAATTTGATCCCGTAGCCACCGACATATTGAATAATGAACTTCTTATGAAGAATCTAGGTCAAGGTATGTAGTTAGGGATTTCGGAAGGGGACTATTCCAAAGTTGGGGAAGAATAAGATGTTTTATAAAATAAGACGCAACATTATTTCATTTAAGTGAATAAAAATAAAAATAAACGGAGTGTATAAAGGGCTATAGGCCATGTAGTAGCCTTGTCCATACTTCTACTTAAGATGAGGTAGCCACATGGCTTGGACACGCCACACGGGTCGACACATGGCTAGAACTCATCCGGTATGCAGAAAGAAGAATACATGGTGTGTCAAGAAACACTATACACCGTTTAGTAGGAAATTCTTACACAGTTATCACACAACATGTACATGGCCAGCCCACGGATAGTACATGCCTAACCCACACACGACGAGTACACATGGTACATGACATGTTCTTGCTAAAAACTTTATACCCAACCAAAAGGCCTACACCCAATGCTTGACCTTCAGAAATGGTCAAAAGTACACGACGTGTAATCTAGAAATTTCCAGAACTTCCAGATGTTACCAGTTTTCTCAGAAACTAGTCAAAAATTAAAATAGGGTTAGGATTTTGACCCAATCTAAAAACCTAGGTTCTTACATTATGAGTAGGATTATGAACTGAAACTTCTTACTTTGAGTTGGGAAATTGTAGGTAGAGGTTGAAGAAGCTAGGGGAAGGGGAATATGTATTCATGGTTTGAACCAATATCTTATCCACATCCCCCAAAGGTCATTTATGTTTTTGAGATTCATGGAATACCCCTTCAATGAGAAAAAGAGAACATGGAAACAACCCAACCTTCACAAAGAGTCTTCTAGATCCAATCATTATAAAGGATCAATTTTCATGGGTGAAATAGTATATTCATCCTAAATGGGTAGTAAGGTAGAAATAGTCTAATACAATAGTAAATATTCCTTCAATATATATCCAAACACTCGAATCATCTATCTTAGGCACGTCATTCCCTACAGTGCTTAAAAGGGAGAAGATCCCAACAGGAAAACATAGGAATTAGACTCAAAAATATGATATCCTAAAGTAGTTGGTTGTGGTTCTAGTTAAAATTTTGATTCTAGATGCTCTCAATATGTTAAAGGATCTATTAGAAGCACTTTTAGATGCATTGTTGATCCCTTGAGAGTTTGAAGTTGGAGTTACTACTACCTAGGTATACCATGCTGAGGTTGACCCTTCAGAATGTCATATAGTTATCTCTTTCATAGAATAAGATAGAGATGATGTTATATAAGGACAAATTAGGCTCTTGTACATTTTTAAAAGATTATATAACATTTATATCCATCAATATTTCATTGAAAATGGATTAGGTTTTAACCTCATGTCCATCAGAACACTCCGTCGATTGGGATACCTTGAAGTTGATTTATCCCCTTCTTCTCTAATGCTTCAAGGGCATTATAAAAGTGAAAAATCCCATTGGTCATATTAATCTAAAATCTTTCTTTGGAGATCTAGTTTCTAACTCTGATTTATTGGTTTTCTATAAAGAGATAGCTTTCAATGTTCTACTAGAAAGGCCTTGGATGCACCGGAATATGATGATCCCCTCATCATATCATCAATTCCTCAAATACTATAGAAATGGGTAGATTGGGATGTTACATAGTGATAAATATTTATTTTAATCTTGTGATCACAATATATTGATGCATGATTATACTAAAGAGAGTGGAAACAACCCATAAATAATAGTTTTGATCATGTTACCACCCAAAATGGTTTGGAAATGACCCTGGTTCACCCATTCAAAGACCTTAGTGATGAATACGTGCTTCCCATTAGTCGGGTAAAATATATAATCTTAGATTCAATGATATACTCACCAATATTCATGATATTGGACATGTTAGTTGAATGAAAGGGAACTAAATGAGTATTTGATTTCCCCATTGGTGGAGATACCTCAAATGAAAATTCCCCAACTTCATCCCTATAACTTTAGCAGGCCACCACTTCATCAGTAAAATATGAGGTGGTCATTATATCACCATGGGAAGAGGAATCTAAAAACATTAAACTCCCCCACCTCAATTATTCCCCTTTATCTTCCATCCATCTTGACATGGACATAGAGGAATAGGAGGATGAAGAGAAAGGGAAATAATAGGAAGAAGTATACCTTATAGATTCTCCTCTAGCATTCGAGGAAGGAGTTTCCACCTCTATCAATGAACTCTGATAGATAAATCTGGGTACAAAGGTAGATATTTGACCAATGTTGATCAGTGAAACTCTACCACTCAACAAGAAATAAATTTAAACCTATTTTCTAAAGTATTACCAAAACAAGTTTACCCATAATTAAAAATAAATTATAGGAATTTATCCTAATGTGTATACCCATCATTTAGAATTTCCATGATATCACCATAGTTACAGGAAAGTAGACATAATGATACACCCTAATCATTCCACAAGTTTGTAGATGAAGTTGAAAAGTTCATTAAAGAAAACATAATTCAGGAAGTATAGTACCCAAAACGGGTCTCCAACATTGTCTCTTTCAAGAAAAATAATGGGAAGATCAGGGTTTGCATTAATTTTAGAGACCTCAATCGAAACTGTCCAAAATATGAATTCTCGATTCTGATTATATAAATTTTGATCAATTAAACGACTTGATATCAAGACCTATATTTAATGTAAGTATATTTTGGATAAACCCAAATCCAAATGGTCCTATAAGATGAAGAATACACTACCTTCAGGGTCCCTAGGGAATATTATGTTATTCAGTGATTCCCTTTGGTTTAAATAATGTTGGCACTACATATCAATGTTCCATGCATCGCATCTTAAAATAATTCTTGAAAAAATTATTAAAGTGTTATGTTAATGATTTAGTGATAAAATCATGAAAACATTTTTATCACCTTAACAATTTTGAAATAATTTTCGATAAACTATGACAAAACAGTTTGAAAATAAACCCCCTGAAATGTATTTTCAATGTTACCTAAGGAAAATTTCTCACCTTCTTAGTTAGACATTATGGAATCAAAGTCAAAACTAATAAAACTAATAAATTATTAGGTATATCACCCCCTAAAAACATAAAAAATATGATAGGACTATAGATAAACCTTTCCTATATCCAACCCTTCATAGAAAACCTCACAAGAATTAAGGCACTATCTTCCACACCATGAGATCCATTTGATCTCTAGAAATGACCTGCTGAAATATATTCTCAATCATCCCATGTTGAATGGTTATTTGGAATTATGGTTGGTTATTCTATAATAGTTTAACATCTAGTTCATACCATAGAATGTAATGAAAGGGAAGACCATATCAAATTTTCTGATAGAATATCCCTTCGTGGAAGAAGTGTCGTTAAGTTATAAACTTCCAGATAAGAAGATATTATCTATTCAACAATCTACACAAAATTGGGAAATATAATTTGATAGTGTATCCAAAATCCCAATTGAAAAAATGATAGAAGACCCCAAGATCAACAAAGTCAGGTTGGGAGTCATTCTCATTTCTCCAAAAAAATGCAGTTCTACCCTACTCATTCCTACTATCAGATGGCTACACTAACAATGAATTTGACTACCAAAACATCATTATAGGATTTGAATTGGATTTTAAAATACTAGTGAATCAATTGAGAATTAATGGTGAATCTAAGTTTGTGATTAAGTATATCAACAATGATTATTCCATCAGAAAAGAAGTGCTGATCCACCTACTTAATTATGTTCGAGGGTTGATGGAAGAATTACCCTTAGAACCAACACTAACTAAAATCCTTCATTCAAAAAAATAATAGGTAGACACATTGTAAAATTAAGATACAACTTTGGAAGATCTAGATAGAGATTATATAGTCATCAACATTGCAAATCATAGAATGGTTTCACCATTTTTTTAGAGAATCATGGAAGAGATCAATGACTTCAATTCTACCCTTGAACTAGATAATTATATAAATGGTTGGATGAAAAACATCCCAAAATACCTTCAAAATGGGACCCTTCCATTAAAAAAATATGAAAAATAACATATCTAACAATGGGATATTAATTTCACTCTCTCTGATAGCCCAAGTCATCAGAAGGTTCTTTATAAGTGAAGCTTTACTGGAGTTCTCCTTAGATACATTCATAGAGTGGAGACAACTACCATTATGAAGTAAGTTCATTCTGGTGTTTGTGGTTCCCACCAGTCAATAACCAAAATTTCTCACTAAATTAGGAGTATTGGTTATTTCTAGACTTTGATGACACAGGGTTGCACACATTTCATCAAAAAGTGTCATTTTTACCAAGTACATGACAACTTCATCCATCAACCCCTAGATTTTATACACACAACTAAATAATCTTGGCCATTCACCATATGGGGAATGAATATTTTATGTCCATACCCTCCAGTTATGAAAAAATAGTTCAAATACATTCTTATTGCTACTAACTTCTTAACCAAATGGGTGGAGGTGATACCTCTTAAGGAATTCAGGACCAAGACTATCATCAATTTTTTAAATTTAAACATCATCATCATATTTGGTGTTCCTCACACAATACTAATGGAAAATGACATCAACTTCTACTCTTCCAAATTGAAGAGGTTGTACCAAGAATATTTCATTGAGTCTAACCAATCATCTCACTATCACGCAACGAAAAATGGATAGGTAGAGGATTTCAACAAAACCCCATAGAAGATAATCCATAAAATGGCGGAAAAGGACAAGAAATCATGGCCTAACTATAACACCCCAAGATTCCATGGTACATTTCCCTTTGAATAATGCAATAGCCTGCATTGTACGCAACTTCGAAATTCTAACACACCGCGGCCAATCAAACTAGCCATTATGAATAGTAATACCCACTTTTTGAAATTTTATAAATTTTATCTTTCAAAATGGACTTAATTTTTGGATTTTGAAAATCAAAATTATCTTAGGGTGATTTTTTGGAATTTTTATGAAAACTTTCAATTTTTGATGAATAGTGAAAAACACTGTGTTATTGGTTAAAACCAACTTTTTATTTAAATAATTGTTTATTTTATTTAAATTTATTTTAAGTCAAAATAGATACATAATACCCATATAAGTTCAATTTAATTCATTGGAGTAAATATATAATATGTTTATATATATAAAAATTTTATTTAACTTTTTACCGTCTTTTACCCACCTTCTAGGAGCATTTGCAAATTTGCATAAATCTTAATTTTACCGCTTCTGTGAGTTGAATTTCAAAAATCCTAGAGATAAAATTAATATAATTAAGTAAAATTTGGTTTAATAAGATGAAAATATATTTTTTGAATTGTAACTTTTGACTTTTATTTACCACGGTTAAAAGTAAATAGGGAAATTAAGGGTAAAAATGATATCATAATTACCCTAAAACATGTCATAATTCTATTGGATAAGTATAATTCAACAAAAAACAACCTTAGGAATAAAATATGACCCTATTTGGTCCACTTGGATTAGATTAGGAAATTTATTATTATTTTATTTAAAGAAGAGTTAAAAGAGTTAAATTCAATGTTTAATAACTAAAATTTTTTTAATATAGGGTTACACACAATATAAATTCGACTATAAATATTAATTAGAAAGATAAATATATTTCCTACATAATGGTATTTTATTTTTAATTTTTAGACATTAAATAATTTAATTTATTTTTGACACAATGATGATGTAGTGATTACCTTATTAAAGAAATATTAGAATAATTAATATTATAAATATCCTAATAAATTTAATTTAGGACATTTGATTAATTAAAATAATTTAATAGGTTAATATGACATGTTAGGGTTTATTAAATAATTTTTTTTCTAAGTAATCATGCATTTATGATTTTCACAAAAAATCAAATACTAAATAGTGTCAAAATTGACATAATTGAGTTTTTAAAACAAATACTATATTATTAATGGATATAATATTCCTAAAAATCTAAGGTTAGGCCAAAGGACATAGATAAGTTTATATATATTAATAATGAACCACTTTGGGATCACTTGTAATTTTATAGTAAGTTTATTAACCATATAATATAAAACTACAAAGAGACATGGAAAATGGCATACTATTTAACTAAGAGTTAAATATAAAAGACAAGGTTAATATGGGGACTTAACTTGTCTACAACTTATTGTTTGAGAGGTTTTCTACCCATACCCACCTTATATTCTAAATAAATCATTTTTTAGCCATTATAAACCAAAAATTATTTTATTATAAAATAATATTTCAAGCTTTTCCTAAAGTGACCCTCACCTCTCTTATAAAAGGGCACTTCCCCTTCTATTAATTTCACACCTCCAAATACTTTTGGATCAGCCAAAACCTGACCAAATTTCCTCAAAAATTTACTCTATTAATCCTAGATGACTTTCTTTGGTCAGAAATCCAACCAAGGAGCTCTTTTGATCAAATCAAAAGGAAGAACCCGAAGAAGAGCTAAATATTTCCTCAACTCTTTCAAGTTCTTTTCTTCTTCCACTTACTCTTTATTTGTTGTTTCCATTATAAAATAACAACTCCAGTATCTTCTATATAATTTTATGTTATTATAAAAATGGTACAACCATATTCATTATTCAATCCATCATATGAATGAAAAAGTCACCATACGTGTGTACGTACGGCTTACCATCTCCACGTCGTGGTGTAGTTTGTTATTTAAACACTTCATTATTTGGATGGGTATAATAATGATGTATAATTGATGTAAATAATAAATATAACATGTTAATTATTCTTTATATATAATATTACACTCAATTATATATTATTTCACCTTCAATTGAATGATATTGTCGCTCGTGCGTACGTACAGATTACTGTCTCCACGAACACGATGAGACTCATTCCCATTGTAATAATTCAAGAATAATTTTAATTTGATGATTAAAAATAATGTTTAAGAACTTAATATCATTCTGGATATTAATAAAATACAACCTATCCATAACAAACACGACTTATGTAACAAAACATATAAAGGAAAACGAATCAGTTAACACATGAAACAACGATAATACTAAAATATTATTAACAAAGTAATATTAGATGATCATATATGATATAATATTTACTTATATGGTTCTTTTATATTTTAATAACAATGATTTAACTATTATACAGGAGGTTAACATACCCTCTACCAAGAAATGTACAAGTTAAGGGTTAATTTCACAATCTCTTTATTATCCAAGGTTGTTTTTAGGTAAGTATCTACTCAGACCTCTTTATCATCCACATCCATGTTTTCTTAAAAATGTAATTAAAAACATTTTTACTATTTACTATACTACGGGTTAAATTAATTTATATCCTTATTTTACCATATATGTTTTGAAAATGATCTTTCCGTCATTTTCTAAACAAGGTACTTTATGACCTTTTCGACAAAATTAAGGTAATAATGTATTTTTTTAACTTATACGGAAGGTGTGGATATTTTCTACTGTTATATCATTGTTAAATCTTCCCATATAATATTACAAGAATATTATCAAAATAAAATTTATCTTTTATAATTATATTACTTTTAAATGATTTCAAAATAGAAAGAGATATTTATCTAAAAAAGTTTTGATTTCATCTATGTCAACATCCTTTGATGGATTTTAAGCTTGTTTGAAGTTGATTTATTATGATACAAAAATTCCATACTATATTGAAGGTTATGTGATATGTTTGACTATGGATGTGTTATTTTTACACCATTCATGGTTTATGGATAAAGTATTGATATTTCTTATGGTAGTTTTAATAATAATGTTTATGTTATGTTTAAAACTTTTCATATGAGGAATGCATTGGATTTAGTAAGTGATGGGTAGAGCCCGCTACAGCTCCTCGATACATCAGTAGGTCTCATGAGACAAAATAGTGTCTTGGAATAAGGAATTGAAAAAATCTTATTTGTAGTCTTGGCATAAGGCCTTGACTATGTGGTTATGAAGTCTGGCATTATGCATTCCATCATTATGAAAGTGGATATTGATATTTCATGTGATTATTTGACTAGTAGAATATACATGTGAATAATTAAATAGAATTATTTGATTTTATCTTTTCCATATCATGTTGAAGTTTAAGTTTAAAAGGCTTTTTTTAGTCTTATACATTGCCTTAAATGTTTATGCTTATTTATGAAAGTTTCTGCTATATTGTCATCCTTACTGAGCATCTGATCTCACCCCTTTCTATGTTTTATTTTTACAAAAATGTGAAGAAGTATTTTATGGTTTACCTGTAGGGATAGGATAAGGATATAAGTGTTTTCAAAAGGGGAAATTGTTTTTTAATGTTTTTATTTCATGATGTAATGTAAAACTTATGAATGTATCTAGTACTTCCAAGGCTACTAAACTGATCAGTCTTTCGGGACATGATTATTTGTGTCATGACAATGTTATGTAATAATGTACCGACTCTGGGTAACTGAGGTTAGGGTGTTACAGTTGGTATCATAGGAAGTTTAGTAAAAACCTTGTAAGCCAGATTTAGAAAAACTATGATCAGAGAACATTACCCTAAGATTGAATTTGAAGTTTAGTATAGAATAACTTCCTAGAATTTTGGAATTGTCGAGATTTTGTGAGTTTTCCAAGAAATAGATCCTTGTATGGATACGAGCAGGTATATGTGGCTCTATTACAGATGTACCTAGGGGTAAAACCCTAAAACACAGCTTTGAGCTAGACTCAAACGGGAACTGGTGCATGACAACGTACCTTACTGCACTCTTGGTTACGACACTCCTGTGGGATATGTTTAGGATAATTTTAAATTTCTTTAAAAAAAATTATGAAAGGTTTATGTGTATATACCTCATCAAAGAAGACATTTTTATTATTATGGATTATATCCATAAACTGTTTAATTTATGTTAATTGTTTTACAAGTTTGGAATTATGTATTGCAGTTCATAAACTAATCTAGTGTATGCCATTGTTTATAAATGGTGCATAGTAGAAGGAATGGAAGCCATATAAACCCACGTAATTCATATAGGGATTGGCCTCCTACTCAAGATAATTATAGTGGAGATGGTGAAGCAACTGGTGCTAATCAACTTATCACCATACCGAGACAAATCACTCAGGTTATGAATAATAACCTTACCTGTATGAAGCATGCACCCTGATCCAAAATGAAGAGGATCAATGTTAGATCACTTCATGAGGAAACAAACACCAAAATTCAATGGGAGTACAAATCCATTTGTAGATGAGAAATGGATAAATTTCTTAGAGAAAATATTTCATGCTTTGGGGAGTAGCGGAAGGGAAAAAATTGTCATGACAGTTTATCATCTCACAAGAGATACAGATCAATGGTGATCATTAATCCAAAACAAAAATGAAGATGAAGAAGTATCAAACATGGAATGGAGGGAGTTTAAAGATATTTTATTAGAAAAATACTTTCCTCATGACCATCGAGCGGATATGGAAAGACAATTTCTGAGTCTGAGGCAAAAGGAGGATGAGAATGTCAGAAAGTATGAGGCTAACTTTACAAGGTTAGAAAGGCATGCGACAGATTATATACGTAACCCAAGGAGTAAGATTGATTGACTATTTTATAGGTTAAAACCATTTATCCATAGAACATTAATTTCACAATCCTTATCATCATACAAAGATATTGTCTCATTACCTATCAAGACAAAAAAGGAATTCTCTAAGTCTTACGAATTTAAAGAAAAGTAAGAGAAAAAGAGATCTTTTGTACACTCTATAAATTTAAATAAGGGGGAGAAGGGAAAAGTTGAATATCCATCCTATGGTAAATGTGGGAAGAAACACCCTAGAACTTTCCTGAAGGGAATGGGAGTCTGTTACAAGTGTGGGGAAAAAGGCCACCAAGCTTGTGATTGCAAGGGGAAGAAATATGTTGTCAATTTTGAATGCTAAAATGGTAGAGAAAAGGGGCATTATTCAAATTATTGTCCTAATAACCAAGGGAACTTACCTCAGGAAAGTCCAAGGGAGCAAGGCTAAGCTTATGCGATCACTACTACTGAGGTTGAAGCTCCAAAAGACGTGGTGGCAGGTAATTTAATGGTTTCCTAAAGTTTATCCAATGATTTATTTGATTATGGATCATCACATTGTTTCATATCTTCCCAATTTGATAAGAAAATTATATATTTTCAATTTGACTTAACAAGAGAGTTTTCAGTCAAAACACCTAAGGGAAGCATCATTGCAACAAAGTTTTGTGAATTAATCCCCATTAGGGCATAGAAATGTTCTTTATCTATTGATCTCATCATCATACCCATCATTGGATTTGATATAATACTCAGTATAGATTGGATTTCAGACCATGATGCGAAAATTTATTATAAGAAGAAGGAGGTTATAATTTTCGATGATGATAAAGAGTACCTTATCTTTAGAGCAGAAATTTCACCACCTGATTCTTATCTAGATCCACACCCAGTAGCTCTACTAAATTCAATTATTGGGGAGGAAAAGAATGAAATAAATATGGGTGAGGAAAATAATGTTCAAATATAGGACACACCTATTGTGCAAGAATATGTTGACATGTTTCTATAATATTTACCTAGACATCCTCTAGAACGAGAAATTGAGTTTTCCATCGATTTAATTTATGGTTCAAGGACCATATCGAAGACCCCTTATAGAATGGACACTGTGGAATTAGTGGAACTAAATAAACAACTAGAGGAATTGAGTAATAAGGGATTTATTCTCCCTAGTGTTTCTCCATGGAGAGCCTCTGTCCTTTTTGTTAAGAAGAAAGACAGATCTATGAGGTAGTGCATTGACTACAGGGAGATCAATGCTATATCAATAAAGAACAAGTATCCCCTACCTCACATTGATGATTTATTCAACAAAATTCATGGAGCTCAATATTTTTCAAAGATTGACCTTTGATCTGGATATCATCAATTGTGTGTGAAGAAGGAAGACATTCCGAAAACAGCATTTCGAACCAGGTACGGGCATTACGAGTTTATAATAATGCCTTTTGGATTGACCAATTCACCCTCTATCTTCATGGATATAATGAATAGAGTTTTCAAGGAATATCTTGATGAATGTTTAGTTGTATTTATTGATGATATCTTGGTATACTCTAAAAGCTATGGAGATCATGAAAATAACTTGCGTATTATTCTAAAGACTCTTAGAAGAAATGAATTATATGGGAAGTTTAGAAAGTGTGAATTCTGGCTTCATGAGATTTCTTTTCTTGGCCATATTGTCTCTAAGGGTGGAATATCTATTGATTCTTAAAAGACCAAGGAAATCTAATAATGTCCAGCACTGACGAGTATAACTGAGGTACATAGTTATATAGGTTTAGTAGGTTATTATCGATGTTTCTTCTAGAATTTTTCCCAGTTGGATAACCCATTAACCAAGCTCACACGTAAATGGGTTAAATTTGTTTGAAAAAAATAGTGTAAAGAATGTTTTGAAGAACTAAAGAGATGATTAGTAAATGCTTCTATCTTGACTCTACCATCAGAGAATGATGGGTTTGTTATTTATAGTGATGCTTCAAAGAAAGGACTTGGTTGTATCCTTATGCAGAATGATAGAGTTATTTCCTATGAATCACGACAACTAAAAATTCATGAACAAAACTATCCCACTCACGATATTTAGTTAGCAGTTGTAATCTTTTCTCTGAAAATATGGAGACACTATCTCTATGGTGAAAAATGTGTGATTTATACTGATCACAAGAGTTTGAAGTGTATTTTCTCAAAAAAGAACTAAATATGAGGCAAAGGTGATGACTTGAACTACTCAAGGATTATGATTTCACTATACACTACCACCCGGGAAAGGAAAATAAGGTGGCAGATGCTTTGAGAAGAAAGGATCATGTAGTTTTGAACAAGATGAGAGTTGAAAAGGATCCGATATACATGGATCTAGTAAATATGGATATGGGAATAACCATGGAAGGTGAAACATCAATACTTTTTCAAATGGTTTCCAAACTATCTTTACTAGAAAGGATAAAGAGTTCTCAGACTAATGATGAGGAGTTTAAAAAAAAATATTAAAGCTGTGAATGATGGGAGATTGAGTGACTTCATATATGAATATGGGATTTTGAAATTTGGGCAGAGACTTTGTGTTCCAGAAATACCGGATCTAAAAAGGGAATTTTTGGATGATTCTCATAGCTCCAATTTCTCTATACACCTTAGTAGCACTAAGATGTATAGAGATTTGAAGGAAAAGTTTTGGTGGGACAAAATGAAGAGGGAGATTACTGATTTTGTGTCAAGATGTATGGTTTGTGAACAAGTGAAATCTAGAAGGCAACAGCTTTGAGGAGTCATGCAACCTCTTCCTATATCTGAGTGGAAATTGGATAATATTATGATGGACTTTGTCATGGGGCTACCAAAGACTCCTAGAAGGAATGATGCAATATAGGTCACTATTTATCTTCTTACCATGTCAGCACATTTTCTTTCTATAAGAGAAGATTTAACACTTGAACGTATGACAAGACTATATATTAATGAAGTTGTAAGACTTCATGGAGTACCCCTATTTATTTTTTCTGATCCTGATCCTTATTTTACATCAATATTCTGGAAAAGTCTTCAGAAAGCCTTAGACACTGAACTTAGTTTGAGCACTACCTACCACCCTCAAACCGATGGACAATCAGAACAGACTATTCAAACCTTAGAATACATGTTTAGATCCTTCTCACTTGACTTTAAAGGTACGTGGGATCAATATTTACCTCTATTAGAATTTTCCTATAACAATAGATTTCATTCAAGTATTTAGATGGCACCATATGAAGCGTTATATGGCAAGATATGTCGCACACCAACTTGTTGGGATGATGTTGGTGAAAGAAAACTCATAGGCCCATAACTTGTTGAGGAAACAATGGAAAAGGTGAAGGTTATCCAAACCCACATCAAAGTATCCCAATGTAGAAAAAAGAGTTATGTCGATAACCGAAGGAAGGATTTGTAATTTCAAGTACCAGACCACATTTTCGTGAAGGTATCTCCATGGGAGGGTGTTATACGTTTCGGAAAGAAGTGTAAATTGAGTCCCAGGTGCATCGGACCTTTCAAAATTCTAGAACAAATTGGATTTGTAGCTTATTGTTTGGAAATTCCTCCAAGTCTCTCCAAAGTTCATGATGTATTCCATGTATCACTGTTAATAAAATACATGTACGACCCAACGCTTGTACTCACCTATGAGGAAAATGAACAGGAACCTAATCTGTCTTATTGTGAAGACACTGTCAAAATTCTTGATACCATAGAACAAGTGTTGAGAAACTGGATGACTTGTCTGGTGAAAGTTCTATGGAGAAACCATAAGATGGAAGAGGCAACATGGGAACCCGAGGAACTTATGATGAAGAACCACCCAAAACTTTTTATGTAGTAATATTCAAGAAATTTTGAGGTAGGAATTATTTTAAGGAGGGGAGAATGTAACACCCCAAGCTTCCATGATACGTTTCCCATTGAATAATGCAATAGCTTGCATAGTACGCAACTTCGAGATTCTAACACACCGCGACCAATCAAACTAGTCGTTATGAATAATAATACCCACTTTTTAAAATTTTATAAATTTTATCTTTCAAAATGGACTTCATTTTTAGATTCATATTATAGAAATTATCTTAGGGTGAATTTTTGGTATTTTTCTGAAAACTTTCAATTTTTGATGAATAGTAAAAAACACTGCATTATTGGTCAAAACAAACTTTTTATTTAAAAATTATTTATTTTATTTAAATTTATTTTATATAAAAATAGATACATAATACCTATATAAGTTCAATTTAATTCATTGGAGTCAATTTATAATAAGTTTAGATATATAAAAAATTTATTTAACTTTTTATCGTCTTTTACCCACCTCCTAGGAGTATTTGCCAATTTGCATAAAACTTAATTTTACCACTTCTGTGAGTTGAATTTCAAAAATCCGAGAGACATGATTAATATCGGTAAGTAAAATTTGGTTCAATAAGATGAAAATAATTTTTAGTGAATAGTAACTTTTTACTTTTATTTACCATGGTTAAAAGTAAATAGGGTAATTAAGGGTAAAAATGATATCATAATTACCCTAACACATGTCCTAATTCTATTAGATAAGTATAATTCGACCAAAAACAACCTTAGGTATAAAATATGATCCTTTTTGGTCCACTTGGATTAGATTAGGACATTTATTATTATTTTATTTTAAGAAGAGTTAAAAGAGTTAAATTCAAATTTTAATGTCTAAAACATTTTTAATATAGGGTTACAAACAATATAAATTAGACTATAGATATTAATTATAAATATAAAATAATTTACTACATAATGGTATTTTATTTATAATTTTTAGACATTAAATAATTTAATTTATTTATGACACAATGATGTAGTAATTACCATATTAAAGAAAAATTAAAATAATTGATATTATAAATATCCAAATAAATGCAATTTGATACTTTTGATAAATTAAACTAATTTTATAGGTTAATATGACATGTTAGGGTTGATAAAATAATTTTTTTAATTAATCATGCTGTTATGATTTTAACAAAAATAAAATACTAAATAGTGTCAAAATTGACATAATTGAGTTTAAAAAAAAATACTATATTATTAATGGATATAATATTCCTAAAAATCTAAGGGTTAGACAAAGGACTTATATAAGGTTTTATAAATTAATAATGAACCACTTGGGGTTCTCTTGGATGTTTATAGTAAGTTTATTAACCATATAATATAAAAATACAAAGAGCCATGGTAAATGACAAACTATTTAACTAAGAGTTAAATATAAAAGATAAGGTTAATATGGTGACCTAAAACTTTGTAAAACCTATTTTTTGAGAGGTTTTTGACCCATACCCACCTTAGATTCTAAATAAATTATTTTGATTCCATTAGAAACCGAAAATGATTTTATTATAAAATAATATTTCACGCTTTTCCTAAAGTGACCCTCACCTCTCTTAAAAAAGGGAACTTCCCCGTCTCTTAATTTCACACCTCCAAAGCCTTTTGGATTGATCAAACCCTACCCCAATATCCTCAAAACTTTCCTATATTAATCATATAGGAATTCCTTTGGTCAGAAAGCAAACCTAAGGAGCCCTTTTGATCAAATCAAAAGGAAGAACCCGAAGAAGAGGTAAATATTTCATCACCACATTCAAGTTCTTTTCTTCTTCCACTTACTCTTTCTTTGTTGTTTCCATTCTAAAATAATAACTCCAGTATATTCTTTATACTTATTATAAAAATGGTACAACCATATTCATTATTCTATCCATCATATTAATGACAAAGTCACCATACGTGCATACGTACGGCTTATCGTTCCACGTCGTGGTGTAGTTTGTTATTTAAACACTTCATTAATTGGATGAGTATAATAATTATGTATAATTGATCTGAATAATAAATATAACATGTTAATTATTCTTTATATATGATATAACATTCAATTATATACGATTTTACCTTCAATTTAATGATATTATTGCTCGTGCGTACGTACGGATTACCGTCTCCACCAACGCGATGAGATGCATTCCCCATCGTAATCATTTAAGAATAATTTTTTTGATGATTAAAAATAATGTTTAATAACTTAATATAATTCTGGATATTAATCAAATACATCATATCCATAACAAACATGACTTATGTAAAAAAAATATAAAGGAAAACAAATCAATTAACACCCGAAACGACGATAATACTAGAATATTATTAACAAAGTAATATTAGAAGATCATATATGATATCATATTTACTTATATGGATCTTGTAAAATTTAATAACAATGATTTAACTATTATACAAAAGGTTAACGTACTCTTGACCAAGGAAAAGTACAAGGTAAGGGTTAATTTCACAATCTCTTTATTATCCGAGTTTGTTTTTATGTAATTATCTATTGGGACTTCTTTATCTTCCACATCCATATTTTCTTAAAAATGTAATTCAAAACATTTTTAAAATTTTCTATAATATGGGTTAAAGTCATTTATACCCATATTTTACCATATATGTTTTGAAAGGAATCTTTCTATCATTTTCCATACAAGGTACTTTATGACCTTTTTGACAAAATTAAGGTAAGAATGTCTTTTTTTTAACTTATACGGCGGGTGTGGCTATTTTATGCCATTATATCATCATCAAAGATTACCATACAAGATTATAAGAATATTTTAAAAATAAATTTTGTATTTTATAATTATATGAATTTTAAATAATTTCAAAATAGAAAGAGATATTTTTCTAAAAAAGTTTTTATTTAATCTATGTCAACATCCTTTGATGGATTTTAAGATTGTTTGAAGTTGATTTATTATGATAAAAAACTTCCATATTGTATTTAAGGTTATGTGATATGTTTTACTGTGGATGTGTTATTTTTACACCATTCATGGTTTATGGATAAATTATTTACATTTCGTATGATAGTTTTAATATGAATGTTTTTGTTATGTTTAAACCATTTCATATGAGGAATGAATTGGACTTAGTAAGTGAAGGGTGGAGCCCGCTACAGCTCCTCGATGCATCAGTAGGTCTCATGAGACAAACTAGTGTCTTGACACAAGGCATTGAAAAAATCTTATTTGTAGTCTTGACATAAGGCCTTGACTATGTGGTTATGAAGTCTGGCATTATGCATTCCATCATTATGAAAGTTGCCATTGATATTGAATGTGATTATTTGACTAGTAGAATATCCATGTGAATAAGTAAATGGAATTATTTTATTTTATCTTTTCCATATTATGCTGATGTTTAATTTTAAAAGGCTTTTTTTTAGTCTTATACATTGCCTTAAATTTTTATGCTTATTTATGAAAGTTTCTACTATATTGTTATCCTTAATGAGAATTTGATCTCACCTCTTTCTATGTTTTATTTTTCCCAGGAAGTGAAGAAGTATTTTATGGTTGACCTGAAGGGATAGGATAAGGATATAAGTGAGTTTAAAAGGGGAAAAAATGTTGTTGTTGTTTTTATTTCATGATGTAATTTAAAACTTATGAATGTAACTATTACTTCCAAGGATACTAAACTGATTGGTCTTTCAGGACATGATTCTTTGTATCTTGCCAATGTTATGTAATAATTCACTGACTCTAGGTAACTAGGGTCGGGGAATTACACTAATAAAATTCTACACTCCTTGTATCCCTATCGCACCACAACCCGTACTACTACACAAGTGACCCCATATTCATTTGTATATGGGATAGAAGTAGTTTTTTCCATAGAAGTCAAGTTTCCTTCACTTCATACTACCATTTATGATTAATTTTACATAGATGATAATTCCTAGAAGTATTTAAACTAATTGGCATGGATGGATGAGAAAAGACTACCCACCTTGCATCATTTATAGGTTCACTAAAACCAAATATTTCAATATTTTAACAAAAAGTCTCATCTTCACTCATTTCTACAAGGGGAATTTGTTTTGGTTCCTAGGACCTCTATGATACCTAGGAAAAAACATATGAAGCTTTAACAAAAGTGGGAGGAACTTTACATCATACATAAGGTCTATCCCAATGGAGAATACACATTAATCATGATAGATGTGAAACACACGATGCCCCTACCAATGCAAGGTTTATCAAGAAATACTTCTTGTGATTAACCCCATTATCCTAGTCTTAATAACTTAAACTGTAAGGAACTTTAGTTCTTGTCATAAGACCTTAAACTACAAGGCACCATGGCCCTATTTATAAGACCTTAAATTGCAAGACACCGTAGTCTTAGTCATAAGGCCTTAAACCGAAAGGAACCATAATCCTAGTCATAGGACCTTAAACTGAAAGGTACCATAGTCTTAGTAATAAGACCTTAAACAACAAGGAACCATGGTACAAGTCATAAGACCTTAAACTACAAGGAACTATGGTTTTATTTTTATAACCCAAAACTACAAGACAATATAGTCCTTTCTACATGACTATAAACTACATAGAGGTCCTTTTCCCTTGACAATAAAAGTCACAACTGACTCTCCATGGTCTCATGATGTTAAAATTCATGGAAAAATCCTCCTTGAACAACTTTAAACTATACAATTCCTTTGTCCCTCGCTAGAGAGGATACCTCCCCTATAGTGGTGATTATCCTAATACACTATGTTTTGTAACTACATATGGCTTAATTGCTATTTTAGCAGGACACGTACTGACTCCTATGCCACTTGCCTCTAGTCTATCCTCAAAATATCTAAACATTTTTCATTTTTCCCTCTCCTCATTGTAACCCCCCGAACCTAGTTACCCAGAGATGATGCATTATTATATAACATTGGCATGATCACAAAAGATCAAGTCTCAAAAGATTGATTAGTTTAGCAGCCTTGGAAATACTAGATACATTCATAAGTTTTAAATTACATTATAAAATGAAAAACTACAACAACATAGTCTCCATAGTCCACACTCATATCCCTTAGACTATCCCTGTAGGTTAGTCATAATATACTTCTTCGCATCCTGTGAAAAATAAAACATAGAAAGGGGTGAGCTCAGATGCTCAATAAGGATAACAATATAGTGAAAACTTTCATAAATAAGCATAAACATTTAAGGAAATGTAAGACTAAAACAAGAGACATTTAAACTTTAAATTCAGCATAATATGGCAAAGATAAAATCAAATAATTCCATTTACTTATTCACATGGATATTCTACTAGTTGAATAATCACATGCAATATCAATAGACACATTCATAATGATGGAATACATAATGCCAGACTTCATAACCACATAGTAAAGGCCTTGTTCCAAGACTAAAAATAAGATTTTGTCAAGGCATTGTACCAAGACACTAGTTTGTCTCATGAGACATATCGATGCATCGAGGAGCTATAGCGGGCTCCGCCCATCACTTACTAAGTCCAATGCATTCCTCATATGAAAAGGTTTAAATATAACATAAACATTTGTATTAAAACTATCATAAGAAATGTCAATAATTTATCCATAAACCATGAATGGTGTAAAAATAACACATCCATAGTCAAACATATCACAAAACCTTCAATACAATATGGAAGTTTTATATCATAATAAATCAACTCCAAATAAGCTTACAATCAATCAAAGGATGTTGACATAGATGTAATCAAAATTTTTTTATAGAAATATATCATTATATTTTGAAATAATTTAAAAGTCATATAATTATAAAAGGAAACATTTATTTTGAAAATATTCTTATAATATTGTATGGTAAGCTTTGACGATGTTATAACGGCGGAAAATAGCTGCCCCCTCCGTATAAGTTAAAAAAACATTCTTACCTTAATTTTTTCGAAATGGTCATAAGGTACCTTGTTAGGAAAATGAGAGAAAGATTCCTTTCAATACATATAAGGTAAATTAAGGGTATAAATGAATTTAACCCATCATCTAGTAAATAGTAAAAAAAATTTTGAAATACATTTTTAAGAAAACACGAATGTGGATGATAAAGAGGTCCCAGTATATGCTCACGTATAAAACAACCTCGAATAATTAAGATATTGTGAAATTTACCCTTACCTTGTAATTATCCTTGGTCTAGGGTAGGTTGAACTTCTATATAATGGTTAAATAATTGTTATTTAATTATACAAGAACCATATACATTAATATGATATCATATATGATATTCTAATATTGCTTTGTTAATGATATTTCAATAGTATCACTGTTTCAGGTGTTAACTGATTCATTTTCCGTTATATGATTTTTTACATAAGTAACGTTTGTTATTGATATGATGCATATTATTCATTTTAAAAATGATATTAATTCTTTAAACATTATTTTTTTAATCATCAAATTAAAATTAGTCTTGAACGGATATGATGGGGAATGAATCTCATCGCGTTCGTGGAGACAGTAATCCGTACGTATGCATGAGCGACAATATCATTCTTTTGATATTAAAATCATATATAATTGGATGGTATATCATATATAAAAAATCATTATCAACTTATATTTATTATTTAAATCATTTATACTCATTATTATACCAATCCAAATGATGAAGTGTTTGAATAACAAACTACACCATGATGTGGAGACGATAATCTGTACGTATGCACGTATGGTGACTTTGTCATTAATAGGATGGATAAAATAATAAATATGGTTGTAAAATTTTTATAATAGCATGAAATTATATATAATATACTGGAGTTATTATTTTAGAATGGAAACAACAAAGAAAGAGGAAGTGGAAGAAGAAAATAACTTGAAAGAGGTGATGAAATATTTATCTCTTCTTCGAGTTCTTCCTTTTGATTTGATCAAAAGGGATCCTTAGGTTGGATTTCTGACTAAATCAAGGACTCTAGGATGAAGGTAGGACAGTTGGGAGGATATTTGGGCAGGGTTTGTCCAAGAAAAAAGGCTTTGGAGGTGTGAAATTAATATAAGGGTAAGTTCCCTTTTATAAGAGAGGTGAGGGTCACTTTAGGAAAAGATTGAAATATTATTTTATAATAAAATCAATTTTTGTTTCTAACGGATAAAAAATAAATTATTTAAATTATAAGGTGTTTATGGGTCTAAAAACTCTCAACCAATAGGTGTTAGATAGGTTTAGGTCCTTATATTAACCTTATCTTTTAGATTTAACTCTTAGTTAAATAGTTTTTCATTTTCCATGTCTCTTTGTATTTTTATATTATATGGTTAATAAACTTACTGTAACATGAAAAAAGAACCCCTTACGATTCATTATTAATATATATAACCTTATCTAAGTCTTTTTTCCAAATATTAGATTTGTAGGAATATTATATCAATTAATAATATAATATTTGTTTTAAAAACACAATTATGTCAATTTTGACATTATTTAATAAATGATTTGTGGTAAAATTCTAACAACTTTATTAATTATAAATAAATTAATATTTTCAATCCTAAAATGTCATATTAACCTATAAAATTATTTTAATTCATCAAAAGTCCCAATTTACATTTGTTTGGATATTTATAATATCAATTATTTTAATATTTCATTATTAAGGTAATTACTGCATCATCATTGTGTCATAAATAAATTAAATTATTTAATTTCTAAAAAATATAAATAAAATATAATTATGTATGAATTTTTTTTATATTTCTAATTAATATTTACAGTCTAATTTATATTATGTATAACCCTATATTAAAAATGTTTTAGTTATTAAACGTTGAATTTAACTCTTTTAATTCTTCTTTAAACAAAATAATAATAAATGTTCTAATCTAATCCAAATGTTCCTAAAGGATCATATTTTATTCCTAAGGATGTTTTTGTTCGAATTAAATTTATACAATAAAATTAGGACATGTGTTATGGTAATAATAATATCATTTTTTACCCTTAATTACCCTATTTACTTTTAATCGTGGTAAATAAAAGTAAAAAGTTACTATTTGCCAAAATTATTTTCATCTTATTGAACCACATTTTAATTACTAATATCAAATGTGTCTCTAGTATTTTTTAAATTTAACTCACAGAAGCGTTAAAATTATGTTTTATGCGAATTTGAAAATGCTCCTAGGAGGTGGGTAAAAGAAGGTAAAAAGTTTAATAAAATTTTATATATCTAATATTATTAAAAAATGAATCCAATGAATTGTATTGAACATATATAGGTATTATGTATCTATTTTGAACTAAAATAAATTTAAATAAAATAATTACTTATTTAATTAAAAAGTCTGTTTCAAATAATAACACAGTGTTTTTTCACTATTCATAAAAAATTGAAAGTTTTCAGAAAAATAAAAAAAATTCACCATAATATAATTTCAATATTCTGAATCAAAAAATGAAGTCCATTTTGAAAGATAAAATTTATAAAATTTTAAAAAGTGGGTATTACTATTCATATTGGCTAGGTTGATTGGTTGTGGTGTGTTTGAACTTGAAGTTGCGCATAACATAAGCTATTGTATTATTCAAAGGGAAACACACTATGGAAGCTTGGGGTGTTGCATTCTCCCCTCAAAATAATTTTATCCTCGAAATTTCTAGAATATTATTGCATAAGAAGATTTGGGTGGTTTTTCATCATAAGTTCCCTAGGTTCCCACATTGCCTCTTCCATCTTATGGTTTCTACATAGAACTTTTACCAGATGAGTTGTCCGTTTTCTCAGAACTTGTCCTTTGGTGTCAATAATTCTGATAGGCTCTTCAAAATAAGACAAATCATGTTCCAGTTTTAATTCTTCATAGGTGAGTACATGTGTTGGGTCAGGCATGTATTTTCTCAACAGTGATATGTGGAACACATCATGAACTTTGGAGAGACTTGGAGTCACTGCCAAACAATAAGCTACAACTCCAATTCGTTCTAGAATTTCAAAAGGTCCTATGTACCTGAGTCTTAATTTACCCTTCTTACACAAACGTATAACACCCTACTATAGAGATACCTTCAAGAAAACATGATCTCCTACTTGAAATTACAAATCCTTCCTTCAGTTATCGACATATCTCTTTTGCCTACTTTGGGCTACTTTGATGTGGGTTTGGATAACCTTCACTTTTTCCATTGTTTCCTCAAAAAGTTCTGGGCCTACGAGTTTTCGTTTACCAACATCATCCCAAAAAGTTGGTGTGAGACATCTCTTTCCATATAACGCTTCATATAGTGCCATCTGAATACTTGAATGGAAGCTATTGTTATTGGAAAATTCTACCAGAGGTAAATATTGATCCCACATACCTTGAAAGTCAATTGAGGAAGATCTCAACATGTCTTCTAAGGTTTGAATAGTCCATTCAGATTGTCCATCAGTTTGAGGGTGGTAGGAAGTTCTCAAACGAAGTTCAGTTTCTGGGGATTTCTAAATACTTTTCCAGAATCTTGTTGTAAAAATGGGATCACGATTAGAAAAAATAGATAAGGGTACTCCATGAAGTCTTACAAATTCATTAATATATATCCTTGATAGACGTTCAAGTGGTTATCTTCTCTTATATCAAGAAAATGTGCTGACTTGGTAGGACGATCAATAAGAACCCATATTGCATCATTACTTCTAGGAGTCTTTGGTTGCCCTATGACAAAGTCCATCGTAATATTATCCCATTTCCACTCAAGTATGGGAAGAGGTTTCATGAATCATCCATGCCATTTCCTTCCAGATTTCACTTGTTGACAAACCATACATCTTGACAAAAAATCAAAAATATCTCTCTTCATGTTGTCCCACCAAAAATGTTCCTTCAAATCTCTATACATCTTAGTGCTACCAGGGTGTATAGATAAATTTGAGCTATGAGCATCATCTAACAATTCCCTTTTCAGATCAGGTATATCAGGAACACAAGGTCTCTACCCAAATTTCAAAATCTCATCTTCATATATGAAGTCGATCAATCTCCCATCATTCACAACTTTAATTTTCTTTTGAAATTACTCATCATTAGTCTAAGAACTTTTTATTCTTTCTTGTAAAGATGGTTTGGCAACCATTTGAAAAATAATTGATGTTTCACCTTCTATGGTTATTCCCATATCCATCTTTACTAGATCAATGAAAATAGGATCCCTTTCAACTCTCATCTTGTTCAAAACTCCAAGATCCTTTCTACTCAAAGAATATACCACCGTATTTTCCTTCCTAGGGTGGTAGTTTATTGTGCAATCATAATCCTTGAGTAGTTAAAGCTATATCCTCTGCCTCATGTTTAGTTATTTCTGTGATAAAATATACTTCAAACTCTTGTGATCGGTATATATCTCACATTTTTTACCATATAGATAATGTCTCCATATATTCAAAGAAAATATTACAGATGATAACTCAATATCATGAGTAGTATAGTTTTTATCATGAATTTTTAACTGTCGTGATGCATAGACAATAAACCTGTCATTCTGCATAAGGACACAACCAAGTCATTTCTTTGATGCATTAATATAAATAACAAACCCATCATTCTCCGATGGTAGAGTCAAGATAGAAGCATTGAATAATCTTCTCTTCAATTCTTAAAAACATTCTTCACACTCTTTTGTCCAAAAAAAATTAACCCCTTTATGTGTGAGCTTGGTTAATGGGTTATCCAATTGGGAAAAATTCTGGACGAAACGTCGATAATAACCTGCTAAACTAAAAAAACTCATACCTCAGTTATACTTGTCGGTGCTAGCCATTCTTGGATTTCCTTGGTATTTTAAGGATCAACGAAGATTCTATCCTTAGAGACAATATGTCCATGAAAAGAAATCTCCTGAATCCATAATTCACACTTGTTAAACTTCCTGTATAATTGATTTCTTCTGAGGGTTTTCAGAATGGTGCGCTAGTGATTTTCATGATCTTCATAGCTTTTGGAGTCTACCAATATATCATCAATAAATACCACTATAAATTCATCAAGATATTACCTGAAAAATCTATTTATTAGATCCATGAAAACAGAGGGTTCATTAGTCATCCCAAAAGGCATTAATGTAAACTCATAATGCCCGCACCTAGTTCGAAATGTTGTTTTATGAATGTCTTCCTTCTTCACACACAACTGATGATATCCCGATTAAAGCTCAATCTTTGAAAAATATTGAGATCCACAAAGTTGGTTGAATAAATCATCAATGCGAGGTAGGGGATACTTGTTCTTTATTGTTATATCATTGATCTCCCTATAGTCAATGCACAACCTCATAGATCCGTCTTTCTTCTTAACAAAAAGGGCAGGGGCTCCCCATGGAGAAACACTAGGGTGAATAAATCCCTTATTACCAAATTCCTCTAGTTGTTTATTTAGTTCCACTAATTCCATAATTTCAATTGTATAAGGGGTCTTCAATATGGGCCTTGAACCATGAATTAAATCAATGGAAAACTCAATTTCTCATTCTGGAGGATGTTTGGGTAAATCCTATGGAAACACATAAACATATTCTTGCACAATAAGTACGTCCTCTGTTCAAAAAATATTTTCCTCACCCATAATTATTTCATTCTCATCCTTCCCAATAATTGAATTTAGTAGAGCTACTGGGGGTGGAACTAGATAAGAATCAGGTGGTGACATTTCTGATCTAAAGATAAGGTACTCCTTATCATAATTGAAAATTGTAACCATATTCTTTTTACAATAATTTTTTGCATCATGGTTCGAAAGCCAATCCATAATGAGGATTATATATAATTAAATCATGGGTATGACGATGATATTAATAGATAAAGAACATTTATATGCCCTAATGGGCCCCGATTCACAAAACTTTGTTACGATGATACTTCCCTTAGGTGTTTTGACTGATAACTACCTTGTTAAGTTAAATTGAAAATATCTAATTTTCTTAGAAAACTGGGAATATATGAATCAATGCAATGATCCAGAATCAAATAAAGCATTGGATAAACTTGAGGAAACCATTAAATTAACTTCCACCATGTCTTTCGAAGCTTCAACCTCAGTAGTAGTGATCGCATAATCCTGGCCTTTCTCCCTTGGCCTTTCCTGAGGTAAGTTCCCTAAGTGCTTAGGAAATTCATTTGCATAATTACCCTTTTCTCTACAATTTTAAAATTCAACATTTACATCCTCTTTCTTCCCCTTGTAATCACGAGCTTGGTGGCCCTTTTCACCACACTTGTAACAAACTCTCATTCCCTTCAGGCAAGTACCAGGGTGTTTCTTCCCACATTTACTGTAGGCTGGATATTCAAATTTTCCATTATTCCCCTTATTTTCATTTCTAGAGTGTTCAGTAGATCTCTTCTTCTCTTGCTTTTCTTTAAAGTCATAAGACTTATAGAATTCCTTTTCTATCTTGATATCACATGAGACAATATCTTCATACGACGAGAAGGATTGTGAGACTAATTCTCGATGGAGAAATGGTTTTAACCCATCAAAGAAATGATAAATATTACTTCATGGGTTACTTATATAATCTGTAGCATGACTTTCTAACCTTGTAATGTTAGCCTCATACTTTGCGACATTCTCATCCTCTTTTTTCCTCAGACTCAAAAATTTTATTTCTATATCCACTCGATGATCACGAGGAAATTATTTTTCTAAGAAAATACCTTTAAACTCCATCCATTCCATATTTGATACTTAATCATCTTCCTTTTTTTTTGAATCAATGAACACCATTGATCTGCATCTCCCTTGAGGTGATAAACTGGCATGACAACTTTTTCCCTTTCGCTACTCCCAAAGTATGAAATATTTTCTCTAAGGAATTTATCCATTTCTCAGCTACTAATGGATTTGTACTCCCATTGAATGTTGGTGTTTGTTTCCTCATGAAGTGGTCTAACGTTGATCCTCTGCATTGTGGATCAGGGTGCTCCATACGAGTTGTAAGAATCTGATTCTTATTCTTGAGGTACGAGTTTCTTCATTTCCTTTTTCCTTAAGTGTTTTTTAGAAAATAAAGAAAATGGGGAAAAATCCAAAATTTTGTGACTACACTCCATGTACTTTTCCACACGCCGTGTACTTTGGCCATGTGGGATGGGTACATAGGTCATGTAGGCATGTCAGTGATGAAGGGTGTAAAAGCTGACTACACGCCGTGTATAGGGTATTAACACGCCGTGTATTCAGTCAGTAGGTGAAAAGTAGGGGAGTGGAGGCAGCTGCCAGCAGAGCGACAGTACACGCCGTGTAATCAGGAATACACTCCATGTACTCATGTCAATGGATGGACAATGCTATGATGGAAAGAAGCCGCTAGAGGAAAAATTAAACAAATGAGAAGTACACACCGTGTACTTGAGAGTACAGGCTGTGTAGTTTGTTTTTTTACTTAAAACGGGAAGTAGCCTCCTATGTTCATAGAGGAAGCTTAGAACGCTAGAGGAGAGCGGGAGAGACGACCGGAGTTTGGAGGATCTCCTGACCGCACACCGGGAACCTGATTCCTACGCCGTCGATCTCCTTGGAACTGCACATGTAAGCTCTTCCTTCTCCTTGCTTTGTTCTTACCAATTATTCCTCTAAGGGAAGTTATTTGAGTTTTAAAGAGATTATTTTTACCTCAGATATGCGCCATTCTCATTTTTTTGGGAGGCATCATTCACGTATACCGATCATAGATGATCGAGGTAGGTGGTCTGATGTTTATTTCCAACTATGGTGTTGAAATTGTGTACCTTTGTGCTACAAACCCATGTTTGGGGAGTCGTGTGGCTGAGGCCTTGGCTATTTTAAGTACCTATAACTGTATAGGTAATTGAATGTAACTTTAAACTGTTGTTTGGGATCACTGCTTGGATCCAGGACCACCCCGGGGGTGCGTTCCTCTGTTTAGCCATTTGGCCAGGATACCCGAGGGTATGCCATGATTATAATGTGTATTGAATTTCCTTGAGAAGAATTGTATATAAATTTCTTGTTTATGTTTTGAGCTCGACCCGATTACTTGCGCCTGAGGGCAGTGTTCTTTTTAGCTTGAGGGAATTGTTTGTTTAACCTGAGGGCAATGTTCTATTTCGCCTGGGGGAAACACTTCTTATGCCTAAGGGCAGTGAATTCTATGCTTAGTGGAAATATTAGATAGCCCGAGGGCGTGGTTTTATTATATTAGCCTGAGGGAAAGGTTCTGATTAGCCTGAGGGCATGGATTCTGATTAGCTCAGAATTTAATTGTGTTGAATTGTTAAAAGAATATTAAAATGGAAATGTAATTGGTGGTGATAGTTACTTTGAATACTTACTATTTTACTACATTTTAATATTGCACACTGTTATTGCATATTTTCACTAACAGTTGGGCACATGCCTTTGGTGGGTGCCTACTAGGATTTATTTCTCACACCCTGTTTGGGTCATGTCTTCAGCCCAAACAGACTATATTGATGCAGGTGTCGACAGGGGAAAGGGTCCCTATACAGGTACATGATTGTAGAAAAGGAGTAGGAGGGCATGGGACCGAGCTTTGGCTTGCGATGCTGCTGCGTTTTGTTCACTCTTCTTTGTTTTGTTTGGCTGTACCTCATACATTGAGTTGTATTGTATTGCATTGTAGTGTATCCTGTTCTGGCTTCTTTCATAGAATTAGTGACATGCTGCATCTTTATATATATGACTGCTGGTTCTTTTTACTACAATTGTTCATTTCTAGTTTGTATTGTTTACTTCTTCCGCTGTTGTATGTTATTTACTTTTCCGTTGCACTACACTTTGACAAATGAGAGCATAGTTTCCTCTCTATCAGACTTGGGCCCTCACTGCCAGTCGGTAGCCTCTGGCGTTTGGGGAAATGCGCTTGAGGTCATGTGACCAATCGTATTCGGGGTAACCGTTGAGTGGCACCCAGATCCAGGATGTTACAAAGTGGTATCAAATGAGTTTTTTTCTTTGACTTACTGTTTGGAGCCTTAGTCAGTAATAGGAAAAAAATGTTAGTTGGTAATAAGTTATGCCCGGGAATAGCTAACCTGTGTATAGGGAAAAGCTAGTCTACCTCGGTTATTGCAATTATTAATGATTTTGCATTTTTACGGCTGATTTGATTTTCACCATTGGGTGACACACTTGTGGTGTGCCATTTATACATTATACTTGGGTTCTATTTAGTTGCAACCCGATGTGATGAGGGTATGCCATCTCATGCATCATTTAGGCACATGCTAGAAATCACATGTCATGCATTATTTTCATGCCATGTAGAAGTATTAGAAATTTCATGTTGTTGTGATAGTTTCTGTGCTAGAAAAGCATGCTATTGTGATAAATGCTTTGATAAATACCTTCTATTTGATAGGGTATTGCGGTATGATGTTGTTGATAGGATAAACACCAAACTTTGGATTTTTGGGGAGTATGGGCCCTCAATAACCAGAATTTGGTTGATCATTGACGCATTTACTTTGTTATAACATATGTAAGATGAAAACTTTGATTCGCGGGGGGAGTATGTGCCTTTACGGATCGGAATTTGGAACTTAGATGTTTGTTTCAGTGTTTTTATGGGTTCCAGAGTAGTTTCTGAGGCATACTGTCTGGAAAACTCAGTATACACACCGTGTAGTTCTATGGACACACACCGTGTGTTCTTCTGTTCGGGAAGAAATGAACACTTTTTAAGTACACGCCGTATACCCTCAGTACACACCATGTAGTCTCTTCCCGTGTCATAGACCGTGTGGGTGGGGACACGGGGTAGGGAATGGCTTGGGGAAATACACCGTGTACCGGTTGTACATGCCGTGTAGTGTTGACCCGGTGTTCGCCTGTGTAACTAACAACATGGACGAAGGAAACATTAAGACATACATGCCATGTCTACTTTGAACACACTTTGTAGGCTGACCCAGGTACCCGGTCGTGTCATGAACAATATGGGTCAGTGTTATCTTTCCTAGTACACGTCGTTTCCTCCTGGAACATGTCGTGTAGTGTCAGCCGTGTAGCCGGCTATGTAGCAAGAAACATGGGTCGGTCTGGGGATTCTTTGAACATGCCGTGTCTTGTTGGAAGATGTCGTGTAGTGTGACCTGGGTACATAGACCATGTCACGAACAACACGGGTCAGTGAGAGATTGTCGAGTACACACCTTGTACCTGTGGGACATGCCGTGTAGTCCTGTTTAGGAGAGTCGTGTGGCTTAGCTGTATAGAAAGACTCAGGCAGTGAAGGGGGATTCAAGTACACACCGTGTAGGTAAGAGACACACCGTGTGTGTGGGGTGTCACACGACCAGTTAAGCTGGAGTACACGCCCATGTGGATGTCTTGTGGAAACATGTCGAGTAGTAATTATACACGCTGTGTAGTCAAGTTTATTAAATATTGAATGCTTTCTTTCTCCTTTTCCTTTCTTGTTCTCCTCGTTTTCGGTCTTGGATAATTTTGATCTAAGGTGTGCTTTAACTTTGTAGAGGCATGCCACCGAGATGACCACCGGTTGTTCACCAGGAGAGCAGCAACAATTATACTCTTGAGATGGTGGGCCATGGGCTACTAGTGGATCCTCCAGTAGTGCCAGATGCAGCGCCAACTGTTATACTGGACACAGGAGCTGATGCGCAGTTCCGTGAAGGCTTTATGCGGTTCATGCAGACCATCCAGGGAGCACCGTAGGCCGCTACATCAATGGTAGAGTTGACACATATCTTCCAGCAGTAGAATCCGCCAACGTTTTCAGGGGATGAAGGACCATAGGCTACAAAGTCTTTGTTGGATTCGATGCGGATGATATTCGAGCATCTGAAGACGCCTCCTGGGAGGATGGTCAAGCTCGTGAATTATATGATGCGTGATTCCTCCAAGAGGTGGTGAGATGTTACCACCCAATCTGAGCATCACTGAGACATAGGGTGAGAAGATTTTTAGGAAGATTTCTATGAATTATTCTTCCCGGAGACACTGAGGGAAGATCGAGCTCGAGAGTTCATGAATCGCAGCAAGGCGCCATGTCAGTGATGGATTATTCTGCTTTCTTCAGCGAGATTCAGCGTTTTTCACCTGTTTTGGTGGGTGACAAGACATTTAGGGCTAGAATCTTTGAATACAGTCTTTGATGTGACATCCGAGCGCTGGTGAACATTTTCATGTTGTATACAGTACATGATATTGTGAACCAGACACTCATTTCGGAGCAGAACCTGCGGGAAGCTAGTGGTGTGGTCCAGGGCGGTTCAACACCAGTTTCTGGTACTATTTATATCGGAAAGAGGAATAGATAGATGGATTTATCTCATGTTGGTAGTACTGGATAGAATAATTCTTCAGGTGGCCTGATCATATGCTACCGGTGTGGTAGAGAGGGGCACAAGAAACCTCAGTGTCCACGTGACCCAGTGGAGTGCCGAGCTTGTGGAAAGGTGGGTCATCTGCAGTTCTTTTGCAGGGAATTTCCACTAGTGGCTAGTGAGATGGGTTCTATGAAGACTTCGTGTGTGGGAGAAGGACCAACAGCTTCTCACCAGTCGGGAAACTGGAATGCGTCAGGGCGTGCAGGCAGATATGGTGGTCGTGGTCATGGTAGCCAAACACCAGGATCTCAGAGGCAGCAGGGTAAGACAGCTTAGGGTAGCCAGGCTATGTCATAGGGTCGTGGCACTGGGCAGGTATATGCAGTGAAACAAACCCAACATGAGCAGGATCCCAGACCTTCTACTATCAGAGGTACTATTTTAGTAGCTTCTGTTTTATCTTCAGTACTTTTCGATATGGGTACTACACATAGATTTATATCTTTGTCCATTATGGAGAGCATTGGGCTTTGTGTTTCTTCTTTTTATGATATCATGACTCTAGAAACTCTGTTGGGAGCAAGGATGGTAGGTGTACGTTAGTGCAGGGAGTTCCCCCTAGAGGTTGGTGGGTATCACTTTCTATGGGACCTCTATGTCTTAGATATAAAGAGCTATGATGTCATTATTGGGATGGACTGGTTGGTACCCTTTCAAGCCTTTGTGGATTTCTATCATCATAGGGTGATTTTTAGGTCACCAGAGGGTTGAGAGTTTCTATTCAAGGGAAAATGGTATGTCCAGGCGAGCCAAGCTGGACCCGAGCATCGTGGGCGAGGTGAAGTGATAGACCAGATTGTGAGTTTATATCTGGATGATCAGGGGAATTTTCATAAGTATTTCCCTCCAGTAGTTGATCGTTTCAGGGATGTCTTCCTGGATGAATTTTTATGTCTTCCTCCGGAGCGAGAGGTGGATTTCTCTATTGAGATTGTGCCAAGAGTGGCAACGATGTCCATTCCTCCTTATAGGATGACTACAACTGAGTTACAGGAGCTCAAGAGGAAACTAGAGGAGTTACAGGAAAAGGGTTTCATCTGACCCAGTACATCTCCTTGGGGTTTGCCAGTTCTCTTTGCGAATAAGGAATACCATACCCTAAGACTCTGTGTGGATTATCCGAAGTTGAACCAGTTGAAAATTAAGAACTGATATCCCTTGCCAAGGATTGATGATCTTTTTGATCAACATCGGGGATCATGAGTGTTCTAGAAGATTGACGTGAGATCCAGATATCATCAGTTACGTGTTAGACCATCAGACATACCGCTTACAGCTTTTTGGAGAAGGTATGGTCTATACGAGTACTTGGTTATGCTGTTCGGACTCACGAACGTGCTAACAGTTTTCATGGATCTGATGAATCATGTGTTTCATATGCATCTGGATTATTTTGTGGTAGTCTTCATGGATGATATTTTGGTGTACTCTCACACTCGAAATGACCATGCCACCCATATTGAGATCATACTGAGTACACTGAGAGAGCACAGACTATATGCTAAGCTCTCAAAGTGCCACTTTTGGATGAACCAGATACACTTCCTGGGTCATATCATCTCAGAGGAAGGAGTTGCTGTAGACCTAGAGAAAGTGAGAGCAGTAGTTTCCTGGGAGCAGCCTAAGAACGTGTTTGATATACAAAGTTTCTTAGGTCTGGCGGGTTACTACTGATGTCTATATACAGGACTTCTCCCGCTTAGCAGCTCTGTTGATGGGTTTGACTAAGAAGGGTGTGAAGTTTGTTTGGTCAAAAGCTTGTGAGACAGCCTTTCAGGAGCTGAAGGGAAGGTTGACATTAGCACCAATCCTGATACTTCCAAATCAAGGGAAGAGATATACAGTCTATTATGATGCATCAGGTATTGGGATGGGTGAAGTGTTTATGCAAGGTGATCGAGCAGTTTCATACGAGTCTCAGCAGTTGAGGCCACATGATAGGAATTACCAGATTCATGACCTCGAGTTGGCTATAGTTGTTCATGCGTTGCGCTGTTGGAGACATTATCTATTGGGAGATAATTTTGTGGTTTTCACTGACCATAAAAGTCTCAAGTACATCTTTACTCAGCGTGACTGATATTTGATACAACGAAGGTGGGTTGAATACCTTCAGTCCTTCGATTTGAAGCTTTCCTATACACCTGGAAAGGGTAATGCAATTGCTGATGCACTGAGCAGGAAGACTCAGACACATGCAGTTCATGAGGCTAGTGGTTAGTGGAAGCTTATGGCTTTGTTCTCTGAGATTCATTTGGAGGTGTATGATAGTCAGGGGAAAACCTATATTTCTTCCTTAGTCGTGGCTTCTACCCTCTCGGATAGAGTGAGGATGAGACAGATATCGAATTCAGAAGGCCTAGTTCTGCAGGAGTCAGTGGTAAGTGAGGACCCTTCTCCTAGATGGACGATAGGCGATGATGAGGTACTGTGTTTCTACAGAAGAGTGTAGGTTCCAGGGGATATACATGAGGAGATAATGCAGGAGTTTCATGATTCATCTTGGGTAGTTCATAATAGAGTTACCAAGATGTACCGTGACTTGAGATGTCAGTACTGGTGGCCGGGTATGAAGAGAGAAGTAGCTGGTTTTATTGCAAGATGTTCCACCTATCAGCAGGTGAAAGAGGAGCATCAGAGGCCAGCCAGACTGTTACATCAGTTACCCATTCCGGAATGGAAATGGGATGATGTTGCGATGGATTTCGTGACCAGGTTGCCGAGGTCACCTCGAGGTAGTGATACCGTGTGGGTTGTTGTGGACAGACTCACAAATGTAGCTCACTTTTTTACCAATCAAGGAGACCTTCGGTGTTGATGAGATCAGGAAGTTGTATATCCGTGAGGTTGTACGTCTTCATAGGGTCCCTCGTTCTATCATTTCTGATAGGGATTCCTACTTTACATCTCGTTTCTAGCTGAGTTTTCAGAGGGAACTGGGTACACAGGTGATTCTGAGCACAACTTACCACCCTCAAACTGATGGCCAGTCAGAACGTACGATACAGGTGCTTGAGGACATGCTACATGCATGCGTCCTGGACTTTGGTGGCTCTTGGGAGAGGCACATGACCCTGGTCGAGTTTGCCTACAATAACAGTTTTTAGGCAACTCTTGAGATGACACCTTATGAGGCTTTATATGGTAGGCCATGCCAATCACCTTTGTTCTAGTTGGAGGTAGGTGAGGAAACTTTACTGGGGCCACGTCTCATGCAAGAGACTTCAGAGCATGTCCAGTTGATTTAGAAGCGAATGGCTACAGCGCAGTCTCATCAGAAGTCTTATGCTGATCGCCATAGACGACCCTTGGAGTTCGTGGTCGGGGATCAGGTTTTCTTGCGTGTTTCACCAAGGTTGGGACACAGGTGGATTAGGAGACATGGTAAACTTTCACCGTGGTATGTGGGGCCATTTGAGATTCTGGATAGAGTCGGGCTGGTTGCCTACCGGTTGCAGTTACCATAGAGGTACCAAGAAATGCACGACGTCTTCCATGTATCTCAGCTGCGCCATTATCACTCAGACCCGTCTCACGTCTTTTAGCCCGAGGAGGTTGAGCTTCAGGTCAATGCATCCTTTGAGGAGCATCTGATTCATATTGTTGATTGGAGCATGAAGGTTCTCCGAGGCCAGTCAGTTCCTCTCGTACGAGTGCTATGGTAGCATGGCCGAGTGCAGGACAAAACCTAAGAGCGAGAGACTGACATACATGCTCATTTGCCAGAGTTGTTCTGAGCTTTATCTTCACCACCCTTAGAAGGTAAATTCAGGGATGAATTGCTTTAAGGGGGGAAGTTTGTAAGAACCCGGTTCTTATTCTTGAGGCACGAGTTTCTTCTTTTCCTTTTTCCTTAAGTGTTTGTGATAAAATAAGGAAAATGTGGAAAAATCCAAAATTTTGTGACTACACACCGTGTACTTTTCCACACACCGTTTACTTTGGCTGTGTAAGATGGGTACATAGGGTGTGTAGTCCTGTCGGTGATGAAGGGTGTGAAAATTGACTACACGTTGTGTATAGGGTATTTACACACCATGTATTCAGTCAACAGGTGAACAATAAGGTGGTGGAGACAGCTTCCAGTAGAGTGACAGTACACACCATGTAATCGGGAATACACGCAGTGTACTCATGTTGATGAATGAATAGTGCCATGATGGAAAGAAGCTGCCATAGGAATAGTTACAAAAATTAGAAGTACACGCCGTGTACTTGAGAGTACATGCCGTGTAGTTTTTTTTTGCTTAAAACGGGCAGTAGCCTCCTCTGTTCACAGAGGAAGCTTAGAACACCAGAGGAGAGTGGGAGAGATGGCCAGATCTTGGAGGATCTCCTGACCGAACATCGGGAACCCGATTCCTATGCCGTCGATGTCCATGGAACTGCACGGGTAAGCTCTTCCTTCTCCTTGTGTTGTTCTTACCAATTCTTCCTCTAAGGGAATTTATTTGAGTTTTAATGAGATTATGTTCACCTCAGATCTGCACCGTTCACATTTGTTTTGGGAGGCATCTTTCACGTATACCGATCAGAGATGATCGAGGTAGGTGGTCTGATGTTTATTTCCAACTGTGTTGTTGAAATTGTGTACCGTTGTGCTAAGAACCCATGTTTGGGGCATCGTGTGGCTGAGGCCTTGGCTGTTTTAAATACCAAGAACTGTATAGGTAATTGAATATAACTATAAACTGCTGTTTGGGATCACTACTTGGATCTAGGACCACCCTGGGGGTGCGTTCCTCTGTTTATCCATTTAGCCAGGATACCAGAGGGTATTCCATGATTATAATGTGTATTGAATTGTCTTGAGAGTAATTGTATATAAATTTCTTGTTTATGCTTTGGGCTCGACCTGTTTACTTGCGCCTAAGGGCAGTGTTATTTTTATCCTGAGGGCATTGTATGTTTATCCCGAGGGCAAGGTACTGCTTAGCTTGAGGGAAATGTTATATTTCACCTGAGGGGAACACTTTTTATTACTTAGGGCGGTGACTTTTTTGCCTGAGGGAAATATTTGATAGCCTGAGGGCAATCTCGAGGGCGTGGTTTTATTATATTAGCCTGAGGGAAAGGTTCTAATTAGCCCGAGGGCATGGATTCTGGTTAGCTCAGAATTAAATTGTGTTGAATTTTTAGAAGAATATTAAAATGGAAATGTAACTGGTGGTGATAGTTACTTTGAGTACTTACTAGTTTACTGTATTTGAATATTGCACACTACTGTTGAATATTTTCACTAACAGTTGGCCATAGGCCTTTGGTGGGTGCCTACTGGGATTTATTTCTCACAACCTGTTTGGGTCATTTCTTTGGCCCAAACAAACTATATTGTTGTAGGTGTCGATAGGGGAAAGGGTCCCTATATAGGTGAATGATTGTAGCAGAGGAGTACGAGGGCATGAGACCAAGCTTTGGCTTGCGATGCTGCTATATTTTGTTCACTCTGCTTTTTTTGTTTGGCTGTACCTTATACTTTGAGTTGTATTGTATTGTATTGTAGTGTATCCTATTCTGGTTGCTTTTATATAATTAGTGAAATGCTACATATTTATATATATGACTTCTGGTTATTTTTACTACAGTTGTTCATTTTTAGTTCGTATTGTTTACTGCTTCCTCTATTTTATGTCATTTACTTTTCTGCTGTGCTACACTTTGACAAATGAGGGCATAGATTCCCCACTATTAGACCTTGGCCCTCTCTGCTATTCGGCAGCCTCTAGTGTTTGTGGAAATGCACTTGGGGTCATGTGACCAACTGGGTTTGGGGAAACTGTTGAGTGGCACCTGGATCCGGGATGTTACACGAGTAAGTTTATTATTCATAACCTGAGTGAGTTATCCTGGTATGGTGATAAGATGATCAACACCAGTTACTTCACCATCTCCACTATAATTATCTTGAGTAGGAGGGAAATCCCTACATGGATTACGTGCATCGATAAGGTTTTCATTCCTTTCACTAGGTGCTATTTCTAAACAATGTCTTACACTAGATTAGTTTACGAATCGAAATACATAATTTCAAACTTGTAAAACACTTAACATAAATTGAATAGTTTATGGATATAATATATAATCATAAAAATGTTTTCTTTGAGGAAGTATATACTCATAAACACTTCATAATTGTTTTTAAATAAAATGAGAATTATCCTAAGCATATTCCCTAGGAGTGTCGTAACTAAGAGTGTAGCAAGACCCATTTTTTTACACAAGTTCCCATTCGAGTCTAGCTTAAAGAGGTGTTTTTGGGTTTTACCCCTAGGTACATCTATGCCAGATCCACCTCTACCTGATCGTATCCAGACAGGGATGTATTTATTGGAAAACTTACAAAATCTCTACATTACCAAAATTCTAGGAAGTTCTTCTATACTAATCCTCAAAGTCTATCTTAGGGTAATGTTCTCTAATCAGAGTTTTTCTAAATCTAGCTTCCAAGGTTTGTACTAAACTTCCTCTGATACCAACTGTAACACCCCGACCCTAGTTACCCAGAGTCGGTGCATTATTACATAACATTGTCATGATCATAAAAGATCAATTATTGAAAGACCAATTAGTTTAGTAGCCTTGGAAATAGTAGATACATTCATATGTTTTATATTACATTATAAAATGAAAAACTACAACAACATAGTCTCCATAGGTCACAATCATATCCCTTAGACTATCCCAGCAGGTCAGTTATAATATAATTCTTCACATCCTGGAAAAAATAAAACATAGAAAGGGGTGAGCTCAGATGCTCAGTAAGGATAACAATATAGCAGAAAATTTCATAAATAAGAATAAACATTTAAGGCAATGTAATAATAAAAGAAAAGCCTTTTAAACTTGAACTTTAACATAATATAGCAAAGATAAAATCATATAATTCTATTTTCTTATTCACATGGATATTCTACCAGTTGAATAATCACATGCAATATCAATAGCCACTTTCATAATGATAGAATGCATAAAGCCAGACTTCATAACCACATAGTCAAGGCCTTGTGCCAAGACTAAAAATAAGATTTTGTCAAGGACTTGTTCCAAGACACTAGTTTTTCTCATGATACCTACCGATGCATCGAGGAGCTATAGAGGGCTCCACTCGTCACTTACTATGTCCAATGCATTCCTCATATGAAAAGGTTTAAACATAACATAAACATTCATATTAAAACTAGCATAAGAAATATAAATAATTTATCCATAAACCATGAATGGTGTAAAAATAACGCATCTACAGTCAAACATATCAAAAAACCTTCAATACAATATGGAAGTTTTGTATCATAATAAATCAACTTCAAATAAGC
Organism: Viscum album; assembly: GCA_963277665.1. Classification (NCBI taxonomy): domain Eukaryota; kingdom Viridiplantae; phylum Streptophyta; class Magnoliopsida; order Santalales; family Viscaceae; genus Viscum; species Viscum album. Next base: position 1,945,140,996 of record OY728161.1, on the reverse strand, counting down.
TTACAATCCATCAAAGGATGTTGACATAGTTAAAATCAAAACTTTTTTTAGAGAAATATATCTTTCTATTTTGAAATCATTTAAAAGTCATATAATTATAAAAGAAAACATTTATTTTGAAAATATTCTTATAATAATGTAAGGTAAGCTTTGATGATGTTATAATGACAAAAAATAGCCACACCTGCCATATAAGTTAAAAAAAATTCTTACCTTAATTTTTTCGAAAATGTCATAAGGTACCTTTTTTAGAAAATGACAGAAAGATTCCCTTCAAAACATATAAGTTCAAATAAGCGTATAAATGACTTTATACCATTGTCTAGTGAATAGTAACAAATGTTTTGAAATACATTTTTAATAAAACACTGATGTGGCTGATAAAGAGGTCCCAATAGATACTCATGTATAAAACAACCTCAAATAATAAAGAGATTGTGAAATTAACTCTTACCTTGTACTTATCCTTGGTTTAGTGTAGGTTAACCTCATATATAATGGTGAAATAATTGTTTTTAAATTATACAAGAACCATATACATTAATATGATATCATATATGATCTTCTAATATTGCTTTGTTAATGATATTTCAGTAGTATCATCGCTTCTGGTGTTAACTGATTCGTTTTCCTTTATATGATTTGTTACGTAAGTAATGTTTTTTATGGATAGGATGTATCTTATTCATATTCAGAATGATATTAAGTCTTTAAACATTATTTTTTAATCATCAAATGAAAATTATTCTTGAATGGATACGATGGGGAATGAATCTCATCACGTTCGTGGAGACGGTAATCTGTACGTACGCACGAGCGACAATATCATTATTTTGATATTAAAATCGTATATAATTGGATGGTATATCATATATACAGAATAAATATCATGTTATATTTATTATTTACATCATTTTTACTCATTATTATACCCATCCAAATGATGAATTGTTCGAATAACAAACTACACCACGACGTGGAGACGGTAATCCGTACGTAGACACGTATGATGACTTTGACATTTATAGGATGGATAAAATAATGAATATGGTTGGACCATTTTTATAATAACATAACATTATATATAATACACTAGAGTTATTATTTTATAATTAAGACAACAAAGAAATAGGAAGTGGAAGAAGAAAAGAATTTGAAAGAGGTGATGAAATATTTACCTCTTCTTCGGGTTCTTCCTTTTGATTTGATCAAAAAGGATCCTTAGGTAGGATTTCTGACTAAATAAAGGCCTCTAGGATGAAGGGAGGAAAATTAAGAGTATATTTGGGTAGGTATTGGAAGAGCCAAAAGGATTTGTAGGTGTGAATTAAGAGAAGGGGAAGTTCCCTTTTATAAGAGAGGTGAGGGTAACTTTAGGAAAAGCTTGAAATATTATTTTATAATAAAATAATTTTCTCTTTATAATGGCTAAAAAATAAATTATTTAAATACTAAGGTGGGGATGAGTCGAAAAACTCTTAACCAATAGGTTTTATACAGGTTTAGTTCGTCATATTAACCTTATATTTTAGATTTAACTCTTAGTTAAATAGTTTTCCATTTACCATGTCTCTATGTATTTTTATATTATATAGTTAATAAAATTACTATAACATTCCAAGAGAACCCCATGTGGTTAATTATTAATATATATAACCTTTTATAAGTCCTTTGGCTGAACAATAGATTTTTAGGAATATTATATCAGTTAATAATATAATATTTGTTTTAAAAACTCAATTATGTCAATTTTGACATTATTTAACAAATTATTTTTGTTAAAGTTTTACCAACTTTATTACATCAAAATTAATTCATATTTTCAATCATAAAATGTCATATTAACATATAAAATTAGTGTAATTCATAAAAAGTCCCAATTTACAATTTTTTGGATATTTAAAATATCAATTATTTTAATATTTCATTTCATTATTAAGGTAATTACTGCTTCATCATTGTGTCATAAATAAATTTAATTATTTAATGTCTAAAAATTATAAATAAAATATAATTATATAGGAAATATTTTTAACTTTCTAATTAATATTTATAGTTGAATTTATATTATGTATAACCCTATATTAAAAATGGTTTAGTTATTAAACTTTGAATTTAACTCTTTTAACTCTTCTTTAAATAAAATAATAATAAATGTTCTAATCTAATCAAAGTGGACCTAAAGGATCATATTTTATTCCTAAGGTTGTTTTCAGTCAAATTAAACTTATCCAATATAATTAGGACTTGTGTTAGGGTAATAATAATATCATTTTTACCCTTAATTACCCTATTTACGTTTAATCGTGGTAAATAAAAGTAAAAAGTTACTATTCACCAAAAATTATTTTTATCTTATTGAACCAAATTTTACTTACTGATATCAACCATGTCTCTTGGATTTTTGAAATTCAACTCACAGAAGTGGTAAAATTTAGTTTTATGCGAATTTTCAAATGCTCATAGGAGGTGGGTAAAGACGGTAAAAAGTTCAATAAAATTTTATATATCTAATATTATTACAAAATTAATCCAATGAATTGTATTGAACATATATATGTATTATGTATCTATTTTGACCTAAAATAAATTTAAATAAAATAATTAATTATTTAATTAAAAAGTTTCTTTTAAACAATAACGTATTGTTTTTCACTATTCATAAAAAATTTAATGTTTTCAGAAAAATACCAAAAATTCACCCTAAGCTAATTTCGATATTCCAAATCCAAAAATGAAGTCCATTTTGAAAGATAAAATTTTATAAAATTTCAAAAAGTGGGTATTACTATTCATAACGACTAGTTTGATTGGTTGTGGTGTGTTTGAACTCGAAGTTACGTACAACACAAACTATTGTATTATTCGAAGGGAAATGTTCCGTGGAAGTTTGTGGTGTTACACTCACTATGTGTAATTTCCTTGGAAATTTTCATGACAGTAGGACTTCATTTTCCCCCCTCTTCACATCGGGTTATTACCTTCCACTTGTCATTAAATTATATCCAAATCACATGAACTAGTGGTCCTAATTGTATAAACCTAAAACTAAAAGAGTCCATTCATTCTTACCGCACAATGCTAAAATGAATAGAGAGGTATGAAACACATAACCCTAAAGTGAACGACCCATATCTTCCTAGTCACAAGAAATTAAATTGTATGATGACATCATTAGTACATTATGTTAAAATGTAGTATTACCTTGTATACTATGCATAGGAAGCCTTGGGAAACCATCTCAAGAATCTTTGTGTCAAAAATATGGGAATACTCTCATGATATGATTTCTTGAATGCCTAGAGAGCATTTATGGGGCTTCCTGCCTTATTTTTCATATCAGGTAACCTTTATCATTACCGCATTTTGTTAAATAGTATATTTGATGCCCTTATCATTAGATGTTAAAATGATATCAATACTATGTATGACTAGATTTTCATCCCGATGGTATATGTAGTGAAACCTAGATCCTACTTTATGGTATAGCCGTAATATGATAAAAATGACCCATCCTTTCTTTTAACCTCTTATGTGTGCTAAAAGAAACCTTTTTAATTCCTTGTTTCTCACACCAATCATAGCTCATGTGGGCTTAGGACATATGGAAAAGGATTCCTTGTATGGTTGAGACATATTAGTTCACATTAGGGCTAACATGGTCTTGGATGCAAGAACTTAATAGTCACACCAAACATCTTTACTGCATGATGTTAAAACAATATGGTTTATGTCTTTTTAATGACATAAAACTATGCATTTCTATGGTCCTTGCTCAAGAGGACCACTATCCTTGGTGTTGTTCTCCCACCACACCTCCATTAAAGAACTATACATGGATTTATTATCATCCTAACGAGATATATAGTGATGCATGGATCTTATATCCCGGTCCAACTACAATATTATAAAATTGACCCCTCCCTACACAAGAGCTCTATTAGTGTGGACAATCTATCTTAGAACTACTTATATGTATATTCTTGTTACCATAAGATATGTAGTGATGATTTAATATCAAATCGTGGGTCCAACATCAATATAAAAATGTACGCACTCTTCTATATATGATTTAGATCTGTATGGGAGAGTCTGATATGGGTTATGACACCATTCATGAGACTATATTCATATACAAATCCCACTCCCTATATACAAATTAGACCTGTGTGAGAAGTTTTAAATCTAGAACTATGTATGGATTGATTCTTGTCAGTGCAAGATACATAGTGACACCAGGATCTCAAACCCTAGGTACATTCACAAATGTTCCCGTATCTATATGAATTTCAGAATTGTGTAAGGAAAACTCTACCCATTCATAGTCAATTCTAGTATAAATTATCCCTTTATACTTAGGAATACTCATTTCACAAAACATAATCCATGCCTTGGAAAATTTATATATCTATAAGATTTTCTTGGTTATCAGTGATGAAATATTTCAACTCCAAAGGACACCATTGTTTTGACAATGCATATTACACCTCAAATTGGATCTGTATAATGAGTTCCCCAAAATGTCCCTTTAACCAGAAATACCCTTTTCCTTAGGAGGAAATTATTTTATCTCTATACACCCTAACAATGTTGCAATTGAATTCACTTTTAAAACATGTTTTGTGGTCATCCCTTGCGTGCTTGTCCCATATAATTTTCTTTTATCTAGTAAAACCGAGTATACGACTTATATTCGTCCCTCCACGCCCAAAGAATGTTAGAGAATTATTTTCCAAATCACCATAAAATGGATGGTCCTATATAAAAGACCTTTAAAATGAACAAAAAATATCCTAGTTATAAGATGTTAAACTGTAAAACAATGTCCTTGCTGCATGATATAAACATATACAGTTCACATCCCTATTGCATGATGCAAAATTGTGTAATACTTTGGTCCTCACTTGTGAGGTCCCCAATCTTGGTGTCGGTCTCTTACCACAATACCGACCTATATATCCTTAAAAACTATGTGTGTCTTGATTCTATCCTTGACAAGGTACATAGTGATGCCAAGGGCCCCATCTCAAGCCTAGTCCCAAATCTACCCCTTTACAAGATTGTTTTTTTCCAACCTTTGACCCCAGAGGCCTTTCTCTACATCAGGTTTTTCACTTTTTTGGATGATGATGATATCTTTTCACCCTCATAATGGTCAAATCTTTGTGAACTTAAAAAATAGAAACCCCATTGTCCAAGTCATATGAAACTAAACTATAATACACAAAGGTCCAAGTGGCATGAACTTAAAAGGTATGAAAGGTGTCCTTATCACAAGATGTTAAACTATACGACAATTTCCTCACCACATTAAATAAAACTGTATGGTTTATGTCCCTATTGTACGATGTAAAACTACATAATGATTTAGTACTCACCTAAGAGTTACCCAATCTTGATGTTGGTCTCTTACCACACTACCAACCCATGTATCATTTAGAACTATGTGTGTATTCATTATCACTTCAACGAGATATGTAGTGATTCTTAGGTCCCTTAACCTAGACCTAGTCGTAGAAAAGAGAGAGAGAGGATCATGTGTCCCTTTCCTACTGCATACAACCCTAGTTCATACAAGAGACCTTAATTCAGATACCCTCATTTAGGAAACCACCATAGAAAAAAAAGTGTCCCCTTCCCTACATGTGAGCTAGATCTATGTAGGGAACTTCAAAATCTATGGATAATGTCAGTAAAAATTCTTGATTTGTGCTCAAACACATCCCCCTTCACACATCATACCATTTTTCCTAGGGGAACTCAGATCTTTACAATTATCTTTTTTTATCGGTGATGAGAGAACTTAACTCTAACATACACCTTTTATTTTATTATACATAATATGCCTCAACTTGGCTCTACATAATAAGTTCCCTAAAATGGACCATCAACTAGAGGAACCTTCATCCTTAGGAGGAAATCCTTTTACCTATATATGCTTCAATAATGTCTTAATATAATCCTCTTTTTGAACATGTCCAGAGACCATTATTTATGTACTTGTCCCATCTCAAATATTTCTTATTTGAGATCCCCCATGATCATGGTTTAAAACTTCCCCCACCATGTCCAGTTATACTAGGAAATATTTTTGGGACTGGACAAACCTATTTTTTCATTATCCAAATACCCTAATGTCAAATCTTAGTGACCTTAAACTATAATAGCTATTAGTATCAATCACATGACAATAAAATACAAGAAAACACCCATACAATCAATCATGTGGTGTCCATCAAAGAAAATCCTTGACCAACACTATCACAAAATCAGGGCAATCTTCCCAACTCCTCTTATTTCTCACACTGAGTATGAATCACATGATTTTATAGATCTTGGGTGATCATCCCATTTTTTCATGACTAAACCATGTCATAATCAAATTCAAGGAATGTTTTGTCTTGAAGGAAATGCATTAAAAGAAATACTACTTTTAGTGATGCCTGAATTATGCATTATTGATCAGCCACCATATACAAGCTTCCATACACCCTCACATGTGCCTGATCAGGGTAGGGAAATCCTTATGGGACCCATTCATCATCAAAATGAGATTGTGTTAACTCAGTTAATGATAAGATCAAGCCTAGATTTATCTCCATTATGTCTCTATATACACTTATTTCAATGAACCATACTTCATGTGATATTTCCCAGCCAGGATCAATGTATCACTAAGAAGGGGAGGAGTGAATCAATGCTATATTTTTTTAAGTTTCCTTTATTTTGAAAAAAACATCTCCCCCTATTAAATATTTATCACTTTTCTAAAAACAAAACAATAACACATCCATAAGAATAGAAAATGTATAAGGTTCAATACTCAAAAAGAGTATCTACATCCTTGGTATAGTTTGAAAAAAATCTAATACCACATAATACACTAGAAAAAAAAATCCCTTTGTATGGATAAAAACAAGTAGGATATACCCTTTTACTTGTGTATCACTATGATCAATACAATAGTGCTTGTGATTCTTCTAGTATGAATGTTGTAATATAATTTTGTGTAACAAGTATTGAAACCTTCACCAGTTGGTTCAAAACAAGTTACTATGCTTCCTTATCAACTTCTATAAGAAAACCTTCAAAACACAATTCTTCACTTTCCTACCCAGTAGTAGTTAGAAACAAACTTCATGAAAACACTGAGTCTAATGGATTAGTTCAATTTCTCAATTTGGAAATACAACTCTTCTAGAATACTGCTAAAACAATTTTGAACTACTTCCTTACTAGTCTAGAAAACTATCAGTCTGATGGATCTTTCCAATGACCCAGTATGATATGAGAAACTATAACAACTTAATTACATTCTTATATCTAGAAAACTTTTTAGGTAAACTCTGTCCAAAAAATTCTTCTCACTAACACCTCAAAACTTCTCCCTCTTCGTTTGCACATGAATAATGAACTAATCCGTCAAAAAGTACACTGCACTTATTTCCTTTTATAGGCATGCCAAAAGTGAAAATGGTGGGAACTTACTTTCATTTTACCACTCAAAAAAATTTCCTTAACTTAGAATTTTACTTTCATTTATAACTCATATTTTACTTTTTCAATGCTTCTCAACTCTTCTCTATTCTTCTCAAAACTTCTTGAAACTTCTCACAAATTCAGCATGCTTTGAACTTTCCAACATTTCTTCAGTCTAATACTAAGGTTATTATAATTTTATTCATTATAAAAAAAATATACACATAAATGAAGATAAATCATTATGATTCTTTTTATCAATTGAAATACATAAAACTTTGAAAAAAACATGACATAAACCTAGTTGAAAAATTATGAAGCAATTAAAACCCCCCTTCGACAATACATTGTCCGCAATCACCCTATTGAAAAAACATATGAAATATATACAATTAATTTATCCTTTTCATAAAATTTTCAAATCTTCCTCATACCTCATTATATGAAGTCTAGTGTTCGATGATTTATCGGCGTTAGCATGCATCTGATGGATCAGTCTATGACTTACTCTGATGTATCAGTGTTAACGCCAGTCTGATGAATCAACATCAATTGTTGTCCAATAAATCTTGATCCAATTAAAAAAATTTAACCTAATGAAAATGGTTGATTACATTGTTGATAATCATCTAGTTAATCAGTCTCCAGTATCTTACCTTTCATCAGTCCCAAAAACTCCCAGATATTCTTATCCAATGGTTCCAATAATCTTTTCTTACTGTTTTTATTCAACAAACATCTTTGTCTTTGATGGATCAGTGGCATACCACATCTGATGGAACAGTGTCAACTGAAACTTATTTTCTTTCATAGTTCCCAAATGATGATTGATTCGGTGAATTATTTATTTTAGTGGAACAAATAGTCTGATGAATTGGTCAGTCTGATGGATCCGTGTCAGTACTTCAAATTTAGAAACTTTAAGCTCTCCAATCTCTCTTCCTCCGCTAACTTCTACTTGTATCATGACTTATTCATGAATTTGAGAACATAAGTATTGGTATAGTATCTTCTAATTTACATTGTAAAGTTTCTATTACTTTACATCCTTACAACATTTTCTACCTTTCCATCCAAAAATATATTCCCTCTTTCTTTCATAAGGTATGAATCACAAATTTCCCAAAAAACTTATGATATTTGAGTTAAAAAAACAACAAATCATCATCATTTTTAGTTTGGAACCATTAATACTCTAATAAATTTCCTCATAATGATCAAAACTTTCCTTCTGGATCCAATTTGAGTCCAATGAACAACTTCACTCACAAAACATATTTAGGGAAGAAAACCATAACTAAGAGACTTTCTTATCAAAACCATGTATGGTTTTCTGATAATGAAGCATCCTTTCATCCCTATCATCTTATCACAAAAAAAATTAAAAAGTAAGGTGATTTCTATTCTTGATAAAAAAAATAAAACACAATGAAAAACATTATCACAAACTTCTTTTAGCATCCCAAAAACACTTTCAGCCAACTTAGTCTCAACAATACCCCCTTTGGATTATTTTGTCAACCAAGGTTCATAAATCACTGAACTTTGTAACATCAAGCAATGGATTAATTTTTAAAAATTAAAAGGCTACGTTAGATAACTAGTTGTAGGAAATAAGAATCATCGACAAGAAAACCATGATATCCAAAAGTAGTGAAATATGACGTTACTTCAGTTTTCCAACTTTCCTTCACATCTTTCTTCACTTCTTGGTTCGCTTCTTTTAATTACCTGTGAAAAAATATTTTATACAACCAATCCAATAAACTATTAGAATAGTTCACACACTTACATACTGAGTTCAAAGCCTACCCATAACCCCCCTACATACAAGATTCCTTAAAAGTTTTACCATATATCAATGGATATATTTATGAAACAATTGTCCCTCTTGAAAAAACTATCAAAATACTAAATTCTAGATGTGACAAACACACATAACTCAACCTTTTATAGAAATAGGTTGTATTCCCATGTTCAACCTTATCTTGTAAAATTATTCCTTTGGTAAAGGTTTTGTGAATATGTTAGAAAATTGTTCTGATATAGGAACATTCTCTAACTTCAATTCATTCTTCTTCACATGCTCTTTCGCGAAATGATATTTTTATCAATATGTTTTGAATTATAATTTTATACCTAGTTTTTTGTAAGGTTTATGGAACTCTGATTATCACAACACAAGGGAAAGGGTAACTTTACTTCAACAAGTAAGTCTTCCAACTGAGTCTTCATCCACATAAGTTGGCTAACAACTTGAGTGAAAGTAACATACTCATATTCATCCATGCTAAGAGTTAGTGATTTTTTTTCTTAGTATACCAACTTAAACAACTTTTCACCTAAAATAAAACTCCACCATATGTGGATATTCTATCATAAATAATTCCTACCCAAAAAATATCTGAATACCCAAAAAATTCAATTCTTTTTAAGTTTTCATATATGATTTTGAAATATTTTATGCCTTTGATATATCTAATAATTATTTTACCATACAATAGGTGTGTTATTTGGAGAACTTTTGAATTATTAACATAAGGTAACAATATAAAAAATTTCTGGTCTTGAGGCATTCAAATACAAAATACTTCTAATCAGCTTTCAAAACTCTTTAGAATCAAATTATTTTTTATATCCATATTTAGTCAAATTTGTTCCCACTAAAATTGGTGTGGAAAAAGGTTTCAAATTTTCCATGCCAAATTTATTAAGAAGTATATTTGCATACTTTTCTTCAGAAATAGATATGTGCTTCTTATTTGGTGAGATTTGTAACCCAAGAAAGTATTTCAGTTCTCTAAGAATGGAAATATATAAAAAATCATTTATTTAAAAAATCATTCATAGGTTATTTCATCATTTTTAGTAATGATAATGTCATCAACATATATAATTACAATGAGGTAAATATCTCTAATTTCATTAATGTATAGATTACTATCAACCCTTCCTTTATTGAAGTTTAACTTCCTTAAGAAGGTATCTAATTTGGAACACTTATCTTTCAAATCTTGCTTCATTACATATAGGTATTTCTTCAAATTACACACATAACTTTCATCCTTTATAATAAAAAACCCACAAGGTTGTTCAATATACACTTTTTCATCAAATTCTCAATTCAGAAAGGATGAATTCACATACATCTAATTTTTTTTATAACTTTTTTGTGAAATAATAGGAAGAAAGATTATAATTGTTTCTAACATTGAAACCAAAGAAAAAGTATCACAAAAATATTTATATTCAATTTGTGAGTAACCTTTCACACAAATATTTTTTGTTTCTTATCACTTCACCATATTCATTCATATTTTTCTAGAAAAACCACTTTGTATCAATAACATTTTTTTCATTTAGTTTAGGTATGAGTTCCCAAGTATCATTATTTTTAATCTGATCCAACTCTTCATTCACATCTTGAATCCATTTCAGATTCTCAAAATCTTTATTCTCATCTTTTAGATAAACTTTTGAATACAAATCTGTATGTGTAATAACTTTTTATGTTATTATTGTTTGAACCTTTTGATGTTTATCACCAATTTTGTTTTGATATTACACTTGCATACTGATCCTAAAATGAGATATTTGAGATTTTATATCACCACTAGAAACAGTTGATTCTGATTATTCTTCTTATGTTGGATTACAATTGTTTTTATCCTTAACAGAACTCTTAACTAAAATTCCTTCATCATGTTCATCTTCCTTATCTGCATGAGTTTTTTTAGTATCTTCCTTAGTTTTTTCTATAACTTTCACATCAACATAGTCGTCTAATCTTATAATCTATTTATTGAAACATATATATTCTATTTCATATGGATCATATCTAATAAATATTACATCTTCAACTCCATGATAAAAATTCCCCATGTTTCTACCTACTTTCTTTATGATAGAGGGACTCCCAATAACTATTAAATATTTAAAACTTGGAGTTTTTTCATAAAACATTTCACAAGAATTCATATCAGAACTTGGCCTATTGATACACCAGTTATGGATATAAATAGTTATACTCATGGATTTACTCCAAAAGTAATGATAGAGACCATGTTCAAGTAACATAGTTCTCACCATTTCAACCAAAATTATATTATTCCTTACAGAAAAACCATTTTTTATGGTGTATATGGTGTATTTAACTCATACCAAATTCCATGTTTTCGAAGATAAAATTTTAACTATTAATTAGTATATTCACCAACATTTTCCATTTTATAATTCTTTATATAATATCCAAATTCTTTCTCATATTTTCTCCTAAAAATTTTAAACATATTTAGAGCATTTGACTTATGTTTCAAATACATACCACAAGTGATGTGATTCAAATAATCAATAAAAGTAATGAAATAATTATCTCTAAAAGTTTATTGCTTTATAATTAGCCCATATATATAATAATGGATAATTTATAGGGGTTGAGTTTAATGAATATAAACATTCTTATACACTAAGTTTTTTTTATCTTTATCTTTTTGAAAAATTGTGCAACAACTTCAATAATAATGGATTCAACAACTTCAATTCTTAGGGATTCATCATTTTCAAATGTCACCATTCCTTATTTGAAATATTTCAAATTATTCAAAAAATTTAAATCTCCTATCTTATGAGAATAACACCCACTATCCAAGATCCAGGTCCATTCTAATTTTGTAGCTTTTAGAGAAGTTTATACAATAAGAGATTTTTATTTCCCTTTATCATTATTCACATCCAACTTATGAGAATTTTTATAAAACTTTTTTTTGTTGGTAACAAAAAACACATACTTATTCAAGATATATAAGTTTTTCACATCTTTCACAAATATTTTTCATAGGTTGGAATCTATTCTCAATTTTTAAAACATCCTTCTTAGATTTCTTTAAAAAATCTCATATTTCTTATTTTGAGAGCAATGAGTCCCCCTTGAGTTTTTCCTTTTATAAATCATAGAGATATTTTATTATTATTGATTGAACCAAAACTTTTTTTTATATGACCAAATATACGATAATACCAGTAGTACCCATAAAAGAAATATTTTCATCTATTACATCCATACTGTATGGAGTTGTGAACATGTTTCTTAGAAACCTTATTATATTTCACATCAGAACTTTGTTGACCACCAAAATTTATATTATCACATAGAGTCTTATTCTTAAATTTAGAATTCTTTTTAGACTTATCTGAATTAGAAATGGTGGAATTTTTTTTGGAATCATAATTTTTAGAAACTTATAACTTTACCACTTTTTTGGTTTTGGCCACATACACAACTTTCCCAACTTTCTTATTCTTAGAAACATCTTCAAAATTATTTTAAACCTTTAAAGGTAACTTTTGATCATTTTTAGGTTCAACCTTTCCAAAACATTCACCAACTTTAGAGATAGAGTTATTGAAACCTATAAATCTTTTATTATATTTTGAGAGTTTTTGTTGAAAAAGTTCCAACTCTTATTATTTTCTTTTTTAAATTTACTTTAATACGTTCATTATAATACTTTTCTTTCTCAAGTGACTTATTTATACAATAAATCTCCTCAAGTAACTTAGATTTTTATTCAAGAATACATTATTGATTATTTTCTGTGGGACTTTCCTTCTTCAACTGCTTGATCTCTCTTTCAAGCCTAACAATATTTCTTAAACATTATTTCAATTCTCTATTTTGATGAAAATATAACTCAGTATCTTCTTCTTATTCTTCTTATTTAGAACCACTAATTCCAAACTCTTCATTTTAACTATTTCAATGAAGTTATTTTCTATAGTAATATTAGTAAACTTTTTGTATTTAGATTCATTATCTTTATCTTCATCATCTTTTGAAAAAAATATTATCCTTTTTGATTTGGATAACTTTTTATCCCTTTACTTTAAAAAGGATTTAAACTTACCACTTTATTTCTTCCAAGACCTTATCTACATTCTATCAACTTCATAACTATTGTCTTCATTCTTTCTTTAGGTAAAATTCACATCAAAGTTCCCAATGACTCCACATTCAAAACATTTCATGGGAAGTTTCCATTTATATTTTCCTATACCTCTTTTCAAATTTTTAGAAAAGAAGGATAAAAACTCATCAAGATTGTTAAATACCTCATTTTCAGATTTATAATCACCATTTTCTTATTACTCAAGAATATTATTAGACTTTACTTGCTTGTAATCCTTAACGAACATTTATCAATCAAATTTCACTTTTACTTTCATAACATTCTCAATTATTATCTCATAATTAATGAGATTACTATGAATATCATCCAAAGATAGAGTTTTAGTATCTCAATATTCCAAATATGAAACTTTAGAATCAAACTTATCAATAAGAATTCTCAATATCTTTTCAACAACAGTTGAGTTTTATAACTTTTCAACAAGACATATTATGGTTCTAAAAATCTCATTTACCATTATAAAGGATTCACCAATAGATTTATACGCACCCATTTTCAGATCTTCACACTTTAGACTCCATATTTGGGACTTAGCTTTCTTGACCGTTGTATTGCCTTCATAATTTTTCTTTAACTTTTCTCAGATACCTTTGGTAGTAGAAACACCCTACACTCTTAGAAACTAATTTTCACAAAGTGATAAGGTTAAATAAATCTTATCTTTTCAATCATTCTCAAGATTCTTCTTATCCACCGAAGTGAGAGAAACTTTTTCATGAATAGGATGACATAAATTTGTAGAAGCTTCCAAGACATCATACCCTAGAGATATAAGATAAGGAAATATTATTTCTTTTTAGATATGATTGTTATTACCATTGAAGACATGAATCCCATTACTATTCGCACAATTTAGATTCTCTATAGTAACTTCTCTTAAAATATTTTAGTAAAGAGTAAACAAAGGGAAACTTTTCTCTAATACCAATTGATATTACCCAGCCAAGATCAACATATCACTGAGAGGGGGAGGGGGTGAATCATTGATATCTTTTTATTTTAAGTTTTCTTTATTTTGAAATAAACTTCACCTCATCTTAAATATATTTGACTTTTTTGAAGAAAAAAAATCACACATCTATAGGAATACAAGAATTTACAAGGTTCACTACTCAACAAGAGTATCTATGTCCTTAGTATGGTTTGTAAACAATACAATACCACAAAATCTACTAGAAAACAATCATTTTGTGTGGATACAAACAAGTAGGATATACCCTTACACTTGTGTAGAACTATGATAAATACAACAGTGCATGTGCTTCTTCTAGCATGAATGATGTAATAAAGTTTGTGTAATAATTAATGAAACCATCACTAGTTGTTTTAAAATAAGTTATTATGATACCTTATCAATTTCCATAATAAAAACTTCAAAACAAAATTCTTAACTTTCCCACTTAGTAGTAGGTAAAAAAATCTTCATACGAACACTAAGTCTGATGGATCAGTCCAATTCTTTAGTCTGATTACTCAGTTTAGAAATATAACTCTTCCAAAATGCTACTAAAAAATTCTGAAATACTTCATTCTTAGTCTAAAAAACTACCAGTACGATGGATTTTTCCAATAAACTATTCTAATATGAGAAACTCTTACAACTTAATTAATTTATTCTGTCTGAAAAAATTCTCAAGGAAAACTATTTATAGAAGATTCTTCTCGATACAACTTTATAACATCTCCTTCTTCATCTGCATATGAACAATGTTTTGATTCGTCAAAAATTACAATGTACTTATTTCTTTTAATAGGTGTGCCAAAATTGAAAATTGTGGGAACTTACCTTCATTTTACCACTTAATGAAATTTACTTAACATAAAATTTGTATTTAATTTCAAACTCATCTTTGAATACATCAATGATTCTAAACTCTTCTTGATTATTCTAAAAACTTCTTGAACCTTCTCATGAATTCAACATGATTCAAACTTTCAAACCATTCTCCAATATGATACTAATTTCATTCTAATTTTCTTTATTATGAAAATAACATATGTAGAACTAAATAAAACTCATGAAGATGATCCATATCAACTGAAAGACATAAATATTTGATTACATTTTGACGTAAACATAGTTGGAACTAATGAAGCAATCTAAAACCCCATTCAAAAATAATTTGACAATAAGCACCCCATTTAAAACACATATAAAATATATTAAAAGTATTTACAATTTTATTGACATGTACAAATATTCCCCATAATTCATCTAATGAAGTCTAGTGTCCAATTATTTATCATTGTCAATATTCATCTGATGGATCGGTCTCTGACTTAGTCCGATGTATTGGTGTAAATTCCAGTCTGACGAATCGAAACCACTTCTTTTCTGATGAATCTTGACCTAATTGAAAAAAAAATTCAACCTAATGAAAATGGTTTATTACAATTTTTATCATAATCCAGTTAATCAGTCTTTGGTTTCTTTCGTTTCATCAGTCCCAAAAAACTCTTAAATTTTCTTATCCAATGGTCCCAAAAATTTCCACTTACTGATATTCTTAAAAAAAATTCTCTACCTCTAATATATCAATGGAATACCACATCTGATGGACCGGTGTTAGTGGAAACTTATTTTCTTCTAGACATTCCAACTAATGATTGATCCTATGAATTGTTTCTTTTGGTGGATTGTATAATCCAATGAATCAGTCAGTCTGATGGATCAATGTTGATGCTTCAACTTTGGAAACTTAAATCTCTTTAATATTTATTCATTCACTAAATTATTCTTGTATCATGACTTCTTCAGGAATTTGAGAACATAATAATTAAAATATAATTATATGAATTAAATTGGAAATTTTCTATTACTTTCCATCCATTCAACATTTTCTATCTTTCCATCCAAACATATCTTCTCTCCCTTTCTTTCATAAGGCTTGATTCACAAGTTTCCTAGAAAACATATGATATTTTAGAAATGAACAAACATCAAAGAATCATTAGATTTGGTATTTATAAATTTTGACTCTGATACATTTTCTCATATTGATCAAAACTTTCATTTTGGAACCAATATGAGTCCGTTGAACAACTTCACTCACAATTCTTCTTTAGGGAAGAAAAATAAAACTAAGAGACTTTATTATCAAAATTGTGTCTGATTTTCTAATAATTATTTTTCCTTTTATACCTATCATTTTATCACCAAAAATTTACAAATTAAGGTGATTTCTTTTATTTGAAACAAAAGAAAACACAATGAAAAAAATAAGCACAAACTTCTTTCAGCATACTAAAAAACTTTCATCCAACTTGGTCTCAACATCATGGACTTGAGGGAACTCAATCCATCATGATTTTACCTTCTACATTGATAGTTAGGGAATTATAATCTAATAGAAAACTTAATTTTACTAGAATAATATGACTCAAATTGGATCTGCATAATGAGTTCCCCAAAATGTAGCATGTTAAATAGTGGAATTATCATCTTTAGGGGTAAACCCTTTTATCTCTATGTGCTTTGAAATTACCATAGTCAAAATTGCCTTTTGAATATGGTCTTCAATCATTCCCTCCGCATGTGTCTCACCACCCAAGAACTTTGGGATAATGAACTATAAATTTTCTTTAAAAAAGAGGGAAGGTGGATGATGGGATATTCATGGTCTACAAGAATCATTCAGGATTGTTACTCCAACACTATTTTTCAAATCTATTTGACTTAAAACATATTCTACACTTGTCTATAATATAAGACATTAAACTATTAGTAGATGAGGTGAAATGTCTATGTGTCTAATTTTAAGGCCTAAAAAAATCAAGTTATGCTCACTAGGTTATATGATCTAAGAAATATTTGGAGAATTCTTCTATTCCTTTATTTATGATTTAGAAATATGGACACAAGGAAGTTCATTTAAATGAGTTTATTCTAATGTAATGTTATTTAATATTATATAAGAAAGAAATAGATGATAAATGAATGAAATATCCTTTTATATTCATATATCAAAATTAAGAGGATCATCCACATGTTGGAGTCTCTCTACCAAGAATTATAGGTGTTCCTCATCATATGCTTTGATTTTTTTGAAGTGAGGACCAAGCCTTATATGTAGTTTGTTGAAGCCCAATTATTTTTGTGGCAATGACCTCCTCAAAATGATAAAGTTTATCCTTCTCTGTAACAATAAACTCTCTTCCTTATATCAGAACCCTCTTCAAGGATTGATAGAGTTAGACAATATATTACCTCATGACATCCAATTATTCTTGAATACAAACCATATAGAGAGATTTATCATCAATTCAGTGCTAATTTCCTCCACCTCCTTGGCATGGATAAGATCAACCTAGGATAAAATGGCTTTATGATCTTCAAACTGGCCCACCAGCTACGCCTCAACCAACCACAATCTTTTCACTTATTCCCATTTCTAGATGATCAACTTCACAACATGATGGATCATGTGTTAATCAAATCCTCCATACCCTAAAATGGAAAACATGGTTAGGATTCATTATAGCCGTGATGGTAGATCTTCAAGTGGAATCTCGGAAATTAACTTCCAAATGTATCTCCAATTGAAATAGAGTCTAGAACAAAAGGTATCTTATACCTCAAAGTCTAACTCAGATTCACTTTCAAAGGGAGATAAATATTTTTAGATTAAGGCACTCAAGGAGGCACCTCATTCCACACTTTCCAAAGTAGTATCAGCTCCAAATTATATTGTTGACTAAATAAGCATGGAGGTCTATCCCCTAGGCTTTATCATCAAATTAAATTCCACTAGATAACATATGGAACTCATCATTAACATAGGGGAATAACTAATAGAATGGGAAGGGAGACAATCAATGTAGTTAATAATACTCACCCGTTGGTGGGTCAACCACTCAATTAGAATAATATCCTGAATCTACAACTTATACATCCTGAGAAAGGACCTCTAGATAAGAGGAACTCCTTTCAAGTTTATTAGATTCAAGGGTAGAAGGAAATTGGGATTTTCCCACATCATATTATGGTACTGGTACCTCCTTTGTTTGAGAATAGTGAGTAATCTTGATACCTTTATGCTCAATGACCTTAGAAATATTTTCCACAAAAAAGTTTCATGAAACAAATAGTCATGATTAAAACATTAGTAGTATAACTTGGTTTGGTGAAAATAAAGAATCACTTCCATCTAACACCTTATAAAATTCCTCGAACTCTTATAAAGTGTAATGTCTCGGATTTTTTCATATATTATTTTTTAAAATATTATATGGAATTATTTCAAGACCGGGCATGAAGACAGAACATAATTCCGAGGTCCAGTGAGCCCGGAATGATGGTTTGAACTTTTTTTAAGTTAAGTGAGTCGGCGCTTGTGTGCGGTTGTGGCAGTTTCCAAACGGATGTCCGGATTAAAAATTTGAAGGCATCGTTGCGTCCAGAACGATGACTTTACCTGAGAATGAGTCTAACCTTGACCGGCACGGGTCGAGGGAAAAAATTAATTTTAGGATGTTTTCAAGTAAAATGAAATAAAACAAATTCACAAGTTTATTTTATTTCTTTTATGGAAACATCCACTGCAGCGCGGTAAATGGCGCAACTTTTTCCTAAATTAATGATGCATCATAATTACGCAAAAATGGAAAGTTGGACTCATTAATACTGCCATGAAATTAAATTCCAAACACGTTTCCTTTTTTATGTTTATAATCAAATGTTTCTCGTTGGCGACGATTGAGAAGAACCTTTTCAGAATCTGCGGGACGTTGGAGCAAAACTCTCAGCGACGAACGACGACGGATCGAAGTTGAGAATTGCAGCGCCAAAAAAATTCAAGGATCTCGACGAAGATAACAGTGCGACACCTTCGTCAATGATCGATCCTTTCTAAAGGTAGGGGTTGTTATTTCATTCCTCTTTCCCCGTTCTTGATTTAAACAACGAACGCGGATCAACCACGAACAAGTTGATCTGCGGATTCATACATTCTTTCGGGAGGTATTTTTTTCTTTGGGAAGTTTATGGGGAATTAATCCATACTATTTACTGTTTTTGGTCATTTCTCCCTTTAATCCTATTAACAGGATCAGATCAATGTCGTGATGAATGACGGCGGATGTTCGTTCCTCACTTTCTTTATTGGAATTCTTCCGACTTATTCTCTTCTCATGTGTTCTTCGCTTTTCTTCATAGGATGATGAACAATGGATCTTTGCGCATCCGTTTCATGATGTAACGATCCCAAATCGAAGGTTCGACACCACAATGACCTAGCAGAGGTGCGGCGACGATGGTTCACGACGAATCAGACCGAATCGAAAAAGGGCATTCTTCGAGCATTCTTCACGTAGGAAGATAAAATCATGTTTTCAGAGCCGATCAGAGGTTGAAAACACAGGAAGAGGCTTCGTGGTGTCGAGGCAACCAAAACCTGAAGGTTTTGTGGCGATCGAGCGGCCAGATCAATGAACAGATCATCACTGGAGGCACGATGGTGGAAGTTCGTGTTTCTTGAAATTTCTAGAATACACGACGTGTACTTCCTAAGAACACACCGCGTAGTACTGGCGGAGGAAGATAGGGTTTCTGGGGTCATAGAAGAATCGAACAACGTGTGATCCCGGTCACAAGGTATGTTGAACTTTCCCTGAAGACTTGGCGTGTACTTTGGGAAATACACGGACACAGGATGATCTACACGACTTCAGGCAGCACGGCGTGTACAACATGGCAGAGGCGACTACAAAAAACTCGGTGTGTATCCAGGGGATACACGAACACAGGTTGGAGTACATGGGTTGATAGCCGTGTACGACCACATGTCCAATGACACGGGGCCAACCCCAGTCACTCGGACATGGCATATACATCGTACTACATGCCATGTACTCATTTTTTCTACACGACCAGCCTATGACACGGGCCGTTGTACACGGGCAGTACTCGGGGTCAGACCACATGGCATGTGACCTTTCTATACATCGTGTACTTTTTTGAAAATGGCCTGGTCCTCTTGTTCATCGTATTTCAGACATCTTTTGTTTGGGTTAGTGCCCCTTCTTCTCATTTTCTTGAAGGTCAGGCATCATTTCCTCACACAGGAGTATGATCCCTTCAGAAGGACTTTCTGTGATAGAGTAAGGAATCCATCCGAGAGTCCCTGATTGAGAACCTCTATCCTTTAATGACCCTAGGTAGAGTTAGGCATCGACGTGACCAACTCTACCGGGCGTTGATCCTCTACCTAGCTGGTGTGTCACCTAGTTGGTGAATCCGGATGAGTTTCAGTATCATCCATGGACCTGGAAGTGATCCTCATATGTGTATCGTGATCTTTCCCACTCAGGAGTGTGTCTCCCGTAATAAGTGCATCTACCTATCAGAAATATTCCCACTCATAAGTGTGTCTACTGTAATGAGTGTGACTACCTCTCGTGATGGTTCCCGATGAACGTTAATTCTCATACGGATGTCATTAGAGCTGTAAGACTCGTAGAGTGTGTTCTCCTAGAATGAGTGCTTCGTGGAATCTTCACACTGAACTCCTAGCTGGGGGTATGCAGTTGTGCGATTTGTCTCTAGACTATGGGTCTGGGTTTTGAGTATATCTGGTTTGTTCTATATGTTATGTAGACATATAGTGTGCATAGATGACTGTAACTTTACTTTTTGTACTGCTTTGTGGTTTTCAGGTTCCTCTACTGAGTATTGTTATACTCACCCATGCACGGGCCTTGCCCACACGTCTGGTGTCTTGTGCAGAGGAGCAACCTTTTGACAGAGTCTAGGGCGGACTAGGACAGGACCGAGCTTTCTGAGTTCCCTACAGGATGAGGCGTTCCTACAGCTATGAGCAGCAGTCCCAGTACCTTTTGTGTTCACAGGTTTGGATTTGCAGTTTTAGGACTCTTGTTTTTGGTGTGCTTGTATTCTGGCCCAGTTTACTTTTTATACTCTACCTTTTGTCTTACTCTGTTGGTTGTGTTTAGTTGTATGCATGTATATTGTCCCTTAGTGTTTTACTTTTCATAATTTGTGGGATTGGAGATGTGTGCGTGTGTACAGGTACTTAGGTAATGCCTCCCATGTTAGTAATATGCCTACTCGGTGCTAGTCTCCAGCCCCTGGCCTATTGAAAGCGGACTTGGGGAGTCACAGTGTGGGACCCACTGGGACAGGTCGTGACAGAGTGTGATTAGAGGTGGTTGGTTCTACCTTAGGACCAAGAGTCTGTGGGGTTGGTTTGGGGCAATAGTATTGAGTGTTTCGGGTTCGGATTTCAGGCCAGAGACCCCAGTGTTGGTGCGGTGGCCGACGTATCCATACACCAGGACTCTGATAACCTTCTTTTCGACTCAGTACACGAAAACAATAGTTTTGGGTAAATAAAAAGGTACATGCATCATATAGGAATGGGTTGTGTTTTCCATGTACTTTGTGTCAGCTATCCAGATATACTCATTGAACAGGGTACATCTTGTTTATTTACAGGATTCCTCCACGATGCATACCCACTAGGATTCAGCATCACGATCAAGAGGATGACCCCCTCAGTGACGAGTCTTCAATACAGGGACTAGTCCCCAGGCATTGCCACCAGGTGGCGCACCTGCTATACCACCAGTGGAGCATCCAGTGGTACTTGCAGTACTGACCGGCGAGGAGCGAAGGCTTAGCGCACTCCATGAGTTCTAGAGACAGATACCCCTTAGGTTCCAAGGTGAGCCCGACCCTCAGGCGGCTAAGGATTGGCTTGAGGTGGTGACCAGAGTTTTCCGTCTAGTGAGGACACTAACAGACCAGATGGTGATCCTAGGAGCGAGCCTTCTTACGGTTCCGTGGGACAATGGTGGAGTCTGACCACACAGACTCACGACGAGGAGAATCTTTCATGGAAGGAGTTTG
This sequence comes from Viscum album, assembly GCA_963277665.1. Lineage (NCBI taxonomy): Eukaryota > Viridiplantae > Streptophyta > Magnoliopsida > Santalales > Viscaceae > Viscum > Viscum album. The sequence goes on along the minus strand of OY728161.1, from coordinate 1,945,118,685 downwards.
AGAGACACTTCAGGGAGGAGTTCTCTCTGGTTACGCTGAGAGCTGTCCGAATCCAGGAGCTTCTTCAGCTTCAGCAGGGCAATATGACAGTAGATGACTATTCATCGAGGTTCACCAACCTCGCTAGGTACTCGATGGATATGGTCAGGGATCAGTACTTTAGATCTCAAAACTTAGAGTAAGATCTACGATGTGACATTTGCGCTAGTGTCATGCCTCTATGCATATCGACTTATGCTGGATTGCTCAAGCGGGCCTTGGTGATCGAGAGTTTCTTGGCGGAGCAAAGGCAGCCGCCGGCAGTCAACAGCATGCAGATAGGTGCGGAGACCCCGACAGTAGGGAGCTGACATTAGGCATAGGGATCTGGATATGGGAAACATCATAGGAGGACCCAGGACAGGGGATCGATAGTCCATGGCTCTCAGGCTAGATCCAGTCATCCTAGGGAGAAGTGATGCTACGCATGTGACGGTAGGGGACATCTCGCTAGAGATTGCCTGAACCGTCAAGCTGCTGACAATGAAGTAGTGGATGGACCACCGAGGCAGAGTTAGAGAACATAACAGGCATACCCGCCAGGTGGCGGACGTGGAAGAGGAGCAGGGAGAGCTACAAGTGGTGGAAGACGCTTCAACTTACTTCCACCACCACCCCCAGGAGGTCCACACCAGGCTCAAGGAGCTGGGGGATAGGGGCGGGGACAACTACATGCGGTCGAGGAATACGACCTAGGGGCTCCAGGGATGATTCGAGGTACGATATTTGTCTTTTCTACCTTAGCTGCCATACTCATAGACATAGGTGCCAGTCATTCCCTTAGAGCCACATGTCTTGTACAAAACCTCGAGATTCCAGTAGAACCTTTGACTCGATCCTTATGCTTGGAGGCACCTACGGGCGGAGACTCGATGATCACACACCTTTGAAGATAGTGTGATATTACCCTTGGAGGTGAGAGTTTCGGTTGGAACCTCTTGGTGGTAGTGTTGAGGACTTACGACTTCATTCTTGGTTTGTATTGGTTATCATCGGTCCACACCCAGATTAACTATTTTAGGCGAAAAGTGTGGTGTGTCCGCTGTGATGGAACTAGGTTTTCCTTTTTCGGAGAAAAGGAAACCCATGCAGTACAAAATGGGCTCATTCATAGTAGGGTGCATCCGATCACTCATGAGTTGGCTAGCCTTACCCTCGAAGTAGTAGATTTTGTGAGCTCTCAGTTCCCAGCAGTGGTGGTGGAGTATGAGGACTTCTTTCCCGAAGATGTTCTAGGATTACCTCCCCGCCGGGAAATTGACTTCTGCATCAACTTACACCTCGAGACGACACCGATTTCCTCATTGGCATATCGGATGGCTCCCGTAGAGCTTCGCGAGCTAAGGGTGCAGTTGGAGGATTTGCAGAGCAAGGGTTTCGTAAGACCCAACGTCTCACCCTGGGCGGCCCCAGTCTTGTTTGCCAAGAAGGCAGATGGGAGTCTGAGGTTGTGCATGGATTACCAGTGCCTGAACCAGGTGATGGTGAAGAACAAGTATCCATTGCCGAGAATCGATGACCTCTTCGATCATCTAAGAGGGGCACAATGGTTCTTGAAGGTTTAACTTCGATCAGGCTATCACCAGCTACGAGTGCGGGATGAGGATATACCGAAGACAACTTTCAGATGCCGCTACGGTCACTATGAGTACTTGGTGATGCATTTTGGCATGACGAAAACCCCCATAGTTTTCATGGTACTGATGAACCAGATCTTCTATCCGTACTTGGACCGGTTCATGGTGGTCTTCATCGATGAAATCCTCGTGTACTCGGCATCAGAGGAGGAGCACGCGAGACACCTGTGGATGGTTCTGAATGTACTCCAGGAGCACTAGCTTTATGGGAATCTTTCGAAGTGATAGTTCTAGATTCTGGAGGTCCACTTTCTAGGACATTCCATCTCAGAAGATGGAGTAGCTGTAGATCCAGCCAAGGTGGAGGCTGTGTTAGCATGGGAGCCACCTCAGAGCGTGACAGAGGTGTAAAGCTCCCTTGGTTGGCAGGATATTATCGGAGATTCATTCCTGATTTCTCCCGGATATCATCACAGATGATAGCCTTGACCAGGAAGGGGAAACCCTTCGTGTGGATAGAGAAGTGACAACATGCTTTTGAGAAGTTGAGACAGAGTTTGACGAGTGCCCCAGTCTTGAGATTGCCGAAGGAGGGTGTCAAGTACGTAGTTTTATGCGACACATCAGGGACCGGGCTCAGCTGTGTCCTGATGCAACGACATATAGTGATTTCTCATGGTTCACACTAGCTTAGGCCACATGAGTAGAACTATGGGACCCATGATGTCAAGTTGGAAATGGTAGTCTTTGCGTTGAAGATGTGGTGACACTACCTTATGGGCGAGCGATTTATTGTCTACTCTGACCATAAGAGCCTCAAGTACATCTTTTCGCAAAAAGATCTGAATCTGCAGTAGATACAATGGCTAGAGTTCCTCCAGGACTATGATTTCGCGATCATCTATAATCCTAGAAAGGGGAACAAGGTAGCAGATTCTCTTAGCAGAAGGTCGAGCTCGCATCTGTTGAGTTAGGTGACACAACAGTTAGTCGCGTTACAGTTATCCTTCATGGATGGAGAGGATAAAAATTACCTACAGTCAATGGTTTTCACCCCTCCACTCTTACAGCAAGTTAGGGAGGCACATCTTGGGGATGTCGACTGTGTGGCTTTACATTCTCAGTTATCCACAGGACATGCTCCTGATGGATATTCACAAGGTGGGGAGAACGTACTTCTTTTCAGAGGATGCACTGTTGTACCAGTGGCATTGCAGGAGGAGGTCCTGAGGGAGTTTCATACATCCCCTTTAGCGGCACATCCTGGGGTGGAAAGGATGTACCAGGATCTTCGACAACAGTTTTGGTGGTCAGGCATGAAGAAGGCAGTAGCAGATTTCGTTTCTCGATGCCTCACATGCCAGCAAGTGAAGGCTGAGCACCAGGTTCCAGCGAGATTATCTCACCCCTGGAAGTTCTAGAGTAGAAGTGGGATGGAATATTGATGGACTTCATGATAGGATTACCACGGACGTCCAAGGGGCATGATTCCATCTGGGTGATCATTGACCGACACACCATGTCGGCCCACTTCCTAGCTATCAGGGAGCAGAGCAGAGTTCCGTAGAAAGATTGGGACGCCTCTACGTGCAGGAGATAGTTCGGCTTCATGGAGTCCCCTCGACTATAGTCTCAGATCGAGACGCTCGATTCATGTCTCGATTATGGAAGGGATTGCAGGAGGCTTTTGGGACTCAACTACGCTTGAGCACAATGTTTCATCCCCAGACAGATGGTCAGACGGAGAGGACCATTCAGGTTTTGGAGGATATGTTTTGGGCCTATATCTTAGACTTTGGTCGCAGTTGGGAGGACCACCTACCACTGGTGGAGTTTTCATACAACAACAACTACCACTGCACCATTGGTATGGCACCGTTCAAGGCCTTGTATGAGAGACCCTGTTGGTCACCGCTTTGTTGGACCGATCCCGGAGAGTCATCACTCATGGGTCCAGAGTTGGTACAAGCTACCACAGAGAAGGTGCAGATCATCTGGGAGCAGATGAAGACTGCACAGAGCTGGCAGAAGTCTTATGCTGACAGATGACAAAGACCTATGGAGTTCGAAGACGGAGACCGCGTCTTTCTTCGAGTCTCACCTCGACGAGGGTTACAGAGATTTGACCGAGGCAGAAAGCTATCTTTGAGGTTCATAGGACCCTTCCAGATACTGTGCAGAGTTGGAGAGGTGGCGTACTGCCTGGCTCTATCACCATAGTTGCATCGGGTAGATGATGTCTTCCACATGTTGCAGTTGAGGAGGTACGTTCACAACCCATCAGACATCATCGACTAGGGCGACCTGGACATTGAGGATGGAGTGACCTTTGTAGAGTACCCAGTGGAGATCAAGGATTGGTAGGAGAGGATCCTTCGTGGGTAATCGATTCCCTTGGTATGCGTCCGTTGGTAGCACGAGAATCTTCAAGAGAGCACGTGGGAGTAAGAGGCCCAAATTCGTGCCCAGTACCCACATCTTCTTGAGTAGCATTTGTTTTGTCTTTTCGAGGACGTAAATACCCAAGGTGGGGAGAATGTAATATCTTAGATTTTTCCATTTATTATTATTTTTAAAAATATATGGAATTATTTCGAGATCGGGAGCGAAGAAATCACATCATTACAATGTCCAGTGAGCCTGGAATGGTGGTTTAAACTTTTTTTAAGTTAAGTGAGTCAGAGCTTGTGTACGGTTGTGGCAGTTTCCAAACAGATGCCCAGATTAAAAATATGAGGGCACTGTTGCGTCCAGAACGACAAATTTACCTAAGAACGAGTCTAACCTCGACCGGCACGGGTCAAGGGAAAAAATTAATTTTCGGATGTTTTAAAGTAAAATGAAATAAAATAAATTCACAAGTTTATTTTATTTATTTTAAGGAAACATCCTCTGCAGCATGGTAAACGACGCATCTGTTTCCTAAATTAATGATGCGTCATAATTAAGGAAAAATGGCAAGTTGGACTCATTAATACTACCGCAAAATTAAATTCCAAACACATTTCCCTTTTTATGGGGATAATCAAATGTTGCACGTTGGTGACGATTGAGAAGAACCTTTGCAGAATCCGCATGACGTTGGAGAAAAACTCTCAGCGACGAATGACGACGGATCGAAGTTGAGAATAGCAGCGCCAACAAAATTCAAGGATCTCAACGATGATGGTAGTGCGACACCTTCATCAACGATCGATCATTTCTAAAGGTAGGGGTTTTTATTTCATTCCTCTTTCCTCGTTCTTGATTTAAACAATGAACGTGGATCAACCACGAACAAGTTGATCTGCGGATTCGTACATTGTTGCGGGAGGGATTTTTTTATTTGGGAAGTTTATAGGGAATTAATCCATGATATTTACTATTGTTGATTATTTCTCCATTTAAGCCTATTAACGGGATCAAATCAATGCTATGACGAACAACGGCGGAGGTTCGTTCCTCACTTTGTTTATTGGAATTCTTCCCCCTTATTCTCTTTTCGTACGTTCTTTACTTTTCTTCACGGGACGATGAACAATGGATCGTTGCAAATCCGTTCTGCAACGCAACGATACCAAATAGAAGGTTCGACACCGCAATGACCTAGAAGAGGTGCGGCGATGATGGCGCACGATGAATCAGACTGGATCGAAAAGGGCATTCTTCGAGCGTTCTTCGTGCGGGAAGATAAAATCATGTTTTTGGAGTCGATCAGAGGTTTGAAAACACCGGAAGCGACTTCGTGGTGTCGGGGAGACCAAAACCTGAAGGTTTCCTGGCGATCGGGCGACAATATTGATGAATGGATCATCAACGAAGGTGCGATGGTGGAAGTTCATGTTTCTGGAAATTTCCAGAATACACGGCGTGTACATCCTAAGAACACGCCGTGTAGTACTGGCGGTGGCAGCTAGGGTTTCAGGGGTCAGAGAAGAATCACACGGCGTGTGACCCCGGTCACACGACATGTTGAAATTTCCCTGAAGACTCAGCATGTACTTTGGGAAATACACAAACAAGGGATGATCTACACGACTTTAGGTGGCACGATGTGTACAGAATGGCAGAGGCAGCTACGCAAAACTCAGTGTGTATCCAGGGGATACAAAGACACGTGTTAGAGTATATGGTTTGATATCCGTGTACAACCACATGGCTAGTGACACGGGGCCAACCCCAGTCACTTGAACATGGCGTGTACATCGTACTACATGTCGTGTACTCATGTTTTCTACACGACCAACCTAAGACATGATCCATTGTACACGAGCAGTACCTGGGGTCAGACCACATGGTGTGTAACCTTTCTACACATCGTGTACTTTTTTGAAAATGGAATGGTCCTCTTTTTCATCATATTTTAGACATCTTTCGTTTGGGTTAGTTCCCCTTCTTATCGTTTCTTTGAAGGTCATGCATCATTTCCTCACACAGGAGTATGATCCCTTCAGCAGGAATTTCTGTGATAGAGTCAGGCATCCATCTGAGAGGCCAGGATCGAGATCCTCTATCCTTTACTGACCCTAGGTAGAGTCAGGCATCGACGTGACCAACTCTACCGAGATTTGATCCTCTACATAGCTAGTGTGTCACCTAGTTGGTGAATCCGGATGAGTCGCGGTATCCTCCATGGCCCTGGTAGTGATCCTCATCTATGTATCGTGATCTTTCCCACTCAGGAGTATGTCTCCCATAATGAGTGCATATAACTATCAGAAATCTTTCCACTCATAAGTGTGTCTCCTGTAATGAGTGTGACTACCTATCGTGACGGTTCCCGATGAATGGTACTTCTCGGACGGACGTCATCAGAGCTGTAAGACTCGTGGAGTGTGTTCTCCTGGAATGAGTGATTCGTGGAATATTCACACTGAACTCCTAGCTAGGGGTATGTGGTTGTGTGATTTTTCTCTAGACCACAGGTCTGGGTTTTGAGTATATCTGGTTTGTTCTATATTTTCTGTAGACATATACTGTGCATAGCTGATTGTACCTTTACTTTGTGTACTGCTTTGTGGTTTTTGGGGTCCTCTACTGAGTACTGTTATACTCACCCATGCACGGGCCTTGCCCGCACGTCTGGTGCCTTGTATAGATGATCAACCTTTTGACAGAGTCCAGGGCAGACCAGGACAGGACAGAGATTTCTGAGTTTCCTACAGGCTGAGGTGTTCCTATAGCTACGAGCAGCAGTCCCAGTACCTTTTGTCTTCACAGGTTCGGCTTTGCAGTTTTAGGAATCTTGTTTTTAGTGGGCTTGTATTCTGGCCCAGTTTAATTTTTGTACTCTACCTTTCATCGTACTCTGTTGGTTGGGTTTAGTTTTATACATGCATATTGTTCCTTAGTGTTTTAATTTTCAGCATTTGTGGGCTTGGAGATGTGTGCGTGTGTATAGGTACTTAGGAAATGCCTCCCATGTTAGTAATATGCCTACTCATTGCTAGTCGCCAGCCCCTGGCCTATTGGAGGAGGGCTTGGGGAGTCACGGCGCGGGCCCCACTGGGACGGGTCATAACATAAAGAGTTGAGGATATTAATATGTGAAAACATATCTTTAATTTTCATATAATGAGTTCTCATTTCATGAATTAATTCCCCAAGACCCATGGAAGCCACACACATGGGGAGACATGGGATATAAGGATCAGGCCCCAATGATGTTCTACATAATTCAACCATGGTTACATCAGTAGGAACACCCCCTCCAATAACCAGAAAAACTGATTAGGTTATCCCGAGACAGTGACAGGGTAAGTAGTAGTCGCTATAGGGTGCTCCAATAATTGTTGTGGCCCTAAAATATTGTGAAAAAGGAGTGTTAGTCACTATTATACGATGTCTTTTTATGCATAATCAGTATTACAAGGTTGTTCTTATCTTGGTACAGTGATATTAACAGATGAATTATGATCCTCTAACACTCCTTCCACCATGGTTGTGGAATTTTTAGCAAGATTTGATAGCCTATACAGAGTGTCTTCTTCAAATTCCTAGGGATCAGTGCTAGACCCCTTGAGGGAGGGAAGTGAAGTAGATCCTACAAAGGTAAATCATGGTCAGATGGGTACGTTAGGTGAGTTATATGATTGAATGACATTGTGAAGACTTACTATGGTGCATACACTTGAACAACATCTTTTCCCTCTTTCATTTTTTCACCTAATATGGTGGGGGTCCATGTAGATATTCTCAAATATAAATACTATAGGTAGAAATGGTACTCATTCCATCTCCATTTCCATTAATATCTAGCCTAGAGATAACTCCCCTGGATCATGGGTAGACCCCCAACCCCAATCGTGGTTCCCATTGAAGTATATCTCTAAGAGGCTAGTTCTGGTGACACCTCCTTCTACAAGTAAAAATTTCCCCTTTATATTAGCTTCTATACTAAAAAAATGATTACAGATTCAAAGGAAATGGAAAGAAGCTTGCATCATGAGAATTGAAAAATTAATCCCATTCATTATTAGATTGGACAACCACTCCCTCAACAACACCTCGATCTAGCATAACAATTACCCGCTTTGTGGCTGGGATCCAATCACTTGTCACATATACTAACATCCCCAACTCTTGAAAATACTTTCCCACCTTAAAAAAAATTAGTTTCAGTTTGAATATCATAGGGAACTTGAATATCTACAAGATATAGAGTTTGTATAATAGATTGAATAAATACCCAAAAATCTCTGATGTTGTGGGTTATGCCTTTCTAGACTCAAACCACCTGAAAATGCAGATAATAAGATGTTGATGTGTCTAGTTGTGAGGAAGACCTGAAATATTTTTACTTCAATTCCCTTTCATGCATCTTTACTCTAGAGGCAGGTTGAGTTATTGAAGGTCAGGTATCCTCCCAGTGATGATGAATATACTACCTTGGATAAAAATATGTGATCTTTTCAACTCTATATTTCTCCATGGACCATGTTTGAGATTATTTAAAAGATTTTGGAGCTTCATTTTCATCACCTTGGGATGTAACTTCTTATCAAACATGCCCCTTCCAGCAATCTTCATGGCCTCCACATGAGGGAAACTTTTTATTAATTCACCTTGATGATGGAAGAGATCTAGGAATTGTAAAACTTAGAGTTTAACCAAATAGATTCACCTATTGGAGGTAGCTTAATTAACACTTGGGATACCTATAAAGACATAAGGATATAGAATTGTTGAACCAACATTGAGTGTTTCTAAAACTGAAAAAGCATGGGGGGAGATACATTTGGCTGTTATAGACACTTGAACTGAATGGAAAATTAGTATGCAGAATATTCTTCACATATGACCCCACTATCAATTAAGGTTTCCAGCACTCTATCTTTGAACGTAATCATGTATGAACTCAGATCATCATCCCTATAGTAGTTTTCAATGAATGTTACGGTAGGTGAATCAATATATTGGAAGAAGTTAAAATATCATAGTATGTTTAGATTCTTTAGAGATTATCTATACTATATAGAAAAGGGATGGATACCCAAAAAAACTTGAATTAATGGATGAAACCTACCTTCAAGGAATTTGAACCCGCTCATCATGGAATAAGAACTGAAGTGTGCTACAATCCACCTCCACAATAGTTGAAATGGACCTAAAATTTAGTATGACACCGTCCTTGTATATATATGTAACAGGAACCAATAATTTTTTACAAAATAGGGGAATCTATCTCTATGTGTTTTCCTTAGGATAACTTAGATGCTACAAAAAATATACATAAAATTATACCACTATAAGATTCACTAACTCGTAGCAGGTAGGTTCTCAAACACATTTCTCGGAATCCAGCAAGGCGGGTTCTCATAGGGATGTTAAACTTGACTATATACCCCCATTAGTCATATCGGTCTTTCTCTAATATAGGCCAAAATTTACTAGATATTCCATTTTTCTCCAATTAAGTGTATCTTATTGGGTTTGAGACACTAGGAACCTATTCTTATTGTTTCAGGAAGTCTTTAATACATATCTTAGAATGAACATCACCATTTGGGTGAGGGTAATTTTCATCACCTTCTAGGATAACGTTAACATATTATAGGTTGAAGCTGTTGCTCGTTCAATGTAATCCCAAGATTCTTTCAATAGGATAAATTCTTTATACATTTAACTGAGAATAGGTGATCCTAATATCTTGCATACATACCCTAAAATAATGATTAATTCACCATGTGTCATATGAATTTTTTTTTCTAAGGGATCCATCGACTCAAGAGCTCAGGTATAATGTTTTAATTCTTATACACATATGTTTGGGCCACCCATATAGATTCATAAATTCCAACTGCTTTCAAATCAGTTCAAAATAATGCACAATTTTGGTTCACCTAGTATTACCACATCCATTTGGGTTTTACTCCCCTTAAAAAATGGAATTCTCAATCCTCCTTATAGACTTTTTACTAATCCATCTTGGAAGCATAGAATATTGATAGATAGTAGTGATCTATTGACTCCTAGGTGAGAGGCTTCATATATGGGGAACATAAAATATGATGCATGATGAATATAGAGGGTACTGTTCCCCCATTGATGAAAACAATTTTAAAAGAGATATTGGTAGTGGGAAGTTTTGTGTACTCTAAGAACTAAGACTTTGATAAATAGATATGTGTATTTAGGATGAATGCATCTTTCAAAAGACCAAGGTCATAAAGTGGAATCTGATTATATTTCCCCAGTTTTTATTTTATTCTTTTATTTCTGTTTATCTTTTTATTCTTGGTTTCTTTCTTGTGTTTTGAGTGTTCCAAATTAAAATTTTATGTTTTTGGCTAATTTTATTCAATTTCATGGTTGAGGGGTAACTATGCGGTCTCTTGATGCTGACTTTGTTTTTAGTTCATTTTCTTCTTGCACAATTTGAGATGTATGGATTCAGAATGGTTTGATCCAAACTATGTGGATCTAAGTAAAAACTGTGAATGCATTGGTATGTAACTAGTCAATGGTGAACGACCCAAGCACGGTTAGACAAACTATGCGAAAGGTATGCACATGGTTCTACAATTTTGACAAAACCATGTTAAATGGTTGGTGAATAGTTTCCCAAACCATGCATCCAAAACATGCAGGTGCCCAGTGTATCTAGTAAGGTGAACATGGTTGGCACACTATTGTCACATGGTTTGAGAAACCATGCGGCCTAACCGTGAACAGTTCCTAGATGTCTTAAAAAAGTGATTTTACTATTCTACTCTCTCATATTTTTAACCCCAAATGCCCCTCTCTATCTTCAAGTTCATGCGACCTAGAGGGAGATATTACCATTATCTCCAAGCCTCCTTTTCTATCCCAATGTAAGATCCAAGTGATTTATTCATGATTTGGTGGTGATTGTTTAAGGTAATATCCTCCTCTCTTTTTCTTTTCCCCTATTCTTCCATCTTCTCTTGATTTCCTCTTCTCCCTTGATATTGTGGATCTAGGTTTCATGTTTCTTTGAGTCTAAATTTGGGGTTTTACATTGTTAAGTTTCATCTTGGATGAACTTTCCTTTTTGGACACTTGTGAGGTTGTTTTGGGTGGGCATTGTTTAAGTGCTTGTGGTTTTTGGTATTATCCCTTTGAATTTGGCCATTAAATTTAAGAATACCTTAATTTCTTAATTTTTTCACCTTCGATGGATTTTAATTAGTGATTTATGATTTTTAGAATAATTGTTTGATGTGAAATGAGGTGGTATACTTCTTATTTTAAAGTTTATGTAATTGTTTTGTTAATCTATGCATGCCAAGTGTTTGATAAAATGACAAGTTGGATTTTGTAATTGATTTATGATTTCTAAGTCATGGTTTCATTTTTGTAAAAGTATTTTTGTTTCTTAAATGGATTTCAAAATGGTTTTGAATTTGTAAATGGCATATTTGAATCTTCTTTAAAATGATGATTTGGGTTTTTCAAATGAATTTCTTAGTGGTTTTGGTTGGAAAATGATGTGTTGGATTTAAAAAATGAATGGTTTCTCAAAGAGTGCTTGAGTCCCATTTGGAACCTTGATAAAATTGGTTCTCCTAAAATCTCTCCTTGTATGATCATATTTCCTTTTTTTATTGAATGGGATGAGAGGTACTTGGTGTTGGACTCTGTTGTGATCTATTATTTGAAAGGTTTATTTGGGGTGGTTCAGGGTGATGCATGTGTGTGATGCTTATGTGGGTGATATATGTTTATGTTGTTGGTTTGATTAGCTCACCACACTTTAGTCTCGATATGGGAACCTGGAATAGAGAGAGTATTTTAAGTGAATGATTGTTTCACTAGCTTAGGATTCCACTTTGTCTAGTGTCTCTTAGTATATACCTTTCTCTAAGTTCGTATAATTCCCATCAGTTAGGCTATATAGGGTAAAAAATGAGCATGTGGGGGAAATTGATGTCATCAGGTGGGGCATGCCTATGGTATGAGTCATATATATAGCATGTTACAGATGATAAACTAAGCTCCTAGGTTCCCCCATGTTCTTAGACACTTAATAATCTACGACAGATGATTGAGGTGAATTTGTTGGTTGGTTACTCTTGTGTGATACTTTTCATTTCCCTTAATCTATGTTTGTTTTTCCTAATTCCTTTTATGGTGTATCTTCTTTCTTAATTTGTTTGTTTAATTTTATAATGTTGATGGAAAATTATTTAAAAATGTTTTACACTTCATTATTACCTTTTTAAGTAAAACATCATACTTCTCCTTTAAAATGATAATATCCACTCATTGGAAAATACTCTGGTTTTATGTGGAAAAAGGGAAATGGACCATGATTTTTTTTAAAGAGGAAAATGTGTAAAAATCTAGTTATATATATTTTATTTCAATCTTGGAATTGATTATTATTTTGTTTAAATGAAATTAATTGGGAATATATTTTCTCTGGCATGCCTAATGAGTTTTAATACTCATACCTATAGTTTCTTCTTATTTTTAGATTTTGGTGTAGGTCTTAGATTAGTATTAATAACCATGGGAAATGTTGGTTTTGGGATTGGATAATGTCCCATGTGGTCACATGGATACTTAGAGTTTTTGAGGTTTATTCTTGGGTTTTTTTGTTTGGGTTGTTGTATTTTCATTTTATGTGTAAATGATGTTCAGTTTGGAAAGTTTAATTACATTTGGGTTGCTCAGTTTATTTATGCTGATTCAGTTTATTTATTTATTTTTGGTGAAATAATTTTCTTTGGTTCTCATTGATTCCCTTTGCACTTATTCCAAGCATGAGAGGATCGAAAATTCCTTTTGGGCCTTGTCACAGGCCTACCCGGGTGACCAGTTTGAGATTGAGTCAGGTTGGTTCATGAAAAAATGGTATCAGAGCAACGTTCCTCAGAGGAACTAGCTTTCAAAGTTCCCATTATTATTTGGGATGTCAAGTAAGATTTAGTAGGACTATCGGAGCTTGGGGTGTAGGTATGGGGAAGTATCTGACCAACAATTTGTGGACCGAACCTTGGGTTACCATGGGAAGTCAGGTTATTCTTAGTTTAGGTGGTTCTTATGGGTTTTTTGGTGTTTGGGAAAGTGAAGTTGGAGTTGGGACAATGGTATTAGTGATATCACAAGGTATGAAAATCCATGTGGAGCTAGGGAAATGGTTTTGAAAGACTCCTCATGATAGTGGTGTGATTGGTATATGGCCACTAACCATATTTTCAAGTCACCCATCAATACTAATTGTCACCTTCATAAGCTTACTTCAAGTATTTATTTTTTATTTGAAGTTATTTTAAATTAATTGTTTTGGATTGTAAAACCCATATTTTAAGAAAAAATGTTTTTGTTTTTGGAAGGTGAAAAAAACGAGTTTTCAAATTTGTATTAAAGAAAGTCTTAGAAAATGGATTTTTAATAAGAATTATTTTGGTAAAATAGAAATTGGTTCATCAAAAATTGGATTTCTATAATAAAAAACTTGGGGCTTATCAAAGTTGGTTGTTTTGGAAATGAAATTATTATTTCTTGAAATGAAGTGGTTTTTGGAGAATGTATTGGGGAATTTTTGAAAAGTTTTTTAATTTAAATGAGAACTAGATTGGGAATTTGAAACTTGGGTTAAGTGTTTTGTTTCAAAAATTGGAATATCTTGTTTTGACCTTTAGCATTCTCATGAGTGCTCACATGCATGGGTGTTTGAGGAAGTGGATGGTTGATGGTATATGCGTATTAGTGCCCATATTGGAACAAGAATTTATGTGTGTGAATCTCCTTGGAATACCATTGGTGAGTATAAAACTTTTCATGTTTTTCACTTTTCAAAAGTATTTTACGAGGAAAATTGTGATGTTTTTAGAACAGGTGGTTGTGTAGTACATTTCTTTTAATTTGGAATTATTTTTTAAGTGGTTTTTGAGAATTAGTTCTTATTGGTGAATTGGTTTTGATTGAGTTCTTAGTTTTCTTATTTCTTAGTGTACACCCCCACCAAATATTTTAAGGATATTAGAGGTGAAACTATGAGTGGTCCACCATTATTGGACCTTCCATTTGATCAAACAAAATATTTTATTCACGAGTTTTAAAATTTGAACCCTCCTCTCTTTTATGTTCATACTGATCCTATTGAAGCAGAAGAGTGGATGTTGAAAATCTAAAGGATTTTTGGTTTTTGGGAGTTTCTTGAGCCTCTAAAGGTTAAATTCTATACATTTTTTCTTGAAGTTCTGAATGGGAAGTGGTGGAAGTTGTTCATTTAGAACAAGACTCAATAATATATTACATGGGATTTCTTCAAGGCTTTGTTCATTCAGCAATAATTATTATGATGTTGTAAAGGTGAGGAAGGAGACAAACATGTGTTTCCTTCCATGAGGTGATGAATCAGTGTTGGAGTTCATTCTTCATTTTGAGAATCTAGTTCCTTATCTTTCATAGTGGTCTAAGTATTATTCCCTAAAGACTTGAAATTTTAAGAATGGGTTTCATCCTAATTTACAATCAAAGGTGTCAAAGTTCAGTCTAACCTCTTTTATTGATGTGGAGAGGCAATCTATTCAAGTTGAAATTGTGTTAGCAGGGGTGATCAATGTGGAAAATCCACCCTTAGTCTCTAGAATAAGTGAATGGAATTCCAATAAGAATATGGGGAGATGGTCAAAATCTGGTGATACTGGTCTTGAAATTAATAGGCCTCTTGATCTTTCGTTAGCTTTTCTGGGTTCTGGATCCTAGTATTTCATCAATGCAGCAAACTCGGTCATAAGAATCCAAAATTTCTAAGTGCTCCAAAGACCTTCCATACCTATGGATTCATGGGTCACATGAAATGTTTTTTCTAGGGTGTTTTTAGGAAGTAATGTGGATCTAGGTCCAACCCTTCAGAATACACCCCAGATCATTTGCAAAAGTAAGTTTCTAGTTGAGGCTCAGTTTTAGGGCCCTCTCCATTTTGGTGTTTCATTTTTTATAGTGGTGGTTTTTTTAGTGTTTTATTTTTCTTACAACAACAATTGATGTTGTGTATCTCTTGTGAACCCTTGTTTTTATGGAATCTTGTCTTGGAAATTCTAAAATTTTTCTTCTTAATTGGAGGTGTGTTTCATGTGTTCCTTGTTTATGATATTTTTTGTTTAAGGTGGAATAGTATGATGTGTGTGTGTTTTTATTTTGGACCACTGTGTTGGTGGTAGTGTCTCGCTTAAATTAAGTGGGTCAAATGGGATGTAATATTTGTTTGGTTATTCTGGGGTTTTTTTGTGGTCATTCTGGTTTAGGGTGTCAGTGTTTGGTGAGTGATTTTGGTTGGGAATTCAAATAGAATTTAAAAATGGCGGGGAGTCCATTCTGGCCTCCTATATTGAATATAGTGAGTTTTTTCTATTCATGTTTTTCTTACTCTCTACTCTCCTTGGTGAAATTTGGGCCCTTAGGGCAGGCCTGGTGGTTTTAGTTGTGGTATAGTGTTTGATTTAGGTCCAATGTTTTCTATCATCAATTGAGAAGTGGTTTGGGGTTCATTGATTTGTTTTAGGTTGAGGTGTGAGTTTCTTCTTGGTGGTAGTTAGGCTATTTCAACTTTTAGGAATCAGATCGTGCGAGTGAGGGAAAAATTGTCTTTGATCAATTAACTGGAGAATTTGTGTCTTTTTGGGGGAAAAAGAATGATGGTGGGGAGAATTTCCAGGAACTAGTTTTTATTTCATTCTTTTATTTTAGTTTATCTTTTTGTTCTTGTTTTCTCTCTTGGGTTTCAGGTTTCCATATTTAAATTTTTAGTTTTAGATTGTTTTTCTTTAGTTACACTATCTAGGTTCACAGTTTATGGGTAATCATGTGGTCTCCTAATGCAGAATCTCTTTATATTTAATTTTCTTCTTATAAGGATTGGTTTTCATAGATTCAGCAAGGTTTGAACCAAACCATGCAGCTCAAAGGAAAAACTATGTGAGCCTTGGGATGTCTCTAGTCAAGGGCGTATGACCCAAGCTTTCTTTCACAAAACTTTCAGAAGGCATGTACATGGTTTTGTAATTTTGATAGAACCATATCACAGAGTTTCGAAAACTGTGTGGCCAAACTGTTTAGGTTCCCAGTACATCCATTAAGGGATTCACAATTGGTACATAGTTTGGGAAATTTTGTGTCCTAACCAAGCACAATGACCAAGTGTCTTAAAAATGTAATTTTAACTTTCTAACCTCTCAATTTTTTAACCCAAACACCCCCTCTATCACTATTATAATTTTTTTGACCTAGGGGAGCTCATCCCATCATCTCCAAGCCTCCTCTTCTCTCCCAAAGGTAGATATAAGTGATTTATTCATGTTTTTGTGGGTGATTCTTCAATGCACACTCCTCCTCTCTTCTTCTTATTCCTCCTTCCATTTTCTATTGAGTTATTCTTCTCCCTTAGTCTTTTGGATATAGGGTTCATGTTTCATTGAGTTTAAATTGGGGGTTTTGTATTTTTAAGGTTCCTTTTTGATTCCATTTCCTTCTTGTACCCTTGTGATGTTGTTTCAGGTTGGTGTTGTCGAAGCAGTTGTGGTTTGAGGTAGGATCCCCTTGCATTTAGCCTTTAAATTTAAGAACACATTGATTTCTTAATTTCATCACATTCCTTGATTGTTAATTAGTGATGTGTAATTTTTATAATAATTGTTTGATGTGAAATTATGTGATTCCTTCTTTTTTTAAATTGTATATACTTTTTTTGTTAATCCATGCGCGCCCAGTGTTTGATAAAATGACTGGTTGGATTTTGTAAGTGATTTATTATTTATAAGGCATGGTTTCGGCTTGGTAAAAGTGTTTTGGTTTCATAAATGGATTTATAAATGGTTTTGGATTTGTAAATGGTGTGTTTTACTCTTCCTTGAAATGATGTTTTGGTTTTTCAAATGAATTTCCAAGTGGTTTTGGATTGACAAATGATGTTTTGGATTTATTCTTAGAAATGTGTGGTTTCTCAAAGAGATATTGAGGAATGTTTGGAACCTTGATAAAATTGGTTCTCTTAAAAATTTACTTGGATGATCCTATATCCTTGGTTATGTTTAATGGGATGGGAGGTCCTTGGTGTTGGACTCCATTTAGATCTATTGGTTGAAAGGAAAGAGATTATTCCTTAGGGCGGTTCGGGGTGGTGCTTGTCTGTGATGCTTTTGTGGGTGATATATGTATATGTGGTTGGTTTCTCATTTTTTTTGCTTGGATCACCCCACTTTAGTATTTACATGGGAACCTAGAATAACTAGTGGATTTTTTGGTGAATAGTTACTACACTAGCTTAGGATTCAGCTCTAACTAGTGGCCCTTAGTACAGACCTTGCTCTAATTTGAGATAGTGCCCCTCAGTTAGGCTAGATAGGGTAAGAACCAAGCCTATGGGAGAAATTGATTTCATCAGGTGAGGCATAAATATGGGACGAGTTAGATGTATATTATATTCTAGATTATATATTGAGATCCTATGTTCTCCCATGTTCTTTGGCACTTAGTAATCTATGGCGGATGATTGAGGTTTTTTTTGTTGGTTGATTACTCCAGTGTGATATTTTCCATTGCACTTATTATATGTTTGTTGTTCTTTCTTCCTTGTATGGTGTATCTTCTTTCTAAAAGTGGATTTTTAAGATTCAAATGCTTATTATTTTTTTTATAATTTTTTTACACTTCCTTCTTACCTTTTTAAGTAAAAACATCCTCCTTACCCTTTAAAATTCTAATGTACCCTATTTGGAAAAGAGTTTGGTTTTAAGTGGAAAAGAGTATATGGATCATGATTTGTTTTAAAGAGGAAAATGTGTGAAAACCTAGTTTTATATATTGTATTTCAAACCTATAATTGATAATTATTTTTTTAAATGAAATGCATTTGGAATATATTTTCTCAAGCACACTTACTATGTTTTAATACTCACGCCTATAGTTTCTTCTTATTTTTATATTTTAGTTTTTGTCTCAGCTTGGTATCGATCACCATGGGAAAAATTGGGTTTTGGTATTGGTGAGTGACCCTCAGGGTCACATGAAGACTTAGTAGTTCTTGGGTTCATTTTGGTTTTTGTTGTTCAGATTGTTGTATTTTTAGTTTATATGTAAATGATGTTTAGTTTGTAAAGTTCATTTACCTTCGAGTTGCTCTTTTTATTTCATCCACTTCAGTTTATTTATTTATTTTGGTTGAAATATTTACCTTTTGTTATCATTGAATCCCTTGGAACTTGTCACCAGCTAGATAGGATCGCGAACGACTCTTGGGCCTTATCACAGGCTGACTTGGGTGAACGATTCTCAGTCAACTTAGGGTGGTTTGCAATGTTGATCACTTAGTGTGTTCTCAAACTAGTAATTCTTCAATTATTTTTCTATGTTTGGAAGGGTGGATTCACACATTTCATAGTAATCTATCTTGATGGTAGTGATCATTTCTTTAACATGTTCAATAGATTGTTCATTAGAGATCCTTTTAGTTTCCATTGGAAATCTACAAAATAAACACCAATATGTTCATTAATGTCAAGGAATTGATTTGGATTTTTCTTTAAAAAGAGAAAAATTTAAGAAAAGGGTGACCTTGCACAGGCCACTCACTTAAGTGAACTCACATAGGTCACTCACTCAAGTGACCTTACATAGGTCACTCACTAAAGAGACCACACATAGGTCACTCACTCAAGTGGTTTAGTGGAAGTATCTTACTAACTTCATCTCAATGTACTACCAAAGGTACGAAATATAACTAGGGAGAAAGAGGTACATGATACTACTGTACTAAATACTAGTGTAATGAGAGAAAATAAGTATTGTTAACACGAGGAGGAATGCTTCTGAAATGTGACCGTATTTATAGATGCTCGATCACCTGCCCAATCAACTAGCATGGTTGACCAACAAGAATGACCTTTGTGACTAACCTTTGCGACTAATCGATGTATTGGACATAAGTACTCCATATTCCCTCTCTCTTTCATGAAATAATTATGTTGCAATGTTCAAATAGAACCTAAGGGAACACAAGTACATATAAATAAATGAGTGAATAATTCATCAACATCTATATTCATCTCTACCTCAGGATAATACCCTCTTCCTCTGATCAGACCCAATCTTGAGGGGGGGGGAGGGGTATTGAAAATCCTTTTTTATATGGGGATGAAAATATTTAGGGATAAAATACCACAAGTAGTAGATGATAAAAGGGATCCAAAGTGCTCTACCATATAGATATTTTATAGACCCCACCTATGTGCTAAGAGGCTCACACAGGCCTAACCTATGTGGCCCAATATAATCATCCAATACCTACATGAGGGTATTTCATAGTAAACTTGAATGATGGACCTACACAGATGATCTCCTTCTCCTAGGTTACCAAATTTTTCTTATAAATAGGACCCTTGGGAACTTTATTTGGAATGACTGGAAGACAAAGAGACTGCTTGAATGTATTCTCACTCAAGTCTCTTGCCTAGGTCCTCCAAACCCAAACCCAATGACATAAGACTATAAAATAAGATGAAATTAGAAATGGTCAATGGATTGAGGTACCTCAAGGTAAAGACTACCAAGAACTTTTAGAAGAACTATTCCACTAGTCAAAAATATTGGGGAGAAGGGACCTTTCTTAGCTTGAAACACGAGATATATTCAACCAAAGACACCAGAGGTGAACCTTGGATCTTAGAGCAGGGCCTCACCGAAGTGTTATTTCCACGATTTTTCATCACAAAAGAGGCATTTCCAGCTCACCCAAGTCCACCTTGTGTGAGTCATCTCTAGCTCACCCAGGTCCACCCTGTGTGAGTCATCTCCTTCTCACCCAGGTACACCCTGCATGATTTATCTCCAGCTTACCTAGGTCCACCCTATATGAGTCATCTCTAGATCATCTAGGTCTAGACTATGTGAGTCATATCTAGCTCTCACAGGTCCACCCTACACGAGTCATCTCCAACTTGCCTAGGTCCACCCTACATGAGTCATCTTCATCTCTCCCAAGTCCACACTGCACAAGTCACATCTAGCTTTCCCATTTCCACTCTACATGAAGCACCCTGAGTCTTCCCAAGACATAACTAGGATAAATACCCTCATTAAATCCAAGACTTAGCTGGGAAAAACACCTCTAGTTATCTGAGATCCACCCTGTTCGAGACACTCTTCATCTCCCCCAAGCCTCACCTAGGCAAGCCACTCTTTAAGCCCTCTTTAATATCACCAATGGTAGAGAACCTCATTACTTGGATCCATCATTTTAGGGAGAACAATATAAGACCTCCCTCAAACCCTCTATTTATGAATGATCATATCACATGAAACACAGAAATTTCCTCTAGATTATAAATTCTCATGGTAATGGATGTCCCACATTTATCCTAAAAAATGGGTAGGATCCTCAAAGTGTTCTCAATTTTACATTCCCATGGTAATGAGGATCCAAACCTTAGGGATGATTAAAAATGGATTCTTGGGTCTAGATACAACATCTGCAGCCTGAAATATAAAAATAATTAGGCAATATCCATATGGATTCATAAGACCTAATCCATGGGGTTTGAAAATAATAGAGGAGACATACACACCTAATCCTCTTCTCTCTTATTGACTACCCTACCATGACTTCATCCTCATCTACTAGTGGATGAGGGGAAAGTGACTCCTTAGGGAATCCATCTTTGAGTAAGACCCTAGTCTCTCTTGTGGGGAATTACCTACCTTCCATAACCTCACCCTTGTCCACTAATAAATAAAAGAGATCATGCGGATTTATAGATCTTCCAATTCCTATTTTTTCTCACATAGATCCTGAATCACGTGGTCTTAGAGGTCAGTTGAGATCATCTCATTAGCATGATAAAATATTTACTACTTAGTAATCCTACTATGTATAAGCCCTAAAACCATGTTACCATCCTCTCAAAGGGCCATATTAGCTCTGAGAAAAACTATCAATGGGAAATATTTATGATGAAGAAACATTTGGCCTCCTCCATAGGTATAATCCCCAACCCTTTTGAACTACGAAGAATTTGATTCCTGTAGAAAAGAGATATGTAGGAAGCCTCCCTAAGGTACCAACCTAGTACCAAAAACTCACCCTAATATTCTCTAGTCCATATTCTCAGTAGGTTCATATCCAAACCGGGAGGCTATATCCCTTATAGGTTCCCTAGGTTCTTTTAGCGTAAGTATCATTCCATCCTTGGATATGAATCTTCTATCTAGATGTCCTTGTCTCATGATGTTAAACTGCACAGTCTGGTCCTCATCACATGACCCTAAAATGTATGATGTGTCCTATTATGTGGCACTAAACTATGTGGGTTCTGATTCCTTTCATAAGGATACATAGAAATCTTTTCTCATAAGGCCAATCTCGACATAACAAAACTCTCATATTCCAAGATGATGATAAATTTCCAAGGGCCCTACTAAGTGGCTTAAAACCATCATCATGATAATAAATGACATATGAATTTCTAATCTATTTAAATGATACCATCACTGGAGAAACTTAGTTAAATACATATGCATCCATTAATGAAGAACCTATGATACATACAGATGATTCTTAATCCAATACATACTAATAATTGATTGTTAATATAAGAGTGACCCGTTTTATGTTTGATATTTAATAAAGGATTCATGAATATGTATTAAATATATAAGTGAGTTCCAAAGTAGTAAATAATTCCCCCCCAAAAAGGTCTGATGAGACTGACCTCCCATCTTATTGACAATATGAGTCCCTAAGTGTTATTGAAACCATTTCCCAATGAACACCTACCTTTGGAAAGTAGGTTCCTTAAACATCATGAATAAGGGAAACGTTGGGTGTTTTCGGTTCCACGATTAAACCCCATTGGAAATAGGCCAAAAAGGGATGTGAAACAATCATCCTACACCCCATGTAATAGTATCACCACCATTACTACATCCTACGAAGCCCAATATCTCATAATAATCATATCCAAGTAGAACCAAGTGTACTCTAGGAAGATACTATAGCCGGTGTACATGCATTATACTTAAAGTCATCCAACCCATGCATGAAAACCCATGGAGAGCCAAAACCACCACATTCATATATAATTATATGCTATACCTCAAGCCATTACAACCCTTACATTAATTTATATTAAACTATGTTCCATCAAAACCCTAGTAAGAATTCACCCTATAACAAAAACCATCATAGACTAGGATACACCTACTCATCTATGTCTAAAGGGAGATAGGAGGATAAGTCAACCATCTCTTCACTTTCTATCCCAAATAATGGAGAAAATAGCCCTAAAACATTTGGGTATTGGTTTATAAACTAAAATTTGTGGGATGATGTATGAAATTAGAAAATATATTATAATATAACACATATCCACAGTAAGGGAAACTACCTAGCCTTGGACTCATCTGCCTCTATCATCGTACTCAACCCCCGACAACCACTACTGAGGTTTAGATAACAAATAAGAATATAAACATAAATTTCATTATTAATTAATTAATTATCCAATTACTGACATTATTACTTATTCAATTTTTTATATTAAAACTTTAATCTTTTAAATAAAGTTCCAATAACACTATTTATTCTTTACTTTTTCTCAAGTATGTCATCATAATTTATGAACACCATGAACCAAACTCATTTATTTACTGGTTCAAATATCATTTATTAATAATAAGGATACTCAAGGACTCAACCTAAGATACCACTTAAAATATGAAATTGTAATTTATAACATCAAACTTAGTTAAGAAGTTGTAAATTGATCAAGTAAATATCATATAGACACCTGGAAATAAAAAAATCATAAATCAAAATTAAATATATCAATAAGAAAACCTCTCTCTAAACTCTTCCCAACCACATGATTCCACACCCCATTGAAAATAGTTTCAATCTATGATAACATCATCGATATCAACCATCACTAAATCTTGGGATCCTATCCCATTACACCTCCATCATACCATTAAACAATACAACCTCGATCCTCTAGTACATTTCTCATCAAGGGTTCCCAACCACAAAAAAAATCATATACAAATCAGACAATTCTCTAAACCCCTATAGAACACATACATTTCAAATGTATTTTTCCACACATAAGAAAAAGGAACCAAGGGAATGTAATTGATGTGTTTAAGCTTCACACTACAAAGAATAATATTATCCAACCCCACAATTTTTTTAGAAAAAAAACTATTTTAATTAATCAGTCCATTATAAAGAGGTTATCCATACAAGGTAATCTAAATGTAATACCTATATATAAATAACATTAAAATAAATAGGCTTAAATCATTATTCCCATATTCACCCAAATCCAATATGGGTAGTAATAACATCATCGATATCAACCATCACTAAATCCTGGGATCCTAGCCCATTGCACATCCATCATATCATTAAACAATACAACCTCGATCCTCTAGTACATTTCTCTTCAAGGGTTCCCAACCACAAAAAAAATCATATACAAATCAAAAAATTCTCTAAACCCCTATAGAACACATACATTTCAAATGTATTTTTCCACACATAAGAAAAAGGAACCAAGGGCATGTAATTGATGTGTTTAAGCTTCGTACCACAAGGAAAAATATCATCCGACCCCACAATTTGTTTTTGAAAAAAAACTATTTTAATTAAATTTTTAATTAATCAGTCTATTATAAAGAGGTTGTCCATACAAGGTAATCTAAATGTAATACCTATATATAAATATCATTAAAATAAATAGGCTTAAATCATTATTCTCATATTCAACCAAATCCAATATGGGTAGTAATAACTCTTCTCATGACTATTTTATTTAATTTTATCATCATTTGAATTTACATTGTTTATAGGTTCATGAAAACAACCATGCTAAAAAAACAAAACAAATACTTCCAAACATAAATATCACACTACCAAGTAAATATTAAGATATTGTATCAATAAAAACACAAGGAATAAGTGATTTTACCCCAACCATTCATTTGATTCTCCACATGAGATATTAATTATCTAAAACATGTGATCATTCCAATATCAAAAAAATAAATTTTCAGAATTGTAAGAACTGAACCCTTTCTGATATGAAATGCGAATCAGGCTATAATTTGATTCTTGAATTAATAATATTAATATTATTCTAAGACATTCAATTAATTCCAATAATTAAATTAAACAAAAGCATGCAATAATTATTTTCTCCTCAAAATTTACATATTATTAAATAATCAATCAACATGAAATTTTATTTCCATATTATTTTATTATTAAGTTCAATAACTCCCATTTAGACAAGGATCTAGAATATGTTTAATTCACACCTGCACATAAATAATGGATAATTAATAGATCCCCTAATTTAATTAGAATCTCAACATTCTATGAGAAAGAATGAAAAATTGATAATAAAACAACTTACAAGGAAACACTATAAAAAATGATAGAAATAACACTAGAACCAAAGTATGATAACCAACATCAGGTCTCACTCTATTCATCAACCCAAAATATAGGAATCTACATTGTAATAAATTCTAGAAGAAAAGAAGAAGAGGGAAAACAATATTGAGGGATGAATAAGGAAAATACATTGATCTATTAATTTAATCCAATGATCTAAGGTGTTTATACTCTTAAAGGTATGAATGGAGTGTGATGATAGGAATAAGGGTTGGATATGGATTGAGATAATGTGATAAAATTTAAACCATGGGATCTATGGACCTTTATTTATATAGGAATACCAAAAGCTTTTAGCATACCATGGTAAACTCCAAAAACACATATGGTACCCCCTGTCAAAGAGAAATCTGGTTTTCAAAGAATTTGAATCCCATGTATTTTGATCCTTTAAACTCTTTTCAAACTATTTTGACAGCCACCACAATGTGGTGTAAAATCTAATATAATTTTATCCTCACCATGCCCAACACTATGGTGTGGCATGCTCTACTCTGCCCATTTCTAACTGCAGAACTCAACAAGCACCATGCCCTTCTGACCTTCTTCAAAATGGGCTCCCCAAGTTGTATCCTCATCCTCATTTTTCATTGTTGGTATCCTCCGTCCAAATTACCTCTAAAATAACTAGCTAAGAAATCTTACTCATCATGGTGCACTCTAAGACCAAATGACCAACTCCACATCCAAACTCAAATTTCCCATGGCCAAAATATCCTACCCCATGCTCAAGAATATAACCATGCTTCAAAAAAGCTAGAATCAAGATCACTACCATTTTTAAGTTACCCTATAAAATGACAAACCCTTTCATAACTGCTTCAGAACCTATAAAATACCTCAAAAAACCTCCAATCCCTGAGAAAACATAAATGGAAGAGCTTTATAAATCATGGACCTTACACATAGAGGGAGTATCTTTTTGATCTAGGTGAAAAACTTGTATCATGGTATCAATAATATAAATGTTGTTTTCATAGATATCAACCCTGACATTGTGTTTTCTAGAAGGTTGTTTTCCATTTTATTGAGAATGTCAGCTAGGGGATCCAAGAGAAGACTATTGGTGCACTTCATCCTTGATTTCCACATATTGGTCCACTAATCAGATGGAATTGATAGTGGTGTACTCTTGATATTCATCAAATGAGTCCTCTAGAGTGAGGTGGGTTATTTATATTCCTCCCATTGTAGGTTGGAATTAATTCCATGAGGGTGAACACTAGATTTCTAATTGTTAGAGGTTTCCAATAATTATTATGACACTAATGATGACTCCTATAAGCTTTGGAGGGTTGTGAGGCTAATAGTGTGTGACATCCTGTCTCTAACCATTATTTTGTACAGATCCATGGCTCCACTAACATTAGGTGACACCCCCTGGATGCCAAAGGCTAGAAATAAACACCAAGGTCTTACTTAATCATTATGGGACAATTTTCCCTTTAAAAAATACAACCTTTCAAGAAAATAATAAAACAACTAAACCAAAACTATACGATGCATTAAATGTAAATAATTTAACTCAAAAAATACAAGAAACTAAAAAATAGTAGAAATTAATAATAATTGAAACAATACACCCAACCAAAAACTAAAAGACATCCTGACGCAACAACACCAATTTGGTATCACTCCAACCATCCACAAGAAATTCTCAAAGATCCAACCACCCTCCTAATAAAGTAGCATCATGATGTTCCACTAAAGAAATAAGAGACTTTTCCTTTACCTATTTCATGAATAAAAATGTATGTATACTCACAAAAGTTCTTATATAGGGGGTGATTAGTCATACCCAGTAGGAAAAAACCAAGAGACTTACTAACTAATGCCACTAGGATAAGATAAGGTTAGCCCACAATTAAATATATATGTAAAATAATTAATGATAAAAACCAATACATCTTACCAAATAAATTTTATCAACCTAAATTGATGAACCATTAATTACATCCACCCAACATACCCAATTCTACAAAACATACACACAAGCATGCATCCAACTAGGAGTAGTTATAACTCATGAGTATAATCCTATCCTACTAGTCAATTCATCACATGGACATGAATCCAAGGAACCCCACTGTCATAGACTCCCTTTTTCGAACCCAATAAGGAAGTTTCCAATGCAATATGAAATCAAAAAATTCCATGTGATTTACAAGGTATCACAATCATTAATTTATTCAAATCAATTAATTTTATAAAAAATTTAACCAAATATATTTCATTCGCTAAACCAAAACCAAAACCTAATAACATGTAACAAAATGAGCTTTTCCAAAAACCATTCAAAATACAATGCTTGAAATTAAAAACCAAAAGATTTTTCAAAAATAAATTATCCAAATTTTTCTTTAAAACGATAATAAAATAATTTATAAAAAACTAACCCTTAAAGTTCCAAGACAATTGGAGAAAATAACAAAGACACCTAACTCACAATAGATCTCTAGGAACATAGGGAATCAAGATGTGGTCTGGGCGATCCAGGCTCCCTTTCCCATTCTTTCAACAAATCCCAAAAAATAATTTCCAAAACATAACTTATCTAATAGATCTAGTAATAAAAACCCTAATATAAGGTTATCTTCCAAGGTAATTGAGTAGATCTATAAAATGAAAAAGGATGCAGCTCTTAACATTGATTTCCTAGGTCTAATGCTTTAAGAACCACTGATATCCTTCTCTAGAGGGAAGGGATCACCAAAAATTGACTAGAGGAACCCTAAAAATAAAGATCATAGGTTAGAGGATAAATAATGAGAGTTTTAGGTGGGAATTGAAATAAAAAACCAATTCTGATATGTTATTAATTTTGTCCCATGGTTTGGCTACACGGTTTACAAAACCATACACCAACTATGTGAGTTCTATTAGACAAAACCCAGGTCCACATGGTTGTGCCACATGGTTTGGAAAACCACGAAACAATCATGAAAACACCTCTATCCCAAAAATTTCTCGATCGCATGGTTTGGGAAAAATGTTTGGTAAACACATGCCTCCCAACAATTCCAATATTCCCTTTCATGGTTTCCTGAAGAATCTACTTAGTTTTCCTTAAGTGTGTTCAAACCATGTACCCTTAAAAATACTTCCAAAACATAAACAATTATCCATAAGATCCTAAAACTCAGAAAAAATATTATATGACCTCAAAATACATAATTAAAGGGAAAAGTATCTCAAAATGGTGTGTTACTTTCTTCCAACTATTAGGTTTTTTTCCCTAAAAAACTTAATATTGGTGGTTCATTGGAAATTTTTCGTCCATTTATCCTGAATATATTTCTCACATTACCATATATCCACTTTAATTTTACCATGTTATCATATTACTCGAACCAATGGAATAAAATTTACATGAAATACTTTATCATGTCTGTCCAAGATATCTATTAGTTCATGAATTATTATATAACATGGTATAAGATCAACATGATCACATAAAATCATATGGCTCAGATTGGGCTGGTATTTCTTTATTTGAGATACATGGAATACATTATGAATAAAACTAAACTATGGTGGTAAATCCAATTGATAAGCATGATAACCAATTAATTTAAGTATATCAAAAGGGCCAATATACCTAGGAGACACCTTTCCTTATTTACATAATCAACAGTGACCTAGAATTGGAGATAATTTCAAGAATACATAATCACCCAACACAAAGGATAAAGGACTATGATGAAAATTCACATAATATTTTTGATGTATTTGGGCTGAAACCATCTGTTCCCTAATCATTTGAATCTTTTTATTTGATTCATGAATAATTATAGGTCCTAATAGTGATGTTTCTCCAGTCTCTCCCAAAAAAAGTAGAGATCAACATGGAGAAACATACAATTCCTTGAACGAAGACATTTGTATCATGGATTGATAATTTTTTATATATAAATTGCAATAAGGTAAAATTATCCTCCTATAATCCATTGAAATCCATAACACAATCTTGGAGTATTTATTCCAGTGTCCAAATAATTCATTCTGATCGCCCATCCATTTGAGGATGATATGTTGTGCTAATGGTCAACTAGGTACCCAAATCTTTCTAAAAAGATCAAAAAAACTGAGGGGTAAATCAAGGATCTCGATCAGAGATGATAGGAACAAGTATTACATGTAATTTTACCACTTCCTAAATATAGAGATGTTCTATATCATATGCTGTATTGGGTTCAAAAATTGGAATGAAGTGGGATGATTTTGTGAGTCTGTCCAAAATCACCCAAATGGAATAATACTTCTAAATAGTTCTTGGGGGGCCCATGAAAATGTCCATATTGATATTATTTTATTTACATATGGGTATAGGTAATTATTTAAAAATTATATATATTCATTAATACTTATCCTTGACCTATTTATAGGTGAGGCAATTGGTGTTGTGAGTGGGTTCCCTACATTCAAATCCTTTATGTACTTTATATGGTGATCGACCTTTTTTTGATAAACCTTTAATTACATGGTAAAAAATTTAATAATATAGAGGATATTTTGAGGTTTAGTGGCTTGGAAATTAGAAACATAATACATGAAAAACATAAACATTCATCTAATCCAATTTATATGATTCTTCATAGGTTCATCCTAAGTTAGTTTTACTGCGTCTCATATCATAGGGATAAACATCAAATGAAGGGGTGAGTATAAATCCCATTAAGGGAATAAAAAAAAGAGATACTTGTCATGTGACCATTAGGAATATCAATAAGGTATGATCAAATGAACATACAACATATAATAATATAAGGAACATGAATCATAACTTGGAAATGTTGATACATCATAAAAATGACACATTCATAAGCATATCACCATGGTTTATCACTAGGGTTTCATAAATCATAATTACCAAGGTTATTCACCAAGTAATCATAAAACATGTCATATATGGAGATTAATTCATTATCCAATGTATTGGAGTGATACTAGATAGAACCCTCTATATGTATTAATTCATGCAAGCCAAATTGATTATAATAAATCATTTTTTAATAACCAAATGAGAATTAAGAATGAGTTTCATAAAAAATCATTGAGTGCATAAGTTATAAAAAGCATAAAAATTACTTCATATTTAACCCATGAGAAAGGAATGTGGGTGTAATAAATGTAAATACACAATAAATATTCTATGTTTACATCTATATGTTTACTAATGAAAAAATAAGTGGTTTGTGTATTCAAAATTTTAGAATTTCACATGTAAAAGAGTCAAATTCAAGAAATGAATTTGGAAGCATGGAAGTACACAACATGGATTTTAGGGAGGGAATAATGAGAGGCAAAGAAGGTATACCATTTGTAAAAAATATTTTTAAAGTAAATTAATAATCAAAATTTTTTGAAAATAATTTAATTCAACATTTATAATACATATCACATATGAGGTTCTTGAATGATAAATATGAAGAGGAGATTTACCTTACCTTGAATATTTACTTCCTAAAATTTTAGGATGGAACATTTAGACCTTGAGGAATACTTGGAGGGACTCTATTATAGGTAAAATGACCATAAATTTGATATTAATGGATATTGAGTGGATATTAAAGGATGTATGGTTGGTATTTATACATGAGGATGGGTGATTTTTAAAGGATTCTGGGTTATTTTATTATTTAATCCAACCACTTGTGGGTGAAATGAATTATAACCAAATTTTTGGATTGTTAATGAGTTATAGAGAGTGATTGGATATTTAAATCCTTCCAAAATTGAAACTTTACTTCTAACCAACCCATTTAATCCACACAACCAAAAAATATTTTTTTTTCAAAAAATCCAATTTTTGTTTCTAAAATGTAAAGTGTAAATTTAAAAATTAAAATCTATATTTTTAAATTATTTTTAAATTATTAAAATAAATTTAAATTGAATAAATGTTTTCAAAAATATTAAAATCATTTTCACATAATAATTATTTCATAAATCCACAGTTCTTGTAAAACAATAATTTACACTTTTTTCACGAAAATAATTGTTCACAAAATTACCAAAAAAATCACTCTATGATAATTTTTATGCGATGAGTCCAAAAATTAAATATATTTTATCAAAATAATTCTCAAAATATTAAAATTTATCTTTTAAATTAAACTCATTATTTATTGAAAATTAACAATTTTATAGCATAATAATCATTCTAACCATTATAAAAATTACATATGACTTTGTTAAAATATAAAATAATTTAAAAAGTGTTTTATAATGTTATTACATGAAATAAATTTAATTTAAAACTTATACATTTATCATGAAACATATTTTTAATGGAATATTTTTATTTCCTCTAATAATACAATTTTAGTTATATTATATCATAATCTCGACGATCAGTTAAATGTGTCTATGTAACAAAAAATAAGAATGACCAAATGTATTATTGAATAAATATATTAATATAGAATGAACATATCTCACTATAAATAAATAATCATTCTTAAAATTAATTATTCACTTTGATTCTATCAAGGTTCAATATCATTTTCAGAATGAATATTATATTACTAACTCTTGGTTTCTTAGTTGTAGTGTTATTCGTGGGTGTGGTAATTCTATGGGATAAAGGTGATCCAAATTTTTATATTTCACTTTATATATCCTCTATTTGTATTCCCATTGTAATATTATGTATTATATTTGTTATTTTTGTATAATAAGTGAAACATTATTAAATAATGAAATAATGTGTGGGTGGATTCTATTATTATACTACATCACTCGCTACTTTTCTTATGGAGGTACTTACACATCTTATGATAATGGAAATAATTTCCTTAATAATCATTATGGCCTGTAAAATTATTTTTGTGTGTTTCAATTTTATAACATAATATATTTTTGAGAGGAAAGAGTTCCTTTATTTAAAGATGAATATTTTTTGGGTTGTTACATTCTTCCCACCCAAATGAAATTAAAACTTCAAAATTTTATTTTACATACTAAGGTGAAAATTAGGGAGGATAATTATTATCCATTAATTCATATAGTTACTAGGTTTCCTACTACTAATGGTTTTTCCATAGTACTTTTACTAGGTGAGTTATCTTGTTATGTAGACCTTTATATCTACGGTTAGTGATCTTTAATGACTACTCCTCACATGAGAGATCATTTTATAGCTGTACCATTTATGATTTTAGTACACATGAGGGATTAGGTATGTACTTTACCAAGAGGGATACATGGAATACATCATGTAATTGATACAAGGCTATGGGTAGTGCTAGTCGATCGGCTATAACTTCGATCGGATCAAGAATCTCAAAGGGGGTGATGTACTTGGGACTTAGATTACCCTTATTCCAAAATTTCATTACTCACTTACATGGGGATATGTAGAGGAACAAATTATTACAAAACTAAAACTCTAGGTATCATCGATTATTGTTAGTATATCTCTTCTATTAAATCTGAGTAGCATTGATGTGTTGCAGAATAGTTTTGACATTTTCTATCATCTCCTCAACCATTTTAGGTCCCAAAAACCTATGTTCACTATATTCATCCCAACACACAGGTGTTCTAAATTTCTTCTCATAAAGAGATTCATATGGATCCATTTATATTATTGAGTGAAAAATATTATCGTACCAGAACTAAACCATAAGAATATATTGATACCATCCTCCTTTGAATTCCATTGATAATGATATCAACATGTCTTTTAGTAACGAGATATTCCTCTCATATTAGAAATAAATTTCGGGGTGACAATACATATATAAGCTACAATCTATGTTTATATAATGATGGATAATCTTCCAGAACATTGAGGTAAATATTAGATCTTGATCAAATACAATTTATAGTGGTGTTCCATGCAACCTCACCACTTCTTCGATGTATATCCCTGCAAGTTGATCGATTTAGATGTCCCCTAAAATTGAAATAAAGTGAGAAGTATTTGTAAGACCATCCATCACAACCCATATATAATTATTTCATCTAGATGTATTTGTAAGACCAATGAAAAATTACATGGTGATGTTTTCTTATTTCCATGTGGCCATGGGTAGTTTTTCATCATCCCCTTAGAGTTTTTACTTTATGCTTTCACTTTATGACATACTAGTCACTTTGATGTATATTTTTAATCTCTTTATATTATCTGACCAATAGTTCTATTATAGATCTCGATAAATTATTGTTCTCCCTAGGTGGATGGAGAGGGTCGAGCTATATGCATCATTCAATAACTCCCTATTTATATTTGGATTCAATGGTACACATTTTTGTGAACCAAATATTAGAACTCATTCTTTATTAAATTTGAACTTGAGGGATTTACCTTTTCTTAGAGATTCCACCTTCTTCTATATTTCCATGTCATCTATTTTATAATCCTTTATCTTTTCCATAATGGATAATTGAGAAATAATTTGGGAAAGTAATGATGTTTTTACTCATATTATTATTCCCATATCCACCTTTACCTGGTCCTTGATTAATGGATATTTTTTAATCCTCACCTTTGTAAGACGATCAGAATATTTCTTACTCAATACATCAATGAATTTGTTTTATTTATGAGGGTGATAATGTATAAAATTATCGTAGTCTTTAAATAGTTCAAACCATCTCCTTTATCTCATGTTTTAGTAATTTTGCGTGAATATGTACTTTAGACTCTAGTAGTCAGTGTATATATCAAAATTCTCCCCATAAAGATAGTGTCTCCATATATTTAATGAAAAGATAACTACAACTAACTCAAAATCATGGTTAAGATAATTATTTTTCATGAAGATTTAACTATAACTATTCGTAGGTAAGCACTTTTTCATTTTTCATGCGTACACATCCAATTCCATTTAAGTATAAATCACTAAAAATGACAAATACTTCCCCATTAGAGGGTAATGTTAGAATATGTGCACTAACCATCCTCATCTTCAGTTCTTTGGAAATTTCTTCACACTCCTTTTTCCAGATAAACTTAACTCTATTTTGATTTAACTTAGTTAGTGGTTTAGAAATATGTGATTTTTTTCACAAAATTTCTGTAGTATTATCTTAGACCAATGAAACTGTGAATATCAATTATAATTGTAGGACATGGACACTCCTCCAATAAATTTTTCTTTTTTGGATCCATTGGGATTCCCTCACTAGTCCTGACGTGTCCTATGAATGTGACTTACTGTAATTAGAACTCACATTTTATGAATTTAAAAAAAATTACATTTCTTCATATTTTTAAATTTTACCCTTAGATAATTCTCATTATCTTCATGAATTTTAGAATATATCATAATATCATCAATAAATACCACCACAAATTTATCTAGATATTACCTAAAGACTTTATTAATCAAATCCATAAATTTTTTAGAATAATTATTCAATCCAAAGGGAATAAAAAAAACTCATAATTACCATATCTTATTTATAATTTTGTATTTTGGATATCCTATTTCATTACCCCCTGTTGATGATACCCATATCATAGGTCAGTCTTGGAGAATAATTGAGATCCACAAAGCTGATTGAAAAAATCAACAATCCTTGGAAGAGGATATTTTTTATTCAATGTGATCCCATTAAGTTCTGTATAATTAATTCACAAACACATTGATCCATCCTTATTCTTTACAAAGAGAACTAGTGGCACCCAATGAAATACACTTGGTTGAATAACACCCTTCTCCAAAAGATCTTGAAGTTTCTTCTTTAATTCTTCCAACTCCACATATGCCATTCTACATGGAGATTTCGACATTGTATTGGATCCAGCTAAAGGTTTTATTGATAAATCTACCTATATTTATAGGGTAGGACCCATAAAATCTTTAATAAATACATAAACATATTCCCAAAAATTTTGGACATCTTATATATTTAGACTTTCTCTTTCTTATTCTTCTTCACCAATCATTTTCATAAATAAGGAAATAGAAACTGTTTTTTGGAAAGACTATGGCTAGGATACTTCATGCTATCAAAGAGGCTGCCATGATCCAAAAAATACCATTGTGACAATTCATTCATTGATCTTGAAACCATTTGCTGGATTGGAGTGAGTGGAATATATACAAATATGAATAACACTATTGAAGTCTTCTGGCAGGCTCCTCCTCCTGGATGGATTAAAGTCAATATTGACGGAGCCTCAAAGGGAATACCTGGACCTTCGGGATGCAGGGGTGTTTTCAGAGACCATCTTGATCAGATTCTCAGATGTTTCTATGGAAGTTGCGACAATTATTATACTGTGGAGGCCGAAATGATGGGTATCATTCATGTCATCTATTTTGCAAAACTTTTCAACTATAGCAACATATGGATTGAGAGAAACTCTTCTACCATTGTGCAAGCCATCTGGAAGGGTTTGAATCACCTAGCATGGTCTCTCACCCCCCATGGATTGACTACCTCATCTCTCTCAATAGTCTCAACTTCATTGCTACACACACCTTCCGTGAAGCAAACAAGATCGCTGACGGTCTCACCAACATGGGAGTCTCTCATGAGATCACTTGGAGGAATGATCTCCCTCTGGATTTGATTTCTTTTTTTTATTAGATATTCTAGGAAATTTCCCTCATTTCGACTCATGTAATTTGTATGCTCCATTTGTTTGAATAAATTTCAGGGTTCTGGTCATTGACCAGAACTCATCCCCCCCCAAAAACTCTACCACTATAAGTTCATGGTTTAACTTGATGTCCATTTCAAAATTGAAAGAAATAAAAGAATGAATATAAAAAAAATCAAACAATTCACTTTCTAGCTTTGAGTGTACAATTTTTGTACCTAACAAAATATCATTTGGATCATTGACATCAACTTTCATAACTGAAAAATAATTACCTTTATCCCTTAATGTCTTTTCGGGTTTATAGTGGTTTCTCTCCATTATCTTCTGATTTATACATTGATTAGAAAAATGAACAAGTTCCATTGCCCTGAAACAGTTCACAGTAGGTTGTTCTTGCAACATCTTCAATTTTTTCCTCATCATTTAGATGTTGAGGAATTATATCTCCATGAAAATTTCTAGATTTAGGTACATCTCTTCCGCACTTATTGAAAGCTTCACTTCCTTACAAACAATTACCCAAATTCTTCCTCCCACATTTTTTCACATGGGATGTTATACTTTTTCTTTTTCAGATTCTTCCCAAAATTTTGTTCCATACTTATCTCATTATCATTCTATCCATGAGTCCACTAGGAACCTTTGAACTCCATTCCAACTTTTATAGAACATCAAACCATCTCTTTATAACTCCCAATGAATCAGATTCCCAATTCTTTCTATAGATATGGTCTTAGTCTTCCAAATAATCGATATGTCTTCTTATTATAATCGATGATAAAGCCTGAATCATAACATGAAATCCTTGTACAGTTCATCTCATAATTTTACACTGATTCATTTTCTATTTGTTTCAACTTGAGTAATTCCTTCTTTATTTTGGTTTAGAGGGTACTATGAAAATACTTGTTAAAAAATACTTTTTTGAATCCTTCCTATTACATGGAATCCACATCATCCATTGGCATCTTGTTCTTGATTTGTGTTCACCACTGATCAACTTCTCCCTATAAGTGATATACCTCCAACGTAACTTTCTATTGTTCAAAACAATAGAGTATATAAAATATCATTTCTATAGTATTGATCCATAGTTCTACGATTACTGGATAATAGGTTCCACTAAAAATAGGTGGTCATTGATGCATGAAGGATTCAACTACTAGTTTTTCTTTCCTTAGTAAATCTAGACACTCCACATGGTTTATGTTAATGTTCATGACCTGAGTTAATTGATTCTTCATCACTTTTATAATGTTTTCAACTCCACTCCATATTGGGAAGGTCTACATCACATTATATGATTCATCTATTATTTAAATAATTCCTTCTATTTCATGCCATCTTTTTGGAAGGAAAAAACACAAGTGAGTAATTTTTTACTATTTGGAATATTATAATAACAATTATAAAGGAAATCATAATCCTAAGATTTTATAATATCATGATTATAGTATGATATACATAAATAATAATAAAAAATTTACATTATAAATATATCCTTTCATATTAGTTCATAAAAAGATTATGATAAGTAAAGAATATCCCATGGGAGTGTCAAACCAGGTGTGAAGCAAGGCCTGTTATCATGAACCATGTGAAAAACGAATAAAGCCCAATGTTCCCTTTTGAGGTTATTAGCCCTAGGAAAAACTATGCCAGATCCACATCCACTTATAGTATTTAGATAAATATAACATTTATTCTAAACCACTTAATATATACTTAAAAAAATTTTAAGGATGTTTCTCTATATTTTAAATTATTATTAGGGTTTTTAGTAATGTTTTCTAGTCTTAATTTCAAGAAAAAAAAAATAAACCATCCTTTGACACCAACTATGGATACCCACCTTTTTATTTCATAAACCTTTCATTACATGGTACAACATTTAATAATACAAAGGATCTATTGATGTTTAGTGACTGGGATATTAGGAACATGATACATAAAAAACATAATAATTCATATAATCCACTTGAAAGTATTATTAATAGGATTATCCTAAGTTAATTTTATTGTATCTCATATCCTGGGGACATACATCAAATAAAGGGGTGTGCATAAAGCATAGTAAGAGAATAAACAAAGGATACACTTAACTTGTGACAATGAGGCATATCAATAAGGAATGACCATATGAAAATGAGGCAAACAATAATAAAAAACATGAATTATAACATGGAAATGTGTTTATAATATAAAAATGAGACATTCATATGCATACCATTAGGGTGTCATAAATCATAATTATATAGGTTATTCACTAAGGTATCATAAAAATATCATCTCTAGAGATTAATTTTTTACCTAATGAATTTGAGTTCTATAAAGGATCACCCTTCATATGTATTAATTCATGTGATCCACATAGATCATAATAAATCATTTTTTTCAATAACTAGAAGAGAATAAAGAATGAGTTTCATATAAAATCATTTAGTGCATAAGTGCTAAAAAACATGAACATTAATTCATTTTTTACCCATGAGAAGGGAATGTGGGTTTAATACATGTAAATACCCAATTAATAAGTTATTTTTACATATAAGATAATACCAATGGAAGATAAAGTGGTTTTGGTATTCATAATATTATAATTTCTCCTGTAAAATAGAGAAATTCAAGAAATGAATTAAACATCACGATAGTACACAACCTGGATTTTAGAGAGGGAATATTGTAAGAACCCATTTTTTATCCCAGGTATGGATCATTTTATTTTTAGGTTAAACCCATGTAGAAATTATGTTTTTGGTTTAGACCCTAAAGACAAACCGTGGGCTGGTTGTTTTTTTTTGAAGAGAAGGGAAGAGGAGAGATGGAGGTAGGCCACGTGCCACTTATGCGATTTTTAATTTGATAAAATAGCATGTAATCATTACATGATTTTTAATTTCCTAACATAGAACTTTCACATCATGTAGAGGGTTTTCCTAGGGGGAAGGATCCTGAGATTTACATGATGTGTAATGAATTTACACATTGTGTAAATTCCCAATAAGTTTTTTTGAAACACAAGTTAGGGCATCCTTTTTTTGGATAGAGCCTCTCCTCCCCCCTATCTCTCACACAGGAACCCAATATCAAGTATAGACCTAGTATTTGGTGTTTCTTTATGATATGGACTCCAATTTCAGATCTATATTTCATGTTGGAAGTGAACCAATAAGTGCTTCAATCCTTTAGCTTATTTCATAATTATTCTTCCTATTAGTGATTCTGTTTTGATGCAGGATCATATGCTCCAATTTTAGGGAATTGATCCATTATTTAGATCTAATCTAATACAAGAAAATATATAGGTTAATACTGGATGAGGAGAGTCTTAGAAGTATTAGACAGGTGGTCAATAACTCATCCTTTGATTTTCATCATTTTGGAAGTTGCCATGGGTGCACACCGATTTCATCCGATGTCATTTTCTTAATTAATATTTCTTACTTAAAGTCATTAGGAACATGTTTTATAATCCTTATATTTAATTTATATTTTGTGGTTACATCCATATCTTCAACTACCCTATGTGAGGTGAGTTTCCATATTTGGTTTTTTAGTGTTTTGACAGCTTTGAGCCATCGTTAGAGTGTGCTTGAGCTTGAACAATCTAATGATAATACTACTTATAACAATTTGATATTTAATTGTGAATTGACCATGTAAATTACCATATGTTCTACACACTTGATCCACTAAGGTAAGTGGTTGAATTTGTTTAATAAATTTTAAATGTTAAATCAGAAAGTATATGGTATAAATATGACTTGGCCTAGTTTTTATTAAAGAATTGTTGGGGGTTGATCATCCTTAGCATAAACTTGTCATGTCATGAAAGGTAAAGGAGAGAACCAATTAATTAAATGTAAAATGACTTAAATGAATAGAATGGTTTCATGCCCCTTGGCCTTGTCACACTAATGAAAGGCAAGGATTGAACGTCTTGAACTTATTAAATGGTACGAGTGTTACATAGACTAACTTAATAAATGAATTAAATTAAGGTGCATAATTAAATAAGGACCTTGAAATATATATAGGGTTGGTTACACTCAATTTATATTTTAGATTCCTGAGGTAATTCCTTGAGCACTCGAGGATGCCATTATAATCTAGGATGTCTTTGTCTTGGTTTAGACCCACCCTGGAACATGATACACATCTATTAGTGGATAAGAGATATGAAATAATATGATCCATCCTTCACTATTATAGGATTCCTTGGATAAACTCCTTGGATCCAGTAAGGCTTTTACGGACATGAGGTGCCTTGGTTACATCCTTGGACCTAGCCACAAATTATCTAATTTTACCTTCGATGTATTCCTTGGACTTGGTCAGATCATGGTATTGTGGAATGACTTGGATGATAATACTTGGATTACACTCTTAACCTTTATCTAGGATGTAGTTACTAATGAGTTGGTGAACCTTGAGGTCTCGGTTTCCTTATTCAATACCTTGCAACCCTTTTTATTATTAATATCAATATAGGTTGTCATGTTACATCTTAGAAAATTTACTAGTACTATCACTAGGTTATGTTAGTGCTGGATATGCCTCACGTGACTTAAATATATAAATTGGAACTTAGTCTAATTAATGAACTGGTAACATGTTCAGAAACTAGCTGAGGGCTGAAGTAGGTACTTGGGTATTTATGTTATTTTATTGGCATACTTTTATATATGCATGCTTGCACACTGTTTCACTTTATATAACACAAAAATGATCTTATAGACACCATTGGTGGTGGTCTACTGAGATTTATCTCACACCCGATCTTGGAAACATTGGTACCTGGGCATACTACTTGTATGCATGTGTTGAAAAAGGGAAGCGATTTTCTTTAGACACGTGATTGCTTGTTGCTTAGGATGAAAATGGTAGAATATAACCAGGCTTAAGATCAGGATACCTGGGATATTTTTTTTTCTTTTTTTACTTTTTAATAGAATACTTTTCTATTGTTTTTTATATGTATTTTCCAGATTTCTCATGACATGACATATATCATCATCAATAATTGTATATTATATCAGTTGTTTCAGTTGTTATTCATTCTATCTACTTCTGTTATTGCTTCTATTTGATTATATTGCTTCTACTACTTACTTACCTATTATTATATATTATACAATATGATAAAATCTATTAATAAGGGAATAGTCTCCCCATATACACAACCTAAACCCTCACATCTATCCAGCAACCTCTGACATTTGAGGATATGTTCTTGAGGCCATGTGGACAACCAGACTCGAGGCACTTCTAAGTGGAATCAAGATTATGGACATCAAAAATTGGCATCATAGAAGGTTCCTTTATGGATTTAATATTTGGATACAATAGATTGTATATTTTTAATGCTTGAAACTTGGTCATAAACTGTGACTAGGTGTCATGAACCCAAGTTTAGGGTAAAGGAAAAGTTTCCTGAATTAAAATTATTGTTATATTTTTCCCAATTATAGTTTATATCATTTCACCATTGGGTGATTCACAAGTTACATGGTGTTGTTGATTATTATTCTAATTGAGTTTTCATTTCATCCTCGGCCCGATGATATGAGGGCAATGGGCATTATTATATGCATCATTTTAGGCACCTATAATTCACATTCCATTCACATTTCCATTCCATATAGGTGAATTTCACTGCTTTTCATTGCTTGATATGCCTTTTATTGCTAAGTGATGTTGTGGTTTTTATAGTAAGCCTATTATTTTACTTGGATGAGATTGAGTGATTGATGGTTTTAATTAAGGAGGTGTTATGGGACCTCATGGGTTGGGATTAGAAATTTACCAAGTTGATCCATTCGATTAAAATCAAATGGGTGCCTCTTTTAGTGATAAGGTGTATGTGCCCCGATTCACTGGGAATAAATATCTGTTCTATACAAACCTTGATATATGGAAATAATAAAATGAAACGTAATAGTGAAACTTGAATTTTAAAATGAAAAGGTTGCATTCCTTTATCTTACATTTTCATGTTTATGAAAGATAAAGGTGTTAACCTGGAAATTCAATACAAAATAAAATGAAATGATTGTTAGTAAATGATGAAGCAAGGTATAATTGAACTTCATCTACTAGAACCCTTGTAATATATACTTGATAACTTACCAATACCTGGCCTTATAAGAAAGTAGATGATGTAGTATACCATGGGTGGTAGACCTTTTGGTTTATTCATCTTCCATTAGTGATGTTATCTATATTCTTAAAACTTGTTCTAAGAAGTGTGTTTGGAATTTGTAGACCAATTACAGTATGAAATCCTCATGTTGTGCACCAAGAGGGTGGAAATGACCATGATATAAGTGTGGTGGGACCTAAGATACAAGTCTTACTTCCAGGAGTTCCACTTGAGGCACCAACTACTGTACCTGATTTGGGAATTGATGATGAAGTTTGAGATAATTTTTTATGACTGAGGCAGTCCATGAATTGTGCTCCAAATCTTGCACCTACGATGGATGATTTGACCCATGAGTTCCAACAACAACATCATCCTAAATTTTCAAGGGACAGCTGTCCAAAGGCTAATGAGTCTTGTCTAGAGGCCACTTTTTCTATCTTTGAGTATATGGAGATACTTCTAGAGTGGAGTGTCAAGCTTGCTACTTACATGATACATGATTTGGCCAAGCACTAGTGGGATATAATTACCCAGGCTAGTTTCCATCAGGGAATGGTATGGTATGATTTCCATACTATCTTTTATGATTAGTTCTTTCCTTAGACACTGGGAGATGATGGAGCCAAAGAGTACATTCATCTCGAGTAGGGTTCTATGTCAGTTATGTAATATTTTTCACATTTCACTAAGTTATAGTGCTTATCACCACTTCTAATCAGTGATGATCTTTCATGTGATAGATTCTTTGACGATGGGATTTAGTATTCCATCCATACTAAGGTGAAAGTATTTCACCAACCTACCTTTTTTGAAATAGTTAATCAGGAACATATCACTGAGTGCAACCTAAGGGATGAAAATAGTACCATGAATAGAGGTTCATTGATGAGGTAGGCTAGTAGTTCTTTCAGTAGCAGAAAGTGATCCCTCAAGGTTTCTGGTCAAGGTAGTGGAAGCCAGGGTACCCATACCGGTAGCTCTATGGTGTGTCACCAGTGTGAATGATAGGGGCATCAAAATCCCCAGTGTGATAGATACCCTCTAGAGTGTCAGGCTTACAGCTATATATGGAACCTTCATAGATTATTTCGGACCTTTACATTATCTTCTAGTGGAATAGGTTACACACCAACTCCCCCTTCAAGAGTAGGTTCTTTTACGCCACGCCGGGTGGGGAGTTAGAGTAGCACTGACAGGACTAGCCAAGGAGGAGGTCATGGCCATAGTATCCAAACTCCTAATCACCAGTAGCACTAGCCAGGCAGTTTTTATCATAGAAGTCCAACTATTGCACATGGATGTGGATCACGTCAGTTTCATTCATTACAACCGACACCTAAGGATCAGGCTACAAGACCATCTATAGTAAGAGGTACTATTCCAGTAGCCTCCACTATAGTATCTGATTTATTTGATACAAGTGCTTCACACTATCTCATCATTTATCATGGAAATATTTGGGATGAAATTACATTATTACATTGGTGTAATTACCCTAGATATACCATTAGGAGTACAATCAGAGGGAATACGCTAGTTCAGGGACTGCTCCCTTGAGATAGTAAGTTATGGTTTATT
Organism: Viscum album; assembly: GCA_963277665.1. Classification (NCBI taxonomy): domain Eukaryota; kingdom Viridiplantae; phylum Streptophyta; class Magnoliopsida; order Santalales; family Viscaceae; genus Viscum; species Viscum album. The sequence goes on along the minus strand of OY728161.1, from coordinate 1,945,075,885 downwards.
TTGGGACCTCTTTTTTCTCGAGAGGAAGGGCTTTGATGTCATTCTCAGGATAAGTTGGTTGGTTCCATATCACAACTTTTTAGACTACTATCACCTAAGGAAATTGTTTGCATCACCAGAGGGATATATTTACATACACAAGGGTGAGTTGTATGTCTAGGATAGTAGATCCAGACCAGAGAATCATTGGATTTGTGGAGTGACTTAACATATTGTTAATATCTTAATGGAGGACCAGGGTTTGTATTAGGTTGTATTTCCTCATGTATTATATATTTTCAAGGACGTATTTACCTACAACTTTTCTGGTTTACCTATTCAGAGAGATGTAGAGTTTATGATCGAGATTATTCTATATGTAGTTCCATTTTCCATTCCTCCATACAGGATGAAAATTACTGAGCTTCAAGATCATAAGATGCAGTTAGAGGATTTAGAGGACAAAGGTTTTATATTGACTAGTACTTTCTCTTGGGGTTTGCCTATGATTTTCTTCATGAAAAACAATGAGACCCTTTTCTATGCATGGATTAAAAATGGTTGAACTAGATTACAGTCAAGAACTGGTATCCACCACCTCAAATAGATGATATCTTCGACCAATATCAACGATATAAGGTGTTTTTGAAGATCATACTAAGACTGGGTTATCATAAGGTGTGAGTTAGGCCATCAGAAATACCTTATACAACTTTCCATAACAAGCATGGTCTGTATGAGTACCTTGTTATGTGATTATATCTCAAAAATTCACCCACCATTTTTCTGGACATGAGGAATAGGGTGTTTCACCCATCTAGATTATTTTTTATGGTCTTTTTGGAAGACATCTTAGTGTATTATCATACTAAAAGAGACCATGATAAGCACCTTGATATTATTTTGAGTACATTGAGAAAGCATCAAATTTATTCCAAGATTGATAAGTGACACTAATAGATCAAATAAGTTTACTTATTGGGTTATATCATCTCAAAATTATGAGTCTTTTTGGACCCAGAGAAGGTTAGTGTTGGGGTTTCCTAGGAGAAACCCAAGAATGTGTTAAATATATGGAGTTTCTTGGAGCAAGCTGGTTATTAAATATGTCTTATTCATGACCTCTAATTCCTCTATTCACCTCTTACTAGTATTACAAATAAGGGTGTCAAGTTTCTATGGTAAAAATAGTTTGAGAAATCCTTTTAGAAGCTAAAAGGGAGGCTTTTATCAACCCATATTTTGAATTTTATAGAGCCTGGAAGAGGCTACACTATGTTATGTGATGCATTAGGAATTGAACTAGGTGTAGTGATAATGAAGGATAATAGAGTAATTTCCTAAGTATCTCATAAGTTGAGGCCTCATGAAAGAAATTATCAGATGCTGGACCTTGATCTTGCAATAGTTGTCCATGCCTTGCATTTCGAGAGACACTATCTATTGTGTGAGCACTTTGTGGTGTATACAGACCACAAGAGCCTAAAATATATATTTAAAAAATATGAATTGAATCTCAGACATCAAATATGTGTCAAATATCTTCATTACTTTAATTTTAGGCTTTCACATATGTCTAGAAAGGAAAATGTAGTTATTGAAGCACTAAGTCAGAAAACTTAGGCATAGGCCATTTCGGAAGTCGATGATGAATGGAAATTGATGGACCTTTTTTGAGATGCATATGAAGTTTCATGATACTCACGATCAATCTTATCTCTTAGTATCAAAATTTACCTCTTCCATTTTTAAGAACGTGAGGAGAAGTCCATTTTTATATCCTAAGGGATTGGTTCTCTGTGATAGTATTTTAAGAGATAAATCACCTTTGGATTGGTATGTGTACATATATGAAATCCTAGGTATTTATGGTAGTGTCTGGGTTCCTATAGATATGAGAGTGGAGTTGAAAAAAGATTCCCATTCTTCTCATTGGTAATTTCATCTAGAAATCTACAAAATGAATTAAGACATGTGATGACAGTATTGGTGGCCTGGGATGAAATGTCAAATAACATGCTTTATCACTAGGTTTTCCACCTGTAATTATGTGAAGGATGAGAAACGAAGACTTGAAGGATTTTTATAGTCGCTTCTAGCCCTAGAATGGAAATGGGAGGATGTTTCTATGGACTTTTTAGTTAGTTTACCAAGGCCACCTAGAGGTACCAATGCTTTATGGGTTTTCATTGAGATACTGAAATAAGTAGTCCAACTTATTCCTATTTGGGATAATTTCTCAGTTGATGAGTTGGGATAAATGTATTTTTATGAGATCATACAAAAACATGGGGTACCTCATACTATCATTTCAGATAGAGATTCTCATTTCAAGTCATCATTCTAGAAGGGGTTACAAAAGGATATTGGTACACAGGTGCTTTAGATCATATCAATTCACCCTTAGATCGATGGGTAGTTAGAATGGACAATACATGTTCTAGAGGAAATGCTTCAGGAATGTGTCCTTGATTTTGACGGTTCTTGGGTGAATCATATCCCTCTCTTCAAGTTTTCCTACAATAATAGCTTCCAATCGACAATTCATATGGATCCTTTTGAGGCCTTGTATGGTAGGCCATACAATTCACTTATGTGATGGATAGAGGTGGGTGAGGTAGCTCTACTAGGTATTTATCTCCTGAAGGAGACTTTAGAGAAGGTTTATCTAGTTAGTAATCATATTTCTAATTCTCAGTCTAGGTAGAAATCCTATATCGATTTCCATAGACAACCTCTAGTGTTCAAGTATGGGGATCGTGTTTTCCTGTGGGTATCACCTAGGTTTGGGAATAGACAAATACATAGTCAAGGGAATCTATCACCTCATTATGTAGGGACGTTTGAGATCTTGTAAAGAGTCAGGATAGTATCCTATCAATTACCACTACCTTAGAGGTACCATTCCATGCATGACATCTTCCATGTTTCATAGCTTCACCATTATCATGCTGACCCATTTCATACTTTTGATCCCATGGAATTTGAGTTAGATGTTGATGCTTTATTTGAGGAGTATCCTATACACATCGTTGACCGGAACTTAAATGATCTATGGGGATAGTCTATCCCTCTAGTATGGGTTCTATGGAAGAAAGGCCTTATACAGGATGAGACTTGGGAGTAGGAGTCTCATGTACATTCCTAGTGGACAGAGTTGTTTTCATATAGTGTTTCATATCCCTTGGAAGGTGAACTCAATGACAAGTTCCTTTAAGAGGGAAGACTATAAGAACCCAGTTTTTTTCTCAAGTACGAATCCTTTTATTTTTTGGTTAAACCAGTGTTGTAATTATATTTTTTTTACACCCTAATGCTATGTCATGTGCCAGTTGGTTTGTTTTGAAGAGAAGGAAATAAGAGATCTAAAGGTAGGAAACATTCCAATTACATAATGTGTAATGTCCTGGCTCAAACCATTCACATCGTGTAGAAGGTTTTCTTAGGGGAAAGGACCCTAAGATTTACACAATGTGTAAAGAATTTATATGTCATGTAAATTCTTGATAAGTGTTTTTAAAATAAGAGGAATGACCTCCGTTTTTTGGGACAAAGCCTCCCCTCCCCTCTCTGTCTCTCAGGTAGGAACCCCCTCTCATGACTAGACCAAGGATTTGGTGTTTCTTTCTGATCTAGACTCTGATTATAGATCCGTCTATCATGTTGGAAGTGCATCAATAAGTTATTAAGTCCTTTATCTCATTTCATCACTATTATTCATATTGTCGATGCTATTTTGATGCAGGCTTATATTCCCCAATTTCAGGGCATTTATCCATTCTTATGATTTACTCCAATCTAGTCCTAAACAGAGGCTAATACTAGACAAGGAGAGTCATATGAGTAAGTGGTATGTGGTATATAACTCATCCTTTGACTTTATTAATTTTGGAAATTGCTGTGGGTGCACGCAGACTTAACGAAAAGTTGTTTTTTAAATTAAAATGTCCTGTTTATAATCATTATGACTATGTTCTATGACCCTTTACATATATTTAATTAATAGTTGGTGGTTGCATCCACAACTTCAACTACCCCATGTGGGATGAGTTTCCATATTTGGGTTTTTAGTGTCTTGATAGATTTGAGCCACTATTCAGGTGTTCTTGAGCTTGAACAATCTAATGGTAATCCTCCTTATAAAAAATAGATATTTAATTGTGAATTGACCATAGAAAGTAACATGTGTGCAACACAATTGACCCACCTGAGGAAAGTTCTTGAACTTATTTAATAAATGTTAAATGGTAAATCAGAAAGTATATGGTATAAATATGACTTGGCCTAGTTCATATTAATGATTTATTAGTGGTTTTTCATACTTAGTACAATATTTTTATGTCATGAAAGTTAAATTAGAGAACAAATTAATTAAATGTTAAATAACATAAATGAATGGAATGTTTGCATGCCCCTTAGCCTTGTCACACTAATGAAGGGAAAGGCTTGAACCTCTTGAACTTATTAAATGGTATGACAATCACATGGACTAACTAAATAAATGAATTAAATGTAAGGTGCATAATTACATATGGACCTTGACACATCTATAGGTGTGGTCGTAATCGAGCAAGCTTTTGGATTCATGAGGTAACTCCTTGAGCAATCGAGGACGCCATTACAATTCTAGGATCTTGGTTTACTTGGTTTTGAACCACCTTAGAACCTAATAATCATATATATTAGTTGATTCATGGTATGAAACTATATGATCCATTCTTTACTATTACAGGATCCATTAGAAAAACTCGTTAGATCCAAAATGGCTTCTACATACATGAGGTGCCTTGGTTACTTCCTTAGACCTAGCCATAGCCTATCATGTTCTACCTGGGATGTATTAATTGGGATCGATTAGATCATACTATTGTGGAATAACTTGTATGGTTCTCCTTATATAAAACTCTTACAATTTATCAAGGATACAATTAATACTGATTTGAAAACCCTTGAGGTTTTAGTTTCCATGGTCAATACCTTGGAACAATTTTTGTTATTAATATCAGTAAAGGTTTCCTTGTTACATCATGAAAACTTTACTAGAACTATAACAATGTGATGTCAGTGCTATATATTCCTCACATGAATTAAATATGTAAATTTTAACTTAATTTAATTAATGAACTAGTTACATGTTCTGACACCAGGAGGGACGAAGCAGGTACTTGGGTATTTACGTTACTCTACCAATTTACTTTTATATATTCATTATTGAACACTATTTTTAGTTTATATTATATGGATAATATGTTATAGACACTATTGGTGGTTTCCTATTGAGATTTATCTCATAAACTATTTATGTTCCATTGGTACCCGGGAAGACTACATGTATGCAGGTGTTGACAAAGGGAAGCGAGTTGATTAAGACACTTGATTGCTTGTTTCTTAGGATGGATTTGGTAGCATATGACCACATTAGAACTCAGGATACTGGGGTTAGTTTTTGGTTTATTTTTTCTACTTTTATATATCATGATTTTATACTAAATTCTACACATATTTTCTATCTTTCTCATGACATGAAATATACCATCATTAGTTCTTGTATATTATATTAATTATTTCAGTTGTTATTCATTCTGTATGCATCTACTGTGGATTTTGTTTACTTATATTTCTTTTTATATTTACTTACTAGTTACTATATGTTATACTCTATGATACACTCTGGTAATTAGGGAATATACTCCCCACAGACACACCATAGGCCCTCATTGCTAGTCAAAAGCCTCTTGCGTTCTGGGAGATGTTCTTGAGGCCATGTAGCCAACTAGAATCATGGCACTTATAAGTGGCATCTGGGTTTGATATGTCACAAATAATTAGGGGTAAAAAAGGAAAAACATTGGTAAAAAAACTATTATGGTAGTAAAGGAATAATAAAAAATATTGGGAAATAAAGAAATTCAATATTTAGAAGACATACCACAAGCAAGGTTATTGAATGGAAAATAAGAAGAGGAGAATTCAATTACCTTGAATATTTTCTTCCAAAAAAACGAGGATGGAACCTTGAGACATTGAATGAAACTTAGAGGGAATATTTGGGAGGTAAAATGACCATAATTTCATTCTTAATGTGTTTTTAGTGGAGATTAAATGGATGAAATGTGGTATTTATACTTAATGAGGGATGGGTTTTAATGGATTAAATATTGATTATTTTATTATATAATCCAACCACTTATGGGTGAAATGAATTATAAAATTTTTATGGAATATTAATGATAGATATAGGGTTGGTGGAAATTATAATCCTTAAAAAACTAAAACATACCTTCTAAACAACACATTTAATTTACACAAACCAAAATAACTTTCTTCTCAAAAAATCATTTTTTGGATCCAAAATGTAAAGTGAAAATTTATAAATTAAAATTTATATTTTTAAATTAATATTTAGGATAATTAAACAAATTTATATTGAATATAATGTTTCATATATTTTTGTATCATATTCACATAATAATTATGTCCTAAATTTACAGTTCTTGTAAAACGGTAATTGTCACTTTTTTACCAAAAAAATAAATTATGTTGGAAAATCCCCAAAAATTCACCCTAGGAAAATTTTTATGTTATGAGTCTAGAAATGAAATTTATTTTATAAAAATAATTTTCTAAATATGGGAATTTTAACTTTTAAATTAAAATACTTATTTGTTGATAATTAACAATTTTATAGCATAGTGAACATTCTGACCATTATAAAAATTAATTTGCACTTTGTTAAAAGATACAATCATTTAAAAAGTGATTTTTAAGATTATTTAAAGAAATAATTTTATTTAAAACTGATACATTTATCATAAAACATATTTTTAATGGAATAAATTTATTGTCTCTAATAATACAATTTTCATTATATTATAAAATAATCTCAAAAATCAATTAAGGGCGTCTACATAACAAAAAATAATAACAAAAAACTATCTTATTGATTACTTTTATTAATGTGTAATGAAAATATAACCCTATAAATAAACCACAATTCTTACACTTCATTATTTTCTATGATTCTATCAAGGTTTAATATCATTTTCAGAATGAATATTGCATTAACTCTCTGTTTTTTTGTAATAGTGTTGTTCGAGGGTGTGGTGATTCTAGGGGATGGAGGAAACCCAATTTTTTATATTTTACTTTACTTAACCTCTATCTTTATTTCCATTATAATATTATTTATTATATTGGGTATTATTTTAGATTTAATTTAATGTTCTTAAATAATTAAATAAAGTGTTGTTGGTTTCTATTATTATACTATATCCCTCCCAACATCACTTAAAAAGGATCGTACACATCATATGATAATGGATATAATTTTATTAATCATAATTATGTCATTTAAATGTATTTTTATGTTCTTATACTGTAAAACATAATAAAAAGTTATTGAGAGGAAAGATTTCCTTTATTTAAAGAAGAATATTTTTTCATGTTGTTACACTTTTATTACCATTACATGTATGCCATTTGATATATGCATGTGTTTATTATTATAATAATAGTTTTGATACATGTTCACCAAATATTTACATCATAATTTCCTTATATTACATGTCTGATCAAAATGTTATAGTAGTTCCTAACTATAATGAGAACCTTGAGATACTATGATAGTAAACGTAAACATATGTCCTATGGAATAAATAGATCATAATGATAGGACACATATGATGTATTATTATTAAGTGTTGGGGGATCATAATCATTTATTATTCTTTTCATGAAGGTTAGAATTGGTGATCTCAATTATATGAGATCATGAGGACTTACCCACCAATAGGAACACCACATGTTTCAAGTTTCATTGGTTGTTCTTATCTACAAACATGTGTAGTAGTCTCCAGACTTTAGAGTATTATCAATATGTACCATTTGAACACATAATTTAATTCATGTAAAAAACCATGAAATTGAAGTTATTAAGATGTGGGTTGTTTTGGGTGCGTCATTAGTAATATTTCATTTGTTGAATGATCAAGATAGAATTTGTTGCTTCTGAGTTGAGGAAGAGATATCTTGTGGGCCCAGGTTGACCATGATGGTAGTACCTTTATCAAATCAATGGACATGGTACAAGAATTTATGTTTATGAAGTAATTTCATGAAACTTATAAATCTTCAAAATGATGATGATACAAGTGTGAATCCTTCTTTGTGAGATATCATCATACAAAGAGATTATATTACACCGAATATGTTTTTAGGAGGAAGTTAAAGCTATTAAATTCCTTATCTATTTAGGAGACATTATGGGTAGATATTCTATATTATTGGTCTCTAGGTTAGACTCACATCTATCGATATAAGTACCTAGATGGTCACCCACTAAGTGTATCCACAAGTTCCACCTATTCAGATAAATACAAGTTTTAGATGAAGTGGGCCCCATGTGTGAGGGCTATTGAACCTCTGAGTGTGATCGATCTCAAGTAAAAATAATTAAACTATATAAATAAAGTTTATAATAATTATTATTGGATTTTTTCTCAAGATATTTACAATTTTCTTGATCATAAAATTGAATATGTGAAAATTTAAATTTTCGAATGAGAATAACACATTCATAGTTCGTTAGATTATCTAAGTAACTTACATGCCAATTTAATCGTTTTTATTCTATCAAATAAATTTTTAAAGTGTTACCAATGAGTGAAAAAATATTTATGAAATTTATGAAATGTTTAATTAAGTTATAAGCGTGCACAAGTGTCTAAAATGAAGGTTATTACTTTTGAGGGACCAAAGTGCATGTTTAGAAATTATAACCAAGTTATAAAATCACAATTAGCCTCCTTAATTGTGATTTAAAATATTTTTTTGAATTTAGAAAGAGAATATATCCTTTCCTATCCTCTCAAGAACTTATAGAGAGATTATGAATAAATAACAAGGTCTGATCGATCCTGCTTTCTCAATTGAGTCCATGTTCATCAAGCCACTAAAGGGACATCATAAAGATATTAAATTTCCTAAAATAGAATACAAGAATTATATATCAATTATCCAAGAGATTTGTTTCATGTTTGTATTATCTATAGTATTTCTATCTTGGTACCTTTGAGCCATGACATGCTAATGGTGAGCGAATCAAGTCAACAATTTCAGATCAACAAGATACCATTTACACTTTTTTCAATTTTATTTTCATGATTATATTGAATTTTATGTGATCCTTTTAGAAATTAAGGTATGTGGTTTTGTGGAATCATAGTTTTTAATATGAATTTGAAACTAAAATTTTAAATTGTATATTTTTTCATGCTTCTTCTGCGCCTTGGGTTCCTTTAATTAGTATCAGAGCAAACATGTAATTATTTATGTCAAAAAATTTCAAATTAAAATTTTTTATGTAATATAAATAAATGTTGAATGATTATGATTCGAGACCAATCCATGCATGTTTGATTTATTATGTATTTTATTTAATAATTTCTTTTATGGTTTAAAATGTAATATTTATTTAATTTTTGATGATCTACACATCATCCCTCTATCTTTAATTTTTATTAGGGACATCATGTCCACATTTAAGTGATAAAATTTAATTTATCACACTAAGTTCCCCTCACATGAATGTGAGTATAAATTTTAAATATCATAGGAGTTTGTGGTAAAATTGTTTGAGTCGAGAGCCGATGTAAACCAAAAAAGTGAAATTCATGGGTGTAGCGAGTGATGCAATTTAAGTCAGGTATTGACATAAGGAATTTATCTAGGGTCTTGGTTATTCCATTATTTTCCCAATGGATAAACTAATAGTTAACGAATAATTTTCAATTAATTAATTATTTATTTTATCATATGTATGGTTTATTATTTTTTGAAAGTGTATTTATTACACGTGATCACACAGTACAATAAAAAAAGTATACATAGATAAAATGAACAAGTTTGGGTAATATTTTCTATTTAAATCATAGTTAAGTTGTGAGTGTGATCACATATAATAATCATGTTAAATATAAAATTATTTCATTTATCAAGATAAATTTCCAAATCCCTTAAAAAACATTATGTGCCTTCCCTCGATTGAATTTGGACACAACCAGTTGTTTTAGGTGCTCATCATCCATATTTGAGGGTTCCTCTTACTATCAGGAAGTTATTATTAGATTGGTTGGTTTACTTAAATAAATTTTTTATCAATGGAGTAGTCATATATAGCTTGTTACAACTTTATAGGAAAAACACTGAGCAGTTCCAAGTAATTCATTATAGGAGATGAGACTCCACTCAACAGATCAAGGAGACATTAGTTCATGTATATGTATAGTTAAAATACCACCTTAGAATCTTATACTAGTATAGATTCCAAATATTGGGCTATGGAGAGAGGTTTAAGGATCCTTACCACTAGAATACTCAAGCTACTAAGTATTCCAAATCTTGTAGTTGAGGGATACTATGATTTGATAAAATAGTGGGAGACATTTAAAATTTATAATTTGAAAATGTATAAAGGTAATCAAGATAAAGTACTAATTTTATATTTTTATCTATTTTAGATCAAATGGAAACCACAAAATATTCAATTTTTCTATGATCAATATTTGATAAAGAGAATATCCTGACCAGGCGTGACTTCTAGGGGTGGTACATGTGCTTACGAGGAGTAAAAATCCACTATAGGAAGCTTTATGTGCTAGAATACCTACTTCACACTAATCCCCATTTGGGAGAGAGGAAGGAAAATAAATATAAATACATGATGAATATTTATAATTCACTTTATGTTCAGTGTTTAATGTTGTCATATATGTCTAGTGAGGTACAAAAAATGCTTGAGTGGAATGATGCTTTCTAAATGCTTTTTTATCTCAAATATTTTTAAAAGAGAGATCTCAAAAAGAAATATTTGAGATATAAAGTTATATGTGAAGTTACAAGATATTATAAGGGAATAAAGTAGGACCACATGTACTAAATATAATCAGGTACATTGAGAGATTGGAGAACCTTGGGTTTAAAGTAAACCATTAACCAACAACTGATCTCATTATTTCATGTCTACCACATCACTTATTGACTTTAATTTTTAATTATAATATTAATAATTTGAATAAGTAACTCTCAAATTTGTTAGATTTAGTTCTCCAAGTAGATAAGGATATTAGTAATTCCAAATCTTTGGTTCTTATGGTGAAGAATAAGAAGAAAAGAAAGGGAAAAAGTGTCAAAGGATAAGTTGAAGTTAAAGACACCGATGCACTAGCCATCTAAGAAGCCACAAATAAAGAGAGAGAGAAATGAGAAGGAGGTAGTATACTATTAATGTTCTAATATAGGAAATTATAAAAATCATTTCACATATGGGAAGAATAATCAAGTTTATGATTCTTCTATATTTATATTTTTCATTGAGTGAAATATGTCTATTTCAACTTGTTGGGTATTGGAAACTGCATCTGGCTTACAAATTTGTTTTAAAATATAGGAACCACGTAGATTCAAGAAAATTTCAAAAGGTGAAGTAAATATATAAGAATAAAATTATGTGAGATTAGAATTATTTACAAGGGCAGATTATCATCTCACTTTTCTTAGTGGAATGGTTATTGTACAAAGTAATATTTATCACGCACCATCTATTACTATAAATATAATATCGATGTCAAGTTTAGACTCTATGAGATTTTATTTCACATTTGGAAATAAATTTTCTCTTATGTATAATGATAACATATGTTATGGTATGTAACCTATTAATAATGGGTTATATATAATTGAACTATAAAATCTAATTTTGGAAATCAATGAAAAATCTAGCAAGAATGAATCATATCCTACATACCTATGGAACTTAAGGCTAGGTCATGTAAATTAAGATAATTTAAGAAAAATAAATAAATCATGGTACTTATACTCCATTGAGTTAAAACCCTTGGATTCATGTCATACTTTTCTATAAGGTAAAATGACCAAATCACCTTTTAGTGGTAAAGTAGAATTAGCCAATGAACCATTGGAATTGTTTCATGCTGATGCATGTGGTCCATTTATAGAAGACTAAAGGGGTGTTTTTTCCTATTTCACTACTTTTATTAATGAATATAATAGATATGGATATATCAACTTAATGAGGTATAAGTCATATTCCTTTAGAATGGTCAATGAATATCAAAATGAAGTATAAAATCAACTAGGTATGAATATTAAAAAAATATTCTCTGACCATAGTGGAGAATATATTAATCAAGTTTTCATTTATAATATAAAGGAATATAAGATAGTTTACCAACTCACTCCTAAGTATGAAACTTAGTGGAATGGTGTTAGTGAAAGGAGGAATTAGACCCTTCTAGACATGGTCATATCAATGATAAGTCATGTAACTCTAAATTTATCATTTTGGGTATATAAACTATAGGCTACAACATATACAGTAAAATGAGTATCAAATAAAGTTTTAGATGGGATTCCATTTACATTGTGGTATAAAAAGACACCCAATCTATCTCACATACATGTATGGGGATGCTAGTCTTTTTTAAATACTATACATAGTGATAAATTGGTATCATGGAGCATGAAGTGAATCTTTATAGGTTATCCTAAAGAGAATAAATGATAATACCTATATATAACATTATATAGAAAGGTTATTATAATAATAAAATCTACATTTCTATAAAAGGAACAAATTTCCATCAGAAATAGCGGGATCAAGATTGAATTCAATGAACTTGATGTCCCCAATGAACAAGAGTTGGTATGAGAGAAATATACACAAGATATAGAGAGAGAGGACAATGCTACTGAGACACCGAAATTACATAGGTATACTAGAGAGGTTAGAGTACCAAATAGTTATGATTTTATTTTCACCAAGTCATGTGATACATTACTCCTATAGAATAATGAAACTGTAACCTACAAGGAATAAATTTATGGAAAGGATGCTACTAAATGGAAAGAATCCATGAATTCTAAAATGGAGTACATGTATCAAAATCAAGTTTAGATTTTTTATTACCTCTAGATAATGTAAAACTATTGGGTTTAAAATGAGTATTGAAGAAAAATATATACAAGGATGATAAAGTAAGAACCTATAAGGCACAACTAGTAGTGAAGGGTTTCAGGAAACTTCAAGGAATAAACTCTGATGAAACTTTATCACCAATCATTATGATAAAATCCATTAAAATATTACTTTAAATAACATCCTTCTTTGGTTATTAAATTTAGAAAATGGATTTCATTACTACTTTTGTAAATTATAATTTAGTTGAAGACATATGTATAATGCAACACGGATGGTTTATTATGTCAAAGAGTTCCAATAAATTAGGCAAGCAGAAGATATCCAGCTATTTATTGGAGGAGGCTTCAAAATCATGTAATTCTTAATTTTAAGAGGTCATAAGAGAATTTTCTTTCATTAATAATGAAATCAATACATGTTCCTACAATAAGGTTAGTGGGAGTGTCATCCTTTTCCTAGTATTATATGTTGATAACATATTATTAATGGGAAATTAAGTGAAAGTCTTACAGTCAGTGAATAAGTGGTTAAATGAATTCTTCTCCATGAATGTATTATGTGAATTAGTATATATTATAGGGATTAATATCTATAGAGATAGATATCAGAGGTTTCTTGGGCTAAGAAAAATTACATATATTGAAAACTTACTCAAAAGGTACAATATGGAATAATACAAGAGATGATTTTTCCTAGTGTCACATGAAATTAATATCTCTAAAAATATGTTTTCATAAGGACATTAGTATAGTGAATGAATGATTTGAATACCTTATGATTTAATAGTTGGATATATCTTATATGTCATGTTATACACTAGGTTTGATATTTCCTTTTCTTTAAGAATGGTGGGAAGATGTCAATCCAATCCAGGAGAGCTACATTAGAAAGCTATAAAAACTATAATAATGTAATTGAGAAATACAAATGATTTGTTACTTGTGTATGGGGGAGATGAGGAGCTAGTCATGAGGGGATACACTGAAGCTAGATTTCAGATAGATCAAGATGATCTGAAATCAATGTTAGGCTATGTAATTTTCCTAAATAGTGGTGCAGCGAGCCGAAGGGGCTCAAAGTAGTCTATGGTTGCTAATTCTATAGTATAATCCAAGAATATAGTATATTTTTTTTAACTAATAAAGATGTTCGGATACATAGTTTTGTTTCTAAACATAGAATTATAACTAGCAGTGCAGATCCTATTATAGTATTTAGTGATAATACTATGATAGTGGTGATTTACAAGGATCCCAAGTCACACTAGAGGATAAATAATATTTTATTAGAAGTTTTATCTCTTGAGTAATTTTAATTATAGAGATAAAGTCATGGTTATAAGGGTAGGAATATAGGATAATGTGTTAGACCCCTGACTAAACCAATATCTTAAGAGAAGCATGATACTCATGTGAGAGTTAGTGGGTTCATAATTATTGTAGCTGGCTCTAGTTAAAGTGTGAGTGTTGTGAGTTTTTTCCTTATAGACCCAAATCCTTTATATACTTTGATTACTATTACATGTATATAGTTTGATAGATACATGTGTTTATTCTTACCATAACAACATCGATACCTTTTCATCTACTGTTTATATGATAATGTTAGATTACATGATGTATCGAAATTTTATATCAGTTACCAACTATAATGATAACCTCAAGATACTATAAAAATAATCTTAAACATATGTCCTATGGTCTAGAAACATCATACTGACAAGACACAAATGATTTCTTACTATCAAGTGCTGAGGGATCATAAGTATTGAGACTTCTTCACATGAAGTTCACACTTCGTGATCTCGAGTATATGAGATCATGGGGACTGAACCTCTAATAGGAACCCCACATGTTTTCGGTTTCATTGGATATTGAGATATATAAACATGTGTATTGGTCTCCATACTTGTGATTATTATTAGTGTGTACCATTTTACCATGTAGTTTGATGCAAGGGAAAAATAGTGACATTGAATTTGTGTCAAGGTATCTTGTGTTGGGTGTGCCATTGATGGTATTTCATTGGTTTAATGATCAAGATATAAATTTTCACTTCTGAGTTGAGGAAGAGATATTTCATGGGCCTAGTTTGACTAGGATGGTAATACCTTCATAAAAATATACTATATTACACAAAACATGTTCATAGGAAGTATTCAAAAATATAAAATTATTTCTCTCCTTAGGGTCCATGATGGGTAGCTAGAATACTCTATTGATCTATGGGTTAGACTCCCTATGATTGAGATACGAACCTAAAGGGTCACAAATTAAGTGTTTCTACAAGTTCCACACATTCAGATGAAGTAGGACCCACATTCATGGGTTGGTGAATGTCCAAGTGTGATCGATCACAAGTAAAAATAATTAAATTATATTATTAAAGTTTATAATAATGATGATTGAATTTATTTCTCAAGGTATTCAAAAGTTTTTGATGATAAAAGTGAATACAAGAAAATATAATTTTTCAAATGAGCATAACAAGTTCAAGGTTTGTTAAATTATTTGGGGAGATTATGGGCCAATTTAATTGTACTTATTTTATTTTGTAACATGTGGACAATTTAATGGTACTTATTTTACTTTATAACATGTTAAAGTGTTACAAGTGAGTGATAAAAAATTTATTAAATTTATGATAAGTTTAATTAATTCATAAGTGTTCACATGTGTCTAAAATGAATGTTATTGCTTTCAAAGGACCAAAGTGAAATTTTAGAAAGTATAACCATGGTATAAAAGCTCATTTTAGTATCTTGAATAATTTTATACACCATTTAGATGAATTTAGAGAGTGAAGGTATCCTCTCATCTTCTTTAATTATCTTAGATATAGATTCTGAATAAATAATATGGTCGGATCGATCCCACTTTCTCGAACAAGTCCACATTCATCAAGATATAGAAGGGATGTTGTAAATATCTTAGATTTCCAATTATAGAACTTTTAAATCATAGATCTAAAATATATGATATATGTTTTTCATTTGGATGATCTAGAGAATGCCTACCTTGGTGCCTTTGATCCATGACTTACCAAAAGTGAGAGAATCAAATCACTGATTTCAAATGAACAAGGTACCATTTATACTTTTGTTCGATTTTATTTTCATGATTAAATTGAATTTCATATAATCCTGTTATAATTATGGTAAATTGGATTTTTGGATTTAGGTTTTTTAACATGAATTTAATCCCAAAATTTTAAAATTCGTATTTTTCACACTTCCACCGCACCCCAGATTCCTTCATTTGGACAAAAAAGCAACCAAATTTCATTTCATACATGACAACTAAAAATGTGTTATCAGAGCTGTGCACATATTTTGGAGGCCTATTTGAATAAAAAAATTAGAATGGTGGTAATAAGAAATAATTTTTTTCTTTAAAAGATGTGAGACAACTATTTAATCTTGAGAAAACAACACTAAGTTCGTATCTTGTTTTCATCTGTCAATAGTCTCCCAACAATTATGTTTTGAAATAAAAATATTGAAATCAAGATTAAATATTCTAGAATCCTTGACTAGATCAAACAAATTAAGAATAAGAGTTATAAATAAAATACTAAAATTTCATTCTTATCAGTGAAATCTATATTCACATCAATAAACAAACTCATCAATTACAACTGATCATAAGATTTTATGGCTAGTTGGTTATATGAATTTTATATTAAAGGATAAAAAACCATATTTCATTTTTTGGTGTATTAAATAAGTGAAAGGTGAACATATAGATATATTTTATCCATAATATTTGTCTCTAGATCAAATCCCTCTATGGAAAGATGTGTTTTAATCTTTTATGAACCATGAACATAACGAATTTATCACTAAAGATAAAATAACTCCATGTTTTCAAAGAATGAACCACTAGAACCAATTCCATATGATGGTTTACATAATTAACACTACAAAACAATAATTTATTACCACTAGAAAATAATTTAATACCTCGGTGAGGTTAAAAGGCCAAGGATTATATCAGTACTAGAAAAGAGCTGATAAAGGGTATCTTTATCAGCACTTTTATTTAGTGCTGATAAAGAGACCCTTTATCGGTTCTTTTAGAATCACTGATAAAAATAAATTTATCAGTTCTTTAAAAAGAACTGATAAAGATGCCTTTATCGATGCTTCAGAAAGCACGAATAATGGATATCATTATCAGTATATTTAGTAGCGCTGATAAAGGTTAAAACTGTAGTGTGATGCTACAGCACACTAAAACACTATAAATAGGGGTAGTGTGATGTAACAACACATTTCATCACAAGAAACATAGTATAAATGACCATCATAAGATGAAAATATTTAATTTAAATGAAATAAAATTTCTAACACAAATAAAAAAACACTATTATTTAGTATGCGAGTTGCTTATTTACTAAAATTAATTTAAATTTGGAATAAAAAGGCGCATTTGGAGTCAAAACGATCACACTGTGAGTCTAATTGAGGTGTGACTAATTAATACTTGTCAAAAATGACTTATGGATTGTTTTCCTAAAATAACCGAACAATTTGAATGTGTTTGATTGGTTTTGAGAACGTGAGTTGTTTTTTTATTAAAATTAACATCAGTTTTGAATAAAAAGGTGCACATGGAGTTATATTGGTCACACTATGTAACGAATTATGGTGTGACTGATTTTTACATGTCACAAATGACTTATGGATCGTTGTCCAAAAATACCATAAAAATAGTAATATTTTTTCTCGGTTTTGAGTATGTCATTTATTTATTTCACTAAAATTAATGTCAGTTTTGAATAAAATGATGCACCTGGAGTCATTCTAATCACACCATGTGTTAGATTGAGGTAAAAATGATTTATAAACGTCCAAAATGACTCTTGGATGGTTTTTATAAAGTATCAAAACAACCATAATGTGTTTCTTATGTTATGAGTACACCAATTGTGTTTTTTTACTAAAATTTCATTTAAAATTGAAAACATGCATTTTGAATCATTCAGGTGGAATTGTTTGTGGGTTGGACTTAAGAACAACTCATACACATCACAAATGAATTATGAATCATTGTCCCAAATTATTAAGATAATATAAGAGTGTTTTCTTAGTTTTTAGTGAGTGAAACTTTTTTGTATTAAAATGTAAATTTTAAATTGATAACAAACACTTGGAGTCATACTGGTCACATTATGCATCATATTGACGCGTGGATGATTCCTACACATCAAAAATGACTTATGGATCATTTTAATAAAGCAAAAAAATAATAATAATTCATTTTCTTGGTTTTGAGTGTGTTAGTTGTTTTTTTTCACTAAATTAATGTCAATTTTGAATAAAAAGACGCACTTGGAGTCATAACGATCATACCATGCATTGTATTTAGGTGATTAGGATTTATAAATGTCCCAAATGACTCATGGATCATTCACATAAAGTATGAAAACGATTGGAATGTCTTTCCTATGTTTCAAGTACACCACCTTTGTTTTTTACTAAAATGTCATTTTAAACAGGAAACACAAAATTTGAGCCATACAAGTGTCATCGTGTGTGGGTTTTACATGAGGCCGATTCATATAAATCACAAATGAATTATGAATCATTTTACTAAATTATCAAGATAATATAAGTGAATTTTCTAAGTTTTTAGTGAGTGACAATTTTTTGTATTAAAATATCATTTTTAAATTGATAACAGACACTTAGAGTCTTACCGGTCACACTGTGAATTAGATTGAGGTGTGGATGATTCCTACAAATCAAACAATGAATCAAATATCATTTTACTAAATTAATAAAACAATCCGAATGTGTTTTCTTGGTTTTGAGTATGTTAGTTGTTTTCTTCACTAAAATTATTATAAAATTTGTATAAAAGATGCACTTGGAATCATACTAGTCTCACCATGTGTCGAATTGAGGTGTGACTAAAATATACATGTATAAAATGACTCATGGATTATTTTAATAAGGTATAAAAATAATTATAATGTGTTTCCTGTATTTTTAGTACACCACTTGTGTTTTTTTTATAAAATGTCATTTTAAATTGGAGACATGAACTTTGAGCCGTAAAGGTGGAAGCATGTGTAGTTTTGTCATGAGATTGATTCATAAACATAAAAAATAAATTATGAATAATTGTCTTAAATTATTAAGACAATCTGAGAAAGGTTTATAGGTTTTCAGTGAGTGAATTTTTTACATTAAAATGTCATTTTTAAATTGATAATGAACACTTGGAGTCATACCGGTCACACCGTGCATCATATTGAGGTGAGAATGATTCCTAAACATCATAAATGACATATATTTTCTTAATTTACAAAACAATATGAATGAATTTCCTTGGTTTTGAGCACGTTAGTTGTTTTTTTCACTTAAATTAATGTCAATTTTGAATAAAAAGATGCACTTGGATTCATATCAGTCGCACTGTGCATCAAATTGAGGTGATGATGATTTTTATACATCCCAAATGACTCATGGATAATTTTCCTAAAGTATAAAAATAGTTAGGATAAATTTCTTCTATTTTGAGTATGCCACTTGTTTTTTAATAAAATGTCCTTTAAATTTGGAAACATGCACTTTGATCCATACAGGTGGCATCGTATGTAGGTTTGACATAAGACCGATTCAAGAACGTCAGAAATGAATTATGAATCATTTTAAAAAATTATCAAGAAAATCCAATATTGTTTTCACCATTTTTAGAGAGTGAGATTTTTTTGTATTAAAATGTCAATTTTAAATAGATAATGGACACTTGGAGTCATAACGGCCACACTGCTAATCAGATTGAGTTTTGGATGATTCATAAATGTCACAAATGACCTATATATTGTTTTACTAATGTATCAAAACGATATGAATATGTTTTCTTGGTTTTGAGTTTGTCGGCTATTTTTTTCACAAAAATTAATTTTAATTTTGAATAAAAAGATTCACTTTGAGTCATACCAGTCACAATGTGCGTGGGATTAAGGTGATGATGATTTATACACATCCCAAATGAATCATGGATCATTTTTCTAAAGTAAAAAAATAATCACAATGTGTTTCCTCTATTTTGAGTACCCCACTTGTTTTTTTTACGAAAATATTATTTTAAACTAGAAAAATAAACTTTTACCCATATAGTTATAATCATGTCTGGTTTTGACATGATACCAATTCATATATGTCAAAAAATAATTATGAATCTTTGTTAAAAATTATCAAGAAATGTTTTCAAAAACATTATTTCAATAAGTCACCTAAAACACATGCACAATGGATCTTATCTTGAGTAACAAGTGTTGTGTGCACTTTTAAATAATTGTTATCAAGCAAAATCATGGTATGATCCTAATTATACGTCATTGCCCAAAAAAATTATTTTTTTGCAAGAAAATGATTCTTATGCTCCTCCATCTCGGTCTCCACCTTGGTCTTTGCCTCTGTCTCCTCCTCTACGTCGGTCTCCAACTTCGACTCTGCCTCAGACTCTACTTCCAACTTCACCTCCACCTCCAACTCCACCCATTATTCCACCTCTACCTCCACCTACACCTCTGCCTCTGCCTTGACCTATGTCTTCACCTTCACAATTTCCCAAAAATTGTATTGTTTGTAGGTCAATGCTTCTAAAAAAATTTATTTCCTCCATTATAATTCTCTTTGAGAAAGAGATCAACAATAATATATAAGAATTCTGACACAAATGATTCAAACCCCAAATATATTTCAAAGGCCATAAATCATACTATATTAAAAACATTTTATGTAATCACCTAAATTTGTTATTGGCATACATCATGACAAAAAGTATGCTGCCCACTCATCTCTAAACAAATTGATTTATTATTTTGAGTAACTAGGTTGTTAGAAATCTTGATAGTACTGAGAAAATACAGAAAAAATGATTATTAAATATATTTAATGAATTTTTAATTACCTTCAAAAATTAACTATTTGGGGACATTGGATTTTTCATATTTTATGATTTCTCTCATAAATTCACAAAAATAATATCCACAATTTGTGTCATTATCTTATTTCAGACACTACAAAAACATTGAAAAAAATAAGTAAATTATTTTGAAATATTTTGATAGTTAAATATTTCTATATATACCTTAAATTTTTTCCATTTTTAGTAATCCACAGGCTTTATCCCTTGATTCACTGACATCATTCCATGATTTATCTAATATTGAGTGATCACCCTATCATAAAACAATTCTTATTAAAACACAAAATGAACATATAATTCGATGTTTATTAATAAAATTTTGATTTTTGTGTATTACATATTCCCAAAAAACATCATGTGTGATCGACTGGTTTCATATCCATGAATTGGATCCAAAAAATAAATATTCTGGGTGTCTATATTAACTGCTATCAGCATCCGGTGTGTTTAAAAAAACAATTAAGTAATGAAAAAAATTAAAAATATATTTTATGTTATTATATTGTATATTTTTACCTTTTTATTGTAGGTATACAAAAGACTATTTTATTGACTATTTTTTATAAAACAATTCGAGTAACTAAACTTTTTTTTATTAATTGCTTCCTCATTCAAAGTAAGTTCTGACGTAGAAACGATACAGGGATTAATGAATCCAAATCGTGCTTCGCATGATCTTACCTTTATATATTTGTGATATAAACATTTGTACAAAATATAAATAGTTATTAAATTTAATAAACACATTAGCTCACTATTTGGATAGATATATTCTGAAAATGTACCTTATGTATATATTCACAACTGAGACGCCCAACCATTCATGCTTGAGAATCTCATTTAGAGTCTCAAGAACAATTATATATGTCAAGGAATCTCCATATATTTCTTCTTCATATTCAATATAGGACATATTTTTATCTTTAAATGTGGTCTATGCATGAAGTTGTAATGATAATAAATGTTTCTTTTGGAACTGGTGGGGAGAAGGTACTCTCAGAAGGTCCTTTTGTTTTATTGGTCCATTCAGTAGATTTTATTGATTCAGCCTTCCATTTTCCAACCCCTTTGTGCATATGTAATATCATACTTCACTTAATACCTTTTATCATCAATTGGTACATGTTTTTCGTATGATTTTTTTCCAAGATGTACAACATGTATTTTTATAATATTATACGACCATACTATGAAAGCTCTAATATCAACTTCGACCATTGTAATATCTAGACCATCAAGTGGAAGAAAAAAAAATTAGAAATCATCTCATAAGATACCTTAATCCACACTCTCATGTGATATTTTGGGAGGCCTTGATTTTTTATCTGGTATTGTAACACCCCAGGTAAATAAGGAATATGACATTTTCATATTTATCCATATTTGTGAATAAAATATTAATATGACTTTAAAGGGGATGCAATGCTCGATGGCGTACCCAACACGCAACAACGAGTTTCTTGGGAATCTTACGTTGCACTCTAATAATAAAATAATATTATTTTAAATGGTAGTTAACATGTAGCTGTTGTAAAGGCGGGAATGGATAGAAATAACTAAAATATGATTATATATGTTTTTAAATGTTTTTACATTTATACAATAAAGGATAAAGGCTTAAAATACAGAAAGAATTCAATTTTAGGTGTTTATGCCCTAGTTTTCATTAAAGGTTCACTTATCACCTTTTGATGGCGAACCGTCATTAAATATAGTTTTGTTTACTCTTAAACATTCTTTTGGACCAAATAAAACTCTTATAAAGAATCGGGACATCAAAATTTACTTTGTGTAAATTTTTGGTATCTTTCCGATAAAGTTCATTTTTTTAATGAATATTGTAAAATGTTGTATTTTAATTCAAAACCACTTTTTAATCTAATTTATTTATATGATTAGATTATATTTTGAATTGGTTTTAAAGTGAAATTAAAAAATATTTTTACCATTAAATCCAATAGTGGTCGTTGGAATCAATTTCACTTTGAAATCAGACTTAAACTAGTGTCAATCTTTTGATACTTATTGTTTCATAAAAACACGCTATTTGTCATGACAGCGGGAATTAATTATTAAATTAATTAATGTGACTTAAATGTTTTGAATTTTGTAAAACGGACTTCATTTTTGAATTCATAATATCAAATATATCTTTGGGTGAATTTTTGGGATTTTTCTGAAAAACTTCAATTTTTGATGAATAGTGAAACCACTAAGTGGTACTTATAAAAACTGATTTTCCGTTTAAATGAAATTTTGCCATCATTGTGTTTTGATTTTCAAAAATCCGACATACATGGTTTTCATTAAGAAGTAAAATGTGGTTCAATGAGATTAAAATAATTTTTGGTGAATAGTAACTTATTAAGTTTTTAATCGCGATTAGTGGTAATTAGTGTAGTTTAAGGTAAAAATTATGCTTTAATAAACTGAGATGAGCTTGACACATGTCTTACCCTCATTGGTTGTATCATGGCCGACCAAGAAAAGCCATGGGTCAACTTGGGGACCCCATGGATCCACTTTGGTTGGGAAATGACATAAATAACATTTTATTTAATGTAAAAGTAAAAATGACACAAACATGATATGTTTTACTAAAACAATTTTTAAGTGGGGTTATACAAGTCATATTTTTTATTACAAACATGATATGGTAATTAGTGTAGTTTAAGGTAAAAATTATGCTTTAATAAACTGAGATGAGCTTGACACATGTCTTACCCTCATTGGTTGTATCATGGCCGACCAAGAAAATCCATGGGTCAACTTGGGGACCCCATGGATCCACTTTGGTTGGGAAATGACATAAATAACATTTTATTTAATGTAAAAGTAAAAATGACACAAACATGATATGTTTTACTAAAACAATTTTTAAGTGGGGTTATACAAGTCATATTTTTTATTATAAATATTCATTGGAAAGCTAAAAAGATTTCCTACATCATAGTATTTTTTTATAATTGTTAGACATTAAATAAATTAAATTATTTATGACATAATAATGATGCAGCGATGACATCATTATTTGACGATTTAAATAAAATGGAAAGATAATGTAAAATCTATGAACTACACATGTCCAAAACCAATTGGATGAGTGGATTTCAAAGCCTTATAACCTTATCCACGAATTATATCAATGTGAGACCTTTTAAAACCGAAACACATTTTCAAATAAAGTAATATTTCTTTACTTTCCAAAAGTGCCCCTCCTCTCCTCTTATAAAAGGCCCCCACCTCTACCTCATTTAACACACTCCTCAAGCCTTTGGCTCGACCACCCCTGCCCATTTACTCTCTCCAAATCCCTCTCCTCATCCTAGAGGATTTCCTTTGGGAAGAATCCTTTCAAAGGAAGCCTTTAGGCTCAAATCAAAAGGAGTTACACTTTTAAAGGTAATTCACTCTCTCATGTTCATTTGTTTTATTTTGCTTCTCCAACCCCCTAAACTCTTTTTATTTACTTCTTTTGTAACAACACCAGTATCTTAAATATACTAGGATGTTGTTATAAGATTTATTCGAGCTACACTCTCACACAACTACATCAAATGGTTAAAGAACATACGGTTTCCGTGGATGGTGAAATTCTGCCTCCCGAAACGATGATTGTTCAATACTCATTTAACACCTTCAAAGGTGGCCATTATGATGTAACTATTTTTATATATGATATATAATATGTTTATGTTTTATTTACGCTGCTGTATTTTTCATTTTTGTCTTACCTTTATGGCTTCCATTATGGGTATACGCGATATCTTCATTTAAGGAAGTGCGGACTACCGCCCCCTCAAAGTGATTTGATTTGTTAAATACCATATGTGGGACGTATAAAGGATGGAACTATGATATTATATATGATATTATACTGTAATTATAATATACCTTTATATCATTATTATTCCATTCTATAAAATATGAAATAGAAATGAAAGTAGCGTTCATGCGTACGTACGGCTTACCGTCTCCATGAACGGTGCATTTCATTTATTACCTCTAAATGATTATGTAATGTTATAAATTCATGCATGTACTGGATATATATGACATATATGATATCCAAATAACGAATATTATTCTGGATATAATAAACATTTGACCACACGAACAACATGTAATGGTAAGAAGTCCACTTTCAACTTAAGAACCAAATATCGACAAAACAAACATTATTAACTTAAATGTTTACATAATGTTTATAACATGAAAATAAGTGATCTAATAGGAATAATGAACTAGAAAAAGGTTCTTAATAAATTGGAAATTAACTCAAGTTTATTATTCAGGACGTTAAATAACGATCGAGTCAAGTCGGACCCGAGGTAAGGGATCTTACTCCTCTCTTTCTTTTTAAGTACACTCTTTTATGTCATTCCTTTTAAAGCTCATCTTTCTTGTTATTGGGATGATATTTTATATTAATCCTACTGTAATTTTTATGTTCATGTGATGAGAGACCCTATTCTCTCTCATCAATCCATTTTGGATGTTTTGATTGGCACCGTTAGGCTGCCGAACTTTCGTAAGAGATCTAACTTCTCTCTTTCTTTTTAAGTACTCTCCTTTATGTCACTTCTTTTAAGCTCCTATTTGTAATGTTGGGGGATGTTATTTTATATTACTCTTTCTGTACATTATATTTTAATGTGGTGAGATACCCTATTTGATCTCATCAATCCATATTCGGAAGTTTTATGTGGCGCCGTTAGGCTGCCGAGTTTTCGTGAGGGATTTTTCATCTCACTTTTATTCCCGTGAGATTTATGCTACATTTGCCACAAATTCCATTGAGTGGTGTATGTACTGCCCATTATTCTACTATTTGTGTAATATACTTTCGTTTATGAGTATTTACATCAATGACCTATTGTCTTTCTTTCATGGGGTGTATGTTTTGAAAGAAACCCAAGTCGGTAAGGGAACCTTTCACCCTCCTCTTTTTTAAAAGACTTATTTTATTGGGTCTTTTAATTTACATATTTTTATGTTGGGATATGTTCTCATACATCCTTATTGATGTAAATTTTATGTCCAAGTGATGAGATACTCTTTTTATCTCTCATCAACTCTTTTTGATGTGATGCCGTTAGGCTGTCAGGGGAACTTTTTAACCCAATTTCGATTTCTTTGGGTTCAACATGTAGTCATTGAATATGTCGTCCATTGAATATGTGTGAATGAACTTTTTACACTTAATATCCACTTATATTTGGTGTATTTATATTTTTCACACATATTTTTGAGATTGATTTGTCCTTAATTTAAGGATACCTTCTTTATAAGGGATTTCATCACATTTGACATTTCTATTGAGGGTTCATTGTTGTTATGCACCAATTCACTCTTATATGGTGTATATACTGTCCTTTGGAGTATTATATCATGAATCCTTTTATTCTCATGATATTATAAAATCTTGACTAAATGTTATTCTTCGATTATTGTATTCAAGTGTCTCTAATTTTGGTAAAACCCCTTTCACCAAAATATCGTTTTAAATGATTTAATTATTTGTTCTTATTAATATCCATGTTTTCAAAATGGTTTTAAGAATTTATTTATATGGATATTAATGGTTTAGAATGTTAAAATCTTCAAGGTGGTATGGGACACTTTGATTCAAAAATCTCTTTATTAAATTTTTTAAATGGTTTTGGAAATGGTTTCTTTTTGAATGGATTCATTATTTCAATATCCTAAAATGTTATATTGTGATTGAAATGTGGAAATGTTATGTTTCCTTTATTCATGTTTATGTGATACGATTATGTTATGGTTCTTGGGCATTGTTATGAAGAACGGGTGGTTCCGTGATAAACTAAGGGCGTCTGAGCCCGATATAGCTCTCCAATGCATTGGGTAACGCGAAGGAGTGAAACGTTATGGTTTCTCCGAAGAGATTTAGGGAATATACTGTGATGGGTATTCCAAATGTAACCAAGAGGGTTACTCCCTACGTAAGAATGTTATGAATACCTCAAGTTACCTTTATGTCTTATGTTTTCTATGATTTATTCATGATTTGATATGCCTATGTTTTATGGGTAAAGTATGATTTCATTCTTATGTATTTATGAACTCATGTTTCCTTTCCATATTTTTATAACCCTTACTGAGCTTTTTATGCTCATCCCAAGTTTTTGAAATGTTTTTCACAGGTCAAGGGAAAGGTACATGATGTGATGATAGTGTCAAGGATGTGTCAAGAAAGAATCCGTGTTTTTTTTAAATAGGTTTCCGTTGATGGGAAGAATGAATATTGTCTTTTATGTAACCACTTTGTTTAAATGTGGAATGTAATGCAAGTTTCATGATCTAATTCTCTAAATCTCTAAACCTGAAAAGATCCTCAATGTGTAATCTTGTAATAACTCAAGATTAAGTAAGGTTTAAGGCTGGGGCCTTATAGTTGGTATCAAAGGTCGGTTTAGATAACTTTAGAGGTTAGGGTATTCTCTAAGCACAAGAGACATTACCACAATGGTTAGGATTTCAGAAAGAGTCCTAGTTTTAGATAAAGTGAATGAGTAAGAATATCATAGTGTTTATCTTCCTCATTAGTACATAATGGTTATGTTGATATACTCACACTGACCTTTTTGGTTTTTGTTAATGGATGGATCTATCAGGCACTAAAGTGACAATGGGTTTGAAGGAAACTGTGGTGGTTCTATGATTAAGATACTAGATAAAATGGGGGTTTCAATGAGGAAACTCGTGGTTGTTCTAAACCAACTATCAAGGAGTCATGATCAACCACTTCAACCTTGTTGAGTTCTCTAATGCATCATGTACGAGATGTCCAACTCAATGTGGAAATTCAGGTAATAATTATTAAGGTAACCATTAGGGTTTATATGATACTTAATTTTTAGGTAATTATGGGTTACTATATGATATGATGGAAAATGAAAGGAATGAGATAAACTTGGGGTTAAAATATGTTATGATTATTCTTGAAGATTTTATCTCATTTTGGGGAATTTTTTAAGAATAATATAATTTTGGAAAAAGGACAACACGCAGACCGTGTGACATCCCGTTGCGTCGGACAAAGCTGCGGGAATCGAGCCCACAACCAAAGTGCGGCTGGTATTTATCGCCTACCACTGGACTACGTGAAGTCCCTGGTTAGTTTGACTGATTCTTTTTGGTTATATGATTTTATGAATTAAGAGTAAGTTGATTTTGGGTTATTTATGAAAATGATTAACCTGTCATGGAGGATATGTGATTAGGTTAATTACTTTTCAATACGAGACTTTAGGAGCAACTGATGTTGTTTGGAGATAAATGTTACGATTTAACTTGGAAGACTATGTGACTAAATCCTTCAAATATTTGGGTTTCAATCTTATATTGGTTTACTTTGAAGAATTTTATGGACAAATTGTTTATCGGATGGTCCTCATTGAACTTTGGGTTTTGTTGGACAAATTTTGGAGATCAAGAATAGATTTTCTTTTTATAAGGGGTTATCCTTTTCTGGATTATCTGATATTGTACTAGCCTTTTTGGTTTTGGTTTTGGTTAAAGACATGGGAAGTATATATTTCTATTTTGTGGATTAGGTGATTCTCTAGAAGTTGATTATAGTACTCTTAATGTGAACAAGTCTTCCTAAATACTCGTCTTTTGGAAAAATTTGAGTTTGTGTAAGGAATCTAATAAAAGTTGAAAGTCAACATGATAAGTGATTATGCTTCCTTATGAATAAATTCCTCAATAAAAAGTAACTTAAAACAAAAATGTTGTCTATTATCTTTTCTTATTGGGGAACCCAACACCGTTTAACCCATCACAAGTTTGTGATTTTCTTATTGTTAACTTTCTCCTAAACATGTTTTCTATCACTCTCCATCGGAACATGACCCTATGTTTTCTCCTCCATGTCCATATTTTCATACATAGAGTCCTAGTATGGGTTAACTCGGGTGACCTCTGTGCTTATCTTTCTTTATTTTAAAGTGATTGTTTTACCGACTCTTACTCCGATGTGGGACTTTCAAGGATGTTTCCAAGCGCAATTTTAAAATTGCGAGGACGCAATTCCCAAAAGGGGGGAAGGATGTAACACCCCAGGTAAATAAGGAATATGACATTTTCATATTTATCCATATTTGTGAATAAAATATTAATATTACTTTAAAGGGGATGCAATGCTCGATGGCGTACCCAACACGCAACAACGAGTTTCTTGGGAATCTTACGTTGCATTCTAATAATAAAATAATATTATTTTAAATGGTAGTTAACATGTAGCCGTTGTAAAGGCGGGAATGGATAGAAATAACTAAAATATGATTATATATGTTTGTAAATGTTTTTACATTTATACAATAAAGGATAAAGGCTTAAAATACGGAAAGAATTCAATTTTAGGCGTTTATGCCCTAGTTTTCACTAAAGGTTCACTTATCACCTTTTGATGGCGAACCGTCATTAAATATAGTTTTGTTTACTCTTAAACATTCTTTTGGACCAAATAAAACTCTTATAAAGAATCGGGACATCAAAATTTACTTTGTGTAAATTTTTGGTATCTTTCCGATAAAGTTCATTTTTTTAATGAATAGTGTAAAATGTTGTATTTTAATTCAAAACCACTTTTTAATCTAATTTATTTATATGATTAGATTATATTTTGAATTGGTTTTAAAGTGAAATTAGAAAATATTTTTACCATTAAATCCAATAGTGGTCGTTGGAATCAATTTCACTTTGAAATCAGACTTAAACTAGTGTCAATCTTTTGATACTTATTGTTTCATAAAAACACGCTATTTGTCATGACAGCGGGAATTAATTATTAAATTAATTAATGTGACTTAAATGTTTTGAATTTTGTAAAACGGACTTCATTTTTGAATTCAGAATATCAAATATATCTTAGGGTGAATTTTTGGGATTTTTCTGAAAAACTTCAATTTTTGATGAATAGTGAAACCACTAAGTGGTACTTATAAAAACTGATTTTCCGTTTAAATGAAATTTTGCCATCATTGTGTTTTGATTTTCAAAAATCCGACATACATGGTTGTCATTAAGAAGTAAAATGTGGTTCAATGAGATTAAAATAATTTTTGGTGAATAGTAACTTATTAAGTTTTTAATCGCGATTAGTGGTAATTAGTGTAGTTTAAGGTAAAAATTATGCTTTAATAAAATGAGATGAGCTTGACACATGTCTTAACCTCATTGGTTGTATCATGGCCGACCAAGAAAATCCATGGGTCAACTTGGGGACCCCATGGATCCACTTTGGTTGGGAAATGACATAAATAACATTTTATTTAATGTAAAAGTAAAAATGACACAAACATGATATGTTTTACTAAAACAATTTTTAAGTGGGGTTATACAAGTCATCTTTTTTATTATAAATATTAATTGGAAATATAAAAAGATTTCCTACATCATAGTATTTTTTTATAATTGTTAGACATTAAATAAATTAAATTATTTATGACATAATAATGAATTAGTGATGACATCATTATTTGACGATTTAAATAAAATGGAAAGATAATGTAAAATCTATGAACTAAACATGTCCAAAACCAATTGGATGAGTGGATTTAGAAGCCTTATCACCTTATCCATGAATTATATCAATGTGGGACCTTTTAAAACCGAAACACATTTTCAAATAAAGTAATATTTCTTTACTTTCCAAAAGTGCCCCTCCTCTCCTCTTATAAAAGGCCCCCCACCTCTACCTCATTTAACACACTCCTAAAGCCTTTGGCTCGGCCAACCCATGCCCATTTACTCTCTCCAAATCCCTCTCCTCATCCTAGAGTATTCCCTTTGGGAAGAATCCTTTCAAAGGAAGCCTTTAGGCTCAAATCAAAAGGAGTTACACTTTTAAAGGTAATTCACTCTCTCATGTTCATTTGTTTTATTTTGCTTCTCCAACCCCCTAAACTCTTTTTATTTACTTCTTTTGTAACAACACCAGTATCTTCAATATACTTGGATGTTGTTATAAGATTTATTCGAGCTACACTCTCACACAACTACATCAAATGGTTAAAGAACATACGGTTTCCGTGGATGGTGAAATTCTGCCTCCCGAAACGATGATTGTTCAATACTCATTTAACACCTTCAAAGGTCGCCATTATGATGTCACTATTTTTATATATGCTATATAATATGTTTATGTTTTATTTATGCTTCTGTATTTTTCATTTTTGTCTTACCTTTATGGCTTCCATTATGGGTATACGCGATATCTTCATTTAAGGAAGTGCGGACTACCGCCCCCTCAAAGTGATTTGATTCGTTAAATACCATATGTGGGACGTATAAAGGATGGAACTATGATATTATATATGATATTATACTGTAATTATAATATACCTTTATATCATTATTATTCCATTCTATAAAATATGAAATAGAAATGAAAGTAGCGTTAATGCGTACGTACGGCTTACCGTCTCCATGAACGGTGCATTTCATTTCTTACCTCTAAATGATTATGTAATGTTATAAATGCATGAATGTACTGGATATATATGACATATATGATATCCAAATCATGAATATTATTCTGGATATAATAAACATTTGACCACACGAACAACATGTAATGGTAAGAAGTCCACTTTCGACTTAAGAACCAAATATCGACAAAACAAACATTATTAACTTAAATGTTTACATAATGTTTATAACATGGAAATAAGTGATCTAATAGGAATAATTAACTAGAAAAAGGTTCTTAATAAAGTGTAAATTAACTCAAGTTTATTATTCAGGACGTTAAATAACGATCGAGTCAAGTCAGACCCGAGGTAAGGGATCTTACTCCTCTCTTTCTTTTTAAGTACACTCTTTTATGTCATTCCTTTTAAAGCTCATCTTTCTTGTTATTGGGATGATATTTTATATTAATACTACTGTAATTTTTATGTTCATGTGATGAGAGACCCTATTCTCTCTCATCAATCCATTTTGGATGTTTTGATTGGCGCTGTTAGGCTGCCGAACTTTCGTAAGATATCTAACTTCTCTCTTTCTTTTTAAGTACTCTCCTTTATGTCACTTCTTTTAAGCTCATATTTGTAATGTTGGGGGATGTTCTTTTATATTCCTCTTGCTGTACATTATATTGTAATGTGATGAGATACCCTATTTGATCTCATCAATCCATATTCGGAAGTTTTATGTGGCGCCGTTAGGCTGCCGAGTTTTCGTGATGGATTTTTCATCTCACTTTTATTCCCGTGAGATTTATGCTACATTTGCCACAAATTCCATTGAGTGGTGTATGTACTGCCCATTATTCTACTATTTGTGTAATATACTTTCGTTTATGAGTATTTACATCAATTACCTATTGTCTTTCTTTCATGGGGTGTATGTTTTGAAAGAAACCCAAGTCGGTAAGGGAACCTTTCACCCTCCTCTTTTTTAAAAGACTTCTTTTATTGGGTCTTTTAATTTACATATTTTTATGTTGGGATATGTTCTCATACATCCTTATTGATGTAAATTTTATGTCCAAGTGATGAGATACTCTTTTTATCTCTCATCAACTCTTTTTGATGTGATGCCATTAGGCTGTCAGGGGAACTTTTTAACCCAATTTCGATTTCTTTGGGTTCAACATATAGTCATTGAATATGTAGTCCATTGAATATGTGTGAATGACCTTTTTACACTTAATATCCACTTATATTTGGTGTATTTATATTTTTCACACATATTTTTGAGATTGATTTGTCCTTAATTTAAGGATACCTTCTTTATAAGGGATTTCATCACATTTGACATTTCTATTGAGGGTTCATTGTTGTTATGCACCAATTCACTCTTATATGGTGTATATACTGTCCTTTGGAGTATTATATCATGAATCCTTTTATTCTCATGATATTATAAAATCTTGACTAAATGTTATTCTTCGATTATTGTATTCAAGTGTCTCTAATTTTGGTAAAACCCCTTTAACCAAAATATCATTTTAAATGATTTAATTATTTGTTCTTATTAATATCCATGTTTTCAAAATGGTTTTAAGAATTTATTTATATGGATATTAATGGTTTAAAATGTTAAAAGATTCAAGGTGGTATGGGACACTTTGATTCAAAAATCTCTTTATTAAATGTTTTAAATGGTTTTGGAAATGGTTTCTTTTTGAATGGATTTATTATTTCAATATCCTAAAATGTTATATTGTGATTGAAATGTGGAAATGTTATGTTTCCTTTATTCATGTTTATGTGATACGATTATGTTATGGTTCTTGGGCATTGTTATGAAGAACGGGTGGTTCCGTGATAAACTAAGGGTGGCTGAGCCCGATATAGCTCTCCAATGCATTGGGTAACGCGAAGGAGTGAAACGTTAAGGTTTCTCCGAAGAGATTTAGGGAATATACTGTGATGGGTATTCCAAATGTAACCAAGAGGGTTAATCCCTACATAAGAATGTTATGAATGCCTCAAGTTACCTTTATGTCTTATGTTTTCTATGATTTATTCATGATTTGATATGCCTATGTTTTATGGGTAAAGTATGATTTCATTCTTATGTATTTATGAACTAATGTTTCCTTTCCATATTTTTATAACCCTTACTGAGCTTTTTATGCTCATACCAAGTTTTTGAAATGTTTTTCACAGGTCAAGGGAAAGGTACATGATGTGATGATAGTGTCAAGGATGTGTCAAGAAAGAATCCGTGTTTTTTTTAAATAGGTTTCCGTTGATGGGAAGAATGAATATTGTCTTTTATGTAACCACTTTGTTTAAATGTGGAATGTAATGCAAGTTTCATGATCTAATTCTCTAAATCTCTAAACCTGAAAAGATCCTCAATGTGTAATCTTGTAATAACTCAAGATTAAGTAAGGTTTAAGGATGGGGCCTTATAGGTATCCCAGGATATTATGCATTGTACCCATCACAACACATCAATACATGGGTGTTGAAAGATAAAAATCACATACAACTATACCCTACCTAATTTTAGTAATATCAAGTTATCAAAAGTTATTAAATTCACATTAAGGATAAATATTAATTAAAAAGTTGATTACCCCAGGCAAGGTATGTGGTTGGGGGGAATGACTAGACTCAAAGCTAGTGGGATCATTTGGTTTATGTGCAGATCATTGCTCCACCACTAGTTCACTTTGATCCTTTATTATATGTTGATATTCCAAACCAGATCAAAAAATAATATCTTACAGTGAGTATATTTGTGTCTTCAATCATATAATCATATTATATTGATCTTCACTTGGTTTTATCTTCTTGAAATATGTTTGAGGAGAGACTTCAAAACCTAATTCTCTAACGTGACCATATTGTTCAGGTCACTTCAAAGCTACTGAAAGTATCTTTTCTTTTGGTATGGTAATTTCAAATACTTATGTCTAAAAAATATAAAAAATATGAACAAATAATATATATTATTATATAATATTGTTATAAATCATAACGAATTAAAATTATGTCAAACTTACACATGATTCCCATACTATTTTTTATTTTCATCAATTAATTTACCTGCTTTATTTACACAAGCCTCCTTCCATAGATCATGACATGGGATAAAAGTGGATATAGATTTTTATTCATCAATTTTCACATAAATAAAAGAACATATTTTGTTTCATATCACATAATTAAAATTTTGTTATTGATTTAAAATACATACCAATTTATTCTCTAATGAAGCATACCCCATCCTTTCTTTACGATAGGGGTACATTGGTTTTGATTCATGTTATTTAATTTCATACTCTTTTTTGATTCATAAATTAACAATTTTCAATAAAGCTAGATAAAATAAATAATTTCAAATATTATATTATCGACTACAATGGACTTGGAATGATTTCTCATTCCAATGATTGATGAAATAATTCCATGTTTCCTACTTTATAATGTTTCTATAACTAAGGGGTGGGTGGGGATTTATTTTCCCCTCAGTGTCCCTAAGATGTAGCTTTGTAAGAAGAGTCTAGAAGCCTCTATGGGATTTTTTAGTGACCATTAAGACAAATTTATTATAGAAATATTCTAAAATAAATGAATTCAGCAAGGAATAATAAAAATTAAATCAATGTTTCATTATATAATTTTTCAATAAAATAGAGAAAGTATATTGTAACATTATCATAATGTCTTTCCAAAGGATTTCCTTCATTCCAGGTTGGACATGGTTCCATGAATAGATATCAATCAACACATTCACCCTCATTGTGACCCCAAGATAACTACTGAACATTGACTTATTGGGGTTAGTAGTTTTTCCACGTTGATTCTAACCAAAATCAAATTTTATAACCTAAAATATTTCCTTGATAATTTTATTCATCACTATAATGTTGCATCATTATTGTTTTTTTCATCAACATATTTTTGATCCCCTAATAATTTCATAGTTTCATCATCAATATTATGTTCTTCCTTGGGATTGGTAACATCGTCATGCATAGAAGACATTTTTTACATGAGTAGTAAAATATTTAATTTGTGTTCAATAACAATAATAAAATACACTCCATGTATAAAAGTCCACAATTTCATGCATCTTGCATGAAAATTGTAATTGTCTTGAACAAAGATATAATAATTTAATATTGAAGTAAAACTAACCTTCACTACCTTTATTTAATATTTCCTTAGACATTGATTGTCTTACATATCTTCTTGATGTATTAGACTTTCTATTTAAAAATAGCCTTTCTCCCATCATTTTGGTTCCAAAGTTCCTTGATGGAATACCTCCTGAACAGTTATTATGGAAATTTTTTGTTTGATATTTATCTCTGATATTTTTTGGACATCCAATAATGTTGCTTGAACTACTATAACAAAAATTCATCCCATGATCATTTTGGATGACTACAACTCAGATTAGTTCAAACAACATATAAGATATGGGAGATGAGTCTCAAGCAACAAAATAAAATAATAACTACTCAGGAGATGAAATTCAAGTTTCCACAATGGTTAAAAAATAACTTAAATGAAATTTTAATAATGGATTATAACATATTATAGTACAAAAATGAAGGAATGAACATTAAAATCCACATGACTTCCACTTGAAGTCATTTACTTCCACTGACAAACCTTTATTTTTTGTCACTTACTCTGAATTGTTTCTATTTTTGGTAAGAATTTGGGGAGACACAAAATTGTGGTGGTATTGATGTGAGATATTTGAGAGTGCTTGAAAACTGACCATTTCTCTAAGATATAAAGAGAAATTATCCTAAATATTAAGTTGAAAATAAGTTTGGAGAGTTCTTCTCATTGCGGGAGGAATACCTTCTACAGTTAGATTAGATGACTCGTCATAGTAGTATTCTCATCCATATATGATTAACTATGGAGTTATAATAGGATCTAATGTGACTATACTCAAAATAAAATTAATTTTTGATGAAGTTTTGTCAAAAGTAACTGAGTGAGTTGTATAAGAAAATGAATATCAAGAAACCAAACAAGTTCATTAATTATTTTTTGATTAATGTTTTGGTATCATTTTCAGTGTTCCTAGGAAGTAGTAAATGAGGAGGATGAAAGCCTAAAAGAGTTTAAGAATGAGTTGGGAGATGTAGTATTCAAAGCCATGGTAACTGTTTTGATGAAGATTAATGAATAAAATCTTAGTGGGAGGTATGTCATCAAGGAACTTTGGAACCACAATGATGGGAGGAAGGATTATTTGAACGTGGGAGTCCAATCCATCATCAGGAGATGGAAGGCAATCAAGCATCTCAATATTGATTAAATAAACGTATTGATGGTTAGTTGTACTGTAGTATTGAATTATTTTATCTTTGTTCAATATTGTAAAAATTTTTATGCAAGATGCATGAAATTGTGTACTTTTATGCATGGAGTGTATTGTATTGTATATCTATCTCAAAAAATGAATCCTTACTTACACAAACTTATTTGTTAAACCCATGGTCCTTTTTTTATGAAAATTTATTTATGTTTCTCACATATATTATGTTTATATGATTCTTTCACAATAGTGGATGGAGATATAGTTCACAGCGGTCTCATATGAAGTTGGAATGAGTTTACAAAGTAAGGGTGGAATTGTGTAGGTATAGGTAAGGGAGAGAGAGAGAGAGTGAGATAAGATACTCATAAATAAAATTGGCACTGATTACACTTTTTACATATGTTTACTTATATATAATTTTGATGTTAATAACATTATGAATAAGTTCTAATCTCAATCCTAGATTAAATATAAGATACTCATAAACAAAGAATAGGATGATTTTGTGTCCTAAGACCATCGACAAGAGTATAATATACTTGGATTGTACTAATCACTATAGAAGAACCCTGTATAACATCTTCCATATACTACTCATCCATAAATAATATACCAACCATATCTAATGAACCCTACTAGAAGGAATAGCTCAATAGGACCATTGGAGGTTACCCAACTAACTACATTGACATAAATGTTTCATATCAAAGAGGAAATAAGGATTAAAGTGTCCTAGAAACCTACACTGATAGAATCACTCAAAAATTCTCTTCAATTGAAGAGGAATTAGAATAAATATACTCTAATGGTCTTTAAGAAATGAATCTCACCCACCTACATTAGATATCACTTATATCAACTTAAGGATTCCACACCTTCCAATTTTGGACATTTTTTTAATATACCATAAGATCCCTCCAATAACATACATCCCTTTAAAGGGTGATTTTTTCAACTTATGATCAGTATTGATCTAGAATTTTTTTACTCTTATAATTGAAATGAATATATTCAATGAAATCATAAATTTATTTTTATCATATATTCCCATAAAGTCTTAGAGGATCCATAAATACTATATATTCCCATCATTGAAAATTATACCACATATCTTGAAATAGATCTATAATTACCTCTAGGACATGAGGATCAATATGACTTCTAGCATACAAAGGATGTTCATTAGCTCCTTCCTATAAAGATATAGAGGTCAAAGTGGTGACATATTCTATATTAATGTAGAGATTCACATAATTTTCCCCTTTCAAAAAACAATAATCTTTTAGAAATAGGCATAAAATAATCTATTTAAATGTGAACCCTCTACCCCTATCTCTCATTCATTTCCATTTAATAAGTCTTTTAATAATTTAAATATAAATTAAAACATGTTAGAAGTATTCTTTTAAATATAAGTATGAAACAACTAATTAGTAGTATTGATAAAGGGGGTTACTAAATAAACTCAATCAATTAATAAGTTATATAAACCAAATCATCACTAATAAGTAAATAAGAATATGGTATTTATTTACTATTCATGTTTCTATTAATATAAAATTATAATTGATTATAGAAAAAAATTAAACAAACACACATAATAACATGACATTTCATATATTATTACCGAATCCTATAGCTATCAACTCCTAAATAAGAGGCATGAGACTCGATAAGATAGTTAAAGGAAAAGATAAACAAAAAACAACCTAGACTTCATATAGTAACTCAAGAATCCAACATAATTATTCTATCCAGACATATTTATGGATTACTTATTATGTCTAGAAATTTTTTTCTTTTGGATATAATCAATATCAATATCCCTAGTTTCACTTTGATTCTATTTCGTAGCATTTTTGACATAGTATACCCAAATAGTTTTCAATTCTGGTCGACACATCACCTTAGACACACTTCTTGATCACTAAAGTATTGTTTTAATGCTAAGGGTTATAGATAAAATTACCTTTACAGTAGCATGAGGTGGAAAATCTATTTCATTTATCCATACAGTACCATACACATATATTTACTAACCATTCCATATTAAAACATCCACATATTTTTTATAAACCATTGTCTATAGGATAAAAAGTTGAAATAGAACCAATTTTTGTATTATAGTGGCAACGAAATGAGATTTAGTGTTCATCATGGATAAGAACAGTGAAAAAACATAAAACACAGAACCCAAAAAATCAAACAACAATGGATGAAAAGTAAAAAATAACATACATTAGATTCTAGCCTTGATTCGTCTGAGGTAACATAGAGGAGTCACACTGGTAGCAGAGGAGTTCCATGAGAGCTTGAGAATCTCGAGTGATTGATTCACCGTTAGGGTTCTTTTAAATAGATCAGAGACATTTTTAACAACACTTTTATAAAAGTGCTGATAAAGATCTCTTTTATCAGTGCTAAAATGATAACTGTTGATAAAAGGGATTTTTTATCAGCACTAATGTTTTAGCGCTAATAAATATATTTTTTAACAACACCTTTTTAGCACTGATAAAGTTTAATATTTATCAGCACTAAAAAAGAGTTGATAAATATTCCTTTTATCAGTGCTAAAATTTTAGCACTGATGACTGATTTATAATTATAATCATTAAAATAAATTTATTATAAATTTATTATTATTTAAATATATAATTAATTATTTACAATTATATAAATACTAATTTAAAAAATAATAATTAATTATTTATAATAATTATACATATATAAATTTATAAATATATATCATAAATATACATTTATAAATATATTTATTTAAAAATATATTTTTAAAATTATTAGTGGATATATAATCTTAAATACATGAATTTTAAAAATAAGTGAAATTGAATAATTCAAAATGGGCACACTTTAAAAATATTGAAAAAATAGATAAGTTTTATTAATTAAATATAATTTATTTAAAAAATATTGGTATATATATATATTGAAAATACTTAAAAATAGTAAATAAATAAATATATGAAAATAATTAATAAAAATGATCTAATTAAAAAATAAAATAAAAAATAAAAAATATTAAAAATAAATGCCCTAATTGTAATAGTAATAAAAATAAATAAATTAAATTGACTGATTAAAAAAATAATATATCATGTTAAAATGAAAATTCAAAAATATACTAAAATTTGAATAAATTACATAAATATTAGGTGTATGTGTTTCTATATATTGTGTAAATATATTTTTGTGTACATTTGTATATAAAAATGAATTAATTATATATATATATATATATATGTACGTGAAATCAATGTAACACATGACATTTGATATATGTTAAATTGAAAAATCAAACAACATTAAAAATGAATAACCCATTAATAAGTTTTTAATTAAATTTTTATTTATTATATATATATATATATATATATTTAATATATATTATTTATTAATATTTATAATTAATATATATATATATAATACTTATAAATTTTTTTTAATAATTGTTTCATTAATAAATTTTTAAATAATTTTGTAATTTATTCATTTTTAATTTTTTTTGTTTAATTATTACAATATATTAATTTTATATATCTATATTTAATATATACTATTTATTAATTTTTATAATACATATATATATATATATTAAATGTATTCATTTTTTTCAATAATTATTTAATTAATAAAATGTGTAATATTTTTCTTAATTTACTCATTTTAAATTTTTATTTGTTTAATTATTTTATTTTATTCATTTTACACATCTATATATTTAATATATACTATTAAATAATTTTTAAATTATATATATATGTATATTCTATTTATTCATTTTTAACATTAATAATTTAATTAATGAGATTTTTAAATTCTTAAAATTTTAAATTATTTCATTTTACTGTGGGCCTTTATCAGCACTTTATTTTTAGCATTGAAAAAGTGAACCCTTTATCAATGATAACAATAAAGCGCTGATAAAGATAGACTTTATCAGCACTGCTAAATGCCAGCACTATTAAAGGGATGTTTTGTAGTAGTTAATTCTTTTCATGAATTTGAAACTATTGTGATCCATAAGCTATGACATGATCACCTTGCATGAGAACATAGCCTAGCCCAGAACCTGATGTGTCATAATAGACCCCATAACCTTTCCCTGGTTATGGAAGGATAAGAATTAGTTCTGAAGTGATCCTGACTATAATATGAAAAAAATATTACTGTAAGTCATCAATCTAGTGGAATGGAGTACCTTTTCTTGTTAGCATCATCATAAGAGATACGAGACATGAAAAGCCATGAATGAAGAGACAATAGAAACCTATTAAGCCTAGTAAGATGAATATCTCAAATATATTCTTCAACAACTACCAAGAGATGATAACTTATATCTTTTTATGGTTTAATTATATTCTATTCACATAAATGACATGCCTATGGAAGCAAATTCATTATATCTAGAAATCAAATTTAGAGATTTTTTTCAAAAAATTGATTCTTTCCCAAAATGCTCAAACAATCTCAAAATGTTATTCATAGAGTTTTTGAACATGATAATATAACATAATGTCATCCAAAAACACTAAAACAAAGGATTCCAGGTACCTTTTGAAGACATGATTAATCAATGCCATGAAAACTTATGGTGCATTTGTAAGAACAAAGGGAATAACCAGATATTAATAATGACTACAAATGCTCCTAAAATCTATCATTAGAATATCCTCTTTCCTAATAGGGAGTTGGTGAAACCTGAACTATAGATCAATCTTAGAGAACCATTGGGATCCTTTAAATTGATAAAATAGATCATCAATTCATAAAATGGGATATCTATTATTTATTCTATCTTGATTCAATTTATGATAGTCAACAGAGTGTCGTAACAAACCATCTTCATTCTTTAAAAAAATAACTTTATAATTCCAAGGCAATGTACTCAGTCTTATAAAATCTTTACTTTCCATTTTCTCACAATATACCTTTAATTACCTTAATTTTATTGATGCCTTTTTATATAATGGAAGTAAAATAGGAACTACCCTGAAAAGGAGATCAATCAAAAATTCCAATTCCATTTCAGGTGGAAAACCACAGAAGCTTTTGAGAAATACATCAGATAATGATCCATAATGTTAGGAAAATTTCTAGTCTCAATTATTTTTTTAATCCCGACAGTGACTACTACCAATTAATAAGAAATAGTTCCAACCATTGGTGCTAATTTTTCAATTCTTCCAGCATTCACTTCACAATCTTTTTTATAGAGATGTACCATCCCATCATGATATTCAAATTTCACTTTTCATATATAAAAATTGATTTGAACCTTAAAATTAACTAACTGATCACTCTTTAATTATGTATTTTGATGTTATATAATATTTGGGTTGAATTTTTGGAGTTTCTAGATGGTTTTATTATTGTTTGTAATTTTTTATAAGGGTGAATGGTTTGAAAATGGTTATGGAAAACCATGTAGCTTCTCTAAGAAACTGTGCAAGGGAATATAAGAGTTATTGGGTAGACACACAATCTATCAGATATACAAGTCCCCAATATATTATACAATCATCATCTCCTTGATAGGTAA
Organism: Viscum album; assembly: GCA_963277665.1. NCBI lineage: Eukaryota > Viridiplantae > Streptophyta > Magnoliopsida > Santalales > Viscaceae > Viscum > Viscum album. The sequence continues at coordinate 1,945,033,626 of OY728161.1, read as the reverse complement.
TAAATTCATTGATTTCATGAGTCGATCAATGATCACCCAAATCACCTTATTCCCACTAAGAGTTGATGTAAAATCAAAACGAAAATCCATGAAATCACCTCCCACTTCCATACTAGAATGGGATAGGGATTCAAAAAACTAGAAGGTCTATGGTGTTTCAACTTAATTATATGAAAAATAAGACACCATAATATAAAATAAGAAATTGAACATCTAATGTCCTAACACCAATATCTACACATCATATTATTATACATCTTGGTAGCCATGGGGTGTATAGACCAATAATATCAGTGCCCATTGTCCATAAACTCCTGCCTTAGGGAAAATAGAGCAACCAACCTACCTTGGAAATACAATGTGCTACTAGGAGACTGAGAACACTCACTCGAGGTCTCCCCACCATAAAGTCTTCTACCCAAGAATTATAACTAGGTTTCTATCACCTTCTCAAACCAAACTCTCTCATCAAAATATGAGTTGACTTTCATCGAAGAAAAGAACACCTATCCACCAACCTCTTCTACTCCAAAGATCATCTCAGAAAAAAAACTCATCAGAGGCCACTCTTCAACTGATTTCTTCATGGATTGTGTTTGTAATTTTATTCTCAATGCATCAAAAATCACATTTTCCTTACTAGGGGTGTAGAAAATATCAAAATAAAAATCTTAAATATACTCCACCTAGCATCTCTATCGAAAGTTCATACCCCTTTGAGTAAAAATATATTTTAGGCTCTTATGACCTGAATACACTGTATACCACTCAGTAAAGTGATAGGGTCACCACATTTTTAGTTCATGCAACCATTGAAAACTTAAGATCATGGTTGGATAATTCTTCTCATGATGGTGTAACTATCATGAAATATAAGAAACTGACTATTTCCTCTACATAAGGACTCCTCCCAAACCTATACCAAAAGCACCGAAAATAATAATAACCCAAACTTGGTTCAAAAATAATAAAAACTAGTTCTAAAGTTATCCTCACCTTCATATCCTCAAAATATCTATGAAATTTTTCATTCCACTCAAACATTACACCCTTACAGGTTAAATCAGTCATCAAAAATGCGATCATGGAGAAATCCTGAACAAACCATCTATAGTAACCAAACAAACCCAATAAGCTTAGGATCTAAAATTTATTTATGGGATGATCCCAGTACATAAGTACATGTACCTTTTCAGGATCCACTAATATTTCCCTCTCAGATATCAAATGACCCATAAAATTCACTTATCCAATCCAAAACTCACATTTGGATAAATTACCAAATAGGAAATGTTCTTTCAAGGCTTGAAGAAGGATATCCAATTGGTTCCTATGCCCCTCCTCTATCTTTTAGTAAACAAAAATATCATCCATGAATGAAAAATTTAAAGTGTCCAAGAATGAGTGAAATATTTGGTACATGAAATCCATAAACACTGCATGAGCATTATCCAAACAAAGTGACATAACTAAAATATAAAAATAACCATACCAGATCCTAAATGTTGTCTTAGTTGTATCATATTCTCAGAAATTCAACTTGTGGATCCTTAATCAAATTTCATTCTTTAAAACCCAACATGCCCCTTGAAACTGGTCGAAACCATCATCAATCCTTGGGAAATGATATTTTCTCTTAACAGTCACTCAATTAAAATTTTGATAGTCAATAAAAAGTTTGAGACTCCCTCCTACTTTCTTAGAAAAGAGAATATGTAAATCCCATAGTGACATCCTAGGATGAATAAATCCTTTAGCCTATAGGTCCTCAAGACATACCTTAAGTTCCACCAACTCACCAGGTTCCATTTGATAAGATATTATAGAAATGTGAATTGTACCAGGGAGAAGGTCAATAGTAAACTTAACGTCTCTCTATGGCAGTGATCCATAAAAATAATCTGGAAAGATCTTTGGGAATGTACACATCACTATAGGACGTTATACACCTAGAAAAGGGTCACCTACATCCAGAAACATCTTTAGAAACTAGAATGAGATTATACTAGCATAAGGAACAAAAATCGTTTCCCTTCATGAACTACAGTCCCACTCACCTTGAAAGACTTGAGTGACCCCATAAATAGATAATAAATATACCCTATAGTGATAATAGTCTATATGGGATTTAACAATGATCATATAATCAATGTCTACAATCAATTATAAGATGTGAATATCAAGAACTAAAATGTCCCATACCACCTCGAAGCCAGCTATCATCAATCAACATGTAGAAACTTGAAACCTTGTTCAAACATCTTTCCCAAAGGAATATAAAGATCTGACAAGTATAAAATAAGTTACAAATACAAGCCCAACACATCAAATCACTTTGATTATATGAAAGAATGAGTATCACTTATATCTAAAAAATATAGCACTATAGTAGAAAAAATAAACACCGTACCTCAGATTGTAGCCATCTCTAATTCATATTCCTCTTGTGCATACTCCACTACATAAAGATGTCTAGTCTCAGCTCCTTCTTAAGCTTTCTTAGCCACATGAACATCCCCCTTAGCCTGAAGATAATACCCACCACCCTTAAAATAATTTTCATAAACCTGCAATCCCTTAGTGAATGTGGATCTTTCCTTACTACCTTGGGATATCCTATCACAAAAACATTTTAGATGGATAGATAATACAAAAATATGATAAGTCTTAGGAGCCTCCACATAGTTAGGCTTGCTATAAAATCTCCTTCCACACTGATAGAAGTCAACCTACTAATACCTTAATGAATACCCTAAAGCTGGTCCAATAGAGAATTGATCATTCTTACGCTTCCTCTTCTGGCTAGAAGATACACCCTAGATAACAACTAAACCAACTGAATCTCCACCCAAACCTATCTTTCCCACTATGTATGCTTGATCCAAAAATACTTTTTCAACTACCTCCACAAATGAATAAATGAACATGAGAATCAACATCAACCGAGTATCTATCCTCAGCCCCAACTCAAACCATTGATCCTTTAGGTACTCATTAGTGACATTCTCTAGTGCCAAGTATTCAAACTAAGTAAAATGGGTTGAATAATCTAGAATGGTATGCTCCCCCTATTCTAAGGTAAGAAACTCCTAGTTATTTTTTGTACATAATATATCAGGGTAAAACTGCTGATTAAATATTTTCTTAAAGGAACTCCACGTAAGGTCATCATGCAACTAATCTTGCACAATATAGCCCCACAATCTCTTTCTTGGTACCTCAAGTACATATATGTAAACACCCACCTTGGAGTCTTCAAGAGACTTTAAGAAGTTGAATATCCTCTCAATTCACTCAAGACACTCTTCAAATTCCTATAGTCCCTTATAACTATAGAATATGGGTGGACTATGCTTAGTAAACTCATAGCCATGATCCACTACAGATCCTGGGTTTCTAACACCCACTTGACCCAAAGTCTGAATAGTTTGGATTACAAATTTTATCAAAGAAGGCTTCACTGGAGGATTCTCCTACAGATCCTGACTCATATCTTCCTCTCTCAAATTTTGAATATCTCTACTCGGAGTCATTGTGTAATAAGCATAATATAATGACCAATTATATCATGAGAACATTTCACAATCTTATAACCACTTTCAGAATCCAAACCAATGCTTTGAAAAAATCAAAATTTAATGTAATTATGAATTCTACTAATGAAATATGTCCCTAAAAAAATCAAAGGTACATTTTAATAAACTTCCCATATATTTCATTAATATGACCCCAAAATTCCAGTATCAAACCTGGTAAAAAAATTATCCCACCCATGGTAACATAGGTTTAGTCATGGGAATTAGCTGACGAGGCCCCTTCTCTACACTTACTATCTGAATTATGACATTCCTAACCCATATCTACCAAAGACACAAAACCAAACTTAGGTAGTGTTAACACACTTTAGGTTGAATCCTCCTCTGATAGAAAATTATAATATACCAACGCTAGTCAACCAAACCATACACATGAGACGACTGTCACATGACAAGGTATAACAATAAAAACTAAAACAAGTCTTGAATATATCATAAAATACATAAAACTAGAGTAGAAAACAAAATATAATAGATAAAACAAAAAACAATACAATACAAGTCAAAATAGTGTAAATAATAAAGTATTAAAAAACTCCACGTGACCGATAATCACCTCTGAACCACCATGCTACAAAGGAAAACGCTAAAGGAGAAACCAAAATACTACAAGATTCCCTTCCATTTACTCATATTTTACAATAAAAAATCTACAACCACCCAAATTAAAAAGTAGGTTGTGATCAAAAAGCTTAGTAGGATACCAGCATAGAGTCTATACAATGTATAATATCAATTATTCAATAGTTATATCTTAAAACAAAATAATTTTACAAATAATTTTTATAAATCCAATCCATTTGTAAATCATTTTCCCCATTAGTTTTCATAAAATCCTTTCATATTTTCAAAAAAAATATGAAAAGTAGAAGTGATATAATAGGAAATAATATCCATGAATTATAAGGTAAGAAAGTAAACACATATCCATGAAATACCATCATGTTAATCTATGTGCTACAACCTCATATAAAAACCCACGAGAAACAATCCATGATAAATACAACCATGCAACCAAAAACCATAAATGAAAAAGCACCTCATATTGGTCCCAAGCCTATGATACTATGTTATAGACAATAAAGAGCCTAAATAGAAATAATGTTGTATCTAACCAATATTGAATCCTTCCATAGTCCATAGATATCTCAAATGTTACCTCCTAGTGGTGCCACACACACTAATGCTACTCATGTTTATTTCCCGATGCACCCAAGGTTCAAAATGTTCCAAGTTTTTCAAATCTACTTTAAAACCATGTTGAAAATTTTAGAAAATATTTTTAAAGATAAGGAAATTCATTTCAGTGTATGAAAACGTATTTCTAAATTAAGAAGATACTTTTTTAAAGAACAACCACAATGAAAACATTTTCCCTTTCAAGACATATTTTAAAACCACATATCACTTCAAATCAATGAATAACTATCACAACCAAATTTTTTATTTTATTATTTTATTTTGAATTATTATTTTTTCATTGGTTTCACTCTATTTTGTTTCAAGTGTTTCAGATTTAAATTTTGAGTTTTGGTATATTTTATTATGTTGTATGATTTAGGTGCACAATTAAGGGGTAACCGTTTGGAATTTTGATGTTGGGCCTCTTTTTAGTTCATTATGAACTTTCATGGATTGAGTTACATAGTTTGATCATGGTTTGTTTCAAACCATATGGATCATAGGAGAAACCATGTGGGTCCTTGAGTATCTCTATTCAAGGGTGCATGGCCCAAACACGGTTAGCCAAACCGCGTGGAAGGCATGCACAAGGTTCTGCTATTTTTGATAGAACTATGTTGCATGGTTGGTGTACAATTTCCTAAACTATGTGGCTAAACCATGGAGGTGCCCAATTCATACATTAAGTGGTGAAAAGTTGGTTCACAGGTCCGGAAACCATGTGGCCTAACCATGAGAAGTGTCCAAATGTCTTAAACAAATGTGAATTTACCATTCAACCCATTCATATTTTTAACCCCAAACTCCCCCTATTTACTTCTCCTGGCTCATGTAACCTATAATAAGCTCCTACCGTTTTCTCCAAGCCTCATATTCTCTCAAAAGGTAAGTTTAAAGTGATTTCATCAAGTTTTAGGTTGAATCTTCCAGGTATTCTCCTTATATTTTCTTCTTATTCATTCTTCTTCCATTTTCTCTTGAGTTCCTCTTATCCCTTCGTCTTGTGGATATAGGGTTCATGTTTCTCTGAGTTTAAATTATGGATTTTATTTTGTTAAGGTTCCTATTAGATTCTATTTCCATCTTAGACCCTTAAAAAGTTTTTTTTTGTATGGGCATTGTTGAATCACTTGTGGTTTGAGGTAGGATCCATTTTCATTTGTCCTTTAAATTTAAGAATACATTGATTGATTTATTTTAGAACCTACCTTGGATATTAATTATCGATTCATGATTTTTAAAATAATTTATTGATGTGAAATGAGGTGTTTTATTTATTGTTTTAAAGTGTATGAAATTTTTTTGTTATGTTATTCACACCAAGTGTTTGATAAAATTCCCTGTTAGCTTTTGTAAGTTATTTATGATTTCTAAGTCATGGGTTTGGCTCGGTGAAGGTGTTTTAATTTCTTAAATTAATTTATAAATGGTTATGTATTTTTAAATGGTGTTTTTGAATCTTATTTAAATTTATGGAATGATTTTTTCAAATTAATTTCCAAGCGGTTTTGTACTATAAAATTATGTGTTGGATTTCTTATTGGAAATGGATGGCTTATAAAAGAGTTCTTAAGGCCCATTTGGCACCTTTATAAAATTTATTCTCTAGAAAACTCTCCATGGATGATCTTCTTGACTTGGTCATGGTTAATGTGATAGTAGGTCCTTTGTGTTGGACTCTATTTTGATTTATTGGTTGAAAGGAAATAGATTGTTCCTTAGGGAGGTTTGGGGTGATGTTTGTGTGTGAAACTTGTGTGGGTGATATATGTATATGTGGTTGGTTTCTTGTTTAGATAATTGTATCACCCACTTTAGTCTTGAAATGGGAACCTAGAATAGCTAGTGGATTTTTGGTGAATAGTTACTACACTAGCTTATGATTCCACTCTGGATAGTGGCCCTTAGTACGCACCCTTATCTTCTTTGGGATAGTGCCACTTGGTTAGGCTAAGAAGGTTAAGAACCAATAATGTGGGTGAAATTGATATCATCAAGTGAGGCATACATACAGGATGAGTTACATGTGCAATATGTTCTAGATTATCCACCGAACTCCTAGGTTCTCCCATTTTCTTTGGCACTAGTTATCTACGGCGGATGATTGAGATGAATTGTTGTTTGGTTTATCTTGTGTGATATTTTCCATTTTCTATGTTTTATGTTTTTTGTTCCCGCTGCCTTGTGTGGAGTATATTCTTGATAAAGGTGGGTGTATGACTTTAAATTGTTTACAGGAATTTTTTTTGAAAATATTTTACATTACCTTCATCTTTTTTTTAAATAAAAACATTATCCACCTCCTTTAATATGTTAACATACCCTTATTGAAAAATAACATGTTTTTAAATGAAAAAGGGAAATGGAACATGATTTGTTTTAAAGATAAAATGTGTGAAAAACATATGTTTATATATTTTATCTCAATATTGAAATTTATTGATCTTTTATTTAAAGTAAATGCATTGGTAATAGGTTGTTCAAGCATACCTACATAGTTTTAATACTAATGCCTATACTTCCATCTTGTTTTTAGTCAAAGGTGTAGGTTACAACTTGGATTTGTTCTCCATGGGTGATGTTTGGTTTTAGATTAGAGAGTGACCCTCAGGGTCACATGGAAGCTTATTGGTTGGTAGGTTTATTTTGGGATTTTATGTTTGGATTGATATATTTTTAGTTTATTTATAAATAATATTCATCTTCAAAAATGTATTTATGTTTGGGTTACTATATTTATTTATATTTCTTCATTTTATTTATCTATTTTGTGTGAAATCATTCACTTAAGTTCCCATTGATTCTCGTGGCACTTGTCAACAGCCCAGGAGGATTGAGAATGCCTCTCTGGCCTTCTCACAGGCCAACTCTGGTGCCCAGTTCGAGGTCAACCTGGGTTGGTTTGTGACAAAATGGTATCATAGGAAGTTATTTAGATGAAATAGACTTCAGAGCCCCCTGTAACACCCGAGACTTTTATGTAATATAAATCATCAAAGGAATATTTTTCTACACAACACTTGCTTGGCCTGCTTTACACGAAATCACGACCATCCTCGATAGCTTGCGTCGTACGCAATACCGAGTTTCACTAAACAACGATATACTATTAAAATATAATTAAAACTAGCTGTTATGAATAGTAATAACCACTTTTTGAAATTTTATAAATTTTATTTTTCAAAATGGACATCATTTTTGGATTCGTAATATCAAAATTTGCCTAGCGTGAAATTTTTGTATTTTTCTGAAAACTTTCAATTTTTGATGAATAGTGAAACCACTAAGTGGTAGTTAAAAAAACTGAATTTTTCATAAAACTTAATTTTACTGCTTCTGTGAGTGGAATATCAAAAATCCGAGACACACGGTTGATGTCAGTAAGTAAAATGTGGTTCAATGAGATGAAAATAATTTTTTGGTGAATAGTAACTTTTTACTTTTTTTACCACAGTTAAAAGTAAATAGGGTAACTAAGGGTAAAGATGATATTATTATTACCCTAACACATGTCCTAATTCTATTCGACAAGTGTAATTCGACCAAAAACAAACTTAGGAATAAAATATGACCATTTAGGCCCACTTGGATTAGATTAGGACATTTATTATTAATTTATTTAAAGAAGGGTTAAAATAGTTAAAATCAAAGTTTAATAAGTAAATCATTTTAATATGGGGTTATACATAAGATAAATTCGACTATAAATATTAATTAGAAAGATAAAAATATTTCCTACATAATGGTATTTTATTTGTAATTTTTAGACATTAAATAATTTAATTTATTTATGACACAAAGATGATGCAGTAATTATCTTATTAATGAAATATTGACATAATTGATGTTATAAACACCAAAATAAATGTAATTTCACTCTTTTTATGAAGTACACTAATTTTATAGATTAATATGACATGTTAGTATTGATTTAATTAAATTTTTTCGAACTAATCATTCTGTTATGATTTTCACAAAAATTAATTACTAAATAGTGTCAAAATTGACATAAAATAGTTTTTAAAACAAATATTATATTAGTAATTGTTATTGTATTCCTAAAAATCTAAGGTTCGGCCAAATGACTTAGATACGGTTATATATATTAATATTAAACAACTTGGGGTTTGTTTGGCTTGATATAGTAAGTTTATTAACCTTATAGTATAAGAACACAAGAAGACACGGTAAAAGTAAAATTATTTAACTTAATGTTAAATCTAAATGATAAGGTTAAAATAGGAACCTAAACTTCTCTAAATTCTATTGGATGAGAGGATTTCGACCCATCCCCACCTTATCCTCTAAATAAATCAATTTGGAGCTATTTAAAACCGAACTTGACTTTATAATAAAATAATATTTTTAGTTATTCCAAAGGTGCCCCTCTCCTCCCTTATAAAATGGCACCTCCTCCCCCTCTTCCTCACACCACTTTGAGCCTTCAAGCTCAGCCAACCCCTTCCAATTTCTCCTCTCCACTTCCTTAGAGACATCCTAGAGGTCCTGGTCTTCTTCAAAGACCAATTTTAGTGCCCTAAAAGAAGGTCTCAAAGAAGCACTTCAAAGAAGAGGTAATGTCTGTTACCGATTCTTTCATCTTTATTTATTCTTCCACTTCTTATTCTTTAGTTGTTTCATTATGAAGTAATAACATCAGTATCACTCATATACTGATATGTTATTATAAGTATGAAACAACCCTATTTCACCATCTATCCATCCTACGGAAAAAGAAATCACCGCGCGTGCGTACGTACGGAATACCTTCTCCACGCCGTGGTGTGATCTATTTTCCACCACCACCTTACTTGGATGGGTATAATGGTGTAAATAATGACTATATATGAATATTATAAGGTGATACTGATTCTTACATAGTATACATACACTCCAATACAATTCCACGATCATAGGAACGATATCATCACTCGTGCGTACGTACGGAATACCGTCTCCACGATGTGATGCGCGTCGTTCTACATGATCTTCATTTCATAATGATTATATAAATGAATTAAATGAATTAATATGATATATATTACACTAATACCATTCTGGAAATGAGGTATCTATAAGAGAAGAATAATAATTTATTCAAAAAAACACGCATAAGAACAAAAAGTTATAAACACCCGAATAACAAGTAGCAATGAAATATTACTACTAAGAAGCTAAGAATATGACCAAATATGATATCATAAAAATAAGTATGATTATGGAATAAGTCAATAACATTATTTATATCATTATACAGGAGGTTCAGACACGTACAAAGCATATCGGACCTAAGGTAAGGGAAATATCACAATCTCATTTTTATCTGAGATTGTTTATACTTTTGTATTTACTGGGGTGTATTTTATCATCCACATCCATGTTTCCTAAAAATGTAATATTTATATCCTTCTACAATAGTTTATATCCAATTTTACCCTTTGGTGAGTTTTTAGTAAAAGATATGAAAGGAGTCTTTTGTCGTTTTTCGTATGAGGTACTTTTTGACTTTTCCGACAAAAGTACAAGAAGAATGTTTTTTTAACTTATACGGCATGAATGTATTTTTAAAACATTATTTCCAAGAAGATTACTTTAAAAGTTTTCAAGTTTATTTTTAATAAACTTCTTTTAGTTTAAAATTGTATGACATGTTAATAAAAGTAAATGTTTTTGAAGCAGAAAGGATATTTTCCTCAAGAATGGAGTTCAAGTGTTTTATCAAAATTATTTTCCATATAAGATAATAATGGGTTCTGTTTCTATCCCTATTATTACATTGATTTGATTATGTTGTGATGGAATTATATTTATGAATTCCTTTATCTTATATGAATTGTTTTATGATGTCATGATGTTTAAGATTCCCATTTTTATTACATGGGTTATGCAATGATATATGATTTATGATTTTGTGGCACACATAAAAATGGAATCATTATGAGATGGGTGGGACCTATATATCCCTCCAATGCATTGGGTAAAGATTTTATATCTCATGATATAGACATGGCTGGAACGGTAGGTTATACCGGTTCAGTGAAACATGACTGAAACAAGGGTGACTCGGTTCAGAAATGGACTTTGTCCACTAAGATAGTCTTGGAAATGAGTCTTGACTAATAAGAAATGATTCTCTATGATTATGTGTGTATGCCACAAAGTTTCATGTTTTAAGTTATGATTATTGTGATTACATTTCACTGCCATGATTTATCCCATGTTATGAAATTATGATCTCTTTTGCAGGTTAAGATTTCCAAAAGTTACGTGCTTATGTATATGACGTGATTGATATTTATTTTGTTTACCCTTACTGAGCATTTGAGCTCACCCTTTTTTATGTTTTCTTTCCCCAGGTCAGGAAGAAGGTTATTAACTAAGATATGCCAAAAGGGACTATATATATGATGAAATAAATGGGAGACAGTGTAGACATTTTATGAACCAGTTGTTTATGTTTCCCAGTTTCTAAAGACACTATACCTATACGGTCCTTTCGTGGTTTTGTTATATGTTGTAATAATTATGCTTCAATTTTGAAGTATTAACAATGTATGTAAAGTATGGGTCGTTATAGTTGGTATCAGAGGAAAGGTATAGTCAACCTTTAGAAACTAGGATGTGAAAGCCTTAATAAGAACCCTAAGGATAAGTCTAAGCATAGAACAAAATCTTAGTGTTTTAAAAATGTCCATGAATAACATAGGATAAGATCTTAAGTGTGAAATTTTATTCTTGATTATGTAGTTTTCCTATTATAATTAGTGTTGCTCACACTATTCTTCTTGGTTTTAGTCAATGGCTGGAACCCGAAGGAACCGTGTTAATGAGGAATGCGATGGGCAATGCAATGATTGTCCCCCTGAGTAACCAAACGTTATGGGAGATGGAATGAAAAATCTTGTAGCCATGCTCACACAACTTTATCAAGCTATGAATCATGCAGGACTTCCAAACGAGCAAAGGAAGGAGCAACATTCTGTTGAATCCTTCATGAGACAGCGTCCACCTTCATTCAGCGGGTCTAGTGATCCATTAGTTACTGAAAAATGGATTAGTACTACTGAAAAGATTTTTTCAGTTCTTCAATGTTCTAAGCATGATAAATTCATCTTAGCAGTGTATCGTTTGGAAGGTGATGCTGATCAATGGTGGAATCTTATTAAGAATATGAGGCAAAGGGATAAAATTGAGTCCATGGAATGGGATGAGTTCAAGAACTTATTTTTCAATAAGTACTTCCCTTGTATTATCCGAACAAAGATGGAGAAAGAGTTTCTTGAACTGAAGCAAAAGGATGAGGAATCTGTTGGTACCTATGAAGAAAATTTTACAAGAATTTCAAGGTACGCTTCTGGTATTATTATCCAACCTGAGAGTAAGATCGATCGATTCTTTAGTGGCTTAAAAACAAGTCTTCGAAGGGCCTTAGCCATAAGGGACTTCAATAGCTACGAGGAAATCGTTCGATGTGCTCTCAAAGTCGAGATGGAGATTGGAGTAACCCATCAGTCATATGGGTTTGATAAGAAGAGGAAAATGGAATTCAAAGGAAAATCTAAAGAGCAAACTGAAAAGAAGATGATCTTTCCCTTATGCTCAAAGTGTGGAAAGAAACGTGGAGGGAGTTTTCTTAAAGGGACAAGTAAATGTTTCAAATGTGGAAAGGAAGGTCATCGGGCATTTGAATGTCGCGATGATGGGAAGAAGATGTCTAATGATGCAAACAAAGGAAGGGATACATAGAATGACCCTACTACACTTCAATGTTTCAAGTGAAAGGAGATGGGGAATTATACCAATCAATGCCCAAAGCCAAGGGTTGATTATGATGGTCGACGTCAACAAACTCTTAAGGCTAAAGACAAAGTAAATTCACATGCAATTTCTATCAGCGATGTGGAGTACGATAACGATGTGGTGAAAGGTACACTTACCATCCACTCTAAAGTTGAAAATGTTTTATTTGATTCTGGATCCACCCACTCCTTTATTTCTGAAGAATTTTCTAAGGGTATCACCGTAGTACCTCAACAATTAGATGTTGAGTTAGTTGTGACAACACCTAATGGCACAACAGACTCATCAAAAGTTTATAATTCTTCTCCGATTGATGTTTGTGGGAAAGTGCTTCCTGCAAATCTTGTGATCCTTACTATAGTGGAATTTGATGTGATTCTTGGCATGTATTGGATTTCTCTACATGGAGCTCATATCAATTGCCAAAGAAGGGAAGTCACATTTCATATTCCAGACCAATCTATGACCGTCTATCAATGCAAGGATCAACATAACATTCCAGTGGAAATTTCTTCCATTTTATGGGTATTGATTTCACTAAATGAAGGTTTTTTATCTCAAATGGTTGGTGAGAAACTCACGATTAAGAATATGCCCATTGTACGGGAGTTTGATGATGTCTTTCCGGATGAATTACCGGGTCTTCCACCGAATTGTGAAGTTGAGTTTTCAATAGAACTCGTACTGGGTGCTTTGCCTATTTCAAAGACACCTTATAGAATGGCCCCAATTGAGTTGCAGGAATTAAAGAAGCAACTCCAAGAGAATCTTGATAAGGGGTTCATACACCCTAGTGCGTCACCTTGGGGAGCACATGTTCTGTTTGTTAAGAAGAAAGATGGATCAATGATACTCTGCATTGATTATCGAGAACTTAACAAGATCACTATCAAGAACAAATATCCTCTCCCGCGCATTGATGGCCTATTTGACCAACTACATGAAGCTCAATACTTTTACAAGATTTATCTTCGTTCAGGGTATCATTAATTAAGGGTCAAAAGGGATGATATACCAAAGACGACTTTCCGTAAAAGGTATGGACACTATGAATTTATAGTGATGCCATTTGGTCTTACTAATGCCCCTGCTATCTTCATGGATCTAATGAATAGATTCTTTAGAGACTATCTTGATCAGTTTGTGGTAGTCTTTATAGATGATATTCTTGTCTATTCAAAGATCAAGGAAGAACATGAAGATCACTTGATAATTATATTGAAGACCCTGAGAAAGGAGAAGCTTTATGCCAAATTTACCAAGTGTGAATTTTGGCTTCAAAAAGTTGCATTTTTGGGTCACATAATCTCAAAAGAGGGGATATCTGTGGATCCAGCAAAAACAGAGGTTATCGAAAGATGGTCGAGACCAACAACAGTAACCGAGATCCAAAGTTTTCTTGGTTTGGCTGGATATTATCGACGTTTTGTGAAAGATTTTTCACAATTATCTAATACACTCACCAAGTTGACTCGGAAAGGAGTTAAGTTTGTTTGGACGGAGGAATGTGAAGAGAATTTCAAGGAGTTGAAAAGAAGGTTATCCAGTGCACCTATGCTCACACTGCCTTGTAGTGGAGAAAGGTTTGTGATCTACAGTGATGCATCCAAGAAGGGATTGGGGTGTGTTCTTATGAAAAATGATATGGTGATAGCTTATGACTCACGACAGTTGAAAATACATGAGAAAAATTACCCATCTCATGATTTGGAGTTAGCTGCGGTAATCTTTGCATTAAAGATTTGGAGGCATTACCTTTATGGAGAAAGGTGTGACATTTATACTGATTATAAAAGTTTAAAGTATATTTTCACACAAAAGGAGCTGAATATGCGCCAAAGAAGATGGTTGGAGCTGATTAAGGATTACGACTGCTCAATCCATTACCACCCTGGGAAAGCAAACAAGGTGGCAGATGCATTAAGTCGACAAGACCATGCTAGTTTATCCATGATGAAGATAAAAAAAGATCCAATATTTATGGATTTACAAAGGATGGATCTTGGAATTATAATGAAAGAGGAAAAATCTTATCTTTCTCAAACGAATGTTCAACCATCTATACATGTGAAGATTAAAGAGGCATAGAAAGAAGATGTCGAGTTACAAAAGAAGGTGAGAAATGTTCCTGAATTCAACCTTGATTGTGATGGGATAATAAAGTTCAGGAATCGGGTTTTTGTTCCTCCCATCCCCGAATTAAAGAAGGAGCTGCTGGATGAGGCTCATAGTTCTTCATTCTCTATTTATCCTGGAAGCACGAAGATGTATAGGGACCTGAAAGAGTACTTCTGGTGGGATGGCATGAAAAGAGATGTTGCTGAATATGTCTCTCGATGCTTGGTTTGTCAGCAAGTTAAAGCTGAGAGACAGAAGTCTAAGGGGATGTTACAACCATTACCCATACCCGAATGGAAATGGAAAAAAATCACTATGGAATTTGTCATAGGACTTCCTAAAACATCCAAAGGCAATAATGCTATCTGGGTCATAGTTGACCATCCTACAAAGTCTGCACACTTCATTGCTATTAGAGAGGATTTATCTCTAGATCATCTTTCCAGGATATATGTAAATGAAGTGGTAAGATTGCATGGAGTACCACTTTCTATTATATATAATCGGGATCTAAGATTTACCTCGAAGTTCTGGCGAAGTCTTCAGCATACTTTGGATACAGAGTTGAGTTTCAGCACTGCTAATCATCCTCAGACAGACAGTCAGTATGAGAGAACAATTCAAACTCTAGAAGATATGTTGAGAGCTTGCTCTATGGATTTAAAAGGTGGTTGGGATCAACACCTACCTTTGGTGGAATTTTCTTATAATAATAGCTTTCACTCCAGTATTCAGATGGCTCCTTATGAAGCTCTCTATGGAAAGAAATGCAGGACTCCAACTTGCTGGGATGAAGTTGGGGAAAGAAAGCTATTAGGACCTGATCTCGTTGATGAAATGGCAGAAAAGGTCAGATCTATTCAACAACACATAAGTGCATCTCAGAGTCGACAGAAAAGTTATTCCGACAACCGAAGAAAAGACCTAGAGTTTGAAGTGGGTGATAAAGTGTTCTTACGAATATCTCCCTGGAAGAGGGTTATGAGATTTGGAAAGAATGGGAAGTTGAGCCCTAGATATATCGGTCCTTTCGAAATAATGGATTGTGTTGGGAAGGTAGCTTACCGATTGGCGCTACCACCGAATCTCTCTCAAGTTCACGATGTGTTCCATGTATCTCTCCTGAGAAAGTACACACCTGATCCTTCACATGTACTCAGCTCAGAAGTTGTCCCGCTGGAGCAAGATCTTTCTTATGAAGAACAACCGATAGAGATTCCGGATCGTAGCGAAAAATTCCAACGAAACAAGACCACTCGATTGGTGAAAGTTTTATGGAGGAACCACCAATTAGAAGAAGCTACATGGGAGCTTGAGGATATGATGAGGGAGAGGTATCCTCATCTGTTTATTACAAAGTGACGAATTTCGAGGGTGAAATTCATTTTAAGGGGGGTAGAATGTAACACCTGAGACTTTTATGTTATATAAATCATCAAAGGAATCTTTTTCTATACAACACTTTCTTGGCTTTCTTTACACGAAATCACGACCTTCCTCGATAGCTTGCGTCGTACGCAATACCGAGTTTCACTAAACACTGATATACTATTAAAATATTATTAAAAGTAGCCGTTATGAATAGTAATAACCACTTTTTGAAAATTTATAAATTTTATTTTTCAAAATGGACTTCATTTTTGGATTCGTAATATCAAAATTAGCCAAGGGTAAAATTTTGGTATTTTTCTGAAAACTTTCAATTTTTGATGAATAGTGAAACCACTAAGTGGTAATTAAAAAAACTGATTTTTTCATAAAACTTAATTTTACCGCTTCTGTGAGTGGAATTTCAAAAATCCAAGAGACACGGTTGATGTCAGTAAGTAAAATGTGGTTCAATAAGATGAAAATAATTTTTTGGTGAATAGTAACTTTTTACTTTTTTTACCATGGTTAAAAGTAAATAGGGTAATTAAGGGTAAAGTTGATATTATTATTACCCTAACACATGTTCTAATTCTATTGGACAAGTGTAATTCGACCAAAAACAAACTTAGGAATAAAATATGACCATTTAGGCCCACTTGGATTAGATTAGGACATTTATTATTAATTTATTTAAAGAAGGGTTAAAATAGTTAAAATCAAAGTTTAATAAGAAAATCATTTTAATATGGGGTTATACATAAGATAAATTCGACTATAAATATTCATTAGAAAGATAAAAAGATTTCCTACATAATGGTATTTTATTTGTAATTTTGAGACATTAAATAATTTAATTTATTTATGACACAAAGATGATGCAGTAATTATCTTATTAATGAAATATTGACATAATTGATGTTATAAACACCAAAATAAATGTAATTTCACTATTTTTATGAATTACACTAATTTTATAGATTAATATGACATGTTAGTATTGATTTAATTAACTTTTTTCGAACTAATCATTCTGTTATGATTTTCACAAAAATTAATTACTAAATAGTGTCAAAATTGACATAAAATAATTTTAAAAACAAATATTATATTAGTAATTGTTATTTTATTCCTAAAAATATAAGGTTCATCCAAATGACTTAGATAAGGTTATATATATTAATATTAAACAACTTGGGGTTCGTTTGTCTTGATATAGTAAGTTTATTAACCTTATAGTATAAGAACACAAGAAGACACGGTAAAAGTAAAATTATTTAACTTAATGTTAAATCTAAATAATAAGGTTAAAATAGGAACCTAAACTTGTCTAAATTCTATTGGATGAGAGGATTTAGACCCATCCCCACCATATCCTCGAAATAAATCAATTTGGAGCTATTTAAAACTGAACATGACTTTATAATAAAATAATATTTTTAGTTATTCCAAAGGTGCCCCTCTCCTCCCTTATAAAAGGGCACCTCCTCCCCCTCTTCCTCACACCACTTTGAGCCTTCAAGCTCAGAAAAACCCTGAAAAGTTCTCCTCTCAACTTCCATAGAGACATCATAGAGTTCCTGGTCTTCTTCAAAGACCAATTGTAGTGCCCTAAAATAAGGTCTCAAAGAAGCACTTCAAAGAAGAGGTAATGTCCGTTACCGATTCTTTCATCTTTATTTCTTCTTCCACTTCTTCTTATTTAGTTGTTTCATTATGAATTAGTAACATCAGTATCAATCATATACTGATATGTTATTATAAGTATGAAACAACCCTATTTCACCATCTATCCATCCTATGGAAAAAGGAATCACCGCGCGTGCGTACGTACGAAATACCGTCTCCACGCCGTGGTGTAATCTATTTTCCACCACCACCTTAATTGGATGGGTATAATGGTGTAAATAATGACTATATATGACTATTATAAAGTGATACTGATTATGAAATAGTATACATACACTCCAATACAATTCCACGATCATAGGAACGATATCATCACTCGTGCGTACGTACGGAATACCGTCTCCACGATGTGATGCGACTCGTTCTACATGATCTTCATTTCATAATGATTATATAAATGAATTAAATGAATGAATATGATATATATTACACTAATACCATTCTGGAAATGAGGTATCTATAAGATAAGAATAAGAATTTATTCGACAAAACACGCATAAGAACAAAAAGTTATAAACACCTGAATAACAAGTAGCAATGAAATATTACTACTAAGAAGCTAAGAATATGACCAAATATGATATCATAAAAATAATTATGATTCTGGAATAAGTCAATAACATTATTTAAATCATTATACAGGAGGTTCGGACACGTACAAAGCATATCGGACCTAAGGTAAGATAAATATCACAATCTCATTTTTGTCCGAGATTGTTTATAATTTGGTATTTACTGGGGTGTATTTTATCATCCACATCCATGTTTCCTAAACATGTAATATTTATATCCTTATACAATAGTTTATATCCAATTTTACCCTTTGGTGAGTTTTTAGTAAAAGATATGAAAGGAGTCTTTTGTCATTTTTCGTACGAGGTACTTTTTGACTTTTCCGACAAAAGTACAAGAAGAATGTTTTTTAACTTATACGGCATGAATGTATTTTTAAAACATTATTTCCAAGATGCTTACTTTACAAGTTTTCAAGTTTATTTTTAATAAACTTCTTTTAGTTTAAAATTGCATGACATGTTAAGAAAAGTAAATGTTTTTGAAGCAGAAAGGATATTTTCCTCAAGAATGGAGTTCAAGTGTTTTATCAAAATTATTTTCCATCTAAGATAATAAAGGGTTCTGTTTCTATCCATATTATTACATTGATTTGGTTATGTTGTGATGGAATTATATTTATGAATTCCTTTATCTTATATGAATTGTTTTATGATGTCATGATTTTTAAGATTCCCATTTTTATTACATGGGTTATGTAATGATATATGATTTATGATTTTGTGGCACACATAAGAATGGTATCATTATGAGATGGGTGGGACCTATATATCCCTCCAATGCATTGGGTAAATATTTTATATCTCATGAGATAGACATGGCTGGAATGGTAGGTTATACTGATTCAATGAAACAGGATTGAAACGAGGGTGACTCAGTTCAGAAATGGACTTTGTCCACTAAGATAGTCTTGGCAATGAGTCTTGACTAATAAGAAATGATTCTCTATGATTATGTGTGTATGCCACAAAGTGTCATGTTTTAAGTTATTATTATTGTGATTACATTTCACTGCCATGATTTATCCCATGTTATGAAATTATGATCTCTTTTGCAGGTTAAGATTTCCAAAAGTTATGTGCGTATGTATATGATGTGATTGATATTTCTTTTGTTTACCCTTACTGAGCATTTGAGATCACCCTTTTGTATGTTTTCTTTCCCCAGGTCAGGAAGAAGGTTATTAAGTAAGATATGCCAAAAGGGACTATAGATATGATGAAATAAATGGGAGACAGTGTATACATTTTATGAACCAGTTGTTTATGTTTCCCAGTTTCTAAAGACACTATACCTATATGGTCCTTTCGTGGTTTTATTATATGTGTAATAAGTATGCTTCAATTTTGAAGTATTAACAATGTATGTAAAGTATGGGTCGTTATACCCCCTTTATTATTTTAGATGTCAAGGTAGATGGAGTTGGAATATCAAAACTTGGGGTGCAGGTTTGAGGAATTTTATTGAAAACATTTTCCTTATCAAACCTTGAGTTACCACGAGATGTCAGTTTTTTTGGTTTATTTGGTTCTTGTTGTATATTTGGCATTTTTGAAAAACAGATTTGGAGTTTGACCAGTGGTCTCAATGATATTGTAGGTTCTAGAAATCCATGTGGAGCTTGAGACATGGCCTTAAAAGTCTATTTGTGTCATTTTTGTGATTGGAATACGACCACCAACCATATGGCACCCATCAACACTAGTTTTCTATTTCATGAGCTTGTTTCAAGTATTTTTAATTTTTAAGTTCATTTTGAAATCATTATTTTGGATTATGAAAACCATATTTTAAGAGGCAAAGTTTTAGTTTTTGGAAGGTTAAAAATTATTTTTCAGATTTATCATAATGAAATTCCTAGAAAATAGATTTTTAATAATGATATTTTTGGTAAAATGGGAATTGGGTCATCAAAAAATAGATTTCTATACTACAAAACAGAGAGTTTATCAAAATTGGTTGTTTTTGAAATGGGAATTAATTTTGAAATGGAGCATTTTTGGAAAAATGTATTGGGGAATTTTTGAAATGTTTTGTGATATTTAAATGAGAAATATATTAGTAATTTGAAACTTGGATTTTTTTAGAAATGTTAATATTTTATTTATAAATTTTCTATTCTTATGAGCACCTACATGAATGGGTGTTTAAAGAATTGGATGATTGATGGAATGGGAAGATGGGTGCTCAGATCAACGTGGGAATATATGTGTGTGAGGCCCTATAGAACACCATTGGTGAGGGTGAAACTTTTGAAGTTTGCTTTCTTTTTGAATTTTTTTAAGAGGAAAATAATTTTTTTATAACACGTGGTTGTGGAGGGTATTTTATTGTGATTTGAGAAAGTTTTTTTAAGTGGTGTTTTGAGTTTGAGTCCTTGTTGGTGAATTGGTTTTGATTGATTTCTTGGTTTTCTTGTTGCTTATTGTACACCCTCACCAAATATTCAAAGGATATTTGAGGGGAACCTACATGTGGTTCACCTTTAGTGAACCTTCCAGTTGATCAACCCAAATATTTTCTTCTTGAGTTTAAAAATTTGAACCCTTTTTTATTTTATATCCAAGATGATCCTCTTGAAGTAGAAGAGTGGATGTAGAAAATCTAAAGTATTTGCAGTTTCCTTGAGTTACCTAATCCTCATAAGGTTAAATTTAATAAATATATACTCAAAGGTCCGAGTTGGAAGTGTTGTAAGTTTTTCATTTAAACCATGCCTCATGAATACCTCTCATGGGTGTTCTTTAAGGCTTTGTTCATATGGTAGTATTTCCCTAAGGTTATTAAAGTGATGAAGGAAATGGAGATTTTTTTCCCTCAATAAGGATATGGATCGATGTTTGAATTAGTCTATAATTTTTACGATTTATTTACGTACATTATTATGTTGTCCATTGATGATTCTATGAAGGATAGAAGTCTTGAGAATTAGATTCATCCAGATCTGATGTTGAAGTTTTCAGATTTTGTCTTATCCTCATTTGTCAATGTGGTGAGGAAATTTTTTCAGGTCAAATATGTGTTAGTAGGTAGTCTTGAGGTGGAAAATCCTGAAATAGTCTTTGGAATTAGTGAATGTAATTCTAGAGCAGAGATTAGAAATCATCTTGAAGCTGGTGGTGCTGGTAAAGGAATTAAGAGGCCTCTTGTTCTTTCTTCAGATTCTTATGGGCACTGGATCATAATGTATAATCAATGTGGAAATCCTGGTCATAAGAAGTCATCATTTCTAGGTTCTCTAAAGTCCTTACATACCTATGGATTCCTAGTTCACTTGAAATAGTTTTATGAAGGTGTTTCTAGTAAGTGATGTGGAGCGAGATCCCCCCTTTAGAAGACAGTCCACCCTCTTTGCAAGAGTAAGGTGTTGGACTGAGTTCAGTTTGAAGTCACCCTTCCATTTGAGTGTTCCTATCATTTTAGAAGTTGTGTCCTATAGTGTTTTCCATTTATTTTATTAGTGAAGGATGTTGTGTATCATTGTGAACATCTATTTTAATGGAAGTATATTTTGGGAATTCTTGAATTTGTTATCTTAATGTGGAACATGTCTCATTGTGTGTTGTGTTTGTTTAAATACTCCTAGGGTTTGTTAGTTCTTGTCCATCGTGAGAGGTCGATGTTAGTAGATGTTATTGGTTGGGTGTGTGGCTTGGATTAAAAAATAGAGGGGTGTCCATTTTGGAATCCCATGATGAATCTAGCGAGCCTTTGTTTCTATTCTTGCTCTCTCCTCTCCTTGGTCAAGGTTTGGCCCTTGGTGTAGGTCTTGTGGTTCTGATTGTGGTAAGGTGCTTGGATTCAAGTCAAAGGTTTATTATTTCTTCTTAATAAGTGGTTTGGGGTTTTTAGTTTATTTTGGGTTGAAGTGTGTGTTCTCTTCTTGGAGGTGGTTAGGTGCTTTTCAATTTGAGAAATTAGATCATGCGAGTGAGGGAACCTTTGTCTTTGATCGATCAACTGGAGATTTTGTGGCTTTTTGGGGGAAGAAACCATAATGGTGGAGATAATTATCACACCCTGATTTTTATTTTATTCTTTTATTTCATCTAATCATTTTTCATTGGTTTCCCTCTCTTTATTTTTGGGTGTTCTGAATTTAAATTTTGAGTTTTGGTTTATTTTTCTTCTATTTCATGGGTTAGGTGCATGGTTAAGGGGTAATCATGTGAACTCATGAAGTTGAGCCTCTTATCAGTTCATTTTGAACTTGCATAGTTTGAGCTATATGGGATTCACATGGTTTGGTTCAAACCATGAGGCTCATAAAAGATACCACGAGGGTCCTTGGTTATTTTTGGTAGAGGGTCATGGTCCAAGAACGATTGGAAAATTCATGCAGAAGGTGTCCACATGGTTCTATAATTTTTTATAGAACCATATCGCCTAGTTTAATCATGGTTTTATTAACCATGACACCAAACTGTGTAGGTTCACAATACATACATTAAAGGGCACAAGGTTTGTGCATAGTTTGAGAAACTATGTGGTCTAACTATGCACAGTTCCCATGCATCTTAAAAGTTTGAATTTACCTTTCTACCCTTTCCTATTTTTAAACCCAAACACCCCTATTTCCTTTTATTGGCTTGTGCAACCTAGGGGGATCCATTTCTTTATCTCCAAGCCTCCTCTTCTCTCCCAAGGGTATATTCTAGTGATTTATTCATGTTTTAGGTAGAATATTCATGGTATTCTCCTTCTCTCTTCTTTGTATTAATTCTTCTTAATTTTTCTCTTGAGTTCCTATTCTCCCTTGGTCTTATGGATCTAGGTTTCATGTTTCTTTGAGTTTAAAATGGGGGTTTTATTTTATTGAGGTTCCTCTTGGATGTTCTTTCCTTATTAGACCATTGAGAGTTTTTTTTGGGTGGGCGTTGTTGAAGCGCTTGTGGTTTGAGGTAGGATCTCTTTGTATTTGGATTTTAAATTTAGGAATACATTGATTTCATACTTTTTTCACCTTCCTTATATGTTAATCATGTATGTATGATTTTTAGAACAATATTTTGATGTGAAATGAGGTAGTTTTTTTCTTATTTAAAATAGTATGTAATTGTTTTGTTATGATATGCACACGAACTGTTTGATAAAATGAACGGTTTGATTTTTTAAGTGATTTATGATTTATAAGGCATGGTTTTGACTTGAGGAAAGTGTTTGGGTTTCTTAAATTGATTTCTAAATGGTTTTGGATTTGTAAATGGCATGTTTTCCTCTTCTTTAAAATGATGGTTTTTTATTTTCAAATGAATTTACAAGTTGGTTTGGATAGGAAAATGATGTGTTGGATTTATTCTTGCAAATTGGTAGTTTCTCAAAGAGTTCTTGAGGTCTCTTTAGCACCATGATAAAATTGGTTCCCTTGAAAAATCTCATTGGATGATCCTTTTTTCTTGGTTATGTTGAATGGGATGGTATGTCCTCAGTTTTGGACTCCATTGTGATCTATTGGTTTAAAGGTAAGATATTGTTCCTTGGGGTGGTTTGGGGTGATGCTTGTGTGTTATTCTTATGTGGGTGATATAGGTATATGTGGTTGGTTACTTGTTTTGTTGATTGGATAACCCCACTTTAGTCTCAACATGGGACCATGGAATAACTATTATATTTTTTGTGAATGGTTTCTGAACTAGCTTATGATTATACTCTTTCTAGTGGCCCCTAGTACAAACCTTGATCTTTTTTTGGATAATTTCCTTCAGTTAGGCTAGGTAGGGTATGAACTAAGAATGTGAGATAAATTTATGTCATCATTTGAGGCATGCATATGGGATGGGTCATATGTATAGAATGTTCTAGATTATCCACTGAGCTCCAAGGTTCTCCCATGTTATATGGCACTTAGTTATCTACAGATGATGATTGAGATGCATTGTTGGTTGGTTACTCTTGTGTGATATTTTCCATTTCCCTTGTTATATGTTTATTGTTTTTTATTTATTGTGTGGTATAGCTTCTTGATAAAGGTGGGTGTTTGATTTTAAAATTTTTTATGGGAAGAATGTTTTGAATTTTTTTTACACTCCCTTCTTCTTTTTTAAATAAAAAAATAATTCTCCTCCTTTAAATTGTTAACGTCTCCTTCTTGAAAAAGAATTGGGTATTAAAATAAAAAGTGAAATGGACCATGCTTTGTTTTAAAAATAAAATTTTCTAAAAACCTAAGTTTATATATTATATCTCAAACTAGAGATTGATGGATCTGTTATTTAATGGAAATGAATTACGAATAGGTTGTTTGGACATGACTACTAAATTTTAATACTCATGCCTATAGCTCCTTCTTGTTGTTAGTTTCAAGTGTAGGTTCCATATTGGTTTCGTTTTCCATGGGAGATGTTGGGTTTTGGATCAGAGAGTGACCCTTGGGGTCACATGGAGTCTTAGTGGTTGTCAGGTTTAGTATGGATTTCGATGTTTAGCTGGTTGTATTTTTGGTTTATATATAAATTATTTCTAAGTTTAAAAATGTATTTATGTTTGGGGTTCTATGTTTATTTACACTTATTCATTTTATATAACTTTTTTTTGTTGAAATCATTCCATTTGGTTCCCATTGATTCCCATGGCACTTGTCGCCCACCTGAGAGGATCAGGAATTCCTCTCAGGACTTGTTGTGTGCTGACTCTAGTGCCCGGTTTGGGGTCAACCCGGGATGGTTCATGAAAAAAATGCAAAGGAGATTTACATTAATGATGATAAATCCATAAAATCAACCCATTATATAGAAACACCTACCTCAAAGTGGTATAAACCTACCAGACTTCAACAATGGTGATTGGAGACCAAGAGATTAGCCTTTGAAAGACAAGGAAAACCAAGAAATCACAAAGCATAAATAGAAATAACTATCTGATCATGGATCTAAAACCTCCCCACAACCAATTCAACAGTCACTAGCCGAGGAGGAAGAACAAAAAGGAGCGCTAAACTAGAGAGGAATACCACAACAATATTGATGATCGATCACAAAAAGAAATGATTCAAAAGGATGAAAATCACCCAAAAATTCTTAGGGTGAGATTTGGGTTGATAGAGGGAAGGATACACGTGTAATGAAAAAATAAATCATCCAACTAGTGCCTAAAACCTACAAGTTGTGAGACTTACATTACATGTAATCACATTACACATTGTGTATTCCACAAAGGATATAATCACTAAAAACATGTCGCATTTTTTTAATTAAAACACTTATTTTTTCTATTACACAACATGAATCAAATAAATGGGATGTAAAATTTTTTAGACCTGAACCGATTTCATGAAATCTTCCAAATGACCATTACATGGCATGAAATCTCCCAGCATATAGAAAACTGATAAGTTATGAGTAAAAAACACCAAGGAACCCAGGATGTTCTACGAACTTGTGGAGAACCCCTCAAAGTCATTAATACATTTATACCTAGACTCCATTAATTAAAACAAAAATCAATCCCCTAAATTTAGTTCATTTTACCCAATAAATTCTCTCCATACCCAAAAAGCCCATAAATTCACCCAAACAAGGAATATAACAAATTATAAACAAGGGAGTACTTGAAAAGTGTAATGGGGTGTTACACTAGATTAGGAAGAAAATTAGTACATGTGAAATGTTTAGAAGTATAGAAAGTGTGGAATAATTTATGGGATACTTTGAAGACTAATCATGGATTAAGTATTTTATTGTATATAATATAAATAAATTTACATTAGTTGAGAAAGATATGAGATTTTTTAGTTTGATGTGTCTTAATTATTTAAAGATCTAAACCTGAAGTGATAATTTGGATGTAATAGATTAAATTATATTTAATAGTTATATAATTATGGATGTTTATATCTAGGCTTTTACATCTAGTATAAAAGAAAGTATATAAAGTATGTGTTTATGAGAACTGGATCCAAGATCCTGGTTTTGAGGTTCCACATTTATGATTTATATTTATCGGACTGATCACATGGTCTGGGTGTGATATTTATAGTGATATTTAGGTCGATATACCCCTAGTTCCATGGTTATGTTAGGGCATGGGTCCTATAATTACTGTATATATATAGGGTTAATATTCTACTATATACACCTAGGATGTAGGTCCTTTATATGCGGAGTTAGTACCCCCATCATCTAAGAATCAGGTAAGATGTTGGTTCTCCACCAGGGTTAGAATATTGTTGATCATTTCATATCCATCAGCAAATCATGGGCCCACACCACTATTATAGAGCGGTTATATGGATTTCTTACTTGGGTAGTTCTGAGGATTGGTTAATGGTATTAATTGATGGGTCTAAGGATGTGGAATTACCTTGATTGGCGAGTAGTCTTAAGAGGCGAGTAGGCTCCCCTCCATGGATTCTGAGAAAGATATAGTATAGGTAAAGGATAATATGTGTGGGATTCATCAAGGGTTTTGGCCCTTTGTAACCCCTTAATATCCTTTTATATGTGATGTATGGTTGGCTATCTACTTTAAAATTCATAGACCTTTCACTACTCCAAAAATATATAGTTTATCGTGAGATTATAAACCTCAAGGGTTATAGTTAGCATGGTTGGTTATCCGTATTTTTCCTTGAGACATATAGTGGTTGATAATATCTAGTTTATCCTTCCTTGTTCTTCATCTAGTTACTCTTTATTACCATGATATTTGATCTAGTTTGGTGTTTGGTTTTCCTCTTTCCTTCTCATGGTCATCACTCATACCAATAGTTTAGATGACTTGTTATTTTATGTTTCTATTGTGGTTTTTATGTCATCCTAATAGGTATGTTTATATTGAAACCTACAATGGCCTTATGCCCAAATTTTTGTGTGTGCATATGACACATAGGGTTGGAGATAGGCTAGGTAAGCATAGAGCATGTTGTCTTGTTTGGAGTTGAAACTGAATGTACCAGGGCAAAAAACATAAGTATATGGGTATTGGATTGAAAAAATTTATCATCAGATTTTCATAACTATATTGTCTATGGTAATGCACATCCAAGTATGAACGTCGATGATCTCTTGTGAAGTAATTAAGTAAAGAATAAATTGAATAAATTACCTTAATTAATTTGAATATGTGTTTGAAAATAACTCATTGGAGGGGATTATTTCTCTAAGTTACCTAATTCATATCCATCTAGATCATCCAGGACATCCAAATCCATATTTTTTTCCATTTTATAAAGACAATTTTAAAGGTAGAGTGTAAACCCTAAAAAAATCCAAATAGTGGACACAAACTAGTATAAAAACCCAAAAACATCACTACCCACCAATTTAGAACAAATATTTTAATTTCAAAATCCTAGTAAATAAATTTTCACCCCCCACCTTAGCTTCAACTAAAATAGATTATCATTCCAAATTAAAAAGCCAACCAAACAGTGCAATGAAAACTGTACCATGTGACCATCATCAGCCTTGAACCGTGCCTCAAGATTAATGAACCATCACTAAACCACCATCATCAAACTATATCACCAGAAAATGGAAACCAAATAAGTTTTCCTCTTCACTATTGAACCAAACCCTCAGAATCCCAACCATCGAAACCACCCCCAACAACCATTGTAAATATCCAAGACCAAAAAAACATGGGTAAAAAAATCAAAAGAGAAACCAAACCTGGAAACTAGGACTACCATTAATGTTGATGATTAAACACCTCCAACTAGAAATGTCATTCCAACATGATAAGCACCATCAGAAAGCCAAAATTAATTATAAAAATGTCAAAAAACTTGGGATTCACTACCTGAATAGAACATCCCAAAACCTCTGTAAGGCCACTACACCAAATCAACCTGAGAAGGTGAGATGAAAAAGGAAAGAAGAGTAGAATTAGAAGTGGGAGAGGGACACAAAATCAAGCCAAACCTTACCAGGTACATGAATCACCACTAGAGAGGACCTAAAAAAAGAGAAGGGAGACAATCGCTGATCACACTCTTGGGAAACCATCACTGCTCATCCATCTCAACCCAAACTACCTTGATGAAACCATTAAACCAAACGAATATGGGGTTGGAAAACATGGTAATATTGAAATAAGAGTGAATGAAGATCCATTGAAGGTATCAATAGAGATCCACAACCACAGAAGAAATCCAAGAAGAGAACCAAAGAATGGAAAACACAAGACTCCAATGAGTGGGGAAAGGAAAGGGAACCATCGTGGAAGGGCCGTCAAGGGAGGAGCGAGGAGGGAAGAGGGAGGAAAGGGGGAGGTGGAACCAAAGATGCACAGACCTCCCCCCTATGAATATAGATCACCCACACATGATTCAAAAGTCTATGGGAATGTCGATCATCAAAATATTGGTGCCAACATGGAGATTAAATGAAGCCTTTGACATCCCAACAATCACTGCTACATTGATCCTTTGAACTGTGAAGGGGAACTTAGATATATTGCCAAAATCAAAATATTCTCTCTTGAATGTAGGAGATATGAGATATTGGGTCTCAAAATCATGTAGTGAATAGTTTCCTGACTGAGATATTCCTCTCAATTATATAGTGAGGTTCAAAATACCTAAAAATGGATCTTTAACCCCTAGATATGTATTTCCCACTAAATAATATATAAATAAAATTTTATGATTGATTTACCGAGTCATAAATATAATTTATATTTTTATCAAACAATTTTAATATAATAAATATATTTTGTGATAAAATTAATCCATTTAACATGACTCATTATTCCCAAAAATATTAAAAAAACCTTTAATATTAAAACAATATTCATTCACTAAATATTATTTCCATTTATTTAATTAAAATATTATGAATATTTTTTTAATAAATAAATTTGATACTAATTTTTTTAAACTAAAATAATGATAATTTACTTATTTCATGGAGATTTTTCAAACTCGGACATCTCTCAGACCCCATGGTGGGTTCCACTAAGTCCTATCCTCCTATTCAATCAGAATATGCCAGAATTTTGCATACGCTAAGTGGGTGACCCACTAGGCCCTTATTTCAATAGTTATGAATACTATTCATAGACTAAGAGTGAAGTATAAAAACCCATAAAGAACACTAAGGAGATAAAAATTAATCAAAATAATGAAAACCTCCTATGAAAACACATTGTGTAATATAATCTCCCTATCACATGACATCTCATAAAGCAAGATTCATACTTTATGTCATCATAATTTCTTAATTTATTATTTGTTGACCTTACTAGATGAACTTACATAATTCTACCATGACTATAGATTTAGTAAAGGTACTGCCTTTCTGATCAACTGGGCCTGAGATATAACTTCGTTTCTGAAGTGAAAAATTTTATCTTGATTATTCAACAATTATCGTAAGACAAATGGTGAATCCAATTAAAGCTACCACACCATGAAATAAATTTCATGGTTTTTTTATTGAATCAAAGTACGTGATAAAATCGTACACATAAATTATAACTTCAATTCATGAGACAAATACACGTGTTCACAGATAGAAACAACCAATGACACCTGAAACATGTGGTGTTCTTATTAGTGGGATAGTACTCATGATCTCATCCACTTGAGATCACCAAGTGAGAAATTTATGAGAAGAAGTCTCAATTATTATGAACCCCCAACACCTGATAGTCACATATCATCTTTATCTTACAAACAAGATGTTTCTCGACCATAGGATATAAGTTTAAGATTATTATCATGGAATCCCAAGGTTCTCATTATAGCTTGGGAACTAGTGTAACCTTTTGATATTTCAAGTAATATAAGGAAATTACCATATAAATAGTGGATACAGAAATATCAACATTTTTATAGTAAGAATAAAATATATATAACTCATGGTATAAATGACATGGTAATCAAAAATTACTATTCATGTTGGGTCTAGGGAACTCAATTTTTACAACATTCCAACTCTCAGTAGAGGCAACTTAATAACTATTCCGGTTAGACTTCACATGATAAGATCATGCTTCAACTAAGATATGGATTTACTCATTGGGTGTGCCACATATCTCTATTGAGGATAAATTTATATATATGACTTCACCTCCTTGAGAAAGACCACTCAAGAGATGATATGCATGAGTATATTCCTTTTTTCCACTGTCAAAACTTCACATATTGGATATTACCAATAGTATGATTATAATTATTTATATTATTATTAAGATTTACTTACTAGGTGTGATTCCAAGGACTAGAAAAAATCATTGAATATTTGACACCACTTATTCAACTACATCATAAGTTTCAACACACTTAGTATTTGTAGATATGGATGCCAATGGATTGAATGGGCCTCAATTTCTCATTACCTTAGTCTGACTATGATATTATATCACATTGATTTAAAGTAAAACTAGTTTTTAACCCATTTTAAGTAGTGTTCCTTCATCTCCAAGTACCAAGAACATATCCCTTATACTCTCTCATGTATAATTGGATAGTTATACTGCTTCCCATGTAGTTCTCCTGAATTCAACCGATATTTTCCTATCATAAATTATATGTTGTAAATATCACATCTAATACATAGCATGAAATATGTGGTTGATCAATCAAAGAAGTGTATAAAATTATACTCACTATATTAATATCCTCATATGTATCATACATTTCTTCTTGGAGAGATTAATTCCATGTGACCTTGGTAACAATTCTATCTAAAATTGTTTTAGCTTGAATTTTTCAATACCATTGTAGTATATATACTTCAACTTGGTCTAAGAAACCCATCAGATCTACCATAGTTGATATTATTATTTAAAAGATTGGTTTATACTTTATGTCAATCTTTTTAGATCTAATTTCAATATAGCATTAACTAATTTTAAGACAAAATAAATATTTTCCATACGTTATCAATATGTTGTAATCGAAAAATAATGGTGCTCCAACTAACCTCTTGTAGAAACATTCACAAAAATTAGTCCAAATGAATATTCTATTATCTTATTACTTAATTCAATCCAAAACAGGATTTCAATAAATTACCCCCTCATTAGAATTTTTTGGTGTCACCAAATCTTTCTAGTTGTATCTTATAGAAAGTTTCTTAGAATGTTGTTCTTGACATCCAATTCCAAATAACAATGATTATAGAAAATATGCATGATAAGTAAACATATAATGGATTTTGTCATGATAAGTTGGTATATCCAATTGACCCATATTAGTACATCACTTATACCACCCTTGTATAATATCTCTTGAATACCCACAAATAACTTTATATCAATTAAAGAAACTTACAAAATATAGACTTGATTTTGGTATATGGAATTTATTTCCTGAATTAAAATAAACATGTCAGTCATAGATGATTTCCATTTACTGCTTCCTTATAGGATCCATTATTCTCATTGAATAATTCATGACCAACCATGGGAATGTAAAACAAATACTATGGTTTTATCATTACAAAACAAAATGTGTCTTTGGAACATTAATTTTCTATAATATCTTATATAACTTATTTATATGCTAAATAGTTTTTTCATTTACTACCTTGACTTGAACCAATCCAATATATCTTCCACTATCTCAAATAAGGATTTGGATCATTTTATAGAAATATAGTTTCCATATAGTTATGGGATAACACCACTATTTTTGAATAATCTCACAAAAAATAATAAAATTTTCTATAGTACATGTTAATCTCAACATTGAAGCTCATTTTACTTACATCATGACTTTGATTGGAATGTATCAAAGATGATCCAACAATATAAATAGGGAAATATAGCAGTGTGGACTTTGGATTGGTTATTATGGCATCTTGAAATTTGGAGATAGTAGTATTGTAGTTCCACGAAGTTCCATATACCGATCACTATAGCACAATGGACTTAATAAATAGTTACTGGAACAATGAATTATCTTCTTTATAAGAAAATACTATCTCATTTTTCTATGTTCCTAAAATTATGAAATTTCCGTATAATTATGATACCTATTATAGTGATATTTCTACCTCTCTATGTATGTAGGGATCATTTATCGAACCATGTAACTCACTGTGTTCATGTTAATCTTTTTCTTGTTCTTTTATTATTTGTTTTCTTTATCTACAAACCATTTTTTCACTGATAATATTAGAGTTTCTACAACATAGCTCATGATTTTGAATTATAGAGGTAGTAAAACATAGTTAACCCACTCAGGGTAGAACTTCCTCTCAAGATGAACTGTAACTCATTACATTTATATAGCTTCTAGGTATGTATTGGTAGCACTGATCAAGTCATCATGGGGTGGGGGGATTTGGAATGCATTTTTCCCCAGACTGATTGACTTTCTTGGGAAATTGAGTGATCATGATCTAGTTTTTGGAAGTCACATTGATCCAATAAAGAATGTGTTGTAATAAATTCTATACCATGTCTTAGGTGATAAAATCCACCAGTGTTGGTCCTAGTTGGTTTGATAAGAACTATTAGTTTCCCAAATTCTAGAGGATGTATGGAAGATTCATCTTAAACATCACCATGACTAGGAAGTTATCCTAAGAGATATTCAACATTAATATTCTTGTATCCCTCTATATCTTGTAACAAAGTAGTGATTCAAGTATCCACTTTATTCACCTTAATTTCTTCAGGAGCACTAGAATATGCATCCAATCCATTTCCTTTATCATACTTTTAGATATCGGTATGTCAATAGGACTTCTGAGGCCTATAGACTATCTTTTCTGATGGATGTTGAAACCTGTAAGTCAGTTCACCCATCAAATATTTTCCTCTTAGGTCACATCCTATTTACGTACATCATCACTGAAATCACACTCATGATCATTAGGGGAATTTTCAATGATTATGTTCATTATAGTAATGGTCAGTAGTGGATAATCACACAAATCATTAGGAAGATAGGCCCAAAGAATCTATCATCTATATAGGGGAGGACTGAACTACAGAGTGGTACACTACCATCAACCCTATATTTTCACATGGGGATATTCCTCTTAAAAAAATCTGGTGTATCATAGTGAGAGATTTAGTTCACACATGTTGAAAGCTTTACTGATAACCCACAATTAAAAAATTAGGTTATGGAGGCACTTTTATATCAATGTTTTTATTTGTTTTGGTAGGAGAGCATCTTATTTCTATTTTTTATATAAACCATGGAAATAGGCCTTCCAATTATTGGTAAAAACTCCCCACCACACTCACACATACCACCCTTCCATATTACCCCTCCCTGGTCCCTTATTTCTATCCTGAAAGAACCTGATCAGGTACCTCCTCTCATGAATTAACATCATTGGCTCATGAAAAGGAACCCTAACCACTCCCTAAAGTCCTAAAGGGATCCTAACAT
The DNA here is from genome assembly GCA_963277665.1 of Viscum album. Taxonomy (NCBI): domain Eukaryota; kingdom Viridiplantae; phylum Streptophyta; class Magnoliopsida; order Santalales; family Viscaceae; genus Viscum; species Viscum album. Next base: position 1,945,000,008 of record OY728161.1, on the reverse strand, counting down.
ATCTATCAAAGGAACCCTACTTTCTCCCTTATCTCATGGAAAAACCCTACAGACCAAGGGAACAAACCTTCTATATCCCTGCTATAATGACTAACCCATTTTTATAGGTAAGCACAATTATTTAATCAATAATAATCGAGTCGTTAATTTTTTAGAGGCTAGATTCTAGGAGGCCTTTCTTTCCATTTTAATGAAATAGAAAAAAACTTATTTATGTTAATAGATTTTAGAAAATTTGGTTTTAGATACTCCTTGATTTTATCACGTAGGTGAATTAAATCATTAATGGTAGTGTCATCAAATAATTGGTATTTTTTTCCTCTATAAATCATGTCCCCCATTTTGAATCAAACCACTTTCTATTCATGGTCCACTATATACCAAGGATATGTTTAATTTAGTATTTCAACTTGATACTAACCCTAAAATTAATAATTCATAAAAGTAAGTTTTCATTGATCATAAAAAAATATTGAATGATTAATGTTGATAAATATTTCCAACATAGAAATTATTTTTTGTTAAGTTTTAAAAAATTACCTCAGTAGTACCAAAAATCAACAAATATAACTGAAATAACATATAAACACAATGTATTATATTCTTGATAAATCATAATAGAAAAATAATTTTAATATATGTATTTTTTGTTTATTCTAATCACCATACACATTCTATCCAATCACAATTCTTATAAATATAATCTCAAAATTTCAATTATATATAACATTGATTCTTCTATGATTGGTTTTACTATTAAATCCATTAAAATTATGTTCATGTATGCTTCTGGATTAATACTTTTTATTTCAAATATAAACCATGTATATATTTTTTTTGTGTTTTTTAAAATAATAATAATTATTATTCTTTTCCTTTTTTCAATTTCTTTTATTATCATAGGTAAGGTGTTTTTTCATCATAAAAACTCATATTTCAAGGATTATGACAATATTGTTGTTGATTCTTGAATAAATAGAATCAAATGATATTTTTATGTATTTAACTGTTTTAATAAGAGACCTAATAAATTCCATATTTTGTTGTTTTGAATTATCATATTTTACCCATTAATCTACTTTTATTGGAATTCAACTTTTTCAAATAAGCTATATTTTTAAAGTCCTCTAAATTCAAAATTATTGATATTTTTTTCTAAATCATAGATGATATCTATATTTTATTATAAATCAATGAGTCATTACTATTTAATGAACTAGAATAAAATATTATTCACTTTATAATCCCTTACTTAAAATGTTATTTTCCTTTTAGGAACATTTATCAATGAACTAGAAAAATAATCTCCATTTACTTCATAATATTTAGTTATTTTTTCTTTTTAAATATACCTTAACTTTCAAAACACTTATTCCATTTTTAAGTAATAATATATTACAGTCATGTTCATAGAATACAGATGGATGAAAATAATCACCTCTTTAGAGAATTTGGAAATACTATTAATATTATTTCCCCTGTGAGTACCATATTTTTCAAGTGAATATGTATGATCTCTAAACATATCATGTTTTTTATTGATAGATATCATCAAGGAGGAAGTTGACATTTTTAGAGAGTTAATTAAATATTAGAAAAATTTCACTATTAAGGTATTTGATTGATTTTTTCAATTATCTTTGTTTTACTATTTTATAAAGTTCAATATAGATTTTATTTCTACAAATTTATAATTAGATTTTTTTTAAAAAATTTGGTTTTAATCATTATTTTAGATATTTCATTATTATGCTATATGAAATTTAAAATAAAAATTTGGGTGTTTATCAAAGTAAAGGAAGTGGGGTTTCAATTGTGTTTCTTAAAAGGGGAGTTTCTTTTAAAAGTGACGGTGGAGTGAAAATGATCATCATGTTCATAATAATATTGGAATTGTATATTCTCAAAGATGTTTTGTAAAAAATAATACCTTGTAAACATAATGTTTTTGAGAAATATATGTGATATTTTATTTTGAAATGAAACATAGTTTTCTGATGATTTTTTGACTGTATAATAATGTTCTCGAATATGGAATCCATTAGATATTTATAATTCATCCAAGTTATTGGATTCAATAAAAAATAACTATGTTTCATTGATCTTACTCTCTTTTTATACAATATGTCATTTCTTAATTATCCTCCTCTTTTATTTTTCACTATTATTTGAGATATTTCATTAAATTTATATATAGTAGTTATATAAAAATGATGAGAATAATGAAATTAGAGTGAAATAAATATAAGATATAGATTAAGTTAATTATAATGTAGTTCAATATTTACTAACATATAATTATGATCTAAAGGTCAAAAATAAAATTTTTAATAAAAGGAAAATATAACTTGGTTCTATGTATCAATACTATTATAATGATATAATGTTACTGAAAACATGGATAATGGTTTTGGTTAAAATTTTGGGATATGTTTAGATGTTATTTCTCATAAATGTGTGTATAAATTCAAATCATTCATAATTACTTTACAAATAACAACTATATGATTAGATTATTAAGAAATAAATCCTCCAAAACCAAGAATGCGATGATCAATCATATAGATTGAATGCTATTGATGAGTGATGCTTCGTTATATCCTTGCTCTATCTATATTTTCCCAGAATTAATGTTTGATTTATGTCTTGAGATATACATTTATTTGTTCATTATGATGAGAACTAATAATTGTAGTTTTGAAGGAAAATTCCACTATTACTATTGAGGTATTATTCTGCACATAGTGGGGGATGTTAGTAAATCTAGGTTGTGTGGTGGAATATCTAGGATATTAGTAGTGAAATGAATATTATTTTATTAAATTATCATTATTTTCGGTATGTCACAACCTCCTAAAATTCATGATCATTGTGGAAAAGAATTTGATTAACCATGTAATAATTTTGAATGAACAGTATCATGATTGTCTTTGTCAGCATCTATGGGATATAATATTGGAGCAGCCTCTATTTTTGAGACCATCAATGTTAAAATAGATAGAAAAGAGAAATCAACAAAGTCTGTGTTATGGAGAATATATTTTTTTTCAAAAAAATTTTGGGAAACCTTTGACCACTTGATCATAGTAAAACACTATTTAAATCATTTTGGTTAACTTTGAAAGTCCAACAGGGTTAATTATTTTCTAAAAATACTTACGTTGTTGTAATGGATTCCTCTACTATATCCATTGATAATGTACTATTTTGATATGGTGGAACTACAATGTTGTTGAACCAAACATTTTACAATTATTATTCTTTATAATTATAATTTCTTGATTTATTAATGCTGAAAATTAGATTACCAATCATTATAATTAGTAATTATTCCCATAATGTATAAATTGTTTAATTAAGAAGAAATATTTTATTTTATTTTATGGTGTAATTTCAAAATTATGTTATATAATACCTTGAAGTGATATGAATTATATATAATTAAAAGTACATATAATAAATATGTTTTTTTTCAAAATTTATGGAAATAAATATTTCTATCATTAGATTAATTGTAATATTTATTAAGGATATTGTGTGGACCTATGTTATAAACATTAAATATAACTTATTAATGAATATCATGAATTTCCCATGACAATGAGGATTAATTACGAATGTAATTAATTAATAAGTGAATTGATATCAATTATTAAATATGACATAGTGGATTGAGTGATTTGATTAATGTGGAAAACTGGAAGGAAGTATAATAACATCATGTTAATTCTATTTTCAATAAAAAAGTGAATAAAGAGGATGGACTAAGAATAAATAATGTTGATTGTAATTATGAAGTTAATGAGGACTGAAGATGTGAATATTAAAATGAATAACAACAATGATATTAAAAATAATAATTTACTATTTGTGTGACTTTAGTAGTGAATTGAATAATTAATAGAAAAACATGTTATTTATATTATGTCACTAATGACTAGTTACATGAACCATTTCAATTGATCTTAGGTATTTATAGAGATAATGTTTTGGATAAAAAATGAAAATCATGTAGAAATACTGTAATGATTATTTGAACCATGTATGGTAATGTTGATATTAATATTATCACTATGGTGATATAGTGAACTAAATAATCTAATAATTGAAAATTAGCAGTCTTTTTATTTTGATAGGATATGGAAATATTTGAGAATATTATGATTGATTTATGAATTAACATGGAAATTACACTAAACTAATTTTATTTTTAGTAAAAAATATATGATTTCTTAGTTTACATAATCACCTCACTTGGTATATGTGATATAGTTCAGTGTTTGGAAAATACTGATCGAGAAAACACCCTAAAATAATTAATAATAATGTTTTAAATAATCTAAACTTTAGTTGAAGGATAATTTTTGGAAGGTGATATATTATTATAATTGTTTATACCTAGTATTCCTTACTAATAAATCTATCTCTCGTTTTATATTTAATTATATAATAATGAGACTATTATGATATGAATTTAAAATCATGTAATGTTTTTTTTGTTGAAAATATGTTTTATAAACAACTAACCATTTATCTACTAAAGCATTATATATGTTTTATATTTAGTAGTGTATTGTAATAACTATTACTAGTAATTACTATTAAGTATATAATCTGTTTACTTATTTGTGAAATACTCTTAGAGTTGAGTTTCCTATAGGTTATATATCAGTAGAAAATGTTTTATAATCTTCTTTTGGGTATGCTATTATTTATTTTACTGTTGTACTGTATGAATTTTTCAGTAAAAATTTTGGTATTTTTAAAGGAAAATGGGTTTTCAATTGAATGTATTATAAGGGAAGGGAATTTTAAAAGTAAAGCTGGTTTAGAAACAACCTTAATATTAATAATAATATTGGAACTGTATATTCTTAAATTGGGTTGAAAAACGAGAATTTAATCGTGAAGAACAAAAAAATGGAATGGTACCTCATTTGATTTTGACTAGAAACCCGTTTCACTTGTCGTTGGAAATCATCACTCAAAGGTACAAAAATTAGAACCCTTTAGATCATCCACATGAATTCCAAAAACTTTATTGAATGTCATCCTATGATATGTGAGTGGTATCATGAAGAATAAAATGATATTTAACACAGTTACAATCATGGGAGATCAAACTATCGAGCATCAAACTTGGATCAAATGATTCTTGATATTCCCTTAACTTTCTCTCTATAGTACTTGAGAGAGATGTGGAGAGGACATGTAGTTCAAGAAAACACCTCTCACACTCATTTTGGGCCTTAAAAATATTTAAATACTTAATTTATAACTTCCATAAATTTAATTTAGGTCCTTATGGAAGTTAACCATTAAAAAAAAACCAAAATAACACAAACAACACTTGAAAGTTTATAATTTTTTTTCAAATACTTTATTACATGATTTTAACTTGTAAACCATGTTATAAGATAAAATAAAAGTAATTAAATATAATTTTATCTCTTAATAATATTAAACAAACCTTGAATATTAAATATTTGATATTCATTTGAAAAATATTTTTCAATATATTAACTAAATAAATTGTAAATATAATAAGTAAATAAATTCAATAGTTATTATTATAAACAAAAATAACATTGAATTCATTTGTTTCCTTTGTGATCATATAGACTCACACATTACCCGAACCCCACCATGTCCTAAACTCCAATCCACTTGAATTATCCAATCTTCAGAATATGATTTGTGTGTAACCCTCTTAGACCATATCTCAATAACAATGAGTAATAATCACAGACTATGAGAAGAGTATAGAAAATCATCAAGACCCCTAAGGAGATATGGTTTAGTCATAACAACAACAACCCCCATTCAAACATACTTCATGTAATATAATATGTTTTCTCATAATATCTCATAAAGCGGGATGCACACTTCATGTCATTATCATTTATTTCTTTATTTATTCATTAGATTATAGGATAAAATTACCTTCGATCACCATGGACATAGATTTAATAAAGGTACTATCATCTTGGTTAATTTGGTCTGAGATATCACTACCATTTAGAAGTGAAAAATTATTTCTTGATCATTCATACAATTTAAAACCACCAATGATGCATCCAATTAAAGATTTATATTTGAAATATAAATGTCATGGTTTTGATATTGAATCAATGTAAGTGATCAAATGTTTCACATTGATAATGATCTCATGTTTAGAGACCCACACATTTTCTTTTAAATAATAACAAAAATTAATAGTTGGAACATGTGGTGTTATTATTAGAATATTAGTCCTAATGATATCATCTACTTAAGATCACCAAGTGAAAATTTTATGAAAATAAGTATCAATGCTTAGGATACCCAAATACCGTATAGTCAAACATAATCTGTGTACATTCATTATAATGTATCTAGAACATATGAAAAATATTTAAGATTAATGTCATAATATATCAGGGTTCCCATTATTTATGGGAACTATTACAACCTATAGATATAATAAATAATCTAAGGAAAATACCTTGCATGTAGTGGAAATATAAGTTTTGACACTCTTATGGTAAGTATACATCATGCATAACTCACTATATATATGATTTGGTAATCAAAAAGTAACATTCATGATGGGTATAGAGAACCCACTTTTACAACACTCCCACTTTCACTTGATCTAACTTTCTAATGATCAAACTTTTATATCTCACATGATAAGATCATACTCGCACTAAGATTTTTATTTATTAATTAGGCCTACCATATTTTCCTATATGGATAATTAGTTATCTACAACATCACTACATTTAGAAAAACTTTTCAATATATTATATCACCAAGTTTATCAATTTTTTTTATTTTTAATAAGCATTAAATTTTAGCTAGTATTAATGGTATGTGTCCATCAACCAGAAATAAATAATTTCATATTTATACTTCTTTAGCTACATTAGAAGTTTCAACATACTTGATATTTATAGATATGGCTACAACTAGATTTATTTATTTTTTATTTCTTATTAACTTAGCCAAAACATGATATTAGATCAATTAATTCATAAAAATACTAGTTTTTGTACCCTTTATGAATAGTTTTCCATCCTCTCTAAATAAAAGGTATATATCCATTACACTGTCTCAAGTACTATTGGATACCTCTGACTATTTATCATATATATCTTCATGATTTATTTGATATTTTCCAACCATAATTTATGTGTTTGCAATATCATATTTAGTACATAAAATGGAATATGTGATAGATACTATACTAAAGTGTATGGAGTTCTAATCACCATTATTATCTACTCATATATATAATACATTTCTTCTTATAGATATTTTTTTCATGTGACATAGGAAACAATTCCCTCTTGAATTGTTTAAACTTGTACTTTCAATACATTGTCTGTATATGTAATTTGAAATTGTTTACTCAAACCTTAAATTTTCCATAATATACATTGTTCCCAAAAACATAGTTTCTACTTTAAGTTGGTCTTTGGAGAGTTACTTTCAACCCAGCCTTAACAAACTATAAAACTAATAGTTGTTTTTCCATATGCTGTCAATATTTTTCACTTAGAAAACTATGGTGCTTCCACTAAACTTTTTCAAATACACGCAACACTTTTGTTTGAAATAAATATTATATGATCATAGTTATTTTATTAATCCATAAATGAAACTCTATAACTTGTATTCCTTATTTGAATTTTATGGTGTCACAAACCTTTTCTCATTTCATCATATAGAAACCTTCTATGAAAGGTTATCTTGACATCTAATGCTTAATATAGTAATCATATAAATTTTCTATGAAAATTAGGATTATATTTTATTTAAGCATAAATACTTGGTATAACCAAATAATACTTATTGGTATTACACTTTTACCACCCATTTATAGTTTCTCTTTAATACCCTCTAATGGATTTACATCAATTAGAGAAATCATTAAAATAAACTAATGTTTGTACATAGAATCTATTTTTCTAAATTCATATGAAATTTTAAATCATAGATTATATTTATTTACTACTTCCTTTTAAGATGAATATTCATTTTTCTTATTGAATAATATATCAACTTGACTTCGTGATCATGGAACTATTTCCTTTGGTTTTACTTTCCTAGATGTATATGTCTCCAGAAAATTCCTTTCCCACAACCTATTATGGAAGTTGTTATTATTATAATTTTTTTACATCTAAATCATTTAAATTTCCAAGGGTAATATTACTCCCACTATCTCAGAAAGAAATGTATACCCTTTTATAGAAATATAATATTTCACTTGAATATAAAATTTCACTCTTATGGGTTTAAGTAATATCCTAAACAACCTTTAAGATACTTGCCTTATATTATCTTTAAGAAATTATTGATACAAGTTTGTTTATTGAATTATCCTCAAATAAATATTTTTATCATTATTTATGACATAACATATTTAATTTATATTATAAAACATATAATTTCCATTTTTAGTTACTGTTGACATATTTATATGGTTTAAAACCACTATTCTCCAATAATTTCATGAAAAGATAATGGAAGATTTTTCATGAAATATAAAACTCATCACTGATCCTCCTTCTACTTACAATATAGATATGATATATATAAGGAAATATGAGTTTATTAATAAATCCACTGAACATTTTATTGATCAATTTATGTATATAATACCCATAATTGATTATCCTTTTACTTACATCATAGCTCTGATTTTTATAAGGAAATCTGAGTTTAGTAATTACTCCACTATACATTTTCACAATTAATAGATTTTTGGGTAAGACATTTTTCATCTTACGGGTATAAAGTAACTCATATATTATAACCATGAATGTTCCATAATTCACTTTTACATTACATAAATTTCTTAAAGAAATCACATGAGGTTTTTAAAATCACCTCTAGATTCTACTTTAGAATAGTTCTTGTGGTCAAGACAAACTATCTTAGGAAGCTTTATGTCTAGGATTTATTTCAAATTTTTTTTTCCAAAACCCGATAAGTAGGTATATTGATAGTACCTATGGTTTTTATTTCCAAAGTCTCTAAACACCGTACTGGGTATATCCTTGACTACTACTTTTAGTTCTTCTTGAAAAAAATATCTTTCCACAATTAGGAATTATTGAGTCTTAAATTTTAAATTCATCATTTATTGGTGATTAATGAAGTATTACTTAACTATTAATTTAGTATGAAACACCATAAAAACTTCATTATATAATGATTAATGTCTCTTTGTGTATTAAAGAACACTGAGATAAATGTTTTGATAATTTTCAATACATAATTATTGTTTCGTAATAATAAATCCAATGGGAAATAAAAATTAATATACTTCTCACCACTAATGTAGGAATCATCCTTGCTCATTCACTTGTATAATTCACCTTAACCTATAGTAATGTTTTATTACTTGGGTCCTAAAGTAGAAGCTCATGCTTCATTATTATTATTCTATTCATTACAATTTATCTTCTAATGACCTATAATTTCACATATGAAGTATATATCAACCTGGTCAATGATCCCCCTATTTATATTTAGTTTCTTATAAGGATTTTGTGAAAGTTTCTTTTCCAGTGTACTTACATTTGTCCCTTTCACCTTGTCTTTATTATTGTTAACTATAATAATTAATGGTTCAACTTTATTTAATTTATCATATTCTTTTTGAACATATCATAAAATATACTGAAGTGGTTTCTACAAAATATTAATTTTATAAATCTCAAAGAAACTATAGAAACAAGGTGTCATAGAAGAGAGAATGAGATGAACTGAAAGTTCTTGATTTGACTTGAATCCAAATTCTTTTAGTTTATCAATGTACTCTATAATACTGTTTATATGAGGACCAACATGAATTCTATATTTCAATCTATACGTGAGAATTATGATCATTATATAATTGATCTATCACTTCAAATTCTTCTCAAAAATTTATTAGAGATGAGGCAACATGGTATAACCATACATGTCCTCATGTTTCTTTTACAAATCTTTGGACATAGATGATAAAATTATGATATATACATCAAATTAACCATTCATGATCCTTAGTTAAGTATCCTTCTCATCCTTACTTTCTACCTAAGGTGGATGATTATGTATTGGAGAATCCAGAACATATAATTTCATTTCATATTGAAGTATTATGTGAATGTGCCTGTTCTACTCTTGGAAATTTGTGCCAGTAAAGACATGTTCATTGGCCAATACTAATCATAGATATTACATTCCATTTTTTGAAAAATAAAACATAAGTAGATTAATAATTTTATCATAATTACTGATTTTTATAGGCATTAAATATTTTGTTAGTCATTAAATGTCTCCCATTATTTTATTGAATTTTAGTATCCCTCAACAACTAAATTTGGAATTCTCAATCGATTGAGTATCCTAGTGGAAAGGATCCTTAAAACTATTGGATGTGAACAAAGATTTACATGAGTAAGATGCATGTAAACATGAATAATATTCATGTAAACATGCATAATATGCATGTACACATGCATATGATGCATGATATATATTTATATATAAAATATTTGATATTATATATGGTACGAATTTAATATGTGAAATGCATATGATTCAAGGAGCCTCAGGCTTTGACTATAATTGGATAATATCCTCTTCTGTTGGGTGTGGTGAATATTATAAGCTATATTCATTCTATACTCATGTTTATCATTTCACAAATAAAGGTGCTAGAACCTGTTTAACATTTAGGTATCCTCATGATATGATCAAGGATCCAAGTTTCCAATTTAATCCCTCAAAGGAAATGTGAATTTTTTCACTTCTCTATGTGATCTTCCTCAAACATTCTCCATGATAGAAGATAAAGGCTACTAAAACCTTTGAATGCTAGGCACTCTATTTATAGTATTATTTACACATTATTATTCTTACATATAGATCTCATGTGTTTGGGTTATATTCTACTATTAATGATTTTATGATGTTCATATTAAACCCATCATTGGTATCTGAGGGAGTTTCTTTAGGTTTATAATTTTTTTGATTTAATTTTCTTGAAGAAAAATGTTATAAAACATTTTCATTAAAGAGTAAATGTATAAGGAACCCTTACATGACTTGCGTAAAGGTAAATTTCCTCAATATTCTTATTTTGAAAAATAAGTAATTTGTTTATTTATTTTTAATTTTTCTAGATATTAATGTTTATTAAATGGTTTATGAAATATGAATTTTTTGTATAACCATTCATTTAATAAATTGATTCTAGGATATATCCATTCACATCATTCTATGTTTGACATAAAAAAATTTAGTTTTCATCTCCCTTGAACTAAGTTTATAATTGAACTTACAAGATTGAAAATAGTTATTGGGAATAGTTTTGTATATTAATTTATTAGAGTTTTTATGCATTAAATTATCACTTGAGTAAACTCTCCCTAGGTAGAGGGACTTGAGGTTAGACCACCTAATTTCTTGGATGATTTCCTTGTCTAGGAAAGTGAATGGGGTTGGGTATCTGTCACACCAGGCTTACTCATATGGATATTTTCAATCTAATATAAATCTAGTATTTTATATGAAGTGTTTATTCACCATATGTATATTATGAATTTATATATATATATATATATATATGAATATACTTTACTTCTATTTTTTGGTGATTAGAATATAATTGTAAGTTGTGTAAAGAGTTACACATTAATTTGGTGTAAACAAATTAATTTTTTGGTTGGAATAGAGATTCCAAAACTAAATCATTAGAATCATGAATACACAAAAGAAAATAAAACATGAAATTGATATAGTTTACATATGAGGTAATAGTTATGTATTTAATATGAATATGATGTGTATTAAAATTATTAGACTAAAATCCATAAAATAAAAGTTTGAGATTCATTCCAAAGAGACATTTTTCAAGGACTTGATCCTCCAATTGGGTAGGTCATGACATAGTGGTGTACCTATGGATTTTCTTATGTAAGACAAGAAAGTAATGTGTGGAATTGGAAAATCATCGTGTAGTTCATGCTATAGTTGGGTTCCCTTGGATTTTCCATTGTTAGCCTATTTTTAGTGTTTCCTTTGGGTTACACTATCTAGGAGACCCAAATTAGGATTAGGTTACTAGAGAAATATTGTTGAGTGAAATCATATGATAGATTTGGATAAGTGGTTATATAATCAATCATCCAAGAGTCACAAATATTTTGATTGAGATGATTCCCTACATAAATAACTAAGTGGTGAGAGAAACACCATAGAAGACTCATTTCATAGTGAAATATAGATCTTGTCTCACTAAATGGATATGATGTATCAGGTCATCAGTTTTAGTTAGAGCACTTTCATTGAAATACCTTAATAAAAATATATATTACATTATTATCACTATTTACGCCTACCAAATGAGCATCGAAAAATGAATAATTGAAGAAATACCTAAATCATGGGTATTATTTTCTCTACAAAACAAAGGAAGAGAAGGTGTACAACTCACACAAGTAACATATCCTTTAGAAGGAAACATGATCACATGACCTTCAAGAGGTAATGTGAACATATCATTCATAGCGCATGCTCTACTAATGAAAATGTAAGGCCCCTTTAAAAAACCCTAATACTCTTATGAAGGTGCCCAGAAAATTGCTGATGATAATGTGAAGGCATCTAGAGATTCTTTTCTGATCATACACTTTGTCAGCTAGCAAAAACGTGAAAATAATCCAAAACACCCTTACAAAATAAAGGCAGAGAAAGGATGAAACCTCATGTGATGGAGAGTTATGTTGATATTCATCCTATATGATCGTATGATTCAAATGATATCAAAAAATCCCTATAAGCATTCCCACCTTATCATGAAATAGTATGTTGGAAGTTATCATATGAAGGGTCTTAGACATGTCCATTCAATTATGTGATACCCCTTTGGATCTATAAAAAATAGAGGGGGTTTCCATTAAAATTCTTGCACATCATCATAAGATTAATCATTAACCAAGTGAAACATCATAGATAAGAGGAGTTATTATCCCTGAAAAAAATCACACAATATCATGAGATCTCTTGTCCATGTGAAATAATGAAAGAATTAAAAAGGATAAAAAGGAAAAAATCCCTCATGTAGTAAAGATACAATAATATTTAAATGAAAGAGGTTATACTCCCTAAGAAATCACATTTTCCTCACAAAATACTCCTTTATATGTGAGCCTAATCCCATGGTACCCCCTAGAAAAGTCACCCTAGTCTCACAAATGACCCCAAACAAGTCATTTTCGATTACACGAAAACCTTTACACGTGCATCCTGACCTCGTGAAGACTTGAAGAAATGGTGGAATAACCTTGTGAAAGCTATGTTACATGTCAAAATATTTAGGAAAAATAAATTTTATTGGCTTAGGTCCAATAAACATGGTGATGGAAGAACATTCTCATGGTCACTGTCATCATGCAGCACCATGGATAACCCATGATAGGATCTTACGAACCATGTGATACTAGGATCACTCCACTAACTCTAGCTCATATTTTAGATATACATGACACACATGGTGGTATATAATCTAGGCAGTGAGGTCTATAAATAAACCCCCCCTCAGCATAAAAAAATATACACACCAGGGGTGACTGTTATATGGGAGAATAGGAAAGGAATTCTCAAAGTAGGTCTTCTAGTAAGTAAAATCCGACGAACGAACTAAGGGATCATGGGACATGAATAGGTGATTCATGTGATCACTCTATAAATCCCAAAAAGGACTTCTGGAATGTTAATAAAGTCAAGAAAAGGAGGTCCCGAATGTCGATTGGGTAACAAAAACTTAAAATAGGAAAAAATGGAAAAACCTTGAGGCACATAAGAAATAAAGGCTAGAATAAAAACTAAAAAATATGGGAGACCAATGTGAAGATGGATACACTAGCCTTCATATGCTTAGCATGGCCTACTCAGATCACGTGACACCGCCAAGGAATGTTTCCCAAGTCATGAGATAGCCCTAAGATAGGCTATTTGAGTCAAGAAATGTCTTATGGAAATGATAATAAATTCAAGAAGTAGCAGCAGGTCATGCCACCTAAGTCTCACGATGTTCTCTAGAAAAGTCATCCAGGTCATGCATTGTCCTCTGAAAAAGACATCTAGGTCATGCGATGTCCTTTGGAAAAGTCAACCAGGCCTCACGATATCATTCATACATGTCATCCAAGTCATGAAAAACCCTCCAAACATGTTATCTAGGTCATGTGATACCCTCCATACATGCCTTCCAAGTCACGAGAGACCCTCCAGACATGTTAGCCAGGTCATGTGACACCCTCCAGACATGTAATCCTTGATCATATGATACCCTACATACATTCCATTAATATTATGTGATTTACTTCATACATGTCATCTTAATCATGAGTTTGTCTTTGGAAATGTCCTCTAGGAAAGAAGGACATGTCTAGACATCCTCAGACATGTCATATAGGCACCCTAGACATGTCATGAAAACAATCAAAACATTTTAATCAATCATACTGGGACATGATAAAATTTTTTAGTGGAAATATATGGAAATACCCCCATCTTAACTATGATAAATATGATTCCTTCCATAACCAGGAATCATAGGACACCATCCAAATTCCTGAGCACAAATGATAATTAACCTCGATGTAAGTTCCTCCATGCCTCCAAAATTCTAACCATGAGGACCCAATCTCTCCCATGGGATTATCATTCTTCCTCATCCACAAGAAGATTGAGAAGGAAACTAAAATGTGATGGATCTGATTACTTCCATAAATAGGATACATAGTATGCCTTCATAAGGAATTATATCAATTTAAAATGACCCATAAGGGTCGCTCCAATGCATACATCCCACATCTATATGCAATGAGAGTGATTATTTTCTATCCCTTGTTTCCCACAATAAGAATGGATCATGTGGGATTAGAGATTTGTGATGATCATATCATTATAATCACGAATCTACACTATCTAAGGAAACCTTAGTCTATAATACCCGATTAGTGGCATGATATGATTACCACCATCATACAAGGGAATAAAACTTAGGGACAGTCCCAATGGTACATAAAACTACGACTTAATGGCTTGAAGGCCTTCATTTTTTATTATTTTTGATAATCAACCTTTCAAGGGATGAGGTGGAACCCTACAAGGCCCGAAGGCTTAGAGAAAATTACAAGACCCGTAGGTCTTAGAGGGAATTACCCAGACAAGACAACATAGAATTTCTCCTCCCCAGCATATGTCATGATGATCAGAACTCCACCTTCATAGGGATGGTCATCTAGCTTTCCTATGCAAAGCTGCACAGGCTCGGTACTGATCGCAATGCCATACCCTCTCATTCTTCCAATTCTGGTTAGCTCTGCTCTAGTGAATGCGCTTGCCCTGAATCCTCATCTGGAGCCTTCCTAAGGCTCGATATCAATAATCATTTTCTAAGTTCCCTTAGTTATGTACTTTCTACATGACATTAAAATATACAGGTTAACCAAACTATGTGGGTTTGGATTCATATTATAATAAGGATACACAAGATGCCTCATAAAGGCTTAATCTCATCCAAAAAATATTAATCACCTCCATAGGTGGTAGTAGACTCTAGAGTACAAGGCTATTTGTACTCAATATATAATAATATACCTATGATATTAAATTAATAAAGACCCTTAGATACATATAGATTGAATCATTAATAAAACCCCCCACCTTTATGCATGGAAGGATTCAATAATTGATCATCTTATTAGGGTAATAGATCCAGTATCAGAATGAGGAAGGATTTATAAACATATCTTAAATATATAAGAGAGTCCCTAAGTAGGGAAAAATTCCTGAAATGGATTTGATGAGCCTAAATTACCATCCTCTCAACCAATTTGAGTTCCTAAGTGTCGTTGGGATTGAAACCCCAATTGATCACCCACCATTAGAAAGAAGCTATGTAGTCAGTAATAGATGTGGGAGCCATTGGTAGTTTCTATAGAATATTAAAAATAATAATAAAATTAATGTGAATTATGGTACAAACATCAAAAATCCCACATTAAACTATCAGGAGAGACCATTATATATTAATTCCATGAAACAAAAATTGTGAACCTAATGTTAATATCTCAAATAATAAAAATGATCAATTGACCATGCATCGGTCCGTTTCATTTTTCACCTCCTTCACAAAAAAAAGTTTCAAACTCGATGTATAATCCTATGTAATCAGGGTTCTCATGAAATAGTCCAGTCTCACCATGAATGTTTTGTGTGAGAAGAATGAGAAAATTGTGAATAAATAATGACAATTTTGTTATCTATGCATATTTTATTGAGCACATATCATGATTGAAATGATGAATTGATCAATTAACTTTTTAATTTTTTTATTCATGATTTCATATACTTATCTCAAAAACAAAACCCAACCTGAGATCATGTATTCATCTAGTACCATTCTGGAAAAACAAGTATTGCTTTAACTCATGAAAATCTCATAACAACCTCAATAGCCCTACAACTTCAGAATCAGGTGGAGAATGCTGTGGTATGGGAATACCAACATCATGGTATGATCCCGACCCTTGAGGATTCACATGGGGGTATGTAAATACTAAAATTGATGAGTACGCATCATCTAAATAAATATATAGTAAAGATAGTGGCACTATTTTTCACTACCAATCACTTTGGAATATTATCCCCGAAGCACGATAATCACCACCTTAATTTTCTAATAAATGTGGATCAAGGTGTCAAATACAAATACCTTCTAGTTTAGGATCCACTAATGAGGTATCTAGTCAACAATTGTCACCAAAACCATCTCACAGGTTCCCCTTAGTCACCTGATGAGGGAACCACCTGACACATTTCCACCACTAACGCTCATGCATGAGAGGAAAGAAAGTCACATTGGTCACAAAAGGATCTGGAAAATAGAGAGAGGGATCATATACCTAATTATTATGATGAATCCTATTAGCATATTCTAGCAGTATCTAGTGACTATGCACATATCCCTACTGACCGGGATCAATTCTGTGGGCATATTCCTACAACAAGCATGGGGTTGGTGCATATCCCTACCCTCAAACAAGAATCCCATCGATTATTCTGATAGAACAAGGGTAAAACTTGTGGGATTATATCACCAAATAAATTGAATATATCTTACAGTACATATTAGAGATTAAAAATGTGCATGCCAACATCCCACATACACTTTTCTAAAATGTCACTACATTCTAGAAATAGGTGAAGAACTTCGCTAGCATATTCCGAAACTCATATAGATACAGGTACATGCACATATTTTTATCCCGAAAACCAGGGTAGTGAAACAATATAACCAGAATGAACAAGTGGTTTCACCAAAGAAAACCCACATTATTTCTTCCATCTAGAAATATTATCAACATATTCTGGTAAAGGATGAGGCACCTAACTAGGATCATATTCCCATTCCAAATACATCTCTACAAGTGAGAGATACACATGACTTGAGATAGGTGAACAATTTTACAAAAAAGACTGGGGACATACTTCAAAGGCACTAAAACAAACTTATATTTCCATTTCCACTACAGATCACTGAGTTAGAGTGGCACATTGCTTGGGATGAGCTCATATCCCTATTGAAAAAGACCAGAGATATACTCCAAAGGAATTGAACCAGGCTCATATTATAATGAATCATTTTTGAAATACATTATCATTACATAACATTTTCAAAATTGTTGAAACATTACACAAATAGATGCCCAAAAACCGTGTTAGTTTAGTTCATTTGGAAACTTGGAAACATAAACACTGGTACATAAGTGAGCTACATTAGTTCCCACTGGGCGCTTCTTGATGAGAAACATTAATAGAAACATCATACTTAATACATATCTTCAAAAACCTGGGGATGGAAACATAAAAATGGGTTATATAAGATGATCAGTAAAGGTAAACAAGAGAGATATGTGAGAAGAAACATGATCATATGAATATGAAGATGTGATCAAAACATTTGAAGATCATACCCTGTATATCAAATATCATAAACATGAATAATGGAATAAATCATGATAGTTAACAAGAAATGAATCATAAGGAAATAAAGAACATAATCCATGAAAGCATAATATAGGAATAAATCATGGAATTGTGGAAAACACATAAGCATAAAATATTATTTCCATAGTATCCAATGAAACATTTCCAAGACCAACTTAGTAGTATGGGTTCACTTCCCATATAATATTGGTAGTCATGGTTCACTCCCATGACCATCTTAACAGCATGAGTTCACTCCTCATACCATCTTGGTAGTCATGGTTCACTCCCATGACCATGTTAGTAATAATTTTTTACTCCCAATACCATCTTAGTCTATCTCATGAGATATAAATCTTTACCCAATGCATTATAGGGAGTTATAGGTCCCACATATCTCATAATGAAATCATACATAAATGTCTCAAAAAATCATAAACAATCATATAATAACCCATGAAATGAAATGGGTATCATAATCATGTAATCATATAATGACCTATGGAAAAAGATATAGGTTTTATAATCATTTCATCATTAACATAACCCATGAAAAAATCAGGTTTCAAAAGTATATAACCCATGAAAGAGAAGAAGGTTTCATAAACATCATGACATAAAAAATCTATCAATTTAGAGAAATAATATGAATGGTAACATTAAATAATTTACCCATAAAAGCATGAGTAACACCAAAGGATGTCATCTTAGATAGGAAATAATTTTCAAATATCTTTTGAAAACACTTCATGATGAAATTATCTTTTCTACTTTGAAAAATACTTCATAAAATTCAAAACCTTTTGAAACCCATTTTCATCAAAGGAAACTTGAAAATTTATAAAGAAATAATTGAAACAATTTTGAAATACTTTTTTCCTTTTAAAACCTGTAGAGGCACTTGAGAACCTTTTGGAAACTATTTTCCTTGAAAATATATAAAATAATCAGGAAAAACTTTTGAAAATCACTTTCTATAAAAAATACTTTGAAAAATTATAAAGGAAGCTTTAAAACGATCTGAAAACCATTTATCTGAAAATTAATTTTACAAAAATTCTTAAAAATTAAACTTTTAAACATGAAAATAAATATTCAATCAAATTATGGAGGGTAAATCCGTACACTTCATATGAGTTAAAAAGAACATTCCTTTTTCATGATAAAAGTTAGAAAAATTCCTTGTTAGGAAATAGACAAGAATATTATTTTGAAAAAATTCGTAAAAGAAAAAATGAGAAAATATTTATTTTAATGATCACAGGATATTAGAAATATATTATTTGAATCCCTTTTTGTAAATCATCATCTTGAAAAAACATAGATTTATGACCGAAGAGAGAGGTAAGGTCATTTTTTCTTAAAAACATTTTCTTAATTATCTTATGTACCAAATAGTGGGAAAATAGTACTAATAAATAAATATATCAAGACTAATAAGAGGAGAAAAAAAATTCATGAGTGTTCTTGAAATATGGATCATAATATTTTATTAATAAAAATGTGATCATAAACAATCTCGATAAAAAGTGAGATTATTTCCATAAACTTTGACTACATGGTAACTTTGAATCATACTCCCTATGTAGGAAAATGAAATTACATAGAACATAAAATATCATTAAAATAAGGATATTTAGGATATAAAATTTAAAAGGAAGTTTATGTAACGCCCCGTCCCCAGTTACCCAGAGTCGGTGCATTATTACGCAACATTGTCATGATCACAAAAGATCAAGTCTCGAAAGACCGATTAGTTTAGTAGCCTTGAAAACACTAGATACATTCATAAATGTCTTATTACATCATAAAGTGAAAAACTACAATAACATGGTCTCCATAGTCCACACTCATATCCCATTCATACTATCCCTTTAGGTCAGTCATAAAATATTTCTTCACATCCTGGAAAAATTAAAACATAGAAAGGGGTGAGCTCAGATGCTCAGTAAGGATAATAATATAGTGGAAACATTCATAAATAAACATAAACATTTAAAAAAATGTATAAATAAAACAAAAACCTTTTAAACTTGAACTTCAACATAATATGGAAAAAATAAAATGAAATAATTCCATTTACTTATTCACATGGATATTCTACTAGTCGAACAATCACATGCAATATCTATAACCACTTTCATAATGATGGAATGCATAATTTCAGACTATCATAACCACGTAGACAAGGCCTCTTTCCAAGACTACAAATAAGATTTTGACAAGGCCTCATGCCAAGAGACTAGTTTGTCTCATGAGACCTACTGATGCATCAAGGAGCTATAGCGGGCTCCACCCGTCACTTATTAAGTCCAATTCATTCCTCATATGAACAGGTTTAGACATATCATAAACCATAACATAATCATATCACATAAAACATGCATAAAGGAAGCATAACATTTCCACATTTCAATCACAAGATATAAATACAACACATTTATATAATAAAAAAACTTTGAAAACCATTTTCAATACCAAAATAAAATAATAGTAAAACATGGTATTTATTTTTCATATAAAAAAAGTTATGGCTTGTAGAGGAAGTTGAAACTCAAATAATGGTCACAAAGGCAGAGAAGATGTTGTAACTGCATACGTATGACAAAATAAAAATTCCGTTTTGTCGTTTAGTAAAACGCTTCGTATAAAAAATATTCCTTTTGAATAAAAGTAAAAGTCAAAGGGGTTTATACACCGTATAAAAGAAAGTTGTGTATAAAACCAAATATGCCTCAATGAAAGGAGATTGAGACGAAGTCCCTTACAAAGATCATTTTTTTAATAAAATAGATCTATTATGTGTACTCACTATAAGTATACATAATGAATTTTAAGATACAAGATAGGACATAATAATATCATGACATAATTTGAAAGTAGGAGATTAACCCAAAGAACGGAAATTGGGTTAAGAAGTTCCCTTACCTCGTGTCCGACATGACTCGATCGTTCTTTAACCTCCTGAATAATAAACTAGAGTTAATTTATACTTGTTTAAGAACCTTTATCAAATTCATTATTCCTTTTATATCACTTATTACCATGTTATAAACATTATGTAATTATTTAAGTTAATAACGGTCGGTTTTTCGATCGTTGGTACTTGAGTCAAAAAATAAACTTCTTATAATTAAAAGTTGTTCATGTGGTAAAATATACATTATATCCAGAATTATATTCATGATTTAGATATCATATATATCATATATATCCAGTATATATATGCATTTATAATATTACATAACATTTAGAGGTAAGAAATAAAATGCACCGTTCATGGAGACGATAAGCCGTACGTACGCATGAATGCTACTTTCATTTCTATTTAATATTTAATGGAATTAAATAATAATTATATAAAGGTGTATTATAATTACAGTATAATATCATATATAATATCATTTACTCCATCCTTTACACGTCCCACATATGACATTAACGATTCAAATCAATTTGAGGGGGCGGTAGTCCGCACTTCCAAAAATGGAATTATCGCGTTTACCCATAATGGAAATCATAAAGCTATGTCATAAATGAAAAATACAGAAGTATAAGGAAAACATAATCATAATATATATCATAAATAAATATAGTGACATATTAATGTCCACCATTAGAGGTGTTAAAAGAATATTGGACAATCATTGTTTCGTGAGGCAGTAATTCGCCACCACAGAAACAGTATGTTCTTTAACCATTAGACGAAGGTGTGTGTAAGTGTAAATAAAATCCTTCTAATAAAAACATCCTAGTATATTTATGATACTGGTGTTTTTACAAAATAAAGGAATAAAAATATTTTAAGGGGTTGTAGAAGAAAAATAATACAAAAGAACATAAGAGAATACATTACCTTAAAATCAGGTAACTCTTTTTGGTATGAGCCAAAGGATTCCTTGTAAAGAAATATACCCAAAGTGAGGATTCTAGGAGTAAGAGAGGGAAGTTGATAGAGTATTTGGGCAGATGTTGGAAGATCCAAATGTCTTTGAAGATGTGAATAAGGTGGTATAAGTGGGGGCCTTTTATAAGAGGAGAGGAGGGGCAATCTTGGAGAGTCGTGAAATGTTACATTATTATGAAGTGATTTTCGGATTTCAAAGGTCCCAAGATTATATATTTCAAGGATAAGGTGATAAGGGTTCGAAATATACTCATTAAATAGGTTTTTTAAAAGTTTATGTCTTATATTTTACATTATATTTTCATTTTATTTAAATAGTTAATTAATTAGGTAATCGATGCATCATCATGGTGTCATCCAAAATTTAATTTATTTAATTTCTAAAAATTATAAAAAAACTATGATGTAGGAAATATTTTTAGCTTTAAAATTAATTTTTATAGTTGAAAATTTAACTTATATAACCCCATGTAATAATTGTTTTAGTAAAAAAACACATGTTTGTGACAATTTTATTTTTACTTTAAATAAAAAGTTATTAATGTAATTTTCTTACCCAAGTGGCTCCATGGGGTCCCCATGTTGACCCATGAATTTTATTCATCGGCCATGAATCATCCAATAAGGGTAGAAAAAGTGTAAAGATTATTTCATATTATTATAACATTATATTTACCTTAAATTACACTAATTACCTTTAATCGTGATTAATAAAACTTAAGAGTTACTATTCACGAAAAAATTATTTTAATCCCATTGAACCACATTTTACTTCTTAATGACAACCATGTATGTCAGATTTTTGAAAATAAAATCACAGAAGTGGTAATGTTTCATTTAAATGAAAAATCAGTTTTTTAACTACCACTTAGTGGTTTCACTATTCATCAAAAATTGAAGTTTTTCAGAAAAATACCAAAACTTCACCCTAAGATATATTTGATATTCCGAATTCAAAAATGATGTCTATTTTACAAAATTCAAAACATAAAAGTTGCATTAATTAATTTAATAATATATTCCCGTTGTCAAAACAAATAGCTTGTTTTTAAGAAACAATATCAATCAAAAGATTGACAATTATTTATGTCCAATTTCAAAGTGAAAGTAATTATAATGACAAAAATTGAATAAAATAGTAAAATTATATTATAATTATACTTTAAAACCACTCAATAGAATAATTTATCACTATAAATTATTTTGATTAAAAAAGTTGTTTTTAAGTATTTTTCACTATTCATCGAAAATTGGATGTTCTCAGAAAAATTCCCAAAATTCAACATAGGCTAATTTTGATATTCCAAATCCAAAAATGAAGTCCATTTTGAAATATAAAATTTATATAATTTCAAAAAGTTGGTATTACTATTCATAACAGCTACTTTGATTGGTCGCGGTGTGTTAGAATCTCGAACTTGCGTATAATGCAAGCTATTGAATTATTGAAAGAGAAGCTTACCGTGGAATCTTGGGGTGTTACATTCTCCCTATCCCTTAATAAATTTCATCCTAGAAATTTTAAAATGTTCTTCGAAAATAAAAGGTTGAAAATAGAAAATAACTTTGTGGAAAACCCACATCGAAAATAAGGTTAATAAAATTTAGCCTTAATAAGAGGGAAAGAGAAATGAAAAAAAGTCACCACTAAATTATGATCTCAATTAGGAGAACATTGGTGGAAATTAGAGACATATAATTAGAGGAAAAATGTAAATATTTGTAGGGAGTGATTGAGTTCATCAATTCCAAAATAGTGTAAAATTGAGGGCCTCAAAGCCTTCAATCTATGTTGATTTAAAATATCATCAGTTCAAAAAAACATAAGGTATTAGGATAACACATTTATTTGTTTTAATATCAATTTCCTAAAGTTTAAGAATTAATTTATTCATAGAATAAGAGATAGGTATATATATATATATGATTGAAAAGTAGAGTTTCAACCTTCAACTAATTTCTACCACAAACTCATCTTTCACTAAAAAAGATAATAGAACTCAAAAATATTATATTTATCCTAATTATACATAGTTAAAAATATTAACATATAGCATTTAGATTAGGAAAACTATTATGTAATAACCAGGGATTTCCTGTAGGCTAGTGGTAGGTAATAAAGGCATGTCTCACTATGGTTGTGGGTTCGATTCCTACAGCTTTGTCCGACACGACGGGTTATCCCCCAACCTGGAGGTTGTCCTTTTCCAAAAACTATAGTATTATAATATTCCAAAAATAATCTTCAAAAAATGTTTAACCTTAAACAATACTATAAAAAGTTCATCTTAATCTATTCCAACCATTATAGTTATCTAAAATACCTCTGTCCAAACTCACAGTACAAATTTTATAAGGAAGGTAAACACAATGAAGATCCTTTTTTCCGAGTAATAACATTTGAACACCTTCATCATGTATTATTTTAAAACACTACAACATCCTGAATTACCATAAATCCTTATTGATTACATTCATGATCCCTTATTCCTTATAGAATACTAGATATAATCCTTCTATCACAAAATGTATACCAATCATTAATCAGCTTCAAGGAAGTCAAGAATATCCAATATAATTTTAACCAAATCAATCATGTATTATTCCAAAATCACTAGTTCAGTATCAGAACCATATTATGGTTTATCTTTCTCTTAACCATATATTTTCCAAAAAAATAACCTGCTATTGAGTCACTTTTCTTGGTTCCACACAATCTCATGACCTTAATGAAATAGTACTGCAGTACAATCCTTATATACTCCATAATTATTATAACCAATACATCGTGGATACAACACTCAAATGACATAATTCTTTAATAACAACATGAGAACTCTAATCATTCCCCCTCATATGTGGTAGTATCATAACTTTATTATTATCCAATAGCATCATTTGGGAAATACTCTGATGATTTGGACATTGGTTTGTGTAGTTTCCCCACTCCTTGCAGATGAAGTATTGTACATTTGAAAACTTTTTCTTACCCTTGCAGTCACGCACTTGGCGTCCTTTTTCTCCACACCTATAAAAAACTCCAATTCCCTTCTGGAAAGTTCCAAGCTGTTTCTTCCCACAGTTATCACATATTGGAAAATTCTTCTTTTCCCTCTCCCCTTTATCCATCTTTCTCGCTTCCATCCTTTTATTCTCTTGCTTACCTTCAAATCCATCTGACTCAGATAATTCTTTACTTATCTTATTAACCCATGATACTATTTCTTCATATGTTGAGAACACATGGGAGACTATTTCCCTTCTAAATGTCAGCTTAATACCATGAAAGATATGATCCTTCTTACTCTTTGGATCATACATATTTCTGGATTTCACATTCCTTATACTGGGCGCCATTTTTAAACAATGGCATAAAATAGATTAGATTATAAATCCAAATAAAAAATAACAAACTTCCAAAACACCTAACATAAATTGAACAGTTTGTGGATATAATCCATAATCATAAAAAAAAAATCTTTGAGGAAGTATATAATCATAAACCCTTCATAATGATTTGTAAAGAAAATGATAATTATCCAAAGAATATCCCCCAGGAGTGTCGTAACCAAGAGTGCAGCAAGGCCCGTTGTTGTGCACCAGTTCCTGTTTGAGTCTAGCTCAAAGCGGTGTTTTCGGGTTTCACCCCTAGGTACATCGGTTCCAGATCCACTTCTACCTGCTCATATCCAGGCAGAGATGTATTTCTCGGAAAACTCACAAAATATCTACAATACCAAATTTCTAAGAAGCTCTTCTATACTAATCCTCAAAGTCTATCTTAGGGCTATGTTCTCTAATCAGAGTTTATCTAAATCTAGCTTCCAAGGTTAGTACTAAACTGCCTCTGATACCAACTGTAACGCCCCGACCGCAGTTACCCAGAGTCAGTGCATTATTACGTAACATTGGCATGATCACAAAAGATCAAGTCTCAAAAGGCCGATTAGTTTAGTAGCCTTGGAAACACTAGATACATTCATAAATGTTACATTAAATCATAAAGTGAAAAACTAAAATAACATGGTCTCTATAGTCCACACTCATATCCCCTTCAGACTATCCCTGCAGGCCAGTCATAAAATATTTCTTCACACCCTGGAAAAATTAAAACATAGAAAGGGGTGAGCTCAGATGCTCAGTAAGGATAACAATATAGCGGAAACTTTCATAAATAAACATAAATATTTAAGGCAATGTATAACTAAAACAAAAGCCTTTTAAAAATTAACTTCAACATAATATGGAAAAAAATAAAATGAAATAATACCATTTAAATATTCACATGGATATTCTACTAGTCGAATAATCACATGCAATATTAATAACCACTTTCATAATGATGGGATGCATAATTCCAGACTATCATAACCACATAGCCAATGCCTCATGCCAAGACTAAAAGTAAGATTTTGTCAAGGACTCGTGCCAAGACACTAGTTTGTCTCATGAGACCTACCGATGCATCGATGAGTTATAGCGGGCTCCACCCGTCACTTATTAAGTCCAATGCATTCCTCATATGAGCAACTTTAAACATATCATAAACCATAACATAATCGTATCACATAAAACATGCATAAAGGAAACATAAAATTTCCACATTACAATCACAAGATATCAATACAACACATTGATATAATAAAAACATTTTCAAAACCATTTTCAATACCAAAATAAATGAATAGTAAAACATGGTATTTATTTTTCATTTAAAAAAAGTTATGGCTTGTAGAGGAAGCCAAAACTCAAATAATGGTCACAACAGTAGAGAAGTCGTTGTCGCCGCATACATACGACAAAAAAAACATTCCCTTTTGTCTTTTATTAAAACATGTCGTATAAAAAATATTCATTTTGAATAAAAGTAAAAGTCAAAGGGGTTTATACACCGTATAAAAGAAATTTGTGTATAAAACCAAATATGCCTCAATGAAAGGAGATTGAGACGAAGTCCCTTACAAAGATCATTTTTTAAATAAAATAGATCTATTATGTGTATTCACTATAAGTACACATAAAGAAAGTAAAAATACAAGATAGGATATAATAATATCATGACATAATTTGAAAGTATGAGATTAACCCAAAGAACATAAATTGGGTTAAGAACTTCCCTTACCTCGTGTCCGACTTGACTCGATCATTCCTTAACCTCCTAAATAATAAAATAGAGTTAATTTATACTTTCTTAAGAACCTTTTTCAAGTTCATTATTCATTTTATATCACTTATTACCATTTTATGAACATTATGTAATTACTTAAGTTAATAATAGTCATTTTGTCGATCTTTGGTACTTGAGTCAAAAAAAAACTTCTTATAATTAAAAGATGTTCATGTGGTAAAATATACATTATATCCAGAATTATATTCATTATGTAGATATAATATATATCATATATATCCAGTATATATATGCATTTATAATATTACATAACATTTAGAGGTAATAAATGAAATGCACCGTTCATGGAGACGGTAAGTCGTATGTACGCATGAACACTACTTTCATTTCTATTTCATATTTAATGGAATGAAATCATAATGATATAATGGTGTATTATAATTCTAGTGTAATATAATATATAATATCATTTCCTACATCCTTTACACATCCCACATATGGCATTAACGATTCAAATCACTTTGAGGGGGGCGGTAGTCCGCACTTCTTAAAATGAAATTATCACGTTTACCCATAATGGAAATCATAAAGGAATGTAATAAATGAAAAATAAAGAAGCATAAGGAAAAAATAAACATAATATATATCATAAATAAATATAGTGACATCTTAATGGCCACCATGAGAGGTGTTAAAATAAGATTCAACAATAATCATTCCGTGAGGCAGTAATTCGCCACCCACAAAAATAGTATGTTCTTTAACCATTAGACGAAGGTGTGTGATTCACGCTCAAATTTACCCAAGATATGAAGGTAGAATGATCCTTGTAGTCTAGCTTGGGTTGTTGAATCCACAAAGACTGAAGAAGTAACCTATAGACACGCACATTCTGTGGACTTTTTTTTGGCTATGAAGTGGCCAACTTGGGTTGATTTTAGATGTGTTTAAAGGATCACTAACTGATTTAAGTGAATTCAATTTAAAATAATGAGTTGATCCAAGGTTATCTATAAGGACCCAGCCTTAAACATTACATAATATTTAATTAAATGAATAATTCACATTGAGGATCTTTTCAGGTTTAGAGTTTTTGGGAATTAGGACATAACTATTACATCTCAAAAAATTACAAAATAGGCACTTCTACCCGGAATCCATTTTTTTTCATAAAATAAAAACTCTTAAAAAAAGTCATGTCTAATTTCATGTTAAAGAGAGAATGGATTTTCCTTGATCCCATCATTAACCCTATCCATCTTTAAGTCCAGTGAAAAACATTTCAAAACTTGGGATGAGCATAAAAGTCTCAGTAAGGGTTATAAAACACTCAATGAAAACATTTGTTAATAAATACATAAAAAACATGAATACTTTTACTTACCTCATGAAATAATAAGATTTATTAAGTACACATAGAAATCATAAATAATAAAGGTAACTTGTGGCATCCATACCATACTTACATTGTAGCTATCACAGCTACATAGGGAGTTACTTTGGAATACCCATCAAAGTATATTCCCTAAATCTCTTAGGAGAAACATTCAAGTTTACCTCCATCACGTTACCCAATGCATTAGAGAGCTATATCGGGATCCCCCGCCCTAGGTTTATCACGGAACCACCCATATACGTAAATAATTCCCAAGAACCATAACATGATCTTAACACATAACATAAGCATAAAGGAAAGATAACATTTCCACATTGCAATAATAAAATATCATTTCAATATATTGAAATAATAAATCCATTCTCAAAATCATTTTCATTACCAAAATATGTAAAAAGAGTATTTGGTATTTATTTTTCCTTTTAAAAACATTCCGTCTTGTTAAGGAAGCCAAAGATCAAATAATACTCGCGGCAACAGAAAGATCGTTGTCACCGCTTATGTTAAAAAAACATTCCTTTTTGTAATTTAGTAAAACTCTTCATATAAAAAGATTACCTTTGAATAAAATGAAAATTCAAATGGGTTTATACAACGTATAAAATAAATTCATGTATAAGAAATGCCTAAATGAAAGGAGATTGAGACGAAGTCCCTTACCTCGTGTTCGACTTGACCCATTAGTTCTTTAATCTCTTGAATAATAATGTAAAGTTAATTTCTACTTGCTTAAGAAACTTTTTCAAGTTTATTATTCCTTTCATATCACTTATTACCATGATATAAACATTATGTAATCATTTTAGTTAATAATGTTCATTTTGTCGATATTTGGTACTTGGGTTAAAAATGAACACCTTATATTTACAAGTTGTCCATGTGGTCAATAGTCCATTATATCCAGAATGGTATTCATTATTTTAGATATCATATATATCATATATATCCATTATATACATGTCTTTATAATAGTACATAACATTTGGAGGTACGAAATGAAATGCACTGTTCATGGAGACGGTAAACCGTACGTACGCATGAACGCTACTTTCATTTCTATTTCTTATTTTAATGGAATTAAAAAATAATGATACATAGGCATATTATAATTCCAGTATAATATAATATATAATATCATTAACTCTAACCTTTATACATCCCACATAGGGCATTAACGAGTCACATCACTTTGAGGGGGCGGTAGTCCGCACTTCCTCAAATGAGATTATCGTATTTACCCACTATGGAAACCATAAAGTCTTGATATAAATGGGATGTACAGAAGCATAAGGAAATAATAAGCATAATATATATCATATATAAATATAGTTCCATCATAATTTCCACCATGAGAGGCGGTAAGATGTAATTGAACAATCATCGTTTCGTGAGGCGTTAGTTTTCCATCCACAGAAACATTATGTTCTTCATACATTAGATGGAGGTGTGTGTAAGTGTAATTAGAATCCTTATCATAACAACATCCTAGTATATTTAGGATACTGATGTTGTTACAAAATAAAGGAAATAAAAAGATTTTAGGGGTTGAAGAAGCAAAATAAAAGAAAACAATTTAAGAGAAACCATTACCTTTAATTTGGGTAACTCACTTTGGTTTGAACCAGAGGACTTCTTGAGGTGCCTTATACCTAAGTTAGGCTTCTAGGAGGAGGAGAGGGATATAGGTATATTAATTGGGTAGATTTTGGACGAGCCAAATGGATTGAGAGGTGTGAGGAATTGCATATAAGTGGTCTCTTTTTATAAGTGAGAGGATGGGCTCTTTAGGAAAGAGTGAAAATATTATTTTATAATATAATGATATTCAATTTATAATGGTCCAAAAATCATTATGGTCGAAGATAAGATGACTCATAATTGAAATAAAATAATCCAATCAGAATGGGACATATGTTGGATAATATTTTAATCATTATAATCTTATTTAATTAAATCATTTATTAATGAGGTAAATACTGCATCATGATTGTGTCATAAATAATTTAAATTATTTCATGTCTAAAAATTATAAAAAAAATACCATGATATAAGAAAGCTTTTTATATTTCCAATGAATATTTATAGTCGAAAATATAACTTGTAAAACCCCATGTAAAAATTAATTTACTAAAAGATATTTGTTTATTTCATTTTGGCCTTTACTTTAAGTAAATTAAAATAAAGTGTCATAATCACTTTTAAGTGGCTCCATGGGGTCCCCAAATCAACCCACGGATGCCCATGGTCGACTATGACTCAACCAATAGTATTAGGACACCTGTTAGGGTAAATAAATTTTATTTTTTACCCTTATTTACCTGATTTACCCTCTAACCACGGTAAATAAAATATTTATTGAGGTAAATATTTAAAATGCCTAAAAATAAAAGTTACCGATTTACACAATTTGAACCTCCTGATTCCAAATATGGAATAAATTTCTCCAAATTCAAAACACAGAAGTGGCAAGAATTAATTTAAAATTAATTCCCACTGTCAAAACAAAAGACGTGTTTTTAGGAAATATTAACTATCAAAAGATTGATAGTTAATTATATACAATTTAAATGTGAAATTTCTTCTAATGACCAAAATTAGATTAAATGGTAAAAATATAATCTATTTAAACTTTAAAACCAATTAAAAGGATAATCTAACCATATAAATAAATTAGATTAAAAGGTAGTTTTGAATTAAAATACAATAGTTTTCACTATTCATTAAAAAATGAATTTTATCTGAAAAATACCAAAAAATTACCCAAAGTAAATTCTGATGTCCTCATTCTAAATAAGGATTTTATTTGGTCATATAGAATGTATTAAAGTGACCAAAACTAGATATAAAAAGGGTTCTCCATTAAAAGGCGGTAAATCGGCCTTTTTATGTAAATTATGCTTAAAATTAGATTCATTCATATATTAACCCTGTAACCTTTATTGGATAAATATAAATACATGTATAATAATATTATAGTTAGTTTTGTTCATTCCCACCAATACAACGACTTGGAGTTAACTACCATTTAAAATAATAATATTATATTATTAGTGTGCAACATAAGATTTCAAAGAAACCCGTTGCTGCGTATCAGGTACGCTATCAAACATAGAAACCCCTTTAAACTAAAATTAATATTTAATTCAAAAATATTAATAAATATAAAAATATCTTATTCTTTATTTACCTGGGATGTTACATCCTTCCCCCCTTTTGGAAATTTCATCCTTGCAATTTTTATCCACTTATCAAAATAAGTGGGGGTATTTATCCCTCATAGCATTTTCAGATTCCCACATTGCCTCTTCAACCGTATGGTTTTTCCAAAAAACCTTTACTTGGTGAATTACTTTATTCTGCAACACCTTCTCTCTATGATCCAAAATCTGGACCGGTTTTTCTTTATAAGAGAGATTCTCTTCCAACTGAACTACCTCTGGGCTCAAAACATGAGATGGATCTGACATATACTTTCTCAATATCGAAACATGAAAAACATTGTGTACCTGGGATAAACTTGGAGGTAAAGCCACTCTATATGCAACTG
Source organism: Viscum album (assembly GCA_963277665.1). Classification (NCBI taxonomy): domain Eukaryota; kingdom Viridiplantae; phylum Streptophyta; class Magnoliopsida; order Santalales; family Viscaceae; genus Viscum; species Viscum album. The sequence continues at coordinate 1,944,967,991 of OY728161.1, read as the reverse complement.
ATCCAACTTTCTCCAGAATTTCATAAGGTCCAATGAACCTCGAACTAAACTTTCCCTTCTTACCAAAACGCATCACACGTTTCCAAGGAGAAACTTTGGGAAAGACATGATCACCTACCTCAAAAGAAAGATCCTTCCTCCGGTTATCTGCATAACTTTTCTGTCTGCTATGAGCTGTTCTCATGTGCTTCTGAATCCACTGAACTTTCTCTACCATCTCTTCTACCAATTCTAGTCCCATCATCTTTCTTTCACCTACTTCATCCCAAAAAGTTGGAGTTCGACAACACTTTCCATACAATGCCTCAAATGGAGCCATCTGTATACTGGAATGAAAACTGTTATTATAAGAAAATTCAACCAAAGAAAGATGTTGGTCCCAAATTCCCTGGTAGTCCATCGAGAAAGCATGTAACATATCCTCCAAGGTATGAATTTTTCATTCTGACTGCCCATCTGATTGAGGATGAAAAGCTATACTAACATTTAATTCAGTACCCAATGACTTCTAAAGGCCTTTCCAAAAGTTAGAAGTGAACCTGGGATCACGATCAGATACAATGGAGAGGGGAACTCCATACAACCTGACTACCTCTTTAATATACAGCCGAGAAAGTTGATCTAGAGACAAAGTATCTCTAATAGGAAGGAAATGAGCAGATTTAGTCAATTGTTCCACTATAACCCAGATTTCATTATTACCTTGAGATGTCTTTGGTAATTCCACAATGAAGTCCATGGATATATTTTCCCATTTCCACTCTAGCACCGGTAAAGACTGAAGTAACCCTTTCAGTAACTGCCGCTCTACTTTATACTACTGACAAGTCAAACACTTCACAGTAAAATCAGCAATATCTCTTTTCATTCCATCCCACCAGTAATACTCCTGAAGATCTCTGTACATCTTAGTACTGCCAGGATGAACTGAAAACAGAGAACTATGAGCATCAAATAACAACTAATTCTTCAATGATGAATCACAAGGCACACATAATCTCTTTCCAAATCTCAGAACACAATCATTATCAACGTTAAAATCAGGAAACTTACCCTTCTGAACCAACTCTACCTTTTTCTGCAACTCATTGTCTTCCTTCTGCGCTTTCTTTATTCTGTCTGATAGAGATGATCTCACTGACACCTAAAACAAAATAGAATAATTTCCTGCACCAGTAACTTCTATGCCAAATTTCATCAAATCAAAAAACCAAAGGATCTTGTTCCAAACGTAGCATGGTTAATGAGACATTACTTTTCCGAATCAAAGCAACGACCACTTTATTTTCTTTTCCCAAATGGTAATGGATCGTGCAATCATAATCCTTGATTAATTCCAACCATCTCCTCTATCTCATGTTCAATTATTTCTGAGTGAATATATACTTCAAACTTTTGTGATCAGTATATATTTCACACTTCACTCCATACAAATGATTCCTCCAAATTTTTAAAGAAAAAAAAAACAACAGCTAATTCCAAATCATGTGTAGGGTAATTTACCTCATGTGGTTTCAATTGACGTGAAGCATAAGAAATTACCTAATCATTCGGCATTAGGACACAACCCAGTCCTTTCAAAGAAGCATCAATGTAGATAAAAAACTCACCATATCTAGAAGGTGGTGCCAAAACTGGAGCATTCACCAATCTCCTTTTCAATTCCTGAAAACAATCATCCCATTCTTTTGTCCATATAAACTTAACACCTTTTCGAGTTAACTTGGTAATTGGACTAGATAGCCGTGAAAAAGTTTCAACAAACCTCTGCTAATAACCTACCAAATCAAGAAAACTACGGATCTCAGTTATATTTGTGGGTCTTGGCCATTCTTCAACAACTTTTGTTTTTACAGTATCAACAGTTATGCCATTTTTTGAAATAATGTGACCAAGGAAAGAAATTTTTTGTAACCAAAACTCACACTTACTGAATTTCCCAAACAATTTCTTTTCTTTTAATGTTTTCAAGACAACCCTTAAATGAATTTCATATTCCTACTTACATTTTGAATAAACCAAAATATCATCAATGAACATAACCAAAAACTTATCCAATAACTCCCGGAAAATTATATTCATAAGATCCATGAATACAGTAGGTGCATTGGTTAACCCAAAAGGCATAAATACAAATTCCTAATGGCCATATCTAGTATGAAATGCGGTCTTTGGAACGTCTTCTTCCTTTACTTTCAACTGATGGTACCCCGACCTCAAGTCAATCTTCGAAAAATACTGAGCTCCCTGGAGATGATCAAAAAAATCATTGATATGAGGAAAAGGATACTTATTCTTAACAGTGATGTTATTCAATACTCTATAATCAATGAAAAATCTCATTGAACTATATTTCTTTTTAACAAACAAAACAGGAGCACCCCATAGTGATGTGCTAGGTCAAATGAAACCTTTATCTAATAACTCCTGCAATTGCTTCTTTAACTCTAAAAGTTCAATTTGAGCCATTCGATAAGGGGGTTTTAAAATTGGCTTAGCATCAGGAACTAAGTCAACTGTAAATTCAACTTCCCGATTAGGTATAATACTAGGCAACTCATCAGAAAAAACATCAAGGTACTCATTTTCCACTGGAACATAATTAATCTGAACAGTTCCTTTATTTTCAACAATATGTGCAAGGTAACATTCATTTCCATCTTTTACCAGTTTTTCTACTTCCTGATATGTTATCAAAAGCAAGGGTTAATTCTTGTACACAAACTGAAAATCATTCTGAAAAGAAACCTCTTTAGCTCTGCAGTCAATCTTATCATGATAAATAGAAAGCCAATCCATGCCCAATATAACATCAAACTCTACTAGAGGCAAAATAATAAGGTCTGCAGGTAGATTCTTTCCACACACAAGGACAAGAATGTTCTTACATTTTCTTTTTTGTTTCTACATTTCCTCCAAGTGTTTTTACCATAATTTCAGTATTCATATCATGAGATGGAATTCCCAATTTACTAGAAAACTTCTCATAAATGAAAGAGTGTGTAGAACCTGAATCAAACAACACATTGGTATAATCTGAACAAACAAACAATGTACCTGATACTACTTCATTTGATGGCCCAACATCCCCTGAAGTAGTTTCAAAGGATTTTTCCACCCCATTCTGCTTATAGTCTGACTGGTTTCCATCACTTGAGCTCTTTGTCAGACACTCATTTGCATAATGACTCATTTCATTGCACTTAAAACATTTTACTGATTGTAAATCAGATTTTGTCTTACTATTACCCTGATCTTTTTCAGTGCAATTACGAGCCTTATTTCCCATTTTACCACATCAGTAGCACTTACTAGAATTCAAAAGGCATTCCCCAGCATGCTTTTTACCACAATTTTCATAAACTGTAAACTTAAGCTTCTTACCATCAGACATTTTTGAAGAGTTCTTTTCTTTTTCCTTCCACCTTGACCTCTTATTTTGTTGTTTTCCAAAGAATACCTGATCATTGGCAAACTCCATTTCCACCTTCTCCGCACAACGAACAAGCTTTTCATCACTTTTGAACTCACAAGAAGCTAAATACCTTCGATACTTTGTCTTTAATCCGGAGTAAAAAAGGTTGATTTTACTATCAAGATCTCATATGAAATTTGGAGCATACCTTTCCAGTCGAGTGAATTTGTCTTCATAAGCAGCCACTGAGTCATCCTCCTACCTCAATTCTAGGATTTGTTTTTCCCTCCTAAGACGAACCACTGTAGGAAAATATTTCTCCAGAAACATACCTTTTAATTCATCTCAATCAAGAGCATCAATCTCCTCACTATCCCTGATATTTTTCACCATCGACCACCACTGATCAGCTTCACCTTCAAAACGGTAAACAATGAGACTAACCTTTTGATGTTTTGAACTACCCATAACTTCAAAAATCTTTTCCAGTGCTTTAATCCACCCTTAAGCTAGAACAGGGTCAGATGATCCTTTTAATGATGGGGGATGTTGCCTCAGGAAATTCTCCACTACTGACATGTTCCTCTGTAGTTGATCTGGATGATCTCGTACATTGATACCACCACCATTTATAGCCTGATTCAACTGTGCCATCAATGAAACAAACTGTTCAGTTCTGATTCTGACCATCTCAGGTTGCTTATTTGAAAGGTTGTCTTCCTCCTGATGTCGTCCCAACATAGCTTCCCCGTTTCCTCTGCGGAAAACAATTCTAAACACAAAAATATCTTAGGTGAAGCAACATGGTAATCTGGAAATGCTATATGATGTCAATATTAACATAAATTACATTATGGATATTACTTTAACAATAACCTAACTCCTAAAGTTATCTAAATCAACCTCTGATACCAACTATAAGGACTCGACCTTAAACATTACATAATATTGAATTAAATGAATAATTCACATTGAGGATCTTTTCAGGTTTAGAGTTTTAGGGAATTAGGACATAACTATTCCATCTCAAAATATTACAAAATAGGCACTCCTACCCAGAATCCATTTTTTCATAAAATTAAAACTCTTAAAAAAATTCATGTCTAATTCCATGTTAAAGAGAGCATGGCTTTTCCTTGATACCATCCTTGACCCTATTCATCTTTAAGTCCTGTGAAAACCATTTCAAAACTTGGGATGAGCATAAAAGGACCAGTAAGGGTTATAAAACTGTGAATGAAAACATTTGTTCATAAATACATACAAAACATGAACTCTTTTACTTACCTCATGAAATCATAAGATTTATGAAAGACACATAGAAATCATAAATAATAAAGGTAACTTGCGGAATCTATACCATACTTACATTGTAGCTATCATAGCTACATAGAGAGTTACTTTGGAATACCCATCACAGTATATTCCCTAAATCTCATAGGAGAAAAATTCATGTCTACCTCCGTCACGTTACCCAATGAATTAGGGAGCTATCTCGGGCTCACCCGCCCTAGGTTTATCACGGAACCACCCGTATACATAAATAATGACCAAGAACTATAACATGATCTTAACACATAACATAAGCATAAAGGAAAGATAACATTTCCACATTGAAATAATAAAATATCATTTCAAGATATTGAAATAATAAATCCATTCTCAAAATCATTTTCAATACCAAAATACGTAAAAATAGTATTTGGTATTTATTTTTCCTTTTAAAAACATTTCGGTTTGTTAAGGAAGCCAAAGATCAAATAATACTCGCGGTGGCGGAAAGGTCGTTGTCACCGCTTACGTTAAAAAAACATTCCTTTTTGTTGTTTAGTAAAACTCTTCATATAAAAGTATTCCATTTTAATAAAATGAAAAGTCAAAGGGGTTTATACACCGTATAAAATAAAGTCGTGTATAAGAAATGCCTCAACGAAAGGAGATTGAGACAAAGTCCCTTACCTTTTGTCCGACTTGACCCGTTCATTCTTTAATTTCCTGAATAATAAAGTAAAGTTAATTTATACTTTCTTAATAACCTTTTTCAAGTTTATTATTCCTTTCATATCACTTATAACCATGTTATAAACATTATGTAATCATTTTAGTTAATAATGTTCATTTCGTCGATATTTGGTACTTGGGTCAAAAATGAACACATTATATTTACAAGTTGTCCATGTGGTCAATATTCCATTATATCCAGAATGGTATTAATGATTTTAGATATCATATATATCATATATATCAAGTATATACATGTATTTATAATAGTACATAACATTTGGAGGTACGAAATGAAATGCACTGTTCATGGAGACGGTAAGTTGTACGTACGCATGAACGCTACTTTCATTTATATTTCTTATTTTAATGGAATTAAAACATAATTATACATAGGTATATTATAATTCCAGTATAATATGATATATAATATCATTAACTCTATCCTTTATACATCCCACATAGGGCATTAATGAGTCACATCACTTTGATGGGGCGGTAGTCCGCACTTCCTCAAATGAGATTATAGTATTTACCCACTATGTAAACCAAAAAGGCTTGATATAAATGGGAAGTACATAAGAATAAGGAAATCATAAACATAATATATATCACATATAAATACAGTTCCATCATAATGGACACCATGAGAGGCGGTAAGATGTAATTGAACAATCATCGTTTCGTGAGGCGTTAGTTTTCCATCCACAGAAACATTATGTTCTTCATCCATTTGATGGAGGTTTGTGTAATTGTAGTTATAATCCTTATCATACAAACATCCTAGTATATTTAAGATACTGGTGTTGTTACAAAAGAAAGTAAATAAAAATATTTTAGGGGTTGGAGAAGCAAAATAAAAGAAAACAATTTAAGAGAAACCGTTACCTTTAATTTGGGTAACTCACTTTTGTTTTAACCAAAGGACTTCTTGAAGTGCCTTCTAACTAAGTTAAGTCTTCTAGGAGGAGGAGAGGGATGTAGGGATATTAATTGGGAAGATTTTAGAGTATCCAAATGGCTTGAGAGGTGTGAGGAATTTCATAGAAGTGGTCTCTTTTTATAAGTGAGAGGATGGGCTCTTTAGGAAAGAGTGAAATTATTATTTTATAATATAATGATATTAGGTTCTAATGGTCCAAAAATAATTATGATCGATGATAAGATGACTCATAATCGAAATAAAACCATCCAATCATAATTGGACATGTTTTGGATAAAATTTTAATCATTATAATCTTATTTAATTAAATCATTTATTAATGAGGTAAATACTGCATCATGATTTTGTCATACATAATTTAATTTATTTGATATCTAAAAATTATAAATGAAATACCATGATGTAAGAAATCGTTTTAGATTTACAATTAATATTTATAGTAAAAAATATAACATGTATAAACCCATGTAATAATTAATTTACTAAAATATATTTGTTAATTTCATTTTGGCCTTTACTTTAAGTTAATTAAAGTAAAGTGTCATAATCACTTTTAAGTGGCTCCATGGGGTCCCCAAATCGACCCAAGGATGCCTGTGGTCGGATATGACTCAAAAAATAGAATTAGGACACCTGTTAGGGTAAATAAATTTTATTTTTTTACCCTTTTTTACCTGATTTACCTTTTAACCACGGTAAATAAAATATTTACTGAGGTAAATATTTAAAAGGCATAAAAATAAAATTTACCTATTTACACATTTTGAACATCCTGATTCCAAATATGGAATCTATTTCTCCAAATTCAAGACACATAAGTGGCAGAAATTAATTTAAAATTAATTCCCGCTGTCAAAACAAAAGGCGTGTTTTTAAGAAATATTAACTATCAAAAGATTGACAGTTAATTATAAACAATTTAAATGTGAAATTTCTTCTAATGACCAAAATCAGATTAAATGGTAAAAATATAATCAATTTACACTTTAAAACCAATTAAATGGATAATCTAACCATATAAATAAATTAGATTGAAAGGCAGTTTTGAATTAAAATACGATATTTTTCACTATTCATTAAAAAATGAATTTTATCAGAAAAATACCAAAAAATTACCCAAAGTAAATTTTGATATCCTCATTCTAGAGAAGGATTTTATTTGGTCATATAGAATGTATTAAAGTGACCAAAACTAGATTTAAAAAGGGTTCTCCATTAAAAGGCGGTAAATCGGCCTTTTTATGTAAATTTTGCTTAAAATTAGATTCATTCATATATTAAGCCTCTAATATTTATTAGATAAATATAAATACATTTATAATCATATTATAATTAGTTTTGTTCATTATTTAAAATACAACGGCTAGGAGTTAACTACCATTTAAAAAAATAATATTATATTATTAGTGTGCTACGTAAGATTCCAAAGAAACCCGTTGTTGCGTATCGGGTACGCTATCGAACATAGAAACCCCTTTAAACTAAAATTAATATTTAATTCACAAATATTAATAAATATAGAAATATATTATTCTTTATTTACCTGGTATTTTACATTATCGCCCGGGGTGGATTGGATGAATTCCTTTTTTAATGATTTCAATTTCTTATAATTGAGATGGGTTCATTTAAGAAGATCAAACATAATCATCACTTACTGGTTTAATGCCTACACAACCTAATACTAATCACCTATACACTTGAAGGATCAAAGCATTGATCACTCCAAGGTAAAGGTTCGTATTAGCACTTGAAATGTGTGACCTTAAATTCAATAAGGATGAAGATGTTTTAAAAACAATCAAATAAAAATCTCAATTAAAGAAGTGATTATACATTAATGGGGTGATAAATAACATCCAATCCATCCAATTTATACTATCTTGGATAAAACCATAAGTGTGTTGGCCCTCCATTGATGACATGTCTTCAACGGAAGCGGGAAGTAGACTTACGAGGGAGGAAATGGAGAAGTAAAAAAACAACAAAAATCGATCACTCCACCGTTGTGTGATAAATATCACAAAGTATTGTGTGAATAAATTCACACATTGAACCAAAAGTATCAACGTGATATGTAGAACAACATAATAAGAGTATAATAAGAACTTTTATTAAGAAACTAGGATGAATTAAATCAACATACATGTGAAGGAAGAACGTTACAAAGAGAAATTGGCAGCATAACATTAAGATGAAAAAAAAGCTCAAAGATGAAAAACTCTTTCACCACCACTACCTTAAATATACATTTTGGGAGCCTCGGGTCGAGACTACAAAAGTACAAAGGATCCCACTTGAGTATGGTAGGCCTAGGGTGGTGGAAAGTAAGGGAGATGAGACTTTTCCACCCTTGACCCGAGGTGGCAGCCAGCTTGCTTCCACCGAACAGAAGTGCTTGTAAGTCCTTCTAGATGGCCGAATTATAGTGGTACATAGAAGAATAAAATAGATCCCCAGATGTTTCATACCCTACTATAAAATTTGGGCCCATTTGGAGTTTTGGATTCTGATATATGATTAGATTAGTGAACTGTTTTTCTAGGCCATAGAATCTGGACCAGACGTTTTTCTCTAAATTCGGCCACCTAAATGGATACCATGGAGGCAGAATTAGCATTGGATTATGAAGCTTGATTTGTTACTCTACATTTGTTCTAGAATCCCACGAAGTTTGGGATTCATTGGGCCTATATGTTTGGCCCCACAGTCTCATTAGTGAGCTGGTGTCCAATATGACTTCTCCAGAATTATTTCCTTTCATCACAAAATATCATCTTCTTCTTCCATGAATTATCCATTGATCCCTAAATAAAACATGTTCATATTGAAGTTTAGATCAATTTAAAAAAATATCAAATTAAAATATGTATAATTAGATTCCTTAAAATCAGATGAATCATTGAGTACTTCAAATGATGTTCAAAAATGTACCACATAATAGTGCATTTTAAGAAGGTATTACAATCATAATGTGAAATGATGTTCAAAGTGTAAAATGCACTAAAATGGTGTTCATGAATAATAAATAACATGAATATTATATATATTAACAATGAATATTATCATCATTTAGTGGCTAATCACACCCCCAACTTGTGTTTTGCTAGTCCCGAGCAAAATATATCTCAACAATATGAAATTCGAATTCCCTTTTCCAAAAACATTTTAATACACAATGATCACCAGAAACCCTTATACCAAACAATCACGAAACCCATAAAAATATTTTAATACAATATAGTTTCATAAGCAGATCCCAATCCCAATCCTATTACTTTATTCAAATTCATTTCCATATTTCATCCAATATCAATTAAGTATGAGGTTATGTTGTGCATCACAATAGACATGGGGGTTCATCTTTATTAAAGGGGAAAATGACGGAAGCGCTAGGTTGAATAACATTTTAATATTAAGATGAGTATTCAAAAAAATTATTGTATTTTTTTGTTTTTGTTTTTGTTTTTTTGTTTTTGCAATTTTGCCATGGTAATTGAAGTTGCACTCAAAAGAGTCAACCCCTGTAGCGAGACTTTGCCGATGACTCCCAGGCTCAAAGACTTTAAGGCACAAAGTGAAGCCCACATACTCGAGAATCATCTCGAGTTAACTCAGTCAAAAACAAATTCAAATTACCAAAAATAGATATAAAATTACTAACTCTGGGCCAGACAACTATGGAGTCACGCTCCCCAAGTGCCGAAAGCCACGCATGATGTCATTTCATTGCTCAACGCGCAAATTTTTTAATTTTTTTGAATACTCATATTAAACTAAAATGATCAACAAACCTATGATATTTATGTGGGGGACCACATGAACTCAAACTAATACCCCACTATCCAAAGGAGGTGTATTGTGATCTTTTTTTTATTTGGATGAAAATATAAACAATGAAATATCACATTGGACAGCCAAAATTTCCAAAATCTATGCTAATGAAATTATACAAGGATTAAAATTAGAATCAGGGCATGCTAAATTATTTGATATTCAGTTTCAAAGTGTGTTATGTGTATTACCATGTTAAAAGTTAAAGGACCTTTTCCTTCCATTTACACATTTTTTTTTCAAATCATTCATTTTTTTGACATAAAAGCATTTTTTTATTTTATCTCCCCCCAAACTTAAAACAACACTGTCCCCAGTGTTTAAGGAGAATAAAATTTAGAAGGGGTTAGAGGTAGAGAATTAATTTTAAAAAAGGAAATTGAAAATGAGGATCATGGAATGAAGTCACCTATTGGTTGAAGTTGAAATTCTTGCTGCTCAAATTTAGTCCTTTGATATCCATGTTGCTTGCAGAGTTCCCTAGTGGAAAAAAGAAAACAAAAAAACAAAACAAAACAGTATATATATATATATATATATAAGTAAAATATAAGTATATATATAAAATAAAATAAACTGATGATACATTGTCTTCTTTTTTAATTTCTGGGTAAGGTATTTCTCTAGGATCACACCACGTGACACAGATGAATATGGTGCTCCCCTTTCGTACCCATCCATACTCATAATAGAAGAGTAGGTCAAAAGTCTATTTTATTATTATTATTATTTTTAAAATATAAAAATTATTAATTAATCTTATTTGAAAAATATATACGATTCAGAAAGATTAGAAACATGAAAACCATGGGTTGCCTCCCGTGCAGCGCTTTTTTTTAACATCGTTAGCCCGACATGGATCCTAAATCTTTCAATTTTTTTCTGGTTCATAGGTTGGCTCAGTTAACTCAACCTCTATTTCCTGTTTATTGAATGATTCAATGAATGGTTTTAACCTATGACCATTGACCTTGAAAATGTGACCACTAGTGGGATCTTGAATCTCTACTACCCCATGGGGGTACACATGATGCACTATGAAAGGTATTAACCATCTAGACCTTAACTTTCCTGGGTGTAAATGAAGTTTTGAACTATACAAGAGCACAAGTTTTCACGGTTCAAAATGTTTGACCTTGATATTCCTAGATTGGTAAGCTTGAACTCTAGCTTTATTGATCCTTGAATTTTCATAAGCCTCCATCCTTAGTTCTTCCAGTTCATTGAGATCTAATTTCCCTTTTGTTCCGGCCAATGAGAGGTCATAATCCATTTTCTTAATTGCCCAAAAGGCCTTATGCTCAATTTCAACAGGTAAATCGCATTCTTTTCCATAAACCATCCTATATGGTGACATTCCTAGGATGGTTTTGAATGCTGTACGATATGCCCAAATAGCATCCAATAGTTTCTTGGACCAATCTTTCCTAGAAGGATTGACAATTTTCTCCAGAATTTGTTTGATTTCATGATTGGCTAACTCAGCATGACCATTGGTCTGTGGGTGGTAAGCAGTGGACACTTTGTGAGAAATCCCATACATAGACATGAGTGAAGAGAATGGACGGTTGTATAAATGGGTTCCTCGATCACTGATTATAGCCCTAGGAATTCCAAATCTAGAGAAGATGTTTTCTTTTAGGAATCTAATCACAGTTTGATGATCATTGGATTTTGTGGGAATGGCCTCAACCCATTTTGAGACATAATCAACATCTAAGAGAATGTAGAGGTTTCCCCTAGAATTTGGGAAAGGACCCATGAAATCGATTCCCCATCAGTTAAAGATTTCAATCACTAAGATGGGAGTGAGTGACATTTGATTCCTTTTTTGTGATGGACCCAACTTTTTGACATCTAGGAAAACTTTTACAAAATGTGTTGGAGTCCCTTGAGAGGGTGGCCCATAAGATACCACATTGAAGAATCTTAGAATATGTTTTCTTAGAGGAAAAGTGACCTCCACGTGCCTCACTATGACAAAATTTAAGGATGGACTCTTGTTCAGATTCTGGGACACACCTCCAAATGACTTGGTCAGGGCAGAACTTATAGAGGTATGGATCATCAAACACATAGTGTCTAACATCAGAAAGGAATTTCCTTCTAGCATGAGTCCCTAGTAATTTTTGAATGAATCCTGTAACTAAAAAATTGTTTATGTCGGCATACCAAGGGCAGTCACTCATAGAGTATAGGTGTTCATCAGGGAATGAATCAGACACAGAAAGGTGGTTTGATTTTCCTTTGAATTCCATCCTAGATAGGTGATCAGATACAACATTTTCAACACCCTTTTTATCTTTGATTGTGAGGTCAAATTCTTGTAAGAGAAGAACCCACCTAATCAGTCTAGCCTTGGCATCTTGTTTTTGGAAGAGGTATTTTAGTGTAGAATGGTCAGTGAACACAGTGATGGGGGATCCTAAGAGGTAGGACCTAAACTTCTCTAAAGCAAACACAATAGCAAGTAACTCCCTTTCAGTAGTGGTGTAGTTGATTTGGGAATCATTTAAGGATTTTCTTGCATAAGCAATGAAATAAGGATTTTTATCACAAAGTTGTCCTAAAATAGCTCCTACAGAAAAGTCACTGGAATCACACATAAGTTCGAAAGAAAGGTTCCAATTTGAAGATTTCATGATGGGGGGAGAGATGAGAGAGGACTTGTGGGTTGAGAATGAACCCTCACAGCTTTCTGTCCAAACAAAAGGAGCATCCTTTACTAGCAGAGCAGAAAGGGGACGAGAGATTGAACTAAAGTCCTTGATGAATCTTCTATAGAAACCAGCATGTTCTAAGAAAGACCTCACTTCCTTGACAGTTTTGGGTGAAGGAAGGTGATGAATGATGTCAAACTTGTATTTATCAACTTCAATCCCCTACCTAATACTAGATGGCCTAGAACTAGTCCATCTTTAACCATGAAATGGAATTTTTCCCAGTTTAGGACCAGATTTTTTTCTTCACATCTTGACAAGACTCTCTCCACATTCTAAAAAAATCTTTCAAGTGTATCCCAAACACAGAGAAGTCATGCATGAAGACCTCTAAAAAATCCCCTACCATGTCTGAGAATATTCCCATCATGCACCGCTGGAAGGTTCTAGGAGAATTGCATAAAACAAAGGGCATTAGTTTGAAGGCAAAGGTACCGAATGGACATGTGAATGTAGTCTTCCCTTGATCCTCTAGGGAGACCTCAATTTGATTATACCCCGAGTACCCATCTAAGAAATAGTAGAAGGCATGACCTGTCACTCTCTCAAGGACTTGTTCAATGAATGGTAAGGGGAACTGGTCCTTCTTGGTAAATGAGTTTAGCTTCCTATAGTCGATGTAGACCCTCCATCCACTACTCACCCTTGTTGGAAGAATCTCTCCATCCTCATTGGTTATCACTATGATTCCAGCCATTTTTGAAACCACTTGGATTGGGCTCACCCATTCACTCTCAGCTATGGGATATATGATACCAGCTTTTAACAATTTTAGAAGTTCTTTCCTTACTAAATCCATGAGATTAGGATTGAGTCATTGTTGAGGTTGATGACATGGCTTTGAATCAGATTCCAGAACAATCCTATGAGTCCCAACAAGTGGGATAATCCCGGGAATATCAGACAGGGTCCAACCAATGGCTCTCTTATGTTTCCTAAGTACATCTAGAAGAATACCCTCATGATTGTCTTCAAGAGAAGAAGAAATGACAACAGGATGTGTTTGATTGTCCCCTAAGAAGGCATAATTTAGTGTATCAGGAAGTTCCTTCAATTCAAGATCAGGTTGGTTCATAATTTCAACAAAATATTGGGACATTGTATCAAGATAAATTTTATTTCCTAAGTTTTAGATAGGATTTATTCCCCACATGTAGAAGTTTCAGCTACTAGATTTTCCTGATCATCTTTAGGGAATTAAGTTGGAGTGGTCTCCATGAAAGTAGTTTCCTAAAAGGTTTCACTAATTGTTGGACCTAAGACATCATCATAAGAGAAATTTGAAAATGATTCAAGCCAAGGAGATAAACTTAATTCATATGAACAGAGGAAATCAATCTCATCCTAACTTAAATATTCATCAAATATTCCTTGATGTTCTATGGATTCATTATCAATGCTTCCTATCATGTTTACTTCATGAATGTCTTCATCATCCCATATTTGTTAGCTTGCATTATATATGTTCAAGTCTAGAATCATGTTTCCAAAGGTGATGGTCATGTTCCCATTTCGGACTCGAATAACAGAGTTGATTGTTGTAAGGAAGGTACAACCAAGGATGATTGGGGTTTGTTCTTTATTTACTAAGTTTGGATGGTTGTCAAGGACAATGAAGTCAGCAGGGTAGATGAAGTTTTCAACCTTTACCAGAACGTACTTTAAAATCCTCTTTGGAACCCTAATGTTACGATCAGCAAGTTAAAGTGTGACAGATGTGGGTTGGATTTATTCTAGGCCTAAATGCCAGTACACAACATATGGGATGAGATTTACACTAGCACCTAGGTCACACAAGGCCTTGACAAGTTTGCTCTCTCCTAGTTCAACATTAATGTAAGGGAAACCCGAGTCTTTCAACTAAGGAGGAATGTTCCCTTGAATGGTGGTACTCACATTAGCAGCCAAAAGGACATGGGTTTTATGTGAAAATTTTCTTTTAAAAGTTCACAAGTCCTTAAGGTAATTTGAGTAGGAAGGTATGGTTTGGATGGCATCGAGAAGGGGAATTTTCAACTTGACTTGTGAGAATATTTCCCTCAATGTTTCACTCAATTCAGGCTTGGTTTTCCCCCTCATGCATTGAAGAAATGGTGCAGGCTATGGGGTTGTTTGTTGAAGAGTTGTTTATTTCACATTGTTATTAGTTTCCACAGTTTTATCTTGTGGTTCAATTTAATTTTCATCCAAGTTTGAATCTTCAGGTGGGTTCTGAATTAGTTGTTCTGGTTTCTCAATTGATTTCCCACTTCTTAAAATAGTCACAACCTTTAGTTGTTCATGAGTTGTTTGAGTACAACTTGACTCTCTCCTTGAAGTTGAGGATGGAACCGCCTAAGTATGCGTGGGTGCCTTTCCAGTTTTGATGGTTTGAAGTTCTTGTTTTATGGAAGATACTTCTGAGTTCATCCTTTCCATTTTTTTGCACAATTGTTCTAGTAGGGTTTGTGGAACAGTTTGGGTTGGTGCTTGAGAAGATTGGTTTATCCCAGGTAGATATTTTGGAGGTGGGATGGTTTGTTGAAAATGGACCAGTGGATATTGGTATTGGATAGGTTGGGTTTGGAACTGTTTATGGGATTGGTAGTTCTGATGGGGGTAAGGATTTTGTCCCTATGGTTGGCTAGGTTGTTGGTTATCTTTCCAGCGGAAGCCTGAGTGGTCATTATACCTTGGGTTGAAGTTGTTTTGGTATTGAGTATTTTGAAAGTTCAAGGCATTTACATCCGCTGGGGGTCCTCCTAAAAGAACATCCTTGATGGATGGAATGGTTGGGCAGTTGTCTGTCTTATGGTCATGTTTTTCACAAATTGTGAAAACAGGGTCAACAGTTTGGATTTCATGGACTTTACTAAGGTCTATCTCTTCAACTTTCCTAGAGAGTGCTGAGAGTTTATCCCTAAGGCTTTCCTCTTCTCTAATTGTATTAATTCTAGTATTTCTTTGTGGATTTTCAGAATAAGGTGAAGTTCCCCATGTTTGGTTTTGTTCAGAAAGGCTTTCTAGATACTTGTAAGCATCATTTGGGGCTTTGTTTTTAAAGGTTCCATTACACATCATGTCAATGAATTGTTTGTTCCCCGGAGCCAACCCTTCATAGAAAATTCTCACTTGTTCAGGAATAGAGAAACCATGGTGTGGAACCATGTTTAGTGTGTCTTTGAACCTTTCCCATGTTTCATAGAATGACTCTCCCTCTTTTTCAGAAAAGTTTTGGATACTCTTTTTAAGTGGAATTGTTTTGTGGTGGGAAAAGTATTTCTTGTAGAATTATCTTTGTAGTTGGTCCCAAGAGTTTATGGATGATGGTATAAAATTGTTAGCCAATTTTTAGCTCTATACTTTAAAGAAAAATGAAATAACCTCATCTTAGCTGATTCTAGATGATGTGGGGGACACATGGTTTCTAAAATGTCATTGAACTCCTTAATGTGAAGGTAGGGCATGTCGGACTCCATTCCAGGGAATGTGGGAAGGTGGTTTAGGAAATGGGGTTTAAAGATGTAGTTGGCATATCCTAGGGAATTGTGTCTAATGCATGATGTGGTATTGGTCCAGGAAGGTGTGAGGTAGTCAGTCATGGTTTGATCAATTGCATTCCCCAAGTTTGGGGCTGCCCTATTTGGGTTTCCATTTTGGTTCCCACCCGGGTTTATGAGATGGTTTCTTTGAAGACATTCCATTGAAATAGGCTCAATTTTGGACTCTGGAGTATTAGGAAGAATATTATCTAATTTAAAGAGTTCCCTTAGTGTACTTGACTCCCCAACCCCATGACTATCCACCCTAACTAGACAGTTTGATTGATCACGGGTGTAGGAGGACATGCTCCAAAAGAAAAAAAAGAGAAAGGGACAAGATAAGAGAATTTGGATGAGATAGAAAAAATGGGGGAGAATAGAATGGGTGTTTAGATTACTTACTTGGGTCCCTGGCAATGGTTCCAAAATTTGATTAACATTCAAATTTACCCAAGAGATGAAGGTAGAACAGTCCTTGTAGTCTAGTTTGGGTTGTCGAATCCACAGAGACCTAAGAATTAACCTATAGACACGCAAATTATAAAGACTTTTTTTTGGCTATTAAGTGACCAAATTGGGTTGATTTAGATGGGTTTAAAGGATCACTAACAGATTTAAGTGAATTCGATTTAAAATAATGAGTTGATCCTAGGTTATCGCTCGGGGTGGATTGGATGAATTCGTTTTTTTAATGATTTCAATTTCTTATAATTGAGATGAGTTCATTTAAGAAGATCAGACGTAATCATCACTTACTGTTTTAATGCATACACAACCTAATACTAATCACCTATACACTTGAAGGATCAATTCATTTATCACTCCAAGGTAAAGGTTTGTATTAGCACTTGAAATGTGTGACCTTAAATTCAATAAGGATGAAGATTTTTTAAAAATCATCAAATAAAAATCTCAATTAAAGAAGTGATTATACATTAATGGGGTGATAAATAACATCAAATCCATTCTATTTCTACTTCCTTGGATCAAACCATAAGTGGGTTAGCCCTCCATTGATGACATGTCTTCAACGGAAGCGGGAAGTAGACTTACGAGGGAGCAAATGGATAAGTAAAAAAAATAACAAAAATCGATCACTCCACCGTTGTGTGATAAATATCACAAACTATTGTGTGAATAGATTCACACCTTGAACCAATAGTATCAACGTGATATGTAGAATAAGAGAATAAGAGTAGAAGAAGAACTTTTATTAAGAAACTAGGATGAATTAAAACAACTTACATGTGAAGGAAGAACGTTACAAAGAGAAATTGGCAGCATAACATTAAGATGAAAACAAAGATCAAACACTACTGAAAAAATAGCCTATACCCACGGTTTTGGGAACCGTGGACTGGAACGGCGTCGGTATAGGTCCCCAGCATATACCCATGGTTTTCCAAAACCGTGGGTATAGGTATCCTACCACCATGTCACCGAAACATAACCAATTTCCACGGGGTCAACGGCTTTTACCCACGGTTTCAAAACTGTGGGTATAGGTCCTAAAATAATACAGGCGCTGAGTTTCGATCCATCAACCTCTTCGTTGCAAACACCATGTCTAAACACTACCCTAACTTCACCTATTTGTATATATATATATATATATATATATATATAGATAAATATAGTTATAAAAACTGTGGGTATAGAGGGAAGAACCGTGGGTATAGGGTTCCCGCCAAGAAAAATTCCTTCCCGCGGAAAATAAAATTCCCGCACACACAAAAGTGACATATACCCACGGTTTTTCATAACCGTGGGTATATGTATTTTATCCCAGACCTATCCCCATGGGTTTCCCCAAAACCGTGGGGATAGGTACCCCTATACCCACGGTTTTGGGAAACCGTGGGTATATGTGGCTTTTCAGGACCTATCCCCATGGTTTTCCAAAACCGTGGGGATAGACCCCCCTATACCCACGGTTTTGGTAAACCGTGGGTATAGGTCTTGAAAAGACACCTATACCCATGGTTTTCCAAAACCGTGGGTATAGGGGGGTCTATCCCCACGGTTTTGGGGAAAACCATGGGTATAGGTCCATTTTCTAGTAGTGAAAGATGAAAAACTCCTTCACCACCACTACCTTAAATAGGAATTTTGGGAGCCTTGGGTCAATCCTCTAACATTAAAAAGGATCCCACTTGAGTATGGTAGGCCTAGGGTGGTGGAAAGTAAGGGAGGGGAGACTTTTCCACCCTTGACCCTAGGTGGCATCCAGCTTGGTTCCACCTAATAGATGCGCTTGTAAGTCCTTATAGATGACCGAATCAGAGTAGGCCATATAATAATAAAATGGATTTCCGGATTTCTCCTACCCGTATGTAAAAGTTGGACCCATTTGGAGTTGTGGATTAAGAGAAATTATTATATTAGTGGATTGTTTTTCTGGGCCGCAGAATCTGGACCAAGATTTTATCTCTAAATTGGGCCGCCTAAATGGACACCATGGAAGCCAAATTAGCATTGGATAATGAAGAGTGATTTGTTCCTCTACATGTCTTCCAGAATCCCACGAAATTTGGGATTCATTGGGCCTGTATGTTTGGCCCCACAGTCTCATCAGTGAGTTGGTGTCCAATCTGACTTCTCTAGAATTGTTTCCTTTCATCACAAAATATCCTCATCTTTTTCAATGAATTCTCCATTGATCCCTGAATCAAACATGTTCATATTGAAGTGTAGATAAATTTCCAAAAATATCAAATTAAAATATTTATAATTAAATTCCTTAAAATCAGATGAATCATTGAGTACTTCAAATGATGTTAAAAAATGTACCACATAATAGTGCATTTTAAGAAGGTATTACAATCATAATGTGAAATGATGTTCAAAGTGTAAAATGCACTAAAATGGTGTTTATGAATAATAAAGAACATGAATATTATATATATTAACAATTAATATTAGCCTCATTTAGTGGCTAATTAGTGTGTGTAAGTGTAAATAAAATCCTTCTCATAACAAAATCCTAGTATATTGACGATACTGGTGTTGTTACAAAATAGAGGAATAAAACGAGTTTAAGAGGTTAGAGAAGAAAAATAATACAAAAGAACATAAGAGAATACATTACCTTAAAATCGGGTAACTCTTTTTGATTTGAGCCAAAGGCTTCCTTGTGAAGACATCTGCCCAAAGTGAGGCTTCTAGAAGTAATAGATGGAAGTTGAGAGAGTATTTGGGTAGAGGTTGGTATATCCAAATGGCTTTGAAGGTGTGAATAAGGTGGTAGAAGTGAGAGCCTTTTATAAGAGGAGAGGAGAGACACTCTTGGAAAGTCATGAAATGTTACATTATTATGAAGTGATTTTTGGATTTCAATTCTCCCACAATTATATATTTTGAGGATAAGGTGATAAGGGTTCTAAATATACTCATCCAATAGGTTTTTGACAAGTTTAAGTCTTATATTTTACATTATCTTTTCATTTTATTTAAATCGTTAATTAATGAGGTAATCGCTGCATCATCATGGTGTCATCCAAAATTTAATTTATTTAATTTATAAAAATTATAAAAAAATACTATGATGTAGGAAATCTTTTAATCTTTCCAATTAATCTTTATAGTCTAAAAGTTAACTTATATAACCCCATGCAATAATTGTTTTAGTAAAACAACACATGTTTGTGACAGTTTTATTTTTACTTTAAATAAAAAGTTATTAATGTCATTTTATTACCCAAGTGGCTCCATGGGGTCCCCAAGTTGACCCATGGATTGTCTTGATCGGCCATGACTCATCAAATAAGGGTATGACAAGTGTAAAGGTAATTTCATATTATTATAAAATTATATTTACCTTAAATTACATTAATTACCTTTAATCACGATTAATAAAACTTAAGAGTTACTATTCACCAAAAAATTATTTTAATCACATTGAACCACATTTTACTTATTAATGACAACCATGTATGTCAGATTTTTGAAAATCAAATCACAAAAGTTGTAAAGTTTTATTTAAATGAAAAATCAGTTTTTTAACTACCACTTAGTGGTTCATTATTCATCAAAAATTGATGTTTTTCAGGAAAATACCAGAAATTCACCCTAAGATATATTTGATATTCCAAATTCAAAAATGATGTCTATTTTACAAAATTCAAAACACATAAGTTGCATTAATTAATTTAATAATTAATTCCCGTTGTCAAAACAAATAGCGTGTTTTTAAGAAACAATATCAATCAAAAGATTGACAATTGTTTATATCCAATTTCAAAGTGAAATTAATTATAATGACCACCATTGGATAAAATGGTAAAATTGTATTCTAATTATAATTTAAAACCACTCAATTGTATAATTTATCACTATAAATTATTATGATTAAAAAATTTGTTTTTAAGTATTTTTCACTATTCATCGAAAATTGGATGTTGTCAGAAAAATACCAAAAATTCAACATAGGATAATTTAAATATTCCGAATACAATAATGAATTCCATTTTTAAATATAAAATTTATATAATTTCAAAAAGTGGGTATTACTATTCATAATGGCTACTTTGATTGGTCGCGGTGCGTTAGAATCTCGAACTTGCGTACAATGCAAGCTGTTGCATTATTGAAAGAGAAGTGTACCGTGGAAGCTTGGGGTGTTACATTTTATACACATTATATAAAAATATAGGTGTATATCATGACATGTGTCTCAAATAAGGTAAATTGAGACAAAATTACATTACCGATTTGGTAACTTTTGAAACGTAAACCCCATAATAGAAATATCATAAAATGGTTATGTAAACACCCATAGATTTAATTATAAGGGGAATATAATATATTCATTGGTAGTATATACATAAAAAATTGGGTGGGAAATAAGTAATTTATCTCACATATATTATAGAATTATGGAATGGAATACACCTTTCATTAAGACTTAAGCCATACGTATGCATGAGTGCTATTTCCGTTTAATTATCATGTTGAAAAAATTAATGTAAAAGGAATATATATATTTATATATATCATTATTAAAGTAGATATATTATATCATATATATCTTATATATTCACTAAATTCATCCTTAGTACATTCCATGTAGTGTATGAACGAATCACATCACTTTGAGGGGGCGGTAGTCCACACTTTCACAAATGAAATTATTGTATTAAGACAAAATGGAAATTATAAAGATATATTTTGTAAAATAATTTAATTATATTAAAAAAATAATAAATATAATATATAACATATATAAATAGAGTTTCCATCACAATTTCCACCATGAGAGGTGGTAAAAGAAAAATGAACAATCATCATTTAGTGAGGTGGTAGTTTGACATAAACGTAAAAAATATGCTCATTACCCTTTTGATGAAAATGATTTATAAAACTATAAAAAAAAATTCTAGTATATTTTGTATTCTGGTTTTCTATAAAATCATTTAATAATAATATTTTATGAAGTGTAGAAAGAAAATAAAAGAAAGGAATTTGAGGGAGGGTGTTACCTCTTAATTGGGTAACTCCTTTTGGTTTGCACCAAAGGGATTACTTGGAAGGATTTATACCCAAGAGAGTATTAAAGGAGGAATTAAAGTATTTTGTGGAGATATTGTGTTAGAGTTTTTTTTGATCCAAAGTGGCTTGAGAGGTGTGCGGAAGTGGGAGGATAGGAGGCCTTTTATAATGGAGGAGGAGTGACACTCTTGTAATATATTGGAAAAGGGATACCCGAACAACTTTTTTTAATTAATCATAGATACAATGATGGTAAAAGTTATATAAAAGGGGGTATAGGGTATAAATATTTCTACACAATTTCATTTGGACAAGTCTTTATGTCATTTTGGTCCTTAAGTTTATGGTTTAGTCTCTTGTTAAGCTTAATTTAACCTTAATCGTTGTAATTAATTTTAATTATTTTTAGTAATATTTATAGTAAAAAACTAAGTTTAAGTTGTTATAAATAATAAATTATACTGATTATAAATATTCAATCCATATTTCCAAATTCCAAACACATAAGTTCTAGAAATTAATTTAAATTTAATACCGCAATTGGGTTAACAATACGAGTTTTTAAATTTAAAATGTTCAAAGTTTTGCTTTGATTTTATATTCAATTTCAAATTGAAATTTATTCTAATGACCAAAATTTGATTAATTAATAAAAATATTATATAATTAAACTTTTTAACCTATTGAAAATATAATTTATCCTTATAAATAAATTATATGAAAAAATAGTTTGTAATTAAAATCCAGTATTTTTAACTATTCATTAAAAAACCAAAACCTTATAGAAAAATACCAAATAATTATCCTAACCTAATTTTTATATTTATATTCTAAATATAAAGTTTATTTTTTCATATTAACTCTATAAAAGTTAAAAAATTGGATTTAAAATGGGTTCATCATTAAAAGGCGGTAAAACCACCTTTATAAAAATATATGGTTTTAAGCATAAAATCGGGTTTGTTCTTTATTTATAATTATCAAATATATTGGATGAATATAATTTATTTTATTTAATATATAAAATATATATCATTATAATACCATTTACTAATTGTAATTAATTTAATTTATTAATACAAAACACCTTTTGGAGTATAAAAATAAAAATAAATCCTTTATATTTAGTTTTTTCTTATATTTTCATTTCTAATTAATTGGTAACTTACGAATTAATATTACATTTCTTTAGACCATATATTTTTTATCAGTAAGTAAATACTATTCATAAATTCTAATTTAACGTCTAGGTTATATCTTATTATATTAAATAATCATATTTTAATAATATATTATTGTTCGGTAAACCTTGGTCATGTGTGTTATGCAAGAGATTGGGGAAAGTCATTGTTGCATGTAACACAAGCTAAGCTTGGTGTTATATATAGAGAAAGATAAAATTTGTGTTGTGTATAGTGTACATAATCCAAACATAGTGCTTTAATATAAAATAAACTATTTTCAGTGTTGTGTGAAATGAAAAATATCAAATGATTAAATTAATTCAAAAAAAATAATTCACAAAATCTAGGTGTGTTACATTCTACCCCCCTTAAAATGAATTTTCCCTCAAAATTTGTCTGGGTTATAAAAAGTGGAATACTTGAATGTTTAATTCATAGAAACCCACATTATAAAAATAAATATGAAAACATCCTTTTAAAAGGGAAAGTTGGAACCGTAACTATTAGCCAAAGTAACATATAACTAGGTTTCCACATAGTATAACATAGGTTGGGTGTAAAGATTGGACATAGAGGAAAAGTGTAAATATTTATAGGGAGTGATTAAGATCATCAATCAAAAACATGTGAATGATAAAAGAAAACGTGAGGGCCTAAAATTCATAAATCAGTGAGGATTGCAAAGGCCACCAGTTCAAAAAAAATCAAGGTATTATGACAACATTATTTTTTTGATCACTTTCAGAACGTTGAGTAATTCTTGATATATTTCAATAAATGTTTTTCATAATTTGGTTGTGCTTTGATCAATTTCAAATAAATCCATTACCTTAAGTAAAGAATGTTCAAAAATTAACTTTGATGAATAAAGCACTAAAATAAACTTTTAACATATCTTAAGGCTCATAAAAGAATAAAAAATTCTAACTATTTGTCTATTCAAAATAAATATTTATTTATCTATAAACATTGAAAGTAACACCACTGATTCACTGTTAATATTTATACATCAAAAATAATTATACAGTAACCAGGACATCGCGTAGGCTAGTGGTTGGTGTGCAACCCTTATTGTTCTTTAGTCATGGGTTCAAGACCAACAACCTTGCCAGACTATATTGGTTATCATATAAAATATGTGATTTCCTTTTATAAAAATACACTAATAAAATTTCCAAAATATTATGAACATCCTTGAAATATGCTTAATGACTAAATATCTTTTTAACTAAGGTTTTAAATACAACCTTAATACATAAATACTTCATCCAAAGTTTAACTTAAAATTTTCATGAATGGTTAACCATATAACACTTATAAAATATGAAAATACAAAATAGTATAAATAAGTTCAAGAAATAAACTTAACATTGGTCCCGCATATTTCAAAAAATATCTTTTGGTTGTCAGATTCCAAATATGTGAATACCCTTGTCATATATTCCATGAATTACCAAAAATACTTTTGGAAAACATGCATTATTACTTATTCCAAAGGTTAATAGATATATTCCTTAAATCTAAGAAGTTCAAAACTTCATCAATGATTACATAAACCCCCTTTTTTAACCAATCAATAATCAAATCTAGGGTAATCAGTACCTTCAAATTAAATTATTTTTATATAACAAGTCTCTTATCCAAAAATCATTATCTTAACATTAGGAACACATTAAGGGTTATCTTTCCCTTAATGTGTAGTTTTACATGAATAACTCCTTTCTATTAAATAAACTTTCTTTTCTATTATAACTATTCAACACATTCTTGAAAATACTTAGAGAAAAACATAAACTGAATAATCCTTATATAATTTACCATTCATAATTTTTGGATCCAAATACATAAATACATAAATACATAAATACATAAATACTTACATACTTTCTCTTTAATGGTTGGAATGGAATACATCATTACTTGATTTGGAAGTATATTCTTATGTCTGGGAATTGAGTTGGGTAATTCCCGTGTTCTACATATATGAGACATTGAACTCAAAGATAATTTTTTACTCTGTGACCCTTTTTCCCACAGAGATAACATCTTCCTCTCCATTTGAGGTATTCCTCAGGGTTCTTATTCCCTTATTATTGACATGTAAGAATCCAAATCTTCTTTCCTCTATTCTACTTATAATTTTAACCTTTATAAAAGTCTATATTCCTATTATGAAATGTGTTAGGAATATCACCAAAGTTCACATTGTTAATCATATATCATGATAACTGATTCGAAATAATTGCAATATCATTATCTCCAGTCATTATCCAATTTTTTTTCTCATAATCACATGATTTTCCATCAAACTCAATTCTAACCATGTTCATTATTGTTTCCCCATTAACTAAAACCAGAAATCACGTGGTGAGAAACACATATCATAGATGAAAACCATATAATCATAAAAAATTACTTATAGAATGTCTAAATCACGAAACCAACATTTTTATCGACATCATCTTAGGTTTAAACTAGGTTATTCATAGTCATATTTTATTTATATACTTTATAATGGTTTGTAAAATTTTTGTGAATTTCCAAATCATATCACCCAGGAGTGTCAAACTAGGTGTGCAACAAGGCCTATTTTCGTTGACCAAATTACCACAATTTAGGCTGAGAACATTATGTTGGAGTTGTTACTCCTAGGTGTATCTGTGATGGAGTCACATCCACTTGTAGTATCTAAATAGGGATTTATTTCTAGGAAACCACTCACTATACCCTTTACCAAAATTCTAGGACATTTTCCTATAATTTTCTTTATCATCAGACCTATCCTTGTACATGTCCTTAGATATATCACTATGGTTTTCTCATCTTAGTTTAAAAAGTTTAAATAAACCTTTTCTCTGATACCAACTATAATGAACCAGTATTGATATAAATTATCGTTACATAACATTTTCAGAATACTTAAAACATTACCTAAATAGATTCCTAAAGAACGTATTAGTTTAATGCCTTTGTAAACTTGGATATATAAACACTAGGACTTAAGTGAGCTACATTATCTCCTACTAGGTTCTTATTAACGAACACCCTTCTTAGACACATCATAATTAATACATATCTTCAAAACCTGGGAAAGTAAACATAAAAAGGGGTGAGATAGGATGGCTAGTAAGGGTAATAAAAGAGACATGTAATCATAGGAATGATCATAGCAGTATAAGGATGTGATCAAAAAATTTGAAGATTATACCCTGCATTTCAAAGATCATAAACATGAATCATGGAATAAATATTGATAGATCATAAGACATGAATAAAAAGAAAATAAATACCACAATCCATGAAAGTATAACATATGAATAAAACATGGAATTGTGGGAAACACATAAGAATATAATATGATTTCCATAGTATACAAGACATCCCTACCAAGACCATATTAGTAGTATGGGTTCACCCCATACCATCTTGGTAGTAACGTATCACTCCCATTATCATATTTGTAGCATGAGTTCAATCCTCATACCATCTTGGTAGTCATGGTTCACTCCCATTTCCATCTTAGTAGTCAGGGTTCACTCATAAGAATATCTTAGTCTATGACATGGGATATAAATCTTTACCCAAATAATTGGAGGGACATATAGGTCTCATACATATCATAATGAAATCATACATACATGTTCCAAAAAACCATAAAAACCCATATAATAACCCATCAAATGAAATGGGAATCATAAACATGTAATCAAATCATAACCTATATAAAAAGATACAGGTTTCATAATTATTTCATCATTAATAGAACCCTTTAAAAGAAGCAGGTTTCAAAAGTAGATAAACCATGAATGATAAATGCGTTTCATAAACATCATGACATAAAAACACAATCCTTTTATAGAAATAATATTAATGGTAACATTGAATCATTTCCCCAGAAAGTTATGAGTAACACCAATCGATGTCATCTTATATGGGATTTTTTTTTGAAATAACTTTTAGAAACACTTCAGGAAGGAATTATCTTTTCTCCTTTGAAAAAATGCTTCGTAAAATGTAAAACCTTTTGAAAAACATTTTCCTGAAAATAAACTTGAACAAATATAAAGGAATCCATGAAAAAAAATTAATTCATTTTTCCTTTGAAAATACGTAGAGGACCTTGAAAACATTTTGAAAACCATTTTCCTTGAAAACTTATAAAAGAAGCATGAAAACATTTTGAAAACCAATTTTCTTGAAAAATAATTTGAAAACATATAAATAAAGATTGAAAATGTTTTGAAAAAAATTTCTTTGAAAATATATTTTAAAAAAAATCTTAAAAATTAACCTTTTAAACATGTAAATGAATCTTTAATGAAATGACGGAGGGTAAATATATACATCTCATACAAGGTAAAAAAAATATTCCTTTTGTATGGTAAAAGGTTATAAAAATGAATTGTTCTGAAAGTGACAAGAAGATTCATTTGAAAACATTAGTTAAAGAAAAAAAGGGTAAAGAATGAATTTTAATGATCATAATAGATTAGTATAATATTCTTGGAATCTCTTTTTGGAAATCATGGTTTTGAAATAACATAGATTTCCAACTGAGGAGAGTGGTAATGTCATTTTTTTCTTAATTATATTATGTACCAAAGAGTGAATAAATGGTACTAATATGAAAATATATCAAGACTAACTATAAGATATGAAAAAAATGAGTGCTCTTGAAATTTGGATTATAATATTTCATCAATAAAAACATTATCATAAACAATATTGGTAAACATCGAGATTGTTTCAATAGACTCTTAAGACATGGTAACTTTGAATCATACTCCCCATGTAGGAAAATGAAATTAAATGGAGCTTAAAATATCCTGAAAAATAATTAGATTCATGATATTATATTTCAAACCCATATTAAACACCTCATATAAAAATATAGGTGTATAACATGGTATGTGTCTCAAAGTTGGAAAATTGAGACAAAATTACTTTAATGATTTTGTATCTTTTGAAACTTAAAACCTATGATAGAAATATCATAAAATGGTTATGTAAATATCAATTGATTTAATTATAAAAGTTATATAATACATTCATGGGTAGTATATACACCACACAAAAGAAGTGAGCGATGAATAAGGCATGCATCTCATGTAAATAAAGAGTGAGATGAAATTCATCGACCTTTTGTATTGAATCTTGATGTACCCATTAAAATATCCAATATTAGAAATATAAATTTATTACACATATATCACAGAATCATATTATAACTTATAATACGATATATGTTTTGATTATGTATTTATATTACCCTCTTTTTATCAATTCTAGGTTAAGTTTTCACTTCAGGTAACATCTACTTTGTTTTTTAGATGTGTCTTAATTTGTTATATATTTGGTCATAATTTTTATAAAATGATTTTCAGAATTTAAAACAAGATTTAAATATAATTTAGATTCAGTATATTTTTATTATAATAATCCATATAATATAGAATTATGAAATGGAATACACCATTCATGGAGATGGTAATTCCTACGTACGCATGAATGTTATTTCCGTTTAATTATTATACTGAAAGAAAGAAAGTAAAAGACATATATGTATAAATTTATATATATATAATTATTAAATTAGATTTATTATATAATATATATCATATATATTCCTTAAATATATCCTTAATGCATTCCATATAGTGTATGAACAAATCACATCGCTTTGAGGGGGCGGTAGTTCACACTTCCTCAAACGAAATTATCATATTAACACAAAATGGAAGGTATCAAGATATGTATTGTAAAATAATTAAATAATATTAAATAAATAATAAATATAATATATAACATATATGAACATATTTTCTATCATAATTCCTTCCATGATATGGGGTAAAGTAAAAAATTAACAATCATCATGTAGTGAGGTAGTAGTTCAACGTACACGTAAATAGTATATTCGTTACCCATTTGATGGAAGTGTGTGTAAGTGTAGGTATAAAAATTATCATAACAACATCATAGTATATTGAATATAATTGTTTTGTTATACAATCATGTAATAAGAATATTTTAAGGAGTGAATAAAGAAAATAAAAGAAAGTAGTTTGGGGAGGGTGTTACCACTTAATCAGGTAACTCCTTTTGGTTTGTTCTAAAGGGATTCCTTGTAAGGATTTATGAACAAGGGAGGATTAAAGTTTTAATTGAGGGATTATTAGGATATATTTTGATAGAGTTTTGTTTTTTAGAAAATGCGTCTTGAGAGGTGCGAGGAAGTGGGAATAGAGGAGGCCTTTTGTAATGGAGGATGAGTGGCACTTTTTAGTATTTTGGAAAATAGAAACTCCACACACTTTTTTAATTGAATGTGGATCCAATGATAGTAAAAATTATATAAAAATGATTATAGGGTCTAAATATGTCTTAAAAATGTATTTTGGACAATTTTATAGTCCGTTTTGGGCCCTAAGGTTATGTTTTAGTCCCCTATTAAGCTTAATTTAACCTTAATCGTTGTAATTAATTTTAATTACATTCACTAATATTTTTTTTATCAAAAACTAAGTGGAGATTATTAAAAATTATAAATTATGATAATTAAAAATATGAAATCCGTTTCTACAAATTCCAAACACATAAGTGGTATAAGTTAGTTTATATTTAATCATGTCATCAGGTCGATAATACAGTGTTTTAATGTAAAAACATTCCAAAATTTGCTATGTTATTATATTCAATTTCAAAGTGAAATTGTTTCTAATGAACTAAATTGGATTAATTGATAAAAAATATTATCTAATTAAACTTTGAAACCAATTTTAAATATAATTTATCCTTATAAATAAATTAAATGAAAAAGAAGTTTTGAATTAAAATAATTTTTTTTAACTATTAATTAAAAAAATGAAACCTTACCGAAAAATACCAAAACTTTATCTTAAAATAATTTTTATGTTTATATTACAAACATAAATTTTAATTTTATATATTAAATATATAAAATTTACAAAAATTGGGTTTAAAAGTGGTTCCCCACTAAAAGGCGGTAAAACTACCTTTATAAAAATATAGGGTTTTAAGCGAAAAACTGGGTTTATTCTTATCTTATGTCTATAAAATATATTGGATGAATATAAAAAATATTTTATTGAATGTATAAATATATATTACTATAATACCACTTACTACTTGAAATTAATTTTATTTATTAAGAAAAAACATATTTGTGAGCATAAAAATAAAAATAAATCCTTTATATTCAATTGTTTATTATATTTTCATTTCTAATTAATTGGTAACCTATGAATTAATCTTATATTTGTGAAAACCATATATTTTTCATAAGTTAGTTAATAAAATTCATAAACTCTAATTTCACGTCTAGTTTATATCTTATTATATCAAATATTCATATTTTAATAATATATTATTGTTTGGTAAACCTTGGTCATGTGTTTTATGCAAGCCATAGAGGAAGGTCCTTACTAAATGTAACATAAGATAACCTCAATGTTCCATGTATATAAATCTAAAATTTATGTTTCTTGTAGTGAATGTAATCCAAACATATTTATTTAATATAAAATAAACTATTTTCAGTGTTGCGTGAAATGAAAAATATCAAAAGATTAAATTAATTTGAAAAAAAATAATTCACAAAATCTCAGGGTGTTATACATATCCCAGCTCCAACTGGGTCCCACCAGATGATAGTGGCACATGCCTCGGGAAATTCTCATTTTCCTATCTATGAAGCTACATGGAATATTCCAACAGCTCATGGAATTCATGATCATACCACTATTTCCATCGATGAACGACTTCACCAACATCCTTTAGAGGCTATATAGGGGGAGGCTCATATCCCTTCTCCAATTCCGAATCTTTTTCATCATATTCCAGTAGGTAATAAATATTTTGACCAAATCATATCCTCGATTCATCTAGGTTTGACCAACATATTCTCACAACCACCCATAGGTAGCCTCATATTCCATCCAATAATGAAGAATATCACCTATATAATCCAACATCTTCTCAACATTGGTCTCATAATCTCACAACACTAGATGGTTATACACATATTTCATAATCCTTCATACAACAGGCACATATACTTTCATGAACCCAAAACGAAGGTCATCATATTCTGGTCACAACATAGAATGGGGCTCATATTCTTTACCTGCTCAATGTAAGTTTCCTTGAGGTTGTTTGATGCATATATGAAAAAACTCAAGGGTCTGTAAACTCTTAAACTGAAGGAGAAGGTGATCATTACCATGATATTCCTCCTTGTGGTAGTTTGATGATGGATCTCAGGCACTCTACTCTTAACATTGACCATGGTCAGCCTTCCCATGGTATCCCTAGGATAATGAAATCCAACCCTTACCCCGAAAACTCTATATAGATATGTGTTAAAAACTTGGACACCTTCATATAGAGTGGCAATTGAAATACCAGGGTCAACCATATAGATTTACCTATAAACTACTAACAACCCTTAACCACTGTTAATAACAACCATGAGAATAAACTTTTGTGGTCTGACCAAGTGGAGGCATGTAACTATGATGAAGATGTAGTCGACATTGATATATGGAGAGAGTTAGCTGGAAAAAACCACTCAATAATTTTATTTCCCCACACAAGTTATGTCTACGAGATCCAAAATGATATAGAGAAGGATTTTGTGCCTTATATACAAAAAAATATATGGGTAACTCATCCCTAATTAAAGGATATAAACCTCCCTTAACTAGAATATGATGGTCAACTTCCGACCATCAATATACTCTATTTTTAGCATGACCTAGATGGTATCTCCATGGACAGGGACCCAAAACATGAAAAGCATAACACTAGTCTACAACACACTTTCCACCATTACATCACAACTCTTTGAAAACTGATTGTTGAAGCTTTGTCATGTATATGTATATGAGGATAGATAATGTATGGAGAGTTTCATGTCACCACACCCATTGAATAAAAGAGCTACCCAAATATGGAGTCTTGTAATGTCATAGCCTCCAGAAAAATTGGGGTACCAGGTAACATGTGATCCATTTGGTCACTAAAAAATAATTCCACCACTTTAACAATGTCAAGACATCATGAAAAAGGGGATATGACTACCAAAATATCTTTAAAATAGGACCCTCAAAGCAAAGAGAATGGATTTCATACACGAAAGACAATGTTGCGGTTAGCCTGACAAATTCCTGTAGCGAATGACTCCCATCATGGGCTTCCATTACTCCCCACTTGTACATGAGAAAATCTATGCTAAATAAAAAAGGTTTCAATAGAAGCTACCATAGTAGTTGTTTAGGAGAAAACCCAACCTACCAGGCTAGGGGAATATCTGCCACCACCTCCACCCCTCAAATCATCAATCTTTAAGAGAATTTATTACTTATCATCAACAATTGCAGAACAACCACAACCCACTAGACTGGAGGGATTTATATCTCAATCGAAATCACCAGTTTTATCACAAACCAAGATGGTCTTAAAGAAATCAACAATGATTCTAGATCAATCCCATACCATAGGGATGGGGGAATTTATATCTCAAATCCCATCCCATGAGTCATTAAATCCTCGATCTAAATCATTGGATCCTCAACCACATGATAAAAAAATGCCAATTATAGCTATTAATAGTTCCCTATATTACAAGTAGGGGGAATTTTATTCATCATCATCACCATGAAGGGAGTCAATATTTTTCTAATTGGTAGGTAACTATCAACATTCAAAATTTCATCCATTATTCCCATTACAATATGAACCTCTTCTATTCAAGTCCCATTCGGCAAGCATGACCAAGAACTCTCCCAAGGTCACTACTCACTGATCAAGATATGGGGTAATTATGAAAAAGATAATCAAATCCTGTGGGGGTTGTAAGAAAAAAAGGTCAAACATGGACAAGGTTTTGAGAAATGATCCTAATGAAAGCATTACAGAATTTTCCTATTGTGTTGAGAGTAATGAGACAACTACACTTTCCTGATATACCTTCAATAATGTTATCACCATCAACACAACATTTAATGTGGATCAATATACAAATAATAAGGTACATAATAATTAAAATATACCCCATGAGGATGGTGATCTAGATGTACCCACTGAGGCTGAACGTACACGGAACCAAAGGAGAATCTAAAACCCGACACCTCCAAATATTGAGTTTCCCCCTCTATAATGGAACATTATCAAGGATAAAGGGAAATAAATGTTCATATCAAACTTGTTACCCATAATAACTAAAATTCTTCCTATATAGGAGTAGTTAGAAAAATATAATAATGAGACAAAGATTATTAGACAACTCAATGAGGATCTACTTAGGGGAAACATTCCCACTGTGTATTTTTTTAGGCTGAGATGAGTACCCCTCTTCCCATACATCATGAAAGATATGATACTTCTATAAGAGTAGAACTTAAGCATAATATCGGTTATGGATCCAAGAATCTAGTCTATATAAATGAGGTAGTTAAAGATGACCATGAACTCCTTCCACTATAGTGAAAACCTATCACCCACTAGGTTAATCATTTAGTCTTAGCATTGACTGAGAATCAGAAGGAGATAAAAACATCCCCACCTCATTAATCCCTTCCCTATCCCTTTAGAAGGTAGGCATCTCAGAAAAGAGTTGTTGACCTCACCTGTTTTGATAACCCCAACTATGCTTTCACATACTTTGTTAATCCCAAACAATGTGTATCTATATATTAATTCTTTCAATCTATGATCAAGTTGATAATTATATTAAAATAATCTTTGAAATATGTTAATCAATGTTTATCTATGTTTATATGACTTTTGAAATAATTCTAACTCAATTGGATTTGTTTTTCATAAAAAAGATAAGTGTTAAGTCACTTATATACCTATAGATACTGATATAAACAAACAGCTCTACCAGTACTTAGTCTACCGATAGACATAGTCACTGATAAGCTAAGGTCACCGATACAAAGAGCTACCGGTATGTATAATTCTACTGATGTACACTTCACTGGTACAGAACGGAGCTACCGATATGCACAAGCTACTGATACAATGTTCATCGATACAGACAGTCACCGATACACCTATCTACCAATACAAGCGAGTTACTACTAGAACAAACAATCTACCGATAGAAGGAGTCACCGGTACATAGAGCTACCGATACATGGAGTAACAGCTACCAATACAAGGAGCTAATGGTATAAGGAAAAATAGCTACTTATAGAAGGTCACTGATACATAAAGTCCTCCACTACCGACATAAGGCTACTGATGAAAGACTGACCATTCAAACTCTACTTTTGTCAATATTATTTATTTATTAAGCAATGGTCATATTTGATGATTTTAATGAAATCAATGTTATTTAATGTGGGTTGTTGGCATGTCAGGGAACTGTACCTAGTACTCATTAAAAGGTAATCATTCCCATTTCCAGATATGAAAGCTATAAAAGGAAGGAAAAATACCGGGCACAAAAAGTGAAGTAGAAAAAACAGTAGCACGAAGAGTACACACAACGGGAAAAAGAATGATGTAAGGTGGTGCACACAGAAAGACTACTTCCATACTCAAATATCACTGAACATACATGAGTCCATTATTCATAAATGAGAACACAAGCTGAACCTTAGTCAAGGAGTGAAGAACTACAAAAAAATATCTTCATGCACTCAATCTGATCAAACTGAACTTGAAGAAAACGACCCTCTATTTTTTCTGAAAAAAACTAGAGAAGGACTTAGAGCTTCATTTACATCAATCGAAGGAGTCCAGAGCTTCACTCACAACACATAGAGCAGTCTAAACTCATCTCTATCTATTTAGATCTATTTTGTTTTATTCATTTACTTTTTGAGAAGTGTATTTACACACTGACTCATGGACTGAACTGGAGGATACTAAATCCTCACTCCAAACTTCTTGCACATTAATATCTCCCACTATGAATTGTGGAAGAGGTCAAGTGTGACCTGGATAGCCTATGTGCTATTGTTTTTGTTCCCACATATAACTTTGGTAGAGGTCTTAGTACCTGAATAGTCTTTGCACTATTGTTTACCTCGATCCAGGGTGTCGATCAAATTTATATAAATTGTTTGAGAGGACTAAGTCTCAGCTTGAGACTGAACCTCTTGGTTACATCTTCTATGCATATTTGATTAAGTTTAAAGTATAATATATATATTTTATATTACTCTTCTAATTAATTTGAAATACAATTTGTTTTAAATTTAATTTGATAGTTAAATTAGCAAGTATTTATACTTATTGTGAACCAGTAAGTTAGTTTCAAAAGTTAATTTAATCCTCTGATTAAAATAACTGAGACCTAATCAATCTTTGAGAAACTAATTGAACTTTTAAAATCTGTATAAAGTCACTACAGTTTAACTTGTTTTTAAATAGGGGGATTTTAATATAAATATTTTTAACAAAATTTTTAATTGGAACTCAATTCACCCCCTCTTGAGTATGCACTCCGACCAACATTTGGTATCAGAGGAATTGTTTATTATTAAAGGTTTTCAAAATACTCTATCTTTCAACTGTGATTTTAGTTGTATCTTAAAGATCATAAATTTCTGTTAGTTATAAATTTTATATCTTAAAATATTTTTGCTAAAATCTAGCTATGGATAATAGACTAGAAGGTGCTGCTACCAACATACCACCTTTCTTTAATGGTACAAATTATGCTCAGTGGAAGCTTAAAATGAAAATTCATTTAGAAAGTATAGGATTTGATATCTGGACTGCTATAAAGACTCAATATAAAATTCCAAAATCTGAAAGAACTACTTGGGATGAACCTACTAAGACTACATACAATAATAACTGTAAAGCAATGAATGCTTTGTACCGTGCTTTAGGAGATGAATAATTCAATCGAATATCTTCTTGAAAAACTGATTATGAAATTTGGGAAACTTTGGCTATTTCCCATGAGGGAACAACCAATGTCAAATAAATGAGGCTGAATACCTATACTATTAAATATAATAATTTTAAAATGAAGCCTGATGAGCCTATTTCTGACATGTATCTCCGGTTCAATGAGATTGTCAACACTATGATCTCTCTTGGAAAAGATGTTCCTGCAAAAGAACAGATTATGAGAATACTAAGATGTTTTCCAGAAAGATGGAGAGGCACATCTATCTCCATAAGAGAATCGTGTGATATAAGTTCACTATGTATTAAGGAATTAATTGGTAAGCTTATGATGTATGAGGAAGAACTCAAGGTGAACAAGGAAGAAGATGATGAACCTAAAAGGAAGTCAGTGGCATTTAAGTCTAATGCCTCAAGAAGCAAGGATAAGGAGAAAGTTCATATACCTACTGAAATCTCATCAAGTGAAAGTTCAGATTCTGACAGTGATGCTGAGATGGCCCAAATAGCAAGAAGATTCAAGAATTTCTACAAGAAGAAGAAATTCTTTAGAAAATCAAATTACAAAGGAAAATATGATAACAAAGGTCATTGCAAGAAGGACTAGAAGAAGCTTGATAAAAGTGATGAGATTGACTGCTATTAATGCAAAAGGAAAGGACATGTGAAAGCAGAATGTACAAAGTTAAAGTTCAATAAGAAACATGAATACAAGGACAACAAATACAAGAAAGCTATGAAAGATACCTAGAGTGCTTCAGAAGGCAGCACAAGTGAATCTAAAGTCTCTGACTCTAAAAATAATCGAGCTAACATGTGTTTTGTGACAAACACATCTGAGGAAACCTACTTAAAGAGTTCCTATATGAAAACATGGTACTTGGATAGTGGATGTTCAAGGAACACGTCTGGAGATTACTCATTGCTTAAAAGCTTAATAAAGGTTGATGGAGGCCATGTCACCTTTGGTGATAATTCTAAAGGAAAGATCATCGGCCTAGGCCAAATTGGTAACACTAACTTATTTTTAATTTCTAAAGTTTTATTTGTTGATGGAATTAAATATAATCTATTGAGTATTTCTCAGTTATGTGATGATAGTTTTAATGTTAAATTTGAAAATTATTCTTGTAATGTTTTTAATTCCAAAAATATTTTAGTGTTGTCTGCATTGAGAATTGAAAATGTTTATGTTGTTGATTTGAATTCTTTAGATAAACAAAATGTTACTTGTTTAAATGATTTTCATAAAGAACCTTGGATGTGGCACAGAAGATCAGGACACTGCAACATTCAAGCACTTAGAAAACTGACTAGGAATAACTTAGTAAAAGACCTACCCAAACTTGAATTCCCATCAGACAAAGTTTGTAATCCCTGTCAAAAGGGAAAGCAATATAAAGTTTCTTTTAAATCATTGAAAGATGTTTCAACTTCTCAACCTCTTGAGTTGGTTCACATGGATTTTTTTGGACCTTCTAGGGTTTCTATTTTAAATGGGAAGCACTATGTCTATGTCCTAGTAGATGACTTTTCTAGATATACTTGAGTATACTTCTTAGCTCACAAAAGTGAATCTTGTTCCTACTTTACTAATTACTCCAAGTCTATAGAGAACCTTAGTGGACATAAGATTAAGACCCTAAGAAGTGACCATGGTCATGAATTCGAAAGTCATGAGTTTGAATCTTACTACTCACACAATGGATATAATCAAAATTTCTCTGCTCCTAGAACACCTCAGCAGAATGGTGTAGTAGAAAGAAGAAATAGAACCCTTTAAGAAATTGCAAGAACCTTGCTTAATGAGTATGACCTGCCAATTTATTTATGGGATGAAGTTGTTAATACAGTTTGTTATATTATTAATAGAGTGTTGATTAGACCTGTTCTCATGAATATCCCTTATGAGTTGTGGAATAATAGGAAACTTAAAGTTAATTACTTTAGAGTTTTTGGCTGTAAGGTTTTTATTCTCAATACAAAGGATAATCTTGACAAGTTTTCTTCTAAAAGTGATGAATTAATTTTTCTTGGTTATTCTATAACAAGAAAATCCTATAGTCTTTAATAAAATAACCAAGTGTGTGGAAGAATCTGTTCATATCAAGTTTGATGAAACTGATCCACATGAACCTAAGTCTTCTCTTGAAAATCTTGAAGAAGATTTGTCTGTTCTGGACCTTAATGATAAAACCAATGAACCTACTGTAAAGACATCCAGTTCTGGACATATTCTTGAATCTGCTTCTGTAGAACCCGAACTTAGATATGAACCTGAAATTTCTAGTCCTACCTTTACTAGATCAACTAGGATTCTAAAGAATCATCCTTTAGATGCTGTTGTTGGTAATCTTGATAGAGGGACACAAACTAGAGCTTCTCTAAGAAACCAGGTTGAACATCAAGCCTTTCTTTCATAGTTAGAACCTAAAAATGTCAACGATGCAATCAATGATGAATTTTGGGTAATGGATATGCAAGAAGAATTAAATCAATTTGAAAGACACAAAGTCTGGGAATTAGTTTACAGACCCATGGACACCTTGACAATAGGCACTAAATGGGTTTTTAGAAACAAAGTTGATGAGTCAGGAAATATAGTTAGAAACAAAGATAGGCTAGTTGCTCAAGGTTATATTCAAGAGGAAGGAATAGACTATGAGGAAACCTTTTCTGCTATAACTAGATTAAAATCTATTAGGATCTTACTTGCCTATACAGCTCATCTGAATTTTTAGTTATATCAAATGGATGTTAAAAGTACTTTTCTAAATGGTTTTATAATTTAAGATGTTTTTTTGAACAACCACCTGGATATACAAACCCCCATTTCCAAAATCATGTTTTTAAACTTTCTAAAACTTTATATGGCTTAAAACAAGCTCCAAGATCTTGGTAAGATACACTTAGTAATTTTCTTATTTCAAAAGGTTTTACTAAAGGGATTTCTTATCCAACTCTTT
Source organism: Viscum album (assembly GCA_963277665.1). Classification (NCBI taxonomy): domain Eukaryota; kingdom Viridiplantae; phylum Streptophyta; class Magnoliopsida; order Santalales; family Viscaceae; genus Viscum; species Viscum album. Next base: position 1,944,929,029 of record OY728161.1, on the reverse strand, counting down.
TTATTAAAATAATTTCTAAAGATGTTTTGATAGTAAAAATCTATGTTGATGAAATTATTTTTGGATCTTATAAACATTCTTTATGTACTGAATTTTCAAAAATTATGAAAAATGAATTTGAAATGAGTTTAATGGGAGAACTCATATATTTTCTTGGATTTCATGTTTTTCAAAATGAAAATGGTATTATTTTGAATCAAAGTAAATTTCCAAAGGATCATTGAAAACGTTTTGTTTTGGAGATTATTAAAGAAAATGATACTCCTATGAGTACTATCTATAAATTGGATGCAGATGAAACTGGGAAACCAGTGGATCAAACAAATTACAGAGGTATGATTGAAAGCTTACTCTACATTACTTCTAGTCGACCAGATATTATGTTCAGTGTATGTATGTGTGCAAGATTTCAAGATAATACAAAAGAATCTCATTTACTTGCAGTTAAAAGAATCTTTAAGTATCTTAAACACACATAAAATTTAGGTTTGTTTTACCCAAAAGGACAATCTTTTGAATTAATGAGTTATTCAGATGCTGACTGTGCTTGTTGCACGTTGGATAGAAAAATCACATATGGAACATGTCATTTTCTAGGTAAGTCCTTAGTATCTTGGTGTAGTAAAAAGTAGAATTCTGTAGCTTTGTCTACTGCTGAATAAGAGTATATAGTTGCTAGTAGCTGCTGTGCACGAATTTTGTGGATGAAACACACTCTTTTGGACTATGGATATGATTTTAATCATGTTTCAATTGACTATGATAACACTAGTTCAATTAAAATTTCAAATAATCCTGTGTCTCACTCTAGGACCAAACACATTGATGTAAGGCACCATTTCTTGAGAGATCATTACCAAAAAGGTGATATTACTCTTGAATTTATAGGTACGGAACATCAATTAGATGAAATTTTCACCAAACCTTTAAGTCCGGACCGGGTAAGTTACATTAGACATGAGTTAGGAACGATAAACCTCACTGATAAACCTCACCGATAAACCTCACTTATAGTAATTCTCACCAATATACCCTACCGATTGGGTGATATTTTAAACTTCTGTCTGCCGCCAAAATCAGAATAATTTATAACTATATTTTAATTATTTATTTTATGATTCCAAAATGATAAAACTATGTCCTAGTTACTTCTCAATCCACCAAACCTTTCCTTTACCCTCAAACCTTAGCTCTCGAATATCTCGAAAACCCTACGTTCCTCAAACCAGAGATGGAAAAAACCAAACTCCCTACTGTTAGAGATGAAATTGATGAGATTAATGAGAATAAGCAGAAGACTGAGTAAGAAGAAAGTGGCAGTGTTGGAAGAACAAGGTCAGGAAGGTGACCAGTAAACCCTCATTTACAGAATAGAGTTATTGTGATCGAAAAAGAGCTATGCGTGGAATGGGTGTTATCTATTAAATCATTAGTTCTCGAGGTGATGGAAGACCAGAAGTGGGTAGATTGCTTTCCAAAAAATAATGGACCCTACTATCCGAAGCTGGTGAAATAGTTCTATGATTTTGTAAGCTTTAAGAAATCAAAAGATGATAACCGAATGATTTCTTTTGTGAATGGAAAGGAGATACGTTTTTAATCTGTTGAGTTGGATGAATGCCTGAAGGTTTCACATGAAGGTGTTTCTGGATATTTCTCAAGATCAGTAGCACCTAAAAGTGACATATTTGATTATGAGACTTCATTAGAGGAGCTCACTGGTAGTGGAATGTAGAGACAAGTGGTGGCTGCGGAAATGAATGGAGAGAACATATTGCTATTCAAGTTTTTTCAGCATGTTTTAATTCCAAGAATAGGGGACTTTGTGAATTTAAGATAATAGGATATCTATCTATTACATATTTTGAGACATGGTGTGAAATTGAATCTGTGCAGGCTACTACTGAATCAAATAGAGGATATGATTAGACCAAAGTAAAAAAAAAATCCTTATTCTTTGCTAAGATGATCTCAGTGATGATTAAAGTGAAAGGGGTAGCTGAGTCTCAAGATGAGACAGTGGTAGTGAAGAATAATTTCTATATCACAAGAACTATTTGAGAATACATTAAAATAAACTAGAATCCATGAAGAAGACAGTGGGTTAATGATGACAAGAAGCTATATGATAAGTTCAATCTTGTGGATTATCCTTCAAGGCCTAAGGATGTGAGGGATCCAGGTCTAGGACCTGATGAAGAAGATCCTGAGTACAGTTATGAGAATAATGAAGAGGAGACTTCTATGGTTGATGTAAGGGATCCAGACTTGTCCCCATGTCCTATTGCCGAAATTATATCTTCAGGAAATGAATCATTATTAGAAGAAGAAATACCTGTTGTTAAGAAAGACCATCCAGCCCCTGAGAATGAAGAAGAAAGAGAGAATGAATCTAAAGCCTCTGATTCTGTCTACTTAGGTCTGATTCTATCAATTGGAAGCTAAGTTGTGCCTGTTAAGGATGTAGTGGATGAGATGGAAGGACCTATTCCTATTCCTGAGGAACCTATTGCTGTTGCAGAGATGGAGTTGATTGTATAATATTATTTTGAAGAAGAAAGACCTACTGAGAATTCTGTTGTTGTACAAGATAATGCACCAGTTGAGGGGGAGAATTCAATCAGGTTTGGCAGTGTTTCAGTGGAAGTTGAAATTTAAGATTGGGAAGAAGACGCATGATTTGTGGTTTGTGGATTGGATTATGTAGATTTTAATAATGAGAAATACCTCAATAAAACAAAAATCAATTATAATATTTAGACCAAGTTGTTACCTAAAGATGTGGTTAGAATGCATGATCTGGGTAAGCTCAAGTCTGATCTCAAATTCAGTTTTGTGGAAGAAATATGGAAAATGGAAGCTTCACTGGTGTCATCTATTCAATCAATTATGAATGACTCTGTGGACAATATAGTATCTGAAAGAGCACCTATTGTGGTTTCACCTACTGATATGATCACCAGGGCTGATATTGAATCCTTAAAGAATGAGATGAAAGAGTCTTTTAGTGATTCTGTTACTAAATTGAAGCACTGATTTGTTGAATAGATGAGAAATTTAGAAAATTATTTTGAACTCTCTCTTGGCTATAATGTCTCTACCTTTGTGACAGAAATAGTAGATGAAGTTAAAGCTTTCCAGACTCAAGTATCTATACTGGAAGACGATGTTGAAGTAATAAAGAAATATGTTATATATTTAGAATCTTATATGAGTTCTAGATCCCAAACAGATAAAGATTTAGCTTATGTCAAAAGTGTTGTGAGCCAGATGGTATCAGTCTTTGAAGGATTTAAAACCTCCATGAAAGATCATGTTAGCACCCAAGATTCCCATGTGAAAAATCTTATCAGTGGGTTGACCAAAAACTCCAAGGAAACAATAACCTTATCTATTGGTTCTCTTTCCTGCAGACCTCCAATAGAACTGAATCAGATTCGAGCTTTGATGAAGGAGGATCTTGGTTCAGCATCAACCAGTTGATCTATAGACTCATCTGATCTGACCAAAGTGGTCACTTCTACTAGAGATACAACTAGAGAGATAATGAAGATTATTCTGGACTATATGAGATAAGATTCTTCCTCTCAAAAAGAAGTGAAATAAAAGGTAGATTATTATTTCCAAAGGGTTTACACCAAGAATCAGCTCAATAATCATTTAAAGATAATGCTAGAAAACATGAAGCTACCTCCAGTCAATCAAGCCTTCAAGGATCAAGTTAGCAAGCTAAGGGAACTAACTCCAGCCTTGGAGAAATTCCTGGAAAACAAGGATAATTTCATTTCTTCCATGGAAAGAGGAGGAGGAATAATTATGTATTTCAGAAATCTCTTGTTGCCTTTCTTGCATGTCGATGTTAGACCAGTTATTTCACCTCCAGATTCACTTGAATCTGCCTCTACAACTTCTCCTATTTAGATGACTCCATCCCAAGCTATCAGAAGCCTTACTCCTATGACCAATCAGAGAACTACTTAGTATAGGCCAGGAACAGTTTCAGTAGCTCAGCCTCATATGATCATCTCTGGTGTTCCTAAACCTTCACCTGCATCTACCTCACCTGAGTCTTCTTCTAATCCCAAGGATAAATCTCATGCTGAGGATGTGGATTGATCAGTGGATATGATTTTTTTGATAGGAATCACCTGTATTTCTCTTTGTATTTCTTCTTGTATTTTTTTTGTATCTATTTTCTTCAAGAAATATATATGATCCTAATATCTTTTACCATCTGTTACTTGTCTTCTCATGTGTTTTTCCTTCTTGTCCCACTTTTTGATTATCACAAAGGGGGAGAAATATTATCTAAGGGAAACATATATGGGATATGACAAAGGTGGGATATACTATCTTTTATGAGCTTAATTTATTTTCCTCTGATCTATTTTTTTATATTTTATCTTGAATATATATGCTTCATAATACATTGTTTTCTCTCATACAATTCGATATAAGGCACTATCCTCTGATACATTACTAATTATACTCGGATTATAATTTCATAAGTTGTGATTATAAAAAAGGGGGAGATTGTTGACCTCACATGTTTTGATAACCCCAATTATGCTTTCACATACTTTGATAATCCCAAACAATGTGTATCTATATATTAATTCTTTAAATCTATGATAAAGTTGATAATTATATTAAAATAATCTTTAAAATATTCTATTCAATGTTTATCTATGTTTATATGACTTTTGAAATAATTCTAACTCAATTGGATGTGTTTTTCATAAAACAGATAAGTGTTAAGTCACTGATATGCCTATAGCTACTGATATAGACAAACAACTCTACCTATACTTAGTCTACCATTAGACATAGTCACCAATAAGCTAAGGTCACCGATACACAGAGCTACCGGTATGTATAAGTCTATCGATGTACAATTCACTGGTACACAAAGGAGCTACCGATATGCACAAGCTACTGATACAAAGTTCACCGATACACACAATCACCGATACACCGAGCTACCAATATAAGCGAGTTACTGCTAGAACAAACAAGCTACTAATAAAAGGAGTCATCGGTACATAGAGATACCGATACACTAAGTAACAACTACCAATACAAGGAGCTACTTGTATAAGGAGAAACAGTTACTGATAGAAGGTCACTGCTACATAAAGTCCTCCACTACCAACAGAAGGCTACTGATGAAAGGCTGACCAGTCAAACTCTAATTTTGTCAATATTATTTATTTATTAAGCAACGAACATATTTGATGATTTTAATGCAATAACTGTTATTTAATTTGGGTTTTTGGAATGTTAGGAAGTCATACCTAGTACCCATGAAAAGGTAATCATTCCCATTTCCCAAGCTGAAAGCTATAAAAGGAAGGACAAATACCGAGCACAAAAAGCGAAGTAGAAAAAATAGTTGCATGAAGAGTACACACAACGGGAAAAATGATTCTATAAAGTGGTTTATATAAAAAGACTACTTCCATACTCGAAGATCACTAAACATACCTCAATCCATTCTTCCTGAAGGAGAACACAAGCTGAACCTTAGTTAAGGAGTGAAGAACTACAACAAAATCTCTTCATGTACTCAAGCTGATCAAACTGAACTTGAAGAAAATGACCCTATGTTTTTTTGACAAAAACTAGAGAAGGACTCAGAGCTTCATTTACATCAATCCAAGGAGTCCAGAGCTTCACTCACAACACATAGAGCACTCTAAACTCATCTCAATATTTTTATCTCTGTTGTGTTTTATTCATTTACTTGTTGAGAAGTGTATTTACACACTGACTCCTAGACTGAACTAGAGGATACTAAATCATCACTCTAAACTTCTTACACATTACTATATCCCACTATTAATTGTGGAAGAGGTCAAGTGTGACCTGGATAGCATGTGTGCTATTTTTTTGTTCCCACGTATAACTGTGGTAGAGTTCTTAGTACCTGAACAGTCTTTGCACTGTTTTTTACCCCGATCCAGGGTGTGGATAAAATTTATATAAATTGTTAGAGAGGACTAAGTCTCGGCTTGAGACTGAACCTCTTGGTTACATCTTCTATGCATCTTTGATTAATTTTAAAGTATACTATACATATTTTATATTCCACTGCTAATTACTTTGAAATAAAATTTGTTTTAACGTTACTTTGATAGTTAAATTAGCAAGTGTTTATACTTATTGTGAACCGGTAAGTTAGTTTCAAAAGATAATTTAATCCTCTGATTAAAATAACTGAGACCTAATAAATCTTTGAGAAACTAATTGAACTTTTAAAATCTGTATAAATTCACTACAGTTTAACTTGTTTTTAAATTGGGGGATTTTAATAGAAATAGTTTTAACATAAATTTTAATTGGAACTCAATTCACCCCCTATTGAGTATCCACTATGACCAACAATAGTGCCTCTATAATTTCTAAATTCCATTAAGTCCCTAGGGATTTGAATGGAATCCATGGACGGATGATATGAACCTATACAGCTCGAGAAGAATCCATATCTCAAATGGGTGGCTAACACTATACCCCCACCTAATTTTGGAAATCCTACATTATATTCCTTTAAAAGCATGGGAGATATGTAATAGCGTCTCACACATTACGTGTCCTATTGTTTTCTGATGATGGTCCCTTGAGATCAGTTGGAGGAAACCAAGATAAGGTGTTTTGTGAATATCCTGATAACGCCAACCATTGTTTAGAACACTAGCCTTCTAATTGGATCCATTATAGGATGGGAAGATATTTTTTGTCAATTCCATTTCAATTTCATCTCTACACTAAGTAAAATTCTAATTATTGACTTGAAAAAATACAAGAAACGTGAAAATGAGAGGGGGTCTGACTTCATAGTCATATGGAAAGGTTTAGACAATTAAATTAGCATCCCTATTTTATAACAAAAATTGATGGAACTCTATAATGAAAATATCCAGGATAAGTTATAGACACCCTTGATCTTGATGAATTATCTAGGAGGATTCTGTGAGTTTTCATAAATGACACAACGTTCAGAAGGATCCATTCGGGAGACCATATATATGTCTTGAATCATGCCTTCAGAATATGATGAAAGGGTCAGAAAGGTAGGGACTAATGCTGTTACCCTCAAACCATTAACGGTTCCCATTCAAGCACCTAGAGAGGTCCAAAATCCCCTAACACCTCTTATCAAGTGGTATAAATAAGAAAAATCACCCATGACCAAAAGAAAAAAAGAGATCAGGATCACCCGAGTTTGAGGAATGGATGAATAAATCATACTCCTTATGAAATGATAAGTCCCAATTTATTTCCTTATAACCATGGGAAATAACCTTCTCAAGCTACCACATCTTAGAAAACTTGATGAGGTCAACCTCACCAACCACTATAACTACTTCCCTTTCCATAGGAGGTTGGGTCACACCATCCAAGATTTCTCCATCCTTAAATATATTCTACAAGTCATGGTTGATTCTATGAATTTGATGTTGGAAAATACCCTAGCATAGGTATCCTATGTAACCATTTCCCTGTCAAGAGTAGAGGGTAATTAACAAAAATTTCTGACCATGTGTGGACAGAAGCTCGACAACTGGATGACTCAAACGAAATTTGACCGAGTTAATGAAACTTGGAGAGAACATTTTTTCAAACCCATAACAATCCCATAACCTAGGTAGGTGACATTAAATATACCTCTAGAAGTTGGATGTAATCATTAGACATAGGAATATATAAAAGTGGAAGATTAATCTTCATCACCTATACAAACTATGACTATTTCAGACTACTTTCTAGAAACATCAAAAGAATGGTAACCTCCCCACCAAACAGAACCCTCATCATATGGAGAATTAATATTTGGATATTTTTTTTCATTAAGTTTAGGTTATATCCCAATTAATATTTGGATAGGATAATGAAATACACTTGATAGACCCCTTCCGAAATGATGAATATTCATATGAGTATGAGTTCACAACACATGATCGGGGAGTCATAGACCAAAGCCCCAAAAGCTTAGGATAAAAGGGAAACACAAGTGTGATTGGACCCAATATCTTGATCAAATCCCCAAAAAGGACATATATAAATCCAAGATCCATGGTAAAACACTCCAAAAATCACAACATAGACATGGAGGTGTCCTAGAACCATCCAACGATCGTCGGCACACATTCGTCTTACGCGACTGACTGGATCGGGTGCGATTTTATGATTAGACCATACAAGGGGGAAGACCAGTGTGAACTAAAAAACTGATAGTTGATGTGTAACACCCTAATATTTTTATGAAATATAGTTTTTTTTAATTTCTTTGGTTTCTTGTGTTGTATGCTACACCAAGATAAGTTTGCACTATAGGCAACACCAGCTTAGCTTGCGGTATACACAATACTAGGTTTGGATTGTGATACAAAAAATTTCAAGTTATTTTGATATATTTTCATTTCACACAAGACTAAGTTTATGGGAAAAATTAAATATTATTATGTTACCTTATAACCTATTTATTATAATGGTATGTATGAACATTATTAACTTTATTAAAAAAAGAAATTTAAATGCAAATAAGTGAGTTTATAAAATAATAAAATCAATCTTGATCAATTTTATTAATGTAATATATTAAATATAATTTTTAAAATTTTTCTTATATGTTTCCTTGACATAATATAATAACAAAATATTTTTTTTCAAATAAAAGAAGTATTTTTCAAAAAATCAAGTTTTACCTCCTTTTAATAGAGACACCATTTTAAATATTTTTTTTGAAACAGTATAAGTTTAATTTGGAAAAGTAAACTTCTTATTTTGAATAATTACATCAAAATTTAGTTTGGATAAATTTTTGGTATTTTTCTGATAACTTTCATATTTTAATGAATGGTGAAAAATATTGCATTTTAATTCAAAACTACATTTTATTCTAATTTATTTATATTGTTATATTATAATTTTAATTGTTTATAAAGTATAATTATATTTAGTTTTTGTCATTTAATAGAATTTTGGTAATTTTAAGCAATTTCACATTGAGATTTGATATAATCAGGTGTCAATGTCTTGATGATTTTTACCATTTAAAAACCCATTTTCTCATTCCCTCAATGAGATTAATTTTAATTTAATTATTTCAAAATATGTATTTAAAATTTTGAAAAATGGATTCCATATTTGGAATCAGTTTTATCCAAATTATGTTAATATGTTACTTTTATTTTCGGGATATTATGAATAGTAACTACGGTAATTTTTATTTAATATGGTTAAAGGTAAATCAGGTAATTTAGGTAACAAATTAATATGATAAGAACATTACAATTACCCTAACACCTAAAAAAATACTACTAGATGAGTAATAATCTACCATTAACATTTAAGGATCTGAATTGAATCATTTAATTGGACTTTTTCCATGAAAATTATATAAATATTAATAAAATAAAAGAAAGTGACAAAATTTCACCCTCTTATTTCTTATAAATATAATAATTTCAATATAGTGATAAACATGATAAAACATAGATAATAAATAGTCTCTAGAAATATAATGCAATTATCCACATCATGTTAATTTATTTATAGGTTTTATAGATTAAATAATTACCTCAAAGGCTTATAAAATGATGATGCATAAATTATTTAATTGATGAAAAATCAATACACTATTTTTATTAAAATGATAATAACCAGTAAAAGACAAAAAAACTTGACCAAATATTATTGGTCAAGTATACATTGACCACAATAATCTTAGGTTAGATTTATTGATCATTTGAAGCCTTATATAGGAGATTATGAAACTTCTATTATTTTATTTAAAGTGATGTTAAACTTGTCACATTCATGGTTTAATAAGTATAACATTTTTAATGGTGGATTTTACAAAATATATATTATAATAAAAATTATTTTTATGAAATATAGTAGATTTATATTCATCATAGTTTTTTATTTTTAAATTTTATTCAAAAAATAAGTGTATTAAACAATTACACAAAACTGATGTTGTAATTATTTTATTAAGTGAAATATCAAATAAATGTTATTAAACATATTAACATAAATATAATTTGAGATAATTAATATGAATAATTAATTTTATATATTACCTTAACCTATTATTAGTATAATAAAATAGTTGGTTATAAGTTAACTTATTATCTTAATATTTTTAAAAATCAATGAATTTAATAAGATCAAAATTGACATAATTGGTTGTTTATCAAAATTATATTTAATTAAATTATTTTAAAATAATAAAACATTATAAAAATATATAATTATTATTATAGTATCTATTTTTTTTAAATTTTTTATTTATGGTCTAATATAAATCAAATAATTAAATACTTCACCCTTTCAATATTAAAATATTTTTTACCTTAATTAAAATTAAATAGAAGAACTAAGTGTTAATTAAAATGATAAGGTTTAAATTGACATAAAAATTTATCTAAAATTTATTTTTTTATGAGATTACAACCTTATCTCTTCATATATATATAATTAGGAAAAGTTTTGGTTTTTTATGTGGTTTTATTTTATTATAAATTAATATTTTTGGAGATCCCAAAAGTGCCCCTTACCTGAATCATGAAAGAGAACCTCCTCCCTAGCCTATTAAATTTACACTAATCCATCAAGATAGGTAATCCCCTAAAAATTTACCTTCTCAAAATCCTTATTAACATTATATAGGTTATTTTATTCTTTAAATACCAACTATAGTTCTTTATGAGGATATTTAGAGGGAGCACATCGAAGAAGAAATAATCTCCTCTACCGGTTCTTTCAAATTATTTCTTCTTATAATTCCTCTTCATGCGTTGTTTCCATTATAAAGTAATAAATACAGTATAAATTATATTCTAATATTTTATTATGGTTATGGAACAACCATATTCCACCTTTTATCCGTCATATGAAAAAAATGAAATCACCACGCGTGTGTACGTTTGTCTTACCGTCTCCACGTTGTGGTGTAATATGTTTTTCACTACCACTTTACATGGATTGGTATAATGATGGGAATATTAAATATATATGATTATTATTATAAGATATTTATTTTTTTAACAACATATATACCTTCCACTTCCATACCATTTCATAAATAAAGGAATGATATCACCACTTGTGCATATGTATGACCTACCATCTCCACAATGCAGTGTGATTCATTTTATATGATATCCTTGAAAAAATGATTATATAAATGTAAAGAATGAATAAATATGGTATATATTATGTTAATATAATTTTTTAATTATATTGATATGACATGATAAGTATAACCATAACTTATTCGACAAAACATGCATAAGAAAATGAAATAGTTAATACCCGAATAATGAGTAATAATGAAAATTTATTACCAACCAGATGATAATATGATCATATATGATATCATAAAATTGAATATAATTCTGAAATAATTCAATTAAATCACTTAAATCATTATACATGAGGTTATGATAAATACAAAGGATATTAGACCTAAGGTAATGGATAATTTTCCAATCTCATTATTATCTAAGATTGTTTATATGTAAGTATTTACTGTGGTATATTTATAAACCATGTCCATGTTTTCTAAAAGTGATTTTATAAAATGTTTTACTATTAAAATATGTATGTTTAAGGTAATTTTTAACCATTTTTTAATTTTACTACATTTTTTGGAAGGAATATTTCTTTCATTTTCCATACGAGGTACTTTGTGATGTTCTAGAAAAAGTACGAGAATAATGTTTTATTTTAACTTATATGGCATGAATGGATTTTTACACTTTCATAACACCCTATTTCCATGAATATTAATTTAAAATATTTAATTCTTATTTTCAAATAAATTCCTTTATTTTAAATATTCATGGCATTTTGAGAAAAGAAAACGTTTTGAAGAGGAAATGATATTTTTCTCAAGAATTAATTTCACGTGTTTTATCAAAATTATATTCCATCCAAGATGAAATTATTTAATAAGTATATGTTTCAAATATACTATCCCTATTATTCATATGGTTTTATAGTGTTTATGCTATTTATTAAATCCATTTGTTTTTCCTGGATTATGTTATGATGGAATGATCTTTAAGAAACCCATTTTATTTGTTAAGGTTTTGTTACGTTGAATGATTTTGGTTCACATGGCACACATATGTATGATTTTCATTATGTGATGGTTTTGACCTACATCTCCCTCAAATTAATTGGGTAAAGATTTATATCTTATGAGATATACGTTACTAGAATGGGAAATCATCTTAGTTTATTAATAAATATCCAAAACAGTACATAAAATCGATTTAGTAATACAGAGATGGAATGAGGAGTGAACTTGGTTTAGTAAAGGACTTTTTCCACTATGATGGTATATGAAATGATCCTTGATTGATATAGAAATTATTTTATATGCTTATGTGTTTTCCAAAAATCCATGTTTTATGCCACTTTTATTTTCTCATGGCTCATATTCCCATATTATTTATGCCTTATTAACTGCCAAGATTTATTGCATGAATCTAGATTTTGATATTTGTTATACATGGTATGATTTTCAAAATTTATTTTCATGTTTTTAAATTATTATCTCTATGTTTTGCTTGATATTTTACATGTTTACCTGTACTGAGAATTTGAGCTCACCCTTTTCATATGTTTTCTTTTCCTAAGTATATAAAGAAAGAATTTGGTAGGAAAAATAATGGGGAAGATCTTTGTGTGAGATGTTGAAGATATTTTACCAAACTAGAATAATGCATTCTATGTTTCCAAAGGCAGTAAACTAATAAATTCTTTTAGTGTCTATTTTTGTAATGTATTAAGTGTTTTTTAAAGGTGATGTAATTTTCATGTACATCAATCTTGGGTATTTACTATTGGTATCAGTGTGAAGGTTTCATTAACCTTTAGTAAATTGGATGAGAAAACTTTAGTGATATACCTTGATATTTTTCAAAGTTATGTCTAGGGATGTCCATAAAGATAATTATAACTAGAGGTTAAAATCCTTGATTTTTTTAATGATCAGGGTTAACCTAGGATTAAACCAAATATGTTAGATATTGAAACTTCTTCCTCTTGGTTATGTTGTTTTCCTAGTATGAGTTTTTCCTCTCATGTTGTTATTTTTAGGTTTTAGACAATGGATGGAACCCATATGAATTGTGTTAAATATCAATGAAATAGGAAATTCAATGATTTTACTCCTAAAAAAATGTTATGGGAGATGTAAATAAAAATATCATCTCTAAACTAACAAAAGATATGAATCATTTTGGAAATACAAATGAGCAGAGAAAGAAACAAAATTTTGTTGATTCTTTCATGTGGTAACATACAACTTCTTTTAGTGGGTATTTTGATCCACTTGTTACTAAAAAATAGATATGTACAATTGAAAATATATATTTTCATCCTTAACTATTTAGAACATGAAAAATACATTTTGTTTTTTATCATTTAGAAGGTGAAGGGGACATGTGGTGGACTCTAATCAAGAATACGAGGCAACAAGATGAAATTGATTCCATTGAATGGGACGATTTCAAGAACATAATTTTCAATAAGTACTTTACTCATATTCATCGTATGAAGATGAAGAAGGACTTACTTGATATTAAGAAAAAGGATGATGAATCTGTTTGTACAAATGAGGAAAATTTTACATGACTTTCATGGTATGATTCTAGCATTATTATCTATCCTGAGAGTAAGGTTAGTCGATTCTTCAGTGTCTTAAAACCAAATATTCTAAGGGAATTATCCATAATAGACTCTTTTAACTATTAATAGATTGTGAATTTTGTGATCAATGTAGAAATTAAAGTTGGGGCTCCATATCAATCTCAAGGTTTTGACATGAAACATAAGATGGAGTTCAAGGGAAAATCTCAAAAAAAAAATGGTTTAAAGAAGATGAGAATTTAATTATGCTCAAACTGTGGAAAGAAGCATGGTGTAGAATGTATTAAAGGGACTATAAAATGTTTAATGTTTATAAAATAAGTTTATTTGGCAGTTGAGTTCCAAAATAATCTGAAAAAGGAAGTTAATGATGTGAATAGAGAAAAGGATATGCCTATTTCACTTACCACACTTCAATTCTACAATTAAAATAAAATGAGACATTATTCTAACCAATGAACTAATCCAAGGGTTATCTATGATGATTTATGTCAACAACCTCTTAAGGCCAAAGAAAAATAAAAATTGCTTGCGATCACTATTGGCGATGTATATTACGACAACAGAGTGGTAGAATGATTTAATGTTTATGTAATCAGATTCTAGAATAATGGTATAGAATCACTTTTATGGTATTATGGAATAATGAAATATATATGAAATGGTCTACTATGTGTTTTCCACATGCATTTAAGAGTATATTTTGAGTGGTACACTACAACAAAAGCATCCCTTAGCGGCGGTTTAAACCGCCGCTAAATGGGTTGGCGGTGGTTTACAAAAACCGCCGCTAAACTTGGAGTCGACAATCTTTTAGCGGCGGTTTTGTCTATTTCGCGGCGGTTTAAAAAATGTGTCGTAGATACCTCATTTCCCGGTGGTTTCTCTCCATTTAGCAGCGGTTTTATGGGTCTGCCACACTTTTTTATTTGCAGCGGTTTTAACCGCCGCAAAATTATGCCGTTTGATGCACCTATTTTGCGGCGGTAAAAACCGCCGCTAAATATAAACGTAATATATTTAGCGGTGGTTAAAACTGCCGCTAAATGCTCCCCAGCAAGGCATTTAGCGGCGGTTTTAACCGCCGCTAAATTCCACCAAGTATGGAATTAGCGGCGGTTAAAACCGCCGTTAAATGCTGAACTGGAAAATTTTTTTTTTGGTTCTACTACACCACTGCCCTGAAAAATAAATCAAACCAGAATATAGAGATCACCTAGGTTTAAATGGATACTTTCACCTATATACATCTAAGAAGAAGTATAATAATTCAATCCACTTTCAGCTAACCATTCTCAAGATACTCAGCTTAGATGACTCACATATCACAACCTGAACCACAATTCCTTCCTCTATTAAATCCTGTGTTTACCACAAGCACATTCGCATAAGCCCATACCTGAATTTCAATGAAATTTCTTAGTCATTCCATCACCTAACCATTTAATACATTGTTCCCTAGCATGAACAAGGGTGGAACCTAGATCCATCCCACTATAATCATTACCCTTTAAACATCACCTTTGAGTCTGATGATAAGTTTGGGATAAAATAAGATCATCAAGTTAGAGTCCAAGTAACTATCCCTAGGTAGTCCATACTCCAAGTTTACAAGTGAGATATTGGTAAAAGACCAAAACATCTAGATAAGATCATTGACTGAGCCTAGAATGACATTCATCTAGTGATCAAGTCAAAGGAAACAGTTGGTGTCCAAAAGTCTGTCCAAGGCATTCCTACATAGGAACTCAGGTATCACACAAGAACTAACCATGCCTCAATAAAAACCATGCATCCCGCATGAAACATTGATAAAACCTATTTATTAAAAAAGAATAACACTTGATAGCTTTAGATCGGTATATAACCGATGCTCTATTAGTGCATCGAGGATGACGTAAAGATCGGGGACATGCTCGTTGCTAAGCAAGAGTACACTAAGAGAGTATAAATATTATCAGAAGATTGGAGACACATCCATCACCTCTAAGACACTTCCATCACTTCTACTACCTAGAAGGACATTTTTACTATATCTGACACGATGTTCCCCAAATTAGGAGTTTCCTAGTCATGAAAAGAAGAGATAGACCAACTTCTCATTAGAGAACTAGGTTAGATTCACCTTAATCGCACATGTGACACTTATCTGATTCACACTCACAAACTCCATAACATTTGTCATAAAAGATGAAACCAACCCGACCAGCGTGTCAGAACACCCAATCCATTTATGAATCGAGCTTACACAATGGGGCTACCCGAATGCTGCTATATAGTAGAAATGGTATTAATATGGGTTATATATATGGAAATGTTTGGTGGCAACTATGTGCCATAAATGTTACATATACAAACCAACTGTTATCATACTTGTTCAACACATCAACAATACTACTACTCATCATCTGATGCTGCATCGTCACCCTCTCCACCTTCACTCTCCACCACCTGCTGCCACCTGTAAGAACATTATATTGAAAATTAAATATTGTTGCATATTTATAATAAAACTTAAAACCAATAAAAGTTTGAAAACTAAATGATTTTGATTTTTTTGTGATTTACCTGCTCACCACTACTCGATGCACTACCACCGGGGGCATATCTGCTCATATAATGACGTATTTCGAGCAACTCTTTCTACAAACCAGATATCTGATCCCCCTGCTGGTGAACTATGTTTCGTAGAGAAGACATCTCCCTATGAGTATCTTCAGGTATGAAATGAATATAAGCAGGAGTAGATGTAGCTGAAATCCCTGATGGCATACGAAAGACCTCAGATGGTACAGGTCCCAAACCCATCCCGCGCACTCTACCAGGATGCTCCTTCCCAAGGACTTTACCAACCGGGTCATCCTGGGAGACTGAGTAGGATTGCCCAGGATTGGCATCCCATATTTCATTAATTTTTACCTATAAATCAAATATCAATATATATTAACACAGTAAAAACTGATAATAAGTTATTATAATAAATAATTGACTTCATACCCCAACTTCTCTGGAAGGTTCATTAACAAAACTTCCATCTGTTTTTTTATGAACATCCAACCACAGTTCTGTTCGGGATGCGTCATGCCCTAAACTCTGTGACTGCATTAAACAAAGATAAATAAACAATTAAATATGTTAAATAGATAATATTATCTTATAAATATTTAAACTAATTAAAATATTACCAATGACATTCGGCTTCTTGAAAAGATTTTTGAACCCGCAATGTGCGGGATGACCTGCTTTGTCCGGTTTGAAGAATTCTGTCTTGAGAGATCCTGAAATAAATAAAATTCAATTTAACAGTATTGTATTCAATATCTATCTCCTCTTCATGTACATGTATAAATGTAAAATGAGGATAATATAATAATATATATTTCAATACCATCCGCTTCTCATCACGATGTCTATCGACAAAAACCTTCAACTGTTCTTTCGGTACCCCACTGGGTAGCTTCTCATACATCTGCTGCAAGGTCAACAAAGTATCGTTGACATCACACCACAACCTCCATTTGAAATCTTTCCATTTTTTTCCAAGATTTTTCAATGTCCACTTCCGTGCTATCACATCAGCAACGGTAAAGTGGAAGAACATCTGTATACAGAAATTCATTTTGAATATATTAGTAACATGACATTCAATTAAACCATAAAGTAATAAAATTACCTTTATCTGAGAATCATAAACTTCATTTTTCTAGTTTCGAGGCATATTCCTCCAATCATCATATGAAATAGGCAGGGAAATGGGCTCCACTGCCAGTTGACCTATAATCTGACCAAGTAAACCTGTGGCGTCATCCGTCGGGACCCCATAAGAATCAAATGGACCACTATCTTCTCGCCATGCATGTTCCAAACATCAGAACTTTTTATGTGTTTTTCCATGGTTGCATTGTTTTCATCTGCAATGAGCAAACAATTACTATAAACAAAATGCAATAAATTTATTTAATTAAAATTTTTACCTATGACTGTGACCCTCCAGAATGTTCGTGATGAACTGGAGGGGGCATGTCACTGCCCCACTTCTGAGGCTCCTGTAGGGGGAGGCGATGACTCATCCTCTAATGAGGCATCCACTGATGGTGTCAGAGATGGTGCAGGGGGAGATGATGCAGGGATGTAGGCAGCTGCTACCTCAGATGTCGTGGGGACAGACGGATCGTCATCTGTCGCAGAAGTAGAAGGAATGGTGTACCGCTTCTTCCTTGGCATTCCTGTCATTTAATCAAATAAAATTAAGTTCAGAATATATATTTCAAAAAATTTATGCAGAAAAAAATTAAAAATGATAATAGATGCCCAGTACTAACAAACAAAATATATATAACAATGATAATGAATGACTACAGAAATGAAACAAGTGGTTGCTGAATGAATAAATAATTGTACATACAATCATTTTCCCCTTCAATAATGTCGGTTTCCTGATCCATTGCTTCATCCACTTCATTCATCGTTGCTAGACAAATATTTTCAATATCATGATGGACAAATAGTTCTGCTTCCTGTTGTTGATGAAATTCAATTGTAGAGGTCAAATATTCCACTTCATCACCCATATCATACAAATCTCTTTGTATTACGTGAGTAACTACACTACACCATTCATCCACAACATCATTCACATAATATACCATTTTTGCCTGCGATGCTAAGATATATGGATCATGTAGTTCACGATCACCAACATCCATCAAGCGAGATAAGTTTACAGAAGTAAATTGCAAGGAATCTCTTTTAACACCTCTGATAATATCGACCCATTTTCATTTGAATAAAACAACATAAAAATGCCAGTGGTAGTTTAATTCAATAATATCATGCAGCTTTCCATAGTATTCCACTTCAGCAAATGTAAATATACCACTATTCTGTGTTTTCAAACCCACTTCTCGATCGACTGTACGAAATCTAAAAACATTCACATTATAAGCGCCGAACTTTCTAACTTGTTTTATAGGACCTATAGCAAGAAACTTCAAATCTTCTGACAAGTCTGCTCGAGTATCAGTATTCATGATCTGAAAAAAAAAATTAATAGATTTTCAAATTGTATGTGTCAAACTAATATTCGTATTTATTGCAATATTTATAAACTTACACATCGTGCAAACCATTATACCAGCTCTTTATTCACAGCTTTCGTTATATCTTTTTCATTTCGTGTTCGGCCTCTCATTCGTCTCTTTGTTTGTATCCTCAAATATTCAATAAATGGATCTGCAATTTCACTATTCAGCAGCACATATCTATGTGCCTGTAATAATTCCAATTCTGTTAGTGTCGCGTATGAGGTCCTCCCAACTGATCGGCCAATAGTAGGAAATATTTTTGATTTCTGATGCATTTGAGAATGAGTTGATGTGTCGTCAACATGTCCAACTCGATTAAATATTTTCTGAATATCATCCAAATATCTAGAACAAAAGGTGAGACACTCCTCGGCCAAATAGCCTTCAGCAACAGAGCCTTCTGGTTGAGCTTTATTTCTCACGTATGCTTTCAAATTCCCATGATATCTGTGAAAAAATAATAATATTATGCATTTATTTAAATGCCAAATTTTTTTTACTTAACTGGAAAAATATAAATAAAATACCTCTCAATTGGATACATCCATCGATAATGAACGAGGCCTCCTAATTTAGCTTCTTCAACCAAATGCACAGTTAAATGCATCATGACAGTAAAAAACGATGGAGGAAAGATTCTCCATTGCACAAAGGGTCAATAAAAACCTCTCCTGTAGGTTGTCAAGCTGAAATGGATGTAGAGCTTTCTCACATAATTGCCTGAAAAATGTGCAGAATTGGAGTACAACAGCAGTAACTTTTTTAGGTAATAATGTATGCAATGCCAATGGAAGTAACTGTTGTAACAAAATATGTGAATCGTGACTTTTCAATCCATATAACTTACGATTCTTCAAGTCAACACACCTCGAGATGTTACTCGAATACACATCAGATACCTTCACATTCTTTAAAATTTTAAGGAACGTATCTTTATCCCTATTTTCATTGAAAAAATGGCCGGAGCATACTTTTCATTCTCATCTGGCCAGAGATCACGTTTTATGTTCATTACTTGTAAGTCTTTGCAAGCATTGAGATGATCCTTAGACTTTCCATGATCATTAAGTAATGTGAAAATCAAATTATCACATACATTCTTCTCAATATGCATCACATTAAGATTGTGGCGCAAAGAATTAAATTCCCAATACGGAAGTTTGAAGAATATACTTTTTTTCTTCCATTGTTGCGTTCTGATTTCACTTGATGATGCACTTCGCACTCGTTTTCCGCTATCATTCAAATGATGAACCTTCCCAAATTCTGTTTTAACATTTTCAAGCTGTGTCAATATTTCAGAACTGGTTAACAACTTTGGAGGTGGTCTACGATCAATGGAACCATTAAATTTTGATTTGTTCAGCCGAAATCTATGAGATGCATCAAGAAATCTTCAACGGCACAAGAAGCACCATTTTCTACTATGAGGTAGCCATTTGGGCTCGAAATCAAAGTTACAAACGAGACAATCCAAAACCGTATAAGTGTTCTAACCAGATAAATTCCCAAGCCCAGGGAAGTCACTAATGGTCCACATTAAAGCAGCATGCATTTTGAACATTGTTTTAGAAGAAACATCAAATGTCTCAACACCGTTGCTCTATAACTCCTTCAATTCTTCAATCAAAGGATGTAGGTATACATAAATATCATTTCCAGGCATTTGTTTTCCAGGAATAATCATCGAAATGATAAAAGACGTTTGTTGCATACACATCCACGGAGGCAGATTATAAGGGATCAAAACAACTGGCCATATTCTATAACTCCTACTCAAAGTCCCAAATGGGATGAATCCATCGGCATCCAATCCCAATAGAACATTCCTAGGATCAGCTGAGAAATCTGGATGTAATGAATCAAATGTCTTCCACGATTGGGAATCTCGTGTATGTCTCATCAACCCATCATTTTTATTATCTACAGCATGCCACTTCATGTGTTCGGCGGTTTTTGATGACATGAATAATCTTTGCAATCGAGGCTTCAAAGGAAAGTAACGCAAAACTTTTGCAGGTGTGTTCCTTTTCTTCTTCTCCATGAAATTATGTTCAGTCATACTTACAACATTACCCTTTGGCTGCCATCTAGAAGAAGAACATTTCTTATAATTCTGTCTACTTTAATCCTCTCCCCAGTAAAGCATACAATCATTGGGACACGCATGTATTTTTGTATAATTCAGACCAAGCTTGTTTACAACTTTTTTCATCTCATAAAATGATTCTGGGATTTTTGCTTCAGGAAATGCATCACGAATCAATTCCAATAACATAGACATTGCCTTATTTGTAATTCCACAAATACATTTGATATGGTACAACTTCAGCAGAAATGAAAGCTTTGAATATTTCAAACACCCACTATACAACTCGTGATTTCCATCATCAACTAAATCATGAAACGCATTTTCCTCACTGAAGTTTTCCCTTACATTTGGATCCACAGAATCAAGAGGAGGATCCAATGATATGTTACAATCTTGATCTGCTTGTGTTACAGTCTCAAAAACATCACTTGTCACGTTGCAATTTGTAGCATCATCTTCTGGTTGTTTTGATATGTTTTGATGCTCATAGTGGTGTCTTGCAGTGCCGAATGCATCATTTATTAGGTTTTGCATTTCATTTTCCTTTGGCGACAAACTTGGGACCTCATTTTGTGGATTAACATCAGTCCTAAATCTTTCTATATTGTTTGATTCTCCGTGCCAAATCCAAAACAAATATTGATCAGGGAATTGCTTCAGTATTAAATGTTCATAAACTTCATCCCTCTTCTTCCATGTTCTAGATTTACATTTAGGACATGGAAATCTTATTTGCCCTTCAACGGATCGATTAGAAATTGAAAAATCTAAAAACTCATTCAAACCCTTAACATATGGAGGTGTGTTCCTCGGTAATGTGATCCAGCTTTTATCCATGTATATCACAATGTGCCTACACAAAAATATACAATAGTGTAAGATTACAGAAACATAATATAATAAAGATGAACCATTGATCATAAAGTATGCATAATATAATAAAGATGATTCATTGATCACATTTACCACTTCAGACCAACAGAACAAGTCTGGTCCATAGGAGACAGCGTCAACACCTCATTGAGGAGCAATAAGAATATCAGGCTACACACTTATCATAACACTATCGATCACACATTTATGTTGCCTCAAAAAACACCCCATTGAGGTGTGATCGAAACTGATCATAATGCATTTTAAACCGGAGACATTATGTGATTGTTTAGGCTTGACCTTAGATGTCCTCCAAGAGGAATGAGGTTTCTCAATGGTTTCATACACAACCAACTATAAAGAGGGCCACTATGTTCACTTTATTCATCGAAGTGTCACCTCTCTAGGTTTGAGTATTACAAGTCATACATTTAGAATCATGTCTTCAACCATCGACATATAAAGAACCAGTTTTTTATTCAAGGGTTGTCTTAGACATTGAAAGATTATTAATCTCATTTATAAGAATTTTATTTTAATAAAAAAATTTAATTTTTTAAAAGGGTTTGATCACTATAGTGGTGAGAATGTAAAACACATACATACATCAAATTCATAAACACATGGGAAATGCAGAAGGACTACTCACATCAATTCTATTTTTTTCACTTTTTAAGAACAACCCTATAACTCTTGTCTATGATTTTTTAAATCTGAAATCATATCTTTAGTACCTATCTCAAGGCACAACACCAAATACATAATTATATACAATTTATAGTTAATTATATAATTTTATTAAAAAAATTATAATTTATTTAAATTAAAACAAACAAGGAATAATTGCCTAAAAATCACCAGCCCACCTCATCACACCTATATAATAACCAACCACTTATGTATTGTTTGTGGTGAACTCCAACCTTTATCCCAAAAAAATTACCTATGAAGTTGATCCAAGTCAATCAACAAATTAACTTAACTTAATCTAATTTTAATTAAAACTATTTAAAAATTATAAATGGTGATGTACCTCTAACCCAATGACATGTTACAGCATGAGATAATAATGTTGGGACATCTCATATCAGTTTTGAGAAAAATAATTATCAGATCAGATGATTTATACAATGATCCAGTGTAAATAATCTCCAAAATCTAACAAAAAAATCCAAAAATAAATGAAGAACAATGTAAAGCTAACATCAAATGTAGTCATACATAATGGAAATAATACTACATGTTTGACCCCAACCATGGCCATGAATGATGTTGTAGAAGAATTTATCCAAGGTTGATGCAAGTAGTTTATAATCAAATGATGTCCTTTTTGACATTAGCATCACCTTTTTGATGTGTTGGTTACATATATTTCTTCCTAACCATACAATTTATTCCCCTTCCCCTTCTCTATCTATCTACCTCTCCCAAAAACAATGTCTACATCATAGGAATATATGTTGGTATTTTGAAATATTTAAGTCATGTAGTTGTTGATAAGGTGGCATGTATATTTGTCATAATTGAAATAATTTTTTAGATATTTCATTATTTTGATGACCCATGTGTTTTTATTTCCCATTATGGTTTTTTGAGACTCGACGCAGTAATGACCTCCTCACGGTGGAAGACTAGGCCACCAAAACCCAATTCTTTCCACCATAGGCCATTTTTTAAAGATAATTGACGAGAATGAATAATTATAATGGTAGGCCTCTTCATAATGTACATGTAGGCATGCACCCAACCATATATATGAATATGTTCATAATAATAAAAATAAGAGAAAATAAACTAAATATTTACATTCTATCATGTTATTTACTTTAGAGAATAAAAAATAGTACAATAGGTAATATGAAAACAAATGGAAGAAATATACACCTAATAGGGAAATATTACATATCCTGACAATAATATGAAATGAATGAATTATAGAGAGATCGACTATTGATCTATAATCACCGACCACCATGTAAGGTCAAATTAACCCAATTATCCCTTTTCCCAACATAATACACAACTAATTTGTACATTATCTATATATACATGACATGTGTGGGAATAACTCAATTAGGTTTGAGCACATATATACCCAACCTTCCACATCCAAACCCGATATAGGAGGAATATAATACATGTTAATATTAGACATCTGAGCCTAATGATTGACGAAAAACTAACCCAACAATAAAGAGATATGTTCTTCAATGAAAACCGAAAAGGAGAGAAAGGTTATATCTATCTCAAATACCAGTCCAAAATAATGGTTTCACAACTTCTCTAATGAAATATCATCAATGCCCAGTATCATGCTAATTTGTTCAGGGAATTATTGAGGAGGACCAACACCTCATCAATTTTCTATAATCTACTATATTTTGGAAAGAGTAGATGTAGGACATATTTTTCCATCTTGAGGCTCCCTTTGAGAGGTGGGTGAATCTTTTTGCTTATAATATTTTATAAAAATGAAGGATTTTTGGATTTTTGGTCTTTGAAGACCAATATATGGATATTTCCTTTACATAATTTAAAAAAATAGCATCAACCCCCATGTGATTGCACGTGATATAATAACCACCCTAGTCGATGGAACTTCTTAAAAACTGAATAGAATTGAAAAAAATACTAGTAACCCAAATAGATTTCATGAAGTGCTACTAAAAATAACCCTTGATCACACTATAGGTCTTCATAAAGATGCCTCCTTCCTCAATCCTATCTTAAAATTAAACTATAGACGAACAAACAGCCACTCAAGGATAGTAGAAATATTGATATCAAATCCCACCTAATTCACAACATCCACAAAAACATGCGATCATATAAAGTTATAAAAGTTATCAGGCCATTTTTTACAAGAAATTTTTAGACATTTATGAGTGAAACCAATTAAATAAAACTACAAAAAATTTACTGAAATGTAAAAATATGTATATAAAAGTTCATTAATCTTTGGATGATGTAAATCCAATAGAAATTAAAGTGCAATAAAAAGTTCTAGAGAATGAAGAGGAACCACAAGCCTAAGATGTTGTATATATTGACTCCATTGTATTTCTCTTTCCAATGCAATTTTTTGTGAAAGTCAGCCCCACTTAAGACTCCTCTTCCATATTGTCATCAACGACCATCATTAAATACCATCATTTCTACAACATAAACAATGTATAATCAAAGTATAAAAATACACATAAAAGTGTTCATAAAAATGTTATATAGATAAGAAAAATAAAATTGAGAATCATAATAGTATCTTATATTATGCAAACAAAACTCATTATAAGAACATAATAAAGAAAAACATGATATATAATTTATCAAAAAAGAAGTGGAAAAATTATCATATGCACGAAAAAAAAAATTAAAATAAATTACACTTCCCATGTATTAAGGGGGTGGAATATCCTCCAGTTGTTTTGGTGAAGACCTGCATTTATCAAGATTTAGAAGTGCATATTTTTTAGATAAATGGAATTTCCATTCAATTAATTTCAATCACACAAGTATGTCCCACTATATGATAAACAAACCAACCTTCCACCAAGCGTAGTAGGACCTAGATTTTCCAAGGGCACGGGGCGCACGGGGCGCGCGGGGGGGGCGCGGGTTTCACCGAAGGTCGAGGGGGTTGCCTGTGGTCGAGGGGGGCGCCGGGGGGTGCGGGTTTCTCCGGAGAGCACGGGGGTGAGGAGTCGCCGGCAGTGAGGGGGGTGGGGAGTCGCCGGCAGCGCGGGGGGTGCGGAGTCGCAAGGGTTAGGGATCACGAAGGGGAAGGGGGAAAGGTTCGGAGTCTGTGTAAAATAATTCGGGTTTCGCGGCGGTTTATTAAAAACCGCCGCGAAACCTTCACCGAAAAAGGTTTACCGGCGGTTTTGTGAACCGCCGCCACAAAAACGCCGCTAAACCATGGTTTTTTGTAGTGGTACTAGTAACCATGAAAAGTGATTCAAATATTTTTGAAAAACATTAAGGTAAGGATGAACCTTAATATGTGCATAATATTGGGATAAGGAAATAAAGAGATATTTTATAGTATTAATGACCTTAGGGATGATATGATGAAAAAGTGATTTATGATATCATGGATTAAGTATATTGAATTTTTTGGATTTATGGTATGTGGAAAGACTTAATTTTTGAAAGCAACATGTTTTCACTAGGGTTTTTTGATAGTTCAAGTTATTAACAAGACTCAAGAGAATACATGATGAAGGTGTTAACATATTTTGAATGTGACCAATAAGAAATAAATTATGATATATGGGGGATAAATGTTATGCTGATTTAGTGAACCTATTTCTAAATTCTCAGTTTTTTCAACTTTCAAAAGGATTGTAAGGATATTAATTTATGGAATTTTTAAGTTAATCATCAGATGAAGTTTGTTATAATAATGTAATATCTCACCATAGGAGGACTTGTAAATATTCTATAACTTGTGATATAATTTTAGATACATGTAATGACCTATCATCCTATTTATAGATCACATGATTTTTTAACGCTTCATGAATGAAAAATTGAACTTCATTTCATAGAATAAGGGATGGACTGTAAATTGATCAAGGCACAAGGAAATAATGAGATTATACTTAATCAAGTAAGTATTTATTATAATTATTAAACTATAGGTAAAGGATCTTAAAACCAATAATATTACCCTAGTTTCTTCATTTCAGATGAATCAAATGGCCCCTTAAATAATCACAAATTTATTGCTTTCAGATTGTTAACTTTCTCCTATCCATATTATCTATTACTCTCCATCAGAACTTGATGGTCATATATTTCTTCCATATCCATGTTTTCTAATCCCACCTATGTTCTTGTCACGACCCGTCCTTGGGGCCCGTGCCGTGACTACTCCAAGCCCGCCTCCCAAAGTCCAGGGGCTGGCGACTAGCACCAATGGCGTAAATCCCAACAAAAGGGGGAGGCATTGCCTTTATAAAGTAAACAAACACAACAGAGTAAGCCAGCAGAAGTAAACACTAAGTAACACTGTGTACAATAGAAAGTGCAGCAAAGTAAGTGGGCCAGAATACAAACCCAAAATGAAAGTAAAGTAAAACTTGAAAGAAAGTACAACAACTAAAAGTAAAGAAGCAACATCGAGCCGTCCACTGGAAGTCCCACCTGAAGGGTGGGTACAGATAGCCTTCTCTTCTCCTCGGGTCTAGCCGTACGCTCCGTGTACATCCCGCCCAGTGGTCCCCCTCCAGGTACCGACTTACTTCATAAGCCTCAACCATGATCAGCGCTGTCCATCATCTGCATCCAACACAACGTAGTGTGAGAAAGCCCGTGCAGGGGTGAGTATACGCTACTCAGTAGGTACCCCGGGACCCCCGAAGGTTCCCCAAAATCCACAAAGTATAATCCACAAAGGAAAGATACAATCACGAAGTAACATCCAACACTACTTAGGTATATGCCCATACATATACCTAAGTTATCAATTCTAGTTTGGCTCCAACATCTGATCCCAAGTTCGATCACGTCCACAGAGGATAGTACAACCCAATCCACACTGGAAAGCACAACCCAATCCACATAGGAAAGCAAGTCAATCATATCGAAGATAATGATTGAAAGTCAAGACTCATCTCACATAGGTAAACTTCTTCGTAAGGTGATAGAGATGATCAGATGTGGCCATTGATTCATCTAAGATGGGACCCACATAGGATACTAGACCAGCTAATCTATCAAACCCACGTAGGATACTACAATAGAGGTCAAAACTATCAGACCCACGTAGGATACAAGTATTGTAGTCGTCACCACCGAACCCACGGAGGATTCTAGTACGGTTTTCATCGTCGTTGATCCCACGGAGGATTCCAGTACAAAAGTCTTCCCCATCTAACCCATGGAGGATTCCAGTACGAAAGTCTTCACCATCGAACCCACGGATGTCCGGAGCTCAAGTTATAAGCGTTTCCGCTCTGAGGGCCCGGTTGGTTTCATGTTCGAACTAACCCAGTCATACCCAAAGTTCTCCGAAAACATGAGTGTAATATACTGAAACGACCGTCTCGATCCAAGGATCCCAGTGCCACTGACGGTGCATCGATCGGAGGTGCGAAGCCCAAGATATGGGCAAATGACTGAAAACAGTCCAAAATGGGGGGTCTGTGCCCGGCCCGGCCCGACCCAACCCCCCTGGATCAGCCCGAACCGGTTCTGGCCCGGCGGGGCGTGGCCCAACCTGGTCCGCATGACCCGCCCTGGCCTGGCCGGGGGGGTGTGCGGGCTCGGCCAGTGGCCGAGTAGGGGGGACGCATTTACCCCCTTTGGCGACCCACGGACGAGGCAAGCGCCACGTCCTCCTCCTACGGATCCCGCGCGACCATGGGATCTGGCCTCCAGCCGTCGTGGCTTCAGCCGCGGCGGTTCCTCCTAGCGGCCGGCCGGTGACGGCCGCCACCTCCGGCCACCAGCGCCACCGTGCCGGCATGGCGCACCGGTAGCGTCTTCCGCGGACCACCAGACGCGCTCCGGTGGTCCGATTTTCCCGCCGTCTGCGCCTACGGCTCTCCTGGGACCCGTACATTACTGCGAAGGCCTCCAGTCACCATTTCTGCCCCGTTCCGTCATTGAAAAAAACTCTGTGCATGAAGAACAGAAAAACAGTGTTATCGGTGTTCGCCCGATGAATAATGTGGCATATCGCTTCCTTAGACGTGGAGAGAAGATGCAAAGATGAGGCGGCATTCTTTGTCGAAGGTTCGGTGTTCTTCGTGTTCTTTAAGAAGGAAGAAGAAAATCTTCAAGGGTTCTATCCTTGAGTTCCCCAGCATCTATGGGTTCGACAGTGAAGACTTTCGTACTGGAATCCTCCGTGGGTTCGACGATGACGAAAATCGTACTGGTATCCTCCATGGGTTCGGCGGTGATGACTACAGTACTTGTATCCTACGTGGGTCTGATAGTTTTTACCTCTATTGTAGTATCCCACCCGGGTCTGACAGCTTAGCTGGTCTAGTATCCTATGTGGGTCCCAACTTAGATGAATCAGTGGCTACGTCTGATCATCTCTATCACCTTACGAAGAAGTTTACCTGTGTGAGCTGAGTCTTGACTTTCAATCAAAATCTTCGATATGATTGATTTTATTTCCTATGTGGATTGGGTTGTGCTTTCTTCTGTGGATTGGGTTGTACTATCCTGTGTGGACATGATCGAACTTGGGCTCGAATGTTGGAGACGAACTGGAATTTATGACTTAGGTATATGTATGGGCATATACCTAAGTAGTGTTGGATGTTACTTTGTGATTGTATCTTTCCTTTTTGGATTATACTTTGTGGATTCTGGGGGACCTTCGGGGGTCTCGGGGTCCCTACTGAGTAGCGTATACTCACCCCTGCACGGGCTATGCCCGAACTACATCGTGTTGGATGCAGACGACGGACAACGCTGATCGTGGTTGAGTCTTGTGGAGCAAGTCGGTACCTAGAGGTGGACCACTGGGCGGGACGTACAAGGAGCAGATGGCTGGACTCGAGGAGCTGAGGAGGCTATCTATATCCACCCTTTAGGTGGGACTTCCAGTGGACGACTTGACGTTGCTGCTTTACTTTCAGTTGTCGTACTTTCTTTCAAGTGGTACTTTACTTTCAGTTTGGGTTTGTATTCTGGCCCACTTACTTTTCTGCACTTTCTATTGTACACAGTGTTACTTAGTGTTTACTTCTTTTGGCTTAATCTATGGTGTTTGTTTAATTTATAAAGGCAATGCATCCCCCTTTTGTCGGGATTTACGCCTTTGGTGCTAGTCGCCAGCCCCTGGCCTTTGGGAGGCGAGTTTGGGGTAGTCATGACACGAGCCCCGAGGACGAGTCGTGAAAAATTGGTATCATAGGAGTTCAGTTCTACCGCAGAACTCAGGACTCTGAACTTTATTCTGTGTGAAGCAATAGTGTTAAGGGTATTGATTGTGGTTATCAGTCCAGGGAGTCAAGTGTTGGTGCGGCGGCCGACGTATTCGTACACCAGGATCCTGACTTCTAATTTCCGACTCAATGCACGAAAACATTGATTGCATGTGTGCTTCAGAAGTTTTCTTTGTGATTAAATTATGTCAACTCACTAGGTATACTGTTTTTACCGTGGCGTACCAATTTATTTTCAGGATAGCACCACGGTGGCAGCTAGCCAGGGTTCAGAGATTTGTGCGAGACGACAGCCCACCGAGCGATGAGGCCTCGGTGCAGGTCCCTTTTACAGTGGAGGCACCAGTGGTACCTCTACCTGCCGAGCCACCGATGCCGCCAGCCCCAGCCGCTGAGAGTACACATTACCTTAGCGCACTGTATGAGTTTCAGCGTCAGAGACCGCCTAGGTTCCGTGGGGAGACGGACCCTCAGGTAGCTTAGGTTTGGCTGGAGGCTGTAGTTTGAGTTTTCAGGTTGGTGGGGACACCAAATGACCTCATGATGATCCTTGCAGCGAGCCTCCTGCACGCGGCAGCAGGCAGATGGTGGAGCTTGATGCTCCAGGTGCACGTCGAGGCATCCCTTCTGTGGGCAGACTTAGAGAGCCTGTTCCGAACAGAGTTTGTACCAGCCACCCTTCGAGCGGTGCGCATACAGGAGCTACTTCATCTTCAGTAGGGTAGCATGATAGTGGAAAAGTATTCAGAGAGGTTCACCAATCTCTCGCATTACTCTACAGATATGGTACGAGACCCGTTCTTCAGGGCCCGAACCTTCGAGTAGGGGCTCAGGTGAGAGATTAGAGCTTCAGTTGTTTCTCACAGCATTCCAACACAGACATGGGTGTTGGAGCGAGACCTCTTAGTGGAGAGTTTCCTTACCGAGCAGTCTCCAGTAGTAGGACCCACCACTAGATGGCATGCAGAAGAGTCTTCTACAGCGGGCAGCAGACAAATGAAGCAGAGGTCGAAGAGGACCAGATCTACAGGTGATCGACCGTATGACATCGGATCGTGTGTGTGAGACACCCGGGGTGGAGAACGACTTACCAGGAGTGGACATTGTTACTCCTACACCGGGGTTGGTCACATGGCACGTGACCTTCCGACCCGCCATACAGATGACCAATGGATAAGAAAATGACCTCCCAGGAAGAGGCATAGTTTCGATCGGGGCGGATCGCAAGGAGCAGAAGACCGAGGCAGGGGAGCTGGCCGTGCAACTGGAGGTGGACGATGATTTGAGGTGTTGCCACCACCACCACCAGGAGGCCCACCCCGACCGCAGGGAACAGGTGGACATGGGAGAGCTCAGCTTCAGGTAGCTGAGGCATTTGACTATGGAGCTCCGGAAGCTAGCGGACAGGAGTGAAACTAGTTCCATGCATGGAGGCCTTGTTGTTGGTGCTTCTAGCTTTCTTTTTGTTGATGTTGTGGTTGTATTTGTCTTTGTACTTTGAGCTACCGTAATAAAAGACACCTTTCTTTGTGGAGTTTACTTCCTGTCCTCTCTTTAGTTGTTACTAAGAGGTTCTAGTTTAAAAAACCGTTGACTTGACCCTCACTTTTGAGATACTTACTGGAGGAGACCCAGTGACCACACACTGATGCCGACAGTGTGACTCAACTCTTAGAGGTGAGAGCAACAGTTGGATCTCTTGGTAGGGGTGTCAAGGCCTTACGACGTCATCCTTAGCATGGATTAGTATCATCCATGTCGGGATTGACTGTATTAGGAAAAGAACATGGTTCATCCTAGGGATGAGACCAAATTTCTATTATCGAAAAAGAAGAAATCTTAGCAGCTCTTGTAGGACCAGAGAAGGTCTAGGTCATCCAAGATCGGATGAGGACAGCTCAGATCCGACAAAAGTCTTCTGTTTACTGGAGGTGGAGACCAAAAGAGTTTGAGGATGGCGACCACGTTTTCCTACGGGTCTCACCTCGATGTGGATTAAGGAGTTTCGGCCGGGGTGACAAGTTATCTCCACGCTTCATCGGACCTTTATTGGTCCTCAATGGGGTAGGAGAGGTGGTTTACCGCTTGACCCATCCACCTTAGTTGCATCAGATAGCAGCGCGGGAACCTCCCGGAGAGCACTTGGGAGCGGGAGGCTCAGATGCGTGCTCAATACCCTCTTTTGTTTCCTTAGTTTGTGTTATATATTTACGGGGATGTAAAGCCCTGAGGTGGGAGTAATGTAAAGACCCATAAATTTCAAGGGAAATTTTTTTCTTAATTTTCTTTGGAATTTTACGAGTGCGCAGTTTTTGACGGCACCGGATTTCGAGGCCCGGTGTGCCTGGAATCATTTTCCGAAGTTTAGCTCGGGTACGTTCAGTGAACGAACAAGCAGATTTTCCAAAATTTTGAACCGGTTCTCAGAATTGAAATCCGGGGGCACCGATGAAACCGCAACGCCGGTAATTTCTTAGGAATACTTTTCCTGGAGTTGCGTTTTCTCGGGAGGAGATGTTAAAATAATGTGAGGAATGAAAATAAAATTGTTTTACAGTTTATTTTTATTTCTTTAACTGATGGTTAAGCGTTGTGGAATAGGAAGATGCAAGGAATTTGGGGTGGGTCCCACATGAGCCCCACCTTTTCAAATTCCTCAAACCTTCCATTAAGTTTGCAAACCCTTACTTTTGGTGTAACACACCCGCTCCCCCTATTAATGACAGGTCAACTCTCCCAAATTAAATGGACTGTTAAATATCTCTTCAATTAATATAATTAATTAGATGCGATCTTTGATTTTCTTTTATTTATGGTGTGTATGTGTGTGTAAATAAAATAAGACAACGTCTTATTTTATCGTGGGGGATTCGCTGTGTGGAGGAGGGAACCCTTGAAGATTTTCTTCTTCCTTCTTGAAGAACATGAAGAACACCGAAGCTTCGATGAAGAATGCCATCTCATATTTGCATCTTCTCTCTATGTAGGAGGAAGCGAGATGCCACATTCCTCATCGGGCGAACACCGACGATGCTTACGGAACCTCTTCCCGCGACGCCGTCTTCTGCGACGTCTTTTTCCTACGACGAACCTCGATCGATGACTCCATCGAGGTAGGGGTTTTTTTGAAAATGATAACACTCGCATGTTTGTTTTCCTCCAAAACATGAACGCAGAACAACTAATTAACAAATTGATATGTGGATTATTATTTCGGGTTGGGATTTATCATTTGCCGAGAATTGTTTGGAGTTGTTTCAAACCACTAATGTGGTGGGTGTGGATCAACGAACAAGTCCGAACCCACCGTTTTTCTATTCTTCCTGCACAGAGTTTTTGGCGATGATGGAACGGGACCAGAATGGCGACTGGAGGCCTTCGAAGTAAAGTACGGGTCCCGGGAGAGCCGTAGGCGTAAACGACGGGCAAATCGGACCACCGGAGTGCGTCTGGTGGTCCGCGAAAGACGCTACCGGCGCGCCACGCCGGCATGGCGGCGCCGGCGACCGTAGGGGGCGTCCGGCCGCCAGGAGAAGGCGGCGCCCGGTGCGCCACCAAGAGGAACCACCATGGCTGAAGAAACGATGGCAGGCGGCTGGATCACACGACCATGCGGGATCCGGAGGAGGAGGACGCGGTGCTTGCCGCGTCCGTGGGTTGCTAAAGGGGGGAAACGCGTCCCCCCTGCTCGGCCGCTGGCCGAGCCAGTGCACCCCCCCGGCTGGGCCGGGGCAGGTCGGGCATACCGGGTCGGGCCGCGCCCAGCCGGGCCGGGCCGCGCCCACCCGGGCCAGACCCGGTTCGGGCCGACCCAGGGGGGGTTGGGTTGGGCCGGGCCAGGCCCAGACCCCCCATTTCGGACTGTTTTCAGTCATTTTCCCATATTTTAGGCATCAAAC
Source organism: Viscum album (assembly GCA_963277665.1). Taxonomy (NCBI): domain Eukaryota; kingdom Viridiplantae; phylum Streptophyta; class Magnoliopsida; order Santalales; family Viscaceae; genus Viscum; species Viscum album. Next base: position 1,944,895,512 of record OY728161.1, on the reverse strand, counting down.
CTCCGATCGACGCACCATAAACAGTGTTCGGATCCTTGGATTGAGACTGTCATTTCTTTATATTACACTCAAGGTTTCGGAGAACTTTGGGTATGGCCGGGTTGGTTCGAACATGAAACCAACCGGGCCCTCGGAGCGGAAACGCTTATAACTTGAGCTCCGGACGTCCGATTGACGTGCCGTCAACTTTATTGAATTCCTCATAGTGAGACGGTTCTTTTGGATTACTCTTCTCATGTTTTGGGTGTAGTTGGAGTGCAGTCGGGTTGGTTTTGACTTAAAAACCAACCGGGCCCCTGGACCGAAAAGGCCAATAACTCTCAGACCAGGCGTCCGATTGACACGCCGTCTGTCCCGTTGTATTCCTTTTGACATGACGTAACTTTGAAATACATCAACTCTGGTCTACATGATAGTTGAAGTACCGAACTCTTGGCTCGGGGAGCGTACCCTCCAGGAATGAGCGTGCTGTGTGCGGAAACCCTAGAGCTGGCTGAGACTTGACGACTACTGATCGATCGACTCGGAGTGTTTCGATAGCCCAGTGGGGAACGCTTGGTTGTAGCTACAGACCCACGGAGGAGGAGTGCTTGGTTGTAGTGGCAGACCTACGGTACTCAATAGAAGGAGTACCTCTGTAGGGTATGAGGGGGAGAGCTTGGTTGTAGCGGTAGACCCATGGTGGGAAGTGCTTGGTTGTAGCAGCAAGCCCACAGTACTTGACAGGTGGAGTACTACAGTAGTCCAAGGCTAGTGGGAAGTGCTTGGTTGTAGCGGCTGACCCACTGTACTCAATAGAGGAGGAGTTCCCCAGTAGCTATGGGTTCGGCGGTGAAGAATTTCATACAGGAATCCTCTGTGGGTTCGACGGTGAAGACTTTCGTACTGGAATCCTCCGTGGGTTCGACGGTGAAGACTTTCGTACTGGAATCCTCCGTGGGTTCGACGGTGAAGACTTTCGTACTGGAATCCTCCGTGGGTTCGACGATGACGACAACCGTACTGGAATCCTCCGTGGGTTCGACAGTGACGACTACAGTACTTGTATCCTACGTGGGTTTGACAGTTTTGACCTCTGTTGTAGTATCCTATATGGGTCTGACAGCTTAGCCGGTCTAGTATCCTACGTGGGTCCCAGCTTAGATGAATCAGTGGCTACATCTGATCATCTCTATCAACTTACGAAGAAGTTTACCTGTGTGAGCTGAGTCTTGACTTTCAATCATTATCTTCGATATGAATGACTTGCTTTCATATGTGGATTGGGTTGTGCTTTCCTATGTGGATTGGGTTGTACTATCCTATGTGGACGTGATCGAACTTGGGCTCGGATGTTGGAGCCAAATTGGAATTGATGACATAGGTATATGTATGGATATATACCTAAGTAGTGTTGGATGTTACTTTGTGATTGTATCTTTCCTTTGGGGATTATACTTTGTGGATTCTGGGGGACCTTCGGGGGTCCTAGGGTCCCTATTGAGTAGCGTATACTCACCCATGCATGGGCTATGCCCACAATACGTTGTGTTGGATGCAGATGACGGACAACGCTGATCGCGGTTGAGGCTTGTGGAGCAAGTCGATACCTGGAGGTGGACCACTGGGCGGGACGTACACGGAGCGGACGGTTGGACCTCAGGAGCTGAGGAGGCTATCTGTACCCACCCTTCAGGTGGGACTTCCAGTGGATGGCTCGACATTGCTGCTTTACTTTCAGTTGCCGTACTTTATTTCCAGTTGTACTTTACTTTCAGTTTGGGTTTGTATTGTAGCCCACTTACTTTTCCACACTTTCTATTATACACAGTGTTACTTAGTGTTTACTTCTTCTGGATTACTCTATGGTGTTTGTTTACTTTATAAAGTCAATGCCTCCCCCTTTTGTCGGGATTTACGCCTTTAGTGCTAGTCGCCATCCCCTGGCCTTTGGGAGGTGGGCTTGGGGTAGTCACAGAACGGGTCCCGAGGACGGGTCGTGACAGTTTTGATATGTGGAAACCCATTGAGGAGTTAATTTGGGTAACTGTTATGTTTCTGACATTCCTTTTTTAAAATGAAGTTTTAGTATTCCTTTTTACGATGTAGGTTTCTATGAAAGAAACTTTAAAGTATTAAACCTTTTATAACCCCGATAAATTTTGAGGGAGAAATTGATTTTAAATGGGGTAGAATATAATAGTCCTAGTTTTTTATGAAATAGATTTTTTTAATTTATTTGACTTCTTGTGTTACATACTACACCAAGATAAGCTTGCACTATATGCAATACCGGCTTAGCTTGCTATATACACAACACTATGGTTGGATTTTATTACACACAATTTCAAGTTATTTTGATATAATTCATTTCACATGAGTATTATTTTAAGTGAAAAACTAAATATTATTATGTTACCTTATAACTAAGTCATTATAATGGTAGGTATGAACAATATTAACTTTATTAGGAAAAAACTATTTAAATAAAAATAAGTGGGTTTATAAAATAATAAAATCACTCTTTATGGATTTTATTAATGTAATAAAAATATAATATATTTAATATAATGTTTAAAATTAATATTATATGTTTTATAGACATGGTATAAGAACAAAAATCAATTTTTTGAATAAAAGACATATTTTTTAAAAAATGTATTTTTTTTCCTTTTGATGGAGAACCCATTTTAAATGTAGTTTTGGTCAATTTTATAAGTTATATTTGGTAAAACAAACTTATTCATTTGAAGAAGGACATCAATATTTAGTTTGGATAAATTTTGGGTATTTTTGATAACATTAATATATTAATAAATAGTGAAAAATACTGCATTTTAATTGAAAACTACTATTTTATCTGATTTTTTATATTGTTAGATTATCATTTTAATTTGTTTTAAATTATAATTAGATTAATTTTTTATCATTTAATACAATGTTGGTGATTGTAATTAATTTTAGATTGAAATTTTTTATAAACACATGCCAATATTTTGATGGTTATTACTTTTTAAAAACATGTTTTCTCATTCCCTAAATGAAATTAATTTTAATTTAATTATTTCAATTGATGTTTTTAAAATTTTGAAAAATGGATTCCATATTTGTAATAAGTGGTTCCAAATTATGTTAATATGTTACATTTATTTTTTAGATATTATGAATAGTAACTGTAGTAATTTTTATTTAATGCGGTTATAGGTAAATCATGTAATTTAGGTGAAAAATCAATATGATACAGAAATTTATTTATAATTTTTAGAGATTAAATAATTACCTAAAAGACTTATACAATGATGATACAGAAATTATTTACTTGATGGAAAATCAAGGAACTAATTTTTATTAAAATGATAATAAAAATTTTAAGACAAAAACAGTTGAAAAAATATTATTGGACCACTATATCTCGACCATAATCATCCAAGGGTCGAGTTACAGACCATTTGAAGCCTTATATAAGGGATTATAACACTTATATTATCTTATTTAAAGTGATGTTAAACATGTCACATTTAAGTTTTAATATGTATAACATTTTTACTGATAGATTTTACAGAAGATATATTATATTAAAAGCATTCTTATGAAATCTAGTTGATTTATATTCATTATAGTATTTTATTTTTAATTTTTATTCATCAAATAGGTGTATTAAATAATTACATAAAACTGATGTTGTAATTATTTTATTAAGGGGGATATCAAATAAATGGTATTAAAATCTTAAAATAAATATAATTTGAGCTAATTAAAATGTCCAATTAATTTAACTGATGACATTTACCTCTTATGAATATAATAAAATAGATTTTTTTTGAAGTTAACTTGTTATATTAATTTTAAAAAAATCAATGAATTGAATAGTGTCAAAATTAACACTATTGATTTTTTATAAAAATAATATTTTATTAAATTATTCAAAAGTCATAAAACATTTTAAAAAATATATGATAATTATTATATGGTCTAAAATGTTTTAAATTATTTATTTATGGTCTAATTTACATCAAATAAGTACATATTTCACCCTTTTAATATTGAAATATTTATTACCCTAATTAAAATTAAATGGAATAACTAAGTGTTAATTAAAATGATAATGTTTAAATTGATTGAAAAACTTTTATTTAATATATTGTTTGATTATATTACAACCTTATATCATCTAATATTTTAAATTAGGAAATTTTGGAGGTTTTTGGATGGTGTTTTATTTTATTATAAATTAATATTTTGGGAGATCTCGAAAGTGCCCCTCACCTCAATTATAAAAGGGAACCTCCTCCCTCACCTATTAAATTTAATTTGAGTCTTCAAGCTCGGTCATACCCTGAAAATTTAACATATAAACATCTTTAAACACATTATAGAGGTTTTAGTCTTCTCAAAAGACCAACTCCAGTGCTTTAAGAGGAGATTTAGAGGGAGTGCATTAAAGAAGAGGCAATCTCCTCTACCGATTCATTGAAATTATTTCTTCTACTAATTCCTCTTCATGATTTTTTTTCATTATAAAGTAATTAATACAGTATAAATTATATGTTGATATGTTTTTATTGTTATGTAAAAACAATATTCCTCCTTCTATCCATCCTATGAAAAAAATGAAATCACCACGCGTGCGTACGTACGACTTACCGTCTCCATGTCGTGGTGTATTATGTTTTTCACAACCACTTTACTTGGATGGGTATAATGATGAAAATAATAACTATATATGATTATTATAACAATATATTTATTCTATAACAATATATATACCATCCACTTCCATACCATTTTATAAATAAAGGAATGATATCGTCGCTTGTGCATTCGTACGACTTACCCTCTCCATGATGCTATGCGATTAATTCCACATGATATCCATTACAAAATAATTATATAAATGTATATAATTAGTAAATATGATATATATTATGTTAATATAATTTTTTAATGATATAAATATGGGTGAATAATGAGAACCAGAACTTATGAGAAAAAACATGCATAAGAAAATGAAGTAGTTAATACCCGAATAACGAGTAATAATGAAATGTTATTACCAAAATGATGATAATATGATCATATATGATATCATAAAAATTAATATGATTCAGGAATAAGTCAATGAAATCATTTAAATTATTATATAGTAGGTTCAAATACATACACTGGATATCATACCTAAGGTAGTGGATAATTTTAGAATCTCATTATTATCTGAGATTGTTTATAAGTAAGTATTTATTGGGCTATATTTGTCATCCATGTCTATGTTTTCTAAATGTGTATTCATAAAATTATTTAATATTCTCATATGTATTTTTAAAGTCATTATTACCTATTTTTTACTTTTACTACATGGTTTGGAAGTAATCTTTCTTTTGTTTTCCATACAAGCTATTTTTTTACATTATGATAATAGTATGAGAATATTTTTTTTCTTTTAACTTATATATCATGAATCGATTTTTTCAATTTAGTAATGCCTTATTTCCATTAATCTTAATTTAAAATATTTCAAGTTTATTTTCAAATAAATTTTTTTTCTTTTAAAATTTCACGTCATTTTCAGAAAATAAAATTTTTTGAAGAAGAAAAGATATTTTCCTCAAGAATTAATTTCAAGTGTTTTATCAAAATTATTTTCCATCTAAGATGAAATTTTTTAATAAGGATATGTTTCAAGAATACTATTCATATTATTCCTATGGTTTTATTGTGTTTATGCTATTTATGAAATCCATTTGTTTTTCCTAGATTATGTTACAATGAAACACTGCTTAAGAAACCCATTTTAATCCTTGGGTTATATTATATTGAATGATTTATGTTCTTGTGGAACACATATGTATGGTTTTCATTATGTTATGTGTGGGACCTATATTTGCCTCAAATTCATTGGGTAAAGATTTATATCTCATGATATATAAAGGATTGGAATGGAAAATGATCTTGGTTTAGTAATACAGGGTGAGAACAATAAGTAAACTTGGTTTAGTAATATAGGACTGGAATGAGGAGTGAGCTCGGTTCAATAAGGGACTTTGTCCACTATGATGGTCTAGGAAATGAGCCTTGTATAATATGGAAATGATTTTCTATACTTATATGTTTTCCACAAATCCATTTTTAATTCCAAAGTTATTTTCTTATGGCTCATGTTACTTTATGATTTATTACTTATGAAATATCAAGATTTATTTCATGAATAAAGATTTTGATATTTGTTATACATGGTATTATTTTCAAAAGTTATGTTCATGTTTTTAAATTCATATGATTATGTTTTTTGTTATTTTTCATGTTTACCCTTACTGATAATTTGATCTCAACCTTTTCATATATTTTATTTTCCCCATGATATTAAGAAAGATTTTATGTTTGAAATATAAAGGGGAATATATTTTTGGGATATTTTGAAGATCTTTAACCAAATTATAAGAATGTGTTCAAAGTTTCCAAATACACTAAACTAATATGGAATTTGGGTGTCTGTTTGTGTAATTTATTATGTATTCCATAGAAGTGATGTAATTTCCATGTACGTTAATCTTGTGTATTTATAATATGATCTATTGAACTCTATATAAGAACAAGGCTCATAAACCTAAAATATATTAGATCCTAAATTGAATAATAAGGAGAGAACCCACCTTGGGATGTGCCAACATCTAGACCAAAAGTACGACATTGTTAAATAGTTAGCGGTTATCCCATCAAAACTCTCAATCCTGGACACACTCCATGTTTTAAAATGACTCAGAGTGGAACTCATTGAATCCATACAAATTCCATATAAGATTGAGATAGAATTCACTGCAGCTTAGGTTTATTGATTGGATACTATGACATAAGAATGCCATGTCACCATCTTGTTCAAAGAACAAGATCATGAAGAGTATGTCCAAGGAAACATCAGACCCCTATATGATTTAGGAAAACCCAACCGTGTCAATATTCAAAGGAGTTTGATTATTTTTTTGGATCAACCTCATCTCTGTTTTGACCCTTAAATGTTTGGGATATAGTGAGGTAGATTTATCTCTATCAAAGCTAACTATTCAAGGGTATTACTAAAATCAATAAAATACCTCTTTTAAAGATCAATCTCAATGCTCAATTTAGGGATCTCATATATAACTCTAAGTTAAAGATTATCCATAAAGACAATAAAAGTAATTGCCTACTTTGAAGGCCTTGTATTTATATCCATGTGGTGGTACATTCAACATTTGATCTATGATTGAAATACCACATCAATGGAAAGGTTGGAATACTACATGGTGACAATTCCCTCATTGATTATTGTAAAGACCCATATACTAAGGAAGGTTTCTACAAAAGGGAAGGAAAACAACTAATGATGGATTACAATATTCTGGTTATATCCCCCTATGTTTTTGTAGACCACCCCCGAAAATCATTGGAGTATGGTCTATAGTGACTATGTGCTTCCCATAAACATGATTGAGGAAGTAAACTTAATCCCAGATGCCCAAACCCCTTCTATCCCTAGTATTAACATGAAAAAAAATTAGATTATGGGATCTCTCTATAATGACTCTGGTAGTAGGGGATGAAAATGTCTCTTCCCATGGAATCTCCCTCCTAGATAGTGATATAGATTCCATCATTTTTCCTACCTCATCTGAATATGAATCCATAGATTAAGAGTTTTAAGATAAGAGGATGACTTCATGAAATCTATTTCTGCATTTGAGGAAGGAATCTCCACCACCATCGATGATCTTAGTCATGTAATTCTAGGAACATAATGTGATTTGTGGCCTACATTGAATAGTGTTTTCATGCCTCTCAAAGAGAAAGAAATTTACATTTCATTTTTAAAGCAACATCAATATGTTTTCACCTGGAATTATACAGAAATGCATAGACCGAAACCAGATGTGGCTACACACCATCTTATATTAGTAGATGATCATTGAGGTTTCAAGTAGGTAACTAATAGGATTCACCCCTCTCATGATACTAATATATAGTCAAAAAGTTGGAAATTTGATCAAATATATTTTTTGGGAGGTGAAATACCCAATATCGATCTCCAAAATCAACCCTATAAAGAAAAATAATAGAAAGATTAAAGTATGCATCGATTTCAAAGACCTTAATTGACATTTCATGAAAGAAGATTTCCAATTTCTAATCACTGAACTCTTGATCGATGTAACTACTGGATTCCAAGCCCTTTCCTTCATGTATGTGTATTCAGGGTACAATCAAATAAGGATGAACAATGAAGATGAGGAAGGAACATCCTTAAAATCACCTCAATGGATAATTTTTTATTAGGACATTCCATTTAGATTATAGAATGTTGGAACTAGTTATAAACATTCCATTTATCATATATTTAATACCTTATTGGGGATAATAACATAATGTTATGTCTAGGACATGGTGGTCAAATCCTGATAGATATGTGATCACTTCATTAATATTCAATCAGTCTTCAACAAGCTATGGTAGCACAGTCTAAAGATGAATCCACTGAAATTCACTTTCAGGGTAATTTTGTGGAAATTTCTTGGCTTTTTAGTACACCATCATGTCATCAAGGTCAAAACTTAAAAGACTAGTGTAATTTTAGGAGTGTCACCCCATCAAAATCATAAATAACTATGTGAGATCCATGTTCACCTCACCTAATTTTGGAATTTCATAGACAACCTTTCCGGAAAATCCTTCCCCTTCACCAAGATAATAAAGAAGGGAGTTTCTTACCAATGGGATGGGATTATTGAAAAACCATTAAGAGTCTCAAGCAGTACCTGCTACACCCACTAGTCTTGATTCCACTGGTGGAAGGAGGAAAATCATATTATATGTGGCTAACATGGAAGGATAACTTGGTGGTATCCTCATACAAAACAAAGATAAGGGGAATGAGAAAAGTCTCTACTACCTCATCCAAATGATGATTGGTACTGAGCCATGATATTATGATATCTAGAATAGTTTCCTCACACTCATATTTTTAGTGAAAAATATGAGGCATTACATATATTACCATTAAGTCCATCTAGTCTATAGTATTGTCCCACACAATTATATCCTTGGATTCCTTATTTTGAATGGTAATTTGGCCTAATGGGCAGTTATTTTGCAAAAGTATAACATCTAGTTTGTGTCACATAATTCAGTGAAAGAGTAGGCCCTTACTGATTTACTCATGGAACATCCTACCCTGGAAAATATACTAGTGGAAACAAAAATTTCATATGATTAGGTTTTATATTCCCATGACACTCCCCAGACATGGGAGATGTATTTTGATGGTTCTTCTTGAAGTACTATCAGAAAGTGTCTAGAACCTAAAACTCAATCAGGTTGGTTTAGGGATTATATTTTTTCTCCATATAAATTCTTTTCCTTACTCTTTCTCACTATCTGAAGACTGCATGAATAATGAGTAAGAATTCCAAGCCCTCATTTTTGGCTTGGAACTATCCCTATAGCTACAGATAGCCTATCTAAATAAAAAATGGGATTTGGAGCTAGTGATAAAGAATAGTGAATATGCCATTAAAAAAAGAATAATTGGACCCTTAATTGACTAAGTCAAAGTTATGATAGTAAAATTCTCATTTGAACCCTCATTTCATCATATACCTTAATCACAGAATGCTCGTACCATCACACTGGACAATGAAACCACATCTCTGGCTAACCATTGTCAGGATGAGGTGGTCTTACACATCATGCATAAAAGGATTTTCTCATCAATCATCATCAACAACATGGAAGAAATCAATCAGATCAACACCATCCAAGAGTGTAATGAACCAATATTCACCCCAGAATGGATGGATCCCATGATTTATTATCTTCTAAATGGGTCACTCCCAATAGACCGAGTCATAAGGGAATAGATTCAACGCTGAGTAATGAAATTTAACCATTAGGATATTACAAATGATAAAAAAGACCTCTATAAATGAGGGTTTGATAGAATACTCATCATATTCCCCGTATAAAGAGAGATTCATTCCATAATTGAAGAAGTCCACATAGAATCCTACAACTCTCATCATACTAGAACTAAGATCTCCCACAAAATCAGGTGGATGGGTTACTACTATAAAACAATGATACAAGACTATGTGGAATTCACTATAAAATTTCATACATTCCATATTCATGAAAACTTCATCCATCAACACTTAGAATAGCTTTATATAACTAAATATTCCTATCCATTTTCATGTAGTGAGTGGATGTTGTGGGTCTATATCCCCCATCCACAACTAAGCAGTTTACGTATATCATTACTTTTATCGACTTATTTTTCAAATGGGATAAGGAAATACCCATCAAGGAAGTTAAGATAAATAATATCATCAAATTTTTGAAGCCTAATATCAATACTAGATTCAAAGTCCCTCAAAAGATAATAACAGATAATAGAACTAGTTTCTATTCAACTAATTTGGAGAAAGTTTTCTTGGAATACAACATCGAGTCAAACCATTCATCCCTCTATCATGCAAGGAAAAATGGAAGAATAGCGGCCTTCAATAATACTCTATCAAATATACTTCATAAAATGGTGAATAAGGATAAAAAGTCATGGTTGGACAAGATCCACCATATTTTATGGTCCTACCATACCACCATGTATACTACCACATAAGAAACTTTATATTCATTGGTGTTTTGAATGGAGGTAGTTTTCCCATAGAAGTCCAGTTTCCTTTTTTGTGAATAGCTATATGTATAAAACTATTAGATGATGAGAAATTGAAAAAGACTATTGATAAATTAGAGAGTTTTGATGAGAAAAGGTTTCATAAATTTCAAAAACATGAAGTCTATCAGAATCAGATTGGATAAGACATAAATTAAAAGGTTCACCTCTATTCGTTTCTTATAGGAGAACTAGTATTGGATTTTAGAACCCCAATGATACCAAGGAGGAAAAATACAAAGCTATAACCCAAATGAGAATAGAATTATATCATACATAAGGTCTCTCACAATAAAGCTTACTCGTTTTTTGTAATGGGCGGGGAACACATCACACCCAACACCAATGATAGTTTTCTAAAAAAATGCTTTGCAAAACCACTATTGATGCCTCTTGCATCCTAACCAGATGATGATAAACTGTATGAAATACATCTCAGTTGCACGATGATAAAATGAAAAATATTTATTGACCACATGATTTTCAAATATATATAAAACATCTTGGTTTCATGATGTTAACATCATAACATCTCACATCATGTACACATAACAATAAACTATATGGGAGAAGCCTTGGAAGCAAGAATTTAAATTGAATGAAATCTCTTGTCATAGTCATATGATGTTAAAATGAATGATATTTCTTTAATGTATGACATTAAACTATATATGAAGAAACTTATCTCCAAAAATTCATTATATGCTAACTAGATCTATGAGAAATAGAAATGAATCGCCCTCATCCTTGTGTGAGAGTCAGATCCTCATAGGGAATCTCCCCATCCAAGAACTACACATGGCCTGATTCTTTCCATAAAAAGATAGGTAGTGAATCCTAGATCCAACATATTGGGTCAAACCACAATATATTTATTCTAGTAATAAGACATAATACTATGTGATAATGTTGAAGCCTTATTTTTATTGTCAGGTAACCAACATCTTTACTGCATAACGTTAAACTACACAGATGAAGTACATACCACATAATGTTAAACTATTTGGTTTTTAAGAAATATGTGTGGCTTGATTCTTGTCATCATAGTATACATAATGATGTGAAGATCCCCACTGTTTGGTACAACTATGATATTTCTTCACATCGAGTCACCTTCATCCTTACCGTGTGACATTAAATTGCATGGATGATGTCCTGACCACATGATGTTAAAATACAAAGTTTTCCAGAACTATGTATGGATTGATTCTCATTCCAATGAGATACATAGGGACAACTAGATCCTATATATTGGCCTAGCCACCACATGATACAAATTCCCACTATCCTTGCTTTTAATTTCCTCTGTGTAGTGAAATAAAATTTTTCTATTCCTTGTTTCTCACATTAAGAATAGCTCAGGTGGGCTTAGGAGCTTCAGTAAAGGCTTCCCCACACAATCGATACACATAATATCATGATATGTTTAGTATGGTTATGAATTAATAACCTTAAAAGAAACACCATAATTACTTTCCACATGACATTAAATGTAACACCCCAAGCTTCCATGGTATGCTTCTTTTTGAATAATACAATAGCTTGCTTTGTACGCAACTCTGAGTTCTAGCACATCATGACCAATCAAACTAGTCGTTTAAAAAGTAGTTATAAATAGTAATACCCATTTTTTGAAATTTTATAATTTTTTTTTCAAAATTAACATCATTTGTTGATTAGGAATATCAAAATTAGATTAGGGGTAATTTTTGGTATTTTTCTGAAAACATTCAATTTTTGAAGAATAGTAAAAAACACTACATTATTGTTTTTAATTGACTTTTTATTTAAATAATTATTTTTAAATTTAAATTTATTTTAATTTTAAAATAGAAAAATTATACTTATATTATTTCAATGTAATTTATTTGAGTCATTTTATAATATGATTTGATATATAAAATTTTATTGAACTTTTTAACGTCTTTTACCCACCTTCAAGGAACATTTACAAATTGGAATAAAATGTAATTTTACTGCTTCTATGAATCGAATTTCAAAACTCTGACAGAAAAAATTGTCATTAGTAAGTAAAATTTGGTTTAATAGGATGAAAATTATTTCTTGTAAATAGTAACTTTTAAATTTTATTTACCATGGTTAAGAGTAAATAGGTAAATTAATGGTAAAAATAATATTATAATAATATAAAATTACACAAAAACATGTCATAATTCTATTGGATAAGTGTATTTCGACCAAAATCAACCTTAGGAAAAAAAATATGATTCTTTTTGATCCACATGGATTAGATTAGAACATTTATTATATTTTATTTAAAGAAGAGTTCAAAGTGTTAGATTAAAACTTTAATAAATAAACCATTTTTAATATAGGGTTATACATAAGATAAATTCAACTATAGATTTTCAGTAGAAATATAAAAATATTTCCTAAATCATGGTATTTTATTTATAATTTTTAGACTTTAAATAATTAAATTTATTTATGACACAATGATGATGCATTAATTACCTTATTAATGAAAGATTAAAATAATTGATATTACAAATATTAAAAAAAATGTAAATTGAAACTTTTGATGCCATAAACGACTTTTATAGGTTAATATGACATTTTATTAATGATTAAATGTATTTTTTTGAATTAATCAAGTTGTTATGGCTTTCACAAACACCAAATACTAAAAAGTGTAAAAATTTGACCTAAATGCTTTTTTTAAACAAATACAATTTTATTAAATTATATAATAGTCCTAAAAATATAATATTTGGCCAAATGATATAGATAATTTTTCATATGTCATTAATGAACCACTTTATGTTCTCTTGGAATTTAATAGTAACTGTATTAACCATGTTGTATAAAAATACAAGAAGACATCATAAAAGTTAAACTATTTAACTAGGGGTTAAGTCTAAAAGATACGGTTAATATGGTGACTAAACATGTATAAAATAATTGTTTTGAGATGATGTTAACCCATAACCAAATTATTTTCAAAATAAATCCATTAGGAGCTATTATAAACAGAAATTTATTTTATAATAAATTAATATTTTAAGCTTTTCCTAAAGTGCCCATCACCTCTCTTATAAAAGGGAACTTCCCCTTATCTTAAATTCACACCTCCAAAGCCATTTTTATCAGAAAAATATTCTAAAATATCCTCACAACTATCCTCAATTCAACCTATAGGCATTAATTTGATCATAAATCCAATTTATGGAGCCCTTTTGTTCAAATCAAAAGAAAGCACCCGAAGAAGAGGTAATTATTTCATCACCTCTTTCAAAGTTGTTTTCTTCTTACACATCCTCTTTCTTTCTTGTTTCCAAAATAAAATAATAAATCTATTAAATCATAGATAATTATATGTTATTAAAAATATGGTTCAACCATATTCATTATTTTATCCATCCTATGAATGAAAAAGTCACTATACGCGCGCACGTACGACTTACCGTCTCCATGTCGTGGTGTAGTTTGTTATTCACCACATCATTATTTGGATGGGTATAATAATGGGTATAATTTATGTAAATAATATGTATAACATGTTAATTATTTTTTATATATAATATACAATCCAATTAAAAACGATTTCACCATCAATAGAATGATATTGTCGCTCATGCGTACGTACGACTTACCGTCTCCACGATGCGATGATATTTCCTTCTCCATCGTAACCATTAAAGAATAATTTTCATTTTATGATTAAATAATAATGTTTAATAACTTAATATAATTATGTATATGAATCAAATACATATTATCCATAACAAACTTGACTTACATAACAAAATATATAAAGGAAAATGAATCATTTAACACTCAAAACAATGATACAACTAAAATATTATTAAAAAAGAAATGTTAGAGGATCATATATGATATAATATTTATGTATGTGGTTATTGTATAATTTAATAACAATTATTTAACCATTATATAGGATTTTAACATACCATCGACTAAGAAAAATTACAAGGTAAGGGATAATTTTACAATCTCTCTATTATCCGTGGTTTGTTATGTGTAAGTATCTACTCAAACTTCTTTATCATATATATCCATGTTTCTTATAAATGTATTTCAATTTTTTTACTATTTTATAGACTATGTGTTAAAGTAATTTATACCCCTATTTCATTTTTTATAAATTTTTTTCAAAGGAATCATTCTGTCATTTTCCAAACAAGGTACTTTATGAACTTTTCTACAAATTAAGGAAGGAATGTTTTTTTAACTTATATGGTGGGTGAGGCTATTTTCCAAAATTATAACACCTTTTAAGATTAAATTAAAATATTATAAGAATATTTTAAAAATAGATATTTTCTTTTATAATTATGTGACTTTTAAATGATTTCAAAGAAGATAGAGATATTTCTCTCAAATAGTTATTGGATTGATTTCATCTGTATCAACATATATTGTTGGATTTTATGTTTAATTGAAGTTTATTTATTATGATACAATATTCCATATTTTATTTATAGTTTTATGATATGTTTTACTGTGGATGTTCTATTTGTATGTCATTCACAGTTTATGGTTAAAATATTAACATTTTATATGCTAGTTTAATATGAATGTTTCTGTTATGTCACACCCTTTTCATATGAGGAATGCATTGGACATATTAAGTGATGGGAGAGGACCACTGTAGCCCCTAGATGCATCACTGGGTCTCATCAGAAAAACTAGTGTCTTGGCACAAGGCCTTGACAATATTTTTATTTGTATTCTTGGCACGAGAACTTGACCATGTGGTTATGATGTCTGACATTATACATTCCATTATTATGAGATTTACCTATTGATATTACATATGATTATTTGTCTAGTAGAATATCTACGTGAATAAGTAAATGGAATTTTTTGATTAGTCTTTTCCATATTATGCTGAATTTTATGTTAAAAAGGATTGTGTTTTAGTATTATACATTGACTTAAATGTTTATTATTATTTATGATAGTTTCTTCTATATTTTTATCTTTACTGAGCATATAAGCTCACCCCTTTCTTATGATTAATTTTTCCCAGGATATGAAGAAGTATATTATGACTGACCTACAGGGATAGGCTAAGGGATCAGAGGGTGTTCAAATGAGACTTTGTGTTGATTTTTCATTTTGTAACATTATGTAAAACTTATGTATGTATCTAGTACTTCCAAGGCTACTAAACTAACCAGTCTTTCAAGACTTGATCTCTTGGGAACATGCCAATGTTATGTAATAATGCACCGACTCTTAGTAATTGGGGTCAGGGGATTACATGTTGGTATTAGAGGAAGTTTAGTAAAAACCATGGAAACTAGATTTAGAAAAACTCTAATTAGAGAAAATTGACCTAAGATGGACTTTGAGGATTAATATAGAAGAACATCCAAAATTTATGGAAATTTAGATATTATGTGGGATTTTTAATAAATACATCCCTGTCTAGATACTACAAGTGGACATAGTTCTGGCATAGATGTGCCTAGGATTTAAAACTCTGACAAGGAGTTTCAGGCTTGACCTAGGGTATCCTGGTACATGATAATAGGCCTTACTGTGCACCTAGTTTGACACTCCCAGGGGATAATCTTAGGATAACTCACATTTTCTTTACAAACCATTATGAAGGATTCATGAGTAAATAATTTCCCAAAGAAATCATTTGTATGATTATGGATTATTTTCATAAGCTATTCAATTTATGTTAAGTATTTTACATGTTTAGAATTTTTCATTGTGATTCATGAACTAATATAGTGTATTCCATTATATAGAAATAGAGTCTCGTGGAAGGAATGGAAACTATATCATTTCGTGTAATCCCTATAAGGATTTTCCTCATATTCAAGATAATTATAGTTGAGATGGTGATGCAACTGGTACTGGACATATTATAACCATACTGGGACAACTCAATCATGTTATGAATAATAACCTTACCCGTATAAAGCACCCTGATCCACAACACAAAGAATCAATGTTAGAAAACTTCATGAGGAAACAACCACCAACATTCAATGGGACTACAAATCCATTTGTAGTTGAGAAATGGATAAGTTACTTAGAGAAAATATTTCATTCTTTGGGGAGTAGCGAAAGAGAAAAAGTTGTCATAACACTTTATCACTATTCAGAGATATATATTAATGGTGGATATTAATTCAAAACACAAAGGAGGATGAAGAAGTATCAAATATAGAATTTAGGGAGTTTAAAAATATTTTATTAGAAAAATAATTTCCACATAAACATCAAGAGAATATGGAAAAGATATTTCTGACTATGAGGAAAAATGAGGATGAGAATGTCGAAACGTATGAGCCTAACTTTATTATGTTAGCTAGGCATGCTGAATATTATATATGTAACCCAAGAAGTAATATTGATCAGTTATTTGATGGGTTAAAACCATTTCCACATCGAGTATTAGTCTCACAATCATTCTCATCGTACGAAGATATAGTCTCGTGTGCTATCAAGAAATAAAATGAATTCTCTAATTCTTATGACTTTAAAGCGAAGAAAGGGATGAAGAGATCTGCTAAGCACTCTGGAAAATGAAATAAAGGTAAAAAGGGAAAAGTTAAATTTTCATCCTACAGTAATTGTTGGAAGAAACACCCTAGTACGTGCATAAAGGGGATGGGAGTTTGTTACAAGTGTGAAGAAAAAGGCCACCAAGTTTGTGATTATAAGGGGAAGAAAGAGGCTGTCAATGTTAAATGCTACAATTGTAAAGAAATGGTGCATTATGCACATAAATGTTTTAAACATAAAGTAAACATACCTTAGAAAAGGAAAAGGGAGTAAGGACAAGCTTATGCGATCACTACTGCTGAGGTTGAAGTTCCTAATGACGTGGTTGAAGGTAATTTAATCGTTTCCTCAAAATTAGCCAATGATTTATTTGATTTTGGATCATCACATTCTTTCATATCTTCCCAGTTTTCCAGGAAAATTAGATATTTCCAATTTGACTTATTAAGGGAATTGTCAGTTAAAAATCATAAGGGAAGTATCATTGCTAAAAGGTTTTGTCAATAAATTACCATTATGGAATATAAGAATGATTTATCTACTAATATTATTGTCATACCCATGATTGAATTTGATATAATCTTCAGTATGGATTGGCTTTTGGACCATTAGGTGAAAATTTATTTTAAGAAGAAAGAGGTTACAATTTTTTATGATGATAAGGAATAACATATCTTTAGATCCAAAAAATCACCATCTAATTCTCATCTAGTTCCACCATTAGTAGCTCTAATAAATTAAATTATTGGGGAGGAATGGAGTAAAATAAATATGGGTGTGGAAAGGAATGTTCAAATAGATGATGTAACTATTGTGTAAGAATATGTTGATGTGTTTCTAGAGGATTTACCTAGACATCATCCAAAATGAGAAATTGATTTTTCCATTGACTTAATTCTTGGTTCAAGGACTATATCAAAGACCCCTTATAGAATAGATACTATAGAATTAGTGGAACTAAAAAAATAACTAGAGGAACTGAGTAATAAATAATTTATTCACCCTAGTGTTTCTTCATGGGGATCCTCTGTTCTTTTTGTTAAGAAGAAAGATGGATATATGAGGTTGTGCATTGACTACAGAGAAATAAATTCTATAAAAACAAAGAACAAGTGTCTCTAACCTCACATTGATGATTTATTTGATCAACTTCATGGATATCAATATTTTTAAAAGTTTGACCTTTGATCTGGATATCATCAGTTGTGCATGAAGAAGACATTACAAAGCTAACATTTCAAACTAGGTATGGGCATTACGAGTTTACAATAATGCCTTTATGACTGACTAATTCACCCTCTATTTTCATGGATCTAATGAATAGAGTTTTCAAGGAATATATTGATGAATATTTAGTGGTATTTATTCATTATATCTTGTTATACTCCCAAATCTACGAAGATCATGAAAATCACATGCGCACTATTCTAAAAACTCTTAAAAGAAAAGAATTATATAGGAAGTTTAGCAAGTGTAAATTCTAGCTTTAGGAGATTTCATTTCTGGCCCATATTGTATCTATATATGGAATCTATTTTGATCCTTAAAAGAAAAGGGAAATCCAATAATGGACAGAACTGATGAGTATATCTAAGGTATGTAGTCTTATATGTTTAGAAGGTTATTATTGGAATTTCATCCAGAATTTTGCCCGATTGGAAAACCCATTAACCAAGATCACACGTAAAGGGGTTAATTTTTTTTGGACAAAATAGTGTGAAGAATTTTTTAAAGAATTTAAGAGAATATTATTCAATGAATCTATCTTGACTCTACCATCGGGGAATGATGGGTTTGTTATTTATAGTGATGATTCAAAGAAGGGAATTGGTTGTGTCCTTATGTAGAATGATAGAGTTATTTTCTGTGCATCCTACGAGCTAAAAATTCACGAAAAAAACTATCTGACTTAGGATCTTGAGTTAGCAGCTATAATATTTGCTCTGAAGATATAGAGAAAATATCTCTATGGTGAAAAATGTGAGATATATACTGATCACAAGAGTTTGAAGTATATTTTCTCATATAAAGAACTCAACATGAGGTAAAATAGATTGCTCAAACTACTCAAGGATTATGATTTCACAATACACTACCACCTAGGTATGGAAAATAAGATTGCAGATGCTTTGAGAAGAAAGGATCACAAAGTTATGAATAAGACGAGAGTTGAAAGGGATCCAATGTTCATGGATCTAGTAAATATGGACATGGGAATAATCATGGAAGGTGAAACATCAATAATTTTTCAAATGGTTGGAAAACCATCATTACTAGAAAGGATAAAATGTTCTTAGATAGATGATAAGGAGTTTCAAAAGAAAATTAAAGCTATGAATGATGGGATATTGGTTGACTTTGTATATGAAGATGGAATTTTGAAATTTTGGAAGATGATTTTTGTTCTTGATATACTCGATCTAAAAAGTGAATTGTTGGATAATGCTAATAGCTCCAATTTATCTATACACCCTGGTATCACTAAGATGTATAGAGATTTGAAGGAACATTTTTGGTTGGACAACATGAAGATGGAGATTTCTGATTATGCGTTAAGATGTATAGTTTTTCAATAGGTGAAGGCTAAAAGAAAACATCCTAGATGAGTCTTACAAACTCTTCGCATACCTAAGTGGAAATGGGATGATATTACAATGGATTTTTTCATGGGGATACCAAATTCTCCTAGAAGGAAAGGTGCAATATGGGTCATTTCTGATCGTCTTTCTAAGTTAGCATGTTTTCTTGATATAAGATAAGATTTACCCCTTGAACGTTTAGAAAGACAATATATTAATGAAGTTGTAAGAATTCGTGGAGTACCCCTATTTATTGTTTCTGATCATGATCCCCATTTTACATAAATATTCTAGAAAAGTCTTTATAAGTCCCTAGAAACTGAACTTCATTTGAGCACTACCAACCACCCTTAAACTGATGTAAAATTAGAACATTCTATTCAAAACATAGATAACATGTTGAAATCTTGCTCACTTGACTTTCAAGGTATGTGGGATTAGTATTTACCTATGGTAGAATTTTCCTATAACAATAGCTCCCATTAAAGTATTCAGATGTCACCATATGAAGCATTATATATAAAGAGATGTCACAAACCAACCTATTAGGATGATGTTCGTGAAAGAAAACTCATAGGCCCAGAACGTGTTGAAAAAATAATGGAAAAGGGGAATATTATCCAAACCCACATCCAAGTAGCTCAAAATAGGAAAAATAGCAATGCTGATAACCAAAGGAAGGATTTGGAATTTCAAGTAGGAGATCATTTTTTCTTGAAGGTATCTCTATGGATGGGCGTTATACGATCTGGTAAGAAAGGTAAATTAAGTCCTAGTTACATCGGGACTTTCAAAAATTCTAGAAAGAATTGGAGTTGTAGCTTACCATTTTGGAAATGTCTCCAAGTCTCTCCAATGTTCATGATGTGTTCTGTGTATCAATTTTGAGAAAATACATGCCTGAACCAACACATGTACTCACCAATGAAGAAATATAATTGGATCAAGATCTGTATTATTGTGGAGATCCTATCAGGATTATTGATACCAGAGAACAAGTGTTGAGAAAATGGACGACTCGTCTGGTAAAAGGTCTTTGAAAAAAACATAAAATAGAAGAGGCAATGTGGGAACCTGAGGAACATATGATGAAAAACCACCCGAATCCTTTTATGTAGTAATATGTTATAAATTTTGAGTACTAAATTTTTTCAAGGTGGGAAGAATGTAACACCCCAAACTTCCATGGTACACTTCTCTTTGAATAATACAATAACTTTGAATATACACAGCTCCGAGTTCTAACACACCACGACCAATCAAACTAGAAGTTTAAAAAGCAGTTATGAATAGTAATACCCACATTTTAAATTTTATAATTTTTTTTTCAAAATAAACTTCGTTTTTGTATTTTGAATATCAAAATTATCTTAGGCTGAATTTTTGGTATTTTTCTGAAAACTTTCAATTTTTGATGAATAGTGAAAAACACCGCATTACTGTTTAAAATCGACTTTTTATTTAAAGAATTGCTTATAAATTTAAATTTATTTTAAATTGAAAATATATACATAATACTTATATTAGTCCAATATAATTTAATGGAGTCATTTTATAATAATATTAGATATATAAAATTTTATTGAACTTTTTAACATCTTTTACCCACCTTTTAGGCGCATTTGCAAATTTGAAAAAAACATAATTTTAAGGCTTCTGTGAATTAAATTTCAAAAATATGACAAATATGGTTTCATTAGTAAGAAAAATGTGGTTTAAGAGGATTAAAATAATTTTTTTTTGTGAATAGTAACTTTTGAATTTTATTTACCACGGTTGAAAGTAAATATGGTAATTAAAGGTAAAAATAATATTATAATAATATAAAATTAACCCAACACATGTACTAATTCTATTAGATAATTGTATTTCGACTAAAATAAACTTTAGTACAAAATTATGATCCTTTTTGATCCACTTGAATTAGATTAGGACATTTATTATATTTTATTTAAAGAAGAGTTAAAAGTGTTAAATTCAAATTTTAATAACTATCTGATTTTTAATATAGGGTAATACATAAGATAAATTCATCTAGAAAAATTAATTAGAAATATAAAAATATTTCCTACATCATGGTATTTTATTTATCATTTTTAGAAATTAAATAATTAAATTTATTTATGACACAATGATGATGTAGTGATTACCTTATTAACGAAAGATTAAAATAATTGATATTATAAATATTAAAAAAAATGTAAATTGAAACTTTTTATACCATCAAAGAGTTTTCTAAGTTAAAATGACATGTTAGGGTTGATTCAATGTATTTTTTCTAAGTAATCACGTTGTTATGACTTTCAAAAAAACCAAATACTAAATACTGTCAAAATTGACATAAATGAGTTTTCAAAACAGATATTATTTTATTATATTATATAATAGTAATAAAAATATAAGATTTTTCCAAATGAATTATATAATGTTACATACGTCATTAATGAACCACATGAGTATCTCTTTTTATTTTACAGTAACTATATTAACCATGTAGTATAAAAATATAAGAGGACATTGTAAATGTTAAACTATTTAACTAAGGGTTAAATCTAAAAGATGAGGTTAATATGGTGACCTAATCTTGTATAAAACCTATTGGTTGAGATTATTTTTACCCATACCCACCTTATCCTCGAAATAAATCCATTTTAAGCTATTAGAAACCAAAAATATTTTTATAATAAATTAATATTTAAAGATTTTCATAAAGTGCCCATCACCTGTTTTATAGAAGGGTACTTCCCCTTCTCTTAAATTCGAACCTCCAAAGCCATTTGGATCATCCAAACCCTGATAAAATATCATCCCAACTACCCTCACCTCTACATAGAGGCCTTAATTTGATCATAAAACTTACCTAAGGATCCCTTTTGTTCTAATCAAAATGAAGCACCCGAAGAAGAGGTAATTATTTCATAACCTATTTCAAAGTTCTTTTCTTTTCCACTTCCTATTTCTTTGTTTTTTCCATACTAAAATAATAACACCAATAACTTCTACATACTGATATGTTATTATAAATATGTTACTACCATATTCACTGTTCTATCCTTCCTATGAATGACTAAGTGACCATACGTGCGTACATACGCCTTACCGTCTCCACATCGTGGTGTAGTTTTTTATTCACCACTTCAATACTTGGATGGGTATAATTGTATGTGTAATTGATGTAAATAATAAATATAAAATGTTAATTATTTTTTATATATAATATACCATCCAATTACATACTATTCACTATCAATAGAATAATATTGTTGCTCATGCGTACATAAGGCTTACCATCTCCACGATGAGATGAGATTTCATTCCCCATCGTAACCATTCAAGAATATTTTTTATTTTATTATTAAATAATAATGTTTAAGAACATAATATAATTATGTATATGAATCAAAGAAAAATTATTCATAACAAACATGACTTACGTAACAAAACATATAAAAGAAAATGAATCAGTAAACGCCCAAAACAATGATACAACTGAAATATTATTAACAAAGAAATATTAGAGGATCATATATGATATCATATTTATGTATGTGGTTCTTGTATAATTTAATAACAATTATTTTACCATTATACATTATTTTAACATACCCTTGACTAAGGAAAAGTACAAGGTAAGGGTTAATTTTAAAATATATCTATTATATGAGGTTTTTTATGCGTAAGTATATTCTCAGAATTCTTTATCATCCACATCCATGTTTCTTAAAAATGTATTTCAATTTCTTTACTATTTTATAGACTATGGGTTAATTTCATTTATACCCTTGTTTTAATTTTTATAACTTTTTTTGAATGTAATCTTTCTTCCATTTTCTAAACAAGTTACATTATGAACTTTTCGAAAAAATTAAGGAAACATTGTTTTTTAACTTATACGGCAGGTGAAGCTATTTTTTGCCATTATAACACCTTCAAAGCTTCCCTTACATGATTATAAGAATATTTTCAAAATCTATTTTTTCTTTTATAATTATGTGACTTTTAAATGATTTCAAAGCAGAAAGAGATATTTCTCTCAAATAGTTTTTTGGATTGATTTTATATGTGTCAACGTATGTTGTTGGATTTTAAGTTTAATTGATGTTTATTTATTATGATAAAATATTCTATATTGTATTGATAGTTTTATTATATGTTTGACTGTGGATGTGCTATTTTTATGTAATTCACGGGTTATGGTTAAAGTATTAACATTTCGTATGATATTTTAATACAAATGTTTATGTTATGTTTCACCATTTTCATGTGAGGAATGAATTGGACATAGTAAGTGACGGGCGGGGCCCGTTATATCCCCTCGATGCATCGATAGGTATCATGAGATAAACTAGTGTTTTGGCCCAAGGCCTTGAAAATATTTTTATTAGTAGTCTTGGAACGAGGCCTTGACTATGTGATTATGATGTCTGGAATTATGAATTCCATCATTATTAGATTTAGCTATTTATATTACATGTGATTATTCGTCTAGTAGAATTTCCATGTGGATTAGTAAATAACATTATTTGATTTATCTTTGTCATATTATGCTGAATTTTTTGTCAAAAAGTCTTGTGTTTTAGTCTTATAAATTGGATTAAATGTTTATGCTTATTTATGATAGTTTCTGATATATTATTATCCTTACTGAGCATCTGATCTCACCCCTTTCTAATGTTTAATTTTTCCTAGGATGCAAAGAAGTATATTATGACTAACCTGCATTGATAGGCTAAGATATATGAGTGTGTTCAAAGAAGACATAGTGTTTCTTTTTCATTTCATAATGTTATGTAAAACTTATGTATGTATCTAGTACTTCCATGTCTACTAAACAGACCAGTCTTTCGAGACTTGATCTCTTGTGATCATACCAATGTTATATAATAATGCACTGACTCTAGGTAACTGGGGTCGAGGCATTACATTAAATTGAATGGATGATGTCTCTTGCATGACATGGAAATTCACATTACCATAGGCCTTGCCTGAGAGGACCACCATCCTTGGTGTTGGTCTCCCACCACACCTCCATTCAAGAATTGAACATGGCTTGATTACTAGCATTTCATGATACATAGTGATACCAAAATATCTGGTATTGGTTATAGATATAATATTTCATTTTTTATATTGGGGAACGTACCTCCTTACTACATGAGGTTAAAATGTATGGTTTCTCAATAACTACATGTGTATTGATTAATGTCATCACAAGATACATAGTGATGCATAGATCTCCAATCCTGGGACCAGCTATAAAAATAAATGGGAACAATTCCCCCCATTGTGTATGGGTTAGACCTGCATGGAGAGTTTCCTGTTCAAGAACTATGTGTGACTTTATTCCTATTATCATAGAATACATAGTGATTCCTGAATCTCCAATCATAGTTCCAACTAAAAAACTCAACAGGAATAATTCCCCCCTCTATTCATGGGTTAGTACTACATAGAGATTTTCTTGTTAAAGAACTATGTTTGTATTGATTACTACCTTCATAAGATACATAGTGACACCCAAATATCCAATCCGGGGTCCAAATACAACAATAAACATGAAAAATGCCCCCTATATGTATGGTTCATACCTTCATGGAGAGTTTCCCATTCAACAACTACTTGTTGCTTGATTCCTTCCATCACATGATATATAGCGACACCTGGATCTTCAATCACAGTCTATCCACAACATAAAAAATATCTCCCTCCCCATGTATGGGTCATACTTGTGTAGGAAACTTTCATGAGAGAACTACATATGGATTGATTTTCATCATCATCGAATATGTAGTGATTCCTAGGTATTCAATCGCGGGTTTAGCTGCAACATATAAGTTGATAAAAATAATACACCCTAACAACATATGGGATAGAACTATACAACAATCTACCTGATACTAGTATTGTGTGGGTCAATTGATTTCCTAGTTTTTCCTTTTTTATCACACTATGTATGGATCATGTGAGCTTAGGGACCCTGGAAAGTCACTCTATCCCACACGACTGAGATATATCTCAGATCGTGGATGTTTTCATGGAATAAATACTTTAAACTATAAATCATGCCTATAACTTAGTCGAAATACCTTAAACTACATAGAATATTTATGACTTTACCACATGATGTTAAATTGCATGATATAATTCCTCACCGCATGATGTTAAATAGTAAGAAAAACATCATGTTCACATGTTATTAAAACTTAAAAAAAGATATGTACCCACTACATGATGTTAAAATGTGTAGTTCATCACCTATTATCATTCCTTATTAAAGGACCACAAGATCCTAGCCCCGATCAACCAAAGTATGGGGTGCTTTCATCCTCTTTTAATCACCTCAAACTGTAAATCACACTTCATATCTTGAGTGCCTTAGGATTCCATTTACCTTTAATGGACCTTGGAAATGGACACCCGAATTCAAGGGACCCTATGTTTTACTATGAATTCCTTCTTCTAGTTCCAGCATATGAGAACCTAGTTTTCAACCAAATGTGGTAAAAAATTCAAAAAAGGTTTGGCTGGTCCTTGTGATCCCTGACGTCACTATGGCAGAAATAAAAACCATAGAGTATTTTGGGTTATCCCAGACATTGTTGTCCTATATCACTACTCAAAATCTATAAACCATGGGACATGATTTATAACATTTTTATATCCCATTAAAAAGGATGTTGGAGTACCCTTGACCATGGATATCCTAATTTTGTTATTATCTAACATTCCCCTTATACCAAGTCTACTTGTATTATGACCTTAAAAAAATGAACTTTGTTCAAAGGTGTATGGACTTAAAAGTTTATCCCATGATGTTCCAAATTGAAAAGACCCTAAACTACTAATTAAAGAGACATAAAACTTGTCAGGATGAAAACCCACAAAGGGTGTCCTGAGTAAAATCCAATTCTTTGCTCACTAATCTCTTCATCTCCACATTTTTGGGAAAAGTTACAGTGTAAATAGAAAAGTCACAAAGATCATGGGTCACACTTTGTGGCCTTATTAAAAGTTGGTCCATGCTTTCTAGAACCCTTGTTCAAAGAAAAATTTAGATTAAGATTTTTCTATATCTCCTTCCCATGATAACTTAATCAATGGGAATAAAATAAAAAATTAGGGTTTTTAGACCCTTTGTGATTATTATGTTTTCCATAAATCACACTTCATGATTTGAGAACCTTAGGTTATAGAAAACCTTTCATGGACCATGGTAAAGGACACCCAACTTCAAGGGACCCTTTATTTGACATTGCATGTCTTCCCATAGTTCCTGTATATGAGCCCCTAACTGCCAACCAAATGCATCATTACTTGGAAAAAGTGTTTTCTGGTACTTGTGAGATCTGGCATCACTATGGAGGAAATCAGTACCCTAGAGTGTTTTGGGTCTTCTCTGGTATGACTTTACCATATCCCCACTCATGACTTGAGGACTTTGGACCCTGATTTATAACCCCCATAACCATAATATTTAAGAGAATTCAACATCTTCAATGTTACATTGCTATGATTTTTCCTTTCTCAATGAAGGAATGTGACAATCTATTGCTAAAACTTTTGGTGGCATATAACAAGTGACTCAAAAACAAATTTGGTAGGTATTGAGTCTCCACATAAAAAGCTAAACCGCCCCAGCATTCTAGAACCCTTCATAGATATCCTTCAATCCATATTCAATTTTATCCCCCTAGATATTCGAGTCTTAAAAAATCTTTCATGGACCTTGGAAAGGGTGCATATCCTATTTACATGACCATACATGTAAGTCCAATGGGCTAATTCATAAATTTTTGTGACCCACCAACTAAAGGAATCTCTTCCCTGATGGAAATGAACTCTAATCCTTGTGAACCCTAGAAACAATGCGGTGGAACCCAACACCTTATGGTGTTTTGAGTTATCCCGAATTTGTTTTACCCATTCCATATTAGTTAGATAAAAACTTTGGGTTATGAATTATACCACTCATATTCCAACTATCCAAGAGGACTTGTCTTACCTAATAATTTTCCCTCAACCAATACTATATTCACAATACTTTCAGGGATCTTGAAAAAGAGAAGGGATCATATTTACTTGTCCAGCCATGTAATCCCTATGAATTCACACATAATGTCTTGTAACCCACCAACTAGAGGCATATCCTACTTTCAAGAAAGGAAATCTAATCCTCATGGGCCCTGGAAATACTATGGTGGAATTGAACACCTTAGTGTGTTTTGGTTCATCCCCGACATATATGCTCCATTCCTTATTCATTAATCATTCCCTTGTAGAAATATGTTAAACTATATAGAACATTTCCTATCTTTACCACATGAAATTAAACTACACAAAATAAATCTTCAATGCATGAAATAAAACACCACATAAGATATTACTTCACAGAGGATATATTACCAATGATATATGTTCTAGGATAAAAGGCCCTAAACTATATCAATGGTTTATTTTTTCAGATCTTAAAAAACCAACTAATATATACATAATGCATGCTAGGTTGAAATCCTAATAAGGGAATCCTGGAAAAAAGTCACGTCTCTGATTGATGGGCATGCAATTTTCATGCTCCGGGAAATATTAAGCAATCATTAAATTAAAAAGGCACAAAACCTATTAGACAAAGTACATGTAATAGGGGATATAGAAACAAATATGAGTCTATGACTGCTAAGCCTTCCCCAATATGAATCTTAGGAAAAAAATAGGGAAATATAAATAAATAGACATAAAGCTTATGGGGCCAACCATATAGCGTTATAAAAAATAACGATATAATCACTAAGTCCACTAAATTCATATAAATATAGAGAATTCTCCAAATGATACATATAGTTTTTCGAAAATATCCTTTTATAAATCAGTTAATCTCACGAGAACATGAGTAGATACATCAATAAGGAATCTCATGTTGGTGGTAATTCATGATAATTTCTTGAAAAAAATATATTGTGATTTAAAGAATACAAATCCAGGTGTTCAGGTTAACTTGATATTATATAAAGGATGGGTATTTTTTATTATTAATGAAACATTAGATCAATGAAATGTCATGAACATCATGAATGAAAGAAAAATTGATAATGATATGTAAATTTTAGGATATTAATTCATTTCTAAGGTGCAGAAAAAGGCATAATCTCGACATTTTGGATCCTCTATGAGTATCCCATTAAAATTAAAATCTTTATTGTTAGACTAAAATAATATTTTAATTTCTGAATTGGCCAAATTGGAAAGCGTTTGATGAGAAGCATAAATTAAGCACTGAAATATTGCCAGCCTTGCTTCCTCTATTGCTTCCTAAGGATAGAGAGTATTGATAAGGGAAATCAACTCCTCAACTCTTTTATGAGTGGGTGTTATTGATGATGATGGTTCTGAAATATCAGACTTTGAGTGAGGTATGATCTCCTCATGTCTCATTATCTTCATGGTCAAGGTATCCATCTAGGCATGCAACTGAGATATTATCTGATGACTCCATTCCAGCACCTTTGAATCTTAACTTTTTAGTTTAAATAGAGGACTCCCATTATCATCGTCATTAAATATCACCTTGCTACTAGACAATTATTTCCAAGTTAGTAAAATTTGTTACATAATTCCATATAATGGATGGCGGTCAAAGCCACTCACCCCCAAATCATGAAAGAGCCAGTGAAGGTTTTCCTCTGGGTCTTTAAAATTTTCCACAGGAGTCTCAGTGATCAAGGTGTAAATCTGAAGTTAGATTATCTATCTTCATGCCTGGTCTTTTGGAACTACTAGGTTGGGTACTTTATAAGGGGGAATGACCAGATGAGCTGATGAATAAGCCATATAGGAAGTCTCATATACTCTTCTCTCAAATGATGCATCTTTTCTCTCTCTCATCTCTTTATCAAAAAAATTCTTCCCCACTAACAAGATAGTTTTCTCTTGGATGAGGATGCTTCCTAGAAGGTTTCCCTGAATCATGATTCTACTCCATTTTTTCTATATATAAGAGGGTTGGTAAAGCACTTGGTCTATTTACCTTATGTAATGGTCTATTTAGAACACAGCTCAGATGTGGTTCCATCCATGATTGGGCATAATCATACTATAAGAAGGAAGGTGGGCCAATAGGTGGAAGGATAATCTAAGAGTTTGCATCTTCTCATTCCAATATATGCTAAAACTGGTGAATAATCCCAAGATTTCATTCTCCAAACACATTGGATGAGGGGAGGGGAGAGCCACTTTGAATAAAACTGAATTAGAGGGAGAATCAATAGGAGATATAGGGTTTAAAAATAAATAAATCATCAAAAAGGGCCTCTAGAACCCCATCTCCAAGAGAGATCTTGTATAACTGTTCAGAGAGAGAGAGAGAGAGATCCACCACCATTATAAATAATTGTCTTAGTTAGTGTAAGATAAAGATTAATGTTGAAAGGACCATATTGGATCATAATGATAGTGAAATCATCAGGGCATAACTTCATTTCCTAAACCCCAAAATGTTTTAGCAGACTAAGAGAAAATGAAGCATTCGATATCCTGGTTGTGTTTTGGTACTTATAGTAGCAGAAATGCTCCCCTATCTAGCTAAATAAGAACTAGAAAGGACCAGAAATCCTATAGGGTACGTCTTATTGTTTTATATTTCCCAAGATCAGGTAGAGGAATGGAAGAGTTGGTATGGATAGATTAAGTGTCTGCCCCTATGCTAGTAGAGTATCTATCATCAACATTTCAAATCAGATTCGGGAACATGTTCTACCATTTGGAAAAAATCATACATTCCAAATCATGGTGAAGAAACCTAACTGAATAAGACTCATGGATATCTCTGGTATCACTCGGTAACCCCATGTGTCATACTCACCAATCTCAAGGATTTCCTTGTAAGATCCCACATTATCACAGACATACTAGGAAGGGAAAAAGTGATGGAGTATAGTGGTCAACCAAGATCTAATATGGAAGATAAATATGATGACCCAATCCTTAAAATAAATGAGTGAATAAATATTTATCTCCTTCCATAACATGTCATTCAAAATTTTGAACATTTCCCTTTAATAAACTAGGCTTTGTGTGGGGTCATCCTAGACATCCACTGTAGGAAGGAAGTCATCATATATCCTTTGAAGGGAGGATATCCCACCCTATTAGTAGATATAAGAAAGGCAGATTCCTACATTTTCATGGAATAAATAAAATGAATTTGTTATAGGGAACAAACAACTAATTAGTTCGTTAAGAATATTCGATCAATGATATACGAGCAACTAATAAATCCAAATAGCCTCCAAAGGTGAATTACATATAGATGATCTAAAAATTCTAAGCATCTTTTTCAAACTTAAAATGGTCATTCCCATTCATCAAAAAATTTCCACCAGTTCACAGGTCCCATTTCAAGCTCTAGCCACTTCTCAGATCATCGAGTAAGGAGATAAATATGCTTGAATATCATTTAGAAATGGGATAGTGGAAAAAATTCCAACCGTCTAGACACTAATGAGAGCTTTCCAACATATAGGAAAATTCCTAAGACTATACCATGACTAGTTTAGTTCCCTAAAAAATCACTACTTTAACATAATACAGGGAAGATGATAACCATATAGATAAAATATTGTAGTCAAGGGAGGGAATGGTTGAATCATCTAGTAGCCTGAATACATATAAGTGAAGCTGGTGTGATAAGGGATAGCTTTGAAGCTCTTATAGGAGGAGCCTCTTCAAAACCACATTGTTAGAGTGCATAAGATACCAAGGGATAACATTATGATTCCCAATAATCATGGCCCTTTGGCTAGTCATGATGGAAGGCATATGGGAACTAGAATCCATCTGTACAAATTAAAAAGTATATATTAGAAAAGGAAAAAATACTATCAAAGTAGATTCCTGAATCCCATAGTATCATGAAAATCACCTGAACCATGAAGGGATTCATGACCACATGACCAGATACAGGTCTCATGAAACACAAGACCCATGTAGATCTTACAATTTTCACAATTATTCTCTCCAAAATTTACCATACAGGTAGAAGTGGCCATTTTATAACAAGTATGGATCAAATCCATAGGGACATAAGAAGTAACCAGGACACACTCAGATTTTTTAGAGTTTTTGGCTATGAAGTGATCGAATTGGGGGTTGATTGAAATCAAGATACTAGAATACTAAATAACCCAAGAGAATGGTTTAAATTGAATAAATAAAACATCCTAATATTTTGAAATAAAATATTTTAAAAAATATGGGTTGATCCTAGGTTGTTGCTAAGACTATAATTAATGTAATTGTTTTCTTTAAAAATTTCATCAAACTAGTTTAAGATGATTCCAATAAATGAGATAAGTACCCAAAACCATTCACCAATTTAATCCCAAAAAAATCCAAGTCTAATCAAAAATTCACTTATATAATCACACTAAATATCACTCTAAGGAATTGGATCATATTAGCGCTCAAAATATGTCATCGTTAAAATCAGAAAAGATGAAGAAGATAATAAGTCATTGAATTTTACTCATAAAATAATGAAACAATTTAAGAATATAAGCACATAAAATAACATCCAATAAAACCCCAATAAACTCCCAATAATCTACCCATAATAGGTTTATTATTCTATTGATAAAAATTTCTCAATGGAAGGCAGACGTCCACTTAAAGAATTGGGATTGAAGAAGAGAAAACATAAAAAAATGAACCCAGCACCATTGTTTAAAGGATTTCTCTCATCAATGTGTGAATAAATTCAAAAATTAATAAAAATTTATCAACGTGTTAACAAAAGGAACCAAAAATGAGAATAAGAATAAATTTGATTAAAAATCTAAGTGGAATTAGAAAAAAATACATGTGAAAGATAAAATTAAGACAACAAAATAATAGCATAAAATTACAGTAGAAGCATACGAATCCTCCAAAATTAATCCAAAAAAATACCTTAAATAAAAATTTTGGAAGCCTTGGGTAGATCCCCCAATATTCCAAGTATTCACAATTTATTATGTTAGGCCAATATTGGCAGAAAGTTTGTTGAATGTGGACTTTTCCACCCTTGACCTGAAGTAGGAGACAACTTGCATCCACCAAACATAGGCACCAACTGGAATTTATTGATGGATGAATTGGGGTGGACCATAGAATAAAAAAATCAATACCAGAATTTTTCCAAACATTTTGTAAAATTTTATCCCAATTTTATGCTTTGGTCTAGAGATATGATTTAAATGGTGGATTTTTTTTTCTGGGCAACAAAATTTGGCCTAAAATTTTATCTTCAACTTGGGCCACCTGGAACTCAGTTCAAAACTCAGAATTAACTCTGTTTACTATTTTATTAAATGGTAAAAATTATTTTCTCTATCTCTATTTCAAATTCGATATTCATTAGTCATGGTTATTGGATGCTAAAATATTTTTTTGGCTGCTATCCAATTTACTTTTCCCGGAATGTTCTTGGTTCAAGACCCAATTTAGTCATCTTCCCAATTGAATCTTAAATATATCAATTACTATAGAATGTTACTCATATAATGGGATACTATAAAATGAAACATGAAAATAAAATAAACACTATTGGGTTTTTTATAAGGTTTTTAAAAATTTACCATGTAATAGTGTGTTTTATAAGGAATTATAAAAATGTTATGAAAATAAGTTCAAATTAAAAAATACACTAGTACATGTGTTTATGAACATTAAATCACAAGAATATTATAATATAAAAAATTAATATTAGCCTCTTTTAGTGGCTAATCACACCCCAAATTGTTTTTTTCTAGTCCCAAGAAAAAAAATCACAAAAATATGAAAATTGAATTCCCTTTTCCAAGCACATTATAACATACACTACTTACCATTTAAAATTCCCATCAAACAACCATCAAACCTGTAAAAAAATTTAAAACAAGATTGTTCCAGAAGCATATCCTAACTAATCCCATTCCTTTATTCAAATTCATCATTACATTTCATCAAGTTTTAATTAAGCATAATGATCCGATGTGTATCATAATAGAAATTGGGGTTCATTTTTATTCAAAGGGGAAAGATGGAAGCGATAGGTGGAATTAAATTTTAATATTAATGCGAGTATTCAATTTTTTTGTTATTTTTCCATGGTAATTGAATTTGAAATAAATCAAGTTAACCAATGTAGTGAGACTTTGCTGATGACTCCAAGGATCAAAGACCTTTGGGCACCAACTGAAGGTCACATACTCAAAAATCATCTCGATTTAAATCAATTACAAAAATAAAATCACCAAAAATGAAGATAAAATTCCCAACGTTGGTCCACACAAATGTGGAGTCACGATACCCAAGTGCCAAAAGCCACACATTATGTCATTCCATTTCTCTACGTGTAATTTTATTCTTGTTTTTTGTTTTCTTCAATACTCATGTTAAAATTAAAATGATTACTAAATATATGCTATTTATTCTAGGATCCCATGAACTCTAAATAATACCCCACAATCCAAAGGATGTGCAAATTGATATTATGATTTAATATGATCAAAATATATGTGTGTGAACATATAATTGTAATAAAATCAGAATCAATGAATTGAAAATTATTTAATATTCATTTTATTGTTTTAAAAATATATTATCATGTAAATGGTTAATAAAATTTCATTTTCCATTGACACACATTTTTTCATAATTTTTTCTGACACACAAAAAAACAATATTCTTTATGTCCCCCACAACTTAGTGTAAAACTAACCTAAATGTTGAAAGTGAAGATAAGAAAGTGTTCATAATTGGGAATAAATATGGGGGATATTTGGAATAAATTCATGGAACAAAATAACTTGGTTTGAAGTTGATGATCAATCAAAAATCAATTGATCACTTTGGCTTCAGGTCGCAAGTGGAATCCTCTGGGATAGTAGAGGTAAAGGTTTGAACTCTGGAAGGAATGTGTTTAATTTAAAAATACAAAACTAATTAAACTGTAAAATATTACCCATAAGAAATATTATATCACATCGGAAACCCTAAGGGTGTTCCATAAAAAAACACAAAACTCACAAAAAATAAAAAATAAAATAATATCAATCTAGAAGACGAGTTTCCTCACAAAAATCACTTTGTTTAAAGTAGTTACCTTGACTTAGACCCCCCGAACTTACCCAATACCAAATTTCAACATTTTAAGGACCAATTTTTTTAGAACATAAAATAGTTTTATATTGATTATTTTTTTATAATTTTTTTCATGCAAAAACCTATGTTCTAAAATGAGTGGGAAAATCCAAGGAATTTAATTAATGGTGGATCTAGTTGCTTCTATTGACTTGCATAAGACATCAAGGATCATTCTTTTTTTATTTGTATCAAGAGAAGAAACAATGAAAATAGGAAGGATATGGATATACACAATGAATGAAAATTTTTGAGAGGATATAAAGGACATATATTCATGTTTAAGTAGACTAACACATTTACACATAGTTTGGGAATTTGAATCGAACATGGTTTCATTATAAAAAATTTCTCAATAGAATTGGTTCATTTTTAATAGAATATTCAACCACAAAATTAGACATATAAATATTTGTTATAGATATGGACTCAAATATTAAAATTTCTCCCAATGGTTTAGTGATTGGTTTTTTTTTGAAAAGTCATCAATGGAGTAATATTCAAGAACCTTAAACCACGATGTCATGTTTCCCTCTTGTGAATATAGAAAATCAGTTTCCTCTTGATTTAAACACCCGTAATAAATTACTTTATGTTCTTAAGGTATCTTAGATTCAAAGTATGATTCATTTTTATTTTATTGAGATGTTTGTGTATAAAAATATTCTTCCATAAATGATGAGGAAGGGACAACCTGAGTGGGAATGGGTTTCATAATCATTTTAATACTTTGTAGTTTTACTCTCTTGGATGAAACCTAAAAAGCAATTATTTACATTATTTGAATTGATTTATCAAGTAATGGATGTAGATCTGGCTAGATAAGGGATTGATCAAGATGGTCTATTCTAGATGGATAATAACATTGTTGGAATTGCATACCTGGATGTTTATATTGAATTTATTTGGATTGAAAGTCATTATACATTGGAATGTTTTGTGAAGCACAGTAGTTCAAACAATGTGGTTGATTATTTTGTTGATTATACCAAAAATATAAACTAGGATGGTCATTTTATAAAAAATTGGTATGGGATAGTCAAAATGGGGAGAATTTTTACATTATTGGATTTTTTTAAAATATACTTCCATAAAAGTGAAATTGGGGGTGAGAGAAAAGATGTGGGGTGAGAATAAGATGTGAGTGTCTAAGATAAGTAACTAAGGTCCCATAAAATAGTTCTATAATTTTTTATCACCAAAATTTACCCTACATGAAGAAGCTATCCTAATAGTATAAGTAGGGGTTTAATCTATAGGGATAGAAGAAGTAACCTTAAGACACTCATATTTAATAGAGCTTTTGGATATGAAGTGGAAAACTTTGGGGTTGATTGAAATTAGGATACTGGAATGATAATGTAATTAAGATAATGATTTGAATTAAATAAATTAATGATCTTTAGTTTTTTAAATAATTCAATTAAAGTAGATGGGTTAATCCTAGGTTGTTGCTAAGAATAGAATGAACGTAGTCATTTTCTTTAGAAATTTCATCTCAATAGTTAAAGAAGTTTATAAAAAATGAGATAAGTCCCCAAAGTCATTTTCCAATTTAATACCAAAAAAATTCAAGTCTAATCACCAATTAACTTATAGAATCGCATTAATGAACACTATAGAGAATTGAATTTTACTATCATTGAAAATATTTCATAGTTAAAATTGGCAAACATGAAGAAGAGAATAAGTCATTTAATTAATCACATAAAATAATGAAATAATTTAATAATATAATCACATAAATAACATCAAATACTTGACATTTAATCTTAATATATTCAACCCACAATATTTTCATTCTTTAATTTATGCGAAGATCTCAATGGAAGGTGGAATTTGACTTAATGAAGCATGATTAAAGAAGATAATACATATAAAAAATTAACACACTATCGTTGTGTGAAGGATTTATCTTTTCTCTGTGTAAATAAATCCACACATTAATTAAAATTTATCAAATTTTTAACAAAAGGAACATAAAATGACAATAAGAATATATTTTATTAAGAAGTTAAGGGTAATTAGAGTAACTTACATGTGAAAGAAAAACTTAAGGAAACAAAATTACAGCATTAAATTACAATGAAATAATATATAACCTCTTAAAATACTCTAATAGAACCACCTTAAATAGAAATATTTAAAGCCTTGGGTTGATCCCCTGATATTCCAAGTCTTTCCAATAGATTATGGTAGCCCTAAAGTTTGTGGATTGTGGGATTTTCCACCATTGACATGAAATAAGATCCAACTTTCCTATACCAAATAGAGGGACAAAAATGACCTTATAGATGGAAGAATTAGTGTAGAAAATAGAATAACAAAATGAAATCCAGATGTTTCTTGAGATCCTATAAAATGTTTTCTGAATTAAAATTTGGGTTTTCAAAATATGATTGAAATGGTGAGCTATTGTTCTAGGCCATAGAATCTAGACCAAAATTTTATATTCAACATATTCCACCTGAAACTCCCTTCAAAACTAAGAATTAGATCTAGTTACTTTTGGATGAAATGTTAATCATTCTTTCCTATATATCCCATTCAAATTTTTAGCTTCATTGGGATTGAATATTTCTTGATAAAGTATTTTTATTGGGATGTTTTCTAGATCACTTTACTCAAGATTTTCTTAGTTCAAGTCCCAATTTTTTCATATTCTCAATTGAATCTTGAATAGCTCTAGAATTAAGAATTTCACTCATATAATTAGAGAACTAAAAATTAAAAATGAAAATAAAATCCAAACCATTGGTTGTTTTATAATGTGTTTAAAAATGTACTATATAATAGTGAATTTTAGAAGGAATTACAAATATGTTAATAAAAGAAGTTCAAATTGTAAAATGAACTAGTAGTGGTGTTTATTAACATGGAATAACATGAATATTATAATATAAAAAATGAATATTAGCCTCTTTTAGTGGTTAATCACACCCCAACTTGATTTTTTCTAGTCCCGAGCAAAAATATATCTCAAAAATATGAAAATTGAATTCCCTTTTACAAGCACATTCTAACATATAATGCTTACCATTTCACCTTCACATAAAATAAATCACCAAACCTGTCAAAATAATTTTTAGAAAGCTAGGCCGTTAAGAATATCCCACTCCCAATCCCACTCATTTTTTAAATTCATTGTCACATTTCATCAAGTTTCAATTAATAATAATGATGTGATGTGCATCACAATAGACACGGTGATTCATTTTTATTAAAGGGGGAAAATATTGAAGTTCTAGGGTGAATAAAATTTTAATAATAGGATGATTATTAATTTTATTTTATTTTTTTTTGAAAATGTTTCATGGTAATTGATATTGAATTCAAACAAGTAAACCCATGTAGTTAGAATTTTTTGATGACTCCTATGCTGAAAGACATAGGGGAACCAATTAAAGCTCACATACTCAGGCATAATATTGAGTTAATGAAATAAAAAAACATTCAAATGATCACAAATAGAGACAAAATTACTAAATTGGGGTCTAACAAATATGGATTCATGATCCCCAATTTTCAAAATCCACACATTAGGTCATTCTATTTCTCTACATGAATTTTTTTATTGTTTTTTTATTACACATGTTAAAATTAAAATGACCAATAAAACTATGATATTTATTATGGGACCCCATGAAATCAAACTAATATCCCACAATCCAAAGGATGTGAAAAGTGATATTTTTATTAAATATGATGAAAATACTAATGGTGAAAAATCACATCAAACAACTTCCCTTTACAAAATCTATACACGTGAACTTAAACTTCAAAAAAAATCAAAATCATGGCATGTAAAATTATTTGATTTTAAGTTTTAATGTTTTAAAAATATATTATCACGTAAATGGTTAAAGAAATTTTACTTTCAATAAACACACATTTTTTCATTATTATTTCTTGACACACACCAAAACAAAACAAAATTATTTCACCCCCTAAAAATTAGAATCACACTGCCCTCAGTGTTGAAAGATAAGATAAGGGAGAGTTTAGAATTGGGATGAAATAGGGGGAATATATTTTAAATAAATTCATGGTAAAAAATCACTTAGTTTGATGCTGATGACCCATCAAAAAGAAATTGATCACTTTAGATTTAAGTCACAAGTGGAATCTTCTGGGATATTTGAAGTTTAGGTTTGAACTCTGGGAGGCATGTGTTTCATTAGAAAACACAAAACTACTTAAACTACTAAATATAAACCGAAAAAAACATTATATTACATTTCAAACCCTAATGGGTTACCTTTAAAAAAATACAAAACACAAAAAAATAAAAAAAATATTAAATCAATGGAGAAGTCGGGTTTTCTCCCAGAAAGAACTTTTTTTAAAGATGTTAGCTCAACTTAGACCCCCCCCAACTTACCCAATAACAACTTTAAAAATTCTAAGGACGTCATTTTATCCAATTATACTAGGTTTATATTGATTCATTATTTATAATTTTTTTCATGCACAAACATGTGTTCTAAAATGAGTGGTAAAACTTAGGAATATAAGAAATGGTGGATCTAGTTGCTTATGTAATCTAGCATAAGACATAAATGTTCATTCCTATTTTATCTGTATCAAGATAAGAAATAATTAAAACATGAAGGTTTTGGATATACCCAATGAATGAAAAATTATGGGAGGATGGAAAGTACATATTTTCAAGTTCAGGTAGGCTAACACTTTTAGATATAGGTTGGGACTTAGAATCAAAATCATTTTCATTTTAAAAATTTCTCAATAGAATTAGTTTCTTTTGAATAGAATATTCAACCACCAAATTGGACATATCAGTTTCAGGTATGTATATAGACTATTTTTTTTATTTCTCCCAATGGATTAGTGATTAGTGTTTTTGAAAAATCATTAATGGAGAAATATTTAGAAACCTCAATCCATGATTTCAAGTTTACGTCTTGTGAATATATAAAATCATTTTCCTCTTGATTTAAACACCCATAATCAATTTCTTTATGATATTAAGGTCTTATTGATTCAAATTATTATTTTTTATCATTTTCTTGAGAAGTTTTTGTATAAAATGATACTTCTATCAATGATGAGGAAGGGAAAACTGACTGGGAATAAGTTCAATAACCGTTTCAATGATTTGTAGTTCTACTTTCCTGGATGAAACCAAAAAATTAATTATTTCAAAATTTTGGGAAAATTTATCATGTAATGATCGTGGATAAGGATGGAAACGGTGTTGATCCAAATGGTTTATTTGAGAAAAATAATAATGTTGTTGGAATTTCACAGTATGATGTTCATATTGGATTAGTTGGGATTAAAAATCATTATAGGTTGGAATGTTTTATGAAGAATAGGATTTCAAGCATTGTGGTTGATTTTTTTGTTGATTATCCCACCAATAGAAACTCGGATAGTCATTATACATCAAAATTTCTATGGGGTAGTCAAAGTAGGGGGAATTTTCCCATGTTTTTATTTTTTTTCAAAATTTCCTTCCATAAAAGTGAAATCTGGGTGAGAACAAAGAAATGGGGTGAGGATAAGATTTGAGTGTATAAGATAACTAAATTAGGTCCCTATAATGGTTCCAAAATTTAGTCTCACCCAAATTTACCCTACAGGTTGAAGAGGTCATTGTAGTACAAGTAGGGATTTAATCCAAAAGCACTGAAGAAGTAACCTTGATACACTCAGATTTGATAGGGATTTTGGCTATGAGGTGGCCAACTTTGTTGTTGATTGAAATTAGGATATTATAATACTAAATTAACTAATATAATGATTTGTATTTAGGAAATAAAACACCCTAATAGTTTGAAATAAAAAAATTAAAGAAGATGGGTTGATCCTAGGTTGTTTCTAGGACTATAATGAATGTAATTCTTTCTTTATAAATTTAAACTCTCTAGTTTAAGAAGTATATAATAAATGTGATAAGTCGCCAAAATCATTCTTCAATTTAATCCCTACAAAATTCTAAGTCTAATCACTAATTTACTTATCAGATCACTTTAATGACCACTTTGAGGAATTGGATCATACTAGAACTCAAAATATGTCATTATTAAAATTGGTAAAAATGAAGAAGGCAATAAGTCATTGAATTGAACTAATAAAATAATAAACTAATTTAAAAATATGAAAACATCATATAAAATCCAATCCAACTCCATGTAACTCCATAGAATCCAACCAAAATAGGTTTATTTATCCATTGATGCAAATATATCAATGGAATGTTGAAGTCTACTTAAAGAAGCGAGATTGAAGAAGCGATAAAATTCAAAAAACAAACGCTCTACCATTTTATGAAGGATTTACCTCTTCACTATGTTAATAAATTCACACATTAATTAAATGGTATCAAAATGTTAATAAAATAAATTAAAAATGAGAACAATAATATTTTTTATTAATAAGATAAGGTTAATTATAATTACTTGCATGTGAAAGAAAAACATAAAAAAAACTTACAACATAATTTTACAATGAAAACATTCAAAACCTCCTCAAATACTCCAACACTACTGCATTAAATAGGAATTTTGGAAGCATTAGGTCGATCCACCGATAGTAAATTTCTTACACATTGATTATGGTAGGCCTAGGGTGGGGAAATGTTTGTGGAATGTGGAAATTCCACCCTTGAACCGAAATAGTATCCATCTTACATCTACCAAACAGAGGCACTAAAATGACCTTCTAAATGGAAGAACCAAGGTGTTCCATAGAAGAAAAAAATGAAGACCTAAATTTTCCCGTACCTCCTATAAAATTGCATCCTAATTTAATGTTTTTTTGAGATATGATTGAAATACTGGGCTATTTTTTCGGGCCATAGAATCTGGCCCAAAATTTTATCTTTAACTCAGGCCACCTAGAACTCTATTAAAAACTACAAATTATCTCTGTTTACTATTGGATTGAATATTCTTGGTTATTTAATCTATCTCTAGCTCATCTTTTTTTTCTTAATTGGGCTTGGATCTTGGAAACCACATTATTTTTATTGGGATTTATCTAGTTCACTTTTCCTAGAATATTCTTAGTTTAAGGCCCAATTTGATCATATTCCCAATTTAATATTCAATATCTCAATATGTATATAATGTTACTCATTGAATGCAAGACCTGAAAATGAAATATGAAAATAAAATCAAGACTATTTGATTTTTTATAAGGTTTTTGAAAATGTACCATGTAATAATGAATTTTTTAAAGAATTACAAACATGTTAAGAAAAAAGTTCAAATTGTAAAATGCACTAGTACAGGTGTTTATGAACATTGAATCACATGAATATTATAATATAAATAATGAATATTATTCTTTATAAATGTATAATAAGTAACTAATATATAATTTTTCCATTGCATGTCCAGTCATGAGACTCATGATCTCATGACCCTGAGATGGTCTCACGAACTGTATGATGGTCAGACAATCATGCAACCGAACAGGCAAGTCATTCAAAACCAGTAAGACATCTGTATATCCAAGAACTTGTGTTTAGGTTCAATAAGTTACTAATAATCAATTCGTGGTTAATTTGATAAATTTATGGGGAAAATTAGTTGATTAGAGAGAGAACATGAAAAGATTTAATTAAAGAGTTCTCGAGAAGCAATCTTGTGAAACAAGTATCATGATCAGCTATCACATAGAGTTCTTGTGAATGGGATCTTGTGATGAGGTCTTGATAATGGATCATGTGAGTATATGGATCATACGATCTCTAAAGATTCAAATTATCTAGTGGAATGATCTTCTCTTTCACTCATATTTTTAGGGCACTCTAGAGAATACTAATAGTCACCTGGAAGGCCAAACATCACCCAAGACACTGATTGGAAACAACCCCAAATACTTAGGTGGGCATTTAATTTCTTAAGAAATGACCCCTTATTCCTTCACACGTCACTCAGGAGGGGGGGGGGGATTTTTGACACCTTCCAAATGAGAATCGGAAAATCTTGAATGGAGGAAATAACAGAATCATGGGTATTATTTTTTCCACAAAAAAGGAAGGGAAGGTGGCTGAATCATGTGGATTGTGTAACCTTTAGAAAGAAACATGATCACATGACCATAAGGAGATCATGAAAAAAGATAATGAACAAAAAATTATCTACTTATGACCATGAAAGTCACCTTTAGAAAATACCACTTCTCTTGATAAGTAGGCTACACAATCACTGATGATTATGTGAAGGCTACTAGAATAGATCTTCTGATCATAAGACTTTTTAGTTAGTGGACACCTGATAATCATGAAAAATACCCTTATAA
The DNA here is from genome assembly GCA_963277665.1 of Viscum album. Classification (NCBI taxonomy): domain Eukaryota; kingdom Viridiplantae; phylum Streptophyta; class Magnoliopsida; order Santalales; family Viscaceae; genus Viscum; species Viscum album. Next base: position 1,944,852,321 of record OY728161.1, on the reverse strand, counting down.
AATAATGGTGGAGAAAGGTGGAATACTCAAGTGATGGATAGTAACATTCATCATTATGATATGTGCTCATACAATTCATAGGATATCATGAGGCTCTTGGAAGTATGTCCACTTTGTCACATAAGAGTATGTTGGCATGCCACCTTCATCATACGAATGGTCTCGAACATGTCTATTAAATTATGTGATTCCCCTTCTTATCAATAAAAAAACATAGGGGTTGTCAATGATAATGCTTATTTGTAATAAAAAGATTCATCATTAATCATGAGACACATTTCATAAAAAAGGAGTGATTGTCCCTGAAAACACTCACATGACATCGCAAGATCTTCTATCATTTTGAAATAATGAAATAATTAAAAGGATAAAAGGAATAAGCTTCCCATGAAGGGAATATACATTTATCTTCACTTTAATGGGGTTACATGCCTTGGGAGATCAAAATTTTTTTAATAAGCACCCCTTGAAATGTCATCATGATCCCAAAGATCCCCCCTTGACAAGCCACATTAGTCTAAAAGAAGACTCCATCCATGTCATCTTCAATCATGCTAAAGCCTTTCCAGAGGTATCCTGGTCTTGAGAAGACTCCTAAACATGTCATCATGACCTTATGAAATATCTTTGAAATGTCATAATTCATAGGACAAATCCCTTGGATCAGATGAGGTCTAATAAACATGGTGATGGAAGAACATTCTCGTGGTCTCTATCATCATGTGGTGCCATGGAAGACCCTCAATAAGATCTTGTGAAGCACATGATACAAAAATACATCCACCAACTCTAGATATTATTTTGTAGATATGTGTTGTGTACGGAATTATATAACTAGGATAGAGAGGCCTATAAATCCCTCCCCATCAGTATAAAAAAATACACACACACCATGAGAAACTTCTACATAGGAGCATAGGAGAGGAATTCTTGGAGCGTCCAGTCACATGGTCACAAAGGAATTCCACTAGGTAAAATCTAGGGAATGATATAAAATATAACAAGGAAATAATTGGTTCTTGATGTGATCTCTCTAAATATCACACTAAGAAATTCCATCATATTAATCAGATTATGTGAAGGAGGCCCTACATGTTGATTAGGCCACACAAAACCTAAAAAAGATAACACTAGACAAACATTGAGGAATGTATGAAATAAAGGATAGAATAAATATTGAAAATTATGGGATACTTATGTGAATATGGATATGATAAACTTCATTTTCTTCTCTTGACCTTCTTAGATCATGATACAAAACTAGGGAATGTTTCCTAAGTCATGTGACACCCCTTGGAAAAGATATTTGGGTCATGTGATGTTCCTTGGACATGTATAAAAATTCATAAAATAGTAGAAGAGAATATCACCTAAGTCTTGAGATTTCATATGGAAAAGTCATTTAGGTCATCCTATATCCTCCAGACAAGTCAACTAGGTCTTGTGATGTCCTATGGATATGTCATCCAAGTTATGTGACACCCTCTATACATGTCATCCAGGTCATTCAACACTCTCCAAACATGTCAACCAGGTAATTCCACACCATACAAACATTTTATTTAGGTAATAAGACACCCTTCAGACATGTTATCCTTGATCATGTGATTCCTTCTAGACATTCCATTCAGATTATGCAATGTCCTTTAAAAAAGTAAACAAGATCATGAAGTTGTCTTAATGCATGTTTTCCAAGAAACCATGACATGTCCGGACATCCTCACACATGTTATATAGGCACACCAGACAAGTCAGGTAGCCAATCAGAACATGTCGGTTTTCCATCCTAGGACATGATAACCTTGTCTAGTGGATATATTCATGCATAACCTCAACTAAATTATGATGACTCAGATTCCTTCCATAACCAGGATACATAGAATTTCTTTCTAAGGCCCGATCACAATTGGTAACCCACCTAGGTGTAAGTCCATCAATGTCTCCAACATTCTAACCATGGGGACCCAATCTCTCCCATGGGTTTATAATTCTTCCTCATCCACTAATAGATTGATAAGGCAACTAAACAATGATGAAACTGATTTATTCCAAGACCAAGATATGTACGACACCTTCATAAAGTCAAAGATCCATAAAAACACACCTTAAGGGTCACTCCAGCATGTAATTCTTACATCCATATTCATTGATATTAATAAATTTCTATACTGTTTTTCCCACAATGATCCTGTCTCATGTGGTATTTGGGATTTGTGATGATTATATTATTCACATCATGAATCTATACCAGCAAAGGAAACCTCAGTGTGTATTCCCCGATCAGGGTAATGATATGATTTCCTCCCTCATACAAGTTCATAAACCTTGGGAACAGTCATGATGGCACATCAAACTATGATGACTCTGATTCATGTCAAAAATAGGACACATAAGATGCCTCCTTGAAGATTGATCTAAATACCTAGTGCCTGAATTCCCTATAATTTGTCTTTTCTACATGATGTTAAACTGAATTTTTTCAAAAAAAATACATGGGTTTTGATTCCTATTATAAGTAGGATATGTTGGAAGCCTCATAAAGGTACAATCCCATCCTCAAAATACTAATCAAATCCCTTGGAATCAGTAAAATCTGGAGTTCTTGGTTATATGGATTAAAAATATAAGTAGCTACCCATAATAGGAAATGGATGAAGAACCTCATATATATATAGATGGAATCATTAATACCCCCTTACACATGGAAAGATTCAGTACTTGATCATATTATTAGGATAACCAGTTTCTTAGTATGATTAAGAAGAGATTCACAAACATATATTAACTCTATAAGAGATTCCAAGGTTAGGTAACAATTCCCCCCCAAATGGGTGGGATGAGACCGATCTCCAATCCTGTTGACCAATGTGAGTTCCTCAGTATCATTGGTCCTGAAACCCCAATTTACCACTTACCTTTGGAAATCTGGTTTGTACTCAATTATGGATTTGGGAACCATTGGGAGTTTTTATGGAAGATTCACAAATGGTACACCCAACCTGAATGATTAAACTAACATCAAACCCCCCACAATCAACTGTTCTATATTCTTTCAAAAAAGTCATCTACTGATATATTTTTGTTATAGATTATGGAATACTTCACAAAAATCACATTGAGATTATTAATAGGTATGACCTGTAAAATAGTTAAATATTGGTATCTAGAATTGAGAAGTGTTCTTAAGGAGAAACATTTAGTGTACCTAATTGTGAATGTTATAGAAATCAGTTCATAAAACTCTTACTCATGGGTATTATATATTGAATTCACATCGCAAAATTTTGCTAACAAACAGAAATTCATATATAAGAGGTAATTGATGAAGGGTGATGTTTTTATTCATGTCAATAATGGGGTAAAAGTTTATACATTAGAGGTTGGAAATTATGATATAATTATACCAAGTGGATTGATACAATAATTGAAAAACTTTTATTATGTCCCCGACAAATAAAAGAATTTTATTTCTATACATCTATTGGAAAATATGATATTTGCATTCATTATTAAAATGTTTTATGGAATTGGGAATATAATGAATTGTTTTTATATTATTGATATGGATAATATTAATTATAACATTCATAATAAGAAGGTAAGAGTTGATTCTAATCCCAACCACCTTTGGTATATTCAACTTAGACATATAAATAATAAACACATTCAAAGAATCCATAGAGATGGATTGTTGTAATAATTATATTATGAATCATTTGATTCATGAAAATATTTTTTTATTGAGAAAAAATAAAAATACATCTTTTGGGAGAAAATTTGAGAAGACTAGTAGACTATTGGATCTCATACATAGTGATGTACGTGGACCAATGAGTATACAAAGAAATGGTGGTTCTATCTAATTCATAACTTTTATTGATGACATTAGTCATTATAGTTATGTGTTTGAGATGAAACAAAAGTATGAAACGTTTAAAAATTTCAATGATTTTAAAAACAAAGTATATAATAAACATGAAAAAAATATTAATGTCCTCTAATAAAATAGGGGTGGTGAATACTTGAGCAAGGAATTCATAGCTCGTCTCATAGAATGTTAAATTGTTTGAAAACTCACTTCTCTTATAACACCAATAATTATTATTATGAGATATATAAAATATATGTCAAAATCATATTCCTTAATATTAATTTATAAAATAATTTATATATAATACACCCAAAAGGTTTTGAAGTTCCAAATGAGAATGCTAAGGTTTTCAAGTTACAATGGTCTATTTATGGACTGAAGCAAGATTCATATATTTTGAATATATAGTTTGATAATGTAATCAAGAAATTTAGTTTCATTTAGAATTTTGATGATTACTATTTATAAAATTGACTTTATGGGAGTATTGGAGTATTTATAATACTATATGTAGATGAAATATTGCTGATTTTAAATGATTTCCTGACACTTCACTCTGTGAAATTGTGTCTGTGTAAAATTATCACTATGAAAGACATGGATGATGAAAATTAAATACTTGGTATGGTGATATGTAGAGATATATCAAAGAATTTTCTTGTATTAATTAAAAACACATACATTGGTAAAGTGTTAAAGTATTTTATCATGGATAACTCCATGAAGGGGTCTTTACCAGTGTTTCATGGAATAAATCTTAGAAAGATTTAGGATCCTTATAAAGAGTTAAAAAGTATAGATATGATTCCTTATGTGTAATCCATATGATATATCATGTATTCCATGTTGTGTACAAGACCTAATGTATCATATTCTTTAATCATTACAAGTAGATATCGATTCAATCATGGTGAGAATCATTGTATTTATTTGAATAGAATCCTTAATTACATGAAACAGACTAAGGATATGTTCTTGTCCTTTGGAGTAGAGGACTATATTTGTGTAAAGGGTTACATAGATTATAGATTCCAATCCAAAAAGGATGATATGATATCTCAATCTAGATTCATGTTTTTCTTACAAAATTGATTAATTAGTTGGAAGAGATCCAAACAAGCCACCATAGTAGACTCAACAACAAAGGAAGAATACATTATTGTATTAGATGCTACAAAAGAAGACATTTGGATAAAAAATGTGATTTATAAACTTGGAGTGGTTCCTATATTTGAGGGAGAAATCATGATGTATTGTGACAACCATGATGTTGTTTCCTAGGCCAATAAACCCTAGTCTCATAAAGGACCAAGAATACCCTTCACATATATCATCTCATATGGGAGATCATTGAGATGGGAGATATAAAGATTAGTTTGGTGTCTATATACTAGAATGCAGATGATCCATTTATTAAACCATTATCATATTAATAATATTAGGGTTATGTAGAATTTATGGGTGTTAGAAACATGAGAAATTGGATGTAATGGTTGTAAATGCATCATGTTATTGTAATAAAAGGAAATCTCTAATAATCATTCATTCATGTGTGCTGTAATTTTATTTGACACGAATAGTTCAATGATTATATCCCCTAAATTTATGACCTTGAGTTTTCTATAATTGATAATAATTATAGATTATTATAAGTTGAAATCATATGATAAGGTTAGTATGAATATAATTTTATATTCATTGAAAATATTTTTATATGATATAAAAAGAAAAGATTCACTAGGTAATAAATAAAGGCATATTACTTGGATAAATCCACTAAAGTATATCTCATAAAATGTCACACAATCATAGATATAGATAGGGGTGTATTATTATTATCAATCCATCTTACCTGAGGTTGGAGAGATACTTATCATGAGAACCTTCATAATTTAAAACCTTTCTTAAGACAGTGAACATATAACCTTATATAATTAGGTGGTGTTTTGGTATGTTGTTAATCATGTCATTGGTTGGAGTGAGACCAAGATGGGATTTTTGAAATTTTATGACAAGAAGATACATCTAGACTTTGATTAAGTTAGACTGATAAAATATATGACCCTGATTAGTTGTTTCACATATGATGTGTACAAGTTCTTAGAAAAGTGACATATGATGTACTTATAAGATAGGTGATTGAAAAATGTTGTATTCATTAACTTGGTTAGTTTTTTTGGGACAATCAAAAAAAATGATGATATGCCTATACTAGACTGAAATGTTCCATGTCTAGTGGTCACTCTATTTCATGGAAAAAGGGATTCTATAAGATACATATAATGTATATGACACATCATGTGGTGTACATGTTCATATAGAGATATGAGTATGCTTGATGAAGATCACACTAGAAAACTTAGTAGCTTGAGTAGAATTAATGTTTTTCTAGAGGTCATTCATTACTTTCATACAATAAATTTACATTTCATGGGTTTATGAATTATACCATGTCTTGTACAATCACAAATTTAGTAACTTAGATAAAGATAAAGTTTTGGACAAGTGTTTTTTCAAAATCAAGAGAGTTTGATGAAAAAACCATATAAAAAAGGGATTGGATGGATTCACAAATACTTGTGATGTTTTGTATAAAGTTCTTATGGGATTTTAGTTCAAGTGGGAGGTTTTTGGATGTGAACTAAAATGTAATTGCATAAGATTTATAGACATATATATATATATGAAATATTAGATATATTTATATATAATATATAATATATAATATATGGTATGAATTTAATATTCTCATTTGATAAATGTATTATTCATACATGCAATGTATGAAATAATATATATATATGTGTGTGTGTGATATATATTTATATATTATTAATTTTCTCATGAATGATTTTTATCAGTTATAGTTATTTATGTGAGAATAAAGTATTTTTATTTAATTCATTGAAAAAATTTAATGAATTATCCTAATAGTCTGAAATACATATGATGTGAAGAGCCTTAGGATTTGATTATAAAAGAGAATGAGATCATATTAGTTTCGGTGTAGTGTATATTTCAAGATATATTCCTCCTATATTATTGTTTATCATTTCACAAAAATAGATGTTATAACACCTTCAACATTCTGGTATCCTTACAATATGGTCAGGGATCCAAGTTTTCAATGTACCACCTCGAAAGTAGTGTGATTTTATTCACTAATCCATATGATATTACTCAAACATTCTCCATGAAGGATTATAGAAGCTGCATCAACCTTTGAATACTAGGTACTCTGTTTATAGTATTATCTATGCATTATTATTCTTCAAGATATATCTCCTATGTTTGGGTAGTCTTCTACTGTTTATGATTATATGATGTGTTGGGACTAAGATTGTTGAATATACTAGTTTTAAGAAACAAATTAGGCGTTTTCCTTATTTATCAATGCTATTTACTTAACTTTTTTAAGTAAATAAATCACTTTACTAAATATTATGACTTTTGAACTGGTCTTAAATTCAAATAAATGTGTTAATATGTATAATTTTTTTTTATAAAAATGATGAATATTTGAGAAGAGGAGGAATTGAAGAAGGTCATGCAATATTTTTTCCTGAAAAAAGAAGAAAGTTTCCATAAATGCATTTTAAAGAGGTGATGAATTTTAAATGTATTAGATATCATATTTTTCATAATTTTTTGTGGAGATATTGGTTTTGAATTTATAACATATTTCAATTATATACATTCTAAGTGTTGAGAAAATAATAGGCCAGTGATATCCAACCATCCAGGCCAACTCAACCGTGTAGTTAAGGGAGAAAGAGTCAACCATGCATCAGAACTAGCTAAAATTTCCCACATGGAAACAATGTAAGGGATTTCATATCACCCACATGGAGCATGAATGGTGTTGAAATGGGTTCATGGTGGACACATAGTGCCTGGAAGGTTCATTAATTAGCACACATATGGGAGATTTGGTTGACCTTCCCTATGTGGTGTGCATAGTGTTCAGGGTGCCGACCCTGATTACTTTGATTGACCTGTTGATGAAATTTTGGAATATAAATGGAAGCACTTGAAATAATTATGGATTGATGTGGGATATTTTAAGCACAAATATTTTTTATCCACTAAAAATGTTATGAATATAATAATAATCATTCTGTGAAGATGATTTGAGATATCCAATTGAAATTGGAGATATATTCTACCTATAATGACACTTGAAGGTTTCAATCTACCAGAGTGTATTTTTGGAACACCATTGATCAATTTCTAGTTCTCCATAGTTATTCTAAGACTATTTTTATTGAGGTGATATGATAAAAACCTTCACATATGCATGCTACACATTTCATAAAAAGAGGTGTTTGAAGAGAATGATTCAGTTGAATGAAAATGAAGTTGAAGAGTCCAGTTTTTCATTCAAATCAGTTGAGTTTCTACTTAAAAAATATAAAGCATGCTATCATAATTGAAATTGAATGAGGAGTATATCCTGAAAAAAAGATTCCATCATTTTTGGCATCATGAATGTCTAAAATATTTTGATTATCTAAAACTTTGGTAATATTAATATCATATTTTACACAACATATTTCTTAGAGTATCGACATGGGATGAAGGCCAAATAAAAGGAAGTGTTAAATCACCTATATTAATAGAGATTAGGCTGAAATAGATGCTACCTATTGTTCGAGAAGAGATATCATTTTTTGTATAAAACCAGAGCACCATGAAACCTTCTGTTTCATGATGAGAATACTCCATGAGCCTCTTAGGTTAGGAAAATGAAGATGTACATGCATTCATTTTTTGTTTATAAAACTCAAATATCTTTTCAAATAATTGGTTCCATGAATCCCTTTGGGATTGTGTGAAGCTCTTACGTGAAGGTGAAAACCCATTAGTATAGGATTTAAAACATGATATATCATCAAATCGACTCACATATAAATACTATTTCATGAGGAAGAAGTTATAAGTGGAGGTAATATGAATGAGAGTTAAATGAAAAGTTAGAGAAGGCGGTGTATATAGTTTACATATTGAAGCATTGATATCATGTCATATACTTTCCTGAAATAGTAGTGGGTAGTACATGTATTACATAAGAGGATAAACCAAATTGAATAAAAAGGGTACATAAAATAATATTCATAAAAGTTTTATATTCAAGAGTTTATAAATATATCATACACAAGGAAGTTATTTCCTACTACTGGGAAAGAAAGTGAAGAATAAAGAAGGCATTTATTAATGATAAAATGTGAGGAAATATAACCAACACAATGATAAGAAACTAATTCCGATTGGTGAATGTTTCTTATAGTTATAATGAAAAACATTTTTACATATTTATTTATGTGGAGAGTACATGACCTGTAATATCCTAACCCTATGATGAGGTATGTATCAGTTTAAAATTTGGTTGAACTCATTTGAAATTGGTTAATGGAATGGTTCTAGGGAGTAAAAATTGTTTCAGGAGTGTTCCAAGGGTTCGAGACATAAAAGGGTGAAAAAAGGTCCGTACAACACCTGGAGCATGGTTGGCGCACAATTAGTTGAAACCATGTGCCATAACCATATGGGGTGGTGTATCCTAGACAAAACTAAAATCATGGATTCATCAATTTTTGATAAACCATATGGACTCCTCAGATAACCGTGCAACCAGTACCCCTTGGATATAGGTGGGAGAATGGGATTCACATGATCTATTAAACTATGTGGGTGTCTCTAGGAGACTATGTGACTTGAACCATCTTGACAGAGGGAGTCATATGGTTGGCACCCAGTTTGGCCATCTGTGCGGCTAAACTATGCACCTATTAAAAAGCGTGGATGTTCCCATTTTCCCTCTTGGTCTTAAAGGTATCTGCTGAATTTTTCTACCCCATTAAACCCATAATATCTTAGGGTGTTAACTTAGAGAAATCACCTCCTCTATGTATGACTCTCCTTTTATCTTAGGTTGTTTGGAGTGTAGTTTAGTGTGAATCAAATATCTTGGTAAGTACTTAACTCCTCTTCCTCATATTTTCTAGAAGAACTGTCATGTGTTGTTTCCTCTTCTTATGAAGCTCGTGAACCCTATTTTTAATAGTTTCTTAATTTTGGTTTTTACGGCTATTTTAGCTAGAATCAATTATCATTATCGGATGAGTGGGTTTCTATGAGCATGATGTTGGTGGTTTATAAGATTTTTTCCCATAGTCTTGATGTTTTATATGTGCATGTGGTTTTTCCAATGCACTTCCTTGATTTTTTGTGCAACCATCTAAGAAAATTAATTTAGGCATTAATTTTATGTGAAAGACACTCTATAGACCCCATCAGTTCTATTAATGATTTAATATTGGGCCTAGGACTACGCATGGGGTATAACAAAACCTTAAAATCGGTTTAATGAAATAATAAATAACGAGATAGGGAAATAATGAGTGTTAATGGGTTTTAACTATAATTGTTATGTTTTTTGTAACACCCCAAGATTCCACGGTACGTTTCCCTTTGAATAATGAAATAGCTTGCATTGTACGGAACTTCGAGACTCTAACACACTGCGAATAATCAAAGCAGCTGATATGAATTTTAATAATTTTTTTTAAAATTTTATAAATTTTATCTTTCAAAATTGACATCGAATTTGGATTCGGAATATCGAAATTATCCTAGGGTGAATTTTTGGTATTTTTCTTAAAACTTTCAATTTTTGATGAATAGTGAAAAACAATGAGTTATGGTTTAAAAACGAATTTTTATTTAAATAATTATTTATTTTATTTAAATTTAATTAAGGTAAAAATAGATACATAATACCTATATAAGTTCAATGTAATTCATTGATGTTAGTTTAGAATAATTTTAGATATATAAAAATTTTATTGAACTTTTCACCGTCTTTTACCCACCTCCTCGGATAATTTGGAAATTCACGTAAAACATAATTTTACCACTTCTGTGAGTGTAATTTAAAAAATACGAGAGACACAGTTAATATCAAGGAGTAAAATGTGGTTCAATAAGATAAAAATAATTTTTGGTGAATAATAACTTTTTACTTTTATTTACCACAGTTAAAAGTAAATAGGGTAATTAAGGGTAAAAATGATATTAATATTACCATACCACGTGTCCTAAAACTATTGGACATGTGTATATCGATAAAAAACAACCTTAGGAATATAATATTGTCATTTAGGTCCACTTTGATTAGATTAGGACATTTATTATTATTCAATTCAAAGAAGAGTTAAAAGAGTTAAAATGAAAGTTTAATTACTAAAACATTTTTAATATAGGGTTATACATAAGATAAATTCAATTGTAAATATTAATTATAAATCTAAAAATATTTCCTACATAATGGTATTTTATTTATAATTTTTAGACATTAAATAATTAATTTTATTTATGACACAATGTTAATGCAGTAATTACCAAATTAATGAAATATTAAAATAATTGATATTATAAATATCCCAATAAATGTAATTTGAGACTTTTTATGAATTCCACTAATTTTATATGATAATAGGACATGTCAGGATAGATTTAATTAACTTTGTTCGAAGTAATCATGCTGTTGTGATTTTCACAAAAATCAAATTCCAAATATTGTCAAAATTGATATAAACGAGTTTTTAAAACAAATATTATATTATTAATTCATATTATATTCCTAAAAATATAAGGTTCGGCCAAAGGACTTATAACATGATAGGTATATCATTAATGGAACACTTGGGGGGTCTCTTGTATGTATATAGTAAGTTTATTAACTATATAATATAAAAATGCAAAGTGACATGGTAAATGTCAATCTAATCAACTAAGAGTTAAAACTAAAAGATAAGGTTAATATAATTACCCAAACCTATCTAAAATATATTGGTTGAGTTTTTTTCAACCTATCCACACATTAACCTTTAAATAATCCACTTTGGAGCCATTAGAAACTGAATATGAATTTATTATAAAATAATATTTCTAGCTTTTCCAAAGGAGCCCCTCACCCCTTTCAATGTTTAATTTTTCCCAGGATGTGAAAAGTATTTTATGAATGACCTGCACGGATAGTATGCGGGGATATGAAGAAAAGGTGTTGATGTAGTTTTTATAATTTATGATGTAATGTATGAATTATGAATATTTCTAGTGTTTCCAAGGTTACTAAACTGATCAGTCTTTCGAGATTTGATCTCTTGTGATCATGCCAATATTATGTAATAATGCACCGACTCTAGGTAACTGGGGTCGGGGCGTTACAGTTGGAAAAATGGCACTCCCCCTTCTCACTAATTCACACCTTCAAAGCCATTTGGCTCGGCCAAACCTTGCCCAAATATTCTCTAAACATCCCTCACTTCAACCTAGAGGCCTTAGTTTGATCAGAAAGACAACCCAAGGAGCCCTTTTGATCAAATCAAAAGGAAGAACCCGAAGAAGAGGTAATGTTTTCACCACCCTCTTTCAAGTTCCTTTCTTATTCAACTTCTTCTTTCTTTGTTATTTCCATTATAAAATAATAACTCTAGTATCTACTATATACTGTGATGTTATTACAAATATGGTAAAACCATATTTAGTATTCTATCAATCCCTTGAATGACATGTCACCATACGTGCGTACGTACGGCTTACCGTTTCCACGTCGTGGTGTAATTGTTATTCAATACATTATTATTTGTATGGGTATAATAATTATTTTTATTTCATGTAAATAAAAAATATAACATGATAATTATTCTGTATATATGATGCACCATCCAATTATATATTATTTTAATATCAAAGGAATGATATTGCCGCTAGTGCGTACGTACAGACTACCGTCTCCACGAACGCGATGAGATTCATTCCCCATCGTATCCAATCAACTATAATTATCATTTGATGATTAAAAATAATGTTTATCGACTTGATATCATTCTGTCTATGAATAATATACAACCTATCCATAACAAACAATACTTATGTATCAAAACATATAAAAGAAAACGAGTAAGTTAACACCCGAAAAAATGATAATACTAAAATATTATTAACAAATAAATGTTAAAAGATCATATATGATATCATATTAATGAATATGATTATTGTATAATTTAATAACAATTATTTCACCATTTTAAATTAGGTTAACCTACCCTCAACCAAGGAAAATTACAAGGTAAGGGTTTTTCATCTCACTCTTTATTCCCGTGAGATTCGTTCCATATTGCCACTATTACCTTTTGTGTGGTGTGTGTACTTCCCATAATTGTATTATTTGTGTAATAAAATTTAATTTATGTGTATTTACATATTCATTGTATGATACCTCTTTCATGGGGTGTATGTTTCATATGATACCAAATTGGTAAGGGTTTATTTCACAATCTCTTCATTATCCGAGGTTGTTTATACGTAATTATCTACTGGGACCTCTTTATCATCGATATCCATGTTTCTTGAAAATGTATTTCAAAAAATTCTTAATATTTTACAGAATATTTGTTAAATCCATTTATATCCTTGTTTGACTTTTTATAAGAATTTTATAAAGGAATATTTCCGCCGTTTTCCAAACAAGGTCCTTTTTAACATTTTTGATAAAATTAAGGTATGAATGTCTTTTTTTTAAATTATACAGTTGGTGCGGCTATTTTACACTGTTATAAAATCTTTTAAGCTTCCCTTAAAATCTTATAAGAATATTTTCAATGTAAAGTTTTTCTTTTATAATTATGTGACTTTTAAATGATTTAAAAAAAGAGATATTTCCCTCAAATAGTTTTGATTTAATCTATGTCAACATCCTTTGATAAATTTTACACTTGTTTGAAGTTGATTTATTATGATACAAATCTTCCATATTGTATTTAAGGTTTTGTGATATGTTTGACTATGGATGAGTTATTTTTATGCCATTAATGGTTTATGATTAATGTTTGGGCATTTCGTATGCTAGTTTTAATACGAATGTTTATGTTATATTTCATCATCTTCTTAAGATGAATGTGTTGGACTAGTATGTTCTGGCTTGGGGACTAGTAAAAGTACTCCCTTCGGGTTGGGGTTTGGTTACAACATACCCTCCTAGTTGGTGTCCGGTTATTAGAGGCACTCTGGGTTGGTGTCCGGTTATTAGAGGAAGTCTGGGTTAGTGTCCGGTTATTTGAGGCACTCCGGGTTAGTGTCCAATTATTAGAGGCACTCTGGGTTGGTGTCTGGTTATTAGAGGAACTCCAGGTTGGAGTCCGGTTACAGAGGCTCTCCAAGATGGAGTACGGTTACAGAGGCTCTTCGGGTTGGGTTCTGGTTACAGTTAACCCTTAGGTCTTGGCAGGAGGCCATGACACAGAAATTAAAGTTTGGCATTATGTATTCCCTTGTTATGAAAGTGGTTATTGATATTGCATGTGATTATTCAATTAGTAGAATATCCATGTGAATAATTAAATGGAATTATTTAATTTTACCTTTTCCATATTATGACGAAGTTCATGTTTAAAAGGATTTTGTTTTAGTTATACATTGCCTTAAATGTTTATGTTTATTTATGCACGTTTCTGCTATATTGTTATCCTTACTGATCATCTGAGCTCACCCATTTCAATGTTTTATTTTTTCTAGGATGTGAAGAAGTATTTTATGAATGACCTAAAAGGATAGTATGAGGGGATATGAAGAAAAGGTGTTGTTGTAGTTTTTTTATTTATGATGTAATGTTTGACTTATGAATATATCTAGTGTTTCCAAGGCTACTAAACTAATCAGTCTTTCGGGATTTGATCCCTTGTGATCATGCCTATATAATGTTATAATGCACCGACTTTGGGTAATTGGGGTCGGGGCATTACATTTTTATTGGTAAAAAGGTCTAATTGGCATAATATGGAAAGATGAGTTTATGACATGAAGAGGTTGAATTGAAATATTTTATTTTCTATGAGTTTGTGATACACTAAAGAGGATTTTAAATAGTTTAAATGGTTTTATTTGGATTTTGATCTATCTATGGTTTTTAATGATTGGAAATGATATTTCAAATTGGATTATGTTATAAAATTAGTTGTTGAGCTCAAGGTGTTTTTAAAGGGGGTTTTCAAATTGGTTTCCAATGTTTATTTTAAATGTAGGTGTAGTTTCTTTTGGATGAAAATGGTTTTATGGATATTTTAATGGTTTTGATATAAAATGATGGTCTTAGGCCTTAGTTATTGTTTCAAAATGGAAGACCTTGTATTAAGGGGTGGATTTAAAATGTTTAATGTGGATGTTTTGTTTTAGTATTTTATGTTCTGTGAAAAATGGTTTGGGTCATATTGATATGGTTTTGGTTAAAAGGTCGTTCAGTACCTTGGTAAAATATTAAATGATTAAGGGAATTTAATATTGATAAATGATGTGATAAATATTTAAGTTATTGATAACATAATGGATGAGGATATTAGATATGGAATTACTTATTGAAATTTAGGCTGGCTCTACATGGAGTTTAGCAACCCTGTTTGGTTGGGTTGTTGGAATGATGCTCTAAACCCTTGGGAAGGATAGACTAAGTATTTAGGGACCCCAATAAATCATAGATTCGAAGGATGGATTGATACTCTTGACTCCAAGGGTATAGACATGGAATTCCATATCGTGGTTGGGATGGTCATACATGGTGTTCCAAACCCCAATTGGATACATGGAATGATTCTTTTTATATGTAAACCTATGGTCCATTTAGTTTATTATTAAAACTTTTGAAATTCCCAAAGCAGGTTTGGTTGGTTGAATGAAATGATGGATCCCAAGAGTTTAAAGGGATAAATAATAAATGTTTAATTGTAAAACATGATCTTTTACTGTCTTTTTATTTTATCCTTTAGTTATCTTCATAAAATATAGTATATACTAATTGTTTTCTTTAAAAACCAATTGATATGGCTTTCTAAGTTGTACACACACCCTTCTTGTGTAGTCATGGAACTTGGGTACCCGAGTAGCTACTAATTGTTTTTAGGTACATGTTCAGGATATGGACATGGTTTTTACTTTATGCATGGTATATTTTGTTATAGTGTGGGATGTCAGGTCCTTGTTGGGACTCATGACTATGTTCAGGGGTTTTCATAGTTTTGGTTCTTTTAATAGTTTATTGTATGAATTCCTGACATGTATTATATATATCTCATTATTATATCATGTTTCACTTAGGTTATTGTTGGAATTTTTAGTATGTTGTTTTTTGTTTGAATTATTTTTTTATTGTGGAATATTTTGATATTATTTATACTATTATTTTAATATTATAAGTTGGTATAGTATCCTAAATGTATCTCTATAGACCTATACTTCTAGTCATCAACCTTTAGCATACAGAGAGGTGAACATGTGGTCATGTGGGACACTAGCTCAGGGCACCAATTTAGTGGCTCCCAGACAAGGATATTAAAAATTAGTATCAAATGGGGTGTCATTTTTTTAATATTTGGGAATGGTATATAGGAGAATATGATCTTGTCGGATCTTAGTAATTAGATCATTCTTGGGTGCTTGTAACACCACACATAGAAGAAAAACTAAGTATCCAGGTGTGGGAAATTGATTTTTATGATTTCCACTTTTATTATTGAGTATTTTTTACACTTAGAGTGGTTTACTTGGGTGTGATGTTACTAAATTATGATATTTTACCTCTTGGATTTTCACTTAACCAAGCCCAAGATAAGATTTAATAAATTAAGAACAAGAGAAACCGTTTATGGGAGAAGTTCAAGCTCATCAAAATCACGACATAAACCATGTATGTTGAACCACCCTATGAAAGTCTCACCATCTCACTTCTTACTCTTTGGGTGTTTTCTGGTGTATTTAAGATATATGTATCAAGACCCTGACAATATGAATATGTATATTTTATTTTAAATATAATAATGGTTATATTTACTTCTTATTGTTACTTTATAAATGATTTTTATTTTGATACAATAAATCTTAAATTTTATTTTAAATTAATATTCAATTTAAATTTAGATGTCTATTTTGATGAATTAATTGTTTTTTTAAATAAATAATATTTTAATAACTTATTATTATTAAGTAATGTTTATCAATTATAAATTATTATATAATTCTTATCAATTTTGATGTAATTTTTATAAGGGTTAAAAATTGTTATTATCAAAAGACCATGCATTTATCAATAAATGCCGAGTTGGATTTTTGGGAAAAATTTAAATACTGTATAAATATATGGTTTGTATTATAACATCATAGTGACCCAAAAAATATGTAATAAATACTATAAAAGATATACAAGACCAAATCTATTCTTCTACCTAAAAATAATTTAATTTTAAGTTTATTTGATTACTTTTATAAATCCTATGAATCCTCCAAAACCAATAATATATTTTAAGGTTTAAAAATATTTCTTTCAAGAAATGTGTCACTTAACCATAAAAAGGGTAATATTTTAATATTTTATTCAATTTTACCTATAAAATAATGTAAAAAAACCTTATTTTGTAGAAATAATTTCCAAAAACCATGGTAAGGTTTGAAGTTTTGGTAATTTTATTATAGAGTCCAAAACCTATGTTTGAGAAATAATAAATAACTCCCCTTTATTTTCCTATATAAACCCACCCAAAATCCCATTAATCTCCACTAAAGAACCTTGGATCATGTCCTTAATCTTCCAGACCCTCTCTATTGTCCTCCCAAGGTCCCCCAAATCTCTCAAGAATCTCCTCCCAAGCATTTGGAATCACCCTCACAAGGTAAGGGATATCCCTATCTTATTTTTAGTCAAGCACCTATTTTATTTTATACCACTTTATTTCTATTTTTTCATGTTGGGAAATGTTCTTAAATATCCCAATTACTTTCCATTTGATGTATAAATGATGAGGTTACCCTATAATTATCATTAATACCTCCCATGAACCTTTATGTACACCTGTTACCATGAAAAAATATAGTAAGGGATCTCCCTATCTTCTTTTTATTCAAGAACCTATTTAATGTTATGCCTCTTAATTTAAATTTTTTCATGTTTGGATATTTTATTCCATATATTTATTAATATATATTTAATTTATATGTAATTATATACCCCTTTCACTCTCATTAATTTCTCCCATTAACCTTTATGTACACCCGTTACCACATCGAAATTTAGTAAGGGATCCCCCTTCATATTTTTATTCAAGCACCCCTTTTATGTTATGCCTTATAATTTCCATTTATTAATGTTGGTATATGTTCCTAAATATCCCCATTACATTCCATTTGATTCATAAATGATGATAGTCCCATTTTACTCTCATTAATCCCTCCCATTGACCTTAATATACACCTGTTACCATGACTCAATGTTGCAAGGGTTATTTTCCTTATATTTATTCAAGATTATTCTTTATATTATGACTTCTATTTCTAATTCCTAATGTTGGGATATGGTTTTACATGTCACTATTACTATAAATCTTATTTCCAAATGATTACATACCCCTTTCACTCTCATAAACCAATTTTATTAATAATTAAGTAAATCTATTTTTCTACAGAAATTTCACTGTGATTTTCCATATCAAAAAAATGTGTAGTGAATACCAATACTCATTTCCAATCAAGGGTGTTAAACTTTATGAACTTATACTTCTTTTATTGGGGACATACAAGTATTTATTCAACACTCCATTATTATGGAATAAAATATGAAAATAAATTATTCCCTTTTGTATGATCTATGTAGAACACTTATGGATGTGAATAAAATAAAAGTGATAGGTGTGCCTAGAATTATATAGCACTCCAATTCATTGGGTAATGTTTTGGGCTCATGAGACTTTATTAAATGGATTAGGGAGTGAACCTAATACATCATGAGACTTTTTTCTAACATGATTTCTTAGTATTAACCCTTGATCTATGTTTATGATGCCATGCTTTATGTTGTTACAATATTTACAATATTGACTTTATGTTATAATGATATATCATGATATATCATGCCTCATTGTTCATGTTTATGATTCTCACCCCTTTTATTATCCATTGATATGCCTATTTTATAACACATATTATCTTATTCATGTTACTCCACATTTATTATCCTACAAGGCTTTATATCTCACCCTTTCTTTTTTATGTCCCCAGGTTATCCCATGTAGTTTTAAATATGATGGAATAATTTGAGAATGTTATGGAAGTTTTCAATAAAGATTATGTAATCCTTGTTTTAATTTGTTCTATAATGTACCTAATTCAAAAGACACAATACTTCTCACCTTCCAAGTTTTATTATGTATAATCTTATGTAATAAATGATGAATTAAAGTATAATAAAGAGTAGGGTTGTCATAGTTGTTATCAAAAGAAAATTTTAGTTATGTTTAGGATTTAGATTAGAAAACTCTCACGAAAGCCTTAGTGATAAAACTAAGTATATCAAAACATACCTAAATTTGTGTAAAGTATAGATTAAGTGTTTTATCAAGAAAATACATCCAATTATGGATACCACAAGTGGATGTGGTTCTGGAATAGATGTATATAGGGGTAAAACCTAAAAACACTACGTTAACCTAGAATCAACTGAGATATGGTGAATGACAATGGGCCTTACTACACACCTGGTGTGAAACCCACAAGGGATAATCATTGATAAATTCAAAAGCTCATTACAAACCATTATTAATGGAAAAAATTCCCCTAAGTGTTTATGTAAGGAAATAGATCATGGATAAAAAAGATTGAAACCTTGAAATTCATAAGTTAAGTAGTAAATATAATTTATAATTTATCTATTTCATTTTATTAGTTTCATGTTTTTGTGTTAAATTGTTTGAAAATTATCATCCATATCTCTAGTTTAGATGAACTAAATGGTCAGAACCATAATAAAAATGTGAAAGTTAGGGTAATCACCCATAGTTTTACACATTACTTTATATCATGCAAGCTTACTTGAACTATTTAAAAACCACCAAAAATCATGGAAGTATAGTTGTTGGTGAAAATTAAAAGTGGGGGGATTATTGTATCTCAAGTATATAACTCCCCCTATAAAAAATGGGTTGGACATCCCAGCGAACCTAGTGATACTCTCATTAGTGGAATTTGATGCAATTATGGGTATGTATTGGATT
The DNA here is from genome assembly GCA_963277665.1 of Viscum album. Taxonomy (NCBI): domain Eukaryota; kingdom Viridiplantae; phylum Streptophyta; class Magnoliopsida; order Santalales; family Viscaceae; genus Viscum; species Viscum album. The sequence continues at coordinate 1,944,832,359 of OY728161.1, read as the reverse complement.
TCCCTATATAGAGAAAAAATAAATTGTCGTTAGAAGGAAATCAATATCCCTATCACAAGTCATCCTCAGATTCTGTACAAGTGTAAGGTGGAGGAGGAATATTCTTTAGAACCAACATATCAAGAATGATTATTATTTCCCAATGAAAAAGAATATATAGCTAAAATTATTGAGTCTATGGAAAATATCATCCTAGAAGACATGCCCGTTGTGAACTAATAAAATAAAGTGTTTTCTGGAGAATTGTTTGGTCTTCCTTATAGCTGACAGGCTGAATTTTCAATTGACATTATACCTGGGGAGTTTCCATTATCCAACACACCATATAGAATGGATGTTGTGGAACTTGAAGAGATTAAAAAACTACTACATGAGAATCTAAATAAAGGGTTCATATACCCAAGTGCTTTACCTTAGGGTGCACCAGTCCTCTTCATCAAGAAGAAGGATGGGTCAATGCACCTTTACATTGATTATCATGAGATGAACAAGATCAAATTAATTAACAAGTATCATATACCACATATTGATGAATTTTTTGATCATCTATGTGGATCCCAATACTTCTACAAGGTATATCTTTAGTTGGGAAATTGTCAAGTAAAAGTGAAGAAGGAGGATATCCCCAAGAATGCTTACCATACAAGGTATGAAGACTATGAGTTCATAGTAGTTCCATTCAAACTCACTAATGATCTGTAAATCATTGTGGACTTGATGAATAGTTTATTTAGATAATACCTTGACAAAAGTTTGGTAGTATTTATAGTTGATATTTCAATATACTCTAAAAGTAAGGAGGAGCATGAGGAGAATCTAACCACTATACTAAATACCTTATCAAAAGAGAATCTTTATGAAAAGTATATGAAAGGCGAGTTCTAGTTGAAGGAAGTTTCATTATTGGGGCATAGTATTATAAGAAATGAGATATATACAGACCCATAAAATATATAAGTAATTTAAGGATGGATAAAGCCAACATCTGGGACAGATATCTGTAGTTTCCTTGGATTATTTGGGTACTATCATCAATTAATGGGAAATTTATCATGATTTTCAAACCCACTAACCAAGATAACTCATAAGGGAGTCAAGTTTTTATGTAATTATGAATGTAAAGGGATCTTCAAGGAGTTGAAAATGAGGATTATTAGTACACCGGTAATCACACTACCAATGAGTGGATACCTTTTCATAGTATTCAACGATGCTTCAAATAAGGGACTGGGCTATGCGTTAATAAAAAATGATAAAGTGATAGCCTATGCCTCAAGAAAATTAAAGGTTCATAAATTGAACTACCCAACACATGATCTGGAGTTAGATATAATGATATTTTAATTGAAAATATGGCGGTATTATCTATTTGGGTAGAAGTGTGAAATATATTTGGATCATAAGAGCCTCAAGTATATATTCACATAGAAAGTGGTAAATATTCACCAATGAAGATGGTTAGAGTTGATCAAGGACTATGACTACTCAATCCACAACCAGCCTGAGAATGTGAATAAATTGGAAGATTCTATAATTAGAAAGGATCTCAAAATTTTATAATTTTTAAAAATTGAAAAGGATTCCATATTATTATACTTGAATATGATGGAAATGGGACTCATAAAGGAATGAAAATAATTAATCCTTTCAAAGATGATTTATCAACCATACCTTATAGAGAGGATAAAGGATGATCAAAGAGATGATGTGGGAATTTATAAGAAAGTGGAACCTATAAGAAAATATAAATACTCAAAGCTCAATGTTAATGAAGAAATTTTTTAATGACTTGGGTCAAGAATTTGTGTACCATCAAATCATGAGTTAAAGAAGGAGTTATTGGCTGATGCACTTAGCTCAAACTTCTCCATACATCCAAGAATCACAAATCTGTATCAAGATATCTGAGAGAAATATTGGTGGGAAAATATGAAGAAATAGATCATAGAATATACATCAAGATGTTTTCTATGTCATTAATTGAAGGAATAAAGGAAAAAATCAAATGGGATGACACAACCATTACCCATACCTACATATAAATTGGAAAACAACACCATGAACATTGTCACTAGTCTTTCGAAGACATCAATATTAATTAATTCTATATGGGTTGTGGTGGATTTTATTAAAAATACCACTTGATTAATTTAAATTTGAGAGGAATTCTCACTCAATAAACTTGAAATGATATACATTAGAGAAGTGGTGAGGCTGCATGGAGAACCACTATTGATTGTATCTAAACAAGAAACAAGATTTACCTCCAAGTTCTAAAAGATCAAATAACATTCTCTTAATACTGAGTTACACTTCATAATGAAATATCAACCTAAAACTGATTCAAAATCTGATTAAACTATCCAAAAACATAAGGATGTGTTGAGAGCATGCTCAATTGACTTTAAAAGTGGATGAGACCAACATCTTTCTATGGTCGAGTTATTATAAAATAATAGTTTCCACTCAAGAATACAAATTAATCCCTATGAAGAAATTTATGGGAAGAGATAAAGAACACTTGCATGTTATGATGAACTTGGGGAACATATACTACTATGTCATGAAATGGTCAAGGAAAAGGTAGAAAATGTGAAGACCATTCAATAGCACATCAGGGATTCTCAGAGTTGACAGAAGAAATACGTTGGAAATCATCTATGAGACCTATAGTTTGAAGTTGGAGATAATTTATTCCTTTTCAAACACAAATGGATTAAATTCATGATATTTGGGAGGAATGGAAATCCTATCCCAAGATACATCAACCCCTTTGAGATCTCTGATCACATTGGAGCCCTGGCCTATCGACTATCACTACCACCTAACCTATCTCAAGAACATGATTTGTTCCATGTATCACTCTTATTGAAGTACATAATAGACCCCTCACATGTACTCAATCCATAGGTAGTACCATTGGAGAATGATCCCTTATATGAGGACCAGCTGGTGAAGATATTAGATCGTAGAGAAAATATTCTATGCAATAAGATAATGAACATGGTCAAGGTGTTGTAGAAAACCCTCAAGTTTGAAGAAGCGATGTAAGAACTAGAGTAAGTGATGAAACACAATTACTCTCATTTTTTAGTGTTTTAAATGAAACTTTTGAGGGATAAATTTATGTGTTAGGGATTATTTTAATGAACCAAACATTTATAAATAAAATCCCCATTGAAATTTAATTAAACGCATTATTATATATTATGGATAGAGAAAACACATAATTTTTTTTGGTTTCATTACATCATATCAGATTGTAACGACCATTAAGTATCACAACCATTGATAATATAACCGTTGAACAATGATAATATGACTAGTATAAAAATATGGTTTAAAAAAATCCAATTGACACATACAATGGAAGTTATCACCTCAACCTGTAGGAGCATACCCTATGAATCACATTTACTAGAGCTTCCAAGGGAGATACCATCATTGGGATTTACCCTTAAACAGACCCAAGATGAGATCCACCAACTTAAGTGTGAGAAAAAACATTTATCAGAGAAGTTCAAGGTCTTCAAGGTCACGAGCCAAATCATATACGTTGAACCACCCCATAAAAGTCTCATCGTCATGCACCATACTCTTAGGGTGTTTTATGGTGTATTAAAGGGATATTTATCAAGACCCTAAAAATATGAATATTTATATTTCATTTTCAATATAATAGTGGTTATATGTACTTATTATTATTACTTTATAAATGATTTCTATTTTGATATAATTAATCATAAATTATATTTTTAATTAATATTAAATTTCAATTATGATATTTATTTTGATAAATTAATAGATTTTTTAAATATATAATTTTTTAATAAAATATTAATATTATATAATTTCTATTAAATATAAATGATCATATAATCTTTATGAAGTTAGATGTAATTTCCATAATAGTTCAAAAACTGTTATTGTCAAAAACACCCCAGTATTTCTCAATAAATGTCGATTATATTTTAAAAGTGAAAATTCATATATTTATAAAATTATTTTTATAAAAAGAGTATTATTTTTTAATCAGAATTCATAAATTATCTTATGGTGATTTTTTCATAATTTTCTAAGTCATTCGAATCTTTGGGTATATATTAAATATCGTATAAATATATGATGTGTACTATGACATCATAATGACCAAAAAATGATGTAATAAATACTATAAGTGGAATAAAAGACAAAATATATGTTTAAAATTTAAAATATTGTAATTTGGAGTTTATTTTACAAAATTTATAAAGCCTTTATGAATCCTAAAAAATCTATAATATAATTTAATGTTTTAAAATCATTTGTTGAAGGACATGACTCAGTTTCACATCAATAAGGGTAATATTTTAATTATTTCATCCCTTTTTCTTATGAAATAACCAACCATTTTTTGTAGAAACTATTGAAAAAAACCAAGGTAATGTCTGTGGTTTTGGTTATTTTTTATATAGAATCCAAAACCTATGTTTGATAAATATTAAAGAACTAACTTATATTTTCCTATATAAAACCTCCCAGTATCCCATTAATATATACCAAAAGACTTTTTATCAGGTCCTTAATCTACCCTAACTTCTCTATAGTCCACCCAAGGTGCCCAAATCTGTCAATAATCTCCTCCCAAGCATTTGGAATCACCCTCTCAGGGTAAGGGATCCCCCTATCTTCATTTTATTTGAGCATTTCTTTTATGTTATTACTCTTAATTTCCATTTTTTCAGTGTGGGATATGTTCTTAAATATCTTTAATACTATCCATTTGATGTATATATTATGAGATACCCCTTTCACTCTCATTAATCGCTCCTATTAACCTATATGTACACCTGTTACCATGCCAAAATTTAGTAAGGGATCTGCCCATGTAATTTTTATTCAAGCATCTCTTTTATGTTATGCCACTTAATTTCCATTTTTTCATGTGGGAATATTTTATTCCATATCCTGATTACTGTACATTTTATTTATAAATTAGGATATACCCCTTTAACTTTCATTAATCCATCCCATAAACATTTATGTAAACCCATATTACCATACCGAAAGTAATATATCCTTTCCTTCTCCTCTTTATTAAAGATTCATATTTATCTTATGCCTTTTATTTACAATTAATAATATTGGGATAGTTTTTTAATGTCACTCTAAATTTCCATTTTATTTTAAAATTATGATTAACCCCTTTCCCTATCATCATCCCATTTTATAAATTTTTATATAACACTATTATGCTATAGAAATTTCACCACGGTTTTCCATGCCAAACAAATGTGTAGTGAATACGCATTATCATTTATTATCAAGGGTGTTCACCATTATGAAATTAAAATTCTTTAATTGGGTACATACATGTATTTATTCCACACTCCTTGATCTTGAAAAAAATATAATGATAAATAATTCCATATTTTATAGTCTATATGGAACACTTATGCGTGTGAATAAAATGAAAGTGATGGGTGTACCCATAATTATATATAATTCTAATGAATTAGGTAGTTTTTTAGTCTCATGTGACATTATGCAAGTTATTAGGGCATGAACCCAATCCATCATGATACTTTATACATTGTGATGTCTTGGCAGCAATCCTTTACGTATGTTTATCATTCCATGTTTTTTGTTGTTGACACATTTCCATGTTTCCTTTATGTTAAAATGTTATATCATGCCTCATTGTTCATGTTTATGATTCCAACCCTTTTTATTACCCATTTATATTCCTATTTTCTGACTTGTATTATTTTATTTATGTTATTCCATTTTAATTCCCTTACTTTACTTTCTTTATCACCTCTTTTGCATGTACATCCCAAGGTTATCCCATGAAGTTTTCAATATGATGGAATAATATGATCATGTTAAGGATGTTTTCAATAAATATGATGTAATCCATATTTTAAGTTGTTATTTAATTTACCTAATTCTCAAAGACACTCTACTTATTAGTATTATGGATTTCATCATGTGTAATATTATTTAATAAATCAGGAATTAATGTATAATAATGTGTAGGGTGTTCATAGTGAAATTTAATAAGTATGGGAATTTTGAAATATTAGTTAATGAAGGGTTTTGAAACGTAAATCCTTGAGTTTTAAAGGGTAAATATTATTTAGTGGGAAATGAAAAATGATTGAAATTTAGGGACACTAGTGTGGGTGTCTCTAGTGCTATGATCAGACCCTATGTATGGGTGGTTTATATAGTAATAGTATACTAGTTTTGAGACCTTGGGTTACTGTTTGTGAGACCTTTATGGGTTTGGATGTGCTAGATAGTGAAATATTTCTTTTTGTGCCTTCAGTTAGGTTGTGAACATGAGGTTGAGAAATTTAATCTGTTAATATGGATGTGGTAATCCTTGATGGTTGAGACCTTGAGAGTTTTGATTTGGAGCTTAGAGTGGGACTTTTCATTGTAGTGTTGATATGTGTGAGCATGTATCTTGGGTGTGAATTCTTGAAGAAGTGTATGGTTTTGAGTGAGCTAGATACGGAGTTTTATAGAATTGGGTTAGGTGTACCATGTATGAGAAGTTACTTTTGTGAGGTGCGATGTGTCTAGATCAGTGGGAAAGCTGGTGGTTTTGGGAATGCAACTCAGGTTTTGGCTATGAGTTAGTAGCCTTAGGTAATCAAGGGAATCAATGAAGGAGGTTATCCTAGAGTTGTGGGTTCTTTGGAAATAAAAGCACGGGTGGATGCTTCAAATATAGAATTGATGCAGTATGGGTGCCATCGAGTTCCTATAAAGGCCTGGTTATGCCATCATCTCATTTCTAAGGGAAGCACCTTGAGTTCTTATTGTTGTTTTTAGGGTTGTTTTTGAAGGTAAGGATCTTTTAGATGTCTAAACCTATTGTATCAATAATTTTCTATATGATTATTGATGTTGAATTTGGATGGAAAATACAAGGGTATCTAGAGAATGGATAAATGCTTTGATATAGGAATGATGCCTCTGGTGATGGGTGGTCATGTGGTTGGACTTGACATTTGAATAAGTCAGGGTTTTGGATGGTAATATTGAGGATTCCTCGAGTCTATTGGGTTTGATGAATATGACGCATGGATTGTTGTTTGAGTGGTAATTAGATCCTAGTTACATTAGTGTATGACTCATAGGATTTTGATTCGAGATCGGTGAATGGTTTTAGGAAGGCACATGACCTGGGGTTTCTTGTAAATTCAGTATGGTAAGTACATGTTGGAGGTGCACGATACCATTTTGGATTTGTGAATCGGTGGATCTGAAATAACCACCATTTTTTTTCAAGTTTAATCATGGTTATGTTCACTAAGTGTTCATGAGAATGTTTAATTTAGGATCAGTGTGATGAACCATTTGTACTTTTGTTGAGAATCATTCTGGTCATGATGGATGAACCCAAACTATGTCGTGGAAGTAGTGCTACAAGGAATTCTAGTTCACAATTTCATGGTAGAGGTCCATGAGGGGATGGTGAGTTTAGTTGTTGAGTAACTATTGAATTTTGGTGGATGGTAGTTGACAATACACTTGTGGGAAGTGAGTTCTAGGGCCTTTGAATTAATTTGATATATCATAGCAGCGAGATGTTACATTTGGAATGGATGAGGTTGTATTAGTATTCGTTAATGGAATCATAGAATAATCCCAGTCTATATATGATCATGTTCAATGTCTTTAAATCTTCCTTGTGTTTTTTGAGATAGAATTAACTATATTCCATGATGTATAAATGGGTTTTCTGGTTCAATGGATAACCTCTTTTGAGGATTCACTCATGGAGTGAAGTAAAGGAATTTGTATGGTGGGAAGTGTACCATCAATCACATGTGATTGGGATCCTCATAATTGACTTGATGATGAATAATTCCATGGGTTTCATTCAAAAAAGTCATGAATGAGAAAAAGTTAACCTTTCATTGGGAAAGTCATATAAGAGTTTGATATTGGTTATAAATAGAGAATGAACCATAATGGTTGGAGTTCGTTGAGTTAGGAAGTAGAAATGACACCCCTATAGTGGGGAGGGATGTGCCAATTTTAGGAGCATGACCCTCATGTTAGAAAGGTCACAAAAATGTGGAATGAGTTGTGAATCAGTTAGAGTTCCACTAGGATTCTAGTGAGAAACATATGAGATGAGTACTTCAAATCAATAAGGAATGATAATAGGAAAACAAATGCGGTGGATAAGAGATGTAAGAATTATATTTGGGATTGTACTGGATATAAAAATAATCTAAAGTTCTTGTGTCATATGTGTGTTGATTGGTGCGGTAAGGCACAATTTTTTTTCAATAATAGTGGTTTTGATTGTAGAGTCTCAGTGGAACCTGGTTATGGACTCTAGTGGGCATGTTTGGGTGGTCGTGGAATTCCTCAGAGTGTGAAGGTACCTTAACTAAGAGAGATGGAAATGTGTCGATAGTGGGAAATGGCATTTTCAGGACGAGCAAACTAGGTACTGTCTGACTTGGATTAGCATTTGGGAGGAATTTTGTAATATTTAAACTACATCACATGTGTCACTTTAGAAGTGACATATGTGTTAGGAATGAGATAAGGATTTTTAGGAAAATCCATCTTGGTTCTTAGTTCCTGCATGGATAATGTGTACACATATATTCTAGTAGGGTTATCATTTAGGAGAATAGGTGTTGATGTAGATTGGCATTAACATGGGTTTTTGGGAACAATAGGTTGGAATCCTTGCTGAATGCACTGAGATAGCACAAGTTCAAGGTTCTAGTGATCTTTTAAGATAGAAGATATGAAAAATATCAGAGGTTGGTAGAGGTAAAGCAATGATTATGGTGGGGAGCACTATAGTCTAATAGGATAACCAAGTGATGATACCATAATTTATTCGGTTTGATGGGATCATATAATCACCATATTGATGTATCATTTTAACAACAAGCATCGGATTTGGTTTTTATGGTTGTGTACTTTTAGTTGGGAGTGGTGCCTTGATTATTCTACAAGAGATTAGATTTGCACAAGGACATTGTGACTTAAATTAGGGATCGACATAGTTCAGGAATGTGGTAGAAAGACTATGTGTTCCTTTGGTGTCATTAAGATTAGTTTACTGTTGTAGTTCTGAAATAGGTAAAATTGGCACCTTGGAATGTTGGGTTGTTGAGATTGTGGAGATGATTGGGCTAGTAGTGTAAAATTTGGTTTTTTCATATTGGTATAGTGTCGTGCACTATTTTTTCTTATATCATAGTTTCATTAGTATCACCATGACCTTATCCTATGGTATATATTGGGGATGTTGAGATTAAAGTTGATGTGTCCTTTAATGAGTTTTTGATTCATATTGCCGATATCAATGAGAAAATTATGTGGGTTAAGACCATTCGTTTAGTCTAAAAGTTGGGATAACATGGATGTGTTCAGGAAGAAACTTTGGAGAGGGAAGTAGATGGATGGGCCCAGTGGATTGAATATTTTTAACTTTAGGCTTAATGATTCTTGGGAGTGAATCTAAAAAATGTGTTATTATAAGGTGGGGAGGTTTTAATATCTTGACCTTGTAAAGAGGTACCTCTCAGTTTAAAATTTGGTTAAACTTATTTTAAATTGGTCAATAGTTAGTTTCCTGGGAGTAAAAGGTTATTATGAGTTTCTTTGGGGTTTAGGATATAAAATCGGTGGAAAATGAGCTATACATCACCCAAAGTATGGTTGTATCATAGTTATTAGAAAATGATTTCTATAGCAATGCAGGGTGGGGTATCCAAAATAGATCTAAAAGAATGGCCTCCACGCTATTTTTCAAACCATACCGACTCCCAAAAAAATCGTGCAGCCTACACCCCTTGGACCAAGGTTGGAGCACGTGCTCCACCTGGGTTGTCAAACCATATAGGTGTCTCCAATAGAAAATGTGGATTAACCCCCTTTCGGTTGAGGGATTCTCCTAGTTTGTGCACAGTTTTTCAAATCGTACAACCAAATCATGCAACAATAAAAAAGTCAGTAAATTCAAATTTTTCCACTTGGTTTGAAATGTTTTCCCCCAATTTTCTTCCTCATTTGAGACCCATCATCCTAGGGTGATAATCTAAATCCCTCCCCTCCAACATAGATGATTCTCATTAGATATTGGGTCATTTGGTGTGGAGTTTAGTGCAAATCAATTATCCAAGTAAGTCCTTGACTCCTCATACTCTTATGTTCTAGAATAAACATGTTGTGATGTTTCCTCTTCTTCCAAATCTCATGAACACTTTTTCTAGGTGGTTCTTATATTTGGAATTTGTATCCATTTTATATTGATTCAATGGTCATTTTGGGATGAGTGGTTGACTACCATCTTGAGGTAGAAGGTATATATTCCTTTTCCCTTAGTTCTAGCATTTTATATCTGTATGTTTTTGTGCCAATGAACTACCTTGCTATATTTTGTGTCCTTATATAAGAAAAGTAATTTGAGAATTATTTTGATGTGAAAGGCCCTTTATGGACCCCATTGAGTTTGTTGATGATTTGAGACTAGGCCTAGGGAAACTCTTGGGGTATTCCAAACCCATTAAAGTGATGCAATTAAATTTAAAATCATTTTATGGAGAAATTATGGGAGTGAGAAGGTTTTAATTGTAATTGGTATTTCAGTATGGGTAAGATGGTTAATTGATATAATATGTAAATAAGTGTTTATGACATGAATTGGTTGAATTGAAATGTTTTATTTTCTATGATTTTTTGATATTCTAAAGAGTATTTTAAATGTTATAAATGGTGTGACTTTGATTTTTATCCATGTATGATTTTTAATAAATACAAATTATTTTTCAAAGTGGAATATGTTCTAAAATGATGTGTTTCCCTCAAGGTGTGTTTATAGGGTGATTTAAAATTGGTTTCAAATGTTTATTTGAAATTAACGTGTGGTTCCTTTTTTATAAAAATGGTTCGATGAATGTTTTAATGGTTCTGATGGTAAATGAAGGTTTTGGACCTAGTTTTATTTTTCACAAGGGGTTTCTTCCAAATGTTTCATGTGGACATTTGATTTTAGTATTTTATCGAATGTGAAAAAAAGGTTGGGCCTTATTGAGATAGTTTTGGTTTAAAGGTTCCTTGGGACATTTGTAAATGATGAAATGATTAAGGGTATTGAATATTGATAAATGATGTGATAAAGATGGAATTTATTGATAATTTAATGGTTGAGGATATTGGAAATGGAATTCCACACAGATATTTAGGGTGTCTTGATAAGGCATTCGACACCCATAGTTGATTTGGTTGTTGGAATAATAATCCACACCCTTGGGAAGGCTAGAATGATACTCCAGGAACCCCGATGTATCATAGGTTTAGAAAATGGAATAATGATCCCGAATCAAGTGTATAGGAATGTAATTATATATTATGGTAGGAATTGTTAAACATGGCATCTAAATACTGGTTGGATACTATTGAGTCAAAAGTCTTATTTGACTTCTATGTTTTGTTTTGGGAAACACAAATGTCTTGTTAATCCAACTAACCTTGTCTATCGTATCGTACTGATCATGTTGATCGTACTGACTATGCGTATCGTACTGATCATACTGATCATACTAACCATGCCAATCGTACAATACTGATCGTACTGACCATAATGATCGTACTGATCATGATGATCATACTGACCAGGCTAATCGTACTGATCATGCTGATCGTACTGACTATGCGTATCGCACTGATCATACTGATCATACTGACCATGCCAATCGTACAATGATGATCGTACTGAATATGGAAATTGCATTAACTCATCTTCTCATATATTTTATTACATACTTGTTTTGGTACTTTGTCAAAAAAAACACTTACTTCATTTAAACCGTACTGTTGATTATCTTATTCATACATCTTGTTCTAACCAATATGATGTTGTTGAGTTAGTTACAAGCTAATCAAAACTATGTCATGCTTTTTGTTTCAACATGACCATTATGATTCCAGGTGTCCAAGTCCCTCTGAGTTTTTCAGAGAAATATGACCGTTGGAGGCAACATGACCGTTGGAACCTGAGGCCTATAAATAAGAGGTCATTTGAAGCTGAGAACACAACAGACAATTGAGAACAAGCATGATACAACTGTGATACTTTGCTTCTATCAGGATCTAGAGAGAGATGTTGTGACTTCTCTCATGCTTTGTGCCTTGTGTGTCTGATCATCGTATCGAGGGCTTTCAAGTGATTTAAAGACAGAGGTTCCGATTACCTACAAAATCGAGGGCTTCCAGGGATAGGCAGACGGACGGACCGATCATCGTATCGAGGGCTACCGGGGACAGGCAGACAGACGTTTCGATCATCGTATTGAGGGCTGCCAGGGATAGGCAGATAGACAGTCCGATCATCGTATCGAGGGTTCACCAAGGTGTTGGTGAGACAGACCTTTTATCCTAGGTGAAAGGATAACCCTTCTCTTTAGGCTAAAAGAATTGTAATTCTTCTACATTTCCACTACTAATTGTATTATAAAGGAAATTGTTTTTGTTTCCTTTTCTATCTCTTATACATTTGTAATTGTTTCAATTACATCCATTCTATTACATATTGTATTGATTGATTCTATACGCTTTAAGGTAGAATCATTCATCTTTATATTACTCTGATTATTGTGTTCATCTTGAATACAATTGTTTTACATTTCATTAGTATTACATTACATCATACCTTTTATATTCAATACAATTGGGGGTGTTTGTAATTGTATTAGTTTAAGATCATTTAAACTAATCTCTTAAGTGCTAAAACTCAAAGGTTTTTAAACCTACAATTCACCCCCTCTTGTATTGTTCCATCTAATAGAAATACATATCTACATATTCGATCCAAAAATTGGTATCAGAGGAGGTTTTCCACTGATTTGTATTAAAATATTTATTTCTTTCATATTACTATTTTTAACTACTGACTACACTAACGTGTGGAGTGGAAAAGTTTTTGTTATACTAGATGGCAGGAATGAATATTGGGTCAATAGACAATCTGAATCCTTCTAGACCACCAATCTTTGATGGGAATGATTATGAGTATTGGAGAGATCGTATGAAGACTTTTGTGATCAATACTGGTGTAGACAATTTTATTATGCTTACTAGAGGTTACAAAATTCCCGACAAAGAAGTCAGTACTTTCATAACCAAGAGAAGAAAGAATATCAACTGAAATAAAAGGTACACAATACTTTATTATGTTCTATGACCAGGAATATATACAGTCAGATATCTTCATGTGAAGCAGCCAACTGTATTTGGAAGAAATTAAAAGTCACTCATTTTGATACATCCAAGGTTATAGAGACAAGAAGAGAAATGCTTCGAGCAGAGTATCATGGATTTTTTTTCCTTATGGAGAGCCAGTATGCAAAGTGAAACAAAGGTTTATGACAATTTTAAATAGCTTACAATCTATGGGTGAAAAAGGTCTTGATGATGAAGCTCTAGTTGATAAGATTATAGATATAATGCCAAATGAATGGGAGTCAAAAAGGACAGCTATTGATGAAAATAGAAAAGTTTCCCAGATTACTCTTGATGAACTCTTTGGAACTCTTTTACAGCACGAGACAAGAATGAAGAGAGATGCTGATTTCAACAAGAAGAAGAATGGGAATGGAAGTGTATCCTTTGCATCTAAAGCTAAAACGCCTGAAAGGCTTACAAGATCCAAAGCCAAGAAAGTTATATCGGATTCAAGTGATTGTGATCTTTCAGATAATGAGTTAGCCAATATTTCTCGAAGGATGAACAAGATTGTGGGAAAGAAAGATTTCCAATATAGATTCAAAAAGAAAGATAGGAAGGATAAGAAAGATTCAGAGGTAACTTGTTATGAATGTAAGAAAGAAGGACATATAAGGCCTGATTTTCCTTTACTGAAAAGGAAAGACATAAAGGAGAAACACTCTCAATGAAACAAGAAAAGGTTTTATAAGACAAAGAAAGTATTCAAGGCAAATGATACCTGGAGTGCAAGTGAGAGTGATTCTTCAGATGATTCTTTAGAATAAGAGTCCTCATGACAGAAGAATATTGGACTTTTAGCCAGATTACCAATTGAATATCATTGTCTCATGGCTAAGGTACATAATGCTAAAGCTATTACAAATGTCTCTTTGAATGAAAATTATACTAATAATAGATATTATGAATCTACAAATGATGAATCTTCATTATCAGAAGATGATACATTAACTACTTTTGAAGAAGTATCTAGATTTTCTAAATTACTTGAAAATGAAAATTCTAAACTCAAGAAGAGGCTTGAGAAAGCAAATTCTAGAATTTAAATCTTGACTAAAGAAGTATCAGATCTTTCTAAAGATCTTGATGTGAAAACTTCTGATTTTTAAAGTATTTTAAAAACCCTTGAGAAAGTTAAATCCGATAAGGTTAAACTTTCTAAGGATCTTGAAACTGCAATTTCAAAGAAAAATATTTTAGAGCTTAACTCTAGTTCAAATTCAAATGTTTTGGAAAATAAGAATTCGGTTTTAAAACTAAAGTTAGAAATTTTTTCCTTGAAAAAATGTTTGTCAAACTTTACTCATGGAATGGAAAACTTTGACAAGATGTATTCTCAAATTAGACCTTTGAGAAATCGTTCTGGTCTTGGTTATACTTATCCCAAACCTGTTTTTAGTAATAACTATTTTGTTCCACAAAAAACCGCTTTTTGTACTAAGTGCCAATGTGGTGGACACTGGAGAAGAGATTGTTCTCTTAACAAAACTCAATCTTTAGGGTTTCTTAAATCTCATTTTGAAAAACAAATGTGGATTCCTAAAATTCTTTTATCTAACCCTTCTGGATCCAAACAAGTTTGGATTCCGAAAAACTAATTGTTTCTTTTTCAGGAAAATGAGAAGTGTACCAAGAAGAAGATTTGGTACATGGATAGTGGTTGTTCTCGACACATGACCAGAAACAAAGTTCTCTTTGAAAAGGTTATCAAAACAAAAGGTGGAAAAGTTACCTTCGGAGATAATACTCAAGGAAAGATTGTTGGTATAGGTAATATCGTTTTTCTTGGAAAAGTTCTTATCTCAAACATTTTGTTTGTTAAAGGTCTTAGGCACAATCTCATCAGCATAAGTCAATTATGTGATGAAGGTTACCTTTTGAATTTAAGAAATGATAAGTGTCTAGTGCACAATTCCAAGGATGAGTTCATTCTGTCTGCTCATAGGCAAGAGAATGTTTACACTATTAACTTAGAAGACCTTAGGAGCCAAAACTTACCCTACTTAAGTGCAATAGAAGACCAATCATGGCTATGGCATAGAAGACTAGGACACTATAATCTGAGAAACCTTAGTAAACTCTCAAAGAAAAGACTTGTGAAGGGGATACCAGACCTCAGATATGATTCTTCAAAAGTCTGTGATCCTTGTCAATTTGGCAAGCAACATAAAACTATCTTTAAATCAATTAATGAAGTTTCAACTTCTAATGCATTACAGCTAGTGCATATGGATCTTTTTGGTCCTACACAAACTGGAAGCATTAGAGGCACGTACTATGTATTTGTTTTAGTTGATGACCTTACTAGATTTACATGGGTCTACTTTCTCACAAAGAAATCTGAAGCCTTTTCCTATTTCAAAACTTTTAGAGCCCAAGTTAAAAATGAGAAAAACCTACCATTGATTACTATTCATAGTGATCATGGTGGTGAATTTCAAAATTCCGATTTTGAAACTTTTTGTAGTAAGAAAGGTATTACTCACAATTTCTCAGCTCCAAGAACTCCTCAGTAAAATGGTGTTGTTGAAATAATAAATCGTATTCTTCAGGAAATGACTCGAACCATGTTGAGGGAATACTCAATTGCTAAGCACTTTTGGGATGAAGCTATAAGTACTGCCTATTATACTATAAATCATGTTCTAACTAGACTATTTCTTAATAAAACCCCTTATGAGTTATGGACTGGCCAAAAACCTAAAGTTTCATACTTCAATGTTTTTGGATGCAAAGTATTCATTCTGAATACAAATGATAATCTACACAAATTTGCACCAAAATATGATGAAGGAATCTTTCTAGGATATTCTACAACTTCTAAGGCTTATAGAGTTTTCAAAAAAAAACACTTGTACTGTTGAGGAAACAGTACATGTAAAATTTGATGAAAATGATCCTTTTGTTTTCAACCAACCCAATCCTACATCCTCAGATGTGTTTTCTAAAAATGTTTATCAACCGTTATTAGAAGATATCTCTGATAAGGAAAATATTCAAGAAAGTATTCCTGAAACATTTACCATGGAATATTTTCTACCATATATTGATGAACAAGTTTTACAAAACCCAAATCAATTGTTTCTTAGGAATCATCCCAGTGATAACATCATTAGTGATGTAAATCAACCTGTAAGGACTAGAAATTCCTTAAGAAATGAAATAGAACATCTTGCTTTTCTTTCCCAATTTGAACCTAAAAGTCCAAGTGAGGCCTTAGGTGATGATGATTGGATCAAAGTAATGCAAGATGAACTAAATTAATTTGAGAGGAATCAAGTCTGGAATTTAGTTGATAGACCTAAAGAAACAACTGTAATTGGTGTAAAATGGGTTTTCAGAAACAAATGTGATGAAAATGGAATCATTGTAATAAATAAAGCAAGACTTGTTACTAAAGGCTATAATAAACAAGAGGGAATAGACTATAAAGAAACACATGATCCTGTAGCTAGACTTGAATCTATTCGTATTCTATTAGCCTTTGCATCATATTTAAATTTCATACTATTTCAAATGGATGTCAAATGTGCTTTTCTAAATGGTTTTGTTCAAGAAGAAGTTTTTGTCGAACAACCTCCTGGTTTTCAAGACCTAAAACATCCTGATCATGTTTTTAAACTTACCAAGGCTCTATATGGTCTTAAACAAGCCCCTAGAGCATGGTATGATAGACTTACATGATTTATTTTACAAAACAATTATACAAAAGGTACAATAGATCCAACCCTTTTTATAAAAATAGAAAACAAATTTTTTTTTGATTGTTCAAATCTAGGTTGATGACATCATATTTGGATCAACTCAGAAATCTTTAATTGATTCTTTTTCAAATTTAATGAAATCTGAGTTTGAAATGAGTATGATGGGTGAGTTAACATTCTTTTTAGGTTTTCAAATTTCTCAAAAACTAGAAGGAACATATATATCTCAACATAAGTATATAAAAGATTTACTAAAAAAGTATGGATATGAAAAAACTAAAAGTATTAGCACTCCAATTGGTACCTCAAATACACTTGATATTGATGAAACTGAGAAACCAGTAGATCAAACAATCTTTAGAGGTATGATAGGAAGTTTGCTATACTTGAAAGCTAGTCGACCTGACTTAATGTTTTCTGTATTCTTATGTGCAAGATACCAATATAATCCAAAAGAGTCTCATTTAAAATCTGTAAAGATAATCATTCATTATTTAAAAGGCACTATGGACTTAGGTCTTTTTTAATCTTCTGGGAATGATTTTGTTTTAAAAAGTTTTTCAGATGCTGACTTTGGTGGTTGTAGAATGGATAGAAAAAGTACATCTGGAACATGTCATTTCTTAAGAGATTCTCTGGTTTCTTGGTCCTGCAAGAAACAACACTCAGTAGCACTATCCACTGCTAAAGCTGAATATGTAGCAGCTGGAAGTTGCTGTGCTCAAGTATTGTGGATGCAACACACACACACACTCACTGACTATGGATTGAGTTTCTCCAAAACTCAAATTCTTTGTGATAATATTAGTTCCATAGATCTTAGTAAGAACCCCACACATCACTCTCATGCAAAACACATAGATGTTAGGCATCACTTTCTTAGGGATCACACACAAAAAGGAGATATTATTCTACAATTTATCAGAACTCAAGAACAACTTGCTGAAATTTTTACAAAACCTTTATCTTCCAATAGGTTTGAGTTTATAAAACAGAATCTAGGAATGATTACATTAAAATAATCATTCATATCTACTTCATGTTTTACAATTCTCCTAACATTAAATAACTCCCTCTGAAAGGGTAAGGACATTTTTCCTATGTTTTCTTTTTATCTTATGATCTTTAATTGTTTACTCTCCTGGTATGTATTTTTACCTTTCTGTTTATCGTATTGACAGTTTTATCGTATCATTTACTTTTCTATTTATCGTGTTGACAGTTTTATTGTTTTATTTACTTCATCATATCGACCGATGATGGTAACGAATTTCTTTTCCATCATATCGACCGATGATGGTAACACATTTCTTTTCCATCGTATCGACCGATGATGGTAACGAATTTCTTTTCCATCATATCGATCGATGATGGTAATGAATTTCTTTTCCATCGTATCGATCGATGATGGTAACGAATTTCTTTTCCATCGTATCGACCAATGATGGTAACAAATTTCTTTTCCATCGTATCGACCGATGATGGTAATGAATTTCTTTTCCATCGTACTGTCTGATGATGGTAATGATTTTCTTTTCCATCGTAATGACCGATGATGGTAACGAGATTGTTTCCCATTGTATTATTAGTTCATGGTAATGAGATTGTTTCCCATCATATTGTCAGTTCATGGTAAAGAGATTCTTTCCCATCGGATTGTTAGTTAATGGTAACGACTTTGTTTTCCATCGGTATGATGATTGATAGTATTCTTTTACTTCGTATGTTTGTGTTTTCTTTTGAATTCTACCAAAAACAAGAATTACCTTATGATCTCCGACAGGTACTTTTCATTTTTTTTTATTTTTTTTCTTTCATTTTAATCCAAACCATTGATCTGTTTTTCTCTAATATTGACCATAGAAGATCAACAGTTACCCCTCTATCGCCTATAAATAGCCCCCACTTCCCAAACCCACATCGTTTTTTTCAGGATCTACGTCAAAGCTCTGCCTCATTGTTTTAAGTCATCGTACGATCTTTCATCGGCATCATCCTTATGTCTCAGTCTTCTGCCAACACTCCTGCCGATATGTCCTCAAAGGCTTTCTCAGAAAAAGACCTTTTAAGGGAGAGGTTAGTTTCCCGTGATTTCAATGATTCATATGATTCTACTATCAAGAGGATTATCTTGTTTCAAGGATTGGAGAATTTGTGTGTTGAAAGGCCTGTTTCTCAAGATCTGGTTCTCTTTGATGAAGTTTGTCAGTTTTATAAAACCGTATCTTTCGACAAAGACATGACTATCAATTTTTCTGTGTACGATAGAAAGCTATCTATGTCTGTGAAACAAGCGGCACATTTTCTGAATGTCCCAATATATGGGGATTCTTTCTGTCCATCTCATAAAATACTAGAGGAAGTCGGTACGTTTAATAGAGAAAGTGCCGAGAAGTATTTGTTTGTTGTGAATAAAGAGAGAACGAAAGTGGCTCATCTTTCACCGGAAAATAGGTTTGTGGCTTTATGGATGCAAGGTTTTCTTATCCCAAGGAAAGGGGATAGAGAAACTTTGAAAGTTTCTGATATCTTCATGTTGGACTATCCAGTAAATATGGGAAAAGTAAATCTCATGGGATATGTTTTCGAAACAATTAAGAATGTGAAGTCAGGGGAAATATAATCTCATTTGATTATGTATCCAGCCATTCTTACAAAGTTTATTATCGAAAGTATGAAGTTTTGAAACATTCCTTTGAAAGGGAAGTTGATAGATTTGAAGCCCTCCTGGATTAGCAAAAGCACTATGAAGAAGTTGAATGTTTGTTTTGATCAGAATTCAAAACTTTTTGTCAGAGATGTAGAAGCTGAATCAGCTCAGAATCAATTGGAACCTATGCCAGCCAAAGACATTCAATCTACTAGTATTACTCAAAAGTCTGATCCGCAAACCAGTTCAAAGCCTAAGAACAAGCCAAAGTACAGTAAGGAAGTTGTAGCCAAGTGGAGAAAGGATAAAGAACAAAGAAAGGAAGGTGATCCAAAGTTTGGACTTGATCCATCCAAAGCCTTTACTGAGAGATTAAGGGTTTAGGATACCCTTCAGGCTGAAAAGAAGAAGAAGGTTCTTTTGAAAAGAAAAGCACAAGAATTTGATGTCTCTAAAGTCTTGAAAGTATTTGAGGATGCTAGAGCTCAACTAACAGAAGAAGTGCATCAAGAACCCATCATACAGAGTCTTCCTGAGAAAGAAAAAGGAAAACAAATGATGGAAGAGATAGAAGAAGTGGAAGAGGAAGGATATTTTCTTTTATAATTCCTTCAGAGTTTAAAGAAGAGTAAGGAGGAATCAGTTCAAAAGCTGAGTGGAGGTGTTCAATAAATCCCTCATGCCAGTCAACCACCTTTTGAATCTTTTGAAACTCCAAATTGAATTTAGTCTAAAGAAAAGAAAGGTGCTCAATACTCTCACAATGATAAAGTTGTTGTCATTAGTGATAAAGTGGAAGAATAAATAAAGAAGAAAGAAAAAGCAAAAGGAAAACAACCAGTTGTAGATTCAAGCCGATCAAATGAACTGGCTTCGTACGATGAAGATACTGATTCAGAACATACAATCTCTCTCAAGAAGAGTGATTATATTGTCCATGTTTTGAGAAGGGTTGAGAAGACTATTCCATATTTCCCTAGGATAGAAGGGAAGATTGATTTAATTACTGAAAATCAAAAGAAGAAGTTTGGTTCTGTAAAATAATTAAGAAAGAAAGTTTTGTTAGTTGAAGACGATTTGAAAGTTCTTTCAGAAAGTTCAGTTGCTCATAAGAAGGCCTGCAACAAGATGACCAAGTGGTCATACAAAACAGAGAGCTCAATCAATGATCATGAGATAGAAATTGAATATATAAGAAGGTTGTAAAATGAGCTTTCAATTGCTTTCAATAAGCTTGACAGAGAAACGGTTGAAAGGTTGAATTTTTTGTCTTCTCAATGAGCCGATATTCCTTTAGTGAAAGAATTGCAAGATAGAATGAATGCTTTTCAATCTGAATTCTCAAAGGTTTCATCTTTCAAGGATGAAATGGTTTTATTGAAGAAACAAAATTCTGTGTTATCCAAAGATAACAAGAAGTTGCAAGATAGAATTGGTTCTCTTGAAGAAGTAATCAGAGTTCAGGAAGAGACAATCAGAAATCAGGATAAACTCTTTGCTGATCAACAAGACCTTCTCAGGTCTCAGGGTGATGCTATTTTTGAAGACAAGAAGGAGATAAAAATGATGAAGGCGGTTCTTCATGAGTTTATCAAAAAGGAGAAGGAAAGAGAAAAAAAGTGATTTGTATTTTTTCCCATGTTTAGTGTTATTTGTTATCGTAATGAAATTTCTTTTATCCATTGTCTTGTGTTTATTTTCTAACTCCTTCATACAATTCAAGATTACCCCTTTCTTTTTGTAAATCACAAAGGGGGAGAATGTTTATAAAGGGAGAAAATGTTTTTAAAGGGGGAGAATGTTTTATAAAGGGGTACAATGCTTTACAACACTCTTATGGAAAATCTACGAATACAATCCTTAGGAAAGTCCATACCTACGGGGGAGTTAGTTGTATTAAATTTCTTATTCAGAAGAGTTTCCAATAACTCAGGGGGAGATAAGTATTTCTATTAGTTTTGTTTTGTGATTTGTGCTTTCCGAAAAGGGGGAGATTGTTGAGTCAAAATTCCTTTTTGACATCTATGTTTTGTTTTGGAAAACAAAAATGTCTTATTAATCCTACTAACCTTTTCTATCGTATCGTACTAATCATGTTGATCATACTGACTATGCGTATCGTACTGATCATACTGATCGTAGTAACCATGTCAATCATACAATACTGATCGTACTGACCATAATGATCGTACTGATCATGCTGATCGTACTAACTATGCGTATCGCACTGATCATACTGATCATACTGACCATGCCAATCGTACAATTCTGATCGTACTGAATATGAAAATTGCATTAACTCAGCTTCTCATATCTTTTATTACATACTTGTTTTGGTACTTTGTCAAAAAAACAGTTTCTTCATTTAAACCGTACTGTTGATTAGCTTATTCATACTTCTTGTTCTAACCAATACTATGTCGTTGAGTTAGTTAGAAACTAATCAAAACGATGTCGTGCTTTCTATTTCAACATGATCGTCATGATTCCCGTTGTCCAAGTCCCTCTGAGTTTTTTGGAGAAATATGACCGTTGGAGGCAACATGACCGTTGGAACCCAAGGCCTATAAATAGGAGGTCATTTGAAGCTGAGAACACAACAGACAATTAAGAACAAGCGTGATACAACTGTGATACTTTGCTTCTATCAAGATCTAGAGAGAGATGTTGTGACTTATCTCATGCTTTGTGCCTTGTGCGTCTGATCATCATATCAAGGGCTTTCAAGTGATTAAAAGAAAGAGGTGCCGATTACCTACAAAATCAAGGGCTGCCAGGGATAGGCAGACAGATGGACCGATAATCGTATCGCGGGCTGCCGGGGATAGGCAGACAGACGTTCCGATCATCGTATCGAGGGCTGCTAGGGATAG
This sequence comes from Viscum album, assembly GCA_963277665.1. Taxonomy (NCBI): domain Eukaryota; kingdom Viridiplantae; phylum Streptophyta; class Magnoliopsida; order Santalales; family Viscaceae; genus Viscum; species Viscum album. The sequence goes on along the minus strand of OY728161.1, from coordinate 1,944,809,881 downwards.
CCAGACAGACGGTCCGATTATCGTATCGAGGGCTCACCATGGTGTTGGGGAGACAAACCTTTTATCCTAGGTGAAAGGATAACCCTTCTCTTTGGGTTAAAAGAATTGTAATTCTTTTACATTTCTGCTGCTAATTGTATTAGAAAGGAAATTGTTTTAGTTTCCTTTTCTATCTCTTATACATTTGTAATTGTTTCAATTACATCCATTCTATTACATATTGTATTGATTGATTCTATACGCTTTAAGGTAGAATCATTCATCTTTATATTACTATGATTATTGTGTTCATCTTGAATACAATTGTTTTACATTTCATTAGTATTACATTACATCATACCTTGTATATTCAATACAATTTTGGGTGTTTGTAATTGTATTAGTTTAAGATCATTTAAACTAATCTCTTAAGTGCTAAAACTCAAAGGTTTTTAAACCTACAATTCACCCCCCCCTCTTGTATTGTTCTATCTAATAGACATACATATCTACATATTCGATCCAACAAATACATGGAATGATGCATCTTGTATGTTGACTTGTGACCCCCATTGGTGTATTGTTTAGACTTTTGAAAAAAATGATGATGGTTTTTTTGGTTAGAGGACATGATGGAACCAACGATTTCAAAGGCATAAATAACAAATGTTTAATTATAAAATCTTATAATTTTATTTTCTTGTTTATTTTATAATTTATATATCTTCCTAAACTATTTTATATACAAGTTATTTTCATTATAAACCATTGGTGGTAGATTATTGAGTTGTACTCACACCCTACTTGGGTTTTCAGGGCACATGGGTACCTAAGTAGCATCTATTTTTTCAGGTATAGGTTTTGGATAAGAACATAGATTTTGGTTTATGCGTGGGATGTTTGGTTGGAATATGAGATGTTAGGTATGGGGTGAGAATTTGGACATTGTTTGGATTTTCATGGTTTTGGTTCTTTTGTGAGTTTATTATCTAACTATCTGATATATATTATATACATATCATTATTATATCATGTTTCACTTTAGTTATTTTTGGAATTTTCCAAACTTTTTTTCTTGTAAAAATTATTTTTTATTGTGGAATATGTTTATATTATTTCTATTATTGTTTTACTCTAATAATTGGATATAGTCAACCCAATGTATCTCCATAGACTGAAACTTCTATTTGATAGCTTCTAGCTTGCGGGGGGGTGCACTTGAGGTCATGCGGCTCATCGACTTGGGGAACTGGTTTAGTAGCACTCGAGTCAGGACGTTACACACACCGTTGTCTGATCATAGTAAAATAAATGTAAAAGGTTATTAACTACTTATTATAAACACATTTAAATAATTTTTTTATAGTAGTTGTGAGGTATTGGATTATGTCTATACAATTCTAAGGACTAGCTACTCTTATTGAGGATTAAACCTTGTAAATACATGTGTTCCCATGTTTGTGCTTGTGAGATTATTTTTTAGTGAAGTTATATTTCTTTAATTAGATCTGAATGTTGTTTCCTAATGAATAAAATATAAAAAGAAAAGATCACTGGTTCACCCCCTCCCCCTCTCAGTGGTCACACAGATCCTGATTGTTCCTTTTACGATGTTCATGTGAAACCCATAAAAAGGCTCTCCTAATAGTTAAATCTATGATCACACCACTACTCGGAGAGTTTCACGGTGGTATTTTTTATGACCACCCAAATTTTCTCAATACTTCTTGATATTCTAAATGGATTATTATATCATATAAATCAGTACTTTTATTTACTCAGAACATCAATTCTAAAGTCATAGAAAGGTAATTATGGATCCTTCTTTAATTCTAACTTTAGTTAATTTGACACACCACTTTCTTTATTATGTCATAGTAGTAAGAGAGACCCTCAACTAGGACTGATAAGACCATCATAAATACATTTTTGTTCAAAATAAAGTGATGGAAGGAATTAATGACTTAATATTTACTCTGAGGAATTTTATGTTTTTGTTTTTTTGTGAACGAAGTAAAATTATATTAATATTTCTTTTTCTATTCATGTTCATTAAATATTATATGTGATCATGTGTCATTAAAAAATCAAAAAAAGAATTAACCATGAATAAAAAATAAACAATAATGATGCGATCATGAACATTCTTCTACTAGTTGATCCATTGAGTTGATGATGTATCAAATAAGACTCTAGGGGAACTCCTTGGCACATTTACTAGCTTGAGTTATATCACCTATCAAAATCCCATGAATTCATCTTTTATGGTTCGACATCAGCTCTTGACATGAATCAAATCATCACAAACTCCTCAATCTTACAATTAATACTAACATATAGGTGAGTGGGTTCTTAAGAGAATAATTTCATTTTTTATTTCTAAAAATGTTGACATAGAGACCCTTATACATTTAAAGATGGAGGTATGGTGAAAAAACCATTTTAAAATAATATTTAATAACTAATTATTAAAAAAACACCATTGAAATAATTAAAGTAAAATAATTAAATAAACTAAACATGCATGGGTCGATCTTAGCTCATGATTAGTCAACATTAAATTTAATTTCATAATAAAAATTAATATTAATAAAATTCAACTCAAGGGTAATTTTAATGTATTAAATATGAATTATAATAATTTTAGTATTTTTTGATATGTTTGTGACTCACACAATAGCTTAATTTAATTTCAATACAATTAAATTTAATTTATGAAATTTTATATAAATATTTATGTTTTTTTGGACCCCAATCAAGTCCTTGGATATTTACGGTTGGCTGGCTAGGTCGGGTGGGTTAGATCTCGATTGACATAGATCAATCCTGGACTGGGGTGACTCATCCTTGAGCTGGTTCATGCATGGAAGTCATGTTGCCCCATTAGGGAATTCCTGGAATGGGTGATGAACTCCTTTGGGGTGCTAAATTTCAAATAAAAAATAATAAAAAAATAATATTAATAATGCACCCATGCACATCATGGGTGATTCAGAATGTGGCCCTCCCTGAAACAATGGTGGGGCCGATTTTCAACATATCCTATTTAAATTATTTTATATAACCTTTTTATACTCTTACACACCTACATAAAATGTGTAATTTTTAAAATCCTTTTTTGTTTGAATTATGGACTTTTATTTCTTAATTCCTCAGTGAAACCATCATTTAAAGGCCCAAAGTCTTGCTGATATGAGGATCACACACACACATATATATAATCCATGAACATCACTCATTGATCCTAAAGTTGGGGATTCCCCACCATGTTTAACCAATTAATGGAACTATATATATATATATATATATATATATATATATCACAAAAAAGTTTTATATTTGTTCAATCATAACTCGATTGTTTGAACTTTGATCGACACACTACATGTTTTATTGGGACCGCATCGAAACCCTATATTCGATTTAGAAAAATATAGTTGAAATTTTGACTTATATAATTTCACATTTTCTCTGATACCAATTGAAGGTACCTATTGTTTTTTGAAAACATAAAAAATGGTATTATAAATTTTTTGTGTTCGGTTTTTGTTGAAAAATCAAATTCAGTATACCCCTGCACGGATTCAACCATAGATGATGTGAAATTTAATTTTATCATTAAAAAAAGACAAAAAAATTAAATCAAAATCAAAACTCATTCGATTTTTATTAGAAACATGTTTCTCTTATAGCACCCCAAAATTTTAGAATATTTTTATCTTCAAATAAACTGTAAGTGTTCGATATATTGTTAGATATACAACACAGTTCTTAAAATGAACCATGATATATTATAAGATAGTCAATAAATTATTGGATTTGAATATGATTAACCACATTATGAAATATATATTTATGAAAAATATTTAAATTAATTAAAATGTATTAGTCAATTTATAATATATTAGCACTCAATTTTTAATAGTCATTTTATGTTTCAAAAATATATTTTGAAGAAAAATGATTGTTATTTCATTTTGTGTGTGGAAATTAAAATTAATTTATACCTATTTTTGAAATTAAATTTTATAAAATTAACATAATTTTCTATAATCATCATATCAAAATTAACTTGTGGTGAATTTTTGAGATTTTCTTTGAAATGATTTATTTTTCAGTAAAAAGTGAAAAATATCAAATTTTGAAATACTGTCATTTATTTTCAATAAACCCAGTAATTTAAAAGAAAAAATATATTTTAGATTTAGTGTTAAAGTTAAATATGATCAATTTTATTTATCATTGTCTAATTAATTCCATATGAATCAGTATTCTTAATTATTTTTGTATAAGTTTATTTTTATGATTAAAAATTCATTTTTCTGAAAACCACTTTTTGTTCTTAATATTTTCTATTTTAATTAAATAAAATAACCCCTAATAAGGAATAATTTAAATGAAATGTATATATTATATATCTATATATATTAATTTAAATTAATATAATGATTATTTCTAGTCAAATAGTTAATGTAAGACCATCTATTTCTAGGAAAATGCTTTTTTTGAAAAATTACATTTCATCATATTTTGTAGGTTTAATTTTAAATAAAACAATAAAAATTCAATGAATTAAATCATGAAAAATTTATTCCATATTTTTAATAATGTGAATCAAATTTCAAAAAAATTCCCCTTTAATTTTTGTTCATTATGAATAGTATACTTGGTAAATATTTGTCACATCAGAAAGGGTAAAATTGGTAAAATATACATAAACTTTTGGGATAAGGTTTTAAAATTTCTGTAAAAAATGAATTTATTATATTGGATGAGTTGATTCCACTCATTTCCATTAATTTTTTGGAAATATGGTAGCTTGGATCAATTTTCTTTGATTTTGGCCTTTATATTATTTTAAGAAAATAATAGATACAAAATGTCACTATCTTAACTTTAATTCTCTAAAATGTTTAAATAAGGATAAAACGATGTTATGATCAATTATAAATGTTTATTTAAAATATAAATTATTTTTTATCGTATTAATTTATTTTTAATTTTTCGTGATTGAATATTTACCTTAAATTCTTATTCAACATCGACGCAATATTTATTCAATTTATCGAAAAATAAAATAAACAATTTTAAAAATATGAAAAATAATACAATTTGATTTATTTATTGTCTTACAAAAAAATTATAGATAATTTTAAACTTTTTGGTGTTTTTGAAAGGTTTATATTCAAATTATATAACTATCTTTACGGATTTAAAGTCAAAGTTAATGAATAGTTCCAAAAATGACATTACCAAGATTTTATAATAAACAATATTTTATTAAATGCTTTAAAAACCATAAAAATATTACATTGAACCCATTTAATGTTGTATTATTTAATATATCAACCATGGATCATTTATAGATCAATTTTCCATTTATAATAGCTTTATTGACCCTTAAAGAGTATAAAACTTTGATATTTTGGTAATTTTCAAAAGGGGTTACATGGGGGTTAAAACTAATAGATAAGCATTAAAAAATACCTCAATATTATTTAAATATTATTTTATGAGAATATTTATACATCTTATCATAATATATTCAAATTATATAAATTTTTATCCACTTGAACTTGATAAATAAAATATATTAAGTTTATTATTTATGTAATTTCAAGAGTACTCATGTCCTCTCTTATAAAATGGCACCCCTTATCCTCTATTCATTGCACATTTTTAGAATTATATATCATTAAAAACAACTATAATAACTTTTTATATTGTTTACCCATTTCCTATAGCTTTAGGTCTTTCCAAAAGGCCATCCTTTTGAGGTTTAAAGTGTAAGCAAAAAGTTGATTATCATTTCTCAACAAAGAGTTATAACTCTTAACCAAACATTTTCAATTTTATTTATTTTTATAACTCTAGATATGTGGAATAAATGATAAAATAATGAATATAATATCTTAAATATACCGAATTGTTATTATGATGTTTTAACAACAATTATCTACCTTCTTTCTATCCTAGATAATGTGGAATCAACGCTTGTGCGTACATACGACTTACCATCTCCACATAACGGTGTAATTCATTTTTCATCACCAATTTACTTGGATGGTTATAATGATATATTTAATAAAAATATTTTTTATTTATGATATTATTATTATTATGGAAATATGAATTATAATTTGCCTTCATTTTATTCCATCCATAGGAAATTAGAAACAACTTTCATGCATACGTATAATCTAACATCTCCATGAACAGTGTAAATCAAATTTCTACTATACCCATTATGGATGAATATATATATATATATATATATATATATCAGTTTTAATATTTTTGATATTATGGAACAATGATCAAAGTACAACGACCAAAACTACTGAACCGAAACATGCATGGAAAATAAAGCAATTATCACCCAGAATTGTGATTTTAATAAAGAATAATTAGTAAATGACTGATAATATGTTATAAATAAAAAATATATTTTATGATATATATTATTAATTTTCTATTATACATTTATAATACGTTTATATTTATTATACAGGATTTTGGAATATGCTGGAAGAAATATGAGACTTAAGGTAAGAGATTTATCATCTCACTTTTATTTCTATGAGATATATGACATATTGACCACTTATTTTATTTTTTTATTGTATATAATTCTCATGAATTTACTTTATTATTTTTTTCATAAAACTTTTTTAGATCTAAAAATAAATATAATTCTTTATCTTTCATGATATTTTGATACATATATTACCAAAACAGTAAGGGTTTTTCATCTCAATATTGTTTTGATGAGACATGTTTGATGTTATGCACATATTTATGTTCAAGAGGTGTTTATACTAACCCTTTAAATTTTAAATAATTATTATCCATATGTTCATGATATTTAATGATTCATTTTAATTTATTCTTTAAATGGTATTGTGATTTAAAATCTATTAAAGTGGTAATAAATTTATGTTTTAATCATATTTTAATAGGGATTGTTTATGCTTGAATTTTCATTAGAGAAATTTTTTGATCCTTATATAATAAATAAATTTCATTCTCTCTTCCTCTATTTATTAATTTAATTTTCATGTAATAGTTCCATTTTCCTCTATGTTTTACTTATAATGATGAGGAAAATGTTTTTGAGAAAAATGTATTTTATTTCATCTTTGGAAATGAATATTTTTCTTCTGTATCCATTTTTTCTTTAAAATGTTTTGAAGAATATTTTAATATTATAAAATTAATTTTTATAGTAATTTATACCCATGTTTTAATTTTTTTTTGAATAATTTCAAAGGAATAATTTTGTCATTATTTTAATGAGACACTTTTGACTTTTTACAAAATATGTGAAAGGAATCATTGTTTTAATACACATGACATGAGTTAAATTTCTAACCCTATGGGCTGCTAAATTTTTTGAATCTTCCTATAAAAGTTTCCATGACACATTTTGAAGAAACTTTTTCCATAACATTTTGGATATTTTAATATTTTCAAGAAGTGATTTCAAAATGAAATGGGTATTTTCCTTAAAAAATATATTCCATATATCTTTTAAAATAATTTTCATCTAAGATGAAATCCTTTAATGATACATATGTTTTCTGGGGATACAATCCAGTGATACCATCCTTGTTCATTATTTTATGGTTTATAATTAATATTATGGGATGTTTATAACAATTATTTATTTTCCACTGGTTATGTTATGATGAAATGTAAAATTTTTTATGAAACCCAATTCTTTTTCATGGATTATATGATGAATGATTTATGATATTATGGAACACATATGATTCGACAGTGATTACCGGATGGGTGGGACCCTAATTATATTTTTATTCAATAAATTAGGTAAACATTTATATATCATGGAATAATTATAGGAAATCATTTGATGTTCTTGATCCACCATGGAAATAATATACAGATGCCCGATCTAATATGGGAAATAGGTGGTAATGCATGATCTATTCTGATATGGGAAACAACTAGTGATGCATAATCATTTATAATATAGGAATCAATTGTTGATGCTTGATACACTATGATATGATGGTCTTGGTAGTTATACTTGAAATATGATATTGTTTCTATGACTGTGATGGTGCTACAATTTTAGACAAGATTTTTTGTTTATGAATTGAACTCCTAGCTCATGATTTATAAGTGATATTTTTTCACTCTTATGATTCATTTATTTCAAATAATAAATTTTTCGGTCATGATTCATGAATGATGGTTCCCTTATCTCCTGGTAAATGTGTGTGGGTTTTCTTCGACAAGGGTTTCCATTGCCTGGTTCTTCATCCCGATGTGAGGTCCATCGATTATGGGTTTTTTTATTTGATGTTTTCAAGCCTCTCACACATTTAATATTCATCATAATTCAATATATATGCCTTCTACATCTATAAACTTCATTATTTTAAATATTCATGGTCCATAAATTGCGTATTGAAGTTGTTCTCTATGTTTTTGGGGTCTTTCACCTCCATTCTCTCAGATATACTCAGATATGAGTCATCTGGAAGGGTTCAATGGTTGCAGGAGGGGGTTTATTCCTAGGACCTTGGTAGTGGTTTGGCCGACTCAAGTGAGATTATGGATTCCCTGGGATGCTTGTTCCTCAATTCTTCCCAGTCTGGGCATCTATTGATGGATCGACCCTCATGTGAGGCCCGCAGTGGTGATCTATTTTTAGGTGAGGGTCAATCGTTATGAGTTGTTCGTCAAGTGAATCCATAAAGAGATTAAGATGATTTCTTGGTTGTGGATTGTAACCTTCTTTTAGTATCAAATTTTTATCATTCTTTCTTTCTAAATGCACTGGTGGTCTACTAGGAGCCTCAGAAATTGGCTTGGTGACTAATTTTGGTTGGTCCATTTTCATTGGTCGACGGATGTCTAAGTGAATTGATGATTTATCGTGTGAGGTTTGTTTTTTTTGTGAATGTTTGTTTTCTATTCATGTTTCTATGTTTATTCTTGGTTGATGGATTATTGATGGCTCTAAGGGTATAGAATAATGTTTCATCAAATCTGGTTACAGTTCTTCTTAGGTTTATACTGTTGGCTGGGCAGCCATGAAATAGGGATGGGTGTGTTGATACCCATCATCCAGCCATCATTCCTTATTGGATAGATGAGTGCCTTGTTTTAAATTTTTGTAGTTTTGTTGGTCTTGAGTTGTGTTTCATTAGGTTGACTTGCTGTGATTTCTTCACCTGTGTTGTCGGGTGGGTAGCTTTAAAGAGAGATAAGTGTGATGGAATCTATCATCTGGTTCTCCATCTACATTTTTCTATGTGTTGGAGTAATGCCCAGTTATTTTGTGTCACCATCATGGTTAAACATATTTGCAGGGGGAAACAATTCTCTTTGACCTATATCACTGTTACATTTTCTTTGGGGGGGGGGGTGATGAAACATTTTCTGTTATTTTTTTCATTTGATCTTAGTTGATCACTTTGTCCATCCTTCAGGTATGTTTTTTTATTGGAATCTTCCATAATGATTTTAATGGGTTAACTTTCACCCCATTTTTTAAAATAGGATTTCATTCTTTATTTTTGATTTTGGGAGACAGACCCTCAATCTTTTAAAAAAGATTCATGATTCATGAATATGATCCATGATAAATGAGGTATAAACTTTTTATGTTATGATCATAATATCATACACTTATATTTATCTTATTCTTGTATATTATCATCAATTGATACCTCTCTTATTTACCACTACTAAGTACCTGATATCTTCATTTCTTATGTTTTCTTTCCCCAAATTATGAAGAAATGTTTTACCTAGGGTATATCAAAAAGGGTATAAAGTTAGAATAAATTTATGATATTTGATGAAGAATGTACATAAATAATATTTTTTTTATATAGTCTCAAAATACCCTAAACATTTATGGTTCTAGAATTTATCATAATGTATTGTATTGAATATTTATCTAAAAACAAGTAATATATATGTATAAAAATCTTAGGCTTCTGTAATTTGTATTAGAGTAGGGGTTATTTAATCATTGGATATTAGTGTTAGAAAAATTTAGTAAATTCCATGGGTATAAGTATAAGTATAGGATATCATCCTAATGTTTTGGTAAGGTAGATATTATGTGGTTTTCTCAGTAACACTTCCCTATTTTTGAAATTAAAAGTGGACATGGTTTTGGTACAAATGCATCTAGGGTAAATAAACCTAAAGAGAATTGGTTGAGTATATCTGAGGAATCATTTTGGTTCATGGTTAGTATAACTTTACTGGTAACCTGGATTGATAGTCCTAGGGGATATACTTGGGTTAACTAATATTTTATTTATAGACCGTCATAAATGAATTGAATAGATGATTTCCATGAATGAACTAGGTTACACCTAAGGTATATTAGATTGAAAAGAAGTTATCATGATTTTGAAATACTATAAATGATTTTCATGATTATGTGGTTTCCAACTGTGATTATTGTTTCTTATAATAAGATTTTGGATTCATTTAATGAATGGAACAAGAAATAACCATGGTAAAGCTGAATGTGATGGAAAATGAAATGATTTACCTCTTGAGAAACCAAATAAAATGGTAATTAGAAGTCAAAACCTTATGATTATGTGTAATAATCTATTTAATTATATGATTAAGAATCTAAACTTGGATTTTTTTCCTAACACAACTAATATGAGAAAAATTTAGCTTCATGAAGAGCATAAAGGAAGGAAGATTCATCTTTTTACATGTTAAGAAAGTGGGAAGAATCACTCAAGGGAATGTCTTAAAGGAATAAGAGAATGTTTTCTATGTTGAAATAGTGGTCATAGAGTAAATATTTTCAAAGGAATTTGATATCTTATATGTGGGGAACTTGGGAATTATCATAGTCAATTCCCTATTCCAAGAGACCACTCCTAGATCCTGGAAGGACTTGTGTTATACTAATCATTGAAGTGAAATTATTAAAGTGTTTATGTATTGTGATATGAGAATTATGTCATAGAAGTGTTTTATCAATTATATTATTTATATATGAATGATGAAACATACAAGTAATGTTTTTCATAAGTTTTTATTAATAATTTTCAATAATATGTTGAATGATACCAATAACATCGAAAAGTGATTTAGTGGTAAGGTGATATTTTTAGAGAAAACATGATTAAGGGAATGATAACCCTTAATAAGTTTATAATTTTGAGTTAATATTGTCTATGCGGGATAAATATATTATTTAAAATGATGAATTGAACGAAATTGTATTGATAACCTTTAAATTTGTTAGCGATTTGATGAAAAAGTTATTTATGTCATATTTGATCAAGTTTATTTCTTTTTTGGATTTGTGGAATATATTCAATAGTCTATGATTTTATTTGAGGAATAAGTATAGTGTTAATTTTTGGAATCATATATGTTTTCATTTATATTTTATGGCGATTCAGATTATTAGAATGTTTTAAGAGAATCAAGGTATTCACATGTTTAGTATATGACATTATGATCTAATTCATGTTGTTTAGGGATAAATGTTAAAGTTAATCTTGAAATAAATTATATTTCATCAAATATTTTATATTTTTGGTTTTTTAATGTGTCCATACATATTTTTTTAAAACACCAGTATTTTAAAAGAAGAAAATTACGTTTGATAACATATATGACGTGCAACACCGAGTTTAAACAAATCGATGAAATATATTATTTAAATATGACCATTATAACCTAGTAGTTTAATTATAAGGAATGGATATAATTCACTGAATAATGAATAATATATAAATTCCATAGTCAATTAAAATTTTTTGATAAATTTTTATAAAATAATCACTCAAATGTTTAGTAAAGTCATTATATTCTTAAAAAACACGTTTCTTCAAAAAACGGGTCTTATTTATTTTTGTGATAAACTATTGTAAATAATTTTTGAACATTTATAAATATTATTTTAAAAGATGTATATCATTATTTAATAATAATATCAAATCATATTATGGTGAAATTATTACATTTTTCAAAAAAGGTTTATTTTTTAGTGAATAGGGAAAAATTACGATTTTCCAAATACTATCATTTCTTTTAATTAAATTAAGTTATTTAAAAGTCCCATTTTGATTTGAATTTTATTTGAATTTTTAATAATTGTAATTTAGTTATATTAAATATAATTAATTACATTCCAATCATCTTCAGTCACGATTTTTATATAATTTGGTTTTTAGGTTTAAAAACTAATTTTTTTTCCTGAAAAATATTTTTAAGTGCACAATGTTTCTCAATTTTAATTAATTAAAATTACCCATAATAAGGAATTATTTACATGAAATTTTTATTTTATATATCTATTTATATGAATTTAAATTCATATAATTATGATTTTTAGTCATAAAGTTAATATAAGATCATCTTTTGATTGAAAATGATTTTTTTCTAAAAAAACATGTTTCCATCACGCTTTGTGGGATTATTATAAAATGTATTATGAAGATTATAAGAATTTAAATTGTTAAAATGGATTCCATATTTTCAATTAGAATAATTTAAATTATTTAATAAGTTAAACTTAATTTTTGGTTATTCCGAATAGTTAAAAAATTTAAAAATTTATCACTACGATAAAGGGGTAAATCGAGTTAGACTAGAATAAAAGTAAGTGATAATGCCATAATTTTTATTATTTATTATTATTATATTAATTTATTTCAACTCTTATAACCATTTTCTTGAGATTAAATTATTTATGAGACTGTTTTCCATGAAAGTGACCCATATAATACATTAAGTAATGAAAAAGATAAAATGAAACCTTTTTTCCTTCAAATATCTATTATATGTTCCCATAGGGATAAAAATAAGTATTGAATGAATAATAAAGGATATTTTGAGTATGATAAAATTATTTTTATGTTAGTAATTTATTTTTATTTTTTAGGGATTATATAGTTACCATAAATGCCTATACAATGTTGACAGAATGATTGTGAAAACACTGGAAAACTCAAAGAAAATAACTTTAAAATCATTAAAATTAATTTATTTGGGATGATTTCTGGTTCCAATTTTTTTATAATTAATAATTATGTATTATTTATGGTGAAATTTATTATACTATAAATCCATTATTCTCTTCATGTATTTAAAGTAAAATAAATTGAATAGTTTAAAAATGGAATTAATGATATTTTATTTTTAATAATGTTTTTATTAAATTATTTATAAATCAAAAAAATCATGAAATAGGAATATAATGATTAAAAATAGTCAAAACTTTCATAACTTTTCCATTTATGATCCAATTGTAATATTATAAGTAAAATTTTAACCCTTTCAGTTTTAAAAAAGTTACTACTGTGGTTATGGTAAAATGGGGTTCACTGGAGGGTTAAACCAAGAGACAATGGTTAGTTTGATAATTAAACATTTATAAATACAATATAATTGAAATATTCAAACCTTATACTATCCCAAAATTTTAATACAAGTCCATGTGGATGTATTTTAATAGAATGTGACCTTATTATAATTTATTACTTTAAAAATCCCAAAAATTCCCTTCCCCTCACTTATAAAAGGCACACCCTCTCCTCTCTTATCCACACTTCAAGAACCACTTGATAAGAAAAACTCTTACAAAATTCCTTAATTTCATTAACATATCCTATAAGCCTTTTTTATTATAAATCCCTCTTAAGAAGTATTTTGGTTTAAACCTAAAGAGGTTGTCTGAAGAAGAGGAATCATTCTTAACTCAGCATTTTTATTTTATTTCTTCTTCCACCTACCTAAGATATTATTAAATTATAATAATATAATATATATATATATATAAAATATAAATATTTTTTTTGTTAATTAAATACCCAATATCTTTCTCATCTTCCATTTAGTGGGAAACGAAACAATCTTTTGTTTGTATGACAGTCTACTGCTTCTCAAACCTATATAATTAGTTTTCCATCACCATTGGGCACAAAGAGTTTTAATTAAGGATATAATTTATATATGTGATATTAAAGACATAATTATAATTATTAAAATATAATATATCATTTAATTCCTTACTTTTCCAATCACTAAAAAAATGATAATGTCATTCATGCATGTGTGTAGGCTGCCGCTTCCACGAAGAGATTTGATTCATTTCTCATCGCCACATCTCATGGATTATATTTATAAGTGTATTTAAAGATATAATATTATATTTATTTTATAATTATAATTCTATAATTATTAAATAAAACTTATGTTCTTTTCATCATTATCATTGAAAAATGGAAATGTTACTCATATGTACGTACGAATTACCGTCTCCATGATTATAACATAGATTATTTTTATTAACCATAATTAATTGTTGGTTTAAAAATTATAATTTATATATAAAAACAATATTTATTCCAAGATTATTATTATAGAGATGATGGAACAATGACTTGTTTTATAATTTTCAACATATCGAAGTCGTTTTGGACTTATGAACCAAATATTATCAAAACATCTGTTGTGAACTTAATTGATTAACTAAATAAGTATAAGATGGTAATAAATTAAATAAAAGGAATAAAAAACATAAAAATGTATTTTATGAAATAATTATCATATTTTTTTATTTAGAAATATAAATAACGTATGTGACGAGTCAAACCCCTTGTAAGGGATTCTATCTCAATTTTCTTTTCATTGAGGAATATTACAATTCCACACACCAATATATTTTATATGGTGTATATAACATAATTTTACATGTTACATCATGAATATTTAATAGGTCATCGTATTTTATTTTTTTAATTCAGATAATCTAATCTAAGGGTATTTTACATGAAAGTTTCCAATTGGTAAGGTGTTTCATAACTCAATTTTTTTTCATTGGGTTATGTTACCTCTTAATTGTCTTTGATATTCTAAGATTATGTGTGTAATGAATTTTCATTATTTTATTTTTTATTTCAATTTTTTATGTTGATTTAAATTTGATACAAATAATCAATTTAGTGATTAATTGTTACTTCAATGTTATTATCATTATAAGTGATTTCACCTCAATTTTCTTTCATTGAGGTATATTTTATTGTTATGAACCTAATTTCTTTTTTGTCATGTATATAATTCCCCTTTGAAATTTTATATCATGAATATCTTTATGTTCATTAGATTTTTAGTTTCATTTGAATTTATTATTTTATGGGTATTAGGATTCAAAATTTACCAAAATGGTAAGGGCTTATTTCAAAATCTCATCATTATTCAGGATTGTTTATGTTTAAGTATCCACTAGGAGGATTATTTTCTATTACCATATTTAACTCAATATATTTTCTTCAAATATGGTAATTCATTAATTTTTAATATAATAATACAAATTCCCTCTCTTTGGTACTTAAAATTATTAAGAAAGTTTTTTATTAAAATCCAAATTTATTTCACTTTTTGGTCAAAAATGTTTTCCTTACCTATCAATGTCTTAAAAAAAATTATAGACTATTTTTAGTCTTATTCTATGATTTTTTAAATTTATTTTTACCCATTATTTAATTTTAACAAAAATAGTTTAAAAGGATTCTTCTTATAATTTTTTCGAACTATGTACATTTTTAAATTTATTCAAAATGTGAAAGGAGCATTTTTTTAACATACTGAACACGAAAAGAAATTTTCTATTATTATAAAAACACATTACTTTGATGTTTCATTTATAAGTTCATATGATTTATTTTAAAGGAATATTTTTCCTAATATTCATGTAATTTTTTGTTTTTAATATTTATTTTCAAAGTGAAAAGGGTATTTTCCTTAGGAAGGTTTCTAATTATATTTCTGTGGAATTTATATTAATAAAAAAAGACCCTTTATTTTACTTATAATCCAATGAGAGTATGTTGTAATGATACTATCATTGTCCTTTCCCTAGATGATTTATGATCAGTTTACCAGGGAAGGTGTCTACATTCATTTTATAGATTAATTTTGTAGTCATTAACTTATCCTTGAAACATTTACTTTATTCAGATCATTAGAAATTACATTTCAATTAAATATCCATATTCTTTGTCATGTATATTTTTATTTCTTAAAACGTATATCATTTTTACATATGGTATTTTATTGTGAAAGTTATTTGATTGACTGGGAGAAATATTGATAAATCCATATTCTCTACTCAATACAAATATTTATTGATAATACATATTATTTATGAAATTAATTGATCAAACAATATATAATGAATGCATTATATATATAGTGATTCTTGGTTCATAGTTATAGATATCCCCTCGATACATTAAAAGGTCCCATGAGATAAACAATTGGCCAAATTAAATGGGTTTTTGGTGTATACCAAACCATAGTTTTCAATTTCATTGGAACACGGTCTTAAGAGTATATATTTCATAATGTCTAGGATCATGAAATTAAATATTAAGAATTTATTTTATTGATAATTTAGTTATAATTATCCATGATATTACTAAAATGATATTATCTGTGGATGCATTTTTTGCTCATGTAATAGATTAAAGGAAACTGAAAATTAAATTTTTTATTTTCAAACACTTTTAAGAAAAGTGAGAAACCAAGAATCACTTTAAGGGAAAGTGATAAACCATAAAAGATCACAACATAAAATAACCACAATCTGAGATCATGCAATCAAACGACATGAACATACCAGCACAACCACTACAAATCATAATATTCATACTCGTCATCGCACCCATTACATGAGCCCTCCTATGCAGTGGCTGATTCCCATTTATAAGTTGGATTATACCGCCTCAAGAGATTGTCACATAGGTCCAAACTCCTCATTTTATCTAGTGAGAGCTTCCCTGGACAATGTTTCTTGGACAAGCTATCTTTTTTGAAAGCAAGGATCACCTAGTGGTCCTGCTTTGCAGAAGATCTGGTATTCACCGGTCACAACCGATAAGAGTTTTCCTTACTTGTTCTTCTTCTTGGAGTATCATACAACACTCCTTAATCCTAAGTCATCCTTTTATCCCCACATTGTACAATATAACTATAGAAACGGTTGGCCAAACCACTAAAATTTTTAATCACCCCCTAAAATATTCCCCCTCTTGACAAAGAGATTCTCCGAAACATTTTCCTTGCACCCATTTACATTACCCTTCCTATTTTCAGGAATGTTGCATTTAATCATCAAAAGACACCTAACCAAAATTCCATTATCCTTAATAGTTTCATTACCTCACCCTTAATTGTTGTCCTTAGGTTGTCATATTTTCACTACATATTGTTGATATCCAGATTCAGAGTCTCTTCCACAACCCTAGAGGCCTCCTCGTGACCCAACCCTTCAACAATGGGATTATCCTTGTAGACCCCATCAACATCACTTGATTTCATAGGATCAGGATTCAATCCTTCTTCAGAGAGGCCATCATACCTATTGATCAAATGAAGTAGAGGCCTGGCCGAAGGGACTAATCCCCCAACTTCCCTAGTTCTGGGTGGGTTGACCACAACCAAAGTAGAGATGAACCCCCCTCCTTCCATCAACTACTCTCTAACCTCTGCAGCTACATTTCTGTGTTGTTCCACAAATTCTTCAACAAGGATCAAACTGGAATACTTTTATAAACAAATACTACTAGGGCCCACCAAATCCTGCCTCAACCTGCGAAACACTTCAAATAGCTTCAGATTAGCTTGGGTCATCGTAGCTTCCATCAGATCGGGACTATGAAAATTCACCTCAGTCACCTTGTGAACACCATCAATGAATTCCAACTCCAAAGGACATGATGAATGACATCCCACACCTATTCCATCTGAACTAGGTTCCATCTGTTTCGGACCATCCCTCTGGTAAACCACATAGACTTTACCCTTTGATATTTCCACCCTCTTTACCGTAACCTGGAATTCCCGACGATGGGTCTCCAATGCCTGGGTTGAGGGTCCCCTTTAGAAAACCTTTGAAGAATGTACCAGGAAATTTCATGATGAATAAAAGTCAGTCTAATTCTCATAAATCACCCATTTCGTGAACCTGTATTCCTCACCAATAGTAATACAAACAAATTCACAAGGCAATAAAGATGCAGCCACTTCTACACAAACCTAGGGATTGACCGGATAACACACTGCCTAAGTGTGGCTATCAGAGCATAAAAACCTACTAACGAGGTTACCTAACATTTTTTTAACATATGGATTTTGAAAAGGTAAATAAAGATTGGGGAAACTTACCCAAACCACTGTAGAGGAAGAATCGTGTTTCATATAGAAGTCTAAGGACCAACACAGGAGGAAAAAAGTGAATCCCGTTGAAGATATAAGGGGACCTCAACCAGGATTTGATGAGTTACACCTCTGATTCAAATAGAATCATGATATAGTGGCTCTCAAGTAATCCAACTATCACCCTTTCTTAAAGATCCCATGAGGTGAAGACGAATATGTCAAATGCATCAAAGGAAGGTCTCCTCTACTTAAACCAAGAAACAAGTGTGAGGTTCTATAGTTTTGAGGTTTCCGTGAACTCAGAATTCAAGATCTGAAGGATGGGGAGTCCATTAAGAAGTTTAGGATCTTTTGGGATTAACGATGATTTTAGAAATGGGGGACGATGGTCAGGATTGGAGAAATGGTGGAATGAGGGCCATGTTCCCCCAAGGGATGACGATTTACCCTCCCCCACCATGGGGGAGGAGTCGGATCTGTGGTCTTCGTCATCACCAAATGGAAGAGAGGATCACGAGGGTTTCACCTGAGAGCCCCCTATTGATTAAATGACACATGTTTTTAGTTATTTACCTTTCCATGATAACTATTCATTATTGATTCATGATATATTCCATTGTATGTAACCCTTAATGAGAACATGATATCACCCATGATTAGTTTTTCTTTCACTAGGATATAAAGAATAGATATTTAAATGATATCAAGGATGCAGAATATTTATGTTCATTAGGTTTTAATTTATGTTTTCAAATGTAATCTCAAAATCAAGTATCTATCTAGTTTTCAAAGTCTACTAAACTATTATGTCATTCGGTATGTGATCATTTGTATCTTATTCCAATGTAACAAAGAAACCATCTTTTCTATCATAATGAAGTTGGAGTCTTTACAGATTAGTTTAGAGAAAGTTTAATAGAATCCTTGGGGACTAGATTTAGAAAATCATGGATTAAAAAACATAACCCTATGTAAAAATTTAAATAAATTCAGTAAATACACTTATTTTATGATTTAGATTATTATTTATTAATATGTTTTGTTATAATAATGGTTTAATAAGTATGAGGATGAATATAATCTTAATGGAGTTGATACCCCTTCTGAGTTTTTGTGCAATTGAAGTACCTTAGATACATTTATTGAGTTTTAACATATATTTTAGGTATATGTAACCCTTATGTATAACTTGTATTTTAGGTGATAAGTTTATTTGAATAATAATGATTTTATAATTTTAAAGTTATTTATAACATTTAGGGTTAATATAATCATTTATTAAGGTAATAATAGTAATTAAGATTATTTGATTTAAAAAAAACATTTTATAGAAAAACATTGTGGTTAAAAAGTGATTTGATGACTAATGTTATTTTTTAATATGTTCATCATATTTTTACAAATTATATAGGAATTATATTAATATAGTTTAAAAAAATGGATAAAATGCATGTCAGGCGACAACCCATCCCTTTTAGTAAGACCGTAGGGCTAGAGCCCACAACCAATAGAAAATAAGGGTGTGAAGCCTACCACTAGTCTATGTGATGTACTAGTTATTATGAAATTGTTTTTACTTAAATGGTTTAACAGATAAATATTATTTTCATTTTGAGGAACATATAATATGATAAAATATTTTTTATTCTAAGGTGATTAATGGTATTTTGGGATGCATTTGTTTGGTCTGGGGTATATATAAATCATAGGTTTAAAGTAAAGGATTATTTGGAATGAATGTGATTAAAATTTTGAGGTTGTAAGAAAAAAGGTATGAGATCAACTTTGAGGTGAAAAATTATTTAATATTGAGAATATTGAGGTTAATTGGTATGTAGTGTTATTTAAAAGGGGGACAATGTATGTTGAACCTTTGGTGGGAATTTTAATGTAAAATGTTATATTTATTCATATAAAGGTTTATACATTTTTATTATTATCTTTTCTTATTGTAACCATTTAAATTTGGGTTAATATTTAATGATAATAGGAATATATTATTATTATTTAATGGATATTACGATTCATTAAAAGTTAATTTTATTAATTCATGAATAAAAAATTAATATTGAATATTTATTTATTAGAGTAAGATATGAAGTGGAAATTGATCATAGAACACCAAAATATAAAATTATTCATATGGAATAGAAAGGTATGAATTATGTAAATTTACTTAAGTTTTTATTATAGATGTTAAATAAATTATTCAACTCTAGGAAAAGGATATTGAAACAAAAATGTTAACCTATTATGATCATTTTTGATAAATTGATAGTCTTTTGACCTATCTCAGATTTAAGGTTTTGTAGTATTTAACTTTCTCTTAACGATATTAGCTTCCACTCACTATTAGTCCTTGAGAATTTTTTTTATCATCCATGTCCATATTTTCACTTCCTATTAATGTACTCCTATGTTTAATTTTTTTATTATTCTATATTACCTTTGTATTTCCCTTTTCATCTTTTTAGGAGGAATTTTTATTAACCCACTTATGATGTGGGTTTTTCCTAATGGAATTTTCAAATGTAAAACCCTTGATTTCAAAGTGTGAGTTAATATTGATATGATGTAATTTATTTATGTTGGGGAGAATGTAACACCCCAATATTAAAAAAAATAACATTATGTTCGATAACATGTATGACATGAAATACCGAGCTTAAACGACCCGTAAAATATATTATTCAAATATGACCATTATAAATTATAGGTTTAGTTGGAGAGTATGAATAGAATTAACTGAAATATTAAATATATATGAAGTATATATTAAATAAAAATTTATTTATAAAGTTTAACTAAATAATCAATCAATTTTTTTAAATCATGTTGTTTTAAAAAATACGTTTTCTTCAAAATAGGTTTTTAATTAGTTTTGTGAGAAAATATTACAAATAATTTCTATAAATTTTATAAATTTTATTAGATAAAATGGTTATCATTTTTAACTCATAATATAAAAATTATATTATGGGGAACCTTTTATATTTTGTTTTGAAATTGTTGTTTTTTAGTGAATAGTGAAAAAACCGAATTTTCAAATACTGTTATTTTTTTCATTAAAATAAGTAATTTAAAAGTTACATTATGATTTCAATTTCATTTAAAATTAACATAATAATTATTTAGTTATATTTAAAATAATAATTTACTTTTTAATCATTTTTATACCAAATTATGGAATAAGTTAATTTTAACGCTTAAAAACACATCTTTCTGAAAATTGTTTTTCAGTGTATAATATATCTCCATTTTAAATAATTAAAATAATCACTAATGAGGAATGATTTATGTGAAATTTAGAGATTATATGTATATTTATATTAATTTTAATTCATATAATGATTATTTTTATCCATAGAGGTAATATAATATCTTCTATTTCCTAAAAAATCTGTTTTCCTGAAAAACCACTCTTTCATCGTACTTTGCAGGATTATTATAAAACTAATTTATACCAATTTTTGGAATTTAATTTGGTAAAATTTATTCTATATTATTAATCCTAAAAACATATATTATATTTTAAAACAAAATTAATTTTTGGTCATTATGTATAGTAAAAACAATAAAAAATTCCCGCTATGGTAAAAGGGTGAATCATGTTAACCTTGGTTAAAATTAAGTGAAAATGCCACAATTTTTCATATTAATTGTTATTGAATAAATTTATATATAACCATGTCACCTTATTATTTATGTTAAATAATTTATGGGAAACTTCTTCATGAAAGTGAGCAATATTATTATTTAAGTATAGAAAAAGATAAAATTTCACTCCCTTTCCTTTAAATGTCTCATATATGTTCACATAGGGATAAAAATAAGTGGTAAATGAATATTAATGTTTTTTTTAATATAATGAAATTATTTTCATAGTGTAAATTTATTTTTATTTTTTAGTTATTATATAGTTACCTTAAGCTCTGATAAAATACTCACATAGTGCTTGGGAAGATAGTGGAAAACTTAAAGTAAATAATTTTAAAAATATTAAAAGTAATTTATTTGGGGTTATTTATAGTTGAAAAATAATTTTATAGTTAATAATTACAAATTTTTTGGGTTTAAATTTATTATATTCTAAATTCATTGTTATCTTCATGTCTTTGATGTCAAATTAAATGAATAATGTCAAAACATACATTAAGGATATTTTATGTTAAATAATATTTTATTAAATTATTATAAATCCAAAAATTAATTATATAGAAATATTAGGATTAATGATATCCAAAAATATCATCCCTTCTCCATTTATGGTCTAATTTTTATCTTATATTTAAAATTATAACCCTTTCAGTTTGAAAAAGTTGTTATTATGGTAAAGCTTAAACTAGTTTATAGTGGTGTTAAACCAAGAGATAAGGGATTGTTTTCTAATTAAACTTGTCTAAATCTTATTTTATGGACATATTTCATCATTATCTAATAAATAATTCACATTATTGTCCATGTGTAAGTATATGAATGGAATATGACCTTATTATAATTAAATAGTTTGAGAAATTCTAAAACTACCCCTCCTTTCACTTTTAAAAGGGTATCCCCTCTCCTATACTATCCACAGTTCAAGAAACATTGATTTTATAAAATAACATAAAAAATACCTTACTTATCACCACATATTTTTTGACATTTTTTTATTAGGAATCCCTTTTAGGAATACTTTTGTTATAAACCTAAAGAGGTGGGATGAAGATGTATCGTTCTTAACCGAAAAAATTTATTTTATTTCTTATTCACCACCATAAAATATTATTCAAACATGATAATATATAGATATCAGTATCTATTATATAAATATTTTTTATACATTAATTATATACCCTATATTAATCTCTTCTTCCTTTAGATGAGAAACGAAACTGTCGCTCGTGTGTACGTCGAAATATATCTATTCCCACTGATGTAATTCTTTTTCTATCACCACTACTCATGAATAGTTTAAATGATTAATTTATTATATATATGTGATATTATTTACATATTTATTATTTATAAAATACAATATTTCATTTACATTCTTTTGTTTCCATTGACTAAAAAATGATAAAGTTGTTTATGCCTACGTGTGGACTGTTACCTCCACAATGTGATGTGATTCATTTCTCATCACCACATAAAATTGATTATATAAAAGTGAATTTAAAAAAATAATATGATATTTATGTTATAATTATAATTATTTAAATATAATATAACACTTATTTTCTTTCTATCATGTTTGTTGAAAAATGTAAATGTTACTCATACATACGTACAACTTACCTTCTTCAAGATTGTAACATAGTTAATTTTTCATAAACATATTTCATAGATGGTTTATAAAGAATAATTTTTTAATTAAAATTATAACTAATTCATGGTAATTATTATGGATATCATAGAACAATCACATTCTTTACCTTTTTCAACCTACAGAAGTCATTTTGGACATGTGAATCGAATATTGTCAAAACGTCCGATGTGAACGTAATGTATTAAGAAAATAAGTATAACACGGAAATAAATAGAATAAAAGGAATAATAAACTTTAAAAAGGTTCTTAATCAGGTAATTAATATACATAATTTTATTATTCAGAATTATAAATAACATACATGATGAGTCAGACCTGAGGTAATGGATTCCATATCAATTTCCATTCGTTGGGGCATACTTTAATGTTAATCATAGATTTATTTTATATGGTGAGTATAATGTCATTTTAAATTTAATATGATGTATTTTTTATATTTTATGGTATTTTATATTTTAATTCAAATTATTTCATCCCAGATGAATTTACATGATAGTTACCAAGTGGTAAGGTGTTTCATAACTCAATTTATTTTCATTGGGTAATATTAATTCTTCATTGTCTTAGATATTTTAATATTATGTTTTTAATTACTTTATATTATTTTATGTTGTATTTACAATTATATTATGTTTATTTACATTTAATACACATAATCAATTAACTGATTAATTCATACTTCAATGTTATGATCATTTCAAGAAATTTCTTCTCAATTTTCCTTAATTTAGGCATATTTTATTTTTATTCTCCTAATTTATTTTATATGGTGTATATAATAAACCTTTTAAAATTTATATCATTATTATACACATGTTATTGATATTTTAATATTAAGTTGAAGTTTTTCTTTCATGAGGCTTAAGATTCAAAATTTACCAAAAGTGGTATGGGTTTATTTCACAAAATCATCATTATCTGGGATTGTTTATATTTAAATATACACAAGAAGAATGATTTGATATTTCCATATTAAACCCAATCTATATTCTTAACATCTATAGAATCATTAATTTTTCATGTTATAGTATCATTTTCCACTCTTTGGTACTTAAAATTATTGAGAGAATGTTTTAAGAAAAGAAAACTTAATTTCTCTTTTTGGTCAAAAATGGTTTTCTCCCATATACATGTTTTCTTAAAATGTTTTCAAGAATGTATTTAATCTTATAGTATGATTTTTAAAATAATTTTTACATATGTTGTAATTTTTACTAAATGTTTTAAATGGAATCTTTTTGTGGTTTTTTAAACAAGTTACGTTCCGAATTTATACCAAAAACGTGAAAGGAATATTTGATTTAATGTACTTCGAATGATTGGAAATTTACCACCATTATGAAAATTCATTTATTTTAAGATTAATTCATAATGTTATTTTTAAATAATTTTTTTTAATATTCTGGAATTTTTTACTTTTTAAAAGTGATTTTCAAATTGAAAATGATTATTTTCATCAAGAATGTTTTTAATGATCTTTTTATGAAATTTTTATTCATAAATTAAGAAAGAAATTTATATTTATAATAATATATTGGGGATATTTTGTAATTACACCATATTTATCCTTTATCCATATGTTTTATGATCAGTTTGACTAGAGAAGGTATTAACATTCATTTTCATGGTGAATTTTGTTTTCATTAACTTTCCCTTGAAACATTCACTTTCTTATGATATTTGGAAATTAAATTAACCTTAAATGTGCATATTATTTATCGTGTATATAGTTATTAATTAAAATATATATCATTTATACATTTGGTATTTTACTATGAGGGTTATTTGATTGACTAAGGAAAATGTTGATAAATCTATATTCATCACGCAATGCAGATATTTATCGATAACGCATATCGTTTATAAACGTAATTGATCAATAAATATATGAGGAATGAATTATATATGTAGTGATGTATGGGGACCAATTATAGATATACCCTTGATGCATCAACATGTCTCATGAGACAAATCAGTTAGCCAAAATAAATAGGTTTCTTGTGTTTAACTTCCTTGAGTTTTAATTTTTATTAGAGTAAGGTCTTTACGGTATAAATATCATGATGTTTGATATCTTAACATCCAATGTTAAAAATTTCCTTTATTGAGAATTTAGTTACTATTATATAGGATATTAATTATTTTTTATTATCCATGGATTCATTTTGTTCTCAATTTATTGACCAAATGAAATGAATTTTAGGTTATTTATCATTCTATATTGATTATGACTTATTGATTCATGATTGCTTATGTTGTACATAACCCATAATGATAATCTCATATTTCACTTTATTTTCTTTACTCTCCCTAGGATATGAAGAAGGAATCCTTTAATGATTATGAGGATAAATAATATTTACTTTCTCTGTATTGACTGCAAATCATTTTTTTTCAATTTCAAAAATCCTCTTTAAGGGAAGCGGGAAACCTTACATGGGTCATGACCATCACAAAGCTAAAATTCAAATTACAAAATTCAAAAACATCAATCCCATTTCTGATCCAGAGAATCACAACCCACGTGCCTATCATGGGTCTTCACCTCCCCAACATTACCATCCTGAAGATACCTGCCGGAATACCCTCAGCGGCCACATCATCCTTAGAGACACAGATCATACAACCATCGTGATGGTAGCCCCAACATCAAATAGCCACGATATAACCAATAATCATCTTCAAAAGACCAAAACTAGAAGTGAGAAACCTTCAATCGATCACATTCCAACAGAACGAATGCATCACGAACCAAAATCAACCAACAATCACCAACCAAACTCAGGAACACCGAAAATCCATCATCAACACATCATGAAAAATAAAAATTATAAATAAAGGAATTAGAAAAAATCACCATATCCAGATCTCGGAGTCGCAGTAGAAAAGTTCCCATCGCCTCCATTCAAGTCGCTCATCGGGGTTGCGACGAATTGCCCAAAACATGCCAGATAAAAGGTGGAATCACTCAAGCCGCAGAGCCTGGAGCACATATGCCTAGCAGCACCGCATATCCAAAGAAACCCTATCCAAATAGAAGGAATCAAGCAGAGATGTGTGAATAGCCGGGATTGACTCCCAGAGGATGCTGACTCCACTTCAACTGAGAATCCACCGCCGCGATCCTGGAGGAAGGGCGTCGCAGAAACCCTAGGTGAGGAAAGAGGCGGTGACAAGGGGAGAGTCTTAGTCTTGGAGCCCCTTACGGGCCCATCCATACTATTACATCACTTTCACTATATTGATATTTAGGTTTTCAAATGTAATATAAAACTTAAGTATATATCTAGTTTACCAAGACTACAAAAAATTAAGTCATCTAGGATGAAATATTTGTATCTTATGCCAATTCAATAAAGTAACCACCAATTTTGTTATACTATAGTTATTTTCTTTATAGTTTTTATCATATCAAATTTTTTAGAAACCTTTGAAACTAGATTTAAAAAAACATAGATTAGGGAACATAACCCTATGACTGACTTTGAGGACATTCCCCAAAAAAACATAGTATATTATTCAAATGAAGATGGTTTAATAGTTTATGTTATCATCTAAGGATAATAATTATAAGGATGAATATATTTTTAACAGAAAAAATACAAAATTTGAGTTATTATGTGATGGAAGTTCCTTAGAGACATTTATTTAGTTTTAATAGATGTTTGAGATAAATATAACCCATGTATATAACTTGTGTTTTAGTGAGAATGTTATTTGAGGAATAATTATTTTATATTTTTAATTTTATTTAAAAAAAATTGGGTTTATATAATCATTGATGTTATGGTAATAATATTCAATTAATATTATTTCATTTTAGGAAAACATATGTTTTATATAAAACCATTTTGTTTAAAAAGTGATTTTAAATCTAATGTAATTTTTGAAGATATTCATCATTATTTTGTGAATTTTATAGGAATTATATTAATACCATTTTATAAAAAGGACCACCCACATTCCAGATGATAACTCATCACATCTGATGAGGATGTGGGGATTAAACCCACAACCTAAGGGTGATAATGGTGCAACGCCTACCACTGGCCTACATTATGTACTTGTTAGTATGAAATTATTTTTTATTAAATGGTTTGAATGATAAATATTATTTTTTTTCTAGAAAAATATTATAGGATCAAATATTTTTTATTTTGACTTTATCAATAATATTTCAGGATATGTCATTTTTTGGTTTGAGGTATATATAACTATTAAGTTTAATATAAAAGATTATTTTGGAAGAATGCAATTAATTTTTTTGGAATGTATGTTTAAAGGTATGAGATCACCTTTGAGGTTAAAAATCTCATTATTATTGAGAATATTGAGGTTAATTATAATATAGGTTTATCTATTTTTGAAAAAATCTACGTTGAAACTTAAGTGGAAATTTCGAATCAAATGTATTACTTCCTCATATGAAGGTTGATACATTTTTATTATTATCTCACTTAGTGGTAACCATTTTAGTTTTGGTTAATCTTTAAAGATATGTGGACTAACTTATTATTATTTTATGGATGTTATGATCCATTAAATTTTAATTTTATTTCCACAGTCATAAAAAAGTAATACTGAATATTCATTTCTTAGAGTAATAAATGAATTGGAAATTATTCTGAGCACAAATAAAGGATGAAACATAGATTATTAAATATGAAGATATAAAGAAAGTATATTTATATATGTTTTTAGTGTAGATGTTAAATTTATTACTCAAATATAAAAATTGATCTTACAATAAAAATAAAATCCTATTATAATCATTTTAGATGAATTAATAGTCTTTTCACCCATCACAGATTTATGGTTTTGTGGTTGTTAACTATATCTTGACCATGTTCTCTATCACTCCATATTAGTAATTTTGTGTTAGTTTTCTCCCCTATATCTATATTTTCACTTTTTAATAATTTTATACTATTTGGAAAAAAGTTCTGTGTTATTCTAGATGACCATCATATTTTCATTTCTCAATTTTTAAGAGGAAGTTTTATTAATCATTTGGGTATTTAAAAAAGGAATTTTCAAATGTCAAACCCTTGATTTTTGACCATAATTTCATATTATGAAGATTCAATTTTTTTAATTTTGAAAAAATGTAACACCTTAATATTTTAAAATAATAACATTATGTTTGATAGCATATATGACAGGCAACGCCATGCTTAATTGACCTGTGAAATATATTATTTAAATATGGTTGATATAACATAGTCATTGAATTTGTGGATAGTAATAACATTAACCAAATTTTAATTCTATATAAAGGTATCAATAAATAAAAATTTATTTATAAATTCTTAGAAAATAATCACTCACATTTTTATTAAATCCAAGTTATTCTTCAAAAATACATTTTCTTCAAAAATGGGTTCTAATGCTTTTGGTCAGAAAATAATTTAACTAATTTCTAGATATATTAGAAATAAGATTTTGAAATTTCATATAAATTTTTAAATATTCATATCAAAATTATCTTATAGTTAAATGTTTAGATTTTTCAAAAAAGGTTGGTTTTTCGATGATTAGTGAAAATACCAATTTTTCAAATACTGTTATTTATTTTCATTAAATTAAGTCACTTAAAAGTTCCATTATAAATATAATTTTATTTCAAAGTAACATAAGTATTATTTAGTTATATTTAATATAATTAATTACTTTTTAATCATATTTATACCATATTTTTGTATAAGTTTATTTTTTGGCCTAAAAACGCATTTTTATGAAAACTATTTTTAATTGCATGATGTTTTTATGTTTTAATTAG
Source organism: Viscum album (assembly GCA_963277665.1). Classification (NCBI taxonomy): domain Eukaryota; kingdom Viridiplantae; phylum Streptophyta; class Magnoliopsida; order Santalales; family Viscaceae; genus Viscum; species Viscum album. The sequence goes on along the minus strand of OY728161.1, from coordinate 1,944,780,629 downwards.
TTAAAATAACCTTAATAAGGAATAATTTAAATATATTTTATATATTATATTGATATTTATATTAATTTAATGTCATATAAGGATTATTTTTAGACATAAAGTTCATATAAAGCCATTTTTCTTCTTGAAAAATGCATTTTCCTGAAAAATTCTTTTTCGACGCATTTTGTGGGACTATTATAAAATTAATTTATTAAAATTATAATAATTAAATTTTTTAAAATGGGTTTAATATTTTTATTCAGCATAATTTATATTATTTAACAAAGTCAACTTATTTTTTGGCCATTATAAATAGTAAAATAATAAAAAAAATCATAATCATAGTAAAGTGTACATCAGTTTTATCTTGGTTAAATATAAGTGATAAGGACACCATTTTTTATCTTAATTATTATTATATGAATTTATTTGTACCCTTATAACCTTATTATTGAAATTAAATTATTTATGGCATACTTTTCCAGGAAAGTGACCTATATAATAATTTAAATAAAGGATAAGAAAAAATGTCACTCTCTTTCCTTTAAATATATCTTATATTTTCACATAGGGATAAAAATAAGTGGTTGATGAATATTAATGATTATTTTAATTATAATGAAATTATTTTAATGATAGTAATTTATTTTTAAATTTTATTGACTATACAATTACCTTAAACTCTTATACAACACCGACACAACCCCTCTGTAAACAGTGGAAAAATCAAAGTAAATAATTTTAAAAAAAGTGAAAGTCATGTATTTGGGATGATTTCGAGATAAAAAAGAGTTTTATAGTTAAAAATTTTGTATTATTTATGTCTAAATTTATTATACTCATAATTTATTATTATCTTTATGTATTTAATGTAAAATTAAATGAATAGTGTCAAAATGACATCAATGATATTTTATGTTAAATAATTTTTTATTATTTTTTTTGAAAATAATAAAATTAATGAAAGATGAATATTAGGATGAAAAATAGTATAAATTGTTTTCCATTTTCCATTTATTATACAATTTATACCTTATATGTAAAATTATAACCCTTTCAATTTGAAAAATTTGTTATTGCGGTTAAGGTTAAAATGAGTTTATTGGGGGTTAAACAAAGCGACAAGGGTTTGTATTATCATTAAAATTATTTAAATACTATTTGTGGACATATTTCAACCTTATAATATACCAAATTATAATCCCTAGCAATGTGTAAGTATTTAAATAGAATATTACCTAATAATAATATTATTCCAGCTCCTCTTCAATTTTTTATGACCTAATTATAATTTAACACTTCATGAAATTACAAAAATTCTCCTCCCCCCAATTATAAAAGGGAACCCCATATTTTATCCTATCCACACTTTAGGAAAAAGTTGGTATATCTAAGACCTACCAAAATACCTTAATTAATTTCCTTCCCATTTCTTAAGGGCATTGGTTTGATTAGAAACCCCTCTTAGGAAGGCTTTTGGTGTAAACCTAAAGAGGTTGTACAAAGAAGAGGTATCATTTTTAACCAAGAGATTTTTATTTCTATTTCCCCCTTATATAAAATATTATTCAACCATGATAAAATAATAACATCAATATCTTCTATATGCTTATTTGTTTAAATGTTAATGAAATACCCTATAACCATCTCATTTCCTATCAAATGGATTAAAAAACTGTCGTTCATGTGTACAGTGGACTACCACCTCACAAACTGATATAATTCATTTTTCATCACCAAAAATCTCAAATAGTTTTAATTTTTATGAACCCCTCCATCCAGTGATACCACAATGAATGAAGATAGATAATGAACCCCGAGTCCCTCCACAAGTAGTCCCCAGGATAGAGACTAACACCGAGGGTATGAAAATCTTATAAATAAGAGGCATTTCCCTCTATAATAAAACCTGAAAGGGAGATATAATAAATAAACCGCAAGAAAATACATGAAATAATATAATAAAAGTTAACCAAAACCATCCCATAATGAATGTATAAATAAAAAAGATATAGATAAATGTCTCCAAATGAAAGTTGTAAAAATAAAATATAAGGCAGTGACACTACAATAGCTGCAAAGGTCTGAGATAGTACTGTCTTGAATGGTCCAGGAATTACTCCTCAAAAACCTAAATATATTTTCATATAAGTAGGGTGAGAATACAAGTATACTCATTAGGAAAACCAAAGTCCATCATGCACATGTGAAAAGAGCATACCAATTCACCCGTGAGAAAATAACAGAACCAATAAAACCTAATCATGTAAACTAACCAAACCCTAACCTCACCAAAGCTCACTCACCAAATGACTCACCCAATTATAATAATATAATATGAAGTATATCAATGATAGGGTACCCCTTACCACTAACCCACTGATTTTCCTCTCTCACACCCAAACGACATACGTCCTAAAACTCCCACCTATTCTATATCACATCACATCACATCATATCCCACCCACAGAATCCTAGGCCATCACATCACATCACATCATGCCCATAGAAACCAAGTCAATCACATCACATTACAAGTGTAATAGTGTATTATGAACATGAATTAAATCAACCTTGTGCCCTCCTCCTACCATGCGTGACCCCCACCATAAGTCAACATATAAAATCTCATGCAAAGGAACCTAGTCCATCACATCTCAACACATATCCACAGTGAAACTTTTTACATTTTTCCATCATAGACCATGCATGTCATCAACATATGGAAGAGTGATCAAGGAAGAGCAGGTAACTGGCCACCCTTTCTTTCACTGGGATGTTGGAAACCCCCCCCCCAAATATATAAATATATGGGCATAAGAACATGGTTCTCTACGTGGGTGGGTAGAATATAGAAATAAAAGGTAATATAAAATAGTATATATATATATACTATAAAAAATGCAAGCCCAGTCATATGGGTTCAAAACTGAGACACAAACCATATCACAACATTTTCACATCACCTCAAAACCTATGAAACATCCACAACCACTTATAAATACACAACACCAAATAAAAATCCACAAGAAACATTCCACAATCCAGAACCCCTTTCAAATTAAGCCATTTTCCATTTTTCACATTATATTGAAATCTCATTCAAACACCCAATTGATTCCATTGTTTCTATTTATTTTAATTTATCATTTATCAATAACCACATTAACCAAAACTTCCTTTATCATTTCATGAATTCATTATCCAATCAAACCCATACCATTATAATTTAACATTATCAATTAATTTCATTATTACTGATACATCTATCACAACACAACTCATTATCATCTCATAATCCTCATATGAAAACCACACATCAAACACATAATAGTTTCAAATTTAAGAAAAAAAGGGGCTTTCATCACATTCAACTTATTTATTTAATGTCATTCTCAAAAAATCCATAAATCTTGAGACAACCATTTCATTAACCAAATACAATAGATTAACTAATTCCATTTAAATTAATTCCAAACAATCACACCAATCATGTTTATACAACAGATATCAAATAAGCACAAATAAAGGGTTTTAATAACCATGATTTTCAGTGTGGCATAAAACATGTATAATACTTCAAAAATATTACAACACAAGAAAAGACATTTCAAATATTTTTTTTATAGAGAAAAATAATAATTAACTAAAAGTGATTATCACTTTCTATATGCAGTATAATCTTTCAATTATCAAAATTAACACAACATGTGATAATAAAGATAATAATTTTCTATGCATGTGATAATAATTTATATGGAAATAATTATTTGAAACATGAAGAAATCATATAAAATAAAAAAGAAATTCCTTCATTCCCCATGAATTTCAATTAATCAAATAATTAAATTCATTTAGCCGATGCATACCATTTTCCAAAAGAATAAACAAAATTACAACCCCTCTCTCATGATATACTAGGAGAGTAATGAAGGATTCCCGAACTTGATTTGCAGACCCAATAAAGACGAGAAAAAATGTTCGTAAGGGCTGACTAAAATCCAAAATCATCTCATTTTCCATCTTTCACAATTTAAATATAAAAAATAGGATTTAATTAAATTTGTAAATTATAACTCAACACCTACTAAAAAAACTATTGTCTTACTTTCTACTCATCTTATTCAATCCAATGGAACTTACAGTGCATCATTCCAATTAGTATTAATGGAGATATGATAGAAATGAATTGAATAAAAATGGGTATTTATTTATACAATTTTTAAATGAATTACCATAATTAATTCATATCATTTTAATTATAAAATCTCATTTAAATCATAAAACCAATTTCTTTTAATTTTATACATTTCAACCAATTTGAAATCCCATATTATTATTATTATTAAATTAAAAATAAAACATCCCCTCTATAATCTATTTTAAATACTTCACATCCCCAAAATTTTAATTCTATAATTTAAATAAAAATACATTGTACAATTTATTATTTAATTTTTATGTTTCATTTTTCCCCATTCATTATTTTTATTAAACATATTTTGTCTCATTTATTTATATATATATATATATATATTATTATTTTTAAGGATTTTTTAGTCATATTTTTTCCTTGGGAATCATACCATCCCCACTATTGTGCGTGAACACCATTCTCTTTCCATTTTTAACTATTATACTTTATATACTCCCTCCCTAATCTATTCCACTCTTTCTTAATCTCCCACGCCTCACTCTTACTCCATCAAATCTATTATAGTATATTTAATTAATTAATTAAATCAATTCCCCCAATTTATTTCCACACCTCTCTCCACATTATTGTTTCATTTATTTATTTCATTAATACAAACAATACTATCTCTCTTAACTCCTTTAATTACATGCATTTTTTTATAAATACATTCATTATTTTTTTATCATCACTTTAAAATGTTTTTCTTTGTTTATCACCTTTTTTAAAAAAATTACCTCTTTTAATTTTGCAAATCGATGTATATATATATAATAATGTGTTAATATAGATAAAACAATATTTATATATAACAATACATGTATATACATGTCAATATATATACATATATACCAATGATCAAAGATATTTTTATATACATGTATAATAAAACTTATTATTCATATAATATCATAATATTTATAAGAAAATATAATATTTATGATCACATACACAAACACACACACACACACATGCACACACACACACACACACATATATATTTTATTTTATAACAAAAATATTTTTTCAATGTTTAATATTAAAAAAGCTCATTAAAATATTTATTTAATCACATATATAACATTTCATGTGATGTTGAACAATTATTTTTATTAACTTGTAGTGTTTTTGGATCTACCAAAGCCCTATATGCAAGATCTTCATTTTTTTGTATAATTTGTTTTAAAATTTGCTTTCTAAAACACATTAAATATTGAATAAACATTTTTATGCATAAGAAAAACAACATTTTATTAGGAAATAACTTTGTGGACACTTTTTACTTCGGGAAAAAGATAAAGGGATTAGAAAATATGAAGAATTATTTTAGAAACCACTCAACTAATTCTTGTCCTAAATAATTTAATATTAAACCTAAAGTAAAAGATAATAATGGTATAAACAATCAAACAAAGAGATAACTCTCAAGTAACTTGATATATTTAGAACACAACAACCACTTGGTAAAGTATGTATAAATATACACAATACATTAAAAACAATCTCTCGAGGTAGATACCACTTAAATAAGAATAATATCACATAGATGGTCCTAATAAACATCAAATAATACATAAGAACCAATTAGGAAAAAACATTAATTTCAACTCAATTCATCATTCATAATTTTAAATTAGTATATTCCTTTAAAAATCACAGCTCATTTAAATCTATTTTTTTATCTACAATAAAAACACTTCATTAAATCACTTTTTATGTTCTGTTAATATTTTTTCAACAAAATATTTTCAAATCCCTAAAAAATGTTTTATTCCACAATTCCTTTCCTTTTATTTCAAAAAAAAACATTAAAAAAAATTTAAACCAACACATCTCATTTCAAATATTTTTTTTTCAAGGGTTCTAAATTTGACATATGACATGAAATGTAAACAAAATAAAGCATAAGGTTGGACCAATCCATTTTATCAAGCTGTAAAATTTCCTAATTTTGCTAATAAAACATTATTTACTAGGATTATACCCATGAAAATAATTCATACAACATTTACCAACCAACACAGGAACTCATTTAAATATAGATAAAGTTTCCTTAAGCATAAAAATCAATGTAACCCATCCTTCGCCCCATGATATTTTCCACTTTGGGCGGCACTGACTCACCCGCATGATTTTAAAATGTGTCATAATATAACATGTCTTATTTCGGGAAATATTTTCCCTTTATTCATATGTTTGAGGTCATAATACGTGTTATAAAAATATGTTCAATCACAAAAAACCCATCCAACAAGATATTAGTAAAAAATTTCCATCACTTCATAAAATTATTTAGGTGTAGCAGGCAAGACCATATTTATTAATTTTATGATTTTACAAACAATCATTTTTCTTTAATTACCAAATTTAAGTAATTAATATTTTTTTATGAGGTGGGTGATTCCATTAATATTATCACACTAGAACACAACACAAGTAATCTCATCATTATAATCACATCTCTACCACCACACATCACCAACACTACACAATACAACCATTGGCCAAATATAAAAACCAACAAAAAAGTTCCCCATACATTTCATACAATCGCATCACCAAACCACTTTATCATTCGAAAGAAACCACCCATTTCACATAACCACATTACCCATATCATCCTTAATATTTCCACAACCAAAAATCTCCAATATCATCATCGATTAAGTCCCCAAACACCCTAATCATGGAATTACCTATACCATGTTGAGATATTATTCCCTTTGGGTGGCATTGACTCTCCCACAAGTTTTTAATCCTGTTAAAGTATAATGTGTCTCAATTTGGGATCAGGATTACCCATTTTCATATGATTGAATCTTTTAATCACATAGTACACAAGAAAACATGACAAGAATAACCATAAATGATAGAAACTCATTATGGATTCCATAATTATTTGGGTGATTACATTACATTACCTCATTATTTATCATGAGTATTCTCACATAATTTTAAATTTTCTATGGGGAACCAGTTTATTTTTTATATATAAGTTATTAAACTGTTAATTCAAGGTTATCATTATCTAGTAGTCACATAAATTGTTTCATAATCTATATCAATCATAGTTATGGTTACCCATTCTAAATATACATTTATATTACAACAATTTATATGACTATTCAAAACATTGCAAAAGTACATGCCTGAGAACCATAATAGTTTAGTGTATTTGGAAACATTGAAACATAATCTTATATCTTGGTGAAAGATATTAAAAATAACCATTAAAGATATTCCCCTTTAATACTCCTGTTTAAATCTTTTCTTTATAACCAAAGGAAGTAAACATAAGAATTAAGTGATCTTAGAAGCTCAGTAAGGGTAAAAATATAGGAGATACATATGCATAACGTGAAAATAATGGAATGAGAACATAAGAGTAACTTCTTTATATCATACCTATCATATCAAAGATCACAATCACAGGTCATATCATATATATTTATAGTTTATAAGACATGAATCATAAGGGTGATAAATCATTATACATCAATCATGAAGTATAATCTCATATCATATATGTGTGTCATCATCATAAATATATAAAAACATTCTACGTGTGAAGGTTAAAAACTGAGACAATCAACAAAGTGGATCAGGACACACCTGTTTACCACTATGGATTAGGAAACACCTATTTCTCATTATGGATCCGGACACACCCATTTTGCATTATGGACCGGGACACACCTGTTTCCCATTATGGATTAGGACACACCTATTTCCCATTATGGATCAAGCACATCAACTTGTTTCCCACCATTATATAATGAGTTATAAATATTTATCTAATTACTTGTAGGGATATATAGGTATCAAACATTACATAATGAAATAATACATATGTGTTCTATAATACAATAAAACATTCATCATATTATTACCCACAAAAAGTGATGGGTTTCATAAAAATCATATCATAACCCATGAAATGAAATTGGTATCATAAAAATATCATCATATCATAACCTATGGGAAAGCGATAGGTTTCACAATAATATCATAAAATAATAACCCGTGAAAAGAATAAGGATTCATAAGCATATAACTTAATAAAGGTAAAACGGTTTCATAGACAACATGCCATCAAAACATAATCCATTTAGAGATATAATATGAATGGTACCTTAGGATGATATCCTTAGTATATCATAAACTATATCAAAGGATAAAAACTTATATAGAGAAAAAATTTAAAGATCACTTGGAATATTTCTAAAGGAAAATAATCTTTCTTTGAAAATCAATTTTTAATACATGAAAAATTATCAAAATCCATTTCTTTGAAAACAACTTTAAAAAACATATAATGGAAGATTTTAAAAACATTCTGAAAACTATTTCTTTTAAAATAACTTTGAAAACTTATAAATTAATCTTGAAAATATTTTCAAATTAATTTATTTGAAAATAACTTTGAAAAATTATAAATTAACCTTAAATATGTATTAAACCCATTTACATAAAAGTAACTTTGAATACTTGTAAAATATGATTTCAAATCATTTACTTTGAAAATAAACTTTTGAAATCATTTAAAAGAAGATTTTGAATATCATTTAAAACACTTATTAAATAGAAAATTATTTTTTTAAGACTTTATCTTTGAAAATAACCTTGAAAACCTATAAAATAATCTTCAAATGAATGATGGTCATGATAGCAGATAAATCAGCACATACCAGGCATTCATTCTTTGCTATAAAAAGTTTAGAAAAGTGACTTGATTAGAAAACAATAAGAAGATTATTTTTTAGAAAAAAATTTGATAAAAAGGTAAAAAATGGGTAAATAAATCTTTTAAATATCATAGAAAAATATTAGACCATTTTTAAAACATTTTTTTTGAAAACATTGTTTTGATAGAACACAAATTTCCAACCGAAGAGAGAGATAAAGTAATATTTTCTTTAAAGAAATTTCTTAATTATGTTATGTACCAAAGAGTGGAAGAATAGTACAATTAATTTACGATATAATGAATCACCATATGAGAAGAAAGTTAAACATATTTGTTTTCGATATGGATGATAATATTTAATTAATGGAAGCATAATCATAAATAATCCTGATAAATGATGAGATTGCCGTAATAAACTGTTATATTTTGGTAAGTTTGAATCATAATCCCCCTGAAATAATAAAATTACATGATGCTTAAAATATAATTAAAATAATTAGATTCATGATATAACATTTCAAATGCTAGTATATACACCCCATATAAAAATACAGTTATATAACATAGCATGCATCTCAATGATGGAAAATTGAAACAAACTTACATTACCAATTTAGAAACTTTTGAACCAAAAACCACATGGAAGAAAGATCGTAAAATGGATATGTAAATAACCAATAATTTAGGTATAATAATAATATAATAAATTCATGGGTAGTATATACCCCACACCCAAAAATGAATGGTGAATAATGTGTAAGTCTCACAGAAATAAAAGTGGGATGATAAAACCCTTACTACTTGAGTAACTTTTTAAACAAGTGATTAGTTAAATAATAACGTCAATTGGAACTTTCAATATAATTAAATAAATTAAATTCATGATATAAAATTTTATAGGTCAGTATATACACCACAAAATTGAAATAAGTGCATAATATAGCACATATCTCAGAGAAATAAAAGAGAGACAAGAAAACCCTTACTTTAAGTATGGAATTTTTTCACACACATTCATAAATCCTATAAAATAAATATAAGTTTATTATAATTAAAAAAAATAATAACATTCCTATATATAATACAATATATTATTTTAATATGACTTTATATTACCCTTTTATTAACGCTTTCATGTTAATGTTTTGTTTCGGGTAATAACTGCTTTGTTTTTCATATATCTTTTGACTTGTTCATCATGATCCTCTTACAAAGATCAAGATTTAATTATTTCCATAATGTTAAAAATGATAAAAATATCATATATATTTTGTATATAAGTATTTATAATATTCTATAAAATATAGAAATATGAAATGGAATACATCGTTCATAGAGATGGTAGGCCGTACGTACACATGAATGTTGTTCCATTTTCTTATCATAATGAAATAAAGTAAGTGAAATATATATATATAAATTATAATTATAAAGTAATTATTATTTAATACATATCAGAAACTTTTTATAAACCAATAATTAATATATTCCATGTAAATTGTGAACGAATCGAATCACTTTGGCTGTGCAGTAATCCACACATCAAAAAAATGAAGTAATCATATATAAAAAATAGAAAGAATGAAGGTATATGTTATATAATTATTAAATAATAATAAATTAATAATAAATATTATATATATAATATAAAAATAAAAATTCCATCATTATTATTAACCTTAATAGGTATTAATGTAAGAACAAACAACATCAGTTCGTGAGCAAGTAGTCTATCGTACACACGAACGATGATTGCATGTCCTATTTTATGGAAGTGTGTGTAGGTATAGGTAAGAATGATAGAATAATAAAATATATTTTATTTTGGATAATTAGGTTATTATATAATCATGTAATAATAATAATTAATGTTGTTTGAGAAATAATTAAAATAGAATCGATCGTTGAAGAATGTTACCTCTTTTTTGGGTAACTCCATTTGGTTTAAATCCAAGGAATTAATTGTATTTATTTTATAAAAAAATAATTTTAGAATGAGATGCGGTGCATTGGGAGATTATATGGGTTGGTTTTTTGTGATAAAAATGGCTTGATATGTGTGACGAAGTTGGGAGGGTGACTGTCTTTTTATAGTGAAAGAGGAGTGACATTCTGGTAAATATAAAAATATAAACACTATTAGGAGGTCTACATTACCTATAATGCTTCCAAAATGTACAATAACTCTGAAAATGGTATGTATGTTTGATACACACTCACAACACACAAAAATAAAATCATTTTTATCATTTTTTCTTAGTCTTTATGTTTCCTTTTTTTTCATTTTGGTTTTTCATTTAGGTAGCTAGTTTTCTAACCTATGTAATTCATCCATTAATACTAAATTAAACTGAGATTTATTATAAAATTTAGACCCGAATATTCTATAATATTAAATCTAATTTATAAAAAAAATATTATACGTGTTGAAAAATAATTTTAACAGAAACACTTGTAATACGCAAAAACCACTTCTTTAACCCTGACTATGCTAACAAAGTGTTTACTATTTATGGGTAAATATACTCATTATAAAAGATAAATTTTCCAATTAATGGAACATATTTTATAACACCTAAAAATCACTTATAATAAGGTATTACTTTTAGTAATTATAATTTTTTCAATAAAATTTCTGTAATTTTAATTAATTATTAACTAAATAAATAATTTGTTGGTGTTACTTAAGCATTTAATGTAATTATAACATCTCAAAAAATTAAATATAACTTATTATGATACAAATAAATTATTCATATTCCAAAATAATATTTATAAAAAAAAATCTCTGTAGATTCTTCCCTACTCAAAATATTTATAAGTGTTAATGGAAAGAAAGTTTTTTTGTCCCTTTCCTTACTTAACTTATTATATATGTCACTTTTATAGAATTGTATCGAAATAACTCATAAAAATATATCCTAAGGTGGTGAGGGTATAAATATGTCCATGGAATGGGATTTTTACAACTACTGTGTCATTTATACTCTTTATATTCTAAGTTTAATCATTAAGTATGTTTGTTCTTACCTTAATCACTGTAATTGATTTAAACAATTTTCACTGATCATTTAGGAAAAAAATTAATATTATATTATTAGGCCACAAATTTTACACTGATTCGAAATACGTACATACTTTTTTCCAAATTAAATTCACATAAGGGACTAAAATGAATATAAAATTAATCTTGAAGAAGCTACGAGCCAGTGAGTTTTGAAGGAGAAAAGGTCAAAGGTTTAAAAAAAGTTATATCCAATTTCAATGTGAAATTGGTTCCAATGGCCTAAATTAGATTAATTTATGAAAAATTGATCTAATTAAACTTTAAATTCACATTAAAATATTATTTAACAACCCAAATAAATTATACAAAAAGAAGTTTTCAAACAAAATTCTCTATTTTTCACTATTCATTAAAAAAGAAATATTTCAAAAAAATACTAAAATTTCAACCTAATATAATTTGTAATTATAAATTAAAAAAATAATTTTATTTTATCAAATTATATTTTATTAAGTGTCTAAAATTAATTTTTTTATTCTTCATAGAAAGACAAAAAAAGAATTTATTTTGAGAAAATTGTTTTTTTAATATATAAACTTTACTGAAAATTATATATTTCATTATAAATTTGTTTTATCTATATAAAACCATTACCAATGATATTTAAAATTTAGTGATTAAAATTAACATTATTATGTTTAATTACTATGTTATAACCGTCATATTTAAAATACTAAAATGTTGTTTTGTAGAAACATAGTTTTTCGTATAACACAAGCTAACCCGATATTGTGTGTAGCGCAAGATTAACTTGTTGTAACATATAATGAAAGTTTAACTTTCTTTAGTGTGAAAATAATTATATCAAAGAAATTTAATTTATTATAAAAATAATAATTCATAAAAACTTGGGGTGTCACATTTTACCCCATATAAAATGAATTTCACCCTTGAAATTTGTCAAGGTGATTAATGGTTTAATTATTGAAAGTTCTTTTCATAGATACCCACAAAATAAAAATGAATACTAAAACATCCATTAAAAATATAAATTTATAAACATGGTAGTTACCCAATGTAACTCATAACTAGGTTTCCACATAGAAGAATATAGGTTGCAAATGAAAACATGGACATGGAAGAGAAATCTAACTAGCAAGTTCTAATGGAGAGTGATGGAGAATATGGTTAGGATAAATTTAAAGATCAAAAATCCATAACCTAAAGAATATTGAGAATGGTCATTGGTATCATTAAAAATTATGATAATAGGACAAAATTTTATTTTAGGACCCTTTTCCATAAATTTGAAAAAATTTCATGAGAACATATACTAACATGATTTCAGGACGACCTCACCCTTTTTTGTTCCTTGATTAATTTCCACATAATCTATTATTCTAATAAATTAAGGTGAATTTTTCATTCTTAAAGCGTTAGAAGATCATGATATCCAAAAATAGAATTATTGGCCATTCTATCAATCTTTATCACAACAAAAAGGTTACCATAAGTTATCCAGTATGTATAAATCCTCATATAATGAGATAAAACATTAATCTTTAAAACCGCATCCAAAGTTTAACATAAACCATTCCATAAATGATTTACCATATAAACCTTAAAAAATAATAAATTCCCAAACATTAGAAATATGCTCACTAGATTTTTCAAAAACATCTCAGCAATGATCCCCCATATATTATAAAGTATATATTGTTTGTTACATACCAAACATATAAATACCTTCATCATGTATTATCATGAAAAATGTTAATAACTTGAATTCCCATAAATACGTTTTGAAAATAAATATTAGTTATTATTCTATGGATCATTGGATATGTTACTTAAATCCGAAAATGACATAATATCCATCCATGATATAACAAACCACCTTTCCACCAAATCCTTTATCGGTTATGAGGTCATCAACACTATCCAATTTACTATATACATAGAAATTATCTTCTTGCTAATCACTATTTTCTCAATATCCATAACACATTAAGGGTTAACTTACCTTAATCAAAATATCACCTTTCTATGAAATCACTTTTCTATTTCATTAACACAATCAAATATATTTTTGAAAATAATTAATGGAAAACATATACTTCATGATTCATATGACAATATTCTTGAATTCCAATACATATACACTTCAATGATCCAACTTTATTATTAAACCATTGCTTATGATTCATTAACTAATTCCTTAATACCCATTTCCTAGAATATGATATATGAATCATGTCTTAAGGTTATTCAACGACAATTTAATACTTCTTATTACATTTAATGTATGAAAATACTATTAGAACATCCTATACCTTTAACATGTCATTCATGGTATCTTTATCTTTAGAAATATAACCAATACTCATGCCACCATCATGATTTTCTTGCCGATAGTTCCACATAATTAATCTATTTACATAATTCCAATAAATTTCACACTTTAAACATTCAATGTTAACCTAGTTATTACTAGTTTTCTCCATTAACGAGAATAATAAATCATTGTATGAGTAATGGTTATCTTAGCGAAAAACTACATAATCATGAAAATTACTTGAATGATGCCTAAATCATGAAACCTATTTTTAAAGTTATAACACCTTAGGATTATACATGTATACATCCATAGCTATATCCTTAGAAATATCCCTAAGGATCTTTCTAATGTTTTCTCATCCTAGTTTCTAATGTTTGACTAAACCTTCCCTTTGATACCAACTATAGTGATCCAGACATAACATACATGGATAATAAATCATTTTAGGTGAATATTCAAGATATTAAAAAAGTAAATTCTTAAGGACCATAATAGATTAGTGTCTTAGTAAACTTGGAAACATAATCTTCTATCCTGGTGAAAGATCTTGAAAATCTCCTTTAATGATCTTCCCCTTTAGTAATCCTACTTAGAACCATTCTTCATAGCTTGGGGAAGGAAACATAAGAGAGGGATGAGATCATATTTCCAATAAATGTAAAAATATAAGAGATACCTAATCATAACATGGTTATAATTGTATGATAACATGAACATAACATTTCTATATCATACCCCACATATCAAAGTTCATAATCATGAGTCACGGAATAAAGATTGGTATTTTATAAGACATGAATCATAAGGGTGATAAATCATTATACATAAATCATGAACCACAATCACATGTCATATAAGTATGGAACTATCATAAATATCGAAAATCATTCCACGCGTTAAGGTTAACTACCAAGACCATAAACATAGTGGATCTAAATACACCTATTTCCCATAGTGGATCATGATGCACCTATTTTCTATTTGGGATTAGGACACACCTATTTCCCATTGTGGATCAGGGCCCACCTTTTTTCCATTGTGGATCCGGCCATACCTGTTTCCCATTTTGGATCAGGACACACCTATTTACCATTGTGGATTCAGCCTGTCAAGTTGTTTCCTATCATTATCTCATGATATATTAATCTATCTCTAATTCATTGGAGGGAGATATAAGCCCCACCCATCACATATTGAAATAATACTTATGTATGACACAATATAATAAAATATTCATCATATCATGACTTGTGAAAAGAGATGAGTGTCATAAACATCATATCATAACCCATGAAATGGATTTGGTATTATAAACATGCCATCATATCATAACCTTTGGAAAAGATATGGGTTTCACAATCATCTCATCAAATAATAACCAGAGAAAAGTAGAAGGTTTCGTAAGTATATAACCCATGGAAGAGAAACATGTGCCACAAACATCATTCCCTAGAAACATAAATCATTCGAAGGAATAATACAAATGATATCCTTGAATCATATCCCTAATATATCATAAACAATATCAAAGGATAACACCTTATATAGAGAATAATTTTTAAATATCAGTTGGAACATTTATAAAGTAAAATAATATTTCTTTGAAAATCACTTTTTAAAACATGAAACATTTTCAAAATCCATTTCTTTGAAAACAAATTTAAAATTACATAATAGAATATTTTAAAAAAAAATTTAAAACATTTTATTTGAATTTTTTTTTAAAACATATAAAGTTAGATTAAAAACGATTGGAAAAAAATATTAATTTGGAAATACCTTTGAAAACATATAATTTAATCTTGAAAACTTTTTGAAAACCAATTATTTTAAAGTAACATTTAATACTTATAAAATATATCTTGAAATAGTTGAAATCCTTTTCTTTCAAAATAAAATTTTTAAAACATATAATGGAATATTTTGAAAATCATTTAAAACACTTCTAAAACATATATTTTTTTTGAAAACCATTTTCTTTGAAAATAACATTATAAAATTATAAAAAAATCTTCCAATAAATGATGGTCACGATGGTGGATAAATCTATACATTATGAACACTACTTTTGTTCTGTAAAAACATTAAAAAAATTCCTCTATTGGAGAATGAAAATAATATTACTTTTTAAAAACCATGTTATTATAAAGAAAAAACATGGGTAAATATTTATTTTAATTATTATATGATAATATTAGAAAACTTTTTAATTTTTTTATATTAAAACATGGTTTTGAAAGAATGCAAATTTCTGATCGAAGAGAGAGATAATGTCAAATTATCTTTAAAACACTTTCTTAAATATGTTAAGAACCAAAGATTAAATAAATTGCACCATTACATGAACATGTAATGAATAACTAGAGGATAATAAATTTAATGAGATTTATTGAGATATGGATCATAAGATTTCATAAATGGAATCATTATCATAAATAATCATGATAAACGATGAGATTGTAGCAATAAACTATTACCACTTTGGTAACTTTTAATGAAAATCCCCATGAAATAATAAAATTACATAAAACCTAAATTATAATTTAAATAACTATATTAATTATATGAAATTTAACAGGGAATTATATATACCCCATAGAAAAATATAGTCGTATAACAAGGAATGTATCTCAAAGAAGGAAAATTGTGACAAAATTACTTTATCGATTTTGTTAAATTTTAACCATAAACACTATGAAATAAATATAATAAAATGCATATGTAAATACCCATAAGTTTTTTTATAAGAATCATAAAATACATTAATGGGTATTATATACACCACAAGAAATAAATGAATGGGGAATAATACAGAAGTCTCATGGAAATCACAATGAGATGAGAAAACAGATACTACTTTAGTAACTTTTGAATCCTAGAATCTGTGAAATAATTACATCAATTGAAACTTATATATCATAAAATAAAGTAAATTAATTATATAACATTTCATATATCAGTATGTACATTACACAATAAGAATAATTGGTGAATATATCATATATTTCATGGAAATAAAAGTGAGATGAGAAAACTCTTACCTTAAGTATTGAATTTCTTTGTACACATTCAAAACATATATATAATAAATATAATTTTATTATAAATCCACAAAATAATATTATTATTATATATAATACCATATATTATTTGATTATGACTTTATATTAACCTTTTATTAATGATTCAATGTTAATGTTATGTTTCGGGTTATAATCTCTTTGTTTTTTTATACGTTTTGACTTATAATTCATGATCCTATTAATTACATCACTATTTACTTATTTAAATAATTTAAAATTTTATATAAATATCATATATAATCAGTATATAAATATTTATAAAAATCTATAAAATATAGAAATATGAAATTGAATACATCGTTTATGGAGACGGTAGGTCATTTGTACGCATGAACACTGTTTCCATTTTCTTGTTGTATTGAATGAAAGTAAGTAAATGATATATATATATATATAATATAATTAAATTAGAATAATTATTTCATAAATATCATATAAATTGAATAAACCCATCCTTGACACATTTCATGTAAAGTGTGAACGAATCACATAGCTTTGAGGATGCGGTACTCCACACATCCAAAAATGAAGTGATCATATATACAAAAAAATAGAAATCATGAAGGTATATTTTATATAATAATTAAATAAGAATAAATAAATAATAAATATTATATATATCATATAAAAACAGAAATTCCATCCTTATTACCAATGTTGAAAAGTGGAATTTGAAGAATGAACGACATCGGTTCGCGAGGAGGTAGTCTGTTTTACACACCAACAGTGATTGTGTAACCCATTTGATGGAGGTGTGTGTAGGTGTAGGTAACAACATTAACATAAAAATAATATTAGTATATTTATTATACTTATATTATTATATAATCTTGTAGTAATAATACTTTTACAGGTTTTAGAAAGAAAGAAAACAAAAGTGATCGTTGAAGAAGGTTACATATTTTCCAGGTAACTCCTTTTTATTTACACTAAATTACTTACTTGAATTTATTTTTCCCCAAGGTTATGATAAAATTAAGTTATTAAGGATTTTTTTAGATTATTTGGTGATGTTTTTGATAATACAAAAGTCTTGATAGGTGTGAATAAGTGGGTAGGGTGAGTGACTTTTTATAATGGAGGAGGAGTGGCATTCTTATATATATAAAAAGGTAAACACAATTGTGAGGTTTCCCTAACCTCATGTTCTTAAAAAATTAAAAATAAATAATTAAATGGGAATTTTTTCAAACAAAATTAACAACACAAAAAAACAAGATTATTTTTAGCATTTTTTCTTTAGTCTTTAAGTTTCCTTATTTTTTCATTTTGTTTTTTCATTTAGTTACCTAGTTTTATAACATATGTAATTCATCCATTAAGAATAAATTAAAGTAAAAAATATTATAAAATTTGGAAAAAATATTATATGATTTGACAACTAATTTATAAATTAAAAATCTCATATGTTTTGAAAATTAATTTTAACAGAAACGCATGTAACACGCAAAACACTACTTTAACCCTAACTGCACTAACAAAGTTTTTACTATTTATGGGTCAATATTTTCATTATAAAAGATCCAATGTACAATTAATGTACCATATTTTATATTTATTAACACTTAATAATCACTCGGTAGATGATAATAGTTTTATTAATTTTAAATTATTTAAATAAATATCATTTATTTTATTTAATTACAAACTAAAATTCCATGCATTGGTGTTTCCTAAGAATTTAATGTAAATATATCATATACCAAAATTATATATAAATTATTATAATAAAATTAACTCATTTATCTTACAAAATCATATTTATAACAAAATATTTTTAGCTTCTTCCCTACTCTAATGCTTTATAAGTGTTAAAGGTAAGGAATGTACTTTTTTTTGTCCTTTTCCACACTTAACATATTATATAAGTCACTTTCATGGAATAGTATCCAAATAACTCCATGAAATATATCCTAAGGTGTTTAGGGTATAACTATATCCATCAAATGGGTTTTAGACAAGTTTTGGGTCATTTATATAACTTATATTCTAAGGTTAATCATTAAGCAAGCTCGTTATTACCATAATCACCATAATTAATTTTAATTATTTTCACTAATCATTTTGGTAAATAAATTATGTTGATATTATTAGACCAAAAACTTAATACTGATTCCAAATATTTATACCCATTTTTCCAAATTCAATTCATATATGTGGGTAAAATTAATTTAAAATTAATCTCATAGACTTTGTGATCAAGCGGATTTTTATGGAGAAAAGTTAAAAAGTTTGAAATATTTTTATAACCAATTTCAATATGAAATTGGTTACAATAAACTAAATTGGATAAATTTTTGTATAATTTATATAATTAAATACCACATAAAATTGATATATTATTAAACTATAAAAATAAATTATATGAAAAAAGATTTCAATTAAAATTCAGTATTTTCACTATTCATGCAAAAATGAAATATTTTAGAAAAAACCCAAAAAATTACCCTAAGATAATTTTGAAATTATTAATTCAAAAATTAATATTATTTTGTCAAATTAAAGTTTCTAAAGTATTTGAAATTAAATTTATTTTTGTTTATAAAAGATTATAAAAAGAAGTTCTTTTGAGAAAATAGTTTTTTTCATATCAAATAGACTTTACCAAAGTTATTTATTTCATTATCAATAAAATTTATCTATATGAAAAAATTAAGAATAACATTTAAAAATTTGTTATTAATATTTATATTACAAATTTTAATGGCTATGTTGTAACCATCTTGTTTAATGTAACTAAATATTGTTTCGTACAAACTCAATGTTGCATGTAATGAAACTAAGCTAATGTTGTGTATAGCACAAGATTAACTTGTTCTACAATATAAAAAAATATTAAATTTCTATATCACTCAATGAAATAAATCAAAGAATTTTTATTTATTCAAAAATAATAATTCATAAAAAACCAGGGTGTTACAATAGTGTAAGCAGGGCTTCCAACAACCGTGTAACACCTCGGGATTTTGTGAATTAATTGTTTTTTAAATTAATTTAACCTTTATGATAATTTTAATTTCATGTAACACTAAAATTATTTTTCAACTTGGTGTATGTTACACTCAAAACCTACTTGGATTTCACAACATGCAACGCCAACTTGGCGTACGTTAAATGCAACACTGAGTTTCTACAAAACGCCTTTTTATTGTAATAATAATTTAAATGTTATAATTATAATCTATCCACTAAAATTAGTAATATAAATAGTGATAACTTCTTTTAAAAATACATTATAATGTTTTTATATAAATAAAACATATTACTGATGAAATATATAATTTTTGGTAAATTCCTAATAGGTTTAAAAATACTATTTTCTTAAATGAACTACTTTAAATATCATTCTATTAAAAATAATAAAATTAATTTTAGACACATTTAGAATTATAATTTGACAAAATAAACTTCATTTTTATATTTATAATGTATAAATTATATTAGGGATAATTTTATTTATTTTTTCTGAAAAAATTCATTTTTGTGATGAATAATGAAAAATATCAAAATTTAATTCAAAACTGCTTTTTCATATAATTTATTTACACGGTTAAATTATATTTTAAATTGGTTTAAAAGTTTAATTGGATAATATTTTTATCAATCAATCTAATTTAGGTCATTCAAATCAATTTCAATTTTAAATTTGGTTTAAAAACTTGACAAAACTTTTGACAATTCTATTTTAAAAACCCACAGGGTCATCCCATCAGAGGGATTAAAATTAAATTAATTTATGAAACTTATGTGATAATAATATATAAAATTGGATTATATATTTTGAATGTTTATAATTTATAATTTATAATAAGGTCAACCTAGTTTTTTTACCGAAAATATTAGTGAAGGTAATTAAAATTAATTACATCGATTATGGTAAAATTAAGCTTAACTAAGGACTAAAACATAAATTTAAACCCCAAAACAACTAATAAACTTGTACAAATCCCATTTTATTTCCATGATTCATCCATTAACCTTTAATTATTTAGTTCTGATGGTTTTGTATGACTTATTTTAGGTAAAAACATGGGTACACATAACTTGTTTCCAAAAATACCAAGTGTGTCCTTTCCCCTCCCTATAAAAGGCCACCATATCTCCCTCTTCATAAAACCTTTAAAACCACTTAGGTTCATCCAATATCTTCCCAATAAACTTCTCAACATCAATCCCTTCCTAATATAAGCCTCCCCTTGGGCAGAAATCAATCCAAGTGAGCCTTTTGGAAAAACCAAAAGGAGTTACCTGATTAAGAGGAGGCTTGAACGGGTACGATGAGAGTCAAAACACACTGTTATGAAGATATTTATTATGTTTTATGTTTATAATAAGGGTTATAGTCATGAATAAACTGTTGGAAGATAATTTATCTCATTTATGTACCATTTTGTATGTTTTCCATGTTTCTAAAGGCACTATACCGGTACGGTCTTTGGGCGTCTGTTTGTATAATATTTTAAGTATTTAATTTTTTTTTGTAATGTATATGTATGAAATGTGAGGGTCTATATTGTTGGTATCAGATAAATGGTTTAGTTATCATTTGGAAACTAGGATGATATAACTTTAGTGAGATCCCTAGTTATATTTCTGAGGAAGTTTATTGGTTTGTCACTAAGGAAAAGTATAAGGATGAGTTAACATTTAAGAAAATGTCCTGGAAGTTTTGTAAAGGATAGAGTGATTGCTTTCCTAGAAATACATCCCTGTCTAGATACAAAAAGTATATTTGGATTTAGAACATATGTACCTGGGGGTAGCAACTCTGACAAAATTTCCCGGTCTCGACTCAGGGTAATTTGGTACATGAAAACATGCCTTGTTGTACACATGGTTTGATACTTCTGAGGGATATGATTTGGAAATTCACAAAATCATCAAGAAATATTAGGAAGGATTTAAATATAATTTTTATATTAATAATATAGTATAAACCTATGGTTTTATATATTAAGGAAGGTTTCATGATTTAGACATCCTATAGGTAAATATTTTCACGACTATTGGGTTTTCTACTATGATTAGTAATGCTCAAACTATGCTTCTGGTTTTATTCAATGTTGGGAATCAGAAGGAACTGGATTAATATTTAATTTGATGGATGATTTGATGATGATAAGTCAAGTTTTATGATCACGAGAGTGAAATATTTTGTGATAATGCCTAATCATTTTTTCACAGAAAATGATTAACAACGTGTACCTTAACCAACTCTCAAACTCACCAATGAAGAGAAAGAAGGAATTCACTGAGAGTTTGGGTAATAGAGACCCTGGAGGAAAGAATATTTGGTTTCCTTTGTGTCATGAATGTGGAAAAAATCACCAAATTAAATGTCTTAGAAAAACAAGAAGATGTTTTGACTTTGGAAAATAAGGACACAAAGAAGGTGAATGTAAGGGAAAAATAAAGACTTCAGTTATCAAAATGGATGAGAATAATTTCCTCCCTAATATATCATAGAAGGTTTAGTGTTTTAAGTGTGGATTAAATGGTAATTATGAAACTAAATATCCCAAGATGAAAGATCCTGAGGAGAACCAACAAGGTGGTGCGAGTAATGGTGACATTGTTGATGATGAAAAGACTACAAATGAAATGTGAAAGGAAAGAGGTATTGTGTAATAGGATGAGGTATCCTTATTAGTGGATTAAGGATGAAGTAATATAACTTTATATGTATTCTAATTAAAAAATTATGTTATATGAATGATGAAATGTAAAATTATTGTTCTACTTATGTTTTTCGCTCATTATTTACAAGTTTATATTGAATGTTGTTGATGGATTGGTGAAGTGATTTAATGAAAATGTTATATTTTTAATAAGTGAAGGTAACACTTAATATAATATTTATGTTAAAATAATTTTTTTATGAATAGGTAAATTGTGTTGGGGTTGGTTCCCTAGAACCAAATTCATTGTACTTTATGATAAACATGTATTCATTGTTTTGAATTTTAATAAACAACTTATCATATCATGATTGTTCTTCTATATGAAATAGTATGTGATAATCTCGTAAGAGTAGTTATCACACTAATAGATAATAGAAGTTCCCCTCTATGATGAGAACCTGAAAGTGCTACGACACTATTCTTGAATATAGTTTCTATAGCCATATGATATCATTTTAGGGACACAAATGATATAGGCTATCAAGGGTGGAGACTCGTAGGAAGATGATGCACCTTATCATGGTGTACACCATAAGTAATATCCAGTAGGATATTATGAGAATGAGACCCACCATTAGGAAACCCAAAATTTATATGTTTCATTAGATGTTCCTATCTACAGATGTGTGTATTGGTCAATAGACTTTAAGAGTATTATTAATGAGTATTATGAGTTATGTAATGAGATGTTTTGAAGAAAACCATGATGATAGATGTTCATGGAGAGGTAGGATATATTGGGTGTATCACAAGTAATATTGAATTAATGAATAATCTGAGAAACTATTTATCCCTTCTATTCATTGATCGAAGTTAATATCTTTGGACTTTTGATATAAATAATGTAGCCTAAATAAATCCATGGTCATGGTGTTCTATAGGGAAGTTCTATTTCGAGAAAGTCAAAGAAAGAGACATCAAGAACATAGGTTGATGACAGTAACATGAAACCTTCTCGATTAGAGATATTGTGATAAATGGATTATATTACACGGTAAAAATCTGTATGAGGTGACATGTCATTGTGGTATTAACTTATTTCTCTATTGGGGCTTGGGCATGTTTTTAAATTCTAACCTTGGTATTTAGGCTGATTCGCCTAATTCTACTGAGAAAGAGGTTGAGAGGGTTACACACTAAGTGTATCAAGACTCATAGTTAAATAATTTATTATTATTTATTATTTAATAGGTTGGATAAATATTATTCCCACATGTGGTTTAATAATTATTCATTTATGCTTGATTATATTTATTCCATAACTGTTTGTTCAAGAGAATATATTGTGAGTGGAATATTTAATAAATATTTACTTAATATTTAGTGAATATAATATTTCTTTATTTATTGTAAAATAATATAGTGATATTTATTTAATAAATAAATAGACATTTTTTAAGGCATGATAAATATTATGGAAGAATTACGGATTGAGTTTAGTGGTCCGATGATAAATAATAAATAATATATATTATTTAGTTAAATAGTATTTAATTACAATTCACAAGTTTTTTTCATGTCGATAAATAATAATAATAATGTTATTATTTGATATGGGGTTTTTCTAGGATTAAATAAATAAATAAGATCACTTTAGAATTTTTTTTAACCCTAGTAATATAAATACGCAATTATTTTATTTCTTCAAGAACCAACTCAGTTGTTCACAAAAAATCTTGGAGGATACACTCAAGCCTAGAGATCTACCTTCTTAAAGAATGGTCCCACGAATGGAGAGAAATCATCCTCCAGTGGATCAAGTAGAATGCTTTGGAAGTGATTATTGAGGCGATCAAGAGAGACGACACATGCATAAGGATCTTCCGTGATAGCACCCAAAGACTCCTTCAACGCCATTTGGAGATTCCTAGAACCTGTGTGGATCATACCTAGAGGAAATATACACTTGATTTCTATAATCCAATTAAAATTCCCCATATATCTATCTTCAGATACATCAACACAGAAAGAATTCCTTAGAGGCAATTCTTTATCAAATTAAATTAATTATAAACAATATGTGTTGATTTACCCTCTCTAGTTTCAGGGTGATTAATTTTTTATATATTTGATTCAATTCCATTGATCACGGTGATTAAACATTATATAGATTTTGTATTGATCATCAATCATGACAAAAAGAAACGTTAGGCACCGCCCATTGCATTTATCTGCTATGCCATGAATCTAAAAGTGGTATCAGAGTGGGAACATAATTATTTATAATTATTTAAAAATCATTTGTGATTTACACATTTATAATTTTGTGTATCAATTAATGTTTAATCGTTCATTTAATCAAAATTGGGAGATCTATTTCTTCCTCCTTCGTTTCTTGTAGATCAAATCAACATGATTAATTTTATGATTAAAATAAAATCGAAGAACTCATCAATAGGTTCCAAGGTTTCTATCCAGACAACACCTGACTACCTACCATGAAACTAGAGTTACACACCATGTAATAAAATTCAACGCATGAAGATTTTATTCAGAAATAATTTTGATATTATAAATCTATTATTGAATTAATTACACCATTTAATTCTATCAATGTTGATCAGAATTAAATAGCGCATGGTTAGACATACTACACACTGTGTAACACACATACACAACGTGTAGTCCCTTTGGGTTAGAGAAGTACTATGTATTCCACACACGACCTACCTAACTGGTAACTGTGTGACATGGAGTCAACACAGTGTGTGATCTATTTGACATGTTGTGTACTTTAAATTATTTTAGGTACAATTTACATACCATGTCCCTAGGCATGTATCTAGGATAGATGGTGAGATATGTATATGAAGTTTAGATTGGATCTACACGTCGTGTACTTATACAAAGTTACATATATTTTATATTTATTTGTTTTACTATGTAAACCTTGATACATGTACTTTTGTGTGGTCTTAAAGATATGATACTTCATTTGATAGGTTTTAATATACATAAAAACTAAATGTTTAACAAATATCTACATAATTTTTATATCTTCATATCATGTATGAGTTATATTACAAGTTTTTAGTCTACATAAATTTAATCATAACACGTGACCAAAAAATCACGTAATTCATTTAATCATCTATGAAGTGCACGTTGTGAAAGTACGTGATATGTAGTGTATTCCAAATGTCACAAGAGAGATTTTTTCTTTAAAAAATAATACCTATTAGGTAGAATTGGACTGGTATTCACCATGTTTCTTATACGGTAAATTTATGTATAAATTTAATTTTAAATGAATTTATTTATTTTTTTTAAATTATAATTTATGATAATATCAAGGAAATTCAGATAAGAATTAATATAATGGATTGATTAATTAAAGATAATAATTAATCGATTTAAGGGAGATTTATCTTAAATAAATAAAGTTTAATAATTGAATGCTAGTTTTATTAAATATGTAATTTGTTGCATGCATGTGGATGATGAGGAGGTAGAAAATACCTTTTGTATGTGATTGGTTTCATTTAATTTATTATTAAATTAATTTTTTTGCCTACGTGTCTTCTCTCATTTCATTATGTAGGGTCTACATGACCATGGTTTATTTTATATAAACCCCCTTTTCCCCTTACCTATGTGTGAGTAAAAGGCATATGTAAAGGATGGAGCTCCAAAGCTAACAGAGGCAGTTCAAGTTTAGATATGAGGTGAAGCCAATCCAAGGAGATATAAAGGTGTATAGGTGAAAAGCTGTAAATATGAACCTCACTTGGTTCAAGGTGTTTCTCCCCTAGGTTAATAGTGAGTTTATTAACCACTAGATAAACTAATAGCTATTATAATCACATGATCACACCCTTTATTTTATTTCTTTCAAGGTGCATAGTTGTTTCACTATGGATGTTTTTTGGCAATCACATAATTAATGAATTAACAAGCATGAAAGATGGTACTAAAATAATCTAGCTGATGCATAAATATTATCTAAGAAATGGTTAATCACTTATGTAATCCCACTTAATATTAACAATTGTGAGATAAAGATAATACTTATAAATTTACACAAAAAATGATAAAATCTCTCAATAAAATATTATGTTCATATAGCCTTCCATTACTTAGGTTTTAATTTAACCATAGTTCAAAATAATTGACCAACCAAAGTTAGGGTGCTTTCATTTATAGGGGAATTATAACATGAGGTTTTGGGTTGAATTAACTTGGTTTGCATCAATGGTTTACATCCGAAGAAGTAATTTGTGTAACTTGGAGGCAAAGGTTGAGGAAATCTAAATTACTGATTTCAAGATTGGGTATTCCACTCAGAAGATGAAGGAAATCTGAGTTAATGCGGGTTGTATTCAGAATACCAACCTGAAACCATTCAATTTTCTTGGCCAACCAATGTTAGGGCCATGAGATGTGGAATATTATTCCTTTCCACAAGAATATCCAAGAAACAGGATATTCTGGACCCAATGGTGAGGGAAATTGGGTTTCGATAAAATAGCAGGAGACTAAAAAATATAATATTTGTTTATTTGTTTACATTTTATCAGGAAAACTACTAAAATTATGCTTATCTTATTTTGTAGAAACAATAATAAAATGACATCAAACATACCATTGCTATCCATACTTAAGAAGTAAAACCTTCTCATCAACACAAATTTACATGAGTGGAAAAGGTTCCTACATTTCATTCTTTTCCATGAAAGTAAATTGTATGTACTGAAAGAAACATTAACAATTATGCCTTGAAATGATGTAAGTGATGAATAAATATCTCTCTATGAGAAACATCTGAATGATTCTACATATGTTCAGTGCTTCATTATATCATTCATTTTCAATGAGATTTTGAAGAAACATGAGGATATGGATTCCTGTAGCATGATGTATCACCTTCAAGATATCTATCAAGAGAGGGAGAGACAAGATAGGTATGATATATCCAATTATTTTTTCACAACTAATCTTGGAGATTCTGTGCCAGTTGGGCCTCATGTAGTCAAGCTTATTAGGTACATTGAATTCATGGACATCTAAGGGATTAAATTCTCAGATGATCTGCGTATAGATATCATACTTTCATCACTTCCCAAGACCTTCTCTAGATTTATTATGAATTATAATATGAGTAATAATGAGAAGAGTCTTTTATAAATTTTGACCTTAATTTTCCAAGTGGATAAGTACATAGGGTAAAATAAATCTTTGGTTCTTACGGTGAACAAGAAAATGAGGAAAAAGGAAATGGGGCCCAAGATTTATAAATAATCTAAATCTCCCGAGCACCATCCTTCTAAGAAGAAGAATATCCAGAGGCAGGGCAATGAAAAGGAAGTCGTATGTTTTTGTGTGTTGAAATCTAGTCCATTAGAAGAAGAACTACACATAGAAGTAAGTAGAAGCTAAATGTGTGTCTGTTATTGAGTAAGATGTTTCCATTTCTACACATTAGGTATTAGATATAGTTTCTGGTTCTCACATTTGTATCCAAATGCAAGAACTAAGTAGATTTTGAATGATTTCTTGAGGAGAGGTGGATCTGCGAGCTACTAATGGTGTGAGGATGGCTACTCTGGCCATTCGTGACTACCCCCTTTCATTTCCAATGAGAATTATTTTGCTTTTAAGATATTGTTCTCATGTACCTATAGTTACTGTGAATATAATTTTTTTGACATGTTTAGATATAGATGGGTTTATATTCAAATTTTTAAATAAAATTTGTTTCTTTTATAATAAAAACATATGTTATGTGATTTCACATATAAATAATGGTATTTATGTATTAAATTATGAAACCAAGTGTTGGAAATTGACAACGAATTGTGTTCAGACGACTCATGTAACACCCAACTGTGGCATCACCATCTTGGTCATGTAAATGAGAAGCGTTTGACATAGTTCTATCAAAATGGTTCTTTATATTCTTCTATGCTAAAACAACTTGATAGATGTCATGCTTGTTTGTAAGGAAAAATGACCAAACCACCATTCAGTGGATAGGGTGAAAGGGCCACATAACTTCCATATTTTTTACACACTAATGTGTGTGGATCATTTCTAGTAGAAGCTAGAGGTGGATATTCTTTCTTCATTACTTTTATTGATGACTTGAGTAGATATGGATATATCTAATTGATAGGGTATAAGTCTGATTCCTTTGAAAAATTTATGGAATTCACAAATTTAGTAGGGAAACATCTTGGTAAGAAGATAAAGAAGCTTTAATTGGATTGAGGTGGTGAATATCTTAACAAATAGCTCATCAACTATCTAAGGGAGTTTGGGATTCTATATCAAATCACTCAACCTTATAAACCACTGTGTAACGGTGTTAGTGAAAGTAGGAACCATACCTTTTTAGACATGGTAAGGTCAATGATGAGTCATGCATATCTTCCACTATCCTTTGGGGATATGCATTACAAACTAGGACATAAACTTTAAACTGAGTACCAAATAAAGAAGCCAATGAAATTAACTATGAGAAATTGGGTGGAAAGAATCCCATTTTATCGCATACACGTGTATGGGGTTGCGATTCATTTGTTAATTTCTTCTAAGTAAAAAAACTAGCACCCCAAGGCATAATGTGTATCTTTATAGGGAATCCTAAGGAAACAAAGGGATTCTACCTATATAACCGATTAGATAAAAACATGACAATAGCTAGACAAGTTGTCTTTCTTGAGAGGGAGAACATCCTCAAAAATTATAATTGGACAAATATTTACTTAGATTAATTTTATGCTCAAGATATACAAGATTTGGTATAGGAACATATTCCACAGGTCCCCATGGAAGAAGTAGTTCATAAAACACAAGCACTGCATAGGACCATAAGATAGGTAAGAGAACCATAGAGATATGGTTTTTTGGTCACTTTGGATGGTGACTCATTATTAGTTTACAATGATGAACCTTTATCCTACAGGGAGGCAGTAGAGAGCTCAGAAGCTACAAGATGGAAAGAAGCTATGAATTTTGAGATTGATTCCATGTATCAAAACCAAGATTGGGTTTAAGTCAATTCACAAGTTGATGTAAAGCCTATCAGTTGAAAATGTTTATTCAAGAGGAAACTAGACATGGAAGGAAAAGTAAGTACTTATAAAGAAAGGATATTGGCTAAAGGGTTTAAAAATCATTTAGGAATTGAATAAAATGAAACCTATTTGCTAATTTCCATGTTTAAATCCATCAAAATCATATATTCTATAATAGTTTACCATGACTATGAGATTAGGAAGATGGATGTATAACTGTATTCTTTAATGGGAACCTTCAGGAAGATCTCTATATGACATAACCCGAAGAGTTTGTGAATTGAGGTGATTCCAAAAAGATTTTAAGGTTAGAGAACCATTTATGGATTGAAGAAAGAATCTAGGTCATAAAAAATTCGATTTGATGAATCCATAAAAGAATTTAATTTCATTGATAATGAATATGAGCTGTTTGTTTACAAGTGGTTTAGTGGGAATGCGGTCATTATCCTAGTAGTATATATTGATAACATATTACTTATTAGAAATGACATACCGGTCTTACAATCTGTTAAGTACTAGTTAAAAAGTGTTTCTCTATGAAGGACATAAAAAAAGCATCCTATATTCCAGGGATCGGGATAATTCATGACATATCCAGGAGTTAGCTTGGACTAAGTCAGAGTACATTTTTTAATAAATATAGAAGAGATTTAGTATTGAAAAATTACAAGAGGGGATTGGTTCCAGTGCCACATGTTTTAAATCTATAAGAAAATGTGTCCTCAGAAAAAATATGAGAAAGGGAGAATGAATAATATCTCATACGCTTCGATGATAGGATCAATCATGTTTGCCATGTTATGTAATATAATTGATAATACCTGTGCACTAAGCATGGTAGGAAGATATCAAGAAGATCTATGAGAAAAACATTGGATTACTGTTAAGGATATCCTTAATTGTCTGAGAAGAACTAAGGATATGATCCTGTTATATGGGGGAGATAAGGAGATGGTCATCCGAGGTTATACATATACTAGTTTTCAGACATATCATAATGATTTGATGTCACAATCATGATATGTTTTTTGTCTCAACGGAGTATCTATGAGCTGGAAGAGT
Source organism: Viscum album (assembly GCA_963277665.1). Lineage (NCBI taxonomy): Eukaryota > Viridiplantae > Streptophyta > Magnoliopsida > Santalales > Viscaceae > Viscum > Viscum album. Next base: position 1,944,749,575 of record OY728161.1, on the reverse strand, counting down.
TCAAAGCAGCCAGCTGTCGCTAATTCTACTGTAGAGTCTTGGTATATAGAAGCTTATGATGCACCCCAGGAGTCCATTTTGATTTGGAAATGTGTCAAAGATATTGATGTGGTACCTAGTAGTAAAGAAAATATCAATTTTATTGTGATAATACTACAGTAGTGGCAGTTGTAAAAGAGACAAGGTCACACCAAAAGGCAAAGCATATACTCTAAAAGTATCACATATTGAGGGATTTCTATTTGAGAGTCAAATTTGAAGTGAGTAGTGTACCCACAGTAGAGAGTGTAGTTTACCCCTTTACAAAAGGCCTATATCAACAGAATCATAAATATCATGTGATAAGTATTGGATTGAAGGTTGTTGGTAGTTTGATCTAGTGAAAGTGGGAGTATGTTGGAGTTGGTTCCCTAGAACCAACCTATTTTTACTTTATGATAAACATGTATTCATTTTTTTTGAATATTAATAAACTACTTATCACATCACATTGTTCTTTTTCATGACATAGTATGTGATAATTTTTTAAGAGTAGCTATTGCACTAAAAGGTCACAGTAGTTCCCTACTATGATGAGAACTTAGAAATGCTACGACCCTATTATTTAATATACATTCAATAGTTAAATGATATGATTTGAGAGACAAAAATGATACAGGCTATCAGGGGTGGAGACTCATAGGACTTTGAGGCATCTTCTTATGGTGTACGCCCTTGGTAATATCTAGTAGGATATTATGAGAATGAGACCTGCTAGTAGGAAACCCATATTTATATGTGTTATTGGATGTTCTTATATATAGATGTGTGTATTGGTACTTAGACATTAATATTTTTATTAATGAGTATTATGAGATGATTAATTAGATATATTGATGAAAATTATGATAAAATATTATTGCGGTGAGGTTGGATAGGTTGGGTGCGTCACGAGTAATATTGCATTAATGATTAATGCGAGAAATGATTTATCCCGTCTATTCATTGATGAAAGATAATATATCACACCCTTTAATGGATATGATATAACCTAAATAAATCCATGTCCATGGTGTTCTATAGGCATGTTCTATTTCCATAATATCAATGAAAAAGATATCGAGCACATAGGTTGATGACCCTGGAAAGCAACTTTCTTGACTAGAGATATTGTGATAAAGGGATTATATTACACATTAAGCATCTGTATGAGGTAAAATGTCATTTCAACATTAAATTATTTCTCTATGGGTTCCTTGGAATATTTATAGACACTAACCTTGGACTTTAGGATTCTTCGCTTAATGCCACTGAGAAAGAGGCCTAGACGGTCACACAATAAGTGTATCCAGAAGCTCAGTTAAATAATATTTTATTATTTATTATTTAACTAGTTGAGTAAATATTATTCCCACACATGGTTTAATAATTATTCATATATGATTGATTGAATTTATTCCATCATTGGTTATTCGATATAAAATATTATGATAGGAATATTTAATAAATATTTACTTGTTATTTAGTGAATATAATATTTATTTATTTATCAGCAAATAATGCAGTGATATTTATTTAAAAAATAAATAGATATTATTCAACGCGTGATAAATATTGTGGAGGAATGGAAGACTGATTTTAATTTTCCGGTGAGAAATAATAAATATGAATATTATTTAATTAAATAATATTTAATTATAATTTGAAAGCGAAGAGACTGTCAAGAAATAATAATATTACTATTATTATTTGGCATGGGATTTTTCTATGATAAAATAAATTATGAAGGGAACTTATGAAATTATTTAATTTTAGCCCTACTAATATAAATACCCCATTGTGTTATTTCCTCAAGATCCAATTAAGTTGGGTACAATGAATCTTAGAGGATCCTATCAATCCTAGAGATCTACCTTTTCCAAGAATACTCCCAATAATGGTGAGAAATCTCCCTCTACTATGCCAAGAAGAATGCAATGTAAGTGATTCTTGAGGTGATCGAGGTAGACGATGCAAGTGAAAGGATCTTCCACGAAAGCACCTATACAATCCTTCGATGACATCTAGAGATTCCTAGAACATGTGTAGATCACCGCTAGAGGAAATATACACTTGTTTATTCAATTAAATGATATTGCACCACAGATCTATTTCTAGATTCATCAAAGAAGATAGAATTCCTTAGAGGTAATTATTTATTTAATTAAATTAATTTTTAAAAATATATGTAGATCTCCTCTCTCTATCTGACTTTAGCATGAGTAATGTTTTATATATTTCATTCAATTACATTTATCACAATGATTAAACATAATATAGATCTTGGATTGATCATCAATCCTGATAAAAAGCAATGTTGGGAACCACCCATTGCACACTTCTCCTATGCCTGAAACCTATAATTTGGATAGTACTGATTACCTTGGAACTAAGTAAGGACTTGTTGACAGGTGGGTTATGATATCATAGATGAAGTTTTAAAAAAAATTGGATTTAAGGAATAGATCCAATATAATTTGGAATAAGGAAGTGTACATTTTTTCCAAAAGGATTTATAGTAATTAAAGTTATTACCATGTTTCAAGGGAATATACGATAAGGTATTTCACATGTTTGGAATGGGACAAAAAAGTAGTAATTTGTGATATATGGGGGATCAATGTTAAGTTGATTTCAAGACTTTATATCTAAATATTTGGATTTCTATATTTTGGAAGATTTATAAGGTTAACCATTCCTGAATAGTTTATGTTAAATTTCAAAGGAAGTATTTATGTATTGAGATTGTATTGAAAAGGTTGGTTAAAAGGATAATTAGTGATTAACCTTAATTCAAGGATTTAATAATTATTTAATTAGAAAATTACATTATTACTGTTTTAGAAAAGGACACCATGTATGTCGAGTGAGAACCAATCAAGTCCAGCAAGGCCACGGGTCTTGATCCAATGATCGAAGGACGATAAGGGTTTCACACCTACCATTGGCCTACGTGATGTCCTGGTTAATGTATAATTATTTTAGATGAATAATTATTTATTATGGAATAGTATTGTTAGTTTTTATGTTTAGAGATTAAAGTATTTACCATATTGATTTTTAGGAATAATTATAGATAAATAGTTATAATTTTCATTCTTTTATGGAACTTAATATCTAATAAAAGTGTATTTTATTGATTCGAGCATCGAAGTTAATTGTTGGACATCCACTTCATGAAGTAATGGAAGAATAAAAAATATTTACTATCATAACCAAAGAATTAAATTTTGTTTAGAGAAATATATCAACTAAGTATATTTCCATATATTATTATTCAATAAAAGAATTACTCAAAGATATGATAATGATAAAGAAATTTTTATCCTAATACCTTGTTTTTGTTGAACCAATGGCCTTATAAATCATCACATATTTATGACTTTGAGTCCCAAAACATTTATTTTATCCTTCAATTTTTTTGATTGATGACCTCAATCACTCCCAATAAATATTTACACTTTTCCTCTATGTCCAATATTGACTCCCAACCTATGTTTTTCTTATGTGGAAACCTAGTTATATGTTACTTTGGGTAACTATTATGGTTACAACTTTCCATTTTTAAGGGAAGTTTTAGTATCCATTTTTACAATGTGGATTTCTATGAAAGAAAATTTCATGTATTAATCCTCTGATAAAACCGATGAATTTTGAGGGAAAAATTAATTTTAAGGGTTGGGGGGTGGGGTAGAATGTAACACCCTGAGATTTTGTGAATTATTTTTTTCAAATTAATTTAAAATTTATGATATTTTCTATTTCACATAACTCTAAAAATAGTTTATTTTATATTAAATCACTATGTTTGGCTTGCATTATATGCAACACTAAGTTGACTGTAAACTACACACAACATAAATTTTAGATTGATATACATGGAACACCAAGGTTAGATTGTGACTTTGAATACATTACAAACAATAGTGACTTGGTGTATGCAACACACAACACTGACTTGGCGTATGTTACACGCAACACTGAGTTTCAATGAAATGTCTTCTTATTGTTATAATTATTTAAATGATATAATTATAATTTAACTATTAAAATTATTAATATGAACAGTGATAAATACTTTTAAAAAAATTTTATAATGATTTTATAAAAATAAAACATATATATTTTGAATGATATAATTTTTTTGGTAAAGTCTTTATATGTTTAAAAATACTATTTCCCAATTGAACTACTTCTATTTTCCTTCTGTGAAAAATAATAAAATTAATTTTAGACACATTTAGAAATTTAATTTGATAAAGTAAACTTTGTTTTTTAATTTTTAATGTATAAATTATCTTTGGGGTAATTTGTGTTATTTTTTAAGAATATTTTTTTACTGAATAGTAAAAAATAACATATTTTAATTCCAAAATGATTTTTATCTAATTTATTTATAAGATTAAATGATGTTTTAAATTAGATTATAAGTTTAATTGGATAATATTTTTATCAATTAATATAATTTAGGTCATTGGAATCAATTTCACATTGAAATTGAGTATAAAAACTTAGTAAAAGTTTTGACGTTTTACTTCAAAAACCTGTAGTGTCGTCTCGTCAGCGAGATTAATTCTAAATTAATTTCTACCACTTATATGATCATAATTTGGAAAAATGGATTCCATATTTTTAATCATAATAATTTCGAATTTCTAATATGCTCAACTTAGTTTTTTACATATAATATTATTGAAATTAAAGAAAATAAATTATGTTGATTAAGGTAAAATTAAGCTTAACTAAGGACTAAAACTTAATTTTAAGACCCAAAATGACTTATAAAATTTTTAAAAAACCATTTTTTCCATGATTTTTCCATTAAACTTCCATTATTGAGTTTTTTTTGGTTTGGTATGACTTTTTTTTAGGTTAAAACATGGGTCCACTTAACTTGCTTTCAACAATGCCAGGTGTGTCTTTTCCCTTCCCTATAAAAGGCCACCACCTATCCATATTCTTCATACCTCTCAAAACACTTATGATAATACATGATCTACCTAATACACTTATCAAAATCCTTCTCTTTCTCTTATGAACTTTCCTTGGGCATAAATAAATCCAAGGAATCCTTTTGGCACAAACCAAAAGGAGTTACCCGATTAAGATGAGGTTTGAACGTGAATGATGAGAGTCAAGACCCAAGTTTATGAAGATATGTATTATACTATATGTGTATAATAAGGTTTATATTAAATAAAAACCTAGTTTTAAATAATTTATCTCATTTATATACCAATGTTTATGTTTTCCATGTTTCTAAAGGCACTAGAATAGTATGGTATTTGGGCATATGTTTGTATAATGTTTCAAGTATTTCAAAAAACTTATGTAATTTCTATGTATGATAAGCGAGTGTCACTATAAACCATTTTTTAACAATACATTTCAATAATTCAATGTAACAATGAAAATGGTACCAGAAACAACACTCAATATTCCAAATTCATTTTTGGTGAAACAGCATGCCTAACATTTAAATAGTTCTGACACCTGACAATGTTAAAGATGAAACTTCACAAAAATTATATCACACACAATGTTTAATATCCATAGAAAATTAATTGTAGGTTCATATTTCTATCGAATAAATAAAATTCAAAATTCATTTGAAATTTTTTACATGCTAGTTTCTTGTGTTCAATTCAAAATACCCCTTTACATACACAACATGCTTTTAGAATCATCAAAATAAAACATACTTTCTAACCATAAACTTAAAATTGAACATATTTTATTACTATATTTTATGGCTTATCATGCTAAAAAAATATTCTTTAGTCATTTCATTACTCAATAAGACATGATTATATATTTAAATAAGGATAACCTTATTTTACTTCCATATTTAAATACAATATATTAAAAATGCTACATGATCAAGTCTCACTTGATAGAATTTCCCTATTTACCACATAATTGATTCCAACTTTAGGCCTGCTTCCCATAAAAAACTACTCAGGACTTAACATGTAAGGCAAGGTCATTTTAGTACTTAAAAATTATTGTTAGTCATAAAATAATAATTTTAATCATTTAAACAATTTTAAGTCTCAACAAGTTACCACAAATCATGCATATCATTTTCAAAAATTTCTAGATAAATTTTGCAAGAATTAATGCTTAACACATTCTTACAAAATATTATTATATTAATACTGCGGAACATAAATCAATCTAAAAAAATGAACATGTTCTTCATGTCATGGGTCTCCAAATTCAAAGGAATTATCAAAAAATGAAATTGCCATTTTTCAGAAATTTCAGAATTTTAATGTCCAAAACCATGTTTTACGACAATTTAATGACACATGATTATAATAAATTACAAATGGAAAGTAATTCATGGTATATTAACTCACACCGGAACCAGAATACCTCTATACAAGGTTTCAAATTAATTCATTTTATCATGTTAGTATGAAATATACTTAGAGTAACGTGCTTAATAATGGTTTTCCATATTAAATAGTTGTTCAAAAAATACACTAAGGATGTTTATATAATAATTCAAACATTAAGAAAAAATGATGGCATGTTATACATTTTAAGAAAGGAAATAAAATTCATTGCATTAATAATTGTGCTATAACAGGAAAGGAAAAAACCCATTTAAGGCTAAAAAAGGTTTCAAACAAACATATTGAGCCAGTTAAACTTCATTTTACTCTTTCCATTCAGGTTTTATGATTAATTCATAAAAAACAGTTTATCATCAATTATTACATGGGAAATGTTAGATAAACACACATAAAATTCCATGATTTGTTTAACTAAATTCACTGACATCCAAAAACCACCTTGTTCAATCACAAGCACAATCAATCATGATACATGTGAATCTCCTAAGTGTAATGAACTGAACTGGGATTCCCAAAAAACAGATACCCGGCCCATTCCATTACATAATCAAAGGGCGTTCCTAATCCCAACAGGCTAGCGACAAGTACCCGGGCATCGAAAGAGACAACATAGGGAACAATGTTTCCCAACCTGAATAAACAAATGGAATATATGTACTAAAAAAAGGGACAATGGAAGATAAATAATATATATATGCCATAATAGTAATAAAATAGTGGAAATAGACAACAAAGAAAATAGTTAAAGACTCTAAAGTTCAAGTCTAACTATAAAGGACCCAAGCCAAACAGCTACTCCAAATGATGGCACGGACAAACTCCCACCATCTCACTACAAAATACCCAGCCAGATGACAAGAACCTTGCCACCTCATTGTGGTGACTTTCCTTTCGCTGCACTGGAAGACAAACAAAGGTCTACGCACCATCTAAAAGGTGTGCATGGTGTGAGCTAACAGACTCAATAGGATCTTGTTGATTCAATAAGGTTTTCCTTTTTTACTTTTCTATTTCTTATTTTTTTGAAAATCACAAACACCTTATACTTAAGAAAATACATATTTTACTTCTCTAAGGAAAATTTCATTCCTTAATGAAATTTACCCTAACCTAGATTTCCTTATACATATCAATATTTTTCTTAAGTTTAAAAATCGAATTCATACCCAAAACCTCATAATCATACAATGCTAAGATATGAAGAATTATGTTTTACACTCCGAATTCTGGATGTGAAATGTAATGAAGCTCAACTCCGAATTCGGGATGTGAACTATAATGAAGTTCCACTCCAAATTCTGGATGTGAACTGTAATGATGTTCAACTACGAATTCTGGATGTGAAATGTAATGATGTTCCATTCTAAATTCTGGATGTGAACTATAATGAAGTTCCACTCCAAATTCTGGATATGAACTGTAATGAAGTTACATTCTGAATTCAGAATACGAACTCTAACAAAGTTCAACTCTGAATTCTAGACTCCGAACTTTTATGAGTTCAACTCCGAACATCTATGAGTTCGACTCTGAACTTTTACTAGTTCGACTCTGAACTTTTACTAGTTCGACTCTGAACTTTTACTAGTTTGACTCCGAACTTTTACTAGTTCGACTCTGAACTTTTACTAGTTTGACTCTGAACACTGGTGAAATGAGACTCCAAATTTCCATAGAAATTCAGACTCCGGATTTCTACATAATTCAGGTTCTGAATTCCTATAAGGCAGAATACAAATATCCTTTTTATTATAGACTCCGAATTCCAATTTGGTTAGACTCTGAACTTGTATTTGCTTACATTCCGAAATTTAGTTTTGCTTATGCTTACACTTGATTCATTATAAAACGATGTCGTGCATTCATTTACACATATAAAACGATGTCATCCATTCTATTTATAACTAACCGTTGGTTGAGTGACACATGTACAGGTCCCTCCGAAATTTAAGGAAAATATGACCATTGGAGGAGGGTACCAACCATTCCAACCAAGCTTATAAATAGGATCTCATTTGAAAGATCCAACAACAAGTTGATCGATCTAGATACCACACGCTGTTAAGGTGATTTCTAGAGAGAGAATCTTTTCATGCCTTGTGCGTACTGAACTACTCATTGAGATTTCTTTGTGCGACTCCGAATGTTGGTGATTACATTCGAGGGCTTCTGGGGATAGGAAGAAAGAGGTACCGACTATATTTAAGTTCGAGGGCTTTCTTGCTGTGGAAGAAAGAGGTACCAACACCTTGAAGTTGAGGGCTTCCTTGTTGAGGAAGAGAGAGGTTCCAACTACCATGAAGTTGAGGGCTTGCGGGGATAGCAAGACAGAGACTCCGATCTTCGTATTGGGGGCTTACCCTGGTGTGGGTAAGACAGACTTTCCTGAAAGTAGAAATCAAGGGACCTTTATCCAAGGTTGTTGGATACCCTTCTCTTTGGGTTAAAAGAATTATATCTTGTTACTTGTAGTTTTACTACTTGTTTTTCCATTGAAATTTTGTATTGTAAGGAAAGTATAACCTTCTTATATTTCATTACACTTGTACTCTGATTAATTTAGATTCTATATGCTTTAAGGTAGAATCTCATATTGTAAACTTTGGTTAAGTTTCAATTTTCCGGAATCATATTTCTGGATCCATATTACCGGATCCATATTTCCGGAACCAGTTTTCGAAATCACTTTCCAGATTTAAGCAAGTGTGTAGAACTAGAAGTTTATAACTTCATACCTTGTTCCAATTTTCCAATTAGTGTTAGAGGTGTTGTGATTATCTTATTTTAACCTTTTCAAACTTATATCTTTCCTTGTTTAAGGAAATTTTTATATTACACAATTCACCCCCCTCTTGTATATTGAGCATCTACATCATTATTTCAATCCTACAATTGGTATCATAGGAGGTTTCTGAAATACTTATACTCACATATAAGTTTTTCTTGCTAATTTTTTTCCTTGGTTAGGAATATTTTCCTTGAATTCGAACTTTTTTTATTAAAAAGTCTTTGTGTAGAAATATTTTCTTAAGGATGAAAGGATTAAATGTTGGTTCCATCGACCACCTAAATCCTACAAGACCACCAATTTTTTATGGTAATGATTATGAATATTGGAGAGATCGTATGAAGACATTCGTTATCCATACTGGAGTAGGTAACTTTTTTATGCTTACTGTAGGTTATAAAATTCTATATAAGGAAGTTAGTACTTTCACTAACCAAGAGAAGCATGATTATCAATTAAACTACAAGGTACACAACACTTTATTATGTTCAATGACTAGGAATATATATATAGCCAAATTTCTTCTTGTGAAACAAATAACTGTATATGGAAGAAACTTGAAGTTACACATTTTGGTACATCTAAAGTGATTGAGACTAGAAGAGCCATGCTTAGAGCTGAGTATCATGATTTTAACTTTCTTTATGGAGAACCCATTTGTAAGGTGCAACAAAGGTTTATGACTATCGTGAATAGATTACAATCTATGGGAGAGAAAGTTCTAGATGATGAAGCTCTTGTGGACAATATTATAGATATTATTCACAATGAGTGGGAATCAAAGAGAACAACTATTGATGAGAACAGGAAGGTTACTCAAATTTCCTTAGATGAACTTTTTGAAACTCTTCTTCAACATGAAACAAGAATGAAGAGAGATGCTGACAACATCAAAATGAAGAATGGGAATGGTAATGTTGCTTTTACTACAACATCAAATCACATGAAATAAAATACTCATGAGAGAGTAACTAGATCCAAGTCTAAGAAAGATACTATCCAATCCGAATCTAGTGAAAGTGAAGTCTTAGAAAATGAGTTATCAAATCTTGCTTGAAGAATGAACAAGATAGATGGCCAGAGAAATTTATAATCTAGGTATAAGATGAAGGAAAGAAAAGATAAGAAAGATTCAGAGGTCACATGCTATGAGTGAAAGAGATGTGGACACATACGACCTGATTGTCCTATGCTTAAAAATAAAGAAAGAAAAGAAACGCATTCTGAAAGGAACATGAATTTTTTTATAAATCCAAAGCTAAGAAAAGTCTGAAAGCTAATACTACTTTGAGTTCTAGCTGTGGAGACTCTTGAGAAAGTGAATCTTCAGAATATGATTCATCATATCAGAATAATATGGGATTCATTTCTAATACTTCTTTTCCACATACATGTCTTATGGCCAAAGTACACTCTTCCGAGGCTTTAACAAATTTATCTCTTGATAAGAATTAGTATTTTGAAAATAGTACTTATAATGAAGATAATTCATCCTCAAAAAATGTAGAACCTTTATATGAAGAATTATCTAAATTTTCCAAGTTACATAAAGCAAAAAATGTAACATTTCTATGAAATTAGACAAGGAAAATACTCGGGAATAAATTCTTACAAAAGAGATTTCAGATATTTCTTCAGATATTAATGATAAAGATGAGCTTTTAGAAAAAACATTCTAAAGACCTTGAGAAAGAAAATTCTGATAAAGAAGAACTTTCTCTAGATCTTAAGAATGCTATTTCAAAAATGAATATTTTTGAGGAAAAATATAACTCTAAGGAAATGATTCCTGAGGATAGGAATTTAGTCATTAGACTAAAATATGAAATTTTTCCTCTTAAGAAGCTTCTTGCAAAATTTACCTCTAGGAATGAAAATTTTGACAAGATGTATTCTCAAATTAAACATTAAGGAAACACTACTGGAATAGGTTATACTCACCAAAAACCAATTTTCAAAAACAACTATTTTGTGCCTTCTAAAGCCCCTTTTTACACTAAGTGTCAAAGTGGTGGGTATTGGAAGAAAAATTGTTCTTTGAATAAAGTTCAATCTATTAGGTTTTATAATGCTTATTTCTCTAAACAAATGTGGATTCCCAAAATTTTGTTATCTGAAAATCTCGGATCCAAACAAGTTTGGATTCCTAAAGTCTAATTATTTACTTATTTTCAGGAAGATAAAGGGAGTACCAACAACAATACATGGTACATGGATAGTGAATGTCTGCGGCACATGACGGGTAAAAAAAGCTATTTTGAAAAGATTATCAAAACGAATGGAGAAAAAGTAACATTCGGAGATAATGCTCAGGGAGAAATTGTTGGTATAGGTAATATTGTTCTTCTTGGTAAAACATTGATTTCTAATGTTTTTTTCGCTAAGGTTCTTGAGCACAACCTCATTAGTATAAGAAAATTATGTGATGAAGGATACCTTGTGAATTTCAGGAATGATAAATGATTAGTACACAATTCCAAGGAAGATTTTATTCTCTCTGCCAATAGACAAGAGAATGTTTACACTTTAAACTTAGAAGACCTTAGGAGCCAAGACTTACCTTTCCTAAGTGCAATGGAAGATCATTCTTGGTTATGGCATAGAAGACTAGGCCACTGTAACCTTATAAACCTATGTAAACTGTCTAAGACGAAACGAGTTAAGGATCTACCAGAGCTTAGATTTGATTCTTCTAAAGTTTGTGATCCTTGTCAATATTGAAAGAAACATAAATCTAGTTTTAAATAAATTGGTGAAGTCTCAACAACTGATGCATTACAGTTGGTACACATGGATCTTTTTGGTCAAACACAAACTGGAAGCATTGGGGGAAAGTATTATGTATTTGTTCTAGTTGATGATTACACTAGATTTACATGGATCTATTTTCTATCAAAGAAGTATTAAGATTTTTCTTATTTCAAAAGTTTTAGATCCCAAGTTCAAAATGAGGAAACCCTTACACTGAAAACTATTCATAGTGATCATGGAGGAGAATTTCAAAATTCTGATTTTGAAACCTTTTGTAGTAGAAAAGGTATTACTCACAACTTTTCAGCACCTAGAACTCCTCAAAAAATGGTGTAGTTGAAAGAATAAATAGAATTTTTCAAGAGATAACTAGAACCATGTTGAGTGAATATTCTATAGCCAGACATTTTTGGGCTAAAGCTGTAAGTACTGCTTGTTATACTATAAATCGAGTTTTGATTAAACGTTTTCTTAATAAAACTCTTTATGAGTTATGGAATGGTAGAAAACCTATAATTTCCTACATCAAGGTTTTTGGTTGCAAGGTATTCATCCTGAATACTAAAGATAATCTACACAAATTCGCACCAAAATCTGATGAAGGTAGTTTCTTAGGCTACTCCACAACTTCTACAGCTTATAGAGTTTTCAATAAAAACACTTGTACTGTTATGAAATAGTGCATGTAAAATTTGATGAATCTGATCCTTTTGTTTTTAAATCATCCCAACCTACATCCTCAGATTTGTTTTCAAAAAATGATTATCATCCTTTGATAGAAGGCCCTTCTGATAAAGAAAATGTTCAAGAAGATACTTCTAAAACCTTTACCCCAGAATACTTTCTACCTTATATTGATGACCATGTTTTACAAAACCCAAATCAGGTGTTTCTAAAGAATCATCCTAGTGATAGTATCATTGGTGATGTAAATAAACCTGTAAGGACTAGAAGTTCCTTAAGGAATGAAGTAGAACATCTAGCATTCCATTCCCAATTAGAACAAAAAAACACTGATGAAGCTCTAGGTGATGATGATTGGATTAATTCCATACAAGATGAACTAAATTAATTCGAAAGGAATAAAGTCTAGACCGTGGTTGAAAGACCTAAGGAAACTTCTGTTATTGGAGTAAAATGGGTCTTCAGAAATAAGTGTAATGAAAATGGAGTCATCATTCGAAATAAAGATAGACTAGTTAATAAAGGCTATAATCAGCAAGAGGGAATAGACTATAAAGAAACCTCTTTTCCAGTAGCTAGACTTGAATCTATTCGTATTTTACTTGCGTTTGTAGCGTTCTTCAATTTTAAACTTTTTCAAATGGATGTGAAATGTGCTTTTCTTCACGGTTATGTTTAAGTGGAAATTTTTATTGAACAACCTCCTGGATTTGAAGATACAAAACATCCTGATCATGTTTTTAGACTTACCAATGCTTTGCATGGCCTTAAACAAGCCCCACGAGCTTGGTATGATAGACTTACAAAATTTTTGCATCAAAATAACTATGTTAAGGGAAATGAAGATCCAACCCTTTTTATAAAGGAAGGTAAGAAAAATGTTTTGATTGTTTAAATTTATGTTGATGACATCATATTTTGTTCAAATCAGCAATCTTTAACTGATTCCTTTGAGGATGTAATGAAATCTGAGTTTGAAATGAGTATGATGGGTGAGTTAACATTTTTCCTTGGTTTTCAAATTTCTCAAAAACCAGAAGGAATCTACATATCCTATCATAAGTATATTAAGGATATTCTTAAAAAGTATGGTTATGACAACACTAAAAGCATTAGTACTCCGATTGGTAACTCAAACACACTTGATCTTGATGAAGCTATGAAACCAGTAGATCAAACATCTTTTAGAGGTATGACAGGAAGTCTACTTTACTTGACAGCTAGTCGACCACACTTAATGTTTTCAGTATGCTTATGTGCAAGATATCAATCCAATCCTAAGGAATCTCATTTAAAGGTAGTGAAAATAAATTTTCACAACTTAAAGGGAACCATGGATCTAGGATTATTTTATACTTCAGGAAATGATTTTATCTTAAAAAGCTTTTCAGATGCTGACTTTGGTGGATGTAGAATGGATAGAAAGAGTACATCTGGAACTTTTCATTTCGTAGGAGATTCATTAGTTTCTTGGTCTTTCAAGAAGCAACACTCTGTAGCACTCTCCACTACTGAAGCAGAATATGTAGCAGTTGAAAGTTGTTGTGCTCAAGTGTTGTGGATGCAACACACACTCATAGAATATGGCTTGAGTTTTACTAAGACTCAAATTTTGTGTGATAAAACAAGTTCCATTTCCCTTAGTAAAAACCATTCACATCACTCTTGTGCTAAGAACATAGATATTAGGCATCACTTTCTTTGGGATCACACACTCAAAGGAGATATCGTTCTTCAGTTTATCGAAATGCAAGATCAACTTGTTGACATTTTCAAAAAATCTTTACCCTATGATAGATTTAAATATAGTAAATAGAAGTTAAGAATGATAAACATAAGGTAATCTTCATTCATTAACTTCTTGTTAAAAAATTATCCTTACAGTAATAAACTCCTTTTCATAGGATAAAGAATACATTTTCATGTTAGCATAACCAAAATTTTTGTAGTTAGTTTCTTTTATAACTATTTTTTTTCATAACAAGTTTTTTTTTAAATTTTCAGAATGGAAATTTTCGGAACTGAAATTTTCAGAATGGAAATTTTCGGAACTGAAATTTTCATAATGAGAATTTTTGTAATGAGAATTTTTGTAATGAGAATTTTCGTAATGAGAATTTTCGTAATGAGAATTTTCGTAATGAGAGTTTTTCGTAATGAGTTTTTTATAATGAGTTCTTCGTAATCAAAATTTTCTTCAAGAAGAACATTACCTATTATGAATAAACATCCTGATCGATCCTAAAGGTATAATTTCCTTACTTAAGTTTTCGTACTCATATTTTTCTTGCTGGTATTTTCCTATGAGTTTTAAATTTCTCAGATTCTAGTTTTCTTAAATCCAGTTTTTTTCTTAAAACCTCAAAAGATTGGAGTCAAGTTTTCCTTGTGATTTATATCTCAATGGTCAGATCAAATCTCAATGTATCTCAACTGTTTGATCAACCGTGGAAACTAAACAGTCGCCTCAACGCCTATATAAAGGGGACCCCTGAGGGTCGTCCCACATCGGTTTTTCAAAGCTTTTTCATCTCGAAGCCCTGACTCTCTTCGTAAGGACCGTTCCGATCTTTGTCGAAGCCTGTTCCGAATCTTCCAGAACTCTCCATTATGAATGTCTGTTGAAGCAACATCCCAAGATATTTCTACCTCAAAACCAATCTCAAAATTGTTATTCTTCAGGGAGAGGTTAGTACATCTGAGTTTCGTCAAGTATGATTCTCTTATATCTAAGAACATCAAACTGAATAGCTGGGAGGAGGTTTTCTTATCTAATTTAGAGAAACAGGATCCAATTTATATAGATTTACTTGTTGAGTTCTATGAGTATGTTTCTTTCCTTGAGGAAGATGGAAAAGAGTTATTTTCGTTCAAGTCTTATGGGAAGACTTACAAATTATCCTACACCAAGGCTGCAAGTTTGATGGGTTTATCATATGAAGGTGAAGCTGAGTTTTGTTCGCATAATCTTCCGAATGAGCATAGAAGCTTCAACAAAGTGAAGGAATTGAAATTCCTTGGACTGAAAGATGCAATAACTTCCAATATTTCTCATCTCTCTCTGAATAATCGGATTCTACAGCTATGGGTAC
The DNA here is from genome assembly GCA_963277665.1 of Viscum album. Classification (NCBI taxonomy): domain Eukaryota; kingdom Viridiplantae; phylum Streptophyta; class Magnoliopsida; order Santalales; family Viscaceae; genus Viscum; species Viscum album. The sequence goes on along the minus strand of OY728161.1, from coordinate 1,944,733,880 downwards.
AAGGATTTCTCATACCAAGAATGAGTGATAAGGATAATCTGAAGATAAGTGATATCTACGTCCAAGATTTTTGGGTAAATCTAAGGAAAATAAATCTGATGAGGCATATTTTGATTACAGTTAAGAATATTAAGGAAGGGAATCTAAAATGCCAGATCTTAATGTATCCGGCCCTGATTTCTAAACTTATCATCAGATGTCTTGATTCATTCAAAGTTTCTTGAACTTCCAAGAAAAAAAATTTCAAGGTAATGTTAGTAAGTGATGATACATTGAAGAGGATGAAAATGTGTTTTTCTGATGAATTCGGAGAATTCTATCCTTTATCAGAGGAAGAGGCTGAGACCATTCCGGATTATGTAGAGAAGGCTGAACAATTCAAGAAAGTTACTAAGAAAAGGAATATTAAGGAAGTGGTTGCTGAAGACAAAACCCCCAAATTGAAGGAAACCCTATCTGCCCCACCCAAGACGAGGAAACAAAAAGCATACCTAGATTAAGTGGCTACTAAATGGAGGTAAGACAAAGAGAAGAGGAAAGAAGGGAATCCATAGTTCGTATTGGACCCTACTTAGGCTAAGGCCTTAAGAGAAAAAGCTGTAGATTTGTTATAAGAACAAGAAAAAGAGAAAAAGATGAAGAAAAATATGTCTGAAGCTGAGCTTGTACAATCTATGTTGAGAGATACTGAGATAGCCTTTGAGAATATTCCCATTTCGGAAACCTTTGATGTCTAATCATTACCAGAAACCCCTGTCAAGAAATACCCCACTCTAGAAAAGCCTAAGGGTGAAAAGGTTGTTGTTGAAGAAGAAGAAGAAGAAGAAGGAAGTGATGATCTGGATGACTTGATCAAACATGTATAAGATTATCAATAAAATGATGAATCTGCAAAATTAGTCACTTCGGGAAAGGGAGTTGAGAAAGAAAGTAGGGAGTATGATGATAAGCAAGAAGAAGAGAAGAAAAATGATTTGTATGATGAGGAAGAATCCTATGAGAAGAATTTTCTTGAAGAAGGAACACAAAAATAAAAAATTTATGAAGAATAGATTGTTCAACTATCAGAAAGTGATGAAGAATCTCTAGATGATCAACCTATTCTGAAAACTGATAAAGGTAAGCAAGTACTCATGGATACACCAACAGAAGATATCTTCAGGAAGAAACTGGTTGGTGGTTCTTCTAAAAGGAAGCTGGTGCATATTGAAGAAGAACAATCTCCAAGAAAATTATCAGATTCGGAGTCATCAGCACATGGTCATGACTTTGTTGTTGAATCTTTGAAAAAGTTGGTGGAAACCATTCTGATATTTACCACTATAGAGTCCAGATTCCAAATGCTGCAACATAGTTTAAATCAGAAGTCAGAATCCTTATCTATGATGATGGATAAGTGTATAAATATTGAGGCTGACCATACAAATTTCCTTATCAATTATGATGTGCACAGGAAATAATGCAACAAAATTACCTTGTGGTCTAAGAAAGTTGAAGAAGACATGGCTGAGTTTGATCATTCTTAGAATGAGGTAAAAGATGCCTTTGAAACCGAGGATAACAAGTTTAAGATTCATTATGATGAGCTGATCATTGAGAAAATTTCTCAAAGTCAACAAGTGAAGGAATTGAATGATAAGGAAAATTCTCTTGCTCAAAATTTTATAAGGTATAGAGATCTCTGGATTGAGCTTAAGAAAAGACTTAAAAAGAAAGATGAGTTAGTGAATATATAGGAAGAGTCCATGAAGGCTCCGGCAGAAGCTTTGAAAGCTCAAGATGAAAGGATAAAAGATTTGGAGAGGCAAGGTGAGTAGGATCAGAGATATTTGAAGAAGCCAAAAACATTGTTGAAGAAGCTAATTCTGAAGGAAAAGGAAGATAAATAAACTCACTCCAATCTTTTGTTGTATTTGTCTTTCCTTGTAAAAATTTCCTCAACTCTAATGAAATTCTTGGTTGGTTGTATCTTGTGTTGTTATATACTAATGTTTCAAGTACTCTATTTCTTTTCCACTCCCTTAAATTATTTTTGAAAATCACAAAGGGGGAGAAGAAAAAAGAACTACTCAAAGGGGGAGAAGAAAAAAGAACTACTCAAAAGGGGAGAAGGAAAATTTAAAATTATGAAGGAAAAATTTCTAAGAAAAGATATCTTTAGAGTAAGGGTGAGTTTCTCATTATAAAGCTTTTCATTCCCATGATAATGAAAACTCCACTCCGGAAATTCAGAATACAATCCTTAGAGTTTCAATGCCTAAGGGGGAGATAGTTTTATTCACTATCATCTATGAACAAAGGGAGATAAGTTTTAATTTCAAAGTCAAATGAAAATTTTCAAAGTCCTTATATTATTTTTCATAAGGATGTTTTTGATTTCCAAAAAGGGGGATATTTTTGAGTCAATAAGGTTTTCCTTATGACTTTTCCATTCCATCTTGTTTTGAAAATCACAAACACCTTATACTTAAGAAAATATATATTTTACTTCTCTATGGAAAATTTCCTTCCTTAAAGAAATCTACCCTAACCTATATTTCCTTATACTAATCAATATTTTTCTTATGTTTAAAAATATGATTCATACCCAAAACATCAGAATCATATAATGATAAGATATGAAGCATTCTATTTTACACTCCGAATTCTGGATGTGAACTGTAATGAAGGTAATCTCCAAATTCTGGATGTGAACTGTAATGGAGTTCCACTCCGAATTCTGGATGTGAACTGTAATGAAGTTCAACTCCGAATTCAGGATGTGAACTGTAATGAAGTTCCATTCTGAATTCTGGATGTGAACTGTAATGAAGTTCCACTTCAAATTCTAGATATGAACTGTAATGAAGTTCCATTCCGAATTCTGGATACGAACTCTAAAAAAGTTCAACTCTGAATTCTGGACTCCAAACTTTTATGAGTTCGACTCTGAACTTCTATGAGTTCGACTCTGAACTTTTACTAGTTCAACTCCGAACTTTTACTAGTTCGAATCCAAACTCTATAAGTTCAAGTTCTAAACTCTGGTGAAACCAGACTCCGAATTTCCTTAGAAATTCAGACTTCAGATTTTTACAGAATTCAGGTTTCAAATTCCTATAAAACAGAATCCGAATATCCTTTTTATTATAGACTCCGAATTCCATTTTGGTTAGACTCCGAACTTTTATTTTCTTACATTCCTAACTTTAGTTTTTCTTATGCTTACACTTGTTTCATTATAAAATGATTTTGTGAATTCAGTTACACATATAAAATGATTTCGTCCATTCTATTTCTAACTAATCGTTGGTTGAGTGACTCATGTACAGTTCCCTTCAAATTTTAAGGAAAATATTATCATTGTAGGAGGGTGTCGATCGTTCCAACTGAGCCTATAAATAGGAGCTCATTTGAAAGAGATCAACAACAAGTTGATCGATCTAGAGACTACACACTGTTATGGTGATTTCTAGAGAAAGAAGCTTTTCATGCCTTGTGCATACTGAACTGCTCGTTCAGATTGCTTCGTGCGACTACAAATGTTGGTGGTTACATTCGAGGGCTTCCGTGGATAGGAAGACATAGGTGCCTACTACCTTGAAGTTCGAGTACTTTCTTTCTATGGAAGATAGAGGTTCCAACACCATGAAGTTGAGGGCTTCCTTGTTGAGGAAGACAAAGGTTCCAAATTCCTTGAAGTTGAGGGCTTCTGGGGATAGCAAGAAAGAGACTCTGATCTTCGTATCGAGGGATTACCCTGGTGTGGGTAAGACAGATTTGCTTGAAAGTATAAATTAAGGGACCTTTATCCAATGTTGTTTGATTCCCTTCTCTTTGGGTTAAAATATTTATATCTTGTTACTTGTAGTTTTACTACTTTTTTTTCTGCTGCAATTTTGTATTGTAAGGAAAGTATAACCTTCTTATATTTCCATACACTTGTACTCTGATTAATTTAGATTCTATATGCTTTAATTTAGAATCTCATATTTTAAACTTTGGTTAAGTTTCAGTTTTCCGGAATCATATTTCCGGATCCATATTTCCGGAACTGGTTTTCAGAATCACTTTCCAGATTTAAGCAAGTGTGTAGAACTAGAAGTTTATAACTTCATACCTTGTTCTAATTTTCCAATTGGTGTAATTTTCTTAGTTTAACTTTTTCAAACATAGATCATTCCTTTTTTAAGGAAATTTTTAAAGTATACAATTCACCCCCCTCTTGTATATTGAGCATCTACATCATTATTTCGATCCTACAGATCTCACCCAGGTGTTCTATAATAAGCCTCTATATAAAAATTTCATGAATGTTAATTTTAAGTAAAAACATGGAAGGATAAGAAGTTAATAAGTTTTATATAAAACATGGTAAACATTTACCTTTTCCATATTTTTAAATAAAAGTAGGCATATCAATTTCAAAGCATATATTCCATATCATTTTTCACAAGCATATGCATGCATATAAAGGCTAAATCCGAAATACAAGAAATTAAAAATAAAAGCACTGGTATCACAACACCAAGGAATACTACAGGTCCGGACCACATACTACTCATACCATAATAATCAAGTGCACAAACTAGTTCCTAAAACAACGGTCCTAGGAAGCAGAGGAATACCCCATGAGTAAGCCCCCCCCCCCAACAATGTCAATATCGGTCCCCTATAACAACATGCCTAGGAAATAGAGGAAAGACCCAAGACAAACCTCCTTGATAATCGAAAAACAATAGAAAATGTTCCCAGTCTAAACCATCCACCTAAGTACCCATGGTCACCCATGTTCTATTTTTCACAATTCATTTCAATGATTTTAAAACCATTTCACAAATTCCATTTCAGTTCTTTGGAAATACACATTTTTTCTCTATTTATCAATAACAAAGGAAAACAATTTTTTATTAAAACACATTTTTAACACACAATAATCAATCATGAAAATTTTTATAGGAATTAGTTTTTGAAGAAAAATAACAAGATCCATTATCATAGGCTAGATATGAAACCACCTACCTCAGAACTTAGTTTTCATACGCCTATAATTGAATCCAGAATCAAAAAATCCTAACAAGGTCAATGAAGGACCTAGAATTAAATCACAAAATCTTATGATTGATCCAATTTAGAAACCATGGGTTTGATGGAAAAGGAAAACAAAACATACCTCAAGAACGGACATCTTCTGCACCATGATCGATAAAAGAAAAGGCCTCCAGAGCGAGATCACATAATGGATATAAAAAAGACCAAGAAAAAACACCATATTAACCCAATAGATCCAAAAATTCCACCAAACGGTGATATTGTGATCAAAGGCTTCAAAGAAATTGGGAAGAAAACATACCTGTAGAGATGCACTGAAATTAAAATAGTGATCAGATGTTGAATGGATCGATCCAGAAGGAAATCTTTCTTCAAAAAATTTCAAGGAGAGACCCCCAGTTGAGGGACAAGAGATCCGAAGAAATAACCACAACAAAACCGTCGCTCATGAACTTTAAATCCAAGATATGAGATGTTTTATGTCATGAAACACCCATTCACAATGCGAAGTCCACACTAGATAAATACGGTAAAACAATCATCACCTATAATTAAATTTTATTTATTTAAAACATTCATGATGTGAAACCACCATTCACGACATGTAATATTTCTCACCGTGAATCCCCTTTCAGGGTTTGTACCCAGAAACAGTTACACGACGTATAAACCAGTTACAGGGCATGAATTATTCCTATATCATATAGAAAAGGCTAGTTAATGTTGAAAGTCCAAAACATCTATGACTTCACCATTATAGGTATACTTCCAATCTCAAAGGATGGGAAAACCATGATAAGGTTAAGGGAATACCTGATAAAATGGTAATGGGGTGTTATAAACTCCCCAACATAAATAGTTTCTATCCCTAGGAAGTTATGTGGATGATGTAATCCCGGGAAAGAGATGAGGCCACTTCTCCATCATCAATAATTAAAATTCTCAAGTCTCATGAGAATAAAATCCTTGTTTCTATAGAAATATGACTGAAAAAATCGACTTCCCATGCAAGAATTTCGCATGAGAGTCAACAATCTCAACTGGTTTCTCTAGAATATAAGCATATGGATCTAACTCAATTTCCTCCCAACTCAGATTATGAGTGGGATCAGGGAGATAATACATAAGCTGAGATATATGGAAAACATCATGAATATCTATAAACTAAACCAGAAATTATAATCGATAAAGAACTTGTCTGAGTCACTCAGTGACCTAAAATGGTCCATCATATCTCAGAGAAAAATTTCCCTACCTTCCAAGTCAACAGTGACCCAACAAATGAGAATATTTCATGAAAAGCACATAACCTATGGAAAAATTCAAAGGTCGAAGTTGTCGATCTACATATGATTTCTATTGACTCTGGGCTATAACCATAAGTTGATGTACATCTTGAATCATCACAGATGTTTCTTGAACCTAACATGTTCCAACTAAAGATACTTCACCCACCTCATCCCAACAGAGAGGTGATCTGCTTGGGTGACCATAAAATGCCTCGAAGGGATCCATTCTTACTGAAGATTGATAAATTTTGTTGTAAAAAGCTCAATCGGTCCTAGATAGCTGTCCCATGATGCTTTGAAATCCAATATACAGGTGCAGATCATATCCTATAGAATCTGAATCACATGCTCCATCTGACCACCTATATGTGGATGGAAGGTTGTACTTTACTTGGTATGAGTTCCCATTGACTCTTAAAGACTCCTCCAAAACCTTGAGGTAAACCTAGGATCCCTATCCGAAACTATAGAACAAGGAATCCCATGTAACCACCCAATCTATTGTATATAAATCTTACCCATATATTCAACTATAGTGGTGTCTATGATCAGAATGAAATGAGAAGACCTCATCGAATAATCAACAACCAGTCAGATAACATTCTTCCCTTAGGGAGTCTATGGTAATCCAGAAACAAAATTCATGGATATCTCCTCCCATTTCCATATTGTCACTGAAAGAGGTTGATGAAAAACATAAGGTTTCAAGTTCTCTACCTTTATCCATTGGTAGGTGAAATAGTGAGACACAACTCTGTGATGTCATGCTTCATACCCAGCCACCATAATCACCGCCTCATGTCATAATAAATCTTATTAGTGCCCAGATGAATGAACCAGGAAGAGATGAGACAATAGAACAAGATTAAACTCCTCGCAGACACTGAGACAATAATCCTTTTTCCTGAAGTGAATCATACCATCTGAAGAGAGAGACCAACCAGAAATGGTCTCCCCACCATAAAGGCTTCCTCAAGACTTCTAAAAGTCATCATCCTACTACTGAATCTTCAAAATAGTCTCATAAAAATATTATGATAACTGAAAACAAGTAAAAACTATACTCGAAACACCTTTGTGCTTTCAAATGAAACTGAGTGAAAAACCTCATAAGGTTTCACTCTTCCTTTGATTCCATAACGTTGGGTGATGGTAATTTCTTGATTAGATCATCTGTAGTAATGCTTCCCTTCCATAGTGTATAGGCAATATTAAATCCAAATGTATGAAGGTATTCTTCCCATAATCTCTATCTAAGATTCAAGTCCTTATGATAAAAGATATAAATCAGACTCTTATTATTAGAGAAGACCGTGAAGTTCTCCCCAAAGAGATAGTGCCTCCAACATTAAAGTGCAAGAAGGACTGCAGGATGCTCAAAATCATGGGTGGGGTAATGATTCTCATATGGTCAAATTTTAAAAGAGACATAAGCTACCACATGGTCATCCTACATAAGAACGTATCCCAAAACAGTACCAAAAGCATCACAAAATACCACATATCACTAGATTAGATCAGGTAAGATCAGAATATGAGTTGGTGTCAGAAGTTATTTCAGTTCATCAAAAGAAGACTGAAAATTTACACCCCATGTGAATTTCAACACATTCTCGGTAAGAATAGTCAAAGGTGACTCCAACCTAGAGAAACCCTTGAAAAATCATTATTAATATCCAACAAGACCTAGGAATCTTCGTATATCAAGTAAATTTTGTGGTTCCTTCCATGAAAAAACATCCTTTAACTTCTATGGATAAACTGAAAATCCATATTCAGAAATTTTGTGCCCTAATAACATTATTTCATGAATCGAGATAATACATTTTAATGATTTCCATACAAATGGAGACTTATCAAAATTTCTAAAACCAAACTCATATGGTTATTGTGCTCAAACTGGTATTTCTAATAAACCAAAATATCATCCATTAAAACTACCAAAAAAGTTTCAAGATATTGACAGAATATCTGATTCATTAAGAATATAAAAATTGTAGGAGCATTAGTTAGAACAAAATTTATCACAATATATTCTTAATGGCTATACCTGCTCCTGAAGGCCATTTTCAATATATCAGACTCTCAAACTCTGAGCTGATGATATCTCGATCGAAGATAAATATTTAAAAACCACTTATCCCCTTTAACTGATCAAATAGATCATCCACATGATGAAAATGATATTTTTTCTTAATTTTTACCCTGTTCAACTTCTTATAATACACATATTAACGAAGAAACACATTTTCTTTCTTGGAAAATAGCACAAGGGTTACCCATGGAGAAATTTTAGGGTGAATGAAACCTCTTTCTAACAGGTCATCTAATTGAATCTTGATCTCATTCATCTTTTCTGGTTACAATAAATAAGAAGGTATCAATATCGACTACATAATTATAACAAGATCAATCATAAACTCTACCTCTCTTTATCTAGAGGAGATCAGAGAAATCGTTTGGGAAAACGTTAGGAAAGTCTTGAACATCAACGAAAGGATAAAAAATAGAATAAATTTCATCAACCTCAAATGCAACAACAACCAAAAAACTATTGAGATCTAGGCTGGGAGGTCCTGCACGACCTGCCCTCATGTCCCACTCCCCCTAAAACACAAAAAAGTTCCCATCGACAAGAAAAATAAACACACCAATGATAACAATCAACCTTAGCTTGATGAGAGATAAGAAAATTCATATTGATTATGGAATAAAAGAGATCCATATCAAGAATTAGAAAATACAAGACCAACTTCGTCTCAGCTATCATTAACAAAAAAGAAGGACACCTGAACCCCATACTCTTTCCTTTTACCAAGACGTGTTTCTAACTCCATTTCAAATGACATAACATATTTTGGAAGTTTAAGAATATCAATAAAACATGAATATATAAATGACTAGGAGGAACCAATATCAAATAATGCAATTAATACTAAAGATCAAATAAGGATAGTACCTCTCACTGTTGTTGAACCTGTATCAACATCCACTAGAAACTCATCAATTTTGTGGAAATTATTTAATCTTGAGGCCTATGGCTAAAGCCCTGTAGTCTTTGAAGCTTGTGACTGCAACACAGTTGCCTTTGGAGCCAATGAACCCTGACTATAACGAGGCATAGTCATATCCTGATAGAAGCATTGAAAGTGACCAATGCATCCATAACTATTTCACGTCTTCATGGGAATATGACAAGAACGTCTGATGTTTCCTCCTTTTCCATGTTGATAAATAGTTAGAGGCATATTACCCTCTATAATAGATTGTTCATAGAGGGCATGATACTGAGACCCACCTCCACTTCTCCTATGATAATCTTTCCACTTCCTCTTCTTCCCATGTGTGCCATTGAAGTTTCCACCTGATGGGAGAGAAGAGGTGGAAAATACAACCTTGAATGCCATATTTATTTCTAAAATCATAGCTATATCTACTGTATCTACATAGGTAAAAAGCTTTAGCATATCCGCCTATGATTTGATATTTGATCACAAAATCTGCAGTTACTTTTGATCCTTCAGCTGGTCATTCATTACGATATTCATGAAAAAATGAACAATCTCTGTAAAATGATTGGTGTATACTGACACCAAACTATCTCCCTATTATATTAACATGAACTCAATATAATTCACCAGCATTAACTACTCTAGACAAAACTTCTAAAAGAACAGGGTTCTGAAAGCCTATCAATCCAAGTGTGCGTGTCTATCTGACTGGACTATAGAATTTCACCATCAGTTTCTAGACCCCTCAAGTCCTGAACATTGGGCACTTCACCCAGATGTTCTGAAGTGTCTTTAGAAAGTTAATTAGCTGATCGATCTTGTCCAGCCAGTCCTCCGCTACTTGAGGCTCAATCGTTCCTTTAAAGGATGGTGGTTTCTCATACATGAACTCTTGTGATCGATCGATCTCTTCTCCAGCTCTTGGTTATACCTCAACAACAGCATTCTGAACTCATAGTACACCCTCAGTGATATAATGAACTACCTATATGATAGTCTTGATGAGATTATGATCAATAGGTGGGTTCCCTTGAGTAGCATTAGTTTTGCCTTCTTGAGTAACTCATGGAAGTCATCTTAGAGGCACACTCCTGCACACAAAAACATAAGGGCAATCAGACAATAGAACAAATATCAGCTCAAACTAGAGAACCCATAAGAAAAAACTGAAATTTGTAAAACAAAAACCAATACTAGAGACACAAATCCCAACTTCCCATGGAATCTTGACTCTCGTTATGACATGATCTGTCCAGGCACTTATCGCAACATACCTCTCAAGTACCGACAATCCTATCTCTTGTCTAACTATTGTTCGGAGACATGCACTCTTGAGGACATGCCTCCTCTGATAGGAAAATGTAACAAAACAATCAATGTTTCCCTCAAACCCATCACATGAACTGTTCTGTTATATACCTGATGGGAATTCTTGACACCCACAACTTGGCGACAGAACCCAAGTATCGAACGACATAATAGAGGTAATGATTTCTCCAAAACTAAACAACTACATGGAATATATGTTATGAACAAAAGGATACAACAGAATACAAACAATATATATATATATATGAAATAATTTTAAGAAAATAGAAGAAATATAAAACAAAAAAAGTAGTTGAAAACTCCAAAGTAAAAGTCCAACTATAATGGACCCCAAACAAATAGCTACTCCAAATGATGGCATGGAAAAACTCTCGTTGTCTCACCACCATCTACCCAACCAGATGACACAAACCTCCCTGACTCATTGAAACAACTTTCTTTTCCCTACACTAGAAGAAACCAAAATTTCTACACACCACTAAAGAGGTGCACAAGGTGTGAGCTTACAGGATCAGTAGGATCCCACCCATGTGTTCCATAATAGGCCTTTTTATAACAATTTCCTTCGTACTCATTTTAAGTAAAAACATTGCATGATAAGCGATAATGAAGTTTTATAGAAAACATGGTAAAAATTTCCCTTTTAAAAAGTTATAAATAAAAGCAGATATATTAATTTCAAAGTATATTTTCCATATCGTTTTTCATAAGAAAAAAGATGCACATCAAGGATAACTTAGAAATCCAATAAATAAAAAAATAGAAGCATGGGTATCACAACACGAAGGAATACTACATGTCCAGGTCGTAGACTACTCATACCATAATAATAGATTATACAAACTAGTTCCTAGAAAAATAGGCCAAGGAAGAAGTTTAATAACCCATGTGTAAACCCCCCAAAAATGCCAATATCTGTCCCCAAGAACAACAGGCATAGGAAAAAGAGGAAATCCACAAGACAAACCTCCTTGATAATCACAAAACAATGGATGATTGCCCCAAGATAAACCTTCCACCTAAGTACCCAATGTAACCCATATTATATTTTTCAAAATTCATTTAAATACTTTGAAAAAAAAATTCAAAACCATTTCAAGAAATCCCTTTCAATTATTTGAAAATACCCATTTTCTCCCAATTTATCAATAACCAAGGAAAAATCATCTTCCATTAAAAAACCTTTTTTTCACACACAAAAAAATCATATAAAATTCAATGTGAATCAGTTTTTAAATCAAAACAAAAACATCTATTGTTATAAGCTATAGACAGAACCACATAACTCAAAACTCAGGTTACACACACCCGTAACGGAATCCCAAATTGAAAACACCTAATAACATCAATGAAGTGTCTAGATTAAAATACACGTGTCGTAGGATTGATCTAATTTTAAAACATGGGATTTTAGAAAAATTAAAACACCAAATACCTCAAAAAAATATGTCTGACACACCATGATCTACAAAAGAAAGGGAATTTGAAGTGAGATCACACAATAGATCTAAGAGATACTAAGAACAAACACCATGTTAACCCAATAGATCCAAACATGCCACCCAACGATGATATCATCATGATCAAAGGAAATGAAGAAATGGGAAGTCAATATGCCTAGAGAGATGCACCAAAACTATAATAGAGATCAGATGTCGAACAAATCGATCGGAAAGGAAATATTTCTTTGAAAAACATCTAGGAGAGACCATGGGTCTATGAACAAGTGGTTCAGAGAAATATCCATAACCAAACAGCTACTCTCCCACTTTAAAACCTTGATGCAGGCCATTTCACGATGTGAAACACCCATTCATGAAAAAAAGTCCATGCTGGAGAGACACACTGAAAAAGTTGTCCCCTAGGATTAAAAATATGTTATCTAGAACATTAATGATGTGAAACCACCATTCACGATGTGTAATATTTAACAGTGTGAATCCCCTTTCACAGCATGTACCCAAAAACATATACACTGGGTGTAACTGAGTTACACGCCATGAAATATTCATGCATACTACAGAAAAGGATGGTTAAAGTTGAAAGTCCAAAAAATATCAGAATTCACCATTATTGGTATCCTCTCAATCTCAAAGAAGTGGAAAACCATGACGAGGTTAAGGGTGTACATAATAAAATGCTAATGGGATATTACAATAAGTCTCCACCCTCCATGTAGCGTCGCATAAATTAGTTTTTTTTGTAGGATTAGAGTTCTTTCATTAGACCATGGGGCCCTAAAATGTGATTTCATAACCTTTCTTCCCTAGTCTATGTCGCACACCAAGATCAACTGACGTTATATCCCTACCAACCCATGAAAACCTCACAACGCCTAAATCCAAATTATATCCTATATCTCAAAAAACTCCCTTTGATACGAATCTTCCAAGAACCCTCCCTGCACCACAATGAAGGAAGAGGGATAATGACTCTTGAGTCTCACCTCTAGTAGGCCTCGGGTTGGCGACTACCACCGAGTATAAGAATATCTCATAAATGGGAGGCTTTACCCTATATAATAAAATTGGATTGAGAGATAAGATAAAGAAACCACAAAAAAACTCAATTAAATAATATAAAAAGAAAACAAAAACCATCCCATAATGTATGTATAAATAAAAAGATACAAATAAAATTATCCAAATGAATGTTGTAAAAATAAAAGATAAGGAAACAACACTATATTAGCTCCAAAGGTCAGAGCTAGTAATGTCCAGCATGGTTCATGAAGTCCTCCTGAAAAACCTAAAAACAGTTATATATATGTCGGGTGAGAATAGAAGTATACATAGTTGGAAAATAAAAGTATCTAATGCATAAGTGAAAAGATCATACCAATTCACCCATGAGAAAAAATCAGAACCAACATCACCTAATCAGGTCAACTAATCAAAACCCAACCTCACCAAGGCTCGTTCACCAAATAATGCATCAAGGTATAATAATATAATATAAATTATATCAATGATATGGTACCCCTCACCACTTTATCACTGATTTTCTCCTCTCACACATCAATGATGTACATCCTAGCACTCCCACCTCTTCTATATCACATCACATCACATCACATCCTTCCCATAGACACCTGACCCAACACATTAGATCAAATCCTACATGCAGACACCTGGGTCATCACATCTCATAACTTGTGTAGTAATGTATCCTAAACATGAAGGGCATCAAACTTTTTTCCTCCTCCTTCCATGTACGACCCCCACCATAAGACAATTCATAAAATCTTACCCAATGAAACATGACCCATCACATCTCATCCCATCACATCTTTACATCAGCACTTTTGACATCAGTCCATCAAAGCCCATCCATGTTGCCAATTCTTGGAAGAGGGAGCAGAGAATAGTGGGTAACCAACCATCCATCATCCCACCGAGATGGTGGGAAAACACACCCCAAATATATAAATATATGGATGTCGTAACATGGTGTTTAATGTTGGTGGGGCGTATATAGAAATCACATGGAATATAAAATCTTATATATATATTATAAAAAACACAAGACCAATCCTATGAGTTCACAACCAAGACAATAACCATATCATAACAATTTTACATCACCTCACATCCTATGAAACATCCGCTACCACTTCTAAATTCACAACACTATACAACAAGCCAAAATCCATGTTCCACAATCTAAAATCCCTATCAAATTAATCGATTTTCCATTTTTCACATTATAAATCAATTTCATTCAAACACTAATTCATTCCATTGTTTCCATCCCTTTTAATTTTTCATGTATCAACAACCACATTAACCACACTTTCCTTTATCATTTCAATCATACATTTTCCGCTCCAACCCATGCCTTTATAATATAACACTATCATTTAATTTTATTATTACCTAGGAATATATAAAAAAATAACTCATTCTCATCTCATATACCTCATATCATGACCACACATCACATAGAAAACATTTTGAGATTTACAAAAAAGGGAATTTCTTCACAATCCATTTATTTATTTAAGGTCATTCTCACAGAAGCCATAAATCCTAGATTAACAATTATATTAACCAAATATAAGTGATTAAGCCATTCCATTAAAAGTGATATCTAAAAATCAAACTGATCAAGGTTCTTAAAACATATCAAATTAGAAAAAATTAAGGCTTTTAACAATCGTGAATTTCAGTGAGGAATCAAACCTGTAAACTCCTTTAAACAATATTACAAATCAAGAAAAAACATGTGAGATCTTCCTTTTCATGGAAAAAAATTATAATTAACTTAATATGATTATTACTTTATCCCTCCTAGATAAAAATTCAATTATCTAAATTAAAAAAACTTGTGCTAATATGGATAATAATTTTCTTTTCAAGGGAAAATACTTTATAAAGAAATAAATATCCTAAACATGAAGAAATCATATAAAATACTGGAAAAACTCTCTTATTCCATACCAATTTTAATTAATCAATTAATTATCTTTATTTAGATGATGTATACCATTTTAACAATGAATAAAATAGTACAGATCCTCTCTCATGATACACTAGGTGATAAATTGAGCATTTCCTACATGGATTTGCAGACCCAAAAAGATGAAAAAATATTCTTAAGGGCTGGCACAAAGTTGTAAACATCTGATTATCTATATTGAACAGTTTCGATGTAAAAAATTGGATTTAATTAAATATAAAAATTATAACTCATTACCTATGAAAAAAACTACACATGTACCTTCTACACGTCAAGAAAAATCCAATGTAATTGAGAATGCGTCATTACGATTTGTATTGAGAGAGATATGAAAAACTATTTGAATAATATTGGGTATTTGTTTACCCAATTTTTAAATTAATTATCATAATTAATTAATATCATTTTAATTATAAAATCTCATTTAATTCATAAAACCAATTTCTCTTAATGTCACATGTTTAAACCAATTTCAACTCCCTTGTTTTATTTTTATTATTAAATTCAAAACCGAGCACCCTCTCTCCAATCTATTTTAAATACCACATATTCCCACCATTTCAATTATCTCATTTAATTCCAACAGATTGCCCAATTTATTATTTAATTTTGATATTTTAATTATTTACCCCCACATTATTTTTATTATCATGTCATTTATTATTATATATATTTTTTATTTTTTTTCCTTTTGTCTTCGTATTTTTTTCATGGGTGTCACACCACCCCCACCATGGTGCGCCAACACCATTCACACCCCACTCTTTTCCCCATTAAATTTAATATGCACTTTTTTGAATTATTAAATTCTCACATTCTCTTTCCATTTTTAACTATTCAACTTTATATACTTTCTCTCTAATCTATTCCCCTCTTTCTCCATCTCCCATGCCTTACTCTTACTCACTCTAATCTATAATAATAATTTTTTTTAATTAAATAAATCAATTCTCCCACATTATTTAAAATCTTCTCCAAAATATTATTTTATATATATTAATTACATTTAGTCAAAACACACTCTCTAACTTCCCTCCTTTAATTCCATGATTTCTTTTCTAAGTACATTTATTATTTTTCTAAACATCACTTTAAAACGTTTTTTCAACATATTTCTTTATTTTTTTGAAATTCTCTCTTTTTATTTTTGAAATCAATATATATATACAACAATGTGTTAATATAGATAAAAAATATTTATATACAATAATATATCTATATACATATCAATATATTTATATATATATATACCAAATCTGAAACATGTATTTATATACATACATAATAACACTTATTATTCCTATAATTTCATAATATTTATATGACCATATAATATTTAGGTGTACATACATACATAAAGGAACACACACACACACACCCATATATATATATATATATATATCATTTTTTAACAAAAATATTTTTTCAATATCTAACTCATGAAAATATATATTTAATCACATATATAACATTTCATGTGATGTTGAACAATTTTTTTTATTAACTTGTAGAGTAAATGGATATACCAAAGACCTATATGCAAGGTCTTTATTTTTTTGTATAATATATTTTAAAATTTTTCTTTAAAAAAACTCTTTAAATATTGAATAAACATTTTTTTCATAACAAAACAGATATTTTATTGGGCAATAACTTCAATAACAATCTACACTTCGGGAAAAGATAATGTATGGGCTTGGAAAATCCATACTCATACATAAATGATGAAAATAATGTATATATGTGATATTAATTACATATTTATCATTATTTAAAGTTCATATATCATTTAATTTATTTCCTTTTCCATTCACTGAAAAACGATAATGTCATTCATGTATACGTGTGGACTATTGCCTCTAGGAAGTGATGTGATTCATTTCTCATCACCATATCACATGAATGATATATATATATATATATATATATATATATATATATCTGTGTGTGTGTTTAGTGAAACATTATGATATTTATCTTAAAATTTTCATTATAGAAAGCTAAAATTATACTCATATTATTTGAGATCTTTTAAAAATGGAAACTTTATTAATGTGTACGTACGGATTAACTTCCCCATGATTGTAACGTAGTTCATTTTTCATAACAATATTTCATGATTGATTTAAAAATTAAATTTTATGTATAAAAATGATAACTATGTTATGATTATTATTATGTAGATGATGGAAGAATGACCTATTTTACCTTTGTCAACCTACTGAAGTCATTTTGGATATGTGAACCGAATATTGTCCAAATGTCCAAAACGAAATTAATTAATTAATTAAATAATTATAACATGGTAATGAATAAACTAAATTGAATAAAAATCTTCAAATTTTTTCTTAATCAAGTAAATAATTAACATAAGTTTTTTATTCAACAACATAAATAACACGAGTGATGAGTCAGAACTGAGGTAAGGGATTCCATCTCAATGTCTTTTTTATTAGGACATATTTTAATGTTATGCACTAGTTTATTTTATATGGTGTATATACAGACCCTTTAAATTTGATATCGTGAATAATTCATACTTCATAGTATTTTATGATTCAATTCAAATTATTTCATTCACTGGTATTTGAATTAAATGTTACCAAGTAGTAAGGGGTTTCATAATTCAATTTCTTTTCCCTTGGCTATATCACTTCTTCACCATCTTTGATATTCTAATATTATGTGTGTAATTAATTTTGATTATTTTATTTTTTATTTATATTTTTTATATGGATTTACATTAGATATAGATAATCAATTCATTGATTAATTCTAACTTCAATGTTATGATCATTGTAATAGATTTCATCTCAATTATCCTTCAATAAGGCATATTTTATTATTATGCACCTAATTACTTTTATATGTTATATATATTTTCAACTTGACATGTCATATCTTGATTATATTTATTTTTATGATATTTAAAGCTTTATTTTTATTTTATTGTTTGAGGGGGCTTAAGATTCTAATGTTACAAAAGTTGTAAGGGTTTATTTTATAATCACATAATTATTCGGGATTGTTTATGTTTATGCTCCAATTTGATAATTATTTGATATTTTCATCTTAAATCCAATATATTTTATTCTCATATGGTTATTAATTAATTTTTCATGTAATTTTACCATTTACTCTCTTTTTTACCTAAAATTATTGAGAAAATGTTTTAATAAAATCCAACTTTATTTCAATTTTCAATCAAAAATGATTTTCTTCCATATACATGATTTATAAAAACATTTTCATGAATGATTTTAATATTATCCTATGATTTTTTAATGTCATTTTACCCATTATTAACTTAAAAAATGGATTTAGAGGAATCTTATTGTATTTTATGAACAAGTTATGTTTTTACTTCTTATAGAAAATGTGAAAGGAATCTTTGTTTTATTGTACTAGACATGAACATAATTTTCCCACCATTATGTTTACTCATTGTTTTGAATAATTCTTTATAGGTTTATAGGGTTATTTTTAAATATTTTCCCCCTAATATTATAAAACTTTTTAGTTTTTAAAAGTGGTTTTCAAAGTGAAAAGGGTTTTTTTCTTCAAGAATGTTTAATGATCATTTTATGGTTTTCTATTCATCAATGAAAACCAAAATTTATTTTAAATATAATACACTAGCGATATTTGGTATTTATACCATCCTTATCCTTTCTCTGGATGATTTATAATCATTTATACCAGGAAGACTATTTTAATTCATTTTCCTAATAAATGTTTTAGTCATAAATTTTCCTTTAAAACATCCATTTTTATATGATCATTGGAAATTAAATTTCCCTTAAATATCTATACTATTTATCATGGATATGATTATTTATTAAATCTTATATCATTTCTAAATATGGTATTTTACTATGAATATTATTTTAATGATTGGGAAACTCTTTATGAATTTTTATTCTTTACTCAATATGGATATTTATAAAGAATGAATATTGTTTATTAATTTAATTGATCATTAAATATATGTATAATGCATTAGAAATATATTGAGTGGTGGGTATTGGTTATAGATATCCCCTAGATGCATTGAAATGTCACATGAGAAAACCAATTGGACAAATTAAATGGGTTTTTTGGTTTATACTTACCCACAATTTTAAAATATCTTGGTAGAAGGTCTTGATGGAATAAATATAATGGTGTCTTAGATCATGATTTATAATATTAATATTTTCTTTGATTTTGAATTCAGTTATTAATATCCATGATATTAATGCATTTTTATTATCCATGGATACATTTTGTGCTCATTTTATCGATTAAATAATATGTGTTTTCAATTATTTAACGTTAAATATTGATTATGCCTTATTGATTCATGATAGCTTCTGCTGTATATAACCCTTACTGAGCATCTGAGGTCACCTTTAATTTTTTTTCTTTTCCCCAAGATATGATGTAACGCACCGACCCCAGAATCCCAGAGTCTGTTCATTATTACGTATCATTTGCATCATCACAAAAGATCAAGTATTGAAAGACCGATTAGTTTAGTAGCCTTGGAAGTACTAGATAAATTCATATGGTTTAAATTACATCATAAAATGGAAAACTACAATAACATTTTTTCCATAGACAACACTGAGATCCCATAGACTATCCCTGAAGGTCAGTAATAATATACTTCTTTGCATCCTGGAAAAATAAAACATTGAAAAGGGTGAGCTCATATGCTTAGTAAGTATAACAATATAGAGGAAACTTTCATAAATAAGAGTAAACATTTAAGTCAATGTATAAGAATAAAACAAAAGCCTTTTAAAATTGAACATCAACAGAATATGGAAAAGATAAAATCAAATAATTTCATTTACTTATTCACATGGATATTCTACTAGTTGAATAATCATAAGAAATATCAATATCCACTTTCATAATTATGTAATGCATAATTGCATACATTCATAACCACATAGTCAAGTCCTTGTGCCAAGAATAAAAATAAGATTTTGTCAAGGCCTTGTTCCAAGAAACTAGTTTGTCTCATGAGACCTACCAATGCATCGAGGTGCTATAGCAGGCTCCACCCATCACTTACTAAGTCTAATTCATTCCTCATACGAAAATTTTGAAACATAACATAAATATTTGTATTAAAACTAACATACAAAATGTCAATCCTTTATCCACAAACCATGAATGGTATAAAGATAGAACATCCATAGTCAAACATAACTCATTAAATACAATATAGAAGATTTTATTGTAATATATTAACCTCAATTGATAATAATGAATGATATTTATGTAGATGAAAAAAATCATCAAAACTATTTGAGAGAAATATCCCCCTTTTTCTTGAAAACATTTAAAAGTCGCACTATTTTTCAAGAAGCCATTTAAAATAGATTTTTTAATCAAAGTGTCCCATACCACTTTGAAACTTTTAAAAGGAATTTTAATTTTAAAACATTAATGTCCGTATAAATAAATCCTTAAAACCATTTTTAAAACATGGACATTAATGAGAAATATTTAGGATAATAAATCTTTTAAACATTTAAAATGATATTTTAGTTAGAGTTCCCAACCAAAAGAGAGACACTTGAATAAAAATAATTGAGGCAATAAAAAAATTATAATATCATGAGAGTAAAGGGATTCATGATATACTATGTCAAAGTGAATTATATACAATATAAAAAAGTGAATTGGTGTATAACAACAAATAAGTCTCAATGGAATGTAAATTGAGATAAAATCTCTTATAAAGACCGTATCCTTAGGTTATGGATAAATTAACGAAATAATTATGTGTTAAAAATATAAATACACTTAATATGATTGGATATTAAGTGTAAATAAATCAGAATACATTGACACATATTCATGTAAAAACAACACCAATGAATTGGATGTTTAACTCAATAAATGGAGATTGAGTTAAAATTACTATTATCAAGTTCACATCGATGACGTGAGAATTTATAAATGGGGTGATTATGTGTATCAAAGGTATATCCACATATAGGGGAGTGGAAATAACTACAAAAATAATAAATAGTGATTCCACACATAATCATGGAGCAAAATAATCAGTGAAGTATGCGTAAAGTCGAATGAGTGGAAATTGAAATTTGAAATTCCCTTACCAATTTGGTAACTTACGAAACATAAATCCCATGAAATATGGTTCATAAAATTAATATTTAATTAATCATAAATTATATTATATTACACAAGTAATAAAATCATTGGGCAGTACATACACCATACAAAAGGCAATAGTGGCAGTATGGCATGAATCTCATGGAAATAAGAAGTGAGATGAAATCCTATACTTTGTTGTAATAAATCAAGTCACATTGAAAAAAGTTAATAAAAACCAAATTAATCACATAATACCATGAATATAAATAGATTCATGATAATATATATATATATATCAAATGACAGTACACAATACACCACATTTAATAAATAAGTGGCGAACAATGGAAATCTCGCGGAATTAAAAGTTAGATAAGAAACCCCTTACTTTGTACTTTACCTTGGTCGAGGGTAAGTTAACATCCTATATAATGGAGAAATAATTGTTATTAAATTATGCAAGAATAATATACATTAATATGATATCATATATGATCTTTGAACATTACTTTGTTAATAATATCTTAGTATTATCGTCATTTCAGGTGTTAACTGATTCGTTTTACTTCATATGATTTGGTACTTAAGTAATGTTTTTTATGGATAGTACGTGTCGTATTCATATTCATAATGATATTAGGTCTTTAAATATTATTTTAAATCATATAATGAAAATTAGTCTTGAATGGATTACGATGAGGAATGAATCTCATCGTGTTCGTGGAGACGGTAATCCGTACGTATGCACGAGCGACAGTATCATTCTTTTTATATTTAAATAATATATAATTGGATGGTAAATCATATATAAAGAATAATTATAATGTTATATTTATTATTTATATCAATTAAACATCATTATTTTACCCATCCAAATAATAATGTATTGAATAACAATTACACCAGGACGTGGAGACGGTGAGCCGTACGTACGCAAGTATGGTGACATGTCATTCAAAGGATGGATAAAATAATGAATATTGTTCTACAATATTTATAATAACATCAAAGTATATATAATATACTGGATTTATTATTTTATAATTTAAAAAAAATGAAATAGGAAGTAGAAGAAGAAAAGAACTTAAAATAGGTGACGAAATATTTACCTTTTCTTCAGGTTATTCCTTTTGATTTGATCGAAAGGGATCCTATGGTTGACTTTTTGACTAAAGTAAGGACTATAGTAGGAAGTTAGGATAGTTTATAAGGTATTTGGGTAGGGTTTTTTCGAGCCAAATGGCTTTGAAGGTGTGAATTGGAGAGAAGGGGGAGTGCCGTTTTATAAGAGGGGTGAGGGGCACCTTAGGAAAAAAAGAAATATTATTTTATAATAAAATCCTTTTGGGTTTATAATGGCTCAAAAATTGATTACTTAAATTATAAGGTGAGGATGGGTCGAGAAACACTCAACCAATAGGTTTTAGACAGGTTTGGGTCACTATATTAACCTTATGTTTTAGATTTAACTCTTTGATAAATAGTTTGACATTTACCATGTCTCATTGTATTTTTATATTATATGGTTAATAAACTTCCTATATAATTCCAATATAACCCCAAGTGGTTCATTAATGATACATATATCATTATATAAGTCCTTTGGATAACCCTTAAATTTTTATAAATAGAATATCAATTAATAATATAATATTTGTTTTAAAAACTCTTTTATGTCAATTTTGACACTATTTGGTATTTTGTTTTTGAAAAATTCATAACAGCATTATTACTTCGAAATCAATTCTTCTAACCAACCCTAAAATGTAATAATAACCTATAAAATTATTGGAATTTATAAAAAGTCTCAAATTACATTTATTTGGATATTTATAATATCAATTATTTTAATATTTAATTAATTAGCTAATTACTGCATCATCATTGTGTCATAAATAAATTATTCTATTTAAGGTCTAAAAAATATAAATAAAATACCATTATGTAGGAAATAGTTTTATGTTTCTATGTAATATTTATAGTTGAATTTATCTTATGTGTAACCCAATATTAAAAATGGTTTAGTTATTAAACTCTGATTTTAATACTTTTAACTCTTCTTTGAATTAAATAATAATAAATGTCCAAATCTAATATAAGTGGACCTAAACGATCATAATTTTTTACTAGGGTTGTTTTTGGTCGAATTAAACTTATCCAATAGAATTAGGACATGGGTTAAGTTAATAATAATATCATTTTTACCCTTAATTACCCTATTTATTTTTAACCGTGGTAAATAAAAGTAAAAAAGTTAATGTTCACCAAAAATTAGTTTAATCTTATTGAACCAAAATTTACTTACTGATATCAACCATGTCTCTCAGATTTTTAAAATTAAATTCACAGAGATGGTAAAATTAAGTTTTATTCAAATTTTCAAATTCTCCTAGGTGGTGGGTAAAAGACGGCTAAAAAGTTCAATAAAAGTTTTATATATCTAAAATTATTATAAACTGAATCCAATGAATTAAATTTAATTTATATAGGTATTATGTATCTATTTTGACCTAAAAATTTTTTAAATAAAACAAATAATTATTTAAATAAAAAATTTGGTGTTAAACTATAACTCAGTGTTTTTGACTATTAATAAAAAATTGAAAGTTTTCAGAAAAATACCAAAAATTCACCCTAAGCTAATTTCGATATTCCAAATCCAAAAATGAAGTCCATTTTAAAATATGAATTTATAAAATTTCTAAAAGTGGGTATTACTATTCATAACCGCTAGTTTGATTGGTCGCGGTGTGTTAGAATCTTGAAGTTGCGTACAATGCTAGAAATTATATTATTCAAAGCGAAACATACTGTGGAAGCTTGGCGTGTTACGTTATTCCCCCCTAAGGAAAATTTCATCCTTGAAATTTTTAAAATTGGGCTTGGGAACAAAATTTAAAGTCCCACATCGGAAAAAGATTCAATAAAACTATCACTTTAAAAGAAATAAAGAGAAGTACAAAGGTAACCGAAGATAACCCATACTAGGATTCCATGTAGGAAAACATGGATATGGAATATAAACTAAGTGTCAAGTTCTAATGGAGGGGGATAGAAAATATGGTTAGTATAAAGTTAACAACAAGAAAACCCAAAACTTTTGATGGGACAAACAGTCATTAGATTCCTAGTAGGAAAAGTAAACAGACAACACTTTTTTTTGTTTTAAGTTTCATTTCATAAAGATGAGGAATTTATTTAGGAGATTGAATAAGAACATAAAGAGATATACTTACTTTTTATGTGGAGTTTCATTCTTTAATAAATTTCTACCACTAACTCATTTTTTTTCAAATGATGAGTATTCAAGATGACTTGGTCACACCGAAAGAGCTAGAATCTACTTATAGAGAATCACATGATCCACAAATGATACACTATATATTTACCTTGTCTTTAGAGATTAATAAAAACCAAAAAGGTTAGTACAAGATCAAATGATCCACCAAAAGGATATTCCTTTAGAGAAAGAATCACTAATATTAATTTCTAATATTAAACCAACAATACCCAGAGTTAAATAAATACCATTCAATAAATAATTGTCCTTAAAATACTTCAATATAATCCAAAATAATATAGAAACCCAAAAATTAGAAGAATTTGGTTATGTAGTATTCCATGTTAAATTGTATCTCCAAATGACATCGACTACTCGTAAATTAACATACTTAAAAGTAATTAACCTAATCACATATTCTCTATTATAGGTTAATCATTTCCATAAATAACCTAAATCACTATAAATCCAAAATTAAAACATGGATAAAAATCCACCATTACTCCTAAAATTAAATCCCATAGTATTCTATTTTCCTTAGGCATATAGTGTTCCAAATAGAGCGAACGTCATCCAAAATAACATTTATCACTTAATTGCCAAATCATTTTCCTATAATGAGGGTATTAATATGATAAGACATAAGATCCCAAATCAACTTATTATTGATCAATAAAATTATTTAACTAAAAATAATTAGTCATACTAACCAGGGACTTCACGTAGTCTAGTGGTAGGTGGTAAATCCCAATCGCACTTTGGTTGCGGGTTCGATTCCCACACCTTTGTCCGACGCAATGGGTTGTTACATGGTCTGTATGTTTTCCTTTTTCAAAAACTATATTTTATAACATTACTAAAATGAGATAAATTCCTCAAAATAACAATAACATAATTTAACCACAAATTTTATCTCATACCTTTCATTTTCATCCCAAAATATAATAACTTTTAATTTTCTCAAACCCAATGATCATATAAAACCAAATGGTTATTTTTAAATATATCCACAAGAAAAAAGATAATTCTTCCTCAAATATCATTTTCACATGACAAACTGAAGGGTTACAAATACAAGAGAAAATTATTCCAAAGTAATCCCCTAAACAAGGAGCACTAATACTTTTAAACATTTCTCCAACCATTTTTTTTCCACATAGCTTCTTCTTTGACCAAGAAAATATCCTATATAATAGGGTATTCACTCATGTAATGGCTAGGTCCCCTATATTTATGACAAATGACTATAAATGGATTCTTGGGACCATTTTTATTTTCTTCCATAGTACACTTCATTTTTCCTCGACAATTATTTACTGTATGTCCTTCTTTCCCACACATAAAGCATTTCTTTATTCCATTGTGACACTTTCTTGGGTGTCTCATTCCACATTTCGTGTATGATGGTTATTGAGTATTCTTTTCCCCATGGTCTCTACTGCTAGAGCTCTTATCATTCATCACCTTTCTATTCTTAGTTGAGTCTGGGAGTTCGTTAATATATATGTTATTGATCATATTTTTGGAAAACTGATTTGGCATGAACAGGATCTCTTTTACGCATATCAACATTCCATTTTGTTTCTCATTTCCACCACCATTCCAACCTTGTACATCATGCTCAAAGTCACTATAACTTCCTTGGAATCCAGCAATTGACTAAAACTAAAAATCATTATGTGATTAACAGTAGTCATAAAATCATTTAGAGAATATCATGACAAAATATTTTCAATTTGAAACACCTTAGGATTAACCAAGGTCATTTATTCTCATATTATATTAAAATACATAATATAGGTTTCTAAATAAAATGTAAATTATCCTAAGAATATCCCATGAGAGTGTCGTAACCAAGAGTGCAGCAAGGCCGGTTGTCATGCACCAGTTCCCGTTCGAGTCTAGCTCGAATTGGTGTTTTCAGGTTTTACCCCTAAATACATCTGTGCTAGAGCCGCCTATACCTGCTCGTATCCAAACAGGGATGTATTTCTTATAAAACACACAAAATATCTACAATACCAAAATTTTAGGATGTTATTCTATACTAATCCTCCAATTCTATCTTAGGTCTATGTGCTCTAATCAGAGTTTACCTAAGTCAAGTTTCCAAGGTTTGTAATAAACTTCCTCTAATAACAACTGTAACGCCACAACACCAGAAGCCCAGAGTCGGTGAATTATTATTTATAATTGGCATGATCACAAAAGATCATGTATCGAAAGACCGATTAGTTTATTAGCCTTGTAAGTACTAGATACATTCATAAGGTTTACATTACATCATAAAATGAAAAACTACAACAACATTATTTCCATAGAAAAAACTGAGATCTCAAAGACTATCCCTGTAGGTTATTTATAATATACATCTTCACATCATGGAAAGATAAAACATATAAAGGGGTGATCTCAGATGCTCAGTAAGGATAACAATATAGCGGAAACTTTCATAAATAAGCATAAACTTTTAAGGCAATGTATAAGACTAAAACAAAATCCTTTTATACTTGAACTTAATTATAAATGGAAAAGATAAAATAAAATAATTCCATTGAATTATTCAAATGGATATTCTACTAGTCGAATAATCATATGCAATATCAATAACCACTTTCATAATGATGGAATGCATAATGTCACACTTTCATAACCACATAGTCAAGGCCTTGTGCCAAGAATACAAATAAGATTTTGTCAAGGCCTTGTGCGAAGACACTAGTTTGTCTCATGAGACCTACGAATGTGTCGAGGAGCTATAGTGGTCTCCACCTGTCACTTACTAAGTTCAATGCATTCCTCATATGAAAAGTTTGAAACATAACATAAACATTCATATTAAAACTAGCATACGAAATGTCAATACTTTATCCAAAAACCATGAATGGTATAATGATAGCACATCCACAGTCAAACATAACTCATTAAATATAATATGGAATATTGTTTTGTAACAAATTAACCTCAATCGAGAATAATGAAGGATATTGACATAGATGAAAATAATCATCAAAACTATTTTAGAGAAATATCCCCCTTTTTATTGAAAACATTTAAAGGTCACAATATTTGTCAAGAAGCCGTTTAAAAAAGTTTTTTTAATCAAAGTGTCCCATACCACTTTGAAAATTTTAAAATGAATTTTAATTTTAAAACCTTAATGTCCATATAAATAAATTCTTGAAACTATTTTTAAAACATGGACATTAATGAGAAAGATTTAGAATAATAAATCTTTAAAACATTTAAAATGATATTTTAGATAGAGTTCCTAACCAAAAGAGAGACACTTGAATACAAATAATTGAGGTAATAAAAACAATATAACATAATGATAATAAAGGGATTCATGATATAATATTTCGAAGTACATTATATACACCATATAAAAGAGAATTGGTGTATAACAACAAATAAGTCTCAATGGAATGTAAATTGAGATGAAATCTCTTATAAAGACCATATCCTTAGGTTAAGGATAAATCAATGATATAATTATGTGTGAAAATATAAATACACTCAATATTATTTTATATTCAGTGTAAATAAATTAGAGGACATTGACACATATTCTTGTAAAAACAACACCAACGAATTGGATGTTTAACTCAATAAATGAAGATTGAGTTAAAATTACGCTTATCAAGATCATATCCATGACTTGAGAATTTATAAATTGAGTGATTATGTGTATCAAAAGTATAACCATACAAATGGGAGTGTAAATTACTACACAAATAAAAAATAGTGATTCCACACATAATCATGGAGTAAAATAATCAATGAAGTATGCGTAAAGCTGAATGAGTGGAAATTGAAATTTGAAATTCCCTTACCAATTTAGTAACTTACAAAACATACATATTATTAAATATGGATCATAAAATAAAAATGTAATTACTCATAAATTAAAGTATAGTACACAAGTAATACAATAATTGGGCAGTACATACACCACACAAAAGGCAATAGTGGCAGTTTGGCATGAATCTAATGGAAATAGGAAGTGAGATGAAAACCCTTACTTCATTGTAATCAATAAATTCATATGTAAAAAAGTTAATAACAACCAAATGAATCAAAAAATACCATTAATATAAAGAGAATCATGATAATATATATATTAAATGGCAGTACACAGTACACCACATTTAATAAATAAGTGGCGAATAATAGAAATCTCACGGAATTAAAAGTGAGATAAGAAACTCTTTACTTTGTACTTTTACTTGAACGAGTGTAGGTTAACCTCTTGTATAATGGTGAAATAATTTTTATTAAATTATAAAATAATCATATATAATAATATGATATCATATATGATCGTTTCACATTACTTTGTTGATAATATCTTAGTATTATCGTCATTTCAGGTGTTAACAGATTCATTTTACTTCGTATTATTTGTTACGTAAGTAATGTTTGTTAGGGATAGGATTTATAGTATTAATATTCAGAATTATATTAAGTCTTTAAAAATTATTTTTAATCATTTAATGAAAATTCTTCTTGAATGGATTACGATGGGGAATTAATTTCATCATGTTAATGGAGACGGTAATCCGTACCTACGCACGAGCGACAATATAATTATTTTGATATTAAAATAATATATTTTTGGATATTATATCATATATACATAATAATTGTCATGTTATATTTATTATTTATATCAATTACACATAATTATTATAACCATCCAAATAAAAATGTATTGAATAACAATTACACCACGATGTGGAGACGGTAAGCTGTACGTACACACGTATGGTGAAATGTCATTCAAAGGATGGATAGAATAATGAATATTATTGTAACATATATATAATAACATCACAATATATATATTATATTGGAGTTATTATTTTAGAACTGAAACAACAAGGAAAGAGGAAGTGGAAGAAGAAAGGAACTTGAAAGAGGTGATGAAATATTTACATTTTCTTCAGGTTCTTCCTTCTGATTTGATCAAAAGGGCTCTTTAAGTTGTATTTCTGACTAATAAAAGGCCTCTAGGATTAATGTAGGACAATTGAGAGGGTATTTGGGTAGGGTTTTACTGAGACAAATGGTTTTGATGGTGTAAATTAGAGAGAAGGGGGAGTGCCGTTTTATAAGAGGGGTGAGGGGCACCTTAGGAAAAGATAGAAATATTATTTTATAGTAAAATATTTTTTGGTTTATAATGGCTCAAAAATGGATTATTTAAAGGATAAGGTGGTTATGGGCCGAAAAACACTCAACCAATAGGTTTTAAATAGGTTTGGGTCACTATATTAACCTTATATTTTAGATTTAATTCTTAGATAATAGTTTGACATTTACCACGTCTCTTTGTATTTTTATATTATATTGTTAATAAACTTACTATATACTTCCAAGATAACCCCAAGTGGTTCATTAATGATACTAATATAATTATATAAGTCTTTTTTCCGAACCTCATATTTTAATAAATAGAATATCAATTAATAATATAATATTTGTTTAAAAAACTCTTTTATGTCAATTTTGACAATATTTGGTATTTTGTTTTTACTAAATTTATAACAGCATTATTACTTCAAAAAAAATTCTTCTAACCAACCCTAACATGTCATATTAACCTAGAAAATTAGTTTAATTTATAAAAAGTCTCAAATTACATTTATTTGGATATTTATAATATCAATTATATTAATATTTCATTAATTAGGTAATTACTCCATCATCATTGTGTCACAAATAAATTAAATTATTTAATGTCTAAGAAATATAAATAAAATACAATTATGTATTAAATCTCGTTATATTGATAATTAATATTTATAGTCTAATTTATCTTATGTGTAACCCAATATTAAAAATGGTTTATTTATTAAACATTGATTTTAACACTTTTAAATCTTCTTTGAATTAAATAATAATAAATGTCCTAATTTAAGCCAAGTGGACCTAAAGGATCATATTTTATTACTAAGGTTGTTTTTTGGTCGAATTAAACTTATCCAATAGAATTATAACACGTTTTAGGGTAATAATAATATCATTTTACCCTTAATTACTCTATTTACTTTTGACCATGGTAAATAAAAGTAAAAAGTTACTATTTACCAAAAACAAAATTCATATTATTGAACCAAATTTTACTTACTTATACCAACCATGTCCCTTTTATTTTTGAAATTAAATTCATAGAAGTGGTAAAATTAAGTTTTATTCAAATTTTCAAATGCTCCTAGGCGGTGGGTAAAACACGGTTAAAAAGTTCAATAAAATTTTTATATATCTAAAATTATTATAAACTGACTCCAATTAATTAAATTAAATTTATATATGTATTATGTATCTATTTTGACCTAAAATAAATTTAAATAAAATAAATAACTATTTAAATAAAAAATTCGGTTTTAAACTATAACTTAGTGTTTTTCACTATTCATCAAAAATTGAAAGCATTCAGAAAAAAATTCACCCAAAGCTAATTTTGATATTCTTAATCCAAAAATTAAGTCCATTTTGAAAGATAAAATTTATAAAATTTCAAAAATTGGGTATTAATATTCATAAAGGCTAGTTTGATTGGTCGCGGTGTGTTAGAATCTCGATGTTGTGTACAATGTAAGAAATTACATTATTCAAAGTGAAACGTACCATGGAAGCTTGGGGTGTTACATATAATGAAGGAATATTTTAATTAGTTCAATAATATAGAATATTTTTTTTCACAATTTTGTAATTTATGTTTTCAAATGTAATGAGAAACTCAAGTATGTATCATGTTTACTAAGACTAATTGCAATTTAATCTATCGGGATGAAATTGTTTGTATCTTATGCCAATGTAAAAAAGTAACCCTTGATTCTGGGATACTAGAGATGTGGCCTTTACATATTTTGGATTATTATTAAGGTTAACAATTTATGGATTAGATTAAGTCGAACATTGGGTGTTATTGATGAGATTTTAGATATTAATGTATTATATTTGTCCATTTTTTATAACTATTGCAAACTATTTTGGTTTTGGTAAGTATTTTGAAGCATAAGAAAAGAAATAAGGATCTTATGATTCAATAAGACTTAATTTTAGATCATCTAGCAAGATAAATTCATCATGAATATCCATTTTTCGGAGTAAGAGACGATAAACAAGTAAAATTGATAGAAGTAGAACTGATGAATAGAATTGCACTTATGAAATGGAAAGAAATAAAGTAATCATATTTTCTTGTTTATTATATCTTGACAAGAAAATAATCTCTCAAATTTATTAATAGGATGTTGAAATAAAAATTTTATAATTTTACCTTCATTTTTTATAAATATTTGGTCTTTTCGCCCCTCACTGATATGTGGTTTTGTTGTCATTAACATTCTCATGAACATGTTCTCTATCACTCTATCTTAGTACATGGAAATTATTCAACTATTTCATGTTTATATTTTAACTATAGAATAATGTTATCCTTTTCCGGTAACCTGGTTATGTGTTATTTCACAAAAACTTTATGTTTCTCACTTCACTTTTTTAAAGGATGTTTTATTATCCAATTGTATGATGTGGTTATTCAAAAAAGCTACTTTATAATTTCGATGCATTTTTCACAATGATAAATTTAAGAGGTTGAAATTTATTTAAGTGGTTAGAATATAACAACCTAATATCATATAATATATTTCACTTTAAGTAAATTGTAAGTGCTCGACAGCATGCTTGACACAAAACACCAAGTTTAAAACATACTATAATACATTATAGCATGGCCATTAAATTTGTGGGTATGAATAGGATTAACTACATTATGAAATATATATATATATATATATATATATATATAATTCTTTTACATAATTTGAATATGTTAGTTAATTTATAATTTATAAGTACTCAATTTTTAGTAAAACCATTTTGTGTTTCAAAAAAATATTTTCTTCAAAAATGATTTTTATTTCACTTTGTGCATGAAAATTATAATTAAAAATTTACACTTTCATAAATTTTATTTTATAAAATAATTTTTGTTGAAATAATCATATAAATATTATCTTAGGGTGAAAGTTTTGAATTTTTATGAAATTATTGATTTTTAGTGAATAGTGAAAAAATACTGGTTTTTCAAATAGTGTAATTTCTTTTCATAGAATCATGTAATTTAAGTCAAATTATATTTAGAATTTAATTTTAAAGTGAAATATAAAACATTTTAATTATAAAAATATAATTAATTTAATTTTTAATCATTTATTTTCATGATTTTGTAATAAATTAATCATTATGCTTAAAAATGCATATTTCTGAAAAATGTTTTTAAGTGCATAATGTTTTTCCATTTTAATTAATTAAAATAACTCCTAATGAGGAATAAATTAATTTAAATTTATATATTTTATAAATGTATATATTAACTTAAATTCTTATAACGATGATTACACTACTACAAAATAGGTATTTAATAGCTCTAGTATTTATCAGCTCTAGAAAAAAGAACTGATAAATGGAATAGCGCTTATAAATTTAACCCTTTATCAGTGCTATATTTTTATGACTCATAAATGAATTATTTATCAGCAATTTTTAGTACTGATAAATTTCCTAACAAATAAAATGTAATATTTAAATAAAAAAATAAAAAAAATGAGTTTATCAAAAACATATTACAATTTTTTTAATTAAATAATTTTTTATAAAAATAAATAAATTTATTACATTATATATAAATTATAAATACTAATAAATAGTATTCATTAAATATATATATGTGTGAAAAATGAAAATTAAAAAATTTAAAACTAAAAATAACTAAATTGAGAAAAATATTAAACATTTTATTAATTAGATGATTATTGAAAATGTTAATAAATAATATATATATTAAATATATAGACATATATTAGTGTATATAAATATGATTTATATAATACAAATATTATTTATTCTTCACATAAAATAGTAATATATCTAGTTAATTATGGTTTAAAATTAAAAATTAATATGAATTAAAAATATTGATTAATTGCATCGAGTAATAGAAATAATTGAATGTCATTTGATTTTTAAATTTATAACATAGATCAAACATTTTATATTGATTTCACTTATACATAATTAATTCATTTTAATATACATACGCACACACACAATTGTTTTTTTCATTTTCTCATTATATATATATATATATATATATATATTTACAATGTTTTAATATTTTCAATATATATTCACCTTTATTTCAATATATATCCATTTTTAATGATTTATATTAATAAAAATTATCCAAATTTTCAATATTTTACTCATTTTTAATTAATCATTTTTACTCATTTTTAACATTCATGAACTTAAGATTAAATATTCATTAATAATGTTAAAAATAAATTTGTAATTTTTTCCAAAAAAAAATATATTTATAAATGTGTATTTAATATTTTTATATATTTATAATTATAAATAAATTAATAATATTTGTTTAAAAATCATTTGTATAATTAAAAATAAATAAATATAAAATTATGATAAATGTACTTAAATAATGAATATATTTACTATGTTTATATATATATAATCATATAAATATATATAATCATATAAATATTTTTTATAAAATTATTTATATATTTGTAAATAATTAATTATATATTCAAATAATTATGAAAGTATTATTTTATAAAAAATATTAATATAAGTATTATAATTATATATAATAAATATAATTTTTTAAAAAATATTTTTTAAAATGTATTATTAGTATTTTTCAATGCTTTTTTAGCATCGAAAAAATAGAGATTTATCAGTGCTTATTAACTTAGTGCTGATAAAAAAGTATCTTTATAAGTATGTTTTTGAAGCACTAATAAATGTATCAAGATCTATTTTGAGAACCCTGACCATCATGAATGAGTTCATGATATCTGAAGCTCTCTATAGAAGTGACCTAAAATCGGTGCTCGTTTTTGTCTAATCTATGCTCGAATCTATACTATTATCATGTCTCCAACTATTCTAATGCTCGAATCTATGTCTCGAGCAATTAACATGTTGAACGCAACCACAACTCAAATGAAATGCAGGTTTTTTGATATCTCTAATTTCCCTCGGTTATCCACTGTACCTTCTCATCCCACATCCATGTATCCCAACAAGTAGTGTTCTACTATACTATAATAAAACAATACAAAATTCATTGTTTTTAATATATATTGAAGTATCATCTTCCTCGATATAATATGGGTCTCTTTAGGACAACATTAGTACTGTGCGACGTGAAATATATCGAACCCAATGTTGGGTCATGTTTTTGTGAGGTATAATAGCTCCCAATACCTATATTCCATGTCATATACCTCTTTTCAATCATCAAATTTTAGGAACTTCATCCATATAACGGTCAGTGTTGTCATTGGTTTGGAATATTACATTGAAAATCACTTGGATGTTGAAATATGTGACATCATTGGGGTCTTATATTATGTCATACATGAATTGGTACTAAGAGGGTCGAGTGAGAAGGAACTAAAAAATAAATTGATCCCCTTCTATTTGAATTGTAATTATAGATGTTATTTCCAAAAAATGGATGATGAAATATCTTACTCATGGGAATAACTATACAATGAATTTTTTTTTCAGGAATTTCTTTCTAGGATAATGATCAATGAAATATGGTGTAAAATTAATAGATTTATTTAAGATGAATTTTAACTTTTTCATGAGTCCTGGGATATATTTATGGGTAACTTATGAAATATAAAAATCAAATTATTCTTATGAATATGTAAAATCAAATGAGAAAAAAATATTATATATGTTTGATTTATTGTCTTATTTATTTAACTACTTATTGAAAAAAATATAATGTCTTCCATTTTTATTTTTTAAATATTTCAATTTCAATTTAAATAATTTGAGTTAAAAACTATACAATGAAAAATCAAAGAGGTTTAATGTTCTATAATCATTCGACTATATTATAGAGGAAAAATGATTTTGAGATAAAATATAATTGATATTTTTATTTTGGTTGTTGAAATATAGTCAGAAAATAAACATTTTGAATGAGTCATTTTCTAGGAAATACCTTAAAACCATGGTATTTTGAGAAATAAAACACTTTTTCATTACATGGTACAGAATAGGAGTATATTTTTTTATAGAATTTATTATTCTCAATCATTTAGGATTCATCAAAATTTCTTTAAATTTGATATTTTCTTTGAAAAATAACTTATTCAACGAGAAAAGTTATCTATTTCTTAAATTTTAAAGAATATTTTAAATCTTTCAAGAATAAATCTTATACCAATAGATTTAAATAATTTTGATAAAATAAAATATTAACATTGATTTATTTAAATTTAATAAATATGTTTTAATAGAATCTATTTTGGTGAAAAAAAATATTTTTCAGAGATAAAACCATCACACCTATAAAACCCTACTTCAAGTCAACTTTATTAATTTGGATTTAATAATTTAATGACTTGATATGTTCACTATGTATTCTTAATTATATTGAATTTTATGGTTTACTAACATAAACTTAAATCCATTTTTATGTCCTTCTAGTGGTTATAAGATTCCCAACAGATGTGACCATATCAATTACATGACATAAAAAAATGTTTCATTATAATATATCACCACAGACATTTAGGTTAATAGTATTATAGAATTAGTACAAAACATTAACTAAAAAAATCAGGTATTTTTAAACAAATGGGAATATTTTGGAACAATATATGCAACAACATGATATATAAGAAACCTTCATTGTTGTTATTCGGATCAAGCTCCTCATGTCACATTGTTCTAATTTGGATCAAGCTCATCATGCATATATTTGATCCAATTATCATCCTTTTCATCTTCTCTATATGATTTAGTCCTTACTTGGATAAAAATTAGGTTTTTTAGAGTATTACACCTTTGAGTTTTCCCTGAAAATTTCTAATAACCAAATAAAATTTTATTCATTAAGTTTAGCTTTCTTGTATTTTTTACACTTGATAAAAATACTACAATCTTTTAAATGATAACCCGCTCATTAATACTTCTTAAAAATCACTTAATTTCTTTCCTCAAACATCTTATAAACACTATATATGTTTTACTTTGATCCATATCAAAACATATAATTCTTTCCACCATTAGTAATCTCTCATTACCATCCATGCAATTCTCACAAATGTGGGAGATTCACCTTTGATAATTAATATATTATGCGTATATATTTATTTACAATATAAAATGAATATTTTATGAACCTAATAGGATATATTTTCTTTCTATATAATTATTCAAAACATCAATCCAATGTATCTCATTTTCTCCTCATCCTCCTCACTCATTGAATGATTATTTGGTGAGATCTATTTACATTTTTTTATCATCATTATTTCTTTACCATAAACATATCCCTATGGTCAAAAATGTTTACATAGTAAAATAATTATCTATAGAATAAATTTACTATTTCATATATATGTTTAATTTATTTATTTTCAGTATTACTCATGTAATAACAATTTTCTTGTGTAAATGGATAATTTTGTTTGAGTTGGGGTGGTTTGTTTGAAGCTACTCATGCTCATGAGGGATTGGAATTTCAGCCTACAACTAAGATAATGACAATAAGGAAATTCATCAATAATGCATACAACTATCTATAAAAGGTGAATTCCCACAAATTATTTAATAGAATTTTCATCATTTTATCTGTTATTTTCTATTTAATTTCCTTATAATTTTTATATAATACTTATTTAGTTTTTTCATAGATATGTTCGGAATTCATATTTTTCTTTCAACTATCTCCAACAATCCACAAAAGAGATAAAATGATACTTTCTACTAGTGTTACCATGTTTTAAATTTTCATTGCCTTTCTTTTTCTAACTTCCAACACTATATATTGATTCAATTTTATTAACTAAAAAACCATTATTATTATTTAAATCCTATGATCTTATGACTTTAAACAACAAGTATAGTTTTTCTCTAAGAACAACTAGTCAATATGAAGTGTTGGCAGTTCGAAATAGATAGAAAATGGAAACATGGTAACATTGGTAGTTAGAATTTTTTTGAGACTTTGGGATGTGTAGGAATCATCCACACCTCAATCTGACACATGGTGTGACTGGTATGACTCCAAGTTCTTCTTTTTATTTAAAACTGACATTAATTTTAGTAAAAAGGACAAATTACATACTCCAAATTGGTAAAACAAATTATGATTATATTGATACTTTAATGAAATGATCCATAAGTCATTTGAGATGTGTAAGAGTCCGATTCATGTCAATTCAATTCATGGTGTGACCGCTATGACTCAATGTGTCAATTAGATGTTTAAAATTAATAGTTCAGTTTAAAAAAATTCACTTACTAAAAATAAATAAAATGTTCTCATATTATTATTATAATTTAGGAAGTCGAATCATAAGTGATTTTTGACATGTATGAATCAGTGTCACATCAAACCGATACACGATGTGATCATTATAGTTCAAAGTGTGGGTTTCTAGTTTAAAATAACATTTTAGTAAAAAAACATGTGATATAGTCAAAACCTTGAAAACACATTCACATTTTTTTGATACTTTAGGAAAATTATCTCTAAATAATTTGAGAAATGTATGAATCATCCATTACTCAATTTGGAACACGTTGTGACCGGTATGACTCTAAGTGCATATTTTTAATTTAAAAATGACATCAAATTTAATAAAAAGGAAAACTGACCTACTCAAAACCAAGAAAAGACATTCATATTGTTTTTATACTTTTGAATAATGATCTATAATTCATTTGAGATGTGTAGGAATCATCTGTACCTAAATCCAATGTATAATGTGACTGGTATGACTCTAAGTGTATCTTTTTATTTAAAAATGATAGCAATTTTAATAAAAAGGAAAACTAACCTACTCAAAACTGAGAAAATGCAATCATATTGTTTTGATACTTTAGGTAAATGATCCATAAGTCATTTGTGACATATAGGTATTAGACACACCTCAATCTAATAAATTATGTTCCTGGTATAACTTAATTTGTCTATTATCAGTTTAAAATTGACAGTTTAGTTCAAAAAATTCCACTCACTAAAAACCAAGAAAATGCCCTTTGATTTTCTTGATAATTTTGGAAATTGATTCATAATTAATTTTTTATATTTATAAGTAAATATCACATAAAATTGATACACGATGTGATCAGTATGATTCAAAGTGCTTGTTTCCAGTTTGAAATGACATTTTAGTAAAAAAGATAAGTAACATACACAAAACAGAGTAAATGCATTTGGATTGTTTTGATACTTTATAAAAATGATACATAAGACATTTGGGACATGTAAGAATTATCTTCCCCTCAATAAAATAAATCAGTCTGACTGATATGTCTCCAAGTGAATCTTTTTATTTAAAATTGACATCAATTTAGTAAAAAGGAAAACTCACCTACTCAAAACTGATAAAACACAATCTGATTGTTTTTATACTTTAGTAAAATGATACATAAGTCATTTTTTACTTGTTGGAATCATCCTCATATTAATATGAAACACGAAATGTCTAACATGACTCAATGTATCTGTTACCAGTTTAAAATGAACATTTTAGTTCCCAAAATTTCACTCACTGAAAACCGTGAAAACGCGCTTGAAATGTCTTTATAATTTAGAAAAGTGATTCATAATTGATTTGTTAAATTTTGGAATTGGATTAACATCAAATTTACACACGGTGTGACCAGTATGATTCAAAGTGATTGTTTCGAGTTTAAAATTTCATTTTAATAAAAAAGACAAGAGACATACTCAAAATTGAGCAAACACATTCGTATTGTTTTAATACTTTAGGAAAATGATCCACAAGTCATTCGAGATTTGTAAGAATTATCCACACCCCAATAAGATTAATGGTGTGACATGTATGACTCCAATTTCATTTTCCAATATATAAGTATCATTTTAGTTTAAAACACGCATCAGATCGCCAAAACTGAGAAAGTGAGCCTATATTGTTTTCTCTTAATTTATATTCGGTAGTTGTACCTGATTTTTCTTATTTTAGTGT
Source organism: Viscum album (assembly GCA_963277665.1). Classification (NCBI taxonomy): domain Eukaryota; kingdom Viridiplantae; phylum Streptophyta; class Magnoliopsida; order Santalales; family Viscaceae; genus Viscum; species Viscum album. Next base: position 1,944,694,309 of record OY728161.1, on the reverse strand, counting down.
GTTTTTGGTATTATGGTGTTTTGTTATAACACACTGAAAAATACCCCTTTATGAGTACTTCTAAAAGCGCTAATAAATGGGTCCTTTATTAGCACCATCACAAGTTCTCATAAATAGTCATTTATCAGTGCTTATATAAGCACTGATAAAAGACTCATTCTTTTAATATTGCTTCAGTCATCAGCACTTCTCTACCACTAATAAAGGCTATTTTTTATTTGTTAAACCCCAATTTTTCATAGTGTTAATATTTGAAGACTTAATGTATGACCATATATTGCTTGAAAATGAATTTTCCTTAAAAACCTATTTTCATCTCATTTTGAGGGTTTAATTTTAAATTACTTTTTTTTTCACATCTATGAGTTTAATATTTAAAAATTTATTACATGTTTAAAATTATTAGGATAAAATTTGGTAAATATTTTACTTCTAGTTTTAGTCATTATTAATAGAAACCTTGGTATAAATTTGTCACCTTGTTATGGGTAAAATATGTAAAAAATGTAAAAACTTTGGGATAGGGCATTAAAAATTCCCTAACACTTGAATTTTTCATATTGGATTAGTTGATTTTAGAATTTTCCCAAAAAATTTAGAAAATATGAAAAATTGGTGTCGTTTTTATTTAATTATGACCTTTATACTATTTTAAGAAAAGAATAAATACAAAATGTCACTCTATTGACTTTAATATCACTATTTTTTAAAATAAGGATACAAAAAGTTTATGTTTTGTATTAATTGTATATTTGAAATATAAATTAATTTTTTTATCATATTAATTTATTTTTAATTTTTAGTGATTGAATATTTACATTATATGCTTACATAATGATGACATAATATTTATTCAATTAGTAGAAAAATAAAAATAATGATTTTAAGAATATTAGAGGTATTAAAATTTGGGTGAAATATTTTATTGCATTTTTTTCTGTAAGTTTCATATATTTGATGTGTGATATGGTTTTATATTATAATTCCATATTTGTCTTATTTATTTTAAAGTCAAAGTAAATGAATAGTTCCATAAATGACATTAATGATATTTTATAATAAAAAATATGTTAATAAATTTTTTAAAATACATAAAAACCACATATTAGGACAATTTAGTGTGATATGTTAAAAATATCAACCTTTATCAATTTATAGGTAACTTTTCCTTTTATGATAACATTTTTTACACAGAAATAATAGAAAACTATGATATAGTAGAAATTGTCAAAAGGGTTAATAATGGGTTTTAACTAAGAGATAAGGGTAAAAATAAAAAATAAACGTATATAAATTTTAATGGATTAGAAGATTTATAATTATTTGCATCCTATATTATAAATATATAATTTTGGTTCAAATTGAACCTGAAAATTAATTTATATTAATATAATACTTTATGTAATTCCAAGAGTGCCTCTATCCTCACTTATAAAAGGACACATATTCTCCTCTCATTATCACAAATTTTGTGCCTTATATATCTTAAAATACCTACCATAACACCTTCCTTGATTCCTTTCAAATTTTTTGGAGTTTCTATTCTTTCCAAAAGACCATCCTTTCAATGCTTATGGTGTAACCTAAAAGAGGTTTCTCAATAAAGTCGTATAACTCTCAACTGAGCATTTTTAATTTTATTTCTTATTATACTTCCTATAAATCCATGTTATGCATGGTAAAATAATAAATTATCTTAAATATAATTAATGGTTATTATGATTATATAAAAACCATTATACACCTTATTTCCATCATGTGGAAAGAGAAAGCATTGCTCGTTTGTATGTAAGACTTATCATCTCCACATAACAGTATAATTTGTTTTTCATCACCAATTTAAATTGATGGTTATAATTATAGAATAAATAAATATAATTTTTATATATGAAAATATTATTATTCTTTAAAGTAGAATTATTATTTTTCTTTCATTCATTCCATCTATCAAAAATGGAAACAACGTTCATGTGTATGTATGACCTATCTTCTACATGAATGGGATAAATCATTTTTCTAATATATATTTTATGGATGAACATAAATATAAAAATAATAAATAAATATTGTATTTAAATCATGTTTAAAACTATTCCTATGATGGAACTATGATCAAAGTACAAGGATCAGAACAGCAGAACTGAAACATGCATGGAAAACAAAGAAATTACCACCCATAAAAATGATTTTAATAAAGAATTACTAATAAATGAGTAAAAATATTTTATAAGTAAAACATATATTCAATGATATATATAATTAGGGTTATCTAATACATGTACAATGATTTTTTATTTATTATAAATAATGTTCAAATGCATACAATGAAAGGTGAGACTTGAGGTAAGGGGATTCATGTCTTGTTATTACTTATTTGAGACATATGCCATATTCAACACTTGTTTCCTTTGTGTGGGGTATATAATTTCCATGAAATTATTTTATGATTATTTTCCGGAAAATTAACTAGATCTAAAAATACATATAAGGTAATAAATTTCATGAAGTTTTTATCAAGAGATTACCAAAGTTGTAAGGGTTCTTCGTCTCAATGTTATTTTGACGAGACATGTTTGATGTTATGAAACTATAAATGTTTAAGAGGAATTTATACTAAAATGTGAAATTTTATATCATGATTATCCTTATGTTCCTTATATTTATAGTTTAATTTCAATTTATTCATTCATGGTGTTTACGATTCAAAAGTTACCAAAGTGGTAAAAAATTATGTTTTAATCTCATTTTATTCAGGATATTTAATGATTGAATATAAATTGATGAAAATTTATGATATTTATATAATAAATCCATTTAATTTAATTAAAATCTAGATATTCATGTAATTTTCATGTTTTAGTACCATTTCTCTCTCTATGGTACTTAAAATGACTGGTAATATTTTTTTGAGAAAAACATACTTTATTTCCACTTTAGTTGGAAAGATTTTTCTTTCATGTCCATGATTTCCATAAAATATTTTCAAGAATATTTTAATATCATCCTGCGATTATTTAATCAATTTATACCCATGTATGGATTTTTATAGATTTTTTTCAAATGAATCTTCTTGTTTTTTTTTCCAACAATGTAATATTGATTTTTTAAAAAAAATGTGAAAGGAATATTTGTTTTAATGTACACTTCATGAGAATAATTTCTCGCCATCAAGGACACTCATTATTTTGAAGCTTCCTATAAATATTTCCATTTTCATTTTCAAATAAAATGTTTTACATAATATTTTGGAAATTTTTTATTTGAAAGAAATGATTTCAAAATTAAATGGGTATTATCAACAAAAAACATATTCTAGAGAAATTTTAAATTAATTTTTATCTAATATGACTTCCTTTAATGATACATATGTTTTACAAAGGATATGACCCAATGATACCATCCTTATTTTTTTAATTAATGGTTTATGATTATGATGATGAGAAAATTAAGGAACCCATTTATTTTCCATAGGTTGTGTTATGATTAAATGTTTAAATGTCTATGAAAATCATTTGGTTTCTACACATTTTATTATTATTGATTTATGATCTTATAAAAAACATATGAATCGATTGTGATTATGTGATGGGTGGGCCAAAAATTAAATATCCCTCCAAAGAATAGGGTAAATATTTATATCTCATGAGATAATTATATGAATTCACTCGATGTGATTGATCCACTACAGTAAACATATAGGGATTCCTAATCAAACATTGGAAACAAGTGGTGATTCCTGACCCATTATGATATGGTATATAAGTGGGGATTCATGATCCATTATCATATGAGAAATTTGTTTATGTCCGATTCACTATGATATAATGGTATTTATATTTAATATTGAGATATGATATAGTTTCTCTACCTATGAGGGTTCCATAATTTTATGAAATGTTTTTATTTTTATGAATTGAACTCATGGTTAAGGATTTGTTAGTGATAATTTATCACTATTATGATTCATGTCTTTCAAAAGATAAAGATTTATTTCCCGATTCTTGATTACAATCCATGATAAATGGATTTTAAACATTTTATGTTATGATCATAATCATACAACCTTATGCTTTTATTATTCATATATATGATCATCCAATGATGTCTCCCTTTTTTACCCTTATAGAGAATCTAATATCACCCTTGTGCTTAATTTCCCCATGTTATGACAAAAGTTTTTAAGTCGGGTATGTTAAGAAGGATAGAAAATGGGAAGAACTTGATGATATATGATGAAGAATTTACCAAAATAATATGTTTATATATCTATTCTTCAGGGACACTAATTCATTACAGTTATGACATGGATTTTAATGTTATTTATAAGATATTCATCTAAAAATGTGTAATATCTATGTATAAAAATATTGGTTAATCATATGGTTCATTGTTAGGGATCATTGGTAAAAGGTACCCAAACTGATAAAATATTGTTAATCCACATGAATTCCAAAATCTTGATTGATCATCATCCTATTATATAAAGGTTCTGACATAGATAATTGAAGACTATTATAAATCACCATGATCATTGGAGATCAAAATATCAATCCTCAAACTTGGATTGAATGATTCTTGATCTTTCCTTTACTTTATCTCTCTAGGTCTTAAGAGAGATATGTAGAGGAGGGATAGTTCAAGAAATAACCTCCCACCATAATTTTGGGTCTTACAAATATTTAAATACTTAGGTTATAACTACCATAAATTTCATTTAGGTCCTTGTGGAGGTTAATGCATCAAACAGACCAAAAAACAACAAAAATGACACGTAAAACTTTCCAATAATGTTAAAAATAATTTATCACAAGTATGTAACATCTAGAATATATCATGGGATAAATAAAATTCATTAACTCTACTCACGTCAACCAATAATATTAAACAAACCTTGAATATTAATTATTTAATATTGTTTTGAAAAATATTTTTCATTATATTCACTAAATAACATGTGAATGTAATAATAAAATAAATTCAATATTGATCATTCTAAACATAAATAATATTGAATTTATCTGTTAGCATCATGACAGTATAAACTTAGACAATACTCGGCCCATGCTGTGGGGCCCACCATTACCTAAGTACTAATTCACTATAAATGAAAATTATTTTGAATATGATTTGTGTTTGATACTCTAGGCCCTTATCTCAATTGAAATGAGTAATACAAATAGATCAGAAGTGAAGTATAACAACCCATCAAGGCCCATAAGTAGATATTGTTCAGTCATAATAACGATAACCTCCTATGAACACACACCATGTAACATAATCTATTTTCTGCATGATATCTTATAAAGTGGCATGTACACTTCATGTAATCATCATTTCTTTATTTATTTATCAATGAACTTGTAGGAAGGTCTTACCTTCTATCACTATGACCATGGATTTAATAAAGGTATTACCATCCTAGTCAACTAGGCCTGAGTTACCTATTTCCTTCAAAAGTGATAAATTATATCCTGAATATTCAACTAATTCCATACCATTAATATCCCACTGAACCCAAGATATATCACCACAACATAAAATTCATGGTCTTAAATTTGAATCAAAGTACATTTTTTAAAGGGTTTGATCCAAAGCCTCATTTATTATTAAAGAAAATCAAAGACCTCTTTAATTAGGTAGAGGGAGACCCATTACATAGTTCAAAGATCTAGTGGGCATTTATCCCATTACATGGCCCGTAGGCCCAAATATTTGGCCCAAGGCCCATTATGTGAATAGTAATGCTATAGTACATGTCTGCTACAGTACCACACAGTACCCTCCACTGCTACAGTGCCCCTGCTGCTGCTATAATGACATGCCAATGCTATAGTTCCCATCGTTGCAATAATTCCACCATTGCTACGATACTTCTACAATACCCTGCGCCCAATGGGTTTTGAACCCCCATTTTTCATGTAGTATTCAAAGGTACTTACCACTAAGACAAACCCCAAACTATTTGAATCAAAGTACATGATCAAATGAATCACATTGATAATGATCTCATGTTGAGATAACAATAAACATGTGTGTAACAAGGAACAACCAATGACACTTGAAACATGAGGTGTTCCTATTAGAGGGTTAGTTCTCATGGTCTCCTCTAATTAAGATCACCATGAAAAACTTAATGAGAAGGACTATCAATGCTTATAATCATACTGAATCCTGATAGTCACACATCATCTATGCCTAATTAGAATGACGTATCTAGATCACATGGCATATGTTTATGATTAATGCCATATTATCTTGAGGATCTCATTATAGAGAGGATATTTTATGACACATTGATATGATAAATAATACATGGACATTACCATACAAATAATAGATATAGAAATTTTGACAGTATTTAAGTATAAATCATACAAAACTCTTTGTATAAATGATTTAGTAATCTAAAAGTACTTTTCAAGTTGGTTCTAGTTCATAAACTTTTACAAAACACTGGTGTCATGACATTGATCCACTAGAAGGGTAGTGAGACTAAACTATCGGTTCTACTAAGGTATTTAAGGTGTTTGGGATTCTTGGGTAGGTTATCTGATGACCCTAAAGGTGTATGAATTTATTAAAAGGTTCTTAAAAATATATTATTTATTATTTTCAATGAGAAACTTTGGGATTCAGAAATGTTGGGTGAAATGTGTTAAGAACTTGATTAAAAGCTCACTAGTGACTGGAGTAAAACCTTCAGTCCAATAACCTAGAGCTGGTGAATTCTTTATTACATTGGAATATATACAAGGTATCTAATATTGATGGACTTATCAGTTTCGTAGTCTTACAGAATATGATAAATACATGATAACCATTTTACATTTGGAATAAAAAGATACATAGAATAAGAAATATTCCTAAATATTTTATATTATTCATAAATTCTACATTCATATCCGAAGGAACAAAAAACAAATAAAGGGTGAGATTAGATGCTTATTAAGGGTTTTGTACAACATAATCTATCATGATTAAATAATCCATAATCAATGTGACAAGGTAAATAACTGAAAACACATTCCATTTAATAAATAACTTGAGCGGAAAATGTATCCATGGAAAATATCAATAAAATAATTTCAATGATTATACAAAATAACTTCTAAATAAAGGAAATTCTAAATTTTATATGTCCTAATTTTACACATCATTATATCTATACTGTTATAGACTTTTTCCATGATATTTTAAACTATGGGTATGTATACACTAAAAACTCATATAATTTGTCCAAATAATCTATCTCATGAGACCTATCAATACATCAAGGGGATATATAATTAAATTCCTCACACATCACTACATGTACAATGAATTCCTTAATTATTTAATTTAATTCATAATAATATGAATTATCAAAAAATATCAATATTGAGTAAATAATACATATTATCAATATTCCCCCAGTCATTCAAATAATTTTCAAAGTAAAAAACCATATGTAAAAATGGTATATGGTTTAGAAAATGATTATATCTATGATAAAATAATAAGGATATTTAATATAAATGAAATCATCCAATGAAAAAAAATTGATTTTTTCAAGGGAAATTTAAAGACTAAATATTTATTAAAAAAGAGATGAAAATAGATTTGTCAAAAATAATGGTTTTGTGATAAAATAACCTCCTTTAGAGAAATAATGAAAATAGAAGTGAAATATTTAATTAGGATTTAATTGAAGAGTTTTATTTTTAAAACCATTTAAACTTGTAGAAAAATATGAGAGTGTAAAACAGTTAGGAAAGAGGTAAAATCCATTAACATTGTATAAATTAAAAAACATTTCTTTTGAATTTTTGTAATTAATTTTTAAAAAAACACTTCCAAAAAGAATTATAAATAATACTTTAAGGTTTTTTTAAAATTAATGGATAACTTAAAATTTTATTAATAAGTCATTTCATAAAATATAATTACTTTAGTAAAACAATTTTTAAAATATGGAAATGTAAGAAAGATGTTCCTGATCAAAAAGAGAGATGAGTTGAGATTTTATTTTAAAAAATCTTATTTAAAGATTAACTTGAATTGAATCATTAATCATCACAAATAAAAATATATTCATGTTAAATTCTCCAAATGGGTAGTATTTATAACACATAAAGAAAATAGATGAATAATACCAAATATGTATCGATGGAGTGTAAATTGAGACAAAATATCTTACAAAGATCATATCATTGAAGTGAGAATTATTTAATGAAGATAGTATGTATAAAAAATTAAATCTAAAAAAAGTGGGAATACAATATAACACAAACCAAGTTCATTTCTCTCATAATCATGGAATAACATAGTTAATGAAAAATATATACAACCAAATGAATAAAAAATGAGTTAAGAAACCCCATACCTCACATTTTAAATGACCCAAAAAATTTAACAACCTTTATAATAAATTTTTATTTATTATAATTAAATTAAGAAACCGTATACCTATCTATAATATCATATATGACCCACTTATAACATTTTATCACTCATTTTTTACAATATTTTATTATTATAATTATTTTGTGTTTTAACTGCTTCATTTTTTATGCATGTTTTATTTCAGGGGTTCCAATCCTTGAATTTTGATTATTTACATCATATAAAAAAGTTAATCATGATATAAATATCATATATAATCATTAAATCTATCCATATTACCATCCATGTAAATCAAAAATGAAAAAATTAATCATATCACTTCGTGGAGGTGATAGTCCACATGTACCCCTGAGCGACATTGTTTTTTTTCAATTATTTTGAAGGTAAGAAGGTAAATATGATATTATAATTCCATAATTATTATTATTTAATAATATATATATATATATATATATTCCTTAGTTATATAATAACCATCCATGTAATGTGGTGATGGAAAATTAATTACATCGCTAAGTGGAGACAATAATATGTACGTACACATGTGTGATGTTTTTTATTTTAATATTATGGAAAAGAGATGGAATATGGTTTTATCATAATCCTAAATAAAATGTTATTATATTTATTCTCATTTAGTTATTATTTTATTGTTGGTACAAATCATTAAGAAGATTTATAAGAAGAAATAATCTTGAACTAGTAGGTTATGATGATTACCTATTCTTCGGTAGACTTTATTTAGATATTTTATTAAGGGACATAGGGTTGGTATTTTGGAAGATACATAACCTCTATAAATTGGATAAGGATGTTGAGAATTTACTTGGGTATGTTTTGGTATTTCTAGGTTGTTTAAAGTGGTGTACTGAAAATAGATAAAGGGTGTCCTTTTATAAGTGAGGGAAGGGGGATTCAGGGAAATTTTTAAAGTATTAAATTAATATAAATTATATTTTATTTAAAAACAGATTTAAGTTGATATAATTATAAGATAATATGATGATGAGTTGAAAAAAATCTAATACAATATAATTTGGAAGTGTTTTGGTTTGGTTCCAACCCTTTTCTTTCAGTTTTAACAATCCATTAACCCCTTTTGACAATCAGCACATTATGAAATATTTCAACCCTTTAATGGTCAATAATGTTACAAAAAAGGAGAAAACCCATAAATTGACCATGGTTTATTTTTTTTCAATCATATTCCATTACTTTGGGCAAATAAAAATTTTATGAATTTTAAATTATCTAATAAAATATTATTTATTATAAAATTTCATTAATGTTATGTTTGAAATTATTTATTTAAATTGACTTTAAAAACATCCATACAAAGAAGGAATTATAATATAATATTTTCAAACATAAATAAAATGTCATATGTTTCTATAATTTTTTTGGAATATGTTAATTCATCCAATTTCTATTACTTTTATTATTTTTAAAATAAATTATTTTATTTCAAAATAATTGAATATATATTGTATTGGCATTGCGCAAGTATTCAAGCTAATTGATCAATCCCAGAAAAATATTAATAAATCACCATGATAAAATAATTATTAATATATTAATTAAACTTTTGAAATGAATATAATTTGTATTTATCCTAATCAGAAAATATTATAGATATTAAAGATTAGAAAGTGACATTTTCTGATTTACCTTTTACTTAAATATTATAATGGTCAAAATCAAATAAATATGTCCTCAAGTTGCATTGTTTTTAAAAATTTGAGTGAAATATATGAAATAAATTCATCAAATAGGATAAATGAAAGTTTTAGATCAATTTTAAAGTCATATACCAAATTTTTAACCTTATTTTACCCGTTTTACCCTAACTGAGATAACAAATATTTATTAAGCTTACTATTCATAAGGAACACAAATTAAAGAGAACTATTTACTAAATTTGGACAAAATGTTTACATATATGTAATAATTTCTTCATGATTCAATTTATATAAGTGGAAGAAATTAATTTTAATAAAAATTCATAAAACAAAATGGAAAACATTTTTTAGATAATGCATTTTTGAGCATAAAAATTAACTTCTATAAAAATCCTAAAAATTATTGATTCAATTTTAAAAATTTAAAATATAATTGATCATATAGTAATTAAATACTAAATAAAAAATAATGGTACTTTTAAATTAATTAATTTAATGAAAATACATTGTTGTATTTGAAAAATCAATATTTTTCACTATTCATTGGAAAATAAAAAATTTCATAAAAGCCCAAAATTTCACACTAACTTAATTTTGATATGATGATTTAAAAATGAAATTAATTTTAAAAAATAAATTTATTAAATTTAAAAATTTTGTTTTTAATAATATTCATGAATAAAACTATGTGTGATGTGATGTTGTTTCTTTAAAAAGGAAAGCATGTTGCACATGAGCCTCAACCTGGTTAGTAAGGACTCTTTAAGTGCATCTAGGTGACCAGAGATCAAATCCAGACAAATTCATAATTTCTGGTGGGTATTGTAGTAATGTTGTAGTAGGTATAGTAGCAGGTACTATAGTGGGGACTATAGCAGTACTGTAGTAGGTACTGTAGAGGGACTGTAGCAAGTATTGTTTGTCACTTTAGCAGTTGTGAATATTGCTCCGTTTCGGCCTTCGGGACACCAATTTATTCCCCATGTCCTTTAAGGAATTCGGGCCACCCGGGCCTTCGGTTCTGTAAGGCCTTCGGGACACCTCAAGGCCTTCATGCCACTTTAAGGTCTTCAGGCCAACTTAAGTGCATATGAAAACCGGACAACCTACAAGGAACGAGCTCCAAAAATAGGATGATGAAGGATCTTTCAACATATCAGAAGCTAAAGAGATTACAAGAATGAGAGGGAATGTCACCTGCCATCACGACAAGCATGTGCATGCACGAGAAAGCCTAGCCAAACAGCCATGAAAAAGTGGAGAGTTGATTTCACGATGAATATACAGGGGAGGAGTAGTTATAAGTAGTTAGTCTGGGTTATATGTAATTTTTTATTCCTACGGGAAATCAATTCCTCTAAGGCAAACGATCCATGTAATACTTATGCTTATAGGCCTTATAAGGGTTCCACCACACCCCTTGAATTGTGTAGTATAAAATATTCAAAAAAAAATGAATGTCTTAGGTCCATTAGAGGAAATATTTCTATAATTGAAGCTCGGGTGTTAAATTACCCCCTCATTGAAAATATTTCATCCTAAAATTCTATAGTTTGTAACCTGGTGAATATATTTGGGTATTTTTTTATCATAATTTTTTCAGGTTCCCACATTACATCTTCTATCTTATGATTTGTTCAAAACACCTTTACTAGTGAGGTCATTAGATTCTTCAAAACCTATTCACTAGTGTCTAGAATTTGGGTAATATCTTCACAATATGATAAATAATGTTCTAATTATATTTCCTCAGAGTTGAGAACATGTGTAGAATATAGAATAAACTTCTTCAATAAAGAGGTGTGGAACACGTAATTTATTTTAGATAGGTTGGGTGGAATTCCCAAATAATAATCCAAAGATCAAATTATTTCTAAAATTTAAAAATTTATGATATACCTGGGTCCAATTTTTCTTTTATTACTAAACATTATAACACCTTTCCATAAAGATAATTTCATGAAAATGTGATCTCCTACTTGAAATTACAAGTCTTTCCTTCAGTTATTAGTATTTATCTTTTACATAGTTTGAGAATCTTTAATGTGGATTTGAGTAGTATTTAACATCTTCATTGTCTCCTCAAAAAGTTTTGGGCCTATAAGATTTCTTTTACCAATTCCATTCCAACAAGTTAGACTATGACATATATTTCCATATAATGCTTCATATGATGACATTTTAATACTTGAATGAATTTTACTGTTATAATAAAACTCCACCAAAGGTAAATTCCAATCCCACATACCTTAAAATTCAAGTGAGAACAATATTGACATGTCTTATAATGTTTCAATAGACCTTTTGAACTATCCATCAGTTTGAGTGCAATTGGAAATTCTCAAATGAAGCTCAGTATCTAAATATATCTGATGAATTTTTGATAAATTCGATGTAAATTGTGGATCATGATCCGAAAAAATTGAAATATGTGCACCATTAAGTCTTAAGAATTCATTAATATAGAGTCATTATAGGAACTAAAGAATTAAATAATATATTCTATCAAGGAAATGTGCATATTTGGTAATGTGATCAACAATAACCCATATTGAATCATTCTTTCTAGGTGTTTTTCATGATTCAGTGAGAAAGTTTATTGTAATTTTAACCCATTTCCACATTGGAATAGGTATATGTTTCATGAATCATCTAGGATTCTTTCTCTCTGCCTTCACATATTGAAAAACCAAACAACTTGATATATAATTGTAAATTTCCCTCTTTATATTATACAATAAAAAATATTCCTTAAAATATCTATACACCATGGTGATTCAAGGGTGTATAGTGAAATTTAAACTATGAGAATAATCTAATAATTACCTTTTCATATCAGGTAAAGATATAACACATGGAATCTTTTAAAATTTCAGAATTCCATATTCATATACAAAGTCTTCCAATTTCCATCATTCATGGATTTATTTTCTTTTGAAAATTCTCATCATTAGGCTGAGAACTTTTTATCCATTTAAATGAATATGTTTTCTAAATCATTTGAAAAATGATTGATGTTTCCCCTTCCTCAATAATTCCTATATTCATCTTCACTGAATCCATGAATAGAGGATGCATGTCAATCCCCATTTTGGTTCGGTTCCCATGAACTTTTCTGATCATTGCATATCCTACCATATTTTCCTTTCTTATGTGGTATTGTATTGAGAAATCATAATCCATGAGTAACTCGAGCCATCTAATTCTTATGATACTGAGCTCTTTATATGAAGATATGTATTTTAGGCTCTTATGTTCTGTATATATCCCATATCTTTAACCATAGAGATTATGTATTCATATATTCAAACAAAAGATCAGGGTTCCCAATTCAAGATCATGAGTTAGATAGTTATATTCATTACTCTTTAACTACCGTAATGCATAGGCAATAAATTTATACTTATTTCTAAGGACACAACCAATTCCCTTGTTTTATGCATCACTATATATCATAAATCCATTATTTCCCAATGGTGGAGTAAAAATCAAAGAATTCACAACTATCCACTTCAATTCATTAAAACATTTTTCATATTACTTTTTTCCATATGAACATAACACATTTAAATGTAATATTGGTTAATGGGTTAACCAATTTGTATCTTTTTAATAAATAATTGATATTAACATACTAATCTAATGGAACTATGTACCTTAGTTATGTTCATTAGTGTAGCTTATTATTTGACTATCTTTGTCTATAAGAACCTGGTTTTTGACTCAGGTATGGATCCTTTAAATGTTGGTCTAATTTTCATTTATGGAAAAAATTTGGATGCCTAATGAGTTAGTAATGGTCTTGGAGGTGTAAGAGGCTTGTTCATATCTTGAAACCCAAATTTTTGGGGAAAATGGCATGTCGCATAGTTTGTTTAAACCAGGCAGGGTTGAAAAATGGGTTGGAGTATGGCACACTGTTTTCCATGACCATGTGAGTTGGGCTACATGACCACGCAAGATTGTTTGTATTTTTGAAAGATCTATTTCACATGGTTGGCACACCGTTTTACTTATCATGTAGAATAATTGTGCACTATGCCCAGACTTATAGGTACATCAGAAGAATTTGTGCACAGTTTGGCCAAACTGTGCCTCCAAACCGTGTACTGTGTAAATTTTGGGTAAAATAACATTTTAACCTTAAAATAACCTTAAACTAATACACCACTACATTTCTTATATTTTGACAGATTCAGCCCATTTTATATTTTTATAAAGCCTAAATCATAGAAATTATAGTAATTGAGATCTACCATCTATCTAGAGTCCGATCGAAGAACCATTCATTTCATTGGATGTACACTGGTATGTTCTTGATTCCTTTTTAAAAATACACCTTTATTCTGTCTATAAATGATGTTATTTATATTTATGCTCATATGCCCAAATTTCTGGTCATTGATCCATTCATCAGATATACTCCAGTCTAGGCCAAACTAAAAGATGATGTTGGACAAGGAGGGTCGTATAAGCCTATGGTGGGTGGTCTATAACTCATTTCTTAGTTTCCTTCATTTTGTAAATTTCCATGTCATCCCACCGATTTCATCGAAAATTATTTATTGAATTAACATGTCATGTTTATAATCATTAGAACTATGTACCTAAACTCTTGTCACATATATAATTAATTGTTGGTTATTACGTTCACAACTCCAACCCCCTCATGTTGGGTGATATTCCATATTTTGGTTTTTCAGTGTTTTCACAATTTTGAGCCTTTATTTAGTTGTTCTTGATATTGACCATGCTTATGGTAAGAATTATCATATTAAAATACTTTTGAATTGTTAAACGGCTAGTTATATAGTCCTTTCCCACTTGACTTGTCTAAGGTAAGTTTCTTAATTGAACTTGATTAATAATTTCTAAATGGAATTGAAAAGTATATGGTATGAATAAGACTTGAACTAGTTATAACCAATGCTTCGTTTGTTTTTTGTCATCCTTAGTATATAATTTTCATTCTTTGAAAGTTATTGGAGAGAACAAAGTATTTGAATGAGAAATGACTTGAAAAGTTTCTTGAAAAATTGGCCATGTCAAACTAATGAAAGACAATGTCTTAAACCATGATAATATAAATGGCATGACTTTATCACTTAAATGTGGTAATGAGATAGTTTCATGTCCCTTCAGAATTTTCACTCAGATGAAAGGAAAGGCTTGAATATAACAACTTTAATTAAATGATAATGACTTAAATGGATTAATAAAATGGTTTCATATATACAGATGCATTTTCAATTATATAAAAGGCGTGGAATAATCCATTGACTTATTGATTGGAATATTTACTAAATTGAATAATTAATTTAAATAAATTAAATTAAAGGTGGATAATTAATAATGGATCTTTACATACTTATAGGAAGGTCCTAACATGAGTGATCCTTTGGATTCCTGAGGGAATACCATGAGTACTCATGGATGCCATTCTGATTCAAGGATGTCAGTTGCCTTGGTTATTCCCACATTGGAACTCAATCTTAATTTATTAGTGGATTCTTGGTATAACACCATAGGATAACACCTTTACAATATTAGGATTCCATTGATGCACTCCTTGGATCTAGCACGTCTTCTACAAACATGAGGTTCTTTGGTTATATCCTTATACCTAGCCATATATTATCCCATTTTACCTTGTATATACTCCTTGAAATTGGTTAGATCATGCTATTATGGAATGAATTAGATGATTCTCCTTGGATTACACTCTTACCCTTATTTAGGATACATTTACTATTGATTTGGTGACCCTTAAGGTATAGGTTTCCTTGGTTACCACCTTGGAACGTTTTATTATAATTATCAATAAAGGTTTCCTTGGTGTTTACCTTTGAACCTCTTCATTAGTATAATCATCATGGATTCCTTATTATGTCTTGGAACCGTTAATAGTACTATAAAGAGGTGATGTTAGTACTTGCTATGCTTCATGTAACCTATTTATATAAACTGTAATATAATTAATTAACAAACTGGTTACATGTTCATACAACAGCCAATGGATGAAGTAGGTAATTGGGTATTTACATTATTGTACAACTTAATTTCATATATGCATTCTTGTAAACTTTTCAGTTTATATTAAATGTACATGATGTTACAGACATTGTTGGTGGTTGCCTACTAAGATTTATCTCACACCCTATTTGGGATTCCATTGTCACACAAGAATACTATGTGTATATAGGTGTTGGGGAAGCATGAGGCTTCAGACACTTGATTGATTGCTATTGTGGGATAGAGTTAGTAGAAGATGACTGATCTAGAGCTTAGTATGCTTGGGAAAGTTTTAGATTCATTTTTTTCTTTTGTATAACAAGATTTTATATTTCTTTTATACCTATTTTCCAACTTTCTATATACATGACATATCATCATCATCTTTTTTAAATTTTGATCAGTTTTATGGTCGGTTATTGTTCCTGTCTACTTCTGTTGTGTTGTTTACATACATTTCTTCCACTACTTATCTATTTTTATATTAAACTTGTCTACTATGATTCACTTTGGTGATGTCAGAATAGTCTCCCAATGTTCAAACCCTAGTCCCTCACTGTTAGTCAACTACCTTTGTCATTTAGGGAAATGAGCTTGAGGACATGTGTCTAACTAGACTCGGGGAACTCCTAAGTGGAATTTGGGTTTGTGACATCAAAAAGTGGTATCATATAGGTTCCTTTCATAACTTACTATTTGGATACAATATATTGGAGATTTTTAACGGTTAGAACTTGGTCATAAGTCATTCTTGGGCATCATGAACCCATGTTTGATGTAAAGGATGAGTTACCTAAATTAAAATTGTTGTTCAATTTTTTAAAATTACAGTTGTTATCATTTCACCATTGGGTGATCCACATGATATGTGGCATTGTTGATTATTATTCTAATTAATATTATATATCATCATTAACTCGATGTTATGATGACAAGGATCATTTTTACATGCATCATAGTAGGCACCTAGTATTCACATTTCATGTATATTACTATTCCATATAGGCACATATCAGTATTGCATTACTTGATATGCATGCGATTTTTGATTTAGACTTGATTTTTATATATTCTTGTGATTATTATGTGATATGGTTGAGTGATTTCCTATTTCAATTCATGAGTTGTTTTTATCCCTCATGGGTTGGAATAAGTAATTTACCAAATCAGTCGTTTAATTTGTAATCCCAATGGGTGTTAATCTCAGTGATTATGAGTATGGGACCTCATTTACTGGTAAACAACTCATTTTCAATAGACTATGATATATGAAAATGAAAAAATGAAACTTGATAGTGAAACTTGACTTTTACTATGAAAAGGTTTCATGTCCATATCCCACCTTGTCATGTTTATGAATTGTAAAAGAGTGAACTTAGAAATTAAATATGAAATAAAATGAAATGGTTTCCAGTAAATGATGATGTATTTTACTGTTGACCATTATCTATTGGAAATATTATAACTTATACTTGAGCTCTAACTAATTCTTGGAATTCTAGGTGGGTAGTTGGGGTAGTATGATATGGGTAGTGAGCCCATCCTATTGTTCATATTCCACCAGTGTCACTATCTATCTGCTTAAATTTTGTTTTGTGGTGTGTGCTTGGAATTTGTAGACCAATTCTACCATGACATCCTAGTTTCGTGCTTCAGGAAGGAGATAATGACCATTCTATAGATATGGTGGGCCTTGAACAGCTATTCATACCTTCAGAAGTACCACTTGAGGAACTGCCTACTATACCTGATTTTGGAACTCAAGATCAAGTATAAGATAGTTTCCTATATCTGAAGTAGTCCACGCATGGTTCTCCATGAGCTGCACCTAAAATGGATGATTTGACGAGTGAGTTTTAGCTGTTGTATCCTCCAACCTTATCAGGGGATGGTGGTTTAAATGATACTGAATCTTGGTTAGAGGCCACCTTGACTATCTTTGAACATTTTGAGATTCCTACGAAGTGGAGGGTCAAGATTTATTCTTACATGTTTTATGATTCAGACAAGATTTTGTGGGATGTATTTACCAAGGCTGGTCTCCATCAGGGCATGGTATGGTCTAATTTCTAAACCATTTTTTATGATTAGTTATTTCCTTATACGCTGATATCTATTAGATCTAGAGAGTTTATACATCTTGAGTAGGGTTCTATGCCAGTTATGGAGTATTCAGTAGGTTCCACTGAGTTACAATTCTTTTCACCACTTTTGGCCGATGATGAGATTAAACAAGATTGACACTTTGAAGATGGGCTTCAGTATACCATCTGAACTCAGGTGAATCCCTTTTTTCCTTACTACCTTCCCTGAAATAGTTAATCAAGCTCTTATCACTGAGTGCAACCTAAGGGATGACAATAATATTGGGCATAGAGGACCAGTGCTACAAAGGCCAGACAATAGTTCTTCCAATAGTAAGTAGTTGTCTCTCGAGGTTTCTTATTCAAGAAGTGGAAGCCAGTTTACCCATACCAGAAGCTCCATGGTGTGTCACTAGTGTGGATGATAGGTCTACTTAAATCCTATGTGTGATAGTGACCCATGGAGTTTCATGCTTGCAGTCATATGGGGAATATTAAGAGATTCTTTTAGATCTTTCCATTAGCTTCAAGTAGAAGATGTTCTACACCAGCTCCACCTTCAGGTGTAGGTTCTTTTACGCCACATCAGGTGGGGTGTTGGTGAAGCAGCAGAAGGACTAGATGATGAAGAGGTCCTGGCCATGGTATCCAGAATCCTGATCACCAGCATCACAAGTAGAGTAGTTTTGATGGTTCCAGTCCGGTTGTTCCACTAGGACATGGATCAAGTTAGTTGCATGATTTATATATGATACCCAAGGAGTAGGCTAGAGGACCATCTAAAGTATGAGGAACTATTCTATAAGCCTCTACTAAATTATCTTCTTTATTTGATATAAGTTCCCCACAATATTTTATCTCATTATCTCTTATTGAAATACTTAGGTTGGAAATAAAATATTACTATGGTGTAATGACCCTAGAAACACTATTATGAATATGGATAGAGGGAATACACTAGTGTAGGGACAATGCATTGAGGTAGGAAATTTTCCCTTTCTATTGGAACTCTTTTTTCTCAAGATGACATGCTTCAACATCATTCTTATGATGTATTGGTTGGTTCAGTACAATGCATTTGTAGACTACTAACACTGCACGGTGTCGTTCATATCACCAAAGGGTAGTAGTTATCTATAAAAGGGTGAGTGGGATGTCTAGGATAGTAGATCTGGATGAGAACATCATGGTATTAGTGGATTGGCCACCCATATTTCTAATCTCTTTATGAATAATTAGGGTTTAAATCAGGTTGTATTCCCTCCAATGGTAGATTTTTTAGGGATGTCTTTCCCAATGACTTATCTGGATTAACTCTTGAGAGATAGGTAGATTTTATGATTTACTTCACTCAAGGAGTAGCTCTAGTGTCCATTCCTCCATATAGGATGTCACCCACTGAGCTCCAGGAGCTCAAGTAGTAGTTAGAGGACTTGGAGGGAAAATATTTTATGTGGCCCAATAATTTTTCTTGGGGTTCACTCATGATTTTCTCCAAGAAGGAAGATGAGACCCTTTAACTATCTGTAGATTACATATGGCTGAACCAGCTTATATCCAAGAACCAGTACCCACAATCTTGTATAGGTGATCTCTTTGACAAGCTCTGAGGAGCTACGGTCTTCTCTAAAATTGACCCGAGATCAGGCTATCATCAAGTGAAAGTAAATCCATTAGACATACCTCGTACAAATCACTGTAGTAGGTATGGTCTGTATGAGTACCTTGTCATGTCATTCGGCCTCACAAACAAACCTTTTATTTTCATGGATCATATGAATAGGGTGTTCCGCCCCTATTTCTTTTAATTTTTCATAGTATTTGTGGAAGACATATTGGTGTACTCTCATGCTCATAGAGACCATGATAAGAACCTTGATATCATTCTGATTGCACTAGGATAGAATCATCTTTATGAAATGTTTTTATGTGCCACTTCTAGATCAACACAGTTCACTTATTGGATCATATTATCTTTGAATCGAGAGTGTCTTTTGGCCTAGATATGGTTAGTTATTTGGTTTCTCGGGAGTATCCCAATAACCTATTTGATATATTGTGTTTATTGTAAATTTTTTTTGTTAAAATAATTTTATATAGGACTTATCATGCCTCACTTCACCTCGTACTGGTCTTAAAAAGAAGGTTGTTAAGTTCTGGGGGTCAGAAGAGTGCGAGAAAGACTTTCAGAAGCTGAAAAGGAGGATTGTTTTTACACATATTCTAATTCTTCTAGAGCCTAGAAAATGTTAAACCATTTTATATGATTCATTAGGCCTTTTCCTGGGAGTATTGAGGATAAATTAGGATAAAATTATTGAATATAGATCTTGGTAGTTGAGGCATCATGAGAGAAACTACTCGATGCATGACCTTGAGCTAGCATCAATTTTCCATGCCTTACATTGTTGGAGACACTATCTATTAGGTGAGTTCATTGTGGTGTATACATGAAAAAATATCCGCAAATATATCTTTTTTTATCATGAATTTAATCTCATATAGTGAAGATGGGTTGAATGTCTTCAGTCCTTCGATTTTGATCTTGCATGTATGCCTAGGAAAGGAAATGTGGTTGCTGATGCACTAAGCTGGAAAACTATGGCATAGGGAATACAGAGAGCCAATGATGAATGGAAATTTGTGTCCCTATTCTCTGAGATACATATGTATCTTCACGAAATTCCTGAGCATTATTTTCTCTAATCCTTGATAGTTACCTTTTCCCTTTTGAGGAGGTGATGAGCAGGTAATTTTTAGATCCTGAGGGTTTAGTTCTCTATGAGAGTATAGAAAGAGATGAACCTTCTCTAGATTAATATATGGATAGAGATGACATCCTACATATACATAAAAATTTATAGGTTTCTATAGATATGAGGGTGGATTTGATGCATGATTCCCACACTTCCCAATGGAAAGTTCATCCACGCATCTCTTAGATATATTGAGACATGTGACACTAGTATTAGAGGGATGGGATGAAATGTCTGATAACAAGATTCATCACTAGGTTTTCCACCTATAATCAAGTTTAGGTAGATAACTAGAGACATGTAGCCTGTTATAGACACTTCCAATCCCTAAATTTAAATGGGATGATTTTCCATGGATTTCGTAGTCGTCTTATATAGGTCACCAAGAGGTAGCGATGTTGTATGTTTATTCATTGATTGGATGATAATTGTTTCCCAATTCATTCCTATCCAGGAGAATTTCTCATTTTATGATATGGGAATAATGTATGTTCATGATATTATAAAACTACAAAGGGTCCCTTGTACTATCATTTCAGATAGGGACACTAATTTCATGTCACAGTTCTAATTGGGGTAGAAGAAGGATATGGGTATACATGTGCTTCTAAGAA
Organism: Viscum album; assembly: GCA_963277665.1. Taxonomy (NCBI): domain Eukaryota; kingdom Viridiplantae; phylum Streptophyta; class Magnoliopsida; order Santalales; family Viscaceae; genus Viscum; species Viscum album. The sequence goes on along the minus strand of OY728161.1, from coordinate 1,944,672,782 downwards.
CCACCTTTCACCCTTAGACCAAGGGAAAATAAGAATAGATGATATAGGTTCTAGAGGACATTCCAAGATAATAAATCATTTATTTTGGTAGTTATTTTTAGAATCATATCCCTTTCATTGAGTTCTCCAATAATAACACCTTCTAGTTTACAATTCAGATGGATCCTTTTGAGCCCTTTTATGGTAGGATGTACCATTTACCCATGTGTTGTCTAGAGGTAGGTGAGTTAGAACTACTAGGTCCTCATCTCATGGATGATACTTTGGAGTAGGTTCAAAAGATGATGAAGTGTTTTTATACTACTCGTTCTAGAAAAAAATCTTATGATGATTGATATAGATGACCTATAGAGTTTTTTGTCACAAAGTCATGTTTTTCTATGGGTATCACCCCGAATTGGACATAGATGGTTAATATAGCAAGGTAATATATCACCTCATTATGTATGGATATTTGAGATCTTTGATAGAGTAAGGCCAATAGCCTATCGATTTCTTTTAACATAGAGGTACTGTTCTATGCATGGTTTCTTCCACATTTCAAAGCTTCCCCATTATCATGCCGACCCATCTAATAATTTTTATCCCAAGGAATATGAACTATATTTCGATTATTCATTTGAGGAGTATCTGATATGAATTGTGAAGTAAAGATCGAAGGAACTCTAAGGCCTTTCTTTCCCTCTAGTATGGGTGTTGTGGCAGCATAACCGTGTGTAGGATGAGGCTTGGGAGTAAGAGGCCAACGTACGTGCCCAATGGCCAATGTTTTTCTTAGAAAGTGTTTCATTACTATTTATGACTCTTTTTCTAGGGCTCATGCATCTGTCTATAGAGTACATTCTGATTGTTTACCCACATTCCAGCTTTCCAATGGCGGGTGGCATCCATCACTTGTTCAGGGACGTTTTCTCCTTCATCGAAATGGGATGATGGGATGTCAGTCTCTCCTTCTATGGATTCCTCTTCGGAATTCGTTACCTAGTCCATGACTCCCTTGTAGACTTACGACATTGTTCATGAAACTCTTCCCAATTCTATGTCTTCATGGATGCCGGTTAATTACACTACTTCTATTTGGAAATTCCAAGGGGTCCGGTCGGGGAAGCAACCATCAGTCGGGGAGTAGTCGTATTGGACATCACTGGAGTATCTGGATGCTAGAACACTAGAGAATCTAGGTTTCTTCCACTTATGATAGGGCTTCTCGAGGGAGTGGAAGCTCGAGGAATCCCACGTTTAATGCGGGGAATTATATGCCATAGTCATGTCTCTGAGGTTTTTCTCGACTTCCCATGTTTGACATAGGGTATGTCGTGAGTTTAACATCTAGAGGAGATGGATCGGACTAATCATAACACTGAAGGGAGTAGATCAGATGGGTGAAACCCCTGGAGGAAACACTGATGATGGGACTAACTCATGGCTAGTTACCCGATTGCTACAAGGAGTAGCGAGATAGTGGGTGCCTTGATCTCATTGGGATGTGGCAGCTTGGGTAAGAATCAAAATGGATGATGGAGAGTTGAATGAAGTAGTGGGGGAATGAGATGGATCCATCGTGAAGGTGACGGTAGTGTTGGGCTTGAGCCGCAAAAAGAATTCCTACATATCCCCGTGGCCGGGAATCAAAGTCAGTGTAGTTCGTTGGGTGATGGGACACCTGAGGGGGTTGCTTGTGAGAATGGAAACATGGATGGGACACGGAGGAAGTGGAACCTCTGTGTTGGGGAATGACCTTCCCAAATCACAAAGGCTTGAGGGTAAGAGGCCACGATAAGACATGGGTAATGGGATTGAACCTCAGGGAGGCTTCCTAAGTATCCATGAGGTAGGGAATCATAGTCCACATAGTTCAGAATGGGGGAATAGAATTAGGGTGTGCGCAGAGGACAATGACCTGATGATACACTGGGGATTATGCATAGTTAGTAGCCTGAGTTGGTATAACGCTCAAGGGGATGACCTGAGATGTGGGTCCCAATAAAGGGGACTGCAACAGATTACCATTGAGTGGGAAACACAATGGCTTACCACTGGTTGGGGTTGACAACAGCTTACCATCAACCAGGTTACACAGTGGCTTACTGTCAGTTGGGAAACACAACAACTTATCATTGATAGGGGAACAAAATTACTTACCGTTGATTAGGGCTGGATTTCAGGGAGGCTTCCTACGTACCTTTTCTAGGAGATAAGGATCAAAATCCATGTAGTTTGAATGGGTAAAATTTAACATCTTGTGGGACGAAAAAGGGCATAATGTTTAACATAATGAAGGATGAGTGTGGACCAATGTAGAATGGTCAAGACCAATAGGTGTAGGTCTTGAACCTCAGGGAGGATTCCTAAGTGGCTTGCCTTGGCAGGGATCAAATTCCACATAGTTTAGAGGCGAGGATACAATTTAACTACATGTTGGACGAAGGTAAACCGACGTGAAGGGGTCAGGTCAAGTAGATGTTGTGCTTGAACCTCAGGGAGGCTTCCTACGTATCTTTCCTTGGCAAGGATCAAATTACAAGTATTTTAGATGGTTTGGTGAGCTGATGTGAAATGGGTCGGGACCAATAGGTGTTAGGATTGAACCTCAAATAGGCTTCCTACATACCTTGACTTGGAAAGGATCAGAGTCCACATAGTTCAGAATGGTTTGGTGAACCGACGTGAAATAGGGGATTACACGTGGTTAGCATCCTAAAGAGAAAATAAGGGCTTACACATGGTTAGAGGCCCAGGGAGATGCAGATTGGGACTTACTCCAGGACGGAGGCCTGGGTGGAGACAAATACAAATGGGAGAGGGATAGGATAATGAAGGTTAGAATGCTTATCTTTCCTATGGTATTTGGAACTAAAGAATAGAGGAGGAGCAAGAATTATACATCCTGCAAGAAATGATTGAGGCTAACCAAAAGGTGGTTTCCCTTCCCCACTGGTAGGCACCACTCCAGTAAAGAGGATTTCATTCCATGTGTGTAATATCTCACTCCTATGGAGACGAGTAGGTGTAGAGAATTTCCGAGATGAGGCACCCCATGTATGATACATGGGGTGGGGTCAGAGTTTATGATCATGTGTTGAGGATGATGGTGCTTGGTATTTTAACATCCTGCAGCTCAGATGAGGTGGGTTCACCCTGCACCCCTAGGACTTAAATAACTGATACCTATCCACCACTGGGGATATTAAGGAATCAACAATCCCATTGTAAGGGGGTGTCATGGAGTAATCCACTAAGGGGCCCACGTTACCGTGGCTATATGAAGAAGTGATATCCTTTAGCGTGCCTATGAGAAGAAGCATATGTCTAAGAAACTCAACATGAGTACCCTTGGGGACCCCCTTCCTTCGCGGAGGCCTATGGGATCCATGAAGGGAATCCCTCTTTTAAGAGGGGTTAAATTTAAGACAAGGGAAAGGAACTTTATGATGCTCATGTACCTTGAAGAGCTCATTTTTTCTAGAGCAAAAATTGCTTCACAATTTGAGAGAAGAGAAATCAAAAGGTCAGAGGATCTGTCCTTTGGGCTTGAGGGGAGCCTGGTATTTCTAGGCCAGAGGCATTGTGAAGTAGGGATCACCTGGCTCAATGCTATGTGGAACATTGTCATAACCACAAAGCCTCCTACCACCTCGCTCTGTGGTACCTTCACAAATATCTGGCGAATCACGGATCCTCCTTCATCTTTGATTCGTGGTGGCTTAAAAATTTCAGGCAGTTAGTAGAGCCTCCCTCTTCTTTGCATCATGACAGCTTCGAAGGGGGGCCGCTTTTCACTGGCTGTGGTGCTGCGGGGCTCCACAATTAGTCTTCATGAGGTAGCCTCTTTGGAATTCAGACTATTCTCTCCATCCTTTTCCTCCACACATTATTTTTGGTGCCAACAAATTCCCCCCCTCAGACTTGGAGCTGAGAAGAAAATGAGGGTCTAAGTCTGAGGGTCAATTGCCAAAACTCTTGTTCAATCACAAAGATGGCTTGCGAATTAGGGTTACGATGCATAAAGGCGACATGTGGGTTGAGAGCACTGCAAATCTCTCCATGTCCAAACGTGCCGCAAATCACAAGGGTTCGTCACCTATAAATAGGATAGAATGACCTATCTTTTTTCTTTTATCACCTTCGTGGTTTGTTGATAGTTCTCTCAATTCATGAAGATCTACACACTTTGTGATTGCTCTTTGCGAATCAGGTCTTTCTTCTTCATGGCACACAATGATTCCTTCGACTCTGCGAGTGTGCACTCTACAGCTTGTGTTTGATAGAGCGGGGGAGGGCTTTGTGAATGATCTTTGCAAACTGGCTTCAATAAATCTATTTGTGAACTAGAACAAAAAAGGTCCAAATTTCAAAAACGGAATGGCTCAACAGGATGCTGCCAAGGGGGTCCTCGTAGATGCCGCCCGGAGGGAAGAAATGTCGAATAGCTCGGGTAACAAAGAACTCATACAAATCCAGTTAGACCAAGATTCACTGGTGGAGCTATTGTGGAGAGATAGAAAAACTAACCATTGTGTAGGATGAAACCTCTATACAGATTCGGCCTTAAGGATGACATACCCATCCCTAAAGCAAGCAGGGAGGAGCCAGCTTACTGGTTCAGGAGCATGTCGTTCCAGCGGTTGTGGTTCTAGGCGACTGACGGCCATACTTGGGAGGATTTCATTCCTATCAGCACACACTACCTATATAACCACATGAAAAACGTTGGAAAGAAATCATTTTAGCTAGATCCGTCTCCCCTGTTGTACCACAATATTCTAAAGGTAGCCTAGGGGAACCCGGATAAGGGGTGGACCAATGAGTGGGATCTGCGCTAGGGAGAAAACATTACAGATGATTGGACCTAGGACAACTGGGTAGGTGCCTTGTGCGAGGAGTTCAGTGAAGAGCTGAGGTGAGTGGGACAATATGAGGTGGCTTGGGGCTCTCAATTACACATCTATCAGCCGAAGTAGTTGATGTCGAAGTTGCTGAGAAGATGGTCGTTGAGGACAAAAACCTTCCATTTTCACCATGGAGAGGCAAGCATCAGCCTATGGGACTTGCACAAGATTTCGGGGGTCCCAATACTGGTGGTGATGTACGATGAGTTACTCCTCTTTGTGAGTGGATAGGAGGATCTAGAGCTTATGTCACTGCTGGTGAGGGAATTGATGAACCTTGTACTGGGAGAGGACAAGGATTCGGCGAGGGATATCCATTTCAAGCATTGGTTTAAGCAGTTTCTGAATTTCCCATAGGATGGGAAATTCCCTGTGAGGACTTGGACCCTCCTGAAGGGGGTCCAATGAGGAAATAATCACTCATTTTGGTGACTCTTGGAGGATATATAGTGGAAAACCTGGGGGTTCAGTGTCAGTACCGAGCAACAACTGATGGTTAGGTTGGATGCATACATTGCGGTTCTTATATACAGTTGGATTTTGCTAGTGAGGGACACGAACATAGGCATGCGACCGAGCATGTTCATCGTGACATCCATGTTGGTGACAAGGAGATGGGTCAACCTTGGGATCCCGATGCTCACCATGTTGTATAAGATGTTGTGGCATATCAGTGAGGGGAAGAGGCCACAAAGGATATGCATGCCGTTCTACCTTCTGTACAGGTGGATAGTGGCACACGTCAGGGGTATCTATGAATATCCGGTCACCATTTCCCCTCCAAGATAAAATTTATGCCCGACCATCTTCAATGTTGTGGGGTTCTTTTCGACCAAGCAGACCCTACAGGCAGTGCTGAACTGGGTCTGTAAGGAAGACGAGTTCACTTTCCACCTGTTCACTTTGCCAACAGGTATGTTCACTGATGACGGATGGAGAACAAAAGAGCATCGGTCTGACCTCCTTGACTTTCGTGGTGGACTCTTGGAGGGAGTGGACCATGAGTCCCTTTGTGAGCCGTACACCCCACACCGTTTTGTGAGGTAGTTTCGGTGCATGCAGTGAGTGACCCGAAAAGTCTATTTGGGGGTGCGCCACGAGGATCACCTGTGTTTCATGAGGAATATGTGGCTCATGTTCACACAGGAGTATGGGAAGATGTAGAATGAGATTCCTCTGCCCAAGGTCATATTTGTGTTGGTAAAGGAATATTCCAAGAGCTGGGAGGAGGCATACCCGGGGGAGATTCTAAAGAGGAAGACCATCCAGGTGAGTGATGAGGTGCCTCCCAACCTCGAGGTTGGGGACAAAGGGGGGAAAGGAAATCTTATGGGGGCGGGGATACAGTGGTGGTGACGACCGTACCAGTCGAGAGGGAGGCAGTAGCGGCAGACCCAGAGGAGAAGAGTCATCCTAAGGGGAGGCCACTCAGGGGGTTCTGCAGGATATCCACCCAGGATCCGGGGAAGAAGTTGTGCCATATAAACATACCAGAGAATGATGTCTTCTTAGAGACCAAGGACATATGGGATATCAACATAAAATTCCCCAAATCGTACAAGATATGGAAATAGATAAACCGTCTTAGGATGTATTTTATGGGTATTGGCCCAATCATGGCAAGATTTTTTGTATCGGAAGCTGAGATGGAGCAATACCTGGTTGAGTTAGAGGAATTTTTACACCCCCGGGGTGATCCATGTCTGATGACAGATGGGTTAAAGGTGTTGCTGGATCGAACATTCCCTCTGTAGTTGTCAGCTGCTAAATTGAGGGATCGCTGCTTCCCTCTACCGAAAGAATCCTAAGAGTCCTCTTATAGGGAGTATGCTAGTGAAGGGAGCCCTCTGGAGGAGGGTTAGGATGGATATTCATACCTGAATTTGGAAGAGTTTGCAGAGGCCCTTGAGGTAAAAACATAAATGACTTCCCTATATTCATCATATATGTTATCTAGGACTTCTCGACTGATATCTTAACTATGTAACGAGGCCTTATATGAAAAACCTTCTCCCTTTTGACAGCGGATGAAGCTGGGGGGACTTCGGGATCTGTGCCTGGGGATATGATGATCATCGTGTCGGGATATGTTCTGCAACACACAAGGTGGTCCTCCCGAAACCTTCGGACTTCCCATCAACATATAGGGTACCAAATTTTTGGGGTTTTGACAGCAACAACCCAGGAAAGAGACCAAATATTTGATCTCTTTATGTATCCTTCATGGAATATGTAACTGTCATCCATCGATCAGATTAAATGATGCTTGTGTGCCTCTTGCAAGAATAGTACTTCAAATTGTTTGGGATGCCTTGTCTTGGTTGACTGGAGATCCTGGTGGTGCCATTCCCGATGGGATGGCGGTGGACGTGGAGGTGGATACCTAGACTGACCAAGCCGCGGTGCCCCTGATCATAAGTGGGACCGTCAGAAGGACAAAGCCTGAGATCATTGAGGTGGGATCTAACGATGAGGATCGATCAGAAAATTCTGGTCCTGACATACCTGATTAGACACCAGATGCAGACCCTACTGATGATTTCTTGGGGGGTGTTTCCCACATATGAAACTTTCGACCCCGCAGATTGGAACAAGATGACCTTTTATGAGAAGGATAACAAAATATACCATCATTGTTATTGTAATTTGATCAAGAAATTCATTTATGAGACCCCTCAAGCACAATGGATATACTAGATGGGGAGACTTCAGGCCCAGCTGTGTGAACTATGCGCTTGGTGAGTAGATGCCCAACATCCTCATATACTTATATGAGATCTCATGGTGGAGAAGATTCAGGAATATGACAGTGTCCTTGGTGTGGGTTGGAAGTAGAGAGAAGTGGTGAACATCAAGAGGATCCGAGAGGCTGAAAATGAGATTCAGCAGCTGTAGGTCTGGGCAGATGGGCATTTTTCCTTCCTTAATGCATAATATGAGCTTATATCACGGCTGAAGGCCTAGCTGGCAGAGACCGAAGGACGGATGAAGCATGCCTCCGAGGAGATGGTAGTCGTCCGAAGTGATGAGGAGTGGGCCTAGATTGCAGTTGACTAAATATTCCCCATTTCCACTGAAGAGGAGCGAGAACTAAACAAGCGATAGTGAATCCTGGACGCCACAAGCCAAAGAGTGGGAGAGCTACAATGTTTTTTTGATGGGTTCAACCCTTCCATGGGAGGGGTTGATCCTCACGTCCTATAATACATGTAACTTTTGATCATATTTTGATGATTTGATTATTTATGTTGGACACGTGCATGAGTTCCATTTTTTCATTAACCTGCTACATGTCTGTCACATTCGTGAAACATCCGGCGATCAATCCCTAAGCTCACGTGGGTCGGGCCCAATGTGAGAAATAGGGGATAACCACCTTGTTATTCCACCTAAATATGAGAGTGTCGACCAAGAATCAGGAATCCTGTCTTTGAACATCCACTCCAGATTTTTGGGAAGAAAGAGGGAGTCCTGACTGGTGAATGAAAGTCTTAGAAGAGCCGAATTTCCATTTTCCAAATGTGTTATATTGCACAATTGGGGCAACACTAGGGGCATTGGAATTAATCCAAACATAGGGGAGTGGAAAATGTGAATAACAATAGAGACCCAACCTTTTATTACATTAAAATTACATCATTTTAAAGATATAAAACATAATATTATTACACATAGACGATCCAACAGTTTTTTGTCTTCGGTAAACTAGGACCATACATAACAATTACAACATCGAGCCTAAACATTATTCAATTTCTTCTTCTCTAGATTCTTAATGTCACTTAACCTCTCCTTAGTACATGTAATCACCTGGGGATATACATCAAAAGAGGTGAACTAGAAACCTAGTAAGGGGAAATATAAGAACAATATAGAATGGGTGAGCATAATCATAACATAGGCAAAGGATCATGAACATAAGGGGAAGCATAAATGTAAAACTTGAAATGTGGAAATGCATAAAAATGAAACATCGTGTCTTAGTGGTTGACTACCACAATACTTTTGAACAAATATAGAATCTTGTTCACTCATAATTTCACATTTACTAATGAGATTCATCACTTTACCTAATGAATTTTAGCGCTGTATAATTCCAGATGCACACGTCACATTCAAACATTCATATTGCGCTATATAATTCTGGGCGCACCCATCACATCATAACATTATCACTATCATGCATGACACATAGAAAATATATCAATAACGAGCATAACTAACCCATGGAAAGTAATGGGTTTCATCTCATAAGAACACATTCATAAAAATTAGGATCCCAAAAGAAAGAGGGAATAAAATACTGGATACAAGAACCATCAACCTTGTATAGGAGGTAAAAGGTGATTTTTTATAAGAAGAGTTCTTTTGGAAAAAAATTTGTTTGAAATAGACTCCAGTAAAAAACATGTATATCCCAGAAAAGGTAAGATAATGATGAAAAAATAATTTTTAAGGAGTGACCATACCAAATTTGGAGTGAAAGAGGGAGACCCTGAAGGATGAAAGTTGGGTTCATGAATTTCCCTTTACCTTATATCCGTACGCTTCCTTCGCTTTAATGTCCTGTATAATTACATTATATTCATTAAATAGAAATTAAAGAAACTTTTATACATGAATAAATTTCATTATGGTTTCATTAAGTTAATATATGTTCCTTTGGATGAGTTATAGAGTTTAAAAACATTGGTTGATAATATTTGTTTTTATGGTTTTTCTTGTGTGTTCCCATGTATTCAGGAATTGAAGTTCATGTAGAACATGGATAAAAATACAGAACATATATTCCATGTTATTAATGATATTACATAAGTTAAAAATATCATTTAATGAATTTCATTTCATACCATGTGGATGAATCATTAGATAAGAATTAAATGATGATTGTTTGAGTTAATTTGGGCATTTTTTACCATAACAAACATGTTTTGATTAATCATTTAGTAATATGTACATAAGTTAGTTACATAACATTAAATAGGAATTAATAAATATAAAATATTCTTGTTCAACCAAAAAAATGGTTTCATTACCAGATACGAAGGTAGAAATGAAAAAAGAAAACATGTCGTTCTTGAAGAAGATAGATTAACACCTCACAACCAACGTTTTCTTTTATAAAATAAAAAGAAGAGGAGAAAAAGGGTTGGATGGTATAATATCCCATTAGTATCATAAATTCAATTATATGTATGATAATGGAGTTGTTACACCATTTGGATGTCGATAGGTGGGGATAGAATAAGAAAAGAACGTGAAATTGAAAGGGAATTAAAGGAAAAGAGTGAGAGAAATTATCTCTTGAATCCTCCTCTTGAGCTCCTCCTTAAGGGGCTTAGGCTTGGTCTTTTTATGGGAATAAAAGATATGAGACATGGGGTATGGGATAGGGAATATTATTGGGTCTATTTTAGACAAGTCTTGAATCTTGAGAGGTGTGGGGGAATGAGGGAGTGAAGGGTTGTATTTATAATGGAGGGGAGAGGGGTTTTCTTAACATAAAATCAATTAATTTATTATTTCTCCACAAGACAAGGAATATTAAGTCTTACATGATCAATAATAGTAATTTTATAATTTAATCCAGAAAAAGGTGGGCTTACATCAGCAGAACATCACACAAGACTCTATAATGAGCTTATTTAGCTTATTTTTTTAAATTACGGTATTTCACTTTTCATAAAAAAATCAAGTATTTCAGAAAAACCCAAAAATTCACCCCAACCATTTTTTGATGTGTAGAATTCAAAAACGAAGTCCATTTTTCAATAATTATTTTTTAAATATGATTAATTTATATTTAATTAAAATCACAATTTACTTGAAAAATACAGTTTTTAAAATTAAAACTGAATTTATAATGCTTTCAAAAATTATGTAGGGTCTTATATAATTATCTAAAAACTAGAACTCATAGTTTTTTTAATTTATGAACACATTTTATGAAAATACATTTTATTTTAAATTAATTAATTAATTATAATTAATTATTTATGCCTTAGAAAAATACCAAAACGTTTACTATGGTCAAATTGTCACTTTCTAAGATGCCTAAATCTTATTTAAATATTCATGGGTATGGTTACTATTATTTTGGATGATTTACTATTAATGAGGGTTGTTATTCTATTTATAAGGGTAGCTTACTATTCATAAGGGTAGGTTACTATTCACCAAAAATTATGTTTTTCTTATTGGACCACAAAAATCATCTTGAACACTACCGTGTAAGTGGGATTTTAAAAATTCCAAACACAGATGTGAAAAACTTATGTTTAAAGGTCACTTAGCACATAGTAGTTCATTATGTTGTTTTTTCATGTGATTTCATGACATAATTATAAGAAGGGAATTTCCATTGAAAAACTTCGGGTCGTTACATTCTTCCCCCTTATGAAATTTCACCATCAAACATTCACTTTACACAAAAAGGTGAGGCTACTTTGTAGAGACCCGAAGCATGACATACATGGACATTACATTACATTAACAGAATACTTAATACATAACTATAAAATACACACAAGGATCATAATAGTTTAGTGTCTTTGGAAACTCGGAATATAATCTTCTAATCATGGTGAAAGATCTTTAACATCTCCCATAAGATCTGCCCCTTTTTGTTTTCTTACCTAAAACCTTTCTTTAAATCCTGGGGAAAAGAAAACATATAAAGGGTGAGCTAAAATTCTCAGTAAGGGTAATCATGGATAAAATAAAACAAGTCATATACATTTGAACTTCAAAACATGAACATAATATTTAAACATCAGAATCTTGAGCAATGACATAAATCATGGCAGTACGCAATGAATAGATCATAAAGAAACATTAATCATGATAAAATAGAATGATAATTAAACATGTAATTGTGGAAAACCATTAAGTCGATGATATTATTTAAATAGTATCCAAGAAATTACTGCCATTACCATCTTAGTGTACAAGGTCCCTTTCTGAATCGAGTTCACTCCTAGTTTCAATCCTATAACACTGAACTGGATTAACTTACTGTTCCATCCATGTCTATCTCATGAGATATAAATCGTTACCCAATTGATTGGAGGGAGATATAGGTCCCACCCATCTCATAATGAAATCATTTTTACTTGTGCCACAACATAAACATAAATCATTCATCATTACCCAAATAATAAAATGGGTTTCATAAACATCATTCCATTATAACATAATCCATATAAAACAAATGGATATCATTTAATCACAAGAAAAGTGAAACCATGTAAATAATAGGGACATTATACTTGAAACATACACATATGATATAATGTCATCTTAGATGGAAAATGGTATTAAAAAAACAGTTGAAATGAATTCTTGAAGAAAATATCCTTTCTTCTTCAAAATCAATTTCTGTTCACAAAATGTCATGCAATTTTAAAAGAAAAGGATTTTGTTAAAAATAGTCATGAAATATTTTGGAGTAAGCTTCATGAAAATAAGGCTTTATAAAACCGTAAAAATCCTTTCATTCCATATACGTTAAAAAACATTCTTCTCATACTTTTGTCGGAAAAGTCAAAAAGTACCTTGTAGGGTAAATAAAAGAAAGATTCCTTCCATACCATGGGGTAAAAGTCAAAATTAGTAAAAAGGACTTTAAAAATACATGAATAACTTTTATAAAACATGTACGTAGATGATAATAATAACCCCAGTAAATACTTACGAATAATCAATCTCAGATAAAAATGAGATTTGAAAAATTAATCCTTACCTTATGTCTGATATGCTTCGTATGTATCCAAACCTCCTGTATAATTATTAAATAATGTAATTGACTTATTAAAGAATCATATTAATTGTTTTATATCATATATGGTTCACTTAGGTATTTATATTACCTGTTAATTTGTCAATTCCATGTTAAAGTAGTGTTTTTGGTAAAATTGTTTCTTTTATCGTACGTGTTTGGACTTATTGTTCTTGATATTATTATTACTTATATCATGATTTACATAGTTAAGTATTTTAAAACATGATTTATATATCATATATATTCAGTATATATATATATATAATAGTCAGATAAATGAAATGAAACACACCGTTCATGGAGACGGTAGGCCGTACATACGCATGAACGCTGTTTTCCTTTCATTTTTGACTTTAATGGAAGTAAGTAGATGACATATATATATATATATATATGTATGTATGTATACATAAATCCAGTAGCTTAATTATTTAATATATTTCATTATTATTCATTATATATACTTTATAATCATTCTTGAATGGTTAATCATGGAAAATGAATCTCATAGCGTTCGTGGAGATGGTAGTCCGTACGTACGCATGAGAGATGATATCATTCCCATGATCGTGGAATTGTATTGAATTGTATGTATAATATTACATAATAAATATCACTTTACAATAATCATATATAGTAATTTTTTATATCATTATACCCATCCAAGTAAGGTGGTGGTGGAAAATAGATTACACCACGGTGTGGAGACGTTATTCCGTACGTACGCACGCGCGGTGATTTCATTTTCCATAGGATGGATAGATGGTGAAATAGGGTTATTTCATACTTATAATAACATATCAGTATATTAGTGATACCGAAGTTATTACTTCATAATGAAAAAACTAATGAAGAAGAAGTGGAAGAAGAAATAAAGTTGAAAGAATCGGTAACGGACATTACCACTTCTTTGAAGCGCCTATTCTTAACCTCCACTTAGGGCGCTAAAATTGGTCTTTGAAAAATATAGGACCTATAGGATGTTTCAAAGGAAGTGGAGAAGAGAATTTGGTAGGGTTTTTCCGAGCTTGGAGGCTCAAAGTGGTGTGAGGAAGAGAGGGAGGAGGTGCCCTTTTATAAGGGAGGAGAGGGGCACCTTTGGAATAAGTAAAAATATTATTTTATTATAAAGTCATATTCGGTTTTTAATAGATAAAAATTGATTTATTTAGAATATAAGGTGGGGATGAGTCTAAATCATCTCATCCAATATAATTTAGAAAATTTTAGGTTTCTATTTTAACCTTATCATTTAGATTTAACTTTATGTTAAATAATTTTACTTTTACCGTGTCTTCTTGTTTTCTTACACTATAAGGTTAATAAACTTACTATAACAATCCAAAAGAACCCCGAATGATAAATTATTAATATATATATCCTTATCTAAGTCATTTGGACGAACCTTATATTTTTAGGAAGAAAATAACAATTAATAATATAATATTTGTTTTAAAAAGTATTTTATGTCATTTTTGACACTATTTGGTACTTGATTTTTGTGAAAATCATAAGAGCATGATTAGTTCAAACAAAGTTACTTAAATCAATAATAACATGTCATATTAACCTATAAAATTAGTAGAATTTATAAAAAGTCTTAAATTACATTTATTTGGGTATTTATAATATCAATTATTTTAATATTTCATTATTTAGGTAATTACTTCATCACTATTGTGTCAAAAATAACTTATTATTTAATGTCTAAAAATTATAAATAAACTACCATTAGGTATGAAATTTTTTTATCTTAATAATGAATATTTATAGTTTAATTTATCTTATGTATAACCCTATATTAAAAATGATTTAGTTATTAAACTTTGATTTTAACTATTTTAACCCTTCTTTAAATAAATTAATAAGAAATGTCCTAATCTAATCCAAGTGGGTCTAAATGGTCATATTTTATTCCAAATGTTGTTTTTGGTCGAATTACACTTATCCAACTGAATTAGGACATGTGTTAGGGTAATAATAATATCATTTTTACCATTAATTACCCTATTATCTTTTAACCGTGGTAAAAAAAGTAAAAAGTTACTATTCACCCAAAATTATTTTCATCTCACTGAACCACATTTTAGCCCTTAATATTAACCATGTCTCTTGGATTTTTGAAATTCAATCCACAGAAGTGGTAAAATTTCATTTAAATGAAAAAGTCGGTTTTTTTAACTACCACTATGTGGTTTCACTATTCATCGAAAATTACAGTTTTTTAGAAAAATACCAAAAATTCAGCCTAAGAATTATTTCATATTCCGAATTAAAAATTGATTTCTATTTTTCCAAATTCAAAACATAGAAGTGGAATTAATTAATTTTAAAATTAATTCCCGTTATCAAAACAAATAGCGTGTTTTTTAAGAAACAATAACTATCAAAAGATTGATACTTGTTTATATCCAATTTCAAAGCGAAATTAATTCTAATGACTAACATTGGATTAAATGGTAAAAATATAGTCTAATTACAATTTAAAACCAATTAAAAAGATAATCTAACCATATAAATTATTGTGATGAAAAAGTTGTTTTTAATTAAAATATAGCGTGTTTTTACTATTCATTAAAATATGAATGTTATCAGAATAATATGAAAAATTTATCCAAAGTAAATTTTTATGTCGTGATTCCAAATAAGAATTTTATTTTGTCAAATTGAACTTATAGCCATGTCAAAAACAAGATTTAAAGTGGGTGCGCCATCAAAAGGCGGCAAAACTACATTTTTTGAAAAATACTTATTTTACTCGAAAAATTGATTTTGTTCTCATAACATGTTCTAGAAAATGTGTAAGATGAATAATAATGTTATAAAATTCAAAATTTAGTTTACACTATTCATAACGGGTAGTTCATATAACATATCGTTGTTTAGCGAAACTCAGTATTGCATACAACACACACTATCGTGGAAGGTCGCGATTGCGTGTAATGCAAGCCAAGTCAGGGATGCGTGTTGTGCAAGCTCCTTTTGGTGTAGCGTACAACACAAGACATTAATGAAATTAAAAAAAATATTTTTTCATAAAATATCGGGGTGTTACATTCTACTCCCCTTAAAATGAATTTCGCCCTCGAAATTCGTCAGGGTTATAAATGGTTTACTAATCAAGAGTTTCTTTAATAGAAACCCACATTGTAAAAAGGAATACCAAAACTTTTCTTTTAAAAACTAAAGTATGAAATGTAACGATTACCCAAATTAACTCATCACTGGGTTTCCACGTAGGAGAATATAGGTGAAAATATGGATATGGAAGAAAAATCTAACCATCATGTTCTGATGGAGAGTGGTAGAAAACATGGCTATGAAAAAGACAACAATAAGAAAGCCATATATTTGTGATGATCTATGGTACCATCTGATTCATCGGATATATGGGCACAAGGGCAAATTTTTTGGGTTTCAAGATCATTTCCCTAAAGTTTGATAATTTGAATTAGATTAAATACTTACTTTATTTTGGTACAATCTCACTGTTGTTCGTTCCTTGAACAATTTCCACTTCATCTCTTAAAGAATTGAAGTTGAATTTGTTATTCGTGAAGTGTTAGCAGATCATGTGATAGAATGACGGGTCATTCCATCTGTCTCAAACAAAAGGTTAGAAAAAGTTATTAAATATACATAAGTCGATCTATAGTGAGATTAATCATATTTGATTCCTAAAATGGACTTATACTTCATATATCATACTTCTTAATATAATAAAACTAGTTTATACTAAACAGGGACTTCCTGTAGGCCATTGGTAGGCGATAAGGCCTGTCACACTTGAGTTGTGGGTTCGATTCCCACAGCCTTGTTTGACGTGATGGGTTGTCGCCCGTCTTTTAGGTTGTCCTTTTTCTAAAACTACATTACTATAACATCCCATCAATAATATCAAGAAAAGTTATATCCTTAAACAATACTTACTTATGTCCAATATAATCCATTCCAATCTTTAGTATTATCTAAAATACTTCGGTCTAAGCTCATAGTATAAAGAAAACGATTACTTGAAATGTCATCAACCAAGCATGTGAATACCACCATTTATCCCCCATATATCTTGTTGGTCACATTCCAATCATGTGAATACCTTAATCATGTATTCTCTTGAAAAATGAATACCCATTAAACCTTAGTGAAAACATGAATGCTGTCAAATGTTATATTTTTCCACATACCAAAATCCAAAAATTCTATACACTCAAACCATGATATAACCTTCTCCTTATATCAGTCATGAGCTCATTAATACTATCAAACATTTAATTTTCTTTTTATCCCTTCATTATGCGCATATCATCTACTTTCCAAAAATATCTGAATAACCTTTCATGGTTACTGGTACCATTCATCACACCCTTTTAAAACTTAAGGAAAGACAACAGTGTAACAATCCTTAGATGTCTCTTTATTCCACAGTACCATGTGATTACTTATACAACATTACACTTGATAAACATGTAATCATTCCACTACCTTCTTAAACTATTTACCGAGCTTCAATAATTCTTTCATCTCACATATCATTTGTAGTCTCTTCATCATCATCAACATAAATACTACCCATACGACCATACTAATTCTCTTCATGAGACTTTCTCTTAGGGAATTGGTTTGCATAATTCCCGTACATTCCACATTTAAAACATTTAACCATTGTTGATGTCATAGGAATACCATTATCCTCATCCATGGTGTTAACTGAACCTTTTACTTTGCACTTACTGGCTTTGTGTCCTTATTTTCCACACCCAAAACATCTTCCAGTTCCTTTGAAACATTCTCCTTGATGCCTCTTCCCACATGATTTACATAGGGGAAATTGAACTTTCTTTCCTCTATGATCATCATGAAACTCCATCTTTCTCTTATTAGTTGAGTCAGGAAACATACCAAATTTGAGTTTATTGATCATATTATGAGATTACTGATTCGGCATAATAATGATGTTTGGACTTCCAAATCCCATTTCATTTGGTTTCTCATGAGGAATATCATTCCATTTTCCATCATATCCTCTATTATCATGAATAATCTTGTTTCCAGCCATTTTCTAAAACCCAAAAAGAATAGTGTCAGAGGAAAAAATAATAATAAAGGGGGAGTAACATCAATATCTAACATCTTGGGTTTAATATAATATCGTTACCATAATTCTAGGACTATAACCTATACTTATACATAACCTTAGGGACATCCCTAGACATAGCTTAGAAATATCTCTAGGGATCTCACTAAAGTATTCGCATCCTAGTTTCCAAAGGTTGACTAAACCTTTTCTCTGATACCAAATGTAGAGACCCAAAGCATGACGTACATGGACATTAAATTACTTTAGCGGAATACTTAATACATAACGAAAACAGACACACACGGATCATAATAGTTTAGTGTCTTTGGAAACTCGGAATATAATCTTCTAATCATGGTGAAAGATCTTCAACATCTCCCATAAGATCTTTCCCTTTTTTTTCTTACCTAAAACCTTTATTTAAATCCTGGGGAAAAGAAAACATATAAAGGGTGAGCTCAATTTCTTAGTAAGGGTAATCATGGATAAAATAAAACAAATCATATACATTTGAACTTCAAAACATGAACATAATATTTAAACATCAGAATCTTGAGCAATGACATAAATCATGGCAGTACGTAAGGCATAGATCATAAAAAAACATTAATCATGATAAAATAGCATTGGAATTAAACATGTAATTGTGTAAAACCATTAATCACATGATATGATTTACATACTAGCCAAGTCATTACTGCCATGACCATCTTAGTGGACAAAGTCCCTTTCTGAATCGAGTTCACTCCTCGTTTCAGTCCTGTAACAGTGAACCAGATTAACTTACCATTCCAGCCATTTCTATCTCATGAGATATAAATATTTACCGAATGCATTGGAGGGAGATATAGGTCCCACCCATCTCATAGTGAAATCATTCTTACTTTTGCCACAACATAAACATAAATCACTCATCATTACCCAAAGAATAAATTGGGTTTCATAAACATCATTACATCATAACATACTCTATATAAAACAAATGGATATCATTTAATCATAAGAAAAGTAAAACCATGTAAATAATAGAGATATTATACTTGAAACATACACATATGAAATAATTTCATCTTAGATGGAAAATGGATTTAATAAAACAACTGAAATGAATTCTTGAGGAAAATATCCTTTCTTCTTCAAAATTATTTTCTTTTCAAAAAATGTCATGCAATTTTAAAAGAAAAAGATTTTGTTGAAAATATTCATGAAATCTTTTGGAGTAACCTTCATTAAAATAAGGCTTTATAAAACCGTAAAAATCCTTTCATTCCGTATATGTTAAAAAAACATTATTCTCGTACTTTTGTCAGAAAAGTCAAAAAGAACATTGTAGGGTAAATAAAAGAAAGATTCCTTCCATACCATGGGGTAAAAGTAAAAATGAGTAAAAAAGACTGTAATCATACATGAATACACTTTTATAAAACATGGACATGGATGATAGCAATAACCCCAGTAAATACTTACGAATAAGCAATCTCAGATAAAAACGAGATTTGCAAAATTATCCCTTACCTTATGTCCGATATGCTTTGTATGTATCCAAAACTCCTGTATAATGATTAAATAATGTCATTGAATTATTACAGAATAATATTCATTTTTTATATCATATATGGTTCACTTAGGTATTTATATTACCCATTAATTTGTCAATTCCATGTTAAAGTGTTTTTTTGGGTAAAATTGTTTCTTTTATCGTACGTGTGTGGACTTGTTTTTCTTGATATTATTATTTCTTATATCATGATTTACTTACTTCCAGAATGTAAAATATGATTTATATATCATATATATTTTGTATATATATATATATATTATAGATAGATAAATGAAATGAAACACACCGTTCACAGAGACGGTAGGCCATACGTACGCATGAACGATGTTTTCCTTTCTTTTTTGACTTGAATGGAAGTAAGTAGATGATATATATATATATATATAAATAAATCTAGTAGCTTAATTATGTCATATATTTCATTATTATTCATTATATATACTTTATAATCATTCTTGAATGGTTAATCATGGAAAATGAATATCATCACGTTCGTGGAGACGGTAGTCCGTACGTACGCACGAGCGGTGATATCATTCCCATGATCGTGGAATTGTATTGAAGTGTATGTATAATATAACAGAATCAAAATAACTTTACAATAATCATATATATTTATTCTTTACATCATTATACCCATCCAAGTAAGGTGGTGGTGGAAAATAGATTACACCATGGCGTGGAGAGTGTATTCCTTACGTACGCACGAGCGGTGATTTAATTTTCCGTAGGATGGATAGATGGTGAAATAGGGTTGTTTCATATTTATAATAACATATCAGTATATTATTGATACTGAAATTATTACTTCATAATTAAAAAACTAATGAAGAAGATGTGGAAGAAGAAATAAAGTTGAAAGAATCGGTAACGGACATTACCTCTTCTTTGAAGCGCCTCTTCTTAACCTCCTCTTAGGGCACTAAAATTTGTCTTTAAAGAATAACAGGACCTATAAGATGTTTCTAGGGAAGAGGAGAAGAGAATTTGGCAGGGGTTTTCCGATCATGAAGGCTCAATTTGGTGTGACGAAGAGAGGGATGAGGTTCCCTTTTATAAGGGAGGAGAGGGGCACCTTTGGAATAACTAAAAATATTATTTTATTATAAAGTCATATTCAGTTTTTAATAGCTCAAAATTGATTTCTTTCGAATCTAAGCTGTGGATGGGTCGAAATCCTCTCATCCAATAGAATTTAGACAAGTTTAGGTTTCTATTTTAACCTTATCATTTAAATTTAACTTTAAGTTAAATAATTTTACTTTTACAGTGTCTTCTTGTTTTTTACACTATAAGGATAATAATTACACTATAACAAGACAAACTAACCCCAAGTGGTTCATTATTAATATATATCCTTATATAAGTCATTTGGACGAACCTTATATTTTTAGGAAAAAGATAATAATTAATAATATAATATTTGTTTTAAAAACTATTTTATGTCAATTTTGATAGTACTTGGTACTTGATTTTTTTGAAAATCATAAGAGCATGATTAGTTCGAAAAAAGTTACTTAAATCAACAATAACAAGTGATATTAACCTATAAAATGAGTGGAATTCATTAAAAGTCTCAAATTACATTTATTTGGGTATTTATAATATCAATTATTTTAATATTTCATTATTTAGGTAATTACTGCATCACTATTGTGTCATGAATAACTTAAATTATTTAATGTCTAAAAATTATAAATAAAATACAATTAGGTAGGAAATATTTTTATCTTTCTAATTAATATTTATAGATGAATTTATCTTATGTATAACCCTATATTAAAAATGATTTAGTTATTAAACATTGATTTTAACTATTTTAACCCATCTTTAAATAAATTAATAATAAATGTCCTAATCTAATCCAAGTGGGCCTAAATGGTCATATTTTATTCCTAAGGTTTTTTTTGGTGGAATTAAAATTATCCAATAGAATTAGGACTAATGTTAGGGTAATAATAATATCATTTTTACCCTTAATTACCCTATTTACTTTTAACCGTGGTAAAAAAAGTAAAAAGTTACTATTCACCAAAAAATATTTTCATCTCATTGAACCAAATTTTAGTCCTTGATATTAACTGTGTCCCTCGGATTTTTGAAATTAAATTCACAGAAGTGGTAAAATTTCATTTAAATGACAAAGTCAGTTTTTTTAACTACCACTAAGTGGTTTCACTATTCATCGAAAATTGCAGTTTTTCAGAAAAATACCAAAAATTCTACCTAAGAATTTTTTGATATTCCGAATTCAAAATTGATTTATATTTTTCCAAATTCAAAACATAGAAGTGTAATTAATTAATTTTAAAATTAATTCCCGTTATCAAAATAAAGAGCGTGTTTTTTTAAGAAACAATAACTATCAAAATATTGATACTTGTTTATATCCAATTTCAAAGTGAAATTAATTACAATGACCAACATTCGATTAAATGGTAAAAATATATTCTAATTAATATTTAAAACCAATTAAAAAGATAATCTATCCATATAAATTACTGCGATAAAAAAGTTGTTTTTAATTAAAATATAGCGTGTTTTTACTATTCATTAAAATATGAAAGTTATCAGAATAATATGAAAACTTTATCCAATGTAAATTTTTATATCCCTATTCCAAAGGAGAATTTTATTTTGTCAAATTGAACTTATAGACATGTCAAAAACAAGATTTAATGTGGGTGCGCCATCAAAAGGCGGCAAAACTACATTTTTTGAAAAATACTTATTTTACTCGAAAAATTGATTTTTTTCTCATACCATGTTCTAGAAAATGTGTAATATTAATAATAATGTTATAAAATTCAAAATTTAGTTGATACTATTCATAACAGGTAGTTCATATAACATATCTTTGTTTAGCGAAACTCAGTATTGCGTACAACATACGCGCATTATGGATTTCCCCATCTTAGAAGAGAACGTGCCTCACGTGCCTCCTCTTTTTCAAATTTTTCCCGTTCGCGCGCCGGCACCTGCCCCTTCCCCGTCGCCCGGTCCTCCTCCGGTGGTCTTCGACCCGGGCCTGCCCTGCCGGTCGCCGCCCCCGCGGCCTGCCCCCCTGGTGCGCGGCCCGTCATGCTCTTTTAAGGAGGCTCTTTGTGGACCTCCCCCGGTTGCTGCGTCCCCCCTTTTCCCAGAGATTTCCCTGTCTTCCTCTATCTCGTCTCGAGATGGCCCCCGAGTAACCCTTGATTTCCCAGCTTCGGCCTTTGAGGACGCGGTGGGTTGTCTGAAATGGACTCTTGTGGCCCGGTTTGGCGGTGCGATGCCCTCTCTGGCTGTCTTCCGGCGTCTTGTGGATTCGTGGGGTCTCTCCTCGCCTGCCCGGATCTCGCGTCTCCATCGCAATTCCTTCTGCGTGGCCCTGGCCTCATATCTGGACTTTGTGAAGGCATGGTGCAAAGTTCCGCGGATGGTGGGTCGTTGGCGCTTCAACCTCGTGCGATGGTCGATGGAGGTTCACAAAGGGAAGGAGGGCCCCCGTGCGGCAGTTTGGCTCAACCTTCCGGGGCTCCCTCTGCCTTTCCAGAACGGGGCTTTCCTCAAAGCCATTGGTGACTCTCTTGGTGGTTTCCTGTGCGCGGACGATTGCACGGTTAGGGGTGAGGAGTCCTCGGTTGCGCGCATCTGTGTCGATCTGGACCTGTCCCTGCCTCCTCCGGCTAGCCTCTATCTGCGGGTGCAGGACTCGCTTTCATGGAAGCAGGACATCGTCTACCCCGTTTTTCCTTTGTACTGCCCTGCCTGTCTTCTCCAGGGTCACTCAGAATCCCAGTGCAGGAATCGCCCTCTTGCCAGAGGCCCTAAGGTTCATCTCCCTCCGCGCGCTGCAAGGGGGACCGGGTCTCACGGCCCTCCTCCTGGTCTCCATTCAGTTTTCTTCCAGAGGCTCGCGCCTAATGGTGTTTGGGATACTGCAATGGCCCCTCAGAGAGTTGTTTGTAGGGGTTCTTCGTCGACGGGCTCTCATCTGGATGAACACGGCCCGATTGGCCTTTCTTTGGTCTCCTACAAGCAGCAGGCTTCTCTGGATTTCTTGCTCTCCCAGCCTCCTCTAGGTCCGCTTTTCAATGACATTTGGCTCCGAGAGTTCCTCAGGGGTGGCCTGCTGTTTCGCAGTGTTCCCTCTCATGAAGCTGGCTTTCCTCGTCTCTCCCTTTCTGAGGGGCCCTGCCTCCCGCTCCTGCATCTACCTTCCTCAGCTGGTCTGTTGCAGTCCTTGGATCCTCCTCTCGGTGCGGAGCTTAGTGTTCCTGGTTTTCCCCTCCCTACAGTTCAGCCATCTCCCTTACATGGCAAGAGTAGCAGAACTGTGGGCTCCATCCCCTCTCACAAAGCTCTCTCTTCCCCACAGGTGCATTCTCCCATGCTTCCTCCATATGGTATCTGCACAAGGTCCAAGGGTAAAAGTTCTTCTAAGTTACCTTCTTCTCCTTTGCATGGGCTACGATCGCCTGGGGCCAGAGCCAGGCAACATCTATTTCAATGACGTGTATCTTCATCTGGAACTCTCGTGGTCTTGGTGCCAGGGAAAAAACTGATTTCATTGTCATGGAGACGAGGAAAGCAAAGGCCTCCATTGTTGTGGTTTTGGAGCCCAAACAGGTTTCTTCCAGAATTGGGGAGTTCGCCCGCAAAATCAGGATGCATGGCTTTCTGCATGGAAACCCCCCCAATTCCCACATCTGGATATTCTGGAAAAAATACATCTCGATTGATTTACTTGTTGCTGATGACCAATCCCTCATGACGAAAGTCAAGTCTGGAAATAACCTTTTTCTTGCCTCTTTTATCTATGGTAGCTGTGATGCCCACAAAAGGAGCTCCCTTTGGCAGGGGCTTCAATCCTTTGATCCAGGTACCTCCCCCTGGTTTGTTGGAGGCGATTTCAATATCATAGCCGATCCGAATGAGAAGAAGGGGAGAGGTCCCTTCCCTAGAAAGGCAAGCTTGGAGTTTGTACAATTCATGGCGGGCAAGGGACTATCCGACATGGGTTACTCTGGGGACCGCTTCATGTGGTGCAACAATCAAAGAGAAGGCCGTAGATCTTGGAGTCGGTTGGATAGATGCTTGGCCAATTTTCAGGCCATTTCTGACTACCCCAATGCTTAGGTAACTCACCTAACTCGAAGCGTTTCTGATCATTCTCCCCTGTTGCTCTCCTTGTCCTCAAGACAGGTGCCTAGCATCTCCTTCAGATTCTCTCACCAATGGACCCGTTTCGAAGGTTATACTCAAGTGGTTACAAGTTCGTGGGGTGCTCCTGAACAGGGACACTTGTGGATCAGGCTTCATAACAAACTGAGGCGCTTAAGGAAAGAGCTTCTGGCTTGGTTTAAGTAGGTTCCTCCTACTGACAAGGATATGAAAGAACTTATGTCAAATGTTGATAAGCTAGAAGCCAATCTGGAGCATGATTGGAACAATCAGGTGTTCGAGGACCTTGCTCGTAAGAAGGACAACCTGGTGGAAATGCTTCTGTCCCAAGAGCGGCTTGCCCGTGAGCAATCAAGGATACAATGGCTGCGTGAGGGGGATAAAAACACTGCCTATTTTCATGCTTGCATTAAGGAGAAGCATCGTCATCACAAACCTAACTTGATGCTGGATGATGGCTCGTATACTGATGACAGGGATGTTGTTGGTGGATTGGCCTTCTCCCATTTCAAGGCGTTACTGACAGGCATTAACCCTTGCATGTACGAGGGCTACCCTAGTGACAGGGCGACCTTTCTGGACATTATCCCCTCCCAGGTCTCCAGTCAGGATAATGAGCTCTTTGAAGCAATCCCGAATGAGAAGGAGATCCATGAGGCCATGATGAGCCTTAACCCTGAGAGTGCTCCGGGCCCGGATGGCTTCCCAGGATCCTTTTACAGGGAGTCCTGGTCTGTTGTCCAGCATGATGTTGTTCTTGCTATCCAGGACTTCTTTCGTGGAGGCAGCATTCCCCGGGTGGCCAGTGCAACAACGTTGGTCCTTATTCCTAAGATCAAAGATCCTTATTCTTTGCACCACTATAGGCCTATCAGTATGTGTAACTTCTCCTACAAAATCCTCTCCTGTCTCATTAAAAAAAGAATATCTCCTTTCTTGCCCCAATGGATCTCCCTTGAGCAGCATGGTTTCGTGAGAGGTAGGTCTATCCAAGGGGCGATTGCTCTAGCCCAGGAGTTGATATTAGATGTTAACACCAAATCACACGGGTCCAACTTAGCCATCAAACTCGACATGAATAAGGCCTATGACAGAATTGAATGGAGTTTCATCATCAAGGTACTCTCTGGTATGGGCTTCTCGACCTGGGCCACTGACATCATCTTTAGATGTTTCAGTGCTTCATGGCTTGCTGTCTCCTTTATGGGAAAATCTTATGGTTTTTTCCAAGCCACTCGTGGTCTCAGGCAGGGGGACCCTCTGTCCCCTACCATCTTCATCATTTCCCAGGATGTGCTTAGCCGCTTGCTTAATAGGAGCAGAAACCTTGGGCAGATTCTTCCTTACCGGAGTCGTTCAATCTCCTCCAGCATGACTCATCTCATGTTTGCTGATGACAGACTGGTTTTCCTGAATGGTAGCAGCAGGTCTGTCCGTAGCTTCAATGAGGTGATAAAGGAGTATTGCCATTGGAGTGGTCAACTCATCAACTGTGCCAAGAGTAACTTTTTTATCTCCAATAGATGTGGATCAAGACGCATGGCCTCTTTAGGCTCCAATCTGGACATGCAAAGAGGTAACTTTCCTCTTGAATACCTTGGTGCTCCCATTTCCCCCCAACGTCTTCATGTCCATGACTTCGACCACATCGTGCATAAGATCACGGGCAGAATTCTTAACTGGAAAAACAGATTCTTATCCTTTGGAGGCAGGATCACTCTCATTAACAGTGTGCTGTCATCCATTCCTGTTCACGCGATGGATTCCATCAGAGTTCCTAAGGGAGTCATTACCTCCATTGACAAAACTCTTGCAGGTTTTCTCTGGGATGCTCTCTCTGAAGGAAAACGACATTGGGTCTCTTGGAAAAGAATGGCACAACTAGTCTGTAATGGAGGTATTGATGTCAGAAACCTGCATGGAACAATTCAGTGCATGCATGCCAAACTGGCCTGGGAGGCTCTTGAGGGCCGGTCCTTGTGGGGCAGGATGATGCATCATAGATGCGGTGATTTTCCTGTTACCAGGCATAGTCACAGCTCCCCCCTTTGGTCTATGATTGCGGTCTTCCTTCCTTCCCTCCGCCAACTGTCTCGCTGGATTATTGGTAATGGGGACCTCTCCTTTTGGCACCATAATTGGGATGGTTCTATCCTCAGTTTTCCTAGCTGTCCGGCCCCTCATATAACCTTCAGGGAGGCCAGAAGGTTCCCTTCCTTTATCAAGGCAGTGCTGAACAACGAACAAATGGAAACCTATATGAATGTTGAGATGAACACGGGGCCTGATCAGTGTGTGTTTACTCCCTCCACTTCAGGGATCTTCTCTACAAAAGATTTTCGTGCAAGTCTGGCTTCACATGGCAGATACGACCCGCGGCATGAGACTATGTGGTGTAAGAAAGTCCCCTCAAAGTTCAACTTTCTATCCTGGCGTATCAGGAACGGTGTGGTGCCAACTGATGATAACATCAAAAAGCTGGGTATACCCTCTGTTTCCAGATGTCCATGTTGCCATGCTAATGAGGAGAGTGTTTTCCATCTTTTCTTTGAAGGGGCCTGGGCTCATGCAGTGTGGAGCTTCTTCAGTGACCCTACTGCCTTCAACGGCCAAGCTCACTCTGCGGATGATTTCATGGACCGCTGGTTCCAGGGAGCGCCTGAACAGAGTCTGGAGAGGAAATCTCGTGCGTTGGTGTTAACCGCTGGGTTTTGGGGCATTTGGCATGCTTTAAACAGAGCCAGATATGAGGGAGCTTATTCGTCTGGAAATTTTATTATCATCAAAACCCGCTTCCTGTTGATGGATTTTCTCAGAATGGATGACCGGTTGCGACAACTCCCGATGCTCAGTCATCTCCAGCCGAGACCTACAGGTGCCTCCGGTCCTCTCAATGCTAGAGCAGGTCATTGGGTCTGTTGGAAGCCGCCCTCCATGGGCCTCAAACTGAATACCGATGGCTCCTCCAGACAGGGCAGCTTGCGGGGAGGAGGTGTTGTTCGTGACTCCAGCGGCTCGGTCATCCTGTTGTTCACTGCTCAGTATGGAAATGGTCATTCTCTCCAAGCAGAGGCTTCAGCCATGCTTTCTGGCCTTAGGCAGTGCTGTCAACATAATATCCTCATTGATGAAGTAGAAACAGACTGCATGGTCCTCTTTAAGGCTCTCTCTGGAACTGACAACATCCCCTGGTCTATAGCATATACTATCAGAAAATGCAAAGGCATCATGAGTAGCAATATCAAGGTGGTTCACACTTGGCGCGAGGGTAACAAAGTGGCTGATCATCTAGCCTCCATTGCATCCAAAAATTTGGTCTTTTTAGGCCCTGAGGGTAGGAATATTCTCAAGGCTGAGGGAGAGGAACTTGTGAGAGGGGATGCCCTCGGCTTGCACTATTTCAGACCTCCTTGATTTGTTTTTCTTTTCGTTCTTCTGCTGGATTTTTGTTTCTTGTATTCCATAAATAAATACTATTGAGTTGAGTACAACATACGCTATCGTGGAAGGTCGGGATTGTGTGTAATGTAAGCCAAGTCAGGGATGCATGTTGTGAACACTACTTTTGGTGTAGAGTACAACACAAGACATTAATGAAATTAAAAAGAATAATTTTTTCATAAAATCTCGGGGTGTTACATACTTCTCCTTCATCACCTCCTCTGGTTCCCAAGTAGCTTCGCCAAACTTATGGTTCCTCCACAATACATTGAAAAGGTGGTTTTTCTTGTTGTGTAGAACCTTATCTTACTAGTCTAGAATCTCTACTAGCTACTCCTCATAAGAGAGATCGTCTTCCAGTTGTACCACCTCTGAGTTTAGTACATGTGAGGGGTCATGTATGTACTTCTTCAGGAGTGATACATGAAACAAATCATGAACATAAGCCATATTTAGTGGAAGTGGAAGCCAATAGGCCACGAATCCAATGCAGTCAAGGATTTCAAAGGGGCCAATGTACCTTGGGATTAGTTTATATTTCTTCCCAAATCGCATGACTCTCTTCCATGGTGATATTCTAAGGAAGAATTTATCTCCAACATCGAACTCCAAGTCCCTTCGATGGGTATCAACAATGCTCTTTTTCCATCTCTGAGCAAATTTGATGTGTTTCTGGATGACTTGAACCTTCTCTATCACCTCTTGCACAAGATCGGGTGCAAGCATCTTTCTTTCACCAAGATCATCTCAACAGGTTGGAGTTCTACATCTCTATCCATACAGAGATTCATATGGAGCCATCTGAATACTCGAGTGGAAGATATTTTTGTATGAGAACTCAACCAATGGAAGATGTTGATCCCATCAACCTTTGAATTATAGAGAGAATGCTCTTAGCATATCTCCAAGCGTCTGAATAGTCCTTTCAGATTGGCCATTGGTTTGGGGGTGATAAGTCGTACTGAAATTTTATTCAATACTCAAAGCATGTTTAAAGATTCTCCAAAATATAGATGTGAACCTTTGATCATGGTCAGAGACAATTGAGAGTGGAACACCTTGCAGTTTCATCACTTCCTTCACATAAATCGTTTCAAGTTGTTCAAGTGAGATATCTTCTTGAATAGTGATAAAATGGGCAGTCTTAGTGAGTTGATCAACCACAACCCATACCTCATTATTTCATTTAGACGTCTTCAGGAGACCCATGCAAAATTCCATAGTAACATTTTCCCGTTTCAACATGGGTATAGGAAATGGTTGCATCATCCCTTTGTACATTTGTCATTATGCATTAACTTTCTGACATACCAAGAACCATGATATATATTTTTCAATCTCATTCTTCATGTTATCCCACCAAAAGTGTTCTCAGAGATCACAGTATATCTTGGTGCTACTATGATGGATAGAGAATGTTGAGCTATGTGCATTTTTCAATAGATCCTTCTTTATCCCAAGTGATGAAAGAACACAAAGCTGCATTCCATACTGAATCACACCATCATCATCGATATGGAACTCATGTATCTTCCCTTCCTTTACTACATTCACCCTATTTTGTATCTCCACATCACCCCTTTGTGCTTCTTTAGTCTTATCTTGGATGGATGGTTATGCATTCATTTGGGAAAGGAAGGATGTATCCCATGCCCTTATGATTTCCAAATCCATCCTTTGCATATCCACGAAGATAGGGTCATTCTCAATCCGTAACAGGAGTAGAGTACCAGGTTCTTTTCTACTTAGATCATTATCTACCTTGTTCGCCTTTCCAAGATGGTAGTGAATAGAGAAATAATAATCATTGATTAGTTATAACCACCTCCATTGACACATGTTGATCTCATTTTTTGTGAATATATAATTTAGGCTTTTGTGGTCAGTGTATATGTCACAGTACTCACTATAAAGGTAGTGCTACCAGATTTTCAATGAAAAAATCATGGCTGCCAGCTCTATTTCATTCGTCAGGTAGTTCTTCTCATGTAACTTCAACTATTGTGAGTCGTAGGCTATCACATTATCTTTTTTCATGAGTATGCAACCTAATCCTCTCTTTGAAGCATCACTAAATATCAAAAAACATTCTCCACTTTTCGGTATTGTGAGTACATGTTCAGTGATCAGCCTTCTCTTTATCTCCGTGAAGCATCCCTCACATTCTTCCATCAAGACATACTTTACCCCTTTCCTTGTTAACTTAGTTAGCAGGCTTGACAATCATGAGAAGTTTCTCACAAAACGTCGGTAGTACCTAGATAATACAAGAAAACAATGGATTTAGGTGACACTAGAGGGCCTAGACCATTCCTCAATTGCCTTTGTTTTTGAAGGATCCACAAAAATTTCCTCAATTGTGATCAAATGTCCCAAGAACTTTACATGCTTCATCCAAAACTCACACTTTCTGAACTTGGCATAAATCTTATCCTTTCTCAATGTCGCCTCTTGGAGTAAATGAAAATATCATCAATAAATAGTACCAATTTTTTTTTTGAGGTAATGTCTAATGACTATATTCATAAAATCCATGAAGATTTTAGGGGAATTTGTATGTACGAAGGGAATAACCAGAAACTCATAGTTCCCATACCTTATATAGAAGGCAGTCTTCTGAATACCTTCGTTATTCACTTTTAGTTGATGATATCCAGAATGAAGATCCACCTTTGAGAAGTATTGAGCTCCTCTTAACTGGTTGAATAAGTCATCAATCCTTGGAAGAGGATACTTGTTCTTTATGATGATCTTATTGACTTCCTGATAACTGATACACAGCCACATTGTTCCATCTTCTTCATTACAAAGAGCACTGGTGAAACCCATGGTGATGCACTAGAGGGTGTGAACCCTTTGTCTAGATGTTCTTTATTCTACTTTATTAACTCCTCTAGTTTGATAGGAGACATCCTATAGGGACACTTTGAGATAATAGTAGCTCCAGGTATGAGTTCTATTGAGAACTCTACCTCATGGTCCAGTGGAATTTCTGGGTAAATCTTCGGGAAATACAACACCATATTCCCTCATGAGGGGAATTTCCTCAAGGTTGGAAGTTTCCTTTGACTCAACCATTTGGGCGTGGTATGCTTCTTCCTAGGGAATCAACACCCACACCATTGAAAGATTTTTCATTGGAGATTCATGATCTTCCTGGCATTTGTAGAGGAGCATGGGATGGTTCAGAATATGAAATGATATTTCCTTTTCTCGACAGTCGATATGTACTCTATATAATGAGATCCAATCCATTCCCATTATAGTGTCAAATTCCACCAAGGGAAGTATTACAAGATTTTCTAGAAGAATCTTCCCACATATGCCAATAATAGAAGAGTCGAATACTTGGGTTACAATGATTTCACTACTTGGTGTTTTTACATATATCTCTACTTCATGGTTTTGGGGCTTCAATTCTATAGTTCTAGCAAAATTGCAAGATATAATGTAATGTGTAGAACCAGAATCAAATAAGACTTTTTCCAATCTAGAGTGAATAAGATGTGTACCTTGTATGACTTCATTATATTTCTCCATCTTCGCAGTAGTGATGGAATAATCCTTCCCCTGTTCCTTTGTTTTTGGTGGGTAATGATGCTGATTAGCCTTGTGAACTCGAGTTTTAGTGCACTGGATTGCCTAGTTCCCTAGCTCCCTACAGTTGTAGCATTGGACCATGAGTGGTTCTCTCCTTTATTCTTCCACATTCTCCTTCATTTTTATGTCTTTTCAACACTCTTGATCATGGTGTCCTTCTTTCCCACACTTGAATCATTTCCCTATCCCTTTAAGGTAGTTCCCATGGTGCAACTTCCCACATTTTTGGCATGTGGGTTGTTGAGTTTTCCTCCTACCTTTGTCATTAGATCCACTGTCTTGAAGCTCAATCTTTGGTTTCTTATCACCATAGCCATGGGATCATTATATAAAATCCATATCCATTTTTAGAGCACACTGAAAAAGTTCTTTGTAACTCCAAAGTCTTGAATTGAATGAGTCTTTCGAAGGTGTGGTTTTAATTCACTAAAGAATCTATCAAATTTTATATCATTGTTGATAACAAAACCCATATCATACCTTGAAAGCCTTTTAAAATTCACTTAATTGGTTGTGAAAGATTATTTTTCTTTTTTTATTGGTCTCCATGAATTATCTATCCATATTTGTGTGAAGAGTTCTTGGGAAATACTTTTTAAGAAACATTAACTCAATGTCTTCCCATTACATCTATTCAATTTCCTCCCTTGGCTTGGTGTTCTTAATCAAATCCCACCATTTATCAGCCTCTCCATCTAGATGATAAACAGCTAGTGTCACCTTCTCTATCTCAGAATAGTGAATAATAGAAAAAGATCTTCTCCATGGAGTTGACCCACTGTTCTACAACTATTGGATCAAAAGATCCAAGAATCATCAGTGGTCGTTGGAACATAAAACATTCGATAGCATGTTCCACTATCTTTGGTGAAAGAGTATATTACCCATTATTATGGTAATTGTTCATCACCTGAGATAATTGGCTAAGCATCTCCATGAAATTTTGAACTCCACCTCCCAAATCATTGGGGATGTCGTTCAAGCAATCGTTGCATTGGCCCTCGCACGAGTTGTTGGTCTGGTTTCTCCTGGTTCCCACCATTTTCTAAAATATAAACGATTAGAACAATACATAATTAAACAAGTCATGAATAAATTATTCATTTAAACACTTTATACTAAAATCATAACATATTGGATCCCAATTTAAAGATTATTTTGTTCATATTTGTTCTTAGTCTCATGCTAGAGGTTTTCTCTAGTGTTCACTAATCCTAATTCCCAAATTAACTAAACCTTTCCTCTGATACCAACTATAGCAACCCAACCTTTTATTACATTAACATTATATCATTTTAAATATAAAAAAATAATAGTATTACACAAAGAGGATCCAATGGTTTAGTGTCTTGGGAAAACTAGGACCATACATAATAATTACAACATCGAGCATAAACATTTATTCAATTTCTTATTCTCTAGCTTCTTATTGGCACTTGACCTCTCCTTAGTACATGTAGTCACCTGAGGATATAAATCCAAATGGGTGAGCTAGAATCCTGGTATGGGGATAGATAAGAACAATATATCATGGTTGAGCATAATCATAACATAAGCAAAATATCATGAACATACGAGGAAACATAAATATGAGACTTGAAATGTGGAAATGCATAAAAATGAATCATCATGTCTTAGTGGTTAACTACCACACATAATTGTGAAAAAATAGAGAATCTTTTTCACACATAATTTCACATTTACTCATGAGATTAATCACTTTACCCATTGAATTGGAGATTTTTATAATTCTAGGTGCACCCGTCACATTCAAACATTCATACTGCGCTATATAATTCCGGACGCACCCGTCACATCGTAACATTATCATTATCATACAAGACACATAGAACATATATCACAAATCAAAATAACTAAACCATGTAATGTAATGGGTTTCATCTCATAAGAACACATTCATAAAATTTAGGTTCCCAAATGAAATACGGAATAACATACTTGATAGAAGAACCCTCAACATTGTATGAGAGGTAAAAGGTGAGTTCTTAAAAGAAGAGTTCTTTTGGAAAACTTTTTGTTTGACATAAATTTTAGTAGAAAAATTTTATATCCCAAAAAGGTAAGATAATGATTAACAGATGATTTTTATGGAGTGACCATACCGAATTTGGAGTGAAATAGGGAGAACCCGAAGGATGAAAGTAGGGTTCAAGAATTTCCCCTTACCTTATATCTGAACGCTTCCTTCACTTTAATGTCTTGTATAATGAAAATATAATAATTAATTATCAATTAAAGAAACTTTTATAAATTAATATTTTTCATATGGTTTCATTATGTTATTTTATGTGCATTTGGATGAGTTATAGAGTTCAAAAACACTGCTTGGTAATGTTTGTTTTTATGGTTTTTCATGAGCGTTCCACATGTATTCATGAATTGAAGTTTGTGTATAACATGGATAAACATAAAGAACAAATATTACATGTTTTTAATGATATTTCAGAATTTAAAATGATCTTATAATTAATTACATTGTATACCATGTGGATTAATCATTAGATAATAATTAAATGATGATTGTTTATGTTAATTTGGGTGGTTTTTCGACCATAACGAACTTGTTTTGATTAATCATTTAGTAATATGTACATAATTTAGTTAAAGAACGTTAAATTATAATTAATAAATATGAAATATGCAGGTTCAAACATTAAAATAGTTTCATGACCAGATCTCAAGGTATAAACGAAAAATAAAACATGTTGTTCTCAAAGGTGATAGATTACCACCTCACGAACAACGTTTTCTTTTATAAAATAAAAAGAAGAGGAGAAAGGGGGTTGGATTGTATAATATCCTATTAGTATCATAAAATTCCATTATATGTATGATAATATAGTTTACAAACCATTAGAAAAAATATAGGTTGGAAGATAATATGAAATGAACTTGAAATTGAAAGGGAATTAAAGGAAAAGAGGGAGAGAAATTACCTCTTGAATCCTCCTCTTGAGATCCTCCTTAAGGGGCCTAGGCATGGTCTTATGATGACGACATAAGCTCTTGGACGTGGGTAGGGGATTATAAAGATTCTTGGGTAGAGTTTAGACATGGATTGAAGCTTGAGAGGTGTGAGGGAATGAGGGAGTGAAGAGTGGTTTTTATAGTGGATGGGAGAGGGGTTTTCTTAATATAAAATTTATTAATTTATTATTTCTCCACAAGAAAATGAATAGTGAGTCTTCCATGACAAATAATAGTTATTTTATAATTTAATCCCTAACCAAGGGGGATTACATCCACATAAAATCACACAATAATCTATAATTAGCTTATTTAGCTTATTGTTGTAAATTACGATATTTCACTATTCATAAAAAATTCATGTTTTTCAGAAAAATCCCAAAATTTCACCCCAACCATTTTATTATGCGTAGAATCAAAAAATGAATTCATTTTTTCAAAAATATTTTTCTATATATGATTAATTTAATATTTAATTAAAATTAAAATTTACTTGAAAAATACAGTTTTTAAAATTAAAACTGATTTTATAATGCTTTCAAAAATTATGTAGGGTCTAATAAAATTATCTAAAAACTAGAATACATAGATTTGTTAATTTATGAACACATTTTAAGAAAATAATTTTTCTTTTAAATTAATAATGTAATTATAATTAATTATTTATGGCTCACAAAAATACTAAAACGGTTACTATAGTCAAATTGTCACTTTCTTAGATGCCAAAATTTTATTTAATTATTCATGGGTAAAGTTAATATTATTTTGGAAGATTTATTGTTCATAAGGTTTGTACTACAATTTATAAGTGTAGGTTACTATTCATAAGTGTAGGTTACTGTTCACCAAAAATTATGTTTTTCTTATTGGACCCCAAAAAACATCTAGAACTCAACCGTATATGTCAGATTTTCAAAATTCCAAACACAAAAGTGAAAAACTTATGTTTAAATGTCACTTAGCACATAGTAGTTCATTATGTTGTGTTTTCATGTGATTTTATGACATAATTATAAGAAGAGACTTTTCATTGAAAAACTTTGGGTCGTTACAATCACAATAACTAAAATTCGGAACACTGTAGGGATGGTGTGAAAATTAAGGATAAATATTGACCCGGTTTGAAACACAGTATCACTATTGCCTTAGACTGAAATAAAGATAACAAACGAGGACCGAACAATGACCATGTTCAAAACATGGGGCCTGACTCAATATGTTATCCATTAGTATTCTAGAACGGTGGCCAAGAATAGTAGGTGAGCCATAAGAAGAGAATCTATACTATTAGTAGGTACGTTTAGACATGAAAGAGGATGAGGGTCTGAATAAAGGTCATGAAAATCATGGAGGGTGGAGTGATTGGTTGTTTGAATGGAGTCCAACACTCTTGAAATTACACCACTGTGGTGGAAACACATTTGGTGGGAGCATCTATCTCATCAGGGATCGAACACACTTCCGAATAGGACCTCTCTGGTGAGAATATGGAAGACATCATATGAATGTGGATGATGAATGGAATATTTAATTTTCATATGACCTAGACCGAGATTGGGGTCTAGGGGCCAGAAGGACTAATGATTATAGGGCTGGGCCCGAGGTGAAAGGCCCAGATGTCACTATGTATCCCATGCTGATGAGAATGAGGCCAACATAGTTCTTAAAGAACAAAGTGGTCAAAGGCCAAAACTGGTAGGGGGGAATCCACTTTGGAAAAGAAAATTGGTGCATCCCATAATTATTATGAGGCCTCCTAAACTTGTTCAGGGTAGAGCAGCTGTTACATAGTTTCCCAAAAGAGTTCGGGCCAAGGGGATGAAAAAGAGGGGGTGGAAGGATTTAAGATTCTCAGGGATAGAACCATAGACAAAATGTTCGAGAGTTCTTACGTATCCCATAAGGATGGGAATAAAGCCATACATAGTTATGAATATGTAGTCTCTACGCCTTGCAGAAAGGAAGTAGATAGAGATCTTAGTTTAAGGTCTTAGAGCTCAGACAAGAGATGGTAAGGAATGAGGAAGACAGATGGGGATGTAACTATAACACTCGACATGAATGAGGTCATGGATTCCATACCACCTTGTGTTCCTTGTGGAGGTCTTAGGTCAAGGGTTGATAAGATCATGTGGGTCTGGTTCACGTACCAAAAAAGCAGCATTTGATAGATCTTGTTTGTTATTTAGGATGGTGTGTGAATTATATTTTTTGTGAAGTGATAAACCATGGAAAGAGAATCCTGGTGTCACCATAGGAATCAAGCAACCTATAGGAATTGAAAAATGGTATGGTGGATAACCAATACCCAACATGGTTCCCCCTCGAGTGAGGGAATCAAAATGTAGTGTTGTTTTTCATCGTGCAGCCAAGACGATAATATCATAGATTAGTGTTATATGATAGGACCAACCATGAATTTTAATGTCATGAAATAAAGATGCAATAGTTTAATGTCATGTGGGACCTGGTAGGATAGTTTAACGTCAAATGGATTGGACACTTATAGATGGAACAAGGGTTTTGAGGAGAATGTGCATGGCATGATAAACCATTCTCGATGTGAATGAGGACGAGGTCCACATCACACCACATGTAATTCTGGGGAAGAAACCTCGGGATGAGGGGCCAGAAATGGTTCGAGAACATGGTGTTGGACCTATGGAAGAAGTGTCCAGGTGTTCCTATATATCCCATGAAGATGGGAATCCAGAAATTCGTAGTTCTAAGAGATCAGTTTAACTTCATCCCAGACAAACGTAGGAGATACTAGCTCCTAGAAGGGGAGTACATGGTGTAGCTATTGCGAACCCACCGTGAATGGGGACATAAGCCCACACATTCCATACCACGCAATCCTATAATAGTCAGGGCCTAAAAGGCTGAAATGAAGAGATAATTAATGGAACTTGAGCTGGTCCCAATGATGAGATGTCTGGGTGTTTATACGTATCCCATGAGCATGAAAATCAAGATAGACGTAGTTATAAGAATAGGAAGTATAAGGAGATCTTAGTTTAAGGTCTTAGAGCTTGGACCAGAGAAGAAAAACTACTCCAAGAAAGCGCAGACCTTGATCTGATCCCTAAACCCACATGAGTCAAACTCGGTGTGGAAAACAATGGAAGAAGAGGTATTTCCAACACATGGGATACACGTAAAGGGGAAATCAGTTTGGATCCCTTAATGATGAATTCTCGTTTCTTTGTCATCCTAATGAGAAAATGTGCACTGAGAGATAGTAGTAAGAGTGTTGAAATCCCACTTGGACAAGATGGTGTTGAAAATGTTGTGAATCATGCAACTGAAATTTAGGGCTTGATGGGGTTGGCGCGACGATGTAGGATAACTGTTGACCATGTTTGAAACGTAGTATCCATATCGTGTGACTGGAAATGGAAACAACAACTTAGCTTCGACCACTGACCATATTCACAATGTGGTATTTGTATCAATTTTTCATTCAAAACCCTTGAGGATGCTTTCCTGAAATGGTAGGGGATCCCTTGGTCCAAGAATTCATGCCATTTTGGGGTCAATTCATATGTGAAAGATGATGAAAACCCAAATGAAGGGGACAAAAATCCTAAAAAATGGGCAAGATCATGTCTAGTTAGAATCCAAAACTGTAGGTTCTAAACTAGAGTACTCTTGGGCACATTGGTGAATCGCTGAAGAGGGTCGAGGGGAATAACCTAAGAGAAGCTGACTCAAAAATATGAGTGTAGAACATGGGAGTGAAGGGATCACATGAGATATAGGTATGTGGCATGGTTGTTACAAACCCAACGTGAATGGGGATATAATCCCATACCATGTCGTATACTCCTCTCCTAGAAGGACTCAGGCCAAGAGGCCAAAATGATTAGGATGTTTATAAGAGATGGGACTGGAACCAAAGACTAGATGTTCAGGCATTCCAATGTATCCCATGAGGATGGGAATCAAGTCTATGTAGTTCTAGAGTGTTGTGCAGTTTTATGTCATGTGGTGAGGATGATGTTAAAAACATGGAATCTCAATGAGGGATGTGTATGTAATGGCGAGTAACCCGAAAATAGAGGGGACATAATACCATACCATACAATACAATCCTAAGCGAGAACTTAGTATAGGGTCCAAAAAGGTCAAGGGACCTAAGGCAAGAGCTCCCAACCAATTCATTGTTTAAAGTTTTGTGATGAGTACAATGGCGATCTTAGTTTAAGGTTATAGGGCTCAGACTGTAGATGCCAAGTTTAAAGTAATATAAATGGGACATGTTAGTGGAGAGTGCCAATCATTGTGCTTATGGAAAACTGAAAAATGGAAACAATGATAGAGGACAAATTTTGAACATGTTCACAACATAGTATCTGTATTTGTGTGACCAGTGTTTAGGGACAAACAATTGAGCATCGATCGTTGACTACATTCGCAATATGGGACTTGTTCCAATTTGTTGCTCGAAATACTCAAGTACATTGGCCTGAAATGTTAGGAGATCCCTCGGGTCCAGCATCCATGCCGTTCAGGGGTCCTTTCTAATATGGGTGATGATAGAAACCCAAACCATGGGAAGCACAAATCATGGATGGACCTATGATTGTGGAAGGACATTAGATGATAGACGGATGTCTCAAGGGGATATGTGTGGCATGGAAAAAATAGTCTGATGAGGACATAAGTCCATACCACACCACACAACCCTAGATGAGAACTTGGGCCAGGGGGTGAAAGGGGGCAAGGGACTTGAGACAGGAAGTCCTAGCTAGTTTTCAGTTTACCATATTGTAATGAGGACGATTGGGATCTTAGTTTAAGGTTGTAGAGCTTGGATCCAAGACACAGGATGCTTCATGCGGGTATTTCTTCCAAAAATTCCTAATCCCATGTGATCAATTCTCATTGTGGGAAACAAGGAATAAAACATAGATCTCCCTAACATATAAGGGTACGATAGATGGACTCAAACTCTTACCCAAAGCATACTGTCATTTGATAAGATAACAGGATAACATGAACCACTACACCAAATATTTGGGACATATGGGGGGAGGTGATAATGATGAAGGATAGATGTTGACCATGTTTGAAATGCAACATCCATATCGTGACCCGAAATGGGAACAACAAACGAGTATCAACCACCGAACATATTCGCAATGCTGGAATTGTATAAGTTTGTCATTCAAGGTCCTTGAGGGCGTTGGCTTGAAATGATAGGAGAGAACTTAGTCTAAATATCCATACTTTTCAAGGGCCTTTTTGGATGTGAAAGGTGACAGAGTCCCAAAATCAGGGAGTGTGTAAAGCATAAAAGTTCACGTGCAATTTACCGTCAAGAAGAATGGTAAAAGAGGTGGAGATCTCTAGGGAAAGGGATATATGGTGCGGTCATGATGATCCCAATGTAAAGGAGGGAAAAAGATATCACCACACCATGTTTTTTTGACCCAAGGGGAGATCCTGATGTTTGGGGTTTGGCCAATATACAAAATGTCCAGGAATTACTATGTCTCCCATAATGATGGGAATCAAGCCAAACATAGTTGTTGAAGGCTAGGTAGTTTAGCATCATGTGGTGAGGATGTGGGAGAATAGAATAATTACGAGGGGTAGATTGTGTAGTAATTGTAGTCTTGACATGAGTGGGGCCAAAGAATCCTATACAAAACCATGCAGGATCCTCCATGAGAACTATACCTAGGGGATAGTGAAAATAGAATTTGGGGGATGGACTCAAGACGAGGCTTCTGAGTACTCCTACGTATCCCATGAGGATGTAAATAAAGCCATATGTTGTTCTTGATATGAAATTTAAAATCTTGCGGGATGATATACAGTTTAATATCATGGGGGACATGAAATATTAATGTCACGAAGAACCCCGTACTATTTAACATCTTGCTGGGCATCAAACAGTTTAATGTCATGCGGGAAAAGACAGTTTATGGTCATGTAGGACCCAATTTTCTTAGACAATGTATTGTTTGAGGAACCTGGAATTTCTGGGAGGAGTTACATGCTCGCTGTCTATGGTAACCAGGGAGTATGCACTATTAGGATAAACCTTAGGAATGATGTAAGGCCCTTACCATTTGGGCTCCATCTTTGGAGGTTTCCTGATAGGTATCATTGGTATTCTCAAGGACAACACCAAGTCGCATTTCAAGAAATAACCGAGGTGAAATTTCTTGTTGAAATCTCTAGCTATCTTGTTTTTATGACTTTCCAAATTGTGCAGGTCACGAAGCATGTTCTCATCAAGTGCTTCCAATTCAACCACACGAATTTTGGCTACCGTTTCTGGTGCTTGCTGATCATAGACATCTATGCATAATGAAGGCATCTGAATATTGATGGGAAGACAAATTCTATTATGTACACCAGGGAATATGGGGTCACATGTTTGGAATTACGATTCGTCGTCCGATAAGCCCAGAGGGCATTGGGGAGCTTGTCCGCCCAACTCTTCTTGTTCTGACCAACCATTTTTACAGGATTTTAGAGAGGGTTTTTTTGAACACCTCGATCTTCCCATTTTCTTGCATGTGACAGCAGGAGGTATGGTTTGAACAGATATAATTTCCATTAAATTTCTTCAACTTGGTAGCCCATATGTTGGTTCTGTTATCGGTCAGGACGACGTGAGGGACTCTGAACCAGTAGATGATATTGGAGCTCACAAAACTATAAGATTTGTTTTTCATTACCACATAACATGTATACTATATAAAAGTATATTTAAAAAAATAACATTATATTTATTATTTAGTATTTTTTTAAAAATATAAAATGATACTTTCTTTCATTACATCATGTTCTTTGAAATATAGAAAGGTTACTCATGTGTACGTACGACCTACCATATCCATAATTGTAACATAGTTAATTTCTCATAACCATATTTCATGGTTAGTTTTAAAATTATAAATAATAATAATAATAATTATTTTGAAATAATTATTTTTCTAGAGATGATGTAATAATTTCCAATCTCATCGTAGTCATCATACCAAATTCATTTCAAACTAATAAGACGAATATCATCAAAACACCTGACATGAACATAATTGATTAAGAAATTGTATATGACATAGTAATAGATAAAATAATAGTAATAATAAAATTAAAAATGATCTTAACTAAGTAAATTATTATCATCATTTTACTATTCAGGAATATAAGTAACGTACGTGTTGAGTCAGACTTGATGGAAGGGACACCTTATATTAAAAACTACATTTTAAATGTTTTAAATATTTATTTTATCAATATGTTTCTTCCATGCACATATTCATAAAATTATTTTATGGATGGATTTTTTAGAATATTTTTTGTCACTTTTTACACTCTTTCAATGGTTTTAAAAATGATTTTTTTAGAAATCTTTTTTACTCTCCTTATAAAAGTAAAAAATGAATGTTCTATTTTTATGTATATGATTTCAATTGACTTTACAACTTATGAAAATGTTATTTTATTTTTGGATTTCTTTATAAGATTCTATGTTTTTAAAAAACAAAAAACCATCATTTCATTTGTTTTGTATATTTTAAATAAAAATGTTTTAAATTTAAAGGTTATTATGATATTTGGAAATGTTTTCCTTATGGGAAAAATAATATTTTTATACAATCATTTATGTGTTATGATTATGATATGGTTATTGGGAATTATTTATGATAAAGAGTGGTTTTTTATAAACCAATAAACTATGGTTATGTTATAAACCAAGGAATGGTGGTTTGTTATAAAAAAGTATGTGTGTTTCCTTTATAAACCAAAGATGGGTGGTTACATTACAAACCAAGGATGGATGAGTCATTATTTCCCTAAAATTCATTGGGTAATGATTATTTTATATGGATAATTATGTTGGAAATGACTATATTAGTTATTACACATTTAATGGTTCTTATAATGGTTCTATGGAAATGATTTCCAAATAAACCTATAATATATTTATATTATCACTGAGGATTTTTAATGGAAATCATTTGATTTCAAAAGGTAAAATATGATATTTTGTTTTAAAGGAATAAATTCTCCCTTTTTGTGTAAAATAAAATTTTTTAAGAATATATTTTTTATTATTTCTTATGTTATCTAAGAATCTTTCATAATTATGATTTTACCTTTATGTTTTATTATAAAGTGTTTTATTTAAAACTTCAATCATAAAGATGATATCATTTGTAAGTGAATGATTATTTGAGCTCAAAGATTATTATGTTAAAAGAAAACTCTATTTTATGATATCATGGTTTTAAAATGGACTAACAAGTTAATTTATTATTATTTTTATATGAAACTTAATGAGATTCATGTTCTTATCCAACATTTAAAAATGTTTTTCCCAGTGTTTTAAGGATTATGAAGGAAAAATATGTGGTCAAGATGAAAATTGTAAAGATGTTTCATAAAAACAAAACATTTTATATCTAAATAGTTTGGTATTTTAGGAAAATGGATAATAAGTGGGAGTATCCACTTTTTATGTAATATTTTTTATGTAAAGGTGATGACCTAATTCTATAAAAATATAAAATATAAAGATCCTAAAAATGTAAAAGAGTGAATTGTTGACATAAAAATTAATATTATGTAATGTTTTATGACTAGGTCCTTATATTTGGTGTCATATGAATGGTTTAGATAATTTTATGGGTTAAGATAGTGTAAGTAAACAATCTTAAGAGATTATAATCTATACTTATAATGATGATAAAAAAACTCAATGATTACCATATTGATTCATTTAAACTATGACTATTGAGAATAATTTTCTATAGAGGAAACAAGGAATCTAATGTGGGAAGGAATTAGGGGGATAATATCCTTCCAAATCAATAACCTAGAATGGTAGAAATTAGAACAGATTTGTTTTATTTTTCTATGATGGATCAGTTGATGTGGACAATAAATGGCGGTGGTGTCATTGCTAGAGATAATCTTGATATACCACATATAAACATGTCAATAGTGATACATTTTATTTGACCAAACTGTCCAGTATTTTGCAGATCTTCTAACCCAATAGTATATGAGGGATGGATTAAATCTCTATAAAAAATATTTTAAGTAATGGGTTTTATGAACCATCAAAATCTAACTCTTTCTATTTACAATTTTGAAGGTGAAGTTGATCAATGTTGGTCGATATTTAAGAAAAATATAGTAATACAAGAGATTGAAACCATGGAATAAATAAAATTTAAGGATATTTTTCTTGAGAAATATTTTCATAAGTTTTTTACATTTATAATGGAAATAAATTCTTGAAATTGATAGAAAAGGAAAAGATTCAGTGGTCATGTATAAAGGACACTTCACTATAT
Organism: Viscum album; assembly: GCA_963277665.1. NCBI lineage: Eukaryota > Viridiplantae > Streptophyta > Magnoliopsida > Santalales > Viscaceae > Viscum > Viscum album. Next base: position 1,944,628,957 of record OY728161.1, on the reverse strand, counting down.
TTTCAAGTTAGACACCAAATATTATCTAAGATATTGATAATAAAATTAATCAATTTTACTCAGCATTAAATACATTATATTAATGGATATTAGCTTACCTTGAATTCAAAATCTATGACAAACTTATTTGATTTACCAAGATTATAGAAATGGAGTTTTTCAATGCTCATATATTCCATGAAAATAAGAATAATAGAATTTTCTAATGGTAGGTGATGAGAAAGAATCCATCAAGTAAATATGATAGAAATAAAATCAAGTTTTAGTTTTGTGTTAGGATCAGTAATAATCACTCAAGGTAATGTCATAAAAAATATATGATGTTCTTCCAATTTGGTATGTTGGGGAATATTGTTTATGGTTTTAAATAAAAATATCTTGGATGTTTTAAGACCAATATTGATAAATATCCAGTAAGGTTCTTGAAATGTAATGAGATGGGTTATTATTTGGATGCATATATGAAGAATATAATAGTTGATGGGAGGAAATAATACTATAAGAAGAAGGTTTTGGGGAAATCCTTTATAACTACATTGGTATTTTTTTGGTTCATTAAATGAAGTGTCATACTTGTTTATTCATACTATGATAATTTATTGTTTGATCCAGGGTTGAAAAAATATTTCATTTCTAAGAAAACATATGATAAAATGAAAATTTCACATCAAAAAAAAATTTAGGAATTTTGATAAAAAACCAAGGGGTATTATTAAGGTAAAAAGAATTTAAAAATACCTTCATGTTAATATATGTGTAAGGGTTTCCCTATAAGACTTGTTGTTTTTATTATTTTAGACATTAATATTATTCTTAGTGTGAATTGGATTTTGGTTTATCTTTAAAATATAGATTACATATCCAAAGAATTTATTTTATGAGATACGATTTAGTTTGTATGTAAGAATAAATTAATATATTTGATAACATATCACGAAGCTAAGAAACTATTAAGAAATAGAATAGAAAGCTATAATGATTATATTATTAGAAATAAGAGAATTATTAAAATTAATAATATACCACCAGTTAAAGAATATTTTTATTTCTTTCATGATGAGTCTCATTGTATTATACATAATCATGAAGTTGAATTTAATATTGACTTAGTTCTTGATGCTACGATAATTTCCAAACCCCTTTATCAAATAGATCAAGTAGAAATTCTAGAATTGAAAAATAAGTTTCAAGAGTTTCTTAATAAATGATTAATTAATACCAGAACATCACCATGGGATGAAACTATTTTAATTTTTTATAAATAATAATTGTCCCATGAGGATTTCCATTGATTATATATCTTCGAATAAAACCAGTATCCATTGCCTCATATCAATGAATTATTTTCTCAGCCCAAGGGAGCTTAGTATTTTACAATGGTTGATTCTAGGTCTTGGTAACATCATCTGAAGCTGAAGGAGGACGAAATTTGAAAAACAACATTTTATAGTTAGTTTGGGAATTAATATTTTTTGGTTATTAACATTGGGTTTAAAAATTACCCAACTATATTTATAGATCACATAAATAGAGTTTTCCATGAATATTTGAATAATTTTTTGGTTGTGTTTGCTGATAATATGTTGGTTTATCATAATAGTTTAATGTATCAATTAAACCATCAAAGTATTTTTAGTTTTCCTCCGAAGATACCATATAACAGTGCCCATAGATAGTGTTCACAAGACCTCAGGCACACCTCCCTGAACTCCAATGGTTTCCAACTAGCAGTGAGGGCCTAGGATGAGTCCTTGGAGAGACTATTCCCTTATTGATCAGAGTGAAGTTAAGTGACATATAAGTAATAAGAAACATTTTAAGTAGTCTCTACATGACTATATCGGTAAACATATATAGAAAAAGTAGTAATAATAAATAGACAATAGTATAAATAAGATAATAATCATGAAAGATAAGTTACCAACAAACAAAATTTAAATAAACAACAATAGATTCAAAAATATGATGATAATATGATGTATCTATAAAAAGTTTTTATAGGAAATATGGGATATAATAATATACCACATGCTCAAAAAATATTTAAAAAGTCTAAAAATATCTACAACCAGTGTCATGAGCATAGGGTTGGTCATTTTTCCATGAACTCTATCGTAGAACTATCAATCAAACATCAGAATACGGGTGCTTTCCTTTATGTATACCTATATTCAATAAGTCTTCTTAAGTACTAAAGGTATCTCAAGTTGGGTGTGAGATATAATCCCTGTTGGCCACCACCAACAGTGTATAACTCAATGTATCTCTTGAAATATAAAATGAATTGTGTTCCATAATCAATAAACGCAAGAGATAAATAAATAAATAAGTACATCGAATTGGATTCTATTTAGGATACCCATATAATTATACATACTTTGACCTAATATGATGAGTTTTAACCAAGGTATCATTCAAATTTATTGTGAGTGAGATAATGTGTATAAAGATGGATTACCACTGAGCTTGTGATTGGTATTGACAGAAATGTCCCTAGGTTTTCAATTCAAAGTATTCATTTCCCATTTAAAATCATTATCTTAAATTTAATTTAATTAATCTATTTTTAAATTTTTGAGAGTCACCCTAAGGCCATCCGTGGTAATTATAATATAATTCCAGTTATCATACTTGGGGATTAGTATAAGTCCAATTACAAGGGAGTGTGTCCAAGGTGACCCAAGAATGAGAACCCAAGTGTCACTCAAGGCATGGTGTGATGGCAACATGAACTAAACTCTGAGTCCATCCATGGTATCACATGTTGGGTTCCAAGTATCTCTCGTGGGATCATACAACCAACTCGCCACCGAGCCCATCCATGGGGCCTCCCCTAGGGAACTAGTGTCCCTCATCTACAGGTAAAAATGAAAAATTCTCAGTGAGCCCATCCCAGACATTGCTAGTGTCGACTCCCAATGTGTTTAAGGAGAATTAAAAAATTACAACTAAGGAACTATGATCCCAACCAATAGATCCTCAATTCAGAACCCATTGTATCACCCTCAACACTATATGAATGAATTATTTTGGTTTCCAAAACTATACCATTTATCATACAAGGCATTGTTTAAATTTTAAACAAATATAGACACTTACTTCGGTTCTCACTTCAATTACCCTAGATGCTGAAATGGGGCATAAGAAATATGGAAATATGCGAAGAGTCCCAAAAACATGGCCAATAAATTCCTTATGTTAATAAATAATTATATTTTGGACATGAGACACCTTCAAGGCGATTTAGCAAGCTAGGAATGTATATGAACTGGTCCATTGAGTGATAGTACACCAAAAGGGCAGGCCTAGTCCAAGTAAACTGACCCAAAGAGCAATTCTCCATTCATTAGGGTCATATAGAACATGTAGAACAACTAAAATTAATTTATTAAACAATTTAAAGGCTTCATTGGCAGGTTCTGGTTAGTGGCACAATGGCACATGTTATATAATGAAGAAAATGTTTTGGGAATGAACTAGACCACCTACATTAGCCCCATAGTTCTTCCCTCAACTAGATTTGGCCTTTTATTCAAGCTATAATGGTATATATTTATGGAATCATCAAATTCCATGAAAATAGGGGAAACGAGCTTGCAACAAGATAGAATTACAAATAGGAAGAGATACTTGAAAAAAATGTTGCGGATTGAAGAGGTTACATCTAGATTTTTGAATGATCTAATGGTGAGTGATTTGGTGACCAGATGGGTGAGATGTCAAAAATATTAAGAGGAGGAGAGGAGAAGGCTTAGTGTATGGGTGATTTCCACTATTGGAGGAAATGATGGTTTAAGAATAAAAAAATTAAGTGAGAATTTAGAAATTCACCCCCACAATAGGGGTGTACAGTTTGGCCCCATGGTTGGCTAAAACATGCACCAACTGTGAAGAAGTCCATTCTACAAGTGGTATGAAACCCTACATAGTCATTTCCCTAAGTTCGTATGGTTTCATAAAAACTATGCATATAATATAACCACATTGTCTAAAGGTGCTTGGTTAAAGTAAATGTGCAGGGTGGGAGGCCTGATTTATACTAACCATGTAGACAAGTCTTCCAGTTCAAATTTTGTGGTTCTGGGATCCAAACAAGCCCCACACACACACCTTGTGACCTCTTTGCTGCCCTTATAAATCATTATTAGGGCCAATAAATAAATTTAAACAAAAAACAAATGGTTTATTACTTTGAGAAAATATGAGATGTTAAAACCTCCCCTTATTAAGATAAATCACCCCTGAGTTTCCCTTCCTTAGAGAGCCTTCATGATGAAAAGATGATATGCATTTGATGATCCTCGAAGGACACATCCACCTACACCCCAATATCCTCATTTTCAAATGAATGAGATGGGTCAGGATGATACTGTTGAAGCTTATATATGTGAAATACATCATGCGTGTCATGGTATGGATGATGTATCTGCAAAAATAAGGCAACCGACCCAATCCTCTCTACTATCTTAAAGGCCCAACATAATGAGGTGATAAATGAACTTATATCAAAATTATTCTATGAACCAATATAGATGATACTCTTAGAAAAAACTGACGCCCCACCTCATACTCCAGAGGTATGTGGTGGCGATCAGTATGAGACTTCATCCTAGACAGAGTTGTATCCATGCACTTCTAAATCAGCTAGACTTACAATAATGTCTCTTGAACGAAACAAGGTCTTAGTAGAGATTCCTCACCCACCTACAACCATTATAAAGGTGAACCAGATTATCTACCATAAAATACCTCACACATATCCATCTTAATTGTTTCTTGAAAAAATATTTTTATAGGAAAACTCAACCATAGGAATATGGTTTTACCATGAACCTCCAAAATCAAGGATTTTGTCCAGAATCATATCCTATAACACCTTTATATTCTGTTTAGAATTCCCATTAGTCTGAGGGTGATATGATATAACAATTAGCACCATGAAGAGGTAATATATCCCAGATATAATGCCTTCCTAGTCCATCCATAAATAAAAACTTTTAAATTTGTAGGAATTTTTCAATCTTCGTCAAGCTATCAATGATCACCCATACTGTATCACTACCTCAAGTGGATATCATCAATCCCATCATGAAATCTATTTCTAGATCATTCCACTTCCACCCATGAATGGATATAGGCTGTATAATTATATTAGGTCACTGGTGCTCTTCCTTAACCTAATGATAGGTGGAGAAATAAGTAAAGAAACCTACTATCTACCTCTTTATACCTAGCCACTAATACTAATAGTGGATCTCTCAATACATCTTGGTAAGCTTTGGATGAACTACTCAAACTATGGCATGATATTATCATATCAACTCCTCCCATATATCAGATGACACCCAATCATTCCCATGGAAGAGTAAGATATCATTTGAATCAAAAACCCAAATAGGGGGTGGATTTTCACCCGTGATGCTCTCCCTCAAGATGAGGCCCTTGGAATCAAATAAATACCTCATTATTGACACTAGAAAAAGCTTCCCCAAAATTTTCTATATAATTTAATACATGATCCATGGTTGTATCTTGTTTCACAAGCTTCAATTTGGTAGGTCGTAGGGTCTTAACGAAGTTACAGATTAAGAGTTATGTACATTTGATGTTGGGATGGAAAACTAGTTCGTGAAGCCCATTCATGAAGCTCCCTCCACGATCACGAAGCAAGGAGGCAGGATGCTCCACGAATGCATTTGAAATTCACAAACCCGCTACGAAGCAAGAAGGAAGTGTTCTCTACGACTGCATATGGGGTTCGTGAACCCGCCACGAAGCAAGGAGGTGGGGTGCTCCACAAACCCGTTTTGACATTCGCGAACCCACCGCAGAGCAAGATCCACCATCGCACCGAGCGAAATATGCTTCATGGATCCCCTTGACTATAAATACCCATCCCACACCCCATTCACCATATGGTCACTCCACCCCTTGGGTGGCCAATATCATAGTTCACAGAGCTCCGCATTCCTTCACGATTCTGCTCCACGAGTCCATGCTCCGCGAGTAGCTTCCTTCGTGATGCTGCTCCACAAATCCATGATCCGCAAGCATCATCCTTTGTGAAGATGCTCCATGAGTCCATGATTTACGAGTAGCATCCTTCATGATGCTACTCCATGATTCCATGCTCCGCGGGTCCATTCTCTGTGAGTCCATGCTTCGAGAGTCCATGATTTGCGAGACCCCATGTTCCATGAGCTCATTTTCTCTGCGATGCCACTTCGCAAAGACCTATCCTTTTAAAGGCTCCTACCTTCATGACCACCAGTCCATACCGTGGGGGCTTCACCCCCGCACCCCCTCTTAGGTTCAGTGTCAGGCTATGATCCCAACCTTTTGGGTCAGTCCCTTCGCTACCATCACTGACCCCCATTAAAAATGGAGAGTCACACCACAAACTTTTTGGGCTGGGACATCGGGATTTTCCATTGCGCACTTATGCACACCCACCTTCCACCTATGGAATACCATGATTTGATAGATTCTTCCGCACACCATGAAACACCTTGAGTCGACATATTCCTCTTGGTTCCATTCCCATGTCGTGAGTTGAGATTCTCATCATCAATTCCCCGAGTACCTTGAGTCGAACCATTCCTCAGGAAACTCCTCCAAAACCTATCACTTGGATCCTATGCCAGGTCGAACTAGAAAGGGCAGCCCTTGCGTAAGACCCAACACAAACCATTTCTAGGTGCCTTATACCTAACCATCCTATCTACATGACTTTAAACTGTAGTGATATCTATGTTCCAAACATAGGATGCCACTTACTCCAAATAAGAGATTCATTATGCTCCAAGCATGAGATGCCAATAGTCCTATCTACATGACTTTAAACTATAGTAATCATTATGTTCCAAACATAGGATGCCTTTTGCTCCAAAAAATATATTCTTTTTGTTCCAATTATATGATGCCAATAGTCCTTTCTATATGACTCTAAACTATAATGATACCTATATGCCAAATATATGATGTCTCTTAATCCAAACAAGAGATGCCTTATGCTTCAAGCATGAGATGCCAACAGTCCTCTTCTACATGACTATAAACTGTAGTGCACCTTATGTGACAAACATTGGATGCCTCTTTCTCCAAGAAAGAGATGACTTATGAGCCAAGAATAAGACTCCATTTGTCCTTTATACATTACTATAAACTATAGTACACCCTATATAACAAATATAGGATGCCTCTTTCTCTAATTAAGAGATGCCATATGCTCCAAGCATGAGATGCCAATAGTCCTTTCTAAATGACTATAAACTGTAGTACACCCAATATAAAAAATATAGTATGCCTCTTGCCCAAACAATAATATGCCTTATGCTCCAAGAATGAGATGCCAACATTCCTATCTACATGACTATAAACTGTAGTACACCCTATGTTCCAAACATAGGATACCACTTGCTCCAAAAAAGAGATGCCTTATTCTCCAAGAATAAGATGCCAACAGTCCTATCTACATGACATTAAACTGTAGTACTCCATATGTTCCAAACATAGGATGCATCTTTCCCCAAAAAAGTGATGCCTTGTGCACCAAGCATAATATGACAAATGCCATGATTATAGTGGCGTAATTTCAAGAGCATTGTAATTTGTTCAAACATTCCATCACTCCACCTCAATATTTGCATGTCCTTCATTCGTATATTCATCCACTTCCATGTCTGAATGGAACCCCTAATGGCATGGTCCCATTCTGCATCAGGTCACCTACAATCCAGGGCCAACGCCCTAGAAGACATTGGATAACGCTTTGAGTCAGGTCCTATGTTTAGAACACAGTCAATAGTCGACCCTCATGTGTTTGTCCCCATTTTAGGCTAACGTGAAATGGATGATGTTTTTCAAACACGGTCAACAGTTATCCTCCATTACCATGCCACCCTCACCTCATTCCGAATGTCGGGAATGTGATTAACACTATTCATATCCCTTTGTTCAGACTGATTCCAACACCCTTGGAATGATCACTCTTGTGTGCCAGCGCATAAGTGAAGGCCTCAACCCACTAGTGGGTGGGGATTCCCTCATGACCAGACATGGGGAGGACATTACGGGAAGCTTCCTTACATAAGCCTCATCCACCATTTCTGCTCCATAGCGGCACCCGGGTATCTTCCTTGCATAAGCCCCATGCACAATTGCCACTCCATAGTGGCACCCAGACAACTTCCTTGCATAGGCCCCATGCACCATTGTCGCTCCATAGCGGCGCCCGTGCAGCTTCTTTGCGTAAGCCCCATGCACCATTGCTGCTCCGTAGAGACACTCAGAAATCTTCCTTGCATAAGTCCCATCCACCATTTCTGCTCCATAGTGGCACCCGGGTAGCTTCCTTGCATAAGCCCCATGCACAATTGTCGCTCTATAGCAGCACCCGGGATACATCCTTACATAAGTCCCATCCACCATTTCCTCTCCATAGAATCACCCGAGAAGCTTACTTGCGTAAGCCCCATCCACAATTTCCACTCCATAGTGGCACCCATGAAGATTCCTGGCGTAAGCCCCATCCACCATTTCCGCTCCATAGTGGCACCTGGGAAGCTTCCTCGCGTATGCCCCATGCAGTATTTCCGCTCCATAGCAGCACCCAGGCATCTTCCCTGCGTAAGTCCCATCCACCATTTCCACTCCATAGAAACACCCAGGAAGATTCCTTGCATAAGAACCATGCACCATTATCAATCCATAGAAGCACATGTGTAACTTCCTTGCATAATCCCCATTCACCATTGCTGCTCCATAGCGGCACCCAGGAAGATTCCTTGTGTAAGCCCCATTGACAATTGCAGCTCCATAGAATCACATGGAAACCATCTTCATGTAAGCCCCATTCACAATTTCCGCTCCATAGTAGCACATGGGTAGATTCCTCACGTAATCCCCATTAACCATTGCCGCTCTGTAGCGGCACCCGGGCAGCTTACATGCATAAGCCCCATGCCCAACTGTCGCTCTATCGCGGCACTAGGGTAGCTTATATATGTAATCCCCATCCACAATTTCCACTCTATAGAGGCACCCGGGAATCTTCCTTGCATAAGCCCCATCCACCATTGCTTCTCCATAGTGGAACCCATGTAGCTTCTTTCCATAAGCCCCATCCACCAATGCCGCTCCATAGCGGCGCCCAGGCAGCTACCTTGCGTAAGCCCCATCCACCATTTCCACTCCATAGTGGCCCCCAGGCATCTATCTTGCGTAATCCTCATTCACCATTGTCTCTCCAGAGCGGCACCAGGGTAGCTTCCTTGAGTAAGCCTCGTTCACCACCCTTCATGGATGCACCTTTGAGTTGTGATTGTCAGGTCCTTGCTACCTTTTGTTTTCACACTGAGCACGACTCATGTGGGCTTAGAGTAGTAAGCATCAACCATGAAAAACACCTTGGGATGCTTATTGTATAAGCCCCACACACCACCTAAACTACGAGTAATTTGATACTTTCCAAGGCAAGGTACGTAGGAAGACTCTTTGAGGTTCAATCCCAATAACCGTTGGACCCTAGGTCCTCCTTCATGTCGGTTCACCGACCCTCCTGAACTATGTGGTCTTTTTTCCTTACCAAGGCAGGGTACGTAGGAAGCCTCCCAGAGGTTCAATCCCACCACCCATGGGTCACTCCGACCCCTTCACTCCAGTTCACCAACACCTTGGGCAGCCTAAAGTGTAAGCCCCACACCCAACATGAACTATGTGGTCTTTGATCACTACCAATGCAATGTACATAGGAAGCCTCTACAAGGTTCATGCCCAACACTAATAATTCCGAACATCTTCACATTATTTCACCAAATGCTTGGGCTGCCTCAGAGCATAAGCCCCAAATGCCACCAGTCGAACTACGAGGACTTTGATCCTTGCCAGGGTAAGGTACGTAGGAAGCCTTTACAAGGTTCAAGCCCCACAACCATTGGTCCCAACTACCCCATGTCGATGCACCGAGACCCTACCCATCCTAAACTATGTGGAATTTTATCCTCTCAAAGGTAGGGTACATAGGAAGCCTCCCTGAGGTTCAAGCCCACCATTTACCCAGTCACTTCGAACCCTTTTTCACGGTGTTGCTAATTTCTTCCCTTTCCCAAGGGGCGGTAGGTACCAGTCATGTAAGTCCTAGGGGTGTGGTATAAACCCACATTGTCTGACTAGAAGGAAGTTAAACTGCCAAGAACTATATTCCTCATCACATGACATTAAACTGTGACTTCCCCCATGCATCCTACGTGGGGAAAGTGCGACTATCTTGGTGTAAGACCCTAGATTTTCTTGCTGGAGGCAGCATCCCTACTCCTCCTTTCTTCATCGGTCCCAAGGACCAGGGGGGATGGACACCATACCCATCTTTTATTTGGTACAAAGTCCCTCTCCCACTGGGCTTTGTCACCATCGGGCCTCCATCCTGGAGTAAGTCCCAACTTCTTTGGGCTGCTAACCACGAATAAGCCCCTGTTTCCTCTTTGGGCTGCTAACTATGTGTAAGCCCCACTCCACTTTCCGTGGATGAAACTTCCACAATGTGATCTTCAGGTCTCTACTACCTCTTGATTCTCACACTAAGCATGACTCACATAGGCTTAGAGAAAGCATCGACCATAACATCTTTCTTGGGTAGCCTAGAGTATAAGCCCCACACCATCTAAACTACGAGGACGTTGACCTTTTCCAATGTAAGGTACGTAGGAAGCCTCCCTGAGGTTCAAACCCATCATCCATTGGTTTCTTTGACCCCCTTCATGTCAGTACACCTACACTTTGGGCTGCCTCAGAGCGTAATCCCCAAATTCCCCCTTCCGAACTACATGGACTTTGATCTCTACCAAGGTAGGGTACATAGGAAGACTTTACAAGGTGAAATCCCAACACTTGGTCACTCTGACCACCTTTATGTCGGTTCCCCCCATACTACATGACTTTAATCCATTGGGACCCCATCCAGCGGTAAGCTGTTGCGACCCCATCCAGCAATAAGCCATTAAAAACCCTAATTGGCAGTAAACTGTCATCAGATGAACTACTCAAACTTTGATTCCCTACCACAGGGATACGTAGGAATCCTTTATAAGGTTCAATCCCATCAATCATGTCTCATCCTAATCTCCCCCTCGAGCCTATGTGTTTCGGGAAGGTCATGACCCAACCTGGTGGTTCTATTTCCTCCAGATCCCTTCTATGCGCCCATTCTCACGGGTCGGCTCCTCAAGCGTCCCATCATCTCACCGAACTATGCGGACTTTGATTCCCCACCACGAGGAGACATAGGAAGTCTCTTTGAGGATCAAGAACAAACCTACCATCACCGTCATGATGGACCCATTTAATTCCCCCTCCACTCAATTAAACTCTCCATCATCCATCCTGATTTTCAACCAGGCCTCAACATCCCGGTGGGATCATGTCATCCACCTCTTCGCTGCTCCATGTAGTGCCTAAGCCGCTATCCATGTGTAATCCCCATCCTGCATTCAGGTCATTGTCATTTTTGTATACCCCTATTCATCACCTCTTCGAACTATGTGGGTTTTGATCCCTATTGTCTACACATGATACATAGGAAACCTCTACAAGGTTAAATCCCAGCCAATGATAAACCTTGGTGTCCCCCATTCTTGGGTGCGCTCTCCCTAATCCTCCCTCAGTGGTATTCAGATTAGCCATTATGGTGTGACATCTCCCCTCCATGGGGTGCACCACCTCAGATCCATCCCCATTGGGTATTCTGATCCATCCATCTACTAGGTGCTCCCTCCTAGGGATATACCAATCTGATCTGTCTATATGGGACATTCTGATCACCCTCATGCCGTCTCTGTAAGACGTTATACTCCTGGCCTACCTCATGATAAAAATTATATGCCTGAGGAAAACCTCGGAAGACACAAATTTGGCGCAACTGTCTCTGTAAGACATTAAACTCGTGTCCTACATCATGATAAACATGAGATGCCTAAGGAAAACCTCAGAAGACACATCGTTGGTGTAACTGTATCTTCTAGACATTAAACTTTCAGCATACCCTGTGTTAAACATGGGAAGTTGAGGAAAACCTCAGATACAAGCCTATTTCATATGATTCCCCACATTTGACATGGGATTCCTCGAGTTATGTACCCTTGTGATATCCTATTATGAGGAATAATAAAAGTTTCCCAACGTCCACACATCCAGAGATGCCCCGACATGCCCGATGATACCATTTACTCCGACCGAAGGTTGCTGCCCTGACCAGACCCCTTGGAATGTCCTGATAGAATTAGTGTAATTAATTGGCATCCATGATGATATGGAACCGGGAACAAGATTCATGAACCACAAATTAATCATTAAGGGAGATCCAGAATAGGTGACGAGTTCCGAGGAGGAATCCGCGAAAGGAAGAACCAACATCCCATCATCCCATTTCGATCAAGGAGAAAATGTCCCTAAACATGTAACGGATGTTGCCTGCCTTTGGAAAGCGGGAATGCGGGGCAACAGCTGTGCGTCCTCCATAGACGGATTCGTGTTCCCGTTGAAAGCGTCAGAAACACTTATCCCAAACCACTATATATGGGAGTATATTACCACTAGAGATACTAAATGTAGATGCTCATGTTGGTCTTAAACCTCCATCTGAATCTCAAAAAATAGAGCCATCAACTGCCACACACTATTGTCTTCCTTGACTATTTGCATCTAAGTCTTCTTGATAAAGGTGTCAGCTATGGAATTACCCTTTACTGCCGAGTAAGCAATATCAGAGTTGAAGGAATGAAGATATTAAACCCACCCACTCTTCCTGAGATTCATGTATCGCTGGGTTGATATGTTTTTGAGACTTTTGTGATCCATGTAAATAAAAAATCACTCACCAAATAAGCAGTGACTCCAATAGTGTATAACATAGATCATGGTAGCTAGATCTAGGTAGTGTGTATGACAATTCTTCTCATGAGGTTTTAGCTGGAAAGACCCATATTCCCTTACCCGATCCCCCTTCATCACCACAACACCCAGCCATATTCCTAAAGAATCATAGTAAACAATATAACTTATGTCTAACTTAGGAAAAATCAAGATCATTTCTGAAGCCAATCTTCCATAAAACATCAAAAAAGATTTCTTTTAAGATTTATTCCAGTTTAATTTCACTCCCTTCTTGGTTAAACCTATAAGCATCCCTTCCTGGCATAATAATTCCTGAATAAATCACCTGTAAAATTTAAAAAACCATAAGAAACTAGATATTTCAAACACATTATTGGGATTCTCCCAGGAAACCAAAAAACTCACCTTCTATGCATCAATATATATTCCTAGTTCTGATATGATATAACCTAGGAAGTAAAACTTACATACCAAAAAGTGAAATTTATTGAGATTCACATATAACTAGTGTTGTCTCAGCACATTCAACACAATCTCAAGATGTTTTTATGGTCATTTCTAGTGTTATAATACTCTAATATTTCATTTAAAATGACCACCATGAATGAATCCATGTATGGTTGGAAAGCCTATTTTATTAGATTCTTGAAGACTGCCAGCACATTTTTAAGACCAAACAACATGACTAGATACTAGTTAAACTTGTATGTTTTTGAGAACATTGTACATGTAATTTATTATGGCCTCACATGAACCTAATGGTAGGATAGACTCAAATAAATCATGGAGAAAACTATTTTTTCTTAGAGCTAGTTGAAGATGTCATCTATACAATGTAGCGGAATCTAATTATTCAACATAAGCTAATTTAGTTGGAGACAATCCATGAAAAATATAAGGGTACCATCCTCATTTTTTTTGAAAAGGAAAGGTGAACCCCATGGGGATGTACTGGGTTGGGAAAAACACAAAGCCTCTAGATCCTTAAGATACATGTTCAGTTCCTGGAGCTCTATAGGTTTTATCCTATAGGAAAGAATGGAAACCGGTGCTACACCCTAAAAAAGATTTATGTGGAACTAAAACTCTATATCATGAGGTAAGATGGGGAAATAATTAAGGAATATGTCCCTGAAATGATACATAGTAGGACGGAATTTCCCAGTATATATTCCCCGATCACTCATAAATAGACTGGTCATCTTGGCCTTCACTCCACCTAGCCTAGTACTCATGATTCTAGATTGAAATTCCTATATTTCATGAGTAATCACGGTGCTGGAATATACTATCACTAGGACTAGAATTCTTATAGTTACAATAGATAGAAAATAATGTGATACACCTTTATCAAACATAGAATATTCTAAATTGGAGACTACTAGGACAATACCTCATAAAGTAGAAGGTCCTAGAATCTGCTCCTCTAGTGTAGGATTCACTATATTAATATGGCCTGAACCATGACCCTGAGATGCTGGTAGAGTAGCATGAGTAGGTCTACTTTGCGAATGCTGAAACTTTGAGGCTTCACTACCTCATCCACGACCACCTGATCGACCCAAAAATCCTATATAAGATAACCTTACAACCTCATATGGATTCACTAATATTTCACCTAAATAAAATTCTAGCACAAAACCCCATTTCACCAGGCACTAGAGGAAAGTATTAGAATAAAGACTGGTGGTGACCCATCCTATTGTAAACCTGACACTTAATTTGGTTCCTCTTACACTAGGGATTCTTTTTGCTCGATCTATCACACTGGTGAAAAAAAATATCTGTCAACATGTGCCACCTGGCTGGTACTTCCCACATGTGTACCCTTGAAATACCTCTTATTTTCATTGGATAAACCACTTCTTTTCCTGGAAGTGGAAATTCCCTAGTTCACATCAATGGATTCTCTTAGGTTCTACTCAGTAATGAGGTCCATGTTCACTATCCCTAAAATAGTTTTCTAGTGAAAGGAATTTACTTGATATTGAATGGAATATGTAATCCCATACTCGAATCATGTGTTATTCTTCATCTCATCACCAAAAAAATTTAGTGAATATGTAGTAATTTTGTGAAGCAATATAATTATATCATCATGCCATGTCAATTTGTTAATGGTTCATGAATTCAAATACATAGTCTATTCTCAAGTTCTATTGAAAGAATTAGTCAAATAATGATTTTTTGAGGTCCACCCAGAACATACCCTACTATCAACCATCCTAGGTAAGTAAATCCCACCAATTCCTGGCATATTCATATAAAATATATGTGGATATCTTGAGCCTCTACTCTAAAGGCATATCGATATGTAAAAAAGATAGAAAACATAAACTCTATCCATGACTCATTAGAATTAGGCCCATCATCCCCTGAGAAAGTGGTAGGATGATACTTATGGAACTCATCGATCAACTCTTCCATGGTATGGGTAGGTCAAGGAGCGCCCGGTACTGACTGCATAAAATAGAATTGGTTATCATGGAAATGAGCATTAGTTCCTAGTGGATGTTCAGCCGGAGGTTCCTTAGGTGTCATTATAGGAGGTACAATGGGTGTCTTAGGGTCCACCATATCCAAAGTATACTCATATCCAATCTATTGGCATACGGAATGTGGTTTTTGTAGTGTAATAACTCTATAATTTCCAATAACATGCCTAAGATAAGATTTATAATAGGTAAAGAACATGGTAGAGGAAGGAAAGGTATAAACCCTACATATAAGCATGTCATAACTCTTAGCCTGCTCTAGGAGTTAGGTATGGGTGATAAGGAAACAAATAAATATTAAATAATACACAACCTACTTCCCACTATGAAGTTCGGTTCTAGGTCAAGGCCTTGTATCACACTTATATGGTGTCCATGTAATTTTAAGGATCATGTTAATTTTTATTCATTTATGTTCAATTATGTATTTAAACCCCTTTATATGGTTGAATTATATGGATCTCTATTTCCAATTTATAATTTCCCATACACCTAATAAATTGAAATGTGGAATCCACTTAATCCTAACAATAACATGTTCTAACCAATGTGACCAATGGTCCATGGATCAATTTCCCATAATCGACTGCTAAAGGTATCTTCTTTAACCTATATCAGAAAACACTATTAGGTTAAGACAAACAATTTGAGTGCTATTTATGGTTTTCAGAAATGTAATGAATGTAAACAAATTTCAAGTAATAATAATAAAAGAAATTCAATACATAACAAACAAGACACCACAACAAGAACATTCTATATACAAAATGCATACAAAAAGTAAATATGGCATATAATAATACATGAAATTAATTCATATGGTTCCTAATATTATGGATTATCATAGTATTCCATCATATCATTGTAATAAGTCTAAAAAACCCTTTATAATAACATCAAAATTAATAACAACACAAAACAAGTGCGTCACCTAATGGTGAAATATATAAAATAGTAAAACTGCAAGTAATAATAGAATTTACCCATCCTAGGTTATTTGGGTTTCCCTTATACATGGGTTAGCTACTTCTAAGAATATAATCATTAATAAATTCCAATATTCTATTCTCCTATCTAAATCAAAATGATAATAAAAAGGGAAAAAACTTCTGATACTACTTTTTAGCATCCCACCCTAAATTCCATGTAAAAGTGCTTCAAGATAGTGGCTACATGTCCTTAAGTGCATATCCTCAAATTCCAAAGGCTTCTAAATAGAAGGGAGGGTCTATGGTGTGTTAGTGGAGATTTTATTCTTTAATTTAACCCAATGGATAACAAAAATATATAATAAAAAAATAGCAGAAGTAGACATTATATGACTGGACCAATAACCCACCATAGTGGAAGAAATAATACTAGGAAGACAACATTGGAAATAAGATAATAATCACGAAATAGAAGTAACCAATATGTGAAATCTAAATAAACCAGAATATAAATTAAAATATTATTACAATATGTCATGTATCTTTAAAAAAGTTTGTGCAGGAATCAAGGGATACAGGATTATAGCACATGCTAAAAAAAGATACCAAAAAGTAAAAAACTACTAAAAATAGAATTACATGAACATGATCAATCATATTCCCACAAAATCCATCCTATAAATTTCAATCAAGCATTGGATGTGGGACAATTACCTTTATTAATACCTATAGTCATGAATACTTCTTGGGTACCAAAGGTAGCCCATGCAGGGTGTGAGATATAATCATTGTAGGCCACCACCAATGGTGTCTAGCTCAATCCAACATGTGCAATATAAAATGAATAGTATTCCATAATCAATAAATGAATAACATGAATAAATAATTAAGTACATAAAATTGGGTTATATTTAGGAAGCTCATCCAATTCTATCTACTTTAGACTATTCTGGTGAGTCTGAACCAATGGATCATCTATAAGTAATGTAAGTTAAAAAATGTGTAAGAAGATATACTATCTCCAAGATTGTGAATGGTCTTAGCAAATACATCCCTAAGTTTTCAATTACATTGATTCATCTCTCATTTAAAATCATTATCTTCCATTTAATTTAATTAAACTCTGTAATTTATTGAGAGTCCCCTTGATCCTGTCTAAGGAAATCCTAAGACAATTCCTAGTATTGCTCCAGGGGTTTAGTATAAGTCTAATTCCACGGAAGTTCGTCCAAGGTGACCTAATAATGTGATCCCAAGTGTCACTCAAGGTGTGGTGTGATGAAATCATGAAATAACCATTGAGTATATCCCTAGTATCACACGTAGGGGACCAATTCTTTCTCATGGCCTGGTAAAACCAAATTGCCATCATGTTTGTCCATGGGGTCTCCCCTAGGAAACCAGTGTCACTCATCAAGAGGAAAAAAGAAATAACATTCAAAAATCCAATCCTAGGTATTACTATTGTCTCCACTGGTGTGTTTAACAAGCATTAAAAAATTATAAGGCATGATGACCCCCTCCAATGGTTCCTTAATTTGGATCCCATTTTATCACCCTAGACACTAAACGAGGTTATGATTTTGGTTAGAAAAACCATAACATTTTTTAGAAAAGGCATTTTTTACATTTTAAACAATGATGTCCACTTACTTTGGTTCAAGATTCAATTACATCATAGGGTACATTAGGGAATAAAGAATAAGGAAAAGCCCCATAGTCCCAGAAACCTGGCCCATAAATTTCTTAAGGTCATCAACAATTATAATTAGACCAGGAGACACCTTCATGGTGATTTAAAAGTATAGAAAGGTGGATATATTGGAGAATTTAGGCATGGAACACCAAAATGGGTGGTACAGGCAAAGGAAACCAACCCAAATTGGTATTATCTATTCATTAGGGTTATATAAAACATCAAAACCCACTCAAATTAATTTATTTATCAAGTTAAAGTAATTTTCAGAAGGCTTAGAATATCGGCACAAAAATGCATGTTATATAACACAATGAAACTTTTGTGAAAGAACTAGACCACATAACTTATCCCCATAGTCGTTTCCTCATCTGTGGTCAACCTTTGAATTGAAATAGAACAAGATATAATGAATAAATCATAAAAGTCCCTGAAAATAAGGAAAATGATCTTGTATCAAGATGGTGCAATATAGAGTAAGAGAAACTCAAAAAAATTGAGAGTATTAAATATCATACCTCTAGATATCAAACAGATCTGATAGTGAGTGAATTGGTGAATGTATGTAGGAGATGGAACAAAAACTAAAAGGAGGATAGGAGAAGGCATTCTCTATGGGATCTTTCCACTGGAGGAGGAAAATGGGGTTTAAGAATAAAATCTTTTCAGGTGAAAATTTGAAAATTCACCCACATAGGAAGGGGTGAATGGTTTTGCCGCATGATTCTACAAACCGTGTGCCTACCGTGTAGAAGGCCAAAATCCAAGTTGTCTTAAATCACACATGGTTGTGTGCTTAGGGTCACATGGTTGAAAAGAAACCATGAAATTCCCAGGACCCAACTATCTAAAGCCGTATGGTTATAGAAACCATGCGGGTTGGGTAGAATAATTTAAACTAACAGTGTAGTCCAGTACGCCTCTTCGAATTATGGGGTTTTGGGCTTCGAAAAAGCCCCAAACCACCACCCCCCATGACCTACTTGACTCCGGAAGACATCACTATTATGTCCATGGAAGTAATTTAAACCAAAAACTAACGGTCCATACCTTTGAGAAGAGCCCATATGTTACAGGATTGTTTTGAAAACCTTAAAATAAATGTTATTATTTGAAACATTTTTGTAAATGTGAATTTTGGTAAAAAATGACTTCATTCCTTAGAAATATCATTAATAAATATGGAATAACATTTCATCCAACTAAATCTAATGTGGTTTATGAATAGACAAGAATGATAAATGATATATAGATTCATATCTTTCATGGGTTAACAGGCTATTATCAGTGGTTTTTTGAAAACTTTTCATGGTTATTTATCTCATGAACCTTGTTATCAAAAAAAGGAGATACATTCATGTTGATAAAGTAATGTGATAAATGTTTTCGAGAATTGAGGATAAGATTAGTGGATTCTCCAATTTTTTCCCAAATATCAAACAGTGGTGACCTTTTTTTCTATAGTGATTACTTATAAAAGGGACTGGGTTATGTTTTAATGTATAATTATTAAATAGTTACATATGATTTAGGTTAATTGAAGAATCATGAGAAATATTATCTTAAACATGAAATTTAATTGAAGGTTGTAGTGTTTTCTTTAATAATTTAGAGACATCATTTATATGGAGTATAGTTTGAAATATATACTAGTCATAAAATCTTGATATATATATATTCAATTAGAAATAGTTGATAGTGAGATATAGGAGATAGAGGGAATTGAAAAAGGATCATTAATGTATAATTCATATATATCCAAGTAAAGAAAATAGAGAAGTTTATGATTTGAGTCAAAAAGATAGTGCATCATCAACATTTCTATGTCTGGAACATGATCCTTTGGTTAATGATTTGATGAATGTTGTCTTAGAAATTATGAAGGAAAGAAATCTCTATGCTTTATTTCCAGTGTCGGTATAATAATATTTTTTCTGATAGGATTATGAAATCTTTGAAGGAATATAGTGTTTTATAGGAAAAAGAATTACTTGATAACAAAGGGAAGTTTTTTGAATTTAATATTGACAAAGAAAGTGTTTAGAGATTCAAAAAATGGTCATGTGTTTCATGAGACCCCCAGTTGAAGAAAAAATAATTAAGAGAGGATCCTAACTCTCCATTTTCATTTCATCCCAAAACAAAAATGTATAGAGACCTTCGAGAATATTTATAGTAGTATGGAATGTCGAAATATATTTATGATTTTTCTATGAACTATTTTAATTTTTGATTGGTAAAATCTTAATGAAAATTATCAAAGGGGATTCTTTAACCTTTTATAGTGCTATAATGAAAATGGGAGAATACATATATGGATTTTTTGGTGGTATTACTAAATAAATATCAAGTTAATAAGGCTATTTGGGTAATTGTTGATTGATCAACTAAATATGCTCATTTTCTTCCCATTTGAGATAATATTTATTTGGATAAAATCTCTCGAATATATGTTAGTGATATAATTTGATTACATGGAGTCCATATTTATATTGTATATAACCATGAAATCAGATTCACCTCTAATATTTGAAAGTAATTATGAATTCTTGGGGTATTGAATTAAATTTTAGTACAACCTTTCACATGAAATCCTATGAAAAAAAGTGCAAAAAAATAGATGTTGGATGATATTATTTGTGATTTTTTAATTGATTATTAGGGAATTTTGGATCAATATCTGAATTTGGTTGAGTATTCTCATAAGAATAATTTCATTCTAGTATAAATATGACACCTTTTGATGTATTATACGTGAAATGGTTTTGGTATCCATATTGTTTGATTGATGTTTAGGAAAGAATTTTGTTGGGCCAAAAATTTAGAGAATAATTTTTTCCAAGGTTTAGATGATTTAGAAACACATGGGGATTGATAAAGTAGGAAATATAGTTATACAGATAACCATAGATTTTTTTTTATTTTTTGGTTGGCGATGATGATTTCCATTAAGTTTCTATATGGAAAATTGTTATGTTTTTTCGTAAAAAAGAAAATTTATGTATGATGTTAATTGGACCATATAAAATCTTGGGGAAATATGGATTAGTCTTCTATTGAGTGGCCTTGTCTCTGAGTTTATCTTAGGTAGATGAATTATTTCATTTTTCAATGTTAAGAAAACATGTTCCAGATTCATCTCATGTTTTGATCCTAAAGTCGTTCAGTTGAAAGAAAACCACTTTATGTGGAACAATTAGTAAAAATTATTGATTATAGATTGAAATTGTTTTAGAATCAGGTAATTCATCAAGTTATGATATTTTGGAAAAACTATATGTTTGAAGAAGCATTATGTGAATATGAAAATACTATAAATGAAAAATATCCACACTTTTTTAAGGAATGAATAAAATAATGAGGATATAACTTCAAAAAGTGTGAATAATGTAAAAAATAATTTAATTCTATAATAAATCATTTTCATGTCTTATTAGTATTGAGTAAATATATTTTATGGGTATATATTCATAATAATAATATTAAGTAGTTTTCCAGTCAAAAAAGAAATAATTTCACTATTGGAAAGTGGGTCTATCCCCATAACTCTATACCAATGCTTCAATAAAGACATGTGTATAGGGTTCTTGGATCTAGGATATACCAATAGTTTTAAAAAATTGTTGTTATAGATGAATACATACCAGTAGTATTTTAAAATGTTTGGTATAGCGTGGCATATACAAACGATTTTTAGAAATAGTTGATATATGTTTTGCATAAAATCAGTCACTCCAAGCCTCCCCCCATTCACAATATCCTACCCTAATTCCCTTATCCCTAATTGAGTTGTGAAATCCTAAGCAGTGACCTCATAACCAACTAGTGACCCCCTGAGTGACGACCTCCTAAGATACTAACGACCTCTTGAGCAACTGGTGACCTCCAATATGGTGACCGGTGAGTGGAGACATCCAAATACACCAGAGATCTCCTATATTTTAACGTTTTCTTTAAATATTTATCAATATCACATATATGTGTTCTAAATATTTCTTATCATATGTTTTGCATTGTTTTCATTTTTTTTAGTTTTTATTCATTCCAAGAAGTAATCCATTCCAAATCATTTTAATTTTTATAGCTGTGGAATGATTTTATTTTTGGTTTCGGTAATTTTATTGGTCTGCATATTTTTTATAGCATTGTAGATGTTATTTTTATCATTTCACCTTATATAAGTAGTGTGTGTGGCTATTTGAGTATAAGTATGTTTCCTGTGCTGTTTTATATTTATTTGGGTAAATACATTTGATGATTTTTTGTCTATAGATTTCTTTTTTATTGGTTCATTATCTTTCATCTCATAATTTACTATAATCGATTCATATATTCCTTGAAGTAAACATATGTGATCCAAAATAAAAAGTGTTTATTACCAAACATACTATAATATAATCCATATCAATAAGACATGTATCTTCTATAATAAATAAAATTATTTCCTTAAATCTCCCTTTTTATTTCAAATTTCCTTTACATATTTTCCCTAATCATTATTCTTTTATATGGATGTTTTTTTCCTTGTAATATTTATTCATCAATAGATGTGGATAACTATTTCTTATCATCTTTTGTAGCACATCCTTTCCTAGATTTTCAAATTTTACAATCACAATTAGATAAAAAAATATTTAATATTATTTATAATTTTTAGCTAAACTTTTAATATAATTTATTATTCCATTTGTCCTAGGTGTTGAAGGATTCATCTACGATTTCAACTGAATTTAGATATATTATTTCAAAATAAGTTCATTCATTAATATCATTCATGATATTATCATTATAATTATTTTTAACATTGATTCACTTTATGTTTCGCTTTTGTGAAACTCTTTATTTAGATTAGATTTCATTCAAATATCACTATTTAGAACATTTTCCAACATGTTCGAATTTTTATTATACTCAAGACATGCTTTTAATTCATGTCTAAGAATACACTCCATGTGAGTGTCTTTGAATTTATCTTCATCAAGGATTGATGACTCATTATGCTTCTTGTAATAAATCGGATATTATTTTCAGGTATGGATCTTGTTTTTAGGTGTTTTTGAGAAAAAGGTATATTTTGGACATGTTATAAGTACACGCTACATACTTAGGAGTACACACCATGTACACTTTTACTTTGTACAACCATGTATTGGGAATGTAGCATCCAAGACATGGTTGTGTGAGGATACATGAGGACCACCTAATGTGGGAGATAGTTGATGTATGTACATAGTGTTTACATTAACTGAACACATTGTGTACTTTTTATTTTATTTGATTAATCGAACCCGGGACACATCCAATCACTAGATTCATCTTCTTTTAGCCTTGGTTAGTCCAATAGTTACCAAGAGATATAATTCTTTCCGGTCCACTATTTCTCCATCCAATTTCTGATTAGATCTTTGGCAGTTGCATTGGAATACCACTGGTGAGTCCCTCCTTATTCTAGAGCCTCTCCTCCTAATTTCTTCTTCTTCTCTCTCTCTCTCTCTCTCTCATGTTATTCAAGGTTGAATGTTTTGACATTTTTGTAGATCGATGTCATTCTAGGATGATTCAAGGGCCGATGTTTGAGATTGTTCATCGTACAACATCATGGTAGGTTTTTTGTTTCCTTTCATTGTTTGTCTTTGAGTTTTATATTCCAAAGTGTTGATTACCCATGTTTATGGTATTTTGGGTTAAGGAAATTGCACCCTATTTTATCCACCTTATGTTTATTATTGAATTAAGGGTTGTTGATGTGATATTATGTGAAATTTCTTGTTTAAGGAAAACCCCATGGGTGATTTTCCTTATTTAAGTGTTTAGGACCAATTGGTTCAGGTTACCTATGAGGCATACCTTGTTTCCTTGCCTTCCTTGATAGGATGGAACTTTTTTTACTTTTACTACTTGTTAAACGCTTGTGATATGAATTGGATTCATTTATCCATGTTGTTGTTGATATTACTTTGGGCTTCTTGTTGTCGTTTATGCACGATTGAATTACACAGGGCTGTGAGAACCTGGTGTAGTTAGACCACTGGGGGAATTGACATTGAGTGCTTCCTCAGAGTGTCTATTATATTTCATGTTACGAGGCCATAGGGGGGATTGATGGTGAGTGCTCCCTCAGAGTGTCTATAGTTTATGTTATGATACCATAGGGGGAATTAACATTGAGTGCTTCCTCAAAGAGTCTATTGTTATTCAGGAAGGACCATAGGGGGGATTGATGAGGAGTGCTTCCTTAGAGTGTATTTTCCTTTTTATTGCTTTATTTGGCTAGAGGGGTTAGGCTGTGTGAGCTACCCAAAGTGTTAATGTAAATATTGAATGTTGTGATGTGTCTTCTAAGCCAAAGCATAAGATTAGATTCAATCCTTATAGGTTGTCTTCTAAGATACATGTTTTTGATACATAATTGATTAAATGATGAACATTAAATGTTAATGAATGTAAATGAAAATTGTAGTATTGTTTACTTTTGAGTACTCATAGTTTATTTTCTGCATTTCAATTATTACCAGATATATATATATATACTCACTAATGGTTAAGCATAGATCTCATGGTGGTTTCCTATAGATATTCGACTCACACCCTGTTTGGGTTATGCTTTTGGACCCCTTCATCTTCATGTATTTGATTATTGTGGATCTAGAGAGCATGGGACCAAGCTGCGGCTTGTGATGTGGTTGGAGTTTACTTGTTTTCTATTTAATTTTTTTAGTACTTTATTTTTAGCATTGTGACTTGTTTGGCTGTTTTCCTAAAAATATGTGACATGCATCATTTATACATGTTCTCCAGTTGTTTATTTATATTCAGTCTTCCACTCTTTACTTGTTTTATGGTATTATTTCCTCCACTAGTGTTTATTATTTGTTATTCTACTATGCATACTATACCAATGAGGGAATTGTTATCCCACTATCACACACAAGGCCCTCAATATTAGTCGACAACCTCTTGCATTCTGGGAAATTCACTTGAGACCATGTGACCAATCGGGTATGGGAAATCATTAGGCGGCACCTGGAACCGGGACATTACGAAGTGGTATTAGAGGCATGTAGTTTTTATACACTGTCTCACTATTTGGAGCCTATATATAGGGATAAGAAGGAATAGGTAGTTGGTAATAAGTTTTTTCCCATGATTAGCTAACTCTTGTATAGGGAAATGCCAAGTTACCTAGAATATTGTAATTTTTTTTTCTGGTTTGGAAATTGTTATAGTTGATTTAATTTCACCGTTCAGTGATACACATGTTTTATGCTATAATTATTTATATCATTGAGGTTATATTTCTATTTCAACCTGATGAGATGAAGGCATTCCATCTCATGAAACATATAGGAACTTGATTGGGATCACATGTCATGCATTATTATTATGCCATTTAGGGTGGATTATTGATTTCATGTTGTTGTGATAGATGTTGTGCTAGATATTTATGTTGTTGTGATAGATGTCATGATAGAATACCTACTATTTTGATATGGTATTGGAAAAGTTAAAGTTTCATTTGAATGGGATGAAATATTTGGTCTGTGAGGTGTTATGGACCCTCTTGGATAGGAATTTGGTAGATAATATTGAACTTTAACTGAATTCTATTATGATATAAAATAAATATGATGCCATGTTCTGAATTGCAGAGAGTATGGGAACCCACATATCATCATTTGTAACATTAATTCATGCTTCATTATTTTATGGGGTTCTGTAGTAGTTTCTGAGGTTAACTATCAAACAAAACCTAGAATAAACGACGTGTGATGATAAATACATGCCATGTATCCTTATGTTTATTAAGAAAATGATTTTATTAAGTACACACCATTTACTGTATGTTCCCTCTGTATAGTCCTTGACCATGTGACTGACTATGTGGGTAGAGAAACGGGGTTGGGAAATGGTTGGTGGAACACGCCGTGTACTGGTAGTACACACCGTGTTGTAGATACCATGTATCTAGCCATGTGACTAATGACATCGTTGGATGAAACATAGTTTGTACACATAATTTCCTATTATTACATTCCATGTATAGTTGACCATGTCTCTAACCATGTGAATGATGACATGGGTGGTTAGAACATAAGGGTTACACATCATGTCTATGGTGAACACACCATGTATGGTTACCTAGGAGAGAACGGTGTGTTTAGTCATGTAAAGGAACTAGAGTAGGGGGAATGATTCAAGTACATGCCATGTCACAAGAGAAACACCTCGTGTGTAGGGGTGTTACATGACCAGATTTGGTAGAAGTACATGCCTTATTAAAATAATAAGATGAAATGTTGTGTAGGGATCATACATGTCGTGTATCCATGTTTTGAAAAAAAATTGAATGTTTTATTTCTTGTGTTCCTTTCTTGAAATCCTACGTTTTAGTCCTTGATAATCTAAAAATGAGGTGTGCACTTGACCGTGAAGAGTCATGCAACCGAGATGTCCTTTGGTTATAATCAAGATACATGGTAATAATCAGACACTAGAAATGGTAGATCAGGGACCACCATCAGAACCTCCCACTATTCTCGTCTTGGAACCAACAGTTATACCAGACATAGGTGATGATTCAAAATTCTGAGAAGGCTTCATGAGGATGATGGAGAATTTCCAGGGAGCATTGCATCTGGCCCCATCTATGGCAGAGTTGACACAGGTTTTTTAGCAGCAACATCTTCCCACATTCTCATAGAATGGAGGACATCAAGCTGAAGATTCATGGTTGGAAGCCATGTTGTCTATCTTTGAGCATCTCGAGACCCCTCCAGAGAGGAGGGTGAAGCTCTCTATTTACATGCTACGTGATTCCACCAAGATATGGTGGGACCTGATATCACAGGTGGGATGCCAACAAGTTATATCATGGGAAGAGTTCTAGTGTACCTTCTATGAATACTTCTACCTAGAGACATTGAGGTCCGACCGAGCATGAGAGTTAATGAGTTTAGAGTAGGTTACTCTCTCAGTCATGGAGTATTCTTCTCGCTTCACAGAGCTGTAATGCTTCACACCCATTCTGGGGGGTGATGAGTTATTTCTTGCGAGGAATCTTGAGGATGGTCTATGACATGACATCTGATCCTAGGTGAACATCTTTAGGTTGACTTCCATATATTCTATAGTCAACTAGGCACTGATCACAGAGCACAACCTGATGGATTCTGGAGTTGTGGGTCAGGGTAGTTCAGTATCCAAAGTTGGTACTCCTTTGATTAATAGTATGAAGTTCCACAAGGAATCTACATGTGGAAATATGAGTATGTGGGATTTTCCTTCAGGTAGCCACGTGGTGTGCTACCAGTGCGGGATGGGGGATATAAGAAACCTTAGTGCCCGAGAGACCCAATTGAGTGTCGATCTTGTGGCAATATAGGACATCTTAAACGTTTCTGAAATTCCCTCCTTCGAACAGCTATTGGGGGAGGATTTATTTTGACTCATCATACTAGAGCAGGACCACTAGTTTCATATTGGACTGGGGGATGTCGTTCTTCAGGCCGTTCTGGCCGAGGTGGTGGTCATGGCCACAGTGGCCAGATACAGGGTTTTCAATAGTCGCAGGGTGGATCAGCTCCGGGATATCAGACATCTTTACATGGCCATAGAGCACGTCAGGATTTTGCGCTGGAACAAATCTAGTAGAATCTGGATCCCAGACCCTCTACAGTTAGAGGTACAATTTTGGTTGTCTCAGTTTTATCTTCTTCTCTTTTTGACATAGGGGATTCCCATAGCTTTATATCTGTGCCGGTTGTAGATATCCTTGGGATATGTGTCTTTACTTTTGCAGATATAATAATATTGGACACTCTGTTGGGGATTTTAATGGCTATTGTATGTCAATTCAAGGAGTTACCTATTGAGTTTGGTGGGTGTCACTTATTATGAGACCTTTATGTCTTAAAGATAACAGACTGTGAATTCATTCTCAGAATGGATTGGTTAGTTCTTTACCAGGATTGTTGTTAATTTCTATCACCGTAGGGTGAGTTTCACATCACCAAAGGGTGGATTGTTACTACATAAGGGAGAATGGGATTTCTAGGTGAGCATAGCTAGACCCGATCATCATGGGTTGAGAGGTGTTGCAGACAAAATTTCTAGTATGTATCTTATTGACCAGGGGACTTCATAGAAGGATTTTCATCCAGTGGTCGTTCATTTCCCAGATGTATTTCCAGAAGACTTTTTAGGTTTGCCTCCGGAGTGAGAGGTATACTTTTCTATTGAGATTATTCTAGGGGCAGCACTGATGTACATTCCTGCTTATAGGATGGATACACCGTAGTTGAAGGATCTCAAGAATTAGTTAGAGGAGTTACAGGAAAAAGGTTTCATTCGGCCCAGTACTTCTCCTTAGATATTTCCTGTGCTATTTGTGAAGAAGGAATATGGTACCCTCATACTTTTTGTGGATTTTTTGGGAAGCTAAACTATTTGATGGTCAAGAACGAATATACCTTAACGAGGATTGATTATCACTTTGATCCGCTTCTTGGAGCCCCCAGTTTTCTAGAAGATTGAATTGAGATCTGGTTACAATCTGTTTCACATTATACCATCAGATATACCCCTTACAGCCTTTTGGATTATGTATAGTCTACACTAGTACGTGGTTATGCAATTCGGTCTTACTAACGTGTTGGATGTTTTCATGTCACTGATGAACTGAGTGCTCCATCCTTACATAGACTCTTTTGTAGTGGTTTTCGTGGATGATATCTTGGTGTAATCTCACACTTGACATGACCATGCTATCCATATTGATATAGTTTTGAGTACACCGAGAGAGCATCAGTTATATACTAATCTCTCAAAATTCCACTTTTAGATGGACCAGTTTCACTTCATGGGTCATGTTATCTTAGAGACAAATGTATCATTAGCCCCAGAGAAAGTGAGAATAGTAGTTTCATGGGAGTATCCGAAGAACATATTTGAGGTACGACGTTTTCTAGGGATGTATAGTTACTACATGCATTTTATACAGGGCATTTCACACTTAGCAGTGCCACTGACGAGCCTGACTAAGAAAGGTGTGAAGAACTTGTAGAAAGATTTCTGTGATTCATCCTTTCAAGATCTAAAAGGGAGGTTGACTTCAACACTGATATTGATCTTAATAGAGCCTATAAAGAGTTATATTGTTTACTACGATGCATCAATTATTGGACAAGGTGATGTACTTGTACAGGGGGAAGGATTCGTTGCGTATGGGTCTCGGTAGTTTAGGAAACATGAGAGGAATTACCTGACACATGATCTCGAGTTAACTATAGTTGTGCATGCTCAATACTGTTGAAGACATTATCTATTGAGAGAGAATTTTTTGGTTTTCACTAACCAGAAAAGTTTCAAGTATATCTTTACTCAACATGATCTAAATTTGAGATAGTGTAGGTGGGTTGAGTACCTTAAGTATTTTGACATTAAGCATGCCTATATGCCTGGGAAAAGCAACATAGTGTCTAATGCATTGAGCTAGAGTACTCAAATATAGGCATCTCATGAGGCTAAAAGTGGGTGGTGGATTATGGATCTATTCTCTAAGATTCATTTGGTGGTGCAAGACAAATAAGGGAAAATTTTCTTTCTTCAGTAGATGTTACCTCTACGCTTCTGGATTGGGTGATAATGAGGACAATATCATATTCTGAATGCATACTCCTACGGGTGTGTGTGTTAGGAGAGGACCCTACTCCTAGGTGAACCCTAGGTGAGGATAGGTCTTATGTTTTCATGGATTCTTATGGGTTTCAACAAAAATATGTGAGGAGCTGATACAGTATTTTCTTTCCTCAGTTTGGGCAGTTCATCCTAGTGTCACCAAGATGTACCGAGATTTACACTATTAGTATTGGTGGCCAGGTATGAAGAGGGATTTTTCTGGTTTTGATATGATATATTTCACCTATTAGAGTGTGAAAGAAGAGAATCAACGATCTAAAAGGATTTTACAGTATTTTCCCATTATCGAGTGGAAGTGGAATGATGACGTAATGGATTGTGTGACAGGTTTATCGAGGTCGCCTCGACGGAATGATGTAGTTTTTTTGTCATTGATAGAATCATGAAGGTTTCACATTTTTACCTATTAAGGAGACCTTCAATGTTGATAGTCGTCAGAGGTTGTACGGCTGAGAGATTTTATGGTTGCATGTGGTTCCAATCTCTATCATTTTAGACAGAGATACCTATTTTACTTCTCTTGTTTAGAATGGACTACAGAGGGATTTTGGTACACAAGTTCTTATGAGTACAATGTACCATCCCCAAATAGATTGTCAGTCCGAGCATATGATTCAGGTGTCAGAGGAAATGATTCGAGCATTAGTCCAAGATTTTGGGGGCTCTTGGGAGAGACATATTCTTTTAGTGGATTTTTCTTAAAATAATAGTTTTCAGTCGATAATTCAGATGTCACCTTATGAGGATTTTTATATTAGGACATTCTGATCACCCACTATGTTGGCTGGAGTCAGCAGAGGAAGCTATGTTGGGACCTCGTATTGTCTAGGATACCACAGAGTAGGTGGAGTTGGTTCGGAAGAGGATGGCTACTGCACAATCTCTGTAGAAGTCTTATGCTGATCGACAGAGATGACCTCTAGAGTTCAAGGTTGGAGAACATGTTTTCTTACATGTCACACCGAGGTTGGGACACCAAAGGATTAAGATATAGGGGAATATTTCACCAGATACATTGGGGAATTTGAGGTTTTGGAGAGAGTCGGGCTGGTTTCCTAACAGTTATAGTTACCTCAAAGGTATCAGGCTAGGCACGAAGTCTTCCACATTTCACAGCAACCACATTACTTCTCAGACCCGTCTCATGTTTTTTTAACATAAGTAGGTTGAGTTAGAGGTTGACGCATTGTTTTAGGAGCATCATATCTGGATTTTTGATTGCAATGTGAAGGTTCTCTGTTGATGGTCTGTTCCTCTAGTATGGGTGTTGTGGAAGCATGACTGAGTGCAGGACAAGACATGGGAGATGGAGACCGATGTGCGATCATAGTGGCTGGAGTTGTTCAAGGATTCTTCTTCACCACCATGTTAGGGATATTTAAGGATGAATTTCTTTAAGGGGAGAAGTTTTTAAGAACCTAGATCCTTTTTTAGGTATGAATATTCTTTTCAGGTTTTTTGAGAAAAATGGGATATTTTGGACATTTTATAAGTACACGACATGTATTTAGGAGTACTTGTCGTGTACCCTGTTATAGAATACAACCATGTCTTGGGAGTGTAACGACCGAGACATGGCCGTTTGAGGTGACCTGAAGACCGCATAAAGTGAGGGCCATTTGAGGCATGTACACGGTATTTACATTAATGGAACATGTCGTGTACCTTTTCTTTTATTTGATTAAATAGACTGGGGTCACGTCTAATTGCCAGATTCATCTTATTCTGGCCTTGGTTCGTCCAGGAGAAACTGAGAGAGATGATTATTCTCTTAGCCACAATTTCTCCATGAAAGGTCTAATTCAATCTCTGGAAGTTGCATTGGAATCCCACCAGTGAGTTCTTCGTTCTTCAAGAGCCTCTACTTCTGATTTCTTCTCTCTCTCATGTTATTCAAGGTTGAATGTTTTTGACATTTTTGTAGATAGAAATCATTTTATTACAATTAAAGGGCTTATGTTCAAGATTGTTCATCTTATAATATCATGTTTGGTGTTTTGTTTCCTTTCATTGTTTGTCTCTGAGTTTTATATGAAAAAGTGCTGATTACCCATGTTTCGGGTATTTCAGGTTAAGAACATTGAACCCTATTTTATCTAACATAAATTGATTATTTAATTAAGGGTTTTTTATGTGATATTATATGATGTTTCATGTTTATGGAACACCCCACGGGTCTGTTTCCTTGTTTAAGTGTTTAGGGTCGTTTGGTCCAGGTTGCCTATGAGGCAGACCTTGTTTCTTTTCCTTACTTGATAGGATGGCACTGTTTGACTTTTGAATCTTGTTAAATGCTTTTGATATGCATTGGATTTGTTTATCCATGTATTAATTGAGATTACTTTGGTCTTCTTGATATCATTTATGCATGATTAAATTACGCACGATTGTGAGAACCTAGTGTAGTTAGACAACAGGTGGAATTGACATTGAGTGCTTCATTAGATTGTATGTTATACTTCATGCTACGAGACCATAGGGGGTATTGATGGTGGGTGATCCCTTGGAGTGTATATAGTTTAAGTTACAGGACCACATAGGGAATTGATGTTGAGTTCTTCCCCATAAAGTATATAGTTATTCAGTAAATACCATAGGCGGAATTGATGATGCGTGCTTCCTCAGAGTGTCTTTTCCATTTTATTTCTTTATTTGGATAGAGGGGTTAGGCTGTTTGAGCTTCCCAGATGGTTATTGTAAATATTGAATGTTGTAACTCATCTTACAAGCCAAAGCACATGCTTGGATTTGGTCATTCTAGTTAGTCTTCTTAGATACCTATTTGTGATACTTACTTGACTAAATGATGAACATTAAATACTAATGAATGTAAACGGAATCTGTTGGATTGTTTAATTTTTAGTACTCCTAGTTTCTTTGTTGAACTTACATTATTACCTGATATATATACTCATTGATAGTTAGGCATAGATCATGTGGTGGTTTCCTACTAAGATTCATCTCACACCCTGTTTGGGTCATGATTATAAACCCAAACAGATTATATAGTTGCAGGTATAGATAAGGAAAATATCCCTTCATCATTAGGTACATGGTTATTGTGGAGTTGGAGAGCATGGGACCAAGCTAAGGCTTGCAATGTTGCTGGAGTTTACTTGTTTTATTTTTCATTTGGTTTAGTACTATATTTCCATCATTGTGACTTATTTGGCTATTTTCCTAGACATATGTGACATGCATCATTTATACATGTGCTTCAGTTGTTTATTTACTTTCATTCTTCCACTATTTACTTGTTGTAAGATATTATTTATTTCTATACTATTTATTATTTTTTATTTCTTTGTTCATAGTCTTCCAATGAGGGAATAGTTTATCCACTATCACACCAAAGGCCCTTGCTACTAGTCGGAAGCCTCTAGCATTCGGGGAAATGCGCTTGAGGCCATGTCACCAACCGGGTATGGGGAACCTTGGGGAAGCACCAAGAACTGGGATGTTACACTTCTAAACATCCTCCATAAAATATTTTTGATTTATCATGAACATTTTTAGATTTGATATAGAAAGAGGTATTATCCTCCGTTTATTTTCTCATAATGCTTCTTGTTTTCCATCTTCAAAATTCCATTTTGAAATCACAATATTTTTAACTACTTTTGAAATCTTCTCCAACATTTTATTTTTGATGTTTTTTATCTTGATCATTATCATATGATGCATTTATTTTCTTCTTAGAAATGTTTAGGGAATAATGTCCAACACATTCATATTATATTAATATAAAATATAGTTTTTATTTATATTTAACCTTTCCTTTTATAAATATTTTATATAATATATCCATAATTCTTTTACAATCCTCATCTATCTCCTCTATATAATCAGATTCAGAAGATGCTTACGATTCTTCATTTTTCAATATATGAATCCATATGGATTCAAAACTCATTTATTGTTTTTTCTTCTTTTTAAAGGAATATATCTTTCTCATTTTTTGAGATATAAAATTTTATTTTAGTTAATCCAATGAAAGAGATATGGTTTATTATAAATTCTATTTTGAGTAAAAAACATCTACTATTTGGTAGATATTGTTAATTTTATTTCATATAATTAAATGGTTGTTTTTTTAAATGAATTTTAAAATAGAATTTTATCTTTTTTTCTAAAGGTTATGCATAGATAATTTGGTGGAACCCTAAAATAAATCAATTATAACTACCTTTATACACAATTTGTGTGCATATATATTGGTCTCATTTTGTGAATGTAATAAAAAATATTTTCCTTGAGATAATTGGTATTCAAAGTATTTTTCATGATTGGATGATATAATAGATGGGATATTCATACTTTTCACATGGATATGGGTACACATAGTTTGTTTTGTATTATACATTAGAATTTTTTTTACATTTTTAGATTTCTAGCCTCTTGGTATTCAAATCCCCTTTTCCATTTTTTGGACATTTTATATGATAGTTGTATATATTTAAAAGGCAATTATTATATTTATATTTTATTTCATTATTATTTATAATAAATTTAATATTTTATTATGTTATTATTATATGATTGAATGTAATTTATTTCAGAATCCTTTATTTCATATGTATTAATGAAAAATATATGATTTTTTTTATTATGGTTTAAATTATTGATTAGATCATAATTTTTCCCTTGTAATAGAATGGATAGAATATGGATGTATCATACTGATCAAATTTCAATAGGATTCAAAATAACTTGGATTTTTTTTAGATTTTTCATTTAATAATGCTTCATATGAAGGTTTTATATGTTGTCCACAGTATAAATGTGTTGGAAGACCATGGTTAAGCCAGGAATAATTTTTCTACCATATAAACAAATATGGATTTCAAACAAACTATTACATTTGGTATCACCATGGAGAGATGAAACAATATTATACTATTCATGAATTAAAAAAAATAAGTGGAATGGATAATTTTATATTTGATCAGTTTTAATTTTTTCATCATCAAATAGAGATAGTTTGTAAATGCATAAATGAAATGGTATTAATAGACATGAAGAAAATATTTAATATTATGATGTTGAGGGAGTGAAAATTATAATGGATGATGCCAAAACTCTTGTATATCAGGAATGTACTAAAATGAACATGTTTGAATCTTTAATGCGAATATATCCTGAAAAAATCATTTATGTAATTTATAATACCTCTATTTATTATATTCTTACTTTTTTGAAAGACTTCCTTCATGATGGTGAAATATTACCTCAAATCATTATAAGGCATGGAAGTTAATTATGAATCATGGATTTTATACTAATAATGTTCATGCTTGTTCAAAATATTATAGTTTATTTTTAGAGGAAACAACTAATCCTAATTACTATAAAGAGTTTGGTACATCTAGATGGAATAAAAATTCATACGGTACACTATATCGTGTTTTATAGAAAATCATGCGACACATCACATTGATTCCTAGGATTCAAAATCTCTTCATGTCTGCAGAAATATCAGCTAATATGGAATGACATGATACTGAAAGAATTAAAGGTAATGATGAGTTGGTTCATCCTACTGATGGATTAGCATGTCGATCATTTTATACACAACATAATGATTTTTCATTTGAGGAGCTTAATGTCAGGTGGGTTCTATCCTATTATAGTTTTAATCTTTTTGTTTAGTGTCTTCCTGATCCGAGCATGGCGCCATTTTTTATTCACATTAACAATCTTCCTCCTTGGATGTGTATGAAAAAAATTCACTTTCTTGAGTATACTAATATATGGGTCTTCTGATCCCAACGAATATATATATGTCTACATGAAAACATTAATAATAGAGTTGAAGTAGCTTTAGGATATGGGTGTACACTCATTCGATGCTTCTTTAAAAAATATATTTCATATGTGTGCTTCCATTCTATAGACTTTAAATGATTTCCGTGCCTATGAAATGATGTCTGGTTAGAGAATGAAGGGAAAACTATCATGTCCTATTTCTATGAAGAATACTTAATCGAGAAGGATTAACTATTTTCATAGTTTTAGTTTCATGGGGAATCAATGATTCTTTCTAATGGATCATTAGTGAAGGACGAATCATTGAAGGTTTTATAATACTATTGACACTAAATGACCAACTCAACAGATGTCAGGAAACAATGTTCTTAATGAATTGAAACATTTTAGTTTTTTATTAGTGAAATATTATATAAAATTGAAAAAGAAAAATAATGTTGACCCTAAATCCCATTACAATTGATAAAAGAGAAGTATCTTTTTTGAGTTTCTATATTGGTGCACGAATTTATTACATCATTATTTAGAAATAATTTTAATTGAGAAAAATACATTTGAAATATTGATTTTTTATTATTCTAAATTTAATGGGGAAGATCAAAGATGACTTCTGATCATGTTGGTACGTGATGGATTGGGGTATTTGACCATAACTATATCTTGTGTATATCAGTGAAAACAAATGGAACATTTTGTGTGCTTCTTATGTGATGACACAATAAGAGAGAAAATAATTTTTTGAAGTATTGTATAATATCAAGGATCGTGATGGCTATTCCAGTAACATATATAAATGATTCTATAGAAGTATCTTGAAACTAAAATACCGAAAAACTCATGATTATCACATCCTTCTTCATGAATTGACTCCAATAGAAATTCAAAATTTTCTAAAAAATAATGTAATGGTTATATTATTTCTCTTGTGAATTTTTTTTAAATACCTTTGTGCTAAAAGGTTATCCAATTAATTCTTGATAACAATGCATTAGGAGGTGCCATAAATTTTCTGTGAGTTGAAAAAAATTTCCTCCTTCATTTTTCACCTACATGTTGCACTTAATCGTTCATCTTCCAACTGAAACACTTCTTGGAGGACCCGTTTCTTTTTGGTGGATGTATCCTACTAAATGAAATATGTGCATAATGGAATATCATATCCAAAACAATAATTATCTTAAAGGTTCAATTATAAGAGGTTATCTGGATCAATAATGTATGGTTTTTTGTTCAATGTATTTGTTTGATGTGAGCTCAAGACTTAATAGGACACCAAGAAATGAAGTTGAGTAGTATTGGGAAATTAATATCTCACTTCAATCGCTTCCCCATATAGGAGGAATTATTGGGTTATATACATATGCTACATTTATCCTTGAAAAGCGGGATATAAAACATCACATATTATTATAAAACTATTGTTTTCTTGATCCCAATATTTTGTAAGTAATATGGATATTTATATGTTATATCAAACTATGTCTTTTCACAAATACCTTATACTTTTAATATCATTTTATGTAGGTAACATAAACAAATTATAAGTAGCATTCATCGATCTTTTCCTTTGAGAAAGAGAGAGGATTTGTGTAGCCAAGAGTTTCCTTCTTGGTTTAAATCAAAGGTACGGCCATTAATTTAATTAACATAAAATATAGATATCTATTTAATTTTATTATTCAAATATATTTCATGTATTTAGTTTACCTATTGACTTTGTTTCTAAAGAATTAAGAGTATTGTATTTTGGTCCCAATTCACTGGTTCGTGAATGCAAATCTTTAATAATCAATGGGTACACATTTCTTACAACTGATTGAGAGGAGAAAATGAGAATAGAAGATGATGGAATTTTACTAACTTCTAGAATATACTATTATTTTAGTGCATCAGGTAGTCATGCCTGATATTAAGAGGTGTGTTATTATAGTCTTGTTGAGAAAATATTATTATTGCATTACTACTATTGAGTTTGATTCACTATGATGAAATGTAAATTTTTTGACTCAATGATTTTACAGGTTACATTTATCAATGATTGTGGTTTCAGAGTTATTTAAATGAGTCAATTATTGGCTACCGATGAACTATACATTTTTTCATAAATGGGGAAAAGTGTTTTATGTTAAAGATCATCTGATACACGATTAAAGTGTCATTAATTAAGTAATACCAATACATATTTTTCAGGATTTTGTGGATGAAACTAACACAATTGACTCCAAAATTGGTGTTGAATAAAATATTTCATTTTATGACTCAAACTTTCCCTCTGTGAGAGTTGATTTTGAACCTGAAGTAGAGGTGGGTAATATATAGAAGCAAACATATATGTTCACAATTCATTTAGTTTACCTTAACATGAGTTTATTAGGTTGGTATTAATGTAATTAATTTAATTTAGTTTCATTTTTTTACGATATGTATGTTTTAGTATTGTTTGGTTTCATTACATTTAATTATATTTATTTTAATTCATAAAACATGGTTTAAAACAAGTTGTTAAAAAATGTATAACATGGTTTTACATTATTGTTACTAAAACATGTTTTCACATTGTTTATGAATTATTTGAATTCTAACTTGTAAGAATTATTTTTAAAAACTATTTCTAAAAATTGTATATTTATTTCTTATACAGATTATGAAAGAAGGTTGAAGGAAGCGATTATTTAATGTTGATCAACAATGAAGTGAGAATGGGTTATCTCCTCTAGTCCCTTTGTGATTATAATAATTTTATTATTCTGATTATGTTTTAAATATAATGAAATATTAATATTTTCTATAAAATTTGTTTTAGTGAAATTTAGTTGAACCAAAATTGACTCCTCCTCATCCATCTAATATGGGTTTGAGTGGGGATGCTACTAGACCTAGACAGAGAACCTATCTTATGCATTCCCACCTTGACCCACTATTGAACAATCCATCTAACACACCTTTCCATCATCCACTTAAGCCTATAGGGATGTTCACATGCTTGCCTCCATTATCATCTCATTTAGTTTCTTCTTCCTGTAACATGTCTACTTCGCATGCAGGGATGTTCCTACCCTTGCCTTCATCATCATCACATTTAGCCTATTCTTCTCATACCATGTCTACAACGGCTATAGGGAAGTTATTACCCATGCCCCACCATCTCATTAAGCCTCTTCTTCCCATACCATGTCTACCCCGCCAATAGGGATGGTTCCACCTTTACCATTTGCAAATCTTATCATGTATCCCCCCCACTACTACCCATATCCCAGATTGTCCGCATCTCCAACATTTCCTTATATCTATATAGGATCTGATTATTATGTTCCATCATCTCCCACTCAAGTGCATAAAGGTATCTTAGATACAATAAAACAGATAAATCCTTTAGAGACTACTAATCTAGGAAAGACTATGGATCCATCAAATCCTATTGAGTAGCATGCATCATGTTTTTTATTATAACTATTTCAAATTATATAACATGAATTTTATCCTGTTATACCATGACATATTTATTCATTTTTACTGCTTTTATATTATTTAGTGGGATCTTCTTTTATGTGATGTGGGTGCACCCATATGCGGGAAGCCTGAAATCACTAAACACAAGTAATGGTGGATTAAAATGAAGAAAATAAGACGATAGGTACAAATTCCAAGCAATGTAGACGTTTTATGGAAAAATTATCCATGTACCAAGATATCATTCTAGTTTATCTAGTATCATGGAGACATCTTTATAATATATTTAATGAAAAATCATCTATGTAGATATAGGTAAGAAAAGTTTATAAAATTGTATCTATATTATTTTTTTATTTATATGAATTAAAATATTCATTGTAGAGTTGGTTTAACTTTCCTGATGGTGAAACTACTAAGGTTGAATGTTTTATGGATCTTGGTGAGTTATGGAGATCATACAAGAAATAGTTATATGTTGGTTGGAGGAGTAGAGTTGGTTCTGATTTAGAGGGTGTACCCATATTACCCGACTGCCCAAAAACATAGTATCAAAAACTGATCACATATTAGAAGACTAATGAATTTAAGGTAATATAAATACTTAATAGTTTTCAGATAAAATGTAATTATTATTAGTTTTATTGAATATTTGTTTTTATGAAACTTTGGGGAAAAAAGAAAAATAATCAATGAGAATCTTGATCATGAGAAGCTCGAGCATCAGAAGCTTAAGCATAAGAAGCTCGAGGTATTCTAAAATGTGTTCAACTCATTAATTTATTTTGGAACCAAATGTTTGATTATTTTAATTTTTATCAATATATTAAATAGGGTTTTTATTTTAAAATATTATGTTAACTTATTCTAGTGATATCATGAAACCATTTATGGAATTGAATTATTTCAATATAGATTTTAATGGTTTTCGGGATTTCTAAATAGCTTCCAAGAATTGATTCCTCAAATTAGAATCAAGAGTAGATTGATACATTTTTTTTAAACGGTTTTATTGGTCAAGGAATTCTAATCATGTTTCAGAGAAATTCTTATTTATAAGTTTATGAATTATGAGTTTCCCTAAAATTATTCTAGACCCTCATTTACCTCATGTGAAGTTATGCACATAGATCCTTATGATCCCAAGAGGGTATTTTTTATATTTATGCATCTTTATATGATTTAAATTGATTTATTTGGTTGGATAAATTCTTGTGAGGGTGTAAGGAGGTGAAGCATGGGTTGTTTTGATATGATTTGTATTTGAATATTTTAATGATTGAAAGTGATCACATCCATTTGGATTTTCATGAGATGTCTTTAAATACTATCCTATGTCCTGGATAAGTGTATACCCTAAAAGAGAAATAATACATTAAGGGAATTTTTCTATGATAGAACTCATTGGTATGTCATTAGGGGGAAGTGAGGACTGAGAGATAGAATCCGTTTTAGTTGCATGTGCTAGAGGTAACTCTTTGGAGGTTTTATTTTTATATTTTTTTTATGAGATAGGCCAAGGATGTAGAAATGATTTGTAGTGCCAACTAATGGTCATGTCCCCAGTTTGGACTTCTTTACATGACTCTATAGATGATATACAATGAACTAGGATCAAATATAATATTATTTAAGGTGATTTTACCTAATGATTCGGTTTCACTACTTTTTTCAAGGATTATTAGTTGGAACCAATTTTCCTATTGTTTATTTATCATTTTCATGTGACCTTGATGCAGAAATGACTTCTTGTTTTCTTTCATCCTTATTTATTTTGTGGATTGATTTTAAAATGATATGAAAATAAGTTTATGAATTTTTTTATATATAATGAAGATCAATATGAGGGTTCAATGGGATTTCAATAAGTTTTTAAGATGTGTTTGAAATATTTCATCTTCAAATGTGATGTGTTAATTTGAAATGATATTTGGATTATTTTGATATAATAATTGAAACCGTATGTCATTGAAACTCCTGTATGTGTGGGTTTTGAATACATGGATCTGGGATATCATGATTACTTTTGATTGGAAATTTGTTTTCAAAGATTCATTTATTAAAACCATTTGAATGTTCAGAAAACATTGATCATAATAACCCAAAATCAAATATTTCAACTATAATAAAAAACTATGTTGGGGAAATTACTAAATCAGAATTGATAAGGGTGGTATATCATTGATAATACTAACACCATCCAATGCAACTACTCCCAAATCCTTTATAATTACTAAAATATGAAAGGGAATATATTATAAATTAAATATATTAAAAAAATAATAGGATGAATATAATACACACTTATGACCCTCGTCATTAGAACATTACCACAACACCACCTCTTACAGAACTAAATATTATTGAAAAACAAACAATGCAATGAAACACCTCCTAATTAAAAATTCAACAACCCAAATGGGACCAACACAATAGAGGATTGAATATAAAAACATAAATCAAATCATCCCAAAGCTTCACTATATTAATAACTATTAATCCTAACATAATTTCATAACGAGTTCATAAAATTATGTTTAAAAAAAATTTATTCTCAGAAACAAAACTCTTTTTTCAGGAAAATTATTATTCATTTATGAACTTGATTTAAAATAAATAAAACTAGATAATTTCCTTGTTATTAATTTTATGTTTTGAAATGAATTAATCTTAAATTTATATACCCATTAAAACATAACCAAATTTGATTTTAATACCACATATAAGCTTGTAAATTAAAAATATTTCAAAAAAATACATTAAATTGAAAATTTATGTATCTTTAAAAAAGATTCTTATAAGAGGAAAAGGTCTACAGAATAAAATCATAAAAACCTATAAATTCACAGATCAAATTCAATCTGCCCCAACCAAATACCCACAAAATCATGACCACACTACAAGAAAAAATAAACACCACACCTAGTCCATGGAACACCATGAATCATTGGGAACATGTACTATCAATTTCTTATCCCAATATAACAAAAAAATTCTAACCTTAGAAAAAAACATAGAGCTAAAAGACACATATTTGAGATTTCTAAACACACTAAAATGCACCTCTATTGATCAGATAATCATGATGCATAAAATTTTTCTAAGACACAAACTACAAGCACGATATCCTTTATTGATTATTTGGCCTCTAACCAGACTCAATATCATGATTGAAATACTTCATCAACCAAAATGTTAAAGAAATTATGCAATGAGTTCATAGAAATTAACACCAAGGTCATAAACCCTTGATCCCCCTTGTTGTAACTCTAAGATAATCATTATACATTTTCATTCCACCTTTGTGAAAGTGATAGCACCATAACCATGATGGGGAAATCTACACATGAATCCTCTTTAGAGGAAACCTAAAACAAATTTCATCAAATTTTGGGCCACTCCCCAAAGAAAAAACAGTACTATGTATGCTCATAATTGATCTATAGTTCCCATCAATTTGAAAACACATCAAATTCCTCTAACCACTCCTTAATCAAAAAGGACCAACACCCCACCTGTGAACTTTGAAAACCTATTCCATTTAAAACTATGAACTTCCTCATCCAATTAATCCTAATTCTAGTTATTAAGTCTAAAATACCAATTATTCAATGATTTTATTCATACAAAATAACTTCTTAAAATTATTCACAATTTCTAACATTAATAAATTAAGAAACTAATAGTTTGATAATTTAACATGCCTTAGGAAAAGTAAACTAAAAAAATATAATATATTCAATTTCAATGAACTTTGGTGGCATTAAATTGGATTTTATTTCCATTTTTATCACTAAATAATACATTATATTTATGGAATAATCATAATTATTATCTAGAATTTTATAGTGTTTATGATGAGATTTTATTTTTGAATTTTCATCACTGTTTAGCACATGTTTAAATTTAAGAATTGTACATTCATTGAAAAGTTAATCTCTATTATTTTTATTCAATATTATAAAATATTTATATTAGGAATATGTGAATACTAATCAATGTTATTTGCAGCATTCGGTACTGGGTATCGAAGGCCATGTGCC
Source organism: Viscum album (assembly GCA_963277665.1). Classification (NCBI taxonomy): domain Eukaryota; kingdom Viridiplantae; phylum Streptophyta; class Magnoliopsida; order Santalales; family Viscaceae; genus Viscum; species Viscum album. The sequence goes on along the minus strand of OY728161.1, from coordinate 1,944,585,993 downwards.
TTGAGAAAAATTATTTTTCTTGTGTTGGAAGGAAAAATATGGAAGTGTGGTAAATCCAAAAATACAAGAAAATATTATATATATTTTTATTTATTTTTTAAATATTTATATGAAATTAATAATTAATTATCTTGTTTATATTTTCAAAATCCTTATTTTGAGGCCCTCAATGATAAATAAAATGGAAAATTCATCCCAAATGATCATTTTAGTCAGGAATTATGTGCGGATTATGAGGGGAGAGTTTGATGTAAACTAGGTAAAAACATAATACCCTCCATGAATTGTTCCTCATCGGGATCCTCTCAAACCTCTTCGACTACAAAGCACTCGTGCAAAAGCATCCAAGGGAAAAAATAGATTTACAGAAGCATGAAATAAGTAAGATGATCACTGAAAATTTCTTGAAATATGTGTCATTTATAAGTCAATAACTTCCATAAGAGACTTCTAGTACTATTGATTCATATATAGAATCAATTAACTATTTAAATTATGTCCTGAGTGATGATAATGAGGGTCTTAGTGGCGGTTGAGCTGATGGTGTTGGTGATATTTTTTTATGATGATGGTGATGCTACTATTGATGATGATGCTATTGATAATGATGTTATTTCTACTCCAGTTGATGATATTTGTGATAAGGATGTTAGTGATGGTGATAAGGATGATGCTCTTGGTGATGGGGAAGATATTTATCCACTCTAATTTTGACTTGGTAGTAATGAGACATGTTGAACTTTTATAATGACTTTAATTGAATAATTGTATGGATATATACACATATATATGTTTTAGTTTTGTGAATGGTTTGAAAATTGTTAAATGTAGTTGATTGAATGTTGAATATACAATATTTATATTGTACTGAATGTGTACTATAGGTTTTACTTGATTTACATGTTCAAAAGTTTGGAAAGGGGTGTTGGTGCTATCAAAATTGGAAAAATACCAATACCCATGATTTAGATAACTGTGGGTATAGGTTCCTTAGTTGGATAATAAATACCCACAGTTCTCTAAACCGTGGGTATTAAAGAATTTTTAGGGAATATACCAAAATTTTTTATTAAAAACATGGTTATATTTCTACAATGACACCTCAGTCACCCATAGTTCCTAAAACTGTGGGTATATCCTATACCCACAGTATTAGGGGTTATACCCATGATTTAAAACCGTTGCTATAGGTGAATTTTCCAAGAGTGTTTTCTTCATACTAAATCTTTTAAAATATATTAGATAGTTCTATTTACGGTATTGATTTTAAAATTTAAGAATTTTAATTTGAAAAAATTAATTTCAATTTCTAAATAATCATATATAAATTATCTTAGGTTGATTTTTTGGGATTTTAAGGAAAAGTAGTTTTTTTCCCTGAAAAGTAAAAAATTCCATTTTTTACAAAATTTTATTCTATTTTAATAATTCCCATTATAATTTGAATTTTATTTCAACTTAACGTAACTATTATTAAATTATATATAATATAATTAATTAAATTTGACTTATCAATTAGACTTGATTGTGGTATATGTTCATTTTTGGGCTTAAAAATTAATTTTTTTCTAAAAACTATATTTCATTATGTTTTATATTTTAATCTTAAATAATTTAAAAAGATCATAAAAGTGAATCCTAAAAAATATATTTGAAATTTATAATATCGAGTTTTAATTTTTTAAATTCGTCCCTTTTTTTCTTCATGAACAGTAACCACAGTAAATATTTGGTTCTACGGTAAAGGCAAAATGAGTTAATTATGATTAAAATAATATTAAATGGCTTAAATTTATTTAAAAGACTTGGATTTATTTAATTGTGTGAGTATATTTATGCCATAATAATAAAAACATAGAAAATATGACATTTTTTCCATTTATCATTGATTTTGACCATTATAATATTTAAGTGAAGGATAAATTCAAAAATTCCACTCTTTTACTTTTAATATCTATAATATTTTATGACAGGGTTAAAAAAATAATATTAGATTATAAATATCTTTCTGAAATATGGTTTATTATTTTTATCATGGTATTTATTAAATATTATTTAAAAAATAATTACTTTAAATACTTTCACAACCCCAACACATTACTTGTGGAAGTAGTAGAGATATCAAGGAAATGATTTTAAAAACTCAAAAATTATTTTTCTGGGTGATTTATAGTTTCAAAAGTATTTTTAAGATAAATAAGACATATTAGAGATGTATTATATTCAAATTACATTTTTTTCATGATGTTTTATAGTAAAATTAATGAAATAGTATAAAAATGACATTAATGATATTTAATAATAATAACAATTTATTAAATGATTTAAAATTCCAAAAAATCCTTTATTAAGAAAATTTAATGGGATATGGTTGAAAATATAAACCAAAATCCATTTATTGGTCACATTTCCATTTATAGCAACATTCTTAACCATTAAAATGTAAAAAAATGATATCATGGTAACTATCAAAAGGCTTAGCAAGGGTTAAAACAAAGATATATGAGTAAAAACATAACATAAACATGTTCATGTTTTGGTTGGTGAGATTATTTTAGATCATAATCACTCTATATTCTAAATATATAAATTTTATCTATTTTTCATTGAAAATTAATTTATATTAGTTTAATATTTTAAGAAATTCGAAGAGCGTCCCTCCCCTCACTTTTAAAATTCTACCTCGTATTCTCTCTTACAAAAAGATTTTTAGAACTCTATATCATCCATTACTTAAAAAATTTATTTCTAAAATCACTCCATACATCATATATGATTTTTCTGGATTATATGTCATCAAAATTATTAAACTTCAATCCATTTTAAAATGATAACATTGATCATGTATATGTGTGGATTACCACTTCCACAAAGCAACGTGATGTGTTTTCCATAACCAAATGACATGGATGCTATATATATAAGTTTATTTAAATAAATAATATTATATTTTTTATAAAATCATAATAATTGAATTATAAAATGATATCTATATTATTTCCATTTTTGCATGAAAAATGGAAGTGTTACTCATGCGTACGTACAACCTACAATCTCTGTGATTCTAACGTAGATCATTTTTCATAACCATATTTCTTGGTCAGTTTTAAAGTATAATTATTTTAGAAAATGATAATTTTTATTTGACTACTATTCTGGATATGCTATAATAATATCCTCATTGACTAGTTGACTTACCAAAGTCATTTTGAATATATGAGCATAATATTGTCAAAACATCTGACGCGAACATAATTTATCAAGTAATTGTATGTAACATTGTAATAGAAAAATTAAAATGAATAATAAAATTAAAAGGAATATTAATAAATTAAATAATTAAAATAATTTTTTTATTCAGGAATATAAGGAATTTATGTGATGTTTCATAGTTGTGTTAAGGGACACCTTACTCTAAAAGATTTATTTTAAATGTTTTAATTATTTATTTTCAAATTTTTTTCCATATACACGTTATTAAAATTATTTTATGAATTTACTATGAATAAATTTTTTTTCAATTATTACATTATTTAAATGTTTTTCAAAAGGAAGTTTTTATGAAATGTTTTGAATTTATTTACAAAGGGAAAAAATGAATGTTTTATTTTAACGTATAAGGCATCGATGAATTTTTCTGCTACTTTGACCATTATTAGATGATGATAATCCATTATAATTACCCATTTTTTATATAAAAACCCTATTTCAATTTATTATTATTATTTTATAATATAGTTTTAAATGGAAAGGATATTTTGATATCGAGAAATGTTATTCTTATGGGTTAAAAGACCATTTTTATTAAATATTTCATGTCTTACAATTATGTTGTGGTTCTTAAGAATTGTTTATGATGATATGTGATTATATTATAAACCAAGTATGTTTGTTTTTCTATAAAACAAGTATGATTTTTTCAATTATAAACCATTGATGGTTAGTTCTGTTATAAAAAAATAATAGGTGATACCTTTATAAACCAAGAATGGATGGGCCTGTTATATCCCTCCCATGCATTGGGTAATGATTATTTTCTCTGGAAAATTATGTTTAAAGTTAACCATATTTTTTATTCCTCTTATAAGGTTTCTTATATATGTTATATGATGATAATTTACCAAGGAACCTACATGATCTTTATATTCATTCTTATTTTTTTCATGGAAATAATTTGATTTAAAAATGTAAACTAATGATATTTTGTTTTAAAGGAAGGATTTTTTACTTTTAGGGTAAAAGGCATGTTTATAAGAAAACATTTTCTTTCATGGATTATAATATTTTCTAAGAAACCCTCATGAATATGATTTAACCTTTATTATTTCTTATAAAGTGTTTAATGAAAAACTTTGGGCTGTAAAGATAATATCATTTTTAAGTGAATGATTATTTGAGCTCAATGATTTTTATGTTTAAGGATAGATTTATTTTATAAAGTAATGGTTTTAAAAAGGAAAAATAAGTATCTTTAGTCCTTTTTATCTCCCTTACTACATTTTTTTCACATCAAACATTTTAAAATGTTTTTCATTGGGTTTTAAGGATGAGTAAGAACAATGAAAAGGTCATAATGAAAATTGTGAAGATATGTCATGAAAATAAAACATCTTATATAATAAAAGAGTTTTATTATGAACGAAATAGATACTAAGTTGTTATGAAATATTTATTTTTATGAGGGTGATGCACAAATTCTATAAAACAGTAAACTGTAAATATCCTTAAAATGTAAGAGATTGAATTCTTAACTTAAAACTAAATATTATGTAAAGTTTTATGATCAGATAATTATACTCATTGTTCCCATTGTGTTTTCCTCCCCCTTATAGGTTATTTTTATTTATTTGACATGTAAAGGGGTTGTTTTGTATAAGGGTGTTGGGGGTGAGGGATAATTATTATTTATTCCTTATTTATGCATGTGTTGATATTTTTTTGATTATTTTCTCATATACACTTTGATCACACTATGGGAACCTAATTTCATTATTAAAGATATTAATATATACTATACTTAACTTGAGTTCACACTATCTAGTGTCACTTTACAGTGTGTTATGTTAGGAGTAGGGGGTTCCTTCACAGAGGTTACTATGGGAGAATCAAGTGGACTGCGATGGTTTTGAACACAATATAGACTTGTAATTATTTTCATGTTAAGTATTGTTAGGATTATATAAAATTAGGTCTCAGGGAGTAGCCTATGAAACCTTTTCTATTGATGATAATTATAGGTAGTTCATTCCAAAACCACATTTTATTGTATTCCCTTGAAATTATTTTTATTATGACACCATTTACATTATCATTATTTTCTCTTGCTATATTTATTTGATATAGTGATTCCTACTTGAGTTTTGATTCTATTATTTTATAGTTGGGTTTTTTAAAATGATTTTAAAATGGTGTTTTTTATAAATATTATTTCAAATAAAAGGAGATTGTTTTTTGAGGGATGTAATTATGATAAAGGTTTTGAATAGGTGAAAAATGTGTTTTTTATTTTTCATGATGATTAAATGTTTTTTTCCTTGGAATTTGAAACCGGTTTTGTTATATGGTATGTTTATTCATTTATTAAAAAGGTAATTCTGTTTGGTTTCCTTTATACCTCATAAAATGAAAAATCCTATTTTTTATTGTATTTAAAACTAGTATTTATGGGAAGTTTTATGAAAGGAATTGTATAAAGTCCCCATTTATATCCCATTAGTCTAGTTTATTTACAACTTATATAAAAACAAGTGTGTTTCTATAGTTCTCTTGTTTTATACAAGTGATGGTTTTTAGTTTAGTTTTAATACTGATCCATTGGGACTTTTATGGTCTTTATGGAATAGGGAGTCACTATTGGTCACATGGAGGTGTTCAAGTAAGTTGTTTGAAATGATTATTTTTTTTGGATGTGGGTACCTAAACTAAGTCATGAGTATATTTATTTGTATTATTTATCAATTTTTTGGTCCTCATAGTGTAATTATGTTAAATTATTCATTCATGTTTATATAAATGAGTGGAAATATTTTTATTAGTTTTGACTCATTTGAGTTTTTATTGGTTATTATAATCTTTATTTTTTACAAGGATTTCAAATGTAAGGACAAACCGTAATTAATTTTATGTAAAATATGAAAAGATATTTTATTATTTTTAGGGAAATTTTTTTCCCATAAGTTGGATATTTGATTCCCTGCTAATTTTCCCTAGATTTTGGTAATTCTGAATTCACCTCAGGCCTTGTTACGGGCTAACTTGGGTGACTTGTTTGGTTTTATTGGGATGTCTCGTAACAAAATGGTGTCAGTTCTACCTCATGATATTTAGGGCATGATTATGGTAGTACATAGATAATAATATTACAACTTTAGAGATAGGTTCTAGGATATTTCATATCATACATACTCATTGAGGTCCTCAAGTTACAATGGGTATTTGAGATTTGAGTCTTGAATCTGGGAACCATTTTGATTTTTTTGAATGCAAATTTGACCGCATTTGGATTTTATTAAGTATTTTGCAGACCTATAGAGTTTTAGGGTGAAAATAGAGGATTAAGTAATTATTTATAGTTATATTAAATTATTTGGATAACCTTATGGGTTTTTTTGATGACTTCATAATGTTTATCGCATAGTTGGTGTATGATCTGTCAAAATATATAGCCAAACCATGAATTGATCTATATCCATCAATGTTTTTTTACCCTGATTGATTCCATATTTCTTATAAATCAATTTTAACTAAATCTAAATAAATTAATTAGGGTTTATATGATTCTCTTATGTCATTATAGTGATTTTTTTGCGATGTATTGAATAATGTTTTGTTTATGCTTGATGTTTTAGGGCGTTTTGGGTAAAATATAGAAATATATAAAATATTTGATTTCAAAACTAATTTTTTGGGGTGTTTTAAAAGGTATTATTAATTTAATGAAGTATTTTGTAAAGTGATGATTTTATAATGGAATTTGGAAAATGTTTTAAGATGAAATTGGGTCTTTATAAAAATGTTTTAAAATTCTTGGTGGGATAGTTAGAATTTTAAATTATAATAAATTTAGGAACTTATTTAATTTAGTTTTCAAAAAAAGTGGGGATTTTATCTAATGTTAATTCATTTTTTTTGAAGAAGTGTTTTTTTAAATGTATGCCTAAATAATTTTTTTTTAATTTTCCTTCGTATGTTTTTGATTTCAAAGAAAGAAATTATTATATTTTTTGATTGATTTATTTTTCTTGTAAGGGTATATGTTTTTGGATGAATACCTTAGTTTATAATGGGATTGTTTGGTTTGGAGTGTGAGGTGTGAATTAATTGAGATAATGAACTATTTTATTTAGAGTAGTCCTCCCAGAAATGTCAAAAAAATCATAAGAACTATCTCTAACAATAATATACATGATGTATCCTCACATCACTTGGAAAATATTCCTTAAATTTTAGACTCTACACATACTCTATATAGGGTGGCGGAATTGAAACCTTATCTGATCTTGAAACTCATATTAGACTTCATGAAACAATAACTTATTTGTTTTCATGGTGATAATGGTGTGTATAAAGTGGTATAGTGGTTGGAGAAGGTTGATGGAATTATTAATTTTATCAAAACACTTGAGGATTTATGGGTGAAAGATGTTGTATTCTTACTTATTATATCTATATAAGCATGCTCAGAGAATATAGTCCCTTCTCACTTTCCCTATGACATGTATTGTGAGTTCTTCAAGATAATGTTCAATTAGTTGTTCTATACTAAGGATTGTAATGTGGTGAGTTATTGATCCTTCATCATTGTGAAAACCAATTTAATGAGTTTGTATATCATTTCTCAGAGATGGTGTTATTTTCTACCAATATATTTATTAGTGACTCAATGAAATATCAATTCTTTAGAGGAGGTATTCTCTTGGACATCATATCATCTACTCATTGATAATTATAGAAAAATTTTAAGAAGGTGATTGATATGGACATACGAGTAGAAGCTAATCAGGTTATACAACCTATGATGAATGATTACATAGTATAACTAAACTAAACCCATCTAGTGTAGTGAATAAACTAAATGATCCTGAGTCAGGAAGATAAGTTGATGATGGTCAATCTTCTCAGTACCTTGGTTCTTTTCAAAATAATAATATAGATATTGTGTGCTTCTAGTGTGGGGATCCAAGGAACTCTAATCCATATTTCATCAAATATCTAAGGAATTTCCTCTATTTTGGATATTAAGGTCATATTAAAAAGTATTTTAAGTTGAATTATTAAAAAATTTATCTTATGTGACTCGGTTTATGGTGATAATCTATTTGGTTATTTATTCACATTGGATTTGGATCAGATTAAATATTTTGAGGTAATTCTTTTAATATTTTTTCTTTAGGTTCCTCTTTGATCACTTTCTTATGGTTTGTTAGTTATTTTGTGGTTATTCTCATACTTAGTTAATGGAATTTTGTTTTTTATGGTTTATGTATATAATGAGATTATGATGAGGATTTATTATTGATAGATCATATATAAGAAAAACCTTGTGTCAATTCTTGGGTTACTAGGATATGGAAAACACTAGTTTTGGTTATGTAATTTATGGTGTTTAGTACAGTCATTATTGGATTTATTTTGGGTTGGTGTTCTAGTTAAAAGGACCTAGGTTATATATCTTCCCAATCTTCTGACTTGAGGATAGAATAATGTCACTCTTTATTGAGGCAGGTTGTGGATCTTGTGCTTTGTCCATTTTTGGTTTTAATGGTATTGGTGGATTCATTGATGGTATTGATGGAATAAATTTTTTCGTTATCTATGTGTTCTTATGGGGTGTATCTATTTTTTTATTTGGACTAGTTTCCCTTGAGTGGTATCTTGTGGTTGAAGGAAGATTTTTTCCTGATATATTTTATAAATGAGATGATTTTCTACCGTATTGATCTCTACATACGAGTGTTTAGCCTTCAGCTCACCGTTTTAGATGAATTATGAATAATGGGTTGACCTGTAATAGTTTCTATCCTCTTAGGAATCTAGGTTAAGTGTTCTTTCTTAAGATGTTTTTGGAGGTTATGGTCGTGTTTTAATATTGAGGTCCGATTAATTTTTTGTTCTAATATAAGCAGTCTAGTGCATCTTTTCCTCCAGATCCACTTCAATTTTCTTTAACCCACCTTCATGATTCATTTGAGTGTGGTGGTTTTAATGTTATATTATCTTCTATTTTCAACTAATGGATATGGAGTTAGAAGTGACATTGTGGGGAGAATTTTATCCCATCTACTCCATTTTTGTATTAAATAGTAAATAATTATGGGTTGTTTTGATTTTTTTGGAGTTTTGAACTTGAAATTTTAAAATTCTAAATGTTTTCTCCTACTTCATGGTTACCATAATATTAGTGGAAATTGTGTAAATTCTAGTAGTAATCTCACAAGATGCTACAGAATTTTTCAATGGGTTCCACACAGTTAGTGCAGGGTTTGAAAAACCCTACAGCTAAACCATGCGAGTTATGGGGTTTCCTTCTAGTGGTTCTCACACAACGGGAACATGTTTTACCAAACAATGAGGCCTACACAAGTTCATATAAAATATGAATTTATTACTTTTCCCTTTGAAAATTTTAGTGTCTTGGTCCTCATTTCCCCTTCCATTTAGATGAATTTTATTTATGGATCTTATGGGAGAGCTATTTCTCCCTTATTCTTTAATCTTTGGCCTCCTATCATCATATTTCATGTTGATTATCAAGGTAAATCCCTCTATTCATCTTCCTTACTCTTCTACTCTCTTACCTACTCCCATTTACTTTATGTTATATTTTCCCCATGAATCTTAGTCACTATTGAATAAGAATTTATGGTTTGTATTTGTCTAAACATAGGGGTGTGGTCGTTTAGGGGTTGTAAAGGGTGATTATTTTCTTAGTTTGGATTTCTCTATTAAATTCCATTGGTTTCTTCTTCAAATAAGTTAGATGTTTATATAAAATTATTTTATTTAATAATTTATGAAACAAATGTGTTTTAGAATTCATTTGTTATTGAATTATAATTTTTATGATATCAATGATGAGTTTAAAAAATTTTTCTCATGAATTTTATTCTTCGAATAATATATTTTCTTAATGGATGTCAAGTATTTATTTGAAATGAAATGGTCACATATTCAAATAATTTTTAAAAATTCATATGTAATTGTTTTAAATGGTTTTGATGTAAAATAATGGATTTTACCCATATTTTCATTTTACAAGATGAAAAACATGTTTTAAGTGATTATTTGTTATAAAAGGATTTGTTTTTTTAATTAGTTTCTAAAGAATTTGTTTTGAAGAAGAGTTTCAAGAACTAGAAAATGGATTATAATTTCAAGTCATATTTCTGTTAAAGTTCTATTTGATACTTTATAAAATGAATCATTATGTGATTTATGAGACCCTCATTGTGTCAATTTTTTATTCCCCTCATGATTTATTCTTTTTTATATGATTTTTGAAAGATGTAGAACAAGTATAATTCTTATTAGGGCATTGTAGGTGAGGGAGAATTGTTGTTTTTTAATTATTGAGTCATGTATTGATTTTTTCTTGATTTTTTTATCGCATCTAATTTAACCATTTTGTTGGAACCTAGGTAACTATGAGAGATATTTTATTTGTGTTACACTAGACTAGAGAATGCACTAGCTAGTGTCCTATAGTTGTGTGTTATTCTATAGGTAGGTGTGCCCCTATGTAGGATAGTTTGAATAAATCTGGTAGATTTGGATGGTTTTACTATAATTTTGGATTACAATAGGGTTCAAGTTATGTATTTTTAGGATCATCTCATATTAAGAACCCGAGAGTAGCCCATGACATCTATATTTTTTTTAATATTATATGTACGGAAATACCACATTATATTTTATATCCTTCACATGTACATATTTTTAGTCACACATTATTTACTATATAATAATTTTTCCGTATTATGTTTCTTTAATATAGTTGTTATTATTTAAATTTTTATTCTAGTATTTTATGGTCAGGTTATTTTATAAATTATTTTCAAAGGGTAGTTTTTTGAAAGATATTTTTAATTAAAAGGGCCTATTATTTTTATGGATGTAATTATGATAAGGTTTTTTAAATGAGACATTTTTATTTCATGAGGAAAAAAAATTATTGCTTTTCTTGGAATTTCAAGCTAGTTTTGATATAATGGTCAAATTCATCCCTTTTAAAAAATCATTTCCACTAGTTTACTTCACTATTAATAAAATAAAAAATCATATTCTATTTTATATTTCAAATTATTTTTTATAGAAGGTTTTATTAAAGGTATTGTATAGAGTCCAAGGTGAGATCCCACTGAGATTGATTACTCACAACTTGTACACATGCTTGTGTGGGTATGTGGTTCTTATGTATTATACAAGTCAAATGTTTTGTTTTAGATTGGATATTATTATCTTAGTCCATTTATGATTCTTGTGGAATTTGGGTGTGATTATGGACACATTGAGGTGTTCTAATAGGTAATTCAAGATGTTTAATTATTTTGGTATTTTGGAACATTATCCAAGTCATATATATCCTTATTTGGGTTTACTTTCCTTTTTATTAGAACTCATTATGTATTTCTTTTGGATGATGAAATGTAATGAACTGGAATGTGTTGACCCAAACTTTCACCTAAGATAACATGTCACAAGGCATGAAGTGCATTCTCGATATCCACAGGCTAAATGAAAGCACCAACGCATCACAGATTACAAATTAGGAATAGTTTCTCCCTTGAAAATCTGACATGAACCATACATAAATTGGATGACGTCACCAAAAAATAAAATTGATCAAAGATTAAAAATATGAATATCAAAGTAAACACAACAAGGACTAATAATTTATATTATAACATCGTAAGTTATAAACATGATATATACACATTATTTATCTAGTTAAACTCAAAATATGGAAGAAGGAAAAAAGGAAAATGCATCATCACAATGATGAAAAATCCCAAAACTGCTCGTCAGGATCGAACTCCATGAGTCCATGTCTCTGCCATCCCAAAACCACCACAAATGTTGAGAATCATTAAGGAACACAAAACTACAAGTTTCTTTTTCCCTTAATTCTCTTCAAAAAAAATATCCATATTCCCAAAGTTATATACATGGTGTGAGATAGAAATCACAATAATATACCACAATTAATCTACATAAATACTTTATTAATGAAAACAAATAATTTTTTTTGAAATATCATTTTACATAAACAATTATCACTTTAAAAAAACGTTCACTTGAAAACAAATCTTTAGAAATAGATTTGGTTTCTCTAAAAAACCATGTTTTCAAATATTAGTTAAAAAGGATAAAAATAAGAAATAAATACACTCATCATAGCATGTTAAACATACCCACAAATTTAATAAATATGAGTAAAAGCATAAACATCATCATATAAGTAAATAATGGAATATATGCATAAGAAAAAAGTATCTAAATTAACCGAGGCACTATCATTTTACATAAATTATATAAAAACCAAATGATCATATGTAATATACACCATTGGATATAACCATAATGTTCTAGTGTGACTTTGTCTAAAACATGCTATTTCTCACTGGATAAGATAGTATAATAGTTTTTTAAGACATCTCTGTCTTCCCTAAGACCAACCATAATTCGATTGGAACTCTTGGCCCACATGTTTATATTTCAAGGCTTTCCTCGATCTTCATCTAAAATTCTTTCTTCCCCTTATATAAAAATATCTTTGTCAATTTTATACACACCCAAACCCAATGTTTCTCATGTTTTACTCAAAACCATACAAAAAAAATCATCAAGTGAAAATCACTAAATATAATTTAATAAACTATATTTTCCATTTTAATAAAACATCGTCATAATTGAGAAAAATTACTATTTAAATAAAAAACCTTCATCAAGGTAAAAACATTTTTAAACCCCCTTAAGAATCCATTTAATTGTAAAAGGTATCTTTGATCCATTTTAACTAACACATAGAGTGCATCAAGACAACTCCATTTTAATTTCCACTTTAAACCATTAGATTTCCAACCCAAATTCAAAATCACTAAAAAAATGGATCAACCAAAACTAATAACTCAAATTAAGGAAAATTTAATAAACTAAAACCAACAGAAATCTATAATTATAGGAAATCCATAGAAAGGTGCTCTTAAATAATGGCACTTATCAGATACTGAACTTGTCAACTTTGATGAAAACCATGTGAATCAAGAAAAAAAGGGCCTAAAATACATAAAAAATAATGAAACAATCAAAAAACAGCATAAATTACCCTAAATTCATCTAAAATAAGATATAGTATTTCTATATTCCCTATAAATAGAATAACATGGTATGATAACGGGGAAGTAAGGAGAAATCATTAATAAAATGGGATTACATGAAGCTAAAAATCCAATTATCAAAGTATAATCCCTAAATATTGAGAGGAGAGAAGCTCCAAGTTATCGAGAGAGGGATACACATGATTGTGAAGATAATTGAGGGTGAAAAATATAAAATTAAAATAGTAAAAGTGGTCAAAAGTCACTCATTTAAAGAATTGGACACACCACATAGTTTTCAACATGATTATAAAAACCAATCACAAATTTTAAAAAAAGAAACAACATTCCCAAAACCATTTGGAACTATTTCTGGATACACTCACATTGTTTTAAAAACCATGACTAGGTTCTATAAACTCTCACTATTCCCTAAATATCACCATCACAGAGTTTTAAAAACCATGGATTGACTATGTTCTAGGGTTTTTTCCCTAAAAAACAAAGTTTTCACACCTCTAACTCATAAAAATCCATTATATAATATTTAAATAAATAAAAAATGAAATAAATCGTACCATTGACCAAGAGGGTGTCATAATTCTCCCCCACCATGATACTTTCTCACCCCAGAAAGTCTTCAAGGATAATAATAGGAAAAAAGGTGAGGTCACTAATCCATCACTAATTATTTTTCTCTCATATATTGTGGCTATCACCACCATGATTCCAAAGAACAAAGTCCAATAATATTGAGTTACTTCCATGATCCTTATTCATATAGTCCTAGACACAAACTGGCTGCTCCAAAATGTTGGCTTGAAGCTCTAACTCTGAATCCTCTCACTCTATCACATGAGATGGATCCATATGGTAATTCTAAAACCAGGATATGTGGAACACATCTAGATATTGGTCATCCATTGCAGTAATTTTAACTGATATTATACCCTTTTAAGATTCTCTATAATCATAAATGACCTGACATATCATGGAACAAACTTCCCTTACATTCATAGGAGTTGATGTCCTAGTTGGATAAATACCCACATGAATACATAATCACTAACCTCTAAATCAAGCAAGAAATAATGAAAATTACAATATAACTTATGGAAACTATAATATCTTATTAACCTCTCTCATATCAACAATACATTATTCATCATCTCCCAGAAGAGACTCAGTCCCAATAAGAATGATCACCAGGCTTAGACCAACATGATGGGGATCGATATAGACACCCATAAAAAACCTCAAAAGGGAATATCTTTATTATTTATGGGTAAATATGTTTGTATGAAAATTATAGTAATGATAGGTACATCCCCCATAAATACCTGAAGTTAAGAACACATGGAAAATGCATAACATCCATAATATAGATGCATTTCTCAGTCTGAAATTTTTTTATAGGTGATAAGCTCTAATTAACTTTAACAAGATTCTCATAGATCCATAGAGAATCTTCAAGAACTATAAATTTAATTGGGTATCCAGATTAGAAACTGTCAAAAAAGGCTCCCCAAGATTCTTAACAACCTCCTTATATAAAAGTTCCTAATCCCCTCTACCTTTATCAACTCCCTAATTAGAGAAAAATGAGTTGACCTAGTCAACTGATGTATAATTAACAAAATACAATATTTTCTACTAGGAGTTAAAATTAGACTGATATAATGTCCATGGATACCTTTCACCAAATCCATAATGTAATGGGAATAGGAATAACCAAACCTAATGTCCTCTGATTTTCTGCTTCGATCCTCTGTAAGGTAAAACATTGTGATACAAAATCTTCAACCAACCGTCTCATCCCAAGACACTAGAAAAGAATCATGAGTGTATAAAAAATCTTGGCATCCCCTTGGTTAATTACCCAACATGAATAATGCCCCTTATGAATTACCTACTAACTATAAGTCAAGGTAATAACCAACTGCTTGTTGATGAGGGGGGTACAATCTGAAGACTAAGACTAATTGCCCAAGGACTCTCCAAAATTTAAAAACCTACTAATAATGGTAGTCAGTTTCATATTCCTTCTCATATCAGACCCATTAAAAAATATAGTGCATGACCAGGAAATTGGTCAAGAACACATGATCTCCATCCTCCAATATATCTACACATAGATTGGAATACCAACCCATTAAACTCCACTCATCTAGTAATTCATTACCATCCCAAATATGTAATCTCTTACTCAAGGAATTGATGAACACATTCCATTTCTTAGGTGTATAATAAATGTTTAAATAAAAATTCAAAAGATAATATACCCTACCTCTCTACCTAAGATTCAATTCCCTTTGGGTGAAAATCTACTTTAGGATATTTTGATCTGAGTAGGCTGTAAACTGCTCCCGGAAGAGGTAATGGTTCCACATATTCCACAATTTCATTAATCATTATAACTCCAGGTCATGTGTTGTGTAATTCCACTCATGTGGTCATAGCCAATGAGAACTGTAAGACATCACTAAATCATCTTACTTTAGGACACACTATAATCCCACACCTGATGGATCATAATACAATGTATATCCATTATCGGGCTTAGGTTAAATCTATATTAGAGATAGTTTCAAAAGAACCTAAAACTTCTAAAAATAAAACTGACACTTCTCACTTCACTCAAACATTACCCCATTCCATGCCAATGATATCAATGGAGAAGCTATCTTGGAGACTCCCAAAACAAAGTTCCTATAATACCTCACCAAGCCTAAAAATTTCCTGATGTAAAACATGTTATTGGGTCACTACCAATACAGAACTGATTTGACTTTCATAGGGTATTTCGATACCCCTTTATTAGAAATTACATGGCCCAAAATCATTACCTCTTAGATCCAGAACTTTCACTAGGACAACTTTTCATACATATGATTCACTTTCAAGATTACCAAAACAATATTTAGGTAGTCTTCATGGTCCTCCTTCATCTTGTAATACACTAAGATTTCATCAATAAACATGACTATGATGGAGAAAAAATGTGATGAATGATCTAGTTAATCTGTGCCATAAAGACCACATGATCATTGATAAGTCCAAATGTAGTAACCACATACTCAAAGTGACCAAAGCATCTCATAATGGAATTATTAAGAATATACTAGTATCATAACCTCAACTGATGGTACCTTGACCTTAAGTGGAACTTTGAATACCACAAAACTCCCATGAGTTGATAAAAAAGATCATAAAATATAGGTAATGGGTATTTATTCCAAACAGTCATCTGATTTATCTTAAAATAGACTACACATATTCAAATACTATTATCTCCCTTCTTTGAAAATATCAATGGTGATGTCCACGGTGACACACTAGGATGAATAAATCCCTTACCTTAAAGGTCCTCCATCTTATCCGTTAACTCTTTTAACTCATTAGTATCTATTCAGTGTGATGGAAAATAAATGGGGCCCTTCTTAAGGAGTATATCGATAGTGATATCGACTTCTCACTGGTTATAAAACCCCAGAAAAGTCATCGAGAAAACACCTTGGGTACTAATACATAACTAAAAAAAGATAACTATCTTTACCCTTCTCCACATCCTCAATGAATATAAGTGAAAATTTACATGATATTAATCCCACATCTATAGAAACTGGTCCTTCCTTCCTGGACCAAAAACACCACTTTCATAGATAGACATGAGTGATCTCATCAATAGATTGAAACTAGACATTGTAATGGTATTAGTTAATACGAGCTTTCAAACTGATCATCTAGTCCATGTATATTGTGAGATTGAAAAATTATGAGTCCAATATAAGGAATCCCAACATGATATCCATGTCAACAAACAAAACATGACACTCATAGAAATTAAAACCCCACTCCTTCATTAATACCAATGGGGTAAGTAGATCCATAAAAAATGTAATAAACTCCTCTTCCATACCCAAATAATCAAGAAATATTAATTATATAAATGAATGGTAAACACCAATATCAAACAAGGCTAAGGCCATAGAAAATTTAATAAAAACTATACCTCTCATGATATTTGTCCTAGATTCAGATTCCTTAGGTGACACATCTACTGCATAAAGACATCCTGACTCAGACTCTCCCTAAGAATTATTAGCTATATGAGTTTCCTACTTAGACTAAGGGAGAGATCCCACACCCTTAGAAGAATCTAAATTCACTTGTTACCCCTAATACATTGAAGAACTAACTCCACTCCACTAAAGGGAATCTCTATAGAACCATTGAAGATGAACTAGATGGCCACATAGTCGTCTTATCCTCAAAGCCTCAATGAAAAGAATTCCAGTATGTCCGACTTCCCATAAGGATAGTATATCACCATATTACACCTAGACACAGTAACAATCACCGAAGCTGGTGATTACTGAGTACCCTTTCCACTACCTCAAAAAGGTTTATCCTGCTCCATCTTTTGGATATAAGAAGAAATATATCTACCAACCACTAATATAGAAACACCATTGAGACGTGTATTCTTTATCAAGTCTACCTCATCGATATAATATTTAACCACCACCTTAGTATAAGTTTATAGGATAAATAGGATGTATATTGATCTAGTCTGGGTCTCCAATCCCATTTCAAAATGTCTATCCTTGATATAATCATTTAAAAGAATCTCAGAAGACTAATTAACCAACCTGGAAAATCGAGTAGCATACTCCATTACCAAATATCCTCCTTAGTCCAATATCATGAACTCATGTTCCTTTTTCACCTTTAATGAATTAGCTTAAAGACTAATAATTAATTTTTTTTGAAGGTTTCCTAGATGAGATCCTTATTCCTCTTAACTTTTACTAAGGAGAACCACCATTTACTGCCTTATCATTCCAATATTTAAGTGGAAAAGATAATTTCAAGGTCATAGATTCCTTTATAAAATAGATTATACACTCACTCCTCTCAATCAATTTTTCAATATCATGGGTACCTCAGTCACCATGTCAGACTCATGGATTCAGCTTAGTTAACTCCCAATCATGGTCCAATATATGTGCCTAACCTATTTCACCCTCTTGGTCTAGATATTAGATGGTATAAATCACTAAATCAACCAAATTTTTGAAATAAATAGGATTTTTCTATGGAACATGCTCCACATCCCCCTCCGTTCATCTAAAAAAGGTTCTTTTGGGTGGTATTGTATGCAAAACATATGTAAAAACTCATTCAAAAACACAAATAATTCTAAATCAATTTCAAATAAACCACAATAAACCATTGTACCAGGTCTCGAAAACTAAACATTAACATAAAAACACATTTTTAAAAAATACGCAAAACAAAAATATTTAAAATCATTTTTACACTGGATTTTTTTATGTGTAGTTAGAAAAACCATGTTTCAACCATGAAAAAAAAAACTAGAAGTTAAAAAATATTATAACATGGGATTCTTACAGTTACAACTAACTATGTGTCTAAACTGTGTGTAACTACTTTTCACCCCCATTTCTTTCCAAAAATAAAAATTTCTAAAAACTGCTCATGTGTTCCTTCATAAACCAATAAACAATGATGAAAAACATAAACTCTCATCTAAATAACCAAAAAATGAGTTTAAAACATAAAAAAATCATAAACACCCACAGAAACCTGAGGTTTGGAATGATGGAAATATAAACACACATTCTATCATATCTATCTCTCGAGCACCAATGGTAATGTATTTTAACTACCAAGTTCCCCCAAATAAAAATACGTATTTGATACCATTTTTGTAATGAACAATCTTGGGTCAACCCAACCTGTCACCCGATCTGGCACAACATAATTCCTGAAGTGAATTCTAGATCTCCACGGGCTAATGACAAGGACAAGGCCATCCCCGATAAATAATTAGAAATTATTTAACCCTTGAAAATATGAAATGAACTATAAATGAATTATTCAACCATTCCAACCAACATACAAGATAAATAGATATAAATATACAAATCAGAGTAAACACAAAAATGGCTAATAATAGATATCATAAAATCATATGTTATAAAGAAAGGCATATACCCATGATATCTATAGCCAAACTCAAAATAGGGAATAATACCAAAACAGAACTACATAATCCCAAAGGTAAGAAAATCTGAAAACTAATTTGCATGATCCAACTTCATGAGACCATTTCTTGACCATCCCAAAATCACAATGAATGTTGGTAATCAAGAAGGGCCATAAAACTACAAGGTGAACTTTACCTAACATGTTTCCTAAAATATAATGTTCTCATATTCCCAAAGGTATATATGGAGTGTGGGGAACAAAGAACAATGAGATACCATTATGAATCTATGTAATACCTTTATCTATGAAAACTAATAAGCCTAGTTTAAAAACTATTTTGTTCAAAAAAAGTCACTTGAAAATAAAATTTTGAAATCCCTTTGTTTTCTCTAGAAAATAATTCAAATTTTCAAAGATTAGTAATCAAGGATAAAAAAAACACCAAAAAAAACATGATAAACACAGCCACAGATGGAATAAAAATGAGTATAATCATAAAAAACATCGTGAAACTAAATAATGGAACATGGACATAAGCGTAAAATAATAAATCAATCATGGAACTATCAAAATGTAAAAATCATATGAAAATAAACCCGAAAATGGTAATATGATTAATAGGATATAACTATAACTGTATAGTATGATTAAGTCTACAAATGATTTTCTAACCAGCAACGTGAGTATAACAAATTTGTAAGCTATCTAAGTCTTCCCTAGGCCCAACAACAATTCCATGGTCACTCTATGTCCATATAGACACATTGAAGAATCTCAATTTGTATTCATACAAAAGGATATACTTTTATATTTTATAAAACTCTATTTGTATATGTTATACACAGCCACACCTAAGGTACCTTATGTGATACTCAATTCCAAACACACAAAACATCACCATGTTATAGTCACAAAATCCCATTTAATAAACCAATTTTCACAATTTAATAAGACACCTTCCTCATGGTAAACCATTCTCATTTATATAAAACACCTTCCTCAAGGTAAATCCATTTTAAAACCCCCTTTAAAATCAATTCAAAGTCACAAAGTATCTTTTTTTGTGTTATATCAATCATATGGAGTGTGTCGATCTAACTCCCTTTAAAAAGACACCCTAAACCATTAAATTGAAAAACCAAATAAAATTCAATACAATCATGGATCAACTATAACTAATAACTCAAATTAGGGTTGGTTTAATAAAAAACCAAATGAAATAAATAATTAATGGAAATCTTTGGAAAATCACCCTAAAACTGTGAAACATAACAAAACTAACCAAAACATGTTGCCTTCGATGAAAACCACCTGAATCAAGAAAGAATGGTCCCCACACACCAAAAACACAAAGGGGAAAAAATAAAACACCACCATAAAACATTATATTTTCCCAAAATGTAATCTTGTATTTATATATTCTCTTAAAATAGAAGAAAAAGGTAAGATAAGTGGGAATGAAGGTGAAATCATTAAGAATATGAGTTTACCTCAAGCTAAAACCCCAATAATCCAAGTAAAATTCCCCAAAATGGAGAGGGGGAAATATCATAGGATTAAGGAGAGGGATGGACATTATTGGGGAGATAAATGAAGGTAAAATCCTTAAAATTTTAACATTAAAATGGAAAAAACATTTTGTAATGACTTGGATGCAACACATGGTTAGTAAAACTATAAACCAACCAAACATAATCCACTATGTACCCAAAAAAAAGATGTGTGGTTTCATGTTATCCTCACATGGTTAGAAAAACCATTCTCAATCCATGAAAATGACCACTAATAAGACCCAGCCAAAACTACCCATCTAAATATGATCTGAACTAGACCATGAAAAAACCTTAATGGAATTCATGATCCCTACAGGCTTGTGACTAGTACCCTGACATCCAACAACAACTATATGGAATGATTATCTCAACCCCAAACTAAATACATTGTGTACATATAGTGAATGATAACCAGAGAGAAAATATTTCATAGTAAAAAACAATGAAAATAATAGTGATACAACCAAGGTAAAAAACCAAAACCATGGTACATGTCCCAAAACAGACCAAAAGTAAAAACCCAAACTCTCAACAACTACTCTGTGAGATACATGGGAAATATTCCACTTTCTCACTACCAGCTACCCATGCCATGCTTACATAAACCTCACCACCTCACTATAGTGTCTTTCCCCTTACTCCATCTTAAAAAATGGTATAAACATCTTTGAGGGAGTGTGAAAGTTGTGATCTAAACATTCTTAGTAGGATAACACCCAAGTGTTCCATAATAATTCCTTATCAAATAATTCATGTGATATCAATAAAAAACAAGGAATCATAATTTTTTTCACATTTACATCAACATCATTGTATATTGATTCCCTATTTGAAAATTCTAAAACAAAAATTTAGATAAAATAGTTTAAATGAACATTTAAAACAAACCACTTTAAATTTATCAAATAATTCATCATTTATCGTATAAAATGTGGAATTAATTAAAATCATGTGCACAATATAGATCATCATTAGGGTAACATATATTCAGGATAACTAGGTCACTCATACCTAAATAATTAATAAATAATAGTGTTCTCCAAACAAGTCCCTAGAACAAGGTGATTTAAGGAATAGAGGATAATTCAAATATTGAACCCCATATAGTTTCATAATCAATTAACTAGAATAATAGGGCCTAAAAAATAGGGGAACACCCCTTAAGAGAACCCCCTATAGAAATAAGGTCACAGAACTATAATAACCCCCCCATAGGTACCTAGGTCTCCCACGTGATATATATTTCAAATCAGTATTCCTTTACAAGGGGTTATCACATTTTATAAATAATTTCTAAACAAATTTTTTCATTAAAATCATGATTTCAAAACCCACATTATAAATCATTGCATCAATTTATTGAAAACATATTTCCTTTACTAAAAAGAGGGGAAACATATTTTATCAAAAATAATTTATGCATGCATATCAGGTAGATAAAATATAATTATAAACATCATTTGGATAAAAATTTAGAAAAAAAGATAATTTATGATCAAACAATCAAAGGTTAGATATGGAAACACCTTCCTCACACTTGAGTTCAAACAAAAAAACCATGGAATCCACAACCAATAAGGATGCGAGATATAATAGTATAAATAGGATGCACTAAACAATGATTCCCACATCATAAAATCAGGTTTCTATAATAAAAATGTTTTAAGAGAATAAAAGAGATCACATACCTCATAGAACACAAAAACCACACCCAACCAAACTAGATCTGACCTCTAGAAATCAACATACAACATATCAGGATCATGAAAACTAATGGCCTGGGATCAAACTCAAAAATGAGATCAACCAAGGTAGAATGGATTCTTAAAGTTCCTCCAAGATATTTATGGATTCAATGCCTTAGATTAAGAATAAAGAAATAAGAATTAATAGAGGATAATTATTATTCAAAACCAATTAAAAGACTCTTACTAAAGATCATATGAGTTACCATAAATGGGTGAAATTCCTTCTTAAAAAATAAGAGGCTTATTTGGATATTTTATATTCTAAAATAGGATACACCATGGCACGGTGTCTATTCAAAACACCATTAATGGCCTCATTTGGAACTTTCCAGTAGCCTGGCATGCTCACCTTGGCATTCCCTAGACTTGAGGTCCAAGTTGTTTTGGTCTATCCATGACCTCCACCGTGACCATGGCGAGTACTTAGTTTCCTTGGTGGATAGAGATACCAAAAAATATCCACTCTCTAGACCATTCCCATAATCGGGTGTGGTGGATATGTCCATGAAATATAGGAAAAAACAAAGCGACAAATGAATTGGGCCATGATGTGGCCCATCTTGTTTTTCACGATGGAAAACCAAAACATTGTTTATGAGCCAGCAACAATACCAAAACATATTGAACTTGGAAATAAACATACCCAAGATAAAAATAAATAATATACCTCAATAAAGGATGTTACATCATCCCCACTATAACACTTTATATCCCTATAAAGTCATGTATAAGTTGGAATATGCTTGAAGAGATAAGGCCATTTCTCCCTCACCAATGAATCCCATTGCAAAGTTTCCTGAGAATCTAATCCATACCTCCATAACACTTCGAATAATGTAATAAAATTACCATTTAAAACAGTCATTTGATAGTCAATGATCTCCACTGGAAGCAACACAAATAAAACATCTATATCCAACTCAACTTCTATCAAATTTAGAACATGGGAAGGATCAAGATGATACTTATTGAGCTAAGATATGTGTAAAACTTCATTAATAATCATCATGTGAGCTAGTAATTCAAACTGATAAAATACCAATCTTAAAATCTCAATGATATAAAATAGTCTAATATATATTGGGTCCAAATTCATCTATTTCCCGGGTAGATATTTAATTAATTGAGGAGAATCGTTTAAAAGTCTCAGTCAAAAATAGAAAACTACAAAGGATGAAACTAAAATACACATAATATTTTTGCCAACTTTGAGTAGTATACAAGAATAGATATATATCCTAAATTCATGATGACATGTCCTGAATGATACTTGGTTCTATGACAGTGGCCCCACCCACCTCTGACCAATAAAGAGGTGACCTGCACAGGTGATAATACAATTTCTCAAAGGGTGATATCTTGATCGATGACTAGTAACTACCATTATAAGTAAACTCCACAAGTCATGGATCGCTTTCCCAAGATTATTTTAAATACAAGACACGTTCATGGAGTATATCCTCTAGTTTATGAATAGTTTTCCTCATCTAGCCATCCATCGATGGATGATGAACTATATTCAATCTGAACTTTTTCTCATCACCTCTTGGAGACTTCTCTAGAATTTGGGTTTAAACCTAAGATCCCTTTTAGGGAAAATAGAAAAACGAACCTCATGGAACCTCACAATTTATTACATGTTCAACATACTAAAATCTTTAATCATGATGGTTTCCAAAATCAGAATAAAATGAGATGATTTCATCAATTGATCAATAACCCCATATTGTATTCTTTCTTTGGGGGTCTATGTAATCTAGCTATAAAGTCCATGTACACCTCATCTTTGACAAACCTACTCTTTGTTACACATTAATATATAAATAAATATTACACATAATATAACCTAAAAGTAAATAATTCTTCTGAATTTTGGAAATAAGTACCCATCATAACATATTGAAAATGGAATACAACAACATTATTAAAAACATCCTTAATATGTTTCTTAAATTCTGTAGATTTTAAAAATGCATGGGATAACTTGGGGACGTATATAATATTGGGGTGATCTATAAATTTTTATGAGGGAGTAAAAAGATCACAACTTGGGGGAATCATTACATTTTATACAATAGGCATTTCAATGCAATATAAAAGGGGTTATAATCATAAACATTAATAATAAGGCATGAAATAGAATTGGAACATAATGAAAACATGGTAAAACGTGGGAAAAACATAAAACATGGTATCATAAACATAATTAATGGAAAGCTTCCAATACATCATGATGAAAAAATTTTGTTGATTAATTATATTCACTCCCTAATCCCATACATGATGTCTCATGAAACTAAAACATTACCCAATGCTTTGGAGCACTATATAATTTTGGGCTAACTCATCACTTTGATTTCATTCACATGCATAAGTGTTCCACATAGATCATAAAACATGGAATAATTTATCAATAAATTTTATTCAAATAACATAGAGTTTGGATTAAATTCATGTATTTCCCCAATAAAAACGTGTAATTACATAAAGGTGAAAATACTTGATTGGAAATGGGTATGGGTACTCACTACACATTTTTTTGGCATGGAAAAATCTCGGTGAAATTTTAATAGCATAACTGGGGTGTATAAATGTTCATGGAATGCATTAATGAGAGTGAAATGGGTCTATCACTTTTTAAAAATAAAATAGAGTGTAAGGGGTATAATAAAGAACATATCCCATCAATAGGAAATGGAGACAAATGCATAAGAAAATGGAGATGCTTGAATAAAGAGAAGGAGAAGATCCCTTACATTGAGAGTGTGATTAAAAAAAGATTGGGAGGAGCTTCTTGAGAGATTGGAGGAACCTTGGGAGGACTATATATAGGGGATGGTATATTAAATATACACTAAAATATTTTTTAGTGAAGATAAATGGGATCTTTGTTGGTCTATTTTGGAAAAGGGAGGAGAGTTCATTATTATTTCTCAAACCTAGGTTTTGGGCTCTATATAATAAAATTCGAAAAACCAAAAACCTTACAATGTTTTATGCCCATGGTTTCCAAAAACTAGTGGTGGTTTTAAATATTTTATAAGGATATGGGACGAAATTATTAAAATAATACCCCTGATGATGTGTAAGTGAGTCTTTTTTATAATAAAATGATTTTAAAACCATAAAATATATTATTGGTTTTAGAGTATTCATAATGGATTTATAAATTAATATTAAATTTATTTAAAGGGGATACATATAATTAGTTTCGTATACCATTTATAGTATTTATTATAACATTTTTTATCATTATGATGTCATAATACACACTGCATATTGATAACGTATTTAACTTTTTCCTAAAATTTTGACTATCTTAGAAAATTATGAAAAATTCCCCATTGGATAATTTTTTTTATGATTAAAAAAAATATATTTTTTTTATCAAAATAATTTTCACAATTTGTTAATTTTTAATTTAAAAATAATAATCGACATTTGTTGAGAAATGATGGGTTTCTTGATAATAATATTTCTCGAACTCTTACATAAATATCATTTGAATTCAGAATAATTATATGATCATTGATATTTAATAAAAATTATTTAATAATAATATTTTTAAAAAATATTTTTTATTTAAAAAATCCTTTAATTCGTAAATTCTTTACTTTTCTTTGACTATTACCTAAAAATACTATTTGTGTTTCATTGTATAAAAATAAAAATAATTGATAAAGTAACAATAATAAGGTGAAAATATATTCATTATTATAAAAAATATATATATTCATATTATTAGGTTCCTGATACACATCCCTTTATTTCTCCAGAAAACTCCCTAATGGTACGGTTTTTGATGGTGAGTCTTTCATGGACCGATTTGATGTACATGGGTTGGGTCGTGATCTCAATAAGTTTGAACTTGTTCAGTAAACAGTTTCACTCATGCTTAAGTTGTTGGATCTCAACTTGGGATTGATCAATGGAAAATCACAGTGATTTTGTCTTCCTTGGATTCTCTAATAAATGGGCTTCATAGGGTATAATCCTACTAGTTGAGGTTATTAATTCCTTTGTTTATGTCAATTGGATTTGTTAAAACCTTATATTTGTACTAATCATATGATCACTGTTCAATGGTTATATTATCAATGGTTATGATGCTTAATGGTCTGGTAAATTTGATAGGATATAAAATAACCAAATAAGTTCAGGTGTTTTCTATAACTGTAACACATAATAAGACATTTAATTCAACAACAAAGGGAATTTTATTTATAATAATTTGGGTCATTACAGTATTCCCCACTTTAGACATTTCTCAATTGAAAATTTCATTTACGCAATTAAATAGATGAGACTAATTATTTTTTATCACTTCCTCCAGTTCCCACATTGCTTATTTAGTTTTTCTGTTTCCCCGTAACACATAAAAAAGTTTCAAAATCTTGTTTCATAGAACTTTGTCTCTAAGATCTAATTTCTTCATTGGTTTCTCTTCATAAAAGGAAATTTATCCAACGATACCACCTCTGTATTGTGTAGATGTGAGGGGTCTATTATGCATTCGTTAACAGGGACATGTGGAATACATCTTGTACATGAGATAGGATATATGGGAGTGCTAGTCGATATTCCACCACTCTAATGTGATCAATGATCTCCCGGGGACCATTGTATCTTGGACTAAGCTTCCATTTATTCCCAAATATCATGAATTTTCTCCATAAATACATATAGAGGAATACCTTGTATGAAACCACAAACTCTAGGTCACATCAATGGTTGTTAGTGTAGATCTTTTTTAGAATCTAGTCATGTAATTACCCGACCCCAGTTACCCAGAGTTGGTGTATTATTACATAAAATTAGCATGATACAATGAATCAGGTCCCGAAAGACCGATCAGTTTAGTAGCCTTCGAAGCACCTGATACATTCACAAGTTTTACATTACATCATGGAATAAAAACATCAACAAATTTTTTTCCCCTTTTGAACACAATTAAATCCTAAGCCTATCAATGAAGGTTAACCATAAAATACTTCTTCACAACTGGAAAAAAAATAAAACATAGAAAGGGGTGAGCTTAGATGCTCAGTAAGGATAACAATATAGTGGAATCTTTCATAAATAAGAATAACCATCTAAGGCAATGTATAAGACTAAAAAAATCCTTTTAAACTTAAACTTCATCATAATATGTAAAAGATAAAATCAAAAAATTCAATTTACTTATTCACATGGATATTATACTAGTCGAATAATCAAATGCAATATCAATATCCACTTTCATAATGATGGAATACATAATGCCAGAAATTATAACCACATAGTCTAGGACTTGTGCTAAGACTAAAAATAAGATTTTGTCATGGCCATGTGCCAAGACACCAGTTTGTCTCATGAGACCTACTGATGCATCAAGGATCTATAGTGTTCTCCACCCGTCACTTAATAAATCAAATGCATTACTCATATGAAAAGGTTTAAACATAACATAAACATTCGTATTAAAACTAGCATACGAAATGTCAATACTTTATCCATAAACCATGAATGGTGTAAAAATAACACATTCATAGTCAAACATATCATGTAACCTTCAATACAATATGGATGTTTTGTATCATAATAAATCAACATCAAACAAGCTTAAAATCCATCAAAGGATGTTGTCATAGATGAAATAATTTTTTTTAGATAAATATCTATTTCTATTTTGAAATCATTTAAAAGACATATAATTATAAAAGAAAACATTTGTTTTGAAAATATTCTTAAAATATTTTATGGGATGATTTTATGATGACATAGTGGTGAAAAATATCCTCACCCGCGGTATGATTTAAAAAAGGACTTTCTTGCCTTTATTTTGTCAAAATGGTCATAAAGTACATTGTTTGGAAATAAACGGAAAGATTACTTTCAAAACATATATGGTAAAATAAGGGTATAAGTTACTTTGACCCATAGTATAGTAAATAGTAAAAATGTTTTGAAATGCATTTTTATGAAAACACGGATGCAGATGATAATGAGGTCCCATTAGATAATTACGTAAAAACAACCATGGATAATAAAGAGATTGTGAAATTAACCCCTACCTTGTACTTTTCCTTGGCCAAGGGTACATTAAACTTATGTATAATAGTTAAGTCATTGTTATTAAATTTCACAAGAACCATATAAGTAAATATGATATCATATATGATCTTCTAATATTACTTTGTTAATAATATTTTTGTATTATCATCGTTTCGGGTGTTAACTGATTCGTTTTTATTTATATTTTTGGTTATGTAATCCACATTTTTTATGGATAGGATATATTTGAATCATATCCAGAATGATATTAAGTTCTCAAACATTTTTTTTAATCATCAATTGATAATTATTCTTGAATTATTATGATGGGGAATGAATATCATCGTGTTTGTGGAGACAGTAATCCGTACGTACACACAAGCGATAATATCATTCGATTGAAGGGGAAATAATATATAATTGAATGTTATATCATATATAAAAAATCATTAACATGTTATATTTATTATTTAAATCAATTATATATCATTTTTATACCTGTCCAAATAATGAAGTGTTTAAATAACAAACTACACCACGACATGGAGACGGTAATCCGTACGTACGCACGTATGGTGACTTTGTCATTCATATGATGGATATAATAATTAATATGTTTTTACCATTTTTATAATAATTCAATGTATATAGAATATACTGGGGTTATTATTTTAAAATGGAAACAACGAATAAAGTGGAAGTGGAAGAAGAAAAGAACTTGAAAGAGGTGATGAAATATTTACCTCTTCTTCGGGTTCTTCCTTTTTATTTGATCAAAGGGATCTTAGGTTGGATTTATGATCAAAGGAATGTTTTATAATGAAGAGAGTAAAGTTTTTAGGATATTTGGGTAGGGGTTGGACGATCCAAAATGCTTTGGAGGTGTGAAATTAAGAGAAGGGGAAGTGCCCTTTTATAAGAGAGGTGAGGATCCCTTTAGGAAAAGTGTGAAATATTATTTTATAATAATATAATTTTCGGTTTCAAATGGCTCAAAAATAATTTATTTAGAGGCTAAGGTGGGTATCGGTCCAAAATATCTCAAACAATAGGTTTTAGATAGGTTTAGGTCACCATATTAACCTTATATTTTAGATTTAACTCTTAGTTAAATAGTTTGTCATTTACAATGTCTCTTTGTATTTTTATATTATATAGATAATAAACATACTATAAAATTCCATGAGAAACCCAAGTTGTTAATTATTAATATATATAACCTTATCTAATTACATTTTCCATGCCTTAGATTTTTAGGAATATTATGTCCATTAATAATGTAGTATTTGTTTTAAAAACTTAATTATGTCAATTTTGAGACTATTTAGTATATAATTTTTTTGAATATCATAACAACATGATTAATTAAAAAAATAATTTAATAAATCCTAACATGTCATATTAACCTATAAAATTAGTTTAATTCATAAAAAATCTCAAATTATACTTATTTGGATATTTATAATATCTATTATTTTAATCATTCTTTAAAAAGGTAATTACTGCATTATCATTGTGTCATAAATAAATTAAATTATTTAATGTATAAAAATAAGAAATAAAATACCATTATGTTGGAAATAATTTTATATTTCTAATGAATATTTATAGATGAAATTATATTCTGTGTATCCCTATATAAAAAATGGTTTAGTTAAAAAACATTGAATTTTACTCTTTTAACTCTTCTTTAAATAAAATAATAATAAATGTCCTAATCTAATACAAGTTGACCAAAGAGGATCATACTTTATTCCTAATGTTGTTTTTGGTCGAATTAAACTTATCCAATAGAATTATGACTTGTGTTAGGATAATTATGATATCATTTTTACACTTAATTACACTATTTACTTTTAACCGTGGTAAGTAAAAGTCAAAACTTACTATTCACTAAAAATTATTTTCATCTTATTGAACCACATTTTACTTACTGATATTAACCATGTCTCTCAGATTTTTGAAATTCAACTCACAGAAGCGGTATAATTATGTTTTATGCAAATTTGAAAATGCTCTTAAGAGGTGGGTAAAAGACGATAAAAAGTTAAATAAAATTTTTATATATCTAAACTTATTATAAAATGACTCCAATGAATTAAATTGAACTTATAATGGTATTATGTATCTATTTTTTCCTAAAATAAATTTCAATAATATAAATAATTATTTAAATAAAAAATTCAGTTTTAACCAATAACACAACGTTTTTCACTATTCGTCTAAAATTGAAAGTTTTCAGAAAAATTCCAAAAATTCACCCTAAGATAATTTCGATATTCCGAATCCAAAAATTAAGTCCATTTTGAATTTTAAAATATATATTATTTAAAAAGTGGGTATTAATATTCACAATGGCTAGTTTGATTGGTCGCGGTGTGTTAGAATCTTGAAGTTGCGTACAATACAAGCTATTTCATTATTCAAAGGGAAACATATCGTGGATGCTTGGGGTGTTAAATTATCCCCTACTTAAAATAATTTCATCCTCGAAATTTCTAGAATATTACCGCATAAAATGATTTGTGAGTTCCTTCATCATATGTTCCTCGGGTTCCTATGTTGCTTCTTCCATCTTATGGTTTCTCCATTGAACTTTCACCAGACGAGTCGTCCAGTTTCTCATCACTTGTTTCCTGGTATCAATATTTTTGACAGGCTCTTTATAATAAGATAGACCAGGTTTCAATTCAATTTCCTCATAGGTGAGTACATGCGTTGGGTCATACATGTATTTTCTCAATAGTGATACATGGAATACATTGTGAACATTGGAGAGACTTGGAGGCATTTTCAAACGATAATCTACAACTCCAATTCATTCTATAATTTCGAAAGGTCTAATGTACCTAGGACTTGATGTACCTTTCTAACTGAAATGTATAACACCCTTCCATGGAGATACCTTCAAGAAAACATGGTCTCCTATTTGAAATTTCAAATCCTTCCTTTAATTATCAGCATAGCTATTTTTCCTACTTTGGGATGCTTTGATGTGGGTTTGGATAACCTTCACCTTTCCATTGTTTCCTCAACATGTTCTGGGCCTACGAGTTTTCTTTCACTAACATCATCCCAACAATTTTGTGTGCGACATCTCTTTCCATATAACGCTTCATATGGAACCATCTGAATACTTGAATAGAAGCTATTATTATAGGAAAATTTCACTAGAGGTAAATATTGAACCCACATACCTTGAAAGTAAAGTAAGAAAGATCTCAACATGTCTTATAAGGTTTTAATAGTCCATTCTTATTTTCCATTGGTTTGAGTGTGGTAAGCAGTTCTCAAATGAAGTTCAGTATCCATGGGTTTCTGAAGACTATTCTAGAATCTTGATGTAAAATGGGGATCGTGATTAGAAACAATCGATAGGGGTAATCCATGAAGTCATACAATATTATCAATATATATATATTCTTTCCATACGTTCAAGTTGAAAATATTCTCTTATAGCAAGAAAATGTGCTGACTTGGTAAGGTTATCAACAATGAACCATATTGCATCATTCCTTCTAGGAGTATTTGATAACCTCGTGATAAAGTCCATCGTAATATTATTCCATTTCCACTCAGGTATGGGAAGTGGTTTCATGGCTCCTCCAGGCTGTTTCCTTCCATATTTCACTTATTGAAAAACCATACATCTTGAAAAAAATCAGCAATCTCCTTCTTTATGTTGTCCCACCAAAAATTTTCATTCAAATCTATATACATATTCTTGATACTAGAGTGTATATAGAAATTAGAGCTATGAGCATCATCCAACAACTTACCTTTTTAGATCTGGTATATCAACAACATAAAGTCTCTTCCCAAATTTCAAAATCCTATATTCATATATGATGTTATTCAATCTCCCATCATTCACAACTTTAATCTTTTTTGAAACTCCTCTTAATTAGTATAAGAACTCTTTATCCTTTCTAATAAATATAGTTTGGAAAAAATTTGAAAAAGTGTTAATATTTCACCTTCTATGGTTATTCCCATATCTATATTTACTATATCCATTTATATTGGATCCTTTTCAACTCTCATCTTGTTTAAAACTCAATGATCCTTTCTGCTCAAAGCATATACCACCTTATTTTCCTTCCCTGGGTGGTAGTGTATAGTTCAATCATAATCCTTGAGTAGTTCAAGACATCACCTTTCCCTCATGTTGAGTTATTTTTGTGAGAAAATATACTTCAAACTCTTGTGATCAGTATAAATCTCACATTTTTTCCCATAGAGTTAGTGTCTCCATATTTTCAGAGAAAATATTGCAACTTATAACTCAAGATCGCGAGTGGGATAGTTTTGTTCATGAATTTTTAGCTTCCATGATTCGTTGGAAATAACTATATCATTCTGCATAAGGACACAAGCCAGTCCATTCTCTGAAGCATTAGTATAAATAACAAACTCATCATTACCTAATGGTAGAGTTAAGATAGGAGCGTTGAATAATCTTCTCTTCAATTCTTCAAAACATTCTTCACACTCTTTTTTTCAAACAAATTTAACCCCTTTACATGTGAGCTTGGTTAATGGGTTATCTAACCAGGCAAAATTCTGGATGAAACATTGATAATAACCTACTAAACCAATAAAACTGCATACCTTAGTAATACTCGTCGGTGCTGGTCATTCTTAGATTTCTTTGGCCTTTGAAGGATCAACATATATTCCATCCCTAGAGACAATATGGCCACAGAAATAAATCTCTTGGGGCCATAATTCGAACTTGCTAAACTTCCCATATAATTAATATCTTCTAAGAGTCTTTAGAATAATGTGCAAGTGATTTTCATGATTTTCATAGCTTTTAGAGTATACCAATATACCATCAATAAATACAACTATAATGGCATCATGATATTCCTTGAAAACTCAATTCATTATATCCATGAAGACTAAGGGTGCATTATTCAATCCAAAAGGCATTACTATAAACTCATAATGCATGTACCAGGTTTGAAATGTTGTTTTCGAAATGTCTGTCTTCTTCACACACAATTGATGATATCCAGATCGAAGGTCATTCTTTGAAAAATATTGAGCTCTATGAAGTTGGTTGAATAAATCATCAATGCAAGGTAGGGGATAGTTATTCTTTATTGTTTTAGAATTTATCTTCCTGTAGTCAATGCACAACCTCATAGATCCGTATTTCTTTTTAACAAATAGGACAAGGGCTCCCCAAGGAGAAACACTAGGGAAAATAAATCCCATGTAACTCAACTCCTCTAGTTGTTTCTTTAGTTCCACTAATTCCACAGTGTCCATTTTATAAGGGGTATTCGATATGGGACATGAACTAGGAATTAAATCAATGGAAAAATCAATTTCATGTTCCGGAGGATGTCCAGGTAAATCTTCTAGAAACACATCAATATATTATTGCACAACAGGTATGTCCTCTATTCGAACATTCTTTTCCTCACCCTTGGTTATTTAATTCTCTTCCTCCCTAATAATTGATTTTAGTAGAACTAATGGGGGTGGATCTAGATAATAATTAGGTGGTAAAATTTTTTCTCTGAAGATAAGGTACTCCTTATCATCATCGAAAATTGTAAACTCCTTCTTTTTATAATAAATTTTTGCGTCATGGTCCTAAATCCAATCCATTTTGAGGATTATATCAAATTCAATCATGGGTATGATGATGAGATTAGTAGATAAAGAACATTTATATGCCCTAATGGGAACTAATTCACAAAACATTGTTGCAATGATACTTCCCCTAGGTGTTTTTATTGACAAATCCCTTGTTATGTCAAATTAAAAATATCTAATTTACATAGAAAACTGGGAAGATATGAAACAATGCGATTATCCATAATCAAATAAAGCATTGGCTAAACTTTAGGAAACCATTAAATTACATGCCACCACATCTTTTGGAGCTTCAAACTCAGAAGTAATGATCACATAAGATTGGCCTTTCTCCCTTGTCCTTTTATGAGGTAAGTCCCCTTGTATATTAGGACATTCATTGGCATAATTCCCCTTTTCTCTACAATTGTAGAATTCAACATTGACAGCCTCTTTCTTCCCCTTGCAATCACGAGCTTAGTGGCCTTTTTCACCACACCTGTAACACACTCTCATTCACTTTAAGCAAGTACCAGGGTGATTCTTCCCACATTTACCACAGGATAGATATTCAAATTTTTTCCTTCTTCCCCTTATTCCCATTTATAGAGTGTTCAGTAGATCTCATTTTCTATTTCTTTTCTTTAAAGTCGTAAGTCTTAATGAATTCCTTTTCTATCTTGATAGCACATGAGACAATATATTCGTATGATGAGAAGGATTGTGAGACTAATGCTTGACAGAGAAATGGTTTTAAACCATCCATGCATTGATGAATCGCACTCCTTGGGTTACTTATATAATATATTGCATGCCTTGATAACATTATAATGTTAGCCTCATACTTTGTTACATTTTAATCCACCTTTTTCCATAGACTCAGAAATTGTCTTTCCATATCTGCTCGATTGTAATGAAGAATGTATTTTTCCAAGAAAATCAATTTAAACTCCATCCATTCCATGTTCGATACTTTTTTATCTTCCTTTTTGTTTTAGATTAATGACCACCATTTATCTTCTTCTCCTATGAGGCGCTAAACTGCCAGGACAATTTTTTCCCTTTTTCTACTCCCCAAAGCATGAAATGTTTTCTCTAAGGAATTTATCCATTGCTCAGATACTAATGGATTTGTACTCCCATTGAATGTTTGTGGTTTTATCCTCATGAATTGGTCTAACATTGATCCTCCACTTTGTGGATCAGGGTGCTCCATACAGGTAAGGTCATTACTCATAACCTCAGTGAGTTGTCCCAGTATAGTGATAAGATGATCAACACCAATCGCTTCACCAAGTACACTATAATTATCTTTAGTAGGAGGTAAATTTATACATGGATTATATGAATTGATAGGGTTTTCATTCCTTCCACTAGGTGACATTTCTAAACAATGGAATACACAAGATTATTTTATGAATCGCAATACATAATTCCAAACTTGTAAAACACAGAACATAGATTGAACAATTTATAGAAATAATCCATAATCATAAAAATGTTTTCTTTGAGGAACTATATACTCATAAACCCTTCATAATGGTTTTTAAGGAAAAAATTGAATTATCCTAAGCATATCCCCCGAGAGTATCGTAACCAAGAGTGCAGCATGACCCGTTATTGTGCACCAGTTCCCGTTCGATTCTAGCTCAAAGCGGTGTTTTCGGGTTTTACCCCTAGGAACATATGTGCCAAAGATTCCTCTACCTGTTTGTATCCAGACAGGGATGTATTGCTCAGAAAACACACACAAACTCTGCAATACCAAAATTCTAGAAAGTTATTCTATAATAATCCTCAAAGTCTATCTTAGAGTAATGTTCTTTAATCAGAGTTTTTCTAAATCTACTTTCCAAGGTTTTTACTAAACCTCCCTATGATACCAACTGTAACAACCTGACCCTAGTTACCAAAAGTCAGTTCATTATTACATAACATTAGCATGATACAAAGAATTATTTCCCAAAAGACCGATCAGTTCAGTATCCTTGGAAGTACTAGATACATTCATAAGTTGTACAATACATCATGAAATAAAAAAAATCAACAAAATTTTCACCCCTTTTTAACACACATATATATTTAGCCTATCCATGCAGGTCAACCATAAAATACTTCTTAATATCCTGAGAAAAATAAAACATAGAAAGGGGTGAGATCAGGTGATCAGTAAGGATAACAATATAGCAGAAACTTCCATAAATAATCATAAACATTTAAGGCAATGTATAATACTAAAACAAAAGCCTTTTAAACTTAAACCTCATAATAATATTGTAAAGACAAAATAAAATAATTCCATTGTATTATTCACATGGATATTTTACTAGTCGAATAATCACATGCAATATCAATAGCCACTTTCATAATGATGGAATGCATAATTTTAGACTTCATAACCACATAGTCAAGGCCTTGTGCCTAGAATACAAATAATATTTTGTCAAGGACTTGTTTCAAGACACTAGTTTGTCTTATGGTACCTACTAATGCATCTAGGGGCTATAGTGGGCTCCACTCATCACTTACTAAGTCCAATGAATTTCTCATATGAAAAGGTTTAAACATAACATAAACATTTATATTAAAACTAGCATAAGAAATGTCTATACATTATCCATAAACCATGAATGGTGTAAAAATAACACATCCAAATTCAAACATATCACATAACCTTCAATAAAATATGGAAGTTTTGTATCATAATAAATCAACTTCAAACAAGCTTGAAATCCATCAAATGATGTTTACATAGATTAAATCAAATAATTTTAGAGAAATATCTCTTGCTATTTTGAAATCATTTAAAAGTCATATAATTATAAAAATATATATTTATTTTTAAATTTTTTTATAAGCTTGAATGGGAAGCTTTGACGATGATATCATTGCAGAAAATAGCTACACATACCATATAAGTCAAAAAGAACATTCTAACCTTAATTTTGTCGAAAATGTCATAAACTACCTTGTTTGGAAAATGACGGAAATATTCCTTTCAAAACATATATGGTAAAATAAGGGTATAAACGGCTTTAACCCATAGTATAGTAAATAGTAAAAATATTTTGAATTACATTTTTTAGAAAACACAGATGTAGATGATAAATAGGTGCCAATAGATACTTATGTAAAAACAACCTCTGATAATAATGAAATTGTGAAATTAAACCTTAGCTTGTACTTTTCCTTGGTCGAGGGTACATTAACATCCTGTATAATAGGTAAATAATTGTTATGAAATTCTACCAGAACTATATAAGTAAATATAATTTCATATATGATCTTCTAATATTACATTGTTAATAATATTTTAGTATTATTGTCATTTGGGGTTTTAACTGATTCATTTTCCTTTATATGTTTTTTATGCAAGAAAAGTTTATTATAGATATGATGTATTTGATTCATATACAGATTTATATTATGTTCCGAAACAATATTTTTAATCATCAAATAAAAATTATTCTTGAATGATTATGATCGGGAGTGAATCTCATCACGTTCGTGGAGACGATAATCCGTACATACACACGAGTGACAATATCATTAAATTGGAGGTGAAATAATATATAATAGAATGTTATATAATATATACAGAATCAGTAAAAGGTTATATTTTTTATTTACATCAATTACACATCATTACTAAACCCATCCAAATAATGAAGTGTTTAAATAACAAACTACACCACAACGTGGAGACAGTAATCCGTACGTATGCACCTATGGTGACTTTGTCATTCATATAATGGATAGAATAATGAATATGGTTGTACCATTTTTATAATAACATCAAATTATATAATATATACCGGATTTATTATTTTATAATGTAAACAACAAAGAAATAGGAAGTGGAAGAAGAAATGAACTTGAAAGAGGTGATGAAATATTTACCTCTTCTTCGGGTTCTTCCTTTTGATTTGATCAAAAGGGCCCTTTAGAATGGCTTTCCGACCAAAGAAAGGCCTCTAGGATGAAGATTATAAAGTTGGGAGGATATTTGGTCAGGGGTTGGCCAAGACAAAAGGCTTTGGAGATTGAAATTAAGAGAAGTGGAAGTTCCCTTTTATAAGATAGGTGAGGGTCACTTTAAGAAATGCTTGAAATATTATTTTATAATAAAATAATTTTCGGTTTATAATGGATATAAAATGATTTATTTATAGGATAAGGTGGGTATGGGTCTAAAACCTCTCAACCAATATGTTTTAGGTAGGTTTAGGTCACCATATTAGTGTTATCATTTAGATTTAACTCTTAGTTAAATAGTTTGTCAGTTACCATGTTTCTTTGTATTTTTATATTATATGGTTAATAAAATTACTATAAACTTCCAAGTGATCCACAAGTGGTTCATTATTAATATATATAACCATATCTATGTACTTTTGCTGATGCATAGATTTTTAGGAATATTATATCCATTAATAATATATTATTTGTTTTAAAAACTCAATTATGTCAATTTAGATACTATTTAGTATTTGATTTTTTGAAAAATTATAACAACATGAATACTTATAAAAAAATAATTTAATCAACCCTAACATGTCATATTAACCTAAAAAATAAGTGGAATTCATTAAAAGTCCCAATTTACATTAATATGGATATTTATAATATCAATTATTGTAATCTTTCTTTAATAAGGTCATTACTGTATCATCATGTGTCACTTATAAATTAAATTATTTAACATATAAAAATTATAAATAAAATACAATTATGTAGGAAATATTTTAATCTTTCTAATGAATTTTCATAGTCAAATTTATATTTTGTGTAACCCTATATAAAAATGGTTTAGTTATTAAACATTGAATTTGACTATTTTAACTCTTCTTTAAATAAAATAATAATAAATGTCCTAATCTAATCCAAGTGGACCAAAGAGGATAATATTTTTTTCATAAGGTTGTTTTTGGTCAAATTACACTTATTAAATAGAATTAGGACACGTGTTAGGGTAATTATGATATCATTTTTACCCTTAATTACCCTATTTACTTTTAACAGTGGTAAATAAAAGTCAAAAGTTACTATTCATAAAAAAATTTCATTTTATTGAACCAAATTTTACTTACTGATATTAGCTTTGTCTCTTTTATATTTGAAATTCAACTCACAGAAGTGGTAAAATTAGGTTTTATGAAAATTTGCAAATGCTCCTAGGAGGTGGGTAATAGATGGTAAAAAGTTCAATAAAATTTTTATATATATAAACTAATTATAAAATGAATCCAATGAATTATATTGAAATTATAATGGTATTATGTATCTATTTTGACCTAAAATAAATTTAAGTAAAATAAAAAATTATTTAAATAAAAAAATTGGGTTTAACTAATAATGTAGTGTTTTTCACTATTCATCACAAATTGAAAGTTTTCAAAAAAATAAAAAAATTCACTGTAAGATAATTTCGATATTCTGAATCCAAAAATGAATTCCATTTTGAATGATAAAATTTATAAAATTTCAAAAAGTGGGTATTACTATTCATTAATGATAGTTTGATTGGTCGAGGAGTGTTAGAATATTGAAGTTGCATATAATGCAAGATATTGCATTATTCAAAGGGAAACATATCATGGAAGCTTGGGGTGTTACAAAACATCCTTGATGTGCTGCTAAATAGTCTTGATCTTCTCCACCATTTCCTCGACCATTTTTGGACATAGTAGTTTTCCTTCCCCAACTTCAATACAACATGAAGGTGTTCTACATATATTTTTATGAATGTCCTCATAAGGAGACATTAAGATTACTGAGTGGAAAATATTATTGTATGAGCAATAAAATTGAGGAATATGTTGATCCTATCCTCCTTTGAAGTCAATTAATAATTCAATTAAAATTCCATCAAGTGTAAAAATAGTCCGCTCAGATTGGCCATCAGTTTGGGGGTGATAATTTATGATGAAATTCACCTCATCATTTAGATAATGTTGTATACTACTACAAAACAAGGATGAAAATCTTGGATCTCAATCAGATGTAATTGATAGTGGTGTTCTATGCAGCCTCACAACTTCTCTAAAGTATATCGTTGCATGTTTATCAAGTGATAAGTCCTCTCAAATTGAAATGAAGTGAAGAGACTTTGTAAGATCATCCACCACAATCCATATATCATTATTTTCTATTTATTTATTTATATTACTATTTATAAATTCCATGGTGATGTTTTCCCATTTCCATGTTGGTATGGGTAATGGTTGCATCACCCCACTTGGATTTTTTCCTTTCCACTTTCACTTGTGGACATACAAGACATATAGAGACCCTGAATTTTCATAAATTACTATTAAATGATTTTAAATATAAACAACATAATAGTATTACACATAGAGGATCCAAAGGTTGAGGTTCATGGGCAAACTAGGACCATACATAGAAATTAAAACATCAAGCATAAACATTTATTTAATTTATTATTCTCTAGCTTCTTATTTTCACTTTTCCTATCCTTATTATATATAGCCACATGAGGATATACATAAAAAGTGGTGAGTTAAAATCCTAGAAATAGGATATATAAGAATAATATAGCATGGGGTGATCATAATCATGACATAGGAAAAAGATCATGAACATGGGAGGAGTATAAATAAAAGACTTGAAATGCGGTAATTCAAAAGAATGAAACATCATTTCTTAGTGGTTAAATACCACACATACTTGTGAAACAAGCTAGAATATTGTTCAAACATCATTTAACATTTAATCATGAGATTAATCACCTTACCCAATTCATTGGAGCACTATATAATTTTGGGAACACCCGTCATATTGAAACATTCATATTGCGCTATATAATTCTGGGCGCACCCATCACATCATAACATTATCATCATCATGCTTGACACATAGAACACATATAAAAAATGTACATAACTAACCCATGTAATGGAATGGGTTTCATCTCATAATAACACATTCATAAGCTTTGGGTTCTCAAAAGAAAGAGGGAATAACATACATTTTACAAGAACTGTCCACTTTGAGTGAGAAGTAAAAGGGGTGTTCTTAAAATAAGAGTTCTTTTGGAAAACATTTTATTTGAAATAAAATAAATTTAAAAACATTTATATACCATATAATTAAATACAATGATCAAAAAATGATCTTTAAGGAGTAACCATTTCAAAATGGAGTGAAAGAGGGAGAACCCGAAGAAAGAAAATTGGGTTCGATATTTTCCTTTACCTTGTATCTGAATGCTTCCTCCTCTTTCATGTCCTGTATAATGACATTATATTCATTAATTAGAAATTCCAGAACCTTTTATAAATTAACAGGTTTCATTTTAGTTTCATTACGTCATTTTATGTTCCTTTGGATGACTTATAGAGTTTAAAAACATTATTCGGGAATGTCTGTTTTCATGGTTTTCTTAAGTGGTTCACTTGTATTCTTAAAGTGAAGTTTGGGTAGAACATGGGTACACATACAGAACTAATATTAAATGTTATTAATGACATTAAATAATTTAAAATGATCTTATAATGAGTTATATCATATACGATGTGGATGAATCATTAGATAAAAATTAAATGAAGATTGTTTGGGTTAATCTGGGCGGTTTTTCGATCACAATGAACTTGTTTTAATTCATCACTTAGTAATATGCTCATAAGTCAGTTATAGAACTTTAAATAGGACATAATACATATAAACTATTCTGGTTCAATAATAGAAATGGTTACATGACCAGATCTGAAGGTAGAAATAGATGAAGAAAGCATGTCGTTCTTGAAGGTGATAAATTAGCACGTCACGAACAACGTTCCCTTTAATAAAATATAAGGAAGAGGGAAAGGGGGTTTGATGATATAATAGTCCTTTAGAATCATAAAATTACAGTATATGTATAATAATGGAGTTAAAATCTATTTTTATGATGATAGGTGGGGAGAGATCAAGAAATGAACTTGATCTTGAAAGGAAATTGAAGGAGAAGTGGGAGAGAAATTACCTCTCAAATCCTCCTCTTGAGATCCTATTTAAGAAAGATAGGCTTCGTCTTTTGATGATCTAGCCACTCTTGGACGTGGGAGAGGGGATAAGGATGATTTTTGGGTAGAGTTCAGAGAAATCTTGGTGCTTGAGAGGTGTGAGGAAATGAGGGTGTAAAGGGTGGATTTTATAGTGGAGGGGATATGGGTTTCCTTAATATAAAATTCATTAGTTTATTATTTATTCACAAGACAAGGAATTGTGAGTATTCCATGTACAAGAATAGTAATTTTATAATTTGATTCCGAACCATGTGGGATTACATCAGCATAACATCATCAATGACTCAATTAATCCATTATTTAGCATTTATTGTGAATTATCAGATTCTACTATTCATAAAAAATTCAAGTATTTCAGAAAAATCCCAAAAATTTACCCAAACCATTTTTTATGTGTAGAATCAAAAAATGATGTCCATTTTTCAAAAATAATTTTCTCAAATATTATTAATTTAATATTTAATTAAAATCATAATTTACTTAAAAACAGTTTTTAAAAAATTAAATTTGTTTTTATAGTGCTTTCAAAAATCACGTAGGGTCTTATAAAATTATCAAAAAAACTATAAGACATTGATTCAGTAATTTATGAATACATTTTAGGGAAATAGATTTTCTTTTAAATTAATTAATTAATTATAATTAATTATTTATGACTTACAAAATACCAAAACATTTACTAAGGTCAAATTATCACTTTCTAAGATGTCTAAATTTTAATTAATTATTCATGGGTAAGGTTACTCTTATGAAAAATGATTTACTATTCATAAGGGTCATAATACTATTCATAAGGG
This sequence comes from Viscum album, assembly GCA_963277665.1. Lineage (NCBI taxonomy): Eukaryota > Viridiplantae > Streptophyta > Magnoliopsida > Santalales > Viscaceae > Viscum > Viscum album. The sequence goes on along the minus strand of OY728161.1, from coordinate 1,944,542,915 downwards.
TATGTTACGATTCAAAAGTGTACGTTACTATTCACTGAAAATTATTTTTGTTTCATTAGACTCCAAAAATCATCTTGAACACAACTGTGAATATCAGATTTTCAAAATTCAAAACGTAGAAGTGACAAACTTATGTTTAAAGGTCACTTATCACTTAGTAGTTCATTATTTTGTGATTTCATGTGATTTTATGACAAAATTATAAGAATTGAATTTCCATTGAAAAAAATGTTGGGTCATTACATTCTTCCCCCCTTGAGAAATTTTGCCCCTGAAATTTCACTTCACACAAACAGGTGAGGGTGTTTCTCCTTCATTTCCTCTTTTGGTTCCAGAGTTGCTTCCTCAAACTTATGGTTCCTCCACAACACTTTGACATGATGGTTTGTATTGTTGTGTAGAACCTTATCTATCTGATCCATAATCATTACTAGATGCTCCTCATAGGAGAGATCATCCTACAGCTGCACCACCTCTGAGATTAGTACATGTGAGGGGTCTGGTATGTACTTCCACAGTAGTGACACATGAAACACATCATGAACTTGAGCCACATTTGGTGGAAGTGCAAGACGATTGGCCACGACTCTTATGCAGTCAATGATCTCAAAGGGGGAAATATACCTTGGGCTTGGCTTACCTTTCTTCTCTAATCACATGACTCTCTTCTATGGAGATATTCGTAAGAATACTTTATCTCCAACGTCAAACTCCAAGTCCCTTTAACGGTTGTTAGCATATCTATTTTTTCCTAATTTGAGCAGCTTTGAGGTGTTTCTGGATGACTTGAACCTTCTCTGTCATCTCTTGAACAAGATCAAGTCTAATTAGCTATCTTTATCCAACTTCATCCCAACAGGTTGGAGTTCTACATTGCTTTCCATATAGAGCTTCATATGGATCCATTTGAATACTCGAGTGGAAGCTATTATTGGATGAGAACTGAACCAATCGGATATGTTGATCCCAACCACCTTTGTCTTCAAGAGAGTAGGATCTTAGCATATCTTCAAGCTTCTGAATAGTCATTTCAGACTAGAAATCAGTTTGGGGGTGATAGGCCATACTGAAATTTAATTCAGTATTCAAAGCATGTTGAAGGCTCCTCCAGAATTTTTATATGAACGTTGGATCACAGTTAGGGAAAATTGAGAGTGGAACACCATGCAGTCTCACCACTTCCATCACATATATCTTTGTAAGTTGTTCATGTGAGAGATATTCTTGAATAGCGATAAAATGGGCAGTCTTGGTGAGTCGGTAAACCACAACCCATATTGCATTATTTCCCTGTGACGTTCTCAGGAGACCTGTGACAAAGTCCATAGTAACATTTCCCCATTTTCACATGGGTATAGGCAATGGCTGCATCATACCTTTGTACTTTTGTCGCTCGTCTTTAACTTTCTGACATACCAAGCCCCTTGATATATATTCTACAATATCCTTCTTCATGTTATCCCACCAGAAGTGTTATCAGATATCACAGTATATCTTGGTACTCCCTGGATGGATAGAGAATGTTGAGCTATGTGCATTTTCTAATAGCTCCTTCTTAATCCCGGGTGATGAAGGCGCAAAAAGCTGCGTTCTAATCTAAATCACACCATCATCGTCGATATGGAACACTTGCAGCTTCCCTTCCTTTACTGAATTCACCCTCTTTTGTATCTCCACATAATCCCTTTGTTTTTCCTTAATCTTATCCTGGATAGATGGTTGCACAATCATTTGGGAAAGGTAGGATTTATCCCCTACCCTTATGACTTCCAAATCCATCCTTTTCATATCTAAGAAGATATGGTATTTCTCGATCTATAACATGGATAGAGTAGCGGGTTCTTTCCTGGTTAGAGCATCAGCTACCTTGTTCGCCTTTCTAGGATGATAGTGAATAGAGAAATAATAATATTTTATTAGATCTAAACATCTCCTTTGATGCATGTTGAGCTCCTTTTATGTGAATATATATTTTAGGCTCTTGTGGTCAGGGTATATGTCACACTTCTCACCATAAAGAAAGTGCCATCATATTTTCAAGGAAAAAATCATGGTTGCATACTCTAGATCATGTGTCGTGTAGTTCTTCTCATGGATCTTCAACTGTCGTGAGGCAAAGGCTATCACATTTTCATTTTTCATGAGTACACAACCCAATCCATTATTTGAAGAATCACTGTATATCACAAATATTTCTCCACTTTTAGGTAGTGTGAGAACATGTACAGTGATCAGCCTTCTCTTTAGCTCCTTGAAGCATCCCACGCATTCTTCAGTCCAGACATACTTTACCCCTTTCCTTGTTAACTTAGTTAGTGGTCTTGACAATCGTGATAAGATTATCAAAAAATGTCGGTATTACCCAGCTAATCCAATAAAACTATGGATTTTAATTACACTAGAAGGCATGTGCCATTCCTCAATTGGCTTTGTCTTTGAAGGATCCACAGAAATTCCATCACTTATGATCACATGTCCCAATAACGTGACATGCTTCATCCAAAAGTCACACTTATTGAAGTTGGCGTACAACTTCTCCTTTCTCAATGTCTCCAACACAAGTCTTAGATGTTCTTCTTGTTCCTCCTTGCTCTTGGTGTAGATGATAATATCATTGATAAACACTACCACAAATTTGTCGAGGTAATGTCTAAAGACTCTATTAATCAAATCCGTGAAGATTATAGGGGAATTAGTAAGTCCGAAGGGAATCACCAAAAACTTATAGTGCCCATACCTTTTATAAAAGGCAGTCTTCGGAATATCTTCCTTCTTCACCTTTACCTGATGATATCCAGAACAAATATCCACCTTTGAGAAGTATTGATCCCCTCTTAACTGATCTAACAAGTCATCAATCCTTGGAAGAGGACACTTGTTCTTTATGGTGATCTTATTGAGTTCCCGATAATCGATACACATCCACATTGTTCCATCCTTCTTCTTCACAAAGAGCACTGTCACACCCTAAGGCGATGCACTCGGATGTATGAACCCTTTTTCCAGATGCTCTTGTAGATACTTCTTTAACTCCTCTAGTTAGATATGAGCCATCATATAGGGACACTTCGATATAGGAGTAGCTCCAGGTATGAGTTAAATTGAGAACTCTACCTCACGATCCGAGGGAATTCCAGGTAACTCTTTGGGAAATACCTCACTGTATTACCTCACAATGGGAATTTCTTCGAGGTTAGAACATTCCTTCAACTCATCCATTTGGGCGCGGTATGATTCTTTATATGGAATCAACACCCACACCATTGAAATATTTTTCAAAGGATATTCATGATGTTACTTTCATTTGTAGAGGAGCATGAGATGGGTTGGAATATTAAAATATATTTCCTTTTCCCGATAGTTGATATGTTTTCTATATAACGAGAGCCAATCCATTCCCATTATAGCATCAAATTCCACGAAGGGAAGTATTACGAGATTTTCTGGAAGAATCTTCCCACATACCCTAATAGGAGAAGAGTCAAGCACTTGTGTTGCTATGATTTCACCACATGGTGTGTTTACAGATATCTCTACATCAATGTTTCGGGGCTTCCATTCTATAGTTCTAGATAACATGAAAGATATAAAGGAATGCGTAGAACCAGAATCAAATAATACTTTTCCATTCTTGAGTGTATAAAAAGTATACCTTATATGACTTCATTATCATGATCCACCTCCGCAGTAGTGATGACATAAGCCTTCCCTTGTTCCTTTGGCTTTGGTGGCTTCTGACGCAAATTAACTTCGAGAACTCGAGGTTTAGTGCACTAGTTTTCATAGTTCCCTAGCTCCCTACAGTTGTAGCATTGAACCATGAGTGGTTCTCTCCTTTCATCCTCTACATTCTCATTCCTTTTCATGTCTTTTTGACACTCTTGATCATGGTTCCCTTCTTTCACACACTTGAAGCACTTCCCCGTCCCTTTGAGGTTTTCCCATGGTTAAACATCCCACATTTTGGCATGTGGGTCGTTGAGTTATCTTCACACTTTTTTCATTAGATCCTCTAGAATGAAACTCCATATTTATTTTCTTATCACCACAGACATGGGAACATTCTCCAAACTCCATCTCCACTTTTAGAGCACAACGAACAACTTCTTTATAACTCCCAAAGTTTCTAATTGCAAGAGCCATGTGAAGGTGTTGTTTTAATCCACTATATAATCTATCAATTTTGCTATCATTGTTGATTAAAAAACCCGAAGCATACCTCTAAAGCCTTGTGAAATATGCTTCAAAGGTTGTGAAAGATTCTCCTTCTTTTTACTTTATCTAATAATTCTCTATCCATCTTCATAAAAAGAGTTCGTGGGAAATACTTATTAAGAAACATTATCTTAAAGTCTTCTCATTCCATCTCTTCAATTTCCTCCCTTGTCTTGGTGTTCTTAATCAAATCACACCATTGATCGGCTTCTCTATCTAGACGATAAACGGCTAGAGTCACCTTCTCCATCTCAAAAAATTGAAGCACGGAAAAGATCTTCTCCATGGAGTTGACTCTCTTTTCTGCAACTAGTGGATCGGAAGATCCACTAAACATCAGTGGTCGTTGCTGCAAAAAACATTCAATAGATAGTTTCTCCCTCTTTGGTGAAGGAGTACATTCCCCATTATTATGGTTAGTGTTCATAACCTGATATAATTGGGTAAGCATCACCATGAAGTTCTGAACTCCACCTCCCAAATCATTGGATATGTCGTTTGGGGAATCGTTGCATTGGCCCTCGCACGAGTTGTTGGCCTAATTTCTCCTCGTTTCCACCATTTCCTAAAATAGAAAAGGATAGAACAAAACATAAGTAAAAAAGTCATGAATAACTTATTAATTTAAAACATTTATACCAAAAACATAACAATATGGTATCCCTATGTAAATATTCTCGTGTGCATATTTGTACTTAGTCTCATGCTAGAGGTTTTCTCTAAGGTTCACTAATCCTAATTTCCAAATTAACTAATCCTTTCATCTGATAGCAACTATAGCGACCCTGAATTTTATTACATTACCATTACATCATTTTAAAGATAAACAACATATTAGTATTACACATATAGGATCAAAAGGTTTAGTGTCTTGGGAAAACTAGGACCATACATAGAAATTACAGCATCAAACATAACCGTTTATTTAATTTATTCTTCTCTAGATTATTATTGTCACTTGTCCTATCCTTAGTATATGTAGCCACTTGAGGATATACATAAAAAGGAGTGAGATAAAATCCCAGTAAGATGATAGATAAGAATAATATAGCATGGGGTGAGCATAATCAAGACATAGGCAAAATATCATGAACATGAGAGGATCATAAATAAAAGACTTGAAATGTGGAAATACATAAAAATGAAACATCATGTCTTAGTGGTTAACTACCACACATACTTGTGAACAAAGTTACCATCTTGTTCACAAATCATTTCACATTTACTATTGATATTCATCACTTTACCCAATGCATTGGAGCACTATATAATTCTGGGCGCACCCGTCACATTGAAACATTCATGTTGCACTATATAATTTCGGGCGCACCCATCACATCATAACATTATCATCATCATGATTGACACATAGAACACATATAAAAAATGTAAATAAATATACCATGGAATGGAATGGAATTCATCTCATAATAACACATTAATAAGCTTTAGGTTCCCAAAAGAAAGAGGGAATGACATACATGTTATAAGAACCATCCACTTTGAGTGAGAAGTAAAAGGGGTGTTCTTAAAAGATTATTTATTTTGGAAAACATTTTGTTCGAAATAAAAACTAGCGAAAAACATGTATATACCATAAAATTAAAGAAAATTATTGAAAAATTATCTGTAAGGAGTAACCATATCAAAATGGAGTGAAAGAGGGAGAACCCGAAGGAAGAAAATTGGGTTTGAGATTTTCCCTTACCTTGTATCTGAATGATTCCTTCTATTTAATGTCCTATATAATGACATTATATTATTTAATTAGAAATTAAAGAACATTTTATACATTAGTAGGGTTCATTCTGGTTCATTATGTCATTTTATGTTCCTTTGGATGACTTATTGAGTTTAAAAACATTATTCGGGAATGTTTGCTTTTATGGTTTTCTTGAGTGGTTCACTTGTATTCTTAAACTCAAGTTCGGGTAGAACATGGGTAAACATCCAGAAATAATATTACATGATAATAATTAAATTACAGAATTTAAAATGATCTTATAATGAGTTATATTATATACCATGTGGATGAATCATTAGATAAACATTAAATGAAGATTGTTTGTGTTAATTAGGGGGGTTTTCCGATCACAATGAACTTGTTTTAATTTGTCATTTATTAATATGTTCATAAATCTGTTCCAGAACTTCAAATATGAAATAATAAAAATAATATATTCTGGTTAAATTATTAAAATGGTTTCATGACCAGATATGAATGTAGAAATGGAAGAAGAAAGCATGTCGTTCGTGAAGTGGATAAATTAACACCTCACGAACAACATTCTCTTTAATAAAATAAAAAGAAGAGGGAAAAAGGGATGGATGATATAATATCCCATTAGAGTCATAAAATTACATTATATTTATAACAAGGGAGTTAAAATACCATTTGGATGAAGATAGGTTGGGAGAGATCAATAAATGAACTTGATCTTGAAAGGAAATTTAAGGAGAAGTGGGAGAGAAATTACCTCTTAAATCCTCCTCTTGAGATCCTCCTTAAGGAAGCTAGGATTGGCTTTTGATGAGACCAGAAGTTCTTGGACGTAAGATAAGGGCTAGTAAAGATGTTTGGGAAGAGTTTATAGAAGGCTCGGAGCTTGATAGGTGTGAGGAAATGAGGGTGTGAAGGGTGGATTTTATAGTGGAGGGGAGAGGGGCTTCCTTAATATAAAATTCATTACTTTAGTATTTCTTCACAAGACATGGAATAGTGAGTATTCCATGACCAAGAAAAGTTATTTTATTATGTGATCCCTAAACATGTGGGCTTACATCATCATAACAACATCAATGACTCAATTAATCCATTATTTATCATTTATTGTGAATTATCAGATTCTACTATTCATCAAAAATTCAAGTATTTCAGAAAAATACCAAAAATTTACTCCAACCATTTTTTGAAATGTAGAATCAAAAAATGAAGTCCATTTTTCAAAAATAATTTTCTATATATTATAAATTTAATATTTAATTAAAATCATAATTTACTTAAAAAAAGTTTTTTAAAAATTAAAACTGATTTTATAGTGCTTTCAAAAATCACGTAGGGTCTTATAAAATTATCTAAAAACTATAATACATTGATTAAATAATTTATGAATACATTAAGGGAAATAAATTTTCTTTTAAACTAATTATTTATTTATAATTAATTAATTATGACTTACAAAATACCAAAATGTTTACTAAGGTCAAATTGTCACTTTCTAAGATGTCTAAATTTTATTTAATTATTCATGGGTAAGGTTAATCTTATGTTGGATTATTTAATAATAAAATGGGTCATAATACTATTCATAAGGGTATGTTACTATTCACAAGGTTGTGTTACAATTCATCGATAATTATTTTTGTTTCATTAGACTCCAAAAATCATCTTAAACACACCGTGTATGTCAGATTTTCAAAATTCAAAACATAGATGTGACAAACTTATGTTTAAAGGATACTTATCTCTTAGTATTTAATTATGTTGTGTTTTAAAGTGATTTTATGACATAATTATAAGAAGGGAATTTCCATTGAAAAAAACTTTGGGTCATTACAAGACATATTGATGTATATTTCATGATATACTTTTTCATATTGTCACACCATTGGTGCTCTGAAATATCTCAATATGTCTTTGTGCATCCAGGATAGATAGAAAAGGTTGAGCTATGTGCATCATCCAATAACTCCTAATTTAACTAAGGGTTTGATGGTACAGATCTTCACGACCCAAATCTTACAACTCCTACTTCAATAACATTAAACTCCATGTATTTACCTTTTATTACAGATTCCACATTCTTCTGAATTCCAATATAATTTCTTTAATAACCCTTCTTCTTCTCGAAAAGTTACGGTTGAGAAATCGTTTGTGAAAGGATTTATGATTTCCCTTCCATTATGATTCCTATGTCCATCCTTTTCAAGTTTAAGAAGATCATATCCTTCTGATTTCTCACTAATGACTAAATTGTAGGATCCTTTCTACTGAGAGCATCTGCCAATTTATTTTATTTCCCAGGATTGTAGTGGATTGACTAGTTATAGTCCTTGATTAGATCTAACAATCATCACTGGAACATATTCAGCTCATTCAGAGTGAATATATACCTAAGGCTCTTATAATCCATATCTATTTTTCACTACTACCCAATGAGATAATTCCACTATATTTTTAACATAATGATCATTAGAGCTAACTCCATATCATGTGTTGGGTAGTTTTATTCCTGAACCTTCAATTGCCCTGAAGCATAAGCTACCACATTATCATTCTATATTTACACACATGCCAATCCTTTATTTGAAGAATCACCAAATACCACACAAAGTTCTCAACTTGTGGGTAATGTGAGTATAGGTGCAATGACAAGCCTTGTTTTCAACTCCTTAAAGTTCTCTTCACATTTATCATTCCAAAGAAAAATTTACTCCCTTCCGAGTTATCTTGGTTAGAGTGTTTTAAAATTAGGATAAATTTATCAAAAATTGATGATAATACCAAGCTAATCCAAGGAAACTATGGATATCTATCACAAATTTCGGCCTTGATCATCCATCCGTTTATTCAATCTTTGAAGGGTCACTATAGATCTAATTACTTATGATAAAATTCTCCAAGAAAAATACTTCCTTTGACTGGAATTCACATTTTTTGTAATTTTCATAGTTCTTATACTTTTATAAGTTTTTTATCATAGTTATTAGATACTCTTCATGTTCCTCCTTTATTTTAGAGTTTATTGTAATATCATATATAAAGACTACTAAAATCTTGATGAGGTAATCTCAAAATAATCTATTCATAAAATCCATGAATATTACTGGATAATTAGTGATTCTGAATTGCAATGCAGTGAACTCATGATGCTCATACCTTGTACGAATAGTTGGACTAGGTATATCCTTCTTCTTCCACCTTACTTGATAATATCAATCAAAGATCTACCTTAGAGAATTATTGGTCTCCATGTATTTGATTGAAAAATACATCAATCTATGGAAGTGGATACTTATTCTTTATCATGGTCTTATTGAGCTCATGATAATCAATGCAATGGTGCATTGACTAATCCTTATTCATGACAAAGAGGACTGGTGAACCCCAACGTGAACCACTTTTTCATATGAAACCTTTATCCATATAATATTTTAGTTGTTTTTCTCCCCTAATGTTCCAAAACATCAATTATATATTGATTCCTGGATGAGGGAAATACCCCAGGTATAAGCCTGATTGAAAATTCAACCTCTGAGCTAGAAGGGAGACCATACAATTCTTCAGGAAACACTTCAGCATGTTCCCTCACAATAGGATCATATTCAAGGATGAGTTTTTCCTTAGAATCAATCATTTGAGATAAATATTATTTTTTATAAGGAAATAATATCCATTCTTAAGATTTTGGGGTTAATTAATATTCATCCTCCTCCATGCACTTTTATAGAATGGGGAATGATTCATGATATAGAGATTGATTTCATTCTTGCACCAATTTATGTTGGATCTATATAAGGAAATCCAATACATACCTATAATGGCATAAAATTTTAATAAATGAAGTATCAAAAGGTTTAATGGGATTTTAATTTAAAAAATATTAATAGGGGAGCAGTTATATACTTGGGATGAAATAATTTCTACATTTTTTTTCACAAACATATTTACTTCCACCATTTTTAGTGGTTTCTAAAAAGTTCTACTAAACATGAATGATATTAAGAAATTCATAGAACTTAAATAAAAAAATATGTCCAGTATAATTGAATGAATAACTAGTGTACCTCTCACAAAATCATTTTAGGGATCCACCTCAGTGGTTGTGATGAAATTTTTTTCCCTCGCTGGCCTGGATATTTTTAGTTGCCTAAAAAAACCCCTAGTTTAGTGAATTAGTCTCCAAATTGAACTTGATCCTTTTAGTTGATACAATGAACACTGAATATAGGTTTCAATAGAGCATTCCATTCTTTCATCGCATTTGATGGTTTCTTCTATCAGCAATCACTAGATAGGTGTCCCTCTATCCCTCTCCTAAATCATTTCCTCACCCCTTAGTAAACTTGTGGGGTTCTTCTTTCCACACTTTTGACGAGTGAAATGTTGAAATTTCATATCATGGTTATATTTTTTCATCAAAAAATAGAATTAAATAACAATTTCCCCTTTTATCCCCTTGATAACCTTGCGATTAACCGATATCCATTTCAAATTTTAAAGAACGTCAGAAAATATTTTCATAGCTATCAATGTCTCAGATCTCTAGGGATTTCCAAAGATTAGGTTTTCACTAACCAAAGAATTTTTCAACATTACATTCAAAGTGAAAAACATCTGGAGGTTTATCATGAATGTATTGTGAATTTTCCCCTATACACCCTGATAGATTCATCAAGAATATTTTTGAGGGAAAATAAATCCATTTCAATTTTATTTTGGAGATTTTGTGGAAAATATTATTCGAAATTTTTTTCTTGATTTCCTTCAATAAAATAACTTCATTCACTTCCCCAGGCTTCATATTCATGATTAATTTACACCAATGATCATTTTCTCCAATAATATGATAAACAACCACTGTAAACGTATCATTCTTAGAACATTGAAGTATGGAGAAATCTTATCAATTTATTTTATCCGTTATTCAAAAATTATGGGATTGAATGATCTATTGAATGTCTGAGGCCTTTGTTTTATAAAGGTATCAATTGCATCTTGTTCATTCATATGGGTATAATGAAACTTGTGTAAATATATAATTAAATTAAATAAGTGTAAGTGATATTTTCTAATACTTGAATAATGGTATAATCAATTTATTACTAGACATGTAAGGGTTCTTTGAACCATATGTAAATGTAAAATGTAACTTGCGTATAGGAAATTAATATTTTTTATTTTTTACATAAGGGAATAGGAAAGTTATGTAAAAGTACATGGAAACTTACGTAAAGGTAACTTTCAATTTGTAAATATATCGTAAGGGTAAAATAAAAGTTACATAAATGAAAATTAAAACCTATTTAATAGTAAAATGAAGTTTAAGGAACTTATGTAAGGGTAGAAAATACCTAGAAAAAAATAATATAAAAACATAAAATCTGATTTATGTAAAAACAAAATAATCGAAGAATAATAAAAATAAATATTGAATAACATTAATAAAATAAAATTTAATTAAATATAATCAATTAAATGATTTCATATAAAGATTTTTAAATGGAGGAATTTTTAATTTTAAAAAATAATAAAACATATAAGATATAATACCAATCTTAAAACTCCCAAAAAAATCAATCTCCCCATTTTTGTAAATTGAAAAACCAAAACCAAAATTTTTATTTTAAAAAATACAAAATTTTCTACCCCTTTTTGAAATTTATCTAAAAGAAAAAAAATTAATATTTTTTTCCCATTTTGAATTTTAATTTTTTATTTATTCTGTATATTTTTATACTATTTAAAACCAAATTTTCTACCCCAATTTTAGAAAATAAGGGATAACTCATGTAAGGGACCATATTCATGTAGCTCAACCCTTTGCATGTTTCTAAAGGTCGTGGTGCCCGGAGGAGACCAAGAGAATGTTTGGAGGGTGTTTCATAAAAAATATATAAATAGGGAGAATACATAGTGTTTTTGTGTTTTAAATCATGTATTTGTAGTTCATGGTTTGTGAGGTCTGTTCGTAGGGTGTTACATGATGTGTATTTATTTTGGTTTAAAAGGTTTGAGGAAATGAATTTTTTAGAGGAATTTGAAAACATGACATTTATAATTTACACGCCGAGTAAATTCCCTGTGTATATTTCCTATAAATGTTTAATTGACTCTTGTTTTTTGAAAACCTTAATGCTTCTCTCATTTTCCAAGAGTTTGGTGACCTTTTCCCTAGGATTTTGGGGATTCCTTTGATGAGGATCAATCTATTACTTCTCGTATTTAATCTGTGGTGATCTGAAGTATGTTATTCCTATTTTATCACTGTTATTTAATCAGATTCTTCCAGTTTATTCTTTCCATGAGATGGTGGATCATATCCTTGTTTCTAATGGAGTATTTATTGTTTTTTGGTGTGGTTGTTCCATGGATCCCTTGGAAGAATGTGTATTCCTTCGGGAGAGTTGATCGGGATCGACAATGTTGTTTCATTCTTGTGCGATGAATGTTGACACCTTTAGGGTAGGGGATTCATTACTTATCTTATTTTTTATGTGAAATTGTAAATTGAGCATCGTTTATCCCTTTGGATGGAAATTGAATTAACCTAATAATATATTGGACTAGATTAAAAAATAATTGGTTATAAATCACATGTTGATGTAATTTATACAATTATGATGGGTTTCCTCTTGATTTTATATATTATATGATATCAATGATATTCTTTTTTATCATGTTATTTTTTTTTAGTATCTGGTTAAATGTTTTAAAGAACATAAGGTTGGAATTAATTGATAATTAATTACTGAGAGTAATTAAAGAAGAGTGATGTTTTTAATCAGGTGGTTGATGTAATTTTATGGTAATCAAATTGTTGAAATGCACATAATTAATTAAAGATTCTTTTACTTATTATTAATGGAATTTCTAAATAATGTGAAACATGTTTATTCTTGTGGAAAGAAAATTAAATGTGTTTAAATTAATTATAATTCCAAGATTGATGAAACTGGAATTTATTATTGGGGGAATGCTTAAATTAATTCAATATCACATCATAGTTTTATTCCATAGTATTCCCATTGTTGAATCCTTTGAGTAATGAAGTAGTTAATTCAATACGGAATGAGAACCGACTGTGGGATAATGAAAATTTATAGGTCTTGTGTTTCCCACTTTCTTGAAAAGGTCGAGTTCCTTATGTTGGATCCATGATTTCTTGTTTATGTGTGTGGTTAAATTCCATGTTTTAGGACCTAGATTTCCCTATTGTCTATTCTTGTTCATTTAACACTGATATTGTGATGTTCTATGGATGTCAAAATCACTATGTGATGTGATGGGGTGATGATTCTTAGATGTTATATGAGTCTGGGATGGCTGAGCCTAAGATGGATGACGTGATGGGGCGGGGAGGCCCAAATGTTGTGGTAGAAGTTGATTCATGTGATAGAGAGATGAACCAGGATATGAATGTGGGTGTTAGGTATGACACTGGAGGTAATGTAATGGGTTGAATATGGGATTACTCCTTGATGTGATTTTAAGAGATGTGATTCTCATTTGGGAATATGATTAATTGTTTATGATCGCGTTTCCTATTTTATCTACATTCCTTTCCCCATTGATTGAGGTAGATGGAATTTCTAGGTTTAATGTTTCCTTTTGGTGGTAGCATAGGATGGATTTCTGAGAGTACCTAGATCATTGAATGATTCTAATAATGATTATATAATTCTTAATCCATGGGAATGACAATGATGGAAAGAAAATGCTAAAAAGATGATACTCTTGATAAACCATGGATCCAACTTAGATTTCTCCTAAAGGGTATGGACTTTACTCGAATTAATAATTTAATAAAATGTAGAATAATTTTTTTGGATAATTAATGTCAAATGAATAAATTAGTGAAAGTAAAAAAATATAAAAAGAAATTAAATTAATATAGATCTTTAAATTATTGTGTTCTTAAAGGATATTTGGACTTAGTAGTGGCAGTAGACAGTCTAAGTGATAGTATCTACAGTTGAATTTAAGACTAGGTTATATCCATAGTGCGGTTTTGATCGATATTATATCCTGTATGTTCTATTATTTTATACTCTACCCCACCCATTAATGTTAGGGAGACTGACACCCAGTGGACTCTAGGAGGGTGTTTTCCCTAATATCTAAATGGGTGGATGGATGGATGACTACCCCTCTATCCCGACCCTCTTATCTTGGTAGATACATGTATTAGAATGTAAAAAGGTTAGTTTTCCCATATATGTGTGTAGAGGGATGTGTTCACTTGTGACTATTTCACAGACATGTATTACTGGATGTAGTATCTAAAGGATTATTATAGGTACAGTGTGTATAGGTTGTGATGGTTTGAGGTACTTACTTAGTGTATAACCTGTAATGAATTGAAGTATAATACCCGATGTATGATACACATCATGCATGATATGGTGGTTCCAAAAAACTACATTTTTACTATATCTGGTTATATATATGGGATGATGTGATGTTGTGATTAATGAGGTGAACATTGTGATGTCTTTCCTATATGTCTTTAGGATGGCCTATTTTGGAGAGAGATGGATTAAGACGTGAAATATTAGGGTAGAGAAACAAACAAGTGGGGAATTTTGAGTGGGGTACCATTGAAACTTCATTAATATATTATAATCTCTATTTTACGCAATAATTGGTGAGAGTTATCTTTTTTGAGTTTGATCACTTAGTATACCTATTTAGGTGATGAGTAAGTTTTACTGTTGTTCACTATGCTTCAACATGATTTATTTATCATTTTCATGAGAGTCTATGGTGAGGAACCTATTGAGTATAATATTATTCTCACCATACATATATGTAAACTATTTTTCAAAATTTCTAGATATTTCTGGATTTTGGGCTAGATATTCCAAGCTCATGGTTTTATAGGGGTGTTTGGGGACCATGATCAATGCCATTTTTATGTTTTTATACTTGTAGTTCCTTTCAATTTTCATAGTAATTTTTTTTGGAATTTCATGTTTTCACATGAGATTTATGTATATATATATATAATAAATTGTTTATTGGTTTATATGTTTTAACATTATCTCTTCTGCATGTTCTCTCAGAGGGTAATGCCACCCATATGTGTGCTTATTATACCCTCAGTGCTAGTCGCCATCCCAGGGACAACTGGAGGCGGGAATTGAGAAATCTCTATTTATATCCCCTCATTATGGTATATTTGTGGGGAGGGAGTCTTTACACAGTGGTATCAAAGGTTTAGGTTGGGGTGTAAGACAGAGTTTGGAGTTAGGAAGAGGTTTGATTGCATCTATTTGTAGGGAAACTTTATTAGCTATGTTTTGTGAGTGATGAAAACATAATAGAACCACTAAGACATTTGTATTTAGGCCCCCTATGATCCAAGTCATGAAACATTATTTTTACTAAGCCTAAAAAATGTAATGATAATGGTTTCAGGTTAGAGACCTAGGAAAGGATCATGCATCATTCTTCTTTGTGCCTATATTTGAAATGGGTAGACCTTGGGATAAGTTAAAACTATAACAATGTAATAAGTAATTAAATAATATTAAATAATCTAAATTCTAGGTTGAGGTGCTCTAAAAGTTTCTTATTTTTATAGTAATGGCTATAGGTTGATGTCCTCATCAGGTTCACACCAAATATTTTAAGAAGGATGTTCTAGAAGATCACAACTGAGAGAAGGTCAATGATGACTACACTTGGAGGAGAAGACTCCAAGGGTTTCAGTGCCGGAATCTGCATAACTATGAAAGATCCATTTTATATTTAGTCGTAAAATTATGGTTGAAGGAGGTTAAGTTATTTTTCAATTTGATCCATGCTCAGAATGAGAATTGGGTTTCATTTTCTATGACTATTCTACGTGGATCAATGAGGCTGTGGTGGTTATGGTTCCTCGAGGATCATAAGTAGTTGTAAGTCTTCTGGGAGAAGTTCAAAGACCATTTCTGAGAAGATTTCCTTTCTTTGATTGTGAATGAGAGCAGTGTCCATGATATTATTACCATTCAATAGGGGAGTTCCAGTGTGCAATAGTTCATGGTCTATTTCAAGACCCATCATAGATATGCTTCCAACATTTTTTCATATGGGGAAGCTAGGGAGATGATTTTTTATAAGTCTTTTCATCCATATATTTAGCACTAGGTCACCCCATTTTTGCTGAATATGTATCATGAGGTACTATAAAGAGAATAGGTTATTGATTGGAAGCATCCCAGAACTAGATCATCATGAGAGGGGAGTCATCAGGATTTCTCATGAATCAGAGCAATGGTATGAGGTTCCTAGTTTCTTTTATAATTTTTTTTTCAAGGTGTAGTTCTCATCCCTCATAATCTCATATATCTATGGGTGGTGGCTCTTATACCTATCCCAAGGGATTATATTCATCATTTTATTATAGAGTCCAAAGTCGTCAGTGATGAAAGTGCTTGACCTTTTTAAACAATCAATATATTCTAAGCGTTCCTCTTGAGGTTCCTCCATTGAGGAAATTTATACCAAGTTGTAGAAATAGGGTGTTCAAACCTAGGTCTAGTAGATATAAGATAGGGATGGAAGATTACATCCCAAAGATATCCCTCTTCCTAAGAGATTAGAGTGTGAACATGAAGGTTGTCGTCAGCAGGGTCAGTGAGGCTATGGGGAATGTCAAGGTCAGCATCATTATTTGGAGTTTCTAGTTATGGATAATGCATACATTGTTCAAGGCACCCTTTTATTGTTTTAAACATAGGTGTATGATTTATTTGATTCAAGATCAAAAAAATCCTTCCTATCACATACCCTCATATATGATTTTGGACTTGAGGTAGATAGGCTTTTAGTTCCCTTGATGTTGACTATGCTTGTTGGAGGATGAGATGACTTGTATGAAGAATGTAGAGACAATGATCTAGTGATGGGGAAGCACTGATATTGGGTATATTTCCTATTCCTATAGATACATCCATACGATATCATCCTCAACATGGATTGGTTGTATTTAGTGTTGGATATTGTGGATTGCTTCAGGAGGTGGGTTTTATTTTATGATACAAATGGACATCCATCTATGTTTTTTGGAGAGAGAGACCCTCATATGGGTTAGACGATAGTCCCTTCCTTTCCATCATTGATGGTCATGTTGATGCTGAGCTCATCAGAGGTTTATCAATTAGTGTTTCCTAGGGTTGTAGAAGAGTACACTAATGTGTTTACAAAGGAGGATGTAGCATTACCACCTCTATGAGAGATAAATTTTTGTATCAAGCTAAAACCAATCATGTATCCTATCATGATGTATTTTTATAGGATGAAACATTTTGATTTGAGAGAGCTTTGAGTATATCTTGATGATATGTTGTAGTGAGGTTTTGTTCGTCCAAGTGCATTACCTTGGGGTGCACTAATTATGTTCATAAAGAAGGATGATGGAAGTTTAAAACTTTTTAAAAATTATCATCCCTTGAATCAAGAGATGGAGAAGAAACACTACCATATTCTATGGATTGATGATTCATTCAAGCAGATGAAAGAAACATGTTAGTTTTCAAAATTCTACTTATGGTCAGAATATCATTAGATGCAGGTGAAGGATGAGGATATTCCAAAGAATGATTTAAATTTTTTTCATGAGAATTATTATTTCATTGTGATTCCATTCGATTTGATGAATTATACTACCGTATTCATGGGTGTAACACCACAAAATTTTAAAATAAGAACATCGTATTCAATAGTGTGCATGACATGAAACACCAAGCATGTAAGAGAATATAATAAAAAAATAATTTATAATATATTTACTTTTATAAAAAAATAAATCTATGATATATCTCTCAATTCATGTGATACAGAGTTATTGTGAATCACACACAACAAAGAGTTTCTTCAATGACTTGTGTTACACGCATGACCAAGTTTCACCGAACAAAAATATATTATTAAAATATAATTATTTAACATAATAAGACATAACCTAGCTGTTAAAATTTTATATTATGAATATTATTAGCTAAATTATGAAAATATATGGTTCATAAAAATATAATATTAATTCATAGGTAAACAATTAATTATAAATGAATATAAAATCCAATTGAATATAAATAAAGTGTTTTTATGCTCAAAGAGGCATTTTATCCTAATAAATTAAATTAATTTAAATTAGTGACTGGTATTAATTAAATATATTTGTTATATATCTAATAAAATATTTTTATATTCATCTAAGAGATTTTATAGAAATAATATAAGAACAAACCAAAATATATGCATAAAAACCTATATTTTTCTAAAGTCACATTTATCACCATTAAATGGAGAACCACTTTTAAATATATTTTTTTGAACTTTTATAATTTTTTTGTCTAAAAATAAACTTAGTTTTTTAAATTGGAACATAAAAATTATTTTAGGGTGAAAGTTTTGTATTTTTCTGTGCAATTTCATTTTTTGATGAATAGTGAAAATATTGAATTTTAATTCAAATTTTTTTTTTCTAGTTTATTACAAGGAAAAATTATATTTTTAATCTTTTTTAAAGTTTAATGAGATTAATTTTTTATTAATTAATCCAATTTAGGTCATTTGATTCAATTTTACTTTATAATTGGATATAAAAACATAGCAATATTTTAATGTTTTTACTTTCCAAACCCGCTTTGTCGCCTTGTCTAAGGGATTAAATATAAATTAATTTATGCCACATATGTGATTTTAATTTATAAAAATGTATTAAATATTTGGAATAATAATAATTTATAATTTATAATAAGGTAAACATAGCTTTTTACAAAAAAATATTAGTGCAATTAATTAAAATTAATTACATTGATTAAGAGGGAAATTAGCTTTAGAAGTGACTAAGACTTGAACATAAGGCCAAAAATAACCTAAAAAAGTGTCCAAAATCCATTATATGGAAATATTTATAATATATACTCACTTTTATATAATTTGGACCATTATTGGGGCCTCTTGACGTAAGAAAAATGCAGGTGGAATTCCCTTTCCAAAACATTACAAGAATGTCACTCCTCCTTCACTATAAAAATGCACTCAACCATCCCACTTCGCCACACCCATCAAGACACTTTATATCAACCCAAATATTACAAAATATATCCTAAAAATCTCTCCCATAAACTTATAATCCTAAGCTCTTGCATAAATCCATCCATCCAAGCCCTTTGGTGAAAACCAAAAGGTGGTACCCAAAAGAAAGGTAACATCATTCCTCAAGCTCTTTTGCATTATTTTCATTCTCCAACCCATAAAATATTCTTATTAAATTATTATATAATAAAAGTAGTATCCTAAATATAATGAGTTTTTTTTTCTTCTAATGGTTTTAACTAAACTTACACACACTTCCATCAAATGGGTAATGAATGTACCGTTTATGTTTACGGCGAACTACTGCCTTAAGAAATGATGATTGTCTATTCTTCCTTTACCACCTATCATGGTGGGAATTATGTTGGACAAAAAAAATTATATTTTATAGATGATATATATAAATTATTTATGTCTCTATAATTTATATATAACTCATACCTTTATAATTTTCATTTTTTTTAAATACGATAACATCCTATGTGGAAGTGTGGACTACAACCTCCTCGAAGCGATGTGACTCGTTCACACTATACATGAAAAATATAAAGGATGGTTTTAATAAAACTATATAAAATATATGAAATAAATATTATATATTAATTATTATACACACACCTATATATATATATATCATTTACTTTTAATTATTTTAATATAGTAGAGAAATGAAAGTAGCATTCATGCGTATGTATGACATACCATCTCCATGAACGATACATTTCATTTCCTATCGCCAAAATTTATATATTATTATAAATACATATATAATGAATATATATTATATTTAAATCTTGTTTTAAATTATTTAGATGATTAAACCATGATCTAATTAATTGGAATAACAAGAAACAAGTTTTAACATACTAGACAAACTCAACAATTAACACATGAAATAGTGAAAATAAAATAATATTGTTAAAAAAATGGGAAATAAGATGTTATAAAAAGAAAATATATGAAATTATAAATATTTATATGGTTATAGAATATATTATTTACTTGTTTAAAACCATTATACAGGATGTTAAAAGACATTCACCTGAAAAGAAACACAAGGTAAATGACTCTTGTCTCACTTTTCTTTCCATGAGGCATACACCATTTTCAGCACATACTTATTTTGTGTTGTGTATCTACTAACCTATTTGATATATAATATCTTGAATTGTTTTATATTCATGTTATTTAAATATTAATTTGAAGTTATATTTTTCATGGGGCTTGTGATTCAAATGTTATTAAGTAGTAAGGGAATTAATTTTGATTTCCATTCTTAGAGACATACTTTATTATTGGGCACCTAATTTATTAAATATGGTTTACATAATTCCACATTTAAATTTAATATCATGATTTATTCATTATTCAGGATATTTTGAGTTTAAATTTTAACTATTTCATCTAAGGGTATTTGAATTAAGCATTACCAAGTTGAAAAGAATTTCAAAACCCAGTTTTCTTTCTTTAGATTGTATTACTTCCTCACTATTGTTAATATTATAAGATTATGTGTGTAATTTTTTTTAATATATTTTGTTTTATTTCCATTTGTCTCATGTGTATTTACATTTGACACACAATTTTTATTTATTTATTGATTTTCACATAAACATTATGGAATCTTCAATAGTTTACTTCAAAATCTCATTTTATTTCGGATTATTTATATTTTCATTTGCATCGGAGGGAATTATTGAACAATTTTCTAATAAATAAATTAATTTTATTCTCCTATATTTATTCGTGACCATTTATTAAGTAATCGTACCATTTTACACTCTTTTTTACTGAATTTAGAAAATAATTTTATGAAAACCTAAATTTACTTCTTTGTTTAGTCAGAGAACCTATTTTCTTCTAAAAACATACTTTATAAAAAGGTTTTAAAACATGATTTTAACCTTTACAAAATGATTTACTAAAGAAAATTTCACCATTTTTTCTTTTAAATTGTTTTTCAAATTAATCTTATTTTAAATTTTAGCATAAGAAACTTTTCGAACCATTTTATATGAAAAAGTGTCACGACTCGACCTGAGGGGGTCCGGGCTACAACTCCCCATGCCCTCCCCCAATAGACTAGGGGATGACGACTAGTTCAGAGAAGGAGTATTTCCAACATGGGAGGCATTTCCTAGGTACCTGTTCAAATTCACACATCTCAAAGCTCACAAAATTATGAAATGTAAAAACCAAAGGTAACCAATGCATGCATACATATATACCCTACAACAAGAGTATAAAGAAGTACTGAAATCATAAAATAGAAAAAAATGTCCACTAAAGAAAACTATAAAAGCGTAAAATCTCCTTATAAGGAGGGGATCAATATCAACTACAACTGCTGAAAAGATCATCGGCCAAGCTCCAGTAAACACCTTAGTTTTTCAAGCTCACTATGCTCCACCTGCCTCAAGTCCTATATGGACTCCATTGAAAGTACTATGGTATAAAAAAGAGACAAAACATGTGTGGGAAAATTCCATGTAGGGTGAGTATAAAAATACTCCATAGGCACCCTAAAAACCCCAAAATAAAAAGGTAGAAACTGAAAGGGAAATTGTCCGCTCGACCTAGCCATATAGAAACCCAATCTAGAGAGAAAACCCATGTTAAACTATCCTCAACAATACATGACAAGTCATCTCGGTCTACCCGAGGTGTTATGTTTGACATGTGAAAACACTACAGAGACTCCTAAAAGACACCAAGATATACTTGTCTCAGAAACCAAGTCTGATGAGGTCCCATCCTCATAGCGAGCAATATGATTCTATTCATTGGATCTAACCATAACATAAAACTAGGAAAAAAACACTCTATGAGATCATCCATCCCGAATGGCACCCATCTAAGAGAGGCACTCCATCAAGAAAAACTATATTATTCCAAATGGTACATCTGAGAGAATGTGTCCCATTAGGAAAATCTTACTAGGTCAAGCTTTAATGACTAGCACCTGAGGTCCTATCATTATTACCTTACACCCAATGTAAACTAAATAAACTAAGTGAAGAGGCCTTACCATCACAACTAAACATAGTTTAGGATTCACTACTATATACTACGCACCATGTGCATCCCCTATAACAAGAGAGAATGGAGGGACTCATACCTCGCCATTTCCCCACAGTCAAGGGAGTACTGCACCTAACTAACCCACAAAATCCCAATTTCTCCTATAAGGAGTGGCCCACACCTCAGTTCATCGAGGGAGAACTAACTTCTATATAGGCATCATTTATATCAAGTGGAGGGGCCCACTCCTTGTAAATTTATCCCATGTTCGAAGGGGATCCAACTCTATTGGATAACCTACTCCCCGTTGGTACACATACATGGGGGAGTACTAATCCAAAACTGTGGACCCACACTCTGATCTAATAGAGTGTCCTACTCATGAAGGACCCACACCCTGATACGATAGGGGAATACCACTTCGTAGATTGAGGACCCACAACCTTACCTAGTACGGTATTACCACTTAGTGGCTTGAGGACCTACACCTTGGTAAGGTAGGTATTACCAAATCTTCCATTTCATTCACTACGGGGGACCCATGCCCTGACACGGTGGGGGAGTGCTAACCTCAGGATAGATTAACCACTCCCTAACCTGACAGGGGAGTACCGAATATACCATAACAACATATATGGAGTACCCTCACCCTAATCCAATAGGGGAGTAATGAATCCTAGGATAGAGGAACCACTCCCAAACATAGCAGGGGAGTACTGAAGAAACATATATGTCTTATATGGGGGACCCACACCCTGGAGAAATAGGTGATTACTGTAAATCATTATGAATATCATGGGGAAACCATCATCCTAGTCCATCAAGGGAGTAACACTCCTCTGAGGAAACTGCCCAAAGGTAACAAACTCACGCCCATGACATGGGGAGTCCTATCTCTACCTAATCATAAAGGTCAGGAAAACCTACTCCCTAGTTAATTAGGGGAGTAATAGTCCTATAATATCTCTATAAAAACCAAACTGATCTCCAACATTATCTCAGTGTTTCTCCACAAGCGTCTCTCTATGAGAATCACACTAATCTCCAAAATGGGCTTAGTACCACTCCAGAAGTGTCATGCCCCATTCACGCCACCTCCTGTCTCATATCTCATAAGCTGTAACGGAGGCCACCATCGCGTCTTAATTGAAACAATGATCATGATATACTACTCTCAACATTGAATCCAATTCCCATAGAAGGATATATAGAAAGTGGATGATCTCAAAAGGATATTCTAGGAGTACACGACATGCACCCGGGCACACAAGGTGTGTAATCCCTCCTGATCACCTGTCCGTGTATCCTGTATACATGGTTTACTAACCCATGTATGGGTACAAAATGTGAAGAGGAGGTACATGCCATTTCCCATATCACTTGGCCCCTAGCCATGTTTCTCTTCTATACAGACAGACCATCTGTTTCCCTTACACGCCGTGTATCCCATACTATATGTTGTGTTCATATAAACAACTACATGCCCATGTAGTTTCCCTGTTTCCATGTATCGGACCCCATGTAAGTGTACCAACCCTATGTTTGTGTATCTTGGTCATGTGTTATTACACAACCATTTGTTTTCACAAATCTATCATAAGCCATGTCCCAGGGTCACATGATTTAGGGAACTACACAGCGTGTAATCCCTATATATAGATTTTACCCCCAAAATCTCATCTTCCCTAAATAGGAAGAGATACACGGAATGTGTAACAGGACTTAACACCGTGTAGTTATTGATTCTAGTGAAGAATCACCTTCAAAAACCTCTAATTCTCCCCAGTTTACCCAGAAACCTTAAGATCTACCTAAAAGGGATCTCTATCAATTGTATTTGGGCTCTAAAACCTTAAAATAATGCATAATGAAAGGGATTGGGATAAAAAATAAAATACTCCTACCTCATTGGAGAAATTCCAACTTTTTTTAATAATAATTATGTATGAATCATACTGGTTCTCGATCTACTACTGAAATGGAGATCAACGACACCTCATTGCTTCAATTTGGTGAAATTTTCGTTCGTCACCAAAGGAGAAAAGAGGAGAGGAGGAGGATTCGATCATCCTTTATGTTGTGCATCCAAAATTTGTGGATGGGATGAGGGTATTTAGGTTTAGGTTATTTTAATTAATTTAATTTTAATTTAATTAATTATTCACCAAACAACAACCCACCAACTCTCCTATAACCAAACCTCCTGATGTAGAGAAGCTTAGTTTGTGCCTATGTGAAACTCGAAATTTTTGACTCCATTGAAATCTTAGAAATATGATATGAGACTCTGAACATGAGTTATTTAAGTTTTAAGAAAAACTATGTGTGCGAGAAAAAATATGTTTAATATTTTTAATATCTCTACACTGAGGTTCCCGGGCCCCCTGCTTCTCGCGCCGACTCAACACCCATCACTAGAAATATTTTCCAAAATATTTTGAATTCCATAGAGTAAAAACACATGTCATTAAATTATCCCCTCATTTGGGATTTTATTCCTTGAAAATCTAAATCCTAAGTACAAGGGAAGATACTGAGTTCCCCACTAGACTCACATGCCAGCGAGCTCACCATGGGTTCCTATGCTACTTACAAGCACACACACAAAGAAAGAACCATGATAAAACCACTATTATTCCTAGACTGTACCAAGATAACATCTTGAAGAAAGTTGTGACATGTATCTTAATCTATGATAGGTTGGAAAATTCCAAGCACCATAGTACATCTACATTCATGGGGTCTAGCGGTACACCACCTCGCTAACCTATTGCAGATACTAATGGAACCCTGCAGTTCAAATCCACCCCTAGATGGATTATACAATATCCTCTTCAAGTGTTTTTTCATTCAATATCGATGATGAACATGTAAGGATATTCATGGGAAAAATAGGGTTTCCCAAGAGTAAACATTGAGTCTTACCATTCACTTCATCTATAAACCACCAACTGCAACACATATACTCATAACAAAAAGACTTCCATACCCACTAGTGGCATCCCATATATATATGGATGGTAGGAAACCAATCCGTACTATGGAAACATTATAGGGTATATTTCTTCCATTTGGAAACAATTCTAAGCATGGATCTCCCTCTCTTAGGGCCGGAAAGGTAAAGAGGTCAAGTTGGAAAAGTCATCTGGCAAGGTCAGGACCTGGTCTAACACTTCATTGCATAACCTCACTTGGAACATGCAAGTATCAGAACTCATCCACCAAAACATGATATTGTCTTCTTTGGGTGGCACTAAATTACATGTACAATTCTGATCATGTCATCAAAATACATATCGGTGGGGAAAGCATCCCCCATAACTCATGAGTTCAATGATACGTAACACTAGACCAAATCCTCCTTGAGAATGTCATGTACAAACCCAACCCCAAACATATGAGGGTACTGGTGAGAAAACAAAGGGTTTCTAAAACATGAACTGGGTCTTATTGGGCCCTCTAGAGCTACATCAAATACGAGGTTCTATCGAAGCCCTGCGTCACCCTG
The DNA here is from genome assembly GCA_963277665.1 of Viscum album. Taxonomy (NCBI): domain Eukaryota; kingdom Viridiplantae; phylum Streptophyta; class Magnoliopsida; order Santalales; family Viscaceae; genus Viscum; species Viscum album. The sequence goes on along the minus strand of OY728161.1, from coordinate 1,944,517,362 downwards.
GCTAAACCTCGAGCATGGGAAGAAAAAAGAGTACCCACAATAGTGACTAACAACTGATTCTTTAGAAAGTATAAAGGGAACAATAAGTACCTATATTCAATCTCAGAGCTACCACATCAAATTATTACATGGATTGATGTTTTCATCGGCCACATCTTCCAGCTCCCTAGGCCTGTTTCAAACCACCTGGGGGTGGTTGTGGTAACACCCCAAATTCTCTTCCACCTATAGCCGCCATACCATCTCGTCCACCTAGTCCGCCACCTTGGAAAACTCGTTGCTCCAAGAGATGAATCTGCCACAACAAATCTTTATTTTTCTCCCTCTCAGTAGTGCGACGGTTCATAAAATATCTAGTGAGACATCCTTGGCCATCGCAAGCATAAAACCACCTCTTCTATGATGAATCTAATCCTCTGCACTACTCTTGTGCTATAAACCAATGAATCTTTGTAAGGGAATGGGTATGCCTCTTGCACCGTGATCCTTTTAAATATCATCTACTAGTTCCTATAGATGCCTCAGTCTCATGAACACTATTGTGGGTCTCATCCACCTATTCCTCAGCCTGAAAATTCTCCACTACTATAGCTCTCTCCACTACTCCAACCTTGGTGTTAATGCATAGTAGAATCAAAGAATCCCTGATCAACCGAATCAATCCCTACATGAAGATCTGTGATCTGAAGAACATATCCCAATCCATATCAAAGGATTTTTGGGACAAGTCTGTAAACATCGCCAAAAACTCTACCACTATTGTGATACCCTTCTAGAGTTTTAGAAGCTCCTGGATACGCACTGATCTCAAAGTGGTTGGGTAAAAATTTTACTTGAAGAGGCTTTAAAACTTCACCCAAGTGATTATTGTCTTGTCATGAGTTTATATCACTAAAATTCACCATTTCCTAGCTTAATCCTACAGAAGGCTCTCCACTAGGACCACCATATGATTGAGAGGTGACCTTACTAAGTGAAAAACATGCATGACTACCTTGAGGAAATCATCTATTGCCTAGTGGTCTAGATCACCTTGATACCTCAGAGGTCACTACCTATAGAACTTGTGTAGCGCAATCATCCTACAAGCGTCCTCGACCTGAACTATCCATAAAAATGTTGTTCTATTGGTGGTGGCACCACTAGAAAACCACCTAGAGGTAACACCATAGAATCAGTGTTCTGAACTGAAGCCTCATCATAGGGAGGATCGTTATTAGGATCATGCTATAAAATCATATCTGGTTGTCTTTGTAGTGGTATCCAAAAACAAAATCTAGATGTATGTCATTCAAAGAGTATATATGGGGAGATGACTCAAGAAGGATAGTATAAACAAAAAACCTAGTCCTATATGATTTATGTACCATTTATTTCCTAGCAACCAATATCCTAATGTACTTAGTTAAAAAGAAGGTTATCAGAGCCTTGATGAATGGATATGTCGGCCATCACACCAACACTAGAACCTATGGCTTGAGAGACAAAGTAAAAAAATTCTAATACTTTGTATATAAAACCAAAACCAATATCACAACACGATGGTCCCAATGTGGAACCAACCATCTCTGATATAACTCTATCGTGACCAGACCAGATGGGGCCTACGCCACAAATCCTCAATCCCACCTTTAATAGGATAGGGGTTGGTGACTAGTGCCATGAATGCATATTACTATGAGGTTAGGAATTTACTAAGTACCTATATTCACACACACATCTCTAAGCTCACAAAATTATGTAATGTAATAACCAAAGGAAACCAATTCATGTATATATCTATACCCCACAAGCAGAGTACAATAGAAGTACTAAAAGTGTAAAAGGGAAGAACAATGTCCAAAAAAGAAAAATGTAAAAATGTCCAACCTGATCAAAAGGAGGGGATCACTGTCAACTGCAACAGTAGGAAAGATCATTGGCCAAGCTCTGGTAAAAACCTTGGTCTGTCTAGCTTACTAAGATCCACCTACCTCAGGTCCTCCGTGGACTCTGTCAAAAGGCTTGTGGTCTTCACATGACACAAAATATGTGCATGAAAAAACCCATGTAGGGGTGAATATAAAAATACTCAGTAGGAGCCCCAAAACCCTAAAAGAAAAAGGGAGTAACTAAAAGGTCAATAGTCGGCTCGACCTAACTAGAGGGAAACCCAATCGACAAATAAACTCCATCTTGAACCATACACGGTTGTACATGACACGTTAGCTTGGTTTATCTAGGGTATAAACCCCAACATGTGACCACCCTACAAGGAATCCAAGAAAACACCCAGATGTACTCATCTAAAACTCGACGTCTCATGATGTCCCAACCTCATATCCAACAAAAATATTCTCTTCATAGGCTCTAACGATAACATAACACTTGGAAAACACACTCCATAAGCTCAGCCATCCCTGATGGAACCCATCCAAGAGATTCACTCCTTTGGGAACAACTCTACCATTCTAAATGGTACGTTCGAGGGAGCATGCTCTATAAAGAACATCTTACTAGGTACATCTTTATTTCCCATCACCATAGGTCCTATCATCATTACCTTGTGCTAATGCAAACTAAATAACACCAATGAAATGGAACTCCTCTAACAACTCCACACAGTAGAGGGAGAACTTCTCCAAATTATGAACCACATGAATCCTCTCTAACAAGAGAGAATAGAAGGACACACACCTCACCACTTCCCCGTAGTCAAGGTAGTACTGCTTTAGACTAATCTACGAAACCCTTGTCCATCATATAAGGAGTGGAATGAACCTAAATCCGTCGAAGTAGAACCAAATCCTATCTAGGCATCATTAATATCAAGTGGAGGGTCCCTCTCCTCATAACTAAATTCTAAATTGAAGGAAGATCCAACTCTAATGGAGGAAATGCTCCCTGCTGCTACTCGGATACGGGGGAGTACTACTCCATAAGTGAGGACCCACAACCTAATCCAATATGGGAGTATTACTCATAAAGGACTCATGCCCTGATACAATAGGGGAGTACCACTTAGAAGAATGAGGACCCACACCCTAACCCAGTAGGGGAGTACCACTCAATGGCTAGATGACTGGTGCCCTGGTAGGAAAGGGGTGTACCAACTCTACCAACCCATTCACTTTGAGGGACCCACACCCTGACACGATAGGGGGTTGTTGACCCTAGGATAATGGACCCACTCACTGATATGGTAGGGGAGTATGGACTCTTCTGAAATAACATGTATGGAGGACTTGTGCACTGATCCAACATGGGAGTACTAAATCATGGGATACAAGACCCACTCCCGGACACGACCAGGGAGTACAGACCCTAAATTTACATCTTATATTGAGGAACTGCACCCTGGATTGATAAGGGAGTACTTTCCATCTTCATGAAAATCATGGGGAAACATGCACCCTAGTCTATCTAGGGAGTAACACCCCCGATGAAACTACCAAAAGGTAATGAACCCATGCCCACGATGTGTAGTGTCTCATCTCTACCACAACAAAGGTAAGGAAAACATGCGCCCTAGTCCATTAGGGGAGTAACATTCCTAGAATATATCTATAAGAACCATGCTAATCTCTAACATCGACTCTATACCACTCCACAAGTGTCTCTCTATACAAACCAAACTGATCTGTAACATTGGATCAGTGCTGCTCCATAAGAGTCTTGCTTGATTCATGCCACCTCGTATCTCATAAGCTGTAATGGAGGCCACTATCGTGTCATACATGGAAAAACACTCAGGATAGACTATCTACAAGCCTGAATCCAAGTCCAAAAGAAGGATATATAGAAGGAGGAATATCTCAGAAGGATCTTCTAGGAGTACATGATGTGCATCGGGGCACAAACGATGTGTGAGCTTGCCCGAGAACCTGGTCATGTATCCTACATACACAGTTTACCAATCCATGTATGGTTACAGGGTGTGTAGAAGAGGTACTCACTATGTCCCTTATCACTCATCCCCTGGTCGTGTTCCTCTTCTATATGGACATGCCAATCATGAACCTGACACACTGTGTATCCCATACTATAGAGAATGTTACGATAAATGGCTAACTGCCCATGTTGTTTTCCTATGTATCTGTACCGGACCTCATGTCTAGGTATCATGCTTGTGTATTTTCACATTACTATCCTAATCCATTTCCCATGGTCACACTGTTTAGGGAACAACACGGAGTATAACCCCTATACACAGCATGTAGCCCAAAAATCTCTTCTTCAAAAAAAGAAAGAGCTATACAACATGTTTCACTGAACTACATGCCATGTAAATTGTGATTCTAGTTGGTAATCACCTATAAAACCCTCATATTTTTCTCATTTTACCCTGAAAACTGCAAATCTACCTAAAAGGGATATCTAGCAATTGTATATGGGCTCTAGAACCATAAAAAATGCATAAGGAAAGGGATCAGAACCAGAAAACAAATATTCCTAACTCATTGGAGAAATTATGAAGATTTAGATCAAGAAAGATGCCCAGATTTTTCTGTTTCTGAATCTAATGTTGATATACTTTGGAAATAGATATCAACGACACCTTGTTGCTTCAATTCAGTGGTGATTTCATTTGTCTCTAAATGGGAGAAGAGGATACGAGGAGGAGTTTTTCCTCCTTTATGTCATGCATCCAAAACATGGGGAGGGTGAGGTTATTTAGGGTTAGGTTATTTTAATTAAATAAATTTTCATTTAATTAGTTATTTCACCACAAAAAACCCGCCAAACGCCTCCCACCAAACCTCCCAGTGTAGACAACCTTTGGTCATGCCTAGGGTAAACACGATTTTTCGGACTCAACCGCTGTCTTAGAAATCTGACCTGAGACTCCAAACAAGAGTTATTTATGTTTTAAGTGAAAATGTGTGTGTGAAATAAAATATATTTAATTTTTTTAATATCACCACACCAAGGATCCTCGGGCCCTGGCTTCCCAGGCTGACTCAATGCCCGGATCATGAAATATTTTTCGAAATATTCTAAATTCTTTCAGGTTGAAACCTGAGTCATTACAAAAAGGACCATTATTTTTACCTTTTATGACAAGTATAGATTTACCAATCATTACTTCTTCAATTAATCCTTTGCATGTTTATAAGGTTATTTTAAAATAATTCTTTTTTCAAAAGTCATTTTCAATGAAAAGGTTTTGCAGAAGGTTTTTAAAAAAGTGTTATTTTTTCAAGAATGTTTTGAATCTCTTATATTATTTAATCAATGAAAAAACAATTTATTTTACCCCACTTGGGATATTGTTTATTGATACAATCATTATTCTTAATCTAGATGGTTTATTATTTATTTGGACAAGGATATTATTGACATTCACATCCCTAATTCCTTTTCCCCTATAAAATATTAAATTTCTTATGATCATTTGACATTGAATTTCCCCTAACTATCCATAACATTTATCCTAGATATAATTATTTCATAAAATTTATATAATTTTTACGTTCAATGTTTACATTGACATGTTATATAATTATTCTCCTTATCCTCGTGATATTAAATGTTTCATTTAATTCAAGGGGAATTATGATTCAAATGTTTCAAAGTTGTATGCGACACTTTGAAATTTTTAATGATTATTTTACTCAATAATTTTATAATGATCTTCTAATGGTATATCCATTAGTAAATGTCAACAAGCCTTGTTTTTAGTTATCCCCCACAAAGGAATCATTTATAAATATGAATTCTTATTTGAATACTAATATTTTATTACTCTATATAAGGAATGATTTTTCCATGTAGTTATGGGTGGGGATCATGATTTATATAGACCCTCGATGGATCAACAGGTTCTCATGAGAAAAATTAGTTTCTCAAATTAAATAGTTTTCTACCTATATTTTTAAATCGTCTTATGAAAGGTCTTTATGTTGTAGGTTTTCATATGAGTGAGTCATGATGTTCAATAACTATGCATTTCCTTCATTATGATTAAGATAATATTTATCCATGATATTTTTCTTCGACATATCTATGTATTCATTTTATTCTTTGTTCATTGATTAAATGTCATGTTTTTGAGTTTCTAACCCTTCCATAATAATTTTTTCATTATAAAACTTTTTAATTGGAATTTGTTTTTAGTTATTTACCTTTCCATATTTTTAATGCACTTCCTTGTTAGTTTTTTGATTACATAGAATGTGTCTTTAGTTATTACCATTCCATATTGACTATTCTCATTGATTTATTATTTTTTCTATTACGATTGACCATAATGAGTATTTGAGATCACCCTTATTTTATTTAATTTCCCATGGTATAATAGAAGTGTAATAAGAAGGATATTCTAGGATACATTATATAGAATAAAGTTATTATCTAAGAAATATAAAAATGTTGTAATTAGGGTATTCATTTGTAATACTAGACTCATGTGTGCATCTGGTTTACCAATACTACTAAACTCTTAAATACTTCGAGATTTGATTCATCTTGATCAGGAAAATTTAATTGTTGTAGACACCAAATCCAAGCTTTCCATAGCTGGGTCACTTTAGTTGGTATTACATGAAGTTTTGTTGTAACCTTGGGAACTATATTTGGGAAAACATATATTAGATAACATAATTCCTAGGTGTACTTTGAGGATAAGTTTAGAAGAACATATTTGAATTTTTATAAGGTAGATATTATGTGGGCATTACTAGAAATAAATATATTTATGGATACTACAAGTCGATGTGACTATATCATATATTTACCTCGGGTAACAACTTTGACAAGGTGCATCAGGCTAGACTCAAGCATAACCTGTTACATGACAACGGGCCTTACTGTGCACCTAGTTTGACAGTCCTGTGGGATACTCTTAGGATAATTCACATTTTCATTACAAACCATTACAAATAAATTTAACAGATAATGAAAATTAAGGATTTAGTATAAAAATTATATCAAGGAAGGACCTATGTGGAAATAAATGGATGAATCATTTATGTATTGAGCTTGTCTTAAAAACCTATGTTAAAATGATATCTACTGATTAACCTTATATCAAGGATGTCCATCATATTTATTTTTGAGAATTATGTCAATATGGTTTTATAAAAGAAAAACCTATATACTGGGTGAAAACCCACCAATTCCAAAAAGCCCACGTAACTTAAACCCATAACCAAATGAAGAAAAGAGTTTCACACCTACCACTGGGCTACACGACGTTCTGGTTAATTTTTCATTGTTTCTTGTTAAACAATTTGACAAATAAATATTAGTGATGAACCATTAGTTTTACTTTTAAGTTTTATATATTATTTTCTTAACCATATTGGTTTTATAAAACAGTTAGAGACAAATATTTGGACTTTTCACTCTTTTATAGTACATACAATCCAATAAATGTTTATTTTAGTGGTTCAGGAATCAAAATTTATTATTAAATATCAATTTAATGAAGTAAAGGATGAATTAGAATTTGATTAAATCACAACAAAAAGTTGTAACTATTCATATGAAATTGAAAATTATCAACCAATTATATTTCCCTATATTCTTAAAAAGTAAAATAATTACAAAACATTAGGAAATTGATCAAAAAAATGTTATCCTAAAACACTAATTTATGTTGAACTTGTTATCTATTAAATCATCATAGATTTATGGATTTTAGGTTCTCAAATTTACATTTATCATTCAATTAGTTTGTGATTGATAACCTCAGTCACTCCCTATGCGTATTTAATAATTTCCTCAATTTATGTATCTCTACTTGCCACTAATATTCTCCCACTTACAAACCTAGTTATATGTTATTCCATGTGACCTTTGTACTTCCCATTTTCTATTTAGAGGATGTTTTGGGAACCCTTATCATGATGTGGGATTTATAAATAGGTAATTTCAAACAAATAATTATCAAGGTCATGTTAAAATTGTGAGGATGCAATTTAATTAAGGTAAAGATAATCTAACACCCCGAAATTATAAAAAGAGAACATTTTATTCAATAGCTTGCATGACAGGAAACACCAAGCATGTAAGAGAATATAACATCCTGATACCTTATAAAATAGTTAATATTTTAAATAAAATCAATCTATTATATACCGTTCATTGAACATGATTCTAATTTAGCATGAATCACACTCAATAATGAGTTTCTTTATTGACCTGCGTTACACGCAAGACATAGTTTTACCGAACAACAATATATTATTAAAATAATATTATTTAATATAATAATAAATAACCTAACTATTAAAATTATAAATTATGAATAGTATTAACTAACTTATATATTGTTTATAGAAGTATAAAATCAATTCATTTCTTACCAATTAATGAAAAATGAATATAAAATCCAATTGAATATAATGGAAATGTTTTTATGCACACAAAGGTGTTTTATCCTAATAAATTAAATTAATTAACATTAGTGAATGATATTAATTAAATATATATTTTATTTATCCAATAAAATATTTTTTATATTCATACAATATATTTTATAGGCATAAGATAAGAAAAACCCCAAATTTACACATAAAAACCTATATTTTTCTAAAGGAAATTTTACATACTTTTAATGGAGAACCTATTTTAAATGATTTTTTTGAACTTTTATTAATTTTATATTTTAAAATAAACGTTATTTTTTAAATATAAACATTAAAATTAGGTTAGTGTTATTTTTTTCCTGTGAAGTTCATTTTTTTGATGAAAAGTGAAAAATACCGAATTTTAATTCCAAAAAGATTTTTCAACTAGTTTTTTCAAAAAGTTAAATTATATTTTTAGATAAATTAAAGTTTATTTAGATAGAAATGTTATTATTTAATCTAATTTATGTTATTTAAATCAATTTAACTTTGAAATTTGATATAAAAACTAAGATTTTTCTGGAACGTTTTTACTTTAAAAACCCACATCGTCATCCTGTCTGCAGGATTATATTTAAATTATTTTATGTCACATAAGTGATAAGAATTTTGAAAAATGGATTCCATATTTGGAAATGTAATTATTTATAATTCCTAATATGTTTAACTTAGTTTTTTACCAAGAATAATAGTTAAAGTAATTATAATTAATTGTAGTGATTAAGAGGAATTTTAACATAACAAGGGACTAAACCTTAAACTTAAGTGGGGAAATGACCAAGATAATTTTATAAAATCCATTGGATGGAAATATTTCAAACCTATCCTCCAATGTATCTAATTGGTTCCATTATTAGTTCCAATTTAAATAGAAAAAACATGGGTGGAATTCCCTTTCCAAAATATTTACAGGAATGTCACTCCTCCTCCATTATAAAAAGACACTAAACCCTCCCACTTCCTGAAACCCATAAACCCACATTGGATCAACGAAGATCTAACAAAATAGCTATTAAAAATCCCTCCCATAAACCTAGAATAATAACCTTTTCCAAAAATCCATCACTAAAATCCATTTGTTGAAAACTAAAAAACGGTTCCCATAGGAGGCAACAACCTTCATCAATATCTTTCGCTTCATTTTCATTAGACACCCCCTCAAATATTCTTATTTCATGATTATATAATAACATTATTATAATAAATATACTGATAGGTTTTTATTCTAATTGTTTCAACCTACACTGACACACATTTCCATCAAATGGGTATTGAACTTACTGTTTATGTGTATGGTGAACTACCAATTCATGAAATGATAGTTGTCCTTTCTTCCTTTACCACATCTCATGGTGATAGTTATGATTGACATAATATTTTTATATGTAATATATGATATTTAGAATGTCTATATTATTTTTTAATTCTGATATAACTCATAGCTTAATTCATTCTATTTTATGTAAATATGATAACATCATTTGTGGATGTGTGGACTTCCACCTCCTCAAAGAAATGCGACTCATTTAGACAATACATGGAACGTATAAAGGATAGTTTTAATAATACCATGTGAGAAATATGAATTAAATATGATACTATAATTATAATACACACACACACACACACACATATATCTTTATAATTTACCTTTTAGTCTTTTAACAAGATAAAGAAATGAATGTAGCATTCATACATACGTACAGTCTACAGTCTATGAACGGTGTATTTCATTTACAATATCCAAACATTTTAGATTGTTCTAAATAAATATATACTAAATATATATTATATTTATATCATGTTTTACAATATGGATATGTTGACACCATGATCAAATTAATTGGAACAACAAGTAACATGTTAAAACATACTCGACAAACTAGGCTATTAACACCAAAAATAGTGAAAATAATTCAATATTGTTAACAAATGGGTAGTAAGATATTATAAGAAGATAATATATGAAATTATAAATATGATTGTGGATATAGTGTAAGTTATTGACATGTTTAAACCCATTTTAATGTAATTTAATGAAAGTTCATCTAAAAGGAAACACTAGGTAATAGATTCTTGTCTCACTTTTCTGTCTGTAAGGCATTAGCCATTTTCACCACTTACATAAATATTGTGGTGTATCTACAACCACTTTTTATATATTACATCATGAAATATTTTATCTTAATGGTTTTCAATGTTTCATTTGAATTTATCTCTATCTTGGGGATTATTATTCAAAAGTTACTAAGTTGTAAGGGACTTTGTATCAATTTCAATTCCTTGAGACATACATTATTATTATGAACCTAATTTATTATATATGGTGTAAATACTACCAATTTGAAATGTAATATCATTATTCATTCATTATTCATGATATTTTATGTTTTAATTTTAATTATTTCATCTAAGAGTATTTGAATTAAGCATTACCAAGTGGAAAAGAATTTTATAAACCAATTTATTTTCATTAGGTTATATTACTCCCTCATTGTCGTTAATATTATAAGATTATGTGTGTAATAACTTTTAATATATATTTTTTTATTTACACTTGTTTTATGTTGATTTAAATTTGACACACATATAATGTCTTGGAATTTACATGTAATTCTTATATTTATATGGAACATTTCTAAGACAACATGCTCTGAGGACACATGATTCTGAGGCCTGAAGATCCAAAAATGGAATTTTGAACATTTTTTAAGGTACATTCAGTAAAAGTGTGGGAGGGTTTTTTTAACTTTTGAACTTGTGCTCGGATAAAAAATCTGAGGGCACTGTTGAACTCGGAATGTCAGGATTCGCATAGAAATGACCTAACTTTGGCTGACAAGGGGAAAACAGAAAAGTTAATTTTCATACATTTAATGAAAAATAATAAAATAATTTAGAAGAATTATTTTATTTCTTTTTCACACCATTGAGCAGTGGATGGAGATGCTAATGTACAATGGTGAGGATCATTAATAGAGGGTCATTAATGGAACATTTTTAACTGTGACACCGGTATCTTAATAGTTCATTAATGGATCATTTAACGTGGCTCATTAATGGGACTCATTAATGGGAACAACATTTCTAAGCTTTTTATTTCTTTTAATAATCAAACATGTTGAATTTTGGTAATTTACAAATGTGGGGAAATATCTGACGAACCATTGACAGAATCCCTCTCTAACGAAGAATGAATAATGAAGATATGAATGTTGGAGTATCAGATCTGGAGGTTGGAAATCAGGGACAAACACCAACAAACATAGATCAACGATGATGCGAATCACATCCTTCAACATTAGTGGATCCAATGAATCCTGGTAGGGGTTTATGCGTTCTAAGAATTTGATTATTTCTTCCCTGTTCTTGAAAATTTAGGATGAACGTGGATCAACCGACTAACGGGTTGATCCGAAAATCGCTCTTTCTTATGGGTGGATATTGTGCAGGGGTTTGATTTGGGGGTTTTCAAGGTGTGTGGTTATCATCATGTTTATCCCCATGATTAAACTCTAATGTGGAGGGTGTGACCCGACACGAACAAGGATCGGTCCCTCTTCTATAGTTGTTTTTCTTGCATTCTTTGAGTGGACCAACCAACTTGTTAAAAAGCCATTATCTAAGGCTCCATGGTGAAGGTGGAGCCCTATATATACCGTAGGTGTAGACTGCTAAAAAAATGGACCACCGGAGTGAATTTGGTGGCCCGTCTAAGGCACCCTGGGGAGACGGCCCGTAGTGGCGGTGGCCACGGGTGGAGGGGGGTCGTAAGGATATGCGGCATCGGGGACATAATGGAGGGATGTCCTGCGTCTAGATTGTCTTGTGGTTGGAAATCCACGGTCCTTTGACTGTGGCTGTAGGAGCCCCCAATCCGCGGGGCCAGTAGGGGCCAGACGTGGTGCGGCTGCCGCGTCCCGTCTGCACAGTGCACCACTGGTTTCCCTTGAGGTTGGGCCTTGGGCTGTAGAGCCTCGCCCCCAGCCAGTGGGATAGACCAACACTGATAGGCCAGAACCATGTCCTTTGGGCTGCGTCAGATGAGACAGGGTTGTCGGGTGACCCGGCAGGGCCGGATCCTTGGCCAAACCAGGTTGGGTCCAGCAAGGCCCATTGGGTATGTCCCACTGGCCAGACTGGACCAAACAGACCTCAACCCGAACCAGTTCAAGTCAAGTTCATCTAATTAAACTGGGTTATTTGGGGACCCTTGGTCTGGGTTGGTCGGGTTGGTCTGACTGGGTCAGATGGGGCCCAGACACAACCTGCCCCCTGTTTACTAAAACACATGTATCATAAAAATCACACGTCTGATCGACACGCCATCAGTGGAATTGGGACCCTTGTGAGGGAGTAGTCTTTCTGATATACTCCACTTTATTTTTGGAAGATTCTAGAGTATGGATGTCTTGGAACAGATTGAATCTTACTGGGCCCTTTTTACTAAATTGACCTTAACTCACAGATCATGCCTCAGATTGATGCATTGTTTGTTGCGTTGAGACCCTTATGATAAGATGGTCCTTAATGCTACCTCTATATGAGACTTCATGGTGGTTGATATACAAATGATGGATTGAGGAACAAATCATTTTGAACTCATACATATAAGGTGAGGGAATCCTGTGGCTGGCTTTCATGTGAAGAACGACCCTCTATGGACCAGTAAGAGAGAGACCCTATGTGGATCCGAAATGGCATGAACCTCTATTTATCGGTAAGAGAGAAACCCTCCATGGATCTAAAATGGTGTGACCCTTCATGGATCATCATGAGAGAGACCCTCCGTGGATCAGAAGTAGAGAAACACCTTGTGGATCAGCAGTAGCGCGACCCATCGTGGATCAGCCGGAGAGCGACCCATCATGGATCAGTGGCATAGCGACCCTTTGTGGATCAGAAATGGAGAAACCATTAATAGATTATAATTTGAGCTTCTCAATAGAATAAGATGATCTAGATTATGACTAATCATCTATATTCCTATTCTATATGTTGTATACCTTGTGTGAGTTGTCTTTTGCTTTGTTCTTGTGATTGTGATCTTGAATTGCGGTTCAAATTTGTGGATTTCCAAGAGACCTTCCGGGGTATTATGGTCCATACTAATTATTGTTATACTCACCCATACATGGGATTTTCCTGCACCTATTGTGTCTTGTGAAGAATATGGAAATCTTGACTGAGACATGGGGAGCTAGGGAAAGAGGGTGCTCAGGGGTGATCAAAAAACCTGGTGAGTTTCCATGACGACAGACAGAGAGATGTACCTTCTACTGAAGTAGGATCCTCAATGGATGATCTCTAGATCTTGTTTTTCTTTCCTTTTTTTGTATGTTTCTTTCAGTTGGATTTGTATACTGGCCCCTTTACTTTCAGTACTTACTTTTACTCTTAGTAGTGGTGCCTTGTGTTCTACTTTGTGTGTGTACTATGTTTGTGTGTGTATTGGTTTAAAGGAAATGCCTTCCATTTTTGGGTAACACCTTTCTAGAGATAGTCACCAACCACTGGCCTATGGAAGGCAGGCTTGGGGTATTCATGACACAGGTCCACTGGATTGCCATGAAAGTTTGGTATCATAGGGTGGTTTGTTCTACTAGATGAACTAAGAGACTATAATTTTCAATGGGGGTAATAGTGTCAGGTTTCAGGAGTATGGATTTCAGTCTAGGGAGTTTAGTTTTGGTGCATTATCCAATGTATTCATACACCAGGACCCTGAATTCTATTTTCCAACTCGGTACTTGAAAACACCAGTTTCTTGGGTTTTTGAAATGATTTTCTCTTGATCTCTTTTGTGTCAGCTCCCTAGGTGTTACTTATTGATCGTAGAGCATTTGTTTCATTAAAGGATTCCTCCATGAATACAACCATCCCATATTCCAGTGAAATATCACAACAATGGTCTACCAAGTGATGATGCGTGGGTGTAGGGACCACTTGCAGTGATATCACCTATGGGTGGTGTACCAGTAACACCACCACCCATCGAGAAGTAGATGCCACCTACCCCACTAGTGGATAGTGGACACCGACTGTGCATGCTTCATGAGTCCCAGATATAGAGGCCTCCGAAAATTCAAGGCAAGACAGATCCTCAGGAAGCTAAGGATTAGCTGGAGGCTGTGGCATGAGTTTTCTACTTGGTTGAGACACCAGAAAATCATATGGTGATCCTAGACGTTATCCTTTTTCAGGGCATAGTAAGGAGATGAAGGATCTTGATACTCCAAACACTTGAGGAGGTAGCCCTTTCTTTATTGGACTTTGAGAGCCTCTCCATAGTGGGGTTAGTACTTGTGACACTATGATTTGTGCTTATACAAGAGCTACTTCACCTACAGTAGGGAAGCTTGATTGTGTCCTAGTACTCTGCGAGGTTTACCGACCTCTCCCGCTACTCCACCGACATAGTGTGGGACCGTTTCCTTAGGGCCTAGAACCATTAGCAGGGACTCCGATGGGAGATTAGGGCATCATTTATTTCGCTCTACATCTCAACGCAGGCTGGAGTGCTAGAGCGAGCACTACTGGTGGAGAGATTCATTTCCAAGTAGGCACCTATAGTGATAGCCACCACCAGAAGATAGGTAGATGAGTCATCTTCTTCAAGCTATAGGTAGATGACATAGAGGGTTAAATAGGCCAAAACATCTAGAGGATGACCCTTGGATGTAGGTTCGGAGGTGTGGAGCTCACAAGGTAGAGGAGGTTAGTAGAGGAGTAGATTGTGCTATCCGTACAGCTGTCAAGGTCACATGGCTCATGGCTACCCGACCTGTTGTAATTATGATTTGCAGATGTTCAAGGGACCATCGAGGAAAAGATAGTGGTTTGAGAGAGGATGTTCATAGGGCGGTAGACGTGGAAGGGGAACATGCCGAGAAGCAGGCAGCGGGCGATGGTTTGAGGTGTTACCATCACCACCCCCCAGTTAGTCCACCCCAACCTCAGGTCACAGGAGGATAGGGGTGAGCAGAGCTTCAGGAAATGGAGGCTTATTACCATGGAACTCTATAGATTATTTGAGGTACGATCTGTGTCTTCTCTACCCTAGCTGTAGTTCTTATGTACATAGGTGCTAGTCACTCCTTTCTTGTCACGACTCTCATTCGGATCTTAGAGATTCTGATGGAGAGTTTGGATCGATAATTACGTCTAGAGACTCCTGTGGGAGGGGATTTGAAGATTAAACACTGGTGTCAGTGGTGTGAGATTACTCTAAGAGGTGAGATATTTGGTTGGTATCTTCTAGTAGAAGCATCGAGGCATTACGATGTCATCTTGGGTATAGACTAGTTATCCATTGTCCATTCTTAGATCAAATGTTTTAGGCATACAGTGCGGTGTGTCCACAGAGATGAGACCAGTTTTTCCTTCACCAGTGAGAAGGAAACCCTCACAGAACAGGATGGACTTTCTCAGAAGATGGTGCATCCAATCACTCGCCATTTTTCTAGCCTCACCCTTGGTGTAGTGGATGAGAGGAGTCCAATATTTTCTATAGTGGTGGACGAGTATGAGGATGTTTTTCTTAAGGATTTTATGGGACTACCTCCTTGCAGGGAGGTAGAAATTTGCATCGACCAATACCTTGAGATGACACTGATATCCACACCGGCATACCGGATGGCTCCCATGGATCTTCACGAGCTAAGGGTATAGCTAGAGGACTTGTAAGAGAATGGATTCGAAAGGCCCATCGTTTCACCATGGGTAGCACCGGTGCTTTTTTCCAGGAAGGAAGACGAGAGTTTGAGGTTTTGCATGGACTTCTGACTCTTGAACCAAGTGACCCTGAATAACAAGTTTCCACTATCGAGGATCGATGAAAACTTCAACCAATTGAAGGGAGCGAGGTGGTTCTTAAAGATATACCTCAAATCGGGCTATCATAAGCTTCAGGTACGGGATGAGCATGTGCTGAAGACAACCTTCAGGTTTTGATACAGCCACTATGAGTTCATAGTGATTATTTTTGGTGTGACCAATGCCCGAGAAGTATTCATGGGACTCATGAACATGATCTTCTAGCTTTACCTTAACCAGTTTTTTTGTGGTCTTAATTGATGACATCTTGGTGTACTTGGAGTTAGAGGATGAGCATGCTAGACACCTGAAAATAGTCTTGGATACACTCTGATAGCCCCAAATTTATGGAAAACTCTAGAAGTGTCAGTTTTGGATTTGAGAAGCCAACTTTCTATGAAACATCATCTCAGATGCTGGAGTTTTAGTGGATCTGGAATAGATAGAGGTGGTGATTTCTTGGAAGCCTCCTAGGAGAATGACTGCGATGAAGAGCTTCTTAGGGTTGGATGGTTACTATTAGAGTTTCATGCCTGACATCCCCAAATTAGTATCATCCTTATCGGCTGTGACATGGAAGGTACAACCCTTTTTTTGGATGTAGAAATGTCAACCGAGTTTCCAAGAGCTAAAGAGAAGACTAAATAGTGCCCCCATCTTGAGACTACCAAAGGAGGGAATTAGGTATGTAATTTTCTACGACACATTAGGTATCAGACTGGGTTATGTCCTGATGTAGGTGTGATCATTTATCACCTATGGCTCGTGACATTTGAGATAGTACGAGCATAACTATACGACCCATGACATGGAGTTAGAAATAGTGGTCTTTTCCTTGAGGATGTGGTGGAACTACTTGATGGGTGAAACATTTTACCTTTACTCTGACCACTAGATTCTCAGGTATATATTCTTCAAGAAGGACCTGAACCTCAGACAATGGCGTTGGATAGAGTTCCTCCAGGACTATGAATTTGAGATAGTCAATACTCCTAGAAAGGGAAACGTGGTGGAAGATGCGCTCTGTAGGAGGACCAGTTTTCAGCTGCTAGGTGAGGTGACATAGTTGTTATCCTTGACACAAGAATCCTTCATGAATTATGGTGAAGCTTCTTACCTTCATTTGATGACTATTACTCCACCACTCTTGCATCGAGTCAGAGAGGCATAGTTGGAGGGTGTTGACTGTGAGACCAGACATGCTCATTTATCCTTAGGATGAGCTCCTGATTGATTTTTGATAGGTGGGAAGCACATCATCATTTTTAGATAGATCACCATAGTGCGAGTGATGTTACAGGAGGAGTTTTCGAGGGAGGTCAAACATCCCCTCTAGAATTACATCCTGAATTAGAGAAGATGTAACCAGACCTGTGATGTTAGTTCTGGTTGGTAGGGTTATAGAATGTGGTGGCTGATTTCATTTCCCGATGCCTCACTTGTCAGTAATTAAAGGCCATGCATCAGGTTACAATAGGGTCAGCCCATCCACTTGAGGTACCGAAGTGGAAATGGGACAGTATCTCGATGTACATTATGAAGAGGTTACCACATACATCCTAGGTCCATGACTCTATCTGGGTTATTATTGACCAACTCACCAATTCAGCTCACTTCTTACCTATCCATGAGTAGGGACCGATATAGGGCTTGTGACGTCATAACCTCCATGAGATAATGTGGCTTCACGGGGTGCCTTTTATGATCATCTCATATCCTGACAGTTACCTTACATCGTAGTTGTGGAGGGGGTTATAGGAAGTGTATGGAATGCAACTGCACTTAAGCAAATCTTTTCAGCCCCAAACGGATGGTCATATGAAGCGGACCATACAAACCTTGAAGGACGTGTTGGAAGCTTGCGTCCAAGATTTTGTTCACAATTGGTAGGACCACATTCCACTGGTGGAGTTTTCATACAACAGTAGTTATCACTACACCATTGGCATGTAACCATTCGAGGCCTTCTATGGGTAGCCTTGTAGATCACATTTATGCTCTACAGACACAGGGGAGTCAATACTCATGGGTCCAGAGTTGGGATGAGCTACCATTGAAAAGGTGCAGATCATCTTGGAGCGGATGAAGACTGCATAGAGCAGTAATAAGTCTTATTTTGATAGGAGGTGGAGACCCTTGTAGTGTGAGGAGGGAAATCATGTGTTCTTTTGGGTCTCACCTCAATGGGGATTCTAGATATTTCACTGGGGCAACAAGTTATCTCCAAGGTTCATCAGACCTTTTAGATCCTAACCATAGTTGTCAAGGTGGTGTACCACCTAGCCCTTCCCCCGCATATGCACTAAGTGTATGATTTTTTCTACGTGTCGTACCCAATGAGGTACATGCAATATCCATTTCACATCATCGGTTAGGGAGAGCTAGAAATTGATGATGGGGCGGCATTTGCGGAGTTCTCGATGGAGATAGATGATCGACAAGAGTTGGTCCTACTTGGGCAGTCAATTCCTATAGTGCGAGTTCGGTGGAAGCATGAGAATCTATAAGAGAGCACATAGGAGTGGGAGGATCAGATTCGTTCTCAGTATGCCCATATATTTGATTAGTTTTGTTTTGGTTTTTGGGGTGTAAATCTATAAGGTGGGGAGAATGTAATGTCTCGTAAATTCCGTGTAATTGTTTTTATTTATATGGAATTATTCTAAGACCACACGATCTAATGGAATGTTATTCCAAGGCCTGGAGATCCCAAAAATGAATTTGGAACTTTTTTAATGTAAATTTAGTAAACATGTAGGTGTGTTTTTCTATCTTTTGAACTGGTTCTCAGATAAAAAATCCAAGGAAACTGTTGAACTCGGAATACTGATATTCTCCTAGAAATTCCATAACATTGGCCAGCCAGGGCCGAGCAGAAAAGTTACTTTTCAGAATTTTTGAGAAAAATAATAAAATAATTTAAATGAATTATTTTATTTCTTTTCCACAATGTTGAGAAGAGGGCGGCGACACTATAGTTCAATGATGAGGATCATTAATGGAGGGTCATTAATGGACCATTTGTAACCATGACATTGCTATCTTAATGGTTTGTTCATTGCTCATTAAACATGGATCATTAATGAGCATCATTAATGGGTGAAATGTCTCTATGATTTTAATTTCTTTTAATAATACAATCTGTTGGAGTTTGGGAATTTACCAATGCGGGGAAATATTTGAAGAACCGATGGTGAAATCCCTCTCCAACGAAGAATGAAGAAGGAATCGACGAACGTTGAAGGATCAGATCAGGAGGATGGAAAGAGATGACGAACACTGATGACTGCGGATTGATGAAGATTCTAATAGCATCATTCTTCATTAGATAATCCTATGAATCTAGTTATGGGTTTTTGCATTCTAAGTATTTGATGATTTCGTCCTTGTTTTTGAAAATTTAGGATGAATGCGGATCAACTGACTAATGGGTTGATCTGCGAATCTCTAATTCTTGTGGGTGGATATTATGAAGGGGTTTGATTTGATGGTTTTTCAATCTGTGTGGTTATCATCATGTTTATCCCAATGATTAAACTCTAATGTTGAGGGCGCATGCTGAAACGAACAAGGAAAGGTCCCTCCTCTATATTTGTTTTTGTTGCGTTCTTCAAAGTCGCCCGGTCAACTTGTCAGCAAGGTGAATTAGAAGACTTCACGGTGATTTTGGAACACTATAGAGACCGTAGGAGTAGAAAAATCCAAAAACGGACCACCAGAGTGACTCCGGTGGCCCTTTGAAGGTACCACCGGCTGCGGCCCGCGATGACGATCGTGTGAGGAGGATGGCGGCGTGCCGCGAAATCGAGGATACATGACACCGAGCGCCGCATGGAGGGATAGCTCATGTCCAGGATGTCTGGTGGATGGTGAGTCATAGTCCATCAACTGGGGATGGAGGAGGCACCATGTCAGTGAGGCCAGTGGGGACTGGATGTGGTGCGGCTGCCGCATCCCGGCTAGATGATGGACCACCGGCTGCCCTTGCAGCCATGCCTCAGGTTGGCGGGCCGCACCCCCAGCCCGCTGGCCGGACCTTCACCTACGAGGTGAACCCCACACCCAGTTGCAGGGACCCATCCTGAAGGCTAGAACCGCACCCTTCGGGCCGGGCCAGACGAGACTTCATCGACAGGCGACCCAGTGGGCTGGACCCTTCACCAAACTAGGCCGGGTCCAGCAAGGCCCATTGAGCCTGGCCCACTGGCCAGACCGGACTAGACCAACCCCGACTCGATCTCGGTTAGGTCGAGTCCATATAAATGAATAGATGTATTTGGGGACACTTGGGCCAGGTTGGTCATGTCAGTCTAACCTGGTCGGATGGGGCCCAGACACAACCATCCCCCTGTTTACTAAAACGCATATATGTTGCAAACCGTGAGTCCAATCGGCACACCGTCAGTGGTGCTAGACCCTTTTGACAGAACAGTCCTTCTGATATACTCCACTTGAGTTTTGGTTGAATTTTTAGTACATACAATTTGGATCAAAATCAAATCTGACCAGACCCTTTTTACTAAATTGACCATAAGTTACAAACCATGCATCTGATCGATGCACTGTCTATTGAATTGGTACCCTTACAACAAGACAGTCCTTTGGTTACCTCTATGTGATACTTTTTGGTGGTTGAAATACGACCTATGTCTTGAGGAGAAGAACCTTCGAAACTCATATGTAGAAGGTGCGGGAATATAGTGGTTGGCTATTAAAGTAAAGAGCGACCCTCCATGTATCAATAAGAGAGCGAATCTCTAGGGATAAAAAGTGGCATGAACCTCTATGGATTGGAAAAACATTGACCCTCTATTAATCTATAATGGTGAGACCCTCTATAGATTAGAATGAGAGTGAACCTATGTGGATCAAAAATAGAGCGACCTTATGCAGATCAGTAGTAGCACAACCCATAATGGATCAGCCGTAAAGAAACCCTTCATGGATTAGTGGTAGAGTGACCCTTTTCAGATTAGTAGTGGAGAAACCCTTCTCAGATTAGTAGTTGATCCTCTCAAGATAATAAGATGATATAACTTATGACTAATCATATTTATTCAAGTTATTTAAGTTGTATAGATATTGTGAGTTTTATTTTACTTTGTGCTTGTGATTAAGATCTTTCTTTGTGGTTTACCTTTGTGTACATCTGAGATACCTTTGGGGGCTTGGGGTCCCTACTGTGTATTATTATACTAACTGTTGCATGAGATTCACTCGCACTTGTTGTGTCGTGTGCAGATGACAGACACCTTGACTGAGACTTGGGGAGCCAGGGCTAGACGGTGCTCGAGGGCGATCAATAGATATGGTGAGCTTATGTGACGACAAGCAGTGATTTGTACCTATTTTTAGGTAGGATCCTTGGAAAACGCTCTCTAGAGCTTGTTTTTCTTTCCTTTTGTTGTATGTTTATTTCAACTAGGATTTTATACTGGTCCCTTTACTTTTAGTACTTACTTTTACTCTCATTAGTAGTTCCTTGTGTTCTACTTTGTGTGTGTACTCTGTCTATGTGCATACAGGTATAAAGGAAATGCCTTCCCTTTTTGGGTTACGCCTTTATGGTGCTAGTCACCCACTCTTGGTCTATGGAAGGATGTCTTGGGGTAGTATTGGTGCGGGCCCTAGAGGATGGGTCATGAAAACACATTTTCGATTTATTTATTGATTATCACATCAATGTTATGGCCTTTTCCAGGGTATAATTCACAATCTTATTTTTATCTAGATTTTTTATACTTGAATTTACATTAAAGGAAACTATGGGATCATTTTTTAATAAATAATTTCATTTCTTTTCATTTGGTTATTCATGAACCTTTATAAGTAATAATGCCAATTTTATTCTCTTTGTTACTCAAAATGTTTTAGAAATGTTTTTATGAAAATCCGACTCTATTTATCTCTTTAGTCGAAGAACCAACTTTCTTCCAAAAACCCTGTTTTCTTAAAATATTTTAAAAAATGTGATTAACCTTTCCAAAATTATTTATTAAAGTAAATTTTATCTGTTTTTCCTTTTAAAAATGTTTTCAAAGAAGTCATTATATTTCTTTCCGAATAGAGATTTATTCTATCCATTTACCATGAAAAGGTAATTCTGTTTTTATCATGAATGGCATGTACTGATTTACCCACCCTTACTTCTTCAAAGAATTATTTTAATGTTTAAATTTTCATATTTTAAAGAAAATTTTCTCTAATGTTATTTTCAAAGAAAAGGTGTTTCAAATGTTTTTTCAAAACTAAAGGGTATTTTCCAAAATAATGTTTTTAATGTTATTATTTTATTTCATCAACCAAAAAACCTTTTATTTTACTCCACTTGGGATATTTTGTATTTTTACCATCCTTATTCTTCCTTTGGATGGTTTATGTATGATTTTTACAAGCATATTATTGAAATTCAATTCCATGATTTCATTGTTAGTTCCATTTTAAATATTAAATTTATTATGATAATTTGATAAAGAATTTCCTATAACTATCTATATCATTTATGATAGATATGTTTATTACCTAAAAAATATATATCATTTTTAAATACAATGTTTACATTGATATGTTATGTTATTAATATAATTATCCTCATGATATTCTAAGTTTCATTTACTTTATGGAGAATTATGATTCAAATGTTTCCAATTTGTATGGGTACTTTATAATGTTTAAAGATTATTTTACTCATGAATGTTTTAACGATATTTAAATGGTATCTCCATTCATCAATGTCAAGAACCCTTATTGTTAGTTATCCTACACTATGGAATTATTGAAAAATATGTATTTTTCATTTCAAAATGAATATTTGATTACTCTATATAGGGAATTATATAGACATGCTATGATGGGTGGGTTCTGGACTTTATACATCCCCTTGATGCATCAACAAGTTCTCATGATACAAATTAATTGAGAAAATTAAACTTGTTTCAACCATTAGTTTTAAACCATATTATGAAAGGTCTTGATGGTATACATTTCCATGTGTCTCATACATGATGTCCAATAATTAATCATTTACTTCATTTTGATTCAGTTATTATTTACCCATGTGATTTTATGTCAACATATCTATGGATAAATTTCACTGTCAGTTCATTAATTAAATAGAATGTGTTTTAGTTTCTTAACCTACCTTATTGATTTTTCTTTATCCAATTATTTAAATGGAATTTTTTTCAATTATTTACCTTTCATATTTTTAAACACTTCCTTATCATTTTATTTATTAAATGGATTATGTATTCAGTAATTACCTTTCCATATTTACTATTCTCACTAGTTCATTATTACTTCCTCTATTCTTGACCTTATTAAGTATTTGAGCTTACTCTTATTTTATTTCCTTTACCCAGGAATACAAGAAGTGTGCTATGAATTATATGAAAAGATACTCTTAATGAAATTAAGTGATTAACCAATAATGAAATAAAATTATGTAGTAACTAGTGTATTAATTTGTAATAGAAGACTCATGTGCATATCTGGTTTACCAAGAATACTAAACTCTTAGGTCCTTTTGGATTTTATTCCTTGTAATCATGAAAATTTAATGGTAGTATACATTGACTTTGGGATTTCAGGGGTCGGTTTGATACAATGGGGTTGATGAATGTAGTGTTCAAAGAGTCCCTGGATTAGTTTGTGGTGATTTTCATTGATGTCATCCTTATGCAATCCTCATCTAAGGAGGAGTATACATAGAATATTTGTGTTTTTTGGGTGTTATTAATTGTGATAATCTATTTAAGAAATTTTCAATGTGTGAGTTTTGGGCTTGTGAAGTCTGTTTCTTGGAGAATGTCAAGTCACAGTTGGGAGTAGCTTTGAATCCTTCAAATATAGTGGTGAGTTCTTCTTGGGAAGCCCCTATGACCGTTGTATAGGTGTGGATTTTCATTGTTCTTGGAGGTTCTTATAGAAGTTTCATAACTGATTTATCTTAGGTTTCAACTCATTTAATTTTCTTGACCTAGAATTATTAGGTGTTCTTGTGGAATAATAATTGTCAAGATTCTTTTGAGTACCTAAAGGATAAGTTGGTTAGTGTTCGATTCCTATATTTTCTAGTATATGGAGTTTGGTTTGAGGTTTTCTGTGATACATCACATCTTGGGTTGGGTTTTGTTATGATGCAGTAATAAATAGTTGTTTCTTATGGGCCTAGTAGTTTTGTCCCCATGATCATAATAATTCCCCCATGATATTGAGTTGGATAAAATGGTTCCTTTCTTGAATTTTTGGAAACGTTACCCCTTTGGGAAGAATTTTGTGATTTTTACCAACTATAAGAGTATGATGTATGTATTCTCCATTCATGACTTGAACTTGAGTTAGTGTCGGAATTATAATAGGATTAAAACTTTTAGATCTCATATATTCTAAGAAATAGAAATCTTATAGCTGGTGGGTAGAGCAGGAAGTCGCATATTATAGTAGTGTGTGAATCTAAAGATTCTTAGAGAGTGATGGAATAACTCTCAATGATGTATCTAGATATTAGAGAATTTCAAGGTAGAGGTTTAATTTTACAGATGATAGTGCGTTGTTATTTGGTGTAATAGTTAGAAGAGTCCATGTTAAGGGATTGTAAGGTGGAGGTCTGGAGGGGTCATGTTGTTTTTGGTGATGCCCCTGATGATTGGTCTGAGGATGGACAACACTAGGTGTAATTATAGAAGAGGATTTTTATTACTCTAGTGATGTATGAGATGGTTCTCTTTGTGTTCCATAGATCATCTTTAGCAATACATACAAGCATGAGAAATATGTACAGAGCTTTGAGGGTTCATTTTTGGTGGCTAGGGATGAAGAATGTAGTTTCAGAGTTTGTTTCTCAATGTTTGTCCTAACATAAAGTGAAGGCCTAGTACCATGTTCTCAGTGGTTTTCTCTATCCATTATATGTTCCATAATGGATGTGTGAGGATATCTCGATAGAATTCATTACTATGTTACCTCAAGATTAGAGAGGATATGATTCTATATAGTTAATAATGTATTGTTTGATGAAATCAACCCACTTTATAGTGATTAGGGAGTCAAGATCAATAGAGGTTTTTTCAAAGAAGAATCTAGAGGAGGTGTTGTGACTCTATGAAGTCTTGGGGTTGATATTTTATGATTTGGATCCTTGTTTTACTCCCATGTTGTGGAGAGGTCTCCAACATGTTTTTGGATCTTATTTACTAATTAACACTTCTTTTCATCTATAGAAAGATGGCTAGACAATGCTCTATACTACAAAATAGCCCCTTAACAGTGCTAGAAATGGCCTTTATCAGCGCTAGAAAAAAATTGAATACCAGAGTGAGATTAAAATATATGGTCTGTTATTAGCACAAAAAAATCACTGATAAAGGGGTCAATTATTGGTGCTAAAAAATCACTGATAAATGGGTCCATTATTGGAACCGTTAAAGTGTACCTTTATAAATTATTTTAAATGTGCTAAAAAATGTGTCCTTTATCAGTGATTTTGAAATCTTTGAAATTTTTCTCTTTTATCATCTCTTTTAAAAGTTCTATTAAATAAAGCCTTTATCAGCACTGATAAAAGACCATAATGCAGTGTGTTGCAACAACACACAAGTACCAGTGCGGTGTGCTGTAATAGCACACCACAGCACCATAAACACACATGATATAAAAATAACAATTCCAAATAAATAATTTAAATGAAATGAAATTGATAACAAAAATACAAGAAAAAAAGACTATATTATTGAAATTTGAAACATTAGTTCATACAATTACATAAATATTAATTATTACAAACATTCAAAAACATCAATGTTCCTTTGTCTTTTAATCGTGACCTTAAATCACACTATTTCTTAACAAACCACCCCTAATCAAAAAATGATCACACCTATATATAAAAAATTATTATGTTAGTATTAAAATAAATAAATAAACTTAAAGTGTTAACTGTACTAAAATTGTTTTCATTTTTAAATAAATTAGATGCATTTAGAGTCATATCAGTCATACCATGCATCATATTGAGGTACAACTGATTCAAACATGTCTCAAATGACGTTTGGGTCATTTTCATGAAGTATCAAAATTATATGAATTTGTTTTATTAGTTTTGAGTAAATAAGTTTTGTTTTTTACTAAAATGTCATTTTAAAATAGAACATGGAATTTTGACTAACTCTGATCACATTGTATATCATTTTTATGTGAACCTAATTCTTATAAATCAAAAATGAGTTATGAATAATTTTCATAAATTACCAAGAAAATCCATGTGAATTTGATTTGTTTTCAGTGAGTGACACTTTTGAACTAAAATATCAGTTTTTAACTGATAACAGACACTTTATGTCATACCAGACACATCATGTATCATATTGAGGTGAAGATTATACCTACACATCACAGATGACTTGTGGGTCAATTCCATAAAGTATAAAAATAATATCAATTTTTTTCTTGGTTTTGAGTAGTTCAATTGTCCATTTACTAAAATTGATGTCAATTTTAAATAGAATATACACTTTCAGTCATATTGGTCACACTTTAGGTCAGATTAAGGTGATTATAATTCCTACACATCCAAAATTACATATGGATCATTTTTGCAAGTTATCAAAACAATCAGAATGTGTTTTATCAGTTTTGAGTGTGTCAATTGTCCATTTTACTAAAATTGATGTCAATTTTAAATAAAATTATGCAATTTGAGTTGTACCAATCACACTGTGGGTCATATTGAGGTGTGGTAGATTTTGAAACATCTCAAATGACTTATGGATCAGTTTCTTAAATTATCAAAACAATATGAATGCATTTTCCTGGTTTTGAGTATATCAGTTGTCTTTTTTACAAAAATGTCATATTAAACTAGAAACATGCACATTGATTCATTTTGATCACATTGTGTATCCGTTTTATGTAATACCAATTCATACACGTCGAAAATTAGTTATGAATCATTTTCCTAAACTATCAAGAATCCCTGAGTGCAATTGACATGTTTTCAGGGATTGAAACTTTTTTAACTAAAATATCGATTTTAAACTGATAATCGAGATTTGGAGTCATATTGGGTGCATCGTGTATCATATTGAGTTGTGGATGATCCCTACATATAACAAGTGACTTATGGATCACTATTTTAAAGTATAAAAACAATTTGAATGAATTTTATCAGTTTTGAGTAGGTGAGTTTTCCATTTTAATAGAATTTATGACAAATTTAAATAAAAAGACACACTTGGAGTCATACCGGTCACACCGTGTGTCATCTTGAGGTGTGAATGATTCCTACACATCTCAAATAACTTTTGGATCATTTCCATGATGTATATGAATGATCTGAATGTATTTTATTGGTTTTGAGTACTTCAGTTGTCTTTTTTACTAAAATGGCCTTCTAAACTGGAAACACACAATTTTGGCTCCTGATCACATCATGTATTAGTTGGACTTGAAACCAATTACTACACATCAAAAATGACTTATAAATCAAAATTTTTAATTATAAAGAAAATACAAGCACATTTGATTAGTTTTTAGTTAGTGAAAATTATTATACTAAAATGTCTATTTTAAATCGATAATGAACACATTGAGTCATACGGGGCACATAATGTATCGAATTGATGTGTAGATGATTCATACATGTCACATATGACTTACGGATCTTTGTATTAGATTATTAAAAAAATATAATTTTTTTCTCAATTTTGAGTCTATCACTTTTCTATTTTACTAGAATTGATGTTAATTTTAAATAAAAAGAAGTACTTGGAGTCATACTGGTTCACACCATGTGTCAGATTGAGGTGCATATAATTCCAACAAATACTAATGTCTCAAAAAATCCAAACATTCAATTTTACTATGATATAAATTTAATTTCTTTGTTGAACTATTAAAACTACATGACAAGCTTCAAACAAACCACCCATACACCGAAAAAATTCACCTATATAAGAAAACAATTATTATATGAGTAATAATAAAAAGAAATAAATTAATCATAAATATGAAATAATTAATTAATTCGGTAGACAATAATTTTACTGTGGAAACATAAATATTATCTCTATGATTGAGAAGTGGAGGGAACATGAAGGAATGTGATAAATGAAGACCTTATAGGGGTGAAAGGTTTTGAGGGAGAAGAAGTTTGTTGAATTTTTGGTTCACAGAGGCATAAAATATAGATAAATTGTCCCAAATAAAAAAAATAATCCACCATTATAAGAAAATAATTATTATGTGAGTAATAATAAAAAGAAATAAATTAAACATAAATATGAAATAATAAATTAATTTCATGTACAATTATTTTACTATGAAAACATTAATATTACTCATATGATTGATTAGAGGTTGAGTCGTTTCTCTTTCTACAAAGGATGTGGAGGTAACTTTGAGGAAAGTTATAAATGAAACAATGAAGGGGTGAAAAGGTTTTGAGGGAGAATATTTATGTGGATGTTTTGGTATAGAAAGGCATAATAGAGAGACAGACCATCCCAACTCAATCAAAAGAATCCACCTGTATAAGAAAACAATTATTATGTGAGTAATACTAAAAATAAATAAATTAAACATAAATATGAAACAATACATTAATTCTATGGACAATGATTTTATTTTCCAAACATCAACATTACCTGTGTGATTGAGTAGAGATGGTGTCATTTCTCTTCCTGAAAAGGCATGACAAATGAACATGAATCTTATAAAATAAACAAACTCTACAAGGAATAAAGAAAATTAAATCAATGTTCCATTATATAATTTTTGGTAAAATTGAGAAATTATATCGTAACATTACAATTATATCTTTCCATAGGTTTTCCTTCATTATAGTGTATTCTTATAAGAGATTTGTAACATCATCATGTGATGAAGACATTATCTACATGAGTAGTCAAACATTTAATT
Organism: Viscum album; assembly: GCA_963277665.1. Lineage (NCBI taxonomy): Eukaryota > Viridiplantae > Streptophyta > Magnoliopsida > Santalales > Viscaceae > Viscum > Viscum album. Next base: position 1,944,488,299 of record OY728161.1, on the reverse strand, counting down.
TATATTATGTTAATTTAATAGAGAACATTTAATATTATGAGAAAAAACAAAGTATATTAATTTTTTTACCTTCTCATTAAACTCTATTAATTTTTTACATGGTTTCAGGGATTTGGTTCCTCTATAAAGAATCAAAATCCGCTCTTTGAGGTCCCCTCTAACATATAAGACATTTTATACATTGGGACTAACATGAATTGATTCTAATATCCCAATAAAAGGGTCATCCTCGAATGAATTTTCATCTGACCCGATATTTGTTTTAGTTTCCAACATGACAATCGATGAAATCTTGGTTTTTTTGTATTAGATACATAAAATACTATCACTTCATGTGATTCCATTATGAATGGCTTGTCTTTCTACCCTTCTATGCTGAGATTTAGCTTCATGAATTCCATTTCATCAAGTTTCACTACAATGATAGTGTCAACCCATTTGCAATGGAAAATCAGTAATTGAAATGTTGTATAATACAACTCATATATCTCTAAGAAAATACCGAAATATGAAATATTTGCATAAATTATATTTATATCCTTGGAAATAGATATGTAAATCACTTCAGCCATAAGTGTAAGACCATCGTTTTCTATCATACTACAATAATCATATTATTTTCTAAATAATGTATAACCATTTATTACAAAAAATAGTGTACGATATAAAATTTTTATTCTGTTCAATAAAAATCCATTCAATTTTTTTGATAATTGATTTTTTATTTTTAGAAAACTCCTTATAAATTTGATTTGGGAACAATCGTATAAACTATTTATTATGTGTATTTGATTTCCATCCTTCAACCCTTGATGGATTCAAATCTCTAATAATTTTTTATGGGCTTAAATGTATGGATAAACATATTCACTATTTCTTAAAATGTTAAGGGGATCTTTTTTCCTTCTCTATGGTAGTAATTATAACAACATATCTTCCATAAATACCTTTTCCCATAAGGAATTAATTGTGATGAGACTTTGGGAGACCGATGTTGTCAACTTCTGATTCGTAATTGGTACAGAATTCAATATATTCTTCAAGAATATATTATTCTACAATAAAAACTTCTCGACGACTTCGATTCTTGACATACCCTTTCAAAATTTTCATATATTTTTCAATGGGGTTCATCCATATGTAATAGATAAGACCACATAGTTTAACCTCTCTAACCAAGTGAACCATTAGGTAGAACATTATATCTAATAATTATGGTGGAAATAACACCTCTGATTCACATAATATGACTGTAACCTCCTTATTCGTGATGGAAAACTTCACTGGGTCCGTAACATTACTACATACGGCTTTAAAAAGGAAGCAATGTCTCATTAATGTATGCCACCCATTTTATGGAAAATTAAACATAAATCAACAAGAATTAAATATTGCATATAAGTATGATAGTCGTGTGATTTTAGTACTCGTAACTTCAAATTAGTCCTTGATATGAAATTCTTGATATTTGATGAATACCCCTGTGGAACTTTTACAATATTAAGGAAATGGAAAAATTTCAATTTTTCTTATCTTGATAGAGTGTAATATCCTAGAGGAAAAAAATCCATTATTTTACCCTTCACTAGTTCCAACTCACCCCTTATCCCCATTTCAATCAATTCCAACCTAGCTTTGATGCCATATTTCATTTTACTAGGAACATTTAGTAATGTTCCAATAACACTATCAAATAAATTTTTTCTACATGCACAACAAAAAAAAAAGTCTGATGTACAAACAATTCAAATACAGTAATTCAAATAAAATCGATTGCTTATTCCAACTTTGTTTTGTATGGTTTCTCGAAAATGGTTTACCAAAAACAAAGTCAATATTTTTTTCTTTATTATACAGTTGATCTCCCTGTACTGAATATGATGTTGTATATTGTTCTATATTCCCATAAAATGTTCTCATCCAAGATATATATTTGTGTCATCAAGGTAATAATTTCGGATGTCCTAAAAGAACAGTCTTTGAGGAATGTTTCAACTGAACTTAGTGTTTGTGTTTTTTACAAATGGGACACCCCAATATTCGGTTAATGCTGTAGCTTGATAAATTTCCATAAGTGGGGAAGACATTTATCATTTCGTAAAACATAGCCCTAAATGTAAATTATTCACTTCTATGGACATCATACATTGTAACACTTGTGTCCCACATCAATTTCATATCTTCGATCAATGGATCCAAATAGGAATCAATATCATTACTAGGTTTCTTTGTTCTAGATATAAGCAAAGACAACATATTGTATTTTCTATTTATGCATAACCATAGTGGAATGTTATAATTTACCAACATGAGGGGCTATGTACTGTGAGTACTAATCTGTACACTAAAAGGATATATTCCATATGTAGATAACACAAGATGAATGTTTATCCGGTCATTTCCAAATTCAAGAGACTCATAATCAATTCTCTTACACTAAAGAAAATCTGTTGGATGACATAGGTTACCTTATTTAATTATTGTATCTGCATTCCATGCCAATTGTCTCATGGTTTCTTGACATTCATATAGTCTTATAAACCATGGAATGATTGGAAAGTACCATACCTATTTTTAAGTAACTGATTCATTTTTCTTGTATCAATCTACGCCACACTTAGGGAATTTTATGAGTGATTCATGGTCTTTGAGAAACAATATGAAATCATTTCGACAATAATCAATTTTTTAGAGATCATTACCTTTGAATATAACACTCTTTTAGAATCATATATTCAAAATGGTAGTTAATTTTCTTCTAGTACCATATCATTCAGGAGACCATGTAGTTATGTTAAGCTCATGTAACTCCATCCACTTCAGTGTTTCAAATTATATAACTTCAATATAGATGACAATTGTGTGTATTTAGTAAAAATGATATACAATGGTTTTTTGGAATAACTATTTAACTCCTCAAAGAAATTTGGACAATCATGAGGGTCATCTTAAATTTCCATTTTCATTTATTCCATGTGACATCCATTATCATTTACACTGGTATTCATATCAAATGATCCATAAACCATAGTATCATCAAAATTAGTGTCCACATTATGTTTTTTACCATGTTTAGGCCAATATTTATAGCTCTGATATATTCTGTGAAAATTCAAATGCTCTTCCAAATCATTGCGACAAATTTTTCTTGAATACCTACAATGTAAACATGAACAAAGGATTTGAGAAGGGCCTTATGCATGCTCTCTTGAAATTCTAATAAACTCTTTAACTCCATATTCATAATATTTTGTCAAATTATTAGCTTCCATTCATTTTCGATTCATATCCATACTATTGGATTTATAAAATATTAATTTTGTATAATAAATAAATAAATACACATAATATATTTATTATGAAAGGTGAATGTTATAGAAAATTCTAATAAGGAAAACTCAACATTTGATTATTTCAAATAATTTAAATATGTTGAAGAAAATGGGTAATTTAATTTATGAAAAGAATTTATCCACTATAGGAGGTGTTGTAATATTAATTCATTTAAAGGTAAAAGTTATAGACAACTCAACCTCATCAACTCATCTTCTGAGCATTTATCATTGCATTTTTTGTTTGGAACATCCTTCATTTCTTGTGGACATGCACCTACGTTGCTTGAAATACGAAAATTATTAGTCATAAATAGGATGATTAATGCTCAAAGTATTAAAAACAACATAAAAGAGATGGGGGTGAGTTTCAAACAAAAAATTTCAACAATGACTGTTTGGGAGATGAAGTTGATGAGGATGACAATTGTCTATAAAAGAGACGGGGGATGAGTCTCAAGAGACAAATTTCAATAATAACTCTTATTTAACACACATAAAATCTATCTTAAACCCCCTAATAAAATGAAAATATAATATAAGAAATTAAGGTTTAATAAGAAACCCAAACAACAAGGATAATAAAATATCATTCAATCAACTAAGAGATATAAAAATTTATTAATAAGACATTATAATAAATAAAAAATTATTTCATATACAAGGATAATAATAAGATATCCCTAGGGGTTGAACCAATACATGTAGACCTAAAATAATGAATACCTAAAAATATTTTTCTAATATATATAATTTGAGAACATCAATGTTTTTGAACAAGTGATGTAGCAATCTAATGAATTATTACATTTAAATTAATTGTATATCAAATATTTGAAAACATCTCAAGACTCTCAAGATGTCATATCACTACATCTACCCATACCAAGGATTATAGAGAGGTCGTCACATCAGATCTACCTATCAAAAGTATTCTAGTGAGGCCATCTAATACAGATTGTCCCATCCTTGAGATTATAGGGTGGTTCATAAAGAAGTTTTCATAAAGAAATAACACACATCGATAAGAAATATAGCAAACATGGGAGAGAAACACACCAACCCTTGCAATGTATATCTCATACACATTTAAACCCACACACACAGATATATATATATATATATATATATATATAATAGAATTTACAATACAAATAATTGAAAAAAAATCCACATTTAAACATAATTTTTAATGAAAATAAATATAATCCCTTCCTAATATGGAAATTAACAACCATAATTTGTGAATAAATAATTATAAAATCACCCTTACATTATAATTTTTTAAAACGCATATAAATAGACAAAAAGATATATATTTACACACACACACACACATATATATATATATATATATGTTTCCTTATAAAATAAAAATAAATTGATAACAATATATGTAACCATTATAACAGAATATCACAACATTGTAAAATAAATACAACCCTCTACTAATTTTTAAAATAGAGATCCATTGAAAATAAATAAATATGGTATCATCCCTAAAAATATTTCTATTAAAATAAAACAACATAATTATGACCAAATAAATTTTTAAGGAAACCCCCTTACATAAGAATACTAAAACATAATTTAAATAAATAAATTTATCTTCAATTAATTTCATAAAATCGGCTTATGTTTTTTCATCGCTCCACCACCAGGATAAGAATTGGTTAGCTAAATAAATTTGTTTTATTGGTTTTTTATCCAAGAAACTGCCATATTTAGAATGTTGCATAAAAATTTATTTAATTGGTTTATCTAAGGACCAGTGTTGATTATCTAATATTTCAAAATAATGAAAAAAAAAGCTTGTGGTGAAAATGGGGTATAGATGTAGACAGTGAAGAAAATTGATTAAAAAAAATTTTAAAAAGGAAAAAATAGGATATCCAAATCAGTAGTTAAGAAAACAATGAATCATAAATAAAAGAAAAATAGTATACAACGATTGGAGAACAAATAACAGATTACATAACCAAAGAAGAAATCAAAAATGAAATGACCAATATAGAAAGAAAGTTGGAACCTATAAAGGAAAAAACATGCATATTATTCTAGGGTGAAGAAAATATGAGTCCCTCAGAACCAGATATTGATGTTTTCTTCAAAAACTCTAACTAAAAGTGAACACTGGAAGCCAGACGTTGTTTGAGCCACTGGAGGTAGTGGGTTTGTGTGATTCGAGATTCGATTCATTGAGGAGGAGTTCTGATAATTAAGGGCTTCTACAGAACGCTTCTGATGTCATGATGGGTTGGAAAATGGTTATTTTTTTAAATAGATCATTACACTTTTATCTGTGATTTCAAAAAAGTGATGATAAAGAGTTTGTTTATCAATACTTAAGTAATAAGCTATGATAAAATACATCTTTATTAACACTAAAAAAGTGCCGATAAATATTTCTTTTATCAGTGATTATTTCTTATTCACTGACAAATGATTTGTAATTATAATTATAAATGAAAAACATTTAAAATATATATATACTTAATAAATATATATAAATATAAATATAGTAAATATATTATTTATTTAAATATATTTTTTATAATTTTATAATTATTTATTTATAATTATATAAATATTTTTTTTAAAAATAATATTTATATCATTATATACATTTATATATATATATATAATATATATAGAAATATAGTAAATATATTCATTATTTAATTAAATTTATTATAAATTTAATAATTACATAACTATATAGAATTATTTAAGTATATAATTATTTATTATAATTATATAAATTATATAAAAAATATTTATTTGTTTATAATTTTAAAAATAAAATATTATAAATATTGTATGTACATTTATAAATATATTTATTAATAAATAATTATTTAAATATATTTTTTACAAATATTTTTTATGAATATACTTTTAATATTATTGATGACTATCTAATTTTAAGTCCATGAATGTTAAAATTGGGTGAAAATGAATAAATTGAAAATAATTACACTTTAACAATATTGAAAAAATGGACTAGTTTTGTGTGTGTTCATTGAATATAAAACTTCATTAATTTTATATATATATGAAATAATTATAACACGCATTTGATCTTGGATAAATTTTAAAATAAAATTATATTCAATTATATATTAATTACTCTATGTAATTAGTTAGTATTTTTAGTTTATATTAATTTTTAATTATAAACCATTATTCACTAAATATATGACTATTTATTATAAAGAACATAAAAATATTGTAATATATAAATCATATTTATATAAATTAATATATATCTATATATTTAATATATAATATTTATTAATATTTTCAATTATCATCTAATTAATTAAATTTTTAATAGTTTTGTCAATTTAATTATTATTAATTTTCATTTATTTAAATTTTATTTTTTTCATATAAATATATATTTAGTACATACGATTTATTAGTATTTATAATTTATATATAGTATAATAAATTTATTCATTTTTTGATCAATAATTATTTAATTAATAAAATTAGTAATATTTTTTTAATAAAAACGTTTTTTATTTTGTACTCATTTAATTATTTTAGATTATTTATTTGGACTTTTATCTATGCTAAAAAAGCATTGATAAAGGATTTCTTTATGAGCGCTAAAAATAAAGTGTTGATAAAAGGTACCCTTTATCATTGCTAAAAATGATGTTCTGATAAATGGTGCCCTTTATCCACCCTAAAATTAAAGCACTAATAAAGGAAGAATTTATCAGTGCTAAAAAGTGATGATAAAGGGTAAAATTTGTCAGTTCTTTCTATAGAATTGATAAAGATGCCATTTATCAGCGCTTCCTTCAAGCACAGATAAATACCGTTGTTGTTAAATGTCTATTTTATAGTACTGGCAGACCATCAAGACTCTTGAAGACATTTTGTACTGTTGTGTCCTGGATTTTAGAGGTTCGTGGATGAGACACCTACCCTTGGCAATGTTTTCTTACAATAATAGTTAACACTCCACCATTTGTATGGAATCATGTATTGATTTTTACAACTGACCTCTCCGTTCAACACTATGTTGTACTGGGGTTAAAGATTTAGCAATTCTTTGACTAAAACTTGTATATAATATGAGAGATATTATATAGGTAATTTGGGAGAGGATGAAGGTTTCACAAGATCAATAGAAGTCCTATGCTGATAGTAGTAGGAGACCTCTAGAATTCGATGTTGGAGATCATGTGTCCTTGAAGGTGACTCCTCATCATTGGTAGTGATGGTTCAGTCATGGGTGTAAGATTTCTCCCTTATTTATTGGGCCTTTTGAGGTGTTGGATCATTTTATATCTATGGAATATCACATAACACTTCCCCATAAATGAGACAGATGCATGATGTTTTTCATGTGTCACTACTTCGTCATTATCTTCATGATGACTCTCACATCATTGAATGGAGAAAAATCGATGTTGCTGATGATGTGACCTTAGATGAGCAACCAATAAAGATTTAAGACTTCTAGGAGAAGGTTTTGTGTAACTGTTCTATTCAATTGGTTCATGTCTTGTGGTAGCATGGTGGCATGGAAGAGAGTACTTGGGAACATGAGTAATAGATACCCTCTTAGTACCCCAAGCTATCTTATGTTTATTTCTTCTCTTGTAGTATTATTCTCTTATGGATGTTGAACTTTTTGGATTATGATATTGTTTCTTCATATTACTTGTTTTAAATTTACTATTTTTTAGAGGAATCTTCCTTGGTAGAGTTTTAAAGAGATATTTTTTTTGATGTGTGGTTTTGTTCTTGTTCCCTCTAAGTGAGGTGGTTGAGCTCTTGTGATAGCGAGATCCATAAGAGGTATCTTGTGGGGTGGATATTTGTATGAACACTTTTTGTTTTCACTATGGGTTAGTTTTGGTTTTGTAGGATGTGAATTGTTTGGGAGGTATCTAATTTAAGGGTTTGGATCTGTGTAGTCTGTCCCTTTTCATGTTTCCAAAGATCATGGTTCTTGGATTAGGCCTAGAGAAAGTCTAGAGGGGTGCGGCTGTAAAAATATAGAAACATGGAGAATATATGTTGTGTAAATTTTTCTCATCATGTATTTGTGGTTCACAGTTTATGAGGTAAGTTCAAAGTGTGTTAAACAACATTTAATAATTTTGGGTTATAAGGTTTGAAGATATATGTTTTGTGAGGATGTCGAAAACATGATATTTACATGATGTGTATAATTTACATTCTATGTAAATGGCCTACACATCATGCATATAAAGGATGTATAGGATCATGTTTTACTCAAACCCTATGCCTTCTTTCATTTTCCAAGTGACCAAGGACCCTCTTCCCATACATTTTAGGATTCCATTATTGTGGATCGATCCTTTCCTTCCCATATTTGATCTATGGTTATCTGAGTTATGTTATACCTCTTTTCTCTTGGTTCTTTTATCAGATCCCTCCCATTTCATCTTTCAATGCATTGGCTGATCATCTCTATGTTTCTAATGGAGTCTTTCATTGGTGATTTTTTACTGTTGTTTCACAACTTCCTTGGAGGGATGAAACTTTTTGTGGGATATGTGATCAGGATATGCAATGTTATTCTATTCACATGTGAGGAACATTGATTCCTTTGAGGTAAGGGAATCATTTCTTCTATTATATTATTTACATGAAATTGTAAATTGAGTATGGTTTTTCCCTTTTGATGGAAATGGTATTAACTTAATAATTTATTGAACTAGAATAAAAAAATAATAAGTTATACATCTTATATTTATGTACTTTATACCATTATGATGTGTTGCCTCTTGATTTTCAAGATATCAAGATATCTATTCTATGATTTGTTAGAATGTTCTTATGCTTGGAGTGGCTTGTTGAAATTGGTAATTAATGTAAAGTTAGAATTAATTGATAATTAATTGGCTATAGTAATTAAATAATAAGTATGTTTTTAATTTAGTGGTTGATTTAATTTTATGTTAATCAAATTGATGCAATGATCATGTTCATTTAAAGATGAATTCTCATATGATTAATGAAATTGATAAATAATGTGATTCATGTTTCTGATTCTTGAAAATAAATTAAGGTCTTGTTTATAAATTCTATATCCATGTTTGATGCAACTTGGATGTATGATTAGGTACATTTTTAAATTAATTGTTTAATTAATTTAGGGCTTGTTATAGATTGATTCCATAGGTTTCCCATAGTTGGAACCTATGAATAATATATCAATTAATTCAAAATGGAATGGGAACCGGTTGTGCGATAAAGAAAATTGATAGGGACAAATTTGTCTGTTTTCTTAAGAAGGTTGAGTACCTTGTGTTGGATATGTGATAGCTCATTTTTGTGGGAAGGTTAAATGTCTTTTATTAGGGCCTAGATTTCCCTATTGTCTATGCTTGTTTATTTCGGGCTGATTTTTTTATCTTCCTTGGATGTGATTTTTTCTATGTGATGTGAATGGGTGGGGAGTCTCAAATGTGATATGAGCCAGTGATGGATAATCCTAGGATTGATTATTTGATGGGGAGGTCTGGATTATAAGGTAGTAGATGATTCTTATGATGGAGAGATGATTTAGGATACATATGTGGGTGTTTGTAATAGAACTGAAGGTGATAGAAGTGTTTAACACTAGGATTACCCATTGATGTGATGTTGAGAGTTGGGATGATTGTTTATGAATTTTTTTAATAAATGATGTCTAGTTCTCTTATTTTATATGCATTATTTTCACCACTTATTGATGAAAAGTGATATTCATGGTGGCATGTTTCTTCTTAGTGGTAGCTTAGGATTGTTTTTATAGAGTGACTATATTATTGAATTATTATAATAATGATTAAATAATTATTAACCTACCAGGTTGGTAATGATGGAATGAAAAAGTTGAAAAGATGATATTCTTGATAACCCATGGATTTAATTTGGATCATGCCTAAGAAGCATGGAATTTACTCAGATGAATAATATAATTTCATTTCGAATAAGGATAGTACATAATTAATATATAAGGAACTAATTAAGAAAAGGAAGTGAAAAAAAATAAAATAATTAATTAATTTATCTCTTTAAATCATGTTTTTCATATAGGATATCTGGCCTTATGAGTGGAAACAGGGAGTCCATTTGACGTTCGTTGTGGTTGAGTCAAAGACTGGGTTATTCCCATAGTGTTTTTAGGAGCTATATTATATCTATTATACTATTTTATTTCATATGATACCCTATTTATGTCGGTTAGGGTGAATAATACCAAGTGGACTCTAGGAGGGTGTTTTCCATAACATCAGGGTAGGATGATGGATGAGGGACTATGCCCTCTGACGCCGCTCTATTCTGTTTTCAGTTACATGTGCTAGTATGCATTGCAATTAGTTTTCCTATATATGTGTGTAACGAGATGTGATGGATTGTGGCTATTTCACACACATTTATTACCAAATACAGTATCCAAAGGATTATTATAGGTATCAAATGTATAGGCTATGATTCATAGAGGTACTTACTCGGTGTATGGGGTGTAATGTGTTGTGGTATAATAACTGATGTGTGATACATGTCATACAGTCTCTGGTGGATCCAAAAAATTACTTGGTTACTATATATGGTTATGTGTATGGGATGATGGGATGATGGGATGAATGATATGAATGTTTTTATGCCTTTACCAAGTGTCTTTGGGGTGGCTTATTTTGAACAGAGATGGGTCCGGACGTGTGACATTAGGGAAGAGTATAAAACCATTAGGGATGTAAGATCGGGGAACCCTTGATGTTTCATTACTATATTAAATGATCACTTGTGTGTAATACATGGTGAGAGTAGGCCATGGTGTGTCTGGTACATTAGTATACCTGTTTAGGTGACAAGTTTGTTTGACAATTGTTCACTATGCTTTAATATTTTTTCTTTGTCTTTTTCACAAGAGTCTCGGGAGAGGAACCTACTGAGTATACTATTATTCTCACCCTTTGTATATATAAATTTTTTAGGTCATATGGATTAGTTTGAAGATCATGTCGTGTTTTAATAGCTCTTTTTTTTCATGAGCTATTTGGGGTTCTTATTAATTACCATTATTTACATTTTTTGTACTTGTGGTTCCTTTTATTTGATATAGTACATTTTGTAATTTTATTTTTGCACTTGGAGTTTCATTATATATATATATATATATGTCTGAGAGGGTTTTTATTGGTACATATATATTATATATATATATATATATCTCCCACATATTTTCTTAGATGGTAATGGGTAATTTCTCCCATATGCATTCTTATTATACCATCGGTGCTAGTCACCAACCCAGGGCCTACTAGCGGTGGGACTCATGAATTCACTATATCTATCCCCTCATTGTGGTATCTTTGTGGGGATGGGTTCATGACAACTACACATAAATTCACTATTTTCTGTCAAAGATATAATAATAATTAAAACAACAAATTAACCTTCTCATTAACTCTCTATTAAACCATGTTCACACATTAATTTCTCAAAACTCATAGAATCTAATGCTTATTAATGATATATACAAGGTTATTTTCTATTTTAACATAGTCTATAGTTATATATCCATTATAATATGATCTCTTAAAAAATTAAATATGAAATCAATATGCTTTTTCCTAGAATGTTGTAAAAAATTTTAGATATTAAAATAACTGACTTATTGTCACAATATATAGGAATGTCTTATAAATAAACATTGAAATTAGATACATTTATTTATCCAAATACTTTTCCAAAATAATTTACAATAGTAATTCACTCATCCTCAACTATGGAAAATGAGGCAAACAATTCTTTTAGAACTACATGACATTAAACATTCACTGAGTATGTGACAAAAACCTGATGGTATTTTTCCATCAATTATGTAGCTTCCAAATTAGAGTAAGATTATTAAGTCAAATTAAAACAATTCTAATTGGATTAAAATAAAAAAGTGTTAACAACTCAATTATCATATTTTATTGTTTTTTTAATATAATTTAAATGAATATATTTCTTATTAGAGTAATATATTATATATATTCTGATTGAAAACAGAATATGTAGTCTTGATGTAGTCAAATAAAGTAAATTTCCTATAATTAATCTATACATATTATCATTCACATATTTTCCAAATTCTTCCACATCTAGTTTATAATTGGTTCTTATTGGGGTTATCAAATTTTTATATGAATCAAGATTGAATTTTCTAACAAAATCATTCTCATATTTTATTTTATTTAGAAAAATACCATCTTTTCTTTGTAAAATTTAAATAACAAGGATAATTTTTAATTCACCCATTAATCTCATATAAAATTTATTTTTAATTAATTTTGAAAAGTCACTATGTAGAATATCATTTGTGGATCCAAATAAAATATCATCAATGTATATTTTTATAATTAAAATATCATTAGAAACAACATTTATAAATAATTTGGGATCACCCTTTCTTTTTTTGAAATCATTTTGTAATAAAAATATAGTTATTTTATAATAACAAGATCATGGAGCTTTCATTATACCATAAAAATCATTACATAGTTTAAAAATATGGTTTTTAAGGTTATAATTTTAGAAACTAAGTGTTTTATTGACATATACCTATTTAGAAATTACATATAAAAATACACTTTTTACATCCATTAGAAACAATTTAAAATTTTGATAAAATGAAAAAGATTATAGAATCTGAATGATTTCTATTCTAGAAAAAAATGAAAACGATTCTTCAAAATCAACACATTATTCTTGTAAATATCCTGGGGAAAGTTATTAGAATTATTTCTATGAATATTACTATACTCATCCATTTTATTTTTATAAATACATTTTGTTCTAATAGATTGTTTATCTTTAGTAAACTCAACTAAATTCTCGACTTAATTTCTATCAAAATGATTAATTATAACATGCATATCGTTTTTTCAATTTAAATCATTAAACACTTCCTTAACATTAAAAAACAAATCAGCAACAAATGAAGAATTAATAAAAAATCTGAAGGATATTTTTTAATTAATATTTTAGATTGAAAATTGAAAAATAAATTGCCTAATAAATGATATCAATTAGTTTTCTAATTAATAATATTATATTGAGAAGATATTTTCCCCCCTCAACAAATATATTACCATTTTTAGGTTTGTCTTCACCAAAACTGAACTCGTTAAATTATTCATCAGCATTATCATAATATGAATTCTATTTTTCATTATTTTCAATGAATTTTACAAGCATAGAATTCTCCATTTACAAGGTTTACTTATTATATAATCTATAAGATATACTATTGTTTGAATTTCCTAGAAAAATACCATCATCACTTTTATTATCAAACATGTAAAAATTATATTTATTTTCCAAAATATAAACTCTATAACCAAAAAATCTTAAGTGACCAATCATGGGTTTTTATTATTTAAATAGTTCATAAGGGATTTTCATTAACATGGATCTAATGTAAAATATATTTTAGATATATAAATAATTGTTCACTAATTTAGAAGAATAATATTTTAGGAAATTAAATGCATTTATCATGGTTTATTCCGTTTCATGAATAATTATTTTTCCCTCTCTATAACACCATTTTTATGGTGTCTATGGGTTGAGAAAATTTTAATTAATTAATTATCATTACAAATTTATCAAAAATATAAGATGAAACTTTCTCCACTTTTTTCACGTCTAATAAAATTAATTAAATAACCCTTTTTATTTTGAACCTATTAACAAAATGAAATAATCTTGTTTTAGGTTTCACTTTCATTAGTTAAGAAATGAATTCAAGTGAATCTACTAAAATAATCTAAAATTACATACATGAATTTCATAATTTCTAAACTAAAAATTTTCATGGGTTCAAATAAATATAGATGAATTAGTTATAAACTTTTATTTTTATTAACATTGGTATTAGATCTAAAGGTATCTTTATACTACTTACCCTTTAGATGTGAATCATAGAAAACAATACTTACTTGATTTTAATTTTAGAAGTTCTAGAAGCTATCCTTATGTTGAAAAATTATACCATTGTGTAATATGAACATATCTGAACCTTCTATATTAAAGAATATTGTCTATTTATAAAATATCTAAACACATTCCATTTTACTGGATTAGTTCTGAAAAATATATAGTGTATATTTTTTTAAGAGCATAAAATAAACCATTATAATATTTATAAATAAAATATATATTTTCATAAATATTTACACTCATTACTTCACCATAATGTTATGAGATACTAATAAAATTTTTGTTTAATCCCTCAATATATAGTACTCTTGAAATTGTAATAGATTTCAATATTCGTACTTATCTAAAACCTTTTACCCTACCTTAAGTGTGATCACCAAAAGTGAAAATTCATCTATCACATGAATTAAAAGGTAAGAAGTTATAAATATCACTAGTAATATTCCTAGAACACCCACTATCCATATACAATGTTTATTTATAACTCTTTATACATATTTTCTATAAAACAAATTAATAGGATAATTATTTTGGTGCCCTATATTTTATTGGGTCTAACTAGATTAGTGAAAAACATTAGTCACCTATACTGATTTAAGAAACTTATTATAGTTTAATCTAGAATATAAAGTCTTATAAATAAATGTCTTTTTATAGAATAATGATGGAGGAGATCTTAATGAAAATTTATTTTTATAACTCCCTTATAAAATATATCTAAATAATGTAGAATTTGAGAAATTCCCTATACTTTCTTTAAAAACAGTAGTTCTATACAGATTAGAAAATTAGAAAATTATAATATAATATAGTTTTATCTTTATTTCACGTACTTATAGCCATAACTTTATATAATTATAATTTTACTTAAAAAATAGATAAGGTTTCTTTTATTCGATTAATTTTTCTTTTAATATTTTAATTCCCTTTTTGAATAACTTCTAGATCAAGAAATATTTTCATATTTGGACATGATCATGAATTTATTAATTTTTTATTTTCTTGTTTCATATTCACCAATTTATTTTCTATTTTATATAAATCAGTTCAAACTAACTTAAATCCACTTTTTTGATCTTCCTCATTTTTAAAAATAAACATGTCATTATATGATCTATATCATTGTAATTTTTTATTTCAGAATTTCCAAACCATTATATCTTATAAATTTGTTAATGGAGAAACTTTTAATTTTTTCATTTTATTTTTTAATTTTCTTATTTTTTTCGTTATAGTTCTCTATATAGTTCATTCATTCTCAAATTACCATTTTGAAACATTTCATTTCGTTAAATTTATTCATTAATTTCTTTTTCAATAACAAGATTATAACCTAAATTGGAATCATAATCAGTTCTTACCTAATTCATAGTTATTTAAATCTAGCAAAGATTGAACAATTATTTTTCACTATCAGAATCATAACTTATCGATTCTGACTCCTCTATGAAACTCCATCCAGCATGATATATAGGGTTTAATTCCCTATATTGCTTATCTTTACCTTTTTCTTCCATTTTGGGAAATCTAATTAGATATATATCTTTTTCAATAACTCATACTTCCCTTTATATCATCCTTTGGATTATATCTTCTTGTATGATTTTTTGAACCTCTCTTTCCTTTCATGTACTTAAAAACACATTCATTAAAAATTTCAATTTTATCTTGTTCACTTTTTCGAAACATAGAATCAAATGAATTAGTAGAAAAATTAATATTATACTTGAATTATATACCTTTAATTTTGTATTTTTCTTCACTGTTATTATTCTTTAACTTCAACTCATATTGAAGAAGTGATCTTATCAGTTCATCCATTGAATACTAAGTTAAATTCTTATGTTTTCAATCACAAATTTCTTTTGGTTCCATATTTTAGGTTGATACTGAAGTATTATTGTGATAATAACATCATTCTTCATGGTCTCTCCAAGTGTAATAATACCATTTACAATTTTATTAAATATTTTTTCATATTTTTGATGATCTATTGATCATTCATTTTGAATTCATGAAAATCTATTCTGTGACTGCCCAACTTGGTTCTCTACAACTCATCATTTCCTTGATGAGTGAGTATTATCACCTTATTGATTTCAAATTAATTTCTACTTGATGAAATATGAATATACATATTTCAACTCAAATAATAATAAATGTTATTCATAACATTTTAGTTTATAATACATTTTATAAAATTATTTTCAGTTAGGGTTTCTAATTCGACCTCTTGATATTTATAAGGTTTTTACCTAACAACCCAAATTTCAAGGATTTTTTTATAAATACCTTTATATGATATTTCTAGTATACATAATAACTTCCATCACTACTACACAAATGGGAAAGGGAAGCATCACATTATATCATCACTATGCAAAAACCGCTGATAAGAAATCCCTTTATCAGCGCTAGAAAAGCGCTGATAAAGAATCCCTGTATCATCGCTAAAATTTTAGAGATGATACAAGTCAACCATTATCGACGCTAAAAAAGCGCTGATAAAGAGACCCTTTATCAATGTTAGAAAAGAAATGATAAATAAGGCATGTATCATTGGTAAAATGTTATCTCTCATACTAGAAGGATTTATCAGCTCTTTTTAGCACTAATAAAGGTAGCCTCTATCAGTGCTTTTTTAGCACTGATAAAACCGTAGTCCCATATTTTATAAAATCAGTCCCACAGTGTCCTCATTTTATCGTGACCTAAAGCTCTTACGGTACTAAAACCCTACGACTCCCCTCCACTTCCCCTTGAGCTTCACATTTCCGGACCTTCACCGCCCCCGATCTTCGGGTTGTCGGACCTCCGCCGCCCTGGATCTTCGCATTGCTGGACCTCCTCTTCCCTCAATCTTCACGTTGCAGGACTGTGTGTGAAAAGTGTTTTTGTCCCTTATTACACATACACTTCTAGAAATTATGTAATTTAATCCCAAGGATTTGATATATCTCATCGATATGTATGGGTTATGAAAGTGTAATACCAATGGTGTTATAATTACAGTTGTGTGGGTAAAGAACGTAGAGAAGTAAATCATTTCCTTGATGGTTTGGATTGAAGAGTAGAGGTATATGGATTGAGGATGACCATTGAACATGTTCGAAACACTGGTTCTAAAACCATTCTTCCAAATATGTCCCTTCCAATATGTGTTCCTTGGTAGTGGGAGATCCTATTTTTGCCATGTTCCATCACTATGTTTGAAACCAGGGAATGCACTAAATAGGAGAACCATTTAGAAGGTGTTGGACTTGATCCCAAAGGGGAAAAACCCTAAAATGATCAATGGACTGGTTGGGCTTGAGATATTACTTTAAATGATCCATGCATATCTCTTATGATTGGGAATAAATTCATATGTAGTTATAAAAATAAGTGTGGTCGGAGACCAACGCCAAGAGGGGGTTCTCTCTCGAGTGGGAGATAAAGGCATTACATGGTATTACATCAGGCAATGGGGACATGAACCATGTATGTTAACATCATGTGAAAACGAATTTGGATATTCATTTGAATGTCTTATGATTATGATGAAGTTTTTGTTGTCTAAGGTTGAATAGATTTGACAAAGATTTCACACAATTTCACATCAAGAAACTATGATGTCAAGCTTCATAGTTTTAATTCATATATCTTGGACTAAATGTCATATCACATTTATCATGTGAGGCATATTATGTACATAACACTAGATAAGGCTACATTTTAACATCATGTTTTGTGGATTTAGAACATGAAACCAGTCTACGGATCTTCCCATTCTATCTTCCTCGTATCAGGACCTATGGGAATCACAACCAATGAATTTTCTTATGGGTATTTTATTATAATTTTCACCCCCTAAGAGTGTGATTGGAATTGGTAGATATATATTTTATATTTTTAACCCAATAGTGGGAACAATACAATTGGGTCTTGCACCAAATGAGGATACCAATAGTGTTTTTTTGGAATCATCACCTAATTTTCTCATGATGAATAATATTATTAATGCATAGGGTGTTTCTTATTTTTCACAGGAGGCATCATATTCTTGTAACATTGGGGGTGTATTTTTAACTCGGTCTAAAGATAGAGGGTCAACACATCATTAAATATCCTATTGTTGTTTGGAATAAATACACACATAGTTCTAACATAAATTTTCCTATATTTATCATATGAGGTATGTCGTGTTTATCACACAGGGTAAGCCTATAGTTTCACATCATGCACTGCAGACGTTACCATATAATTTAAAAACATATAACTAGGATGTTGGATTTTTAGTTCAAATCCATTTATCTCAGACAAAAGCGATGGTTTATTCATGTTAAATATCTCTTGAGAAACCTAGTATTGTTGGAATGATTGATATGGTCATCATCAATGGCGATCAATGAGTTTACACTATCAGAGTAAAGTTTATGAAAAATTTAATGTCCATACCACTTGGATTCCAGATTCACTAGATTCCTCATAGGTATCATAGATTCCCTTAGATCCAACACTATGTCACCGTAATGTATGGAATGAGGGATATCCTTTTTCATTAAGGACAACACCACCCGGTTTTGATGCATTTCTTGGTCATCCAATGCTTGAACCGTATTTTCTTCGAGGGGTTCCCCCCTTATTTCCTTCATGCTATCTAAGTGACTTTGTCTGGTAGTGCACTTGTTTGGAATGATGCCCATACCACCAATCTTTCTAGGCTTACCACCCCTACCTCCATTTCTATCCTTCTCCCTCGCTGAGGTTACTGACTGCTTATCTAAAGTGGCCAACCCCCTTTCTATCAATGTTTGTTCTGTCTCCCTTGGATCTGAGCTGGTCATCCAGCTCCAAATACTTATGGATCTAGAGACAACACCCTCACCAACCCCCAAGTTTCATTACCCATCCTTCCTCTACCCCTTTGGATCCTCATCTCCCACTGATATGAATCTTACCAACCCGAAGGGATTATGAACATGTTCGAAATCAAGAGACCTCAATGAGAGATCATCCTCCCACTTCAATAAGGCTACAAGCTCTAGATTCAATTCCATAGCCCTGTTCTACCCATCATTATTATCTTCATATATAATACTCATGCTCTTAGTGTCCATGTTAAATTGGACTTCCTCACCATAGAAATCAAAAAGCATAATGTCATTGTTGTTGTTGTCAAATAACACAAAAAACTCTATAATAATCATAGAAATATCCTCGAAAATTAATTTTCATGGATTTTTATACTCTGACCCCTCCAATAGACACAGATGGGTATTTTGGCACGATAAATATGTTGTTGATATTGTTCAAGATCGCAATCAATTCATCACTACCAAGGTGTCCAATGGTGACACCTCATTCCTTATGACTTTTGTTTTTGGAATCTATGACCCTCTTCAAATGGAATCTCTATGGAGTGAACAAAATACCTTCGATCTCGGCCACTTTTAACCTCAGTGACCTAACCTTGAACCCCGATAGGTGCGTGTTTTCCCCTTTCTCCTCAGGAACCTTCACCACCTGGGACTACTATTGCATATGGGATCCTTCAGAGTATTCTGATAGATGGAATGATATCTTGGGTTTATTGGATTATTAACCCCTGTTTTAGATTTATGTGTGACTATATAATTATTTTATTTTCTTATTATTTCTTACACACCACCACTTGAGTCGAGTAACCTAATAGAAATCCATATGGGTACTTTTGTTCTGATGTGGATATGGTTTTTTATGTGTTTCTGACATATGTATGTGTGGATATATGGGTATTTAGGCTTGATGATATTGAACGTAGGGTAGAGACCTAGGAGTGGTAGATGTATCATTTTTTATTATCCTTGTCTTTGGACTGGGGTGATTTGAGGAAACTATAATGAATCTAAAGTAATTATATTTAATGAATTACATATTGTAGAGATTATGAGAATCCTTTCTTTACTTATAGAGTTGGCTACTGGTTTTCATCCATATGTATTTTAGGTTGGTGAGGTATAAAAGGATGGAGTAGTTGATCATAGAAGGGTTGAACCAATAGAGGAGGATGAGCCATAGAGGATGATTCCGTGTGAGTTTTATCGTCTATGACATAAGTGATTATCCCCGAGAACCCCTTTGTGTTTGGAAACTGTGTTGATTTTTATGGGGGTCTATCCTGGTTCTGTTGATTTCCAAATCATTATTGGAAATAGTTAGGCTCTATTAATCTCTATGTTTATAAGGAAGTTATTCTCTTCTACTATATTTGGATGTCTTGTTTTGTGTAATTGAACCAAAAATACTGATATTTGAGATTCAAATAGGACGAAGATGAATAATGATTGGATGGATGCTAATCTTTTGACAATAGAGTACGAGAATAGAGTGAAAGAGTTCATCAAGTTTGCAAATGATCATGAAAAGTATCCATCTCAAATCCTTTTTCTATGTTTACATTGTTGTTACTCTAGACTACTTACTCTAAAGGAGTTGGAAGAACATTTGATATGTCATGGAATAGATCGGAGTTATAAATGTTGGAATAAACATGAAGAAAAAGAGAATGTAGCTACTGGAAGGGATAAAACTACATTTTATGGATCATCAAATATGAATACAAATATGGATAATATAGAAGACTGTATGGAGGATGTAGTTACATATGTCAATGATGATAAAGATCATATTGAATAAATGACAAATACAATTGATGATCAACTCCGTGATTTCCCAAAATTGTTTGAGAAGTTAAATAGTTGTGCAAAGACGCCAGTGTATGCTGGTTGCATGAAGTATAAAACATTGTCAGCTATACTGAAGTTGTGTAAATTGAAAGAAGGAAATGGATGGAGTGATGTCAGTTTTACGAAACTACTTGCTCTCTTGAATGACATGCTCTTAGAAGATAATGAGCTCCCTAACTGGACATATGAAGCTAAAAAAATGCTATGCTCGATTGGTATGATTTCTGAAAGAATACATGCCTGCCAGAAAGAGTGTATATTGTTTCCCAAGGAGAACAAATCACTTACAGAATGCCCAAAGTGTGGTGCTTCTCTATAAATGAAAGATACATCCAATCCTACAAAATTTGTATGGTACTTTCCAATAATTTCACGGTTTATATGTCTATATGGAAGTGAAGAAACTATAAGACAATTGTTGTGGCATGTTGATAAAAGAAATAAAGATGGAAAATTATGTCATCCAGCCAAATCTTCTTAATGGAAGAAAATTGATCATGAGTATCCTGAATTTGGAAAAGAGTTCAGAAACCTTCATCTTGCGTTACTTACAGATAGAGTGAATTCTTTTGGTTTTCAAACCAACAATCATAGAACATGACATGTTATGTTAGTAAATTATAACTTGCCACCCTGTTTATGCATTAAGCAGAAATTCATCATGTTATCTATGCTTATATCAGGACCAAAAATACCAGGTAATGATATCGATGTTTATCTGGATCCTTTGATCGAGGATTTGAAGTTATTGTGAGATTATGATGTTATGTTTTATGATTCTTATAAAAGTGAATACTTCACATTGAGAGAGATGTTGTATAGGATAGTAAATTATTTCCTTTCTTATAGAAATATTTCAGGCTATAGCATTAAAGGAACTCAAGGGTGTCCCATGTCCGAAAAAGATACAAAATAAATTAGGTTGAAACATTCATCGAAATCTTTGTTTATAGGACATCGTAGATTTCTACTTTGTCGGCATAAGTACTGATCTTGGACGACATCATTCAATGGAAGTTCAGAACATCATGAAGCATTGTCTACACTAAGAGGTGGTCAGTTGTTTGAGAAAGTAAAATATGTTAACACTGTTTTTGGTAAACCATTTTCAAAAAACCTTACAAAAATCGGTTGGGAAAAGAGAACAGTTTTTTTGAATTACCATACTGGAATTGTTTGTACGTCTGACATTTTCTTGATGTGATGAATGTGGAAAAAAAATGTATGTGACAGTGTTATTGGAACGTTTCTAAATGCACATGGAAAAACAAAGGATGGAATTAAGGCAAGGATGGACATGGTTGACATGGGAATATGAGAAGAGTTGGCTCCCGTGAAGGGTGAAAATCGAATGTTTCTTCCCCCAGATGCGTATACACATTCTAGGGAGGAGAGATACTAGTTTTGCAACTTCTTCAATGATGTAAAGGTTCAAGAGGGGTATTCATCAAATATCAAGAACATTATTTAAATGAATGATTTGAAGTTAAAAGGTTTTAAATCACATGACTGCCATGTTTTAATGCAAGATCTAATTGATACAGCTTTACATTGCATTTTTCCCAAGAATGTTCGTCATACGTTAACCAAAATTTGTTTCTTTTTCAAAGATATATGTAGCAATGTTTTAGACCGGGCAAAATTTCCAACTATAGGAAAAGAAATTGTCATCATATTATGTGAATTAGAAATGTTCTTTCCACCAACAATATTTGATATGATGGTTCATTTGATGATTCACTTGGTGAGAGAGATTCGACTTTCTAGCTCTGTGCACTATAGATGGATGTATCCTGTTGAACGGTATATGAATATTTTGAAAGGGTATGTCAAAAATCTATGTTGTCCAGAGGGTTTTATAGTGGAGAGATATATTGTTGAGGAAGCCATTGAATTTTGTACCGAATACCTATCTGATGTTGAAAGAATTTGTCTCCCAAAATCTCATCACACTGGACACACTGAGGGTGAGGGAATTTCTAGAAGAGATGTTGTGACAATCAGTATTACAGATCGGGAGCATGCCCACCTTTCTGTTTTTCATAATAGTTGGGAGGTTGCTCCATATATTGATACTCACAAAGTAATTCTTAGGTAGTTGAATCCATAAAGGGCTGAAAAATGGTTATCAAATACACATGATCACCTATTTATAGGATTGTTTCAAGACCATATTTTTAAGTAGTTGGATGAAAATACAAATTCAATTTTAGAACGACTTCGATGGCTAGCCACTGGACCAAGTGTGTATGTATTATCTTACAGTGGTTATGTAATTAATGGTTATATATTCTATATAAATGAAGATTATGAAGACAGTTCTATGAAAAATTGGGGAGTTACACTCGTGGAAAATTGATGCATGTCTCTGGTAGTAAGGACAGAAACCCAATTTATACAAATATGTCATACTTTGGAATTATCAAACTAATATGGGAGTTGGATTATACGACATTCCAATTGCTGATTTTTCAATGGAAATGGTTTGATAACAATAGTGGTGTTAAAATAGATGAATGAGAATTTGTGAAATTTGATTTTAGTAAAGAATGGTACAAAGACAATTAGTTTATAATGGAATCACAAGCGGTACAAGTTTTTTATATTCCAGATCCCGAAAAACAAAAGTGGTTGATTGTTCTGTTATCGTCCAAAAATAAAGAATGTTATGATGAAAATTCATTTGAGGAAGATCCTTTCCATGGTACCCTGCAATCATTTTGGAGTGGTCCCAATGTAGATTATGTTTTTTTTGTTATAGAAGACCA
This sequence comes from Viscum album, assembly GCA_963277665.1. Taxonomy (NCBI): domain Eukaryota; kingdom Viridiplantae; phylum Streptophyta; class Magnoliopsida; order Santalales; family Viscaceae; genus Viscum; species Viscum album. The sequence continues at coordinate 1,944,464,524 of OY728161.1, read as the reverse complement.
CAATTAAGGGATTTGGATAATCTATACAGGTGTTAAATACCATCAGCCTTTGGAAAAATGAAACAGAGTTCAATAAAGAAGTTATATTTTATTTGTAATATATATCTTGTTATCTCATGTAATTATCTTATCATTATTTAATTTATGTAATCTAAATTAACTTTTCAACCACTTTTCCAGATAAGGACTTCTGCACATTATGGTGCTCTTAACCTTCAGGATGAACAAGTCTCTCCAGCTACTGCTGCTGCGACTGCTACTGTCCTGCTGCTCCTGCTGCAGAGCAGCATGCGGCTCATGCTGCTCATAGTGTAGAGGTCCAACAAACATCAGAACATGTCAGTACTAGCATTTTAGATGAACATGTATATGATGTTTATATTGATCAAATGGTCGGGAATGAAGGACCGACGTCGCAGAAAACATAAGTTCGTCATAGTTTGACGGTGTTAGCCAAAGTTTTTAAGGCGAAAAGAAAAGAAGTCAAATTTTATGTCGAATGGAATGCATGAGGCCAACATGTGAATCCCAACAAGGATATGTTTAGTAGTTACAGTGGATTTGTCACTTGGTAACACGTGTCGACATAGATTAATGGCACCATGTTGTGTCCGGGATGATGGTTGTGATCTAGGAAAAAATTACGATAACATTATGAATTTATTTCCTTAATTTACTAGCTAATAAAATAATGAAACAATGTATTACTCTTCTCAATCTCTTACAAAGTACTGTTATAGAATACTATTCACACATGGATTATGTACTAAGGCTTACAGGAAGGTTTCATCAAGGTTTTCACACTATTTTAACAGGATGTCACCTGAAAGATTCCAAAGGTAAAATAAACCCACACCCACCCATTGTCTATGCTCACATGATATCCCAAGAAGCATGGGATGCATTTATTGGCCACTGCCGGGATGAGAAGTTTCAGGTACATTGTGGGTGATAATACATTGTTTGAGGATAGGTGTCTTCATCACTTTGATTTTAAATATTTCATTTATGAAATAGAAACTCTGTAATGAAAATAAGGAACGTGCATCAAAACCAACATACCTCTATCGTAAAGCAAATATGGGGTACATTTCACTAGAAAAGAAAATGGTACGTATTTTAAATTTACAGTAATATTGTTAGGTGCTAATAAACAACATCATAATTATCTTTCTATGTTTATATATATATTGATGAGTCTAAAACCAAAGACACTTCCATCCCACGTCATGGGCTTTGGAAGGAGGCACGTGTGAATAAGGAAGGGAATCTCGTAGATGAGTATACACAAAAATTGTGGGAAATTTGTGTAAGTATGACACGACGATAAAAATATTTTTTTTTAAATTTCTATTTCATAAAAATAATTAGTTATTTTCCTATATCCGACAGTCACAGGAATTAGCTACTCTTATAGAGGATGCAGAGCTATTATCGACGGCTTTGAAGCAGCCAGAAAAATACGTCCATGTCAGAGGTGCGGGGTTTGGGGTGACACCTCGAGTATATTTTTAGAAGAAAAAAACATATGAAAGAGTTGAAACATTGAAACAAATGAGGAAAAAACTAGCATACCTTGAAGAACGATTATAATGTTAGGGAGAGTTTCTAGAAACTTTTATGGGTGGGAAGGAAGGAGAAGACACAAGTCAGGAACAACCAGCACATGAAGATCCCGCCCCACCCCCACCAGCTTTGAGGCTAGCCATTCCCCTCAAAGAGATTTCGTAGCCGTGGAAATCAATAATCTAATAATTTTTCCCATGAAATGTGAATAAGACAAACACTGATACTTTTCTTGTACTGATCTTCTACAGGGTGATAATGATTTTGATTTATATTTGTCAGCACCCACCTATCACCTTGTATCGAGGGCTACAATGTTCAACATCCCAGATGACACGCTGCATAATAGACCACTTCCGAAAGATCATCTGAAAGTGACTATTACTATAGCTCATGAGCCAAATCCAAAGCTACCTATTCCACTTGATGACTATGATATTCATATGGTTGAAAGGCTATTGGGGCATTCAATGCATGGCTATCACAACTTGTAAGAGTACATGCAGAAAAATAGGTATTTATTTCATTTTTTTCAAGCTAAATATTTAACAATTAATGAAAAAATGGGTTGAACCAATGAATGATATTATAGATGGAGAAAGGAAAGGGGGTGACAAACATCGGCACAAAATCGTCTAAAGGATCGACCAACTGATCCCAAAGAGCTACTGAAAGCACAATAACACCGCATGTTCTCTATCCACATTTACTAGCATTGAAGCCTCATGTGGATACGAAGATAAGAGGTGGTAGTAGTCATATAGTGATTTTAAAAAAGAATATATAGAGAGAGGTAAGTCAAGATTTTGTTGCTGCTAAAAATGAAAATGATATCCTTGAAAACAGTTGGATATGCATCACAATTGTAAATATATATATGAGGTATGTCTTCGTGAATTGATTTTCTAAAATCTGATCTAATGTGAAAATTATGACTAAATGCATTTTATACTGTTGATAGACGTATATATGAAAAATAGTTGAAGGAATTTTACCATGAGCCAAAATTTGGACTCATTATTCCACATACCACATCATCACATATAAAGAAATTAGAGCCATATAAAAGAATTAAATAGTGAACGACTTGCTGAAAACATTTGAAATCAAGATTACAGATGACATACTATCCTCAATAAAAACAATGCCGGGGTAAACCCCTACGATTAAATCATATCAATTATATTTTCAATTATTTTATTAATTATTCCATTTTGTGTTTTTAGGCAACATTGGACGCTAATTGTAGTGAACATGGATACTCCAAATATTTATTTTCTGGATTCAAAGTAAGGATATCCATCAAACCGACCACACATGAAAGAGTTTGTGAATCTTTAAGACACTACTTCCTACTTTTTAGGTCTAAACATCATGTAATATAATTTATATTATCTTTTAATGAGGATTCTGTTATAATAGGGAAGTGTATCATTATCGTCTAAAAAAAGGAATGAGGATTGGGGCTAAGCATAAGGAGGTGAGAAAGTACTACATTTGGAAAAATAATATGGAATATATAATAAACTTTCACTATCCAAACACATCTCAACACAAGTTACTTATTCTCCTAATGATAAATTTTTTTGCAGTGTCCAAAACAAACCAACGATAATGATTTCGGTTATTATGTTTGTAAATTTTTGAAAGAGATCATTTTTATAAAAAAAAACTAGCATCCCTAAAGAGGTATTTTTGAAAACAACAACTAGTTCGTTTAATTTATTTATTAATTCATTATTTTTATATTTTGTAGTACTACTCTGACTTCTAAAAAGCCTAATACTCATAAGTTGATATATATTTTTTCAGAAAATGACTGGGCCACATTGCTAACGGCAGATTGTACACAAATAGCATGAAAACCTGACTTGGGGACCTGTACAATCGGCGGTCATTTTTGAGAGGGGTTAAGGGGATTAAAAGATGACACATTATTGTATGTAAATTTTCATAGGAAAAGTGTAATTGTTAATAAATAAAACATAATTTATCCAATGAGTCAATTTCCCATTTTAACAGATGATTTGCACCAACAACATTCAAGAATGATAAACCACTAAAAGTGTTTCTCTTTTGTTTAAAATGAACATATTTTTAAGTGAAAACTACAACTAACCTACAAAAATCCTACCAAACACATTAATATTGTGTTGTTCTTATAGGATAATGATCCATGGACATTTTTTGATGTGTACAAGTCAACCCTGCCTCAATCTGAGGCATGGTGTGGTCGGTACCTCTCAAAGGGTCTCTTTTTTTTAAATGGACTGATTTTTAAGTGAAAACAACAACTGAATTATTGAAATCTGACCAAACGCATTTGGATTGTGTTTATACTTTAAGATAAAGATCCATGGGTGCATTTAGGATGTGTACAAGTCAACGCTGCCTCAATTCGAGGCATGGTGTGGCCGATACCACTCAAAGTGTCTCTCTTTTGTTTAAAATGGACACAATTTTAAGTGAAAACAGCAACTTACCTACAGAAATCCAACCAAACACATTAGGATTGTGATTATCCTGTAGGAGAATGATCCATGGGTCCTTTGTGATGTGTACGAGTCAACCCGGCCTCAATCTAAGGCACGGTGTGGTCGGTACCACCCAAAGGGTCTCTCTTTTGTTTAAAATGGACATATTTTTATGTGAAAACAACAACTGACCTACAGAAATCCATCCAAAAACATTCTTATTGTATTTATCCTTTAGGAGAATGATTCAAAGGTCCTTTGGGATGTTTATAAGTCACCCCCACCTCAATCGGAGGCTCGGTGTGGCCGGTACCACTCAAAGGGTCTCTCTTTTGTTTAAAATGGACATATTTTTAAGTGTAAACAACAACTGAAAAACATAAATCTGACCAAATGCATTCGGATTGTGTTGATAATTTAAGAGAACGATCCATGTTTGTGTTGTGGATGTTTATGAGTTAGTATCATCTCAATATGAGGCACGGTGTGGCCGGTACCACTCAATGTGTCTCTCTTATGTTTAAAATGGACACAATTTTAAGTGAAAACAACAACTGACCTATGGAAATCCAACCAAAAGCATTCGGATTCTATTGATACTATATGAGAACGATAAAAGGTCCTTTTTGACATGAAAATGTCATCCCCACATAAATCTGAGGCACGGTGTGGCTGGTACCACTCAAAGGGTCTCTCTTTTGTTTAAAATGGACATAATTTTAAGTGAAAACAACAATTGACCTATGGAAATCTGACCAATTGATTTGGGATTGCTTTGATCCTTTAGTAGAATTATCCACTAGTCCTTTGTGACTTGTAAGAGTCATACCCACCTAAATCCGAGGCATGGTGTGGCCGGTACCACTCATAGGGTCTGTCTTTTGTTTAACATGGACATAATTTTAAGTAAAAACAACAACTGACCTACAAAAATCCAACCAAACAGATTTTAATTGTATTTATATTTTAATAGAACTATACATGGGTCCTTTGTGACTTTTATGAGTCATCTCCACTTCAATCTGAGGCATGGTGTGGCTGGTACCACTCAAAGGGTGTCTCTTTTGTTTTAAATGGACACAATTTTAAATGAAAACATCATGTGACTTGTGGAAATCAAACCAAACGCATTCGGATTGTATGGATCCTTTAGGAAAACAATCCACGGGCCCTTTGTGACATGTAAAAGTCATCCTTACCTCAATCCAAGTCATGGTGTGGCCGGTACCACTCAAAGGGTCTCTTTTTTTAAATGGTCAGAATTTAAAGTGAAAACAACAACTAACCTACGAATATCTGAACAAACGCATTCGGATTGTATTGATTCTTTAGTAGAATGATCCATGGATCCTTTGTGACATGTAAAAGACATCACCACATCAATACGAGGCACGGTGTGGCTGATACCACTCATAGGGTCTCTCTTTTGTTTAAAATAGACAGAATTTAAAGTGAAAACAACAACTGACCTACCGAAATCTGACCAAATGCATTAAGATTGTATTTATTCTTTTGGATAATGATCCACTGGTCATTTTTGAAAGTTACGAGTCACCCTTGACTCAATACGAGGCATGGTGTGGCCGGTATCACTCAAAGGGTCTCTCATTTGTTTGAAATGGACACAATTTTATTTGAAAACAACAACTGACCTTCGGAAATCTGAGAAAATGGATTTGGATTGTTTTTATCCTTTAGGATAACTATCCACGAGTTCTTTTTGATGTCTAAAAGTCATCCCCTCCTCAATATGAGGCACAGTGTGGCCAGTACAACTCAAAGGGTCTCTCATTTGTTTAAAATGGACAGAATTTTAAGTGAAAATAACAACTGACATATGGAAATCTGACCAAACGCATTCGGATTGAATTTATCCTTTAGTATAATGATCCACCGGTCCTTTATCATGTGTATGAGTCATCCTATCCTCAATTTAAGGCACGGTGTGTCCGGTACCACTCAAAGTGTCTCTCTTTTATTTAAAATGGACACAATTTTAAGTGAAAACAACAACTGACCTATGGAAATCTGACCAATGCATTTGGGTTGTATTAATCCTTTAGGAGAAAGATCCACGGGTCCTTTTTGATGTGTACTAGTCATACCTGTCTCAATCTGAATCAATGTGTGTCTGTTACCACTCAAAGGGTCTCTCTTTTGTTTAAAATGGACAGAATTTAAAGTGAAAACAATAAATGACCTACGTAAATCATACCAAATGAATTTGGATTGTATTGATACTTTATTAGAATGTTCCAAGGGTCATTTTTTACATGTATGAGTCATCCCCACCTCAATCTAAGGCACGGTGTCGCCAGTACCACTCAAAGGGTTGATTAAAATGGAAAGAATTTAACGTGAAAACAAAAACTGACCTATCGAAATCCAAACAAACGCATTCGGATTGTATTTATCCTTTAGAAGAATGATCCAAAGGTCTTTTTCGACTTGTAAGAGTCATCTTCGCCTCAATTTGTGGCACGTTGTGGCTGGTATAACTCAAATGGTCTCTCTTTTGTTTAAAATGGACACAATTTTAAGTGAAAACAACAACTGACCTACGGAAATCCAACCAAACGCATTCGGATTGTATTGAACCTTTATTAGAATGATCCAAGGTTCCTTTTTGATGTTTATTAGTCATCCCCGCCTCAATAAGAGGCACAGTGTTTCCGGTATCCCTCAAAGGGTCTCTCTTTTGTTTAAAATGGACACAATTTTAAGTGAAAACAACAAATGTCCTACAAAAATCTGACCAAACGCATTCAGATTGTATTTATCCATTAGGAGAATGATCCACAGGTCCATTGTGATTTTTAAGAGTCATCCCCACCTCAATTAGAGGCACGGTGTGGCCGGTACCACTCAAAGGGTCTATCTATTTTTAAAATGGACAGAATTTAATGTGAAAACAACAACTGACCTACAGAAATCTAACCAAACACATTCTGATTGTATTGATTAATTAGAAGAATGATCCATGGGTCCTTTGTGACATGTAAAAGTAATCCCCACCTCAATCCGAGGCATGGTGTGGCCGGTACCACTCAAAGGGTCTCTCTTTTGTTTAAAATTGATAGATATTTAAGTGAAAACAACAATTGACCTACATAAATCCAACCAAACGCATTTTTATTGTATTAATCCTTTAGGAGAAAGATCCACGGGTCGTTTGTGACATGTACAATTCATCCCCACCTCAATCCATGGCATGATGTGGCCGATATCACTCAAAGGTTCTCTCTTTTGTTTAAAATGGACACAATTTTATGTGAAAACACAATTGACCTATGGAAATCTTACCAAACACATTCGGATTGTATTGATACTTTAGGAGAACGATCCACGGGTCCTTTGTGAAAAGTAAGAATTGTCCCCGCCTCAATCTGAGGCATGGTGTGTTCGGTATCACTAAAAGGGTCTCTCTTTTGTTTAAAATGGACACAATTTTAAGTGAAAACAACAACTGACCTACGGAAATCTTTCCAAACACATTTTGATTGTATTAATATTTTAGGAGAACGATCCACAGGACCTTTGTGATAGGCACGAGTCATCCCGGCCTCAATCCAAGGAACGGTGTGGCTGGTATGACTCAAAGGGTCTCTCTTTTATTTAAAATGGACCGCCCCCACCCCCTGGACACCACCACCCCCTGGACACCTCCATCCCCCTAGACACCCCCATACCAACCTCCTAGACACCACCCCACCCCTTGGACATCCCCACCAACCCCCCAGACCACCACCACCCCCCGGACACCCCCACCCCCTGGACGACCACCACCCCCTGGAAGTCACCCCCACCCCTCCTTGACACCACCCCACCACCTGGATACCCCCAACCCCATGGACACCCCCCACCCATGGACGACCACCCCACCCTCCCAGACACCATCCCACCCCCTTGGACAGCCCACCAACACTAGACCCTTCCCAACACCCTGGACACCAGCCCACCCCTGGAAACCCCATAGATAGCCCCCCCCCCACCTGGACACCCCCTCCTTTGACACCACCACTCCCCCCTTGGATAGCCCCCCAACCTTCTGGACTGCCCCCACCCCCCTAGACACTGCCACCCTATGGACACCCCTATCCCCCCCCCCCCCCGGACACCCCCATCCACCCTCCCGGACACCACCCCACCCCCCTTGGATAGCACCACCAACCCCCCGGACCGCCCCACCCCCCGGACACCCCCACCCCCTAGACAAACACCACCCCCTGGACAGTAAACCCACCCCTCCTTGACACCCCACCACCTGGATACCTTCAACCCCCTAAACACCCCCACACATGGATGACCACCCCCAGCCTCCCAGAGACCATCCCACCCCCTTGGACAGCCCCACCAACCCCCCTGGATTCCCCCCAACACCCCCACCCCCTAGAAAGCCCCCCCAACACATTGGACACCATCCCACCCCCATGGACACCCCATAATGAGCCCCCCCCCCCACCTAGACACCCCCACCTGGACACCCCCCTCCTTGGACACCACCCCACCCCCCTTAGACAGCCCCACCAACCCCTGGACCGCCCCCACCCCCTGGACACCCCCACCCCTGTACACCCCTATCCCCTCGGACAACCCAATCCCACCCTTCGAGACACCACCCCACCCCCTTGGATATCCCCACCAACCCCCGGACTGCCCCACCCCCCAGGCACCCCCACATCTGGAAAGCCCCCCCCGACACCCTTGACACCAGCCCACCCCTAGACACCCCCATGGATACCCCCCCCCCCCTCACCTGGACCCTCCTCCTAGACACCAACCCACCACCTAGACACCCCCACCCCCTGGACACCACCACCCTCCTTAAATAGCCCCCCAACCTCTTGGACTGCCCCCACCCCCCTGGACACCCCTTTCCCCCAGACACCCCCTTCCCCCCGGACACCCCTACCCACCCCCCCCAGATAGCCACCCCAATCCCCTGAACAGCCCCCAACCCCTTGAATTATGATTAAATTTTTTTATGTATTTAATTAAATTATTAATTATGTGTTAATGGTGTAAGGGTATACTTTGTGTAATTGTGTTATTATTTATGTGTTAATTTTAAATGGGTATACTTTTTGAGATGAAGAATTTTTGCAGGTGCTATTTGGGTGTGCTGCTGCAGAATTTTGTTTTGCAGCAGACATGGAATTTATCAGTGCTTCTTTAGGACTGATAAAAGAATCCTTTATCAGTGCTCAAAAAGCACTGATAAAATCCACATTTATCAGTGCTAAAAAAGTGCTTGTAAAGGGATCCATTATCAACACTGAAAAAGCACTGATAAAATGCACATTTTATCAGCTCTTTTTAGTGCTGATAAAGTATCCCTTTATCAGCACTTATTGAGTGCTGATAAAGGGGACCCCCCCCTTTATCAGTGCTGAGCTTTACAATGCTTTTTAAGCACTGATAAAGACCATTTTGAGCACTGATAAAGCCTGTTTTTTAGTACTGCATTGAAATGAGGTGGTTTGATGGGATTTAGAAACTCAAATTCCTAACATTCCATAAAAATTTATTGAATCTTTCCATGGACTATTATGTTTAGGATAAAGGTTAGTACAAAATGATAATATAATATTAATAACCAACTACTTAAAATCAACCACCGTTTAATACGAAAATTTTAAGTTATACTGAGATGGATGTATTTACTAGAGGTGTGGGGTGGTTAATCATATTTTTTAAATAATTAAAAAAATTATAATTATCAAAATAAAAAATAATTTAAACTGTGAATATGAAATTAAAACAATAAATAGACATTATTTTTATAGTAGTTTTGATCACCAAGATCCTAGTATACTCTTTAAACTTATCTACTTAGTGAGAAGACTAGTATTAATTAAGATACTCACTTTTTTAAGGGAGTGATAACCCAATTGTGGATGCACGTTTTTACTACCTTCTCGTATAACAAAAACAAAATTTTATTTGAGTCACAACCCACCAAACCTTTTTCTGGGAGTCAGAACACAAACTCCCTTTTGAAATAAGAGTAATTACATAGTAAGATAGATTTTTGGATAGGAAAACAATAAATCTACTTTATAAGAACAGACATTATATAAAAAGATATAAAAATGAATATAAGATCGAATTTAAAATCACTAGTGGAGGAGATGATGATGAATGTTATTACATCTACAGAACTTGGATAACATCAATAGTAAATTAACAACCAATGATGTTATTCATGATCACAATAGTTGAAGATTAGTCATGATAAGCTATCAATATTTTGAAATATTCATATGAATGTTGTAATGTTCTCTATGTGTCTTCTATCTCAATTATAATCCGTGAATAATATGTTTCATGATTATTTTTTCATATTCATCATTGATCGAATTCTAATAGCTAATATTTTTTCATTTACTTCTATGATCTTGTTGATTTATGAAGGAGCTTCTAGATGAATAATCATAAAATGTTGCATACGAATATAATAAAAATTGAATAAAACACTTTTCTTATAATTTGAATTATCACACTCATTATCTAAATATTATCATGTTCTTTTATTCCTACATGAAATTACTTTGAAATACTTCAAATATGATTATAAAAAATATATTTTTTAAAATAAATAAAAGTCTTGAATATATTGAAATAAATTACAAAAATATCAAAATATAAAATAATTTCTACAATAGAATATCATAAACAAATATTGTATGTGCATTTGAATAAATTATTTTTGAATCAAATGGTTAATCAAATATCTAATTAAATTTTATCAAAATTTAATTAGTTAATATTAAAATAGGAGTTAAAATATTTCTCATAAGATGTGTAAAATAATAATAATTTTTTTATCTAATAGAAGATGATATATCTTTTATTCGATGGTAGAAGATTCTTACAACCACTAGTATTCATGATATTGTTGATATTCATTATACTGTTCTTTATGATTGTTACTACTAGTTATAAGGTACTTCCAATAGTTATGTTTGAAACTGATATTTATAAAGGGATACTGTTAGTCCAAAATTGTGTGCTACTGTTAGTATAAAAATACACTATTCTTAGTGATTAAGGTAGTGCTGCCACTAGTTAAAAATGGTTTCTACTGCTAGACTAAGGTATTTCTACAATAGGAATAATATGTAATTCCATTTATAGTGTAAGGGTAAAATGTATTATACATAGGAAGCGTAAAGGTAACTTGTATGCATGTGTAAATGTAAGCTCATTTTCAACTACATGAGTAAAGATAAATTAAATACCATTGTTTTCGTAAGGGTAAGTTATCTCTTTATATAGAGGCAATTTAAAATCATAACTGATTCATAAGGGTATTATATCTTTGTGTAAAGGTATAGTTTTCTACATAAAGGTAGAGTACAGGATGCGTAAAGGGACATTATTCACTACATAAGGGTAGAAAACAAAATACATAAGTTATGTAATGGTATATGAAGGTTACAGAAAGGTAGAATTCAAGTTATATACAATGCATAAAGGTAAAGTATATGATGTGTAAGGGTATAATGAAACTTGCATAAAGATACAAGGAACTTATGTAAATGTAAACTCTAGTTATTACTATCTATAAAAGTGTACTTTCAGACTCATGTAATGTTAAAATGTAACATAGGTTATCGTAATCCATATTTTCAAATGCATGCGTATGGGTATAAAAAATCTTTTTATGGGTACTTAAAAACATAAATAACGGTAAATTTCAATATTTAAAGCATATCTAATGTAAAAATAAAAGTTATATAAGGTTACATTAAAAGTTGTTTAAAGATAAAACATTGTTTTATGAAATTACATAAGGGAAGAAAATACTTAGAAAAAAATATAAAAACTAGAAATTTGATTTACTAAAAAATAACATATTTTAATTATAAAAAAATAAGTGTTGAATAAAATTTATAAAGTATAATTGAGTTAAATATTATCAAAAAAATATTTTGTATACACATTTTTAAATGGATGAATTAGTAATTTAGAAAAAAATAAAAAAAATAATTTAATTCCAAAATTAAAACATTCAACATAAATAGAAATGAGTTCGATGATGAAATAAATAGTTATGTTTTCCCATTTCTATACTGGTATGATAAATGGTGTCATCATACCATTATACCTCTTTTTTTCAACCTTGAATTTTTTTATACCAACCATCAAGTTACAAATTTTGCAGTTCATGTTATCCAACTATAGGTCTTTCTTCAAATATCTATACGTATTAGTTCTTTCTAGATGATTAATGAAGGATGAGCTATGAAAATAATCCATAATCTCCCTTCTTAGTTCCGGTTATGATGTGACACATATCCATGCTTCAAACCTTATAATTACATATTTATTAAATTTTAACTCTAAAATTGTTTCTACCATTCGCAGCAGCTCCTCATCATCTTTCCAGGCCTCTTTAATCCACTCAATAATGGATAGTTGATCGGTTATTTGAACAAGGTATACTGAAGATCCATTTATTATTCTCATTCCCATCATTTTCTTATATTAGAATATTGGATCCATTTCAATCCACTTCATAGAAAAAAAAATTAGATCATTTCTACTTACAACATCTTCCAGTTTGTTTTCCTTCCCAAGATGGAAATGTATTGAAACTTTATAATACATTATCATCTCTATCCATCTTTGTTGGAACATATTACTACCCTTTTATGTGACTATATAATTGAGAAATTTATAATTTGTATATTGATGCAGATATTATTTTCTAAATTTTTTATACATTTCTATTGTTTTAATCATCTCAAATTATCAATTAGAGCTTATATGAATCAATTTTGGATTTATGATGTGTTTTGAGAAAAATGGTGAAAAGTGCATAATTTTGGATTTTTGACAGATTGTTACATCAATGGTATTTAACCCTTTTAATGAAAAATATATTTCCAAATTGAGTGATTATTTCTATGTTAGAATTTGTATTTTATTTCCTTTAACTTTTTCTTCAGACCAGGGGATGATTTGAGCATCAAGATTCCTTAAAAAATCAATGAAGTTGAAGACTTTTCTGGGCGGACAGTGTGAACCCCACCACAATAACAAAAGTTTATCTCGGCCTACACACCTTATATTGAGGTTAATCCACCTGGAATGTTACTTGGACACATAGGAGAGACATAAAAATTAATTTTAATGAGTTTTTAGTCCATTAATGTGGCCATTAGATGAATTATTTTTTAAGGAAGATTTCGAAAACCTATATCCATAAAAAGAAACTACCAATGAAAAATTCATAACTCCAATATAAGGTGTCCAAATGAGCTTAAATATTTAGAGGTAGTGTGGACGAAAATTACAAAAAACTTTTATTAAGTCTAACATGTGTGAATATACTATTTAATGGGTCAAAAATGTGTCAACATTCAGAGGACATAAATATTCCTATAAAAGGAGATGAGCTCCAAGCTCTCAAATCATCCCATTTTCCATCCCATTCCTTCAAGGCACCAAGGAGGAGATCTCCACCAAGGGAGGATGACCAAAAATATTGTCCATTTATTTTTAATTTATTTATTTTCTTTATTTTTTTTACTATACAATTATATTTTTTTTATTTCTACTAAATTCATGCATTGTTTTTATTTCTATGTCCACTATTCCACCTTGTTTTCTTCTTATCATCTTACCATCGTGAACTATAATACTCATGATCATGTGTAACTATTCCAAGGAATATTTTAAGGGAGTAATAAGGATCTTGAAACCAAGACCATGTTTATAATATTCTTTGAGTTAATTCTAAGGATAATTTATAGTATGTGTAATCCTCATTACGGTTGTCTAAAGTTTAACTTCTCAATCAACAACCATTTTCCCTCGATTGAGGAGGTGGATGGAGGGTGTTCTTGGAAATCACTAAGTGGAATTTTCATTCATAACTGGGTTAGACTAAGGTGTTAACACATACGATGGAGTGTGTTCACTAAGAATATTATAATTTGGTCAATTAAGGTTCTCCCTAAAAGTTCACTCCGGAGAACATCCTTTTCTCACTAATTCCATTTTTTAGCATTTCATATTAATTTGAATTGGATTTTTGAATTTCATTTATTTTCATAAATTATATTTCAATCATAGAAATAAAAAAAATAGAAAAAATTAGTTAAGCTGAATTTTTTATGTGAGCGAACAAATGAGAACCCCCTTCAAGTGAGACGACCATGTTCAGCCTCTATGTTGTACTAGGAAAGCATAAAAATACACTTTTCCAATCCCTGAAACTAGTGTGCATCAAAAATGGCACCATTTTCAGGGATCCAATTAGTAGTTTACTTATATTTTTCTATTTTCACATTGTTTATGGATTTTCATAATTCTTTTAAAAAACCAAAAAACCAAAAAAATAAAATTTATCATGATGTATCAAAATTACAATTACTATGCATGGAATGACTAATGACAGGTGAAACAACAATAAGAGGAAGTTTTTTTAGAGTACAATAGAGCTCAAGGGAATGGACATAAAGAGGCTATATAATTACTAAGGATTAAAATATAATGGAAAATATAATATGCCCATACTACCTAGGAGCAACCTGACCCTGAGCCAGAAAAAGAAGTTGAGGTAGTGGTAGAAGAAATTTCACAAATAATATTTGAAATTGATGATCCTGAGGAGGAAATGGAGGAAGACTTTCCTTCTAATGAACATGTGGGATATAAGCATGAATTGGATGAATTCTATAGTGAATTTGAGGAACTACATGATCTCCCCAAGCCTTGCAAAGAAGAAGATCCAGCTGCACTGAAGGAAGAAACCACCCGAGTGGTGGAATTTGAAGTAAAGATGGAGGTGCATGACTACCTACCTCTATATAGTAAAGATTGACTCCAAAAGGAATTTTAAATTGAAGAGGATGTTAATAAATAACCAACTCAGGGAGATGATACATTCTTGAACTCAAAATCTATTAATTTTGATAAAAATAATTTGAGTATCTATCCTAATTCTATATATTTTTTTTGAATTTTCCAAATAATACTATGACTTAGAGGATGATGTGTAAAATGATGGACCTTATGAATAATTCTTAGACCTCCCTAAAGACATTGAATATCTACTGGAGGATCCCCATCATGAAGAGATCCAAGTTACAGAGCCAAAGGATATCAGACAAGAGGCTGAAGCCCTTATCAATCCAGCACTAGAAGATAATATGGTTTCACAAGTAGCAACAAAATAATAGGAGGTTCCCTACTTAATCCTACCCCCGCAATGCAAGTTGAACCACATTGCGATGGGGGAAGATCTAGTATCCACTTTCCATGGAGTCATCTTCGATATGAACAAAGAATTTCAAGCTGGGTGGAAACATATGTGGTGGTTCAAATCCAAAAAAATCCACCGACCATTGGAATTTGGATAACAGCTAGTACTACCCTCTGGAGAATGTAAAAATAAAGGGTCCACTTGGGGGTCGTACCAAGATTTATCTTGTATGTTATTTTTAGTAGTTTCATTTTCAATATTAGGTATTTACATTTAAAATTCAGTATTATAAATTATTTCATCATGTGAACCACTCCCTCTATTAATTTTGAGATTAAATTAAATGAACCTTATGATTTGTTGAGTAATTTTTCTTTTGAAAGATCTTGATGGACGAACGCAGCCCCAAGAATTAGAGGAACATGACAAATTATTTATTTCAAAAGGGAGTTTACTTTTTAGTATTCTCTTTTAAACTCCTTACAATATTTGGTCCAAAACATGTTTTTAGATTTAATGATAAGAATTTCATGCCCACACTTAAATTAATACTTAACTTGACTCATCTAGGATACATGATTTTATTAGGAATCTAGTGATTCAACGTTTTATATTTCAATGTCAATGATATTGAAAGATAAAAATGGAGAATCAAATGATTGAAATGAAGAATATATATTAAAATAAGGACTCATGATTTAATGAAATTAGTTGATTTATGTAAATGAAACTTCCCACCCATTTTTCATGTTTGAATTTTTGAAATTCATGTTAATTTATTTGTTATTATAAATATTTTCTTGAGTGATTGTCCAATATTATATTTCTCATTCCCAAGATGATTTCTAGACCAAGTACTTACTATTTATTCTTGAGCATATTTCTTGAGTGATCTTGGGAAATTACACCTTCCAAAACTTGCATTTGAACTTGTCAAAGCTACGATTGTACAAAAACACATTTAAAATGATTGAGTAATCTTTAGAAAATCTCATCTCTTTAAAGACCACCTTTACATGAATCCTTCTTTAAGCCCATAGATACCATGAATTACCATTATAGGGATAATCCATGATTCAAGACATTTTTATCCATTCCTACCCTACTCTTGGTATTTTCCTGGTATTTTAAAGTTTATGTGTGGGGGTCAAGGGATTAATGGTGAAAGGGGTGATTTACTTTTTAAAGAAAAAGTTTGGGGTGAAATTGTGGTAATTTTTAAATGTTGTGGAATCATTCATTGTTATTCATTATTTATCCCTCTTGAATTATAAAAAAAAATGAAAAAATGACTAAATAAAAAAAGTGAAAAATGGATTGTGATTTGGGAGATCCAAAAATAAGCATCTTCAAGAAAGAAAATCTTCTAATAAAATATGGTTAGGTGATGGTTGTGAGGTTTGATATAATCATATATTTAGAGAACAAAATAAAAAAACTAAAAAAATCATGAGGGTACATTAATCATTCATTATGTTTTATTTTGATCATGACATTACTTTGAGTTTTGGGGGAATTTGGTATTGGTACATTAAAGGATATAATATCATTAAACATTTTGATATCATGCATTGTACATAAGATACAAACCACCTCCTTAATCCTTGATTTTTAAAACATAAAATCCTACCAACCTTAAGCCTCTAATACATTTGAACCTCTATTTGATAGTCCTCTTGAATTTATGTGCCTTTTTTCTTTACAAAGTGGAGAAATTAGTTTGTTAAAATCTTATGGATAAGGTGTATGTTCTCATGATATAAGAAGAACTCTACTTGAATCTTATCATGAGAGATGAGAGGAAAAATAAAAAGGTGAGGTAAATCATGGTGTGGCATTGTTAATAATAATGAATTTAGAATCTTGAATGAGTGACAGAAGAAGTTCCATTTTTTCAAAGGGAAAAAGTAGAATTCATGATTTGATTGTTTATTTGAAAAATGGGAAATTAAATTCATATTTTATGTGGTTTTTTTAATGTTTGATTTGACATTGAAAATTGTAAAATTTTATTACCTTCAAAATTGAATATTGTTAACTTTTGTGTCCTCTGAATTCCATGTTGTGATTTTAAGCTTGAGGACAGGTACTTTTTATTTGTGGGGGGATAGTTTTGATGCACTCCTATCGCAAGGCATAGAAAAATCATATTTTTAGGTTTTCGTAGTGTAGTATAGAGGTTGACCATGGTCATCTCACTAGAAGATAATTCTCAGCTGTTCACTCTCTTAAAAAAATTCACGATAACTAATTTTTTTTCTATTATTATTATTTTTATAAATGAAATTGAATTTTTGTAAATAAATGTAATGAAAAAAATCAATTCAAATTAATATGAAATGCTAAACAAAATGGAATTAGAGAATAATGGAAGTTCTCTAGAGAGAACTTTCAGGGAGTACGTTCATTGACCCGCTTCAACTATTCTTAGTAAACACACTCCATCATAAATCTGAACACCTTAGTCTACCTCGGTTATGAATGAAAAGTAAACTTGGAGATCACCAATCACACCCTTTATCCACCTCTTCTATCGAGGGAAATGGTTGTAGATTAAGAAGTTAAACTTTAGACAACCATAGAGAGGATTACACCCACTATAAATTATCCTTAGAATTAACTCAAAGAATATTAAAAACATAGTCTTGGTTTCAGTAAACTAATCACTCACTCAATATATTCCTTGGATCAGTTACTCATGATCTTTTATATTATAGTTCACAATGGTAAGATGATTAAAAGAAAATAGTGTTGATGGGTGAGAACAGAAATAAAAACAATGCATGAATTTATTAGAAATCTAAATTACAATTGAAAACTAAAACAAAAATAAAGAAAATAAATTAATTAAAAACTAATGGTGAATATTTGTGGCTAGAATCCATCTATGGAGATATCCTCCTTTGTGCCTTGAAGTAATGGGATAGAAAATGGGATGATTTGAGAGGTAGGAGCTCCTCTACTTTTATATGCATATTTCTTTCACCCAAATGTTGACACGTTTTAACCCATTAAATGGTCAATTCATGCCTGTTACCCTTGATAAAAGTTGTTTCTAATTGTATTCCATTTATCCAATAAATATTTCATCTCATTCAGCCATATTATATTGGTGTTATGAATTTTCAATGTCGGTTTCTTTTTCTAGATGTAGTTTCCTGGAAGCTTCCTTCAAAAATTTGTCATTCAATGACGACATTAATGGATTAAAAACTCCCTAAAATTAATTGGAGAGTTGATACTATGTGTCTTAGTTCCATTACAGGTTTAATCACCTCAATTTGGGGCATGTAGGCCGAGATAGACTTTGGTTACTATTTTGGGTTCCACACTGTCTGCCCAAAAAAGTCTTCAACTTCATTGATTATTTAAGGTCTCTAGATGCTCAAATCATCCCCTAGTCCGGAAGAAAAAAATTTAAGGGAAATATAATAAGGATTCGAAAAAAATAATCACTCAATTTGGAATTATATTATTCAGGAAATGACTAAAATACCCTTGATGTAAAAAAGGTCAAAATTCCAGAATTTGGCACTTTTCATCATTTAGCTCAAAAACACTTCATAAATCCAAATTTGATTCATATAAGAACAAATTGATAATTTGGGATCATTAAAACAATTTAAATTCATACCAAAAATGTAGAAAATATTACCCCTATCATATATATCTCCCCACCCTCCATGTAGAGATAATTCCACCAAATATTACCCCTATCATATATTATCTCCCCACCCTCCATGTAGAGATAATTCCACCAAAGATCACTATGACTAATTTAGATCATGTGTTGGGTAGTTATTCTCATTGATCGTTAATTATTAGGAGGAGTAGGCTATCACTTTTTCATCTTGTATGAGTAAAAAACCCAATATTTTTTTGGATGCATAATTTTAGATCATAAATTCTTAAGCACTGGTGGGTAATATGAACATAAATGTAGTGATGTGATTATTATACAACTCTTTATTATTCTCCTTACATTAATCATTATAGAAAAACATCACCCAATTTTATGTTATATTGGTTAGTAAGATTGAAAATAATGACAAGTTTTTATAAAATCAATGAGAGTACCCAGATAATCCAAGGAAACTACAGATCTCTTTCACAAATTTTGGTTTTGTCCAACATTCAATTACATATATTTTTAAAGGATCCATATATATATATCCCTTTACAAGTGATAAAATGCCCTAGGAATGTATCTTTTCCATAAAAAAACTCACATTTTCAATAAATTCTATATATGAAATATATATATTTAGGAGAAATATAGTTTATAATGAAAACATATCATAATTAAGTATATGTTTCAACATAAAGTCAATGACTTCAAAATTAATCAAGATATGAGAGATGACCATCAATTCACGTGGAAAGTAGATTTTGTAGTAAAACAAAGTATTTTGAAGAATAAAATAATATTAAAATGAAGCATTCTAATTTTTTTCATAAAATTGTTTCCTTTTACAATCAATGAAAACATGTAGAAGCTTCTAAATAGTATAAAATGATTATGGAAGAGAGAAAATATTTTAATGCCATATATGTTAAAAAATAAAACATTCATTTTGTAGAGAAAGTAAAAAAATGTCCCATTTAGAAAAATTAGAAATATTCTTTTCAAACCGTGTAAAAAGATGAGGAAAAATTAAATATTCCTTAATAAATCATTTTATTAAATAGAAAGAAATTTTGTAAACTAATTTTTAAAAATACGAACATGGAAGAAAAATATACCCGATCAAAAAGATAAATAAGATTATATTTTCACTTAAATATTAATTTACTTAATTAAAGTTAAAAAATAGAAAATATATGTTAAAAATACTAAAATTCCATAAATATCCAAAGGATAAGAAGATATACTGAGTTTATGAAAGATTATATTATTCTATTAAAGAATATTAGAAATTCCCAAAAATAATATTGTAAAATAAATTATTTATTTTATGATTACATTTAAATTATAACCATTTGAAATTTTAAACATTAATTTAAACTTTAATAGCCGTGAATAAATATATATTCATCTAAAATACATCAAATGGGTTGCATAAACAGTAAATAAAAATTAAAATATTCATAATAAAAAATCTATAAAAATGGAGGGGAAATTGAGATGAAGCCCCTTAAAAAGATCGTATCATTGAGTTGAGAATTAATCAATGAAGTGATTATGTGTGATAAATTTAAATCCAAAATAAGTAATTTTAAATAATACATAATAAAATCTAATTTAATTTCAAATATAACCATGGTAAATCAGATTTAATGAAGTATATGTTAACATAGTGAATGGAAATTGAGTTAAGAAACCCCTTACCACAAGTTTGACTTGCCTCATAAGTTATTTTAACTTTATATATAATAAATTTAGATTTATTATTATTACATACCATAACTATATACATATATATAATATCTTATATGATCTATTTAAAAATTTTTATAACCCCCTTTCTCACAATCTTTTATCATTATAATTATTTTAGGTGTTAACTACTTCACTTATCATGTAAGTTTTTATTTAGTAGCTTTGGTCCTTGATTATTTCTAATGGTACCATCATCTCCATAATTTTATTCATGATATAAATATAATATATATTTAATATATATATATTTTATAGTCATACATAAATTATAGAGACAAAAATGAATTACATCATTCATGGAGATTGTAGGCCATATGTAAAAAACGCTATTTTCACTTTTCAAAAGATAGAAAAAATAATAATTCTAAAAGATAAATCACCTTTTTAGGATCAATATAATATCTTATATATGTAATATAGTCATTAAAAATGTTCTTATTACCATCCATCCAAATAAGATATGAAAAAAATCACATCGCTTTGTAGAGGTGGTAGTCCACACATATGCATGAACAACATTATTGTTTTAGAATATATTTCAAGGTGAGAAGGAAGATATGATATTATAAAACTCTATGGGTGATGAAAAATTAATTACACCACTATCTGGAGACAGTAAGCCATACATACGCATAAGTGATATTTTTTCTTTTCATAGAATGGAAAAGAGATGGAAAATGAATTTCCCATAATCATAATAACATCTCATTATATTTATGAATCAAGAGTTATTATTTTGGGATGGGTGAAAAAAATTAATATGAATTAGAATAACAAATAATCTTTAATGAATTAGGAAAGATGATTACCTCTTTTTTCGGTAAACTTATTTTAGATCCATTCCTATGGGCCCTTGAAATTGTCGTTTATGAAGAAAAAAGCCTCTGATTTGTGGATAGGGAAGTTGAGAAGAGAATTGGGTAGGTTTTGGTCGAGATATTTTGGCCATGTAGGTGTAAATAATAGAGATAATACGTGTCCTTAAATAAGTGATGGGGGTGGATCTCTTGGAATTACTTAAAGTATTAAATTAATACAAATTAATTTTTAAGGAAAATTGCTCTGAATAGATATAATTTTTAAGTAATATGATAATTAGTTGAAATAATATCATTCAATAAATTCTGGAAATGTTTATATTAATTTTTTACCCTTATCTATTAGTTTAAACTCCCATTAACCATTTTTATGATTATCACAAGAACCATGCTTTTACTCTTTAAGGATCAATAATGCTACCATAAAATTGAAAAATGACAATAAATGGACTAAGTTTGAAATTTTCAACAATTTACAATTAAATTGGATGAATATAATATTTATTATTAATTTTATGTAATTTAATAAAATATTATTTATTATATAATATCATTATTGTCATTTTGGCACATATATGAAATATTATAATATAATATGTGTCTAAATTAGATATAATGGCTCCAAAATGATATTTATTAGAATATAAAGATGATTTGGAATTAATATAATCATCAAATAAAATTTTTACATGTTTAGTTATTATTTTAAACCTCAACCTTTGGTTTTACCCCTTGGTTAACCAATTTTGAACCTAACCCTCGTAATGACTTTTTAAATAACAAGGGTTATAATTTTTATTATATTGTTACAATTGGATCATAAATAGATTTGTGATTAAATTTTAGAAATGTTAAATTCTTAATTGTCTTATTTCAATGTTTTTATGATTTTTTAATAATTTAATAAAATATTATTTTTATTTAAATACTATAATTGTCATTTTAAGAACTATTCACATAATTGGACTTTGAAACCAATATGAAATAAAATAAATTAAAATATAAAACTTTAAAACCTATATAATAAAATATTGTGTCTTAAAAATTTGTGGGACACTTTAAATCACCCTTTAAATATTAATTTTACTGTTTTTAAAATTATTTTTTAGTTGTTTACTACTTATACAAGAATGTTTTCGACATTGCATAAGCATTTAAGGTAATTATTTCACCACGAAATTTTTTAAAAAAATAAAAATGATAAAAATAATTAATTAATATTTCAAATAAATATTTATAATAAAACCTTATTTTTATCACTATCAAAAAAATATCATATATATTATAAACAAGAGAGTGACATTTTTGACTTTATCTTTTACCCAAATATTAAAATGGTCAAAATAAAAGAAAAATGGAACCATGTAGCCATATTTTCAAACCATGGATGGAGGTATATTAATTATATTGATAAAATAGGATAAAGAAAACTATTATAGAAATATTGGTACTTTATCCTAGTGTCATAACTTTGTTTTATCGTTACCGAGGTGACAATAATTTACTATTGTTACTATTTATAAAAAAATAAGATGGTATAATTTATAAAATTTAAAAAAATATATAAAAAATATGGGATCGTTTTTTAAATATTTAATTACTTTGATTGGATGAATTTAATTTAATATAAAAATGAAAAACTTAGTACTTTTAGAAAAATGAGTCCTTAAAACAAAAAATGAACTTATACTAAAATTAGGTATATAACTAATTCTTATGTAATTAATTAGATTATTAATAACTAAAGTATGCCTATTTTAATATAATACAAAATTTTTATCATAATGGTACTTTATAATGAAATTAAATTATAGTTTTACAAAACTGGTATTTTCTACACTTCACTAAAAAATTAATTTTTTTGTAAAAATCTAAAAATTTCAACATAATTTATTTTTCATATAGTGATTTAAAAAATGATATAATTTTTAGCAAATAAAATTTATAAATATTCCAAAAATTAATAATTATATTTAATCAAATAAAATCTGTAAATATAATATTTGAAGAAAACACATTTTTGAAGAATAAAATGACTATAATAAAATAGATGGATTTTTTAAAGAATTAACCAATAAATAATCATTTTGTTGGAACATTATATATATTTCATAATTTATTTAATCCTATTAATATATTCCATTTCAAAGGATAGGTTATAATAGTCATATTTTAATAATATAATTTCAAGGTTTTTTTTAATCCCAATAATGTGTGTCGTATACACTATTAAACATAGTGTTCTTTTAAAATCATTTGGTGTAAAATTCTACCCCATTAAAAAAATTACACCCTCATAATTTTATATTAGTTATAAAATGTTCAGAATTTTTTGAAAACCACATCATACAGTGGCATAATAAAACTTCTTTTGAGAAGGGAAAGTTTGAAATATAATGTTTATAAGAAATAACACATATTCAGGTTCCCAAATAAAGAGAACATTAGAGGGAATTTAAAATATATACATGGAAGATAATAATAAAATCAAAGGAATAATAAACTGTGATATATAATATTTTCAAGGAGAAATTTAATAGCCACAAAACCATAAATCAGTGAGGTGTGAAAAGACCATTGATTTATCAAAAAATGAATATAGTTAGATAAATTTTTAATTTCAAGATCCTTTTCAAATATTTGAAAATTTTCATTACCATATAGACTAGTAACATAAGGAACTTCACTTACATGAAAAGTATAAATTTTTCCTTTAATAAATTTCTATGATAATATAATATTTTTTCCAAATAATGAATTGTCAAGATGAAATTTTCAGTCCTGAAGAAATAGAATAAACCTCCAATGAATCAAATATTCCACAAAAAGAATAAATGTCTTTAATAAAACCAAAATGGTCATAATAATTATAAATAATACCATGTATGAGTAATCTATAATATTAATTAATTGTGTATTGATCTCAAAAATTTAATAATAAAAAAACGTTTACCATAGATAATTCCATAAATAAATTACCATGTATCCTTAATAACTTCAATGTAGTGTCTTGTATTTTTCGGTGTATTATTTTTAAATACTATATGGAAATATTATGAGACCAGGAACAGAGACGACACATTATTCCGAGGCCCGATGATCCCGGAATGGTGGTTCAAACTTTTTAAGTTAAGTGAATCAGCACTTGTGCGCGGTTGTGGGAATTTCCAAACGAATGCCTGGATTAAATCTCTGAGGGAACAGTTGTGTCCAAGATGATGACTTTACATAAGAATGGATCTATCCTCGACTGGCATGGGTCGAGGGAAAAAGTTAATTTTCGGATGTTTTTAGTAAAATAAAAATAAGAATAAACTCAAAATGTTTATTTTATTTTATATGAAAAAACACACTGTAGCGTGGTGACGGGGTAGATGTTTCATTAATAAATCCCACGCCATAATGACTCATGAATGAAAATATTGATTCTTTAATTCCACAACAAGATGGAAATCCAAATCTTGTTTCCCCATTTTAATGTGTTAATCAAATTATTGTGTTTGGAAGAAGATTGAGAGAAAACTCTGGAGAATCCTTAAAGCCTTTGAGAAAACTCTCAGAGATGAATGACGAAGGATCAAAGCTGTGAATCACTATCGCAACAAAGTTGAAGGATCTCGAGGACGATGGTACCCCGAACCTTCTTCAGCGATCGATATCTTCTTGAGGTAGGGGTTGTTATTTCAAATCTACTTTCCCCATTTTTGAATTTTAACAACGAACTCAGATCAACCATGAACATGTTAATACATAGATTCGTAAATTTTTAGAGGAGGGTTTTTATGGGATGATTTTGGGGAATTAATCCATGATTAATTATTGTTTGATTCTTCTCAATTTGAGCCTACTAACGGGAGAATATCAATGCAGTGATGAACGACAGTGGAGGTTCGTTCCTTGATTTTTTATTGGATTTCTCCACCTTTCTTTTTCTAGTGTGTTCATCACGTTCTTCATAGGGCGATGAACAATGGATCGTTGTGGAACCTTCTTAGAATGCAATGATCCCAAACTGGAGATCCGATATCACAACGACCCTATGGAGGTGCGATGCTCGTAGTGGACGATGAATTGGATCGGATCAGAAAATACAATTATTCGGGCGTTCTTCATGTAGGAGGATCAAACTGCATTTTCGAAGACGATCGGAGGCCTGAAAACAATGAAGAAAACATCAGGACATCGGGGGAAACTGGATTCCTGAGTTTTGTTGCAATCGAACGACTGGATTGATGAACGGAACAGCACAGAGGTGTGGCGGAGGAAGTCCGTGATTCTGGAAATTTCCATAATACATGGTGTGTGCTTCCGAAGAACACACTGTGTAGCACTGGTGGTGGTGGCTAGGGTTTCAGGGGTCAGAGAGGAATCACACAGCGTGTGACCCTGGTCACACAGCATGTTGGACTTTCCCCGAAGCTTGGTGTGCATTTTGGAAAGTACACAGACACGGGATGGACTACAAGGCTTTAGACAACATGGCGTGTACTCTCGACGCAACATGGAAGAGGAGACTATGTGGGACTCAGCGTGTATCTAGGGGATAAACAGACATGGGATTAAGTACACGGCGTGTACTCCATCAAACTTCCAGGAGAGGCTAGTAACGCGGGTCACCCCATGTACCGATTACAGGGGTTGAGGACCGTGTACAGGCACATGGCCAACCTACATAGAGCTGACACCAGTCAATCAGACACGGCGTGTACACCGTACTACATGTTGTGTACTAACTTTTCTACATGAACAGCCTTACGACATGGACCGTTGTACACAGGCAGTACCCTAGGCCAGACGACACGACGTGTAACTTTTCTACATGCTGTGTACTTTTTTGGAAAATGGAATGGTCCTCTTTTCCATCATATATTGGACATGTTTCATTTGGGTTAGTACCCCTTCTTCTCATTTCCATAGAGTTTAGGCATCGTTTCCTTCTATAGTAGTTTGATCCCTTCAGCAAAAATTTCGTTGATAGAGTCTGCATCCCTCTGAGAGGCCCGGAGCGAGATCCTCTATCCATTCCTGACCCTAGGTAGAGTCAGGCATCGATGTGACCAACTCCACCGGGTGTTTATTATATAACTAGATGGTGAATCCAACTAGATGTTGAATCCGGATGAGTCTCGGTATCTGCCATGTCCCTGGAAGTGATCCTCATATGTGTATCATGATCTTTCCCACTCAAGAGTGTGTCTCCCGTAATGAGTGCATTTATCTATCGTGATATTCTCCACTCAGAAGTGTGTCTCCCACAATGAGTGTAACTACATCTCATGATGTTTCCCAACGAACAGTGCTTCTCGAATGGATGTCATCAAAGCTACCAGACTTGTGGAGTGTGTTATCCTAGAATGAGTGCTTCGTATAAATCTTTGAATTGAATCCCTAGAAGGGGGTATGCAGTTGTGTGAATTATCTCTAAACTATGGATTTGGGTTTTGAGAATATTTGTATTGTGATCTCCCATTATGTGTTCAGAAGACATATATTGTATAGAGCTGATTGTGCCTTAACTTTGTGTACTTAATTTTTGTTTTTCGAGGTCCTCTACTGAGTATTGTTATACTCAACCCTGCATGGGCTTTTCCCACACATGTCGTGTCTTGTGCGGACGAGTAGCCTTTTGACAGAGTCTACAGTAGACCAGGGCAGGACCGAGCTTCCTGAGTTCCCTATAGGCTGAGGCGTTCCTTCGGCTACGAGCAGTAGTTCCAATACCTCTTTGTGTTTATAGATTGGACTTTCCAGTTTTTAGACTCTTGTTTTTGGTGGTCTTGTATTCTAGACCAGTTTACTTTCATCACTTTACTTTCTATCATAATCTATTGGTTGGGTTTAGTTGTATTCATGCATTTTGTTCATCAGTGTTTTTTTACATTTCAACATTTGTGGGATTGGAGTTGTGTGCGTGTGTACAGGTTCATAGGAAATGCATCCCATGTATTAATATGCCTACTCAGTTCTAGTCACCAACCCCTGGCCCATTGGAGGCGGGCTTGGGGAGTCACGACATGGGCCCCACTGGGACGGGTCATGACAGAGTGTTATCAGAGGTGGTCGGTTCTACCTTAGGACCAACAGTCTGTGAGATAGGTTTGGGAAAAAAATGTTAAGTGTTTCGAGCTCAGCTTCTAGGCCAGAGAATCCAGTGTTGGTGCGGCGGCCGATGTATCCATACACCAGGACTCTGATAACCTGATTTTCCACTCGGTACACAAAAACACTGGTTGTGGGGAAATAAAATAAAGGTTTATGCATCATGTAGGAATGTGTTGTGTTTTCCATGTCCTTTGTGTTAGCTATCTAGATATACTGAATGACCATGGTACATCTTGTTTCCTTACACGATTCCTCCACAATACATAGCTGCTAGGATTCAGCAGCACGATCATGAGGATAACCCCCTCAGTGATGTGGCTTTGATACATGGACTTGTTCCCCAGGTGTTTCTACCAGGTGGTTCACCTGCTATACCACCACCAGTGGATTAGCCCATGGTGCCTGCAGTACCAACCGACAGGGAGCGTAGGCTGAGCACGCTCCATGAGTTCTAGAGATAGACACCCCTCAGGTTCCGAGGAGAGCCCAACCCTCAGGCGGCTAAGGACTATCTTGAGGCGGTAACCAGAGTTTTCCATCTGGTGAGGACAACAGAAGACCAGATGGTGATCCTAGGAGCGAGCCTTCTTTAGGATTTGGTGGGATGATGGTGGATTCTAACCACATAGACTCCTTATGAGAAGACTCTTTCATGGACGAAGTTTGAGTGTCTATTTAGGGAGGAGTTATCTCCAGGTACGCTGAGAGCCTTACGCTTCTAAGAGTTTTTTCAGATCTAGCCGGGAAGTTTAACAGTAGGTGACTATTCATTGAGGTTCGCCAACCTCACCCAATACAAGATGGATATGGTCAGGGATCAGAACTTCAGAGCTCGGAGCTTCGAGCAAGGTCTACGATGAGACATCCAAGCGTGTGTTGTGCCTCTATGAATTTAGACATATGATGTAGTGCACGAGCGGGCTTTGGTGATCGAGAGATTCTTGGAGGAGGAGATACATCCGACAACAGTCAGCAGCAGGAAGACAGGTGCAGAGACCTCGACAGAAGGGATCCGATGTCAGACGCAGGGATCATGAAGTGAGAGATTTCAGAGGAGGACCTAGGACAGGGGATCGATAGTCCATGGCTCTCAGGTTGGATCCAGTCATCCAAGGGAGAAGTGGTTCTATGTGTGCGATGGCTGGGGACATCTCTCAAGAGATTGTCCAACCCATCAAGCTGCTGACTGGGAAGTGGTGGATGGACCACTGAGGCAGAGGAAGAGAGTGGAGCAGACCGACCCACCAGGTGAAAACGTGGCAAAGGAGTAGGGAGATCTGTAGGTGGTGGAAGACACTACTATCTAATCCCACCACCACCCCTAGGAGGTCCACACTAGGCTCAGAGAGCTGGGGGATAGGGGCGGGGACAACTACAAGTGGTTGAGGCGTATGACCCAGGGGCTCCATGGATGATATGAGGTATGATCTCTATCTTCTCTACCTTAGCTTCTGTACTTATCAACATAGGTTCAAGCCATTCCTTCATCGCTACATGTCTTGTGTGAAACCTTGAGATTCCAGTAGAACCATTGACTCGATCCTTACGCTTGGAGACACCTACGGAAAGAGACTTGATGATCACACAGGTTTGCAGACTTTGTGATCTTATCCTTGGAGGTGAGAGTTTCGGTTGGAACCTCTTGGTGGTAGCGTCAAGGCCTTACAGTGTCATTCTTAGTATGGATTGGTTATCTTCGGTCCATGCCCAGATTGAATGTTTTAGGCGAAGAGAGAGGTGTGTCTGCAGTGATGGAATGAGTATTTAATTTGTCAGAGAAAAGGAGACCCATGCATCCTATAATGGGATCATGCATAGGGGGTGTAGCTGATCACTCACGAGTTGGATAGCCTTATCCTCGGAGCAGTAGATGTTGTGAGCTCTCAGTTCCGATCTGTAGTGGTGGATTATAAGGAAGTCTTTCCTGAAGATGTTCCAGGATTAAATCCCCGCTAGTAAATCAATATCTGCATCGACTTAATCCCTGGGACGACACCGATTTCTTCACCAACATATCTGATGTCTCTTACATAGATTCGCGAGTTGAGGGTGTAGTTGGAGGATTTGCAGAGAAAGGGTTTCGTAATACCTATTGTTTCACCCTAGGCGGCCCTAGTCTTTTTTTCCAAGATGGCAGATGGGAGTTTGAGGTTGTGCGTGGATTATCGGTGCCTGAACTATGTGATAGTGAAGAATAAGTATCCACTACTATGAATCGACGACCTCTTAGATCATTTGAGAGGGGCACAATGGTTATCGAAGGTTTACCTTCGATCATATTATCACCAGTTACGAGTACGGGATGGTGATAAACTGAAGACAACTTTCTGATGCCGCTACGGTCACTTTGAGTACTTGGTGATGCCTTTTGGCGTTAGAAATGCCCCTCCAGTGTTCATGGGAATGATGAAATGGATCTTATAGCTGTACCTGGACTGGTTCGTGGCAGTCTTCATCGATGAAATCCTTGTCTACTCAGCATCTGAGGAGGATCACACGAGACACCTACGGATAGTTCTAAACGTGCTCTGAGAGCACCAAATTTTTTGGAATCTCTCAAAGTGACAGTTCTGGATTCATGAGGTCCACTTCCTGGGACATTTTATCTCAGTAGATGGAGTAGCTATGGACCCGGCCAAGGTGGAGGTAGTGTTAGCATGTGAGCCACCTCGGAGCGTGACGGAGGTGTGAAGCTCCCTTGGATTGGCATGATATTACCAGATATTCATTCCTGATTTCTCCCAAATACCAGAATCGATGACAGCCTTGACCAAAAAGAGGCAACCCTTCATGTGGATGAAGATGTTCCAGCAGGCTTTCAAGAAGCTGAGATAGAGTTTGACAAGCGTCCCATTCCTGAGATTGCCGGAGGAGGGTGTCGAGTACATAGTTTTCTGCGACGCATCTGGGACCGGGCGTGGCTATGTCCTGATGTAGAGGCAGGTAGTGATTGCTTATGGTTCACGCCATCTTAGGTCACATGAGCAGAACTATGCGACCCATGATCTCGAGTTGGTTGTGGTAGTCTTCACATTGAAGATGGGGCGACACTACCTTATGGGAGAGTGATTCATCATCTACTCTGACCAAAAGAGCCTCAAGTACATCTTCTCACAGAAGGATCTGAATATAAGGTAGAGGTGTTGGCTAGAGTTCCTCTAGGATTATGATTTCAAGATCATCTATACTTCTGGGAAGGGGAACAAGGTGGAAGATGCTCTTACCAGAAGGTCAAGCTCGTAACTATTGAGTGAGGTGACAGACCAGTTAGCCAAGTTGTCGTTATCCTTTGTGGAAGGAAAGGTCACAACTTACCTACAGTCTATGGTTTTCAGGCCTCCAATCTTACAGTGGGTTAGGGAGGCGCAGCTCAGAGATGTCGACTGTGAGACTTTACATGCTCAGTTATCCACAGGACATGTTAATGATGGATATTTGCAAGGTGGGGATCCTGTACTTCTTCTCATACACTGTTGTACCGGTAGTGTTACAGGAATAGGTCCTGAGGGAGTTTCATACAACCCCCTTGGCGGTACACCCTAGAGTGGAAAAGATGTACAAGGATCTTCAATGACAGTTTTGGTGGTCTGCCATGAAGAAGGCAGTAGCAGAGTTCATTTCCCGATGCCTCAAATTCCAGCAGGTAAAGGATGAGCATCGGGTTCCAGTGGGATTAGATCACCCCCTAGAATTTCCAGAGTTTAAGTGGGATGGAATATTAATGGAATTCATGACAGGCTTACCACAGACATCCAAGGTGAACGATTCTATCTGGGTGGTCGTTGACCGACTCGCCATGTTGGCCCACTTCCTAGGTGTCAGGGATCATAGTTCTATTGAGAGCTTGGGACGCCTCTACATGCAAGAGATAGTTCAGATTCATGGCGTCCCATTGACAATAGTCTCAGACCGAGATGCCCGTTTTACATCTCGATTGTGGAAGGGATTTCAGGAGGCCTTTGAGACTCATCTACGCTTGAGCACAGTGTTTCATCCCCATACCGATGGTCAGACAGAGAGAACCATTTAGGTTCTGAAGGAAATTTTGTGATCCTATATCATGTAATTTGGACACAGTTGGGAGGACCAATTACTACTGGTTGAGTTATCATACAACAATATCTACTACTCTACCATTGGTATGACACCGTTCGAGGCCTTGTATAGAAGGCCCTGCCAGGCACCGCTTTACTGGACCGACCCCGGGGAGTCTGTACTCTTGGCTCCAGAGTTGGTGCGAGCTACCACCAAGAAGGTGCAAATCATCCGAGAGCAGATGATGGCGGCACAGAGCTGGAAAAAGTCTTATGCTAACAGATGATGGAGACCTCTGGAGTTTGAAGAGGGAAGCCACGTCTTTCTTCAGGTCTCACCTCGACGAGGGTTACAAAGATTTGGCCAGGGCGGCAAGCTATCTATGAAGTTCATCGGAGCTTTCCAAATACTGTGAAAACATGGATAGGTGGTGTACCTACAAGATCTAGCGCCATAGTCACATCAGGTACATGATGTCTTCTAGGTATCTCTACTGAGGAGTTACATGCATGACCCATTGCACGTCATTGACTGGGGCGAGCTGGACATCGAGGATGGAGTAATCTTTGTTGAGTACCCAATGCAGATCAGGGATCGGCAGGAGAGTATCCTTAGTGGGAGATCAATTCCCTTGGGGAACATTCGTTGGAAGCATAGGAATCTTCAAGAGACCATGTGAGAACGGGAGGCTCAAATCCATTCCCAACACCCACATCTTTTTTAGTAGTCTTGTTTTGGATTTTTAGGGACGCAAATCCCCAAGGTGGGGAGAATGTAGTGTCTTGAATTTTTCAGTGTATTATTTTTAAATATTATATAGAATTATTACGAGACCAGGAACAGAGAAAACACATCATTCCGAGGCCCGGTGATCCTGGAATGGTGGTTCAAGCTTTTTGAGTTAAGTGAATCGTCACTTGTGCTCAGTTATGGATGTTTCCAAATGGATGCCTGGATTAAAAATATGAGGGCACCGTTGAGTCTGGGACAATGACTTTACCTATGAACGGTTCTAGTCTCAACCGGCACCGGTCGAGGGAAATTGTTAATTTTCAGACATTTTTAGTAAAATAAAAATAATAAAAAATTCGCAATGCTTATTTTATTTTATATGGAAACATCCACTGCAGGGCGGGGACGAGGAAACTGTTTATTTAATAAATTCCTCATCATAATGATTAAAGAATGGTAATGTTGACTCTTTAATTCCAAAACATGATTGAATTTCAATGGATATGACATCAGGATGTTGGGGAGACGTGGATTCTGGAGATTCATGGAAATTGGATGGCTAAATTGATGAACGGGGCAGCATGGAGGTGCGGCTGTGGAAGTCTGTGATTTTTGAAATTTCTAGAATACACGGCGTGTACTTCCAAAGAACACACCGTGTAGTACCAGCAGCGGCAACGACTACGGTTTAGGGGGTTAGAGAGGAATCACATAATATGTGAACCTGGTCCCACGGTGTGTTTCACTTTCCTCGAATCTCATCATGTATTTTGGAAAGTACACGGACACAGGATGGACAACACGACTTCAGACAACACGACGTGTACTCTCTACGCAGCATGGGAGAGGCAGATACACGGGATTCAGCATGTATCTAAGGGATACACACACATGGGATAAAGCACATAGCATGTACTCCATCACACGACCAGGCGAGGCCAGTAATGCAGGTCACCCTGTGTACTGATTACACGGGTTGGAGTACATGGGTTGGGGACCATGTACAGGCACATGGACAGAGTACACATAGCCGACCCCAGTCACTTGGACACAGTGTGTACACCGTACTACATGCCATGTAATAAATTTTCTACCCGACCAGCCTTACGACATGGCCCGTTGTACATGGGTAGTACCCTGGGTCAGACGACACGACCTGTAACTTTTCTATATGCGATGTAATTTTTTGGAAAATGGCATGGTCCTCTTGTCTACCATATCTTGTACATGTTTCTTTTGGGTTAGTTCCCCTTATTCTCGTTCCCCTGGAGGTCAGGCATTGTTTCTTTCTATAGGAGTATGATCCCTTTAGCAATACCTTCTTTGATAGAGTCAGCATCCCTCCGAGAGGCCCGAAGAGAGATCCTCTATCCATTCCTGACCCTAGGTAGAGTCAGGCATCGACATGACCAACTCTACTGGGCATTAATCCTCTACCTAGCTGGTGAATCCACCTAGCTTGTGAATCCGGATGAGTCTTGATATCCACTTTTCCCTAGCAGTGACCCTCATCTGTTTACCAAGATCTTTCCCACTAAGGAGTGTGTCTCCGGTAATGAGTGCATATATCTCTCGTGATCTTCCCCACTCAATATTTTGTCTCTCATAATAACTATAACTACCTATCATGATGTTTCCTGGCCTATAGTACTTCTCGGACGGATGCCATCAGAGCTACCAGACTTATGGAGTGTGTTCTCCCGGAACAAGTGCTTCGTACAAATCTTCGAACTGAATCCCTAGACATGGGTATGCGGTTGTGTGACTTGTATCAAGACTATGGGTCTGGGTTTTGAGTATATTTGGATTTTTATATCCCATTATATGTTCAAAAGACATATACTTTGTAGATCTGATTGTGACTTTCCATTGTGTACTTGCTTTGTGTTTTTTAGGGTCCTCTACTGATTATTGTTATACTCACCCCTGCATGGGCTTTTCTCGCACGTGTCGTGTCTTGTACAGATGGGTAAGCTTTTCCTACAGTCCAAGGCAGACCAGGACAGGACCGAGCTTTCTGATTTCCCTATAAGATGAGGCATTCCTTCGGCTACAAGTAGCAGTCCCAGTACCTATGTGTGTTTACAGGTTGGACATTGCAGTTTTCAGACTCTTTTTTGGTGGGCTTTTATTCTAGGCCTGTTTACTTTCAGTACTTTACTTTCCATTGTACTCTGTTGGATGGGTTTAGTTGTATGCATGAATTATGTTCCTTAGTGTTTTTTTATAATTCAGTATTTGTGTAGTTGGAGATGTGTGCATGTGTACATGCTCTCATGAAATGCCTCTAATGTAGTAATATTCTTACTTGGTGCTAGTCACCAGCCCTGGGTCTATTGGAGGCGAGGTTGGGGTGTCACGACACGGGCCCCACTAGGACGGGTCATGACATTAAACATTAAAGGATGTTATATCCTCAAAGGTTACCTCATGTGATTTAGATTACATCTATAAAAAATTCAATAATATTCTTTCTAAATAATCCTTTACATTTAAGCTAAATATTATATATATATATATTCCTTATGGTTATATATACATAGCTCAACCCAAAAAAATATCCCATAAATGTCATCAATAACCTAAAAATACAAATAATTCAAAATTATTTGAACCTAAAACCTACTTCCCAAAATAAAATTAATATTTTTCTATAAAATAATTTTATGTAAAAAAAATCCAATGCTAACCAGGATAACACGTAGGCTGGTGGTTGGGAATTTACCCTTGTAGACCTTCTGTTGTGGGTTCATGACCCACAACCTTACCGAATACGACATGTTGTCTCCCAACCTATAGGTTGTATTTTTCTGAAAACTATATTAATATAATATATATAATATTCCCATTAATATTATGAACATCATCAAAAATAAATTTAATAATAAATTAACTTATTTCCCACTATTTTTTTCTAAACAACATATTTTTTCCACAAAATCAAATTATATTAATTGACTATTATTACCTTAACATTAATGATCATATCAGCCCTATAGTTTATCAATAACATTAATATTATTTCCAAAGTAAAATCAAAATAATTATCCCTAAAAAAACTTCTCAATAAATCATATACTAAAACAAACAGTTGTATTCCCATTAATATCTCCCATAATATCATTAATC
Organism: Viscum album; assembly: GCA_963277665.1. Lineage (NCBI taxonomy): Eukaryota > Viridiplantae > Streptophyta > Magnoliopsida > Santalales > Viscaceae > Viscum > Viscum album. The sequence goes on along the minus strand of OY728161.1, from coordinate 1,944,429,073 downwards.
AAGTTAAACTCTCATCACCTAAATCTAAAAAGTGGTATCTATACATTTAAACTTAGAATCAACCTTAGAGTTCTCAAACCAAGGAACTTTAGGATTATTCTATACCACTATATCATATCATAGGTCTCCCTTGGTTCAATTATCTCTTTCATTATAATAGTTTATAAAGAAAATGTGAATTAAACCAATCATATCCCCAAGAGTATCAAACCAGGTGCATAGTAAGAGTACACTCATTATGTACCATAATAATGGTTGAGATATATTTGACCAACTCTTTTGTGGTTATTTACTCTAGATTCATATGTACCAAAACCATTCCCACATATATTATTAAGATAAGTATTAATTTATAAGAAGAAAACATATTCTATACCTAACCAAACCTTTAAGGTGTTATCCTATACTTAGGATTATCCTAATGTCTGACATATGGTTATGTTACCAAATCTATGTTTTTTGAGATTTAGTTCCTAAGGTTTCTAAAAAACATCCTCGGATACCAACTATAATAACCCTAATTATAGTATCCCAGAGCTGATGTTCAATTTATAAAATTGGTATAAGATACATGGGATCTCACCACACAAGATCAATTATTTTTTTATTCATAAAGAACCAGATAAATACATAATTCCCATATTACATTAAAAATGAAAAAAAATACAATATAAGAAACATTCATGCATCCTTTATATTATTCATAATATCCTTATTCACATTATAACGACCCATAATTTACATACATTTTTAATACTTCAAAATTGAAGCACACTTATTACAACAAATGACAAAACCACAAAGGACCGTATAGGTATAGTGTCTTTAGAAACTGGGAAACATAAACAACTGGTTCATAAAGCATCTACTTTGCCTCCCATTTATTTCATCATATCTAGAGTCCCTTTTTTCATATTCTACTTAATATCCATCTTCCTGACCTGGGGAAAAGAAAACGTACAAAAAAGGGTGAGCTCAAATGCTCAGCAAGCGCAAATAAAGGAAATAAAAATCATATCATATCTTTTTGAAAATCATAACCTGCAAAAGAGATCATAATATCATAACATGGAATAAATCATAGAAGTGAAAATGAGATCCCCATAATCATAACATAAAACTTGAAACTTTGTGGAATGCACACATAATCATGGAAAATCATTTCTTGTTAGTCATGACTCATTGCCAAGACTATCTTAGTGGGAAAAGTCCATTTCTGAACCGAGTTCACTCCTCGTTTCAGTCCTGTATCACTGAACCGAAATAACCTTCAGTTCCAGCCATGTCTATCTCATGAGATATAAACCTTTACCCAATGCATTGGAGGGAGATATAGGTCCCACCCATCTTATAATGAATCCTTTCTTATGTGTGCCACATAATCATAAATCATACATCATCGCATAACACATGTAACAAAAATGGGATTCTTGAAACATCATGACATCATAAAACAAATCATATAAGGTAAATGACTTCATAAAAATAATTCCCTCACAACATATTCAAATCAATGTAATAATAGGGATAAATACAGAACCCTATATTATCTTAGATGGAAAATAATTTTGATAAAACATTTGAACTCCATTTTTGAGGAAAATATCCTTTCTACTTCAAAAACACTTTTCTTTTCTTAACATGTCATACAATTATAAACTAAAAGATGTTGATTAAAAATAAACTTGAAAACTTATAAAGGAATATTCTTGGAAATAATGTTTTAAAAATCCATTCTTTCCCTATAAGTTAAAAAAACATTCTTCTCGTACTTTTGTCAGAAAAGTCAAAAAGTACCTCGTACGAAAAACGACAAAAGATTCCTTTAATATCTTTTACTAAAAACTCACCGAAGGGTAAAATTGGATTTAAACCATTGTACGTGGATGGAAATAATATTACATATTGAGGAAACATGGATGTGGATGATAAAATACACCCCAGTAAATTCCAAAGTATAAACAATCTCGGATAAAAATGAGATTGTGATATTTCCCTTACCTTAGGTATGATTTTCTTTGTACCTGTCCGAAGCTCCTATATAATGGTTTAAATAACGTTATTGACTTATTACAGAATCATACATATTGATATGATATCATATATGGTCATATTCTTAGCTTCTTATTAGTAATATTTCATTCTTACTTGTTACTCGGGTCTTTATTGCCTTTTGTTCTTATGCGTGTTTTTCCGAATAAATTCTTATTCTTCTTTTAAGGTTATAGATACCTTATATCCATAATGGTATTAGTGTAACATATTTTATATTTATTAATTCAATTAATTTATATAATTACTATTTAATGATGATCATGTAGAACGAGTCGCATCACATCGTGGAGATGGTATTCCGTACGTACGCACGGGCGATGATATTGTTCCCATGATCGTGGAATTTTATTTAAGTGTATTTATACTATTTCAGTATCAATATAAATTTATAGTAATTATATATAGTTACTCATTACACCATTATACCCATCCTTGTAAGGTGATGGTGGAAAATAGATTACACCACAGCGTGGAGACGGTATTCCGTACGTAGGCATGCGCGGTGATTTCATTTTTACGTAGGATCGATAGAAGGTGAATTAGGGTTGTTTCATATTTATAATAATATATCATTATGTAAGTAATACTGATGTTATTACTTTATCATGAAACAACTAATTAAGAAGAATTTTAAGAAGAAAAAAATTGAAAAGATCGGTAATGGATATTACCTCTTCTTTTAAACACCTCTTTGAATCCTCCACTTAGGGAACTAAGATTGGTCTTTGAAGAAGACCAGGGCCTCTAGGATTATTCTAGGGAATTGGAGAAGGGATTTTGGCAGGGTTTAGCCGAGCTTGAGTTCTCAAATTGGTGTGAGGAGGAGGGGGAGGAGGTGCCCTTTTATAAGGGATGAGAGGGGCACCTTAGAAATATCTCAAAATATTATTTTATATTAAAGTCAAAATCGGTTTATAATGGTTCCAAAGGGTCTTATTTCGAAGGTAAAGTGGTTATGGGTCTAAATCCTATCAACCAATAGGATTTAGACAAGTTTAGGTTATTATATTAACCTTATCAATTAGATTTAACTCTAAGTTAAATAATTTATCTTTTTCCGTGTCTTTTTGTTTTCTTACACTATATGGTTAATACACTTACTATAACATCCCAAACGAACCCAAAATTGTTTATTATTAATATATATATCCTTATCTAAGTCATTTGGCCGAAACATAGATTTTTAGGAATAAAATAACAATTAATAATATAATATTTGATTTAAAAACTATTTTGTGTCAATTTTGACACTATTTGATATATGATTTTTTTGAAAGTCATAACAGAATTATATGTCGAAAAAAGTTGATTAAATAAACACTAATATATCATAGTAACCCATAAAATTAGTGTAATTCATAAAAAGTCTCAAATTACATTTATTTTGGTGTTTATAACATCAATTATGTCAATATTTCATTAATAAGATAATTACTGCATCATCATTGTGTCATAAATAAATTAAATTATTTAATGTCTAAAAAATTACAAATAAAATACCATTATTTCGGATATCGTTTTAGCTTTCTAATTAATATTTATAGTCGAATTTATCTTATGTATAACCCCATATTTAAAATGATTTACTTATTAAACTTTGATTTTAACTATTTTAACTATTCATTAAATAAAATAATATTAAATGTCATAATCTAATCCAAGTGGACCTAAATGGTCATATTATATTCATACGGTTTTTTTTTTGTCGAATTAAACTTATCAAATAGAATTAGGACATGTTTTAGGGTAATAGTAATATCATATTTACCCTTAGTTACCCTATTTACTAATAACCGCGGTAAAAAAAGTAAAAAGTTACTATTCACCAAAAAATTATTTTTATCTCATTGAACCACATTTACTTACTGATATCAACCGTGTTTGTCGAATTTTCGAAATTCCATTCAGAGAAGTGGTAAAATTAAGTTTGATGCAAAATTCAGTTTTTAACCTACCACTTAGTGGTTTCACTATTCATCAAAAATTGAAAGTTTTCAGAAAAATATCAAAATTTCACCCTAGGCTAATTTCGGTATTCCGAATCCAAAAAATGAAGTCCATTTTGAAAGATAAAATTTCAAAAAGTGGTTATTACTATTCATAACGGCTATTTTAAATAATATTTTAATAGCATATCGTCGTTTAGTGAAACTCGGTATTGCGTACAACGCATGCTATCGAGGAAGGTCGTGATTGCGTGTAATGTAAGACAAGCTAGTGTGTAGTAAAAGATTCCTTTGATGATATATATATATAACATAAAAACAAAATATTACTCATAAAAATCTCGGGTGTTACATTCTACCCCCCTTAAAATGAATTTCGCCCTAGAAATTCGTCACTTTGTAACAAACAGATGAGGGTACCTCTCCCTCATCATATCCTCAAGCTCCCATGTAGCTTCTTCTAATTGGTGGTTCCTCCATAAAACTTTCACCAATCGAGTGGTCTTGTTTCGTAGGACTTTTTCGCTACGATCTAGAATCTCTATCGGTTGTTCTTCATAAGAAAGATCTTGCTCCAGTGGTACAACTTCTGAGCTGAGTACATGTGAAGGATCAGGTATGTACTTTCTCAGGAGAGATACATGGAACACATCGTGAACTTGAGAGAGATTCGGTGGAAGCGCCAATTGGTAAGCTACCTTCCCAACACGATCCAGTATTTCGAAAGGACCGATATATCTAGGGCTCAACTTCCCCTTCTTTCCAAATCTCATAACCCTCTTCCAGGGAGATATTCGTAAGAACACTTTATCACCCACTTCAAACTCCAGGTCTTTTCTTAGGTTGTCGGCTTAACTTTTCTGTCGACTCTGAGCTGCTATTATGTGTTGTTGAATAGATCTGACCTTTTATACCATTTCATCAACGAGATCAGGTCCTAATAGCTTTCTTTCCCCAACTACATCCCAGCAAGTTGGAGTCCTGCATTTCTTTCCATAGAGAGATTCATAAGGAGCCGTCTGAATACTGGAGTGAAATATATTATTATAAGAAAATTCCACCAAAGGTAGGTGTTGATCCCAACCTCCTTTGAAATCCATAGATCAAGCTCTCAACATAACTTCTAGGGTTTGAATTGTTCTCTCAGACTGACCGTCTATCTGAGGATGATAAGCAGTGCTGAAACTCAACTCTGTATCCAGAGTATGCTGAAGACTTCACCAGAACTTCGAGGTAAATCTCGGATCCCGATCAGATATAATAGAAAGTGGCACACCATGAAATCTTACCACTTCCTTTACATATATCATGGCAAGCTGATCTAGAGAGAAATCCTCTCTAATAGCAATGAAGTGTAAAGACTTTGTAAGACGATCAACTATGACCCAGATAGCAATATTGCCTTTGGATGTTTTAGGAAGTCCTGTGACAAAGTCCATAGTGATATTTTCCCATTTCCATTCGGGTATGGGTAATGGTTGTAACATCCCCTTAGACTTCTGTCTCTCATCTTTAACTTGTTGACAAACCAAGCATCGAGAGACATATTCAGCAACATCTCTTTTCATGCCATCCCACCAGAAGTACTCTTTCAGGTCCCTATACATCTTCGTGCTTCCAGGATGAATAGAGAATGAAGAACTATGAGCCTCATCCAGAAAGTCCTTCTTTAATTCGGGGATGGGAGGAACACAAACCCGATTCCTGAACTTTATTATCCCATCACAATCAAGGTTGAATTCAGGAACATTTCTCACCTTCTTTTGTAACTCGACATCTTCTTTCTGTGCCTGTTTAATCTTCACATGTATAGATGGTTGAACATTCATTTGAGAAAGATAAGATTTTTCCCCTTCCATTATAATTCCAAGATCCATCCTTTGTAAATCCATAAATATTGGATCTTTTGTGATCCTCATCGTGGATAAACTAGCATGGTCTTGTCGACTTAATGCATCTGCCACCTTGTTTGCTTTCCCAGGGTGGTAATGGATTGAGCAGTCGTAATCTTTAATCAGCTCCAACCATCTTATTTGATGCATATTCATCTCCTTTTGTGTGAAAATATACTATAAACTTTTATGATCCGTATAAATATCACACCATTCACCATAAAGGTAATGCCTCCAAATCTTTAATGCAAAGATTACCATAGCTAACTCCAAATCATGTGTTGGGTAATTTTTCTCATGGATTTTCAACTGTCGTGAGGCATAAGCTATCACCATATCATTTTTCATAAGAACACACCCTAATCCCTTCTTGGATGCATCACTATAGATCACAAACCTATCTCCACTACAAGGCAGTGTGAGCACAGGTGCACTGGATAACCTTATTTTCAACTCCTTGTAATTCTCTTCACATTCTTCCGTCCAGACAAACTTAACTCCTTTCCGATTCAACTTGGTGAGTGGATTAGATAATCGTGAAAAATCTTTCACAAAACGTCAATAATATCCAGCCAAACCAAGAAAACTTCGGATCCCAGTTACTGTTGTTGGTCTCGACCATCTTTCGATGACCTCTGTTTTTGCTGGATCCACAGATATCCCCTCTTTTGAGATTATGTGACCAAAAATGCAACTTTTTGAAGCCAAAAATGACACTTGGTAAATTTGGCATAAAGCTTCTCCTTTCTCAGGGTCTTCAATATAATTCTCAAGTGATCTTCATGCTCTTCCTTTCTCTTTTAATAGACAAGAATATCGTCTATAAAGACTACCACAAATTGATCAAGATAGTCTCTAAAGACTCTATTCATTAGATCCATGAAGATAGCAGGGGCATTAGTAAGACCAAATGGCATCACTATAAATTCATAGTGTCCATACCTTGTACGGAAAGCCGTCTTTGGTATATCCTTCCTTTTGACCCTTAATTGATGATACCCTGAATGAAGATCAATCTTGGAAAAGTATTGAGCTCTGCGTAGTTGGTCAAATAAGTCATCAATGCGTGGGAGGGGATATTTGTTCTTGATTGTGATCTTGTTAAGTTCTCGATAATCAATGCAGAGTCTCATTGATCCATCTTTCTTCTTAACAAATAGAACAGGTGCTCCCCAAGGTGACGCACTAGGGAGTATGAATCCCTTGTCAAGATTCTCTTGGAGTTGCTTCTTCAATTCCTACAACTCAATTGGGGCCATTCTATAAGGTGTCTTTGAAATAGGAAAAGCACCCGGTATGAGTTCTATTGAAAACTCAACTTCACGATTTGGTGGAAGACCCGGTAATTCCTCCGGAAAGACATCATCAAACTCACGTACGATGGGAATATTCTTAATCATGAGTTTCTCACCAACCATTTGAGATAAATAACCTTCATTTAGTGGAATCAATACCCATAAAATGGATGAAATTTCCACTGGAAGGTTATGTTCATCCTTGCATTGATAGACGATCATATATTGATCTGGAATATGAAATTTGACTTCCCTTCTTTGGAAATTTATATGAGCTCCATATAAAGAAAGCCAATCCATGCCAAGAATCACATCAAATTCCACTATAAGAAGGATCACCAGATTTTTAGGAAGCACTTTCCCACAAACTTCGATCAGAGAAGAGTTATAAACTTTTGATGCGATTGATGTGTCATTAGGTGTTGTCACAGCTAACTCAACATCTAATTGTTGAGGTAATATGGTGATACCCTTAGAAAATTATTCAGAAATAAAAGAGTGGGTGGATCCAGAATCAAATAAAACATTTGCTACTTTAGAATGGATTGTACGTGTACCTTTCACCACTTCGTTATCGTACTCCACATCGCTGATAGAAATTGCATGTGACTTTCCTTTGTCTTTAGCCTTAAGAGTTTGTTGACGTCAACCATCATCATCAACCCTTGGATTTGGGCATTGATTGGCATAATTCCCCATCTCCTTGCACATGAAACATTGAAGTGTAGTAGGTTCATTCTGTGTATCCATTCCTTTGTTTTCATCATTAGACATCTTCTTCCCATCACCGCGGCATTCAAATGCCCGATGACCATCCTTTCCACATTTGAAACATTTACTTGTCCCTTTAAGACAACTCCCCCCATGTTTTTTTCCACACTTTGAGCATAAGGGAAAGCTCATCTTCTTTTCAGTGTGCTCTTTAGATTTTCCTTTGAATTCCATTTTCCTCTTCTTATCAAACCCATATGACTGATGGGTTACTCCAATCTCCATCTCGACTTTGAGTGCACATCGAACGATTTCCTCGTAGCTATTGAAGTCCCTTATGGCTAACGCCCTTCGAAGACTTGGTTTTAAGCCACTAATGAATTGATCGATCTTACTCTCAGGTTGGATAATAATACCAGAAGCGTACCTTGAAAGTCTTGTAAAATTTGCTTCATAGGTACCAACAGATTCATCATCCCTTTGCTTCAGTTCAAGAAACTCTTTCTCCATCTTTGTTCGGAGAATACGAGGGAAGTACTTATTGAAAAATAAGTTCTTGAACTCGTCCCATTCCATGGACTCAATTTCATCCCTTTGCCTCGTATTCTTAATAAGATTCCACCATTGATCAGCATCTCCTTCCAAACGATACACTGCTAGGATGACTTTATCATGTTCAGAACATTGAAGAACAGAAAATATCTTTTCAGTAGTACTAATCCAATGTTCAGAAACTAATGGATCAGTAGACCCGCTGAAAGAAGGTGGATGCTGCCTCATGAAGGATTCAACAGAATGTTTCTCCTTCCTTTGCTTGTTTGGAAGTCCTGCATGATTCATAGCTATAGAAAGTTGTGTGATCATGGCTACAAGATTTTGCATTCCAGCTCCCATAACGTTTGGTTGCTTAGGGGGACAATCATTGCATTGCCCATCTCATTCCGCATTAACATGATTCCTTCAGGTTCCAGCCATTGACTAAAACCAAGAAGAATAGTGTGAGCAACACTAATTATAATAGGAAAACCACATAATTCAAGAATAAAATTTTCACGCTTAAGGTCTTATCCTAGGTTATTCATGGCCATTTCTAAAACACTAAGATTGTGTTCTATGCTTAGACTTATCCTTAGGGTTCTTACTAAGGCTTTCACATCCTAGTTTCCAAAGGTTGACTATACCTTTCCTCTGATACCAACTATAACGACCCATACTTTACATACATTTTTAATACATCAAAATTTAAGCACACTTATTACAACATATGACAAAACCACAAAGGACCATATAGGTATAGTGTCTTTAGAAACTGGGAAACATAAACAACTGGTTCATAAAGCATCTACATTGCCTCCCATTTATTTTATCATATCTAGAGTACCTTTTTTCATATTCTACTTAATATCCATCTTCCTGACCTGGGGAAAAGAAAACGTACAAAAAAGGGTGAGCCCAAATTCTCAGCAAGGGCAAATAAAGGAAATAAAAATCATCTCATATCTTTTTGAAAATCATAACCTGCAAAAGAGATCATAATATATTAACATGGAATAAATCATAGAAGTGAAAATGAGATCCCTATAATCATAACATAAAACTTGAAACTTTGTGGCATGCACACATAATCATGGAAAATCTTCTCTTGTTAGTCATGACTCATTGCCAAGACTATCTTAGTGGACAAAGTCCATTTCTGAACCGAGTTCACTCTTCGTTTCAGTCCTGTATCACTGAACCTAAATAACCTTCCGTTCCATCCATGTCTATCTCATGAGATATAAATCTTTACCCAATGCATTGGAGGGAGATATAGGTCCCATCCATCTTATAATGAATCCTTTCTTATGTGTTCCACATAATCATAAATCATACATCATCGCATAACACATGTAACAAAAATGGGATTCTTGAAACATCATGACATCATAAAACAAATCATATAAGGTAAATGACTTCATAAAAATAATTCCCTCACAACATAATCAAATCAATGTAATAATAGGGATAAAAACAGAACCCTATATTATCTTATATGGAAAATAATTTTGATAAAACATTTGAACTCCATTCTTGAGGAAAATATCCTTTCTACTTCAAAAACACTTTTCTTTTCTTAACATGTCATACAATTATAAAATAAAAGAAGTTGATTAAAAATAAACTTGAAAACTTATAATGGAATATTCTTGGAAATAATGTTTTAGAAATCCATTCTTGCCGTATAAGTTAAAAAAACATTCTTCTCGTACTTTTGTCGGAAAAGTCAAAAAGTACCTCGTACGAAAAACGAAAAAAGATTCCTTTCATATCTTTTACTAAAAACTCACCAAAGGGTAAAATTGGATTTAAACAATTGTACGTGGATGGAAATAATATTACATATTGAGGAAACATGGATGTGGATGATAAAATACACCCCAGTAAATTCCAAAGTATAAACAATCTCGGATAAAAATGAGATTGTGATATTTCCCTTACCTTGGGTCTGATTTGCTTTGTACGTGTCCGAAGATCCTGTATAATGGTTTAAATAATGTTATGACTTATTACAGAATCATACATATTGATATGATATCATATATGGTCATATTCTTAGCTTCTTATTAGTAATATTTCATTGTTACTTGTTACTCGGGTCTTTATTGCCTTTTGTTCTTATGCGTGTTTTGCCGAATAAATTCTTATTCTTGTTTTAAGGTTATAGATACCTTATATCCAGAATGGTATTAGTGTAACATATATAATATTTATTCATTCAATTCATTTATATAATTACTATGTAATGATGATCATGTAGAACGAGTCGCATCACATCGTGGAGACGGTATTCCGTACGTACGCACGAGCGATGATATTGTTCCCATGATCGTGGAATTGTATTTAAGTGTATTTATACTATTTTAGTATCAATATCACTTTATAATAATTATATATAGTTACTCATTACACCATTATACCAATACTTGTAAGGTGATGGTGGAAAATAGTTTACAGCACGACGTGGAGATGGTATTCCGTACGTACGCACGCGCGGTGATTTCATTTTTCCATAGGATGGATAGAAGGTGAATTAGGGTTGTTTAATATTTATAATAACATATCAATATGTAAGTAATACTGATGTTATTACTTTATCGTGAAACAACTAAAGAAGAAGAAGTTGAAGAAGAAAGAAATTGAAAAGATCGGTAATGGATATTACCTCTTCTTTTAAACGCCTCTTTGAATCCTCCACTTAGGGAACTAAGATTGGTCTTTTAAGAAGACTAGGACCTCTAGGATTATTCTAGGGAAGTGGATAAGGGATTTTGGCAGGGGTTGGCCGAGCTTGAGTGCTCAAATTGGATTGAGGATGAGGGGGATGAGGTGCCCTTTTATAAGGGAGGAGAGGGGCACCTTACGAATATCTCAAAATATTATTTTATATTAAAGTCAAAATTGGTTTATAATGGTTTCAAAGGGTCTTATTTCGAAGGTAAAGTGGGGATGAGTCTAAATCCTATAAACCAATAGGATTTATACAAGTTTAGGTTATTATTTTAACCTTATCAATTAGATTTAACTCTAAGTTAAATAATTTAACTTTTACCGTGTCTTTTTGTTTTCTTACACTATATGGTTAATACACTTACTATAACATGCCAAACGAACCCCAAATTGTTTATTATTAATATATATATATCCTTCTATAATTCATTTGGCCGAACCATAGATTTTTAGGAATAAAATAACAATTAATAATATAATATTTGATTTAAAAACTATTTTGTGTCAATTTTGACACTATTTGATATATGATTTTTGTGAAAGTCATAACAGAATTATATGTTCGAACCAAGTTTATTAAATCAACAATAATATATCATAGTAACCTATAAAATTATTGGAATTCATAAAAAGTCTCAAATTACATTTATTTTGGTGTTTATAACATCAATTATGTCAATATTTCATTAATAAGATAATTACTGCATCATCATTGTGTCATAAATAAATTAAATTATTTAATGTCAAAAAATTACAAATAAAATACGATTATGTAGGAAATATTTTTATCTTGCTAATGAATATTTATAGTAGAATTTATCTTATGTATAACCACATATTAAAAATGATTTACTTATTAATCTTTGATTTTAACTATTTTAACTATTCATTAAATAAAATAATATTAAATGTCATAATCTAATCCAAGTGGACCTAAATGGTAATATTATATTCATAAGGTTGTTTTTGGTCGAATTACACTTATCCAATAGAATTAGGACATGTTTTAGGGTAATAGTAATATCATATTTACCCTTAGTTACCCTATTTACTATTAACCGCGGTAAAAAAGGTAAAAAGTTACTATTCACCAAAAAATTATTTTTATCTCATTGAACCACATTTTACTTACTGATATCAACCGTGTCTGTCGGATTTTCGAAATTCCATTCACAGAAGCGGTAAAATTAAGTTTTATGCAAAATTCAGTTTTTAACCTACCACTTAGTGGTTTCACTATTCATCAAAAATTGAAAGTTTTCAGAAAAATACCAAAATTTCACCCTAGGCTAATTTCGGTATTCCGAATCCAAAAATGAAGTCCATTTTGAAAGATAAAATTTCAAAAAGTGGTTATTAGTATTCATAACGGCTATTTTAAATAATATTTTAATAGCATATCGTCGTTTAGTGAAACTCGGTATTGCGTACAACACAAGCTATAGAGGAAGGTCGCGATTGCGTGTAAAGTAAGACAAGCTAGTGTGTAGTGAAAGATTCCTTTGATGATATATATATATAACATAAAAACAAAATATTACTCATAAAAATCTCGGGTGTTACACACATCCTAGGTTAAGGGAAAAAAAGGATGAGCTAAGATTCTCAGTAAGAGTTACATAAAATAGAATCTATAGTGAATAAATAAGGAATAATCAACATGACATGGTATATAACAAAGAAAACATTCCATTTAATCAAAAACATGAACATGGAATGTGTCTATTGATAATTTCAAATGTAATAATATCATGGATAATAATATGTAAATTCTCAATGAATTAAATGCATAATGTTGGATATCAGGATCTTAGAAATCATGACGACTTTACCATACTATCCTTACACCAATATAGTTCAAACTATGGTTATTCATACACCAAAAACCCATTTAATAAGGAAAGACAACTAGTTTGTTAAATGTGACCTGTCATTGCATCAATGTGATATATAATTCATAGTCCCACCCATCACTACATGTCCAATACATTATTCATATATTTATTGATTAATTTAATTCTTGAACATTATAAATTTTCAATAAATATCTATATTGAGTAATTAATTTAGAATATCAATACTTCCGCAATATATCAAATAACATTTTTACTGAAACACCTTATGTAGTAATGCTATACAATTTAGGTAATAATCATATCTTTTATATAAATAATATAGATATTTTAAAAAATGTAATTTACAATGTAAAATTATCACAATAAATTAAATTTTCCATGATAAAGTTAATGACCATAAAATTAATCAAGATATGAGATATGGAAATAAATTCACTAGGAAAATAGATTTTATAGTGAAATAAAGTATTTTAAATAATAACAAAAAAATAAAAGAGATATAGTTAATGGAAGTTTTAATAATGTTTTTTTCTTTTTAAAATCATTGAAAAAAGGTAGAAGAAGTTAGATGTAGTAAAAATGTTATAGTGGTGAGAAATTTGTTAACATCATATACATTAAAAAAATAATAAATTATTTTGACATTTCATAATAGAATGTCAAAAAAAAACATTAAAAAACTTTAGATATTTTTTAAAATCCCTATAAAAAGTAAATGAATACTTAAAATTTACATAATTAATCATTTGAATAAACAAATTACTATTGTAAAATAATTTTAAATAATATGGGTATGGAAGAAAAATATACCCAAGCAAAAAGAGAAATAATATCAGATTTTATTTTAAATATTACTTGAATGATTCAAGTTCCAAATAGAGTAATGTTTTGAAGAAAATATGTAAAATACATTAATTTCTAGTGATTATGATGATAAATGGAGGTTATGATATATTATAAGATTCCATCAATAAAAATAAGATAAATCTCAAAAAAATTAAGATTGTAAAAATATATTCTTATAACTTTTTTATCCTTTAAATTGTAGCCTTATGAAAGAGTAAACTTGAATTGAAACTTTAATATCCATTAATAAATATATATTCTAGATAAATAAATCAAAGGGATAATATATAAATAATATAAAAATTAATAGGTTCATAATACCAAATATTTATCAATAGAGTATAAATTGAGAAGAAATATGTTACAATGATTGTATCATTAAAGTGAGAATTAATCAAAAAAGTGAGTATGTGTGATAAAATTAAATTCCCAAAAAACAAGTTGAAATAAAACATAATAAAATTATATGTCATTTCAAACATAACCATGGAATATTATAGTCAATGAAGCTGAAGTATAACCCAATGAATGGAAATTGAGTTAAGAAACTCCTTACCTCATGTTAGAATTGCATCATAAGTTCTTTTAATGTCCTGTATAATAAATCTATATTTTTTATAATTACATGACAGAACCATATAAATATTTACAATATCATATATGATTAATTTATAACTTTTCATCACTTGTTTGTTAACAATATATTATTATTGTCATTATTTTAGTTGTTAACTATTGCTTTCTTCATGTGTGTATTGATTTGGTAATTTCAGTCATTGTGTATTTATCATGATTAAATTATATAAAAAAATTTTATTCATGATATAAATATAATATATATTAAATATATAGATATTTTAGAACCATCCATAGACTATAGAGACAAGAAAATGAATTATACTAATCATAAAGGCTGTAGGTTGCACGTGCACATGAAAGTTATTTTCACATTTCATTGACTAGAATGAAATAATGTTAAATAAAAATTCACTTTTCCAAAATCATTTTTATATTATATATATTATATATAGTCATTAAATATATCCATATTACCATCCATGTAAAGATAAAATGAAACGTGAATCACATCACTTAGTGGAGGTGGTAGTCCACATGTTTGAAGGAGGGACGTTGTCATTTCCCAATAGATTAGAAGGTAAGATGGTATATATGATATAGTAATTATATAATCAAAATTATTTCATAAATATAATATGTATTAATAACCATCCATGTAAAGTGGTGATGAAAACAATTCACACGACTGTGTGGAGATAGTAAGACATATATACGCATAAGAGATGTTTTATAATTTCATTAGATGGAAAATAGATAGGAAATAGATATAAAATAATCATAATAACATATTGGTATATTTATGATATTATATTTAATATTTCAGGATGGTAACAACAAATTTAGAAGAAGTATAAGAAGAAATAAACTTTAAAGAGTTGATAAAGATAATTACCTCTTCTTCAGTATAAATCATTTAGATCCCTTAGTTAGGACCGTTATAATGATGTTATATGAATTCTAGAACCTATAATTAATGTATTGGGATGTTTATAAGATAATTGGTTTGGGTTTTCTTATCTTGGTTGGTCTACAAGTTTTAAAGAAAAGAGAGAAGGGATGACCATTTATAAGCGAGGTTAGGATAATTCTTCGAATTACATACAATACTATATTTATACAACATTATTTCCATGGAAAATGGATTAATATTGATATAATTTTAATGTAAAATGAGTATTATTATAAATACACTCATCCAATAAAATTTGGATAATTTTATATTATGTTTTTTCACCCTTATCTCTTGGTTTAAATCCCCTGTTTACCCTTTTGATGATTTTTTCAATAACAATGTTTTTACTAACTATGAGCCAAGAATGTTTATATAATAAGAAAAGTGACTCATAAATGGTCCATGGATGAAATTTTAAAGAATATCTTTTTCACTTGTCTGAATATAATCATTTTATGAAATTTAAATTATTTAATAATATATTACATAGATCCTCCCAACTGATCAACGAGTTTACTATTATATTTATTCATTTTATAAATATAATATTCTTTATTATTGAAATTAGAGATCGGATTTTACATCCTATATTCTAAAAAAATACATTCTTTAAATTATTATTTTAAATTTACTTATAAATTTTACCTTTCAACTTTTATAGATTAGATGATAGCTCAATATTTTCTTTCCACATAACATCTTACATTCTCTCAAACATAGAAAACATTTCCTCAGATTTATCACATTATTCCATTATCCTTATAACCTTTATCTAAAAACTAGATACATATAAATAAAAATCTTTTAGTGATGCTTATTCATATTATTTATTTTATGAAGGATGACTCCCATCGTCTTAGTCAAACATAACATTTGAGTTTAATGATAATGGAGAAAGAATATTAGGAGGTAACTTCCTTATTAAACACAAATTATTTAGAGGTATATTTTATTCAAAACCAATATACATCCCGATGTTATCTTATGAATTATTTTTTCTATCCTCAAAATATAATGAATCATCACTAATACTCTATGTATCATTTTTTCTTGGAAATCATTTCCATATTTCCTCTCAAAACTCTTTTTTGATTCTCTATATTTTCTTTTAAATCTCTCACAATCCATTCAAATTTGTATCAATATCACCCATTCATAAAATTTGTTGCCCTTATATTATTTCTTATTATATATTTCTTTTCACTTTTATCGATAATTGTTATGGAAAATGTTTAGTCGCATATACTTACTTATAAGTCTAGAAAACTTGGAAACATCACCTTCTGTGAGTTCCCCACAGTTTTCGTTATTTTGAAGTTCTTAGAATAGTAGCATTACCTTTTGAATTTAATTTTAAAAACATTGAAGTGAATGTAAAACCATTCTTCTTCTTATATTTTTCAAATTATATTTTTAGGATAATTATATATTGCATATGATTGCCTATAAATTTATCCAAACTTAACTTTGAAATATTCTTTGTATCATAAATTTTATTTCATTTAAATTCCTAAAAAATTATTAGAAGATGAATAACTTTATAAATTAATTTGAAATAAATTAGTTCTTTCTCTCTAAGTAATTGTTGACTATTAACTATTTTCATAATTCATTGAAACATTTTGGAGACTGGTTCACCCGAAAGAAAATCATACACATGATAATCTACCTTAAGTATGGATCTATTGGTTAAAAGAACATTGTATTTTACAAAGAGAGAAACCAAAATATATTTACAAATTCTACAATCTATTGGTTATGAAGACACTTAAATATATATATATATATGGATCACGAGGAGTAAATTATTTCAAATATGAAGATTTGAATGAAACATACCTCAATTTTATCTAGTAAAATCGACAAATTATTTATTTGGAATCTTATATATTCTAGTATGTATAAGAAAATTTTCTACACTAGTGTTGATGATTAATATTTCAATTTTATCTCTCTAGTAATTGTAATCATTCCCATTAATGTATGATTTCTATTCAGATTTAGGTTTTTTAATGAACCAATATTAATTCCTACAATATTTAAATGGAAATATTTCTTTATCCTATAAACATATTGTGTAAGAGAAAATTATCTAAAGATAAAGTAATATAAAAATGACGTAAAAAATATGATTAAATAAAAAAGAGATAATCTCTCATATTAAGAGACTTACTATGATACAATGTTTTGGTCCTAAAGGGTATCATACCTAACACTACAAGAGGGGGGAGTGGGTAACTATAGTCTAAATATAAACTATATATTTTTTTCTCACTCAAGTGTAATTTGATTGAATGATTCTATATTTCGATCAAATAAAACTATATAAAAGTAAAAAAACCTAATAGAAATAAAAACTGTTAATAGTTAATTCATTATCCGACTAAAATAAAAAGAATAATAGAAAATACAAAGTAATTTTAAAAACAACGATGAAGTATAATGTAAAAAAATACCATTAAAATGATATTATTGCCAAAACACTTACACTCAATGGATGTATTTGATTTTATCCAATGAAGTTTGAAGATCATTAAAATGATTCTATGTATCCTCAATTTAAGACTAAAACATCATAAACTGAAATTTTTTAGAAAGGTATAAATGTTATAACAATGAACACATTTTTATCCTTAGAAATGAAATCTACGAGAAAGAAGATCATACAATCTCTTTCTTCTAAGTAATACAAACCATTGATCATGAATGGTCAAAAAAATTCTAACATCATAGCCATGGAAGCCCTTGATCTCAATGATTAGATAAACCTAATTCCATATTTAAATCAATTTGATACCTGAGGATCTGAAAAAGAACAAATACAATTATAAAACCAAGATATTTACAATTAGGTCTCAAATATGATTGTTTTTTATTCATAGAAAAATATTTCCCAGATAAAGCACTCAAAACTAGTGAGAGTTTTCTTTGTTTTACTTGTAATCATGTTTCCAACACTTGTCAAAAAGATTCTATTCCATGAATCATTGGGAACAAATTATAGATTCCTATATAACTCAAATAGTCAGATTCAGATATCTTGAATTTCAGTTGAAAGTGAAACATAAATTTTACCCCATCATCTTAATGTATACATCTTAGCTTAAACCATAAAATGCATTTAATGACTTCAAAAAATACAGATGTTTGTTGAATTTTCTATGTAAACCAGTCATTATATTTTTTAAAAATAAAACTATATAACATAAATCCTAAAAATAAAACTTCTTATTAGATAAATAAAATATCATATGGATTTTCTTTTTCAATAAAAATCATACAAAATTTGTATTTTACCCAGCATAATCACATCAAGAAATTATTTTTCATTTTATTTAAAAATCCTTACATTATAAAAATATTCTATTATTAACTATTTTAAATTATTTAAATAAATAAATATATCCTACATAACACTATTGTATTCCATGTTAATAGTATTCATTTCCCCATAATATCTATGATTGATCTCAACTATATGCTTCCTTGGTTTTACAAAGACAATTATATATGGATAAATTATAATTTTGGTGATATAAGCTATTTTGAATTACCATAGAGAGTCTTATAGCTTTTAGATTCAATAATTTATTAATCAATTCACTATCTTTTCAAAAATACCATTCAAAACCTTGTTGGTTATCTCATACAGGCAACTTTTTTGTGGGTTAAACATAGTTTTAGTTTTTTTCATACATCCATTATTCTCCATAATCATTATAAATTGTTGGTTTTTAAATTTCACTCAATTTTCATTAATATTGGATATAGGAACTTCAAATCTATATAATATGTTTCTACTCACAAATTTAACCATAAATGAACCCAAAATTTTTAGTACTGAAATTGATTCCACCCATTTTGATAAATAGTTTACTTCCATGAAAAGATATTAATTATGGATAGATTGTTAAAAATGTTATAATTATGTCTAGGAACCAAATGTCAAAAACATATACCTCAAAATACTAGATTTACCCATTTACTAAATTCTCTCTATAATACCTATCCTTTGAAATTATCCTAATTTCTAACAATTTTTTTAACATCTTTGAAAATATTAGTCCTAAATAAATCACCTTCCCACTACTCCATAAACAACTTATATGTAAATATGGGGATTCTCCCATAGGTATTACATCACATTAACTCATAATATCTTATTTTTATTCTAATACATCTTCCATGGATTCTTATTAGTATTATTGTAATTTGTATATTCAAAATACGTAACTAGTTTTTTTATTAGTAAGAACATATAGTTTGTCTTTAGGAAACTCACCATTAATATATTGGATTGGATATACATTTATCATTTTTTATCGAAAATTGATGATCTAATTAATTTACAATACGATTATTTAATTAATTTGAAGATCCAATTTTTTTACAACAAACATCAATCTAATTATCATTGTTATAAAATCCTTTATTGGAAATTAATATTTCAAATCTAAAGTGGTCTTTAAAAATAGTTAACTTGATTCCAATGATATAAGGCTTGAATTTATCCTTATTATACACCACTACTAACATATATTTTTATATTATTTCGTAATTGAGTTTTCCTATATCTAGTAACTTTGTTTTATAGTAGATGACATACTACTTCCTAGATCAATGTTTCCAATAAAAATCCCTTGGTAAAATAAATTGTATCACACATGATTATAAAAGTTTGACTCTAATAAGGTGAGGTAATTGTAGGTGTTGAGATTAACCCTTTATTCAGTCTACTAAAACCTTCTGAGAATTTTATATCAAACATTAACTTGTTATTAAACTAATTATATAATGATTGGTGATGATATTAACTCATTCTTCATTCTATATAAATATTCCATGAAATTTTCATCAAACTTTTATTTTGAATCTTATTCAAGAATTTGTCATAAGAATCTTGAAATAATTTTTAAATACATGATAAATATTCTATAAATACAATATTTCACAAGGAATCTCCTCATTGTCTGTAATGAATTTGGTTGATGAAGTGATGAAATCACATCAATTTTGGCTTTTATACACTTCTATTGTGTCTCTTGTGATTTTTTTGGCCAATAATAATTACTTCTTCCAAATTGAACAATAATTTCTCCCAATTGAGTAACAAATTTTTATATTCAAATCTAGTTAATGATTTTATATGTTTTTACTGTAAATCTTCAATTGTCATGTCCATGAAAAATTAGATATACATAAATACTTCAATGATAATTTTCACTATATTTGAGAATATAAACACCCAATATCATAATAAAGTGGAAGGTTCTCCACAAAACCAAAATTAAAATCTTCTATATAAAAATGTACCATATAAACATGTTAATTTACTTTTATCATGGTTATCAGGATCATTTTTCACTAAATTGCATCCTGAATATCCATACTTGAAACATAAATGGGAGTTCCGTATAATCCTATACAACATTTTTATCAATAAATAGAAGTGAGAAATGGACTTTCCTTTTATCCATATTCAATTATATGTTTTCAGAAAAAAAACATTTCCAATATGTTATTGTAGTTATAGAAATCAATTCATTTTCTCTTTTTTAATGATAGTATTACCATAGTTCTTTGGAACTACATAGATAAGACTCACCCATTAACTATTATAAGTGATTTAAATTATCTCATCATCATGTATTTTTATGATGGATGTTTTTACAAATATTTTTATGTTAATATTGATTTATCTATGTAAATAAACATTTGGTTTGATATCATCCTCCATAAAGATCTTACACATTGATATAGATGGGATTATTCCATTTAAATGTTACATATTATAGGAAATAATGATTTAATTCCATCTCAATACTTTAAAAAGATTATATTCTTATTGAGATTATAATGTGATTGAAACATTGATAAGGAGTGTCTCCTGTACACCCAAATAAACATAGTTAAGATTTCTAGTAAAACATTATGTTAGATACTAAATGGGTTATTTACAGATGGTTCCTCCATATGATTGTCAAAATCTAGATCCACTTGTAATTATTTGACTATATCAAAAGGAGATTTTCCATTTCTATTTATGCCATATTCCATAAAATACATTGTATTGTATTCTTTGATTTTTAGTAATTACTCTATCTGAACTTAGCCATTCTCATTTTTCAACTACATTTCTCCTTTCACCCCTTGATCAATGATATCAATTGAAAAATATTCATTCAATATATTTTTATTTTTAACTTCTTGGAATATTTTCAACATATCATTTTCTACAAAGACTTAAAAACAGATTTGTACATGGGGAACATCAATCAAGGAGCCTATAGAGACCATGAAAATACATTAATTGATTTAAATAACATTTTTTCACTCTCCACGTGTAAAATTAAGAAATCAATTTGAAGTCTATGTTTTCTCATTCCTACAAATGAATATTCAGTATCTCTTTTTGGATAAGTATGTAATTTTAAACTAGTTGTCATGCTGCTATTATATATTTATGATCTTCAATTCCAAGATCTTTTTAAACACCGTTGGGATTAATTTGATACTATATCCAAAATCTATAATACATGTGATTGTTCCTCAACCACAACATTTATGGAGAATCTTGGAGGTCCCTATATCATTACTCTTTTGAGGCATCTCACTTTAGATAATTGACTTGAATTATTTTGTTAAAAGAAAAAATAACATATTATTCAAGAATATTTTTTGAAATGATATTCTTAAAGAGTTTATTTTAATATGGAATCATTTAATGTGGTTATAAAAATGGCATATCCTACATTTTATTTCTCTTTAACCAGATGAAACTCTTTAAATACATGTCATTATGCTTATCAAAATATATGTCTCTTTTAAGGAATGGGGAAGGTGTATCATATTCCTTGACATTAAAATTTTCAATAATGATCATTACTCTTCCATAATCTCTTTCCCTTATCTTATTATTATTATTTTTCTTCACAAAAAATTCATCTTCCAACTTCTATTTCTGTTTCACATTATCATCATTCACCTCAAGGAACTATATTTCCTTAATTAAATATACCTATATCTTAGGCTATGAAGTTGTATCATTAAATTTTCCCTTGATTATTTTTCCCTAGTTTTTATTTACATTAATCATTCTCTTGAATTTATAAAAGTTTTCTGAAGCATTTTGGAAATATATCTGACCATGTTTTCTTTTGAAATCTCTTTAACTTTAATTTCATCATTGTGTATTTTAGGCTAGTTTTCTTGTATAAGTTGGTCAATTATTGAGAAATTTGAATTGATGTGGAGAATAAATTCATTAATATTAAATAAATATTTTTTTTATTTCCATTATCTCTTACAAGATCTTATCTATGATATAATCTAATAAATTTTATAAAGAAACTCAATTCCCATAAGATTTATGGTTGTTTTTTATTTACAATCATGTTAATTCTATCATTGAAATTTTACCCAATGACCCTACTTATAAGTCAATTTCCCATTCCATGACTGTATTTGATGATTACTCATTTATAGATTTTATGTATTTTAAAAATGATCATTTCTTGTGGGATGCCTCCCATAGTTTCCAATGTGACTAGATTCATCAACTTGAGTGGATGATGAGTCTTGAGCTGGCATGTAAACATTCATGTATTGTGAAATAGAATGCCCATACATGGCACAATGATTACATTTATACCTTCATAATTTTTTATTAGATTGAATAATATTAATCCATATTTTTATATGATCAATTCATTAATTCAAAACATTCCTCAATTTCTCTTTAATAATAATAATTCTTCTTTAACTTATAACTATTTTTTGAGAGTTACCAACAAGAATATTATAAGAAATTTTGAGTTTATATTTTGTATTTTCATCATAATATCCTCATACTAAGTGTCCAGTAATGTTTTTGTAATTCTATTATGTCCATCATAAAATAAATATATCAAAAATCATATGAGAATT
The DNA here is from genome assembly GCA_963277665.1 of Viscum album. NCBI lineage: Eukaryota > Viridiplantae > Streptophyta > Magnoliopsida > Santalales > Viscaceae > Viscum > Viscum album. The sequence continues at coordinate 1,944,405,748 of OY728161.1, read as the reverse complement.
GGAGATGCAGGAACTATTGGAAGAAACTCTTGAATCATTCCAATGATTCAGTAAAAGTAACTTTAACTTTCTAGAAAAAGGTATAAAGTAATGTTCTCAAGTCTATAGTTCTATGAACAGAATATAATATTTTTTAGAATAATTTTAAATTATATCCTAATTGGAGAAATAATCTTATTCTTATTAAAAAAACCATGTCCTTTGTTTTCCATTTTGATAATATAGAAATAATCCCATATTTAGCTCATATTCACTCATATAGAAGATTGGAAAGTATTGGATTATATTTAATAATTAATTAATAATTTACAAATAATACAGTAAACATAATCCATTAAATATTGGTTGTTGTTAAAAATAATGGTTCCATAGTTTATAATTCCTTATATTATATATAAGTTTAATGCATGATATATTTCCAAACACCCCAGGAACATTCATGCCCATAAAACATAGTGATCTGTGTGAATTTATTATTACATCCTCATTAATAGTTTGTTATTCTATATTCTAATGTATTATAGCTATATTTTCTGTATTAACATATTTAGTTTTTTATTTAGTTCTATAGAAATGTCTCTCAATCTACAGAATCAAAGGAAACATCTCAACAATAAATCTCTTCATGTGCATGAATAGGTAGTTCCCTATAGTTAAATCAGTGAGTAGTCTATTATGTGAATGATTGTTAGTATATTAGTCTACAAAAATTATGAATAGAGCGTTATCATATTTTTTGTGTTTTTATGTGTATTGTGTACTTAGAGTAGATTGCTATAGTCATCCCTGATAATGCTGAAAAACAATGTAGATTTTAAACTACGCTGTACAGATACACAACCACTCCTTATTCATTTTAGAATGTCCATTTTAATTATTTTACAGGGATTTTAGTACACAAGAACACTTATGATTTACTTTTAACACATAATTGTAGCAATTATTAAATAAGATCCCTAAAAATATGTTAGATTTAACATAGCCTACATTTGAGAATGGCATTACATTCACCCAAAAATGTGTTATTGATTTGGTATTGTATTGGATATATTGGAATGTTGAAGTATCATGTAATAAAAATAGATATCTTGATGGATCACATAAATGTTCTAGATAATTAGTGTGGGTCACATTTGTGCTAACATATTGTATTGTAGAAAAAATAATAATTTTTGGCTTGGAAACATTCCCCAACCATGTTATTTTTTGATTTCATGAAAAAAGAGTATTAAAATATTGATTACATTGTACATGAGTTTGTATCGTATATTTTTTCTCCATATTACACTAGACATCTGATGTATAATATGTCGGTTTCAATGAGACAACATTAGAGATGAAGATAACTCAGGTGATCTCCACAAATTATTTTAGGGTTTTCATAATCCCGGTACATTGATACATCCTATATTCTTTATTAGACATACTACTATAGTGATGTTCATTGGATTATGTTGGCCCTAGGATATTCCCAAAATCCTCTTAGCCGTATTACATTTTCCATAATAGATGCTTAGGGTTCTCCACATTAATACATTGGAAAATTTACACCTTCTAAAGATAATATTAGAGTAAACATTATCCGTGTGACATATCTTGATGTTTCCACTACATATTATGTTATCCCCCAAATAAATACTAAACTCCCAATATGTTATTCTTCCATACCACATTTTATAATTCATTTTATCTTACACCTTGCCTTTCTTTGTATCATATTATTTACAGTAATTAATTACTCGCTTTAAAAATGTCCATATTAAATAATTTATTTAATGAATAAAAATATATACATGACTTTCTATAATTATGATATATTTTAAAAAAACCCAAAAAATGCTACAAAATAATATAATATAACTAAAAATAAAAAAAATACACAAAAGATAAAGGAAAATAAAATAGAAGCAAAGATTTATTTTTCATTGCACACATCCTTCCTTGATCAATACCATGTTGAAATCATATTGTTTTCTTAATTTAAAATTCCTTCTTAATTACTTTATTAAAGAATATAGTCTTTATATCACACTCTTATATCTTAAAACCTCATTAAATTAAAACTAACAAAAATATTCAAATTGATTCAAGTATTTTCCATTGGTAAAAATATTTTCCCAATATAAATTCATCCTATTTTATTATAGCCATTGAAAAAAACCATTAATAGTTCCAATAATATTATCATGTTCGTCATATTTATTAATGAAAACATAATTTTTCCTAATGATGATGTGGTAACATTTATTTTTAATAAGAACTCAATTTTGATTCTTTTAATTTGATCCAACTCTTTATTCATGGATGTAATCCATGTATCATCCCCATCTACAAATTTAAATCATATTTTGTCAACCTATGAAAGGAAAATATTGCGTTTGACACTTCTTGTTCATCGATTTTTTGTTGGAGTTGTCTTACCACAAATGATATTGGGATCATTTATTTTAGGTTTCCTTTTTATTCTTTGATTTAGTGGTAAAATCAATTAAAATGTAATTTCGTCCTTTTATTCAAACGATATATATTTCTTCTATTTTAGATTTTAAATATCTCTAGAATATCTATAATGATTATCCTCTTCTTAAATAATTACTTCAAAAATACATTTTTTTATTTATTTATGGATTTTTTTATTTAATTTTACTTCATTACTTTCAATTATCTTTCCAAGCCACTTTGTAAAGAACATTCATTCCTTAATCATAGTTAAATAGCCAAGAAACATAGCTTCATTTTCCATATAACCATATTTACCATGATAACCTTCCATGTTTTGAATATAACACTTAACCTTGAAGACTCTTAAGTCATTTAGAGTTGGATTTCTTCTATTCCACATCTCATGTGGAATCATATTATTTATAGGGCATGAAAATATCTATTTCATGTTTACAACACAACTTAGGATAAATATTTATAGTAATATCTAATGATACTAATCTCAATGATTACTTTCCAAACCATGTTAACTACCAGGTGTTTTTTATTTCTGACAACTCAATTTTCCTATACAGTTTTAATTTATGACACATCCCATTTGATTCCATGTTTTTAGGAATTATTTTCTAATTAAATAGAAGTGTAATCAATATCATTATATTATTGTAAAATATTAATTATCTTTAAATATTCATTTTTATGTATCTCATGCTACCTTTTGATGAATTACATCACTTTTTTCATGAAAATTATACATCAAGTACTATAAAAATCATCCACAAACAAGATAAAAAAACTTTTCTCCTTGTGTTTCAACACATACCTTGAGTTTTTAACCAAATCAAGTAAGGTGACACTTTATATTTTTTATTATAAGGGTTTCACACCATTATCAGTATCATCCATACATCACATGTAAAGAACCTGAAATTTCAAGGAATTTTTTTTCTTTGGAATTTTACGAGTATGTGGATTTTGACAACACCTGATTCCGAAGCCCAGTGTGTCCGTAATCATTTTCCGAAGATTAGCGCAGGTGCGTTCAGTGAACGAACGAGCGGGTTTTTCTATCTTTTGAATCGGTGATCGGGATTGAAGTCTGAGGGAACCGATGATCTCGCAATGCCTATAATTTCTTAGGGGGTCCTTTTTCATAGTTAGGTTTTGAGCGGGTTGAGGTTAAATAAGTGGGGATTTAGATTAAAAAAGATTAAAATTTGTTGTGAAAAAATTTATCTAAGGAAGGTGAATTTTTAAACCTACAAAGGGGGAGTTAGAGGTGGCGCCCACACCCACCTAACCTCCAATGGGAGGGTTAGTGTAGTGTGACCAACACGAACCCCTAACTCCTCACCTCCCCATAACTCCCCTTAACCTATTAAATGCTCCCTTCTTAATTTCTTGGAAACTTCTTTTCTTAAAGAGGATCCCCTCCACCTCCCAAACATAATGTACCAACTAAGGGGATTTAATAACCATATTAATTATCCTTGTCACACCTCTTGAATATTTGAATGGCATGGAGATATTTTAAAAGAATGAGGCTTAATGAAATATTTGTTGGGAAAATATTTTGGGAGAATTTGAGGAGAGCCTTTGTGTGATGAAAGACGGGAGTTCCTCCTTCGTGGAGAACTTTATCCTCCCGCGAAGAACGACTCCCTCCCTCGACGAAGAACAGTTCTCCATCTGTCGGATCTCCAACGAACAACGTTCAAGCCAGATCAAAGGACTTTGAGGGAATGAAGAACGCTATCGACCATCATCATCTTCATCTCCTCCCTTGCGATGACGTCGACGAGCCAATGTCCACCCTCTCGTGATATCGTCAACAAACGATGAACGACACGAGGTAGGGGTTTTAAGTTCAAATTTAATGGATTAAATTTGTTCTCGCTTGACGATGTTGTTTTATTTTTGCCACCTGTTATCAAATTAACGGGAGGAGGTCGGACCACATGAACACGGCCAATCCTCCTCCCCCTCTTTGTGGATGTTCATCATCGCGGTTGGGATGAAGGCGTCATGGTGCAACAACACCACGCGGGAATGATGAATTTTACTGTGGCGAAGGAGCATGGAACCATCGCGCCGCACCATTGAGGCCGAAGGGGGTTGTGGCCGAAGCAGGGCCTCGGCAGAGGGATGTGGTGTCATCGCGCCGCGTCTGTCGGACCAAGGCCGCGGGGGACCAGGGCGCGGCGACCGGAACCGTCGGCCACCGGCGCAAGGAGGGCGGGACCAACCAGCCCCGCGTGGTGTGCTGGCTAACCGTTACGGCCGGCCAGATCCGGAAAACTGGGGATTTGAACTCCCAGCCAGCGCAGCATGGTTTACCCCCCGTGGGTCCGCCGTTTCTTTCGAAGGGGGTGGCGGTTCACCGCCTTCCGCACTCACGCGGCGCGCGGCGCTCGTGACGGCTGGGACTGGCCGCCCCGGGCCGGGACATCTGCGCCAGGCTGGGCCTCACCGGCTGGGCCGGGCTGCACACTAGTGGGCTGGACCCGGACCCGGGTCGGGTCCACCCAGTTCGGGCCGACCTAGGGGGTTCTGGGCTGGGTCAGTCCGGGCCAGAACCCCCTTTTCTCAGGCAGTTTTGTTAAAACGCCCATAACATGGGCTACGGACCTCCAATCGACGCACCGTCAGTTGCGACGGGATCCTTGGATTGAGACGGTCGTTTTAGTATATTACACTCAAGTTTTCAGAGAACTTTGGGTATGGCCGGGTTGGTTCGAACCCAAAACCAACCGGGCCCTCAGAGCGGAAACGCTTATAACTTGAGTTCCGGACGTCCAATTTACGTGCCGTCGACTTTGTTGGAATCCTTTCAGTGAGAAGAATATTTTGGCTTGCTTCACCTAAGGTTTGGACGTAGTTGGAATATGGTCAGGTTGTATTGTACCCAAAATCCAACCGGGCCCCAGGAACAGAAAAGCCGATAACTTTCAGACCAGATGACTGTTTAACGAACCATCAGCGGCGTTGGTGATCACGTTGAGAAATAGTCCCTCTAAGTATAACATATGTGAGTTTGGGGTAAGGTTGAGAGAAGTTCATGTTGGTTCGTAAACGAAACCAATCAGGCCCCTGTGATGTAAAGGCTAATAACTCACAGACCGGGCGTCCGATTGATGCGCCGACTGTTGCGTTGAGACCCCTATGACGAGGCGGTCCTTTGAGATACTTCTTCATGGGAAATTGTGATAAGTGGAGTATCGACCTGTAGATCATGGAGCGGACCCTCCCAGAGACGAACGTACGGAGTATGGAGACCGTGTAGCAGGCTAAGACATGATGACTGCTTGTCCGATTTGATTCGGAGTAACTTGCATAGCCCAGTGGTAAGCACTACTTTGTGAGGTGGCAGACCCATGGCAGAGGAGCACAACATTGTGAGGTGGAAGACCCTTGGTACTCGACTTGAGGAGTACCTCTGTAGGATATGAGGGGGAGCACTACTGTGTGAGGTAGCATACCCATGAAGAAGGAGCACTACTTTCTGAGGTGGCAGACCCGCGGTACTCGACAGGAGGATTACCTCAGTAGTCTAAGGTTAGTGAGAAGTACCTCGGAGTCATGACATGATCACTGTACTCGTCAGAGACGGAGCTATTCAGCAGTTACGGTTTCGTTAGTGAAAATCCTTGTTTGAGCTGAGTCAATGAACTTTGTGTTTTCTTCATGATTGAGATGGGTTACTAGATAACTTACGTATATGTATGGGCATATACCTAAGTAGTGGTTATCCGTCAACTTCATATCTATGTGATACCTCGTGGTTGAGATGGGTTACTTGGTAACTTAGGTATAAGTATGGGCTTATACCCAAGAAAGGGTTATCTGTTGAGAACCTTCTTTGTGTTTATACTTGTTGGATTTAGTGAGACCTTGAGGGTCTCGGGGTCCCTACTGAGTATCGTATACTCACGCCTGCACGGGATTTGGCCGCACCTCGTTGTGTTGGTTGCAGACGATGGACATCACTTATCATGGTTGAGGCTTGTAGAGCTGGACGGTACTCGGAGGTGGATCTCACGACGAGTTGGTACCCGGAGGTGGATTTCACGACGAGTCAGTACCCGGAGGAGATGGACGAACGTGGAGTGCTGAGGAGGACATCTGTACCTACCCTTCAAGTAGGAACCCAGAGGATTATCCAGGAGATTCTTGTCACCTTTCAGCTATTGTCCTTGAGTTTTACTTTACCTTCTGTTATAGCTATACCTTTCTTTTGGGCTTGTATTTCCGACCCCTTGTACTTTCAGCATGTTTATTATACTGCTTTACTTAGTGTAGCTTCTACTTGTACTTTGTTTGTGTGTGCTTCTGTTTCGTGAAGGAAATGCCTTCCCTTTTATTGGGATTTACACCTTTGGTGCTAGTCGCCATCCCCTAGCCTATAAAAGGCGGATGTAGACACCGAAAAAAGTCCACAACTCCTAGAGGAAGTTTTGAAATGGAAAAGTGAAGTCCTATTTGGAATCAGAGGCCCGGTTCAGAGGCCTGGGAATTGGTGCAAAAAATAAAGGAGGGCCTGTGCGAAATAAAGATGTGTGCGCGAAGAATGACTGGGATTCGCAGAATCGAGCTACTGGTGCGCGCAATTTTGTGAGCCTCAGTTCCGTGTAGCGAAGCTTTGTGCGCCGACGGTTCCCATCGCGGAAACTCTCACGCGCCGCTTGGATTCCGCGCTGACTGATGCCTATAAATAGAAGGCGACCCTAGACGGTTTGGGTTTGAGGAATTCGAATCGGCTCCCGTGCGCACAATTCGACTCCCCCGCGCGCAATATGACTTCCATGTAATCCCCCTTTTCGTGCAACCTTGCCTCAGGGTTCGCCATTGCGCGCAACTCCACCGGCTTAAGTAAATTTTCCTCCTCCTCCGGGTACTTCCCTTGCGCGCGATCGTTGTCCCTTGCACGCAATCCCCTTCTACGCATGCAATACCTTGCGTGCAATAACTAATCCGTGCAATTCTCTGGCCCTATTGCGTTCCATACTGGGGTTTTACATGCAATCCTTCCTTTTTCATGCAACACCTAGGACCCCTTTACCTTGAAGCCCCTTTGCTGCCTTTCCGCGCCAGCACCTGATGTCTTCCCTACCGGGCATCCGCACCATGTGTTGTTATCCCGTACGACCTTCCAGGCTCGCACGAAGTAACCTCAAGGCCCCTTGGGCGGTGTTTCCCGTTGCGTTTCTTTGCCTTATGCTTCTCCGCATAGGCACGCTAATAGCTATTTCTTCTTCTCATAGCCACGCTAATGTGGACCCCCCAATGGTTCGCCCTGCGGCCCCCTTCATTACGGCCTTTCCAATGCCTTCACTCCCACAAAGGGGTAGAGGGAATTGGGCATGTAATCCCTAGGGGTGTGGAGCAAACCCACGTCGTCCAAGCTGCAGGACGTTAAACTGCTAAGCACCTCGTCCTTAACACATGACGTTAAACTGTGGTCCGACCCCGTGCTTCGCACGCAGGGTCCCCCCTTCTCAGACATTTTTTACGCCTCTCGTCTCCACAATAATGGACTCTTCCTCTCATGGAATTAGATCCTCCTTGTTGGAGTGGCGTTTGTCCATGGGGGAAGGGTTTCCTCAGAGCGTAAGCCCCTAGCCTCTCTTACGGAAGGTTGCACCCGTGAATCTCCATACATACCCCCTGCCAAGGCCAGTGGATTCCCTTTACCACTATGATTTTTCGCACCATGACCCTCCACCCTGGAGTAATCCCCGACACCCAGGGCCGCTAACCACGCGTTAGCCCCTGTTTTCTCTTTGGGCCGCTCAATGTGTAAGCCCCATTCCGCTTCTCACTGATGCACCCTTCGCAACGAGATCGTACGGTCCCTGCTGCCTCTTGTTTCCCACACCGAGCATGACTCATGTGGGCATAGAGCGCATCGACCATGACATCCCCCTATGGGCCACCTCAGAGCGTAAGCCCCATACTAGCGAACTACGTGGACTTTGATCCATGCTAAAGCATGGTACGTAGGAAGCCTCCATGAGGTTCAAGCCCACCACCCGGTCATTCCGACCTCTCCACGTCGGTTCCCCACATCCACCTTGGGCCGCCTCAGAGCGTAATCCCCATATCCACCTTGGCCGCCTCAGAGCATAAGCCCCATATTCACCACGGGCCGCCTCAGAGCGTAAGCCCCAGAGCACTCGTCCCGCATGGCGTTAAAATTTATGCCCTTATCCCGTATGACGTTAAAATGTATCTCGTCCCGCATGACATTAAACTGTATTCCCCCCCTTGGGCCGCCTCAGAGCGTAAGCCCCATGTCTCACTTCATCATCCATCCTGATCCTTACCCGGGCCGCCACATCCCTGTGAGATCTTGCCACCCCATCCTACTCCATAGTATCAGGGAAGCCGCCCACGTGCTGGCCCTGACATCGGTTTCCCCCCTAGGGGGCCTTCAATCTGATCCACTCCCAGTGTTTTGTTCAGTCCGATCCATCTCCACAAGACGTTAAACTCGCGACATACCCCGTGTTAAACATTGGATGCTCAGGAAAACCTCACATGGTACACAATTCCCCGCGTTCGATGTGGGATGCCTCGGGCTTCCGCACCCTCGAGATGCCCTGTGATAAGGGACAGAAGACAGACATGCCAATCCCCAGCGTTAAGACATGCCAACGACACCCCAACGTGACCATTCTCCCCAACAAAAGTTGCTGCCTCGACAAGACCCCTTGGAGCGTCTCGACGGAAGCAGTGTAATTAACTGGAGTCCATGAAGATATGGCACTGGGAATGAGCTTCACAAACCCATCTCAAATCTATGAGGGAGACTCAGATTAGGTGACGAGCTCTGAGGAGGAATCCACGGAAGGAAGAACCAACATCCCATCATCCCAGTTTCGATCAAGGAGCAGACGTCCCTGAATAAGGAATGGAGGTCGCCCGTCTTTGGAAAGAGGGAATGCGGGGCCGCGAGCCATGCGTCCTCCCATGCGTGATGGACAAGCATGCACACCCCGGCATAAAAGCGTCGGAAACAGAAAATGGTGAACCCAATGTGAATATTTTCACCTCAATATGGGGATAGGTAGAGTTCAAGATTTCGGAAGATCAGCATGTCACCAGGTCCGGGTACCTATCACCGGGATGTGAAACCCGCCAGGGGTTGAGGCAGTCAGGATGTTGTGCACTCCGTTCTGCGACGTTGTTAGCATGGATCCCTCTCACCGACCATGGAAGACGAAATGATGATGGGATATTGGTTGTTGATTTCTATTCTTGTTAGTACTAATGGGTTCATCTCCCTGCTTCCAGGAATCATATCACTGCATCCGGAGCTCGATCGCCACCTACCCACCGGCGCAAGGGCAGGGGCAGCACCGACGTGGCTACCCCGCGCAGTCCCGCCTTTTTCATAGTCACTCCAGCTCTGATTGCCACGACTGCCAGGAACTCACTCGCCCTATTCCGGTCAAAAATCATCCAGCAAAGGGTGATCCACGACTTGGTTTGTAGGTACGATGAGGAAGGGATCATCCCCACCAGGGGCCTGGCCCATTTGGATCTAGAGGAGGTTGCTCCCCACTATCGTCGCCGACCCCGAGGGCCGCGCAGGGAGCCTCCGCTCCCCACTCCGACGTTCAACCGCTTCGGAAGCCTATCCCCAGAGCGCCTTGACACATCTGTCCCCTACGCCAATGAGGTGGGGGATGTCCGGGTCCGCCTGATTGGAGACCCATCCCAGGGGTTAACGACAAGAACCCCTACCAAGCTACGTTGACATCATCGCCCAACTCCCCGGGCTGAGGACCAGGCAATCTTTGTGCCCCCACCACTGGCTCCAACCCATCTGACCCGACGCCAGCGTCAGGTGCGAGCGGAAGAGAATGCCCGTCCTGGGGCACCAACATCAGCAACCACTATGGCCCGAGCCACATCTGACTCCTACTACCAGACCCCCTCACACGTTTAGCAGGGGCAATCACATGCCTGACTGGGATCGAGGCCCCGACCTCCCTACATGCAGGGTGGGTCGACTCTCCCGGTCATGGGCACAAACAATGGCCACCGCGGACCAATCCACGGTTGTGCCACCCATCATGATGGATCATTCCATGCCACTGATTTGGAAAGCTGAAGGCTTCTTCGTGACAGCCACGCTTTGGGTATGACTCTTTCCAGTGACCACTGCACTGGATATGATGTCACTCCCCCTACCGCTAGCCCCGAGCATGGAGCCGATGCGTACCCAGTCGCTCACTCACATGGAGGTCCTCCCCATGTCCCTTTCGCCATCTGTCCCGGTGCATCCCACACCCCGGCCTTCAGTCCCCTCTGCCCCAGCACTATTGCGGCCAGGGGACTCCTTGACGGAAATCATCCTTATCCTGAGTAGCCACTTAGGGGCAGGAAGGTGGGGTATCGTCGCCATAAGAGGAATGTCAGGGGAGTCCAGACGGAAATTAGACCTGTCCGTTTCTTGGACTCTGAGGCGGAGTACAACTCGACAGTGGAACCTTCCCCCTGACCTTCTGAGTCGAGGGTAGTAATGGGGACGCGGCGCATCAGTCTCGTACTCCCCGAATGTGAGATCCGTATGATTCCCTCCTCCCTCCGAATGTATATCCAGGAGGACGAGGACTTGCCACACCCCCAGGGGTCAAACCCGCAGTTATTACTGACCACCCTGGAAGCCCCTTCCACCTCAGTCAGGGAGTGTGGGGAACTTTTCTTGGGACCGACGGAGGATTCTCAAGGCGAAACACCCTCGGCGAGCACCGACACTATGACAGGAGGCCCATTCTCTGGTCCATCCTATTGCTACATGGTAGTCAGGGCACTGAAACCCTTGGAGGACGACTCAGGGATCGGCGGACAATCGGCTTGTTCTCCATATTCCCCGCCGGCCAGCTCACCGGCCCGACAACCTGCCTCGGCACCATTGCCATCTCCCCGACCATTCTCACGTGACGAGCAGGGGAAGCAAGGTCTAGACCCCGAACCCGATTCATGGAGCTTCTGAACCATCCTCGCAGTGGGCCACTTCCCCGAGAAGTTTTGGCCGGTCGCAGGATCAGATTTTTTTATTCTAGAGGCGCTCTCCCCAGGAGAGTTTGAATGTTTCTGCAAGAATATTCGGTTTACTCACTCCCGTTTTCGCCATCAGATAGCGCCTTATCCCGGGATTCAAGCACATCTCGAGGATATCGGTGAGCAGTGTCTTCGGGTCGACCTGGCAGCGCTCCATGTGGTTCGGCACTCTGAGTCGCCTGGCCACCGCAGGGGCCTCCAACAGCAATGCATTCAGAGTTTTCAAGTACTCTGCAAGGTTATTGAGGAAGCCACCCCCCACACGCACATCCGCGGATGGGGGAAGTACACATCCCTTCTTTTCTGTGCAATCTGCCGACAGCCCGATTCAATGGGCGGCCCTGAGGTAATATCGCCAAAGGCAGTATCGGTCAACATGGCTGACCTTTCAGATAAGGGAAACAGTGTGGAACTCCTCGATGGGGACTGACCCCCTAAGGACAAGCCGCCACTGGACCCACCTGGGAGGATTACTCACCACCAGAGGAGCCTCCTATGTCTCCCCACACCCACTAAGGCACTGACAATGATGCGAAACATCGGCAAGGGTAGAGATCATGTCGGGGCTGTCAAGCTCACTGACCCATTTGCGTCGGTGCAAATGGTAGAGGAAGACTCCGAGAAGGCCACGCTACGCCAGCATCTTGCTGAGAAAAATAGGCTGGTCGATGAGCTCTTGTCCGAATGAATTACAGAGCGGCGGCCTGATTACGGTAATCCCAGGTCAGGACAGCAGGGGCAGGGGTACCTACCCCTTGTTGAGATTGCCCCGGGCAACTGCAACCATGTCACGTTTGCCGACAGGGGAGAGGCCAGAGCCAATGGAAATAGGGCACGATACGTCTCGCCGAACCCTCCCGAGCAGTGGAATCACCTGGGGGACCCTGCTCGGTTTCGTCCCGCTACCCCGAGAGTCGCTCCGCCAGCCGCCCCGCGAGCTGCTGAGCTTGACTACCAGATTGGAGAACCTGAAAATGTGCTTGTGGTTAGAGATCCCTGTCAGGACAGGAATCCGTGTCCAGACAATCTGATGGAAGTACTCATCGCCTGCTTGGAGGCCCTGGAAACTCGGCAGGTGGCAATTCCACCGGATGGCAAGCCATACCCATCATGGGTGGATGATATGCCGGCCTCGCCGGGATTTGGGAACCCCACCTTCTCCCCCTTTAATGGGACCGGAGACCCGCCACAACACCTGGCCCACTTCAACTCGAGGTTTGGGCCTATGTTAGGGACTCCGGCGCAGTAGGAGGCTGCCAAGCTCCGTTGCTTCGTTCAGACACTAGAAGGACCAGCCTTCGTCTCGTACAGCCAGCTCCCCGTTGGATCTGTGACTAGTTGTGAGGACCTTCACCGGAAATTCCTCTACCAGTTCAGTTCTACAACCCAGAATACAAACATTGTATACCTCTTCAGGTGAAAACAGAGGCCCGATGAGCGGGTCGCAGACATCGTCTCCCCGTGGAAGGGGCTTACATACTCCCTTGACATGGCACTAACACAAGAGAAATTACTGACAATGTGTGTAGGGAATGTCAAGGCAGTGTTGGTTCCTTCTCTGATCACTCAGAATTACCCTGGAGGGTTCTGGTATTTCTCAGACAAGGCTCAACGCCTCTAAGAAGCCCTGCAACAGGCCGGTTAGGCACGCCCGCTGCCTCCTGTAATCCCTGCAAGGAGAGCCGCCAGAGCCGAGCCCGCTGCTTTAGCCCAGATAGAGGCTCCCAGATAGCTGGAGTTGCTACCAGTAAGGCGAGCTCAGCAGCCTCATAGTTGTCCACCCCCACGGGCACAGCCTCCAGCCCACGAGCGACCGCCTCAAAATCGGCAGGCTCCTCCACGTGACGCACCGCCACCACCCAGGAGAGATAATCAGGCTCCGCCTCCTCGGCATGCTCCTCCGGCCCCTGGTCATGGTCAGCCTCCAAGAGCCCCCTTTATAGACAGAAGGAATTGGACTTACTTGTTTGACGAGGCCCAGGTCCCCAGCTATTTCCGTAGCACCTTGGAGCAGAGGATCGTGCGGCTGCCTGAGTGTTGGAAGCCAAAAGAGGCTCGTCTCACCGATCACCCTAACTACTTCCCTTATCACCGGATCCTGGGCCACACCATCCAACGATGCTATGTGTTCAAGGACTAGCTCCAAGACCAGATTGACAATAACATAGTCAAGTTGGGCCCAGCCCCGGCGCAGGTGGTAGGTGTCTTCGTGAGATCAGATGGCAGCAGTGGCGAAGAGGATGAGTGGCTGTAGGTTTCCGACCGTGGGTCCCATAAGTATAAAGACTTGATGGACCGCAGGATGGTTTCCCATTACCATGGCATCATCCGTTCCCTCCTAAGTCAGCCAGAGCCCTCAGAATCTGCGAGCGCCGCTTTGGCATCGTCGTCCCATCCTACCTCTTCCCAGAAGAGAAAGCGGCGACTCAAGAAGAAAGAACGCGCCCTGCCAGTGCCGTCATCTTCCCACACGCTTGGCGATTTTATGCCCTCAGAGATGGGGATCCCTATGAGACTCCGTTCGGTAGCGGATGACTCCTCGAGTGAAATCTTGGGGTACGCTTCGGTTAACACCGTAGAGTTGGTAAATCCCTTTTTGGCTCCCGACGATGAGGAACGCCAGGTGGACTTCCCCAAGGTCCCCAGTCGTCGCCAACGTCGGCGGAGGCATGGCTACGTGAATCGTCGGGGCACGACAGTCGTCACCTCCAGCCAGGCCATGCACACTACTGAGACCAGGCAGTAGGCCCGATACAGGGATCAGAGCATGCGGTCCCCTCACCCGGTGTCGGCAGGTTCGCCTCCACCACTGTTTGTGTTTCTGGATCAGGCGGGACCACCTCGTCCTTGTCGCAACCAGCCCTGTCCTTCCACCGGCTGACTACAGCCTTCCGGTCCTGACGCGGAATCCATCTGACATGCGTCGACTAGTGAACAATGAGACATGCCTAGTACTATTCAGTCACTGGTCCCACCGGCAGGGCCCGTCATGCCTCTAATCGCAGAGCGGCCTCCCGTAAGAAGAACCTCGCATTTGGATCGAATGTATGATGTTCTGAATCACCTGGCCAGCATTCCGGCAAGGCTTTCTATCCTTGAGGCCCTTCGACTGTCGTCTTAAATGCGCGAGGCGCTCGCTGAGGCTCTAAGGATCCCCCTCTTGTTTGAGATGGAGGTGGCGGCCGTATAAGCCTTCTACACTGAGGCGATTGAGGACGCCGAATATGAGGCGGTCATCTCGTTTTCCGGTGAAGATGAGGACCCTCCCATACTAGGGCACATTCTCCCACTGTACGTCACCGTCTAGTTCAATGGTGTGGAAGGTCGCCGCTGTCCTATTGACACGGGTTCCGGGATTAACCTCATCCCAACTCAGACGCTGCGGAAACTGGGGTTGTCTAAGGATGATTTAACTCCCTCCGACCTCATGATCCATGGGTATGACAGGACTAAGAAAACTCCACTCGGCAAGATTCATCTGAAGACCCAGTTCAGCAGCCTAATTGCCAATTCTGAATTCATGGTTGTCTCTCAGGACACTACCTACAATGCATTGATGGGAAGGTCATGGCTCCACCTTCACACAGTGGTCCCCTCCTCATATCACCAGTGCCTCACATACTCCCATAAGGGTTGAGTGGGCGTTATCCAAAGAGATGCGTCTCCTTTTTCCTCTTGTGAAGCCCGTTATCTGGAAGCTAACTACTACAAGAGCAAGGACAAGCAGATCTTGGCTGGTGAGGTCGAGCCCGCCACTATCGCGAGTGGTCCCTGGGCAGGTTTGGACGACACATATATCGTCCCAATCCATCGGTTGGAGGCCACGACCCCTGACATGGGGCATTGCTTTGTCGTTTCGGGTACCAGAGGAAGGCATATTTTCGGGTCCAAGCAACGGCAGGAAATCACCTTGTACTCTTACACCATCCAGGCTCAGGTGATCCCCGAGCCTCCCACCCCTGTATGATATCGGGATGTTGGGCTCATGGGAACAACAGTACGTCATACGTGTCTGTTTCGCCGGGCCGAAGTCGATCGGCTCAAGCAAACACGCCACCACTGCTTTGATGTCATAAATCATGGCCCCTTGGGCAGAAGGAAAGATGGGATTGGATCATCCGCCTTTGTCGCCATGGTCTCCACAGTGCATGGGTCCCCAGACGTGGCAACCTCTGCCACCCAAGCCGGCACCAGCTTCCCATCAGGGTCTGGTAGCCCTGAAATGGATCCCCCCTTGGATGATCCTTCCACAAGCGGAGAGGAGGACATGGAAGATGCTCCTCCTGCCTTTGAGGAGGGCTTCCCCACCACGGTCGACAAGTTAGTGCAGGTGAACCTCGGTAGCGAGGTGGACCAGAGACCCACATTGGTTAGCACCGCTATGACCCCCGAGGAATGACAACGGTTAATAGACTTCCTCAGACATCACCATGATGTGTTCGCCTGGTGTTATGACGATATGTGAGGGCTAGATCCCCAGGTAGCCGTCCACCGCCTTGGCCTTCTAGCAAACCATCGCGGGTTCAAACAACCTCCCAGAAAGATGCACCCCTCTCATGGTGCCATGGTTGAGGCCGAAGTAGATAATATCATCAAGGCCAACTTCATCAAAGAAGTCCAGTACCCCAGGTGGCTAGCCAACATTGTGCCGGTTAGGAAGAAGAACGGGAAGATCAGGGTCTGTATCGACTTCCGCGATCTCAATCGCCACTGTTCAAAGGACGATTTTCCCCTTCCCATGATAGAGTTGTTGATTGATGCCACGGCCGGGTTCCAAGCCCTTTCCTTCATGGATGGGTACTTCGGGTACAACCAGATCCAGATGGCCCCCTAGGATAAAGAGTTCACTACCTTCAAGGCCCCCCAGGGTACTTTATGCTACCGGGTTATGCCCTTCGGCCTAAATAATGTAGGTGCCACCTATCAACGGGCCATGCACCGCATATTAAAGCCAATTATCGGGATGCTGGTGGCGTGTTATGTGGATGATCCGGTGGTTAAATCTCGTCAGTTCCAGGACCATCTCAATGACCTTCAGAAAGTGTTCGGCTTCCTCCGTTCTCGCCACTTGAAGATAAACCCGTTGACGTGTGCCTTCGGGGTCACCTCCAGAATGTTTCTTGGCTTCATTATTATGTATTGAGACATTGAGATCGACCCAGACAAGATCAAGGCCATCAGTCAGATGCCTCCCCCGAGTAATATTAAGGATCTGAGAGGCATTTAAGGCCACTTAGCCTATATACGCCGATTTATCGCGAATCTGGCCGGTAAGTGTAAGCCCTTTTCCCGGCTCATGAAGAAGGGCACCGCCTACGAATGGGAAGAAGTGTGTCAGATCTCTTTTGAGGAAATCAAGCTGTATCTGATTCATCCTCCGGTCTTGATGCCACCCGTTTCCAGAAAGACGCTTGTCCTTTACGTGACCGCCCTGGAGCGATCCCTCGGCGCACTTCTCGCTTAGAAGAACCATGAGGGAACATAGAATAGCCTCTACTACCTCATCTGCATGCTCCTCGACGCAGAAATTAAATATTCCCCCATAGAGAAGATCTTCCTGGCGCTCGTATTTTCCATGCAGAAATTGCGGCACTACTTGCAGCACCACGAGGTATAGCTGGTCTCTCGGGTAGACCTGTTGAAATACATCCTGAACCAACCTATGTTGATCATCCAATTGGCGCGTTGGGCGGTGATCCTCCAGCAGTTCGACATCAGGTTCGTACCTCAGAAGGCTATCAAAGGACAGGTGTTGGAAGACTTCTTAGCTGCCCACCCTACCTCTGTGGACCTGCCACTGGATCTAGGCTTTCCTGATGAGGAAATCCTCTCAGTTGATCACGCCATCCCATGTTGGCAGATTCACTTTGACGGTGCCTCCTAGAGCCCCATTGGTAAAAGGCTCAACTATCCTAGGCTTAACAAAGTGGGCCTGGGTATCGTCTTCATCACCCCAGAGCAAGCCGCTCTACCATATTCGTTTCTGTTGTCAGAAGGCTGCACCAACAATGAGGTAGAGTATCATGCCCTCATTACTGGCCTCGAGTTGGCTCTCGAGATTGACGTACCCCATCTGTATGTAAAGGGGGACTCTGAGCTAGTCATCAAGCAGGTCAATGGTGACTATGTTGTCAGAAAGCTGGAACTCATGCCATTGTTGGAGTGCACCCTCTGTATAATGGCTAAGTTCTCCTCCCGGCCAGAGATCATTCACATTCCCCGGTCACAGAACAGTCGAGCAGATGCTTTAGCCAGCCTAGCCACATCACTTGCGGAGCCCGAACAAGATGACCTAATCGTCCATGCGGTGCACCAGAGTGTCATTGCTCCTGTTATTCCAGAGGGCGATCGTGGCCCGCGAGTGAACCATCTCACCGCTGGTGCCCCTACGTCAGGATCCCCAGGGGCTTTAGGCGCGGTAATTGGGACAGTTCCTGACTGGAGGATGCCCTTGGTTGAATATCTCCAGCACGACAATCTTCTGCCGGACCGAGCCGAGTGAGAACGAATCCGATGCCGTGTGCCGCAGTTCACCCTTCAGAGTGGACCCAGCCTTGAGCTGCTCCTTTACAGGCATAGATTTGATGGTGTTCTCCTACATTGTCTTCAAGGATTCGAGATCCCACAGGTCATGCAAGAAGTGAACGCTGGTTCATGTGGCACCCACCAAGCCGGGTCGAAATTGTCCCATCAAATTCGGAGGCTGGGATTCTTCTGGACCTCCATGATCCACGACTGCATTGAGTATTCCAAGAGGTTTCATGCATGACAAGTTCATGCTAACATTGTGTATAGGCCACCAGATCCTCTCCATACTACCAAGTATTCTTGTCCAATTGCAGTCTGGGGGTTGGATGTCGTGGGTCCTTACCCGGCGGTGATGGCCCGCCAGTGCTAGTTCATCTTAACCTCTACGGATTTCTTCTCAAAGTGGTCAGAGGAAATCCCGCTGAGGAAGTCAAATCCTGTTCTATCGCTGACTCCGTGAGCTCCAACATCATCTATCGGTTTGGAGTACCTCACGCTATCCTCACGGATAACGGAACCAAATTTCGAGCAGTCAAGCTGATGAAATTGTATACCAAGTACAACATTCTCTCTAACCACACCTCCCGCTATCATGCATAGACGAATGGACAGATCGAGGCGTTTAACAAAACCCTCTCTAACATTCTGCAAAAGATGGTTGGTCATAACTAGAAAAGTTGGCCGGAAAAGCTCCCCAACGCCCTTTGGGCTTATAGGATGACGACTCGTAACTCCACCCAGGTGACTCTGTATTCCCTGGTATACGGAGCTAAGGCCATCCTGCCCATCGAGATCCAGTTTCCCCCATTACACATGGCAGTCTACGACCAGCAAGCGCCAGATAGAGTTGCCGAAATATGTCTAGCCGAATTGGAAGCGCTGGACGAAAGTAGGCTTCATGCTTTACAGAACTTGGAAAGGCATCAGAGCAGGATGGATTGAGATTTCAATAAGAAGGTTCGCCCATGCTCCTTCCTACAAGGTGACCTGGTGCTGGCTCTTAGAGTGCCAATGATTACCGGCAGGAAAACACCCAAGTTGGAGCCTAAATTGGAGGGGCCTTTTATTGTCTATAAGGTCTACCCCAATGGCGCGTATTCCATGGTGACTATGAATGGTGGCCCATAACTCCTCCCACCAACTCCAGGTTCCTCAAATAGTTCTTTGCCTAAGCCTGCTGTTGGTCTTGCATGACCTTAAATTGTGCGGTCCCGCATGACCTTAAACCGCACCCGGTCCAGCACGACCTTAAACTACACTCTTCCCAACAGCTGGGCTCCTTGGTCAGAGTTCTAAGACCTAAAACAAAGATCTGTATTTCGTCCAACATAATGGTAAACTATGCTTCTAGAACTACGTACGGCTTGATTCTCATCCTAATGAGATACGTAGGAACACCCAGAAATTTTGTCTCGAGTACAGCCCCAAGAGCACCCAGACCTTCCGTCTTTGGGTCCAGCTCGAGGTACCCTAATACATCGTGTCTGCCTTGCCTTTGGGACCTTGATCACAGGATCATGTGGCGTGGTATGGGATTATTTCCTCATTCACGTTGGGTTTGAAATAGTTTCACCACGCGTACCCTGTTCTCTGGAATAGCCCTCCTATGTCATGTTCCCCGTGACACTAAAAGGCGTCGTCTAGAACTACATATGTCTTGATTCCCATATTTATGGGATACTTAGGAAAGCGTGAACACTTAGATTTCATGTCCAACCCCGTATCTTAGGAGATCCCACGATATCCTGGTTGCCTCGGTCTTTTGGCATGCCCTTCCCTCGGGAATCCGCCATCTTTTGTCCGCTCTCAAACTGAGCCCTTTGACCCTTTCCAGTGGTCTGCTAATGTGTTCAGAGTACTCTGGTCTAGGACCTAGGTTGTCAGATTTGACTTAGACAAGTTTTCGTCCACTTGTCAAGCTTCGTGTTCCCCTTCATTCAGGCCCAACCATCCTTCACACCCAGAGGGACCCCCAAGAACGGCCTGGATACAACGCCTAAGGGATCTCCTGCCGTCACGGGCCAAGGCCCCTGAGGGTTTTTGGCAACAAATTGATACAAATACAGTGTTGTGAATATGGTCAGCGGTTGATACTCATTTTTTACCTCTACTTCTAGGCTAACGCGACAGGATGCTGTGTTGCGAACATGGTCAACAGTAATCCTCAGTCATCATGCCAGATTCCTTGGGCCTTTAATGTTGGTTTCATGGTTCACACTATGTTCCGCCCCCACCATGTCAAGGTGGAATCTCGACACTCCTTGTACTAACCCTTAGTACACCCCCGCACATCAGACAGACTGAGTTGTGTAATGGTGTCTCTCAGGGCTCCCGCGATCTGAGCGCTAGAGTATGTGCTTGGGTCTCTTCTCTATAGGTTGTGTGCAGCTTGACCCTCATCCTCATGGGGAACGAGGAGTCACCCAGACATTGTGTCTCATGTCCAGCATAGCTGGGAGATAGCATCTCATACCCCCCAGATTGTTGAACCCTCGTAGGCCCCTTTGGCCTGAGGCTCCTCTCTCAAAACCGCGCGCGGTGATGGTATGGGATTACGCCCTCACCCGCATCAGGTATGCTTTATCGCATCGTGCATGTTCCTGTCAGTCCAATCCTTACGACCATAAACTGTGATGTTGGTCCAAACCATACGAACTTAAACTGTGTTGTTGGTCCAAACCATATGACCTTAAACTGTGCTGTTGGTCCAAACCATACGACCTTAAACTGTGCTGTTGGTCCAAACCATTCGACCTTAAACTCTGTAGTTGGTCCAAAACATAGGACCATAAACTGTGGTGTTGGTCCAAACCATACGACCTTAAACTGTGCTGTTGGTCCAAACCATACGACCTTAAACTATGCTGTTGGTTCAAACAATACGACCTTAAACTGTGCTGTTGGTCCAAGCCTTATGACCTTAAACTGTGTTGTTGGTCCAAACCTTATGACCTTAAACTGTGGTGTCGGTCCAAACCATACGACCTTAAACTGTACTGTTGTTCCAAACCATACAACCATAAACTCTGCTGTTGGTCCAAACCATATGACCTTAAACTGTGTTGATGGTCCAAACCGTATAACCTTAAACTATGATGATATCATCCTAGACGCATGATGAAAAATGGCACCTCATTGTGATGACCTCCCCATGGGGGACATCATTCCAGGTATTGGTCGATTACCATGACGCTTGTCAACGCCTGTTATGGCTTGATTATTGTGGAGACGCCAAGAATTTCTACCCTAGGACAATCGCCCCATAAAAGAAAAACCATTTACCTTCTAGAACAAACAATATATATCAAATGACGCTTCTTTTAGTGCGAGGGATAGACCCTCACGACTCCTTTGTTCTTTGTGCTGGCGCCATATCGCGCCATTCTGCCTTTAAAGAACTACGTATGTCTTGATTCTCATCCTTATGAGATATGTAGGAGTTCCTGGGAACATCCCCACAGGTCCAGCCTAAATTTTCGTGTTCGGTCTCTCAGCCTAAACGAGTCCCCAAGAGCACATAGTAAGCATGGATTTTCCCCACACTCACGTTGGGTTTTGAAGCCGCTTTACCACGTGTCTCCCATTCCCCTTCTCCTTTGGTCCGAGTTCTAAGACCTAAAACTAAGATCCTTGTCTCGGATTTCTGTGACTCGCTCTCTCTTGTGGGATTGTATGGTGTGGTGCGGGATTATGTCCTCATTCATGTCGGGTTACTCTTCGTGTCGTGCCTGTCCCCAGATGAGATGTGTTCCCCGTCCCACAAGACGTTAACCTGTATTTCATCCAACATGACATTAAACTGCCTCTCTAAAACTATGTGTGGCTTGATTCTCATCCTAATGAGATACGTAGGAATGCCCAGACATTTCTTCTTGGGTCCAGCCCCAGGGATTACCAAACCCCATCCCTCCTTATTGTCGGCCCCTCGGCCTGACATCGTGGGAAGTGGTGTAATCGTGACATCCACCCCGAATAAGTTCAGGATGCCCCATAGTAGTAAAGGGAAGTGGTAGTTATCTCACCAGAGAGGTCCTACCTAGAAATTGGGATGACCCGCGACCAGGTTGGTACGTCCGCCTGATGCGCCTCCGCCACGGTGGCGTAATTTCGGGAGTGTTGGACTCTGTTCAAACAAATCACCACTCTGCCTTATACGCTTTGTGTGCCCCTTTATTCGGATCCTCATTCTCTTTCATGTCTGACGGGACCCCCTAACAGTATGGATGACAGACCCACGGTCCGCCTACTGTCCAGGGCCAATGTTCCGGAGGACTGGTCATGTTTAACGGGACCCCCTAATAGTATGGGTGATAGATTTTGGTCCGCCTGCTTCCATGATATGGATGATAGACCTTTGGTCCGCCTATTGTAACAACATGGATGATAGACCTATAGTCCGCCTGCTGTCATGGGCCAATGTTTCGGGAAACTGACCGGCGATATTTGAGTTAGGCCCCGTGTTGCGAACATGGTCAATGGTCAGCCCTCATTTATTTTCCCCACTCCAGGCCAACACGATATGGGTGATGCATTTCCGTCACAGTTAATAGTTATCCTCCATGGTCGCGCCCCACAGTGTTCCAAATTCAGGTAGCGTGATTCGCCTTTTTTTCCATCTCCCTATGTTTGGATGGATTTCAATGCCCCCCGCATTGCCCCACTCGTGTGTCATAGCACATTGAGAAGGTGATATATCAATCAGTCTGAGGTCTTCTCCTCATAAATCTAGGCCCAGTTTCAGATGCCTGAGGCTTGGTCAACGCCCCATAGTTTGACGAGGTGATGACACGAGTATCCTTTGCTTCTCGCGTTGGGTGCAACCCACAAGATCATAGTGATGGGTAGTTAGTCATTTCAGAATTATGGTTGAGCATATTAAACTAAGGGTATAGATGAATGGATTTGGCCATGCATTGGATTGAGACGGTGAGCTGTACAAGCAAGAGGTTCATGAGATGGCCATAACAAAGCCCTTAAGGATCGGCGCACTGAATCAATCTTTCCAGCGCTGCTACCCTTTGGTTTTTAGCCTCCAGGACTGCTTCTTGCTCCTCGAAGACTCTCTCCTCGTCAACCGTCGAAGAGTGCAGCTCGCCAATCCTAGCTTGTGCATGCGCCTGCTCGGTTCGAAGTATGGTCATCTGGTGACTCGCCTCCATCAGTTGTTCCTGCGCGTCAGCCAGCTGGGCCGTCAGTTTCTCCACAAGCTCAGAGCATGTTGAAATGAAGGCCTCCTTATCTGCCACCTGCCCTTCGAGGTGCCGGACCTCCTGCTCCGCCCTCAGCATTGCTTGGGTGCTCTCCGATCTTTCCCGACACTGGGCAATGTCGGTGCGCCGACTACTCTAGCATATCTTCTAGGCCATGTAATCACGGACCGTCAGATGAAGGCGCTGAGCGTCAGCCCATCCGGTGCATAGGAAGCATAGCCAGGTCTGGAGTGATCCCATCCGCCTCAGCCAATCCGACTGGGGATATCTGAGAAAGCATCGGATACACTTCCACCATTTGCGCCGTGTCATTCGGCTCTCCTCGGCTGCCTCTGAGTCTGAGTCATCTACCTCCTCAGGGTCAGCGGGTCGGTATGTCGGGAAGGCAACCAACAGATCGGCAGCAGGATCTTCCTCAGGGATGTCTTCGTGAAGAATAGGATCCTCGACGTCCGGGCGACCTTCCTCTCTCGCCCCAGCAGTGACAGTGCCCCCGTCATCTTCCGGCCTCGCCTCAGGAACAGCGCCGCTGATGTCTGCTGCCCCATGCTCACCAGTTGTTAGGGTTGACTCAGTTCGAGGAGCATATTCTGAATGAGGCGGTATGTCCGCCACTAGGCCACTCATAGACGGCCCGAGCTCCGCAGCCTGACGAGCCTCCAATGTTGATATCACTGTGCAAAGAGTAAACTGATTAGTTGGGATCTTTTGATAACAAGCACCAGTAGTGAAGCATGAGACTCACAGGAGTCCAGAGCGTCGGTCTCCAGTGTTTCGGCCACTACAGGAGCCGCCATGATGGGAGACCCCTCTCCGCTTTTTAATTCAATGATGGGTGTCGGATCCCCATCATGTACCACCGGTTCCTCTCCTCCCTCCTCTGGTGGGGATGCCCATACAACAATCAGCCACTCCTGAGTAAGGCAGAGAGACGGTTTAGAAATTGAATAATGAAAATGAATCAAGATAGAGACAAACCTAGATTATCTCGGTTATGTTGAGATCAGAGCCGAGAATCTCTCCACTCTCTCGGAGACTCCCTTGGTAGGTCGCCCCTTGAGACCCCTCATCTTCGGGTTCTCCTTCTTCTTCTTCATCTTCTCCTTCACCTTCATCTTCTTCGGTCTCCTCCTCCCCCTCCAACTCCTCGTTGTTGTCGCCTTCTCCCGACGACATCATGTCAGTATCATGCTCCTGGCCGAGAATCACTTTTACTAGGAAAGGTGGCTCCGCAAGCCAACCCCTTTGGCATGCGTATGTGTCCATGGCCGTCAGGTAAGCAAGACGCCGATGGAAATTTACCCGGTCGGTAACTCGAACGAGCCCGACCTCTGGCAGCTGGATCCCATTTTGCATGATCTTCTTCCAGACGACTTCAACGCTCAGCGATTGCCGCAGGGTCATCTAGGCTGACCACAGTTCCGGGAAAATTGCATCTTGGGAAGGCTCGAGCAGGTATCTTATCTTCTTCCCAGGAAGTTCCCTTACCGCCTCATGTGACCCCCCCACGGGCAACGGGGTCACGGCGGCACTGCGTGATGTTTCCGCTACTGAAGTCCCGGCATGCACATGCCTCACTGCCTGACGCACCCCTGGTTCCCCTCTTCCGGTAGCCCCTTTCCTTCTCCCCCGTCGCTCGGTTTCCATGTGAGTAACCTCGAGTTTCCGGACTCTCTTTCGTAAAAGCCCCTCAGGGTACGCGATCGTCTAGTGTTCGGCATACTCGGTTTCCAGGACGACGTCAACCCCGGTGGGAGGAAGAGTAATGACATCGCCAAAGCCGAAAGTGGTAAACATCAACCACATCTGGTGTAGAACGTAGGGATTCTTCTCCTGCCATGAAGCCATTAATACCTTCTTCGGCATTCGTTGGAGGCACCCAAACTGCGTGGCGAATCGGGATGGCACTTAAGGCTCGCAGATCACCTTCCCGTCGATCCGAGACACGAGCACCCCGCCTCGAATTCTCTGGAAATATTCCTGCTGTTCCAGAGAGCCTCTCCCATTGTCCACCATCTGGCCGACCGGGGTGGGAAATGGGCTGAAGTGGAAGTTGTTGTGGTTGCCGATGCAGATTCTCACGCCCTCCTCATTGAGCGTCATCGGCGCCACCCCTGTGATGTTCAGCAAGGACGATCGCAGGCCATTTCCTGGAGGACGAATGGCATTTGGGAAAGTGTACCCACCGAGGTGAGCCACCACCCAGCTATGGAAGATCTGGAAGGGGCCACATACTCTCCGGGGTGACCCCCTCATGAGATGCGTCCCAAGATTGCATACAGCTTATCTAGTGTGGGGATGCCCAAGTTGACCCATTTGTTGGTGGCCATGGTGCCCGCCATCACCAGTGTTGCTGGACGGACACCCATCCTCGCGTCCCGCACCGGCAGGAGCCACCCGCTCAGGAAGGCAGCAAGGAACCCAACATACCAGAAATTCGGGTCCTGGGCCTAGATGACGCGATGGCCCCATGATTGGTATTGCCCCGCCTCTAGGGTCCTCCAGTATGACCCATCCCTGCTCCTCTAAGCCGTGGATGGGCACCGTTTACCCCGTCCCAGCATCTTGACGGCCGGATCCTTCTCAAGGAACAGGCTGAACCAGCCCTTGTAGGCGATGTCCTTCAGGATGTCCTTGACCCCTAACCTCTCTTTGGCCAGATCCAGTAGGTGCCACATCAGCATGGTCGTCCATGACCTGTCTTCCCAGGTGTTTTTTGGTGGAACAAACTCGTCGTATTGGTAGCCCTCCAGTGGGATACCCCCGATGCAATTAACGTCCCATAGACTGATGCCGAATTCCCCATGATGAAGGTGGAATGTATTGGTGTCAGGAGAGCACCAGGTGAATAGCTCTGGCCCGAGCTCAGGTTGACGGTGGAAGTGTAATTGCGACGTCCATACCGCCTCGAACATGCCAATATACTGCAGTTCATCCCCGAACTGGTTGCAAGTATGGTGAACCCAGAACACCCAGGCCCACTCACTGGTGAAGTTACCCCCGGACCGCAGGTCCCAATCCTTCAGCCAGCCCTTCGTGTCATCCATTAAGCATTGACGGAACGTGCTCGCGTAGAGGGCCGGAGAATTCTCTACGACAGGCTCGTCCCCGGTAATGGTCCTGGTCCTCGGGTTTAGGACATATACGTCCATATTTCTTGGTTTCCCTAGGAGGATGGCCATTGTTGGTAATGTTGTAACGGGGAAGACCGTCCTCCAGGGTCACCCATGACCGTGGTGTGTCCACTTCGAAGCCCAGAAGAGGCACCTCCTCCAGGATGCCAAAGTTCCAGAGCGGGAGGTTGTCAGACAAGGGATACGTCTTTTGGGCTGGAGTCAGCAGATTGAACAAGGTCAGATTTTTGGAAACGATCACCTTAGTGCCATAAACCTCCTCATTCACCACCATTCCGGTCCTACGAGCGGCAACTTTCCCGTCATCAACTCAGTTTGTGGCAATCTCGAATATTTCTGGAGTTGCACGAAACTGGGATGTAGTGCGCGGAACGGAAGAGTGCTGTGTGAAATCTGAAGTGGTGGCATGAAATCCTGGAGTTGAGCGCGCAATCGACATGCTAAGCGCGGAATATCCTGAGTAGGCGCGCATGGACAGCCAAAATTCGGAAGGAATTCCGCACTGCCAGAGCGTTTTTTACCCGCAGCCGCGGGAGAAATTTCGCGCACGGAGCTATAAGACTATCGCGTGAAAAAGTTGTGGTGTGGATTTGGGACCCAGCGCCCCTTTTTATAGGCGAGACCTGGGTTCCGCGTCGCACGGAAAGAAAATTCAGCACCGATCCGTTGGTTCGAGCGCCGCATGGGTTGTTTGTGCGCTCAGCGCCTCGGACTGGCCCTGCTTCGACGTTTCGGCGTTTCCCTCAGAATCTGATCATTGAAACCTCTCGCCGATCCAATTCCATGCAGGGTCATTTGTAGACGCTGAAAAAAGTCCGCAACTCCTAGGGGAAGTTTCAAAATGGCAAAGTGAAGTCCTATTCGGAATCAGAGGCCCGGTCCGGAGGCCCGGGAAGTGGTACATGAAATAAAGGAGGGTTTGCACAAAATAAAGATGTTCACACGAAGCATGCCTGAGATTCGCGGAATCGATCCAGTGGTGCGCACAATTTTGTGCGCCCCGGTTCCGTGTGGTGAAGCTTTGCGCGCCGATGGTTCCTGTAACGGAAACTCTCGTGCACCGCATGGATTCCGCGCTGTCTGATGCCTATAAATAGAAGGCGACCCCAGATGGTTTGGGGATGAGGAATTCATATTGGCTCCCGTGCACGCAATTCGACTCCCCCATGCGCAATATGGCTTCCAGGTAATCCCCCTTTTCACGCAACCTTGCCCCAGGGTTCGCCTTTGCGTGCAACTCCACTGGCTTAAGTGAATTTGCCTCCTCCTCTGGGTACTTCCCTTGTGCGCGATCGTTGTCCCTTGCACGCAATCCCCTTATACACGCGCAATACCATGCACTCAATCACCAATCCGCGCAATTCTCTATCCCTATTGCACGTTATCCCGGTGTTTTGCGCGCTATCCTTCCTTTTGCGCGCAACACCCAGGACCCCTTTA
Organism: Viscum album; assembly: GCA_963277665.1. NCBI lineage: Eukaryota > Viridiplantae > Streptophyta > Magnoliopsida > Santalales > Viscaceae > Viscum > Viscum album. Next base: position 1,944,377,925 of record OY728161.1, on the reverse strand, counting down.
CCTTGAAGCCCCTTGGCTGCCTTTCCGTGCCGGCACCTGATGACTTCCCTTCCGGGCATGCGCTCCATGCGTTGTTTTCTTATACGGCCTTCCAGGCTCATATGAAGTAACCTTAAGGAAACTTGGGCGTTTTTCCCATTGCGTTGCTTTGCCTTATGCTTCTCCGCATAGGCACGCTAACGGCTATTACTTCATCACATAGCCACGCTAACGTGGACCCCCCAATGGTTCGCCCTGCGGCCCCCCTTAATTACGACCTTGCCAATGCCTTCCCTCCCACAAGGGGTAGAGGGAATTGGGAATGTAATCCCTAGGGGTGTGGAGCGAACCCACCTCGTCCAAGCTGCAGGATGTTAAACTGGTAAGCACCTCTTCCTTAACACATGATATTAAACTGTGGTCTGACCCCGTGCTTCGCACGCAGGGTCCCCCGGTCTCGGACATTTTGTACGCCTCTCCTATCCCCGGGAATGGACTCTTCCTCGCATGGAATGAGATCCTCCTTGTTGAAGTGGAGTTTGTCCACGGGGGAAGGGTTGCCTCAGAGCGTAAGCCCCTAGCCTCTCTTACGGAAGGTTGCACCCGTGCATCTCTGTAATTCCCCCCTGCCAAGGCCAGTGGAGTCCCTTTCCCACTGTGCTTTGTCGCACCACGGGCCACCACCGTGGAGTAAGCCTCGACACCCAGCGCCGCTAACCACGTGTAAGCCCCTATTTCCTCTTTGGGCCGCTCAACGCATAAGCCCCATTCCGCTTCTCACGGACGCACCCTTCGCGACGTGATCATCTGGTCCCTACTGCCTCTTGTTTCCCACACCGAGCAAGACTCACGTTGGCTTAGAGCGTGCATCGACCATGACATCCCACTATGGGCCGCCTTAGACCGTAAGCCCCATACCAGCGAACTACATGGACTTTGATCAGTTCTAAAGCATGGTACGTAGGAAGCCTCCACGAGGTTCAAGCCCACCACCCGGTCGTACCGACCTCTCCACGTCGGTTCCCCACATCCACCTTGGTCCACCACAGAGTGTAAGCCCCATATCCACCTTGGGCCACCTCAGAGCGTAAGCTCCATATTCACCACGGGCCGCCTCAGAGCGTAAGCCCCAGATCACTCGTCCCGCATGATGTTAAACTGTATGAGCTCGTCCCGCATGACGTTAAACTGCATCTCGTCCCACATGACATTAAACTGTATTCCCCCCCTTGGGCCACCTCAGAGCATAAGCCCCATGTCTCACTTCATCATACATCTTGATCCTTACATGGGCTGCCACATCCCAGTGATATCATGCCACCCCATCTTACTCCATAGTATCCGAGAAGTCGCCCACGTGCTAGCCCCGACATCGGTGTTCCCCCTAGGGGGGGCCTTCAATCTGATCCACTCCCAGTGTTTCAATCAGTCTGATCCGTCTCCGCAAGATGTTAAACTCGCAGCATACCCCGTGTTAAACATGGGAAGCAGAGGAAAACCTCAGAAGGTACACAATTCCCCGCGTTCGATGTGGGATGCCTCGGTCTTCCGCTCCCTCGAGAAGCCCTGTGATAAGGTACAGAAGATACAAATGTCGATACCCAAAGTCAAGACATACCAACGACACCCCAACGTGACCATTATCCTCACCGAAGGTTGCTGCCCCGAGAAGACCCATTGGAGCATCTCGACGAAAGCAGCGTAATTAACTGGCGTCCATGCAGATATGGCACTGGGAATGAGCTTCACGAACCCGTCTTAAATCTATGAGGGAGACCCGGATTAGGTGATGAGATCCGAAGAGGAATCCATGGAAGGAAGAACCAACATCCCATCATCCCGTTTTTGATCAAGGAGCAGACGTCCTTGAATAAGGAATGGATGCCGCCCGCCTTTGGAAAGTGGGAATGCGGGGCCGTGATCCTTGCATCCTCCCACGCACGATGGACACGCGCGTGCACCCCGAATTAAAAGCGTCAGAAACAGTGGGCTTGGGGTAGTCACGGAACGGGCCCCGAGGACGGGTCGTGACAAATTGGTATCAAAAGAGTCGATTCTACCGCAGAACATATAACTCTGATATTTCTTTCGGTGAAGCAATAGTGTTATGGGTACCGAGTGTGGTTTTCAGTTCAGGGAGTCCAGTGTTGGTGCGGGCGGCTGAAGTATCCATACACCAGGACCCTGACATCTGATTTCCGACTCGGTGCACGAAACCACTAATTGCATGTGTGTCTTCAAATTTTTTCCCCTTAAAACAGCTCAAACCAGGTCAGCTCACCAGGTATAATTATTTGACCGTGTTAGGTCTGTTTCTTTCAGGATGTCTTTCCATGGACGACCAACTAGAGCCCAGAGGGATGTACGCACTGACAGCCTGCCGAGCGATGAGGATTTGGTACAGGGCCCTCATTCAGTTGAGGCACAAGCGGAGGCACCAGAGATACTACCATACGTTGGGCCACTGATGCCACCAGCCCCAGAAGCAGGTGATGCACGCCGCTTGAGCGCGCGACACCTATTCTAGTGCCAGAGACCACCTAGGTTCTAGGGAGAGATGGTCCCACAGGCAGCTGAGTATTGGCTGGAGGTTGTGGTGAGAGTCTTCAGGATAGTAGGTACACTAGAGGACTTCATGGTGATCTTCGCTGCCAGCCTCCTTCAGGCACCAGTAGGCATATGGTGGAGCCAGATGCACCAGTTTTGTGATGAGATGACCTTCACATGGGGAGACTTTGAGACCTTCTTCAGGGTGGATTTTATACCAATGACTCGACACCCCGAGTGTGTTCAGGAGCTGCTGCCTTTTCCGCAGGAGTTTCCATCCGTATCGGAGTCATCTGTAGGCAGTAGACAGATGATGCAGGGGTCCAAGTGGACCAGACCACCAGATGGGAAAGCTCGGGATACAGGTTTGGTTGTGCGAATCACACGAAACAGATCCATCCATACGAGGAGCAGGAAGTGTTATGAATGCGGAAGGAAGGGTCACACGACACGTGAATGTACGACCCCCTGGACAGTTGATCTGCATGCATTGGAGGAGCCATCGAGACAGAAGCAGTGGCGGGTGATTGAGCAACAACCGATCGGTGGACATGGAAGTAGAGCTCCAGAAGCATGTGGAAAAGAGCGGAACTAGTGGATTTATTTTGTTCTTGGTACTTCTAGTTCCATGTTGTTGTTGAATTTGTGTCTTTTCACTACGAGCTGCAATAATAAAAAGACACGTATCTTTGTGATATTCACTTTCCTGTCCTTTTGTTTGGTCGATACTGAGAGGTCCCGGTTAAAACTATTGAATTGACCCTCACTTTAGAGATTTCTACTGGAGGAGACCCAGTGACCTCACACTGATGCCGACAGTGTGACTCGACCCTTGGAGGCGAGAGTGACGGTTGGATCTCTTGGTTGTAACGTCGAGGCCTTACGATTTAATCCATGGCATGAATGCATCATTCATGTCAGGATTGACTATATTAGGCAATGGGCATGGTTCATCTAGGGTATGAGACCAGGTTTCTCCTCTCGATAAAGGAGAAATCTTAGCAGCTCTTATAGATCGTAGGTGGAGAAGGTGCAGATCATCAGGGAGCAGATGAAGACTGCACAGTGCAGTAAGAAACAGAAAACTCGTGGTAGTATCAGAGACTCGGGCATGTAAAATGTTTCAAGAAGAAGAAGTGATAAGGACAGATGAGTCTGTGGAGCAACAGACGTGGAGGAAGAGCTAAGAGTAGCTGCATGCGGTCAAGGAGTGTGACCCAATGGCTCTAAGAATGATTCGAGAGACAGTCTGTGTCCACTACTAGCTGCCTTAGCAACAGACGTTGATACGAATCATTCCTTCCTTCCACGAATCTTGTCCCAGACCTAGAGTTTCCTGTAAGCCATAGAATTTACCCTCACGTTTGGAGATACCTCTTGGAGGAGACTTGATAATCACACATACGCCGACAGTGTGATCTGACCCTCGAGGAGAGAGTTTCGGTTGGAATATCTTGGTGGCAGCATCGAGGCCTTACGACGTTGGTTTGAGTACGGACTGGGCTATCAAAGTTCATACAAAAATTGAAGGTATTAGGGAAAAAGGTTGTGGTTTATCTACAACGTTGGGATGGGTTTCCCTTGGTCGGCGAAAAGGAAACCCTAGGAAGCACAGGATAAACTCATGAATAAGAGGGTGTGACCGATCAATCTTGAGTCGGTCAACCTTACCCTCGTGGCAGCAGGAGTTTTGAGTTCTAGTTCTAAACAGGAAATGGAGGCCTCTAGAGTTCGAGGATGGTGATCACGTTCTTATACGGGTCTCACCTCGACAAGTTTTACAGGGATTTTGACAAGACGAAAAGTTATCTCCGAGGTTAACGGACCTTTCTTGGTCCTCAACAATGTAGGCGTGGTAGTTTACTAATTGAAATTTCCACCTCAGTTGCACCAGGTGCATGATATCATCCACATACCTCAGTTGAGGAGATATGTGCATGATCCTTCACACATCATCTCCCATAGGGAGTTGGACGTCGGTGAGAGGCCGAAAAGCATGGAGGTTCTAGTGGAGATCGAGGATCGACAGGAGCGGGTCCTATGTGCATGGTCGATTCCTCAGGTGCGCTTTCACTGGATGCACAGGAACCTCTAGGATAGCACATGGGAGCGGAAGGCTCAGATGCGTGCTCAGTACCTTTTGTTTCCCTATTTTTTGTTATAGCTTTACGTGGACGTAATGCTCTGAGGTGGGAATAATGTAAAGACCCAGAAATTTCAAGGAAATTTTATTTTATTTTCATTGGAATTTTACGACTTTGTGGATTCTGACGATAGCTGATTCGGAGGCCCGGTGTTCCCGAAATCATTTTCCGAAGATTAGCTCAGGTACATTTAGTGAATGAATGAGCGGGTTTTTCTGTCATTTGAACCGGTGCTCAGAATTGAAATCTAAGGGCACCGATGAACTCGCAATGTCAATAATTTCTTTTGGGGACCTTTGCCGTAGTTGTGTTTTGAGGGGGTTGAGGTTAAATAAGTGGGGATTTAGATTAAAATAGATAAAATTTGATATAAAAAAATTTATCTAAGGAAGGTGAATTTTTAATCCTACAAAGGGGGAGTTAGAGGTGGGGCCCACACCCACCTAACCTCCAATGGGAGGGTTAGTGTAGTGGGACCCACACGGACCCCTAACTCCTCACCTCCCCATAACTCCCCTTAACCTATTAAATCCTCCCTTGTTAATTTCTTGGAAACTTCCCTTCTTAAAGAGGAGCCCCTCCACCTCCCAAACTTAATGAGCCAACTAAGGGGATTTAATAACCTTATTAATTATCCTTGTCACACCTCTTGAAGTTTTGAAGGGCATGGAGATCTTTTAAAAGAATGAGTCTTAATGAAATATTTTCTGGGAAAATATTTTTGGAGAATTTGAGGAGAGCCTTTGTGTGAAGACAGACGGGAGTTCCTCCTTCATACAGAACTTTATCCTCCTGCGAAGAACGACTCCCTCCCTCGAGGAAGAACAGTTCTCCATCCATAGGATCTCCAACGAACGACGTTCGAGCCGGATCAAAGGCCTTTGACAGAACAACGAATGCCATCGAAAATCGTCATCTTCATCTCCTCCCTTGCGACGACGTCGACGAGCCGACGTCCACCCTCTCACGATATTGTTAACAAATGATGAACGACTATAGGTAGGGGTTTTAAGTTCAAATTTAATGGATTAAATTTTTGCTCGTTTGAAGATGTTGTTTTATTTTGGGCCACCTATTATCAAATTAATGGGAGGAGGTCGGACAGCATGAAGATGGTCGATCCTCCCCCCCCCTCTTTTGGGATGTTCATCATCGTGGTTGGGACGAAGGCAGCGCGGTGCAATGACACTGCGTGGGAATGAAGAATTTTACCATGGCGAAGGAGTGCGGCGCAGTCGCGCTACGCCGTTGAGGTCGAAAGGGGCCGCAGCCAGAGAAGGGCCATGGCGGAGGGGTGCGACGCCGTCGCGCTACACCGGTCGGACAAAGGCCGTAGCCTTTGGTCACGACGGACCAGGGAGCGGCGGCCAGAACCGCCAGCCGCCGGCGCAAGGAGGGTGGGACCAACCGGTCCCGCGTGGTACGCCGACCGGCCGTTACGGCCGGCCCGATCTGGAAAATCGGGGGTTTGAACCCCTGGTCAGTGCAGTAGGGCGTACCCCCCTGGGTCCGCCATTTCGTTTGAAGGGGGTGGAAATTCCCCCCCCCCCCCCTTCTGCGCTCACACGGTGCGCGACGCCCGTGCCGGCCTGGACCGACCGCGTTGGGCTCGACCGACCGCACCGGGCCGGGCCGCCCGCGCAGTGCCGGTCTGCGCTGGCTGGGCCTGGTCGCGCCAGCCGGGCCGGTCCGCGCCCTAATCGGCCGGACCCGGACCCGGGTCTGGTCGACCTAGTTTGGGCCGACCCAGGGGTTCTAGGTCGGGTCGGTCCGGGCCCAAACCCCCTATTCTCAGGCAGTTTCGTTCAATCGCCCATAACTTGGGCTAAAGACCTCCGATCGATGCACCGTCAACTGCGATTGGATACTTGGATCGAGACGGTCGTTTTGGTATATTACACATAAGGTTTTAGAGACCTTTAGGCATGGCCTGGTTGGTTCGAACCTGAAACCAACTGCGCCCTTGGAGCGGAAACGCTTATAACTTGAGCTCCGGACGTACGATTTATGTGCCATCGACTTTTTTGGATTCCTTTAGGTGAGACGAATCTTTTGGCATGCATAACCTGATGTTTGGACACAGTTGGAATATGGCTGGGTTGGATTGTACCTGAAATCCAACCGGGCCCCTGGAACGGAAAAGACGATAACTTTCAGACCGGATGACCGTTTGACGAACCTTCAGCGGCGTTGGTGATCACGTTGAGAAAAGGTCCCTTTGAGTATACCTTATGTGAGTTCATGGTACATTTGAGATATGGTCAGGTTGGTTCGTACACAAAACCAACCGGGCCCCTAGGACGTAAAGGCTAATAACTCACAAACCGGGCGTCTGACTGACGCGTCGACTGTTGCGTTGAGACCCCTATGACGAGGCGGTCCGTTGAGATACTTCTTTGTGGGAATTTGTGATAATTGGAGTATCGACCTATAGCTCGTGGAGCGGACCCTCCCAGAGAGGAGCATACGGAGTACGGAGACCGTATAGCTGGCTGAGACCTGATGACTGTTTGTCCGATTTGATTCGGAGTGACTTGCATAGCCTAGTGGAGAGAACTACTTTCTGAGGTGGCAGACCCATGGCGGAGGAGCACTAATTTGTGAGTTGGAAGACCCGCAGTACTCGATAGGAGGAGTACCTCTATAGGCTTTGAGGGGGAGCACTACTGTGTGAGGTGGCACACCCATGGAGGTGGAGCACTACTTTGTGAGGTGGCAGACCTGCGGTACTCGACAGGAGGAGTACCTCAGCAGTCTAAGGTTAATGAGTAGTACCTCGGAGTCATGACAGGATCACTATAATCATTAGAGACGGAGCTCTATGGAATTTACAATTTCATTAGTGAAAATCCTGGTTTGAGCTGAGTCAGTGACATTTGTGTTTTCTTCATGAGTAAGATGGGTTACTAGATAACTTACGTATATGTATGGGAATATACCTAAGTAGTGGTTATCCGTTGACTTCATATCTGTGTGATACCTCATGGATGAGCTTGGTTACACGGTAACTTAGGTATAAGTATGGGCTTATACCTAAGGGTTATCTATTGAGAAACTTCTTTGTGTTTATCCTTGTTGGATTTAGTGAGACCTTGAGGGTCTCGGGGTCCCTACTGAGTATCGTATACTCACCCCTACATAGGCTTTGCCCGCACCTCATTGTGTTGGTGGTAGACGACGGACATCACTGATCGTGGTTGAGGATTGTAGAGTTGTACGGTACCCGGAGGTGGATCTCAGGACGAGTCGGAACCCGGAGGTGGATTTCACGACGAGTCAGTACCCAGAGGAGACGAAAGGACATGGAGTGCTGAGGAGGACATCTGTACCTACCCTTCTGGTAGGAACCCGGAGGAAGATCCAGGAGCTTCTTGTCACCTTTCAGCTTTGTCCTTGAGTTCTACATTACCTTCTGTTATATTTGTACCTTTCTTTTGGGCTTGTATTTCCTTCCCCTTGTACTTTCAGCACATTTGTTATACTGCTTTACTTAGTGTAGCTTCTGCTTGTACTCTGTTTGTGTGTGCTTCTGTTTCATAAAGGCAATGCCTTCCCTTTTATTGAGATTTACGCCTTTGGTGCTAGTCGCCAGCCCCTGGGCAATGGATGGAGGGCTTGGGGTAGTCACGGCATGGGCCCTGAGGACGGGTCGTGACATCACAAGTCCATACCCTACCTATTTTCATATTAGGACTATAAATTTCCACCATAATCATCGAAATATTTTCTAATATATGTTGATTAATTTTATTATAACATTTATTATATAATATAGTTTACTTTTATTCTATATGAAATCACGATTTATTTTTTATATTAAGTTCATATGGTTAACCATTTTAACTCTATCCTATCTTTAATGAATTTATGGGATTTTCTTTGATTGGAAATCCCTTTTTATTGAATGTGAAATCATGTATTAAGTCATAATGTTAACTCACACTCAAGATATTATGTCAAAGCCCATATACAAAGATCACATCCATGTTTTTCAACTAATTTATATCTAGCCACAATTTTCTTTTTCCCTTTGATCTTTAAAAATCCATATTTCCCAAAACAAACCATTTATATCATCATGATTCTATATGTTCATCAGTAAACTCATATTGTAGGTCTTGTGAGATGAACACCCAATGACAATGATCCATTTAAAATTATTCTCACTCATCTTAATTAAAATTTAGGCTAATATTACCATCTTCTTCTTCTACTACTCATTTTATCTCTAAAATATTTTGTAATAAGTTGGTACATTAGTGATTCTATCCAAATTTTTTTCAGTAAAATCAATGATCCAATATTTCTCTTCTTATAAAGGGAAATTTTATTTTCCACTTGTATTGAGTTCATTAATTTTCTCTCCATTATCTATGATCCTTAATAAAATTTTTCCCTATTAATTTAAACCAATTTTAATAAGACTTGTGTTAAAAATAAATGAAATGAAAACAATATACATAAGAATAATTTTTTTTATTTATGATATTATCTCATATTACTTTGATGTATTATAGGCGACTTGACTTATAGATAACACTTTTACTCACTAAATTTGGTCATTATAATACCCAAGTAACTATAGAATTGGTAGTTCAATTGGGTGAAAATTTTGTTGATATCAATCTATATGCTTGCTATATTTGAATAAATGTTAAGTTTTTTAATAACCCTCAATGATCAATTCAAATTTTTTCTATAAACATTTTCCTTCAATTATCACGTTATCTATATTTTTTTATGATTCACCTTCAAATCAACTAATTTGTCTTCACATGTTATTATTCATTTCATATTTTAACCAATTTCAAAATTCCTTATACCAATTTTTAATCTTTGCATGAATTTTTATTCTAAATATATAAAAATTGATGTTTCTTATTTTAACTACTACATTTAAAATCAAATAAAATATTTTTATTCATGGTGATAATATAATTTTTTATGGGATTTAATATTCTACATTCATTCCTCAATATAAGTTTAATGTGATTTGTTACCTTTGAATGTTACAAAATTTTCACCATAAAATCAATAACTTTTTCTGTTTATTCTTATATATCCACTTAATCATTTGCATCAATATCTAAGAGTGTTATTTTGACTGTGATTTTTTCTATTTTCTCTAAAAACTCTTTTAATATACTTCAATAACCATGTTTTTCTTCCACTTAATATGAATCCCCACAAATGCACCTTTATGTTCCAATCATTGATAATAAATTCTTTTATTTGATATTACTATTTAATTTTGGATTTAGGATTCTCAAAATATTCTACTATAGAATACTATGAATCTAATTTTATCCTAGTATCACATTCTTCTAGATAAAAATAATTGTTTTCTTCTTCCTTCCTTACTAAAATGTTATACTAAAACTTCTCTCTATATTTATTTACATATTTATCATATTCTATAGGGGAAATTTCCTTTAGGATTTTTGTGAGAAATTAAACTCAATATCATCAACATATTAACTTATAGTAAACTTCTTATCTATATGCCAACCTTTAATAATACAAATAATTCCAATGGTATCTTACCCTCAGATATTCTTTTCTAATGATTGAATTTTTGAGAAAATAGTGAGAAAACTTTATCACACAAGTCTTACATATATTATTTTTTGTTTATTAGATCATGTTTTTATATAGATTTTAAATAAATATCATCGGATGGTTGATTTTTTAATCCTTAAAGTTTCATAAAAATATCAGTATAAATTAAATTACTTTTAAATTTATCAAGTAAAATGTTCATTGAGCTTCTTTCCTCCAGAGTAGAGACAATTGGATCATAAAAATGTGGAAATATCTGTATAATAAATTTATTAATATTGATATCATTTATCTCATCACCAAGAAAATAAATAGATCTAAAAAAATAAATTATTTGGTTGGAGTAACATTAATGATCTTCATTTGGTTATATATTCAAGTCATCAAACCCATTTTTGGAAACAACATATCATTTTCTTTTTGACATTTCAATATCATTTATAGATATTGATTATCTTTTCCAATATAGAATTTAAATATGTGAAATTTATCACTTTTATAAAAATAAAAATTTTCAGATCTCTAGATATGTAATTTATTTAATTTTCATCAAAATTGTGAATCCCCATATTTGTCTCCTTCGTATAAATCTTAAAAGGATTACTTACTTGTATACCATATACATTATAAGAGAAAACATTAGTCTTATGAGATAAAATATGTGATCTCACATGATTCTATATAATATATTAATTATAGACAATAAAAAGAATATATCCCTTTATATTAATAGAATTATCCATGTCAAGATCTTTCTCAAGGAAAATTCCCGAAGAAATAACAATTCTGCTCTGATATAATTTGTTGCAACCACAATGTCCCAAAAAAATATTGGAATGCATTAGGGTGATAATTTTATTTATAAATTATATGTTTTTATCATATTCCCAAGAACACTTGAACATATTAACTTAAAAAAATCTTACACAACATTTAAATAATAAATTTAAAATTAAATGACATGATATTTTTACCCTGTTTACCCAAAATTGGTTACATCCATAGAGAATACATCGAAAATGTTCGAACGTACCAATAAATCACTAAAACACTCTCATAATTACAAGATATAGGATTTTATAACTATTTATAACAAGGGTTACTCCATCATCCTATCCATTAACTCAATGTTGTAAGATAAGGTTAAAAAATATGATACACTCACAATGAATGTTTCAAAAGAAAATCAATACAGCATTCTAGATTTAAGGATTCCCTTAATCTCATTAGACAAAATGATTATATATTACATAATTTTTAAATGATTTGAAATATCTATCTATGAAAATAATAATATATTTTTTCATGATTCTTTTATATGATACTTTTTTCTCTCTTACCCTGTTATTCTCTATATATTATAAAATACAAATAATTTATTTATAAAAAATATTTAACATGTAATGAAACATATGGGCTCTATATTGGTCTTTAATACCATCCTTAATGACCATGTTAAATATTTAATTAATAAATATTATTTTTAAATATTATTAAAATACTCAAACATTCAGTATATTTTGTAATATATCAAATCAACGTGTAATCACTAAAATTAGATTGAAGTGTTTTTTAATTAAAAGATCCATCCAAATATAGTGAAATTATATATTATTTAAACTAGTTATTTTTTTTAAATATGAGTTATTATATAGATATATTCATTACAAGATAACATACATCATTATAATATAATCCCCTATTATTCTCCAAACTATAAACATTAACTATGATGTAGCTCCCAAACCACAAAAAATGGCATTCAATACCTCTTATTAAAAATATTATAATAAACATATTATGAGGTCACATTGTTTTGTTATTTATAAAGCTTTTAAAAATGTTATATGATTACATTGTGGTTCATCATCCATAACCAACACCTTGGACACCAATCTCAAAAATGACTTGATCATTATGGCCAGAGTTCTATTCAACTAAAACTTGTTCCTCCTTACTACTTCATGTTATGATGTGATTAGTTATCCACAATTCATAGTTATAGATCGACATAAATACTTTAAACCTCATTAATATAAAATACATATGCTTCATGTAACAACTATTTATTTACCTTTTAATAAAACCCCTGAACAATATTTATAATATGATCATAATAATCGAGAACTAAGTTTAACCTTATTTATTGAATTTTCTCAAAACCTCATCTATAAATTTTAAAACATATCTAAAACATCACCATAAATATAAAAAATCTTATAAGGTATATTTATAAAAAAACTTTTTACCACACATTAATATTATCCACTTTTGATCAACTTCAATTCCTCTATATTCTTTATGAATAAACTAGGTTCTAAAAATATTCAATAATATATTTTTATTTTAAATGAAATGTTTAGATGAATTTATTAAAAATTTATTTATGTATGGAAATCCTGGTTTTTTAAAGGATTTTCTAAAAATAGTTTTTTAAATGAGATCTGTATGTTTTGATGTTTTGAATAAAAGTTCCATTATAATTATATTAAAAAGAATTTTTTTATAATAACAACATAAAAATAATTTTTTATATAAAATATTTTATTGAACCCATATGTTTTTTTCAATTAACCTTGCCTTTGGATTTGTGTAATCATACCATTTTTTCACTCACCCCTGTATTTACACTATGGTATACATGTAGACATTGTTGGTTTCATTCTTTATTAACAATAAAATATAAATCCCTAATGGGGACATGATGATGGATTTAGAGGATTAAATGTCATTTAGAGATGTTTATACATTCCATTGGCCTAGGTATGAAAATTATGGTTATTTTTATTAAATTATTTCTACTTTACACATAGTTATATTTTTCATTATATTATAATTTTAAAAAAATTGGATTTTAATGAAAATTTTCATTTCGAAATATTTTTATTAGGATTCTTTGAAACAAGAAGATCATTCCACAATTTTGTTTCAATCCCTTTGAACTAGATTTTAGTATCAAGTTATCAAGGTGTGCACTTGAGATAATGTGATGGTTTGATATGGCCGTCATGTTTCAAGTAATGTGGATGAGTCATTATAGGGAGGATAAATAAATATGGATTTATTATAACTTATATTGTTATCTTTATATATTAGGAAATTTCTTTCAATATTTTATTGTCTTGTATATTTGAGTTTTATAAAAAACCTATATTGAAGCATAAATATTCTATAAGGGTTATATTATGTGATGGTTTTTACGTGTTTGGATATTTTAGACAAAAAACATATAAAATAACATGATATATTTAAAAGTTATTTTATAGGTTTTTCATTAAAATGGAAATCACAAATTATTGTATTCAAGATTTTATATATGTGAAACACTTTAATATTTACTGGATATAAACCCAAAAAAAATTATCTTTGATTTTGGAATGAGTATCTTTGAACTATTTTTTTGAAAATATCAAGAAAAGTGATGTATACTCACATCCCTCAGAATGTTGAGATTATTTTTTAAAACCATTTTTTTATTTTAGGTTGCATATATTTTTTTGGAAACTAATTTTAAAATTTAATTAATAGTGATATAATCCCATTTTGAGTTGGGTTTTAATGATCAGGATATGGTGACCTATAAATTTTATAATTTTTGGCTTGATTTATTCTTAAAAGTGGCATGTATAAATGACTTTATAATGGGTTACCCTATATAATAATGATTTGGTGAATAATTGTGGTGAATATCACTAAGCTTTTGGATGATTTTGAATAGATGGGAGAGAAAGGATAATTAATTCGGATTTTAATATAGTAAATATAGCCTTCAATGGAATTATGTGAATTTTATGGTGGGGATCTATGATATTGGGATAAATTTACGGTTTATATAAGGATAATGATGGATTTAATAAGATAATCAATGAAAAACATTTCTTTGATAATCTTCATGTAAATAAGGATAAACTAGATGATTAGTTTTTTTATTAAATAACTTTTAGAGGGAAAATACCTTTAGCTTTATAAATTTTAATTCCCTATGTTTTTTAAATAAATTAATGTGATTAATTTTAGGGGGAAAATTTAAATTTATTTTAATAGAGATGGATTATTATATTAATATAATTTTTTTAAGTCTAAGATAACATGTAGGATTGGTATTTTGGTTGTTCATATGTTTTTAATACAGTCAAGTGATAAATAAACATGTGAAGGTAGTATTTGGATAAGAAGTCTTTTCTTCATGATTTACAAGACACGTATGACGGTTTTTTAATAATATAGATTTTATAAAAAAGAAAAAAACTATATATATTTTCTACATGATTTAAAAATAATTTACATAAACCGTGCATCAAATGTGGGTTTTTATTTCATAATTTTCATATTAATTTCACATTTTTCTTCTCCTTCTTCTATAATGGTTGTGCAACTTATCTCTCTTTTCCCTTTTTAAGGTAGACCATGAGTGGTCAAATAAAACATTATTATTTTTTATATTCAAGTAAAAAACTCTCCTTTCTTCCTATTTTATTCTTCTCTACATTTTTACATGATTTTTAGAGAATATGATGATTTTGTAATGAGATATTTTAAAATAATGAATAAAATTATCAAGAGGGTATAAATGTTTCTTTTAATAGTTATAGAAGGATTAGATGAGGAGAACAGATGTCATTGATGGTGGGATTAGATTTTTTAAACCTATTAAAAAAAATTTCTTCTCTCAAATCCTTTTTTATCTATTTTTAATATAGAATCCACTTTTATAGTTCAAGTGGGAACCTATTGAATACCAAAAATACAACACAAAAATGAAATCTATAAACATGAATCCAAAAATACCTACAACCATAAAAGAAACAAAATGTGAACTACGGTAGGTTAAGCCACCTGGACACTAAAATGGTAGTGAATGTTATATGGTGAGAATGAGGTTGATCAACTAGCATACCACTAAGAAGTGTGTTCTTTAGTCGTATAAAATTCAAATCCCAAGACACGAAACTACCCAAATAAAAAGTCCCCCATAAACCACCCAAATATTTTTGGCCCCATTAGCACCAACATACTAGGTATCCACTAATACCATGAATTCCACCTAACCCTAATGGAACCACTAAACTCTATCTAAAATAAAATCATCACTGGGAAATATACCCATTGGGATAAAATTTACCAAGAAAACATAATACCACTAGTATGTCAGAACCATAACTAAAGATGAACCGATACCACCAAAATAATGATCAATGACTATTAAATATTTTCCTTTTCATCCCAACCCAATTCCATCATCACTCTATCTTTCTCTGATGCTTAATGTGTCTCTTTTTATTGTAGAAAAATATCATTAATAAATTTTATTAAACAATTTTCTTAAAATAATATTAGAAGGGTATTAATGAAAACCATTAGTGATAGAAAAATTATCAATAAGGTTTGAATATTATATGTCAATTTCAAAATAGATAGGGGACTATTGAGAAATTGAGTGGGAACCATAAAACACTTGAATAAATGGGAACCACCACTCTTCATGAATATAAGATATTATTATTAAGAGAAATCTCCACTAATTTTCACCAATATTTCCACCATTATAGAACCAAAAATATATTAATAATAATATTATCCATTTAAAAATATAAAGAAGGCCAAAAAAGTACCTCTATAATCATGGAAAAGTATACAAAAATCCCTAATAAAGCTAATAACACCTCAAGATGTCCAAAATAGGGGACTAATTCGAAACCCATCCATAGAAAGATTGATCAAAAATAAGAAATGGATTAATGATTTTAAATAATTGGAGAATAATATATATATATATATATATATATATGAAAATGGTATATCACAATATAAAAACCCTACCTAATGAGTAGAGTCCATAAAATAACACACTAGTGAAACAAAAAATTGATAGAAAACTCCACCAACCCCATTTACCACCAAAATGATCTCCAAACCATAAATGAAGATCCCACCATCACCAAAAATCCATCTACCCCTCAATATATATCATATTAAAACATGATGCATACCTAAATCACTAGAGAAATTAATAGCTTCGAAAATAAAGAAAACCCTATACTAATAAAGGATAAATTATTGAACACATTGGTATAATTAAATAGAAAAATTATAGTGAAAAATATATAATGACCCAAGTGAGAAAACACTAATGTTAAGAGGAAAAATGAAGCCACATTATAGTTAATATAGATAGATTAGAGTATAACCTAACAATGAATAGATAATGAGAGAAACCATAACACCATGAACTCAGAGGATTTCTGTCGGTGCATTTTTTTATTATATTATCATGTTTACAAGGAAAAAAATATAGAAGGACATATCAATTTGGATGTTTTGGAAATATATATTACATACATCATACACATAATACATTGAGAAATTGGAAATACAATTATGATATATAAAAAGACAATAAGTTAAAACCTTGAAATATTATTCAAATAATTCTTCTTCACAAACTATGGAAAGGAAACATAATATGGGTAAGGTCAAATGATCAATAAGGGTGTGTAAATCGGAATCAATAATAAAAAATATGAATAAAATAACACGTCTTGGTAAATAACTGATAACACATGCCATTAAAATAACTAGATAAAGAAATATCAATATGGTAAGGTAAGAAACCAAAACACATTCCATCCAAATAAATAAACTAAGAATAAAATGTATCCATAGATATGTCGACAAAAAATATCTTGGATGAATAATAGCTGAATCTAAATGAGAGTAATACTTAATTATTAGATGTCATGATTCCTAGGTATATGGTACCATTACCGTCAATACCATTAAAAAGTTAGTTTATAACATATTGGGTAAAAATCCATCTTATTTACCCAAATTATTCATCTCATGAGGCTGTCGATGCATTGAGGGGATATCTATAATCGGGCCCCACCCATGTCGTTGCAGTCTAAAGCATTACTCATATTCATGAAAAATGTACCTTATAAAAATATCTACATTGAAAAAAAGATATGTACTTGTCAATAATTCCCCATTTAAGGCTAATTATAAACAATGGTTGTTGACATTAATAAATTTACCATTGAAAGATCATAAAAACAACCATAAGGGAAATTGCATTTTATACATTCCAATGTGTCTCATACCACATAGAAACACTTAAATCATAAATCTAATCAAGGAATAATATTAAATGAAACACATAATATCATGAGGGTAATTACATTCATGATATAACAAGTTAAAGTTCATTAAATATTCCAAATAAATGTGAATTGGTGCATAATAACAAATAAGTCTCTATGGAATGTAAATTTAGACGAAATCTCTTACCTTAACATTACTTTTGTAGTGTGGATTTATTCTCTTGTATGGTGGTTTAAAATATAATAAAAAAATATACCAAATCCATAAAAATTTTATAATATCTTTTTTAAAATTCCTATAATATTTTGTTACCCTTTTGTTAACACTATTTCATTATTTTAACTATTTCAGGTGTTAATTACCTAGTCTTATCAAGTATGTTTTTACTTGTAACATATTGTTCCTATTTCTTAGATAATGATTTAATAATATCTTAATTTAAAAAATGACTTAATCATGTTACATATTCAGTATATATGTATTTATAATAGTCTATAATATTTGGAGATAATAAATGAAGTGCACTGTTTATGAAGATGACAGGTTGTGCGTACGCATGAACACCACTTTCATTTCATTTTCATATTAAAATAATGAAAAATAAATGATAAATATGCATATTATAATTCTATTATAAAATATATGATATATATGTTACATAGGTTTATTAAAATTATCCTTATTATGTTTCATGAATAGCATAAACAAATCACATCGCTTTGAGGTGGCGGTAGTCCGCACTTCCTCAATCGATGTTAATAAAAATGGTAAATATTAAAGTTATGTGTTATAAAATGATTATATAGGAATAAATAAAGAATTAATATAACATAAATCATATATAAACATAGTTTTTATATTAATAGACACTATGAGAGGTGATAAAGGAGAAAAGAATAATCATCGTTTCATGAGGCAATAGTTCTCCATACACAGAAACCATATGTTAATTACCCATTAGATGGTGGTGTGTATAAGTTTAGGTCTAAATAATAACATAAAAATAATATAATATTTTTGATACTGATGTTTTATTTACACATGGAATAAGAAGAGTATAGGGAGTGTAGAAGAAAATGAAAGAAAATAGATTGTTGGAAGACATTATATTAAAATAGAGTAACTCCATTTGGTTTATAAAAAATGGATTCCTTATAAGTATTTATGAACAAAGAGAGGATTGAAGGTCAATTGGATGGATTTTGGGAATCTATCTGGCCATATATTGGCTGATATTAAGTTGTTTGAGAGGTGTGAGGAAATGGGAGAAGCTGTTTCCTTTTATAGTGGAGGAGGAGTGACACACTTAAAATATTTTGAAAAAGGAATTCTACCAACATTTTTCTGTTACAATTAGATCCAATAATGTTCCCAATTATATCAAATGGACTATAGGGTCTATATATGGCCATAAAAAGAATTGTTTTACAATTTTATAAGTCATTTGTCCCCTTAAGAATGGGGATTAATCCCTTTTTAAGCTTCATTTTACCTTTATAATTGTACTAAATTTGAATTACTTTCACTAATATTTTTGGTCAAAAAATAATTTTTCCTTGATATAAATTTTAAATTATTCCAATTCCAAATATGGAATCCATTTTTCTAAATTCCAATCACATAAGTGGCAGAATGTAATTTGAATTTAATCCTGTAAATGGGATGACACTAAGGGTTTTTAAGGTAAAAATATACAAAATATTTCTATGTTTTAATAGTTAATTTCAATGTTATATTGAGTATAATAACCTACATCATATTAATTGATAATAATATTATCTAATTAAACATTAAAAACTATATAATACATAATTTAACCCTATAAATAAATCATATGAAGAAGAAGTTTTAACCAAAATTTAGTATTTTTCATCATTCATTAAAAAATGAAACTTAACATAAAAATACCAAACAGTTACCCAAACATAATTTTTATGTTTCAATTTCAATGATTATGTTTATTTTGGAATATTAAATTTATTAAAGGGTAAAAAAATTGGATTTAAAATGGGTTCTCTATCAAAAGGTGTCAAAATTACTTTTAATAAAAATACAATATTTTATTTGTAATATTGTGTATATTCATACCATATGCATTTCTAAAATACATTAGATGAGTGTAAAAATACTTTTCTGGGCATATAATATATAAATTTAATATATAAACTCTCTAAATGTTTTATAATTTTATTGACTATGAAAAATGTGACCAAGTATCCTTTTGTTTAAATCAGGTGTTGTGTATATTAAATTTATTCTAAAAGGAAAATATGATAAATTCTTATGGTGATAATTTCTTACCACTTATACAAATTTTATACCCAAAATTATAGGGTTATTAAATTCAAAAATATGTGGTAAGTTCATCTTCATATAATCCTCTAGTTTCTATATTTCTTCTTCTATTTTTTTATTTCTCTAGAGAAACTTTACCAGACGAATCATCTGATTCCTAAATGATTTCTCTATGGTATCAGGAAAACAGATGGGTTCTTTATAGTATGGAAGGTCTGGTTAAACTCTATATCATCACAGGTGATCACATGTGTTGTTCTAGGCATGTATTTTTTAGATGAGATATGTGGAACACCTTGTGTACCTTGGGATAATTGGGGACACTTCCAAATGATAAGAAATGCTTCCAACTCTTTCATGAATATAAAATTGTCTGATATACCTGGGAATTAGTTTCCCTTTCTTATCAAACATTATATCACCATTACATGGAGATAACTTCAGGAAAATTTGATCTCCCACATGGAATTTTAAATCATTCCCATGATTATCAGCATAACTCTTTTGCCTACTTTGAGATGATTTAATATGAACTTGAAGAGCCTTTACCTTTGTCATTGTCTCTTTAGAGAGTTATGGGCCTATTAGTTTCATCTCACCAACATCATCCAAAAATGTTATAGTACAACATCTCTTTCCATATAATGATTTATATTGTCCCATTTAAATACTTGAGTGGAAAATATTATTATAGGAAAAATATAATAAAGGTAAGTACTGATCCCACATACCATAAAAGTCAAGTGAGAGTGATCTAAAAATGTATTCCATTTTTTGAATTATTCTTTCAAATTGTACATCAGTTTGAGGATGGTAGGCAGTGCTCAATTGAATATTTATTTAAAGAGCCTTCCGAAGAATCTTCCATAATTTTTATTTAATGGGGGGGGTCTCGATTAGGTATAATTGACAAAGGTGCACCATGAAGTCTTACAACATAATTAATATAGAGCCTCATGAGGTTATCAATCGCTAGATCTTCTATTACAGCAAGATAATGTGAAGATTTGGTTAAACGATCAACAATAATACATATTGTATAATTCCTTCTAGGAGTCTTTGGTAGTACTGTGACAAAGTTCATAGTAATTTCATCCAATTTCCACACTAGAATAGGAATAGGTTCGATGTCTTTTTTAGGATGTTGCCTTACAACTTTCACTTATTCACAAACCAGACATTATGACACATAATCCCCAATTTCCCACTTCATGTAATCCCACCAAAATATTCCTTCAAGTCACTATACATCTTTCTTCTACTATGGTGTATAGAGAAATTTGAGCTACGAGATTCTTCCAACAATTCCCTTTCTAGTTTAGGTATAGATGGAACACATTAACCCTTTCCAAACATTAGAACACCATCAATAAAAACAAAGTCCACTAATTTTCTATCATTCATAGAATTAATTTTCTTTTGGAATTCCTCATAATTATATTGAAAATTATTTAACCTATCTAATAAAGATAGGGTTTAAATCATTTAAAAATCATTGATATATCCCCTTCCTTATAAATTCCCATATCCGTATTTACTAGATCCAGGGACATAGGATCCTTATCAATCCTAATTTGGTTTAGAACTCCATGATCCTTCCTTACAAAATAATATTCACCTTATTCTCTTTCATTGGGTGGTAGTGTATTGATAAATCATAGTCTTTGAGTAGCTTGAGCCATCACCTTTTTCTTCATAATGATCTCTTTCTATGTGAATATTTATTTCAAACTTTTATGATCCATGATTATTTCACATATTTAACCATATAGATAATGTCTAAAAATTTTAAAATTGAATATTACAAATGCTAACCCAATACCAAGGGTTGGATAGTTTTATACACGAGACATCAATTGCCTTGATGCATAAGTAATAACTTTATCATTTTTCATTAAGACACAACCCAGTCCCTTATTTGATGCATCACTATAAATAATATCCCCATCACTACCACATAGTAGATTCATGATCAGAGCATTGACTAATCTTACCTTTAGTTCATCAAATCATTATTCACTTTCCTTTATCTAGAAAATATAACACCTTTACATGTAATCTTGGTTAAGGGGTTTTCCAATCGGGAAAAATTATAAATGAATCGATGATAGTAACCTACCAAACCAATGATACTATGTACCTTAGTTATGTTTTCTAAAATAGTACATTCTATGAATGAATTTTTTTGTAACATCAACTAATATTACATCCATGGATAAAATATAGCCAAGAAAAGAAACTTCTTGAATCCAAAAATCGCATTTACTGAGTTACCAATATATCTATTCCCTTAGAAGAGTCTGAATAATTGCTGACAAGTAATTTTCCTGGTCCTCATAACTTTTTTAATACACCATAATATCATCAATGAAAACCAGAAAAAATATTGTCAAGATATTCCTTAAATAATCGGTTCATTATTTCCATAAAAATATAGGGTGCATTAATTAATCCAAATGGTATTACTGTAAACTCATAATTTTCCTACCTCATCTGAAAATATACGATTGGAATGTATTCCTTATTGACTCCCAATTTTTGATACCCATATCTAAGATGAATCTTTTAAAAATACTAGGCTCTGTGAACATGATCAAACAAGTAATCAATGGAAGGTAGAGGATACATTTTCTTTATTTTAATGGCATTGATTTCCCTATAATCGACACATAACATCATGGATCCACATTTCATTTTAACAAAGAGAAAATGGGATCCCTATGGTGAAACAATAGAGAGAATAAATCCCTTATTAACCAAATCCAATAGTTTTTTCTTCAATTCCACCAATTCCACTATGGCCATTGTATAGGGAGTCTTAAATATTGTCCTTGCATCAGGGATTAAATCAATGGAAAATTCAACTTCATTCTCTAGGGGATGTCTAGGTAAATCTTATGAAAATACATCAATGCATTCATGAATAATAGTTACATCCTCGATTTAAAGATTACATCCATTATCACTAGATATTGTCTTCTCTTCCTCCCCAAGAATTTGATTCAGTATAGCTACTAGGGATAGATCTAGACAAGAAGAAGGTGAGGAATCTTATGCTCTAAAGATGAGGGATTCTATATCTTCGTCGAAAATTTTAATTTTATTACTCTAGAAATAAAGTTTTGCATCATATTTTGAGAGCCATTCCATAATAAAAATTATATCAATGTCAACCATAGTTATGATTATAAGTTCAACACATAAGGCATATTAATGTGTCATAATGGGGACTGACTGACACATATTTATTGTAATGATTCTTACCTTGGGAGTTTTTTACTAACAACTCCCTTGTTAAATCAAATCTTAAGTTTCTATTTTTCATAAAAAATAGGGTAGATATAAAAGAGTGTGATGATCTAAAATAAAATAACATATTGGCTAAATTTGAAGATAGGATTAGTGTACCTTCCACCACATCATTTGGTACTTCTTCCTCCACTTTTGTGAATTCATAAGATTTTCCATATCCCATTGGTCTCTTTTGTGTTGTATTCCTTTGATGATTAGGGAATTCATTTGTAGAGTGCTTTATAACCCTGTAGTTGTAACACTAAATGTTATTTTTTTCTTTATTACCCTTGAATTAATTAACATGGTGACATATTTCTCTGCATATATAACAAATTACCATTCTCTTTAACAATTTCCTAGGGTTATTGTTTCCATTTATAACACATGATGGGAATTTTTGTCATATTTATCTTCTTGTTTGATGAATTTCTATTTTCTTGGTGCTCAAGAGACATATTCTTCTCTGGGTTTCCTTCAAATTAATCGGATATTGAGAATTTTTTCTCTATCTTGATAGAATATAAAACTATTTCTTCATATGATGAAAAATTCCAAGAAACCAGTGCCCTTTGGATATTTGAATTAATAACTTCAAACAAGTGGTTGATTTTTCACTCCGTGTTATATATATAATCCATATCATATCAAGAAGAACTTGTAAAGGTAACTTCAAAATCTGAAACACTATATTCTTCCCTTTTATTTAAGATAAGGAAATTTTTATTCATCACAATTTTTTTTATCATGAGTGAAGTATTTATCAAATAATATCTCCTTAAAATTCCTCTATTCGATGAGTTAAATTTCTTATTCCTCCTTACTATTCTGGATCAGGGATAACCACGGATCAACATCACCTTGGATACAATAGGCTATAAGTCTAACCTTTTCCCTTTTGCTGCATTCTAAGGCTATAAATATATTTTTCGGAGACATAATCCAATTTTTAGGTAAAATTGGATTAGGAGTCCCAATAATCGATGGGGTATTCCTCCACATAAAGCGATCTAACATAAGAGATTATCTCAGTGGAATAGGTTTTTCCATTTGGGAAAGGTTATTTTTCATAACTTGACTATGCTACCCTAAGATTTCTATAATTTTCTTCCCTCCAATACAAGCTATATTATTTTCCACAATAAGTAAATATCAATATATTTCATGATTATTAATACCATTCATCCTTCAAGGCACCATTTCTAAAAAAAATTATATACCGGATTAGTTTATAAAATCATGAATTTCAAATATGATATAACCCTCATAATAAATTCAACTTAAATCAAAACTTTTTCTACTTTGAGGGAATGTTTAAATTTAATTACTTTATAATGGTACATAAAGAGAATTTTAATTTTCCTAAGTTTATCCCTTTGTAGTGTCAAACTAGGTGTGTAGTAAGGCTTATTGTTGTGTACCATGTTACACCGAGTTAGGCCCAGAACGCCTCATTAGAGTTATTACTCTTATGTAAACCTGTTCTATAAGCACATCCACTTGTAGTATCCATAAAAGGATGTATTCCTAGGAATACCCCAAATAATAACTACCTTACCAATATTATATAACGTTTTTATATACTTATCCTCAATGTCAATCTTAGGGTTATGCTCCCTATTCTACATTTTCTAAATCTCCATTTCAAGGTTTCTACTAAAATTTTTTATGATACTAATTGTAAATCCCTGACCGTAAAGGCCTAGTGTAAGTTAATTATTTTATTAAATTGGAATGCTTAAAAGGGAAAAAATCTAGGACTGATCAATTTAGCAGTCATGGAAAGCCAGATTACAAACATGATACCCATAATACATTGGGAAATAAGAAATACAATCATGATACATAAAAATAAAAGTAAACTAAATCCTTGAAATCTTATTCAAATATTTCTTCTTCATTAACTTGGGAAATGAAACAAAATAAGGGTGAGCTCAAATTACCATTAAGGGTATGTAATGTTAAAGAAATAATGAATCAATAAGAATAAATTAACATGGAAAGGTAAATAACTGATACACATGCCATTAAAATTATTAGTTAAGGAAATATCAATATGGTAACGTAATAAACAAAAACTCATGCCATATAAATTAATAAACTTTGAATGAAATGTATACATAGATATGTCGACACAAAATATCATGAATGAAGAATAACTTAATATAAATGAAGAAAATGATTAATTATTGGAGACCATATTTCCTAGGTACATGGTACCTTTTCCATCAATATCTTTCACAAGATGGTTTACAACATATTATGTAAAAACAATCTGATTTAGAAAAATGATTTGTCTCATTAGACTACTAATGCAGAGAAGGGATATCTATAACAGGCCCCCACCTGTGTTGTACCAGTCCAAAGAATTCCTCATATTCATAAACAAATTTCCTTATCAAAATATCCACATAGATTAAATGATATTAATTTATCCACAATTACCTAGTGGAGGATAAGTAACAACAAGGTTTTTTGACATTAATTAATGTAAATACCATTGAAATATCATAAGAACATTCTTCAGGGAAATTTTATTTTAAACATTCCTATGTGTATCATAACACATTAAAACATTTAAATCATAAAACCGGTGAAGGAATAATATTATGTGAAACTTATAATATCATGAGGGTAAGGATATTCATGAAATAACATGTTAAATGTTAGTAAAAATACCCAATAAAAGTTATTTGGTATATAATAATAAATAAGTTTTAATGGAATGTAAATTGAGATGAAATCCATTACCTTAACATCACTTTTATTGTGTGGCATTTATAATTTTGTATAGTAGTATAAAAGATGTTACTAAATTATAAATGAACCATATTCATGATTATAATATCATATATTAACTCGTTTTAATATTTTATTACCCTTTTTTTAACACTCCTTCATTACTTTATCTATTTCGGGTGTTAATTTCCTAGTTTAATAAAGTATGTTTTGACTTGTTACTTTTTATTACTAATTATTATATCAATATTTCATCATATCCAAAATGTAAATGATGACTTACTTATAGTTTATATTTAGTAAAAATGTATTTAGAATAGTCCATAATATTTGGAGATAAGAAATGAAGTGCACCGTTCATGGAGACGGTAGGCCATTCGTATACATGAATTCTACATTCATCTCTTTGTCCAATTAAAAAAATAAAAAATAAATGGAAATTGTGTATATTATAATTACAGTATAATATCTATTTTATATATGTTACATATGTTTATTAAAATAATCTTTAATACATTATATGTTTAGCGTGGATGAATCACATCACATCGAGGGGGAGGCAGTCCACACTTCCTCAAACGATGATATCAAATTAATGGAAAATGGGAAGTATTAAAGGTATGTTTTATAAAATGATTAAATAAGTATGAATAAAATATAAATATAAATATATATCATATATAAATATATTTTCCATTATAATGGTACTCATGATAGGTGATAAAAGAAAAATGAACAACTATCTTTTTGTGAGGGAGTAGTTCGTCGTACATAGAAACTGTATGTTCGTTATCAATTAGATGGAGGTGTTTGTAAGTTCAGGTAGAAATAATAAAATAAAAAGACCTAGTATATTAAGGATACTATTATTTTTATGTATGCTTGTAATAATAAGAGTATAGGGATTTTAGAATCAAATAAAATAAAAGAGATCATTTGAAAACGTTAGCTTAAAATCAGAAACTCATTTTGGTTTATACCAAAGGGATTAGTTGGAAGTATTTGTACCAAAACAGAGGTTTAAAGGTATATGTGTGGGATCTTGGGAATATATTTTGGCATATCTTGACCAAACTTAAGTGGCTTGAGAGATGTGATAAATGGGGAGAAGTGGTGTCCTTTTATAGAGGAGGAGGAGTGGCACTCTTATAATATTTTGACAAAGGAATTATTCTGGTGCTTTTCATATTGAAATTCGATCCAATAATAAACATAATTATATAAAATGCATTTTAGGGTTCAAATATATCCATTAAATGGATTTTGGACAAGTTTCTAAGTCATTTTGGTCCTTATTATTGAGGTTTAGTCTCTTTTAAGCTTTATTTTACCATAATAATTATAATTAAATTTAATTACTTTCACTAATAATTTTTTGTCAAAAACTAATTTAACCTTATTAGAAATTATAATTTATTCTGATTCCAAATATGGAATCCATTTTTCCAAAATCCAATCATATAATTTTTAGAAATTCATTTAAATTTAATCCCACAGAAAGGATGACTATGCGAGTTTTTAAGGTAAAAATGTTCAAAACTTTTCAATGTTTTAATAGTCAATTTCAAATTAAAATTGATTATAATAATCTAAATTGGATTAATTAATAAAAATATTATCTAATTAAACTTTACAAACATTATAAATCATAATTTAACCTTATAAATAAATTAGTTGAGAAATTAGTTTTGAACTAAAATTCATTATTTCTCACTATTAACTAAAAATTGAATCTCTAAAGAAAAATACAAAAAATCATTCCAAACCTAATTTTTATATTTCTATTTAAAATATTATGTTTATTTTGTCATAAAAAACTTAAAAAAGGGTCAAATTTTTTATTTGAAATGGGTTCTCCGACAAAAGGCCGCAAAGCTACTTTTAACAAAAATATAGTATTTTAAATATAGTATTAGGGTTTTCTAGTCTTATGCCTATCTAAAATATATTAGATGAGTGTAAAAATATATGGTTGGGTTTATAATATGTAAATTTACAATATAAAACCTCTAAAAGTTTTAGAATTTAATTGACTATATAGAATGTGACTAAGTATCATTTTGATTAAATCAGATGTTGTGTGTATTAAATTTATTCTAAAAGGAAAATATGGTAATGTCTTCAGGTGATAAAACATCACCATCAGAAAGATAAAAGAGAATATTCCAAAAAAATCTAAGAACAACGCAACCAAAAGACAACGAAAAATGAACCAAAAGTAAGGAAGATACAATGAAAAATACTATACAATGATGATACTACAATCCTAGAGCATCGAATAAGGGGGTATCTGAGAGAGAAAGGATCCATATTTTTTTTTACATTTAACTTGGATTATGTATTTTTCAAAAAAAATTATATTTTCAATTAAATGTTTCTATGTATTATATTCCACATTAGATTTTAGTTGTAACACCCTAAGGATTTGAAAATAAATTTAATATTGAATGCATGAAACACCGAGTCTCTAAAAAACACCACATTGCTACAACCAATCCAGTAAACATAAATTTTTCACCTCTATGTTTTGAATTTCAAAAGGCTAATATACATAGTTGCATTCAATAAGATATTTATAGTATGATATGATCAACTTAAATTTTTTGTTAATAGAAACTTCACATTAATGAATAATAATGTACCGTTATGAATAGTAATATGACCCTTGTGAATAGTAGCCACACCCATGAAGGTATAAATGAAATTTATGCACATTATAACAGAAATAGAATATATTATAAATTAATAATTAAGTGTTGGTATTTTAGTGAGAAATAAATAATAATTACAATTTTAAATTAATAAATTATTAAAAAAAATTCATAAAATGTGCTTTAAAATAAATATTTTTTTCTATGATTTTAGGATAATTTTATGAGACCTCTATTAATTTTAAAGGTATTATATAATTAGTTATAAATTTAAAATCTATATTTTTCAAGTAAATAATGATTTTATTTAAAAATTAAATTTCTCTTATTTAGAAACTTATTTTGATAAAATGGAGTTTCCTTTTGAAATATACACAAAAATGGTTAGGGTGAATTATTTGTAGTTTTCCAAAATACTTGAATTTTGGTGAATAGTGAAATTTGATAATTTGTTAAATATTCTAAATAAATGTATTTCTACATCATTCTTGAGTCATGGATGATGTAAATGACCATTAGATCAAACTCATATGCACTTATTACTATTTTAGTCCCAATAATAAATTCTATTCACAGTCTAGAACCAAAATAAGAAAATAATGATTAAAATAATGGGAAATAACTCATCTCCTCCACTATAAAAGCCACCCATCACTCCCTCTTCTCTTTAATCCTCTCAAGCTCTGTGCCTTGTATAAATTCTAATAAAATATCCTAAAAAGATCATCCCCATGTCTTGAAGCCCTTTATTTCTACAAAATACCAAATATTATCCCCTAAAGAGGCACTCAAGGAAGATAAATCCAGGAGGTAAATCCGTCTTTTCGTTTTTTATTTTCATTCAAGTTCCTCTCCTTTTTTTCTTACCTCACCTCCTTTCATAAAAATTATATGATAAATCCATTACCTTAAATATAATATATTTTTTTTGTGAAAATTTTATAATTCAACATCATCTCTTCTTTCCCCTACTTTTATACTAAAATGAAGACATCATCCGAGATGAGTTAATTTATCATATTCAAGGAAGATGGGTTTTCAACTTCTATTATCATCTTTAATTATAGAAAGAAAACCATTTTTATGGTTGTAAAATATCATAATATATGTAATTACTCATCTTCAACATTCTAGAATAATTTTATACACATGGTATTAATTTATAAAACAAAATGAGTTCATGATGATTGAAAAACCACCAAATTAATCCAAGCATTTAGCATTAAAATTTTATCTAATTATTCATCCATAGAAAAATTAACCAAATGAATTATATTATCATATAAACTTATTTATTAACAATAATAAAATATAACATCAATTATGGAATTCAATTGTCATTTTATATTAACTTCTATACAAACGAACTGATCATGAAAACCATTGAAAAGAGCACTCACAAACGATGAGATTGAATATCTTAACCCATAAAATGACCATAAATGAACTTAATAAAACTATAATAAATAAAATAAATGTCTAATATGTTCTGAATTAAGTTATTAATAAGTCTAATTTCATATTACATGACATTAAGATCAAGAGTCGAACATATTTTTACATAAGGTAAGGGTTTTCTACCAGAACCTCCATTTTCATTCGGGTAACTCTTTGTCTATATTAATCCCAATTAAATTATTATTTATTATTATATACTTATCATAAATACCATTCGAATTTTCTATATATGTGTACCAATCATACTCATTCTTTCCTTTATGGATATACACATGTTTCAAAAGGATCTTTCAAAAATTCTTCCCGAAATACAAACATGATTGAAGAGAATTTCTCAAATACTTACCTTTTTTCAAGGGGACTATATAATATATTTTTATAATTCATTACTTTTATCAAATAAGTAATTTAATTATGAGAAAACTATATTATTTTATTTCTGGTTTTATACAAATATTTTTTCTAAAATAACTCTTATTATCAAAGTAAAAGAGTATTTATCTCAAGAATTACTCGATGATTTCATAAGAGAATTATAACCTATTTAGACATTATTATTGATTATTATGATTAAATGGGGTAACGTTTTATCATATAATCCACAATATTTTATTTAATGGTTTATAGTAATATTGACATTGGATATACTATCTTGCTATGATTCACCATATTACTTGGAATGGTTAGTGTTTATGTTTAATGTTTGGAAAAAGTTATTTACATTTAATATGTTAGTTTAAATATGAATATATATATTATTTATGATTATACCCATTAATATTAGGTGAACATTGTACAAATAATGTAAAGTTTGGGGCCCTCTATAGCCCCTCAATGCATCATTATATATCATGAGGAAAACTAGATTCTTGGCACGAGGCCTTGACAGTATGGTTATTTATGATCTTGGCATGAGGCATTGCTTGTATGGTTATGATTTCACACATTATGCATTAACTCATTATGAAACTAGTAATTGATATATCATTTGGTTATTCTACAAGTAGAATACCTGTGATTATGTTTCATTTTAGCATTATTTATTCAGCTCTTATTCGTGCCACATTATGTTCAAGTTAATTTTATTAAAGGCAAATGTTTTTAGTTATTCACTGTGTCTAATGTTTATGTTTATGATATTTTCAATTATGTTACTTTACATTACTAACCATTTTAGCTCACCCCTTTTATATGTTCTATTTTTCCTAGGATGTGAATAAGTATATTAGGAATGAGTTGCATGGATAACCTTGAAGACATGGCTATATTCAATGGAATTTCAATATTGTATTAATATTCAAGTTATAGGGTTGAAATAATGTATGTATCTTGTTTCCAAAGCTATTAAACAAATAATTTCTTTGGGATTCATATTCCTTATTTATATAACAATGTAATAAAATAAGTCACCATCTCAAGGCAACTGGTGTGTGGTCCTTACAGTTGGTATCAGAGGAAGTTTAGTAGAAAACATGGAAACAAGATTTAGAATAGATTAGGGGAAAAACCCTAAGATATTATTTGAGGATAAAAATACAAGGACATCCTGAAATTTTATCAAGGAATAGATTATGTTGATATTTCAGGAAAACACATCCATGTATGGATACTACAAGTGGATATGGTTCTAACCCAGATATACCTAGGAGTAACAACTTGGAAAAGGAGTTTCGGGCTTGACCTAGGGTATCCTGGTACACAACAATGATTTTTACTGGGCACCAGGTTTAATGATTATTAGGGGTATTCTTAGGATAATACAAATTTTCTTTACAAACCATTATAAAGGAAGTAAATGTAAATTTGTTTCATCAATGAATCCATGTTTATGATTATGTAATTATCAATACATAGTATTTCATTTTATTCTAAGTATTTTTCTAAGTTGAGATTATAAATTATGATTCCTAAACCAATATAGTTTGTTTCATTATATAGAAATGGGACCTAGTGGAAGGAATGGAAACCTTATGACCATGTGTATCCCATGAATAGATTTACCTTTAATGGAATATAATGATGTGGGCTCTGGGGTCGTGACTGGTGATGAGAAACATATAACTATATTGGGATAGTTGACTCAGGTTATGAATAATAACCTTGATCATATGGAGCATCTGAATCCACAATGTGAAGGATCTATGTTAGACCTCCTTATGATACAACATCCTCCATCATTCAATGGGAATCCAAACCCATTCGTAGTAGAGTAGTGGATAGGATTCTTAGAGAAGATATTTCTCACCTAGGGAAACAACGAAAGGGGTAATATTGTCATGGAATTGTGTCATATATTGGGATATTCTAATCAATGGTGGGAATGGATTAAAAAAGGAGGAGGACATTGAAAATATGGAACAGAGGGATCTTAAAGAAAATTTACTTGGAAAATATTTTCCCCACAAAAAATGAGCAGATATGGAATGGTAATTCTTGAATATGAGTCAGCATAAGAATGAGAATATTTCCAAGTATAAAGAAAACATTACAAGGCTCGGAAGGCATTCCATGAAATACATATGCAATCCAAAGAGAAATATTGATTGATTATTTGATGGTTTAAAACCATTCCCCCGAAGGGAACCAGTCTCCTAGCATTTCTCATCACATGAAGATATAGTTTCATGTGCTATCAATACTGCAAAAAAATTCTCTATGTCATATGACTTCAATGTAAATCAAGGAAAAAATAGAGTTGTTGAATACTCTAGAAACTTAAATAAGAAAATGGGTAAGGATGGAATAATTGACTTTCCACCCTATAGTAATTTTGGGAAGAAACACCCTGGTACTTTCCTAAAGGGAATGAGTGTTTGTTACAAGTGTGGGTAAAAATTCCACCATTCACATGATTGCAAGTGAAAGAAAGAAGCTTAAAATATTCAATTATATAATTGTAAAGATATGGTACATTATTCACATTAATTTCATAAGTTTCAAAGAATCTTTCCCCAAATAAGTCCAAGGGAGCATGGCCAAGCTTATGAGGTCACAACTACTGAGGATGAAGTTCCTGACAATGTGGTGGCAAGTACTTTAATCATTTCCTCAAACTTATCCAATTCCATATTTGATTTTAGATCATTTCATTCTTTTATATCTTATATTTTTTCCCAGAAAATTAGATATTTAAAATTTTATTTAATAAAGGAGTTGTGAGTCAAAACTCCTAAGGGAATTATCATTGAAACAAAGATATGCCAGGAAGTCCTAATTATAGCATACAAACACGCTTTATCTGCTGATGTTATCATCATAACCATGATTGACTTTTATATAATCCTTAGTATGGATTGGATTTAAAATTATGATGAGAAAATATATTTCAATAAGAAGGAAGTTACTATTTTAGAGAATGATATAGAATCCCTTATCTTTAGGGAAGAAACATCATCATATGATTCATATATAGATGCACCTGCAGTAGCTCTAATTAATTCAATTCTTAGGGAGGAAGATAATGGAATATCCATGGGTGAGGAAAAGAATGTTCAAATAGAGTAATTACATATTGTTCATGAATATATTGATGTGTTTCTAGAGGATTTACCTAGACATCCTCCAGAGTGTAGAGTTGAGTTCACTATTGATTTAATCCCTAGTTCAAGACCTATATCAAAGACTTCTTATAGAATGGAAACTGTGGAATCATTAGAAATAAAGAAAAAACTAGAAGAATTTAGTGACAAATGATTTATTCTCCCTAGTGTTTCTCCATGGGGATCCCATATTCTTTTCGTTATGAAGAAATAAGGATCTACAAGGTTTTCCATTGAATATTGAGAGATCAATGATATATCAATATAGAACAAGTACCACTACCTCACATTGATGATTTATTCGATCAACATCATGAAGGTCAATATTTTTCAACGATTCACCTTCGATCTGGATATCATCAATTTCATGTGAAGAAGGTAGATATCCCAACTACAGAATTTCAAACCAGGTATGGGCATTACGAGTTTACAGTAATGACTTTTGGACTGACTAATGCACCCTCAATTTTCATGGAAAATATTTAGGAATTTCTAGTGGTATTTATTTATAATATCTTGTTATACACTAAAATCTTCAAAGATCATGAAATTCACTTGCACATTATTTTGAAGACTGTTAGAAGAAATGGATTATATGGGAAGTTTAGCATGTGTGAATTTTGGATTCAATCAGTTTATTTTCATAGAAATATTATATATGAAGATGGAATATCTGTTGATCATGTGATGAAAAAGGTTGTTCAGGAATAGACTACACCAATGAACATAACAAAGGCACATAGTTTTATTGGTTTAGTAGGTTATTATAAGCATTTTATTCAGAACTTTGCCCTATTATCCAACCCATTAAACAAGATTACTTGTATAGGTTTTAAGTTTAGATGAACAAAACAATCTGACGAATGTTTATAATAATTAAAGAGGATATTAGTGAATTCTATGTTCCAAAATCTACCATCAGAAAATGACAGGGTTGTGATTTATAGTGATGCATCAAAGAAAGGACTTGGATTTTTCCTTATGCATAAGGAGGGAGTTATTCCCTATGCATCAAGGTAGTTAAAAATTTATAAACATCACTATATAACTCATGATATTGAGTTAGTAGATGTAATATTTTCTCAAAAGATATGGAGACATTATCTCTATGGTGAAATATGTGAGATATATACTTATCACAAGATCTTGAAATACATCTTCTCATAAAAAAACACAACACAAAGAAAAGGAGATGGCTCGAGTTGCTCAAGGATTACGACTGCTACATACACTACCACCCAGGAATGGAAAATAAGATAGATGATGCATTGAGTAGGAAGGATCATAGAGTTATAAACAAAATTAGAATTGATAAGGATCCTATGTACATAGATCTAGTGAGGATGGACATGGGAATCATCAAATAAGGTGAAACATAATTAATTTTCAATTGGTTTCCCAATAATAATTATTATAAAGGATTAAATGTTCTTAGCCTCATGATGAGAATCTTTAAAAGAAAATTAATTCTATGAATGATGGAAAGTTGGAAGAATTCATATATGAAGATGGAACTTTGTAGTTTGGGAAGAGGCTTTGTGTTCCCACTTTACCCGAACTAAAAATGGAGTTATGGGATGATTATTATAGTTTTAATTTCTCTATAAATCCAGCTAGAACTAAGGTGTATAGAGATTTGAAGGAACATTTCGGGTGGGACAATATGAAGTGGGAAATTGCTGATTATGTATCAAGATGTTTAGTTTTTCAACCAGTGAAGGCCGAATGACAAAATCCTAGATGATTTTTGCAAACTATAAATATTCTCATATTGAAATGAGATAAAATCACCATTGATTTTGTTACTTGATTACCCAAACCTCCATTAAAGAGTGATGCAATATGGGTAACTGTGGATCAACTTACGAAATCTACACATCTCCTTTCTATAAGTGAGGATATTCTACTGGAGGACCTTGCACGAATCTATATCAATGAAGTTGTGAGACTTCATGGAGCCCCTCTCTCTATTGTGTCTGATCTTGATCCAAGATTTACATTGAAATTATGGAAAAGTCTTTATAAATCTTTGGATAATGAGCTTCATTTTAATACTACGTATCACCCACAAAATGAAGGGCGATCGGAAAGGACAATCCAAACTTCAGAAGACATGTTGAGATAACGATCACTCGACTTTAATGGTATGCGGGATTAGTATTTAACTTGGGTAGAGTTTTACTACAACAATAGTTTCCATTCAAGTATTCAAATGGAACCATATGAAGTATTGTATGGAAGCATATTTCGTGCACCAATGTGTTGGGAAGAAGTTGGTGGAAGGAAGCTTATGAGACCAGAGCCCGTGGAGAAAACAACAGTGAAGGTAAAGACTATTCAAAACCATATCAAAGTAGCTCAATATTGGAAAAATATATATATTGATAATCAAAGGAATGATTTGGAATTTCAAGTGGGAGATCATATTTTCTTGAATGTAACTTCATGGAAGGGTGTTATATGATTTGGGAAGAAAGGGAAATTGTGCCCCAAATATATTAGACCTTTTAAAATTCTATAGAGAATTGGAGATGGGGATTATCATTTTGAAATTCCTCATATCTTTTATAAGGTACATAATTTTTTCCATGTCTCATATTGAGAAAGTACACACCAGACCCAAAGCATGTCCTCACTTATTAGGGTATAGAGTTGGAACTTGACTTATCTTACTTTGAATAGCCTATCTAGATTTTGGACACTAAAGAATAGGTTTTGAGGAGTCAGATGACTCATATAGTAAAGGTAATTTGTAAAAATCATAAAATTGAAGGGGAAACATGGGAGCCTAAGGAACTTATGATGAACAGATTCCAAAATCATTTTATGAGGTAACACTCTGGTAATTTCGAGAATGAAATTTTTGTAAGGGGGGAAGAATGTAACACCCCAAGGATTTGAAAATAATTTAAATATTGAATGAATTAAACAATGAGTCTCTAAAAAACAAGAATTTGATATAACCTAGCTAGTAAACATAATTTTTCCACCTCTGTGTTTTGAATTTCGAAAAACTGATAAATAGGGTTGCATTCAATAACATATTTAGAGTATGATATGGTCAACTTACATTTTTTTTATGAATAGTAACTCGAACCTTATGAATAGTAACATAACCTTATGAATAGTAATATGAGCCTTATGAATATTAACCACACCCCAAAAGGTATAAATAAAATTTAGTCACCTTATAAATGAAATAGAATATTTTAGAAATTAATAATTAGGTGTCGGTATTTTTATGTGTAATAAATATTTAATTACAATTTTAAATTAATAAATTAATAAAATTAATATTCATGAAATGTATTCATAAATAAATATCAGGTTTTCCTATGATTTTAAGATAATTTTATGATACCATTGTTAATTTTTGAATGTATTATAATATCGGTTTTAAATTTAAAATCTGTATTTTTCAAGTAAATAATGATTTTATTGTAAAATTAAATTTATCTTATTTTGAAAATTATTTTTGACAAAATGGATTTATTTTTTTAATTCTACACATCAAAAATGGTTTGTATTATTTTTTGGTATTTTTCCAAAATACTTGAATTTTTGGTGAATAGTGAAATTCAATAATTTGTGAAATACACTAAATAAATGAATTTATGCATCATGATTCTTCCATGGATGATGTAAATGACCATTGGTTTAAACTCACATTCACATATTACTATTTTATAAATAAAAATAAATACTATTCACATTCTTGATCAAAAATAATAAAATAATGATTAAAATAATGGGAAATAACTTATCTCCTCCACTATAAAAGTCACTCATCACTCTCTCTTCTCTTTACTTCTCTCAAGCCTTGTCCTTGTCAAAATTTTGTTAAAATCTCCTAATAAGATCCTCCCTGCATCCATAAGACCTTTTTTCCTTCAAAATACCAAATCCTCTCCCTTAAAGAGGCTCTCAAGGAAGATACATTCAAGAGGTAAACTCACCTTTTCGTTTCTTTTATTTTCTTTCATGTTCCTTTTCTTTCTTTTATTTTCTTTCATGATCCTTTTCTTTCTTCTCTTTACTCAACTCTTATACTCAAAATGTTATGATAACTATAGTACCTTACAATTACTGTGACGTTTTCTATGATAATTTAATAATTCAGCATTACCTCTCATTACCCCTCCTTTTATACTAGAAATGAAAACATCATCCGAGATGCGTTAATTTATCACATTCAAGGACGAAGGATTTTCAAATTCTATGACCATATTCAATTATGGTCATGAAACAATTTATATGGTTGAAACATATCATAATATACGTAATTTATCCTATTTATGTTTTTAATCATTTTTTGCACATGGTATTAATTTATAAAACAAAAAGTGTTCATGGTGATCTAAAAACCACCAAATTAATACAAGTGTTTATCATTAAAATTTTATATAATGATTCACCCTCAAAAAAGTAACAAAATTAATTATATGATCATTTAAACTTATATATCTAAATTTATAACATATAACATCAATTCTAGAATTCAATTCATATTTTAAATTAACTTCAATACAAACGAACCGTTCATGAAAACTAATGAAACGAGCACTCACAAATGATGATATTGAATCTCTTATCCCATAAAAATGACCATAAATAAACTTAATAAAATTATAATAAGTCAAATAAATGATAAATAGGATCTTAATTTAGTTATTAATAAGTATAATTTCATATTCGAGGACCTTATGTTCAAGAGAGGAACATATTCAGACATAAGGTAAGGGTTTTCTACCCGAACCTCTATTTTCATTCAGGTTACACTTTTTCTTTATTAATCCTAATTAAATTCTTATTTATTCTTATTTACTCATCATAAATTCTTTTTTAATGTAATATATATGTTTACCAACCATAATCCTTCTTTCTTCTATGGAGAGACAATCTTTTAAACTGATCTTTAAAAAATTCTTCTCGAAATATAAGCCCGATCCGAGAGAATTTCTCGAATTATTACTTATTTTCAAGGGAACTCAATAATTTTTTTTCAACCATTGTTCTTATAAAATAAATAATTTTATTATGATAAAACATTATTATTTAACTTCTATTTTTATACAAATATTTTTCCAAGAGAACTATTCTTTTCAAAGTAAAAGAGTATTTATCTCAAATTTTACTTGATGATTTTGTAAGAGTAATTTCACATATTTCAAAAATATTTTTGATTATTATATTTAAATGTGTTTAATATTTTATGGTATCATCCAAAATATTTTATCGAATGATTTATTATTATATTGATAGTGTATATACTATCTGGATACCATTCACCATATTACTCAGAATGGCTAGTGTTTATGTTTAATGTTTGGGGAAAGTTATTTAACTTTCATATGTTAGTTTAAATATTAATGTATATATTTTGTTTGTTTATAAACATTTATATGAAAAATTAATTGGACTTATTATGTGATGAAAAGGGCCCTCTATAGCCCCTCGGTGCATCGGTAGATCTCATGAGACAAACTAGAGTATTAGAACGAGGCCTTGATAGTATGGTTATTTATGGTTTTATCATGAGGCCTTGATGATGTGGTTATGATGTCATGCATTATATATTACCTCATTATGAAACTAGTAATTGATATATCGCATTTTTATTAGACTATTAGAATACCCAGGATTATATTTTATTATGGCATTATTTATTCAGCTCTTAGTCATGCCAAATTATGGTCAAGTTTATTTTTTTAAAGGCATGTGTTTTAGTTATTCACCATACCTAATGTTTATGTTAATGATATTATATGATATGTTAATTTCTCTTACTGATAATTTTCGCTCACCTATTTATTATGTTTTATTTTTCTCAAGATTTATAGAATTATTTTACGAATGAACTGTAGGGATAACCTAGAATACATGGATGTTTTCAAAGGAATTTCTATATTGTATTCCTTTTAATGTTTTAATGTTAAACTTATGTATATAAACTGTTTTAAAATCTACTAAACTACACATACAATTAGGATGCATATTCCTTGTTTTATTACACTGTAATAAAATAAGGCACAAGATCTAGGAAACTGGGGTCGGATCCTTACAATAGTGCTCTATATTGATGTGGTTGAATTTAAGGAATCATGATGAGGTAATTAACATTTGGTCTTTTGAGTATTATGAAAAATGTTTAATGAATGATATTAAACAATAATTATGTATTATCTATAATTTTACTATTTTTATTGAGATTCCAAAGGATTGATATTGAGCCTAAAATGATTTATAGGATCTTGAAAAAAATGAAATTTTCTAGAGTCTAACTGAATACTAATTGAGGTATTATATAATTAATTAATAATGATTCATATTATTAATAAACTAATTTTTTGAATGAAATTTTTACAATTAATGTGTTAGTGTGAAATTTATTTTTGAGACTTTTTTTAAAATCATAAAGAACATTTGAGGAATTTTTAAATTAATAAGTTTAATAAAGTGTTTTAGGTATAAATTCTAGAGAATTTGGTTCATAAGTGTAGTTGTAAATGTCGAAAATTGATTTTAATGGAAATATACTATTACTTTAAACATAACTATTGAATTATTTTCTAAAAAATATAGAAAATACGGTTTTTAAGTAAACTTTTTTTTGAGCATCTCAGTTGATATTTTTATTTAGAAAAATGTAATTATTTTTTGGATTGTTTATTATTTTGATGGAAAATTCTGTTTTATTTCAAAAAAATTTCCACCTATATTTAAAAAAATATAAATGGAAATTCATTTATGTATGTGTTCATTTGGTTTTCTTTATATATATATGTGTGTGTGTGTGTTTTTGTGTGTGATCTGGGTTGGTATTATATTATAATTGACATGGTATATTTAATGTTCTTATTTCTTATTTTATTTAGTGTGGTTTGTGTAGTAAAAATTGGTTTTCAGATTATTTTATTATTCGAGAAGGATTATGTAATATTCAGGAATTTTCTTTATTGTGGATTATTGTTATATTTAATGACATCAACATTGTTTTATGAAAGGTATTCCTTCAGAGGTGAGGTGGTAAGATATTATTTAATGGGATGGGTTTTGATGTGTCTGAAAATGAAACCCCGTGATGTTTGGGTGAACATAAGTGTTTAAATAGTGGTATGGAAGTATGAAATCTAATTATAAAAATTCATAATAAATGTACGGTTAATATAATTAATAGTAATTTATCATGCCCTAAGAAAAACTCAACCACATTATTTTTAAACCATGAATAGTTTTGAAATTAAGGAAATGACTTAGCATAATTTACTACATGGTTTTTAAATAGTGAAAAAAACATGAAACCATTAATTTTATATTTTTGTATTCTTTGGGTGTATTAAATATTTTAGATGATCTTTTTAATTTCATGGGGATTGAATAAGGTAATTTAATGTATATTTTTATTATAAATTGATTTAGGATCTTTGGAATAATTGAAAATATTGGTTCATTTCTAGTTATTTAAGATTATTGGGTTCTATTTTTTTCTCTCTTTAATTGGTTTATGATAGGTTATATCATTGGGATGGCTTTAAGTATTCTAGTGGGTTGTTTTATTGAATCCTATTCAATGATTCTACATATAATTATTAGTGGTCTTTATAATTTTTTCAGTCATTTTATTTAGATGAAATTATGGAATTGATTAATAATTTTAAAATTGATCACCTTAGAAAGGTATGGATGATAAATAGTTTATAAGGATATATATAATAAATGGTAAAGGTGATACACTCTTATAAAACAATTATAATATGACTTTACTTATCATATGAAGGATTTATTATCTTATAGGATACTAAGGGTAAGCTCATGACCATGAAACAAGTTATTTTAAAGGTGAAGTGTGATCATTAATTATGTTTACATTAGGCATCAACATCATAGGTTATCACTAATAGAATGATGGGGAGATATAATTTTTCTCAAGTAGTCCATATATATGTTTTTTTTTCTTGTCATTTTGAAATTTTTCTTAGTTGAGATAGTTAGACCTTCATATTAGGTGGTGTTTTTAATGACCCAACTTAAATATTTTGTACACCCAATGTAGACCTACACTAATCCATGTATGTTCCATTACATTATTTTGTGAATAAATATTGTGATCTTGGTTTTATTATTAGGTAATTGTTTACACTATTTTGGTTATAAGTTTGATTCTTGATAGATCCTTATGGAAATATAACATGATTAATACATATATTAGATGTTTTTAGAAATTAATATATTAACCTATAAATTAGGGAGTCTCTATTAACTTTTTGAAATAGTTTATATAACTCTCTATATTTATGTGTCAAAACAAAATATAGTAGACCAATTGTAAAATTACACGATAAACCATAGGTGTAGTACAATTAGATAGACTCAAATCAATGAAAAAATTTAAGTAGTTAAATTCCATAGAATCATTCAACCATAGAATCTATCACTACATGCCCAGATAGAGTCTTGAACTACTAATAATAGTCATAATAATCTCATGAATAATTATTAACTTGTCCTTATATGACTTATTATACCTAAAATTTCACAAGGGAAACTATATATTCATCATGTTTCATATATAGGGAAGAAGCCATCTTTTTTACCCAAGATATATAGTGCCACATATCAGTTTCGTAGAAAAATATAGTCTCAAATCCGTTATTGTTGTTGTACTCAGTGAAGAGAAAAAATCCATTATCTCACTATTATCTTAGAGGAGGTTCCTGATCATTATATCTTTACAACCTCTCCATCGAGTTCTTTATAATGTTTTAATTTCTAGGACTTTATTCATGAAACTGGTATAATGGATCCTTTGGGAGGAATGATCTGGTTCAAATATTTCCCAACCAAGTTCAACACACTTATCTAGATAATTTGACATCACACAATCCCTACTGATAACAATATTCACTATAAAAGGGATTTTTCTAAAATCCAAATGTGGCTTCTATGAGGATGCTAAAATTAAGTCTCTAATATGCCTATTTTTCAAAAGTGACTAGGCATGACACATTTATAATTTTATGGGGATGGTAGGGGTGGGGTATTTTAGTGATATAATAACTGATTTATTGATTTTGAATACCTCTAGCATGAACAGTTTTATGGGAATGAGAATTCGAGCTCTCAGATTCATGGTAGGATCAGTCCAATGGTTGTTGGTTGTTGGGTCCTTTAGGAAATCCCTAATTCTACTCAACTCTAAGGGATCCATATTTATAATTACTATATGAAAATAATATTTATTCTCCACTTCAATTCCTTAGGTTAATTACTAAATTTTTTTTCTATGCCTATGTATGCACAAGGGATGGAAGGTTCATGTACATGTACACAACTTAATACTCAAGAAACATGGGTCTGTTGGAAGATTCCTAATTTGGGTTTCAAACCAAATTTGGACGGATCATGTTGCCATGGTATCATTCATAGTGGGAATATTTTCTAGGATCCTCAATTATCTATCATTCTATATTTTTATATATATTTTTTGAAATAGTTAATATATGCGGGCTAAATCCCATGCTATGCTCACTGGTATATCTCAATGAAAAATAAACAAAAATATATATTAGTTGTTGAAAATTTATCTAGTATTGTTATCAATTCATTATAGAACACCCTATCTAATACATAGAACATTTTATATACAATCATTTTCTATAAGATGATTATCAATTTAGAGGGGGATATTTCCCATACCTGGAGGGGGAAAACATGGAGGTTGATATTCTTATTTTGAAAGGTACTCAAGAGGATATTTTTAATATTTTATTTAATTATGTATACCATTCCCTTGATTTTATGAACATTTCTCAAGGTATTTCCATCACACTTTATCATTTTAACCCTCTAGGACTTAATTATGTTTCCTTTTCATTCGTGAATAATTAAAGTGTCTCAATTTTTTTGTTTGTATATATGATATAAAAGATATTCAATAAAAACATAGAATCAGAATTCAATCATATAATAATCATATATCAATAATATTCTACTATTAAGTTACAATAATAAACACAAAACATTGTAATCGACATTCCATGTACTATAAAAATCACTATAGAATACTACCATACTTACTTCAAGAGGTTATTAGGAATAAACTACCTACTTTTATAATAGATTAGAATTTAGAAGGAGGGACCACATCCTCTTTGATAAATAAAATAGAAAATTTTATACATTTTTTGTCTATATCCTCTAACAAGAGGGAAAGAAGATCAAGCATGTAACTATTTTCTCTTATAAGAGAGAGAATGCCATAAGCATGAGGAACTTGTGGATAGGGGAATGGCGCTACATCCTCTTATAAAAGGGTATAAATGTTCTCTTAGAACCCACATAAGTACTTCATGTTTATACACCCCTATACTTTTTCATGAAGGATCTATTCATTAAATCATAGTATTATAATTAATAATTTTTAACAATACTCACACTCTTCCACTAAATTAGAATAATATAGCAATATATGCACAACTAGTATAGAAATAATTATATCTGATATGATTAATAATAACTAGTATTATATATTATACTTTTTAATATTGGATGAAAAATATATATCATATAAATAATAACATATATGCATGGAATGTTAAATAATAATAAACATGTTTAATATAAATAAATAAGGACATAACAGTATATAAAATTGAAAATAAAAATATGGAATAAGTAAATAAAACCAATAAGTCTTATAATTAATTACAAATAAGAATAATATAAACAATAATGTTTGAAGAATAAATAAATTTCATTTATTTTTCACAATTCTTTATGTTACTATTCACATAAACCCATAGGGGGTATACTAAATAAAGAAGGGGTCACCCTCTCTCAAATGGTCTTCATTAACTAACCCAAGAATAAACCCGGTATGGGTAATTAATGAACTATTTTATTTGAATAAGTATAACTAGATGTGATAAAAAATTTATGATTTAATATTAACCACTTTAATAGATAAATTACCAAAATATACAAATATTAAGTTACCTTTTCAAGGTGAAAAGGTCCTTACACTTCCTAACATCCCTTTATATTACCAGTACCTTGAGGTAAAACCCCATTAGGTAAATACCACACAACTTTTCTTTTAATACGATCACACTCTAGGTGGAACAAGTCTACATGATATCTCTTGTAAGTAATATTACCCAAAAGAACAATATATCTCACCTAGGAGTTACTTTATTATAAGAACAACCAATATAATCTTAAAAACAACTCAATTTCAACAACCTAGAGTTTAAATAATACTGAATATGAAGCCACTATAATATATATGTCTATCCAATAATCAATTACAGGATAAGTAACCATTATGGTATCCAAATTTAATAATAATAAATAATCTAGGGATGAAAAATAAAGTTCCATCCATTAATATCAAGACAACACAATTGAACTA
Source organism: Viscum album (assembly GCA_963277665.1). NCBI lineage: Eukaryota > Viridiplantae > Streptophyta > Magnoliopsida > Santalales > Viscaceae > Viscum > Viscum album. The sequence goes on along the minus strand of OY728161.1, from coordinate 1,944,333,212 downwards.
ACAAACTGTACATGTGGTACATCTCTCCTTATTATGAGGAACCTCACACAATTTCACCTGAACACCCCAAGACCTATCAACTAACCCCCAGATTCATACTCAAGCACATACCCTATATTTCATCACACCATTCATTAAAACACATATAAGTAAATAAAAATTGATAGAGATCATCTACAACGCATTAATAAGAGAAAACCCATCCACATTCCCTAATTGAGTAATTGTTAAATACCTAAAAAATAAAAAATGGTAATATTTGAGAGTTTATATAGAATAGTGAGAGAAAAATATTTAAAAAGGAAATTTAAGGAATAATAAGTATATTCAAACTACTAAGAGACTTTGACTAAGGATGGATCGATAATAATAAGAGGAGTTTGTTCGTGGAGAAGGAGTGGAGTGGTGGAAGAGGTTGATCCTTTTTGGGCTAATAATTCTAATAAGTGAAAGTGGTGGAGAGATAAATTAGGTTTTGTTTTAAATTATATTTTTAAAAAAATTAGACATAGGGTCATCAGGTATATAGTGGATGGGTACTTCTTACCCAGTGAACTTAATGGAGGCTTCTCTATCCATTTGGTCAACTCACTAGGTACATAGTACACTTCTACTGGGTACTTGGTTGTGTCTGCATAAATTGGTAGAAAAACCAACAATCCCACCAATTACCCAGTAGGATCCCAAAATATAGACAATATTATATTTGAATTTCACTGGCTACCCACTAAGACCTGATCATCTACTTAGTATAATTCTTCAAGACTTTAAAAATATTACCATTAACACATCAAGTGCTAGTTGTTCAACCAAAACATTCAAAACCTTAATAAATTATACATAAATAAATATGTGAATATCAATTACAAAATATAAATATCCAATAAATCCTACAAATTCCGTAAAAACAATCATAATTAAATCCTTCAGTACCAAAATTTAAATTTGAAACTTAAATAAAAAATACCCCAAATTCCAATTCTACTCAATCCCATTTTTTCTAATTCAACCATAACACCTAATAATAGATCATTGGAAACTCCAAAAAATATGATTTCTCATCCCCAAGAAGTTCCCTCATTCAATTCTCATCTCTGATTGAGCTAAATGGATCAAGTACTATATCTTATTATTGGTCTCCAAATGATGTATTCATACCAAAATCCTGGCCATGATAATTAATTTTAAAATAAAACAAATGGATCTAAATCTTAACACTACTAAAATATCACCCGAATGACACATAACATTAAATATTCCCCCCATATTGATCAAACACTTGCTATAAGGGATAAAAAACATTATCCTATCAGTTTCTACCAAATTTTATTATAGGATTCTCACTAAGAATCCAATAGATTATTTAACTAAACAATAACAATGACCTAAACATAATGGTATCCCATGTCACCCGAACCCTGATATAAACTTATATTAGATGATGTAGTTTTTATGATCCATACCACCACTCATTCATAGTTGTACCCAAACATCACTTAACAATAATCAAAATATTTTTAACCTATAACTTGAGATCCCATTCCCTAGATAGTTCATTACAGAGAAGAGGTTTCTATTACACCTTTTTTTTGTATACTAAGAATTCCCAACCCAATATCAAAACCTTCATATTTCTAAAATATCACTTAGTTAGTTATAAAATTCATTTAATTCCATCAATAATCATATACTAATTCTAATATATATATATATATATATTATTAATGAAATAGACACTCCTCCTATTACCATGTAGCATTCCAGCGCATCCATTGAATCTTATAAGATGATTACCATGAAATATAATTCTAACTGAATGATGAAAATCATAAATATCTAGTTTCATCATTATATTCTTACTAAGAACACTTATTTTCATTAGTAATATGGTGAAAAATGATAACCATCACTACATCGTTTTACTTGAAACATATTTTAAAATGTTCAATTGACATAACTCAGGAAAAAAATTGCATCCTCATATAATCTATGGTGTGATCCTAATGATAGAATTATCATTGTCTCTCAATTTCTAAGAAATTCATAAATTTTGTTTTTACCAACACCTATGCACCATCAATCATGATACATGATCCTAACAACCTGGTTAACCCACTTCACCAAACAAACTTCAAAATAGAGGGACTTATAATGTTTAACACTACCACTTTCCTAGACATGCTATCTTTTGGTAGAACATCACAGAAAATAATGAATTAAAATCTATGCAAGATGATCTTCCACTCGCAAGGCACCAGGTAGCTAGGTCTCACTGCAAGCTTTAGATCTCATTAGAAAACCAAATCTATGCAGATGCCATAGGGGATGAGATGCGTCGCGACTAATAGGGGAGATTGAAAAGAAGACCTACGTAGAAGAGATCATATCATGCAAGTGTGAAGAAGTCTCAAATATCTCTTGATGCAAGTTGAAAATAAGGGAAAGAGGAGAAGAAACCGACGCATAGGAATTTTGAAGAAACCATACATAAGAGGATGTATTGATCAGTGTTTTGGTGCTGTGTATGATGAGTGTTATAAGTAGTAAAGCTAGTTAACATGGTCAGTATGACCATATCTAGTGACATGTGTCTGTGTGCAATACTTTAGTTTGTTCATGAACAAATGAAAAATTATCCTTTGTTCATGAATAAACTAAACTAATAAACCTAGGCACATGTCACTACCTATAGTCATACTGGCCATGTTAACTAGCTTGACTACTTAAAACACTCATCATACAATGCACCACGACACTGATCTATCACAAAATCAACATGAATCCCGGCTACTGGCATCATCCTAGAAATCTAAATTGACTAACATCACACCTCATGTCTTTATATCCCTTGTATACACTCTTCATACCTTACCCAAAATTCTTTCAAAATCATGGTCACCCTATTGATACTAACCACAGCTCAAGGCCTCACCCCACATTGACATCAACATGTCACCTCAAAATACTAATGTCTTATAGAACCAATCAACCAATTGGATTCCTTCCTTATAAAAACATTTGTTCTGAAAAACTAACCATTATCACACACTACTGGTCACTAACCTTGAACCAACAGACTCTAACGAAAATGAAACAAGAGATACCCACACTGGGGTACACTCCTAAAACTAAACAATAATATTTTTACATCATCACATTATTAAAAAAAATTCACCAAAAACTAGTTGAAATTATGACCATGAGAATAACCATACCAAGGTGTACTCCCCACCAAAGGAAAAATTTATTACAGATTTACAATCATAAACATAGATGATACACACCACCTACCAAACACAGGAATTCCTAAAACTCACTCTCATTACTTAACTAAGTCTCCAACCCAAACCAATATTCAATATTAATTCAAAAAAAAACTTATGAAACTAGTTCCTAGATGAGACAGACCAACCCTATACACTTAGAAAATATAAGTCTACACCAGTTTCTAATACACATCACCTAAGTCTCAAATGGAAAACCAGTCAAAAGTTGGTAAAATCCACATTCCAAATCTCATATCAAAATAATGAGTTTCACAAAATATATTCATAGGGGCCAAATTATCCATTCATGATTCCCATTACTCCATATTAATTCCATGATTTTATAAACAAGACTACAAAATTTAAACCCTAACCATTAATGAAATGATGTAGTAAAGTCAATAAAAAATTGTGCTCGTCTTTATTCTCTACCATGAGAATCGATGCCCCATCTATTAGAGATACCCTCAAGTCATCTTTTGAAAATCTTGATCTAATGTAAATACTTTAATTTTATCTAATATCACATCAAAATAAATCCTTTCATCCACATAAGGATCTTGATACTCTAGATCCACCATTATAAATGCTACTCTCTTTACATCGATGACACCTTAACACAAGGGTTGATCCTTTCATGAATTATTTGATACTCCCATATATAAGAGTGTCATTTTCATCACCAAAGAAATAAAAATCACCATATTTGTAACATCTCGGAATTTCCATGTAATTTTTTTTATTTATATGGAATTATTTTGAGACCTCGAAATTAGATGGCATGTAATTCAGAGGTCCGGAGAGACCATAAGGGAATTTTGAACTTTTTTTAAGATATGTTCAGTAAACATGCAAGCAGGATTTCATATCCCCTAAATCGTTGTACGAATCAAAAATCTAAGGGTAATGTTGAATTTATAATGCCAGGATTCACCTAAAAATGACTTAACTTCAACCGGTAAGGGCCGAGTAGAAAAGTTATCTTTCGGATTTTTCGAGAAAAATAATAAAATAATTTAAAAGAACTATTTTATTTTATTTCTCACTTTTGACTCGTGGACGGCGATTCTGCGAGGAAATGATGAGGCTGCGGTGATGAACATTAATATGGTTCATTAATGGCTCATTAACCCACATCATAACGATGCTTTAATGACGCGTAACAGCGACGCTGTTTCAAAAATAAAACATCATAACGGTGTGATGTCACATCATAATGGGAACACTATGACATGATCCTATTTATAGTTCGACGTTCTAAGGAAATATGGATTAAAAAATTTGAGGATTCTCTGGAGAACCTCTGACGGTCTTCCACCCCAGCGAAGAACTATGAGCATCGGAGGAACTTCTTTTTCTTCGATTCATTTCGAATATCAGAGCTAGGAATCGACATAGACGTCTTAAATCTGTCGAGGATGAATGTGCGGCAATTAAATTCAAAGAGGTAGGGGTTTTTTATTTTTTGTTCTTACATATCCTTTTTTAAACAACAAACGCAGATTATCCCATGAACTGGTTTATCTGCAGACCATGCATTCTTACAGGAGGGTTACTTCTTTGGGGTTTCTTTTTTCGGGATTTAATTATCTCGGTTGTTCAAATTATAATCCCCACACCTCCCTTGTTTTGTAAACATCTAATGCGGAGGGCCCAGTCCAACACGAGCAAAGCTCAAGCCCCTCCTTCGTGGGAATTTTTCATGGCCAAACCTTCAAGTCGATGTCAAGGTAGTTTAGAGACCATCGCGGTAGAGAGGACGATCCCCAGAAAATGTATGTGCAAGCGACACAATGAACAGAATGATGGTGTGGACCTGGTGGTCCGGAGAAGAATGTACTGGTGTGCTGATGCTGGCGGTGGCACCGACGACTACTAGCGGTGATCCATGGTGGTGGCTGAAAGTGGGAGGTGGTGCACCATGATGGAATTCCAATATAAGGGTCACAGTCGGATCGAGTCGCAGTGCTGTAGGAAGAGATGTCGGCCAAGCCCGTGGCTGGATGTGGCGGACGCGGTCACTTGACCATGTCAGAGGGTAGCAGATTCAACACTGAGCCATGACCATTGCGATGGGCCATGATAGTTTGAACACGGTAGAGGAGGCGCCCCACGGTGACATGTGGGGTGATGGTGGGGCATGGACGCAGCTCTTGGCTGCTTCTAGTGATGCATACCGGTCTGCCTCTTACAGATCAGACGAGGCGTGAACCCCCAGTGGGCCAGACCCATGGATCACTATGCTGAGCCGAACCTGAGCCTAGAGAGTTAGACCACGTTAGTGGGTCATACCCACACCTAGTAGGTTGAACCCACACCGGTGGGCCAGAACTGCACACTCTTCAAGCTGGGATGGACAAGGTCGGGTCACTGGGCGACTCGGCAGGCTAGACCCTCGTCCAACTGGGCTGGGTCCAGCATGGTCTATTAGGCCTGGCCCACTAGCCAGGCCAGACTACACTGACCCCGACCCACACAAGGTTAGGTTAGGTATGTCAGAATAAACCATGGTATATGGAACCCCTAAGCCGGGTTGGTGAGGTCGGTCCGATCAGGTCGGACCAAGCCCTATTGCAACCAGTCCCCTGGTTACCAAAACACCCATATCTTGCAAACCGCGAGTCCGATTGATTATCCATTTTTGGTGTTGGGACCCTTTTATGGAGGTGGATATTTCAGCATGATTTTTCCTGACATTCATGGACACCGAGATGCAATGTATGTATTGAGGAGAATTTCTCCCAAGCGCGCTACGTACGGAACCCTACAGTTGGCTGAGAACTGGAGGCTTCATGAGGATGTCCCAGTGGAAAATGACTATGTGTGACCTAGTAGGCCTATGGTGGGGAGAAGGTTGGTGTTAACTAGTATACCCAAGGCAATCTACAAGATTATTACCTTAGTTTATCCATGGTGGGAAGTATCTTTGTGTCATCAGGCAAGCCCATGGTGGGGAGTGGCTCTATGTGACCCAGCATACCCATGGTAATAATCAGGGATGAGTGCCACAACAATTCAAGGTTAGCAAGAAGCAGTTCCTTTTGACCCGGTAGGCCCATTGTACTTGATAGAGGAGGATTTCTCAAGTGGCCAAGGAGTTTGATGTTTGTGACTGGCGATTCTAATGTTACTACCCTAGAATATACCTGGTGTGAGATGCCTTATGGTTCATGATTTACTTTGAGAAATTTTTGTGTGTTCTTTTTTCTTGTTTTTGGTTCCCTACTAAGTACTAGGTTACTCACCCCTGCACGAGATTTTCCCACACGTGTTGTGTCTGGTGCAGACGACTGACATTTTGACAGGGGTGATTAGGGAGGCGGGATGAATAGGCGCTATGAAGGTGGACTTGGTGGCCAAGGACCAGCATTGGCCTAAAAGGATTGCGAAAAAGGATGTACTACTATAGATTCCAGTAGCTTCTCCACTCTCATGGTCAAGTAGGGTTTATAATAGATGGACATTAGATAAATTGTCATACTTTATAGTTTTCAGTACTTTTTCTTGGGTTAGTATTCTAGCCCACTTTCGTTCTATTGTACTTGCACTTAGTTTATTCAGTGGCTAATTTTTTTTCCTTTTATGAGTTGGGACTTGGTTGGGAGTATGTGTACTTAAAGGTATCTATGATAATTCCTCTCACTTGTAGTTTGACACCTTTTGTGCTAGTCGCTAGCTCCTGGCATTCAGGAGGCGGCCTTGGGGTAGTCATGGCATGGTCCCTAGGGGACAGGTTGTGAAAAAGAGGTATTATAGGTCGGTCAGTTCCCCCTCAAAGATAGAGAGTCTGATGTTTTGTTTTAGGGAAATAGTGTTATGTGTTGCGAGTTCGTCTTTCATATTTGGGGAGTCCATTGTTGGTGTGGCGGCTGACATATCCATACATAAGGACCTTGAATTCTATTTTCAACTCAATACATGAAAATAATGGTTGTATATGTGTCTCCTAATTTTTGAATAAGATTCAGATCACCAGGTACAATCTTCTAACGGCTGGAAATATTGATCTATCTCAAGATGCCTCTATGTGGATGACCATCCAGGATCCTGATACGAGGTCATGAGGACAGTCCACCAAGCGATGAGGTGTTCGTTCATGGACCAGTTCTAGAGATTTCCAAACCGGGTGATGTACCGGTGCTATCACCACCCGATGGTCAGCATCTAATCCCAGTGGTTCTCGAAGAGGATGTTCATAGGATTTGTTCCATAAATGTGTTTCAGAGATAGAGACCCCCCAAGTTTAGGGGATAGATGGATCCTTAAGTTATTGAGGACTGGGTAGAGGCTGTTACGTGGGTGTTCGGCTTAGTGAGGACTACGAATGACCAGATGGCAATCTTGGTGGTGAGCCTTCTGCAGGGATCAGCAGAGAGACATTATATCTTGTCCTTCCAGACTCACGATGAGGTGACCCTCACTTAGGTTGACTTTGAGAAGCTTTTCTAGGAGGATTTTTCTCTGCGACATTGCGCTATGTGTGCGTTGATGAGTTGGTTCATTTATAGTAGGGCAACATGACTGTGGCCAAGTACTCGGTGAGGTTCACAGAGCTTTCCAAATACTCCAAAAATATCGCATGAGACCATTTCTTCAGGTATTGAGCCTTTGAAGTGGGACTTAGGTAGGATATCATGCCTTTAGTGGTGTATCTCAGCATCCCTACCTAGGCTGGGGTGCTAGAGTGAGCCCTTATGATGGAGAGTTTCTTGGTGGATCTGGTGCCCGTAGTTAGAGCTACCAAAAGACCTTAGGGAGTGATGTCTTTGGTAGGCAGCAGACAGTAGACGCATGGGCCTAAGAGGGCTGGGTATTTCAAAGGATGACCCCAGGACTCTGGGTCGGTGGTGTGGTGCTCCCAATCTAGAGGGAGTCGGTAGGGCGATAGGCAGTACTATGCATGCGGTGGGTAGGGACACATGGCATGTGACTGCCCAACCCACCATAAAGATGAACAGAAGATGGTCAAGTAGCCACTGAGGCTGTGGTAGTGGTTCGAGTGAAGAGGTCTGTAGGGTGCCAGACGTGGCAGGGGAGTTAGCCGAGAAGGCAAGAAATGGGTGATTATTTGTGATGTTACTACAACCACCCCCAGGTGGTCCACCCCAAACTTAGGGAGCATGCCGACATGGGAAATGTTAGCTCCAAGCAGTAAAGGCTTATGACTACAAAACTTTAGATATTATCTGAGGTACGATCTATGTCTTCCCCACCATAGCTATAGTACTTATAGACACAATTTCCAGTCACTCTTTCCTTACCACGTCTCTTGTTTGGAGATTGAAGATTTCGGTAGAGTCGTTGGCTCGATTCTCACGGCTAGAGACCCCTACAGGAGATGATTTGATGATTAAGAACTGGTTCCGATAGTGTGAGTTACTCTAAGACTGAGAGCTTTGGCTGGGATCTCCTAGTAGCAGCGTTGAGTCCTTACGATGTCTTCTTGGGTATAGACTGGTTATCAATAGTCTATGCTTAGATTGACAACTTTAGGTGTATGGTGCTGTGTGTCTGCACAGATGGGACCAAGTTTTCCATCACCAGCTTAAAGGAAAACATTGTAGAATAGGACATACTCTCTTGGAGGAGGGTGTAGCCGATCACTCACTAGTTGGCTAGCATCACCCTTGGTGCAGTGGTGGAGAGGCGTCCATGCGTTCCTGTAGTGGTGGATGAGTACGAGGATGTTTTTCTTGATGAGGTTCTAAGGCTACCTCCATGTAGAGAGGTAGACTTATGTATCAACTTGTACCCCGAGACTACATCGACATGCAAATCAGCATATCACATGGATCCCATAGAGCTTCATGAGTAAAGGGTGAAATTGGAGGACTAATAAGAGAAGGGGTTCATAAAGACCAATGATTCACCATGGGTTCTCTATTGTTTTTTTTAAATATGGTAGATGGGAGTTTGAGGTTGTGCATGGACTTCTGGCACCTGAACCAGGTGACCGTGAAGAAAAAGTACCCACTGTCGAGGATTTATGACCACTTTGAACAGTTGAAGGTAGAAAAGTGGTTCCCAAAGATAGACTTCAGATCAGGCTATCACGAGCTTCGTGTATGGGATGAGTATATACTGAAGATAGCCTACAGGTGCTGGTATGAACACTATATGTTTCTAGTGATGCCTTTAGGTATGAACAACACCCCAATAGTGTGCATGGGCCTCATAAATAGGATCTTCCAGACCTACCTCGACTGATTTATCATGGCCTTCATCGATGACATCTTGGTGTATTCAGTGCCAGAGGAGCAACATGCTACACACCTGTGGATAATACTGGATACACTCTAAGAGCACCAAATTTATGGTAAGCTCTCAAAGTGTTAGTTTTGGGTACAGGAGGTCCACATTCTTGGAAACATTATCTCAGAGGCTAGAGTTTCAGTAGATCTTGCGAAGATAGTGGCAGTGCTAGCTTGAGCCACCAAAGAGCGTGATTGAGGTGTAGAGCTTCTCAGGGTTGGCTGGCTACTATCAAAGGATTGTACACAACTTTTCTAGGGTATTAGCACCCTTATTATCGTTAACATGGAAGGGATATCCCTTTGTGTAGGCTGAGAAATTCCAGCAGAGTTTCCCAGAGCTGAGGTAGAGACTAACTAGTGCCTCCATCTTGAGACCACCCAAAGATGGTGTGGGGTATGTAGTTTACTACAACGCATCAGGGAATGTACTGGGTTATGTACTGATGTAGGAGCAAGTGGTGATCACCTATATCTCACGATAGTTGAGCCTACATGAGAAGAACTATGTGACCCATGACGAAGAGTTAGCAGCAGTGGACTCTTCCTTGAAGGCATGGCGGCACTACTTGATGGGTGAGTGGTTCATTGTTTACTCCGACCATAAGAGTCTTAGGGATATCATTTCCCCAAAGGGCCTAAACACAAGACATTGGAGATGGAAAGAGTTCCTCTAGGACTATTATTTTGAGATAGTCTATACTCTTGGAAAGGGGAACATGGTGGCAGATGCACTCAGTAGGAGGACCGGGTTGTAGCTACTGAGTGAGGTGACATAGTAGTTGGTTGCGATGTAGATATCCCTCATAAAGGATGGTGAAGCTGTTTACCTCCATTCTATGACTGTCACTCCCCCACTCCTCTAGGGTGTACGGGAGGCACAACATGGGGAAGTTGACTACGAGGCCCGACATGCTTAAATATCCTTAGGATGGGCTCCTAAATGATTTATTGAAGGTGGGGATAACATCATTCTTTTCAGAGGACGCACCTTAGTACAAGTGGAGTTGTGAGAGAAGGTGTTAAGGGAGTTCGATACTTACCCTTTGGCGGTACATCAAGGAGTGGAAAAGATATACTAGGACCTCTGGCATCAGTACTAGTGGCTAGGGATGAAGATATTAGTGGCCGAGTTCGTTTCATGATGCCTCACTTGTCAGTAAGTTAAGCCCGAGCACCAGGTTCCGACAGGCTTGACTCAGCCACTCGAGGTACCAGATTGGAAATGGTATGGTATCTCTATGGACTTTGTGATGGGGTTACCATGTACATCTAGTGGTCATGACTCTATTTAGGTGATCGTTGACTGACTCACCAAGTCGTCTCACTTCCTACCAATCTGGGAGTAGGGAACGATATACGTCTTGGGATGCCTATATGTCTAGGAGATAGTGCGGCTTCATAGGGTTCCTTCGACGGTCGTCTCGGATCGCGACACCCGCTTTACATCCATATTGTGGAAGGGATTACAAGAAGCATTCAGGACACAGGTACATTTGAGCATAGCTTTTCATCCCTAGATGGGTGGTCAGATGGAGCAGACCATACATACCTTTGAGGACATGCTTCATGCATGCATCCTTGACTTTGGTCGTAGTTGGGAGGACCACCTGCCACTAGTGGAGTTTGCATACAACAATAGTTATCACTCCACCATTGTCATGGAACCATTTGAAGCCTTGCATGAGAGACCTTGCAGATTAACCATATTCTGGAAAAACCTAGGGGAGTTGGCCCTCATGGGTCCAGAGTGGGTACAGGCTACCACCGAGAAGGTATAGATCATCCTAAAGTAGATGAGGACTGCACAGAGTAGGCAGAAATCTTATTCCCATAGAAGATGGAGACCCTTGGATTTCAAGTAGGGAGATCATGTGTTCCTTTGCGTCTCACCCTGATGAGGATTATAGAGATTTGGCCAAGTTTGAAAGCAATCTCTAAGGTTCATCAACCCTTTTCAGATCCTTATAAGAGTTGGCGAGGTGGAATACTGCCTAGATTTTTCCCAACAGATGCACTGGGTGGATGATGTTTTCCAAGTGTCGCAACAGAGGTGGTACATGCATGATCCATCACACATAATCGACTGAGGCGAGCTGGACATTGACAATGGGGTGATGATTGAGGAGATCTTAGTGGAGATAGAGGATCTGCAGGAGCGGGTCCTATACGGACAGTTGATTCCTCTAGTGCACATCTGATGGAAGCACAATAATTTTCAAGAGAGCACATGGGATTGGGAGGCTCAGATTTGTGCTCAATACCCCCATCATTTTGTTTAGTTATTTTTTTTTGTTTTTAGGGATATAAAGCACTAAGGTGGGGAGAATGTAATTTCTTGGAATTTCCATGTAATTTTTTTATTTATATGAAATTATTTTGAGACCAAAAAATTCTACGACACATAATTTCGAGGTCCAGTGATCCCAAAATGGAATTTTAAACTTTTTTGAGATACATTTAGTAAACTTGCAAGTGGGATATTCTATTTCTTAAACATTTTCTCAGAAAAAAAATATTAGGGCATCGTTGAATTCAGAACACTGGGATTCGCCTGGAAATTACTTTACTCTAGTCTGTAAGGGCCGAGCTGAAAAGTTATTTTTCATACTTTTTGAGAAAAATAATAAAAAAATTTAAAAAAATTATTTTCTTTTCTTTCTCAATTTTGAGTCATGGATGGCGATGCAGTGAGGTAGAAACTAGGTGGTGATGATGGAAATTAATAAGGGTCATTAATGGCTTATTAACTCGCAGCGTAACAACACATTAATGAGGTGTAACAGTGACATTGTTTATTAAAACAAACTGTGTAATGACGTGAAGTTGCATCATAATGGAAATGCTATGATGTTCTATTATTTATAGTTCGACGCGCTGGAGAAATATGGATTTAAAATTTGGAGGATTCTCTAGCGAACCTCTAACAGACTTCCACCCCAGTGTAGAATGAAAAACGTTGGGGAAACATCTTATTATTCTTCTACGCATTTTGAATATCGGAGCTGGGAAGCGATATCGAAATCGTAAATCCCTCGACGAAGAATGTGAGGTAATTAAATTCAAAGAGGTATGGGTTCATGATTCATTGTTCCAATATATCTTTCTCTAAATGAAAAGCATTGATTAACCCATGAACAGGTTAATATGTGGACCGTGAATTCATAAGGGAGGTTGAATTGTTTGGGGTTTCTTTACCTGGGATTTAATAATCTTGGTTGTTCAAATTAAAATCCCCAAACCTCCCTTGTTTTGTAAACTTCTAACATGGAGGGCCTAGGATGAAATGAACAAGGCTAGAACCCCTCCTTCATGGGTGTTCTTCATGGAAAAACCTTCTAATAGATGAAAAGGATTTTTTGAAACCGTTGAGGTGGAAGGGATGATCCTTATAAAACACTGGCACAAGAGGCATGAAGAACAGACCACCGCTATAGACCTGGTGGTCTGTGGAAGAATCTTCTGGCACACCAGCGCCGACGATGGCACTGGGGACTGGAAACTGTGTCCTACGGCAGCGGCCACTGTGAAAACCCCCAGTGGGCTGGACCCATGGCCTACTGGGTTGGGATGGTCCCACTTCCCAGCAGGCCGGAGCCAAGCCCATCGTGTTGGACCACACCGGTGGGCTGGACCCACACCTAGTAGGCTATACCCACACCGGCAGGACATGCCAGACTAGGCCGGGTCACCGGGCGACTCAACAGGCTGGACCCTCGGCCAACTGGGCTGGGTCTAGTGAGGCCTAATGGTCCTGGCCCACTGGCCATGCCAGCCTAGACAGACCCCAACCCAAACATGGAATGGTCAGTCCGATAGAATGAACTAGGGTATGTGGAACCCCCGAGCCGGGTTGGTCATCTCGGTTTGGCCGGGTCGGACCAGGCCCCATCACAATCGGTTCCCTGGTTACTAAAATACATGTATCTTGCAAACTACGTGTCTGATTGACAGGTTGTTTGCGGTGTTGGGACCCTCTTGAGGAGGAGGATCTTTCAACGTGCTTTGTGGTCAACTTAATGGACTCCAAGAAGAGACGAATGTCTTGGGGAGCATTTATAACAAGCACGCTACGTACAAATCCTTGCGGTTGGATGAGACCTGAAGACTACTCGAGGATGGCTCAGTGGGAAGTGGCTCTGTGTGACCCAGGGGAACCACGATGTGGAGTGGCTCTCTATGACTCGACAGACCCACATTACTCGACAGGCAGAGTACCTCAGTTCTGCCAATGTTGGAAGCGGCTCTGCGTGACCCAACATGCCCATGGTGGGGAGCGGCTCTGTGTGATCCAACATACCCATAGTACCCATCTGGGATGAGTACCACAACAGTTCAAGGTTAGTGGGAAGTGGATCTGTGTGACCCGGCAAGCCCACTATACTCGATAGAGGAGGAGTCCTCCAGCAGCCGAGGAGTTTGACATTTGTGACTAACGATGCTACTGTTACTTCCCTAGAATATACCAAGTGTGGGCTGCCCTGTGTTTCGTGCTTCACTTTGAAGAATTGATGTGTGTTATTTATTTTTATTTTTGTGTCCCAACTGAGTACTTTGTTACTCTCCCCTTTGCAGGATTTTCCCGCATGTGTTGTTTCTGGTGAAGACGACCGATGTTTGGACAGGGGTTCTCGAGGAGACGAGATAGCAGAAACTCTATGATAGGGGGACTTGGTGGCCCTGGACTAGAAGGGGACCAGTAGGACTGAGCGAACATGATGTAATACTAATGATTCCAATATCTTCACTAATCTCACAATCAGATGATGTTTACTACAGATGGCCATCAAATCACTATTCGTAATTAACAGTTTTTAGAAATTTTTCTTGGGGTGGATTTCTATCCCATTTTCTTTCTGCTATACTTGCACTCAGTTTATTCAGTGACATGTTGTTTCCCTTATGTGATTTGGGACTTGGTTGGGAATATGTGTGCATACAGGTATCCAAGATAATTCCTTCAACTTGTAGGTTGACGCCTTTGGCGCTAGTCGCTAGCCCATAGCATTCGGGAGGCGGGCTTGGGGTAGTCACAACATAGGCCATGGGGGATGGGTCGTGACAATATTCAAACCTCCAGTCCCATTTCACATTGAAAATATTAATTTTATGTGTTTAACAAACTCAAATCCGAGCATCATACATGATTCAACAGTTATTGATCATCTTTGACATAAAATAAGTTCATCCATGAAATCTATCAAACCCTTAATCATGATTATGGTCATAAGATAAAATAAATTATGGTTCACTCCCCACCAAATGTATTTATTTATACCACCTATGAAGAAACTACATATGATTAATATATTCATACACATTCTGGTTTAATTAAGCCATGCTTCATCATATCATATACCCCATACGTCTCTATTAAGAATAACTAGGATCGATGGCACTAGCAAACCTAAATAATTTATAGCATCACCAACACCTCATAGGGGATATATTAACTCACACACATTTCCTGGGATACTAATCCAATTAGAATAAATAAATTTTTTGTCACCTCACTCTGAGAGGAGCTTTCTGATCGAAATCCTTGGGGTTCCACGACACTCCACAAAGATTTTGTGAACCCAACATCACCAAGACAATACTTTAATCACATCACTCAAGATAATAAAATACCTAAATAATTTACCATAAACCCATTCATGAAAATTTTTACCAATATAAAAAGTAACATACCTCTTGCATCACCAACACACACCTCTTAGATCATATGAAAAACAATGGCAGCTTTCTCATAATACATATAGTTATATTACCAAAGTGACACCATTCCCATCTATCTAGAACTTTTCATATTAATTATTCTATAAACCATAGGTGTCACCCAATTACCTAGTAACCATTTCAAAACCTAGACTCAGAAACCCTTGAATTGTACAACACCCAGACCCTATGACAGGTCTGGTCTGGCAACAGACCCAACCACAACTCAACCAATGACTATTTTTTACTTGATCATAATTAAAGAATATTGTGTATAACCACCCATATAAAATACCATAATGCATAAAAAATCCATAAGTTTAGGCATACCACTTTTCCTACCCTCACATCAAGCCTAGACACCATGAGTCCTAATACTCAGGTAACTCAGAAGTGTTTATAAAACACTTCAAGGGCAATTATAAAGAAATCTCATACCTAAATGGAAATATTTTAATCACTTCCATTGATTTTGTTCCCAACCAGTTCATTTTACTATGATATACTAATCCTAGTTTATCCCATATCAGACTATTGTGGACCATTATATCTAAACACAACCAAAAGATAACCATGCAGGCATCCAAACAATGTTGCCTTCCGAAAAGAAACATAGAGAAAAGGGTTCTAAAAAACAAAGATATTTTTTGAGAATGTGTTACTTATAATATTTTTTACCTTCTTTTAAATTTTGATTCTCCCAAATACTCACATTTATGTTACAAATAATGATTCTTGTAATTAAATTTTAGGAAGTTGATACTAATAATAATGTTTCTTTTTATTCAAGAAGATGTACAAAACTCATCATTCTGCAAAGGATATTTTTTAAACTATTATTGACATGTTTAAAAGTATTCTAGAAAAATTGTTCATACCATATGTTAATAAGCGTAACGTATGGTTTGGAAACTCTACGTTTGGAATGAAACATATGGATCAAAAAACCTACATTTTGAAGAAACCCTTACTTTGAGGAATAAACTTATGGTTCATCAACTCAACCTTTTTAAACAAACATATGTTTTCAACCATAATTTTGGAGTATGTATTCATGTTGATGAACCCTATGTTTGACTATTCAATGAGAGAGTTTTAAATTAAAGATATTATGCATGATTTATACAATAGTCTCTACATAAGTAAACATAATTCTCAAAGCTATTTTACAACTGATTCAAAGGCTCATAATCAAAGGATTGAATTGTTTTTATTTTTATGGGATGTTATGACTCTCCTTGAATTATTTAATTCAATCATTAATGATTTATTGTGAGTTATTTCTAGAGATAGTTTTATATTGATCTATTCAATCATCAGTATATATATTAAAGATGTCATCTTCTACAATGTGTGTTTGAAAATAATTAAAATCTATGTGTTTGAAAATAAAAATGTATATTTTACTTTAGAGCTACACTTTGGAGACATACATGGTTTTTACATAGTCACTGCTATTACTATCGACTATTATACCTTATTTTTAAATATTCTTCTACAAGTTTGAACAACAATTTTTCAAAGATAAAATTTAGAGACATATATGTTTCAACATCTATCTGGTGTTTTCTCTACTTCTATTTAAGGAAAGGTTGATTGATGTTAAAGAATATTTTTCTTCTATAGAACAATATTGAAGATCATCTATATATATATGTTTCTTCTATAACTATGAGAAAAATATAGGTTGATAATCAAATAAATCTATATTTAATTGTTGTATTATCTACTTCTCATACATTTTTTTAGTTGTGAAGGAGTATCATATTCTTGGATGAAGTTGTGGATTTACAGTTCCATGTAAAATAATCATAAGTCCTTGTAAGAGACTTATTATAAAGGTATTAATTTTCTCTACTCATTTGCGTATGTTCTTTGAAAATATAATTAATGCTAAAAAAACATTAATATTTCTAATAGAGTGTTAGTGGAGTGGAATAGGGGAACTTTGGTCCCCAAACCATTATAAAAATCATTGCATTCTTTTCTTATATTTATCAGATTATTAACTTATCTAAAGAATATACACTTCATATCAAGAGGGTTATTTTGAATCTATTTAAATCTTTTAAAGAATCCCAATTCACCCCCTCTTATATCTTCATCATAATAAAAATGACCTAACAAGTTGTATCAAGGGAACATGATCCACTTAGTAGATTTCTCTTAGTTTAAATCCTTGAATATCTTATTGTTTCTATTTTAATACTAACAAGGAGTATCAATGAAATGGATTCTTCTGTTTCTATTTGATATAAAAAATCTAATGTTATGATATTTTACTATATCCCTTTATTTTTCTACTATCAAGTGCACAAAAAGTTTATTAATAGAAATGATATCTTTTTGCCTCAAACAAGACTTATTTAATGATCCAGAAAATGATAAATTTTGGAAATGGATTATCTCAAAGAAGGTGTGTTTCTTACATTAATGGTTATAATTATGGAAAATGGAAGTCATAAATGATTATTTATTTGAAAAATATTATAATAATATTTTATTTAATAGTTTTCAAGTATTTTGAAATTCATAAGGAGGATATGGATAAATGGGATGATGATCCAGAAAACGAATATGATTTAATTTAAAAGAAATGAATGCTATTTTCTGTGGTTTACCAAAAGTTAGGTTTAATCAAATTTATCAATGTTATACTACATATGAGATGTCGTAGAATATCTTTGATACCAATTAAGGAACTGAAAATATCAGATAACTAAGATACAATACTATAATGTTAAATATTGATACATTTAGAAAGAATGATTGTGGAAGAATCACTCAAATGAATGGGAGATTGATAGAATTTTTCAATAATTTTGTAACTTTGGGAGATCCAATTAAGTAATTATATCAATAATTTAATGTACTTTGAGTTTTACCCTCTAAATGTAATGGAATATCTACTACTATAAATCAATCCACACCTGTTAATGAATTAGAAATGAAAGAACTAATTAGATCCTTAATGAAGTATAATGCTAAAGATAAAAATCATATTTCTTTTAAAAATTATGAATATTATCTTATAACTACTATGTATGAATCATTTGATTCAAGATATATATAATCAATAAATATTTATCAAATATCACTAAAATATTTGAAATACTATATAATAAGTTGGAAAAGGATAATAAAGATAGATTTTATGAATATAAGGAGAAAAGGACACATAAATTATAAATGTCCTATCATCAAATATCAAATGATATAAAACTATGAAATTAAAGAAAAAACAATTAATGATGAAAAGTTGGAGTGTTACTTCTGGTTCAAATGATGAATCAACTATATACTCAGAGGCTGATCATAAAAATCAAATGACGAATCTATGTCTTATAGATCATATTGATAAGGTATAATCTTCTCACTCTTATAAATATACTTCTGAAAAACATTATTATGATGAATTAAATAACTATTAATTTATGATATAAGATAAATTTAAATCTTCAAATATTTATAATAGAAAACATAGAAATTATTATGATTTTATTTTTTATATAATGAAATATTGTCAAAAAAAATTACATATTTGAAATATAATTCTTCCAAAATTTATCACGATCTACATGAAATTAGAATTAATAAATTATTTGTTAAATTTTATACTTTAAATTGAGCATATGTTATTCTTATCAAAGTTAAAAACTATTTTAATCATTTTCTTATCAAAAATAAAATTCATTAATAAAAACTTGGAATGAGTAGTAATAGTAAAAACTAAATTATATCGGAATTATTCGGTTCTTGGATTAAATAAGAAAATCCGTTCAACTATGAATTTTTTTATTATGGTATTACTGGGAATTATAAAAATGACTACCACTTTAGAACACCTCATTTTTTGGGTTTGAGAATGTCTATTTTCACAATATTTATTTTACTTGAATAGTAAAATATCTACACAAAATAATAGATATGGTTACAAAAATCTTTATTTTCTAACACTATCGGACCCAAAATCATATAGGTAACAAAATTCACATGCATTTTGAATTTTATAGAAATGAACCATTGGAATACATCTGTAAATATTTATGTGGTTTTATAATAAGTGTCTGGAAATCGATATCTTAACCAAGGAGTGATCAACTATGATATAGTTCATTATCAAAAAAATCTTAGAACAAGAATCTCTAATCCATGAAGTATTTTTATTATTTTACTATATATGTTTTTAAGGCATTAATTGTTGTAGGGAGAGGGAGAGAGATACTTTATGATAAGACTGATAAATCCTTATTTTCTCTTTAAATTACACTTTAAAAATATAGTCTATATATTTTTATTTCTAAAATAGGTTTATAAAAAAATGACATACTTTGTATAAATATCTAAAACTTTTTATTTTTTTGGTCATAGAAAATATTATTTTTTTACGTAACCTTTCTCACAAAGTAGATTCCATAAGTAAAATTTATTTTCAAATTTCAAACTATGAAATTGATTATTTAATATTTAAATATTTATAATATGAAGCTTCATCTACAGTTTTTTAGAACAAAATGTATCATTTTCAATTTAAAACCCTAGAATCTAATTCTCAAAAACCTTTTAAATTATTTGTATATAATTTTTAAAATGTCTTGTTTAAAAACCTATGGAATCAGTCTGAGGAAAATGAATTGATCAAGAACATCAACTTCAAAGGAATGTGTTTCTTAAAATAAAATTAAAGGTAATCCTACTTCTAATCTATTAAGAGAACTATTGGTTTTCTATGTTAAAGATTAAGTTGAAAAATATTAGGAAAAATGATAAGGATGATCATGGTTATGAATAACCAAAATATTATTTATCTCAAATACCTAAAGAAAACATGACGTGTGAAAAGATAACATAGAATGTTAGTATTTTAAATAACAAAAAATTAATGTTTTATGATGAGATAAATATATTTATAAATTCGTATGAAGAGCTGAAAAAGAATCTGTTGCAATTATTTTTTCATACACTGCAAAGGGGGTATCAGAATATGAAATAAATACTAATTAAAAAGGAATGACTTGAAGCATTTAAAGAAGATTTGTTAAGTCATATAAAGATACATAGAAGTGAAATGTTAAAAAACTAGGTCTTGATGAAATAATAGAGTTTCTTTTTTAAACAGTTTTTATTCTCTTTACAGTATCAATGATCTTTAAATTTTCAAAGTGTAATAGAATAACAGTAAAAAGTTTTAGCATATTTAAGTAAAAAAATTAATATTTAGGAATGATTGGATGATCCATATAATCATTCATAACAACCGGAATTTTAATTATACATTTAGATTATTTAAAAATGTCTTATATGTATTTTTACTAAAAAATTGGAGTTTATAAAAATATGTGTTATAAATTCTTTTGTTAATTTTTTTATTTTATTATCAATATCTTATGATTATATGTATATGGTTATTTTAATATTTGAATTCATTTCAAATAGTTTATTACTTAGAGTAATAAATAAATTCTATTAATGTTCTTATCACTTATGTCATCTGTGAAAAGTTTTTATTTTTTAAAAATATTTATTTCTTCTAATATATTTTATGGCTATACTATGTCATAAAGGAAGTTATTTTAAAATATTTTTGTCACACCCCGAGATTTTTTTTCTTTTTAATTTCATTTATGTCTTGTGTTTTACACTAATTAAATATTAGATAGTTATATATGCAACTCAATATTATATTTTAGTATACTAAACACTTTTATTGTCTTGTGTTACATGAAAAAGCGACCTTCCTCGATAGCTTCCGTTGTACGCAATACCAAGTTTCACTAAACAATGATATATTATTAATATAATATTATTTAATGAGATATAAACTAGACAATATTATTAGTATTAACCACTTTTTGAACATTATATAACATTAAAATTCATCTTATTTATTTTCGAGACACGATTCATGAACAAATTCAATTTTTCAGATAAAATAAGTATTTTTAAAAAAATGCAGTTTTGCTGCCTTTTAAATCTAGTTTTGACACATTTATAAGTTAAATTTGACAAAATAAACATCTTAATTGAAATTAGTATATAAAATTTTACTTTGGATGAATTTTTTATATTTTTCTAATCACTTTCATATTTTGATGAATAGTAAAAATACGCTAAATTTTAATCGAAAACAACTTTTTCCCTTAAAATAATTAATATGGATAAAATATATTATTGAATGGTTTTAATGTATAAATATAATATTTTTATAGTTTAATAAAATTTAAGTCATTTTCATTAATTTTATATTTAATTCATATGTAAAAACATTTCAATCTTTCGCAAAGTTTTAACATTAAAAAATCTAGTTTTTTTTCTGATAATGGGAGTAATTTGAAAATAATTACTACAAATTTTGTATTTTTAATTTTTAAAAACGAATTTCATATTTTGAATCAGTAGGTCCAAATTATGTTAATAGGATACTTTTATTTTTGGATCTTAGGAATACTAACTTTAGTTATTATTTTTATTGTAATGGTTAAAGGTAAATCGAGTAATTATAGGTAACCAATAATATTATGCAATTACCTTGACATTTTTAAAAATCGAATTGAATGACTAAATTTGACCATTATAATTTAATTTTCAAAATGGAGTAACTTAATGGCCACTTACATATGAATATGACATGAATATAAAAATATTAATGAATGTTACGAAATATTAAACTGTCATTTTATATAAAAATATTAATTATAATTTAAGGTTTACTAGAGAATAAATTAGAATATAGGTAGTCTCTAGAAAGTTAATAAAATTATTTATATCATAGAAATTTATTTATAATTTTTTGAGATTAAATAATTATCATTAATGATGACTCAAAAATGATGCAGAAATTATTTTATTAATAGAAATATCAAATAATTGATATTAAAAAGATTAAAATAAATTTAATTTGAGTAAATTAATGTCATCCACTAATTTTATGGATGACTTTGACATGTTATTTATGGTTTAAAGGGGTTTTTTTGAACATATCTATATGTTATGATATTTTTAAAAGACAACAAAAGAATAGTGTCAAAATTGACGTTATTGATATTTTAAATAAATAATATTTTATTAAATTATATAAAATTCATAAAAATATAAAAATTTGAAAAATAACTTGGTTGAAGTTAAATATGTCACCAATAGTATATTTATGAATCCTTTTGAATTTTAGAGTAACTATATTAAACATTAGTAAATAAAAATACATGTTGTCATGGTAAGAGTCGAAGGAATTAATTAAGGGTAAATCAAAATTATAAGGTTTAGAAAAAAACCAAAACATGTCCAAAAATTTATTGGATGAATAATATTAAATAATTACCACAATAAGATCGACTTTGAGTCATTTAATAGACACTTTAACTTGAAAACAAATTATATATTATTTAAATCAAAGATAGTTACAAAATACACTATCATGTATTTTAATATCTTTTATGTGTCCACATTGGGCGACAATCAAGATATTAAAGAAACTAAATTTATGTTTTGATATAAATGAAACTATTTTCATTATATTAGTTTATTTTTAATTTTTATAAGTTATATAAATACCATTAAATTCTTGTCAATTCTTAAACAACATTTATCCAATTAACAAAAAAATAGAATAAATGATTTTTATAATATTAATTATTTTTATATTATGGACTAGATAATGTGTATAAAAAATTTCCAAGATCTATAAGATATATTAAATATGTTTGAAGCATTATATTCTAATTTACAATTTGTCTTGTTGTATTTTTAATATATTAAATAAATAGTTTTTATTTTGAAAATAATAATATCTAAGTTAATTAATTTGTTATTAAATTATTTAAAAATCACATAAATTTTAAATAATAACAAAGGGATAAGATAATTTATAACATGTATTATACATTTTATTTATGGTACATTTATAATTATTTTTATCTCAAATAAGCTTAATATATTTTAATTCATTGAGAGTTCCCTAAAGTTCCCCTCTCATCTCTTATAAAAATGCATATCCACCCATATTTCCTAAAACCTCCATGAGCTTTCTATCTCAACCAAACCCTACCCAATTATCCTATAAACTTTCTTCATTAACTTTTTTAGGTCTTGGTTTTCTGAAAATTCCATCACTGGTGTTTTTATGAAGAGATCCAAAGGAAGTCCAATGAAGAAGATGTAATTGCTTTACCAATTCAATTCAATTTCATTTCTTCTTCGACTTCCTATTTCTATGTTAATTCCATAATAAAGTAGTAAATACATTATATTATACATGATAATATGTTATTATAATTATTTTACAATATTATACCTCATTCTACCTATCCTACGAATAAAAATATCACCATGTGTGCATGTGTGCGTCCTACTATCTCCACATTGTGGTGTAATTTTTTATTGAAAAATAATTTATTAGGATAGGTATAATTATGAGTATAATGGATTTAAATATTTAATATAACATGATAATGATTTTCTATAATTAATATTCTATCCAATTACATACCATTTAACCATCAAGAGATTGACATCATCGCTCGTGCGTAGGTACGACTTACCGTCTCCACAACGCGATGAGATTCATTCTCCACGTTAACCATTCAAGAATGATTATAAAGTATATATAATAAATAATCATGCAATATATGAAATAATAACACTACTGGATATATATATATATATCATTTACTTACTTCCATTAAATTCAATACGGAAACGAATACAACGTTCAGGTGTACGTATGACCTACCATCTATATGAACAATGTATTCCATTTCATTTATCTACCTATTATATATATATATTTATTTATATACTGAATATATATGATATATAAATAATGTTTTATATTATGGAATTTAAATCATGATTTATGTAATAATATCAAGAATAAATAGTCCAAACACGTATGATAAAAAAAACAATTATTACTCAAAACGTTGCTTTAACATTGAATTGACAAATGAACGGGTAATATAAAGTCATAAGTAAATCATATATGATATCATAAATATTATTATGGTTTTTTTCAAGTAAATAGTATGTTTAATCCCACTCTATAAGAGTTTCAGACACATATGAAAGAAATCAGACCAAACGTAAGGGATAACTTTTCCAATCTCATTTTTATCTGAGACTATTTATTTGTAAGTACTTACTGGGGATATATTTATCATCAATGTCCATGTTTTCTAAAAATGTTTTCATAAAATGTTTAATATTGTTCTATGTATACTTAATGTCATTTTTTCCCTATTTTCAATTTTACTATGTGGTATGGGAGGAATCTTTCTTTAGTTTACCATACAAGGTACTATTTTACTTTTCCAGAAAATTAAGAGGAAAATGTTTTTTTAACTTATATGACATGAATGGGTTTTTTCATATTCATAATTAATTATTTACATGAAGCATTCTCAAAACATTTACAAGTGTATTTTCAAATAAATTCTTTTCTTTTAAAATTTCATGTCACTTTTATGAAAACAAATAATTTTCTAAAAATAAAGGATATTTCCTCAAGAATGAAGTTCAAGTGGTTTTTCAAAATCATTTTCTATCTAAGATGACAACATTTAAATAGGGTTAGGTTTCTATCCCTATTATTAATATTATTTGATTTTGATAATTATTTAATGGTATTTTGTATGGATTATGTTATGATGGAATGATGTTTAAGAAAACCCATTTTATTTATTGGATTATGCTATGATGAATGATTTATGTTTTTGTGGCACATGTAAGAATTATTTAATTATGATATGGGTGGGACCTATATCTCCCTCCAATTCATTGGGTTAATGTTTATATCTAATGAGATAAATATTATTGGAATGGAAAGTAAATCTTGTTCAGTAATACAGGGTTGGAATGGAAAGTAAACATGGTTTAGAAATGGACACTGTCTACTATGATGGTCTTGGAAGCAATACCTTTGATACTATGGAAATCATAATATGTGCTTATTTCTCTTCCAAAATTCTATTTTTTATACCAATTCTATTTTATCATGTTTGATGATCCTTTATGATCTTTGCCTTACAAACTACCAAGATTTTTTTTCCTGACTCATGATTTTGATATTTAAACATTATGTTCATGTTTATGAATTCTTATATTTATGATTTGTTTTATGTTCTCAATGTTTACCCTTACTAAGCATTTTAGCTCACCCTTTTTATGTTTTATTTTCCCCAGGATATAAAGAAAGGTGTTTGGTAGGGAAAAAAATGTGAAATATCTTTATGGGAGATGTTGAAGATCATTCACAAAGTTAGAAGATTAAGTTTCAAGTTTACAAAGACACTAAACTAATATAGTATTTGGATGTCTGTTTGTGTCATGTATTAAGTATTTCAAAAAATTAATGTAATGTTCATATATGTCATGCTTGGGTCATTATAGTTGGTATCAGAGATAAGGTTTAGTCAACCATTGGAAACTAAGATTCAAAAACTTTAGTGAGATCCCTAGATATATTTTTAAGGTATGTCTAGGTATTTCCCTAAGGTATAGTATAACTATAGGTTAATGTCATAGAAATTATGGTAATTATCATGAATAACTTAGGATTAAACCTAATATGTAATAGATTGAATGTGCTCCCCATTGATTATGTTATTTTCTTCTATGAGATGTGTTTCTCACCCCGTGATTTTTATTTTTAGATAATAGAGGAGACAAGAAGGAATTATATTAACATTGAGTCCAATGGAAAATCTAGTGATTGTGAGCAAGGAAATTAGATAATGAAATGAGAGAAAG
This sequence comes from Viscum album, assembly GCA_963277665.1. Taxonomy (NCBI): domain Eukaryota; kingdom Viridiplantae; phylum Streptophyta; class Magnoliopsida; order Santalales; family Viscaceae; genus Viscum; species Viscum album. The sequence continues at coordinate 1,944,307,234 of OY728161.1, read as the reverse complement.
ATATTTAAATTATTCCGACTCATCTATCACAATATATGATTAACATTGTGAGATTTGGTGAAATTCTGAACACATAGAATAAGAGGAAGATGAACCTTTTGAAGCACAGAGAAATGATGATTCACCTTCTTAAATGTCAAGAAGAAGGGAAGAAGAACCTTGTGAAATACCTCAATTGGAGGGGAAGATGTTATCTCTTTGGGAAAAAGTGTAAGAGAGAGATAAATTGTTATGGAGTTCAATGTATCATCTGTGGAAAACATGGGAATTACCCAACTCAATGATTAGACATAAGAATCTACTTCTAATACAAGGAAGGACCTATTCCATACCTACAATTAATGTATAATGATTGAATTATTTATGTATTTAAATCCACGAATGATAAATGGTGAGTTATATGTGAATTATCAGTTTATGTTTTTTTCTAAGGATTTTAAAGAATATTTTGAATAGTTATAATGGATAATAAAATTGATTTAATGAAAAGGTGATATTCATAAGAAACACATGATTAAGGGAAGAATAACACTTAATATGAGCATAAGTTTGAGATAATTATATTTGGATAAAGATATTTTGGATGATATAAGATACCTTGGAACTGGTTAAGGATTTGTTGATATGTGAGTTATGTTGTCATGGATGAAGTATACAACTTTTCAGGACTTAAGGAAAATATCCAATATGTTTTGGAATAAGGAAACATGTATGTTTTCAATAAAGATATATGATAATTTAGTTCATTACCATGACTCAATAGAATACATGATTAAACCATTCAAATGTTTGTAATGTGACCAACAAGATATATCTTATGATATACGGGGGATAAATGATGGTATTCAGATGCTTGTTAGATGATCTATCTTGTAATTGTTTTTTGATGTACTGTCAGTTTGTATAGAAATATTTTTGATAATCTTAAAGGATGGAATGTATTAAGTTGGACATAATTTAAGGCTAAATTTTTTTTTGTTGTAATTTTATAATAGTATTGTTTTATAAAAAGGAAAACTTGTTAGATGGGTGACAACATGCCGCATTGGACCAGGCTACAGTAATCGAACCCACAACCAAAGTGTGATAGGCCTTTATTGCCTTCCACTAGCCTACGGTAAGTCACTGGTTTGTTTAAATTAGCTTTATTTTATTTGAGTGTTATAACTGATTAATTATAAGTCCATTATTGGAACCATATCCAATTAATCTCACCATATGTGGACTTATTCATATTTGATAACTTGTTCTAACCTTTTTGTTGAGACATATGGAGTGACTTATCATACTATAACATGATCTTCTAAAACTTAAAAAATGAAAAATTCAACTTCATTTCTTTAAATAAGAGATGATGTATAAATTTTTCAGATAATGACCAATATTTATATTGTACTGAAATAAAGTTAGTATTTCTCCACGTGAAAAAAAGCATCAACTTTAGGAAAAATATCTTGAAACAAAAAATTTATCCTAGTACCTTCTTCTCTGATTAATCATACGGTCCAATAAATAATCATATATTTAAGGCTTTATGGTAGTTAACTATATACAAACTTTATTCTCTATCACTATCCCTCATAACTTGATGGTCATATTTCTCTTCCATATCATGTTTTCACTTCCCACCTATATTTTCCAATGTGGAAACCCAATGATGAGTTACATTGGTCAAACGTTATGTTTATAACATTCGTTTTTTTAAAACGTTTTAATATCCATTTTTACTATTGGGGGATTTCCATGAAATAAACATTCAAGTATTAAACCATTTATAACCCCCGATGAATTTTGAGGGCGAAATTCATTTTAAAGGGAGGTAGAATGTAACCCCCCAAGATTTTATTCTTTTTAATTTCTTTGATGTCTTGTGTTTTTTGCTACACCAATATTAGCTTGTTCTATATGAAACACTATATTAGTTTTTAGTATATGAAAAAAATTTCTTGTATTTCATTACATGTAAGAGAGACCTTCCTCGATAGCATACATTGTACACAAAACCGAGTTTCACTTAACAACGATATATTATAAAAATATTATTTTTTAATGGGATATAAACTAGTATTTATGAATAGTATTCAACAAATTTTAAACATTATATAAAATTAAAATTCATATTATTTATTTTCTAGAAATGATATAGGAACAAAATAATTTTTTCGAATAAAAGAAGTATTTTTAAAAAAAAATAAGTTTTCTAACCTTTTGAAGGCACACCCAATTTAAATCTAGTTTTTGACATGTTTATAAGTTCAATTTAACAAAATAAACTTCTTATTTGGAATATGGATATAAAATTTTACTTTGGATGAATTTTTTATATTTTTATGATAACTTTCATATTTTGATGAATAGTAAAAATATGCAAAATTTTAATTCAAAACAACTTTTTTCATCAAAATAATTAATATGGTTAAAATATAGTATTAAATGGATTTAAAATATAAATAGAATATATTTATATAATTTTATACAACTTAATTCATTGTCATTAATTTTAGATTGAATTCACATGTAAAAACATTTCAATCTTTTACAATGTTTTAACATTAAAACAAAAAATCGTTTTTTTTTTGAAAACAGGATTAATTTTAAATTAAATACTGAAAATTATGGGTTTTGAATTTTGAAAAATGTATTCCATATTTGGAATCAGTAGCTCCAAATTATGTTAATAGGATTCTTTTGTTTTTGGGCCTTATGAATAGTAACTTTGGTAATTATTTTTATTACCATGGTTAAAGGTAAATAGAGTAATTAATGGTAAACAATAATATTATAAATTAGATTAAAACATGTAAAAATAATATTGTATGACTAAATTAAATCCTTATCAATTATTTTTCTAAATTGAATAACTTTATGGCCACACATATGAATATGATATGAGTATAAAAAAATTAAGGAATGTGACAAAATGTCACACTCTCATTTTATATAAGAATATTAATTTTAATTTAGGGATTACCCAATAATAAATTTGACTATATGTAGTGTTTCGAAATATAATATATTTACCTATATCTTATTAATTTATTTATAATTTTTAGATATTAAATAATTATTATTAACAATGACTCAATAGTGATGCAGAAATTATTTTCTTAACAGAAATATCAAATAAATGATATTAAAAATATTAAAATAAATATAATTTGAGTTAATTAATGTCATACACTAATTTTATGGATTAATTTTACATTTTATTTATGGTTTAAAGAAGTTTTTTTGAACATATCTCTATGTTATGATATTTGTAAAAAGTCAACTAATGAATAGTGTCAAAATTGACACTATTGATATTTAAAAAAAAATTATTTTATTAAATTATATAAAATTCATAAAAATATAAACTTCGGGAAAATAATTGGGATGATGTTAGAGTTTTCACCAAGGGTCCATTTTTGGCTCCTTTTTCATTTTAGAGTTACTATATTAACCCTTAGTAAATAAGAAGACATGTTGTCATAGTTAGAGTTTGGGGAATTTGTTAAGGCTAAATCAAAATTATAGGTTTAAAATAAAACCAAAACATGTCCAAAAAATTATTGAATGAATAATATTTAATAATTAACACAATATAATATATTTTTAGTTATTTAATGGACAGTTGAACATGAAAATAAATTATATATTATTTAAATCAAAGAAAGTCACAAAATACCAATATCTTGTATTGAAAATATATTTTATGTGTCCACATAGGGCCAAAATCATGCTATGAACTAATATAAATATATATTTTGATAAAAATAAAACCATTTTCATTATATGAATTTATTAAATTTATATAATTAATATAATTACCTTAAAATTCCCGTCAATTAAAAAACAACATTTATTCAATTAACATAAAAATAGAATAAATGATTTTAATAAAATTAATTTTTTATATTATGGATTAATTAATGTGTCTAAAAAATTTACAAGATCTATATGATATATTATATATATTTGAAATAATTATATTCTAGTTTCTACATTGTATTATTGTATTTTAAATAAAATTAAATAAATTGTATTAAATTTTGAAATAATAATATCTTATTAAATTAATTTATTATTATATTATTTAAAAATAAAAAATGTTAAATAATAACAAGATTAGAATATATGGTTGAACATGTATTTTAAATTTCATTTATGGTCCATTTTTAATTATCTATATATATAATAGTTTTATTATATTTTAATATTTTGAGAGTTTTCTAAAGTGCCCATCTCTTCTCTAATAAAAAAGAATCTCCTCGCACATTTCCTGACAGCACCATGATCCTTCTAGCTCAACCAAACCCTACCTAATTCTCCTATAAAAATTCTTAGATAACTTTTGGACATTCTGGTTTTCCAAAAAGTCCATCCCTAGTGTCCCTAAGAATAGATTCAAAGGAAGTCCATCGAACAAGAGGTAATTGATTTTCCAATTCAATTCAATTTATCTTCTTCTTGTACTTTATCTTTATATGTAAATTCCATAATAAATTAGTAACTATATTATATTTTACATAATGAGATTTTATTATAATTATGGGAAAACATTATACCTCCTTTCATCCATCCTATGAATAGCAATACCACTGCGCTTCTGTACATACTGCTTAACGTCTCCACGTCGTGGTGTAATTTGTTATCCAAAAATAAAAAAATGGGTATAATGATTGGTATAAAGGATTTAAATAATAAATATAACATGATAATTATTCTATATAATTAATATTCCATCCAACTGCATACCATTTAACTATGAAGAGCATGATACTGTCGTCCATGCATACGTATGGCTTACCATCTCTATAATGCAGTGAGATTCATTCTCCACGTTAACCATTCCAAAATGATTATAATGTATATATAATATATAATCATGAAATATATGACATAATAATACTATTTTATTTATATATATATATATATACAGTTTACTTCTATTCAATTCTATAAGGTAACAAAAACATTGTTCATGTGTACATACAACCTATCATCTCAATGAATAGTGTATTGAATTTCTTTTATCTATATATTATATATATAGTTATATACCAAATATATATGATATATAAATAATGTTTTATATTCTAGAACATAAATAATTATCTAAGTAATAATATCAATAATAACAAGTCCAATCATGTATGACAAATAAAATGATTATTACCCAAAACGTTTCTTTAACATGGAATTTTCAAATGAACCGGTAATATAAAGTCATAAGTAAATCATATATGATATCATAAATATTATTATGGTTTTTTGAAGTTATTAATATATTTAAACTTACAATATAGGATTTTTGGACACATATGGAGGAAATCAGACCTAATGTAAGGGATACCATTTCCAATCTTGTTTTTATCTATGTTTATTTATTCATAAGTATTAAATGGGGATATATTTATCATTTATGTCCATATTTTCTAAAAACGTTTTTATAAAACGTTTAATATTATTCTATGTATATTTAAATTCCTTTTACCTATTTTTTATTTTTACTACATGGTATGGAAGGAATCATTCATTTTCTTACTATACAAGGTGATTTTTGACTTTTCCTGTAAAATTACGTGGATAATGTTTTTTTAACTTATACGGTATGAATGGATTTTTACATCATCATAAATCCTTATTTCCATGAATATTACTATATGCATTTAAATTTTTATTTTCAACTAAATTATTTTCTTCTAAAATTTCACGACATTTTGATGAGAAAAAACGTTTTCAAAAAAGAAAAGATATTTCCTCAATAATTAATTTCAAGTGGTTTATGAAAATTATTTTCCATATAACATGACTCTCTTTAAATAGGGTTATATTTCTATCCCTTTTATTACTATGATTTTATTGTGTTAATTATGGAATTATATTTTATATGGATGATGTTATGATGGAATGATATTTTAGAAAACCCATTTTATTTCATAGATTATGCTATGATAAATGATTTATGTTTTTGCGGCACATGTAAGAATGATTTAATTATGGGATGGGTGGGAACTATATCTATGTCTAATGCATTGGGTAAATATTTATATCTCATGAGATAGACATGACTGGGAGGAAAATTAAGTCTGGTTTAGTAATATTGGGTTGGAATTGTAAGTAAACCTGATTTAGTAATGAAAATTGTCCACAGTGATGGTCTTGGAAAAAATTCCTTGGATACTATAAAATCATATTATGTGCCTAGTTGTTTTCCAAAATTCCATGTTTTATACCAATACTATTTTATTATAGTTAATTTTCATTTATGGTTTATGCCTTACGAAATGCAAAGATTTATTTCATGACTCATGATTTTGATATTTAATCTTCAGGTTCATGTTTTTACATTCTTATGTTTATTCATTGTTTTATATTCTCAATGTTTACCCTTACTGAGCATTGGATATCACCCTTATTAGTTTTTATTCACTATATGATATAAATAGAGGTTTTAGGTAGAAAAAAAGGGGAAGATCTTTATAGGAGGTGTTAAATATCTTTCAGCAAGTAAGAAGATTATGTTCCAAGTTTCGAAATACACAAAACTAATACAGTTATTGGGCGTCTGTTTGTGTCTTGTATTAAATATTCTGAAAATGTAATGTAATGTCCATGGACATTAAGATAGGTTTGTAAGAATATTATTGTTATCGACTGAATTAAATGTTTTAATACATTAATTGTATACCCTTATTATTTGTGAAATAATATCTTATACATTTTCATGGATCCCTAACTATATCATTTTATACTTTTAAAGCATTCTTGAATCTAGTATGATTTTTTATTACTACATATGTTCAGAAAAAATATATATTTTTATAGTACATATCATTTAAATGTCAAAAAGGGGGATAAATTTATGAAGTATATGTGAGAAATTAATATGAAAAATTTTAGGGGGAGAAAAATTCAAAGAGATGATAGTTTATTGTTTAAGTAATATTTGAAAAATTTTGTTAATAATCATATAATTGTGCTTATCATTAAGAAATTTTCTTATAATTTATTTCTTTACATTTGAGTGAATTTCTCAGGGTTTTTATATTTTTTATATTTACCTTATGGTTATATGGGTTTTATGATCATCAAAAAGGGTGATATTGTTGATCATTTGTTTATTAAACAATTTCATTATTATTTTTTTATTTTAATTCTCACAAACACCCACATTTATTTTACTAATAAAGTCTCTTTTAAGTGAATTTCAAGAAAATGTTATTCTTAAGAATATTTTTTTTATGGAATTACACAAAATTCTTCAATCAATTAAGAATATTTGTTTAAAGTATTCTAGATGAGTTTCAAAGTATTCTGGAAATAGGTTTCATAACCTAAATTTGTAAGCATAATTTATGGTTTGGGAACCCTATGTTGTAATGAAACTTATGGCTAAAAAAACATATGTTTGGAAGAAACCCTATGTTTGATGAATAAATGTATGTCTCATAAATTCTATATTTGTTAATAACAATACATAGTCAAGCATAAATTTGAACCCTAGTGCCTAAATAATTTTTCACATCTCTTTTTTATGCCTTTTCACATCAGTTATTAAGAGACATTAATAGAGGGGATGTAGTAAATAAATTTTTTACACCAATGAACTAAAAATAAAATTATAAAATTATATATTTTATCATTTTTTAACATTGTTTATTCTATAACTGATGTGAATATTTTATTTAAACAAATTGTTCATTGATTCATCCTCCACCACAATAATAACAAAAATCAAGAGAAAAACCAAAACAATAGCAGAAAACTAGAAAAACACTCTTACAATTGAACATTCAAATTTATAATGTATATTACAAATAAAATAAAAATCAATCAAACATGTAAAATGATTAGATGATTCAATTTGTAAATGTCTCAACTCCTACAAACTATATGGAATCGGGCCATCAAAAAGCTACAAAATAATATAGAAAGTATTTTACGTTAATTTTCAATAAAACATATGAAATATTAAGGAAATCTTAATAAATTAATATAAGCTTATGAAATTTGTAATTGTACGAGTTGAAAATATTTCATACTTGAATCTTAAATCATAATATCCAAATTAATTTCCACCTTCTTGTTTATGAATCTATTTTTAATATATTTTTATTCAAAATAAATTTTTTAATTAAGATATAATGAATTTAGTAATTGTAAATGAAAATTCACATTAGCTTTTACAAATTTGATCTTAGAGCTATTACTTATTGTCTTATCTATAAATAAATTCATTCATTCTTTGAAAATAATATGAATGAAATAAATTTTATTTATTATAATATAAAAAATTATTGAAATAATCCAAAATATGTGTTCAATACAATCTGAAAATTTCATCTCACTTCGCAATGGATAGATCATAGCCAGTACAATGTCTTCTCTCTTAGACAAAAAACATCCAACATCCAATGAAAAATTATATAAAATAAAATTTAATATTATTTGTTAATATGTTAAGTGATATATATAATTTTGTGATAAAAAATTACACTCTTCAAGATATAGAAACATCCAACGCTGAATGATGACATTATTCTAAAATATTTCACCTATATAAATTGTTCTTTCAGTATCGATCATTGTCAAAGGTATATGAGAAATAAATTGTGGGTTCATATATCCATTTAAATTTTCCATGTAATGTTCAATACACATTTTATATAGATACATAATATAAATAAGACATAATTATATATTTTCAATAAATTAATGGAATGGAATAAAAATTTCTATCAACTTACATGGAAAAAATTTGCATCATGTTGATGCCCAATTGATCTCCAGATAAAAGCTCCATGATATCATTTTTCCAAAGACCCATATTCGTTTCACACAAACAGGTAGTACTATCAATTGGAATCTCATATACTTCAAATAACAAATTTAATTATGCCGACAATCTTTTAAGACTAGTAACATTTATATCTGAAGTCATGACACTTTGAATTTTTTATAGTCTATAAAATATTTATTTACCTCTAAATTATTCCTATGAAAAATAATTAAATTTATAAAATTTAAAATTAGAAAAAAAATTAATAATAAAACGAAATAAAATATAACATATATATATATACACACCATTATAGAAATATGTTAAAATAGTCAAGATAGTCAAACAAAAAAATGACGGATACTTTGCCCAACTATACTCACCTCATCTGTAAGACATGGTATATTTTATAATATATTTATAATATCATGTAAATTGACCCTACGATGCTCTATCTCAATCTTACAAGGATGAATGATCTCGTTGATATAATATATCATCCCATATGCAATAATATGACGAGGATAATCAGAATATAACTCATAATAACTTAGAATATGTTGAGGAGGGGTGTAGGGGTAGGATAAAAGGGGTGGGATATATAAATAGAGATGTGTGAGTAGGTTAAGGAGGAGGATTGGGATCCTCTAGCCAAAGTGGAGGAGTTTGATCAGTAGACCAAAACAATCCTTGAATTTTTGAAAACATCAACTATACTGAAGCTCTAATCCTGTCCTCCATAGTCACTTGAATATCACAATATTTGTCTTCCAAATATTCTATTTTTTTATAAACATTCTCATTTTAATAATCTTTCAAACAAGGAAACACTTTTCTTACTGATACACCTACCAGGTATCCTCTTACATGAACTGGATTTTTGGGATTTCCCAATACTATAATATGATTTTTACCCTTAGCAATAAAGACCCCATGTGTTCTATAATCCTCAATAGAATCCTATATAGAATATGTTAAAAAATATGTAATAAATCAAAATATATAAAAATTTTATAAAAATTATATAAATAAATAAAGTAAATATCTTATAATATTATCTGCTACAAATCTTGAATCTTCTATAAGTTGTTTTCATTTATTGTGATCATCTGATCCCTCTTCCAGTTTTCATGTCTAGTAGGGGGAGGAAACCTCTGTGGACCCTGATGACTCATCTCTCAAATTTGGAATTTTTTATTCTAGCATGTGTTCTTACAATAATGAATACCCTCCATGAGATAATGTATGAGGGTATACATTTCTAGCTTGAATTTCCAAATGAGATCTCCTTGATTGCTATAAATTAATAATTAATAAAAAACAAATCATTAATGCGGTCATTAATATACAAAACTTCTAAAAAGATAACATTACACTTAGCAAAAACACTTCTAGTTAGCGACTTTCAACAAATTTCTTCCATGTATCTTCATATATATATGTATATATATCACATGGATTCTCATACAGCCTACTCCAAAAAAAGAACTGTGATGTGAGGGTTGATTTAAAGTCACTCCATCTCCAAGTAGGTAATGATAAATATTTCATCTTAACTCCTCCAGTATCAAGTATATCATCTATCATTTGATAAGAAGGGGGAAACGTATATTAATATAAATATATCAATATAAGTAAAATAATAACAAAAAATATTACCAAAAAAGTCTCTCAAAATTGAAATAATGTCCCTTTATCAACACTTATCCAATATTTAATAAAAATATTGACATTTATTTTAAATTGTACGGATATAAAATTATTGAATTATTTTGAATTTGAACCTCTTGGAATATCATTAACATAAAAATCTATTAGTATCCTATGTTCCTGGCTATAGGAAACTAATAATTTTGGTAAACATTTCGTTCCATGTTTACCAACCCTTGAACTATTTTTTCCCTATTGAAGTAGATGTCTCTTGCAAAGAAAGGTGAGGAGGCTCATCATCATGAGCATGTGTATATTCCTCCATAGAGGTATGAGTATGATCATATCCATAAATATGTGGTGGATTAGAGGATTGATCTATCATTAGCCTACAAATCAAAGCAACATTAATTAGTACAGAAATATACAAATAAACAAATTACATAAAAATGTAATTAAAAAATTAACAATTACCAAACAAAAATAAAGTAAACTAAATGTAACACATTTTTATTTATATTTTTTATAGTTAAATAAAACTCTAACAATATTATTGAGAGATTAAATGACATAAATTAATGAAAACTACACAATATTAATGAGTGATAAAATTACATCGAACAAATTCAACAAACATGATAAATAATTTTTATAATAAAAATAATTTTTTATAATATAGTTTTATACAATATTGTTTTATTTGAAGTGTTAATTTAAAAAAAAAATGTTTTTCAAAAATAAATAAATTAATAGATAAGTTACATAATGGTAAACATGGAAAACTAGAGAAAACTAAACTAATTTAAACAAATAATATAACTTATTTGTTATAATACATGTTTTAATAAACAAAATTAAACTAAAATATCTAACTTATAAAATTTATTAAATTAAACCATAATTAAACATATGATACCTATAATATTTGGAATGTACTAAATAATGTTTTTACAAATTCCTTCATCATGATCATTCTGTATGGAAAAAACCATGTCTATGATGTGCTCATCAATATTATTTATTAATAATTCCATGGAAGTAGGGATCTCACATAAATCAGCATCTTCATCATGTTTATCATAACCAATATACTTTTTTTTCTTATAAAACAACAGAACACTTCATATAAAACTTATCAAGAACATAGAATTTTTTTTCAATTGTTTCCATGATAAGATAATCATTTGTGTATTGAAATTAATTTTGATTTACTAGTTTCATTCCAACATCATCATGTCAGATAATGCGGTAACCAATAATCCATTTACACATAAACACTAGAAGTTTAAATTTAGTGTAATTAACCTCCCACATTTCTTCAATGACTCTATAATATGCAGTTGATGTGTAGATTGGTATTTTGTCTTGGGCACTCTAAAAATGCATTGCTTCTGCAAACACCAACACACTACTATTCTGAACCGCACTTCTGTTTTCCTAATATTTCATATGAAAAGTATATCCATTAATTTCATCCCCATACCATGTTATCAAATTTAAATTTATACCGCCCACTAACCATCACAATGTTTCAAATTCATCTATTTTACCAAGCATACTCTCTTTAAACCATGGAAAAAAATTTAGTATGCTCATTCAAAATCCACATATCTTTTTTCATTGATTTTTCTTCAACATATTAATATGAAATCTTATATATGGATTATCATCATATATTGACAAGACTCTAAGATTTCAAGGAAATTTTTTTCTTAAATACTTTGGAATTTTACTATGTCACAACCCGTCCTCGGGGCCCGTGCCGTGACTACCCCAAGCCCGCCTTCTATAGGCTAGGGGCTGGAGACTAGCACCAAGGCGTAAATACCGGAAAAAGGGAAGGCATTGCCTTTTTAAAGTAAACAAAAAACACCACTGAGTAAGTAGGCAGAAGTAAACACTATGTAGAAACTGGTACAACAGTAAGTGCGGAAAAGTAAGTGGGCCGGAATACAAACCCAAACTGAAAGTAAAGTACAACTGGAAGGGAAAAACAACAACTGAAAAGTAAAGCCGCAACGTCGAGCTATCCACTAGAAATACCACCTGAAGGGTGGGTACATATAGCCTCCACTGCTCCTCGGGTCCAGCCGACTGCTCCGCGTACGTCCCACCCAGTGGTCCACCTCCAGGTACCGTCCTGCTCTGCAAGCCTCAACCACGATCAGTGCTGTCTGTCGTCTGCAACCAACACAACGTAGTGCGGGCATAGCCCGTGCAGGGGTGAGTATAAGCTACTCATTAGGGACCCCAACACCCCTGAAGGTCTCCCAGAATCCACAAAGAATAATCCATAATGGAAAGATACAATCACGAAGTAACATCCGACACTGCTTAGGTATATGCCCATACATATACCTAAGTCGTCAATTCTCGCTCGGCTCCAACATCCGAGCTCAAGTACAACCCAGTCCACACCGGAAAGCAAAACGTAAATACACACAGGATAGCACAACACAATCCACAAAGGAAAGCAAAACAATATTTCATCTCACACAGGTACTTCTTCGTATGACGTTAGAGATGATCAGATGTAGTAATTGATTCATCTAAGCCGTCAGACCCACAAAGGATCTGTAGGTACTAACCCCCGCAATGACCCACACATGATTGATCATGAAGTTGAACCCATAGCTATTGGGAAACTCCTTATCCATCAATTATAATGGTTATGCCGCTACAACCAAGCGCTTCCCTATTACCTTGGACTGCTGTAGTACTCCACCTACCGAGTTTGTGGGCCTGCTGTGATAACCAAGCACTTCCCACCATGGGTCTGCCGCTACAACCAAGTGCTCCCCCTCATAGCCCCTAGTGGTACTCCTTCTGTTGAGTACCATGGTTTGTCACTACAACCAAGCGCTCCTCCGTCGTGGGTCTTCCGCTACAAACAAGTGCTCCCCCATGCCGCTACAACCAATTTCTCCTCGGTCGTGGGTCTGCCGCTACAACCAAGCGCTCCCCCATGTCGCTACAACCAAGCGCACCTCCGTCGTGGGTTTGCCGCTACAACCAAGTGCTCCCCCTCATAGCCTCCAGAGGTAATCCTTCTGTTGAGTACCACGGGTCTGACGCTAGAACCAAGTGCTCCTCCGTCGTGGGTCTGCCGCTATAACCAAACGCTCCCCACTGGGCTATCCGTAACACACCGAGTCGTTCGATCAGCAGTCGTCGAGTCTCAACCAGCTCTAGGGTTTCCGCACACAGCATTATCGTTCCGGGAGGGTCAACTCCACGAGCTAAGAGGTCGATGCATCAACTGACATGTAGTCCAGAGTTGATGTATCCCAAGATGTACCGTAGTGGTCACTGCTGAAAACACGAAGGATTCCCATACTGTTTTCATCATCGTCGCAGTCGTAGCCATCTCTAGGGTTCCCGCACACAGAAAGCTCGTTTGGGAGGGTCCGCTCCACGAGCCGAGAGGCTGATACATCAACTTACACAATGTCCGGAGTTGATGTATCCAAAAGTTCCGTATCGTCAATAGGAACTCAACGCAATAGAAGGCGCGTCAATCGGACGCCTGGTTTGAGAGTTATTGGCTTTTCCGTCCCAGGGGCTCGGTTGGTTTTTAAGGAAAAAACAACCCGACCGTACTCCACATGCGTCCAAAACTCAGGCGGAGTATTCCAAAAGATCTTTCTCACTAATAGGAAACCAACAAAGTTGACGTCACGTCAATCGGACGTCCGAAGCTCAAGTGATGAGTGTTTCCGCTCCGAGGTCCCGGTTGGTTTCGTGTACGAACCAACCCAGATGAACACAAAGTATTCTGAAACTTTGTGTGTAGTATACCGAAACGACCATCTCGATCCAAGGATCGTATCACCGCTGACGGTGCATCATTAGGAGGCCCATAGCTCAAGTTATGAGCAAAAGACTAAAAAGGTCCGAAAATGGGGGGTCTGGGCCCGGACCGACCCGGCCCAACCCCCCTGGGTCAGCCCGAACCGGGTCGACCCAACCCAGGTCCGGGTCCGACCCGGTTGGGCGCGACTCGGACCGGCCAAGGTGGCCCGGCCTGGCCTGGGCGCGACCCAGCCCGGTCGGCGCTGGCGCGGCTCGGCCGCCAGGGGACGACTCGGCTGGTTACGGCCGAGCGGCGCGGGGGGCGCGCTGCCCCCACGTGGGGCCGCCCTTGGTCAGCGGACACGGCTGCCGGGCGCGTCCCGTCTCTTGCCGAACCCGCGCGGTCGCGGGTCTGCCGGCCGCCGCCGCGGCATCAGCCGCGGCGGTTCTCCTCAGCGGCGCGCTGGGCGCCGGCGGTCTGCTCTGCGGACCACCTGATGAGTTCCGGTGGTCGAAAATCCTTGTCGTCTTCGCCAAAAGTCCTCCCGGGGTTTTTCCTTCACTGCAAGGACCCTGCATCGCCCGTGCGGCCTGCTTGGTCGACGTCTTCCGTTTCGCACACCAAGAACGAAAGGGGCGGTGGGTTCAGACTTGTTCGTTAGTCCGCACCCACCGCGTTAGCGGTTTAAATGTATCACAACAATTTAATAATGAACGTTGCGGGCATAAATCACAAAGATTTAATAAAACAAACCCCTACCTCTTCATTGTCGTCGGATGAGTTCTTCATGGAATTGACCGTCGCGGAAGAAGAGGATCGTCGCGTCGCGGAACGGCGTCGCGTCGTCGTGGAATACGGTGTCGCGTCGACGATCTCCGAGGGTTGAAGAAAAACACACAGATTTAATTTCGCGAATTAAATTCATATTGAGGATAAAAATCCACAAAGGAAATTTAAAATATTTGAAATCTCCTACCTCAAGCAGTTGATCGAAGATTTGTCATGGGAGGAGAAACGTCGCAGAAGAACGTCGAGGAAGGAGAATCGTCGGCGTCGCGGTACATGGCGTCGCGTCATCGATTTCCGCGGGTTCGTTATTCTTTATCTCCTTTCGTCGAAGGTCGGCATTCTTCGCGTTCTTCGCATTCTACGTGTTCTTTGCGTTCTTCGCAAATAGAGATGAAGATCTTCTAGATTCAGAGATTTGTCCAAATCCTCAAAACAAGACACCCCTCAAAGACAAGTGTTGGTCTTATTTTTTAATCTCATGCCAATGAATGATTTCAAAGATAAGTAACGAACAAATTAATTCATAGAATTAATTGCAACGAATTAACCGCCCAATTAATAGGGGCGTTATGAATTTAGAAAACTCGTCAGTTGACTTTCATTTAAGAGGGGGGTTGTGGGTGCGTTACTTAGGGGAAAATAAATGATGGGGCTTGTGTGGGCCCCACCTCAAAAATATCCTACCAAGAAGGTAGGATATTTTGGGTTCCACCCTATCCGCTTCAACTCAGTTTAAGTAGATTTTAAGTGGCTTTAAGTGGATTTATGTGAAATAAAATAAAGTTGTCGCACCACTTTATTTTATTTTCTTCACTTAACCCCAAAAATTGAAAACCACACCCGAGCAAACCCAACTCCGGAAGAGGCGTTTCTATGAAAGTACCAGCGCTGAAATTCCATCGGTGCCCTCAGAATTCGATTCCGAGCACCGGTTCAAATGTTAGAAAAACCCGCTCATTCGTTCACTGAAAATACCCGAGACAAACTTCGAAACTTTATTCCGGGCACACCGGGCCTCGGAATCACGTGCCGTCAGAAACCTCGTTCTTGTAAAATTCCAAAGAAAATTAAGAAAAAAAAATTCCGTGAAATTTACGGGTCTTTACATCACTCCCACCTCAGGGATTTACATCCCCGTAAAGATACATCATAATCTAGGGAAACAAATGTGGGTACTGAGCACGCATCTGAGCCTCCCGCTCCCATGTGCTCTCCTGCAGTTTTCTGTGCTGCCATCTGATGCGCACTAGAAGAATCGATTGTCCACGTAGGACCTGCTCCCGTCGATCCTTGATCTCCACTGGGACCTTCATAAATGTCTCCCCATCATTAATGCCCAGCTCCCCATGGTCAAAGAACTGTGAAGGGCCAAGCTCGTATCTACCCAGTTGAGATACATGGAAGTCGTCATGAACCTGGTGCAACTGAGGTGGGTGGGTCAAGTGGTAAACCAACTCACCTAACCTTCTGAGGATCTATATAGGCCCGTTGAACCTTGGTGACAACTTGTCGTCTTGGCCACAACTCCGTAATCCACGTCGAGGTGAGTCACGCAAGAAGACGTGGTCTCCATCCTTGAACTCTAGTGGCCTCCGCCTCCTGTCAGCATAAGAGTATTGCCGGGTCTGAGCTGTCCTCATCCGCTCTTGGATGACTTGGACCTTTCTGGTCCTACAAGAGCTGCTGAGATTTCTTCTTTTCCGATAAGAGAAATCCGGTCTCATCCCCTGGATGAACCATGTTCTTCGCCTAATACAGTCATTCCCGTCATGGATGATACTAACCCATGCCAAGGATGACGTCGTAAGGCCTTGATGCTACTACCCAGAGACCCAACCGTTACTCTCACCTCCAAGGGTTGAGTCACACTGTCGGCATCAGTGTGTGGTCACTAGGTCTCCTCTAGTAGGTATCTCAAAGTGAGGGTCAAGTCAACGGTTTTTTAAACTGGAACCACTTAGTAACAACATAAAGAGAGGACAAGAAGGTAAACGTCAAAAGGAAAGTGTCTTTTATAACTGCAGCTCAAAGTACAAAGACACAAAAAATTTACAAAAAAACATCAACAACGCTAGAAGAAGCATAAAAAAAGTCTCCAGGTCTGGAGCTAGTCCCACTCCTGTCCATCTGCTCCCTGTGGTCGTGGTGGACCTCCTGGTGGTGGTGGTGGCAACACCTCGAAGCGTCGTCCACGTCCAGCTGCATGGCCGGCTCCCCTGCCATGGTCTTCTGCTCCATGCGATCCGCCTCGATCAAACCTCTACCTCTGCCTAAGAGGTCCTTCATTCATCTGCTGGTCATTCGTATGGCGGGTCGGACAGTCACGAGCCATGTGACCAACCCCACCGCAGGAGTAACACTGTCCGCTCATGGTAAGTCGTTGTCCACCCCGGGTGCCTCACAAAAATGATCTTGTGTCATGCGGTCGACCACCTGTAGGTCTAGTCCTCTTGGACCCCTACATCATCTGTCTACTTCCCACTGCAGAAGACTCTACTGCATGCCGGATAAAGCTGGGTCCTACTGCTGGAGACTGCTCAGTACGGAAACTCTCTACTAAGAGGGCTCGCTCCAATATACCTGTATGTGTTGTAATGCTGTGAGATACAACTGAAGCTCTGATATCTCGTCTGAGCCCCTTCTCAAAGGTTGAGGCCCTGAAGAATGGGTCTCGTACCATGTCTGTGGAATAGCGCGAGAGATTGGTAAAACTCGCCACGTACTGGGCTACTTTCATGCTGCCCTTCCGCAGCTGTAGTAGCTCCTGAATGCGCATCACTCGGAGGGTGGCTGGGACGAACTCTGAGCGAAAAAAGGCTCTCAAAGTCCATCCAAAAGAGTGATGCCTCGTCGTGCACCTGGAGAATCAAGATCCACCATCTGCATGCTGCCGCATGTGGGAGGCTCACTACAAGGACCCCTATAAGGTCTGCTGGTGTCCTCACTAACTGGAAAACTCATACAACCGCCTCTAGCCAGTCCTCGGCTGCGTGGGGGTCCGTCTCACTGCGGAACCTGGGCGGTCACTGGCGCTGGAACTCATACAATGCACTAAGGTGACGTGCATCGTCAGCGGCTGGGGCTGGAAGCATCGGTGGCTCAGCGGGTAGAGGTATCGCTGGTGCCTCTGCTGTCAAAGGGCCCTGCACCGAGGCCTCGTCGCTCGGTTGGTTGTCGTCACGCTCAACTCTCGGAACCCTAGATGGCTTCCATCGTGGGGCCATACTGAAAGGGAAACAGGTGTTCCACGGTCAGAACAGTATACCTGGTGAGCTGACACAAAGTAATCACAAAGAAAACTTGAAACACACATGCAATCAATGTTTTTTTGCATTAAGTCGGAAATCAGAAGTCAGGGTCCTGGTGTACGGATACGTCGGCCGCCGCACCAACACTGGGCTCCATGGACTGATAACCACACTCAATATGCTTAAAACTATTGCTTCACATAAGAGAAAGATCAGAGTCTGCGGTAGAACTGAACTCCTCTGATACCAATTTGTCACGACCCGTCCTTGGGGCCCATGCCGTGACTACCCTAAGCCCGCCTTCCATAGGCCAGGGGCTGGCGACTATCACCAAGGCGTAAATCCTGGAAAAAGGGAAGGCATTTCCTTTGTAATGTAAACAACAAACACCACAGAGTAATAAGGCAGAAGTAAACACTAAGTAGAAACTGGTACAACAGTAAGTGAAGGTAAGTAAGTGGGCCAGAATACAAACACAAACTGAAAGTAAAGTACAACTGGAAGGGAAAAACAGCAACTGAAAAGTAAAGCCGCAACGTTGAGCTGTCCACTAGAAATCCCACCTGAATGGTGGGTACAGATAGCCTCCACTACTCCTCGGGTCCAGCTGACTGCTTAGAGTACGTCCCGCCCAGTGGTCCACCTCCAGGTACCATCCTACTCCGCAAGCCTCAACCACGATCAGCGCTGTCCGTCGTCTGCAACCAACACAACATAGTGCGGACATAACCCGTGCAGGGGTGAGTATAAGCTACTCAGTAGGGACCCTGAGACCCCCGAAGGTCTCCCAGAATCCACAAAGGATAATCCACAAAGGAAATATACAATCACGAAGTAACATCCGACACTGCTTAGGTATATGCCCATACATATACCTAAGTCATCAATTCTCGCTCGACTCCAACATCCGAGCTCAAGTACAACCCAGTCTACACAGGAAAGAAAAACGTAAATCCACATAGGATATCATAAGACAATCCACAAAGGAAAGGAAAACAGGATTTTAGCTCACATAGGTACTTCTTCGTATGACGTTAGAGATTATCAGATGTAGCCACTGATTCATCTAAGCCGTCGGACCCACAAAGGATCTGTAGGTACTAACCCCCGTAATGACCCACACATGATCGATCATGAATTTGAACCCATAGATATTGGGAAACTCCTTCTCCATCATGTACAGTGGTTATGCCGCTACAACCAAGCGCTTCCCTCTTACCTTGGACTGTTGTAGTTCTCCACCGATCGAGTACTGTGGGCCTGCTGCTACAACCAAGCGCTTCCCACCATGGGTCTGCTGCTACAACCAAGCGCTCCCCCTCATAGCCCCTAGTGGTACTCCTTCTGTTGAGTACCATGGTTTTTCGCTACAACCATGCGATCCTCCACCGTGGGTCTGCCACTACAACCAAGCGCTCCCCCGTGCCGCTACAACCAAGCGCTCCTTCGTCGTGGGTCTGCCGCTACAACCAAGCTCTCCTCCGTGCCACTACAACCAAGTGCACCTTCGTCGTGGGTCTGCCAGTACAACCAAGCGCTCCCCCTCATAGCCTCTAGAGGTACTCCTTCTGTTGAGTACCGCGAGTCTACCGCTACAACCAAGCGCTCCTCCGCTGTGGGTCTGCCACTACAACCAACCGCTCCCCACTGGGCTATCCGTAACACACCGAGTCGTTCGACCAGCAGTCGTCAAGTATCAACCGGCTCTAGGGTTTCTGTACACAACATTCTAATTCCGGGAGGGTCCAATCCACGAGCTAAGAGGACGATGCATCAACTGAAATGTAGTCCGGAGTTGATGTATCCCAAGATGTACCGTAGTGGTCACTTCCGAAAACACGGAGGATTCCCATACTATTTTCATCATCGTCGCAGTCGCAGCCAGCTCTAGGGTTCCCGCACACTGCAAGCTCTTTCGGGAGGGTCCACTCCACGACCAGAGTGGCTGATACATCAACTGACAGAAAGTCCGGAGTTTATGTATCCAAAAGTTCTGTATTGTCAACATGAACTCAACGCAATAGACGGTGCGCCAATCGGACACCCGGTCTGAGAGTTATTGGCTTTTTCGTCCCAGGGGCCTGGTAAGTTTTTAAGGCAAAACCAACCCGACCATACTCCACATGCGTCCAAACCTCGGGCGGAGTATGCCAAAAGATCTGTCTCACTATGAGGAAACCAACAAAGTTGACGACACGTCAATCGGACGTCCGGAGCTCAAGTTATGAGTGTTTCCGCTCTGAGGGCCCGGTTGGTTTCGTGTACGAACAAACCCAGCCGAACCCAAAGTATTCCGAAACCTTGAGTGTAGTATAGAGAAACGACCGTCTCGATCCAAGGATCACATCGCCGCTGACGGTGCATCGTTCGGAGGCTCGTAGCTCATGTTATGAGCAAAAGACCAAAAAGGTCCGAAAACTGGGGGTCTGGGCCTGAACTGACCCGACCCAACCCCCCCTGGGTCGGCCCGGCCTGGGTGCGACCCGGCCTGGCCGGCGCGGGCATGGCCCGGTATCCAGGGGATGGCTCGGCCGGTTACAGCCGAGTCGCGCGGGGGGCGCGCTGCCCCCGCGTGAGAGCACCGCGGCCCCGCGTGGGGCCGCCCTTGGTCAGCGGACGCGGCTGCCGGCCGCGTCCCGTCTCTTGCCGGACCCATGCAGTCGCGGGTCTACCGGCCGCCGCCGCGGCTTCAGCCACGGCGGTTCTCCTCGGCGGCGTGCCAGGCGCCGCCGTGCCGGCGTGGTGCGCCGGCGGTCTGCTCCGCGGACCGCCGGATGAGTTCCGGTGGTCGGAAATCCTTGCCGTCTTCGCCAAAAGTCCTCCCGGGGTCCGTCCTTCCCTACGAGGACCCCACATCGCCCATGCGGCCTGCTTGGTTGACGTCCACCGTTTCGCACACCAAGAACGAAAGGGCGGTGGGTTCGGACTTGTTCGTTAGTCCGCACCCACCGCGTTAGCGGTTTAAAAGTCTCACAACAATTTAATAATGAACACCACGGGCATAAATCACAAAGATTTTATAATAAAAACCCCTACCTCGTTGTAGTTTTCGGACGAGTTCTTCGCGGAATTGACCGTCACAGAAGAAGAGGAATGCCGCGTCGCGGAAGGGTGTCACGTCGTCGTGGTATACGGCGTCGCGTCAACGATCTATGAGGGTTGAATAAAAACACATAGATTTAATTTCATGAATTAAATTTGTGATGAGGGTAAAAATCCACAAAGGAAATTTAATAGATTTGAAATCTCCTACCTCAAGTAGTTGATCGAAGATTTGTCGCGGGAGGAGAAACGTCGCAGAAGAACGTCGGGGAAGGAGAATCGTCGGCGTCGCGGTACACGACATCGCGTCTTCGATCTCCTCGGGTTCGGCATTCTTCGTCACCTTTCGTCGAAGGCCGGAGTTCTTTGCGTTATTCGCGTTCTTCACATTCTTCGCGAAGAGAGATGAAGATCTTCTAGATTCAGAGATTTCTCCAAATCCTCAAAACAAGACACCCCTCAAAGACAAGTGTTGGTATTATATTTTAATCTCATGCCAATTAATGATTTCAAAGATAAGTAACGAACAAATTAATTCATATAATTAATTGCAACGAATTAACCGTCCAATTAATAGGGGCGTTAAGAATTTAGAAAAGACGTCAGTTGACTTTCATTTAAGAGGGGGGTTGCGGGTGCGTTACTTAGGGGAAAAGAAACGGTGGGGCTCATGCGGACCCCACCTCACAAATATCCTACCAAGAGGGTAGGATATTTTGGGTTCCACCCTATCTGCATCAACTCAGTTTAAGTGGCTTTTAAGTGACTTTAAGCAGCTCTAAGTGAAATAAAATAAAGTTATCGCACCACTTTATTTTATTTTCTTCACTTAACCCCAAAAATTAAAAACCACACCCGAGCAAACGCAACTCCGGAAGAGGCGTTTCTAAGCATGTACCGGCACTGCGATTCCATCGGTGCCCTCATAATTCGATTCTGAGCACCGGTTCAAAAGTTAGAAAAACCTGCTCGTTCGTTCACTGAACGTACCCGATCCAAACTTCGAAACATGATACTGGGCACACCGGGCCTCGGAATCACGTGCTGTCAGAAACTGCATTTTTGTAAAAATCCAAAGAAAAATAAGAAAAAAAAATTCTTGAAATTTATGGGTCTTTACATACGAGTCCGTGGTTTCTAACGGCACATAATTCTGAGGTTTTTTTTGGGTACATTAAGTAAAGGCATGTGCAGGTTTTTCTATATTTTGAACCGGTGCTCAGAATTGAAATCGGAGGGCACCGATGAACTCACAGCACTGGTATTCTCTTAAGGGGACCTTTACTGCAGTTGCGTTTCCTCGGGAGGAGAAGTTAATTTTGGGTATTTATTTTAAATTAAATAAAATTTTTTTACACAATTTTATTGTTTAAAGAGTTGGTTATTTCCTACAAGGGTGAGTTAGAGGTGGGGCCCGCACCCACATAACCTACCATGAGAGGATAATATGTGGTGGGCCCACACGATCCCCTAACCACTCAACTCCCCATTAACTCCCCTTAATTTAATTAAAAAACTCATCTCTTTTGAATTTTAAACTCTCCACCTCCCTCTCATTAAGTATGCCAACACAAATTGTTAATGACTTCATTAATTAATTTTTTGGTGAAAAATTCATTTGAATTGTTTTGAGTTGCATGGAAATTTTATTTTATTGAGGTAAGCATTTCTAAAATATTTTCGTGGAAAATATTTGGTGGTGGAGCCATTGGAGAATTGGAGGGGCTTCATCCCTCACCAATAAAGAATGCGAGGAACGATATCCTCTCGACGACTGAGGAAAGAACATGAGGCGACACTCATGAGGAACACCTTCAACCTTTCTTATTCTTCCACGTCAAGGGAGAAGACACCACTCGTGAGGAAGGTCGTCTGTGACAACGACTTCCAACATTGACGGGATGACACCTTCTCCCGCGACGCCCAACTTCCGTGATGCTTGTCTTCCAAGACTCGACGACGTGCGACGTCAATTACCGAGTTAGGTGTTTATGTTTAATTTTGAATGAATTAAATAAAAAACGTTTTCATCAGTGTTTGATTATTAAATGGTGGAAGTTATTATCAATTAACGCGGAGGGCGCGGGCCGAACAAACACGGCTCGACGTCCCTCTAGTTGTTTATTGATTGTTTATCGAAGAAGGGCAGTGACATCGGCAACTGGAGGTAATGGCGGTCGTGTGTTGGCCACGTAGAGAAGAACTGCGACCCACATCCATGTGCCGTTCGGCCGAAGAAGAACTGGCCGGCTAAGCTGGGCGGGCCGAAGAAACCACGGTGCCACGAGGGCGCCACGCGGAGGAGGACCATAGCCCGCGCTCCGCGGGCCGCTTCAGCGGATGAACCGACTGGCTCGTCGGCCTGACAAACGAAAGGAGACCCGCAACCGCAGGCCGCTCGCACCGAGAAGACCGGTCGGCTTTGGCCGGCCGGACAGGAGGGTGGCACCACCGTTTCAGAAAATCAGGGGTCGCGCCCCATGGTCCGCTCGGCCAGCTGGCCGGGCAGCGCCAGCCGGGCCGAGCCGCGCCCCACCGGGCCGGGCCGTGGCACGCCGGGTCAGGCAGCGCCACGCTGGGATGGGCCGCCCCACGTCGGGCCAGGCCGCTCCCCACTAGGTCGGGCTATGACCCATCGGGCCAGGCCAACCCCTTAGCAGGGTCGGGCTCGCCGATCTTGGACGGGCCGACCCGCCAGCCCACTGGGTTTGACGGGCCGGGCCCATTTCACTTAAACGTGAATAACTTAAAGACCGCAGGTCTGATCGAAATTTCATCTATGGAATTGAGATTCTCATGATGAAGAAAAAACTTTTATGCTACTCTATGTGAGTTTTGCATAGATTTAGAAAATGAACGGGTTTGGAACGAGCATATTTCCAACTGGGCCCCTATAAAAGAAAGGACAATAACTCTCAAACCGATCGTCTGTTTGATGTTCCATCTGCAACGTTGGGTTTCTTTTGACGAGATGGAACTTTGGGTTACATCAACTCTGGACTTCGTGATAATTGATGTATTGAACCCTTTCCTCGAGGAGAGGACCCTCCCAGAATCGAGCATGCTGTGTGCGGGAACCTAGAGCTGGATGTGACTGCAACGACTATCGTACTGGAATCCTCATTGGGTTCGACGATGATAAAAACTATACTAGAATCCTCCATGGGTTCGACAGCGATGACTAATGTTCTTGTATCCTACGTGGGTCTGTTAGTTTGACTTCTGTTCTAGTATCCTACGTGGGTCCGACAGAGTGGTTGGTCTAGTATCCTACGTGGGTCCCACAGCTTATCTTGTCTAGTATCCTATGTGGGTCTGACAGCTTAGATGAATCAGTGACTACATCTGATCATCTCTATCGCTATATGAAAGATGTATACCTGTGTGAGTTGAGACTTTACTTTCAATCATTATCATCGATGTGATTGACTTGCTTTCCTGTGTGGACTGGGTTGTGCTTGGACTCGATAGTAGGAGCCGAACTGTGATTGATAACATAGTTATATGTATGGACATATATCTAAGTAGAGTTGGTTTGTACTTCGTGATTGTATCTTTCTTCTGTGGTTTATCCTTTGTTGATTCTGGGAGACCTTCGGGGGTCTCGGGGTCCCTACTGAGTATCGTATATACTCACCCTGCTCGGGCTATTCCCACACTACGTTGTGTTGGATGCTGACGACGGGCATCACTGATCGAGGTGGAGGCTTTTGGAGATGGACGGTACCTGGAGGTGGACCACTTGGCGAGAAGTACACGGAGCAGACGACCGAACCTGAGGTGCTAAGGAGGCCATATGTACCCACCCTTTAGGTGGGATTCCTGGAGGACTACTCAGTGGTTGCTGTTTTACTTTACTATAGTTATACTATCGTTTCAGTTGTACTGTACTTACTGTTGGGCTTGTATTTCTGACCCTTTTCTTTTCAGCACTTAATTTTTTATTCAGTATTACTTAGTGCATACTTTTGTTGCATACCTTGTTGTGTCTGTTTACTTTTATAAAGGCAATCCCTTCCCTTTTATTGGGATTTACGCCTTTGGTGCTAGAACTCAGCCCTTGTCCTATGGAAGGCGGGTTTGGGGTAGTCACAACATGGCCCCCGAGGATGGGTCGTGAAAAATTGGTATAAGAGGAGTCAGTTCTACTATATAACATAGGACTCAGATATATCTTACTATGAAGCAACAGTGTTAAGAGTATTTAGTGTGGTTTTCAGTTCTGGGAGTCTAGTATTGGTTCGGAGGCCGACGTATCGATACACCAGGACCCTGACATCTGATTTCTGACTCAATGCACGAAAATACTGATTGCATATGTGTGTTAAATGTTTTTTTTGTGATTACTTATCTTAGATCACCAGGTATATTGTTTTACGATGGAACACATGTTACCTTTTAAGGATGTCCCCATGAAGGTATCCATCTAGGGTTCCGAGTTACGTACGAGATGGTAGACCACTGAGCGATGAGGCCTCAGTGCAAGGCCCCATCACAGCGGAGGCACTAGCGGTACCACTACACGCTGGGCCACCGATACCACCAGCTCCTGCAGTATAGAGTGCACGCTGCCTAAGTGCGTTGCACGAGTTTTAGTGATAGAGGCCGCCCAGGTTCTGCGGAGAGACAGACCCACAGGATGCTGAGGACTAGCTGGAGGCTGTCGTCAGAGTTTTCAGATTGGTAGGGACACCATCCAACCTTATGGTGATCCTTTCCGCGACTCTCTCGCATGCAGCAGTAGGTAGATGGTGGAGCCTGATGCTCTAGGTGCATGAAGATTCATCTTTACTCTGGACGGACTTCGATATCCTTTTCCACTCGGAGTTTGTTCCATCCACCCTTCATGCGGTGCAGATTCAGGAGTTACTTCATCGAAAGTAGGGCAGCATGACGGTAGCTTAGTAATCAGCGAGGTTCACTAACCTCTCACGCTACTCAACAGACATGGTACGAGACTCATTCTTCAGGGCCCAGACCATTGAACAGCGACTCAAACATGAGATCAGGGCTTCAATGATCTCCCTCAGCATTCCGAAGTAGACGAGAGTGCTGAAGTGAGCCCTTTTTGTGGAGATCTTTCTTGCTGATCCGACACCAGCAGCGAGACCCACCGCATGGTGACACATAGTAGAGTCTTTTGCAACCGGCATAAGATAGTTGACGTAGAGGTCCAAGTGGACCAAGCCATTAGGTGGGTGACCTTAGTATTCAGGTTCGGTTGTGTGGGGCACATGAAACCGAGCCGGCTATACAAGGAGAAGGCAGTGCTATGCATGGGGGGGGGGGAAAGGGTCACATGGCTTAGGACTACCTGACCCGCCATGTGGATGAGAAGTAGACAGTAGAGGGACCTCCCAGGAATAGGCAGAGGTTTGACCGTGGAGGTCCGCCGGGAGCAGGCGGATGAGGCAGAGGAGTTGGCCAAGCAGTGGGTGGTCGATGAAATTTTGATGCTCTACAACCACCACCCCCCGGAGGTCCACCTCGACCACAGGGAGCTGGCGGACAGAGGTGGGATCAGCTCCCGGTAGTCGAGGCCATCGACCACGGTACACTTGAGATGATTCAAGGTACTATCTTTGTCTACTCCACCCTTACTGCAGTACTTATAGACACAGGTGCAATTAATTATTTTATTATCGCTGCCCTTTTTCGGAGCTCGGAGATTCTGACGGAGCTGTTGCCTCGATCCTTATGGATAGAGACTCCTATGGGAGCGGACTCGACAATTACACACTGGTGCCAGCAGTGTGAGCTTACTCTATGAGGTGAGAGATTCAGTTGAGATCTTCTTTTAGTGGTGTCGAGACCTTACGACATCATTTTGGGTATGGACTGGTTGTCCATAGTCCAGGATCAGATCGACTGTATTAGGTGCAAAGTGAGGTGTCTCTGCACGAATGGGAGCAGGTTCACCTTCACTAGCGAGAAGGGAGCCTTTGCAGCGCAGGATGGACTTACGTAGAGGAGAGGGTAGCCGATCAGACATCAGTTGGCTAGTATCATCCTCGGAGCAGTTGATGTGCGGAGTCCAAGTTTTCCTATTGTGGTGGATCTATATGTAGACATTTTTCCTAAAGAATTTCCTAGACTACCTTCTCATAGAGAGTTAGAATTCTATATAGACCTATACCCCGATATAGCACCGATATATACTCTAGCATATCATATTGCTCCCGTTGTGCTTCGTGAGCTGCGGGTATAGCTGGAGGACTTTCAAGGAAAGGGATTTATCCGACCTAGTGTTTCACCATGGGCTTCTTCGACTTTGTTCACCAAGAAGGCAGATGGGATCTTGTGACTGTGTGTCGACTACCATCGCCTGAATCAGGTGACCGTGAAGAACAAGTACCCACCCCCAAGGATTGACGACCTCTTTGATCAGCTCAATGGAGCACGATGGTTCTCAAAGATAGACCTTAGGTCAGGCTATCACCAGCTCAGAGTTCAAGATGAGGATGTGCAGAAGACGACCTTCAGGTGTCAGTATGGCCACTACGTGTTCTTGGTTATGCCCATCGGCGTAACCAATGCACCAGCAGTGTTCATGAGTCTCATGAACAGGATCTTCTAGCCTTAACTCGATGGATTATCCATAGTCTTCATCGACGACATACTGATTTACTCGACTACTGAGGGGGAACATGCCTACCACTTACGGGTTATACTTGATATACTCCTAGATCACCACCTTTATGGTAAGCTCTCGAAGTGTCAGTTATGGATTCGAGAGGTTCACTTCTTGGGACACGTTATCTCGGAGACTGGAGTAGAAGTGGATCCAGCGAAGATCTAGGCAGTGCTTGCTTGGGAGCCACCCAGGATTGTAATGGAGGTGCGGAGTTTCCTGGGTCTGGCTGGGTACTATTAGAGATTTGTGTTCCCCAGGGTTGCAGCACTGCTTTCATCCTTGAAGAAGAAGGGGAAACCCTTCGTATGGTCAGATAGATGTCAGTAGAGCTTTCAGGAGCTGAGGCAGAGGTTGACCAGTGTTCCCATCTTGAGGCTACCAGAGGAGGGCGTTGGATACGTAGTGTAATGCAACGCATCAGGGACCGGACTCGAGTGTGTCCTGATGCAGGAGAAAGCAGTGATCGCTTATGCTTCTTTTCAGCTGAGACATCACGAGCAGAACTACACTACCCATGACCTGGAGTTAGCAGCAGTGATTTTTGCCTTTAAGATGTGGCGAAACTATCTAATGGGCGAGCGCTTTAAATTCTATTCAGACCAATATAGTCTCCGGTATATCTTCTCATAGAAGGACCTGAACCTGAGACAAAGGTGATGGATCGAGTTCCTCCAGGACTATGAATTTGAGATAGTCTATACTCCTGGGAAGGGGAACATTGTAGCATATATTCTCAGCAGAAGATCAGGCATTCGGCTGCTAGGAGAGGTGACGAAGAAGCTAGTTGCATTGCAGATATCATTTGTGGATATAGATGGAGAATCCTTTATTCAATCTCTCATAGTCACTCCTCCACTTCTTTAGCGAGTCAGGGAGGCACAACCTGGGGACATTGACTATGATACGTGATGTGCTCAGATATCCACAGGGCATGCACTTGATGAATTTTCTAAAGGATGGGAGCATGCCATCTTCTTCAACGGACGTACCATGGTACCTGTTGCACTATAGGAGGAGGTGATGAGGGAGTTTCACACTCCCCCTATAGCAGTACATCCACAAGTGGAGAAGATGTATTAGGACCTCTGATGACAACACTGGTGGTCGGTTATGAAGAAGTCAATAGCAGAGTTTGTTTCCCGATGCCTCACTTGTCAGCAAGTGATGGTGGGGAACCAGTTACCATCATGTTTTGTACAACCCTTAGAGGTCCCATAGTAGAAGTGGGATGAGATATCCATTGATTTCATGATGGTGATTCCATGTAAATCCATAGGACATGACTCTATCTGGGTGATTGTAGACCGACTCACAATGTCGGACCACTTCCTACCGATCAGAGAACATGGCTCAGAAGAGAGCATGGGATGCATATACATTCAAGAGATCATATGGATTAATGGTGTTCCATATACTATCATCTCTAACCGAGATGATCATTTCACTTCCCGGCTGTGGAAGGGGTTACATGAGGCTTTTGGGACGCAGCTACGTCTGAGTACCGCCTTCCATCCTCAGACGGACGACCAGACAGAGAGGACCATTCAGACTCTCAAGGAAATGCTCTCTGCATGTGTCCTTGACTTTGGTCACAACTAGGAGGATCACCTACCCTTGGTGGAGTTTTCATACAACAACAGCTACCACTCCACCATCAGGATGGATCCTTACAAGGCACTGTACGACCGACCTTACAGATCATCTCTATGCTAGACTGACCCGGGGGAGTCAGCACTTGTAGGACCAGAGATCGTTTAGGCCAGGACAGAGAAGGTACAGATCATCCAGGAGTGGTTTATGACTGCACAGAGTAGACAAAAGTCCTATGCGGATAGGATATGGAGACCAATTGAGTTCAAGGATGGATACCGCGTTTTCCTATGGGTCTCACCTCTATGAGGTCTATGGAGATTTGGTCGGGGCATCAAGTTATCTTCGCGCTTCATCAGACCATCCCAAGTCCTCAGCAGAATATGCGAGGTGGATCATTTCCTGGACCTTCCACCTCAGTTGTACCGGGTGAATGACGTCTTCCACGTATCT
Organism: Viscum album; assembly: GCA_963277665.1. Lineage (NCBI taxonomy): Eukaryota > Viridiplantae > Streptophyta > Magnoliopsida > Santalales > Viscaceae > Viscum > Viscum album. The sequence continues at coordinate 1,944,277,271 of OY728161.1, read as the reverse complement.
CAGATGAGGAGATAAGTGCACGACCCATCCCACATCATCGACCACGGGGAAATGAAAATCGATGATGGGGAGACATTCATGGAGGTCCCAGTGGAGATCAAGGATCGACAGGAGCGGGTCCTATGTGGACAGTAGATTTCTCTGGTACGTATTCGCTGGCAGCAGGGGAACCTCCAGGAGAGGACATTAGATCAGGAGTCTCAGATGCATGCTCAGTACCCTCATTAGTTTCTCTAGTGTGTGTTGTAGCTTTATGGGGATGTAAATCCCTGAGGTAAGGGTAATGTAAGTACTCGGAAATTTCAAGGAAATTGTTTTCTTGAATACTTTGGAATTTTACAAGTTCACGGTTTCTGACGACACCTGATTCCGAGGCCTAGTGTTCCAGGAATCCATTTCTAAAGTTTTGTTCAGGTACGTTTAGTAAATGTACATGTGAGTTTTTCTATCTTTTGAACCATTGATCAGAATTAAAATCTGAGGGCACTGATGAAATCGCAACACCAGTATTCTCTTAAGGGGACCTTTACCACAGTTGCATTTTCTCGAGAGTAGAAGTTAATTTTGGGGATTTATTTTAAATTAAATAAAATTTTTGTACACAATTTTATTGTTTAAGGAGTTAGTTATTTCCTACAAGGGGGAGTTAGAGGTGGGGACCACAACCACATAACCTCCCATGAGATGATAATGTGTGGTGGGGCACACACGAGCCCCTAACCCTTCAACTCCCCATTAGCTCCCCTTCATTTAATTTAACAACTCCTCTCTTTTGAATTTTAAACTCTCTACCTCCCTCTCATTATGTATGAAAACACAAATAGTTAATGAAATCATTAACTAAGTTGCGGGTGAACAATTCTTTTGAATTGTTTTGAATTGCATGTCAATTATATTTTATTGAGGGAATCCTTTCTAAAATATTTTCTTGGAAAATATTTGGTGGTGGAGCCTTTGGAGAATTGGAGGAGCTTCATCCCTCACCAACAAAGAACGCAAGGAACGATATCCTCTTGACGACCGTGGCAAGAACGTGAGGCGATGCTCATGAGGAGCGCCTTCATCCTTTCTTCTTCCTCCATGTCAAGGGAGAAGACACCACTCATGAGTAACGTCATCTACGATAACCACTTCCAATGTTGATGGGATGACAACATCTTCCGCGATGCCCAACTACCGCGATGGTTGTCTTCCATGGCTCGACGACGTGCGACATGAATTATAGAGGAAGGGGTTTGTGTTTAATTTTGAATTAATTAAATTAAACTCTTGTTCATCAATGTTTTATTATTCAACGGTGTCCTGTGTTATCAATTAACATGGAGGGTGAGGGCCGAACAAACAGGGCCCAACGTCCCTCTATTGGTTTATTCATTGTTTGTTGAAGAAGGGTGGTGACATCGACTACCAAAGGTAATGGTGGCCATGTGCTGGCCGCACAGAGAAGAATTGCAGCCCCAATCTGTGGGACGCTCGGCTGAAGAAGAACCATTCAGATAAGCTGGTCGGGCCGAAGGAACCACGGCGCCACGAGGGCGCCGTGCTGCGGAAGAACCGGCCGGTCGTGGCCAGCCGGACAGGTGGGCTGCGGCGCCTTGTGGGGCCGCGCTGTAGAAGACCACGGCCCACGCTCCATGGGCCACTTCGACAGATGAACCAGAAGGCTCATCGTCCGGCCAGATGAAAGGATCTGCGGCCCGCAACTGCGGGTCGCTCGCGCCGAGAAGACCGATCAACTTTTGCCGGCCGGACAGCAGGGCGAAGGCCCTCGGTGCCACCATTTCGAAAAACCAAGGGCCGCACCCCCCCAGTCTGCTTGGCCAACTGTGGGTCGGGACACCTGATCCAGGCCGGGCCGGGCTACCTGAGCCGGGTCGGGCCGCGCCCAGCCAGGCCGGGCCGCACCAGCCGGGCCGAGTCGTGCCAGCCGGTCCGGGTCATGCCCCACCGGGCCGGTCCATGCCTCGCCGGGCCAGGCCACGCCCCACGAGGCTGGGCCACGCCCCACCGGGTCAGGCTTCACTCCATCATGCCAGGCCAACCCCTTAGCTGGGTTGGACCTTTCATGCCAGGACGGGCCGACCCCCCAGCCCACTGGGCTTGACGGGCTGGGCCCGTTTTACTTAAACGTGAATAACATTAAGACTGTGCATCTGATCAACGCGCTGTCTACGGCATTGGGATCCTCGTGATGAGACAAGCCTTTTGTGATACTCTAATTGAGTTTTGTACAAATTTAGAAAATGGCCGGGTTTGGAATGAGCATAATTCCAACCGGGACCCTAGAATAGAAAAACCAATAACTCTCAGACCGAGCATACGTTTGACGCGCCATCTGTCGCGTTGGGTTTGTTTTGACGAGACGGAACTTCAGGATACATCAACTCTGGACTTCGTGATATTTGATGTATTGACCCCTTTTCTCTAGGAGTAGACCATCCTAGAATCGATCCTGTTGTGTGTGTGGAACCCTAGAGCTGGCTGCGACTGTAATGACTACCGTACTGGAATTCTCCGAGGGTTCGACGATGATGAAAACTGTACTGGTATCCTTCGTGGGATAGACAACGATGAATATTGTTCTTGTATCCTATGTGGGTCTGACAGTTTTACTTCTATTCTAGTATCCTATGTGAGTTTGATAGAGTGACTGGTCTAGTATCCTACGTGGGTCCGACAGCTTAGTTGGTCTAGTATCCAACATGGGTCTGACATCTTAGATGAATTAGTGACTACATCTGATCATATCTATCACTATACAAAAGATGTATACCTATGTGAGTTGATTATTGACTTTCAATCATTATCATCGATGTGATTGACTTTCATTCCTGTGTGGACTGGGTTGTGCATGGACTCGAGAGTTGGAGCCGAACTGTTATTGATAACTTAGGCATATGTATGTGCATACACCTAAGTAGAGTTGGTTGATACTTCGTGATTATATATTTCATCGCTGGTTTATCCTTCGTGGATTATGGGAGACCTTCTAGGGTCTTAAGGCCCCTACTGAGTATCGTATACTCACCCCTACATGGGCTATGCTTGCACTACATTGTGAAGGATTCATACGACGGGAAGCACTGATCGAGGTGGAGGCTTGTGGATTTGGATGGTACCCGGAGGTGGACCACTTGGCGAGACATACACGGAGGGGACGGCCGAACCCGAGGTGCTGAGGAGGCCATCTGTACCCACCCTTCAGGTGGGATTCCCGGAGGATGACTCAGTGGTTTCTGTTTTACTTTATTACAGTTGTACCAGCTTTTCAGTTGTACTATACTTACTGTTGGGCTTGTATTTCTAGCCCCTTTCCTTTCAGCACTTAATTTTGTATTCAATATTATTTAGTGCTTACTTCTTTTGCATACTCTATTGTGTTTTTTTACTTTTATAAAGGCAATGTCTTCCCTTTTATCGGGATTTACGCCTTTTGTGCTAGTCGCCAGCCCCTGGCCCATGGAAAGCAGGCTTGGGGTAGTCACGACACGGGCCCCGAGGACAGGTCGCGACATATATATTTTTGAAGATGTATAAATGTTCTTTATTTATCTGTTCACCTATAATTAATTTGAATTTCAAGACACGAATCCCCTTTCCCCCATAATTAACTCATTCATGGAGAGATGCACGCAAACCAATGTGCTTCATGTCCGAAAAATAGCTTGAACAAAACTCTGTAACCTCCACACAAATATACTTTTAAACAATGTATTCTTTAATTCAATATAGATTTTTAGAACACCCCTTAAATATATTTATATATCTTTCAAAAGGATTCATCCAATGTAGATATACAAGTCTGAAAAGCTTTATTTCTCACACCAAATGAACCATTAAATGCTCCATGATATCAAAAGAAGATAGAAGAAAATACATTTCTAATTGACTAAGTATATAAACCAATTAATTTTCAAAGTATTCAATGAATTTGAATAAATAACCTTATTAAAAATTGAATTAAAAAAATATCACACTATCATGATAGTCATTTTGACATGGGTGGGAAATATTCCCCGTGATGCAACTAGTGGGAGTCATTACATCATGTTGTGACAATCATGAGATTTCATAACTGTCACCATCAAATCCTTTAAATTCAAAAAAATCACATTTGATGAATTACCATGTGGCACTTTGAGATCATAAAGACATTGAAAATAGATAATTTTCTCTATCTTATGTAAGGTATGAAAAGCTGGGGTAAGAATTGTTTGTGTTAAATACTTTCACTTCATTCAAAATTTAGGAGATAAGATGTAAATTACCAATAAAATAAGTCATGAACTATGCGTGCTACTAAGGATTCAATATGGATTCATTCCATCTATGCACATTCAATGTCTGAGATTTCTAACATCATTTTCGAATTTAGGAAACTAATGATCAATTTTCTTCCACAATGGACATTAATCTAGATGAGGTATTTTTCCATCACATATCTGATCATCAGCATTCCATATTAACCTTTTTTTTTTGCATTATGTGAATTATAAAATAAACATTTAAAATGAGGAATTAAAGGTAGATAAAAAATTCATTGGAAGGGGTCCCTGTAACTTCTAAATCATCCTGTTATTTTTTTCAACTTATATCATGATATCTCAAATTTAGGACACTCTGATAGAAATTTATATTCTTTCCTATATAGCACACTGTCATTTGAGAAGACATGTATATTTTTGTACCCCAATACCATTGGGAATAATATAGTTTTTGTCTTTATAATGTGAATATGTAAAATCAATGTCTTTAGGATGAATTAATTTCAACAATTATAGCAGCTCTTTAAAACTATTTTCACTCTATTCATGTTTTTTCTTAAGGTTAATAATTCTTAACACTGTTAATAAAACCATATATTCTGTATAACCTTGATTTAATGGTGTCTCAGCATCGCTATATAAATGATCAATTGTTGGTTGTTTCTCAATTTCCTCTACGTAAATATCAGGATTCATTTCATCAAGTTGATTAGATTTATCATATTGCAAAGCACCATCATCAATAGATCTAAACTTCAACTTGGGTTCACTATTCCAAATCCATGGGTTGAAAATCCAATTAAAAACTTGAAAAATTAAATTATATTTGATCAATATACATTTCAAGTTCTTCAAATTTATATATTTCATGCTTGGACAAAAAACAAATTTCAATTTTTATGACATATCATTTCGAAAATCCAAAAAAACATTGACACCTTCTAATATTTAGCACATATTCAAGTTACATTATTCCGACATTGATTCATTATTATCTATTTCAAATATAAAAAATAAATACAAAAAACAAATGTTATAATTTATAAAATATTAAGATTATAAATGACATTAAAAAATATAAAAAACCAATAATGGAAACATTAGATGGAAAATAAAAAAATTGTTGAGAAAATTCATTCACGTCGAAGGAATTAAAAAAAATAGATTTTTTTTTTAAAAAATCATGTAAAAATAAATGAATATAACCTTAAGAAATTATTAACAAATATGTAAAATAATATTTATAAAAAAAATATCCATAAAAAATATATATAATTAGAACAACTAATTCATATTTGATTATTTATAAAAATAAAATATTTATTATATTTTTCAATTAAAAATATATTAAAATCATAAATTGAGTCTTAGTTTAAAAAAATGTCACAATAATACTTGATTCATAGGAATTAATATGATACATAGTATTTCTTAACTGGATATCTGGTTGTTCTGTTACATAAAAAAGTATACCCATAATCCATTTAACCCATTTGGGATGCCCATATTTCCATTGAAACACATGAACATGCATGAAAACACCACCTAAAGAAGATCATAGTCTCAAAATTCCCATACGAGTCCCATTTATCAAATCACCATTACTTCCATACAAGTAATTCAATATCACTAAAATGATTAAATTATAACAACATGACCCATTATAAACTTCAAACCATAGGTATTCTCATCAATAAGAAGCATCTATGATGATCTTGTTACTCATGATCACCCATTAGAAATGGTTTCTAATTCTAATTACCAATTTCAAACTCCCAACTAGTTTTTAAGAAAAACTACCATTCTATTCTACAATACACACATGAAATATATTAAACAAAACATCCATTATAAAACCTATCTCGTGATGTGAAATTATATAAAAAATAATTTTTTAACTCTCCCATGTGCCAACTTCATTAGAATTGAAATGATCTTACTGTGATATCAACACCTAATTAATTTAAAACCCAACTCATTGATAGGAATGAAAATATAATAAAAAAATAGATCCACCTATCTTATATCCTGAATAATACTCCTTTTCATGACATATTTAATAAATTATTTTAAATTAATCCAAATAAGGAAAAGTATATTGAATGGGAAAAACTAATTCATAATAGAAATAAAATCCGGAACAACTAATTAACACATTTTAAAAGATATTAAAACCTTCAAGAGAGATATTTTTAGATGAGGAGATCGATAATTTAATTTGAAATGATGAATCTAAAAACACATGAGTGTATGAAGATGGTAACGTAAGAGTGATGTCCTATTTATCATACAATCATTAGTTAGAGATTCCAAGTCAAACAATAATCAGAATGTGGGAAATAAAAATATGTGGGTATTACTTTAGATATATATTTTATGAATATCATGAGACCGACGGATCCTAAGTATTGATTATGATTTTAATGTGAGGTTGGAACACCAAATCAATGAAACAAGAGAGTTATGGCTTGGGAGAGAGAGAAAAAACACTTGCTTCATGATAATGGAAGACTGTGTAATGAACCCTCCATTGATTCTTAAATTTTTAATATATATTTTACATCATTTTTATTATAAAAAACATAATAATACAATTTCTCACATTGGTTATAATGTAATAGACGTAAACAGATTTCCCTTTAACATCAGTTCTATCATTTAATCGATATTAAATAGTGGAGAATATCAATTAATAAAATTGGTTTTTATATAACCAATGTGAAAAATGAATTTTACACATTGGTTAATGGAAAACCAATATAAAAAATTAATTTTCACAATTTTTCACATCAGTTATAAATAATTGACATGAAAATTGTGATGTTATAAATAGTTTTTCTATTTGTGGGTGTTTTTCATCACATGGAAGAATCTATCATTTTCATATTAAAAGATAATGTTTTAAATTAAATATATTATTCATTATTTAGGTAATAATCTCACTAAAAGTAAATATTATTTTTAAAGCTCTTTTATGAAATATTCAATGGCTCATACTCAATGGATTAAATTATTTCAATTTCTAAGGGAATTTATGAATATACTTGAATGATTTTAATTAAAAATTTAAGATTTATTATGTAGTATTTTTAGTTCTAGTTTTACATGGAGCTATTCGATCATCAGTATAAATATTGAGGTGGAAATCTTCAAAAATGTGTGTGTATGTGTGCAAAAATGAAAAAGTTACGTGCTTGAAAATAACATCATATCATCACCTTTAGAGCTACACTTTAGACATGTTTTGACATAGTCACTTATTTTTTTGGGACTATTGTTATACCTTATTGTTAAATCTTATTTATAATGTTTGAAAAATCATTTTTCAAAGATAACATTTAGAGACATATATGTTTTAAAATCTGTATAGTGTTTTCTCAATTATTGTAAATGGAAAGGTTGTTTCAAGTTTTAGATTATTTTTCTAATTCTATAAAATATTGAATATCAAATATATTTGTTAGTTTCTACTGTAACTTTAAGATGAAATATGTGTTCTCAATCAAATCAATCTCTATTGATTTATTAGAGTAGAATCTACTCAAACTCAGTTATGGTGGTGAAAGAGCTTCAACTTCTTAGACTAAGTTGTGGATTTTCTATTCTTTACAAAAGAACTAAAATGCCTTGTTAAGACAATATTTTAATGTTAATAGTCACTTGTACATAATTTCAGTACTTACCGAAAAGAGGACATAGAAGTGAAAATAATAAAGCTCATTGAGTGAGTATTGGTGGAGTGGACTAGGGGATCTTTGTGCACCGAACTGGCATAAATATTTATTTGTTATTATATTTTATTTATCTTTTGTTTAATATATCTAAAAAAGATACATTGCATTTCAAGAGTGTTATTTTGAATCCGTTGAAAGGTTTTAAAGAATCACAATTCACCCCTATCTGGTTTCTACGTCATAATCAAACTGACCTAAAAATCTCTTCCATATAAAAGCTAAGGCACACAAAATGAAAAAACATCACCCTATATAGAACACCTATTCATCTATTCCGTAAATGTAAGCATCAAACGAAGTTTTATTCATTTGAACAATAAAATAATTGGTTGAACCACCTCATAGGTCACCCTCACAGAATTCTAAGCATTGAATCACTAAGAACTGGGATTATGTATAAGGGTCACTATGTCCATCCACCCAATCTATACATAAGAAAAAAAGTTATATAATAACAAGAACTACATAAAATCATCAAAAACTAATATTTTTCAGCAGACCAACCTTCCTATAACATGGGTTAACAATCATCACACAAGCTCACAACACGGGATATACCACAATACCTGACTACCACTCAAGGGAAAGAATCATTATTCTGAATTAATTTTCACTTTATAATTAATGATTGGGTATCATCATATTAGGGTTTTTACATATCTATATTTTTTCAGATTAATTAAATAAGGGTCCATTCACATGTTATGAGTTAAAAAACTAATAATTTTCCTAATAGCATATTATTTATCCATAACCATTAGTTAACTGGATCTAGGTATTATATATAATAAAATATTAGGATATTATTATTATCAAGTTTCATTAAAGTTTAAATTACCACCACCAAAATTATGTTATATGAAGATTTAATCACAAGTTATAGAAGAAAATAACCATTATTTTGTGATTGTTACTTTATTTAATTGATGGAAGTATAAATAAAAATTCAAAATCCACAAACCAATATTCCAAAGGATTCCATTTTTAAGTCATTTTATTACTCACTAAAATTCCACACATTAACATTTAATCATTTATTCAAATATCACAAACCTATTGTAGTTAGATAGGATAAAATTCACATGTTATAGGGGAAAAACTTTATATGTTTCTTATGAGAAAATTAAGTAACCAAACCATCACTTTAATAGACTATCTATATATAAATAAAATTTAAAAGGGTTACTAATTGATTTGGACAGTTTTAATTCCACCATACACTTATATGTGAGAAATACCTTGTATATCACAACTGATACATTTTGTATACTTTATTTCATGATTTATTACGCAATAGTACACATAATACAAATCCCAAAAGATTGTGAGGCCTAATTTATTTGGGTAATAAGGAACATAGAATAATAACATGAAACTAGAATAAAATTATGTTATTTAAAAACTTTACAACATTGCCTTATATTCCATTTATCTTATACTACTTCACGAGATAACCTAGGGATGTAAATAAGAAATGGGCGAGCTATAAATCCTAGTATGGGAATAATCAAGGAATAATGTGATGAAATTAATACATTTTATTCATGAGTAATATCTAGGTTATATAACATGGGTGATAATTATAAACATGAATATCAAAGCATGAGATAAGATGATAAAATAAAGTCAATATAGGAATGTGGAAACAATATAGAAAATGTCATCATAAGCATAAGTCAAGACTAACTGTAGAGACATCATAACATAGTGTGATAAGGATAACCTCACATGCACCATACATGGAATATCATGAAATAAAAACATTGCCCAAGTCATTGTAGGGCTATATAATTTTGGGTCTACCCACCATATTCATATTATGTACATGCATTTGTGTGCCACATAGACAATGCATCATAAGAAAGTATTTCATCAAATTTAATCCCATTATTAATGATTTTGGGTTAAATATATGAGATCCAACAATAAATGAATTATATATATATATATTAAGGTTAATACCCTTGATTCGTAATTGGGATGGGTATACAGAACACAAATATTTGGCATGGAAAATCATGGAATATTTTGATAGCATAACAGGTGTATAAAAAGGTTTAAGAAAGGGTTTAATGAGAGTGAAAAATGGTATCTCATTACTTGAGAATCATAAGGACAAAAAAGGTATGTATAAAAAACCAATAAAACAAGAAAAATTAGAAATTAAAAGGATCAGTATAAAACAATTACTTGAATAAAAAGGAAGAGGAGAGAATCCCCTACCTGGATAGGGGACTTCTACAAGTTTGGAAAAAGCTTATTAAGAGATTAGGAATGCCATAGAAGGGATTTAAATAGGGATATGAATATTATATTAGTGATCAAATATTTTTTGGTGTGGTTTAGTGGGATTTTGTGTCAGTATTTTTATTGAAAGTGAGGTGAATTATTTATTAATTTCTAAACATAGGTTTCGACCTCTATATAATAAAATTGTCAAAACCAAAAAACATCCCATGGGTTTTCATGCTATTTATTCCAAATATGAGTGGTTAAAAATATTTTATAAGGGAGATAACCAAAATCTTTAGAATAATACCTCTCATGATGTGGAACCGAGTCATATTCATAAAGAATTGATTTTATAACCTTAAAATATAATATAGGTTTTGGAGGATTCATTATTATTTTATAAAATTAATCAAATAATTTACCAAATACATTATTTTAAATGTAAAATATATTTTGGGTCTTTGATTACATTTATTGTATTTATAAAATCACTTTTAGGCTATTATGATGTGGTAATACATGCCTTATATTTATACCATATTTAAGGTTTACCCAAAAATTCGTCCGTCTCATAAAATTATTAAAAATTCATGATTAGATAATGTAATTATGATTATTTCAAAAATAATATTTATTTATCGAAATATTCCTCTAAATATGAAATTATACACTTTTAAATTAAAATTCTCATTTATTGAAAAATACTAGTTTTTACGGAAATATTATTATTCTTACACTTATAAAGAATATTTTGGAATTAATTTAGTTATATTATCATTTTTGTAAAAAATAAATATTATTTAATAAGAATATTATATAAAATTTAAATTTATTTTATAATTAATTAATTTATCAAAATGTTTATTTTAATTAAAACTATATATTTTTCAAAAATATATTTTTGGTTTCTTCATATTGAAATCTAATTTCCATCAACTCATATATAATTGTATAAATAAATTATTAATGAAAAGGGATAAATATAATCATTATTTTATTAACAATTAAAATACAAAAAATTCATACTACTGGGGTCTAGATACATAACCCCTAATTACACTATTGTACACCCTAAGTTTAAGTTGTGTGATAGTGGTGCTTTTGTTGGAAAAATTTAGTGAACAAGGTCTGATACATAATATTTATATGCTTGAAATTATACCATAAATGGGTTTTATTAAGCTTTAGTTTTTGAATCTACAGTTGGCTAGTAAAGGGTAAATCTCAGTTACTCCATATCCCTTATAAGCTCTTATAAATGGGCATTATAAGGTATGATTCTACTAGTCAATGACATCACTTCTTCCATATGTGTTAATTTGAATTTATCATAACCCTTAATATACTAATCCTACTTGTCACTAAAAAATTATATATTATCAATTGTTATGATTCTTAACATCCTTTTAAATCCAAAATTCTAAATTTAATAACGGTTCAAACAAACAAAAGTATTTCATATGTTTTCAATAACTACATTAATTAATAAGGAATTAATTAATTTAAAAAATGTAATTTCATTTATAAAATTTCAGGTCCATATATTCCTCACTAATTTATAAATTTATCTATTAAAATTTCAATTTCATACACTAAAAATGATGAGGGTACTTTTGGTTCATTACCTCTTCTAGTTCCCAAGTTGATTCCTAAAACATGTGGTTCCACCACAATACTTCGACCAGGTGAGTTGTATTATTTTTCAGAAATTTGTGTCTATGATCTAAAAGTTTCTCTAGATTATCCTCATGTAAAGGATAATTATTTAATGGTAACACCTCTATATTTAGAAATATTAGGGGTTTGTTATGTGCTTACTCAAGAGTTATTAATGTAACACATCATATAATTGGGGAAACATAGTTGATAGGGCTAGTCTATAGGCCAGAGCTCCGATGTGATCAAGGATCTCAAAGGGGATGATGTATATTTTCTTAACCATTCCCTTCTTCAAAAACCTCATGAATTTATTTGAAGGTGATATAATAAGGAACATCTTATATCCAAACTCAAACTCTATGTGTCATCAACGATTTTTAGAATACATTTTATGTCAACTTTGTGAGACTTTATATGATTTTGAATGATTTTAACCTTCTATATTATCTTTTGGATAAGATCAGTTCCCATAATATTTCACTCCGCAATATTATCCAAACATGTCAGAGTTTGAATTCTCATCCCATATAGATTTTATTAAGGTTTCATTTGAATTCTACATTAGAAATATTTTTATATGAGAACTCTATTAGGGTATTGTATGAATTCTAATATCCTTGTAAATCCAATGAAATATATATCAGTATATAATTTAGAGTCTGAATGGTTATCTCAAACTAAACATCCTATTAAGGGTGATAATATGTATTGAAAATATGCTATATATCCAAGACATACTAGAGGATTCTCTAAATCCATCAGGTAAAAATCAGATCTTGAACAGATACAATAGAGAGGGGAACTCCATAAAGTCATACCACTTCCCTTTATGTATATCGTGGTGTGTTGGTCAAGAGAAAAATACTTTTTGAATGAAATGAAATGTACTCACATTTTAAGGTTATTTACTAGGTCCTATATGTTCTTATTTCCTTTAATATCTCAGGGAGTGATATGAAAATAACCATTGATATGTTTTCCCATTTCTATATTAGTATGGGAATTTTTTTTGGCATACCATTAGACATCTATCATTGAACCTTGAATTTTGGGAATAAAAATCATAAAGATATAATTTACATAATCTCCATCTTCATGTTATCCAAACATTAGTTTTTCTTCAGTTCTATATACATGTTTTGTCATCCGAGATGAATAGAGTTGGATGATCTGTGCACATAATTCAAAAGATCCCTCTTTAACTCAAGTTTTGATGGGACACATATCCAAGTTATGAAACTTGTAAATCAATGTTTATCAAATTTGAACTCCAAAATATTTTCTACCTTTATCTATAACTCTACATCATATTTTTCCCCCTGATCCTCTCATGAATAAGTTGTTTAGCGGTTATTTGAGAGAAGGTTAAATGAATATCCTTTTATTATTCCAATGTCCATTATTTTTATGTCCAAGAATATAGGATCCCATTCAATTAAAAATATGGATAATGTTTGGGGATACTTTTTACATGAAGTGTATTCAATTTTTTTAACTTATTAAGATAGTGATGGTTTGAACAATCAAAATCACTGATTATGTCTAACCATATTCATTCGTGTATATTGATATCCTCTTTTCTGAATATATACTTTAGAATTTGGTGATTCGTATAAATATCACACTTCTCCCCATAGTGATAATGTCACCAAATAATCAATGAGAAACTCACTACCATCAATTATAGATCAATAATTTGGTAGTTATACTCGTATATCATTATTTGATTTGAGGCATAGGCAATCACATTTTCATCTTTCATGAATACACATATAGTTAACCAAAATTTCCATACATAGAAATTACATCAAAGTTGATGAATATTATTTTCATAATATAATGACCCACATGAGAATAATATATTTCTATTATATTTGTAAACTTGGAAACATAAACAAATAGTTAATAATATTTATACATCATCTACCACCTAGATATTAATAAATATCACCTATCATTGACATATCATACATAAAACTATTCTTCATAAACTTGGAAAGGAAACATAAGAATGGGTGATCTATGATGCTTACTTAGGTTAAATGAATGAGATATCAATGATCATATAAGAATAAAATGAGAAAAAGTTTATGAAAAACTTAGATTAACATTTTAAAAACACACCCTTCATATCATAAAACATAATCTTGAGTCATGACATAAATCATGAGAGTTTATAAGACATGAATCATAAATGAATAAAATAACACGAGCCATGAAATCACAATATACTCATAAGACATGGAATTGTGTCATACACATAATCATAGAAAATATTTTCCTTAGTACTCAAGACACTTTTTAAATACTATCATAGTGGAATGGGTTCACACCCTAAACCATCATAGTAGTTAAGGTTCACTCCCAAGACTATCATAGTGGAAAATTTACCTTGCTAAATTGGGTCCACTTCCCATTCCAATCCTATTTATCACATGATATAGAAATAATTACCCAATAAATTTTAGGGATATATCATTCCCACCCATCAAAAAATAAAAATAATACATATGTGTTCCAAAATATAATAAACAATTCCTATTATTATACCCCATTAAATGAAATGATGTTTATAAAAATTTCATCATAACATAAACTATATTAAAAGAACAGGTTTCATTAACATCATGTCATCATAAATAAAAACTATCCCTAGATTGAATAAGGATGGTGTCTTGTTATAATATTCTAAATAAAGGATAACAAAAATTTAAGTTTGTTGTCATTGAAAAATCAAAATATCACTAAAACATTTTTGTAGAAAATAAACATTACATTTCAAAACCACTTATTCAAAATCTAAAATAGTAAAAAAAATTATGGAAAACACTTTCATTGAAAATAACCATGTAAAAATATAATTGAAGCTTCAAAACATTAACTGAACATGATGGTAGGAAATTTCATTCATTCCATACAATTTTAAAATACATTCTTTCCATATTTTTTTAGAGAATTCACAGAGTATATCATTTGGAAAGTTACAAGAACATCACATTCACACTGTTTGGTAAAATTTCAATCATGGGTAAAAGTGATTGTTAAAATGCTTGGGAGTAGTTGAATCCTTCCTTAAAACATATGACTCCCTGACCCCAAAATCCCGAGATGATGCATTAATTTATTACAATGGCATGATTACAAGGAAACAAATACTGATTGAACATTCTATCTAGCAGTCTTGGAAAGACAGATTACATACATGATACCCATAATAAATTCAGAAATAGGAAATAAAAACATGATACATAAAAATAAAAAAAACTATATCCATGAATGATTATTCAAATATTTTCTTCAACATAACCTAGGGAAAAGACACATAATAAGTGTGAGCTCAAATTCTCAGTAAGGGTAAATAAAGAGGAATAAATAATGAATAAATGGAAATAAAACTACATGTAAAGGTAAATAACTGAGAATTAATTCCATTAAAATAACTAGATAAGGGAAATTCAATTTCTAATGGTAAGAAACTGAAACACATGTCATTTAATCAATGAACTAAAAATTAAATGTATCTATAGATACATCGACGCAAAATATCGTTGATGAATAATAAAAAAATATCTATGAAGGAAATGAATAATTATTGGAAATTATCTCTTAGGCACATTAGGAAATATACATTCAAGATCCATAATCCAGACGGTTTAAAAATATAGGTATAAACCTATTTAATTTGTCCAACTTAATCGTCTCTTGGGAACCTATCAATGCACCGAGAAGCTAAATAATGTCCATGTTCCACACATAATTTCATGTACAAATATTTCCTCATATCAAATAATCAATTTAATATATAAATAGTATGACTTATTAAATATCCATATAAAATAAAAGATACATATTTATCAATAATTTCTAATTAAACAAATAATTGTCAATGTAAGCACTATATATAAAACGATATATAGTTTAGGCAATAATAATATCAATCATATAAAAATTGGATTTTTAAGCAAATTTCCAATTAAAAACTATAACAATAAAATAATTGTTTTAAGAGAAATTTAATAAACACAAAAGGAAGTAACATTTAAAATATAATAATTAAGAACATTATTTAGGATACAAATCTTTAAACATTCCAAAAGTGTCTCATACCACTTTGAAACATTTAAATAATAATATCCATGATGGTATGAAATTAAAAGAAACATATAATATCCTGAGAATAATTATATTCATGAAATTATCTGTTAAATGTCAGTATATAAACCATATAAAAGTGAGTTTGTTCATAACAACAAATAAGACTCAATGGAATGTAAATCGAGAAAAAATACCATACCTTAACCTTACTTTTACTACGTGGTATTGATATTCCTGTATAATGGTTTGACATAAGTTAATAACATATAAAATAACCATACTCATGTTTATAATATTATATATTAACTTCTTTCAATATTTTATTACCCCTTTGTCAACACTCTTTCATTATCTTAACTATTTCGGGTGTTAATTGCCTACTTTTCTCAAGTATGTTTCTGTAAAGACCCGTAAAATTCAAGGGAAGTTTTTTCTTAATTTTTTTTAGAATTTTACAAGAGCGCGGTTTCAGACGGCACTTGATTCCGAGGCCCGGAGTGCCCGGAATCAATTTCCGAAGCTTGGCTCGGGTACGTTCAGTGAACGAACAAGCGGGAATTCCTAACTTTTGATCCGGTGCTCGGAATTGAAATCCGAGGGCACCGATGAACTCGCAGCGCCGATATTCGCTTAAGGAGACCTTTTCCGAGGTTGCGTTTATTTCGGGATGAGAGTTAGTTTTTGGGAGATTAGAATAAGTTAAATAAAAATTGTGGATTACATATTTTTATTTAAACTTATTAGTTAACTTCTCTCAAAGGAAGTTAGGGGTGGGACCCACACCCACTTAACCTCCCTTGAGAGGATTAAGTGTGGTGGGGCCCACACGAACCCTAAACTTTTAATCTTCTCCTAACTCCCTTAACCCCTCTTTAAATGACTTGAGTTATTTAATTTTTGGAGTTATCCTTTTTGAATTTCAAACCATTGAAATTCATTTGTTAAGTTTATGATTAATTTAAGCTCTTCTCTCTTTTTGTTGGGTTAGAGCTCTTTAGCCAACTTGAGAGATTTTGAGAGCTTTTCCTTTTTCTTCAACTCCGACGAAGAACGCCGCTCCTCTCTTCTTCGTCTACCGTGTCAACGAAAGGTAACACCACTTCTTCCTCGGACAACCTTCGTCGGCGTACAAGGATTCGCCAACGACGTGTCTCTTCGGACGTACCTCTTCGTCATCGAATTTGACGAACGTCTACCGCGACGCCCGACCTCCGTGACGTTGTCTTCCGCGGAAAGTTGACAAATCTTCGAACCTATACCCAAGGTAGGGGTTGTTGATTCTTGTTTAATTATTTTATTCTTGATCGTGGATCTAGCATGTCTAACGTGAGGCTTTGAATATTATTTAAGTTGTGTTTTAACGTGAGGGGGCCGGACCGCATGAACACGGCCGAACCCCCTCCTTCGTTCTTGGTGTTTATTTTTGCGGATGAATCAAGGTGGCATGGTGCCGTCGCACCACGTGGATTTTCGCCGAATCTTTTTACGCGACGCCGTCGCGCCGCGCCATGGAAGGATCATCAAGAACGTGACGCTGTCTCGCCGCGTTGAAGGGAATCAAAGTGCGGCGAAGGGGCGCGGTGCCGTCGCACCGCGCCGGACGACAAACACTGCGGCCGGTTCCGGGCCGCGGCGGTATGAGAAGACCGGCGGCCGGGCCGCCGGCGTCGGAAGCCGAAGAGGGGACCGGATTTTCCGGCCCCGTTGGAGAAAACCAGCCGGCCAGCTGGCCGGCCGGATGGTAATAAACCGGTGGAAATTAATCCCCCGGCCAGCACACAAAACCCCCCCTCATTTATGAGGGGGGCGGTTCCCTTGAGGGGGGGGGGGGGGGCAGGAGGCCCCCCGGTTTTTCTTCAAGCCGGCCCCCACGTGGGGGCCGTTTTTTTTCAAAGGGCGCGGCTTATAGTCGCGCCGCCCAATCAATCCAGCGGGGGATTGATTCCCCCCGCGCTGCCTCCGTGCGGCGCCAGGCCGCCGCGCCGCCGGCTGGCCGGGCCAGGTCGGACCCGGGTCGGGTCGACCCGATTCGGGCCGACCCAAGGGGGGGGGGGGGGTCGGGCCGGGTCGGCCCGGACCCGGACACCCCGTTTCGAATCAGATATGGTCTTTTGGCCATATCTTGAGGAACGGACCTCCGATAGACGAACCGTCTGTGGAAACATGATCCTTGGATCGAGACGGTCGTTTCAGTATATCGCACTCAAGGTTTCGGATTACTTTGAGTCGGCCGGGTTGGTTCGTTCACGAAACCAACCGGGCCTTCGGAGCGGAAACGCTCATATCTTGAGCTACGGACGTCCGATTGACGTGCCGTCAGCTGTGTTGTGTTCCTCTTAGTGAGACGGATCTTTTGGCATACTCCGACCGAGGTTTGGACGCAGGTGGAGTATGGTCAGGTTGGTTTTGCCTTAAAAACCAACCGGGCCCCGGGGACAAAAATGCCAATAACTCTCAGACCGGGCGTCCGATCGACGCGCCGTCTGTTGCGTTGAGTTCCTGTTGTCGATACGGAACTTTTGGATACATCAACTCTAGACTTTGTGTCAGTTGATGTATCAGCCTCTCGGCTCGTGGAGCGGACCCTCCGAACGAGCTTGATGTGTGCGGGAACCCTAGTGCTGGCTGCGACTGTTACTACTGCTACTACTGCTACTGTGACTGCGACGACGACAGTACAGAGATCCTATGTGGATTCGACGACGACGACTTCAGCACTCAGCGATCCTACGTGGATCAGTGCTTCAGGTCCTGTGTGGGCCCGATCCTGTGTGGGTCCGATCCTGTGTGGGTCTTTGCGCTCAGCGGTCCTGTGTGAACCAGCGCCTACAGGTCCTACGTGGGCCCGATCCTGTGTGGGTCTTTTGCGGGGGTTAGTTACCTATCAATCCTTCGTGGGTCCGACGACTTAGATGGATCAGAGATCATCTTTATCGTCTTTTGAAGAAGTATACCTGTGTGAGCTGAATCCTATTGCTTTCCTGTGTGGATTGTGTTGTGCAATCCTGTGTGGATTACGTTTTGCTTTCCTGTGTGGAATACGCTTACTTTCCTGTGTGGACTGAGATGTACTTGGGATCGGAGGTTGGAGCGTATTTGAAATTGATGTCTTAGGTATATGTATGGGCATATACCTAAGCAGTGTCGGTTGTTACTTCGAGATTGTACCTTTCTTCGTGGTTTATCCTTTGTGGATTTGAGAGACCTTCAGGGGTCTCGGGGTCCCTACTGAGTAGCTTATACTCACCCCTCCACGGGCTTTGCCCGCACTACGTTGTGTTGGTTGCAGACGACGGATAGCGTTGACCTTAGCTGAGGCTTACAGAGCGGGACGGTACCCGGAGGTGGACCACTGGGCGGGACGTGCTCGGAGCGGACGGCGGGACCCGTGGAGCAGAGGAGCTATCTGTACCCACCCTTCAGGTGGGATTTCCAGTGGACAGCTCGGTGTAGCGGCTTTTACTTTTCAGTTGTTGTTTTCCCCTTTCAAGTTGTACTTTACATTCAGTTTCGGTTTGTATACTAGCCCATTTACTTTTCCGCACTTTCAGTTGTACTCTGCTTTAGTTTAGTGTTTACTTTCTGCTTGCTTACTCTGTGGTGTTTGTTTACTTTTCAAAGGCAATGCCTTCCCTTTTTACTGGGATTTATGCCTTGGTGCTAGTCGCCAGCCCCTGGCCTATGGAAGGCGGGCTTGGGGTAGTCACGACACGGACCCCGAGGGCGGGTCGTGACAGTTTCGACTTGTTACTCATTGTTCCTATTACATATATCAAAATTTAATCATATCCAAAATTTAAAACATGACTTAATTATCTTATATATTCATAACATATGTATTTATAATAATCTATAATGTTTGGAGATAAGAAATTAAGTGCACCATTCTTGGAGACACTAGTCCGTATGTGCAACTGAACACTACTTTCGTTTCATTATCGTATTAAAATAATGAAAAGTACATTATACATATATATATATTATAATTCAAGTATAATATATAATTAATATATGTTATATATTTTTATTAAAACTATCCTTAATACGTTCCATGCATATCATGAATGAATCACATTGCTTTGAAGAGGCCGTAGTCCACACTTCCACAAACAACGTTATCATATTTAATCAAAATGAAATGTACAGTTTTAAGATTTATAAAAGAATTAAATAACTATAAATAAATTATAAATATTATATATTTTATATATAAATATTTTATATTTCATATATAAATATATTTCCCCCATAATGTCCACCATTAGAGGCGGTAAAGGAAAAATAAAAAATCATAGTTTCGTGAGACGGTAGTTCTTCATACATGTGAATAGTATGTTTGTTACCCATTAGATGGAGGTGTGTGTAATTGTATGTAGTAACCTTATACTAAAATATATAAATATATTCAGGATAATATTTTTATTATATGACAATATAATAAGTATATTTTAGGGGGTGGATAATGGAAATAAAACTAAAGAGTTTGAGAGAATATGTTACCTCTTAATCGGGTAACTTATTTTGGTTTGTACCAAAAGGATTCCTTGGATGGATTTATGCCCAAGGTACTGATTATAGTAATATGGGATGTATTTTTAAGAGAAATTTTGTAGATATTTTTTGACCCAACATTTCTTGAGTGGTGTGAGGAAGTGGGAGGAGAGAAGACCTTTTTATTGTGGAGGACGAGTGACACTCTTGTAATATTTTGACAAAGAAATTACATAGACATTTTTCACAATTAAAGTGGACCAATTAATGGACTAAAATCAATAAAAGTGATTATAGGGACTAAATATTTCCATATAATGGATCTTGGAAATGTTTATAGGTCATTTGGGCCATTAAGATTAAGGTTTAGTTCCTTATTAAACTTAATTTTACCTTAATCGTTATAATTAATTTTAATTACATTCACTAATCCTTTTTGTAAAAAACAATGTTGAACACATTATAAATTATATATTATTATTATTACAAACAGGGAATCAATTTTTTTCAAATTATAATCACATAAGTGGTGTAAATTATTTTAAATTCATTCCGGCAGACGGGACGATAATGTGGGTTTTTAACGTAAAAACGTCTGAAAAATTGATTTATTTTACTGTCAAATATAAATTAAATTGACTAAAATAAACTCAATTTTAATAATTTATAAAATACCGATCTAATTAAACTTTAAATATAATTTAAAATGTAATTTAATCTTATAAATAATTTAGATGATAAATCAGTTTTGAGTTAAAATTCAGTATTTTTCACTATTCATTAGAAAATAAAACTTCACAGAAAAATAAAAAACATTTACTATAACAATATTTTTATGTTTATCATTGAAATATAATGTTTATTTTTTCATATTAAATTTATAAAATTGGTTAAATTTTTTATTTAAAATGGTTTCTCCATTAAAAGGAAGTAAAAATGCCTTAATAAAAATATACTATTTTTTTGCATAAAATTGGGATTCTATTTATCTTAAGACTATAAAATCTAATGTATTAATATTAAAAATATTTTATTGAATATATATTATATATATCACATTAATATCCCTCACTAATATTAATTAATTTAATTTATTAGTGTAAAATAGCTTTGTGAACATAAAAATAATAATATTTTTCATTATATTCATTATATTTTCATATTATTTTCTAATTAATTTCTAACTAATGAAATAATTTTTTATTTGTGTTAACCATATATTTCCATAATTTAGTTAACTATTTTCATAACTACTAATTTAAATGATGGGTTATATTAAATAATATTTTTATAATATATCGTTATTTGGTAAATCTCAGTCTTGCGTGTAATGTAAGATTTCAATGAAAGTCAGTCTTCTAAGTAACAAAAGATAAATAAGTTTTGCGTGCATTGAAAAATATATCATATATTTAATACATTTAAAATAGTAAATATATTGTAAAGTCTCGGGGTATTATATTCCCTTACATGCTTGGTGATGATTGTGATACACGCTATCAAATACTATGTTCTTTAGAATTTCAAGGTGTTACATTCTCCCCATCTTAATTAAATTACAACCTCAAAATTTAAAATTGATATTAGTTATCTAGGGATTTAAAATAAAATATTTTTGAAAAACCGATATTGTGAATAGGGTTAATAACACATATTCTTAATAAGAGAGAAAGGAAATTACAACGGTCACATAACTGGGTTCACTGGTAGGAGAACATATGTGGGAAATGGAAACTTGGATACGAAAGAAAAATATAACAATCAAGTTATGATGAAGAGTTCTAGAGAACATGGTTTGGATAAAGTTAATAGTCATAAGGCCATAAATCCATGAATATATAATGGGCCATTTTATTCATCGGAAAAAAAGGTACTAGGAAAACATTTTTGTTTCAAAAACCATTTTTCTATAGTTAAGGAATTATTTCACTATATAAGAATGTAAGTAAATATTCACTTATATAGACATTATATTTTCCTTTTATTAATCCTTGAACTATTTCTACTTTATCTCTTATCACATGATGCATCATATGGTGAAGTGATATATTTACCTATAAAATATCATCTAATGATCAACCATTTTATACACGGTTAACTTTTCCAAAAGTTTATGATTCAACAATTTGGAAGGAAGGTCAATGAATTTCAAAAATTATTTTATTATTAGCCTTTAATAAACATGAAGTAGTTATAAATTTTCACATTCTAAACATGTTAATATCTTCATCATTTATCCTGTTGAAATATAGTAATAACTTAAATCACCATAAAACTTTATTGGAAACATGATTTCTTCCTTATTCCTTAAGTAAGACACATGTTATTGGATATATTCCTTAAATACAAAAGTCTTTTCAACTCTATCATTGATAGCATATACCAACTTTCACTAAGTCATTAATCAGTTACAAGGTAGTCAGCACCTATCAAAATCAATCATTTCTTTATCATTATCTCCACATAAAGAACATGTTAAGGGTTATCTTTCCCTCAATCTTGCATTTTCCAAAAAGTTTAACTGCTTACTGAATAACATTTACTAGTACCATTTAATATATAATATGAAATACTTAATGAAAAAGTAATACAATACAATCGTTATATATTTTATAAATCATATGATGGTAACATCATAAATAAAATACTTTTACAATATATTTCCTAGATCCAAATACAAAGGAACATTAATCATTACACTTTAGTTGTGTCAATAACATGTGCTTAACCTTGATCCCTTAGTTTCTTCAGTGGTATGTTACATTGAACCTTGTTGAATTTTTTTCATAGTTCCCCATTTCTTTGCAGTTGTATAACTGAATATCAGCATTTTCCTTCTTCTCTCTGCATTATTTTCCCCTCCACCTTTCTCTCCATACATATAAAATACTCCCAATCCTTTCAATCATTTACTAGTGTGATTCTTTACACATTTATCACCTATGGGAAATCATTATTTCCCTTATTCCCTTTATCAACCGTTAGATATTCCTTTATATTCTTGTCTTGATTCAATTTGAATCCATAGTTCTTGGAGAATTTTTTCTTTGTCTTGATAGCACATAATCAAACATCTTTTAATGATGCAAAATTTTTGGAGACAAGTTCCCATCAGATACATGACATTTGACCTTCAAATAAATGGTCAATATTTCACTGAGTGTTGAATATATTATCCATATAATACCTGGTTAAACATGTAATGGTATATTCATAATCAGCAACACTCTCTTCATCATTTTTCATTAAGCTAAGGAACTTCCTATTCATCTGAATTTATAGATCACAAGGTATGTATATGTTGACTAATGTATCGTTAAAATTTCTCTTTTCCATGAGTCAAATTTCTTCTTCCTCTCTTGTATTCTAAATCAGAGACCCCCACTAATCAACATCACCTTGGAAACAATATACTACATGTGTAACCTTTTCCTTTTCACATCATTCCTTGGCTATAAATATCTTATCCAGAGACTTAATTCATTACTCAGTTGTCATTATATCAGTAGGCCCACTAAATTATGGGGGCCTTTTTCACATAAAGATATAAAAAAATGGAGATTCCATGAACACAGTAGGGTTATTCATTCAAAAAAGGTTATTTATCATAACCTAACTAATATTCCCTAATATATCCATAACTCTCTCAATTCCAATACAATTTATGTCATCTTTCTCAGTAGGGAAACCAATACGCTATCCACGAGTACTAATATTATATTTCATTCTATGATCCATTTTCGAACAATGACATATGCTATATTCGATCATAACATTATGTTAAAAATTTTTAATATCAAAACTAGTGAAACACTCATAATAAATTGAATTTTTTTCCATAACTAATCACATAATAATAAACATAGTTTCTTTTGGTATATATCTACTTTCAAATCCTTCTTAATGGTAGGTAAAAAAATTGTGAACTACCTTAATATTATCCTTGGGAGTGTCAAAGTAGGTGCGTAGTAAGACCATATTTAATATACCAGGTTACACTGAGTCAGGCCAGACACACCTTGTTGGAGTTGTTAGTCTTTGGTACATATGTGGTAGAACCATGTCCACATGTAGTATCCATATAGGGATGTATTTATAGGAATAATCACATAATCTATATCTTACCAAAATTCTAGGAAGTTATTCTATACTTTTATTCAATGTATATTTTAGGGTTATTCTACCTAATATATGTTTTATAAATCTAATTTCCATGGTTGATGCTAAACTTCATTCGATACCAACTATAACGCCCCAACCATAGAATTCCAAAGTCACTGCATTAATTTATTACATTGGCATGATTACAATGAATCAAATATTGAAGTACTATTAAATTTAACAATATTTTAATTCTATATTACATATATGATAACCATAATACATTGGAAAATTGGAAATACAAACATGATACATAAAAATAAAATAATCTCCATCCATGAAAGCATATTTAAATAATTTTTTCTTTATATCCTGGGGAAATGAAATATATTAAGGGTGAGATGAAATGCTTAATAAGGGTAAGTAAAGAGGAATAAATAATGAATAAATGGGAATAAAATAACATGGAAAGGTAAATTACAGATAAAAAATTCTATTCAAATAACTAGATAAGGAAAATTCAATATGGCAAGGTGAGAAACTAAAACACATACAATTTAATTAATGAACTGAAAAATAAATGTATCCATAGATATGTTGATGAATAATATCATGGATAAATAATAATTGAAATATCTATGAGGTAAAGTTTCAATTATTTTATGTTTTTTATTAGGTATATAAGGTCCTATAATCCTATGATACATCATCCAGATAGTATGAAACTGTAGGTGAAAACCTCTTTAATTTAGCCAAATTAATCATGTCATGGGAACCTATCGATGCATTAAAAATCTATTTAAATTATAGGATACACCCATAATTTCAAGTACAAATAATTCCTAATATAAAATAATTAATATAATCAATATAAAATTGGCCTTATCAAATATCCATATCGAATAAAGGATACATATTTATCAATAATTCCGTAGTTAATCAAATAAATGTAAAAGTAAACACCGTATGTAAAATGATATATAGTTCAAGAAATAATAATATCCATCATATGAAAATACAGATAGTAAAATAAATTTCCAATGAGAAATTATTAAAATTAAATGATTGTTTCAAGAAAAATTTAACTATCAGAAAAGAAAGTTAGATTTCAAAGATAATCATTAAGAACATTCTTTAGGAGAATAATCTTCAAAAATTCCAAAAGTGACACATTACACTTTTAAAATTTTAAATCATAATCACCATGGAAGTTATGACCTTAAATGAAACTTAGAATATCATGATAATAAGGAGATTAATGATATTATGTGTCAAAGGGTAGTATATATGCCATATAAAAGTGAGTTGGTGTATAACAACAATTAATTCTCAATGGAATGTAAATTGAGATGAAATACATTACCTTAACCTTAATTCCAAAATGGGGTATTTATAATACCATATTATGGTTTAAAATATTTTACTAACTTATACCAGAACCATAATCATGTTTATAATATCATATAATAATTTTTTACAATTTTTTATTACCCGTTTGTTAACACTCTTTTATTATCTTAACTATTTCAGTTGTTAATTGCCTAGTTTTCTCAAGTATATTTTGACTTGTTACTTGTTGTTACCATTACATATATCATTCTTATTTTATAATAATCTATAATGGTCGGATATAATAAATGAAATACACCTTTCATGGAGATGGTTGGCTGTACGTATGAATGAACACTACTTTCATTTCTTTGCTGTATTAAAAGAATGAAAATTAAATGATATATATGTATATTATAATTATAGTATAATATCCAATTAATATATGTAACATATTTTGATTAAAACTATCCATAATACATTCCATGTATAGTGTGAATGAATAACATCACTTTAAGGAAGGGATAGTCCACACTTCCACAAACAATGTTATCATATTTACTAAAAAATGAATGTATAGAGGTATATTTTATAAAAGAATTATAGAAATACAAATATATTATAAATACCATATATATAATATATAAATAGAGTTTCCATCATAATTTCCCCCATTATAAGTGGTATTGGAAAAATGAACAATCATCGTTTCTTGAGGCGGTAGTTCACCCTACACGTAAACAATATGTTCATTAACCATTTGATGGAGGTGTGGGTAAGTGTAGATATAACCCATAGAAGAAAAGCTTATAATTATATTTAATATAATTCTTTTGTTAAATTAACATGGAATAAAGATATTTTATGGTTGGATAATGGAAATAAAACTAAATAACTTGAGAGAAGATGTTGCCTCTTAATCTGGTAACTTCTTTTGGTTTGTACCAAAATTATTCCTTGAATGGATTTATACTCACAAGAAGGATACTAGAATTATTGGAGGTATTTCAAGGAGATACTTGGGAAGATATTGGTCAATTAAAAGTGGTGTGATTAGTGTGAGTAACTGGGAGGAGAGGAGGCCTTTTTATAGTGGGGGAGGAATGACACTCTTGTAATATTTTTACAAAGGAATTACATACCAATTTTTCAAATTGAAATTGGACCAAATAATGGAAACAAATATTTAAAAAGGAGTATAGTTTATAAATGTTTCCATAAATTAGGTCATGGGCATGTTTATATTTCATTTGGGCACTTATTATTAAGTTTTAGTCCCTTTTAAGCTTAATTTTACCTTAATTATTATAAATAATTTTAATTACATTCACTAATATTTTTGGTCATATACTAAGTTTAACATATTAAAAATTATATATTATTATGATTATAATTAATAAATCTATTCTTCCAAATTATAATAACATAAATGGCAGAAATTAATTCAAATTTAATCCTGCAAACATGACGATAATGTGGGTTCTTAAAGTAAATGGGTCTGAATGGTTTCTTTGTTTTTAAAGATAATTTCAAAGTAAAATTGATACCAATGTTATAAATTGATTTAACTATGAAAACATTGATCTAATTAAACTTCAAAACAAGTTTTAAATATAATATAACCTTATAAATGAATTATATGATAAAGAAGTTTTCAGTTAAAATTTTGAATTTTTTATTTTTTATTAAAAAATAAAACATCACAATAAAATAACAGAAATTTACCCTAATAATATTCTTATTCTTTTATTTAAAATAATAAGTTTATTTATAAATATTTAATTTATAAAATGGTCAAAAAAATTTATTTAAAATGGGTTTTCCACTAAAATGTGGTAAAAAATATTTAATAAAAATATAGTATTTTATACATAAAATTGGGTTTGTTTTTATCTTAATCATATAAAATATATTAGATAAATATATGAAATATTTTATTTATTATATACTATTATTACCACATTAATATCACCCACTAATTTTAATTAATTTAATTTATTGGGGTAGAACATCTTTGTGAGCATAAAAATGATAATTTTTTCCTTTATATTCAATAGGTTTTCATATTAAATTATATTTAATTTGTAACTAATTAATTCATTATATATTTATGTTGACCATATATTTCATATGTTTGTTAACCATTTTTATAACTTCTAATTTAAGAGATGGGTTTTTATATAATCTTTTAATAATATACTGTTAATCGACAAAACATAGTCTTGCATGTAATGTAAACTTTTAACGAAAGTCATTATTGAGTGTAACACAAACTAAATTGGTGTAGAATGAATTAAAAAATATATCATGGATTTAATTTATTTAAAATAGTAAATTTATTATAATATATCAAGGTATTATATTCCCTTATATTTCTGGTGATGCATGTGATACATGCTCTCAAATTCAATGTTCTTACATTAGAATTTCAGTGTGTTACAAATAATTTTTCAAAATCATCGTAATGGAAGAAAATGATTTTTCGTCCAACGATGAAAATTTAGTCTATTTTACTTAAAAAATTTTGGTCTCTTAAGATGGTAATGTGAGGAAAATGAAAAGAAAATATTTTATTTTAAATAAATAAAGAGATATGAAAAAGATTAATGAGTATCTTAAGTGGGTTATCCTAATATTTCATCATAAAAACATAATCATAAACAATCTTGTTAAACAATGAATTTTATCATAAAACATGTTACCAGAGGCCCATATTCTTTCATATGTTTTCAAAATGCATCTTCTTTGAAATGAAACTTTTATATATCCTCTAAGGGGCTCTATTGTTGGAATTTTGAGAAGGAAAAAATCTATAAGATATGACTGGAGAAGTGTCTAAGATAAATTGGTAGATTTTGGTTAATGTAGAATGATAAAAGTGGTGTGAATAATAGAAAATAGGGTTCCCTTTTAAAATTGATGGGAGGGGTACTCTTGGAATTTCTTAAAATATTAAATTAATAGAGATTAATTTTATTTTAAAAGAGGTTAAAAGTTGATACTATTTGAAGATAATTTGATGAAGTTTTCAAATAACCTCTTATAATAAAAATTCTTCATGTTTGGACCACATTTCTACCCTTATCATTACCCTTTTAAAAATTACCATAATATTAATGTTTTCTACACTTTCTTAGTTAATAATGTTATTATAAAATGAAAAATGACCCATAAATGGGCCATGATTTATGTTTCAAACTATATCCAAATAATTTATCAAAATATAATATTTCTATAAATTTTATATCATTTAATAAAATATTATTTATTATAAAATATCATTAATTTATTTTTTAACACAATTCATTTATATTAACTTTAAATAAATCAAGAAAATGTGGGAACAATAATATAATGATTTCAAACCTCTATAATATGCCACATGGATCTATAAAATTCATCATAATCATTAACTCATTTAAATTATATAACATTTAATATTTTTAAAATAGCTTATTATATTTTTTATGAAATGGAGAAATTCTGCCTCAGTGCTGCATAAGAAATTAGTTTCTTTATATAACTTGTAAAAATGGAAAAAAAATCTATGATGAATATAATTTCATTCTTCTCTAAATTTACACTTATATTCATTCATAACTTTCTTTTTTGCTTATGCGGACACATAAGATATATTAAAAACAGATAGGCTAACATTTTCTAGCTTCCTTTGATTTAAATACTATATTGGTTATTTTCAAATAAAAACGTACATTAAACTCATAAATTTCTAGTATAAGGTGATAAGGGTCAAATTTCGTTCATATGATATGAATTAGGATGAAACATTATGGACTTACCTCTTAGTTTTAACTAAGATTTACTTGATTTACCCTTTCTCGAGATGATAAATTTTACCATGATTACTATTCATATTGACAAAAATAATTCTTTTATATTTATCAAATATGAACCTCAAGATTATATATAAGTAATTAGTGTTATCTAATTTATTACCTATAAATGGAATAAATTAATTTTATATTTATTTTGCAAAATTTGATGAGAACCGCTTTTGAGAGAAATACCTTTTTTAGCAGAAAATGTATTTATTATTTTCCTATGAATAATAGAAATTATTAGATGTATTTTAAATGATTTTATTGAATATATAATATATAAATTTCATTAAAATCATTCAAAAATAGTTATAAATTTAATTTCTTAAGATAAAAATACATTATTAGAAAAAATATAAATTCTAGAAAAATAACTAATTTTTTTTCAAATGGTTCTTATATTAATTTATAATTATTTAATAAATAAGGAATTCATATTATAAGTATTTAAATAATACATTTTTATAATTTATTTTGTCCAACTCATACTGTACAATCCAATTTCTTGGTGATAATAGTATTTTAATAGTATATTGTGGTTCGTTTAAACTTGTTGTTGCATGTATCAAAAGCTATCAAAACAAAAAAAAATTGAAAAAATACTTCCTAAAACACCAAGGTGTTACATTATAACATAGTTAAAATAAATTTTCCCATGATATTTTTTAATTTTATATAAAAAACTAAGGATAATTTCTTCCTCATCACATCCTCGGGTCCGTACATAGCTTCCTCAAATTGGTTGTTTCACTATAAAACATTGACCAGGTGAGGGGTCATGTTTTCTAGAACTTTATCTCAATGATATATAATCCAAACTAGATGTTCCTAATAAGTAATAACTTTCTCCAGTTCTATGGCCTCTAAGTTCAATGCATGTAAATAATCAGGTATATACTTCCTCGGGAGAGATGCATGGAACACATCAGGAACTTGATAGAGATTTACTGGGAGCACCAATCTATAATTCATCTTTCAGATACAATCAAGAATTAACAAAGGATTAATTTACCTAGGTCTTACCTTGAACTTATTTCCAAATCACATCACCCTATTCAAATTAGTTATTCATAGGAATAACTAGTCACCAACTTTAATCTTTATATATTTCCGATGATTGTTATCAAAAACTTTTTGTCAACTCCTAGATTCTCTTATATGTTGTCAAATGAATCTAACCTTCACCGATTTTCCCTTAGATAGATCATTTCCCAATATATTTCATTATCTATCTTTATTTTATAACAATGGGGTAGTTCATTTCATACTATAGAGGGATTCATTAGGATCCATCTGAATACTAGAGTGAATTCTATTATTGTAGGAAAATTATACCAAATTAATGTGTTAATCCCAACCACATAGGAAATCCATATTTCAATATCTTAGCATGGATTATAGTGTTTTAATGGTCCTCTTAGACTAAATATCATTCTAATGATAATAAGTAGTAATGAAACGTATCATTATATCAAGAGCCTACTGAATACTTCTCCATAATTTTGAGGTAAATCATCGGTGGAGACCAAATACAATTGATAGTGGTACACTATGAAATAATAGCACTTCCATAATGTATAGATGAATAACTTGGTCAAGAGAGAAATACTCTCTAATGTAAATAAAGTGTTGTGACTTCATAATGAGATCAACAAAAACCCATAATTAAATATTCCATTTAAATTATTTGGTGATTACAATAACTTATTATTGTTTTATCACTTTTATCCTTTTTAAAATCATTTATTATATTTTTCGTTAAATGGATAAATATTTAATTCGTGTTTCATAATAAATTAATGTCATTACAAAATTATAAAAAAATAAAAAAATTTCTATCCAAATTTTTTCATTAATCACAAAATATACACTTATATTCATACATAGCTTTTTCCCTTATGTGGACATAAAATATATATTAAAAACAAAGAGAGTGACATTTTTAACTTACTTTTCTTTAAATAATACTTATTTTATTTTCACATAAAATTGTCAATTAATTTTATAAATTTATAGCCTAATGTAATAGGTTTATAATTTTTATTCATAAAATGTAACGACTCATATTTTATAGGTCCTATTTTTAGAATATTATTGGAAAACTTATTCGACCGGGAACTAAGACGGCATGGTATTCCGAGGCCCAGAGTGCTTGGAATGATCTGTCGAAAAATGTTACGTTTTTAAAAAGTGTGTATGAGTGTTTTTCCTAATAAAGTGTAATAACTCTTAAACTGGAATCCAGATCATAAATCCTAGGTCACCATTGCATTCGTGATGGCAGGTTTACCGTACCCGCAATTTAACTTTAGTCGACGTGGGTCTCCAGTGAGAAAACCTGAAAATGGTATAACCGTAAATAAAATTATTTTATTTTTCAAATCCTTATAACTCATGAAAGGTGACTCCGTTTGAGAATCTGATAATACTTTTGAGTTTGTAATGGAGTGTTTTTCTTAGACAGGGCCTAATATCGACCGGTGAGGGCTGAGGGTGAAAGTTAGTTTTGGACGCGAATGTCACTAAAATATTTTATTAAAATATTTTATTTGGATGTTATGTGTTGACATAGTGACATTTTTTTAATAATCCTAATAATAAATATAGGGTTATCGTCATGTCCTTTGATTTCCCTAAGGTAATGAGGAGGAGGCTCTCTCACCGATGAAGATGGGTTAGAGGTTGGGATTCGATCATGTAACGATGAATTGATGAATTCCTGCTGAATAAGGATCGACGTGGTGACACAAATTCAATATATATTTGAAAGGGATCCAAATTAAAGGTAGGGTTTTATTTAAATATTTTATTTCACCGTTCTAGAATTTAAATGACGAACATGGATCAAACCACGAACATGTTAACCTGTGGTTTGATCATTATTTTTGGAGGATTCTATTTTAGGGTTTTAATTTTGGGGAAATTGTTCTGCTTATGTTTGTTTTTTGGATCCTTATAATGGGAGAGGATCAAGGCCATAACAAGCAATGACTGAGGATCGTTCAATTGTTTTCTCTTTTGTGTTTCTTCCCCCAACCATGTTCTTCATGTTCTTTATGGAGTATGTAGTATATTGTCATTGTGCACACATTTCTTAGTGAAACGATCCGAAATCAATGATCGAGCCTCATGACGACCTAGCAGAGGAGTGATAGTGACAAAAATAGAAAAATCGAAGTGAAACAAGAGATACCGCCATTCGATTATTTTCCATAAAAGTAGTTAATAATGTGGATTTCAGCCTACAATAGTGGTGTCAATGACCTAGGGATCACAGTGGTACCCTCATACTATAAAAAAACCACCAGAATGAGTCTGGTGGCCCGTAGAAGAACCCACTAGTACGTTGACGGTGTCGACGGCCAGTGGCAGCCATGTATGGGAGGTGGCGTGCACCAACAACGGTTTTAAGAAACCCAAAAAATCTGTCGTAGGTGGTGATTAAGGGATGCCAGTGAGCCGTGACGAACGTAGCAAGTGAGCTGCATCACACGACTAAATTCTGTAGTCTAGTTGGACTATGGAGGCAACCCTCGGCAATAGTTGTGGCTGGGATGTGGTGCCCATCGTGTCGTGGATGGAGTACACCAGACTACTCCAGCGGGCCGGGCTTGGCAGGCGGGCTGGGCCCAGCTGGTGTGGGTGAGGTCGGTACCTCAGGCTGGGTCCACCCGACGGGTTGGGTCAGTCTGACTGGATCAGACCAGACCCAAACCCAACCAAACACTTTTCAATTATATTTCCATAATATTCAAAACTGAAGTCTATTTGACTATCCGTTTTTGGTGTTGGGACCCTCTCGATAATGTGATCCATTTGAAATGACTTAGTGGGGTTTTTGTTGTACCAGTAGGGACTGGTGGTGTTCTCTTTGTCTTTCTATGATGGATCGATGCAGGATCGTGATCCTGTGATAGAGGTTGACATTAGAGATTGAGACCATACCCTTGGGATTCTCTATAAAAGATAGATGCAAGATCATGTCCCTATCATAAAGAATATCCCATCTTCTGATGTGAGTAAGCTCAACCTGGTTTTCTCAGTGACACCATGGGCTGGAGCATGGATTGCATCGAGAGGACCGGTTGGTCCTCACTTCTCTTTGTGGTAACATAGATAGGGTTTGTGTCATGGGTGTGACCAATATTTACATGGCCACCCATCCCCTCTCTAGGATGATAATTCCAATAGGGTTTGAATGTCCCGGAGTAAGTCATGGGTGCATGACCCCCTATCTATGTATCAAGATCATAATCTTTACTTCGTGACATGTGTGTCCTTTAGGAAGTTCTCAGTGTGTTCTCTTTTGATGGGGTCCAAATTAGCAGACCTCCTTATGTGGGTCTCTGATAACATCATCGCTCGAGGATCGAGTTCTCCCGGAATGAGCATGCCTCGAGCAGAATCCTATTATTTTGGATTGGTTATGATATCAAGACTCCTTTTTTTAGTGAGACTAGTAATTTTAGGGATACTTTGTGACGTATCAAGACCAAATGTTCTCTCAGATAATTTTGGTAGACTTGTTCTACGTGATTTCTGTCAGATAGCTCGATGAGTGGGATCTCTCAGAATCGAGCATGGAATGAGAGGAACCATATGGTCAGCGGTGGATGAGATGTTGCATCATGGAATCCTTTATGAGTATACATGGATGTTCTTATTATATGTGTTACAAATATATACTTATATTGATCAGAAGGTATCTTCTTAGTGGTGTTTCCTTTTTAGCCTTTTACCTTTTTTGAGGTTCTATACTTAGTATTGCTTTACTCAACCATGCATTGGTTTTTCCTACATGTGTCGTGCCTTGTTTAGATGACTGATGCTTTAGTTGAGTCCTTGGTGGAGCAAGACCAGGACCATGACTAGACATTTCCTTGTGAGATTAGATGGGATGATGTGTTGTCAGTAGCTTTATACACCATATTTAGTACCCTTGTATGAAGGTCGTACTTTGCAGTTATCTTTATTTTATTGGGCTTGTATTCTGGCCTAGTTTTACGTTACTATTTTACATTATTTCATACCCTGTTGTTTGGTTTTTGTGGTATGCATGCAATTTTTGTATTTAGTGTTTTCACTTTTCGGCCTCTGTGGCTTGGAGTTATGTACGAGTGAAAAGGTTCTTAGAAAATGCCTCCCATTTGTAGGATATTCCTACTCAGTTCTAGTCATCAGCCCCTGGCCTATTGAAGGTGGGCTTGGGGGAGTCACGACATGGGCCTCAGGGGACGGGTCATGATAGAGTGGTATGAAAGTGGGTTCGGTTTCACTTTGGTACTTGGAGTCTAGGAGTTTGTTTTTGGGAAATAGTGTTAAGTGTTTCGAGTTTGGATTTCATGCCACGGACTTCAATGTTGGTGCAGCAGCTGACGTATCCATACACTAGGAATCTTTCACCTACTTTCTTACTCGGTACATGAAACCACTATTTGCAGGTAAAAATAACGGTACATGCATCATATAGAAATAGGTTGAGTTTTTCATGTCCATATTGAGTCATCTCACCATGTATATTATTTTAACCATGATACATCTTGTTTCCTCAGGATGTGTTCACGACGCTAGCTAGCAGGGTTTCCACAATAGTATTGGGAGTTTTGCCTGATGTTCAATGAGGCCTCCTTAATGGAAACTAGTCATAGAGTAGTTTTTCATCATGATGGTTAGTAGGTGATGGTTTCTCATGACGGTTAGTTAGAAAACCCACCTCCGGTGGTTTAGGTGGATGCAGTTTTACAGACTAAGTCATGTATGGCTCTTTTTGCATTAGTTAATGAGGTGTTAGGTTTGAAATTGTGTCATAGGCTTCTGAGACAATGATTTCTTAGGATGTTGGGACACCAGGACCTGCCGATAACAAGTGCATAAAATAATCTATAGAACCAGAGTTTTTTTCAGAATTTCTAGGGACGTGCTAGTTCTTTGAAGGATAGAATTTTCTATAATTATCGTAAAAGTTGGAATCTCACAAGATAGTGTCCCACTGTTCAAGCTCTAGTTAGAGAGGCAGTCAATGAACTACTAATTAAGAGGAAGTGGCAAGAGCAGATAGATCCTTCGGGCGACATACATGGTAGGAGGGATGGGGAAGCAGTAAAAGGTGGATAACTTTTTAATGCATTACCAACACCACCTCTATCTAGTCCAAACCAACTTCGGGAGCTAGAAGATGGGGGGTGACAGTTACAGGCTATTGAGTCTTATGGCCCCATGAATATAAGAATGATTCAAGGTATGATTTTTGTATTTCTACCTTAACTCCAGTATTGATAGATACTTGTATAAGTGATTTCTTCCCAAAAAAAATTCTTGTTTTATACCCATTGGTTCTTGTTACAACTGTTGAGTGAAACCTCATGTTTAGAGACTCATACTGGAGGAGGCCCAATGACCACACACTAGTGCTAATAGTGTGTCCTGACTCTTGAAGGTGAGATTTTCGTTTGGGATCTCTTGATAGTGGTGTCAAGGCCTTACAATTTCATTCTCGTTATGGATTAATTCACACTTCATGCTCATATTGATTGTTTTATGCAAAGGTTTCAGTTCATCCCCAAGTTTAGAACCATATTTCCCTCTATCGGTTAGGGGAAGTCCTTGTATCTCTCAATGGACTCAGGTAGAGGAGGGTGCAGCTTATTTCTTTTCAGTGGGCTAGTATGACACTCAATGCAGTGGATTCTATGAGTCCTCAAGTTTCTTAGTGGTGGAAGTGTATAAGGACATCTTCCTTGAAGATGTTCTAGTCATACCTCTCCATCAATAATTAGACATCTACATTGGTCTATACCTCGGGGTGGAATCGATATTTTTGTTAGAATATCGGATGGCTCCCAAAGAGCTTCCTGATATCAGGGTGCATATGGGGGACTTGTGGAGTTAGGTCTTATTAAAACCTAATGTTTCACCCTAGGTAGCCCTTGGGGATCTTTTTTGATGACATATTAGTGTACTTGGTGTCCAAATAGGAGAACGCAAGACACATAAGAATGGTTCTGGAAACACTCTGAGAGACCCATCTTTAAGAGATATCTTGAAGTGTTTTTTATGGTTTTAGAAGGCCCCTTTTCCTGGGATAGGTCGTATCAGAGACTAGAGTTTTAGTGAATCCAATGAAGGTTGATATGGATTTTCACAGGAATAATTTTGCAACCAATAATATTGAGTTAGTAGTGGTGGTATTTGAAATGAAATATGTGGAGATACTACCTGATGGGTGGTTGATTAATATTCTACTTTGATCACAAGACTCTCAAGTAAGAATTATCTAAGTAGAGACGGAGATTTAGATAGAGGTGATACCTATAGTTCCTCTGAGACTATGAATTATATGTTTTTATACTCCTAGGAAGAGGAGCATAAAAGTATATTCCCTCATCTTTAATCCAATCAGCAGTTACTGAATGAGGCATTGGAGCGATTGGCCTCGTTGCGATTATCCTTCATGGATGGAGATGGATGAGCTTGTCTCCATTTGTTGGTTGTTACCCATACACTCTTAAATGAGTCAGGGAGGCACAATGTGGTGATACTGACTGTGAGTCTTCACCTGCTTAGTTCTCCATGGGGAATACCCCATATAGACATTCGAAAGGTAGTGGAACATCATTCTTTTTAGGATATGTGAAATTGTAGCAGTGGATGTCAATAGTGGTGAGATGCATCAGAATATGTGTGCGAGTGTCAAGGAAAACACATGGGATGATGGAATGGGTTGAAGCTAGGATCAATAATTGAGATAAAAATATGAAAACTTATTTGAATCAGTTTTTTGGGTTGTAAACTCATCATGTAAATCCCCTTTTTACATAGTTGGGGTTGCCTTTTAACTTTCTTGGGGTACCAGGAAAGAAGTTGGAGATATATCGATAGAATTAGTGACATGTTTACCACATACATCCAGGAGAAATGATATAATGGGGGTGATTGTTGACCGACTCACTGAGTCGGCCCACTTCCTAAATACCCAAGAGTAGAGTTTAATAAAGATCCTAGAATTCCTCTAAGTATAGGAGATAGTTCGACTCCAGGAGGTTTCATAGATGATTGTTTCAGATCGTGATGTTCGCTTTACATCCTAGTTATAGACGGGATTACAGGAGGCATTTGAATAGAATGTGAAGGTCATCTTGGAGCGGATGAAGAATACATAGATCCATCTGAAGTTTATGCTGAAAGAGGGCGGAGACCTTTTGAGTTCGAAGAATGAAACCATGTATTCCTTTGGGTATCACCGCGATGAGGGTTACATATATTTTTTCATGGATGGAAAGCTATCTCCATGGTTAATAACCCCTATTTTGGGTACTATGTTGATTTGTCAAGGTAGAATACCACTTGTCTCTACCCTGTAGTAGGACTAGGTACACAATATCTTCCACATGTCACATTTAATAAGATTTTTGCATAACTCTCTGCATGTCATAATATAGGACGATATGGACATCGAAGTTTGCATGTCTTGGGTCGAGTACCAAAATAAGATCGAGGATCCTTCATTGATGTTATTATCCCATATTGTGTGTTCAGAGGCAACATGGGGATCTTAAGAGGAGAACATGGGAGCAAGAGGCTCAGATTAATGCTTAGTGCTCTCATCTTTTGTTCAACTAAACCTTGTTAGGATTTTTGAGGATGTAAATCCGTTATTTGGGGAAAATGTAATGAATTAGATATTTCTAGTTCTATTTTTAGAAAATTTGTGGAAAAATTATGAGACAAGGAGTTATGAAGGCGTGGTATTATGAGGCCTAGAGTGCCCAGAATAATTCGTCAAAAAATGTTAATTTTCTAAATAGCATGAATGAGTGGTTTTCCTAAAAACATAGAATAACTCTTAAAACGGGTACCTGGATCTGAAATCCAATGGAATCATTGCATTTGGGATGGCGGTTTCTCCATACACGTAGCTTAACTTTAGTAGGTGTGGGTCTCTAGTGAGAAAACCTGAAAATGGAGTAATCATAAATATAAAAATTAAATAAAATTATTTTACTTTTAAAATCCTTATAACTTCTGAATGGTGACTCGTATTGAAAATATGAGACCACCATTGAGTTCATAATGGAGTTTTTTATTTAGGCAAGGCCTAATATTGACCGGTGTGGGTCGAGGGTAAAATTATGTTTTTAGACATAAAGATCATTAAAATGCATAATAAAAATATTTTATTTGGACGTTATGTGTTGACACAGGAACATTTTATTTATTTTTATAAGCCTCTTTAGAAATCCAGGGTTATCATCATAACCCTGGAGTTTCCCTAAGGCATGGAGGAGGAGGTTCTCTTGCCACTGCTGATGGATAAAAGGTTGAGATTCAATCAAGAGAAGACGAATCGACAAACACCAGTGGAATAAAGATCGACGTGGCCATGAAACATCAATATACATCTACAAGTGATCCAAACATGAGATAGTGGTTGTTATTTAAATATTATCTTCTCTCATTAAATAATTTAATTGAAGAATGAAGATCATCCCATGAACATGTTGACCCGCAGTTCAATCATTCTTGTAGGAGGGTACAACTTTTGGGTTTTAATTTGGGGGAAATTGTTCTGCTTTAGTTTGTTTTATTGATCCTTCTAACGAGAGTTGATCAAGGTCATAACAAACAATGTTCGATGTTCAGTCATCAATTTTCTATTCTATTTTTCTTCCCACAATAACTTTCTTCACGTTTTCCATTGAATAATAAGTGGATGATAATTGGGAACACATTTCTTGGTGCAGCTATATCAAATCAAATATTTATCCTTGTGATGACCTAGAAGAGGTGCGATAGTGACAGCGAAGGAAAAATCGAAGAAACATGTAAGATATTTACATTCGAGTGTTTTCTATAGAATTTGATAAAAATTTGGATTAAATACTATGTTAGTGGAGGATACAACCTAGGGATCACAGTGATACCCTCAGATCTGAAAATAGACCACGCGAGCAAGTTGGGTGGACTGTGAAAGAACCTGTCAACATGCCAGCAGCAGCGAAAGCAGGTGGAGAAACACTACAGTGGCCGTGTATGGGAGGCAGCATGCAACGATAATGGTGGAGGAAACCCAAGAAATCTACTGTGGTTAAAGACTAGGGGATTTCGGTGAGCCGTGGTAGATGCGGCAAGCAGGCTGCATCACATGGCTGGAGGCTGCGGTCCAGCTGGACTGCGGAGGTGACCCGCGACAACGACAACATGTGGGACGTAGTGCCCGCCACATCCTAAGTGGACTACACCATACTGATCTAGTGGTTCAGGATTTTTAAGTGGGCCAAGCCCAGACGATTCCGTCTGTACAAGCACCTCGGGCTGAGTTGGTTAGACTTGATTGGACCAAACCCAACTGATCCCCTTTTCACTAAAATGCTCGTAACATTCAAACCGTAAGTCTGTTTGACATACCTTTTGTACTGTTGGGACCATCTCGATGAGGTGGTCCTTTTTAGATGACTTATTGGGGTTTTAATTAGACCATAAGGGTTTAGTGGTGTTCTATTTTTCTTTTTAGGAGGGTTCGATGCGGGATCTCAATCCCGTCATACAGGGTGATGGTAGAGATTGAGACCGTACCCATTGGCGTCTCTTTGATGGATTGATGCAGGATCCCATCCCTATCATAAAGAATGGCCCATGTTCTGATCCTAGTTGTCTCAAACTGGTTTTCTCAGTGACTCATTGGGTTAGAGTATGGATCAAACCGATTGGTCCAGTCAATCCTCACTTATCTACATGGTAACTTCGATTGGTTTTGTGTAATGGGTGTGACCAATATTTACTCATCCACCCATACCCTCTCTAAGATGATAATTCTAGTTGTGCAAGGATGTCCCCCAGTGAGACTTGGGTATATGACCCCCTATATGTGTATCATGTTCAGATTCTTTCTTTCGTGACTTGACCTGACCAGTGTCCTTCGAGTGGTTCTATGTGTATTATTTTGGTTGGGGGTCCAAATTAGTGAGACCTTCTTGTGAGGGTCGCTGATAACTTCATATCTCGAGGAGTGTGTTCTCCCAGAATAAGTGTGCCTTCAATAGAATCATGTGATTTCAGATTGGCTATAGTATTGAGACTCCTTATCTCAGTGATACCGAACATCTCAAGGAAACATCATGACATATCGAGACCAGATATTCACTCAGATAATTTTGGTAGAATTTTTCTATGTGCTTTCATTTAGATATATTGAGGAATGGGATCTCCCGGAATTGATCATACAACGATCGGAACCATATGGATGGTGGTGGATGAGATGTTTAATCTTGGAATATTTTATGAGTATAGCTAGATGTTCTTGTTATATGTGTTGTTGACATATACCTGTGTTGAGATAATCTCATCATCTTAGTGGTGTTCCATTTGTGGTCTTGTACTTTTTGTTTCATGGTAACCTAATGAATATTTTTTTACTCACCACTACATGGGAGTTTCCGGCACGTGTCGTGCATTATGAATCTGTCTGAGGCTTTGGCAGAGTCCTAGGAGGAGAAGGACTAGGACCAGGACCAAATGGCGCCTTATGAGATCAGATGATATGAGATGTTTTTTGTATCTTTATAAATGAACTTTAGTACCCTTGTTTTTAGTCCAGACTTTGGATTTGTCTTTGCTTTAGTGGTCTTGTATTCTGGCCCA
The DNA here is from genome assembly GCA_963277665.1 of Viscum album. Classification (NCBI taxonomy): domain Eukaryota; kingdom Viridiplantae; phylum Streptophyta; class Magnoliopsida; order Santalales; family Viscaceae; genus Viscum; species Viscum album. The sequence continues at coordinate 1,944,235,889 of OY728161.1, read as the reverse complement.
GTTGTACTTTACTACTTTATTTTATATCTTTCTCTGTTGTGGGGTTATAGTGGTATGCATGCATCTTCTTTACTTGTGTTTTTACTTTCTAGCCTCTATGCCTTGGAGTTGTGTGCATGTGTATAGTTTATTAGAAAATTCCTTCCATTTTATGGATATGCATACTCGGAAATAGTCACCTACCCCTGACCAAAATGAGGTGGGCTTGGGGTAGTCACAACATAGGCCCTGGGAATGGGTTGTGATAGAGTGGTATTAGAGCCGGTTTGGTTCCACATTAGGATTGGGAGTCTCTGAGTTTGGTTTTGGGAAACAGTGTTATGTGTTTCGAATTTGGTTTTTTGACCATGGAATACAGTGTTGGTATAGTGCCCAATGTATCCATACACCATGACTATGGGGCCTAATTCCAACTCGGTACATGAAAACACTAGTTGTAGGAAAAAATAATGGAACATGAATCATATTGGAATGGGTTTTCTTTTTTTTATGTCCTTCTTGAGTAATATCCCCTATTATACTCTTTTAACCCTGATACATATTATTTTCCTCAGGATGTGTTCTTGATGCTAGCTGGTGAGGTTTCTTGAGTAGGATCAGTATTTTGTCCAAATTCTTTACGAGGCCTCCCTGATAGAATCCATTCATAGGGATGTTTTTATTTAGGATGGTCATTAGGTGATAGCTTCTCCTGATGATTAGTTAGTAGACCCACCTTCAGTAATTTAGGTGGATGCAGCTTGCTATATTGAGTAGTACATGGATCTTTTCATTCTAGATGATGTGGCATTGAGTTTGAATTTGTATCATAGGATTTTGAGGAAACTATTTCCCATGATGTAGGGTCAACATGACATACCAATAGAAAATGTACAATGTAAGCTACAAAAGAAGAGTTTTCATTAGAAGTTTTCTGTACATGATAGTTCCTATAAGGATATGCCTTTCTATTCTTGTCGTAAAAGGGGGAATCTCACGTGATATTTTCCAAACCATTCATGCTGCAGTCATAGAGGTGGTTGAAAAAACACCAAGGAAGAGGTAGTAACAAGAGGATACAGATCCTTCAAGGGGAAGACATGGCAGGAGATCTGGGGAAGTAGTAGTAAGGTGGAAATTTTTTGACATGATACCACCAACACCAACATCTAGTCGATACCAGACTCCGGGAGCTGGAGGGAAGGGGAGGAGATAGTTGTAGGTTGTCAAGGCTTATGACCCCAAGACTCCATGAATGATTCAATGTGTGATCTATTTATTTCTACGTTAACATCACTATTGATAGACACTTGTACTAGTGATTTCTTTTCCTTTCACTTTTCTTGTTTGAAACAAAGAGGTTCTATTTAAAACATTTGACTTGATCCTCATGTTTAGAGAATCCTATGAGAGGGGACCTAATGACCACACACTAGTTATAACAGTGTGATCTAACTCTTGGAGGTGAGAGTTTCTGTTAGGATCTCTTGGTAGTGGTGTCAAGGCCTTACAATGTCATTATTGGAAGGGAAAAATGCACACTTCAAGCTCATATTTATAGTTTTAGGCAATGTTTGAGGTTTTTCTGTGGTGATAGAACCAGATTTACCTATATCAACAAGGGGGAAGTCATTGAAGCTCTCGATGGTCTCAGATAGAGGAGGGTGAAACTGATTTCTATTCAGTTGGCTAGTCTGTCCCCCAGTATAGTGGATGTTATGAGTCCCCATGTTTCTTAGTGGCGGCCGAGTATAAGAACATCTTCATTGATGTTTTTCAAGGTATACCTCTTCATTTAGAGTTAGACATCTACATTGGTCTAAACCCTAGGGTGGCACTGATATTTAACTCATTATACTGAAAGACTCATAAAGAGATTATTGAGATGGGGGTGTAGATGGGGGACTTGAAGAGTTAAGGCTTAGTGAGACCCATTTTTTCACCCTGGGAATCCCCGGGTGATCTTCGTTGATGAAATATTAGTGTACTTGATGTCTAAGGAGGAGCACAAGAGACACTTAAGAATGGTCCTAGACACACTCTGAGGGAACTGGGTTTAAGAGCATCTCTTTAAGCGTCAGTTATGGTTTTAGAAGGTCCCTTTTCCTGGGAAAATTTATCCCAGACAATGGAGGTTTAGTGAATCTAATGAATTTTGAGATTGATTTTGACAGGTAGAACTGTGCAACCCATAATCTTGAGTTATTAGTGGTGGTCTTCGCATAGAATATGGGGTGATACTACCTGATGGGCATGCAGTTCATCCTCTAATTAGATAAAAAGATATTCAAGTAAGTGTTCTCTAAGAAGGACCGAGGATTGAGATAATGGAAATACCTAGAGTTACTCCAAGACTATGAATTAGAATTTTTTTATATTCTTGGAAAGAGGAATTTTAAAGCAGATGACCTCAGCTGGAATCCAATTAGCTATTACTGGATGAGGCATTCGAGTGATTTCCCTCATTACGGTTATCCTTCCTAGAAGAATAAGGAGTATATTGTCTCCATTCATGGGTTGTACCCATCCACTCTTAAATGTGTCGGAGAGGCACAGCTTGACAATGCTGACTATGAGTCTTTATGAGCTCATTTTTTCATAGGGAATACCCCTAATGGACATTCGAATGGTGGGGAGCACATCATTATTTTTAGGAGATGCACAGTTGTATCAGTGGATGCCTAGAGTGGTGAGATGCATCAGAATATGTGTGTGGGTGTCAAGGAGGACACATGGGATGATGGAACGGGTTGAAGTAGGGCTCACCTGTTGAGATAAAAAGATGAAATCTTGTTTGAATCAGTTTCATGCATTGTCAAATCACCGTATCAAGTCATGTTTTTCTTGGCAGGGTTTGATCCATCTCTTTTTTGGGATACTAGTAAGGAAGTGGGAAGTGATATGGAAAGACTTTAGAAATTTTTTCCACAAACATCTATGAGACATGATAGAATCGAAGAGATCATTGACTGAATCTGATAGTCATCCCACATCCTAACTACCCAGGAGCATAGTTTAGTATAGAGCTTGAAATGCATCTATATACATGAGATAGGTTGACTCCATGAGGTTTCAATAGTGATTGCTTCAGATCGGGATGCTCGCTTTACATCCCAGTTGTGGAAGAGATTATAGGAGTCATTTGCAGAGAATGTGCAGGTCATCTGAGAGCGGATGAAGAATACATAGAGTCATTTGAATTTTATGTTGACAGAAAGTGGAGACCTTTGGATTTCGAGGAAATAGACCATGTCTTCCTTTGGGTATCACCTCGATGAGGGTTATAGAGATTTTTTCCAAGGATAAAAAACTATCTATGAGGATAATAGTCCCAATTTTGTGTACTATGTTGAGTTGGAGAGGTAGAATATTTCTTGAATATACTGCACAGTCAGACTAGGTACAGAATGTCTTCTATCTGTCATAGCTGAGGGGATTCATGCATAACTCTATGCAAGTAATAATCTTGGACATGTTAGACATCGACGTTGGTGTGTCTTGGGTTGAGTACCCAATTAAGATCGAGGATACTTCATGGATGTTCTTTTCCCATAGTGTGTGTCTAGAGGAAGCACATGGATTTTAATAATTGAACATGGGAATGGGAAGCTGAAATTCATGGTTGGCGATCTCATGTTTGGTTGCAATAAACCTTATTCGGAATTTCGAGGATGTAACGCCTTTAGATGAGTAAAATTAAATGACTCGTATTTTATCTGTTCTATTTTTGGAAAATTATTTGTAAAATTATGAGACCAAGTGATGAGACGGCATGGTATTCTGAGGCCCAGAGTACCTGGAATGATCCATCGAAAAATATAATGTTTTAAATAGCTCATGTGAGTGGTTTTTTCTGGAAAAAGTTGAATAACTCTAAAATGGGTGCTCAGATCCGAAACATGAGGGCACCATTGCGTTCGGTATTGTGGGTTTACCCTATACACAACAAAACTGTAGTCATCATGGGTATCCATTGAGAAAACCCAAAAATGGAATAACTATAAATAAAATAATTTAATAATTTTTTTTCATTTTTCAAACCCTTATAACACATGAATGGTGACTTAGATTGAGAATATGATACCCCCATTGAGTTTTTAATGGGGTGATTTCCTTAGGCAGGGCCTAATCTCGACTAGCGCAGGTTGATGGTGAATGTTAGTTTTTGGATGTGAATGTCATTAGAATACTTAATAAAAATATTTTATTTAGACGTTATGTGTTGAGGCAGCAAAATTTTATTTTATTTTTAATAATCCTCATTAGAAATCAAGGTTTATTTTCGTAACCCTAAATTTTCCCTAAGGCACGGAGGAGTAGGCTCTCTCACCATTGACGATGGATCCGAGGTTGAGATTTGATCAAGCGATGACGAATCATTGAACACCGATAGAACAAGGATTTACATGGAGATGCAACATCAATATATATCTAAAAGAGATCCAATATCAAAGAAGGGGTTTTTATTTAAATATTTTATTTCCCCATTCTAGAATTTAAATGAGGAATGCCAATCAACCCATGAACTGGTTAACCAACAGTTCGATTTTACTTGGGGGTGGGTTTGACTTGTAGGTTTTAATTTGTGGGAAATTGTTCTTCTTATGTTTTTTTCTTGATCCTTCTAACATGATAACATCAAGGTCGTAACATACAATGGAAGAGGTTCATTCCTCAGTTTTCTCTTTCTTGATTCTTCCCCCCAAACATGTTCTTCACATTCTTCATGGAATAACAAGAAGATGATTGATAAGTTCATGTTTCTTGGCACAATTTCCCTGAATCAAATATCCAACTTCATGAAGACCTGTTAGAGGTGTTACATCGATGACGACATAAAAATAGAAGTGACATGGGAGATTCCTCCATTCATTTGTTTTCAGAAAAGTGGTTTGTAACATGGATTCAAGCCCACAACAATGGAGGAGATGAAACAAGGATCACAATGGTACCCCCAAATCATAAAACAGACCACCAGAGTGGTTTGGTGGGCTGAGGAAGAACCTGTTGGTGTGCTGGCAGTGACAACAGCTAGTGGAGGCATGTGGTAGTGGCCGTGTGTGGGAGGTGGTGTGCACCGATGACATAAGAATCCTGTGGAATCCTCCCCAGGCAATGATCAGGGGCCGATAGGGAGCTGTAGTGGATGTGGTAGGAGGGCCGCATCACCCAATTGGAGGTCACAGTCTAGCTGGACTGCGGAGGCAACTCGCAGCAATGACTGTAGGTGGGACGTAGCACCCGCTACATCCTGGGTGGACCACCGACCCGTTCTATCTGGCTAGGCTTGGCACGTGGGATGGGCCCAGCCGATTTGGGGCATTTTGGCTCCATAAGGCGAGCTAGCTCCTTGAGTTGGGATGACACCTTGGCTCGGGCTGGCACTTCAATTCGGGTCGATACAACCGGATCAAACTGGACCCAGACCCAACCGACCCCTTTTCAATAAAATACCCATAAATTTCAAATCGTATGCCCTTTTGATGATCCGTTTGTGGTGTTGGGACCCTCTCGACGAGGATGTAATTTTGAAAGAACTTAGTGGGGTTTTAGTTAGACAAAAAGAGGATGGTGACATTCTCTCTGTATTTTTATGAGGGATCGATGTAGGATATTGATCCAGTCATATAGGGTGATATTAGAGATTGATACCATACCCTTGGGATTCTCTATGATGGTTCAATGCAGGATCTCGTACCTGTCATACAAAAAGGCTGATGTTCCGATGCGAGTTGGCTCAACCCGGTTTTCTCACTAACTCTGCATGCTGATGTACGGATCCCACTGAGAGGCCCAGTAGGTCCTCACTTCTCTTCGGGGTAACTCAGATAGAGTTTTTGTAATTTGTGTGATCAATATTTACACGGCCACCCATCCCCTCTCAAAGATGATAATTCTAGTAGGGATAGGATGTCCCCCAATAAACCTTTGGTGCAAGACTGCTTATCTATGTATCATGATTATATTATTTCTTTCATGACTTGACCTGACCAGTGTCCTTCAGGTATTTATTAGTGTGTTCTCTTTGGGAGGGTCCCAAATTAACAATACCTCCTTGTAAGGGTGTCCGATAACGTCATATCTTGAGGAATGAGTTCTCCTATAATGAGCATGCCTCGAGCAGAATCCCATGATTTTAGATTGGATGTGATATTGATACTCCTTGTCTTAGTGTGACCTGATGTCTCAAGAAAACCTCATGATGTATCGATACCATATGTTCTCTCAAATAATTTTGGTAGACTTGTTCTACGTGCTTTCATTCAGATATCTTGAGGAGTGGGCTCTATCAAAATTGAGCATACAATGACCAGAACCATATCGTCAACGGTGGATGAGACTTTGCATCTTGGAATCCTTTACGAGTATGCCTAGATGTTATTGTTATATGTGTTGTTGATATATACCTGTGTTGATCTGATTGCATCTTTTTATTGGTTCTTCCTTTTCTTTATTTTAATTTGTGATTTGGGGTACCCTATTGAGTATTGTTTTACTCACAACTACATGGGCTTTTCCCGTATGTTTCCTGCCTTGTGCAGACAACCAATGCTTTGGCGGTGTCCTGGGAGGAGAAGGACCAATACCAGGACCAGAAGGTTCCTTGTGAGATCAGACGAGCTGAGGTATTTTTGGTAGCTCTCTACAGCATCTTTAGTATCCTTTTTACAGGTCAGAATTTGTAGTTTTCTTTCTTTTAGTGGGCTTTTATTCTATCCCGGTTGTACATTACTGCTTCAATTTTTATCGTACTCTATTGTTGGGTTGTAGTGGTATGCATGAACTTTAATCACGTAGTGTTTTCACCTTCCAACCACTATGGCTTGGAGTTGTGTGCATGTTTACATGTTCTCATCAAATGCCTCCCATTTGTGGGATTTTCATACTCCGTGCTAGTCGCCAGCCCCTGGCCTATTGAAGACAGTCTTGGGGTAGCCATGGAATGGGCCCCTCGGGATGGGTTGTGACATAAAATAAGAATTATGTTGAAAAATTGTATCATTACCAATTAGTTTTAACATATATTAATTTGATAGACCTTTTACCGAAGTGATAAATTTTACCAAGATTGTTATTCATATTTACAACTTATAATAACATCCTCTTTTTCCAATTTGAACCTCATATTTCAAAATATGATATTAATTTTATCTACTTAATTACCTAGAAATGGTAGAAATTAATTTTTAATTAAGCGCACGAAATGTGTTGAAAATTTATTTTATGAAAACATAGATTTTTAAGAATAAAACTAAATATATTATTATCCTCTAAAAAATAAAATTGTTAGAAGAATGTTAAAAAACATTATTGAATATTTAAAATATAAAGTTAATTAAAATCATTCACTAATAGTGATCAGTTTAATTTATCTGGATAAAAATATTTTGCAGACATAAAAAAATTTCTAAAAAAATTCCTTTATTTTATTTTCAAAATGATTTTAATTTTAAATTATAATAAATTGATTAATAATGAATTTAATTTATACATTTTTAAACCATACATTATTCTAATTTAGTTATTCTTATTCATACCGTCCAATATAGTGGCATGGTGATAATAATATTTTAATAGTATATCATTGTTTTTCTAAACTTGTTGATGCATGTAAAGTAAGATACCAAAAAAATTAAATTTATTTTTTAAAAATATTTAATAAAATAATAGGGTGTTATAATAAAACCCAAGATATTTTTGTATGTATCTCTATAGGTCAAAAATCCCTCTTCACTAGTGGAAAATGTGAGGACATGTGAAGTGATAAACATCTTCTTTAACTCTTTAAACCTCTCCTCACATTAATCAATTTATACAAACATTACTCCATTTTGAGTTAGATTAGTCAGTGGGATTGAAAATTTTGAAAAGTATCACAAAAATCAATGATAATACCATTATAATCCATGGAAAATATATATCTCAATCATAGATGTTAGTCAAGTCCATCCCGCAATTGCTTCTATTTTTAAGGATCCACATATATCCCTTTGTTGGTGACACAATTCCACAAGAATGTTTAATTCCCCATTAAAAAAAATCATTTAATATACTTCACATATAAAATTTCCATTCATAAGGTCTTAATTATATAATTTATATTCTCTGCATGTTCCACCTTTCTTTTGGAGAAGAAAAAAATATTGTTTTTAAAGACTACCAAAAAAATATCAAGGTAATCCCTAAAAACTCAATGATTAATTCCTTGAAGATAGATGAGGAATTAGTGAGTCAAAATAGAATCACTATGAACTATTTTTTCTCACTAATTGTTTGACAATATGTCTTGGGTATATCCACCTTCACCATTACTAGATAATATCCCATCCAAAGATCTACAATAAAGAAATAATAGGCTCCATGTAGTTGATCAAACATGTAATTGATCCAAGGTAGAGGATAACTATTCTTCATTGTGATATTGTTGATCTCACGATAATTAATGAATAGGGGCATAAACCCATCCACTTCTCAATGAAGAGGATTTCACACCCCTTGGTGAAGCACTTGGGCATATAAACCCTGTATCCATATTATTCTACAGTTTATTATTTATCTATTCAAGTACAACTATGTCCATTACATAAGGACTCATGTTTATTATCAATGCTCTAAGTATAATTTCAACCAAGAACCCAACCTATTGACTAGGAGGAAGACTAGGAAATTCTTTTAGAAACATGTTATCATATTCCCTCATAATGTACATGTAATATAGGAAGATATTTTCCTTAGTCTTAGTCATTCTATCTAGATAATATTTCTCATAAGTCAATAATATCAATTCTTAAGATGGTTATTTGAAAGGTTATTCATCCTCTTGCATGTAAATTTATAGAATCTGGGGTCAATTCGAAATACAAAGGGTGATTTAGTTCTCTTAGAAATTTATATTGGCTCAATATAATGGAATCCAATCCATATCTATAATATATTAAAATTACACTAAAGGGGGTACCACAAGGATTTTTTGGAATATTAGCCCAAAAATATGGCTAGGGGAGAAGTTATATTCCTAAGATGCTATGATTTCCCAATATTTCAATTTCACTAATAGCTATACTTACATGTTTGAGGTGGTTTCTGAATAATTCTTCTAAACATAAGTGATATGATATAATGTTTAGAACTAGAATTAAATAGTATGTATACTATATTAGAATTAAAAACTAGTGTACATATCACCAATTCATTGTGTGGATCCATGTCAGTATTTGTGATTAAAAATGATCTCCCTTTCTCTATAGGAATTAGAAGTTGTTTCCATCCATCATCTTCAATAACCCTTCACTTAGTTCATTTATTCATATACTGTCTTTTATCTATGAAATTAAAACATTGGAAAATAACATTAGTGTTGATTAGGTCATTCCTTTCCATAATTGTATTGGTTTGTTTCCCACATCAACATTCACTAGTGAGGTTCCCTTCCTTCCTACAGCTAAAGAATTTCCTGATCCCCTTCATGTGATTTTATAGATTCATCTTCCTACATTTTTGACAAGTGGGATGTCATAATTTAATTCCCCTGTAATATTTTTCTTTCACCACTCAAGAATTAAAATCCATTCTTTTCTCCCTATGTCCTAATCCATGATACCCTTAAGATTAACTGATCTCTATTTTGAATTTAATTACACATATAAAAATTACCTTATATCTGGGAAATCCAATATTCACTAAATATTTTCATTGATTTAGATTTATCCCACTAAAAAGGTAGTGATATTTTCTTTTTGGGTCAATGAAAAATCCAAATGCATACCACACAAGTGTTGTGATGTTTTCCTCATACACCCTAATGGATTTGAATCCTATTTTCTCATGTAATAGGATATCCCAATCCATTTTATGTTAAAGAGAAAAAGGAGATTTTTTATCAAAATTCATTTTCTATATTTTCTTACTCCATCTCTTTGATTTGTTCCTTTGGATTCATATTATTTATCAATGTCCATCATTGAATAACTTCTCCCTCCATAAGATAATTCACTAGCATGATCTTCTCCTAATCAAAGAAATGAATTATGGAGAAGATATTTTCAATGGAGTTGATCTATTGTTCTTTAATAAAGAGATATAAAGATATTTTGAAAGTTGGAGGCCATTTTTACATTATGGTCACAATTGTAACATTCACTTTCTTAGTGGGATTTGAGTTTTCCACCAGATTCATGTTTTTGATCAAAACATGAGTCTATTGAGTATGAACTATTATGATGATCTTGAAACCATCTCCCATTATGTTTGGAATGTCATTTGGATATTCATTTTATTTCCCATCATGTATTTTTTTGAATAAGTTCCTCTAATTTCCAACCATTGAATAAAAGAATGGGAAGATTAGGTAAGATATTTCTCCTTCTATAATTCATATAAAGGGAAACTTTGAAAATTGAAGGGATAAAAAATAAATTAAATAAATTACTTACCCTATGAATGTTTGTGCTTCAATTTAAGATATTATTGGTCTATTTAAAAACATAAAATTTTATGGGAATTTGTGTTCCCTTCATAATGGATCATAAATAGAATATAAATTTACCAAGGTATATCCCCCGAGAGTGTCAAACCTGGTGTGTAGGAAGGCCTATTTATTAGGGATTTTATTGGAAAGAATCCACTTAATATATAATTTAACGTAATTTAGTGATGTTTTCCTATGTTTAGTCTTATATATAATGTTTTCACACATTTTTTCTAATCCCAATCCCAAAATAAATTACTAGACCATGATCTTATAAAAACTATGACAACCCGTATCTTTTGTAAAATTTATTTAATTATTTATTACATAAATTTACAAATAATACAATACCAAAAGATCATGATTCCAAATTTTATTTGGGTAATTATATACGTATCATAATAATATGAAACCTGAATAAAACTATATTTAAAAAAAATCCTTTACATGCACTTATATTCAATTAATCTTCTAAAACTACACTGGATAATCTGGGGACATACCTAAGAAATGGGTGAGATATAAATCCGAGTAAGGTATTAATACAATAATAATATGTTGAATTTAGTATGTACGAGTAAAGATTCATATAAATGTTACATAAAATTGTTGAAAATCATAAACATGAACTTCGATGCGTGATATAAGATGATAAGATCAAGGTAGTATAAGAATGTGGAAACAGTATAAAACATGTCATCATAAGCATAATTCAAGGATACCGATCAATATATCATAACATAATTTTATTAGTAAAACCTCCCATGAACAATACATTTTATCTCATGAGATAAAAACGTTACCCAATGTATTTGAGTGATATATAATTCTAGGTCCACCTATCACATTCATATCATGTACATGCATTTGTGTTCCACATGGATCAGAAAACATAAGAACATATTTCATCACATTTAATCTGATGATTAATAAGGGTGGATTATATACAAGGTAGTTCTCAATCAATGAAATATTGGTAAATATAGGTGACTAAAATTGAGTGGGAATGAGGATGGGTATACACAATAAAAAAATTATGGCATAGAAAATAATGGGATAATATTAGAATCATAAGGGTTATATATAAATGACTAAGGAAAGAGTTCAATGAAAGTGGAAGGCAGTATCTAATTACGTGGGAATCATAAAGATAGTAATGGGATGTGTAAAACACATTTCAATAAGAACAATTGGAAATAAAATGTCTTAGTACAAATAAAGCACATGAATAAAAAGGAATAAGAGATAGTCCCTTACCTTGAGAGCCAACCTCTAAAATCATTAGAGGAGAATCATAAGATAATGAGAACACAAATGGATGGATTTAGGAAGGTAAAGATAAAAGTTTATTGAGTGTATATATGTGAGAGGATTTGTGGGCATTTATATCAAAAGAGAGGGGAATTCTTTATTAATTTCTAAACATAGGTTTTGGACTCCATATGAAAAAATTATCAAAAAAAAAATATTTCCCTTGGTATTTGCAAGTATTTCTAAAAAATATGATTGGTTTTAATAACTTTATAATTATATGATCTAAAATTATTAAAATTAAATCATCTATTATGTAGAGTGAGTCATGTTTATAAAGAATTCAATTTAAAACATTGAATTATAATATAGGTTTCGGAGGATTCATTATAAAATAAAAAATTTGATAAAATAACTTAAAAAATAAATTTTTCTAAAAGGGAAATAAATTTTGGCTCGTTTATTCCATTTTTGTTATTTATTACAACACTATTGGACTTTTATTATGTCATAATACATGCCAAATATTTACAGCATATTTTTTTTTTAGACAGAAATTCGATTGTCTCAAAAAATTATGAAAAAATCACAGTTGAATAAATTTGATGAGATGATTTCAAAAATAATATTTATTTTGGTCAATATAATTCTATAACTATTATATTTTACACATTTATATAAAAATATATTTCATTCAAAACTACATTTTTTGGACAATAATAGTTTTATGGACCATATAAAGATTATATTGGACTTTACTAAATTATATTATTAGTTTTATATAAATTAATATTATTTAACGATAATATTATATTAAAGTGATATTCATTTAAAAATTCATGAATTTATAAAAAAATTGAATTTATTAAAATAATATATGATCCAAAAGAACAATTTTGGTTTCATCATATCAAAATCATATATAAATTTGTATATAAATTAATAATTAAAAGGGATAAATATATACATTATTTAATTAAAATAGAAAATATAAAAAATATTTTTTCTTGGGTCTAGACACATTACCCCATATTACAATAGTTTATTCTCTAAGGGTAAGGTGTGTGATGGTAGTGATTTTTTAGGTTGGTTTAGTGAACATGGGTGGGGAAGTGATATCAATAAGCATGATCATAACAAGTAAATATTTCCACTAAAGATTTAGTTATCAAATATGAGAAAGTTATTGGACAAGGGTAAAGCCTAGTGATGAAATATCCCTCAGAATCTCTAACAATTGGTCTTCCTAGAGTACATCCTATTGGTCAAGACTTTCAGTTATTCCTTCTATGAAAATTGGAATTTATCATAACCCTTGATATACTTATCTTACTAGTCACTATAAAAAGAATATATCATCAACCATTATAATTCATAACAATCATTTAAATAAGACCAGTACATTTTAAAACGGTCAAAAATAACAAACTACTTTAATTAATAAAGCATTTTTTGATTCAAATTTGGAATTTTATTTATAAATGTTTGGTTTGTTATAATATAAATATATGAAGACACTTTAATTACCAACTCCTTTTAATTATTTAAATCTATAGGAAGATATAAATAAATAGAAGATATATAGAATAGAAAATAATCTAAACACTAGCATATCTGAATATCAGGATACTATCAATCACAAGAAACATATATATGACATACAATTCTTATGTGCCTAAAATGATGCATAAATGCACACACCTCCTATTTTCATACCATACAAGAGTAAAAATCCCATAAACTTATAACATCACACCCAAATGAATGAATTGATACCGAGAATAATCATTAGTAAAAATGAAAATAGTGTATAAAAATTTATATCCCTTGTAACATGGATCCCCCCTGTATATGGGCCGGTAACTCTCAAGAACAAGCTCATTACCCTGATCTGACAATATCATATTCTCATGCTTATGACATTCTATGAGTATTTAAATTACTACAATGGGGTGTGAGTTGTAGTTTAAAAAAATTTAAACTTACAATTTTCCTAAAAACCTTTTATAATTTCCATCATACAAAATAATGTACTGATATATATTATATCCAGAGTAATAATGTTATATGACACAGTATGGAATTTATATATAATTCATAATGAAAATATGAATGTTTTAGAAACTTGGATAAAAACATTATAAAAACATATAGAGAATATGTTAGAAAAAATTATAGAATATATCATAATAAATAATATCACTTTAACCACAAGAGATATTGATGTCAATGGACCTAACTCTAGATATAAATGTATTAACATAATGTAATATATATCTTCCAATACTTAGAATCTGTCAATCTATTATATCAAAAAAACCATTATCTCATTATCTATATGATCCCTTGATTACATGATCAGAAAAAGCTTTTATATCTTAATATTTTATATCCCCCAATTAAAATGACCAAAAAAATCAACTATTACAGTAGGAAAACCATAATATATTTTCAATGAAATCCTTATAAATGATTATTTAATGAAACTATATAAACATTACAATTGATTCATACTAAAAACAATGATGTTGAAAAAAAATAAAATAGAATCTTTGGATCACCGGGTTAAAAATATTATTAAATATTCTTCCCCTTGAGGTCTGAGTCCTATTTACTGGAATTTTTCCAATGTTTGGATTTTTTTATTCTCAGGATCAGCTACAAAAAAAAAGAAAAAAATTCATAAACACTTGTGGAGTTTAACACAACATCATTATATATGATGGTATATAGACGTAGAACCATTACAATGCTTTAGAATATCACATCTGGTAGAAATGATAAGTCTTCATATGAAATACGTTTTTATATCTTTATCTGGCAGGCTTAGTAAATATTCATTTGGTATAATTCTTCAGTCTCTATCTGGTGAACTCTATCGAGTAGTCATTTTATCAATCAGTCCAATGGAAACTATCTGATAGACTTTGTAAACCTCTATTCGATGGAATTTATAATCCTTCCATCTAGTAGACTATGTACATATATGTTAGATGTATTTTTACATGTCCTTCGAAAGTACTTAGTACTTTTCCATCGGATATACTTGATAATTTCCCATCCAATATTATTTTTATTCTCTATATATTAAATCTATTTACATTCAAACCAAACATTATATATTTTTAAATATAATAATTTTAAATAGGGAAAAATTTAAAGTGTGAATTGTGATTCTTAAAAGTAATGTTAAAATGTTTCCTTTAACTCATTAATCTCCCCCATTTTGAAAATAAATATACACACTCGAGGAAAATAATTAATGTAAAAAAATTAAGGGTTACTACCACTTACTCACACTAATTTATAGTTCTCTATTTTCACCTTACTTAAAAAGTGTTATAGATTTTCCCTATTTGTGATTTTTGGAAATAATTAAGAATGGAAAGAGGTACATTTTATTGAATGAGTGTAACTTTCTAAATTGGGTGCCACACACTGATTCCCTAATCTGGTCTGTCACAAGACCTCAAGTGCACGTCCTTGTATGTTAGAGGCTTCTACTAGCAGTGAGGGTATAATATCCATCATGGAGAGACTGTACCATCTTTATCAATGAATAAAAACAACGGAAGTAAATAAAAAATATCCAAATTATATAACCAATAAATCGAATAAAATAGTATCACATGATGACTAAAATAGGAATACAATATCCAAAACTAACGAGTAGATAAGTCATGCCAAAGTACATGCCATGTTTTAATATAAAAAACCCAAAAATAAATAAATACATTGAAAACTCTCTACTGGGTACCTAACCATGTCTAATTCCATTATCCATGCACTATACTAACTCAGACATCTAAGGTATCACCATTTCTCTTAACATATCCTTCAACCATGAATTCTATTCCGGTACCGATCATATTTTATAATATAATTCTACTATTACCATTAATATTTTATAATACATAACTGAATGCCACTGTTATTGTTCATCATTTCATAATTGAATGCCATTATTACTATTAATATTTTATAATACATTACTCAATTCCACTATTACCATTCATCATTTCATAATTCAATTCTAATATTACTATTCATATTTTATAATACATGACGGAATTTCACTTTTACCATTCATCATTTCATAATCAAATTCCACCGTTACAATTAATATTTTATAATGCATGATTGAATTCCATTGTTACCATTCATCATTTAACTATGGGTTTTTGAAACAATATCCCATGTCCCACTCACGATTATCACATATATCAGAACATCACAATTTTACAAGGAACATAATATAACATTAATTAATTCACCAATTTAATAATTAGACTCAACAAATGCATATTCACATCATTCCATTAATTAATTAAAAAATTAATTAATCACATAAATTTAATAACTAATTCAACAATTAGTTTAACACATCAATCCCATTAATTAATTCATAAATTAATCAATCACATCAATCCTATTAATTAATTAAATAATTAATGAATTTAATTCCATAATCTCAATATCCCCTTAATTAATTTAAAAAATAATTATTCAAATTTAACAATCCCAATATCCTGATAATTAATTCAACAATTAATTATTCAAATTCAATAATCCAAATATCATAATAATTAATTCCAAAAATAATTATTCAAATTCAAAAACTCCAATATCCATGTATTTCACAATCCTTTAATTAATTAATTTACCAATTTAATTAATTCGCTTCAAGAAATTAAATTTCAAATAATGCAATATAAATTATACAATTACATACATTTAATTTAAATCTATAATTTGTGATTTGAATTTTACACCACCTATCTCAATTTTGATGTAGAACGCTCACTATCGAAAATCCCCAAATTGGTGGAATAATAATAATCATAATAAATAATGAGATCTTGATAAAATTCCTAGATCCAAGGATTTAAATGGATTATATCTAATAAAACCTAGTTTTAGATCCATCATGAATAGATGAAAACATCCCTTCAAGGATGGGAGAAGAATGGTAAAGAGATACTAATTTAAACCAGATGTGATTCACTTATTAGGGAAGGTGCATATCTTTGATCTGGACATTGAATCACCAATAAAAGTGGTTACGAACCTTATGAAATCATTTGGGATCCTCCAAAATTGATAATAAATGTTTGGGGATGAGTGGGGGTTGATTTAAGGTTAATATGCAGGGTTTAGGAATTTTAAAACTAATTTTGGGTTAACTTAAATAATGTGCCCAATTTTCTAGAAAGGTGCAAATAGTTTTCCAAAAATGTTCACCTTAACCATAATCCCATTCTAGAGAAAGTTCATAGTTTTTTCATTCAGGTCACACAGTTTGACAAACCATGCACCATCATGCAATTATCCCCTATCTAGGGTTGAATGCTTTGCTAGGCTAGGGCACACAGTTTGGGAAAAACATGTGTTAACCGTGCACTACCCAATTTCCTTACACAATTATCAATTTTCACCCAAAATAACCCCAAGGTAAATCCCCAAAAAATTAGTAAAAACTAGATAAAAGAGTATTTGTAAAAAAGAATCAGACAAAGATAGAAAAGTTAGGGATCATACAATCTCTCTACCTTATAATATATCATCTTCAAGTTGTACTTCCAAGCATCTATACGATTTTGAATAAAAAATGTTAAGTGACTAATCCCAAATATTAGCTTCCCTCTCCTAATGTTTCCTCATGAAAATGGCCATGTTTCCACAATAGA
Source organism: Viscum album (assembly GCA_963277665.1). Classification (NCBI taxonomy): domain Eukaryota; kingdom Viridiplantae; phylum Streptophyta; class Magnoliopsida; order Santalales; family Viscaceae; genus Viscum; species Viscum album. The sequence goes on along the minus strand of OY728161.1, from coordinate 1,944,218,504 downwards.
TGAACTATTAGCATGATATTTCCACACAAAACTTTATCACTTCGATCCAACACACATGTCAGAGGATCCTCAAAGTATGCATCTATCTCATGCTCAACATCATCACCATCAATGACATGAGAAGGGCCGAGGTGATACTACCAAAGCAATGACACATTAAAAAATTAATTTATAGCACTATATTTATATGGATGATCCAATCGGTATGCCACTGGCCCGATTCTCTCCACAACCGCAAATAGTCCAACAAGCCTGGGTGCCAACATTTCATGTCTTCATATCCTACTGTAACCCAATTTATGTAACAACTAACAGAATACATGATCACCCTATATAAAATCTCGGTGTCATCATGTTATATCGTCATATTACTTTTGTCTACCCAGAGCCGTAGCCATTAGATTTTGGATCAAAAGATCCTCCTCTGACATCTCCTGCATGATACTCTCTCCCAACAACTCTGACTCACTTTACTCCATCCAGTATAGAAGGTATTTTCATGGCCTACCATAAATATCCTATTATAGTTCTATCTGAATAGTTTCTTGATAACTATTGTTATATGAGAAATCCACCAAAACTAGGTTCTTCTCCCAAGATCCAACAAAATCTTGGACACACACATAAAATAAATCATGGAGAATATATATAGTACATTCCAACTACCAATCTTTCAGTGGGTGGAATGTCATACATAGAAAAACCATTGTACCATGTGCCTTATATAAGCCCTTCCAAAACAATAAATTGAATTGTGATTCGTGGTTTGAAATAATAGTCCATGGAACCTTGTGAAAATGGACTATTTATCTAATATAAAAGTCCCCAAGCTACTCCACTAATAAATTCTTCGGTATAGTTAAGAAATGTGATACTTTCATCAATCCATCAACAACCACCCAAATAAGGTAATTCTTTTGAGGCATCCTCAGGAGACCTACCAAAAAATCTATTTTAACATCATCCCACTTCCATTTTGGAATGATCAATGACTATAGTAAACATATATGTCATTGATTCTCTACCTTAACCCATTGACTAGTGTAGCACAGTGTAACGGACCCTGATATCTCCTTTTTCAGGGTTTTCCACCAAAAATATCTTCATAGGTCATGGTACATTTTGTTCACACCTAGATGCAATGCCTACTTTGAGGAATGAAATTCCCACATCAGCTCCTCCAACATACTCATATGAAAAATAAATCTATTCCCGACATAGATGTTCTCATCCTCATCTGTGCTCCAATCAGAAGGTGACTCCTCACCTTCAAGGATTTCCCTGAAGGCTAATCATTCTCGATCCTCATGCTCTGTATCATTGATCTGACTCAAAATTGCAAACTCTAATGAAAATAATAAGAGATTCATCTGCTCTAGACTCTCATGAGATACAACATACATACTAACTAGAAAATATGTCATCTTCTACTCAACACTAGACTCTTATACCACTTGAGTTTGACTTTTCCTGCATAAAGAATAAACCACACTATTTCCTATCCTGGGTGTATATTCTAGCTCAAAATCAAATGAATACATATAGTTAAGCCATATCTACTACCAAAGGTTTTTGTATCACTATGAAAATATATACTTCAATACTTTTTGATCCATATACACAGTAAAATTCTCACACAATAGATAATTCCACCATAATTTCTAATCATAAACCACTATAACCAACTCGAGGTCATTCATAGGGAAGTTCTATTCAGGTGGCCTCAACTATCGAGACACATATGCCACAACTTGATCTCTTTACATCAAAACATCACCAATACATATCCAATAAGAGTCACATAACACCATATAATCCTCACCTTGCTCATAAAAGATTAAGATCGGTGTTGATTTCAAGACCTTCTTCAACTTCTAGAAGACATTATCACATGATTTGGACCATTTAAACATTACCCCCGTATTGGTCAATCCTAAGTGTGGTACTGCCATTCAGAAAATGTCCTAGATGAATCTAATATAATATCTAAACAATCTTATAAATTTATAGATATCAAAATAATTCTTGGGATGACCGCAATAAACCACTTCCGAAACTCTTTATAGGTCCACTAAGACACCCTTCTCTAAGATTATGTGACCCAAGAAGTGTACTTGATCAATTAAAAACTAACACTTAGATAGCATGTCATACAGATGATTCTCTCTCACTATAATTAGGAATATTTTAATATATTGGGAATGGTTTTTCATGAGACTTGGAGTACACTAATATGTCATCAAAAAACACAATCACAAACTGATCATGGTACAGGTGAAATATTATCTTCATTATGGACAGAAAAACTAATGGTGCATTCTTCAACCTAGATAGAATTATGAAGAACTCATTGAGACCTTACCTACTTCTAAAAGAATTCTGAGGTATATTAGGAAGCCGAACTCTCAACTAATGATACCCTGATCTTATGTAGATATTTTAGAATATACTGTCTTTCCTCAACTATTCAAAGTGATCATCGATACATGGAATATGTTTCTGGTTCTTCACAGTCATATGGTTCAACTTCCCATAATCAACCAATAAACATAGATTACCATCATCCTTCTTTGAAAAAAACTATAGAACCCTATGGTGATGTACTCAAATAGATAAATCTCTTACCCATGAACTCTTTAAATTGAGTCTTGATCTCTTTTAGCTCTTTTGGTGACACTATTTATGGTGGAATAAAAATTGGATCAGTTAATGGGATGATCTTAATAGTAAATTTTAGATCTCTATCTAGTGGAATCCATGATATGTCTTCAGTAAAAAAATCCTAAAACTTATTCTCTATGGGTGAGAAATGTCTTTCTTTATACCTTCACCGTACATCAAAAGATGAGAAAACTAGATAGTGAGATCCCCGATTTCTGATGAACTGACCCTACATGGACTTCCTGAATATCCCATTCTCCATGATGGATTTAGTTTCCACCCTTAGGTGGTGTAAACATCACTCTCATATGTTAAAAATATATGTGGGATCTGTATACTATTAAATAGTACATCCCTAAAATTAGGTCAAAGTATGAAATGTCAAGGATATAAATATATCATAGAAAACTAAACTCCCTAGCCTTGAGAGAACACCATTTTCACAAACATATGTGTCAAGATTATATTACCAATGGTGTATTTATCATCAATAACCCACTCTTAAACTCCACTACAAAGATCAAACAATTCAAAATTTTTGTAGAAATACATGAATGAGAGGAACCAGTATCAAATAAGGCACTAGAATGTGTAGAGAATATAAGAATAGTAACTCTTACTATCGATGGTATAGCCTTGCTATCCACAAGACTGGGCTAAAATAAATTGATCTATCCTACCCATCAACCCTATTATATAGTCTGAGTCCCCTAAGATACACCACACGGTTGATAAAAGATCTCTTTCCTAGAAGAACCCCATCCACTACCTCTATTACCATGGTGAGTAGAACTCTAGCTACCAGACTGACATGGTTTATAAGATCCCTTATTACACCCTAGTTCTTTCTAAATCCTCCTTCATTACCCATAGCTCATAGATTTCTTGTAATGTCCCAGTACCGGGTTCTTCCCAGAGGTTCTTTATACTTGGTTGGTCACATGGCCTCCAGCGCATTTCCCAAAATGCCAGAGGCTACTAACAAGAAGTGAGGGCCTTGGGTGTTATATTGGGAAAACTATGCCCCCATAGGTAGAGTAAAGTAGCGGAAGAAAATAGATAACAATAGAGGAAGTAGTAATAATAACATACAATAGTAAACAACAATCGAATGAATGTAAATAAACAACTGCAGTATATATATCAATAATTATATATGATAAATGTTTTTAAGAAATCATCCAAACAAGTCACAAAGCTGGAATAATTTACTAAACCAAATTACAAAGGAAAACAAGTAAACAAATCCTCAGTATCACAATCTTCAGCTTAGTCCCATGCCCTCCATCTCCATAGTTGTCAAGTACCTAAAGTAGAAGGGCACTTTCCCTTATCTAAACCTGCAGAAATATAATCTGTTTGGGCCTAAAATCATGACCCAACTAGGGTGTGAGACGAATCCCAGTAGACAACCACCCAAAGATCTGTGCCTAAGAGTCAGTGAATATATATGACAAGAAATATGAAAAATGAAGCAATAAACAAGGAATTACTCAAAATTAAAGAATCCTACAGTTTCAATTACATTCATTTTTATTATCAATGTAAGCAGCTAAAAAACACAAGTAACACTTTTTTAAGTACTCACAGACTAACTCCTCTAGTTCAACTTTAAAACATACTCTATGAGGAATCAATCGCCATCAATTCCCCCTGTGGCCTCATATCAGTAACAATAGACACTCTATGTAAGAAATCAACATCCAATTCCACTTGTGGTCTCATAACGAGGAACTAGAGACAATCTGAGGGAGCACAAAGTCCATCCCCCCTATGGTCTCACAATGTAAAGTTAAACATGCACATTGGAGAGGCCCTCAGCATCCATTCCCCCTATGGTCTACTACACCAGGTTCCCACTAACCTATGTAAGTCAATCATATACAAAGATATATGGAAGCCAAATTAAACCTCAAGAACTACTTAGCTAAATAGTCTACTTCATATCAAAGCATGTTAGATAAAATCACTCCATCCTAAAAACACTAGGCAAAAAAAAAATCCTAATAGGCAAAGCTAGACTGAACGGTCCATATCAAATCAAAACATGTGAAAACACCTCTATTGCATGGAAAACAACCCTATTCACAACTAAAAACCTCTACATAACTAAACAAGACAAAACAATCATTAACATGGACAAAATCCATAAACATGCAATACCCCAAAAAAGTGTATTGGAACTTTTGCTCATATTACTCAAAGACTAACTATGGAAAGGTACAAACTACCAACCTCGGCATTGTACAATTGATATACACTGGCATCAGCCCTTGAATCGAACTAGAAAATGGTAGATCTATGAAAGCATAAAAAACGTTCAACCAAGAATATCTCATGAGATAAGAGAAATCAAGATAAGATGTTCAAGAAGAAGGAAGAACTCACCTTGGCGATTCTAATGCAATCGACGATGGTTGAAATGGATAACGGAGGATGAGTCAGGGGATCATAGAAGATCCATCAGTCTTTTTCTCTCCCGTATGATGAGATTGAATAATAAGGAATTTCTTCCAATTATATGCGACCTCGATCTATTAAATGAAATGAAAATAAAAGTACATGGCGTGTTCTATTAATATAAATGGTGTGTACATTCCATTTCTGAGCCCTTCATTAGGTGGCCTCCATGTCACCCCACATGGCCATGTACTCGACTATTACATGGCTAATACGCGACTACCCATTGAAACTGGTAACACGGCATGTACTTATAAGTACACAACATGTACTTTTGAAATTTCCCAAACTCATATTTTTTCTATAAAACAACCAGAAATGAAAGACATACCTGAAAGGAACATCCAGGTTCTTTCAAACTACCCCTTCAAGAAATTTGTCCCCAAATTTACCTAGTAAGGCATCATAGAAGAAGAAACCTCGAACAACTCTGGCCACTGTGATCATACATCAGCCTTCCTCTCCCAAGTCTCATCCTGTACTCGCCCGTGCTGCCATTGCACCAGTACTAGAGAAACAGACCTACCACGAAGAACTTTCACACTATGACAAACAATCTAGATAGGATTCTCTTCGACTGATATATACACCTCTATCTCAGCCTCCTTGGGTTGAAAAACATGAGACAGGTACGATAAGATACACCATAGCTGAGAAACATGGAAGACGTTGTGAATAGTTCAGTACCACTGAGGTAACTAAAACCATAGGAAACCGGCCCAACCCTCTCCAAAATCTCAAATGGCCCAACATGTATTTGAAAAATATTTATCTATCTTTTAATCCTCTTATGTCTCAACCTCGGTGTGACACACAAAAAAACCTGATCTCCGACCTCGAACTCTAGTGGTCGTCTCCGTCAATCAGCATAAGACTTCTGTCATAACTGTGCAATAAAAATACTATTCTGAATCAACTCAACCAGCTTTTTAGTCTCCAGAAAAAGATGAGGTCCTAAAATAGTTGCCTCTAATACCTCTATCCAACATAGAGGTGATCGGCATGGCCTACTGTATAAACCCTACAAAGGCTCCATCTGAATAGTTGCATGAAAACTATTATTTTTGGAAAATTCCACCAGAGGTATTTGTTTCTCCCAATAGCCTCCAAAATAAAGAATGCATTCTCTCAAAATATCCTCCAGCACCTGAATCGTACACTCAGATTGGCCATTTTTCTACGGATATTAAGTTGTACTCAAGAGTACCTGTGTACCCAAAGCTCTGTGTAGTCCCTACCAGACCCATGAAGTTAAATGAGTGTCCCTTTCTAAAACAATGGAGTGTGGAACCCCATGCAAATGCACAATCTCTCAAATGTACAAATTTCTCATCTTGTCAACACTGAAGGTCACTTTGATTGGAAAGAATCGATCAACCATCATAAGTCTGTCAATGACAACCCAAACTGCACTATTCCCTCGAGGGAACCTCAAAAACACTATCACAAATTCCATCATGACATTGTTCCAATTCCACTAGGGAATGGTTAACTGCTAAAAAATATCTGTTGGTCACTGATTCTGCTCCTTCACATGATGATAGGTGGAACACCTCATCATAAAACTAGCAACATCTCTCTTCATACTTGGCCACCAATGATGATGGTGCAGATCTCGATACATCTTGGTGACACCAGGATGTAATGCCCAAATTGCAGAATGAAAGTCCCACATCAGCTCCTCACGTATGTTTGTAGGCACCTACACGTGGCATGAAAACTCAAGATCTAATCCCCACCTACGGTGTATCCTGAAATAGGGTCCTCTTCTGACACACTCTTTCATAGGACTAGGCCTTCAGAATCTGATAACAGTCTCATTCTAACTCAGTCAAGAAGAGTATAGGTAATAGCTAGAGAAGAAAGAAATGTCTTCCCCTGTATATTGTGAACCTCCAAATACATCATAGAAAATAGAGCCACAATTTATCATTCACTATATGCCTCCTAAACTGCCAATATCTGAGTCCTCCTACTCAATCCATCAGCCACAGATTTTCCTTTCCCAAGCATGTAGGTATGTTAAAAATATAAAGACTAAAGGTCCTAAAACCACCTTCGCTATCTCAAATTAAGATTCTGCTATGTAAATATATACTTGAGACTTTTTTGATCTGTGAAAAGCACAAAATTTCCTCCCAAAAGATAATATCTCCAATGACATAGGGCATGAACAGCTATAGCCAACTCGAGATCGTGTGTCAGGTAATTTTTCTCATGTGGCCTCAACTACCGAGACCTGTACGAAATGACTCTCTTCTCCTTGCATAAGCACATCTCATAGCCCTATACCTAATGCATCACAATAAAAAGTACAACTTTTTCCCAGCTCTGAAAAAATTATTATCGGTTCTGACAGCAACCTCCCTTTCAACTCCTAAAAGGCTAATTCACAAGAATATGACCACATGTACATCGCACCTTTCTTAGTCAGGCCCGCCAGGGGTGTGTCTAAGCATGGAAATTTATGTATAAAACGTCTGTAGTAACCATACCACCCTTGAAAACTCCATATTTCAAAGACATTCTTCAGATTGTCTTAGGAAACTACTACTCTGACTTTATCTAGGTCTACTGATACTTCTTACTTTGAGATAACATTACCCAAGAAGTGAAATTGTTCCATCCAAAAGTGGCATTTTGAGAGCTTAGCATATAACTGATTCTCTCTCTATGTACTCAAAATGATCTTAATATGGGTAGCATGGTCATATCGAGTATGAGAGTACACCAAGATATTGTCCCTGAAGACTACCATGAAAGAATCCATGTTTGGATGGAAGACACGTTTCGTTAGTTCCATGAAAACAGTAGCCATGTTCGTGAGACAGAATGGAATAACCGCATACTATAATAAACCATACCTACTCCGAATGGATGTAAGAGGTATGTTTGATGCTCTAACGTGCAACTGATGGTAACTAGATCTCATATCAATCTATGAGAACACCCAAGATCCTAGATGATGATCAAAGAGATTAGCAATCCTCAGCAAGGGATATTAGTTCATGACCATCAACTGGATCAACTTTTGAGAATCCACACAATGTCTGAGGGTTCCATCCGCCTTCTTCTCAAAAGGACAAGTGAACCCTAAGGATAAGTATTGGGTCTAATGAAAAACGTTTCCTACAACTCCCCCAACTTCTTCATGAGCTCCTGTAACTCTAGTGTAGCCATCCTATAAAGAGTAATGGACACCGGTTCCATTCCTAGAACTAGCTCAATAGAAAATTCCACCTCTCACTCTAGAGGGAAACCTGAAAATTCTTCTAGAAATACATCCCTAAAATGATCCAACATTTGAAGACAGTCCAACTGTGATTTCCCCTAGTCATCTAGATAAATAATAACAATCTAGGTTGTAACTCCTCCCATCCCATGATGCTCGAGTCCGTCTCTGCTCGCTTGGACATCCCACTCACCCTTGTGTAAAAACAAACCACTATTTAGTGATGTGAAACTCACCCTATGATGATAATAGTTGACAACTGCATGGAAAAAAACTAATCAATCCATCCCGAGAATGAAATAATATCATGTCATCTCTATTACATAGATTTCCCATAAGAGGTGACACCCAACAACCTCAAGATGGAATTCCCTACACTAACGTAGACTAGTCGTTCTTGTCCCTAACGGAGTTTCTAGTGTCATGAAATCAATAGAAGTAAAGATACAGAGCCCAAGGCTCTCCACAATAGCAACAGATATGAAACTATAGGAATCAGTTGTATCAAAATGTATAAAAGATAAAACTAAGGCAACTAAGATTGTACCTCGTACTGTAGAGGGTCTGAGATCCTACTCTTGTAGGGTCTACTCTACTGCAAAATCCTAACCTGCACCACTGCCCTATGATACCTAAACAGAACCACCCTATGGATGTTAGAAACCCTATGTTGGAACACTATGGCCACAACCTCCACCTCAGCCTGAACGGCCTAAAGAACTCCAGTTCCCAGACTGATGAGAAACTGGTGGTCCTGCTCTGGTATAAGGAGTTGAAACAGAACCCCTATCACTATCTACTGGTTAGAAGATCTGACATAAGCATTGAAGATGTCCCATATTGCTGCATGATCAGAACTCCAGTGGGGATCGGATCTCCAGTGGGTCTCTCATGAAATGTGGCCTCATATGCCTGCTCTTCCTGCACTATTAGCACACCATCTGGATACCTAAAGAAGTATCACTCCTACTATGATCCCCACGTCAAGACTCCCTACAACACATCCTGCTGTCAGTCTTAGGGGTACCAAATCTATATTCCAAACCTCCCTATATCATTGCTCCAAAATCCCTCATATTTTGCTCCGTGATCAGTGCTCGGTTGACTATAGAGGTGATGTAAGTCAACATGAAGATGTTCACTTGAGATCAGATGTCCTGCCTGAGACCATCCTCAAACTTCCTCGCAAGAAATAACTCATATCCTCTTGGGATTGGTGTAAAGTTTTGCAGATCTATGAACAGAGAATAATACTCTATAACTAATAGAGTACCCTGATCTAGACTCATGAACTCTTAGGCTCAGTCGACCCTCAAAGTCTCGGGGTAAAAGTAGTCAAAGAAGGCACACTATAACTCATCCCAATCCATAACCTACTGGTGTCCCACCTGTGAGATCACATCCCACCATCTCTTAGTGTATTCTCGAAGAATATACGTAGCAAGCTTCACCCTCCACTTTGGAGGTGTCTCAAGATGCTCTAAGATAGATAGCATGGCTTCTAACCATGACTCTGCAGCCCGAGGTCCTCCATAACCTATGAAGGTGAGAGGATGTTGCTGCTGGAAAACCCGCAAAAACTCAACCATATAAGGGGAAGGATGAAGTACTCCTCATAAGGTCTTCATGAACCTCATGAATACTTATCGGAACTACGAATCATCACTTATATTCGAAATAATGGCTGGTGCCAAGACTGACACTATAGGAGGATCTGCTGGTAGTCCCTGATCATCCATGTTTGGTGTCTGATCACTGCAATGTAACTGGATTCCAACCGAAGGACATCTCAGTGGCATGAATCTGAATGTTCGAATGGACACCTTAGTTCAAGATTATCGAGGATTGAAACATAGAAGTTTAATTAGGGAATATAATAATGAAAGCATTTATTTTTTTTCAAACATGGATACACAACGTGTATAACCCCTACATGGTGTGTTCCCCTAAGCCTTCACATGGGCGTGTACTCCTGCCAACACTAGTCATGTAACAACCCATACACATGGTGTGTTCTTACAAGACACGGCGCGTACTTGAATTGTGTTCCCCTACCCGAGTTATTCTACATTCCTAACCCAAAAAATTCTCCTAGGAAAATACTGCATGTCATGTTTGTTCCAGACACAACATGTACTAGAAAAACTTCACAGACCCATGTTTTTAGTCACATGGCTGGTTACACGACTGATTCTACATGGTGAGATCTAGATGGAAATGGTGTGTACTTCCTGATTTTCATCTACCCATGTCGTTAGTCACACAGATGGATACATAGTCTCTACGACAAAACATGTATATCTGGTACATGGCGCGTCCCACCTAAGATTTCCCCAACCCTCTGTCTCTACCCAGATATCCAGTGACACGGTTAGAGACTACACGGAATGTACCCTAGGAACACGACATGTAATTAAGAAAAATAGTTCCTTCCCAAACAGAAGAACACATGGCATATATTCTACAATACCCACCTTGATTTCTGGGATTTTCTAGACAGTAAGCCTCCAAAACTACTTTGGAACCCCAGAAAAACACTGAAACAAACATCAAAGATCCAAATTACAATCCATGAATGCCCATAATCCCCATGAATCAAATATTGGTATCTTATACATTTCATATAAAAGTATAACAATGCGATGATCCAACAAATTCAAATCCATGAGGTCACATAACACCTCAAGAAGCAAAGTTTTGTGTTGATTCATACTAAACCTTACACAATTTAATATCATATCAAATAGAAGGTATCATATCAGGGCATTTATCACAACAGAATTCATATCTAGTGTAACATCTATCACAAAAACATGTAATCTATAATGCACTCTAAATGGAATGGAAAAAATGCATGACATGTGGCCTCTAGAAAGTTCCTATATGATGCATGAGATGGAATACACTCATCTCATCAGATTGAATCAAAAATATAACCTCAATAATATCAATGATAACAACAAAAAACACTTGAATCACCCAACGGTGAAATCTAATCAACTATAATAATTTAAAAACTCAGAAAATTACAATAAATGAGGTAAATTGGATTTTCCCTATACAAATGTTATCTATTCCCGGGCACAACTTATTACCAAGTACCTATTCTATCTTATCCATGACTATATGATCTAAATAGTAAGTCAATAAGAAAAAAATTCCTTTGATACCACTTTGTAACATCCCAATTCTGGGTGCTGCCCAAAGGTGCCCCTTACCCGGTTGGTCACATGGCCTTAAGCACATTTCTAGAAATACCAGAGGCTGCCGACTAGCAGTGAGGGCCTTAGGTGTGATACTGGGGAAACTCTTCCCTCATTGGTAGAGTAAAGAAGCGGAATTAATAATAATACCATACAATAGTAAACAGCAGAAGAAAGAAAGTAAATAAATTATTGTTTCATATATATATATATATCAATAATGACGCATGATGCATGTATCTATGAAATTATCCAAACAAGTCGCAATACTGGAATGCAGTACTAAACCAAAGTACAATGGAAAACAAGTAAACAACTCCTCTAAATTTCAAGCCTTATCTTGGTCCCATGCTCTCCAACTCAACAACATTCAAGTACCTAAAGTAGAAGGGTGCTTGGATTTATCTATACCTATAGTAATATAATTTGTTTGGGCCCAAATGTATGACCCAAAAAGGGTGTGAGATGAATCCCAGTAGGCAACCACCCAAATATCTATGCCTAATAGTCAGTGAATATATATGTAAAGAAATATGAAAAATGAAGCAATAAATAAGGAAGTAATAAAAAGTAATCAATCCTAATGTTTCAGTTACATTACATTTCATTATTAAAGAAAGTAGCTAAACAAACACAAGTAACCCTCTAGAAAGTACTCACATAGCCTAACCCCTTTGGTTCAACTTTAAAAAAGTATCTTTGGGGAAGCACTCACCATCAATTCCCCTTGTGGTCTCGTATCAGTAACTATAGACACTATGGGGAAGGACTCAATGTCTAATTCCCCCTTTGGTCTCATAACGGGGAACTACAGACACTCTGAGGGAGCAAAAATTCCATCCCCCCTATTTTCTCCCAACGTAAAGGTAAACAATCACTCTGGGGAAGCACTCAGCGTCCATTCCCCCTATGGTCTACTACACCAGTTTCCCACAGCCTAGTGTAAGATAATTGTGCAGAACGAAATATAGTAGCCAATGTAAACCTCATGAAATACTTAGCTAAAAATTATATAGCATATCATTACATGTCAGATAAAATCACTCCATCCTAACAACACTATGCATGGAAAACAAAGCATCCTAATAGGTAAAGCTAGACTGAATAGTTCATATCAAATCGAACATGGGAAAACACCTCCGTACCATGGAAAAAACCCCTATTCATAATTAAAAACCTATACTAAAGAAAAAAAAGACATATCATGCATAAACATGAATAAAATACCTTAACATGCAATACCCCGAACAAGTGTATTAAAACTTTTTCACATATAACTCAAAGACAAACTACGAAAAGGCACAAATCACCTACCTCGGTGTTACATGATCAATATAATCCGGCTTCAGCCCTTGAATTGACCTAGAACATGGTGTATTTACCAAAACCTCAAAAACGTTCAACCAAGTATATCCCATGAGAGAGGAGAAATCAAGATATGAGAATACAGAAGAAGGAAGAACTCACCGTGGTGATTCCAATGCAATCAACGGCGGTTGAAATAGAGAATGGACGGTGAGTCGGGGGATGAGAGAATATCTTTTGGTCTCATTCTCTCCCAGACAAGGTGAGTCGATAAGAAGGAATTTCTACCAATTAGATACAACCCTAGTTCGTTAAATTAAATAAAAACAAAAGTACATAGCATGTTCTTAAAATGTACACGACATGTACTTTCCATTTCTAGACCCCAATTTAGGCAGCCTCTAGGTCTCCCCATGTGGATATGTACATGGATATTACATGACCAGTACATGGCTACCCACGACAACTGGGTAGATGGTGTGTACTTATAAGTACACGGCGTGTACTCCTAAAAATTCCAGAAACTCCACTTTTTCTAAAAAACTACCAAAAATGAAACACATACCTGAAAAGAAGATTCAGATTATTAAATTCCTATAGAACCTTTTTAAATTTTCCATATTGCAGCAAGATCAACATTCTAATTGTGGCAGAAAACAATATCTATGATAATATCAACACCCCAAGATTTTGTGAATAATTTTTTTTAAATCAGTTTAACATTTTTGATATTTTTCATTTCACACAACACTAAAAATAATTTATTCTATATTAATGAACTATGTTTGGATTATGATATATGCAACACCAAGTTAATAATGTAGTACAAGTGACATAAATTTTTTCTTGATCTATACGGAACACCGATGTTAGATTGAATTACATACAATAATGACTTTCCTCGATGGCTTGCATAACACGCAAGATCTAGTTTTACCAAACAATAATATATTAATAAAATGTTATTATTTAATAAAATTAGATATAAAATTGTGGTTAAATTAGAGGTTATGAATAGTATTATCTAATTTATGAAAATATATGGTTTATAAAAATATAATATGGATTTATATATTCCCAATTAATTAGAAATGAACATGAAAACTGATTAAATGTAAAGGAAAATATTATTATGGTCACAAAGTTGATTTACCCTAATAAATTAAATTATTTATAATTAGTGAATGATATTAATGTAATATTTATTTTATATATTCAATAAAATATTTTTGATATTCATCCAATATATTTGATAAACATAAAATAAGAGCAAACCCATGTTTATGTTTAAAAACCTATATTTTTATGAAGGCATTTTTACAACCTTTTAATGAAGAACTCGTTTTAAATCCATTTTTTAACTGCTATATATTTAATATGTTAATAAAAAATTAATAATTAAAAGAGGTGCATAATAATTATGTTAGGGTAAATATGTTTTATTTTTCTGTGAAGTCTCATTTTTTTAATGAATATTGAAAATTAATAAATTTCAGTTCAAAACTAAATTTTCATCTCATTTTCTATAAGTTTAAATTATATTATAAATTTAATTAAAAGTTTAATTATATCATATTTTTAACAATAAATCCTATTTGGTTCATTTTAATCAATTTCAATTTGTAATCGAATATAATAACATAGAAAACTGTTGAATGTTTTATATTAAAAACACGCATTTTCGACCCTACTATGAGATTGGATTTAAATTAATTTCTGTCACTTATGTGATTAGAATTTGAAAAAATGGGTTCGATATTTTTAATAAACATAATTTTTAATGTTTAATAAGGTAAAATTATCTTTAATCCAAAAATATTAGAGAATGTGATAAAAATTAATTACATCGAATAAGGTAAAATTAGGCTTAACTAAAGACTAAACCTTAAATTTAAGACCAAAAATGAATTATAATATTTACCAATATCCATTGGAAAGGAATATTTCAACCCTATAATCATTTGGATCTAATTTTTTTCCAATATTGGATACAATTGGCATTTTAAAATGTGTATGTAATTCCTCTTCCAAAAATAGTACAAGAGTGTCACTCCTCCTCCACTATAAAAATGAATCCACTCCTACCACTTCCTCACACCTCTCAAGAAACTTTGCCTTAAACAAGATCTACTAGAATGTATCCTAAAAATTCCTCCTTTACTCCTTTATGCCTCCCTTTTGGAATAAATCCATTGATGTAATCCCTTTGGGGAAAACCAAAAGGAGTTACTTGATTAAGTGGTGACACCCTCCCTCAAACTCATTTCTTTTATTTTCTTTCTTTACCACCTAAATTAATCTTATTACATGGTTTCATTAAAAAATAAGTATCCTCAATATACTAGGTTGTTTTTTAATAATTATTTTACCTATAATTACACACAATTCTATCTAATGGGTAATGAGCATACTGTTTATGTGTATGGCGAACTACCGCCTCACTAAACGGTGATTATTCATTTTTTACTTTAACACCACTCATGGTGGAAATTATGATGGAACCTATATTAATATATTTTATATATTTTATTTATTATGTATTTAGTCTTTTTTATTCATTTTACCACACTTATATTTTTACTTTCCATTTGGGGTAAATATGATAATTTCATTTGAGGTGGTTTGGACTACCATCCCATCAAAGCGATGTGATTCGTTAACATACTATATGGAATGTATTATGGATGAGTTTAATGAACTTATATTATATATATTATATAATAATTCTACAATAATGAATATATATATATATACACACATATATATCATTTACTATATTTCTTTCAATATGATAATTAAACGGAAACAACATTCATGCGTAAGTATGACCTACCGTCTCCATGAACGGTGTTTTAGATTTCATACTTCTACATTATATGGATTATTATAACACAAATATAATTAATATAAATGATATTTATATCATTTTCCATATTCTATAAATCATTTTATAATTATAAGGACAAAATATATTACAAATTAAGACACATGTGAAAAAAGTTAATACCACCCGAAGCATAACCATAACATTGAATTATTAACAAGTGGTAATACAAATTCATAATAAAACCATATATGGAATATATATAAGAATATTGTTTTGGGATATATATATATATATATATAATAAACTTATATTTATTATACTTGAGTTTTTTATGAGTACGATGAGAGTTGAGACACAAAGTATGAGAATTTCATCTCACTTTTTATATTCATGAGATACATGCCAAGGTTACCACTCTTTTCATTGGTGTGGTGTATATACTGACTGTGAATGTATTATATTATTCCTATTTTTAAATTTTTGGGTATTTACATATCCACTGTGTGATCTTTCTTTCATGGGGTTTATGATTCAATAGTTACAAAATCGGTAAGATAGTTTTGCCTTAGTTTTTCTTCTTTGAGACACATGTTTTGTTATGAATATATATACCCTCTCATGGTGTATTCAATATGTTATATCATAAATATCATTATTTTATTGATATTTTAATTTTTATGTGATTCCATTCTCTTACATGTAGAGTATGATCTCAAGTAACCATGTGGTAAGAGTTTATTGAAACAATCTCATCGCCTTTTGAGAGTGTTAATGACTATGCTTCAATTGATGAAATATTATGATACATATTTTAAGAACCCTATTGAGTTTTATTCTCTCTATTTATTAAATATATATCCATGTATATGTACCACTTCTCCAATTTTTTGTACTTAATTTGATTAATAAAATGTTTTTAAGAAAAATCTAACTATATCTCTCTCTTCGGTCAAAAATCTATTTTATTTCAAAAACCAAGGATTCATAAATGTTTTCAAAAACATTCATGGAAAAAGGATTTAAAAAATGTTTTATAGTTTTCAGAGATTACTTTATATGTTTTCAAAACTATTTTCAAAGAAAAATTTAATCAAAAGGTTAATGTTTTAAAATAATTTTTCAAAAAAAGAAAGGATATTTTCGTCAAGAAATCTTTCTAAAAGGTATTTTAAAATTACTTCCCATATAAGATGACATCCATTGGTGCTAATCATTAATTTCTAGGGAAATTATTATATGTATACATTCATATCATTTCTATGAATTTTATATGTTTTTATGTCATTATGTTATGAAACTTGTTTCTCTTCCCCGAGTTATATGTTTATGAAAACCATTTCTCATTCATGGGTTATATGCTTATGAAACCCGCTTCCTTTCACAGGTTATTATTTGATGAAATGATTAAAAAACCTATATTTTTCTATATATTATGACATGATTACATGTTTATTATATCCAATTCTTTTCATGGGTTATGATGTGATTATTTATGAATTGGCAGCACATGTTTGTATGATTTCATTATGAGATGGGTGGGACCTATATCTCCCTAAAATACACTGAGTAATGATTTATATATAATTATATAGACATTTATATATTGATCAAAGAACTCCATTCATTATTACATTTCTAGAATGAGAAAAGAGCTCATTTTAGTATTGTAGGGCTAGAATGAAGAGTGAACTCGGTGCAATATTATAGGGATGGAATTAGGAGTGAACTTGGTTCAGTAGTACAGGGCTGGAATGGGGTTTGAACTAGGTTTGGTAAAGGGATTTGTCCACTAAGATGGCCTTGGTAGTGATTCCTTGACTACTATTAAAATCATATTATACGCTTATGTGTTTTCCACAATTCCATGTTTTATTCCATTGTTACGATTTTATCTATTATGTTCTTTATTTTTTTATGATTAATGTATTATGAAATTCTAATATTTATGCTATAATTTAAGTTTATGATATTTGATATGTTGGGTATGATCTTATATTTTATTTATCATGTTCTCATACCCTTATACTTATGATTATGCTTACATGCCTCCCTTTATTATTGTTACTGAGCATATGATCTCATCCCTTTTTTATGTTTCATTTCCTATGTTATGAAGATATGTATTATTTTTTATGTTTCTAATAAGGGTTCTAGTCAATAAGAACCTAGTGAGGGATAATGTATCTCACCTATGTACCAGTGTTTATGTTTCCATGTTTCCAAAGGCACTAAACTAATATGGTCATTGGGAATTTCATTGTATAATTTTTTAAGTATTCCACTAAATTTATTTAATGAGAATGTATAAAATGAGAGGGTCTCTTTAATAATGTCTTGGAATAGCTCACTTATGTAAAATAATGTGGGTAATATACTAGGTAACTACTCAGTCCCCTTGTCCACTCATCCTTCTATCATCTAGCTAAAATTCTCATAGTGATGTTTCCTTCCTTTAGAAGACAAACACATTGATCGTCTAACAACTACCATATATTATGAAATGGAAGCCTCTTTAGAATTTCCCTATTCTATAATAACTTTATCCAACACCTCCAAAAAAATCTTTAACTATAAGTGGTTAACTTGGAACTTAATCTCACATTTATGAACGTCAAGGAAATGGCTTGTTGTAGATGTCTCATCCCCTACCAATGTTGGAGAAATGAACTGTAATTTTATAAAGCACCCTATATAGTAAATCATAGACATGATCTATTCAGTGAACTGAATGGAATAATATTCTCTCTATTATATCAGTGTCCCTAGGTAATAGTGCTCCAAGAACATCCCCAAAAATTCCTTACACGACTTCTCGTCTTCCTGCCCTTTCTGAGCCAAAACATCGCACCAGTGCTTCACTAATCCTCAAAACATGTAAGCAACCAACTTGGAAATCTTCTTATAAATAGTCTCTAAATGTTCAAGTATATTCTAGGTATACTCAATCCATAACTCATCCTCCTTAGGTCCACCCTCTCATGTAATCTTCGGGGTGGGGGGGGGGGGGTTGTAACTAAAACTCCTACGTAAGATCATACATTCTCTTCACAACCTACCCTTGGTCTATTTCAATGAATTTCATGACATAAGTAATTTTTTTATAAAACGACTCCCCGACATCCTCACCCAGAAATATCGATGCTTCAGGTTCCAATACTAGAGGTACATCTCCAGTCATGTCCTCCTTTAATCCTATGAAAAACCATCATTGTGGAGGAATATCTCTACCATTACAAACACATGTATAGGGACACATTTCACAACATTAACATAGTTAACAAGAGGGGATTCACGCAATGCTATAATAAGACAATCCCCATTTTTCAGACACACGATAAACGTTGAGGCACTATCTCTAACCTTAACCATCATATATCTAGGTCATGATTAACAAAGGGTAAACTCATTCTCTTATTTATAGTTTCACATTAGAAACCCATTTATTAACATTTCAAATAATTTTTCAATTTCCAATTTCAAATTAGGTCCCTTTTTCATTTCAATTATAGAATCAAGGAAAAATAGATTAATTTCAACACTTACCCAAAACCTTTTTTCCATGCGTTCCTAAAATGATGCATGTCAAAAAATAATCATGAGTGCCTAGAATGATGCATGATTTCTAAACACTCATTCCAAATCGTTCATTGATTCAAATATCATAAAATCTCATATTCAATAATCCCATCACACCACAGGTGCATCAGTCATGGTGAAATAACATCAATTGTAACAATAGACATCAATAACAACAATACCACCATGGATACCTATCTTTTACACCATACATGGGTTAACTTCTCTCATGAATGAGCTCTTATCGAAGGCCTGACACATCATATTCTCATATATACCATTCCTAGATTTTAAGTCAAAAGGAAATTAAATGAAACCATCTATGATACAACTTTGTAACATCCTAACCCAGGTTCCACATACTCATGACCCCAACTGACCAGTCACATGATCTCAAGTGCGCCTCCCCATATACCAGAGGCTACCGAGTAGCAGCGAGGATCTAATATCGATCATGGGGAAAATATATCCTCTTTGTAAATTAAGAACAACATCAAAAATAAATAAACAATAGTCAAATGATATAACCAAAAACCAGAATAAACCAGTATCAAATGATGACTAAAAAAGGAATACAATATTCAAAACTAAATAGTAGATATGTCATGCTAACGTATGTTCCAAGTGTCAATATGAAAAAAAAAACAAAAATAAATAAGGACACTAACAACTCCCAAGTGGTTCCCAAACCACATCTGGTTCCCTCATCCATGTGTCATCCCGACTCAACTATCACACATAGGGCCTTTTCCCTTAGCCTCACTTGCAACCATGAAGTTTATTCTGGTACCGATTAGGCAGCCTGATTAGGATGTGAGTACAACTTATTTGGACACCACCAACAGCATCACAAACAATATCAAGTCAATATACTGTATGAAGTTTTATAAAGAATAAAATACAAGCAATAAAGTAAAAGGTTTTCATTTATTCAATTATTATTTATTTAACCATTTAACACCCATGGGTTCTAAAGGACACCTGAATGATATAATATAAATTAATTCTATTTTTACCACTCATAATTAATATTTCATAACTGATAATTGATAATTGGTAATTGAATTCCATTATTACCATTCATATTTTATAATACATGAATGAATTCCAATATTACCATTCATCATTTCATAATTAAATTCCACTTTTACCATTCATATTTTACAATACATGGATGAAATCCACTATTACCATTCATCATTTCAAAATTTCATTCCAACGTTACCATTCATATTTTATAATACAGACTAAATTTCACTATTACAGTTCATCATTTCATAATTGAATTCCACTTTTATCATTCATATTTTATAACTCTTGACTGAATGTCACTGTTAACATTCATCATTTCATAACTGAATGACACTGTTACCATTAATATTTTATAATACATGATTGAATACTAATTTTTGCATTCATTATTTCACTATGGGATTTTGATGCAACTGAAAATGCCCCACACATGATTATTACATATATCACAACATCACAATATCAAATGGAACACAATATCACATTAATTAATTCACAGATTAAATAATGAGACTCAAAAAATTTATATTCACATCCTTCTACTAATTAATTAAATATTTAATTAGTGACATTAATTTCATAACTATTTCAACAATTAGTTTAGCACATCAATTATTATAATTAATTCACCAATTAATTAATCACAACAATCATATTAATTAATTAAAAAATTAATTAATTTAATTCTATTATCTCAATAACCCCATTTTATTTCAATAATTATTTCTTTAAATTTAACAATCCTAATATCCCCATAATTAATTCAAAAATTAATTATCCATATTAAAAAATCCAATATCCCCACAATCACAATCCTTTTATTAATTAATTTCCCAAATTAATTAATTCAATTTAAAACCCTCAATTGTTAATCATCCAATGTAAATTCTACAATTATATTCCTGTAATTGAAATAATGTCTTTGAAATTTGAATGTTAGGCCACCTACCTCAATTTTGATGAATAATTCTCTCCAATAGAAATCCCAAATTTAGTGGAATAAACCTAATCACAATGAAGAACACGATCTTGATACAATTCCAAGATCTAAGGAATTAAATGGATTAGATCTAATAAAATCTATATCTAGATGCATCATGAATAGTGCAGAAAACATCACTTCAAGGATGGTAGAATAATGGGAAAGAGATAATCCAACAATATGAGATTAACATACCAGGGAAGGTGTAGATCTTCAATCCACACTTTGAATTTCCATGAATAGAGGTTGGGTGCCTTATAAAATCATCAATGGGCCTCCAAAATCTAGAATAAATGTTTGGGGATGAGTGGGGGTCAATTTAGGTTAATATGGGGGGGGTCAGGATTTTTAAAATTAATTTTTAGGTTAACTAAAATTTGGCGCATTGTTTTATGTGTAGGGACACATGGTTTTCTAAAAATTCACACCTTAATAATGCACCTTCTCTAGGGGAGGTGAAAAATTTCAACCTTTAGGACTCATGGTTTGAAAAAATGTGATCTAGTAATGATATTATCCACTTTTTAGGGTCTCATGGTATATTGGGCCAAGGCACATGGTTTGGTAAAATCATGTACCAACCATGCATTACCCAATTTCCTTAAAATATTCTCAATTTACACCTAATTCACTGCAAGGTAAAACCCCATAAAATATTTCTCAAAACTAGTAAAAAGAGTTCCTATAAACAAACCTAATACATCTCTTGAAATGTTTGAGATCTTAAAATTGAGTTACCTAAAATGTTAGTAATACATTCTAAAAAACAATTACAAGGTGTAATTATAAATTTAAGAAAATATAACTTGAATAAAAAAATATATAAAAAATAGTAACATTAAAATAGATATAAAAGTAGAAATATTCATTCAAAATATATAAAAGTTGTGATAAAAATGTTTGGAGGATTAATTATGAAAAACATCAAGAGTTTTAATAAAATAAATAAATATTTCATAGATAATATCTTTACCATTGACTTCTTCTTTTATACATCATCTTGTTCCATCTCTAAATCTTCTTCTTTTGACACAATATATCCCACCTTTCTTCAAGAAAATATATCTTCTTACTTGTTTCAATAACTATGAATATATTAAAATGGAAGGAGTCTTAAGAACATTAATATATCTCAAAAAATCTTTCAATTCACTAGTGACGATGTCTATCAAATTTGACACTGACTTCATTCCCATTTTTTGTTCTCGAAACTTTCTCATCAAAAAACATGATATATTTTTCATTATGATTAATCCACTTGATAATTATTTTTATCTTTTTGAGCACCACATATGATTTTAATTTAATATATTTAATCTTTGCTTAATTTTCAATCACATTTTATGAGGTTTCCTTTAGAGTACTCAAACCTTCAATGGAATAAATATTTCCCTGAATGTATATTCATCGATCTTGGAAATATATAATGATTTTCATAATACCATCAAGTCTTTTGATTACTTCATTGAAGTAATTCATCTTAATTTTAGTTATTTTAAATCAAGTTCCCGTGTCATAGATTATTCGATTAGTGAAAAATATAATTTTACAGGATAAAAAGAGTTACCTCATATAGAATAATATTAAAATATTTAAATGATATAATCTACATACTAGGTATCAAAACATGATTGGACCAATGATGAAGTAGATGTTCGAAATATTTCTCAATCTCATTTCATTGAATGTGAGAACTCTAACATCTAAGAGTTAGAGAATGTATCCCACTAAAAGTGTCAGGTGATTCTTCAAACTCTGCTCCATGAAGTATTGTAATGTCCCAACCCTAGTTAACCAGATTCGGTGCATTATTACACAACATTTTCATGATCACAAGAGGTCAAGTCTCAAAAGATCGATTATTTTAGTAGCCTTGGAAGTACTAGATACGTACATAAGTTTTACATTATATCATGAAATAGAGAAAAACAAAATTATGTCCCTTTTTAACACACTCATATGCTTTGGTATATCCCTGTAGGTTAATCATAATATACTTCTTCACATACTAGGAAAAAGAAAACCTAAGAAAGGGGTGAGCTCAGATTCTCAGTAAGGATAACAATATTTTAGAAACTATCATAAATAAGCATAAACATTTATGTCAATGTATAATACTAAAACATAAGAATTTTAAACTTAAACTTCAATATAATATGAAAAGATAAATCAAATAGTTACATTTACTAATTAACATGGATATTAAACTAGTCTAATAATCACATGTAATATCAACAGCTAATTTCATAATGATGGAATGAATAATATCGGACATCATAACCACATAGTCAAGGCCTCATGCCAAGAATACATATATGATTTTTTCAAGGCCTTGTATAAAGACACTATTTTGTCTAATGAGACCTACCTATGCATCAAGGAGCTATAGCAGGCTCCACTCGTCACTTACTAAGTCCAATGCATTCCTTCTATGAACATGATGAATCATAACATAAACATTCATATTAAAACTAGCATAAAAAATGTTAATATATTAACCATTAACCGTGAAGGGTATAAAAAACACATCCACATTCAAAGAAATCAAAAAAACTTAAATATAGTAAGGAAGATGGTATCATAATAAATCAACGTCAAATAAGTGTAAAACTTATCAATGGATGTGGACATAGATGAAATCAAAACTATTGGAGAGAAATATATATTTCTATTTTGAAATTATTTAAATGTAAAATAATTATAAAAGAACAAATTTATTTTGAAAATATTCTTTTAAGCTTTGAAGGTTTTATGATGGTGGAAAATAGCCACACCTGCCGTACAAGTTAAAAAAACATTCTTCCCTTAATTCGTCGAAAAGGTCATAAAGTACCATGTTTGGAAAATGACGGAATGATTACTTTAAGAAAATTTATAAAAATTAAAAAATGGTATAAATGACTTTAACCCATATTATAGGAAATAGTAAAAATGTTTTCAAATACATTTTTATGAAACATGGATGTGGATGATAAAAAATTCCAAGTAGATACTTACGTATATACAACCTCAGATAAATAAAAAGATTCTAAAATTAACCCTTACCATGTACTTTTACTTGGTAGAGGGTATGTTAACCTCCTATAAAATAGTTAAATAATTTTTATTAAATTATACAATAACCACATACATAAATATGTTATCATATATGATCTTATAATATTTCTTCGTTAATAATATTTCAGTAGTATCATTGTTTTGGCTGTTAATTGAATTGTATTACTTTATATGATTTGTTACATAAGTTATGTTTGTTATGGATATGATGTATTTGATTCATATCTACAATGATATTAATTTCTTAAACATTTTTTTAATCATCGAATTAATATCTTTCTTTAATGGTTATGATGGGAAACGAAATCTCATCGCGTCATGGAGACGGTAAGCCGTATGTACGCACGAGAAAAAATATCATTCTCTTAGTGGTTAAATCATATGTATTTGGATGGTATATCATATATATAAAAAATAATTAACAATTTATATTTATTATTTAAATAAAATATACTCAATATTATTCCCATCCAAATAATGAAGTGTTGAATAACAAATTACACCACGACATAGAGACGGTAAGCCGTATGTACGCACGTATGGTGACTTTGTCATTCATAGGATGGATAAAATAATTAATATGGTTGTACCATATTTATAATAACATCACAGTATGGAGAAGGTACTAGATTTATTATTTTAATATGGAAACAACAAAAAAGAGGAAGTGGAAGAAGAAAAGAAATTTGAAAGAGGTGATGAAATTATTACATCTTCTTCAGGTGATTCCTTTTGATTTGAGAAAAAGGGCTCCTTAGATTAGATTTCTGATAAAATTAAGTCTACCATGTATAAGTGAGGGTAGCTTGGAGGATATTTTAGCAGGGTTTGGCCAAGATAAATGGATTTGGAGGTGCGAAATTAAGAGAAGGGGAAGACTCTTTTATAAGATAGGTGAGGGTCACTTTAGGAAAAGCTTGAAATATTATATTATTATAATATAATTTTCTATTAATAATGGATAAAAATGGCTTTATTTAGAGGATAAGGTGGTTTTGGGTCTAAATCCTCTCAAACAATAGGTTTTGGAAAAGTTTATGTCACCATATTAACCTTAACTTTTAGATTTCATTCTTAGTTAAATAGTATAACTTTTACAATGTCTTCTTGAATTTTTATATTACATGGTTAAAAAACTTACTATAAAATTACAAGAGAACCAAAAGAGGTTAATTAATGATATATCTAACATTATATATGTCCTTTGACAAAACCATATATTTTTTGGAAAATTATATAATTTAATAATATATTATTTGTTTTAAAAACACATTTATGTCAATTTTGACACTATTTAGTATTTAGTTTTTCTGAAAGTCAAAAAAAATTTATTACTAAGAAAAAAATATAATAAATCAATAATAACATGTCATGTTAACCTAGAAAACTTTTTGGGTTCATCAAATGTCTCGATTTACATTTATTTAGTTATTTATATTATTAATTATTTTAATCTTCCATTAATAAAGTAATTACTACAACATAATTGTGTCAAAAATAAATTTAATGATTTAATGTATACAACTTATAAATAAAATACCATGATGTAGGACATATTTTTATCTATATAATGAATACTTTTAGTCGAATTTATCTTATGTATAACCTTATATTAAAAATTATTTAGTTATTAGAATTTGAATTTAACACTTTTAACTATTCTTTAAATAAAATAATAATAAATGTCCTAACCAAATCCAAGTGGATCAAAAAGGATAATATTTTATTCCAATGGTATATTTTGGTCAAAAAACAGTTATCCAATAGAATTAAGAGATGTGTTAGGGTAATTATAATATCATTTTTACCTTTAATTACCCTATTTACTTTTAACCGTGGTAAATAAAATTCAAAAGATACTATTCACCAAAAATTATTTTTATCCTATTGATCCACATTTTAATTACTGATGTCCACCATGGCTTCATATTTTCAAAATTAAAATCACAGAAGCGGTAAAATTACATTCTATGCAAATATTCAAATGTCCCTAGAAGGTGGGTAAAAGAAGTTAAAATGTTCAATAAAATTTTATACATATAATCTTATAATAAAATGACTCCAATGAATTATATTGATCTCATATAGGTATTATGTATCTATTTTTATTTAAAATAAATTTAAATAAAAATAATAATTATTTATATAAAAGTCGGTTTTTATCTAAAACGTAGTGTTTTCACTATTCACCAAAAATTGAATGTTTTTAGGAAATATCAAAAATTCACCCACATATAATTTTGATATTAAAAATTAAAAAATGATTTCTATTTTAACAAATTCAAAACATAGGAGTTGAATTAATTAATTTAAAATTAATTTCCATTGTCAAAACCAAAAAGTGGGTTTTGGAGAAGTAAAAACTATCAACAGATTGATATGTGTTTATGTCAAATTTAAATTTGAAATTTCATCAAATGACCAATATTGTTTTAAAGGATAAAAATATAATCTAATTATACTTTAAACCCATTCAAATTTATAATTTATCACTATAAATTATTTGGATTAAAAATGTTTTTTTTCAATTAAAATTTAGTATCTTTCACTATTCATAAAAATATGAATGTTATCTAGAAAAACACCAAATATTTATCTAAACAAAATTTTTATGTCATAATTCTAAAGAAGAAGTTTATTTTTTCAAATTGAATATATAAAAGTGTCAAATATTGGATTTAAAAATGGTTCACCATTAAAAAGTGTTTAAATTGAATTTTTTGATAAATACATTTTTTGTTTGAAAAATTGAATTTGTTCTTATATTATGTCTAAGAAACACATAATATGGATGTTAAAATTATAAGGAGTATATAAAATTTAAAATTAAATTAATACCATTCATAACTGCCTTTTGAATGACTAGTTTAGTAAGTCGTGGTACATTATAACTCAGTGTTGCGTGTAGCGCAAGTTATTGAATTATTTTAAAGAGATAATGTTAAATGAAATCATGGGTTGTTACAACTATATCAAAAAGAACTAAAATAAAGATAAAATACTTAAATGATGTAAATAAAAGGCATGATGGTATTATTGAAATCCTTTTGGATGTCCATGCATAATTCATGTAAATTTAGGAAACTTTTGACGTTAATGATTGTTTGGGTTCTCTGGAGAATATCTCAGATATTGTGATTCCAAAGGATATAGATCTTAAAAATCATTGATTCTAGATTTTTGTAAACAATTACGAGAAAATAAGGAAAACATAGAGAAAAAATTTTCAACCCTTTTTTAAATTTTTTTCACTGTAAGGCGATAGGTAAACTAGAAGTACATCAATGATAAAATTAAGTTGATCATAACAAAAGTATTTTAAATATATTAAAATATATGAAAAATGATAAGTTTTTTAAAATTACCAGTAAGTTGATCTTGTTTTCTAATGAACTATAAAATAATATATCATTTTTTGTGTGATACATATGGAAATACTCTCTTCTAATCTATCCGCATTTCTTGTGAGTGGCGTGATAGTTTTTAGACAAACATATGAAACATATCTTATAACAAGAAATTCATGTTTTACTAAAACGAATGAAAAAATAGTGAGTGTGTGTTCTATACACAACACCTGAGAACAATAATTTTCATTTTCTATCTATTTAATTTCATTAGTGGAAGGTTATACTAAGTGTTGTTTTTTATAACACTATGAAACTAATGTTTTTCCATAGAAATGAAATGTTATAGATGTAATTTTACTATCCATTTTACATCAAACAATGTTATTATCTGAAAAGAATTTTATTCAAAATCATTTCTAAAATAATAATACAATCCATGATCAGAAGTTTCTTTCAGACAATGAAAAATTTATTTTGTATAATTAATCTGAGATTATTTGACTTTCATGAAATATTACACACATGAATAAGAAAAAAATATATCGAGTTGAATACTACCTATAAGATATTATAATCACTCACTCATTCCTTTAAAAAGTGATTAATATCAAGATAAAACGTGTTAGTGGTTATGGTAGGAGTACTACTAATTTTGACATTGTCATAACCAAATCTCTTCTGTAATCCTTATTAATTGGTGATACTGAAATACCACTGCATTCATGGTGGATGACTACGAGGGATGACTATATAAAAAATATGACCCACCACTGGAGGATGGTGGTACTAGGGAAACCTAAAGAAACTTGTGTTATCCAAAGAAAACCAAATATTGTATTGGTGACTGCCGAACCCTCTTGAGGGGATCATCGCAGGATATTCTCTCCTTACTCATGAAACCGTAGAGGCGACGTCATCCCATTCAGGAGGTGGTGATGGCCGATCCACCTACCCCTACCTCCAACATTCCACACTGTTAGCTTTCTCCCTATTCAAAAATACAGTAAACCACCCCGATTTTCCCCACATACAACTTTTCCCGAAAGTCCTATATCTTCATCTATGAGACCCATCACTTCCAATTTCTCTCTAAGAGTTCTTAGAGGCATTTTTTATTAATGGGTTGTCTTTGGTAGCTCTCTTTGGTTTAATAAACCCTTCATTCGATAGCATCAATAGATTCATCAACCGTGCCTGGATCCTGCAAGATCGAGTCATGGCCAGACTTCAGGATCCTCAAAACATATTTCTGCAATTTTCCTATGCTGATGATCACACAGTCATGTGGTTTAATGGGGTTTTTCCTTCGAAGGATCCATGTTCTTCCTTCTCATTTGGATCTAGGATTTCCTTTGGAAACATGACCCCACCTCCACCCTTTCCCTTCAAAAAACCCAGCCATTCCTTAGATGCCGGGTAAACTGGTTGGGATATTCCTGGAATTCAATGACTGTTCAAGGTCCTAGTTCCATCCTACTGCACCCCAAACATGTGTGGAATTATACATCTCCAAGACCCTGGTTGATGCTGTTATGATTGAGGTTTGCTGAAGAACTCTGTTTCCATCAACCAGTGGGTTTTGAGAACTAGTTCAATTTTTGTTTATTGTGTTATCAATTGGGTCCCCAAAAGAATTTTTGTCGCTCATATCATAGCTCAGTTCAAAATATAAGCTACTATATTGGTCTTCTGGATCATGCAAGTCCTAAGTTTCCTCTTCTGTCGGAGGCTGGGATGATTTTTTTATTCAAACGGGGTTGAGAATTATTCTTGGTGCGATTTGGTTGGGTCCAGGAAAACAATGATGGAGGGGGAGTCTTGGATCATCTCCTCTGCCAATGCCACCCCTTTATCTAAAATTTTTTTTAACTGGGGGGGGGGGTGGTAGAAGTCTCATAGTGCAGTAGTATGCTCTTGGTGTTTTTCCAATATCACCCCCTCTACACCAATTGAACATGTGGTAGAAAATGTCGATGAAGGAGTGTGTACATTTTCAGGATCCTACTGAGAAGCAAGTCTTCCCTAGCTCAACACAGCTTCTAAACATATTTCTGGTCTTGGTAGAACCAGGGGTTGTTGTCTCTCAATATGAAGGATGGAGGACGATGATCCCAAAGTTGAAAAGGAAGATCAATATTTCCTAGAATCTGGTTTATGCAGTGGAATGTGTCAACACAACTAATTCTTTACCGGTCTTAGATAGAGAGAAGGAAAGTCACAAGATTGGTGATGAAACATAGAGTCCGTTATATATGGATAGTGTTGAGCATATGCATGGAAGAGGTCCTTATAGCCCAATGAGGAGGATGGGGATGAAAAGAAGGAACTCGGGACTCAAAGTGACACACGAGGTCCTTATAGCCCAAGGAGGAGGAAGGGGCAGAAAATAAGGAACCCAAGACTTAGATTGACACACAGTGTCAAAGGATAAAAAATCCAATGTGTGTAAAGAATACTCTTACCTTCCTAATCCAATGGAAAAAATATAAACTAAAAATGTGGGGATAACAAGGTGCACAAAATATAAATTCAATATGTTGGAGAAGACTCATGATTAGAACATTACTCTCTAGGAGGTGAATCATTTGGTCGAGGGTGTGGGTTCTAAGGAGAAAGAGAATGAATAATTTTCAAATAACATAGTTTTATAGGAAGTAGCAAACATCCAAGTCCTGGATAGAAATTCAAAAATTGTGGAAGCGTAAAAAGAATAATTCCTCGAGCTCATTGTCCACTCAAAAGAAAAAAAATCCTAAAATATCCTTCCACATAAATACCAAATGGAAAAGGATAACCAGATATATGAAATAATGATCCAAATTGAACTTAATGAGCATTAGAGGGTATAGATCGATAAGCATGATTGCAATTTGGAATAAGGATTCAATGGAAATAAGATCAGTATGGAGGAATACATTCAAACATGGCATTAGTTGGCCCATAATTTTGGAGAAATCATCAAGGAAGTCCTGAAAACTGTGGCAACTACTTTAAAATGTCGATTATATAGAGTTAATGGTAATTATTATCTCAGCCTTGTATTCAATGATTTTAAGATTTATTTCCACATTAAATGATCCTATGTAATTCCCTTGTGAGCATTACCACTTTTCCAAAAAGTGATTTGGAAGTCAATATAACTTATCTTTTAGTAAAATAAATTCAGTGACTTCCAAGAGAAATTAAAACATCAAATTGAATTTGATCATACTAACTGCAATAAATATTGGTGCTACTAATGGTAAAATTGTCATTAGTTCTTTTTATGTCATAACAAGGATATATGATACCATTCCCTTGGGTGTAGTTTACCCTGACTGAACAACCTAAAAATTTGTGTGTTACTTCTATTTTAATTTCCAGGTATGAGCACATATGCTTGAGAAAGAGTGGAGATTTTGTATAAAAAATAGGTATGACAGCACGAGTTCGATTACATGAGAAAGAAATTACACACATTGTTTTCACTTCTCCACTAGTATCCACAACACAACCCCTCGCTACTATTTTTCATCACATCTATAGAAAATATCCTTTTCAAGATCAACCCCTAGATGTTGTTATCCATGCTCCCTACTAGAATATTTTTCTGGAAATCAAGATCTCATCACTCACAGTTGATCATAACTCGATATTTCTCTTGGTTGAATGTGATATTTTTCTCTTCACAATTCCTTTTTTAAATTTAAATATTATGTTTACATATGTGAAAAAAATGGTAGGTGTTGTGCAAAGCAGAAAAAGAGAAAAATAAAGAAATATTTAAAATTTGAAATGGTGGGGGAACCTGGGAATAAATGAAAGAAAAAAATATGGAGGAGGCATGTGATGGGTGTGAAATTCAAAAAAATAAATGGAATAATTCTTTTGAAATTGATACAGGCGGCGTTAAAAATTTACCTAGAATAAAAACAAGAAAAATAACTTTTTTATGGGGTGGCACATTTTGATGTGGACAAATTTTATTTGGAATAAAAATTAATTACTCAATTATATATATATTGATTTTTTTTAAATAGTCAGTTTCAACATTTCTGACTATTTTGGATTAATTAGTCTTATCTGTGTTTGGAAATTCTAATTTCATTAATGAAGAATTTCATTAGAGTATTTAAATAAATCGGCCTTTCCACCTACTACTAACCCAAAAAAGATGAGTGTTCCTACTATCATCAGAAGGGGATCCAGAATTACAGTTTTCCCAAAATATGGAAACAAAAAATGAATGTTGTACATAAAGTCGAGGATGTTGGAGATTTTTAATTCCTCATTTACTCAATAGTCAATAACATTTAGTGTTTGATTCTTAATTTTTTGGTGTTCATTACATACATATTGGAATCAAGATCAGTTTTCAAAACTTAAGGAATTAGATATAGCTGTGCTGCTTATGGGAAGTAAATACCCTAACCACATGAGAGGTATTGGAACAATATGGTTTAACATGCCTGATGGTTCAACTTCATTCCTTATAGATGTATGATATGTAATGAAGTTGGTGAAGAACATCATATCAGTTAGATTCTTGGATAAACATGGTTACTAGATAGACATTGTATATGGAATCATGATAGTAATCCATAGTGCATTCCTTATGATGAAAGGAATTAAAAAAGGTACATTGTATTATTTTAATTTTGAGACTTTTACATCTAGAGGAATTATATAAGAATAAATTTGTCTAGAAACATCCAAATTATGGAACATGGGACTCTAAAAACCAGGGAACAATCCTTGAAGAGTTTAATAAAAAATATTTTTTGAATGGTGTGAGGACATGAAAATTAGTCTTCAATGAGAATTTTGTAATTGGTAGGCATACTAGAGTTTGTTTTAGAACTTTAACCCATAAAATGAATAAAACACTTGATTATATCTATTCCAATGTACATGGACCATCATAAAATGATTAATTGGGAGGTAATATTCATTTTAACACATTAATTGACGATTACTCATGATATTATTTGGTATATGTCATGAAACTTAAGGATGAGGTGTTGGATATCTTCCAGAAGTGGAAGAAGATGATTAAAAATCAGACAAGAAGAAAAATTAAGAGATACAGATAAGATAATATTGGAGAAAACAGATTATATATATTTAAAAATGTTTTTTAGAATGGTGGTATTATGAGACACCTTACCGTTCCAATATTACCATAGTAGAATAATGTTATAAAATAGATGAACCATAAACATTGAAAGTTTACTTTGTATGTTTTTGTAGTTAGTTTTAAGTAAATACTTTTTGGAGGAAACATTGATGTATGGAGCATAAATTATGAACTGATTACCTACATCCACGATTGATGGGAAAATTATAATAGAGGTTGGGTCTGGTGAGAATGTTTTTGATTATGGTAAAATTGTTATCATTGGTTTTGTTTCTTAATTTCATGTAAGAGACTCAATGTTGGATTGGATTGTGATGAAATCTATATTTTTTTGAATCAATAAGGGTGTTAATCCTTTCTAATTATGCAGTTTAGAAGAAAAGAATATTCTTTAGAGTCATGATGTCATATTTGAAGATTAAATTATGGAAAGTTAAAATTATTATATAAAAGATAGATATGGATTAGTTTTAATTAATGTGAATAAAATAAAACCACCAACTAATTAGGGTAAATAAGAAAAAGAGAATGGTGATCACATTGATATTTTGAAAGAGGAAGAAATACAACTAAATATGGATACTCAAAAGAATAAGAGTATCTCCATTAGTATAACATAAAGGACCGTATGGATACCTTCCAGGTACAATGATATGGTTTTCTATTCTCTTTCAGAAATTGATGATGATGTATCAAATAAATGTCATGATATTTTGTATAGCAAGGAAAAAGAATTAGTGAAAGTTATTTAGGGCAGAATAAATAAAATAACCACACCCAAATTACACATGGGAACTTGTCCCTACTATGAAGGAAAATAATTCAATTAAATGGAGAAAGTTTTAACACTTTTTGGATGAGATCAATATCTATCATACTTGAGATGTGCATGGACATCAGGAACATATATGCAATAACTTGTTTTGAGATTCATCCTGGATATATATATTTTCAAGGTTGATATTATTGAATAATTAAACTAAAATACCACTGCTAACATGGTGTTTTACCACTAGGGATGAATATACACTGAAGATGACCCCCTTGTAGGAGGTTAGTACCACCTAAGTAAACCTATAGAAGTTGGTTTCATCAAAATAAGAGCATTGTAATAGTTGGTGACCATCTAAAGAAATTCCAGTGGCCTTTTGAATCTCCTCCTAACTGCTATAAATATGGGTGATGCTTATAGTAAAATTATAACTTATTTAACATATTTGATAATAAAAACATTTTACAACTTTACCATGTTTGTAAGTCACCTTGACTGAACCACATAAAAATTTGAGTGTTTCATTTATTTCGGTTTCCTTGTTTGAGTATATATGTTTATGTGGGTCTGATGATTTTGCACAAAAATTTTATTATATAATTTTTCTAAGATAAGAAGGTTCCTTCATGTTTTTTAGAAATTTGAAAAAATGAAAAATTATAATTTCACGCATCATGCTTATTTCAAACATATATTTCATATGTTCTACAAGGGAATCCAAAGGTGATTTTTTATTTTAAAAAATATATTATCATCAACATAAATATTATAAATGATTTTATATTTAAAAAAATTAAATTAAAATATTGGGATCCACCACCCCCTTAACAAAATTTTTTAGAATTAAAAATAATATAAGTATATCATACCATGATCTTAAAGATAGTTCAAGTCTATATAGTTCTTTAGTATTTTTAAAAATGTGATAATAATATTATTTCTTTTAAAAATAAGGTTGTTATTCTATATAAATTTCATCAAGTAAATAACAATTAATAAAATAACTCTTCACATCCCTTTGATAAATACTATAATTTAAGACTGGTTCAATGGCTTGAACAATATAGATATATTTGTGTCTTTCAAATAGTGCACAATTTTCTTCATAATATATACCTTTTTGTTGATTATTACAATTAAAAATAAATTTTCATTATTTATTACTATAATTCCATTTAGTATTGTTTTTTTCTTATAAAAAAACCCTTTCCATTCCAATAATAAGAAGATCATTAGGTTATTCTACCAAAGTCTAAATTTTTTTCCTCTCAAACTCGTAGAGTTAATCCCACATTAACTTTTTCTAATATTTATATCCTAAAGGGTCATAAGGAGTTTTAGGTTTGATCTAAGATAAAAATGCACAATGTTCACAATAATTTATTAAGTAATTATGATATTTTACTGGTTTATATTCATTTCTAATTATATTTTCTGTGGGATGATTATATAAGATCGACTAACTCCTAGGATAAATAAAAAGATTTTCTCCAACAAAATATTGAACTATTTCAAAAACTAAAATTTCAAAAATTTATTTTTTTAGTTGTTCTTACATCCAAAGAAATTTCAAATGTGGTAGGAAAACCAATTTTTAACTGTCAATATAAGATATATTTTCCAAATATTTTAAAACATAAGGATTAGTTATATAACAATTAACATGCACCGTTTCATCAATAATGAATTATTGTTTATTAAAAACATTGTAATAATTATATATTGTAGAATAACCAATAAA
Organism: Viscum album; assembly: GCA_963277665.1. Taxonomy (NCBI): domain Eukaryota; kingdom Viridiplantae; phylum Streptophyta; class Magnoliopsida; order Santalales; family Viscaceae; genus Viscum; species Viscum album. The sequence continues at coordinate 1,944,183,190 of OY728161.1, read as the reverse complement.
TATTCCCTCATTAGACATTAGATAAATTTTCTATAGTTATATTTATTATTTTGGATGAACACATCACATCCTAAAAACTCAGAAGTAAGAATGTTTTGACTTTATTCTTGTCAAACTAATCATAAAAAGTTTTATTAAGAAAATGTATGAGTAAAACTATAGTTATTGTATAGTAAGAAGTAATAACAGATTAAATCTAAAAATGTTTAGCCACTTAGTATTCGCTCAACATTGTTCTAGTAATCTAATGAATAATTCTAGTTTCCCATTCAAATACCTCATATTTATAAGGAATTCTTAGAGTTGAAATGTTATGTGTAATGCAATTATTACTATAAAAGTATTCAAAATAAATATTTTCAAATTCTCAACCATGATCACTATAAATAGTAACAAAAGATAGGGTTTTCTCATTTCTAACATAGAATATGAAAAATTTAAAAATGGAAAAGGGATTTGAATTTTTTTTGATTGATAATAGACTTGAATATATCTGTTGTGATCATCAACCAAGAAATATAAAATGTATTTTCCACTAATACATTCTAATTTTGTGACACCGAATAAATTTATGTAAACTAACTATAAGCATTAGAAATTGATACATTACTATTATATTTGACACATGACTTATGTTTCATACTATATTGGTAAGGGTAATAGACGTTTGATGACTTAAAATTTAACTATCTCATGTCTCATACAAGTCCTTTTGTAGAATATTTTTCTAAATCTCATACATTATAGTGTCCTAAATATATATAAAAAAACCAAGATTTATCTTCCATGTCAATTAGGAAAGGTATATATTGGATTTTAAGGTATTCTATTTTTAATGTCTAAACATTATCATTCGTATCTAAAGAAAGAATAAATATGACTTCTAAACATTGAATTCTACATTTATCATTCTAACGTTTACAAGATAACCTTTGTCACAAAATTGACTTATATTGATGATATTGTTCTGGACTCTATTAATATAAAAAACATTTGCAATTGAATATTTATAAATAAATTAAATATCAAATATACCATATATTTATCATTGAGAGTTTTCACTAAAATTTTATATTCCAACTTTCTTCTTTATTATATTATTTAAGATGTATTATTACCAATCATTTTCCAAGAACAACTGCAACCCATGTACTATATGTTTTGCTGTTGGAACTCATAATTTCTACCTAAAATAAAGATATTTTGATTTTAGTACCTAGACATTCCTGGGACTAAAATTATTATAAAACAGAACTATTGGAATCCACATACACCCAACATTCTTATATTGAACAACCAATAATTAATTTGAGATATAAGATTTATGAAAACTAAATGAATAAAATTACTTTAAATTTTTTCCAAATGGACTCCTGTTCATCATTTTATATAAAAGGATTCATTCTCCAAAATAAAATAGTCAGGATAAAATTCAGCATTCATAAGGTTTAATCTATTCTAGATGTATTTCTTTGAAATCTCCCATGTTTGAATAAAATTTCAAAACATTCCTTCTAAAAGGTAAAATTTGATAGGAGTTTTTTCATAAATAATATATCAAAAAAAATTTACAAAAAAATTCTTATCATCACAATTTGGGATAGAATTATACTTTTTATCTAACTTCTAAGTAAGTATGGAAACATAAAAATTATGTTTAAAAATAGAATTATTGGATTTAGGAAATCATTACTTAGCACTATTGAAATGAACTGTGTTGAATTTGTTGTCAATGAGGTATGTTGTTGTCAAGGAATGAATGGATGGATGTCAAGGAGTTTCAATATGTGAATGACAAAGGATGTGATGGTGTTGGTGAGGAAAGGAGAATGACCATGGTACTAAGAGGCATGTCACTTAGGAGATTCACTAAGTGACATAGGATGTTGTGGTCGAAACATTCTCTATACATCAGACGATTGTTGAGCTGATCTTTAAGTTTAAAGAACTTGTATCAAGATGATACAAAGTCACAACATGATTAGAAGACCATGCATTGTAGTGACAATGCATGAGGAGTTAGAAGATAATCCATTCACATGTTCTAAGTGGATGAAGTGAGCTGAAGAAGTCCATGCACTATCACTTAGTGCATGTGAATTTGAAGAAGTTCCAATTTGATCTCTGATTGGATCATTGAAGATCAATGAAGAATTATGTGATTCTAGAGCATCATTTGAAGATGAAAAACCTTCGGGAATTCCATTCCAAAGTGATGAATAAATGTTGAAGAGAATTGGAGGAATTCTAATGAAGAATAAGAATAGATGAGGGGAGTGTCTTAAAAGATGGATTGAATGGCAATTGGCATTTACACCTGTCACTTTGTTTTTCTTAACAAAGCATTTGTGTTTTTAAGTAGCAAAAAATAGCCACCAAGGAAGGCCAGCCGAGGGTCATCACCCAAGGCTCATGTGGAACTCGAGGTCACCACGCCCATGGGGAACCCTCAGGCCAAGGCAGCATATCCCTGAGGCAGAAGTCCGGGGCCGTGTATAAGCCCCAAGGCCACGCGGTGATGAAGCCCGCGCAGCGTGAGCGCGAGGAGCGCGCCCGTGTGTGCATAGTGGGCGCATAGCGCGCCCATGAGAAGCAGAGGTGGGCGCAAGAGCGCGCCCGCTAAGAGAACACGGTGCGGGGTGGCACCGTGGAGGGGGAAGTGCAACTGAGCGTTGAAAGGGAGCGCTAGGTTGATAATCCATGGAAAAACTGCACTCCGTTTCGATGTGGGACGCGGAAAAATCACCGGGAGCGCATCATGGCCGCTCGATTGATCGCGCGCCAGATCTCGGCCGCACATCTAATCTGCCGCTACCCATTCTGATCGCAGTCGTCCAAATCGTCGATCCAATGGCTCCCCGTCCATCCTCTACCTCGATCTCGGCCAAGGCACCTCCCGCGACGCAGCCTGAACCAGTGGCCCTCCAAAGACGGATTTCGAGTTCCCGGCCACCTCTAAAGGAGCTAAGGCGTCCATGGTGATCGTCTGGCCACACTGAACACAATCATGCAATAAAATATGCATGCACACGTTGAATGGAGAAAATTGGAGTTCGGTCGAGGCAAACAACGTTGCCGAGGCTATGAGGTTTATTTGTTGCATGGAGTATCCTTAACCGAAGGTCGTGCATGCGTTCTAAGTCACATGCACGTAGAAGAAATTAAAAATGAGTTAAGTCGCGTGAAACAGAGGAGAAACAAGATTTTGGAAAATCTTGAAAACCCGAGATATTCGGGAGTTTGAATTTATAACCACGTGGATGTTTTGAGGCGTTTCTCTGCCTATATAAAGAGAGCCCGAAGCACAGAGATTGCTTGCTGATCCTTTGTTGAAAACCTGACGTCCCGTGAGTGCTTCAAAGCCTCGAAAAGAACACCCTCGCGCCCCCTGCGCGACAGTGAAGCCCTGAGCCATCAGAGGCTCCGTGAGGTTCCTTTTGCGCACTCCATGCGTGAAAGAAGAGAAGAGGAGGTCCCTGCGCGCCTCCCTTGCGCGACAAGAAGGAGCCGAGCCGCACACTTGCGCGCTCAAGGCCATTACCCTCTCTGCCCGCGAACTTACATGGCAGGAGGAAGCCACCGCGCCCCCTGCGCGGTAGGAAGGTGTTGCCACACCCTGCACGACCTTGTGCTCTTGCACCCCTGCACTCTGGCCACACTCTTGTGCCTTGTGCGGTTGAGAAGAGGAGGAGGCCGCTGCACCCAAGCAACTTGTGTGCCTCCTTTGAAGATTGGGTTCGGGTGAAGTGCATTACACACTTGGTGTTTTGTGTGCGAAATGGAGAAGGAGACCCAAGGCCTTGTGTTCTTTACAAAGGAGAAAGGCCGTGGGCAGTAGGTAAAAAAAGGAGGAGGTGGTTGCCCTTGGTTGTGCCAAATTGAAGAACACACTTTGTGTGTGCATTTGAAGAAGAGGCTGTAGCCTTTGGAGTGTGTATGAAAAAGAGGAAGGTCGTAGCCTTGTGGGTGCACACTTTGAAGAACAAATAAAAGAACATGTTTTGTGTGTGTGGAAAACAAGAAGAAGAACAAGGCCGAAGCCTATGTGTGTGCACCAAGTGAAGACCACACATTTTGTGTGTGTGCAAAGTGAAGGAGGAAGGCTAAAGACTTACCTTAGTGGTGTGTGTGCAAAGGAATAAAAAGGCCGAACCTAGTGTGTGAACTAAGTGAAGTGTATACACTTAGAAGAAGTAAAAGACTCTCATACTAAAGTATAACACACATTTATGTGTGTAATCAAAAAGAATTAAGTGTGTGAAGGAAGTGAGAAGGTGTGTGCTAAAAAGAATTACACCCTTTGAGGGTTTACTGCACCAAGAAGAAGAAGGGGAGTGCATGCATGCATGCATGCACGTGCACATGTGAATAAAGCTTAAATCAGTGGTGTGCATCTGAGTTGTCCAAGACCAGAAGATCTTGAAGAAATTGAGAAGCCATGCAATCAGTGCATGAGGATGCAGAGATACCATGCACTCAGTGCATGAAGTTGATGTGAAGTCAGACTGAAGCCAGGCTGAAGTTAGAGATATCAGTTGTCTGAGTTTTCAGTGATTGAGAAGATCCTGATCAACAGAAGTGATCAGAAGCTGTGAGCAAGACCAACAGACCTTATCAGAGGCTGTTGAAGATTCTTGAAGAGAGAGGCCAGGTCATCCTTAGAAGAAGGTGATAAAGCCTGAGCAAGACGAGAATACCTGTTCATCACAAGTGAGCAGAGGTACAGAGCAAGGCCAACAGTCTTTATCCCAGACTACTGAAGATACTTGAAGAAGCTTAAAGAGAAGAAGAGCTACTCGTGTGACTCGAGGATCCAGGAGAAGCCCCCTGTGAGACTCAGGGTGGATGAAGTCTTCAGTGGGATTCTGGAGCTGGCCAGTGGGACTCTGGTAACACTGTTGGACGCAGTATAAAGACCCTCCTGTGGGACTCAGGAGAGATACAGTGGGACTCTGTATCGACCATTGTAATACTAAAAGATTATAATGGAAGAAACCATGTTGGGGCGTATAACCAACATGGCAAGGACGTAGGCCTTTGGTGCCGAACCTTGTAAATCCTTGTGTCTTGTGCCTTTATATTTACTGCATCATTCGAGGAAAGGTGAGAGATACAAGAAGAGTGGATCGAGGCTTTAACCAGCCATATAGGTTTAATTGATTAAGAATCAATTAGTAAAAAGTTTTAAAGGATCAATGATTCACCCCCTCCCCCTCTCTGTGATTCACACTGATCTGGGCACTTCAATTGGTATCAGAGGGAGGTTACCTCTAAAAGATCCAAGGGAGTCTATATGGAATGCAGATTTGAGGAAATGAAAGAACAGCCTCAAATGGAGATATCTGCCAAGACTCTGAAAAACAGAATGAAGAAACAGGCAAAGAAGATGAAGAAGAAGGTTGTTGAAATCAGAGAAACTCCTTCTATGGAAAGAAATGTGAAAGTCACATCAGATGACAATTCCATTTATCATTCTTCTGATGAAGCCTGCTCTAGCTGTGATGAAGATGGATGGAACAATGATCTTCTAAATGCAATCAAATATCTTCAGAAGACAGTCCCCAAGGAAGTGACAATGTGTATAGCTACAGGCATCCTTGATCTTCAAGAAGAAAAATTACAGCTAGAAGATGAAGCCAATTCTCTAGAAGTCCAATTGGCTAAAAGGGTTGGTATTACCAACACTCTCAGAAAGCTGGTGAAGGCTAAAGATGAAACAGTATCGCTTTGCAATGAAAGATATGAAGACACTACTGAAGAATTGCAAAGAAGCATTTCTGAGAAATAATTCTTTAAGAAAATAATCAAAGATGTTTTACATGCACTGGAAAAGAGGCACAAAGTTTCAATGAATGTCAGAGATGCTCAACTTGAAGACAAAGTCAAAATGGTGAAGGAGCTTGACAATTCATTGCTAGAATTGAAGAAGGTGCATGAAGACCAGTTAGAACAGCTGAAAGAAAATTGGGAAGGAAGGCTAAGAACTGTTGAGGATGAGAAGAACTCCCTCAACATGAAATACTTAGAACTAGAGGTGATATTAAAAAATCTGCAATCACCCAAAGCTGAATCCTCCCAGTCAGCTAAAAGAAGAAATGTTGCCACTCAAGTGAGCTTTGAGAAGGATGATTCTAAAAGAAAGACATCCTCTAATAAAAGGGAAACATCTTCTAGAAAGAAGGTACCATCCATACCATCTTGTACTGATGCTTCTAATTGTGTTTCCACAAAAAGTGCAGGATGGAAAAATAATTCCAAACAAGTATGGATGAAGAAAATGAAGAAGCAGATCTCTCCTGAAACAACACAGCAGCTCCAGAAAAGTACCCTAAAATCAGAAGGACTGAAGAAGTCAAGATTTGTGGGTCAATGTTGGTGTTGTAATAAGTATGGGCACTGTGTAAAGGATTGTTGGTACAATCCTCTCAATGTGAAAGCACAAGGGAAACCCATGCCAAGGGGGAGCAAGCCAGTGGAAAAGAAGAAACATCCACAGGTCCAGAGACATTTGTTTACTGCAAATAGATTTGGATTACTTGACAACATCTGAGATGATTACAAAAGTGGTCAAAAACATACATGTCAATCTCCAACTGTATCCAGAGCTCAAAAGAAGAAAAGATCACAGAACCTGGCTCAGAAAGAATCCTTGGGAAGCAAACAGAATAAAGGTGACAATGCTCCCATGAATATGTTGAAAAAGGAAGAGAAGTCCTTGGAATTCAAATCCAAGAACGGTGATGCATCAAGAAGAGCCACCAAGAAGACATGCTTCTATTGTGGAAAGAAAGGTCATACCATGGATCTTTGCAAACAAGCCATGGAAATCAATAGAAGCCAACTGAACTCAAACAGACAATCAATCCAAAAGAAGCAGAAGGGATTGATTGAAAACAAGTTTCCTAAGAGAGGTAGCTTGATAGCATCAAAGGAACCATGTGAAACTTCCAGAACTGAGGCCATACTTCCAAATGACTTGTTAGTCATATAGACAAATCAGTTTCAACTTTCCAGAGAACTACAAAGAGATGAAGATGAAGCTATGGCAATTTCTAAGGCAAAAGGGAAGAAGAAGATTTCACATGAATATGTGTTCAGATCCACACCAGCACAGACATCAATGAAGATCAAACGTGCAAGTGTGATGAATGGTGAAAATGGGACATCTCGGTTGAGAGAATCTTCTCAACCTTGTTGTTCACATTGATGAACCAAGGAGGTTCCATCTTATTCCCTAATCACTTGTATTTACATGTGCTAACATTACAGGGAATTGAAGATGATGATCATTCTCAACTGGAGGATGGTTTGGACAGAATGGAGTGCACCCCTTGAGGGGGAGCCAATCTGAAGAAGATGGGATTCTGAGATTAATACCATCTTGAGAAAAGTGAAGGTATTCCAATCATACTTTCATCCCTTATTTCTTAATTGAGTTTATCTTTTCAATTAAGGGGGAGTATGGATTGAAGACAAATGGATGAAAGGGGGAGCTTTATCTTTGCACCTGAACTTTCTAATGAGTTTTGTGAAGTTGTGCAGGATTTAGCAAATTCATTGTTATATCTGAAAAATTTCAAACCCCTAAGCATGATCTCACATGTGTAGAGAATTATGGACAGCTTTGAATTCCTTGGTCATATCACTCTTGTTTTCTACACTGGGTTAGCCCAAGTAGACTTAGAGCTGATTTACTAAAGGTTCATTGCTCAAGTGAACATGTGACATCATCCCTCTCTTGTGATTTTCAAGACAATGATTTTCAAAGGGAGGAAGTGATTTTTTTTTGAATAGAACCACACCACACCTTTTTATTTTATTTCCAATAAGGGGGAGAAATATTAGCACACATATTGACCCATTCATATGTGCTGAAGAAGTGTATTGACAAAAAATACAAAGGGGGAGATTGAAATGCACTGTGTTGAATTTGTTTTCAATGAGGTATGTTGTTGTCAAGGAATGAATGGATGGATGTCAAGGAGTTTCAATATGTGAATGACAAAGGATGTGATGGTGCTGGTGAGGAAAGGAGAATGACCATGGTACTAAGAGGCATGTCACTTAGGAGATTCACTAAGTGACATAGGATGTTGTGGTCGAAACATTCTCTATACATCAGACGATTGTTGAGCTGATCTTTAAGTTTAAAGAACTTGTATCAAGATGATACAAAGTCACAACATGATTAGAAGACCATGCATTGTAGTGACAATGCATGAGGAGTTAGAAGATAATCCATTCACATGTTCTAAGTGGATGAAGTGAGCTGAAGAAGTCCATGCACTATCACTTAGTGCATGTGAATTTGAAGAAGTTACAATTTGATCTCTGATTGGATCATTGAAGATCAATGAAGAATTATGTGATTCTGGAGCATCATTTGAAGATGAAAAACCTTCGGGAATTCCATTCCAATGTGATGAATAAATGTTGAAGAGAATTGGAGGAATTCTAATGAAGAATAAGAATAGATGAGGGGAATGTCTTAGAAGATGGCTTGAATGTCAATTGGAATTTACACTTGTCACTTTGTTTTTCTTAACAAAGCACTTGTGTTTTTAAGTAGAAAAAAACAGCCACCAAGGAAGGCCAGCCTGGGGTCATCACCCAAGGCTCATGTGGGACTCGAGGTCACCACGCCCATGGGGAACCCTCAGGCCAAGGCAGCATATCCCTGAGGCAGAAGGTCAGGGCCGTGTATAAGCCCCGAGGCCACGCGGTGATGAAGGCCGCGTAGCGTGAGCACGAGGAGCGCGCTCGTGTGTGCATAGTGGGCGCATAACGCGCCCGCGAGGAGAAGAGGTGGGCGCAAGAGCACGCCCGCTAAGAGAACACGGTGCGGGGCATCACCGTGGAGGGGGAAGTGCAATTGAGCGTTGAAAGGGAGCGCTATGTTGATAAGCCGCAGAAAAACCGCGCTCCGTTTCGATGTGGGACGCGGAAAAATCACCGGGAGCGCATCCTGGCCGCTCGATTGATCGCGCGCCAGATCTCGGCCGCACATCTAATCCGACGCGGCCCATTCTGATCGCAGCCGTCCAAATCGTCGATCCGACGGCTCCCCTTCCATCTTCTACCTCGAGCTCGGCCGAGGCACCTCCCGCGACGCCGCTTGAACCAGTGGCCCTCCGAAGACGGATTTCTAGTTCCCAGCCACCTCTGAAGGAGCTAAGGCATCCATGGTGAGCGTCTGGCCACACTGAACACAATCATGCAATAAAATATTCATGCACACGTTGAATGGAGAAAATTGGAGTTCGGCCGAGGAAAACAACGTTGCCGAGGCTATGAGGTTTATTCGTTGCATGGAGTATCCTTAACCGAAGGTCGTGCATGCGTTCTAAGTCGCATGCACGTAGAGGAAATTAAAAATGAGTTACGCCACGTGAAACAGAGGAGAAACAAGATTTTGGAAAATCTTGAAAACCCGAGATATTCGGGAGTTTGAATTTATAACCACGCTGATGTTTTGAGGCGTTTCTCTGCATATATAAAGAGATCCCGAAGCACAGAGATTGCTTGCTGATCCTTTTTTGAAAACATGACGTCCCGTGAGTGCTTCAAAGCCTCGTGAAGAACACCCTGCGCGCCCCCTGTGCGGAAGTGAAGCCCGGAGCCATCAGAGGCTCTGTGAGGTTCCTTTTGCGCACTCCTTGCGCAAAAGAAGAGAAGAGGAGGTCGCCGCACGCCTCCCTTGCGCGACAGGAAGGAGCCGAGCCGCACACTTGCGCGCTCAAGGCCATTACCCTTTCTGCCCGCGAACTTACACGGCAGGAGGAAGCCACCGCGCCCCCTGCGCAGTAGGAAGGTGTTGCCACACCTTGCGCGACCTTGTGCTCTTGCACCCCTGCGCGCTGGCCACACTCTTGTGCCTTGTGCGGTTAAGAAGAGGAGGAAGCCGCTGCACCCAACCAACTTGTGTGCCTCCTTTGAAGATTGGGTTCGGTTGAAGTGCATTACACACTTGGTGTTTTGTGTGCGAAATGGAGAAGGAGACCCAAGGCCTTGTGTGCTTTACAAAGGAGAAAGGCCGTGGGCAGTAGGTAAAAAAAGGAGGAGGTCGTTGCCCTTGGTTGTGCCAAATTGAAGAACACACTTTGTGTGTGCATTTGAAGAAGAGGCCGTAGCCTTTTGGGTGTGTAAGAAAAGGAGGAAGGTCGTAGCCTTGTGGGTGCACACTTTGAAGAACAAATAAAAGAACATATTTTGTGTGTGTGAAAAACAAGAAGAGGAACAAGGCCGAAGCCTATGTGTGTGCCCCAAGTGAAGACCACACATTTTGTGTGTGTGCAAAGTGAAGTAGGAAGGCTAAAGACTTACCTTAGTGGTGTGTGTGCAAAGGAATAAAAAGGCCGAACCTAGTGTGTGCACTAAGTGAAGTGTATACACTTAGAAGAAGTGGAAGACTCTCACACTAAAGTATAACACACATTTATGTGTGTAATCAAAAGGAATTAGGTGTGTGAAGGAAGTGAGAAGGTTTGTGCTAAAAAGAATTACCCCCTTTGAGGGTTTACTGCACCAAGAAGAAGAAGGGGAGTGAATGCATGCATGCATGCACGTGCACACGTGAATAAAGCTTAAATCAGTGGTGTGAATCTGAGTTTTCCAAGACCAGAAGATCTTGATGAAATTGAGAAGCCATGAAATCAGTGCATGAGGATGCAGAGATACCATGCACTCAGTGCATGAAGTTGATGTGAAGTCAGACTGAAGCCAGGCTGAAGTTAGAGATATCGGTTGTCTGAGTTTTCAGTGATTGTGAAGATCCTGATCAACATAAGTGATCAGAAGCAGTGAGCAAGACCAACAGACCTTATCAGAGGCTGTTGAAGATTCTTGAAGAGAGAGGCCAGGTCATCCTTAGAAGAAGGTGATAAAGCCTGAGGAAGACGAGAAGACCTGTTCATCACAAGTGAGAAGAGGTACAGAGCAAGGCCAGTAGTCTTTATCCCAAACTGCTGAAGATACTTGAAGAAGCATAAAGAGAAGAAGAGCTACTCGTGTGAGTCAAGGAGCCAGGAGAAGCCCCCTGTGAGACTCAGGGTGGAAGAAGTCTTCAGTGGGATTCTGGAGCAGGCCAGTGGGACTCTGGTAACACTATGGGACGCAGTATAAAGACCCTCCTATGGGACTCAGGAGAGATACAGTGGGACTCTGTATCGACCATTGTAATACTAACAGATTATAATGGAAGAAACCATGTTGGGGCGTATAACCAACATGGCAAGGACGTAGGCCTTTGGTGCCGAACCTTGTAAATCCTTGTGTCTTGTGCCTTTATATTTACTACATCATTTGAGGAAAGGTGAGAGATACAAGAAGAGTGGATCGAGGCTTTAACCAGCCATAGAGGTTTAATTGATTAAGAATCAATTAGTAAAATGTTTTAAAGGATCACTGATTCACCCCCTCTCCCTCTCTGTGATTCAAACTGATCTGGGCACTTCAACTATCATATCCTTTCATTAATTTTGAATTATTTTTCTCAATTATAGTGTCATATCTAATCATTTACCTTGAAAAAGAATATTATCCTCATCATCTGATGTTATAATATATTCATCTTAAAATTAATTACTTATATATTCTTTCTAAACATGGAAAATATAGACTAACATTTCATGGATTTTTATATTTATAGAAAATTATCTCTGAAGTATCATTATCATCATTTATATCATCCCAATTTTTCTTATACTTATATAAAATATAATTCTCCCCAACTATTCTATTAATTCTCTTAGATACTGAAGAAAGGTCATTCTCACTAATTTTTTTAACCAAAATATAAATCAATATTTTCATTCTTTTTAGATTTAGAAGATACATAAACTATATAACTAGGCATTAATTTTTTAGCTATAGATGTAGATATAGAAGAGAATGAAATACAATTATTCTTCTTATATTTCTACAAATCTTCTTTTATCATACTCTCTTACTATATGAGAGTACCAATTAGACCATCTAAACTTAGATTGGTTATATTTTTCTTATCATCTATCAATATGCAAATAGATTTCTATTACTTGAGAATAAGATTAATAAAATTTTCTATAATTTATTCATCATTCAATTCATTCTCTCCATGAAATTTTAAAAACCAAATGGTATTCATAAAAACTTATTACATCTATTCAATAGATTCTTCTTATAGAGAATCAAAATTTTTGTAATCTAGACCTCTAGTCTCAAAAACCATAAAGCTTCCAAAATTAGTAACTTACTAAGTTCTCTAAATATTTTTAGTTATCCCAAAAGAATTTACCTAACTATAAATATTTATTATCATGGTACATAACAAAGTATTATCAATTATATATTTTAACTGATATTTATACTTTTTTCCTTTAAAACAATATGTATCATTTTTATCATGAATTTTATAACTTCCAATCATCCTAAAAATATTTTCTACACCATTATTGATAAAATAAATCTCTATTTGATCTTTTTAATACTCATAGTTCTCAAAATAAAAAATTATTAGTCTTCTAGGATTATGATTATCTAGACTTCCAATGGAAAAAATATATATTAAAAAAACAATATCCTTATTTCAAACACCATTAGTGTAATATATGTAGATACCTCCAATGATATCAAATGCGTTATCTTAAGATTGTTGGTGAATTTATGTTTATAAAAATTTAAATTTTCAATTTTTACAATACATTTACAATTTTTAATATAAATACTATTATGTCTATATAATTTTTTATAAGAGTAATAATGTTATACTATATAGTATAACCATTATATATAATGCACAACAGAAATAAAAAACGTTTAGAGAAAAATGATAAAAAAGTAAGAAAATTATATATAAAAAATGTAACAAATTTTTTTAGATCATTTCATATTAAATATCTTCACATTAACCACAATTGATAAAGAAATATTTGAACCCAATATTATGACTCCATGAATCAAAATATATTAGGGTCAATCTTCCATTCCATGGAAGCCCTCGATCCACCAGATCAGTGAAAGAACTATATTCATATCTATAGGATCTATCTATCACATGATTGGATAAACCTTCTATATCTCTATCTCTAGTATCCTTTTATCAAATAGATTATAAAAATAACTATTATAACAGAAAAAACATAAGGTATTTACAATGAAATCCTCACTAATGATAATTTAAGGAATCACTTTAATGTTTACAACTGAATCAAACATTGTAAAAAGAATATTTTAGAAACATTAATATAATATTTATATCATTAGGTTGTAGAATAATGAAAATTATTCTTCTCCAATGAGGTTTCACTGCCCTTTATAGGTATTATTCTAATCTTTTGGTTCCACACTTCTTGGGAGAATTTGAAGCAACAACAGAAAACCACTTCATATGTCATTGAGTTTCTTATGTAACGACTTTATCTGATGGCTATTAAATGTAAAATCATTATAATGGTATTGAATAGTCCATATAATAGAAATGATAAGTCATCATATATTAAAAATTATATATCTTCATCCACTTGTCTTAGTAGATCTTAATTTGGTAGAATTTATTAGTATCTTCATGATGAAATATTTCTTATATACATTTTTTCATTCTAACTATTTGGATTTAAAAAACTCTATTCAATATAATTTATAATACTTCTACTAGGTATACTTTGTACATATCTGTTTGATTTAATTTTTATATGTTTGTTAGATGTACATGGTACTTATCTATCCAATATACAAGATAAATGTCTTTCTAACAGTATTGTCACTATCCATCAGGTAAAAATAACTAATTTCGATTAAAACGTTATAACTTCGGAAAGATAAGAATTAAAAATAAAAAAACATTAAATGAGTGAAATATGATTTTCATAAAGTGATGTTGGAAAGAGGTCCTTCAATTCAAAATTTTCTAATATACCCAAACTGTGAGACAAAATAAATGAATCCTCTGATACCACTTTGTAATTCCCCAACCAAGATACCGCAATATCGGTTCCCCAAGCCGATGTGCCACATGTCCTCATGAACACCTTTGTGTATTCTAGAGGCTACTGACTAGGGGTGATGGTCTATGAATTTATCATGAGGAGACTATTCCCACATCACCAAAGTATAGAAAAACATAATTAAATTTAGGAAACATCATATAACATCACAAACTAGATAAATAAATGACTTGAACTAAATTACAAAATATCATCCCATGTAATAACATAATAAATATATATATATAATAGGTAGGGAAGTACATAATAATCAATTCTAGTATAAACAATTTAAAAGAAAAAAAGTAAAAAAAATAATACAACACAAAAACTAGATGTCCATATATCTAGCCCAAATCCTTTCTCCATGCTCCAACCTATCGAATGAATAAAGAATCACATAGTGTTTCACCCTAAACCTTTAACCGATGACCATGTACCAACTTCTTGGTTACAAAAGTGGCATGGTGGGCCACGAAGTGTGTGAGTACAAATCCATAGGCCACCAATAATGGTATCTAAATAAAATTTAGTCATTGAGAAAAAATATTAATGGTTCAAAATAATTAAATGAACTAGTAATAATAATAATATTTAAAAAAAATGGAATCAAATTCCATCCTTAGGTCTTAGGGGAATAACCTAGGATGACACTAAATACTTCATCCATCATAAGTATATCTGAACTAGGATGAAGCATCATGTATCAATTTTGTTTGAATTCACATCCCTAAGGAAACAATAATAAAGTATATAAAGAGAAATCATCACAACACATATGGTTATTACCTCTAATAAATTCATAGGAAAACTACTAACCAGTTTCGAACACAAAGGACCACACTTGACATTCAGAAGTATGAATCAATTCAAATCAATGGCCCTCACTTGAGTCATTCCATACCAATAATAATTGAGTTGAATCTAGGTATCTCATCTTACATTACTCAATAAGGGATTCCTTTAAGAATCCATGATATTAATTTGTGGAATTTTAGAAATGTCATCATTCCACAAATAAAAGGGGATTTTACCCCCAGTATTCACCATATTGAATAAATGTAGAACCCACTAGTTCTCTAGAGGCATTCCATAACATTGAAAATCATTAAATCCTTGGAGGTCTTCACTCTTTCCATTCACATGAGTCCCCTAGTGTAATCTAAGGATTATCCATGTAATTAAATTCCAACACATATAATATGGAATCCAAGGATCAGTTTAAGGATTTCCAATTCTCACATATAGATCATTAAATAATAAAAAAGTCATTATCAACATAGAAATGATAATTAATTCAACATCTCAATCCAAGACTCACCATCTTGGTTAATTTCACATATATACACCTTCAACCCTTTATTAAAAACGGACCATTTAATTCAATTAAAAATCCATTTATGATTTCATAATAACATATAAACTATGGGTCCCTATGGTCCATTCTTGGAAAATATAATTCCAAATTACGTTATTACAATACCAAGGAAAGGCCTAAACCACACCAATTTATTAACCTATTCCCAAGGCATAAAAAAAATCCATTATTTTGATACCTTTAGTGAATCCCCATACCATGAAAATTTATTTATCTATTTCTAAAGTGGTTTTCAATGAATCTACAAGGAAAAAATATGTTTAATTTAATTAATAGGTCAAACATCCAATGATCTAGCCTGACCACCTTCCTCGACCAAAGAGAGACCCACTAATCCTATATTAACCATTGTATCAAGTTAAAATATGAGAAAATGAATAACCATAAAAATTCCCTAAAAGTAGGGCATAACCCACATAAATGGTGTGATGACAGTAGGTAATAAAAGAAACAAGAAATAAAGGGAGAGGATTCTTAGAATCACCTCTAAAATTCATTCACACACGATAGAAAGATAAATAGGTGAATACTGGTGGAAATTAATTGTAGAAAATGAGAGGGGAGGGATATATCCAATGTTGATCGACATTTCTCTAATACTAGATAAATATGAGATATAAAGAAGGTGGTTGTAGAGACCTGTATCTTGACGTACATTGACATTACATTACATTTGAGTAATACTTAGTACATAACAAAAACACACACACAAGGATCGTAATAGTTTAGTGTCTTTGGAAACTCGGAATATAATCTTCTAATCCTGGTGAAAGATCTTTAACATCTCCCATAAAGATCTTATTTTTTATACCTAAAACCTTTCTTTATATCCTGGGGAAATGTAAACATAATATGGTGAGCTCAAATGCTCATTAAGGGTAAACAAAAAAAATATCAACCACATCATATACATAAGCACATAAATTTTGGAAATCTTAACCTGTAAAAGAGATCATAATTTCATAACCTGGGATAACTCATGGCAGTGAAATGTAATCACAATAATAATAACTTAAAACATTAAACTTTGTATAATGCACACATAATCATAGAGAATCATATCTTATTAGTTAAGACTGATTGCCAAGACTATCTTAGTGGACAAAGTCCCTTTCTGAACCGAGTCACCCTCGTTTCAGTCCTGTTTCACTGAACCGGTATAACCTACCATTCCAGCCATGTCTATCTCATGAGATATAAAATCTTTACCCAATGCATTGGAGGGAGATATTGGTCCCACCCATCTCATAATGATACCATTCTTATGTGTGCCACAAAATCATAAACCATACATCATAGCATAACCCATGTAATAAAAATGGGAATATTAAGCATCGTGACATCATAAAACAATTCATATAAGATAAAGGAATTCATAAAAATATATCCATCACAACATAGTCATAGCAATGTAATAATAGGGGTAAAAACAGAACCCTTTATTATCTTAGATGGAAGATAATTTTCATAAAACACTTGAACTCCATTCTTGATGAAAATATCCTTTCTACTTCCAAAATACTTTTCCTTTCTTAACATGTCATACAATTCTAAACTAAAAGAATCTGATTAAAAATAAACTTGAAAACTCTTAAAGGATGCTTCTTGTAAATAATGTTTTAAAAATTCATTCATCCCGTATAAGTTAAAAAAACATTCTTTTCGTACTTTTGTCGGAAAAGTCAAAATGTACCTCGTACGAAAAACGACAAAATATTCCTTTCATATATTTTACTAAAAACTCACCAAAGGGTAAAATAGGTTTTAAACAATTGTAGGTGGATGGAAATAATATTACATATTGACGAAACATGGATGTGGATGATAAAATACACCCTAGTAAATACCAAAGTATAAGCAATCTCGGATAAAAATGAGATTGTGATATTTCCCTTACCTCAGGTCCGATTTGCTTCGTAAGTGTCCGAACCTCCTGTATAATGATTTAAATAATGTCATTGACTTATTCCAGAATCATACTCATTGTTATTATATCATATATGGTTCACTTATGACTTTATATTACCCGTTCTTTTGTAAATTCCATGTTAAAGAGCATTGTTTCATTTGTTGTCCGTGTTTTGACTTGTAATTATTCATATGATAATTACTTAATTCCAGAATATAAAACATGATTTATATATAATATATATTCAGAATATAAATATATATAATAAATTAGTAAATGGAAAGAAATACACCATTTATGGAGACGGTAGTCCGTACGTACGCATGAACGCTGTTTTCGTTTCCTTATTGAGTTGAATGGAATTAAGTATATGACATACATATATATACACATAAATCCAGTATCATTATTATGTAATATATTTAATTATTACTTATTATATATACTTTATAATCATTCATGAATGGTTAACTTGGAGAATGAATCTCATCACGTCGTGGAGACGGTAGTCCGTACGTACGCACGAGCGATGATATCGTTCTCATGATCGTGGAATTGTATTGAAGTGTATGTATACTATTTCATAATCAATATCACTTTAAAATAATCCTATATAGTTATTATTTACACCATTATACCCATCCAAGTAAGGTGGTGGTGGAAAATAGATTACACCACGGCGTGGAGACGGTATTCCGTACGTACGCACGCGCGGTGATTTCATTTTCCGTAGGATGGATAGATGGTGAAATAGGGTTATTTAATACTTATAATATCATATCAGTATATGAGTGATACTGATTTTATTACTTTGTAATCTAACAACCTAAGAAGAAGAAGTGTAAGAAGAAATAAAGTTGAAAGAATCGGTAACGAACATTACCTCTTCTTTGAAGCACCTCTTTGAGATCTCCTTTTAGGGCACTAAAATTTGTTTTTGTGGAAGACCAGAACCTCTAGGATGTTGATATGGAAGTGTAGAAGAGAATTTGTCAGGGGTTGGCCTATATTGAAGGCTCAAAGTGGTGTGAGGAAGAGGGGGAGGAGGTGCCCTTTTATAAGGGAGGAGAGGGGTACCTTTGGAATAACTAAAACTATTATTTTATTATAAAGTCAAATTCGGTTTTAAATAGCTGCAAATTGATTTATTTCGAAACTAAGGTGGGGATGGGTCGAAATACTTTCATCCAATATAATTTAGACAAGTTTAGGTTCCTATTTTAACCTTATCATTTATATTTTACTTTATGTTAGATAATTTTACTTTTACCGTGTCCTCTTGTTTTATTACACTATAAGGTTAATAAACTTACTATATCAAGCCAAACGAACCCAAAGTTGTTTATTATTAAAATATATAACCTTATCTAAGTCATTTGGCCGAACCATAGATTTTTAGGAATAAAATAACAATTAATAATATAATATTTGTTTTAAAAACTATTTTATGTCAATTTTGACACTATTTAGTAATTGATTTTTGTGAAAATCATAACAGAATGATTAGTTCGAAAAACGTTAATTAAATCTATAATAACATGTCATATTAACCTATAAAATTATTGGAATTCATGAAAAGTCTTAAATTACATTTATTTTGGTATTTATAACATCAATTATGTCAATATTTTATTAATAAGATAATTACTGCATCATCTTTGTGTCATAAATAAATTAATTTATTTGATGTCTAAATATTACAAATAAAATACCATTATATAGGAAATCTTTTTATATTTCCAATGAATATTTAAAATCTAATTTATCTTATGTATAACCCTATATTAAAAATGTTTTAGTAAATAAACTTTGATTTTAACTCTTTTAACTCTTCTTTGAATTAAATAATAATAAATGTCCTAATCTAATCCAAGTGAGCCTAAATGGTCATATTTTATTTCTAAGCTTGTTTTTGGTCGAATTACACTTATCCAATAGAATATGAATATGTGTTAGGGTAATACTAATATCATTTTTACCCTTAATTACCCTATTTACTTTTAACCGTGGTAAATAAAAGTAAAAAGTTACTATTCACCAAAAATTATTTTGATCTCATTGAACCACATTTTACTTACTAACATCAATCGTGTCTCTCAGATTTTTGAAATTCCACTCACAGAAGTGGTAAAATTATGTTTTATGAAAAATTCAGTTTTTTTATCTACCACTTAGTGGTTTCACTATTCATCAAAAATTGAAAGTTTTCAGAAAAATACCAAAAAATAGGGCTAAGCTATATTTGATATTATGAACTCAAAAATGATTTCTATTTTACCAAATTCAAAACATATTCGTTGCATTAATTAATTAAAAAATTAATTCCCGTCGTCAAAACAAAAGGCGTGTTTTTAAGAGATAATAACTATCAAAAGATTGACACTTGTTTATAACTGGTTTAAATGTGAAATTACATCCAATGACCAACATTGTATTAAATTGTAAAAATATATTCTAAATATACTTTAAAACCACTCAAATTAATAATTTATCACTATTAATTATTCTGATTAAAAAGTTGTTTTTAATTAAAATTTAGTAATTTTCACTATTCATCAGAATATGAAAGTTATCCGAAATGTACCAAAATTTCACCTTAGGCTAAATTTGATACTCTGAATCAAAAAATGAAGTCCATTTTGAGAGATAAAATTTCAAAAAATTTAAAAGGTGGTTATTACTATTCATAACGGCTAGTTTTAATAATATTTTAATAGCATATCGTTGTTTAATGAAACTTGGTATTGTGTACTACATACGCTATCGAGGAAGATCGTGATTGCGTGTAATGCAAGGCAAGTCAAGGATTCGTGTTCTGCAAGCTCCTTTTGGTGTAGCATACAACACAAGACATTAATGAAATTAAAAAGAATATTTTTCATAAAATCTCGGGGTGTTACATTCTACCCCCCTTAAAATGAATTTCGCCCTCGAAATTCGTCGGGGTTATAAATGGTTTACTATTCGAAAGTTTCTTTGATAGAAACACACCACATAAAAAGGACTAACAAAACCAATCTTTAAAAACAAAAGTATGAAACGTAACGGTTACCCAAATAAACTAATCACTGGGTTTACACATAGGTGAAAATATGGATATGGAAGAGAAATCTTACCATCATGTTCTGATGGAGAGTGGTAGAGAACATGGCTATGGAAAATACAGCAATCACAAAGCCATAAATTTGTGATGATATAAGGTACCATCTGATTTATCAGATATAAGAGCACTAGGACAACATTATTGGGTTTCAAGATCGTTTTTCTAAAGTTGATGAAATTGGAATTAGAAGAAATACTTTCATGATTTCGGTATAGTCTCACCGTTGTTCGTTCTTTGGACAATTTCCACATCATCTCTTAAAGAAATGAAGTTTAATTTTTCATTCGTGATGTGTTAGAAGATCATGTGACAGAATGATGGGTCATTCCATCTGTCTCAAACAAAAGGTTAGAAAAGTTATCAAAAAATACATAAGTCCATCTATAGTGAGATTAATGATATATGGTTCCTAAAATGGACTTATACTTCATATATCATACTTCTTAGTATAATAAAACTAGTATCTAATAAATAGGGACTTCATGTAGGCCAGTGGTAGGCGATAAAGGCCAGTCGTACTTCGGTTGTGGGTTCGATTCCCACGGCCTTGTCCGATGCGATGGGTTGTCGCCCGTCCTGTAGGTTGTCCTTTTTCTAAAACTATATTACTATAACATCCCACCAATAATATCGAAAAACTTATATCCTTAAACAATACTAACTTATGTCCAACATAATCCATTCCAATCTTTAGGCTTATCCATAATGCTGCAGTCCACACTCATAATATAGTGAAAACGATTACCAGAGATTTTATACCATCGTTGATCCCCATATATCATAAGATATGTCTTGTTAGTCACATTCCAAACATTCAAAGGCCTTAATCATGTATTCTCTTGAAGAATGATTACCCATTGAACCTTAGTGAAAACATGAATGCAGTTAAAAGTTAACACTTTCCACATACCAAAATCCTCAAAATTCTATATACTCAAACCATGATATCACTTAGTCCTTATATCAATCATGAGCTCATGAATACTGTTAATCATTTCATTTTCTCGTTTTCCCTTCATTATGCGCATATCATCTTATTTCCAAAAATATCTCAATCTCTTTGAATACCACATTAGACCAATACATAAATATTCCAAAATTCCACGATACTATATACAACATTATTTTGGAATCCCATTACATAAACACTTAATCATTCCACCACATCGTTATCATATTCAACATCACCAATGGTGATCGCATGTGACTTCCCTTTGTCCTTTTCCTTAAGTGGTTTCTCATGGCGATCATCACTAACCCTTGGATTAGGGAATTTATTAGCATAATGCCCCATTTCCTTGCACTTGAAGCATTAAAGTGTTGGTGGTGCATTCTCTGCAGTGTTTGCTTTATTCACATCATTAGAAACCCTTTTTCCATTACTTCGACACTCAGCTGCTCGATGACCTTCTTTTCCGCAGTTAAAACATTTTCTAGTTCCATTAAGACAATCTCCACCGTGCTTCATTCCACACTTTGTGCATAAGGAAACATTCATCTTATTTTCACCATTATTCTGAGATTTCTCCTTGAACTCCATCTTTCGTTTCTTGTCAAAACCATGAGATGGATATGTAACACCAACTTCCATTTCTACCTTGATAGCACAAAGCACAATTTCTTCATAGCTACTGATGTCTCTTATAGCTAATTCCCTTCGAAGACTTGGTTTTAAGACACTAAAAAATCGACCAACTTTACTTTCAGGTTGAATGATAATGCGAGATGCATACCTTGCAAGTCTTGTAAAATTCGATTCATATATACCAACGGATTCATCATCCTTCTGCTTCAGCTCAAGAAACTCCTTTTCCATCTTTGTTTGAAGAATACGAGGGAAGTACTTACTGAAAAAACAAGTTCTTGAACTCGTCCCATTCCATGGACTCAATTTAATCTCTTGGCCTCGTATTCTTGATAAGATTCCACCATTGATCAGCTTCACCTTCCAGACGATATACTGCTAAGATGACATTATCATGTTCAGAACATTGAAGAACTGAAAATATCTTTTCAGTGGTACTGATCCATTGTTCAGCAACAAGTGGATCGGAAGTCCCACTGAAAGAAGGTGGATGTTGCCTCATGAAGGACTCAATAGAATATTGTTCCCTTCTCTGCTCATTTGGAAGTCCAGAATGATTCATATCTTGTGTAAGTAAAGTAATAAGATTTTTCACTCCATCTCCCATAACATTTGTTTGTTCAGGAGGACAATCATTGCATTGTCCATTGCATTGATCAACACGGTTCCTTCGGGTTCCAGCCATCGTCTAAAACACAAAAAGAATAGTGTGAGAGGCAAAAATAATAATAAAGGGGGATTAACTTCAATATCTAACATCTTAGGTTAAATTCTAAGACTGTTAGCACAATTCTAGGACTATAACCTATACGTATACTTAACCTTAGAGACATCCCTAGACATACCTTAGAAATATCTCTAGGGATCTCACTAAAGTTCTCGCATCCTAGTTTCCAAAGGTTGACTAAACCTTTCCTCTGATACCAACTGTAGAGACCCGTATCTTGAAGTACATTGACATTACATTACATTTGCGTAATACTTAGTACATAACAAAAACACACACACAAGGATCGTAATAGTTTAGTGTCTTTGGAAACTTGGAATATAATCTTCTAATCCTGGTGAAAGATCTTCAACATCTCCCATAAAGATCTTAATTTATTTATACCTAAAACCTTTCTTTATATCCTGGGGAAAAGTAAACATAAAAGGGTGAGCTCAAATGCTCAGTAAGGGAAAACAAAAGAAATATCAATCACATCATATACATAAGCACATAACTTTTGGAAATCCTAACCTGTGAAAGAGATCATAATTTCATAACCTGGGATAACTCATGGAAGTGAAATGTAATCACAACAATCATAACTTAAAACATTAAACTTTGTGGCATGCACACATAATCATTGAGAATCATATCTTATTAGTCAAGACTCAATGCCAAGACTATCTTAGTGGACAATGTCCCTTTCTGAACCGAGTCACCCTCGTTTCAGTCCTGTTTCACTGAACCGGTATAACCTACCATTCCAGCCATGTCTATCTCATGAGATATAAAATCTTTACCCAATGCATTGGAGGGAGATATAGGTCCCACCCATCTCATAATGATACCATTCTTATGTGTGCCACAAAATCATAAACCATACATCATAGCATAACCCATGTAATAAAAATGGGAATCTTAAACATCGTGACATCATAAAACAATTCATATAAGAAAAAGGAATTCATAAAAATATATCCATCACAACATAGTCATAGAAATGTAATAATAGGGGTAAAAACAGAACCCTTTATTATCTTAGATGGAAAATAATTTTTATAAAACACTTGAACTCCATTCTTGATGAAAATATCCTTTCTACTTCCAAAACACTTTTCCTTTATTAACATGTCATACAATTCTAAACTAAATGATTCTGATTAAGAATAAACTTTAAAACTTGTAAAGTATTCTTCTTGTAAATAATGTTTTAAAAATCCATTCATCCCGTATAAGTTAAAAAAACATTATTTTCCTACTTTTGTCAGAAAAGTAAAAATGTACCTTGTACGAAAAACGACAAAAGATTCCTTTCATATATTTTACTAAAAACTCACCAAAGGGTAAAATAGGTTTTAAACAATTGTAGGTGGATGGAAATAATATTACATATTGACGAAACATGGATGTGGATGATAAAATACACCCTAGTAAATACCAAAGTATAAGCAATCTCGGATAAAAATGAGATTGTGAGATTTCCCTTACCTTAGGTCCGATTTTCTTCGTAAGTGTCTGAACCTCCTGTATAATGATTTCAATAATGTCATTGACTTATTCCAGAATCATACTCATTGTTATGATATCATATATGGTTCACTTATGACTTTATATTACCCGTTCTTTTATAAATTCCATGTTAAAGAGCATTGTTTCATTTGTTGTCCGTGTTTTGACTTGTAATTATTCATATGATAATTACTTAATTCCAGAATATAAAACATGATTTATATAAAATATATATTCAGAATATACATGTATATAATAAATTAGTAAATGTAAAGAAATACACCATTCATGGAGACGGTAGTCCGTACGTACGCATGAACGCTGTTTTTGTTTCCTTATTGAGTTGAATGGAATTAAGTATATGACATAAATATATATAAAAATAAATCTAGTATCATTATTATGTCATATATTTAATTATTACTTATTATATATAATTTATAATCATTCATGAATGGTTAACGTGGATAATGAATCTCATCGCGTCGTGGAGACGGTAGTCCGTACGTACGCACGAGCGATGATATTGTTCTCATGATCGTGGAATTGTATTGAAGTGTATGTATACTATTTAATAATCAATATAACTTTACAATAATCATATATAGTTATTATTTACACTATAATACCCATCCAAGTAAGGTTGTGGTGGAAAATAGATTACACCACGGCGTGGAGACGGTATTCCGTACGTACGCACGCGCGGTGATTTCATTTACCGTAGGATGGATAGATGATGAAATAGGGTTTTTTCATACTTATAATAACATATCAGTATATTAGTGATACTTATGTTATTACATCATAATGAAACAACCTAAGAAGAAGAAGTGTAATAAGAAATAAAGTTGAATGAATCGGTAACGGACATTACCTCTTCTTTGAAGCACCTCTTTGAGATCTCCTTTTAGGGCACTAAAATTGGTGTTTGAGGAAGACCAGAACCTCTAGGATGTTTCTATGGAAGTGTAGAAGAGAATTTGTCAGGGTTTGGCCGAGATTGAAGGCTCAAAGTGGTGTGAGGAAGAGGGGGAGGAGGTGCCCTTTTATAAGGGAGGAGAGGGGTACCTTTGGAATAACTAAAACTATTATTTTATTATAAAGTCAAATTCAGTTTTAAATAGCTCCAAATTGATTTATTTTGAAACTAAGGTGGGGATGGGTCTAAATCCTCTCATCCAATAGAATTTAGACAACTTTAGGTTACTATTTCAACCTTATCATTTATATTTAACTTTAAGTTAGATAATTTTACTTTTATCGTGTCTTCTTGTTTTCTTACACTATAAGGTTAATAAACGTACTATATCAAGCCAAACGAACCCAAAGTTGTTTATTATTAATATATATAACCTTATATAATTCATTTTTCTGAACCTTAGATTTTTAGGAATAAAATAACAATTAATAATATAATATTTTTTTAAAAACTATTTTATGTCAATTTTGACACTATTTAGTAATTGATTTTTGTGAAAATCATAACAGAATGATTAGTTCGAACAAAGTTAATTAAATATACACTAACATGTCATATTAACCTATAATATTAGTGTAATTCATAAAAAGTCTTAAATTACATTTATTTTGGTATTTATAACATCAATTATGTCAATATTTCATTAATAAGATAATTACTTCATCATCTTTGTGTCATAAATAAATTAAATTATTTGTTGTCTAAAAATTAAAAATAAAATACCATTATGTAGGAAATATTTTTAGCTTTCCAATGAATATTTAAAATCTAATTTATCTTATGTATAACTCTATATTAAAAATGTTTTAGTAAATATACTTTGATTTTAACTCTTTTAACTCTTCTTTGAATTAAATAATAATAAATGTACTAATCTAATCCAAGTGGGCCTAAATGGTCATATTTTATTCCTAAGCTTGTTTTTGGTCGAATTACACTTATACAATAGAATTTTGACATGTGTTAGGGTAATAATAATATCATTTTTACCCTTAATTACCCTATTTACTTTTAACCGTGGTAAATAGAAGAAAAAAGTTACTATTCACCAAAAATTATTTTGATCTCATTGAACCACATTTTACTTACTGAAATCAACCATGTCTCTCAGATTTTTGAAATTCCACTCACAGAAGTGGTAAAATTAAGTTTTATGAAAAATTCAGTTTTTTTATCTACCACTTAGTGGTTTCACTATTCATCAAAAATTGAAAGCTTTCAGAAAAATAACAAAAATTAGGCCTAAGCTATATTTGATATTATGAACTCAAAAATGATTTCTATTTTACCAAATTCAAAACATATAAGTTGCATTAATTAATTTAAAAATCAATTCTCATCGTCAAAACAAAAGGCGTGTTTTTAAGAGATAATAACTATCAAAAGATTGACACTTGTTTATAACTGGTTTAAATGTGAAATTACATCCAATGACCAAAATTGTTTTAAATTGTAAAAATATATTCTAAATATACTTTAAAACCACTCAAATTAATAATTTATCACTATGAATTATTTTGATTAAAAAAGTTGTTTTTAATTAAAATTTAGTAATTTTCACTATTCATCAGAATATGAAAGTTATCCGAAAAGTACCAAAATTTCACCTTAGGCTTAATTCGATACTCTGAATCAAAAAATGAAGTCCATTTTGAGAGGTAAAATTTCTAAAATTTTAAAAGGTGGTTATTACTATTCATAACGACTAGTTTTAATAAAATTTTAATAGCATATCGTTGTTTAATGAAACTCGGTATTGCGTACTACACACGCTATCGAGGAAGGTCGTGGTTGCGTGTAATGCAAGGCAAGTCAAGGATGCATGTTGTGCAAGCTCCTTTTGGTGTAGCATACAACACAAGACATTAATGAAATTAAAAACAATATTTTTTATAAAATCTCGGGGTGTTACAGTGGTGAGGGGGTTAAATTACCATTTTCACACTAAAAAATACATCTAGAACCAACCTGCAAACTAGTTTTGTTATCGTTGGCTAGTTAACGAGACCATGTTGGCTTTTTCCCCTAATATAAGGATACCTAATAGCTATTTTCATTGGAACCCATTGGATGAATTCCTTAGAAACCTCTTGATCATTCCATATACTTCAGAAACCCAATGAACTACCTAAATTACCTCATTCTATGTACAAAATGACTATTTTTTGGGATTTAAAATAATTGAATTTAAATCCGTATGACAATTGAAAATCCATATCCTCCACTAATTGATAACATAATTTTTTTAAAATATTGAACACACTTATAAAATTGAGGTTTTAAACTTTCCAAATAACCATGGAACATTTATATACCAAATTCTCTAAATTCTTGGGAATCAACATTGCATGCTTCAAGAATAGATCATAATTTTTATTCAAGGAATATATCATTTTTTGAAAACCCATGATAGAAAATTTATTTAATTTAGCCCTATATTCTATCACAAGAGGTAAAATGAACTTTGGAAAGGGGATACATCCTATCGGAATTGGTATAATCCCATGTTCTCAAGGTACTTGTGGATAGCAGAATAACACTACCTCCTCTTATGTAAGGGGATGTATGGTCATCTAGGAATTCCCTTATGTAATTTAATTATTTTATCTATATTTACTCTTTTTCAAGATAATGATCAAATAATATTGGGGTACCTGGTAACAATTTATCATAATACTTATTCCCTTTCACATTTATAAAATAATATAGAAGGATATTAAATATATATATATTCATATGAAATAGGTATAAATATAACTAATATATTACAATAAGTTTCTTAAATATAAGATAAAAAATTAATATCAATGAAATATACACACTCACACACACACACATATATATGTGAGTGAAATGTATAATAATAAGCCATATGCTTTACATAAGTAAATAAGAACCTAGAAGCATAAAAAACATTACATGAAAAACTTTCATAAATAAACTGAAAACATTAAATACATTAATTCATTTGAATGAAAAATAACATAATCAAATATTTTTATAAGATAAATTTATTTTTATTTGTTTATCACAATACTTTATGATTTTATTTATATCATCCCATAGAGAGGTATACAAAAGAGAGAAAGGGTCACCTTATCTTGAATGGTTTTCACTCACTATCCTCAGGTATAACTTTGTACATGAAATTAATAACACATTTTACATCACGAATCTCAATTAGAGGTGATAAGTCCTTTATTACTTAGTTCGAACATCTTCTATATATTATTTTATTAAGAAATCAAATAAAAAGTCACTTTTTGAAATTGTTAATTCCCTAATAATTCCCAAACCCCATATCCGTAAGAAAGACCTTTAGTTAAAATACCAATGGATTAATACCTCACCCTTCTAAATTTAATTTTATTAAACTCATGGTATAATAGGTCCACATGAGATCTATCTTATAAAATATTATTCAAAATAACAAGGGTCCTTGCCAAAGACTCTCACTGACCACTGTACAACCAATCAAATCTTACCTGTCACTCAATATTAACATGTTATCCTTAATGGAATGACAATAAACCCTTATCAGAACACACTTAGTTATCTTTGAAATTGTTCAATTATATATACCATTATTTCATCCAAATTTATCAATATTAAATAGTATTTTACTGACATACTAAATTAACACCTCTTTGATCAAGGGAAAATCTCTAAAATAAGAAGATGAAAATGCAGTATATCTTTCATGACTCTAAGGAACCTCTCCCACTCAAACATGAACACCCAGATACCCTATATCTCAATCACATAATTAATTAAAACATATGTAAATCAAGGAAAAATGAAAGTTACCACATACCACATTTTAGTAGGATATAAAGCTTCCAAAATATCTTGTTAGATCACAAAACAATTCCAAAAAATATTAGAATATATAAAAAACTAAAAAACTAGGTATTTTATTTTTGAGTAATGAGTGATATTGAGATAAATAAGAGATATAAGGTAGAAAGGAGGATATCAATATTTCTAATAGAATATTACTTTAGATTAATATAAAAACGAACAAGAATTGTATTTTTTTGAAAGGGAATAAGGAAGTTGAGGAGGTCAAAAATCTTGGGATCCTAGGTTTACTAAGAGAAAGGTATGGATGGATAGATTAGATTTTATTGGAAATAAAAATCTCAACTGAAAATTCAAATTTTTAAAAATAAACTTTAGGTCACTAAAAAACTAGTTGATGTCCATCATCTATCTAGTCGATACTTTAGGGTTTCCCCATCCTTCTGTATAATTCACCACGCACCAAAAAACTTTTATACTGTACTTATTGGAATTTATTACCATTATAAGTAACAAAATCAATCATACCAACTATGTTTTAGGATCTTACATGTCATCCATTAAGATTTTATTCTCCCT
The DNA here is from genome assembly GCA_963277665.1 of Viscum album. Taxonomy (NCBI): domain Eukaryota; kingdom Viridiplantae; phylum Streptophyta; class Magnoliopsida; order Santalales; family Viscaceae; genus Viscum; species Viscum album. The sequence goes on along the minus strand of OY728161.1, from coordinate 1,944,153,677 downwards.
CAAGCTACATGGTGGATCCCACCAACATTTCAATAAGACTCTGTAGAACATTATCAACATTACAACAAACACATATTATGCCTAAAGATCTTCTAAAACATATAAAAACCTATAATGTCATCCAAAAATAAATAAAATACTATAAAAAATTAAATATATTTATTCAATAAAAACATTATTTTCTATAAAACTATCCTCAATTAAATTCCACTGATTTAAAATTCAAAAAATTTCCTCAAATATTCAAACAACTTCAACTCTAACTCCACTTGAGCCTAGGGTTCTAAACTTTTACCAAGAAACATAGACATAGTTCATTAGAAACTCAACCCACCCACAATAAGTAACCCCAATAATTTACCATATATGGATCACTTAAATGAATCAAATACCATATCTCATTCTCTATCTTCAAATTGTACTTTCATGATGCACTCCTTACCCTAAAATTACTTTCTAAATATTCAATTTAATGTCTAATTGGGGCCACATTTTTATTATTATTTAGAATATATATTCAAAAACTCTAATTCATATATTATTCCCCTCATATAGGTTTTTTAACAATTAAATTATATTCTTTTATAAACACATTTATCAGTATTAAGTATATATCCATGTATACTTTTTTATTATGTAATTTACTTCATTTAATATGTAAATATTTTTTAATATTGTATTAAAAATTTTAATATTATTGTCTAATATATATTAATAATAGGTGATTGGTTAGATATAGTAATGGATAAAAAACAATGGTCTACCGAAGAAGAAGGCATGTTACATATAGATACATGAATGTATCTTAGGTTACAAAACACCATTTTTTATTGAAAAAAAAAAGATAATATAGAAAATAATAATCCCTTATTACTATCCATATCACAATACCATATAGATATGATAAATAATAATTATATATGTTAAAATACTAGAGAGTAATAAACACAAAATGTTGTCGTGAAACAACTTAGTGAAATAATGACCAATGATGCTTTTTGAATCCATCATTAAGACTGTGACATTCTAAAATTACTAAATGCATCTCTAAAAAAAGATACTATCAACCCATAATTCTATATAAATTTCTAATAAATATATTGAGATAATTTCAACATAATTCGTGTTTTGTTACACTATTTTTCGAGGAAGAGGAATGGTATAATTAAAGCATAATTCAAGATCTACATTCATTCCCAACATTGGAAGTGAAAACTCAAATTAAAATTTATGATACAAATGTAGGTTGAAAAAAACTATTTCACCATCCTTATAAGAGAGGAATCTAGATAAAAAACTACTACCATAAAAAAATATTATTTTATGTATATATTTGAATTCTCTATATTAAAAGGGGATGGTTAAGAAGGATGAAGGAAAACCATATATCTCTTCTTTATTTGACATGGCACACATAAATTCACCTAATGAGATAAGATACTATTTTTTTAAAAATACCTAACATAATTGGGAATGATGGGAATAATAAATAAACATGGAGGTACATATTATAGTGATGAAGAAAATAGAGGATCATGGGTTTTTGGTGATTAAATACATGCTACACTTAGAAGGAAGATCCTATTAAAATCACTATTGGAATATAATAATTACATATATACATCATTCCCTATATAAATAATCTCTAAACCAAATAAATTAAGGCATAATATATTTCTAATAATATAGGTAGAAGTCTATAAATCAAAATATATATTCTTGGATGACTGGGAGTATAAAATCGTTAAATAATAATTAGTTTATGTAAGAGGAGGAATGAAGGGGCACAAAATATAATTAAAAACATTATTATTAATCAAGTAAAGGTTGATAGATTACTCATGAGATATAATTTTCCATTTAATTACCATATTATTTATTTCATATTTATTGTGTGTTTTCTTAATTTTTTAACATTGTTTAGTGTGGGATGAGTTGTTATCTGAGGAACCTTTATTTACTAATTCCCGGGTTTTTCATGTAAATTTATTTCCTTTACACATAATTATTAATCATTGGATCATGGTTAAATGATCATTGGGTTTGAGGGAATTATAGAACGTTTTAGATCACTTTAGAAACAATTGGGGGGACACTTCCACTTGATGTAAGGTAGTGTGTCCTAACAACCCAATCCTATTATTTTTAAAAACATATATTGTACGATGAATTTATTAAGTTAGTTATATCACAAAAAACTCCACAAATTTTTTGAGATTTAATGTCTTAAGTGATGATTGAATGAAAACCTGAAAGTGGCCTATAATTTTATTAATAAGGCTTGGGGAAAGAATCGAGAGTGATTCTATAAGATAATATTAGTGGTTGGTCACTGTACTCTCTAGATTAGTATGTATGTTTTGAAAATTATGTTGGATTCTTATTTCCTTTATTTTAGACACTCTATTATAGGTGAGTCTCATGATCAATAATTCTAGGCAAGGAAAACTACATAATAATTGTCTCACTATCCAAGAACGTGAGAGTGAAAACATTCATATTAGTTTTTTAGAGACCCCGACCCCAGAAGTTTGGATCCAATACTAACTAACATTATATTCTAATAAGATATAAGTAATGAAATCCTAATGTACTAATCCATTTATTAGTCTTCTAAAACTAGATGCATTCATGATTCTTAAATTGTATTTGGATACTAAAATTAAAACATAATTTTTATCTTTCAAAAATATAATTATTCCCTCTATCATATCCCTGAATATTAGTCATAGTAAACTTCATTAATTACTCAGAAAATAAAAAAAGGTTAGGTAAAATGCTCAATAAATGTTAAGTATAGTAGAAGCTATCATGAATCCATAATCATGGTAAATATGGAAAGGTAAATGACTAAACAAATATGTCATTTAAATAAATTGAATATCATGGTAAGATAAGTCAGAATCTATATAGAATGGTAAATTACTGATAACACATCACATTTAATAAATAATATGATAATTAAATGCATCCATATATTTTAACATATTGAAATTATCATTGATAATAATAATAAAAAATTATGAATGAAGGATATGCTTAAGTATTGGACGTCATGTTACCAAGGTTCATGAGAAATTTTCCCTCGAGACCTATCATAATGATTTATTAAAACATGTTGGGTAATAACCCATAATATTTTTAGGAAGACCCTTCACAAGAAACTAAATGTCAAGATTTATGTTCTAGAAATTTTAAAACTACTTGGTTTCAAACATGATGGGTTTGTGGCTAACTAATTTTATCTCATTATACTATAAATTTATAGAGGGTATTTCTATAAATTTTACCTAACCCATTTCATAATTTTACAAATCATTCCTTATATATGAAATAATTTATTTAATTCATAAAAAATGTACCTTATCAATTATATGTTTTGAATAAAAGATACAAATTGGTCTGTATTTCCCAAATTTAACATATAACTATCAAAGTAAAAACCATATGTAAAAAATGGTATATGTTTTAGGAAATAAACATATCCTTGAAAAATAATATGGATATTTAGGGGAAATTTATTGTCAAATAATTATATGAAGGTGAATATTTCAAGGGAATTTCAATTACTAGAAAATGAAACATGGAAGTGAATGTCAATATTATCCTTGGTCAAAATAATCATAAACCACCTAATGAAATAATAAAGATGGTATCAACATATAAAAATTGGAGTAAGAATAAATGGGGTTTCCATTTATAAATATAAATATAATAAAAATATCTTTAGAAACATTCTGTAGTAAAATATCCTTTTCGTTTTGAATTTTGTTTGAAAATCCTTTTTTTTGAAAATAACTTCAAAAAAAATTCTTTCAAAAGAACCTCATAATATTATAATGGAAGAAACAAGGAAATGATAGTCTTTATGGTAGGTAATTATGTATATTCCATAATATTTAAAAAGGAAATACATTTTTCACTGTATAATGGTTAGTAAAGTGCCTTATTTAGAAAAAGAAAAGAAGATTCTTTTCATATATTCACTAAAATACAAATCAGAATTGTTTTAAAAATTTAATAAAATGTAGGTTAAATTTTTTAAAGGATAAAATGGGTGATAATACATATGATAAATTATTTTTAAAAGGTAAAAAAATTATGAAAAACGTTTTCAATAAAATAATTTTGTAAGAAAACATATTTTTGATTGAAGATAGAAATGAAGTCATATTTTATTTAAACAATATATAAATTAATTTCATTAACAAAGAGTGGGAATATGGAAATATTACTTAAAAATAACATGAATAAAAATATTATAATAAAATTATATGTTTTTTAGGAAATATCCAAAATAAAATTCTAATGAAACTCAAGATTATGAGATAGAGAAATAAACCCATATGATGATCATAATGTTGAAGTTATAATTAATCAGTGAATAGATTATGAGTATCAATTGTAAATAAAAATAAATCACATGTAACTACAATATATGGTAATATAAAGTCATTATACCCAAAATCTTATAATGAAAAAAAAATCAATGATGTAGAAGTTTCACCTAATGAATGATAATTAAGTTTGGTAACATTTAATTCAAATCCTCTTAGAAGAAATAATTCAAATTAAATCATAAAATAACATTTATTATGAGTTATTATAAAAAATAAACTTAAAATGGTTATTATATAAAACATATAAAAGAAGTTAATATCAGGACATTACAATATCCCTAAATGAAATTAAATTGCGATGAAATCCCTTACTTTACACTGAATTTTTCAATGAATGATGTTTATTATCTTGTATAATAAATTTAATAATGTTATTTACTTATTATAAAACCATAATCATATTTATCATATCTTGTATTATCCATATATAACATATTATCAAAAAAATGAATGATCTTTCATTAATTTTTTTGGTTTGGGTGCTAATTGCCTTGTTTTATGATGCATGTTTCATCATAAAATATCTAATTATTTCACATATTATATATTTATATCATATTAAGAATAATAATCATGAAATAGTTATCATCTTTCTTATTTAATTAAAATTATATATCATTTATTTTTTGTAGTGATGAAAAGAGAGTTACATCGCTTCGTGAAGGCGGCAGTCCACATGCACACGAATGATGTTATCACCATTACATGAAAGGAATGGAAAGAAAATAATATATATATATATATATTATTTATATAATGATAAATATTCCATTTATATCATAATAATTTTATATATATCTCATATAATCATTAACATTATATTTATCACCTTCAATGTGAAGTGTTTGTGAAAGGCGAATCACATCGTTTCGTGAGCCAATAGTCCTCCATGAACATGAAGGAAAATATTGTACCTCGTATGGAATGAAAGGTAATAAGATATATATGATATAATGACTAAATAGGTATAAATATTTTATAAACATAATATATATATATATATTTTATATACATAATCATACCCAATTTTGAAAGGTGGTAACAAAGGAACGAACGACATCGGTTTGCGATGCAATTTTTCACCTAACACACAAAAGATGATTTGAAAACCCATTAAATATAAGTGTATGTGGTTTTAGGTTGTAACATTTACATAAAAATATATATTTAAATTGAATATAATTATGTTATTATATCATCATGTTTTAAAAATAATTAAAGGAGGTGAAGAAGGAAATAAAACAAAGATTCTTTTTATAGAACATTACCTCTCCTTTGGGTATCCGCATTTGGATCCAACTAAATCATTAAAAGTTTTTTTTATTATTATAATAAGGCTTCTTGTATTAGGGGAGGGATTTTTATAATTTATTCCAAGAGGTATTTTCTGATCCAATGTTGTGTGATGGTGTGAATAAGTGGGGGGGGTGTGAGTGCCCTTTTATAGTTGAGGATGAGAGGCTCTCTTGTAAATATCTAAAATTATTTACTATTTGGATGTCAATATAAAATAAAATGGATAAAAGATTAATAATTAATTGGTTTTAAGGATAAAATGGTCTATCCACACATCAAAAACATTATAAAATATATTTTTTAAATCAATCTATTCCATATCTTCAATGTTTCCTTATTTTTTCTATTTTGTGTTTGCACAACAGTAATTAGTTTTCTAAACAAAGTAATTTAACCATTAAGTATAAATCAAAGTGATGATTAATAGATAATTTTAAAATAATTATTTTAAATATTATACCTAATTTATTAAATATAAATGATATATGGGTTGGAAATTAACTTTAACACTAGTGTATGTAACGTGTAAAAACACTACATTAACCTTAACCTTGTTAAGAGAGTTTTTACTATTTATGGGATATTGTAGACATTATAAAAACATTATTGGTACAGTAATGGAATATATTTAATATTTATTGTAATTTAAAAATAGCATTGACTAATATAGTATTTTTATTAGTTTTAAATAATTTAATAAAATATAATTTATTATAAAATAACATTAATATCAATTCTGACATTATACATTTAAATTGAACATAAAAATATTAATAAAATCATAAAATTCACACATATTATGTTCAAAAATGTGTAACATGATATTTAATCTAAAATAATAATGTAACATAATAATTCTTTCAATTTAAATAATTTTTATTGTTTCTATTATCAGTTATTTTTTATTAACAAATTAATTACCGTGATGGAATTTCTTAAGCATTTTATGTAACTAATTAATATATAAAAATTATTGATAAATTATTAAGATAAAAAATCATTTGTAAAAAGAAATGATATGTATGACCGAACTAATTTTGTTTTTGTACCTACCCCAAAGAAATATATATTTTAAAAGGACGAAACATATCTTTTTTTGTTTTTCTTTACTGAACTTATTATACGGGTCATATTCAAAAGAAAGTGGAAAGTAATTTCAATATCATAAATAATTTTGTTGAAAAATTAAAAAATAAACTCATTTAATAATATTTAGATAATATTTTATGCCATTTTAACTCTTATCATTCTAGTTTGACCCCCGATAAATCCATTTTTACCTTAACTGTGGTAATTAATTTTTATTATATTCACTATTCATTTGGATCAAAAATCAAGTTCACCTTATTAGACAGTATAAATTATTATGATTAGAAATATAGAATCCATTTCTCAAAATTTAATTCACATAAGTGGAAAATTTTAATTTAATATTAATCCAACAAACAAGATGAGAATGTTTGTTTTTAAAGTGAAAATGTTGAAAATTTTACAAGGATTTTATATCAAAATTCAATACGAAAATGATTCAAGTGAACTAAATTATATTAATTGATATAAAATTCAAATAGTTTTTTATAAAAATAATTCAAAATATAGTTTAACATTATAATTTTTCTAAATTAATTGGTTGTTTTCAATAAAAATTCAATATTTTTCATTTCTCAACAAAAAATGAAATTTATCAAAAAAATACCAAAATTACACCCTAAGATAATTCCGGTATTCTGATTAAAAAATTAAGTTTATTTTTTCAAAAAAATTAATTTTTTATTAAAAAAAATTTAAATTATGAGCGTAAGGATTGATCAATCCTCCTTTTAGAAAAAATTACAGTTTTTTTCAAAAAAGATTTATTTTTCTTTCAAATGATTCTTATTTTATACCTAATAAATAGATAAAAAATTTATATGTATAAATTATATATTTTTATCATATATTTAATTATATTCATTATAACTATTCTGATGGCTATTTTATATATTAAATGTTAATGTTAACAATTTTTTGATGTTTGGAAAAGCTTGGTCTTGTATATAACACAAGGTATAGAAAAAATTCATTGATTCATGTAATGAAAGATAAAATATTAGTGCATATAATATTAACTACACAATAAAATTTTATTCTTTTCAAATTTTAGGGGTCTTACATTCTCCCCGTGTTAAATAAATTGCGTCCTCACAATTTAGACTTGATCTTAGTAATCAAGGGTTTGATATTTGAAAATAACATTGTTAAAAAAACCCACATCATAAAAGGTTTATTAAAATATCCTCCTAATAAGAGAGATAGGGAAGGAAAATGTTCATATAGAATAAAAAATTACTATATTTTTAACTAGGATAACATATTTGGAAAGTGAATAGATAGACATGGAATAAAAGCATAAATAATGACCGAATATTATAGTGGTCATTGATCATAATAAGGTGAATGTGCAACAAAAAGGTATGGCGATCAAAAATATATATCAATGATGATTTAAAAGACTATATGATTCATCAGATATGAATGTAATAGGAAAATGTTTTTATTTCAGGAACCCTTTACTAACTTTGATGAATTCTTTTATTGACCAAGAATATAAGGAAATATACTTACTTGATAAATTTTTAATTTTTAATAACAATTTCATCCTTTGGTTGTGGTTTGATCAATTTACAATTCATCCCTAATTCCATGAAATAAATATCCAAAAAATGAATTTTTAGTAACCGAAGCCCTAACATTCACTTGTAACAGATCGTAAGATCCCTAAAAGAATGATGAGTACTACCATATATATCTAAATATTTTCCGAAACAAATAATGTTAATACATTAATCTCTAAACATTAAAATTAATACCATTGTTTCATCATTAATATTTAATATACATATTTCTTAAGTAAAAACAATGACATATTAACCAATACATTACATAGGATAGTGGTAGGCACTAAACACTTATCATCATACAGTCATGATTTCAAGCCCCACAAACATTCCAAACATAGTGGGTTGTCACCCAGAATACAAGTGGTCATTTTTCTAAACAATATTAATATAAGTCCTATAAATTTTCTAAAACAATATGATGTATATCCTTGAAATAAAAATAATAATCAAATAACCTATTCACATTGTTTTTTAATAAAACTTATTTTCTTCATATATCATATTAATCTTATTTGACTATTATTAAAATATTATTAATGATCATATTAACCCTTAAGGTTATAAAAAAGATTAAACTTATATATAAAAAATTAATATTCATTATTCATAAAATAAATTTCCCACTAAAACATATACTTTTAATAAATTTCTCCAAATTGTCCTTAATCTCTATAGACTCCCATTGCATAAAACCGAAAAATGGGTGTTTTAGAAATCGAACATATGATCAACCATAAAATCATAAACCCATGATGGTGTTTATTATGATTATGTTAATGAATTAACAAATTATTCTATATTTTATATAATCCTTAGGTGATTCATGATTTTTATTAACAAAATACTATCTCAAAAATACTTCTACAATTTAATTTTTGAATCAAAATACACAAATACTTCATTTGTTTTATTTAATCTTATCTCCTTTATGGGTATAGGGTTTACCCTAGGTCATTCATTTTTATTATCTACGAAAATCCCCCATAATGGTTTCTAATTAAAACGAGAATTATCTTAATCATATCAATAAGGAGTGTCAATATAGGTGCATATTATGACCCATTGTCATCTACCAGGTCATTATAGTGTCAAGATTGAAGTGCCCTTTTAAGAGTTATTACCCCTAAGTATATCTTTTCTAGAACAACACCTACTTGTATTATCCAAACATTTATTTATTTCAAGGAAAAACCACATAATATCAACCTTACCAAAACATTTGGATGATCTTATATACTTATACATAAAGTTAGTCTTACGGTTATGGTCCCAAATCAATATTTTCTTTAATATAATTCCTAAGGTTTCATCTAATCTAACTTTGATACCAATTGTAGAGAAATGGACCCCAGAAGCCAAAATTTAGTGCATAGTACTATTACATTGTCATAGAATATTTGGAATCTCATCCCAAATGACCTATCATTTTTGTAGTCATGGAAAACTAGATACATACATGAGTCTTACATTGAATTTGAATAAAAAAATTACAACAAAAAATTTTACTTTTGAGAATATCATTATTCTCAATAGAATAACCCTAAATATTAGTCATTGTAAAATTAATGGAATCCTGATAAATGAAAAAAATATGGGTGAGATCAAATGCTAAATAAGGGTAATTTATAATTGAAGCTATCATGAACCAATAAGAATAATCAATATATAAAAGAAATTAAATGAACAAACATTCCATTTACTTAAACTGACTATCATGGTAAGATAAAAAAGAATTAATATAGAAAGGTAAATATATGGGAACACATTATATTGAATCAATAATAATATAATGATATACTTACATAGATTATAACATAACAAAAATCTCATGGATAATAACAACCAAATTCAGAAGGAAGATAATGCTTAATTATTGGATGTTATGTTTCCCAAGCACATGATATCATTACCATGATGATCTATCCAATATATGGATTAAAAAATACTAGTTAAAAACCCCCTCCAATTTGGTCTAAGTCCTTTTACAAGACACTTACAATCAAGATCTATCCACTGAAAAATTTAAAACAACTTGGATAGAAACATGAAGTGTTTGTGGGAGACAAACTTTTTCTCATGATAATACTGATTCATTGAGGGGAGTTCTATAACTAGTATGCAACCCATTTCATACCTATTAAAATAATTCCACATATATTGAATAATAAATTTAATTCATAAACAATTCATCTTATCAAATATCCTTATTCAGTGAAGGATATAGATTTAACAATATTTTCTTATTTTATATAATAAATATAAAAGAGAACACTATATATAAAATTTGTATATGGTCTGGGAAATATACATATCAATTATTAGAAATATGAATATTAAGTGGTAATTTAATGTCTAATGATCACATTAAAGTGAATATTTCAATGGGAAGTTAATGAATTCAAAATAAAACAAGGAAGTAGATATCCATACTATCCTTGGTCAAAGCAATCAGAAACCATCAAAATGAAGAATAAGGATGGTATATACATATACTCATTAGATTAATAATAATGTTTTATTGTTATAAAGGAATAGAAATACCATAAAAATATATTTAAAAACATTATTGAGAAAAATATCGTTTTCATTTTGAAAAAAAAAATAAAATCTTTTTCAATGAAAATCACATTAAAGAAAAATTCCATTCAAAAGAAACTCTTAATTTTTAAAAGAAATATTCATAGAAATGACCATCATAGAGACGATTAATAAAGTCCATGCTGGAAAAGTTAAAAATAACATTTCTTTTTCACTAAGAAAAGGTTAGGAATGTACATTGTCCCAAAAATGACAAAAATATTCCATTCACATTTATAGTGAAAACCAAAGGGGTATTGTTTAGAAAATAATATATTATTCCTTTGAAAATAATTTTTAAAGGGTAAAAATGGTGGAGAATACCAATGATAAACTGTTTTTAAAAGGATAAAACATTTTTGAATAGTTTTTTTAGAAAATATGGTTTTTGAAACAAACAAATTTTCGACCAAAGACATAAATGAAGTCGAATTTCCATAAAACAATGTCTAAATTATTTTTTGTACAAAAGTGTGAAAAATAAAAACTTTACATTAAAATATCATCAACAAATATATTAGATGAAAATAAATGTTTTTTATGAAATGGATAAATAATTTCCTTTGACATAAACTCAAGTGTAAAAAATATCAATTAGAATGATATTGAAAAATGAACCCTTACAATGATCATAATATTTGAGTGAGAATTAATCAATGAATTGATTATGTCTGTCGATTTTAAATCAACATAAATCAAGTATAACTGAAACATAATGAAATTAATATTCACTATACACATAATATGATAAGGATATAATGACATAATCAATGAAGTATAAGTTTATCCCAATAAATGAAAAATAAGTTAAGATATCCCTCAGAAACAGGAAACATTTAATTCAAATCCCATTATATGAAATAATTAATGTTTAAACTTATAGTACCATAAATAATGTATTATTCAATATAATATTTTAAAGTGCAAATATATACACCATATAAAATAAATTAGTTTCATAGAATTATAATATGCCTCAATGAAATTAAATTGAGACATAATCCATTATCATACACTTTATTTGGGTTCAAATCTATTTAAAATTCAGTATAATGGTTTTAAGAATGTTTTTAAAATTTTATAAAAACCATAATCATATTTATAATATCAAATATTATCCTCTTATAAAATCTTATCAATCGTTTGTTAATGATCTTTCATTATTTTCATTATTTTGGGTGATTGTTGCATTGTTTTCTCATTAGTGTCTCATCATGGAAGATCCAGTTCTTGTCCATATTATATAGTTATATAAAATAAAAAATAATACTCAGGATATAATTATCATCTTACTTTTAAATTACACTAATATTTCTTTCATTTTCTTATGTTGATGTAAAGGGAGTCACATTGCTTCGTGAAGGTGGCAGTCCACACATACACAAATGACATTATCACCTTTACATGAGTGAAAAGGAAATAAAGAAAAAGATATATATTTTCTTTATAAAATGATTAATATTTCATTAATATCATAATTATTTCATATATATATCACATATAATTATTAACATTATCTTTATCACTTTCCACGTGAAGCGTTAGTTAAAAACGAACGTGAGCGACATAATAATATCTAATACAGAATAGAATATATATATATATATATATATATATATGATATAATATCTCTAGAGGTATAAATATGTTATAAATAGCATATATTTACTTTTTATTCATCCTAATAATAAACCATGAATGGTGGAAATGGAAAACGAACAACATCGGTTCACATGACGGTAGTCCACTATACACACAATAAATGATTTCATAACCCATTTGATGGATGTGTATGTGGTTATAGGTAATAACCATAAAATAAAAATATCTTATTATATTTAATATACTATGGTTATTATATTAGCACAGTTTGAAAAGAATCTAAGGAGGTGGAGAAGGAAATCAAATGAATACTCTCATTGATGATCAATACCTCTCCTTCTAAAATCCTTTATAGGTTTTCACTATATCTTTTAAAGGATGGATTTTTTTAAAAAAAAGATTAAAATAAGAGGGTATGAATTTTGGGATTTGATTTGGTAAGGCTTTCCTAAGACAAATAGTTGTGAAGGTGTGAATAAGAGTGAAGAGTAGGCCCCCTTTTATAGTTGAGGAGTAGTGTAATTCTTGTAACTACCCAAAAGTATTAACTATTTAGAGGTAAATATTACCATAAGTGGTTAAAATATTTATAATTAATGAGTTATAAGGATTATATAGTAGATAATAAACCTCTAAAACATAATAAAACAAAAATTTAAAATATTTTGTTCCTTAACTTCTACGTTTCCTTAATTTTACAATTTTGGTTTGTCACTACGTTGATTAGTTTTCTAACCAAGGAAATTTATCCATTAAGAAAAAATTAAATATATAATTATAATATAATTTGGACACACTAATTATACATATTATATATCATTTATAAAATATTATTCCTATGTGTGTTTGAAATTAAAATTACCACAAGCGCATGTAACATGAAAAAACACTACTTTAACCTTAACAATACTAGTAATGTTTTTATTATTTATTGGTTAATATAGCCATTAAGATAGAAAAATTGATTCATTAATGAAACAAAGTTGATATTTATTATAATTTAAGAATAACTTGGTAGAATATATTTTTTTTATTAATTTTAAATCATGTAATGAAATATAATTTATCATAAAATAAAATTATTTTAAATTTTGACATTATTAAGTAAAATTGAATTTAAAAAAGACAATGATGGAATTAAAATATATTATGTTCATACTAGTTTAAAATTAAATATTCATCTAGGAAATTTAACATAATAATTCATTCAATTTACATCACTATTATTATTTTTAGTATCAGTTATTTTATTTCTTTGTTAAATAAATTATTATTGGATTGGAATTTCTTAAGCATTTTTAGTAAATAAATCATCTCTAAAATTTAACGATAAATTATTTTGATAAAAACTAATTTATATTTAAAAAAATATGTATAACCTAACTATTTTTTTCTTTTTACCTATCCCAAATCATTATTGATATTAAAATTAAGAAAGGTATCCATTTGACTTTTTATTTACTTAACATATTATAATGTTCATATTCCAAGAAATATGAAAAGTAATTGAAATATTTTAGATAATTTATTTTGAAATTATAAATAAACTCATTAAATAAAATTTAGATAGTATTTTAGTTCAATTTCACTCTTTTAATTCTTGGTTAAACCTCTAGTAAATCCATTTTTACTGTAACCAAGGTAATTACTTTTTACTACATTAACGAATCATCTTGTTCAAAAAATAAGTTTTCCGAATTAGAAATTTTAATGTTTTATGATTCAAAATATGGAATATATTATTATATATTCAATTAACAGAAGTTGAAAATGTTAATTTCTAATTAATCCTACAAACGTGACGGAAAAGTGGGTTTTAAATGTTAAAATGTTCAAAAGTTTAAATATTTTTTATATCTTAAATCAAATTGAAAATTATTTCAATAACCTAAATTAGACTAATTTATATACTAATTAACTAATTTTAGTTAAAAAAAATTCAAAATATAGTTATAAATTATAAATTATTTAAATGAAAATGCAGTTTTCAATTAATATTCTCAATTTTTCATTATTCACCAAAAAATGAAACTTCTCAAAAAAATTCAAAAAATTAAACCAAAGATAATTTATTTATTATTATTTCAAAAATATTTTTTTTATATAAAATTTCATAAAATTTTTAAAAAATAATTTAATATCTTTAGAATAACGGGTGGCTAAGCCACCATTTAGAAAAATAATATGTTTTTTCAGAAGGCATTAATTTTTATTTTAAATGATTATTATGTTATTCATAATGAATAGATAAATAATTAACATGCGTAAAATATATATTATAATAATTTATTTAATAATATTCATTCCCACCATTATAATTGCTAGGGGATATATTAAATAATAATATTAATAGTATTTCCATGTTCGGTAAAGCTTAGTCTTGCGTGTAGCATAAGATATTGAGGAAATTCATTATTATGATAATGAAAGATAACATAGTATTGCATGAAACATATAATATACATTAAAATTTTATTATTTTATAACTTTAAGGGTGTCACACACTTCACACCTAATTTTATTTCTTTTGAAATATATTCATTAAATAATATGTGTAATCCAAAACCTATGCATGTGTCTTGAAGGGGTTATTATTCAAATTATCAATGCATAATAGATCCATGTTTATATTCATGTAAATAATCATGATTATTTTGGAATCATAATCATGGATTGGTATTTGTGGTTTCTTAGATTTTTGGGAAGAAACCCCAAAAATAAAATAAAATTTAAGATATAAAAAAAATAAAAAATTATAAGTATACATAAGATCGTAACATTGATTAATTATTTAATAAGTTCATGTCTAACCCATATTGATATAATTTATTGATCAGTATTTATTGTATATAATTTTTACAACCAAATTTCGTATTTTATTGCAAAAAACATTGTGTGTGTGTGTGTGTAAAAATTCTAGGTATAGGATGGAATACTCAATAGGATCCCTATAGAACCATTTTTAACAACACTAGACATGAATTTTGGTATTATGATGGATTAATAAAGAGGAAAAGGACAAATAAACTTGATCAAAACAATAAATCATAATTTAGATCATGAAAATTGATGCTAGATAGACTTTATATAGGTCTAGAGGCCATTAAAGTAGGGAAACATAACTCATATCGTTTTCCCATTATAGATAGATCATGGTGAATAGATTAGATTTCATTTTGGGTGAAATGTTGACATATATCCCAAAAATATGAAAAGAAATTTGGTATATTTGACTTTATATAGGAAAAGAAGAGTAGGAAGAAGTTTATTAGACATAATTTCATTTTCTAAATATAAATGAATATGAAAAAATATATTTTAAAAATAAGTAGAAGAATTGAAGGCTATATTAGAGTTATCTTGAGGCATTAAAGAAAATAAATAATATGAGTAGGAACCCCAAATCTATTTTCCAAACATTCCATCATTTAGGAATTTTTTTATTATTAATAATGTGGTTCGATGTCACATAAAATTCACTAAATATGGTGTAATCCATGGGAAAATTATATCACATGATGTTTATGTTTCTACCATGGAGCATCCTATAACCAAAGTAGAAGTTTTTATTTTGATAAGTTGAGGAACAACCCAAATTCTATGGTTTCTTTTATGGAATACACACCCACCTAGAGAATATAGTTGAAAATTTTTAGTGAAACCTAGATAATGTTTGAAAATAAAATTATATTGTGAATAAACCAATGTTTGGAGATATTTTTTTCTTTAATTTATTTTAGTTTAATTTCATTTTTGTATTTTTATTTTTAATAAGGGATCATATATGTTTTAATCCCCCTATTAATTTGAATAATACCCTTGAATCTTTAAAGGAATAATAGGGGACCCAAACTCACTACCAATAAGTGGAGATGAAAACACATGGGATGTTTGTATCTTTCTTTTATCTTATATACTTTTCCTTACCTGTTTTTTAAATTGTATTCATTAATTTTAGATACATTAATTTGTTATTTTATTTAATAGTATCCTTTAGTATATGTTTTTATGGAATTTGTGTAAGGTTTATCCACTTCAATTATGTTATTTTACTATCCCTAAAGGCATTTTTCATAATATTATATTTAATGAATTTGTATTGACATTATTTTTTTTAATTTTTAAATATGATGGTTATGCATCAATCATTGAGTTATCATAATGTATTAGATTATGAAATCACAATATGGGTTATTTGATGATTTTTATTGTGATTTTATATTTTTAGTTTAAAATTTAATCAATACGAGAATTTAATTCAGTATTATATACAATTTACAAATATCAAATTGAAAATTTTCATTATCACTACGAAATTTTGTTTTAAATACTTGTATAATAAATAAAAAATTTGATGTAAATGTTTAAGAGTTAAAATCTATTTAAGTGTTGAATATTAAACATTAATTACATGTAATGGTTGTTACACTTAACCACATGGGTTTTCTATTAATTAGAATAGTTTAGTTATATTTTTTTCTTAACTCATTACTGAATATATTCTTTGCACATAATGTCATGTGAAAAAGTAATGAATAAAAGTATAAAAATATATGTAAAAATAATGTGGTATGTGTATAATCAATCAAAAAATATAATGTAGAAAAATTATATGTATATTTCATAAAAAATGAGTTATTAATATCAATTAAAAAATATAGGTGAAATTTTATAGGGTAGATACATGTAATAACTTTTATTAAAATTATTTATGGAATATTGAAATAATATAATTCATATGGTTAATATTATGAGTTCATGATAATATATGATTTCATATATCAAATTAAAATGATGATTAATCTTATTATATATTGAATTCCATTGTGATAATGTTGAGGTAGATACTTGAGGAAAAGACGAGTTTAAGTGTGTGGGTATCTGATTAGGGCATTTTTTAACTATTTTTCACTTCATTTTTAAATGTAATTTCAATTATTTAATCCCAATAAATTCAATTATTCTATTTAACTATATCATTTTAATGTTTTATATACTAAATTTACAATATATGTACTTCAATTACTAATTCAATTCAATATTTTATTTAATTTATTTATTATTATTAATAATATAATTTCTAAAAATGAATATTTATTTTTTTCACTGTATAATATGTTTTAATAAATAAATTATATTCTTTTGTATATAAATTTATCATTATTTAATAATAAATAATGTACAAATTGTTTGGTATGCAATTTATTTCATTTCAATTTTGAATTTTTTTTATAACATTTTCCCCTTTTGATAAATTTATCTAATTTAATTTAGTTTGTGCTGTAGGGATGGTCTAAAGATAGGAAGAAAAACAATAGGCTGATGAATAAAAGGAAATATTTTAAATAATTACATGAAGAAATAATATGAATCAATACACTATTTATTGATAACATTGATATTAAGTAAGCAATGATAATTTCATGTTTCTATGCACATCACAATCCAACCGAGAAATAATAATTTTTAATTGGATACATTTTTTCCATGATATCATCAGACACAAAATATTGTCTGTACAACAATTTAGTAAAATGATAACCATTGATTTTTTCTACATCCATCCTCAGGTAGATTAGATTCCAAAAACATGCATATATGTCATATACAATGATAAAACCACAATTGTTTTTATATTTTATTCCCAATACACATAGAAAAGGATAATAGAAGTGATGCATTGTCACTCTATTTTATTAGGTTGATGAAAAATACCACGAAATCTAGTTATAGTATTTATCAGCCATAACAATGAAAGTAAAAATACTGATTGTATTGGAACTAATGTAAATTCTATTTTCTAACTAAAATTATAAAATTAGAAACTCAATAATGTGGTCACAAACATAAATGAATTGAATGTACTAGAAATTTAGTGGTCCATAATAGCATATTCAAAAATATTGAAGGATGTGATCAAGAAGTATGCCCTAATTCTATATGGAGTTGTTTCTTCGATGGAAGGAACTCACATCTAGTGGGTTCCTAGGTCATTAAAGTTGGGGATAAAAATGATTGGATTGAAATAGAACTAAAATAAAAATATTGAATAGTGTATTAGATGTATTATTCACCATATTTTCTCTAAGTAATGTTAGAGTTTATGGAACGTGTAACATAGAATAATATTTCCCTATTCTTCTAATATTAATAAAAATATTTTAGTGTTTCTACCATGGATTAGGGAATGTCACCAACAATGTAAATAATTCGATTTTTCTATGTTGTTGTGAGGTATCAAATTATATTCCTTTTATGATTCTATTCATGAGGGTTTCACAATGAGGGATAACTACAACGACCCAATGTGAGAATTTGGAGTCTTATTCCTCTATGTGGTTATATCAAGGTCGAGTTTCTCCATTTTAAAAATTATAAATCTTATTAAAAAATTTAGGTTCTTGAGGTTAGTTTTATATTAGGGTTTCATACACAATAGGTGGTAGTATTTCTTGGTTTCTTATTGCTCAATAAGATACATTAAAATGTTTATGTATAGTATTTTATCTTTTTTTATTCATGTGGAAAACTGTTTGGAATGAATTGAATGAGAAGAATCCTTGGTATAAAATGAAAAATTTTATGGGAATTTTTTTTGATTTTTTAGAATATATATTAAATAATATCTTCTCTATATATATATTGATCTTCTATTAATGGGATTCAAAATTAAATAAATGAAAAAGGTAAAATGGGATAAGATAAATCAAAAATATCATCAAGTTGTTTGGATGATGTTAGTACGAAACATTGCCTTCAAAATATGAGAGAATAAAGAAACTATTAAGATCATCTATATATGGGAGAAAACATATAATATTCCTAACAAAATGAACAACGTGTTTCTATTGTAGAGAATATTTATTTAGATGATGGTGGAATCAAATTTAGTGTTGATTATGTGAATGCTGTTTAAATGATACAAAATAAGTTAGAGAAATTATGAATTATTTTTAGATGGAAAGTGTGTAATTTTATATTTCTATTATCTCTAAAAAAATTAATGGTATTTTATTGTTAACATACTGAGAAACTCAAGAAGTAAGACTTTTATATTGTTTGAGGATAATCATGTTCTTATTCAAAATTAATACATCTAGAAGAAGGATGTTCAAAGAACCTCTAGAAAAAAAATTAGTGTTGAGTTTAGAAAAAATCAGGCTCAAATAAAATTAAAAAGAAGGGTGATGATGGGAGAAAAGTTTTATTTTTGAATTTTACATGTTCTAGAACCTCATGATAGAATTGTTGGATGAAAGGTAAATTGATGAAATATACCTCACATAGAAGGGATAATTATATAATGTTTTTTCTTCAAAAATTTCATCCAAAAACACCACAACGAAGGATGAGAAAAAAATTTATTGATTGTTTCTTCTCAATTGGCGTGATGAATCCTTGAATCGGGTGTTTAATTTTACTCATCATCTAGGAGAGGATGCATGGAAATTTTTTTGAGGTTAATCTGGGAAAAAATATAGCTCTCAAGATTATTAAGATGAGTATTTTAAATATATGAATGATATTTATGGTGTGAACCATACATTAGGATAATAGAAGAACCTAATCTTGG
Organism: Viscum album; assembly: GCA_963277665.1. Lineage (NCBI taxonomy): Eukaryota > Viridiplantae > Streptophyta > Magnoliopsida > Santalales > Viscaceae > Viscum > Viscum album. The sequence continues at coordinate 1,944,133,569 of OY728161.1, read as the reverse complement.
TAGGTTAGTTGGATAGAATAGGTATCTACATATGTTTTGAAGATTGAGTGTGGAAAATTAAAAAGGGTTCTATGGTGGTGTCCAAGGGTTTGATATTTTTTCTAACTGAGAGTATGTGTTGAATAATGGGTTCTCAATTAATACCTTCCAGAACTTCTATGTTGTGACCTGACCACATTGGTCACATGGGATAGGAAGGGATGAAATTCATGGCTATGAATGTAAAATAGAAACTCAACTATATGGAGTTTATAACATACAAAGAGTGAATCATTAGATATAATATGAATGTTTCATTTATAAAAAAAATGAAATATATATAAGAAATGGGAGTTATATATTGTTTATATGGATGTATGGAAGAAAGATCTTATTTGGACTCATGAGGGTGAGATGTACTATGTTACCTTCATCAGTTGATGAATAATAGAAAGTGTGGGAGTTATTTATAAAGAAAATGTATATTTATTTTAAATCATTCATTATATGGATATTAATAATGGAAAATGAGACCATAATCATGTTTACATTCCTAATACCACATAATATGGGTGATTAAAAAATCATAGACTCATAGCGCTTTGTTTTAAGAAAATAATCATGTCTGGGAATACTATATTTGGGACCCCAAAGTATAATAGTGTACTAGAATGGATGAATAAGACTTTTAATGAGAGATATTAAGTTATGAGGTGACATTCTGTTTCTGGAATTGAGTTTTCACATTATAAGTTAATTATTAGGCTTATCATATGAAAAAAAATTCAATTCAAACCAATGAGGCAAGAGATTATGGAATAAATATGAATAAGGAAACTTTTAGATTTTTCACACCAAAAGTTTTTTATAATATTATTCTATGTTCAATATAATTCATTGGAATGTGACAAGATAGAGGCTAAGATCCATGAATATTTTGTATGGGGATTGTAAGTGAATAATTTTAATTTTTGATATGGGATAACAACCTCTAAAAATCATTAAAAATAATAATTCTATCATTAATAAGGGTATCCTTTAGAAGGATCACAACTTAATGTAATTTACATTTGTGAATAGATAATAAACACATATTTATATGAATCAAATTATGGAAGGTAAGGTTAGTTAAGGGAAAAAAGGTTCTAAGGTTTTCAGAATATTTTGGACATTTGGATTATTGTTATCTTCCATTTTCCATTCCATGGATTAAAGTGTTGGAATGTTTTAGGACTTCAAAATCACGAGGAAGTGTTTTGGAAGATTATATATGAAAAGGAGAAGATCCTCTGGTTTTGAGAAGACCAAAAAGGTTTAGAATACTTATGAAAAAGTTTAGATAATAATTTCAATATTTTATTCTTATATATGATGGAGAACCTAAATGGAATGAATAGGTGATAATAAATAGTGTCTCATAATAGTTGGAGTAAAAAATGAAGGATGAGATAGACTCCTTTCATATTAATGGAGCATGGGAGATGACATAACTTAAACATGGTAAAAGTTAAATATAGAATAAATGGGTTAACAGGTTGATGTAAGAAAAATATATAAGGAAACATTACAATACATTTTTTATTAATGGATTTAAACAAATTCATGGTATGGATTTTATTTGAATATTTTCTCTTATTTTAAAAAAAAACAATATGGATAGTGCTTGTAATGTGTGGGAATGAGGGTTTATATTTTGGATAGTCTGATTTGAATATGTTATCCCCTTATAGGGAATTATAGAAGGAAATGGTCATCGAGATACTAGAAGGATTCAAGGATTCTAAAAGTGATATAGAATATAATATCAATGAATTTTGTTTTAGGGGACCAAAGTACCCGCACAAACCAACTAGATGATTGATTATATTATGTCAAAGAATTAATTTTTATAGTGTAATTTAAATAATTTCTATTACCAGAATGTATTTTATTGTAGAACCTTTATCATACTTATCGTTTGTGTGGATGATATACTTCTATTTTCTTTGAATAGAGATCATACTGGTAATTTTAAATCAATTTTTTATGAATCATTAGAGATGTCAGATTATGAGGAAGAAATAGAAATTTTGGGGATGTAGAACTAGATGGTCTGGAAGACATAGGATATGATTTTTTTCTTATTTAAAATACACCTATACGGTCTTAGAATGATTCAATATATCTACATTAAATCCAATAAAACCCATATTGGATGGATATTTCATGTAATTAATAAATATGTAATTAATAATAGAAGGCGAGTCTAATTAAATGGAAATGGATCGATATGAAATTATGGTTGAATAATTTATGTACTCCTTATGTTTTATATGCAAAAAAAATTAGATTATAGTGGGAACTGTTAGTAGGATCAAGGAAAATATGATAAAGGATAACAAGTAAGATATAAAGTGGAAACTATAGTATCATAACGGTTTAGTAGACTTATAAGCTTTTTATGGAATGGGTGATCCATTATAGGGGTTTATAGATGCAAACTTTGGAGGATATGGGGACACATAGAGTAGTACCACTAGATACATGTTTTATTTTGGATGGATGTCTATGAGTTGGTTGTAAATATATCAAAATATAGTGGTGTCATGAACAAAAAGAGTGGAATTTGTTGTAGCTATAGAATAATGTAAGGAGTTAATATGATTGATGTGTCTGATTAATGAATTTAGAAAGAAGGATGAGAATTATTTTTATTCCATTTATAGTTAGAGTACCATCCATATTATGAAGAATATGTTGTTTCATTCACGAAAATGACATATTAATATGAAGTATAACTTTATTTTTAATATGTTGGAAAATAAAGTACTGGAGCTATAGAAGGCCAGTTGAAGTCGAGATCTGATACAAATTCTAACCAAATTCGTAGTCTAGGAATGTATAGAGTAGTTACATACCTAATTTTCACATGGTTTTTGGTGGAAAGGATTGGAGTATCCATTACACTATTATAATATGATGATTTAAAGAGGTAGTTTCTAGAAGGATACCGAGTAATTCGGGGGAAATATTGAAAGAAATGTTAATGTGGGATATTTTTAGGCTTCGTGATGTAATTTTTTAGATTAAAATTATGAAATATGAAACTATAAAATGAATTTTCAGAAATAAATGACGAAAAAGAAAATAATCCTTGATGGTTTGTGATGATAGAGCTTGAAATGTGAAGGTATGTGGTGTGGAAGTAAGCCTTGATTCTTGATGGAAGCATTTCTTTAGTGGATAAAACTAGAATATAGATATTACCATGGTCAATGAAATAGTGAAATTCCATGATTAGATGGTAGTGGAACTATATTCAATGAATGGAATCATCCACAAATGGATGATTGGGGTCACTCAGAAAAAATGCCTATTAGACATGTTATTCAACATATGATGTTTGAGTATTGTTCCAGTTTTAGCCACTTTTAATTCATATGAACTTTCTTATCTTATTCTCTTATTAATATTAAGGTATGAGTGTTCCACTAATGAAGTGTATAAATTCATTAAACATTTAAATTATCATGTTTTTCTAGGTTGGTAGTAGATTTTTCATTTCCATTATATTTTTTATTATACTCTAGAGTATCTTGTTGTGAGGAAGATTTAGTGAGATCAGGTGTGGTACATTTGGTATTGGTTCATTTGTTTGGATATATCAAGGATAGGTGTCATCATTTCATGGAATCCAAATCATTTTTTATAACATTTTAGGTTAAAGAGGGTGGTTCTAGATTGAAATATTTATTAAAATACCCAACACTATAAGTGGTAACTCAAATACCCATCTATGATACCAATACAAGCCACAACATTCCATTTTTTCATCCATGACATACTATAATAGTGATAATAATCTACCAATATTCATTGACATCATTTCACACATATTAATAGATGCTCCAGAATAAAGGAGAATGTATGAGGGAATGGAGAAAAATTATATATCATATCAATTTTATATATGGTATATATTTAAGCATATGATAAGATAAGAAAATATTTATACGAAAAATCCAAATGAAATTGGTTAAGGCCATAATAAGAAAGATACATGGAGGAAGATCCTAGAAAGTGAAATAAAATAAAATATTTTAGGTTTTTATTATGGAATCACATGCATAGATTGGAAGTAAAAGACCTCAATCTTCCTTATCCAAACAGAATAATCATTTACATTCTTAATTACATTTGGAAATAATTTATAAAACTAAATGAATAAAGGTTTAAGCATAGTTTATTTATTTGAAAAGAAATAAGTGGAGAAGGAGATCAATTCATGGAAGGTTAGGGTTATATGGGATATAAGTTTACATTTGTTAATCCAATAGGTGGGTTCCTTAAGAATGACATTTAACTGGAGGAGAGTATTCATAGTTAAGAAAAGCTTACCAGAGTCCTTGTGAGATCACTATCCCTTTCCTTCCTGTTTTCTTTATTTTATTTTTGAATATGAAATTTCTAAATCTATTAATAATGTTTAGTGTGAGATTATGTTTTAATTAAATAACATTTATTTACCTATTGTTATTATATGTGTCATGTAATTTTGATTTCCAATGTATGTCATGAGTATGAGTATCATTCAGGTATTATTTTCTCATATTGTATTTGTTGTCAATAATTTTTTTCAACAATCATGTGTGTTATATTTTGAATTCATTTTTGAATTTATAGTACCTAAGGTAGATTGATGTTATATTATATTAACCCCTATGTTTAATCATATTCATTAATTATAAATTTGATAAAGTGGAGGGAGAATGAGTGTTCATGTAGGTTGATTGATTCATTACATTAAGGGTTGGATATATTATAAATGAATGAACATAGTATAGATCATCGTGAAGATTATATGGAGTGTGATATCATTCAAATAGGATCATTAGATATTATAGACTGATCAATCATATTACTATATAACGAGATTCCATGTTTTCTATGATATATTATAAATATATTAAATTCTATTATATTCCTTGGTTACCTCATGAATGAGATTCATGAATAGGTATATAGAGATAATTTGGAAGATATTGAAGAACACATTACATATGAATTTTATGAAGAACTTATCGAGTAATGAAAATCATATGGAGTATAAATTAAAAGATAGATATTGAGTCCCCTTAGGATGATTAAGGAATTTTTTGTGGACATAAGAATGTATTCTTTTCATGGGATATTGATCACTCACAAACACTTTCAAAATTGATGGTTTGGTATCAAGAACCTTTAAATGGTGTTGCCTATAGATTCTAAACATTAAATAGAGTATATGATAGCTAACATATTTTACACACACATGTTTTTTAGTTTTTTATATTGGTGATAATTAGGGGATATCCTTATGATTGATGTAGAAATTTATACATCCCATGATTATCACTTAGTTTAAAATAAAATAAAAAGATGTTTATGTCTTAATATGAGTAAAATATTTCAATGAAATCTTATAGAATCATGATGTATTGTAATGAACCTTATTTATGCTTAAGAAAAAAAGGAAATATATAGATTCAGACTTGATTGAAAAAGAAATGAATAATGAGGATTATGATTAGTCGATGAGTTTGAGTTGTTTTGAAATAATTTTAATGCATTATATAACATAATATGAATGTTAGAGAAGATTTCATAAGATTCAAATACTTCGAATAAAAGAAATTTAGTGAAATATTATGTTGTTGTAAATCCTGATGAAAAGTATATGCATCATTATGTGATTTTTCACAATATAATTTAATTTAAAATGGTTAATGATATATCATGCATAATTTGGAAACTCCTTACACTATAACAGAAAAAGTATAAAAATTGTTTACTCTTATAAAATATATATTTTATTAGCCTGGGTTTTTTTTGGAAGTATGTTCTCTAAATATTTCTAGGTCAAGTTTATACCATAATGGAAAGACTTGAAATTTTGGTGTGTGTTTTCGCATTTATTTATGGATTACCACACTATAATATATGAAATCATATTGAAATCACAGAGTTCACTAGTAAGGATATATCCTATGTACATATTGTGTGTGAATTCTTTTAATTACATAATCCCTTATACTTTAATGGGCACAGACACACTAGAATATATGATATGATTTTTTGGATCTAAGGATATATAATATCTATTAATTTTGGATCAGATATTGATTAAATCCTATATCATGAATTATCATATCATGCCTTGAAAAGCCATAGTTCATCATGATAATAACTCTTAAATTGCGATCTAGATAATTCAAAAACATCAAAATATCACATGCACTACCAATTAGTGATGTAAAAAGAATTAAGAAAACTAGTAGCCTAATAAATTAGTTTAAATCAAGATTTAATAGATATATCACATGGATAAATATATAAAAATTCAAGACTCATGGATCAATTTGTATCATTGATGAAGATATATTGATATGAAATATCTCAATAAGAGGTCCATCGATGAAGCTCGGAAAAGTGTACACACTTAGTACGTTTATCTAGTGAGTGATTTATGAATGACATCATAGTGAGGACCAAATAAAGAGAAGACTACCTAACTAAGTAATAATTTAGAGAAGAGGAATTAACACAATATCCATCAATAAAGAGGCACTTTAGATGTGAATTTTTGGATTGAATGGTGTTTTGATAATCATTTATCTCTTTCTTTTACATTGATATTAGGATCATCTAACGACTCTATGAAATTTTATTTTTGATAATTTGATAATAATGTGTTTAGTGGGATTAATACCATTGTTCACTAAGGACATTTCCACTTAATAACAAGAGTGTACTAATATTGAAATAATCTTTCTATCACATTATTTACTTTCATATTCTATAATATCACACACCATCATCATTATTATGTTGATAATCACATGATCAATTCACTAAATGATAGTGTTCAAGGTATTTTAAATGGGAGAAAAAATTGTGTTAAACTTGTTCCATTGATTCCCTCCCCTCTCAGTCATTCAGAATCTCTCAACCAGAACCTATAAATATTATTAGATCCAATGTGACCACATAGGTCACATACACTATTCCTCTTACACAAATTGAGTTATATTGTCATAATGTCAATATAATTGGATCAAAATATACAATTAACCTGAAATACATTGATATTTAAAAGAAAACATCAAATACGATCTTCATGGTGAGGGTTCTTTATATATCAATACCAATTGCGAGTTTTCAAAGAATAAGTGATGGAATCATTTAGATTTAGATTTATTTTTGAAAAAATATTATAGAGACCCTCTCTTTTCTTAAATTAACATTACATAACATTTGAATAATACATAATACAGTATACAAACATATGCCCAAAGATCATACTAGTCTAGTGCCTTTAGAATCATAGAAACATAACACCTAGTACATAAATGATCCATATCATCTCCCAATATGTTCTCTTGACTTGCACCCTTCTAAGACTAATCAGACATAATACTTATCTTCATAACTTGGGGGGAAGGAAAAAAAAGTGGTGAGTTCAAATGATCAATAAGGGTGGAAAGTAGATATATGTAAGCCTAATCATGGGAAAAAGGTGTGATAACTTGATCAAGAAAATAGAAGACCAGACCCTTTATATCAAAGATCATATACAAAAATCATGGCATAAATCATGGTAGTTCAAAAGACATGAATCATATGAAAATAAAGAACCTAATCCATGAAATCATAACATAGGAATAAAACATGGAATTTTGGAAGACATATAAGAATTTATAATTATTTACATATTATTCAAGGAATTTCTGTTAGACTATATTAGTGGAAAAAGTCCTTTACTGAACTGAGTTCACAACCTACTCTAGCCTTGTATTACTGAACTATTTTCACCATTTGCTCCAACACTATATTAATAAACCTAGTTCATTCCCCATTCCAGACCTATAATACTAATCCAATTTAATTTATCGTTCCATCCATGTATATCTCATGAGATATAAATCTTTACCGAATACATTATATGGTGATATAGGTCTCACCCATCTGATAATGAAATCATACATACATGTGACACAAGATCATAAATAATCATATCAAACCCCATTAAATGAAATGGGTATTATGAACATGTAATCATATCATAACCTATAGAAGGAGACAATTTTCATAATCATTTCAACGTAAACATAACCCATGAAAAGATGCAGGTTTAAAAAACATATTTTCCATGAAAGAGAAATGGGTTTCATAAACATCATGCCATAAAAATATAATCTATTTAGAGAAATAATATGAATAGAAACATTGAATAATTCCTCCATAAAGAAATGAGTAAAACCAATGGATGTTATCTTATATGAGAAATTATTTTTCAATATCATTTAAAAAAATTCTTTAGTAAAATATCCATTCTGTATTTAAAATTATTTTTAAAACATAAAAACATTTTGAAAAACTTTTTATATGAAAATAGATTTTAAAACATATAAATAAATCATTGAAACCATTAAAGAAAATAAAAACTTTTTTCCATGATAAGTTTCTTCAAATATCTTTTGAAAACATTGTTGAAATCAATTTTGAAAATGTGGTTTTTGAATACAATAGATTTCCAACCTAAGAGTGAGTGACTATCAAAATTTACATAAAAATAGTCTCTTAAGTACCAAAGACTGGAAAAATGTTACCAATACATGCGGATATCTTGAATAACTAGAGTATAATAAAACTCATGTGTGTTATTGAGATATTTATCATATGATTTCATTAAAGAATTATAATAATTAAGAACATCGAAAAGCGACGAGATTGTTTTAATAAAATCATACCACTTAGTTACATGGGATCATACTATCGATGTAAGAAAATAAAATTACATGAATCTTAAAATATCATGAAAATAATTAGATTCATCATATTACATGTAAAATTGAAATATATACACCTAAAATAATTAAAGTTCATATCAAAACAAGAGTCTCACCGAAGTAAAATTGAGAAAAAACTATTTTACTGATTTGGTATATTTTGAAACATAATCCCCATGAAAGAGGTATCATAAAATGGATATGTATATACTGATAAATTTAAGAATAAAAATTATTCAATACATTCATGTTAATTATACACACCACATAAAAGGAATGGGTGGTTATTAAATCATGTATCCCATAGAAATAAAATGTGATATGAAATTCCCTTACCCTGTGTCTTGACTCTTGTCTTACTCATTTTAACCAATTGTATAATAAATATAAATTTATTATAAATATTTTAAATAACATTATTTTTATATCTAATACCATATATGGTTTTATTATGACCTCATATTAACTTCTTGTTAGAAATTCTATGTTATGGTTTCAGTTTGAGTAATTTCCTATTTATTCTTCGCATGTGTCTTAGTTTGTTATATCTTCGGTCCTTATAATTATATCATGACTAAAAAATGTAAAAAATGATATAAATATAATTTATATCTAGTATATTTTTATTATAATAATCTATAAAATATATAAGTATGAAATGTAATACACCGTTTTTGGAGACGTTATGTTGTACGTATACCAGAAAGTTGTTTCCATTTTTATTATCATATTGAAAAAAAGAATGAAAATTACATATATGTATATATGTAAATAATATCATTATAGTATAATTATAAGGTCATATATATCTTATAATTTCATTAAACCCATCCTTAGTACATTACATGTAGTGTGTTGACCGATCACATCACTTTGAGGGGGAACTAGTCCACACTTCCTCAAACAAAATTATCGTATTTACACTAAATGGAAATTAAAAAAAGAAATGTTTTGTAAAAGGAATAAATATTATTAAATAATAATAAATTTAATATATTTTATATTTGAATAGATTTTACATCATAATTTCCACCATGAGAGGCTATAAAGGAAAAATGAACAATTATCATTTAGTGAGGTGGTAGTTCACCGCACACGTAATCAATATGTTTGTTACCCATTAGATGGATGTGTGTGTAAGTGTAGATTGAAATATTAGGAGAAAAAAATAATAGTATATATTGTATTTTGGTTTTGTTATACAATAATGGTATAATGAGAGTGGAGGGTTTGGTGAAAGAGAATAAAACAAAGTATTTTAAGAGAAGGCATTACCTCTTAATTAGGGAACACCATTTGGGTTGTGCCAAAAGGCTTCCATGGAAGACTTTTTGTCCAAATTGAGGCTTAAAGGATTAAATTAGGGATGTTAAAAAGTTTATTGGGAGTTTATTGTCCTAAAAAATTTAGTTTTATAGGTGTGAAGAAGAGGAATATGTGGTGTCCTTTAATAGGGAAGGGAAATGACTCACTAGGTATTTTTTAAATCAACTTAGGTGTACCCAGGTTTTTACCTAAATAAATACATACAAAACAAAAATAAATAAATAATTGAAGTTTAATGGATTAATAATGTCAATAAAATGTGTGTTTTAATGGTGTATAAGTCGTTTTTGGTCTTAAGTTTAAGGTTCATTCCTTAGTTAAGCTTAATTTTACCCCAATCGATGCAATTAATTTTAATTACTTTCACTAATGTTTTTTGTTAAAATACTTAGTTGAACTTATTAAAAATTATAAATTATTATTATTTAAAATGAGTAATCCATTTTCCAAAATTTTTAATCACATAAATTTTATGAATTAATTTAAAATTAACCCCGCAGTCGGGCCGACACTGCTGGGTTTTAATGAAAAAACATTAACTATTTTGCTAAGTTTTTATATCCAATTTCAATGTGAAATTGATCTCAATGACATAAATTTTATTAATTGATAAATATTTTATATAATTAACTTTTAAAACAATTTAATATATAATTTATCCTCATAAATAAATTTTATGAAAAATAAGTTTTGAATTAAAATCCAATATTTTTCACTATTCATCCAAAAATGAAGTTTCTCAGAAAAATCCAAAAATTTCACCCTAAGATAATTTCAAAATTATAAATTTAAAAATTAATTTTATTTTTTCAAATTATATTTCTAAATGTGTTTTAGATTAATTTTATTGTATTTGATAAAAGGACATGAAAATTGGTTTATTCGAGAAAATAGTATTTCTAAACTTATAAGAACGTTACCAAAAATTATATCTTTCATTATAAATATGTTTTATGTATATAAAATTTTAAAAAAATATTTGAAAATACTTTATTACTATTCACATTATAAATTTTAATGGTTAGGTTATAATTGTCATATTTAAATAATTAAATTAATAAAAAGATATTTTGTAGAAACATTAGTGTTGCGTGTAACATATGCCAAGTCACTATTATATGAAATGTATTCCAAGTCGATGTTCCATGTAATTTTTTCCAAGTCTCTATTGTGTGAAAGGAATTTTTTCCTTAATGCATTGTAATACATAAATGAAAATTTAATTTATTCGAACAAAAGGTCTATTTAAACTTGGGGTGTTACATTCTACACCGCTTAAAATAAATTCTTCCCTCAAAATTCATCACTCAGGTTAAAAAATGGGGACACTTCTAATTCATCGAATCCTAAAGTTCCCATGTAGCTTCCTTTAACTGGATATTTCTATAAAAAAACATTGACCATGTGAGTGTTCTTGTTTCGTAGAACTTTCTCGGATCGGTCAAGAATTTCAACATGTTGTACATTGTAAGATAGAACCAACTCCAGCGGTATGACCTCTAAGTTTAGTACATGTGAAGGTTCAGGTATCTATATACTTAAGAGAGTTACATTGAACCCATCCTGAACTTAAGATATATTTGGTGGAAGTTACAAGGAATAGGTTGTCATCCCGATACGATCATGAATCTCAATGGGACAGATATTCTGAGGGCTTAGTTTACCTTTATTCTGGAATCTCATAACCTTCTTGCAGGTTGATATTCATATAAATACCTTTTCAAAAACTTCAAATTATAGATCATGCTGATGGTTTTTAGTGTAAATTATCTTCAACCTTTGAGATTCCTTGATATGATGCTGAAAGGTTCTAACCTTCTCGAACATTTTTTCAGAAATATCAAGTCCCAATAGCATTCTTCCTCCAACTTCATCCCAACACATTAGAGATATACATTTCTTTTCATAGAGGGATTCATAAGGTTCCTTCTGAATGCTTGAGTGAATGATATTGTTGTATGAAAAGTAAACTAGAGGAAGGTATTGACTCAACCACATTTCAAATAAAAACAATAAGATATCAAAATAGAATCTAGGGTTTGAATAATTCTTTCAGACTGACCATCTATCTGAGGATGATAATCAGTACTGAAACACATTTCTATGTCATGTGCTTGGTGAAGTCTTCCCCAAAACCTTGGGGTGAACCTCATATCCTGATTCGATAGAATTGAAAGTTGTGCTCCATGAAACCATACCACTTATCTAATTTATATCCTTGAAAGATGATACAGAGAGAAGTCTTTTCTGATAGGCATGAAGTGTGTTGACTTATTAAGGTGATTTACTACCACCCATATAACATTAAAATATTCACAGGTTTGGGGTAGTCCAATAAAAAAATCCATATTGATGTTCTCCCATTTCCATTATGATTTATTTAATGGACTCAATGTCCCATTTTATTTTTGTCCTTCGTCCTTAACTTGTTGGAATACCAAAAAAATGATACAAACTATGCAATATATATCTTCATACAATCCCACCAGATGTATTATTTCATGTCCATATACATCTTCATACTTCTAGGATGAATATAGAATGCAGAACTATTAGATTCCTCTAAAATATCCTTCGTGAAATATGGTATGGAAGGAACACATATACGGTTCATGAACTATATCACTCAATCATGATCAAGATGAAACTCAGGAACATTTCTACATATCTTTTATAGCTCTTAATCTTCCTTCTATGCCTCCTTAATCTTCACTTTGATAGAGGGTTGAACATTCCATTGAGAAAGATAATATTTTACCCTTGCTTTTCGATTTCTAGATCCATCCTTTTCAATCCAGAAATATTCAATATTTTGTGATCCTAATCATGGATAAGCTTGCACAATCCTTCCAACTCAATGCATCGGCCACCTTGTTCTGATAGGGTGGTAATGTATTGAGCAGTCAAAATCCTTTATCAAAACTAACCATATTCTCTATCGCATGTTCAAAACCTTCTATGTGAATACATATTTCAGAATTTTATGATTAGTATATATATCACACATTTATCCATAAAGATAATGCCTCTATATCATTAATGAAAAAATTACCACTGCATACTCTAAATCATGAGTTGGAAAAATTTTCTCATGAATCATATACTTTCCTGAGGAATAGGTTATAACGATGTTATTTTGAATAATAAAACATCACAAACATTTATTGTATGCATCACAATAGATTACAAACCCTTTTATACTATAGGGTAATGTAAGCACTGGGGAACTGACAAACCTTCTATCCAGTTCCATGAAAATTTTCACACATTCATTTGTCTAAAGTATCTTGATACCCTTCTGAGTTAACATGTTCATTGAAATAGATAGTTGGGATAAAGTTTCCATAAAACGTCAAAAATATACACCTAAACCACGAAACCTATGAATCTCAACCACCATAGTTGGTCTAGGACAACATTAAATAACCTCCATCATTGATGGATCTATAGATATACCATATATTTAGATTATATGACACAAAATTGTAATCTATTGCATCTAGAATTCACACTTTGTAAATATTTCATATCGATTCTCCTCCCTTAGGGTCTTTAGTACAACTATAATGTGATCTTCATCCTCTTCATTTATCATTGAATAGATAATAATATCATCTATAAAGACTACCACAAATTGATAGAGGTAATATTTAAAGACACTATTAATTAAATCCCTGAAGATAAAAGGGGAATTAATAATACAAAAAGGCATCACTATATATTTAGGGTGTCCATACCTCATATGAAATTACATCTTTGTTATATCCTCTTTCTGGACCCTCAATTGATAATATCTAGAAAAAATTTCAATCTTGGAAAAGTATTGAGCTCTGTGCAGTTGATCAAAAGAACCACCAATATGTGTAAGACGATACTTGTTCTTGATTTTGATATTTTTTAACACCTGATAATAAATGTAGAGTCATATTTATCCATATTTATTTTTCACTAAAAGAACAGGCACACCCCCAGGTAAAATACTTGGCTGAATGAATCCCTTACCATGGTTTTATTGGATTACTTCTTCAATTCATACAACTCAATCAGATCTATTATATAAGTAGACTTTGAAATTGGTGTGGAAGCTGGTATGAGTTCTATTGAGAAATCAAATTCATGTTTTTATGGAAGGACAGTAAAATATTCTAGAATGACAACAATAGAATCCTAAAAAATAAGAATATCATATATATCGATTTTCTCCCCTACCATTTGAGATAAACAACCCTTTTGAATGGGAATTAATACCCATACACTACATGTAATCTTCATAGGATATTCATTCTCATCATTGCATTTATGGATCATCATAAGATTGTTTGAAATGTCTAACGTAAATTTAATTATGTGAAAAATTATGTGGGATTTATGTAGAGAAATCAAATCCATGCCTAAGATAAAATCAAATTCAACCAAAGGAAGAATGAATGTTTTTGTAGGAATCAAATTCCCAAAAACATCAACCAGAGAGGAGTCATATACTTGAGATGAAATCCTTATACCATTAGGGGTTTGAAATACTAATTCCACAAATAATTGTTTTGGTAGAATCTTGAAACCCTTAGAAAATTATTTAGATATTAAAGAGTTGGTATGTTCAAAATAAAATATGACATTAATAGTTTTAGAGTGGATGGTAAGTGTACCTTTCATCATGTCATTATCACAACCCTCATCAGAAATACAGATTTCATGATATTTCCCCTTGTCACATAGCTTAATATGTTGTTGAAATTGATCATAATCCCCAACCCTTGGGTTTGTGTAGTGGTTAGAATAATTCCCATTCTCCTTATACTTGTAGCACTAAATCGTGGGAGGTCCATTCTATGAAGATTTCTCTTCATTATCATTTTAAGCTAACTTCTTCCCATCATTTTGACAAAACATTTCCTAGTGTGCATCATTTCCACACTTAAAACATTTACTAGACCCCTTAAGATAAATTCCCCAATGCTTATTCCCAGATTTGGAGCATAATGAAAAACTCATATTCTTTTATCCATGGTTTTTATATTTTCTGTTGAACTCTATCTTCATTTTATTGTCCAAAACATGATATTGATATGTGACTCCAACATCCATTTCAACCTTCATTGCACAATGCACAATATATTTGTAGCTACTAAATTGTCTTATTACCAATTCACTTATGAGATCTAGATTTAATCCACTAAATAAGCTTTCAACTTTACAGGTAGGTTGGATGATAATTACTAAATTGTACCCCGAAAGTCTCATTAAAATATCCTCATAGAAACCTATAGATTCATCATCAATTGGATTAAATTCAAGTAAATCTTTCTCCATCATGGTAAAAATAATACGAGGAAAGTACTTATTAAAAAAAAAGTTATCGAATTCATCCCAATCCATGGATTCAATCTCAACATGTTTCCTTCTATTCTTGATTAGAGTCCACCACTAGTCCACTTCACCCTCAAAATGATAAAAAGTAAGAATACATTTCTCATGCTCCAGACACTTGAGAAAAGATAATATCTTTTCAATAGTATTAATCCATTTTTAGCAATAGGTGGATCAGAATACCCTCTAAATGAATGTGGACATGTCCTCATGAAAGACTCAATAGAATATTGTTCCATGATTTTCTCATTTGAAATTCCACCTTGATTTTTATCTTGAGAAATATGTGTGAGAATAACAAAGAGTATTTTTATTTCATCTCCCATGGAATTCACCTGTTTAGGAATAAAATAGTTTCTTTTTCCATTGCAATCACCATTAACATAGTTCCTTCAGGTTGTATCCAT
This sequence comes from Viscum album, assembly GCA_963277665.1. Taxonomy (NCBI): domain Eukaryota; kingdom Viridiplantae; phylum Streptophyta; class Magnoliopsida; order Santalales; family Viscaceae; genus Viscum; species Viscum album. The sequence continues at coordinate 1,944,117,683 of OY728161.1, read as the reverse complement.
TGATAGAAACAAAAGAAATAGAGTATGAAATATTTATCATAATGAGGAAACATAAAATCCGGAAAAGTCACTTATAGGATTAATTTATGAAAAATTCATTAATCTAATACACATTAGGTTTATCCTAGGTTATTAATATACAAACTCTATTTAAATCCTTCATGATGGTTTATGAAGAGTTTTGTGAATTTCCCAAACATATCCCTCGGAAGAGTTGAACTAGGTGCACAACAAGGCCCATTGTTGTATGCCAGATTAACCTGAGACATGCCTTGAACATGTTTTTTGAGTTGTTATCCCTAAGAACATAAATTCTAGATCCACATCCATTTAAATTATCTAGAATGGAATGTATTTCTAGGAAACCACTCACCATATCATTTACCAAAAATCATGGACATTTTCCTATACTTTTCTTTATCCTTATAATTATCCTTAGGTAGTTATTAAGGTTATTACTATGATTTTCTCTTTTTTTCTTCTAATTGTTAACTAAACCTTTTTTCTGATACCAACTTTATTGGCCCACAATTTTCATACATTAACATTACATAATATTTTTGAAATAGTTAAAACATTATACAAACCAACACACAAATACCATACTAGTCTAGTTACATTGGAAAAATTGATACATAAACACGGGTACATAAATGCTCTATATCATCATCTATTAGGTTGTTCATGACTAAAACCATTGTTAGACACATAATCATAATAAATTTATTCATAACCATGGGGAAGAAAATATAAAAAGGTGTGAGATAAAATGCTCAGTAAGGGTAAATAAGGAAGATATGTATTCATAATCATGATCATAAAGTAATGATAACATGATCATGAAAATAAAATATCACACCCTTCGCATCAATGATCATGTACATGAATCATCGCATAAATCTTGGTAGTTCATAAGGCATAAATCATAAGGAAATAAGGAACATAATCTGTAAAAGAATAATATTGGGATACAACATGGAATTTTGGCATAAATAGAAGCATTTATAAGGATTTATATAGTAGTCAAGGCATTTTTATTGAGACCAACTTAGTGGAAAAGTTTCCTTAATGAACTATGTTCTCACCGCATTCCATCCATATATTACTGAACCAAGTTCACCCCTCATTCCTACCTTGTATTACTGAACTGAGTTCATTTCCCATTCCAACCCTGTAGTACTGAACCATGTTAATATATAATTCAATCAATGTCTATCTCAAGAGATATTAATCTTTACCCAAATAATTGGAGGGAGATATAGGTCTCAACTATCTCATAATGAAATCACACATAGAGGTACCATAAGATCATAAATAATCATATCATATCCAATGAAATTAAATGTCTATCATGAACATGTAATTATTTAATAACTTGTGAAAAGAGATAGAATTCATAATCATTTCATCATAAACATAACCCATGAAAAGAAGTTGGTTTCAGAAGTATATACACTATGAAAGAGAAACAGATTTCATAAACAACATTATATCAAAACATAATACATTTGGATAAAGAATATCAATGGAAATATTGAATAATTCCCCAATAAAGTAATTAGTAACACCAATGGATGTTATCTTGGATGATAAATAATTTTTAAATATCTTTTAAAACATTTCTTGAGGAAAATATCATTTCTTCATTGAAAACGCTTTTTAAAACCTAAAACCATTTTAAAGGCCTTTTTCATTGAAAATATCTTGGAAAACCATAAAACGTTTTTAAAATCCTTCTTCCATGAAAATAGTCTTCAAATATCTTTTGAATACTATTTTTAAAATATGTGTTTTTGAATACAATAGATTCTCGACCGAAGAGACAGAGAAAGACGATGATATTTTACATAAAAACATTATCTTAAGTACCAAAGAGTGATGAAAGGGTACTAATACATGAGGATATATAGAATAACTATAGTAGAAGAAAATTCATGATTGTTCTTGAGATATGGATCATAATATTTCATTAAATAAGCATAATCATTATCAATCTCGAAATGCGATGAGATAGTTTTATTAAACTCTTACCAATTGGTTAATTGGGATAATACTATCCATATAAGAGAATAAAATTAAATGAGGCTTACAATATCTTGAAAATAAGAATATTCATGACATGAAATGTAAAATTTAAGTATATACACATAAAAAATAATTTAGTTGCATAAAAAAACTTGTGTCTCAAATAAGAGAAACTGAGACCAAACTATTATAACGATTTTGTATCTTATGAAACTTAATTCCCATGGAAAAAAAATATAATTAAATGTATATTTATATTCCAATAAATTTAAGATTAAGAGTAATTTAATATATCCATGGGTATTATACATACAACACAAAAGGAATGGGTGGTGATTAAGTCATGTATGTCCCAGAAATAAATTGATAGATGAAATTCTATTACCTTGTGTCTTGAATCATGTCGTTCTCATCCAAACCAACTGTATAATAAATATAAATTTATTATATATATTTAATATAACCATTTTATTATATATAATACCATATACGATTATTATGAACTTATATTACCCCCTTGTTAATAATCATATGTTAAGGTTTTGCTTCAGGTAATATCTTCTATGTTCTTTGCATGTGTCTTAATTTGTTATATATTCATCCCTTATACTTATATCATGATTAAAAAATGTAAAAAATTACATAAATATGATATATATTTATTATATGTGTATTATAATATTATATATATATATATATAATAATGAAGTATGAAATGAAATACACTGTTCAAGGAGATGGTAAGCCATACGTATGCATGATCATTGTTTCCATTCTTATTGTCATATTGAAACAGTGAAATAAAATGTAATATATGTATATATGTATATAATATCATTAAATAAGCATTATAATGTTATATATATCATATAATTTAATTAAACCCATCCTTAACACATTTCTTGTAGTGTGTGAATGAATCGCATTGCTTTGAGGGGGCGGTAGTTCGCACTTCCTCAAACGAAATTATCACATTTACATCAAATAAAAAGTAAAAAGATATGTGTTATAATAGGAATAAAAATAAAACATATGAAATATATAAAAAAATATTTCTCAAAATGTACACCATGATATATGGTAAAGGAAAAATGAACAATCATCGTTTAGTGAGGTGGTAGTTCACCGTACACTTAAACAGTAATTTCATTACCAATTAGATGGATATATGTGTAATTTTATGTTGAAATAATAACATAAAACCAAATATTATATTTAGGATACTGGTTTTATTTATAAAAGAATGAAATAAATAGTGTGGAGGGGTGCAGATGGGAAATAAAAGAAATGAGCTTTAAAGAAGACAATACATCTTAATTGAGTAAATCCTTTTGGTTTGTGACAAAAGGATTATAGAGTAGACTTTCTAACCAAAGGGTGTATTAAAGAAGGAATTTATGATTTTAGGAATTATTTTGGGAAGCATTTTCCTAAACCTAAGTGGTTTTAGAGGTGTGAAGCCTTGGGAGAGGTGGTAGCCTTTTAAAGGGAAGGGACATGACTCACGTAGAATTTTTTAAAACAAGTTAAATGTACCCTTTTTTTACCTAAAAAAAGCCATACCAAACCGAAATAATCAACAGTAGAAAGTTCATGGACAAAACATGGCCTAAATAGGGGTGTGGGTCAAGTTTCTATGTCTTTTTGGGTCTTAAATTTAAGGTTTAGTCCTTAGATAAGATTAATTTTACATCAATCAATATAATTAATTTTAATTACATTATGTAATATTTTTGGTCAAAAAATATGTTTCCCATATTATAAATTATAAATTATTCTGATTCCAAATTTTAATCCATTTTTATAAATTCTAATCATGGACATGAAATTAATTAATTTAAAATTAATTCTGCAGTCGGGTCGACAATGTGAGTTTTTAAAGTAAAAACATTCAAAAGTTTGCTAAGTTATTATATCAAATTTCAATGACCTAAATAGTATTAATTGATAAAAATATCATATAATTAAACTTTGGATCTGATTTAAAATATAATATAACCATATAAATAAATAATATGAAAAATTATTTTTCAATTAAAATCCTACATTTTTCACTATTCATTCAAAAATTAAATTTCTCAGAAAAATCCCTAAATTTTACCCTAATATAAATTATTCGTTATAAATTAAAAAAATATGTTTATTTTATCAAATTAAATTTAAAAAATTCTCTAAATTTAACTTTATTATTTTTCACGAAAGGACATGAAAAGCTGTTTATAAGAGAATATAATATTATTAAATATATAAGGACTTTTCCAAAAAATATTTATTTTTTTATCAATAAGATTTATTTTTATGAAAATATTATAATAAAATATTTGAAAAGTAGTTATTAGAGTTAATATTACTAAGTTTAAAGGCTAGGTTATTTTTATCTCATTTAAATAATTACAATAATAAAATTAGGTGTTGTAGCAACATCAGTGTTACAAGTAACGTACTCTAAGTCACTATTCTGTGTAAAGTATGCCAATTCGATGTTCCATGTAACTTACACCAAGTCCACGCCATGTGAAAGTAATATTTGACTATGTTCATTGAAGGAAATAAATAAAAATTTAATCTATTTGAAAATAATATCTTTACAAACTTTGGGTGTTACAACCACTATATTTCTTATCAAAAAATTATTTTACCTAAGAATTTGAAAAAAATTAGTTGAGTTTAATGAAAATTTTTGTATTAAGTTATTTATATTATATATTTTTCTTGAGATATCATGTTATAAAGGTATTACAATTTGATTCCATTATTTTTTAGTTATTCCATTAAATTATTGAATGTAAAAATGTTCCTAATGGAATTTTGAAGGTTATACACTACAATAAATTTCTAAAATAAAGGATATGGGATGAAATAAATTAATAAAGGTGATATAAAATATTGAAATGTATCATATGGAAAAATAGAAAAAATTTATGTATTTTTATAGAAAAAATAATAATCTTAATTCAATGGTTTATGTAATTTACGTCAGTCTAAAACTCTCTCATGTTACGAAAATGGATTGTTTACTGGACCTCAAGTGCACCTCCATGTATTAAAAAGGGATGAAACTAGTAGGGGGTGTTGAAAACATTGTGGGGAGACTATACCACCTAGTATAGAGTTTCAATATAACAAAAAGATAACATATCTAATTATTGGAAATAGAGGGAAAAATATAATAAAAACATAAAAAAAGTGAATAAAAATGATCCAACTAATAATAATAAAGTAATTTAATGACAATATTAAACATATCTAAGTGTCTATATGAATATAAAAAAGATAAATGAGAAAAAAAATCAAAAAAGGTGCCAAAAAACCTAATCATGATCCCCATGTTAGTTCTGTCTCCAAACTCCAACCCATATGGAAAGAAATAGTCAATTAAGAGGTCATTTTACCTTATAAAAAACTATATCCATGTAATACACTTGGGTTCCAATGGTGTCCCAAATAGGGTGTCAGTAAAACTCATTAGGTTGACAAAACTGTGTCTAAAAACCCAGTCTCATAGTAAGTTCATACGATAAAGAGATAAATAAGACTATGAATTAACCAATTAATAAAATAAAAAATTAACCTTATTTGGAACCCTAGAAGAATAACTATGAGCATATAGAATTACCATGCCAACCATATCCAAAAACCCAAGGCATATTCCCATAACCAGAAAAATTCCACTTTACAAGAGTTTCAAAATAACCATTCCATGACTTTTATATAATAATTTCAACATTACATAGACAAGTAATTTCTATTATGATTTCAGCATAACTAATACAATCCCCATTATATAATAATTTCAGGATAACGGGGCCAATCACCTTTATATAATAATTTAATCATAGATCAGCCAAGAAATTTATATAATCATTTCAGCATAACCAGGACTAGCCCTTTATATAATCATTTCAGTATAAATGGACCAATCCATTTATATAATCATTTCAACACAACTAGAAAAAGCAAATTATATTATCATTTAAGCATAACCAAGATAATAAATTTATATTATCTTTACATTATAACCAGAACACAAGTCATAATGACAAGAATAACACAACATACACCTTAACCACAAAGATAAATTCAAGTAATTACCTATAATCTTTCAATTACCCTATGATTCATCGTGTTATGTGTTAAGACATTACCATTCCACTGTATACACACAACTCATATAAAATTATCACCAGTCATTTCAATAAAAATAAAGTAATCCAATTTCCAAAGTGATCTTATCCCAAATAATCCCATAATGTTTCATTCCATGATAATTAATTTTTCAAACCAATATCCAGTTCATGATCATTTAAGTGTAGGAACACCCTACGGGTAGATGAAAGCCATGTATTAACACTATTATATCTTAAGGGATCCAAGGAGTAGTCCAAACATGTGATTAGCATCCCCAATTAATCATTTAGTTAACACACATGTTGTGTTAATTCAATTAAATATTGTTTCACAAACTTATACATATAGAAATAGACCATTTGGATTTCATTTAGACCACCTATCTTAATCTGATGATCAAAGAGAAACTCTCAATAAGGAACACCAATGGTTAACAAAGGTGATATTTATTGTTAGGAAAACATAGATCACCAAATAATTAAGATAAAAATTCCAATTCAATTGCTAAAAGGATATCACACCACTATAATATAGTATAGTTGTGGGATCAAAAAAAGAAAATAAATAGAACTCATCTAAGATCAAATGGAATTCTGAGACATCCCAAAGGGGAATATTTTTTTGAAAATCACCAAGAGTCACCCTAGGTTTTGAGAGAGAATAATGAAACATGAATGGGATATAAAATCATAGGTGTATTCTTGTTTAAAACTATTGTTCTAGAGATATTTATGACATGGATCGTTTTTACAACATGAATTTATTGAATTATAATATATGTTGAAAACCACATTTCTTTTGGTTGTAATAACCCCAATAGAATTTTTGACGATGTGATCTAGTTTCAAAATATGTATATATTTCACACTATGGACTAGTTTATTTTATCATCCTGGTAATGGATTGACGTCGTGTAACTAGATCACTTTGAGAAAATTTTCTACTGGAAGTTTAGGCAGAAACGCTTAGCAAAAAGGCCCCTGGTCAATGAAAAACCAAAAAGGAAGCCCTCTTAAGACGTTTTCACATTTATACCCAGACTCCATTTCTTCAAAAAATATATAAATACCCAAACATTATGTCATTTTATTTAATAAAATCTCTACAACCCCAAAGAATGTTTTGAAAAAAATATATTTTTAATTAAGAAAAAAACTAAAATAAGTTCAACAAAAACTTTAAGACATACCTAGAAAAAGAAAGGATCTTAGAAACTACTAAACATATAATAGATCATCCTGATATTATCTATGTATCACCATGGGGTTTCAATGAGCATGTATGGCCATGGTAATCACATATCAGATTCTCTATCCTAGGCTTCCTCTTGAACAAGACCATACTTACACAACACTTTCATTAGAAGAATACTCTTTCCCCGAAGATACATCTCTCTATAGTTCACAATCTATATTAGATTATCCTTAAATTATGCATCAACACCAATATAAATTTCATCATTTTATATAACTTGAAAATATTGGTGATGATATCTCTAAAGCCTTGATATGTGAAATACATCATGAATAGAGTTATATCACTATGTAAGGGCTAATCAATATGCCACTGGACTGACCCTCCCTGCTATCTCAAATAGAATAACAAAACATAGCTTCATCATTCCATATTTCTTGATAGGGGTTTTCCCCAACCAAAGATACACCTAGAGGAAAACAAGATGACCCACATCAAAATTTGAAGTTTGTCTCTACTGGCCAACTTAAGATTTATATTTGAGTTGTGTGGTCACTAACCATTTCATGATCAACTGAACATACTCAGAAATCTCATAAATGTGGCTATATACAACAAGCACTAACTCACCTCCCTCTAGGCAGTAATTAATATTTCAACCCGACAATCCACAAAATCCCTTGAAAATTTTCACTTGGATTAATGCCTATAAGCTGTTATTATACAGAAACTCTATGAGTGCCATATGATTCTCTCATGAACCATTGAAATCACACACAGAGGCCCATAACATATCCTAAAATATCAGAATTTTCTATTCATATTGGAGATCATTTTGTTGATGATAAGTTATACTCAAACAAAATTGTGTTCCCATAACCTTTTTAAGACCCTTCTGGAGCCAAGAAGTGAACCATGAATCTCTATCCGAAATGATACTCCCCAGAACATAGTGTAGCTGAACTATCTCAGGCATGAAAAGACTACCCAGATCACAAATTGTGAATGTCTCCATATTATGATTGAAATGGGATACCTTCATTTATTAATCTACAACTACCCATAGTGGATCATTCTTACAAGGTGTCTTGGGTAACCCTTTCACAAAATCCATTATCAAGTCATCCCATTTCTATTTTGGAACGGAAAAAAGATTCAGAAACCCAAAAGGTCATTGTTTCTCGGATACTACCATTGAAAATTTAAACATCATTTCATCAATCCTATTTTAATTTTTTATTCATGGTCACTAGTAATTTCTACAGAGATATCGATCATATTTGTCAGTCCCAGATGTACCACCCATCTAGAAGTATGAAAAATTAATAATTAGTTCCTTGTGGAATCCAATAGGAACCCATAATCAGCCATGGATATGAATAACATTGCTGATTCAATGAGACCATCATTTTGATGACTTCCAATCCTACATGTTGTCCCATAGAGCTAAGCCATATGGACTACATAACTACTTAGTTTTGATTTTTTGCAAAATCATGGGTATAACAGATGTCATAGTTAGAGCTACTCATCCTTAGGACTACTAAAATTCTAGATTAATTTTTAAAAATATTTCTATCATCCTATACTCAAGATAGGAGTCCCATATTGTCTCCATATTCATCTTCATTCATAAGGAATCAGTAACATTATTTCCATTTCCTAGTGTATAATCTAGTTCAAATTCAAAAAAATACATACACTCCACCCACCTACTAGGGAAAAATGATAATTTCTAGCTGAGAAAAGATGTACGTGAACATTTTTTGGTCCTTGTACTCAAAAATCCTCTCCCCCTTAAAATATAGTATCTCTAGAATCTCAGGGTGTATACCACTACACATAACTTTTGAACGCAAGTAGGGAAATTACTCTAATATAGTCTTAGCCATTGAATATATAAGAAACCACTCGATCCTCCAATATCAGAACTACTTCAAGAATAACTTTTCATGCATCATAGTATGTAGTATATTCTTTTCTAGACCTAGGTATTTGTAGGATTAGTGCTAAGTCTAACCTATTCATCAACTCTCAAAAAACTCTCCTGTACGACTCCGACTAAACAAACTACATCCATTTCTTGGTTATCTTGAACATCGATTCATTTAGAAGGGAGAAGGAATATATAAAATTATGATAATAAACTGCTAAACCCATAAATATCTGAATCATTGAGACATTCTTTGGTATATCCAAAAGATACTATAGTTGTATCCTTCTATGGGTCCATTTACACTCCTTCCTCTAAGATGAAATGACCCAAGAAGTGAACCTTATCAATCTAGAAATTGAATTTTGATGAATTGAAATAAATATAATTCTATCTCAATGTAATCAATTTAATTTTAAGATGATGGGAATGATCATCTCCTTATTGTGAGTACACTAAGATGATGTCAACAAAAAACACCAAAAATCGGTCCAGAAAAGGATGGAAGATATGATTCATCAAATACATGAATATTTTTGGAGTGTTCATCCAACCAAACAACATCACCATGAACTCATACAATCCATACCTACTCCTAAAAGTATTCTGAGGTTTGTTTAATGGTCTCAATATCACCTGATGATAACCTGACCTCAGGTAAATCATATGAAAAATTTAAAATCCTCTCAACTAATTGAAGAGATCATCGATGTGTATAAGGGAATACATATTCTTGATAATCATCAAGTTAGATCACCAATAGTATACACGAAAGTGTAAACTCCCATAATACTTCTTAATGAAAAGAATAAGAGGAACCTAAGGTGATTCACTTGGACATACAAATCTCAATTCTTCCAGATCTACCAACTGAGCTTTTAATTCCAAAATCTCTACCAGGGACATATTGTATTGTGAGATAGAAACTTAATCTTCACCCAACACTAACTGAATCATGAAATTGATCTCTGAATTGGGTGGAGAGAAATAGAACTCATCAGGAAAGATGTAATGAATATGTTTTACCAAAAAAGGAAAAGTATCATTATATATTCCACCAATATCTAGAGAAATCCTTGCAATATAATCCATGATATAATTCAATCTACATTGAATTGGTTCTGCAGGGTAGTATAATTATCCCACTCACCCTAGTAAAAATAAATTCCCCCTTTCGGATATAGAAATGTAACTCTCCTCCAGTAATAGTCAATATAAATTGGGTACATAACAAACCAATCCATACACCAAATCAAATAAAATACTATCATTTCAAACATAAAAAGTTCCCAAAATAAATGGGAGTGACCAATTTCTATAGAACATGCCGTAAAATATTTTATATTTTCTGACCACACTCCCAATGATGTATTGATTGTGAAAACACAATCAAAACATTCTCACAACCAATCCCAAAACCATTTAAAAAAGATTAGATATTACCGAATGTGATACTCCAGTATCAAAAAAATCACATGCTAAGGTTGATGATACAAAAAAGCAAGCATCATATGGTTGAAGAACCTATATTCAAACTAGATGGAGTAAACTGAATAGCAAGGAACTAACTTTCTCCTCTTCCAATGGTTCTAGTATGACTCCCTTGTGATTCTCCATCTAGATGGTACTATCTCTCTTGCAGTAGGGTACCATGTACCCTACCTCAACCTGATTGTCTAGTTGAATATTAGATACTAGTATTATAAGGGAAATTGAGTTTAACCCATACTCTAGTACCTATCCCAAACCTCTATTATTGTTCTTCTACTCTATGCCCATACAAAACCCCTACAGGTGTCTAGCCTATCACGAGAAAGACACTAAAAATAAGGGTATGGGAACTGAGGTGGTTGCGGGCTAATCCTGAAAAAAAATATTAATGTAATAGAACATATTCCTGATGTGTCTTCCTACTACACTGGTTAGTCTGTGCATTGTCTCCTTAGCGATAACTATCATAGGTGTTCTTCATTCCACTAGAAGAAGAGATCCCTATTTTCCCTACTGAATTATCTGAATAGCTTCTTAAGGCCTCTCTCAGATTCCCTTTTGTGATGAGATCCTGGTTCATCATGTATAAAAATCTACTTAAGAAAAAATCATTCACCTATGAAATGATCTCATAGTAAACCCCATCTTGGAAATGCATCTCCCTGGAAATCACATCAGCTTCTAAATATTATTTAAATCACTACAATTCAATGAAACATCCATCCTAGTACATTACTAATAGGCCTTCTTAATGTCAGGTGAATTAATTCATGAGACTTATAATCCGTCAACATTTCTCGATACAAGTGGCTCAAGAACATTATCTACATGTCCTTATAGGATAACTCCTCTTGATTCCTAGATTACTCCAAATTGGCACCCAATGATTGGTTGGTTGTTGGAGAATGTATTATGTACGCTTCACCATCCTATCTACAAGTGTCCCAAGGTGCACAAATATTTTCTAGACTCACTCAATCCAAAACTCAACTTCTTGGGGACCTCCATGCCAAGATAACATAGGTGAATTCTACATCAAAAACTCTCTTATCAGCTCAAACATTGATGGTACAATGATAACAATATCCCTTTCAATTTATCACATGAAACTTAGGATTATATCGTAGAGATGATCATCAAACTGATTCTCAAGAGCTATTGGATGATATGGTTTAGTTACATTAGGAGTATCCTTATTACCATTGTATTGAAGATCATTTCAAATATGATGAGGATGAATTTTCTCAAAAAGACAAATGAAATCCTTAGAAGAATACATAAACATAATGGTCAACCTAAAAAAGTGAAAAACGAAAGATCCATTAGCTCTTGGTCTCTCTAAAAAAGGATTACTTATTGAGTTGGCATGACATAATAATTTATTTATCCCCCCTTTTTTCATTAGATATAATGGGTATCTCATTTCAACGTTTAGATGGGAGAATATTTCACGTGTAATAATATGTTCTTATCATGAAAAATTCATGTCAATTCATATCCCTAAGTATATTTAATGATGCATACATACTCATCTGGTTCCATATCAGGCCATGAGTATAAATCACAAGAAATATTAACATCACATAACTTGTAAATCACCCAAGGATAAATAACATCAACTGTAATAAGTGAAACACTTGAATAAAAATATCATCCTTGGTTACTCAGCTCTATCCCCATAAATAGGTTATATACTACCATGTATCATCTCATTAATAAGTCTCAACACATTACATGCCTCATTTTTACCATTGCCAAATTGAAAATAAATAGAAAAGAAAACAATAATTCCTATGATACAACATTTTAATGTCCCCTAGTCTATAACTCTCTCACACGACTAACCTAGGATGGTTACTAGAACTCAAGCATGCCTCCCCATATTCCATATGATGAATAATAGTAGTGGGAATGTGTAGAACATATTTGGGATACTATACCCCATCGTACAGAGTTTCAATATATCTAAAATAAAAAAAATATCAGAGTAATGGAAATATTAGACATAATATAATAATATCATGAAAACCAAAAAGTGAAGGAAATTGATAAACCCAATAATATGAAAACAATGTAATGAAATGGTGGAATGTGGCTAAGTTTTAAGATGAATGTTAAATAGTTAATTGAAAAATAAATCATTGAAGTCACCAAAAACCTCAGTCCCGATCCCCACGTTGGTCCCACCTCTATGATCCAAACCATATAGTAAGAAAAAATCAACCACAAATTATTTTGACCTTATCCAGACCTATATCATTGTAATATGCTTGTGTACAAAATTTCATCCCCAATAAGCTGTGCGTAAAACTATGTAGGTCAACGCAATTGTTTCAAAAAAACTAGTGTGATAGTATGTGCATGTAGTAAAGCAATAAACATGTGTATTAATTAATCAAATAATCAAATATTATAATTAAACTACTTCCACACCATGATAGAATAACTCTAATCATGTAACATCACCATGAAAATAGAAACCACAAATCCCAGATATAGTCACATACCTAGTAAAAATACCGCTATAAAATAATTTCCATATAATAGGTATAAGCCCTTTATATAGTCATTTTATCATAACTGGGAAAATTCCTCTATATAATCAATTTAGTATTAATATTCCATTCCCTTTATATAATAATTTCTTCATAACCCGTTCATGACTCTTTATATAACAATTTAAACAAAACTAGTTCAAGGCCCTTTATATAAGACTTTAAGCATAACCGAGCCAGGCCCTTTTAATAAGAATTTCATTATAACTAGGAAAACCCCATTATAAAATCATTTCATCATAATAGGGAAAATACCCTTTATATAATCATTTCTGTATAACTAAGGAAATCCCATTATATAATAACTTTCCAATAATCACTCTAATAACTTTATATAGGTATTCAAATATTACCACAACACAAGTAATAATTGAAATAATAACACAACATACATCATAATCTGGAAATGGAAATTTATCCAATCACCTTTTATCTTCTAATTATATGATTATTCCAGAAGTTATGTCTTAAGATATTTTCTTGATCGTGTAAAAACCCATATCACATCAAATTATCACCAGTCATTTCAATAAACAAGTAATCCATTTTCCAAAGAGGTCTTATCACAAGAAATCACCTATAGTCCCATGTCATGAAAATTAATGTTTAAAACCAATAGTTAGGTAATTATAATTCAAGGGTAAGATCTCCCAATAGATAGTTACAAGACATGTCTCAATACTAGTGGATCCAAATGGATCTAAGGAGTAGTCCAAAAATGTGATTATCATCACCCATTATTTTTTTAGTTAATACATACGCCATATCAATGAAATCTCATAGTATTTCCTACACTTAAACAAATTGAAACATACTAAAGGGATTTATTATAGACCACCAACCTTAATCTAGTTATTAAAGAGACACTCTCAATAGGGAATGGTGATGAATAATGATGTTGAATGTGATTATAAAGAAAACCTATATCACACAACCATCAAGATCAAAATATTGATTCAACTTATAAAAGGAGATAACACTAATGAAATAGAGGATTATAGAATTATAAAAAAAGAAAAGAATGAACTCATCGAAGGTAAAATTCTATTATGATACATTTATAAGGGGTGGAATTTCCCGAAAATCACATGGAGTATCACTAGGGTTCGAGAGAGAAGGTATCACTATGAATGATAAAGAATCAAGCGTGTTTCATGGTATAAAACTAATTTTCCTGATACATCATGGATGCGAACCTCTTTCACAACATGAATTTATCTATTTATAAGATACACTAAAAATCACATTTTCATAGTTTAAAATAACCCTGATCGACTATTTTTTGATATGAACTAATTTCACAACATGTAATTTTTTCATAAACCGAACTAGTTCATGACATTTTCCGAGAAAATGATTTACGTAGGGTAACTAGTTTATGGCATGAAAATGTCCTATATTCATTTTTTTGTAGAAACCCTTAGAATAATGAACCAAAGAAAATCCTATTAATACTATTTCATATTTATACTGGGACTCTATTTATTCAAAAAACTATACATCCCACAGATTTATATTATTTTATCAAGCAAAAGATCTCCATCCCCAAATAATGGTTTTAGAAAAATGATTTTAAAATAATAAAATCACAATGAAAAGAGGTTCCATAAAAACTCAAAGAGTGATGTACCTAGAAATAAAATATATACTAAAATTTCAGTTCTCAAGTGGAGTATTTATTTGGCTAAATGAAATATAAATTTCATTAGTTGATAAACCTCACAAGTAAAAGATGAATTAAATTCCTATAAATATGAATTAATGACTAACCCATCCATCGTTGAAGAATTATGGAATGATCATAAGGAGGAAAAGAAAAGTTTATTCACAAATATATAAGATACTATATAATTAGATCACTTTTAGTCCATAGTGATTAGTGGTATTGAATCTAAACTTTTTCACACATATGATTATGAAATTTTCCTATTTATATTGAGAGAATATATTACGAAGAAATCAAAACATATTAAAGAAAAATTTTTATTTGTAAGGAAAACCAAATTGATTTCTAAAAAAAGAAAGAAACATTTTATAATGAAGAAATAGTCAAGGACCCCTTTATGTCTAAAAAATATTTGAAACAATATTGAGTAAAGTGGGAGACATTCAAATCCAAACTTCCCATGTAAAAAGAAATTTGAAAATTAATTATTTTAAAAAAGGACGAAATATTTTCATGAATTACCACTGACATATATCAGGAGTAGTGAAAGAACATGAATAATATTAGAGATAAAATTCTACCAATTAAAAATTGGTATGGTTCTATGGGGATAAACTCCCATAATAAGGATTTTCCATTGAAATACTCATAAAAGAATGAGTATACAACTTCCAAGAATAACAAAAAATGAGGAAATAAACTATTATATTTAATTTAAACACTTAAGTCATGGAGGAATGAAATACACAAATGTTTTTCTAATGGTTTGGTTTCATTGGAAACAAATTGAGGAATTGTTGGTACAAAATTAAACTGGTGGAATATAAGACAAATAAGAACTAGGTATAACTCTACAAAGAGATAGAAAATTTGTATATCTATCATGTTATGCTTGAGAAGAGTTGGAGATAGTGGAAACTAAAGGGACAGATAACCAAACTTTTTATCACATAGTTACTAGAGAAATTGAAGTAAAATATATATTTCAATACTCATAGGAAGCGGATTGATGAATTGGATTCATAATTACATTCTTGTGTTTGTGGTTGAGGAAAATACTTAAGATCTCCTCTAAAGCTCAGTAGATCATTAAGAAGAGAAAATCAAGTCACCAAAAGATTCATAGAAACATGTTTTACAGTTTATCAAGATCAATCCACTTTGATGTATAAATAAAGAACTATTAATAGTGATTTCTAACATCGTAATTCAAAATATAGTGTTGATATAACTCCTTGTACATGTATTACCATTAAAACCTCTTATAATTATTAGGGTATTATATGGAAAAATTTAATATATGGAATAAAACGAGGAGGAAACTAGTATGATATTGATGTGACCATAAAATAAAATAAAGGGATTGATCAAAATAGTGTGAAGAAAGTGTTGAAGAGTTAAAAGATTTAAACTATAAATCTTATGATGAAAAGGCTGCTCTAAGTGGTATAGCCTCCACCTTTAAAAAAGGTGTCAGTTGATAAAAACACTTCCTATATTAATTATTTAATTAAATGATAATGTTTTGTCATGAAATTAGATTATTACATTATAAAAATTAAATAGGGTACACAAAAAAAAATTACTATTATTGGATCACTAATGAATTATATATTTTTATTATTTGATTTCAATTTTATCTTATGATAAGATGATCTTATATTATTATAGTGATACATTAATATTTCTATTATCAAGTTTCCAATACTATAGAATATCAAACTATTGATTAAGGACTGCCAAGTGGAGAAATTTCTAAATGGTGCCCATGAATTGGATTACCCTTCATAATTATGAATACTCTTCTCTCTTTTATTTATTAATTTTGAAATGTTTTTTACTAGTATAAAAAAGGGGGAACAAAAATATTAATTTTCTATCTATGTTGGAGTAAATATCTTTGAGAAGAATATTTTTGAGTCTCCACGATTTGGAAATATATAACCATCTATGAAATAAGGAGAAAATTCTGAAACCCGTCAAGAAAGAAATACTAAGGTAAAATCACAATCACTTACTATATGTTTTCTCATTTTATTAATGGTGGGAAATGGATATAATAAATACATTAAACCAAAAATACATTAATGAAATTCAATATGAAATATTGATGATTAAATCATGCTGATTTCATTATGTTACTAACATTATTTCATGTTCATTCAGGGTGTTCCAAAAATCTATATAGGTTTTGATGAAAGGATTTTATGATGGATGCATTACTAATAAATCCTAAGGGGAGATTGATTTGTACATGATTATCATATTAATTAATTCCTTCTATGATATATTAAAATATGTTGTATTTTAGGTCAATATTATTTCCAACATTCACGTACACTAGATTTTGAATTCATTATTAAGATTGGATTTCCAAAGGGTGATTGATGTTAAGTTGGATTTTTTCAAACATTAAGTATATTCAAGAATTATGAATTAAATTATCATAAGGGTCATGAAGTGTGCAGTTAGGATTGATGTGATTCTTAAATGATGTTTTTTACTTATTATAAAATATAAAACACAGTATAGATTACTATGAAATTGAGATATAGTGAGACATCATTAAAGTAAGATCATGAGATATTATAGAATCCTCTATAAAAATACTACTCGTATATCCTCCATGTTGTATATGATGTATTAAAATATATGTTTTATTCTATTAAATTCCTTAGTTGGCACATGAAGAAGATTTAGGATGGGGTATATGGAGTTTTTTAATAAGTATAACCTTAAAGAAAAAAATCCATGAAAATATCATGAAAAACACATAGAGGATGCAGAATCACTGTTTCATATCAACATGAATTATATTTATATTATGAAAGAAAGAATTTATTTAAAAGGATTTATTATAATATGGGGAGGGGTGAATTATAGATTTAAAAAAATTAGTTTAAAGGCATTTAAACCTAATCAATTCACAAAACCACTTTAATACAAAGATCAAAATTGGACTGGAACCTCAGTTTGATTACTAAAGAATATCGTAATTAGGTCAAGTCTAATATTTTATTTATCATTATTTGTAAACATGGATGATTTAATCTACATAGTGTAAAATCATAATCTCAATATCCATGTATGACAACTCTATTCTTTTAGAACACAATGAAACAAAAATTATTACATAAACTTCACTTGATACAACATCGAAGATCGAGAGGTTTAGTGTCTTTGTAGCATAGGATCATTAAATAACAAATTAAAACATGAAATAACACATCTTCATTTAAAAATTCCTTTACATGACCACTACATTCCCCTGTATTTAGCATTGCATGTGATAAACTGAGGAAATGCATAAGAAAAGGGTGATCTATAAAGCCCAGTAAGGTAATAAAAATGGTGTAACATGAGGAATAAAATACATGTTATAAAATAGGCATGTCATTAGAGAACAATAAAATCATAAACATAAATTCCTGATAAATCTTGATAATCATAACATGGAAATGTAGCAACAACACTTAACATGGAATTAGTAAGAGCCAAGGCTCATTGTACATAGAGCATGAATAAATCCTCATTGCACATGAAGAATGAGTAAAACCTCGTTGCACTTGAATTATCATGAGTAAACACCCATTTCACATGACATATCATGATACTATACTTTACCTAATGCATTGGAGCACTATAAGGGTGCACCATTCTTGAAAATTTCATTTCATGCATAAGTGTTCCACATGGATCATATAACATGGGTTCATAAAACATAATCATTTATTCCATGATAAAGAAATGTGTAATTCATACATGAAACTCTATAATAAATAAGTAAATGTGCATAACGGTGAATACACTTGATACAGAAATGGGCATGGTATTCACTACACAATGACATTGGCTTGGAAAATCGGTGCAATTTCGGCAGCGTAACGGCGTGACGTAAGAATTCATAAAAATGGTTGAAGAGATATAAATTTGTGTCTCATAAAATTTAAATGAAATGGAATGTAAGGGGGTCATATATATACATGTCCCAACAATTATAATGGAATTTATAGTCATGATACAAAAGCTTTTCTTGAATGTAAAAGAGGAGAGAGAAATTACTTTCGGAATTTCGGCATACTAACAGGTGTACATGGGAGGCATTTAGTGAGAGAGAAAGGGGTCTCTAATAATTCAAACATAAATAGGATAGTATGGGGGAGGTGCAAAACCATACCCCAAAATTTATAATTGAAATTAAAAGGGAATAAGAATTTAAAGAAAATTGGACAAAAATGAGAAAGGAAGAAAAACCCTTACTTGGAAGTGTGCTCCTAAAGGCTTGAGAGAGGCTTGAGAGTGGATTCTTGGGTGCTTGGGGCACCTTGTAAGTATTCTAGAGAGAGTAGGTCAGATTTTGGATGAACTCCAATGGATTTGAGTGAGGAGAAAGTTGGAGCATAGGTGGGTTTATATAGGAAAGGTGACAGAATTCATTATTATTTAGGTTTGGGACACCTCACATTAAACTAATCCAAACCACAAACCATATCTTAGTTTTTTCACATGGTTTTTGGAAAAGGGAAGTGTAAAACAATATTTTATAAGGACAAAGTCCGAACATCTTAAAATAATCGGGTTTCTTATGTGCAGATGAGTCACACTCCCAAGGAAAACAATTTAAAAAGACAAGATGTTTAATAAGCCTTGATGGGTCCATTAATGCCTTATAAAATAAATCAAACAAACCCAAAATCACATTATTTTAATGGTAAAACATATATCGGCAAAAAATAAGGCTTATAGTATTTTATTACATCACTATTGGGTCATTATGATGTCATAAAAGATATTATATATTTAAATGATATTTTGTTTTTACCCAAACAATTGACTGTCTCAGAAAATTATGAAAAAATCACCATTGTGTAATTTTGAAATCCTGATTCCAGAAATAATATTCATTTTATCTAAATAAGTATCTAAATATGTTAATTTTCACTTTTAAAATAAAAACTGACATTTATTGAAAATTCATGGTTTTTGAAAAAAATGGATTTCAAACCTTAATAAAAATTACAATTGCATTCATAAAATTATACAATAATTTGAATTTAATAAAAATTAATTTAATAATAATAATACTATTTTATTAAAATATTATTTAATTCAAAAATCCATTAATTCATCAAAATATATTTCTTAGTTGAACATTAACTAAAAATACTATTAGTGATTTAAAAACTATTTACAAGGTAACAATAATAAAATGAAAGTATATTCATTATTATAGAGAAAAATAATATACGTG
The DNA here is from genome assembly GCA_963277665.1 of Viscum album. Lineage (NCBI taxonomy): Eukaryota > Viridiplantae > Streptophyta > Magnoliopsida > Santalales > Viscaceae > Viscum > Viscum album. Next base: position 1,944,097,440 of record OY728161.1, on the reverse strand, counting down.
ACCATAGTTCTAAGGTCTTGTTACATTAACCTTTATAACACCCACATTAGACCTGAGAGTAAGTTGTGCGATGTTGACTGACTCTTGAGGTGGCTGAGATAACATTTCTTGGGTGGTAATCTCTATCAACATCCACTTCTATCATAACAGTCCCGCTCGAGCTTAACCTATTGAAGCTCATCTTGGTCTTGGTCAAGAGGAAATCCCAATTATGCCACCTCATTTCTGAGATCAAAAAAATGGGCTTCATATGGGGCACATCTACTGGATGAGTTCATCGCTTCCTTTTACTGAGTAAATTGGATTTGTTAAAGCCCTATATTTATACTAATCATGTGTTTACTATTCAACGACCATATCTGTAATGGTCACAATTCATAATAGTATTTTAAAATCCGAAAACATATAACCAAAGAAGTTTAAATTTTTATAAACATTTCACATAAAGGGACATTTAATTAGATCAAGAGGGATTTCCATTAATGAATGTTTGGGTCGTTACAATCTTCCCCCCTTAAAAAATTTCACCCTCAAATTTTTTTTCTCACACTAAAACAGATGTGGTTAACTCTACTTTCTCATTTTCTCTGATTCTCATGTTTCTTCTTCAAACTTCTGATTTCGACACAAAACCTTGATGATGGAAATTGTTTTATTTCGTAGAAAATTTTTCCTATGATCTATGATCTTCACTGGTTACTCATCATAAGAAAGATCATCCTCTAGCTGTACTACTTATGAAGAGAGTACATGTGAAGGGTCCGTCATGTACTTCCTTAAGAGGGATACATGAAAGACATCATGTACTTAGGCCATGATAGGTGGAAGTTCTAGTCGATAGCATACAGTCCCGACATGATCAAGAATATCGAAGGGGACGATTTACCTTGGACTTAACTTCCCTTTTTTTCCAAATATCATGACTTTATTCCACTGATATATGCATAGAAATACCATGTCTCCAACTTTAAACTGAAGGTCTCGTCAATGGTTATCTGAATTACTCTTCTATCGACTCTGTGCTGCCTTGATATGATACTGAATGGTTTTCATCTACCCCACCATTTTTTCGACCATTTCTTGTCCAAGCAGCTTACGCTCACCGACCTCATTCCAACACGCTGGTGTTCTGCACCTTTTCCAATAAAGGGATTCATATGGTGCCATTTGGATGATCGAGTGGAAATTGTTATTATAAGAGAACTCAACTAGAGGAAGATGTTGATCCCATTATCCTTTAAAGTCTATTGAGCATGCTCTCAACACTCCCTCATGTGTTTGGATAGTCCTCTTGGATTAGCCATCAGTTTGAGGATGATAAGCCATATTGAAGTTTAGTTCAGTATTAAGAGCATGTTGAAGACACTTCCAAAACATAGAGGTGAATCATGGATCTAAATTAGACACAATAGATAATGGTACTCCATGGAGCCTTACCACTTCCATGATATATATATGTTCCAGTTGATCTAATGAGAAATCACCCCGAATAGCAATGAAGTGTGCAACCTTTGTAAGACGATCCACAATAACCCAAATTGCATTATTGCCTTTGGATGTCTTCAGAAGTATGGTGACAAAGTCCATGGTGATGTTATCCTATTTCTTTTCTGGTATGGGCAATGGTTGCATCATCCCATTAGACTTCTGCTTCTCTGCCTTCACTTGCTGACACACCAGGCACATTGATGTATATTCAGCGATCTCCTTCTTAATATTAACCCACTAATAATGCTCTCAATGATCTTGATACATATTTGTGTTTCCTGGATGAATAAGGAAATTTGAACTATGTTCATCGTCCAAAAGTTCCTTCTTTATCTCCAGACATGATGGAACACATAGTGTCACACCCTGACTTTGCACATCAGTAACAATTTTTTTATCTTAGAATTTTATCTGAATTAGTTGTTTTGTCGAGGTATGGGCCGAGCCTGACGTGAGTTTTTTCATTTTGTTGATAAATGAATTTTTTACATAGCAGAATCTAACACATGAGTGGAGACCGGTCAAAGCCGCGTCACTTTGATAAATTGCCATGCGCCCTGCCCGTTACGTAGCTAATTAATTAAAGGGGTAAAAATTAAATTGATCGTAAAATAAAATAACAAACAAACAAAATAAAATTATTTAACAGTTTTCTTAATAATATTATTATTAATATTGGGATTATTATTTTTATTATTATAAATATTAATTTTAGCTTTTTTACATTATTTTATTCAGCTTTTTTTAATTATTTTCTCCCTTATTCCCTAACTCTCTTTCTCTCCCCTCTCTTCCCGCACAACCCTTTTTTTCTTCTCCTGTAATCCTAACTGCCTTATGCTCCAGTCTAGCTACCTTCTACACCAATCCGTCTCTGAATCTCCGCCTCCTACTCCACTCCACCACCGACCTAGTGGCTCCTGCTCCAGTCCGCCACTGACCTGTAACCTCCTTCTCTAGTCTATCGCTGACCCACCCTCCTTCTCCCATCTGATGCCACCCCTTGTCGGCTTCCTCACCAGCCATGCTCAGCCTATCCGGCCTCCTCACTTGTGTGCGGATCCTCTATTTCATTACACTCTGTGGCCTCACCCCACCCTCGAACCCTAGCAGGCTCCATGCTGCCCTCCGGTGATCCCGTTGTCTGGTGCCCTCCGATCGTCCAGTGACCACCCTCCGCAGCCCTTCACGCCACCTCGCGCTGAACCCATGCCACTCCCCTACCTTCTGCCACCTAGACCCGCACCACTTCTCCCTCCCGGTCATATTTTCCGGTGCGACACACCTCCTGTAGCTTCCTTCAAGTTCTGACAAGCTCCCCGCACCCTAGCCTTAGGTGTGTTCCCCTTCGAACTGTTGATTCATGAATTTTGGATGTGGTAGGGTTATGGATTGTGTTGCATCTGCTCTGATTTTGATTCAAGTGGTTCAGTGCTTTTATTGTAGGGCTTAGCCATGTTTTTTGAGGTGCGATTGGCATGTGATGGTCTTTAAGCTCCCAGATCATGAGTTTTTCTACATAACAGTAGGTGGTTCCAAATATGGGTATTAATTGATAAGTTCAATTTCTTATTTAATTAATTTATCATGTTTAATAATCACTTTGTTTGGTGTGAATTTAATTTTTACTTAAGGTTTAATATATTTTTAATGTGCTTATTGGTGTGTTTATATGATATGAGTAGGTTGTTGTCGCGAAAATCCATGTCGAGATGTTTATCATTATTTTACAATTTGTGAAACTAGTTTATTAAATTATTTTTGTGCTGCGAATTTTGGTTTGACACGTATGTGGTGTGCGTTTGGCCTTAGAAGAGGTTTTTGGGTGGTCTTTTGTGTTTAATGTCTTCTGATACTATTTTCAGTCATTTCTAAATATTCATAAGGGGTTTATTAAATCCTATATGGTGTGTGAAACTAGTTTGGATATTTTTTTGGTGTTTGTATGTTTTCAAAATTGGATTTGAGAATGTAGATGGGGGTATTGTTGTGTGTGCGCCTTGTGGTGAATTTCCCTATATGTATTGTGAATTGTTTTAAATGATGGAATGTATGTTTAAATGTTTTTGCTACACGTTTGGTTTTAGAAAGTATGTTTTGAGTATATTTTGGATGTATACTTTTGAGGTGCTATTTTGGAATGTTTTATAAAATGATTAAGTGTTTAATCATTTTATTGAATTATATGTTTAGTTAGTGGTCCCCTTCTTGATGGTTTGAGTCATCATCAACAAATACTTGGTTGTATGTATATGCATAAAAATGTATATGCATGTACGCGAAGTGGACTTGGGATTCCTTTGTTAGAAGCCACATGATTTAAGGTATGGTCGTTATGCCTTTACCTTTAATTAGAGTTTACAATTTTACTTGATGTTTCTTTAGAATTATTTCGATGGTTATATGTGAAATTCATATGCACTATATATATATATGGTTATGGTTATTAAAAATTGGTCTCCTATGTATTTGATCATCAAATGGGTATTTTCAAAAGGTGTGTGGTCTTTTTTTTTATGAATTTGTTATGAATGTGAAACGACATGTTTGAATTTCAAAGGGATTCCAAAGTGATTTTCAAAATGGGTTTTGGTGTGAATGCAGGATTAAAAGATGATTTGATTTCACAAAAATGATTAATTCATTGTAAGTGTGGTTTTATGTTTGCTTTAAAAATACACTGCCTTCATGTGTTCCAAAATGATGAATACTCCTTGTAACGTGATGAGGCACGTTTTTCACTTTTAGTTGGTTTGAAAAAATGGAAAACCCCACTTGAGACATTCCCCTAGTTTGAGAAATGTGATGTAAGTTTTTATGCGTAGTTTTTGATATGTTCCTAGTAAATAGGCTTGTGCACTTTTGTGTGACAGATAGAAAAATGGGGATGATCCCAAGTGGGGAGATCAGTGGTGAGAGGGTGGGTGTGTTTTTCAATAAAGAGAAATATGTGTTCATGTATGTTAGTTTTATGTAAACTCAGCACCACTTGAAACAGAGCACAATGGAAAACCTGGGTATATAGGTGGGTGAACTAGAACTTGTGGGCTAGAATTCCAGAGGTGAATTGACCCGTTTTCACTACAGGTTTGACGATTACAACACTAACTAAACATATGAATGACTGAGGGTTGTGGTCTTGGAAGCCACATTTTCTGAGGGTCGTGGTCTTCTAAGCCATGTTTTATAAGGGTCTTGGTCTTCTAAGCCACGTTTTCTGAGGGTCGTGGTCTTCTAAGACATGTTTCACCGAGACACGAAGATCATAGGTCCACAACTAACACTAGCTGATTAGGGACTTCCCATTGTTCTTGTGACACGATTTTAAATTCAATTGTTTCATGCTTGTTCCCTCTTTTGTGAAATACATTTTTGAGTCTAAATTGGTCTCCTTATATTTTGAAATGTTAATTCATGATCCAAAACATATTATTAAAAGGGAAGAGAAGTGTTTTTCATGGAAATTCAAGCTTGTTATTTGAATATGAAGAGTTAACAATGTTATTTTATTATGCCTTATTTTCAAACTAGAATGATTTGGATTTCTTATTACAGGCAGTGGCATAGGGCGTTGTTGTATTTTGTCTTTCCTACTGAGCATCTTGATGCTCACACCTACTTTATATTTTTAGTTTCAGGTTCTGGTTTTGGATCTCTCTTATAGTAATCTTGTTTCTGTGTTTGGTGGTGACCCACGAGGTCACTTGGAGGTATGTTTAACTTTCCATTCCTGTTCTATTTTCAATTGCATGTTTTTAGTTACTTTTCTTAGTTTTTTCGATTTTTTATCTGTCTTTTCTAGGCTAAATCATTCCCAACTGCCTTATTGTGGTGCCTGACACTAGTTTACAGCCCGTGGGGATCAGGAATGCCTTTCGGGCCATGTCATGGACCGGGTCGGGCACTTGGTCAGATTACGACCCGACCTGGTTCTTGACAAAATGGTATCAGTGGATGTTTGTTCTTGTTACTTGGGATATCAGGTAGATATGAGGTAGGACTGTCGGTACTTGAGTGGTAGGTGAAGGGAGAGAATCACGAACTCTTACTCGTTCCAATCCTCGAGTAACCAGGGGTAGTTCGGGATTTATGTTTTGGCTTTTCTCTGTGTGGATTAGGGATGACAATAGGAGTAAACCGGTACTGCACGCGGACTCACATAGAGTAGCGACCCATGTGATGCACGAGAGTACAGTTAGACACTCCTAGTGGTTGGTGCTTGCCTAAGGCATGGTCTGCTAAACCATTTAGTCAGGTTAGACATGACCACTAGTCCTCCGCCCAGGTGCTTTAATGTTTGTGATGTCTTGCTTCAGTTTTGGGTTGGAAAAAAAGTGTATTCTATAATGAATATGGACCTTTGTGTTTCTTTTATTTTTTTTCTTATGTGGTTTTCCGGATTTTTGGGGTTTGTATCTTTTGGACCTTTTCTTGGAATTTGGCATTTGACTTGTTTAAATTGAATTTATAAAATAACATCTTGAGTTATTTGAAATCGAAGTGAGCTGTTTTGGAAATTGGAAGCATTTTGAAAATTTTTCATGAATGTTGGAAATGGTTTTGGAAAATGTATTTTTGTAATATTGGGAATGATATGTTTTTAAAGATAAAGAGTTGTGTTTTGTTCCAGCAGTATTCCTATGGGTGCATGAGCGGCACAAAAATGCATATCTGCGAGACATCTAGGAATATTAGTGGTGAGTGATTGATTTTTAAAGATACTTCTTGTTTCCTCAAAAGGGATCTTTTCTCTAAAATGGGGTGTGTGTTTAAATGGTTTTATAACTAGAAAATGACATTGAATTCATATTGAATGCGATGGGTTCATAAGATCTATTGGGATTTTTTGTACTATTCTTGGGTTTTTAGTGGGTGTTTTTCTTTGAAAAATTATTGATGATTTACATTGGAATTACTGGAATTGTGTCTAAGGTGTGGATGCTTGGTTTTGGATGTATTTGGATTTGAGTAAGGCTATTTGGTGTTTCTTGTTCAGGATATACCCCCTAGAAAGGTCCCACAGGTTTCCAACATGTCTCTCAGTTCTTGGCTGAGCCCAGACTCCTAGTGGAGTGGAGGAGTTGGGTTATGCTCGGTTGTGTCGACTGACTGTAGATGTCAAGGTAAGTTGGATATTGTCGAGTGCTTTGAGAATGTTGGGAATGTCTTCGGTTTTTGGAGGGACTCTAAAGGTTGTGTATGCAAAAGTTGGCTCAAATATGTTTGGAGGAGTGAGAATACACTAGAAAATGGTGATCATTCTATTTTCGTCGTGAGTGGGGATGTCTTGAGTGATCCTTAATACTAGCCTCACCTCTCGTTTGTACCAAAGGAAGTGAAGGTTCCTCCTCCGATGAGGAGTTTGAACTAAAGGGGCCTGTTCTTGGAGTGCTATTTCCATAAGTTTGTTTTGCGTGTCAGAGAGACCACTCAATCTCCAATCTCTAGTGTGGTGAGTCGAGAACTCTAAGTTGTTCATTGTAATTCTTAGAGGGTATGTTGACGGAGTGTCCTCCTGGGACATGAGGATAAGTACGTAGATTTCTTTTCTAGCAGAGAATGTTCCAGTCCGAGGTGGTTAGCTTCTGACTGCAATGTGGTAGATGATTCAAACATCAGGGCCCTAGCGGTAGGTCTCGGGGTAAAGCTTGCACACAGTCAAAACTCATTAGACATGGGATGTGTTTGGTCCGACTGAAGTCCATAGTGACAGGATGGGGATGAATTAAGTTTCCTCTATTGTGGTGTCATCTTTAATGGCATCATTTTTGTTGTGAGGAGCATGAAGATATTGTCTCCTTGCTGTGATATTAATTTATGGGTGTTCCTCATGGGTCGTAAATAGGTTCGAAAATTCCTTATTCTTGTAAAGCCAGCAGGCGTGCTCTTTGAACCTTCTGGTGGTCAGTTACTGATCAAAATTGTACTCGTTTCATAGATTACCATGTCTTGTGGGATTGATGTTCTCTTGTCCAGTTGTCGCTAGGTTAGGGGTTTCCGCTATCCCAACCATCTCATGAAGGGTAGTGTTGTCCACTGTAGGGATAATCAATGCAGGTCTGCCTGTGTTGGTGGGTTCGTGATGAAGAGTTCAGTTTGTATCACTAAATGTAAAATGGGAATACCCACGTAGGTGTCGTGGTGCTAAAAAAAATTCTAAAATTATGGGGAGACCCATTGCGGGTCTCTCTGGCGTCTTATATTGTGGTTGGGTTTTCTAAACATAGGGAACATGGAGGGTTAATCTAGTGTTAGAAGTTGTTTGGAGAACCAATATTTGGCATGATTCCTAATATAGTGGGGAGACCACTATAGGACAAAGAAGTGGAAAAATCTATTTTGAAAGTGTGCTTGGAAGGGAAACCCCTTACTTCTGCTCTGCCTAAACACAAACATGCTAATTGGTTAGCTTGGATAGTGGGTCGTTGGATGTTTGTTCTTGGAGATATTGAGCTGCCCTGGTAATCCCTATGTTAGGGGTCGGGGTGTTCCATGTTGTAGTTGTGTTTGGAGGTGAATTCCATGATGTTGGTTCTATCATGGTGGTTCTGGTTTTCAGATATTTGAAATTTCATGTCATGGGTATTTTAAAATCTCAGTCTTTGGGTGATTGAATTGTTTCTTTAGGCATCTTCACATTCCTGTTTGGACGCTTGGGTTGACTATGTCATCTGGGACATTCTGGGGGACGAAAGTGTCATCATGGTGAGAATTTTCACACCCCAACTTCGCACATCGGTACCGATTTTTATTTTTATTTTATCGTAGAATTTTATCTGACTTAGTTGTTTTTCTGAGGTGCAGGCCGAGCCTGATGTGAGTTTTTACGTTCTGCTGAAAAATGAATGTTTGACTTAGCAGCATCTGAAACACGGGCATAGCCCGATCAAATACACATCACTTTTCTAAATTGCCATGTGCCCCGCCCGGTACACAGTTAATTAATTAATCAATGGGGTCAAAATTAAAGTGATCCTAAAAAAACAAAATAATATTATTTAACAGTTTTATTAATAATAATAATAATATTATTATTGGTATTATTATTATTATTATAAATATTAATTTTAGTTTGTTTACATTTTTTATTTATATTTTTTTTGTCTTGTTTTATTTTTTCCTCCATAATTCCCACACTCTATTTCTCTCCCCTCTCTTCCTGCATGACCCTTTTTTTCCCCTGTAAACCTAGCCGCCTTCTGCTCTAGTCCAGCCGCCTCCTACTCCAATTGATCGACCACTCCCCGCCTCTTGCTCCAGTCCACCACCGACCCGCCGGCTCCTGCTCCAGTCTGCCGCTGACCTTCCACATCCTTATCCAGTCCGCCGCTGACCCACCATCCTTCTACTGTCTGATGCCACCCCTCGCCGCCTTCCTCACCCGCCATACTTTTCCTCTCTGGCCTCCTCTCCTGTGTGCGGAGCCTCTGTTTCAATAATCTCCTTGTCCGCACCACACCCTTGAACCCTAGCTAGATCCGTAGTGCCCTCTGGTGATCCTGTTGTCCGGTTCCCTCCAATCGTCCAGAGACCAGCCTCCACACCCCTTTAGGCCACCTCGCACCGAACCCATGCCACTCTGCTGCCTTCAGCAACCTAGACTTGCAACTCTTCTCCCTCCCGGTCAGATTTTATAGCATGACACACCTCCAACAGCTTCCTTAAAGATCCTAAAATCTCCCTACATCCTCTCCTTAGGTGTGTTCCCCTTATACCTGTTGTTCCATGCATTTTAGAGGTGGTAGGGTTATGGTTTGTGTTTGATCTGGTCTGATTTTGATGCAAGTTGTGTGGTGCATTTATTATATGGCTAAGCCGTGTTGTTTGAGGTGTGATTGGTATGAGATAGTCTTTATGCTCAATGATCATGAGGTTTTCTACATAATGGTAGGTGGTTCCACATATGTGTGTTAATTGATAAGTTCAATTGGTTATTTAATTAATTTACCTTGTTTACTAATCACTTTTTTGGTGTGAATTTTATTTTTACATGAGGTTTAATATATTTTTAATGTGCTTATTGGTGTGTTTATATGATATGAGTAGGTTTTTTCTGTAAAACCCATGTCGAGGTGTTTATCATTATTTTATAATTTGTGAAACTAGTTTATTAAATCATTTATGTGATGTGAAATCTATTTTGAAACGTAAGTGGTGTGTGTTTGGCCTTAGAAGAGGTTTTTGGGTGGGATTTTGTGTTCAAAGTCTTCTGATACTATTTTGAGTTATTTATAAATATTCACAATGGGTTTATTAAATCCTATAAAGCATGTGAAACATGTTTGGATATTGTTTTGGTGTGTGTATGTTTTCAAAAGTGGGTTTCAGTATGCAAATGGGAGTATTTTTGTGTGTGTGCGTTGTGGTGCATTTCTCAATATGTATTGGGAATTATTTTAAATTATGGAAAGTATGTTTAAATGTTTCTTGCTATACTTTTGGTTTTATAAATGATTTTTTGAGTGTATTTTTTATGTAAACTTTTGATGTTCTATTTTTAATTGTTTTATAAATTGTTTAAGTGTTTAATAATTTTATTTAATTATATGTTTATTGAGGGGTCCTTATTTGGAGGTTTGAGTTGTCGGCAACAAAGACATGATTGTATGTATATTCATGTACGTGAAGGGGTCTCAAGATTCCTTTGTTGAAGCTGCATGATTTTAGGTACGTTCCCTATGCCTTTACCTTTAATTAGAGTTTCCAACTTTTCTTGATGTTTCATTAGAATTATTTCCTTGGTTTTATATTAAATTCATATGCACTATATATATATATATGGTTATGAATAGTAAAAATTGGTCTCTTGTATATTTGAACATGAAATGGGTATTTCCAAATGGTGTGTGGGCTTTTGTTTGAATTTTTTTGTGAAATTGAAACGATATGTTTGACTTTCTAAGGGATTCCAAAGTGATTATTAAAATGGGTTTTGGTGTGAACGCAGGATTAGAAGATGATTTGATTTCCAAAAAATGACTACTTCATTGTAAGTGTGGTTTTGTGTTTGTTTTAAAAAATACACTGCCTTCATGTGTTCCAAAATGATGAATTGTCCTTATAAAGTGATGAGGCCCATTTGGCACTTTGAGTTGGTTTTTGATAATTGAAAACCCCACTTGAGACATTCTCCTAGTTTGAGAAATGTGATGTAAGTGTTTATGTGTGGTTTGTGATATGTTCCTAGTAAAGAGGCTTGTGCATTTTTTTACGATGAATAGAAAAAGGGGGACAAGCCCAAGGGGGAAGATCAGTGGTGATAGGGTGGGTGTGTTTTTGAATAAAGAGAAAGATGTGCTCATGTATGATAGTTTTATAAAAACTCACCACCAATTTAAACAGAGCACAATGGGAAACCTGGGTATCTGGGTGGGTGAACTAGGACTTGTGGGCTAGTATTCCGGAGGTGACATGACCCAGTTTCACTGTAGGTTTGATGATTACAACACTAACTAAACATATGAATGACTGAGGGTTGTGGTCTTCAAAGCCACGTTTTCTGAGGGTTGTGGCCTTATAATCCATGTTTTCAGAGGGACGTGGTCTTCTATGACACGTTTTCTGATGGTCTTGGTCTTCTAAGCCACATTTTCTGAGGGTCGTGGTATTCTAAGCCACATTTTCTAAGGGTTGTGGTCTTCAAAGCCATGTTTTCTGAGGGTCGTGATCTTCTAAGCCATGTCTCACCGAGACACAAAGATCCTAGGTCCCCAACTAACACTAGCTACTTAGGGACTTCCCATGGTGCTTGGGAAATGATATTAATTTCAATTGTTTCATGCTTGTTCCATCTTTTATGAAAACCATATTTGAGTATAAATTGGTCTCCATGAATTTTGAAATGTTAATGAATACTCAAAAACCTATTTTTAAAATGGAAGAGAAATGTTTTTCATAGAAATGAAATATTTTCATTTGAATTTGAAGAGTGAACAACGTTATTTTATTATGCCTTATTTTCAAACTAGCATGATTTGGATTTGTTATTAAAGGAATTGGCATAGGGTGTTGTTGTATTTTGGCTTTCCTGCTGAGCATCTCAATGCTCACACCTACTTTATATTTTCAGTTTCAGGTTCTTGTTTTGGATCTCTCTTGAAGTAATCTTGTTTTTGTGTTTGGTGGTGACCCACAAGGTCACTTGGTGGTTTTTTTAACTTTCTATTCTTGTTATATTTTCAATTGAATGTTTTTAGATACTTTTCTTAGTTTATGTCGATTGTTTATTTCTTTTCTGGGCTAAATCGTCCCCAACTGCCTCATTGTGGTGCTCAACACGAGTTTCCAGCCCGTGGGGATTGGGAACGCATTTCGATCCATGTCATGGACTGGGTCAGGTGCTGGGTCGGATGACGACCCGGCCTAGCTCGTGACACATTTTCGTTTCCCAAATATCACAATTCATCCTTCATTAACATTAAACTCTGAGGATTTCCCATTTCTGATAGCTCCAAATTTTTCCTGAATTCCAACATCATCTTTTTGAGCATCCTTTAACCTTTACAAAAGGTACAGTTGACCAATAATTTGTGAAAGGATTGATGATGTTACCTTATTTATGATTCCCATGTCTATATTCATCAAATCCAAGAAGATTGGATCCTTTTCAATTCTCATTAATGATATAATCGCTGGGTCCTTTCTACATAGGGAATTCTACACCTTGTTCGCTTTCTTAGGGTGGTAATGGATTGAGTAGTCATAGTCTATGATAAGCTCTAAGCATCTTCATTGGCTCATGTTCAACTCTTTTTGTGTGAATATATACTTGTGGATATTATGGTCTGTATATATTTCACACTTCACCACAAAGAGATAGTGCCGCCAAATTTTGAAAGTGAAGATCATTATAGCCAACTCGTGGTCTTGTGTTGGATAGTTCTGTTCATGAACTTTCAATTTCCTTGAAGCATAGTCAATAACTTTGTCATTTTGCATCAACAAACATCCCATGAACTTCTTCGAATCATCCCTGAATACAACAAAATGTTCTCCACTTGTAGGGAAAGTGAGCACGAGTGCAATGATAAGAATCCTTTTCAAATCCTTGCAGCTTTATTCAAATTCATTACTCCATGAAAACATTAAACCCTTCTGAGTTAGCTAGGTAAGAGGGTTGGACAATCGTTAGAAATTTCTCACAAATCATCGATAATATCCAGATAAACCTAAGAAGCTACAGATATCAATTATGGATGTTGGCCTCGGCCATCCCTCAATTGCATATGTTTTGGAGGGATCCACAGATATCTCATTGCTTGTGATGATATGACCCAAGAATGATACCTCCTTCAACCATAACTCACACTTACTGTACTTTTCATAGAGATTCTCCTTCCGCATGGTCTCTAGTACAGTTCTTAGATGCTCCTCATGATCCTCTTTGGTTTTGGAGTATATCAGAATATGATCTATAAAGACTACCACAAATTTGTTGAGGTAATATATAAAGACTCTATTCATCAAGCCCATGATGATTTCTCGAGCATTAGTGAGTCCCAAAGGAATTACTATGAATTCATAGTTCCCGTATCTTGTACAAAAAGCATTCTTGGGAATATCTGCCTTCTTCATCCTTACATGATAATATCCCAAACACAAATCCACCTTGGATAAGTATTGTGCTCCACGCAGCTAATTGAACAAGTCATCAATTCTTGGGAGAGGAAACTTGTTCTTTATTGTGATTTTGTTAAGCTCATAATAATCGATGAAAAGGAACATTGATCCATACTTCTTCTTGGCGAAGAGGACTAGTGCACCCCATGGTGAAGCACTTGGGCGTATAAACCCTTTGTACAGATTCTCTTGTAGTTGTTTCTTCAGCTCCTCAAGCTCCACAACAGCTATTCTATACGGAGTCTTGGATAATGGTAATGCCATAGGTATAAGTTCAATTGAGAATTCAATATTTCTTCTAGGATGAAGACCAGTAAATTCCTCGGGAAACACTTCAGTGAATTCCCTCACAATAGGCATGTCCTCTAGGATGGTTGCCTCCTTAGACTCAATCATCTAAGTTAGATACACGTTCTCATAGGGCAGTAATATCCACACTTGCAACGATGGAGCTAAATAAGATTCATCGTCCTCCTTGCACTTGTAAATAATCGGGGCTCAATTCTCCACATGGATAGTGATTTCACTCTCATTGAATTTTTTGTTTTCTCTATATAAGTAAAGATAATCCATGCTGAGAATTGCATCAAATTCCACCAGAGGGAGTATGATGATGTTCTCCGGGAAGTTTAATCCACATATTATGACAGGGGAGGAGTTATATTCATGGGATACAATGATTGACCCATTTTCCATACTCACCGACATCTTTAATTCCATGATTTTTGTTGGTGATGGGATTGTTATACTAAACTTTTGAGATATAAAAGAATATGTTGAACCTGAATCAAAAAGTATGTTTGCTATTCTTGAATTAATAACAGGCGTACCTGTCACCACTTTGTTGTCGGGGTTCACTTCGGTAGTAGTGATGGAAAAATCTCACCCTTGCTTCCTTGGAGGTTGTTGGTTGCCTCAGAAAACCATGGGCTTAGGGCACTGATTTTAAAGATGCCTTAGTTCATTGCAGTTTTAGCAATGAACAATGCGTCGAGGTTTGAATGGAGCATTCCTCTCATCTGTTGTAGCTGCGGGTTTTTCTTTTCAGCATTTAACAGCAAGGTCCCCTTCTCTTCCACACCTAAAGCATTTCCTCGCCCCCTCTAGGCAATTTCCAGGGTGCTTCTTTCCGCACCATTGGAAAGTGGGGTGTTTCATCGTCTTAGCACCATTGGATTTATCCATCGGACCTCCAGGATTGAATTCCACCTTACGATTCTTATCCCCATGATACCCCTGAGATTCTCCAATATCCATTTTGACCTTGAGGGAAAATCAGAAAACTTCCTCATAGCTGTTGAAGTCACGGATTTCCAGTGCTTTCTGCAAGCTACGTTTCAGCCCCCCAAAGAAGCGGGCAACCTTGCATTCAGGGGTAATGACAAAGTTGGAAACTTATCGTGCAATCCTTGTGAAGTTTCTCTCATACGCTCCAATAGATTTATTTTCTTTTTTCTTGAGGTAAAGGAATTTCCTTTCCATATGAAGTAAGAGGGTGCGAGGAAAATATTTATAGAAAAACATCTTTCGGAAATCCTTCCATTCCAACGCCTCGATCTCCTCCTCAGGCTTCATATTTTTTATCAATGCCCACCATTGATCAGCTTCACCCTCCAAAGGATAAGCAGCCATGAGAACCTTCTCTTATTCAAAACATTGAAGGATGGATAAGATCTTTTCAATGGAGTTCATCCATTGTTCAACGATTGAGGGATCAGATGATCCATTAAAATTAGGAGGCCTTTGTCTCATGAAGCTCTTGATAGCAACTTGTTCTTTATTATGGGGGGTTGAACGTTCCTCCTGGCCCATGATTGTATTCAAATCGTGAGTTATTTGAGAGAGAAGAGTGGCAATGTTCTCAATTCCTGTTCCCATTGGATTGGGCATCTCATTAGTACAATCATCACATTGATCTTCACACTAGTTTCTAGGCCGAGTCCACCTATTACCGGCCATTAGCTGGAATAATAGGAAATTTAGGGGTAACACATAAAGGGTAATACAAGGAAAAAACAAACAACTTATAAATAAATTTTATTTCCTTAATATATGAATCTATTGGATTTAGTCCATGTTATCCATGATCTACTTTCTAACATAAATTATTAGGGAATTTTTTTCCTTTAATAATGGTATATTCTAAGCTTGTGAATTTACCAAATCATATCCCTAGGGAATTTCATAACCAAGAGTGAAGCAAGGCCTGTTTTCATGCACCAGTTCTCGTTCGAGTCTAGCTCAAAGCGGTGTTTTCAGGTTTTACCCATAGGATACATCTGTGCCAGAACCGCCTCTACCTACTCGTATCCAGACAGGGATGTATATGCTGATAAACCACATACTCAAAACTCACCAAAACATATGGATGTTTTTATTATACTTAGTCTTGTCTCTATGACTTCACTAGGTTTTTCTAATCGTAACCCTAAAAATAACTAAACCAATCCTCTAATACCAAAAATGATAACCCTGATCTTTTATTACACAATTAAACTTAATTTATTACATAAACATCAGTTGATAAAATATAGAAGATCAAGAGGTCTAGTGTGTTTGGGGATTAGGATCATTATATAACAACATAAAACATGAAATACACCATCTTCATTGAAAACATCCCTTACATGACCACTACATTCCCTCGTACTTAGCATTGCATTGGATAACTTGAGGACATGAATAAGAAAATGGTGAGCTATAAAGCCTAGTAAGGGAATAAAAATATAGTAACATGAGAAATACAATACATGTTAGTCAATAGGAATATCATTAGAGCACAATAGAATCATAAATATAATGGCATGATAATGCATGATAACAATAACATGGAATTAGCATGATCCAAGGCTCACTACACATGGAGCATGAGTAAATCCTCATTGAAATAAAGCACAAGTAAAACCTATTTTCACTTTAATTATCATGAGTAAACACCCATTACATAGGACTCATCATGATACTATACTTTACCCAATGCATTGGAGTGCTATAAGGTCACACCCTTCTAAAACATTTCATTTCATGCATAAGTGTGCCACATGGATCATATAACATGGATTCATAAAACATAATAATTTATTCCACGATATAGGAATGTGGAATTAATACATGAAAATTTATAATCAATAATTAAATGTTAATAAAAGTGAATACCATTGATAGAGAAATGGGCATGGTATTCACTACAAAATGACATTGGCATGGAAAATCGGTGCAATTTCAGTAGCGTAACGACGTGACATAAGAATTCAAAAAAATGATTGATGAGAGAGAAATGGGTTTCTAATAATACTTACATTAAATTTAAATTATTGGGGTCATATAGATACATTTCCCAAAAATTGTAATGGAATTTAGAGTCATGATACAAAAGAATTTCTTGAATGTAAAAGCGGAGAGAGAAATTCTTTTCGGAATTTCAGCATAGTAACGGGTGTACATGGGAGATATTTAGTGAGAGAGAAAGGGGTATCCTATAATTGAAACAAAAAGAGGACAGTATGGGTGAGGTGAAAAACCATACCCCAACATTTATAATTGAAATTAAAATGACATAACAATTTAATGAAAATTGGACAGAAAGGAGACAGGAAGAAAAACCCTTACTTGGAAGTGTGATCCCAAAGGATTGAGGGAGGATTATTGGGAGCTTTGGGAACCTTGGAAAGGTTAAAGAGAGAGTAGGTAGGAGTTTGGATGAACTCAAATTTCTTTGAGTGAGGATAATGTGGGAGCTTTTGTGGGTTTACATAGGAAAGGTGAGGGAATTATTTATTATTTAGGTTTGGGACACCTCAGATTAAACTAATCCAAACCACAAACCATCCCATGGTTTTTGCCCATGGTTTTTGGAAAAGGTAATTGGAAAATATTATTTTATATGTCCAAAGTCTTAACTTCTTAAAATAATGGGGTTGCTTATGTGGAGGAGATTCACACTCACAAAGAAAACAATTTAAAAAGACAAGATGTTTAATAAGCCTTGAATAGTCCATTAATGCTTTGTAAAATAAGACAAACAAACCCAAAATCACATTATTTTAATGGTAAAGAATAGATTGGCCAAACATAAGGCTTATAGTATTTTATTACATCACTATTGAGTCATTATGATGTCATAAACCACATTGTATTTTTAAACGGTATTCAATTTTTACTCAAAAATTTGATTGTCTTAGAAAATTATAAAAAAATTACCATTGGATAATTTAGAAGTACTGATTCCATAAATAATATTAATTTTATCTAAATAATATTCTAAATATGTTAATTTTAACTTTAAAAAAACCGACATTTATCAAAAATTCATGGGTTTTGACAAAAAATGGCTTTCAAACCTTAATAAAAATTCTAATTGCAATCGTAAAATTATATGATCATTTATATTTAATAAAAATTTATTTTATAATAATAATAATATTTTATTAAAATATTATTTAATTCAAAAATCCATTAATTCATCAAAATATATTTCTTAGTTGAACAGTAAATAAAAATGATATTTGTGCATTAAAAACAATTTACAAGGTAAAAATAATAAAATGAAAGTATATTCATTATTATATACAAAAATAATTTACATGACCATAGTGCTATGGTCTTGTTACATAACCCCTTATAACAACCTCATATGTCTGGAGAGTAAGGTGTGTAATGGTGACCGACTCTCGGGGTGGCTCAGATAACATTTCTCGGGTGGTAATCTCTATCAACTTCCACTTCTCTCGTAGGTAGTCCCGCTCAAGCTTAATCTATTGAAGCTCATCTTGGGATTTGTCAAGAAAGATGCCCAATGGCGTCACCTCTTTTCCGAGCTCAACAAATGGGCTTCATATGAGGCATCATTACTAGATGATTCCATCGCTTCCTTTTTCTGAGTAAATTGGATTTGTTAAAGCCCAATATTTATACTAATCATGTGATCACTATTCAACGAACATATCGAAAATGTTCACAATTCGTAATAGTATTTTAAAATACAAAAACATATAACCAAATAAGTTTAAATTTTATATGAACATTTTACATAAAGGGACATTTAATTATATCAAGAGGGATTTCCATTAATGAAAGTTTGGGTCGTTACACTGTGATTATATAAGATTTTATATAATTTTAATCATTTTATATTAAAAGTGTATAGAATCATAATATAAGTTTTATTTTATTCAAAAAGTAATAAAGATATATCATAATAAAAGTTGTTATGATAAAAAGAAAAAAATAGAAAGAAGAATATAAAATCATCACTTTTTATTATGTGTAGAGGAAATAAAAACTTGTAACACTAGTGCAGAAAATGTTATTTACGTCACCATTTTTTACGTTGGTTATATATAACCGATGTGATAATCTGTGAAACGTGGTTTTTTTAGGTCGGTTATTTTATAACCGACGTAACAAATGCGGTGAGTAGATTTTTAACATCAGTTGTTTTAATAACTGACGTTACAAATCGCTCGTGTTCGGTTTTTACGTCGGTTATGTTATAACCGACGTAAAAAACCAAAGCGCGGGGTTTTTTTTAAGTTGGTTATTTGAGAACCGGCATAAAAAAAGAGATATCTACGGATTTTTTTACGTCAGTTATCATATAACCGACGTAAAAAAACCCACGCACTATGGTTTTTTACGTCGGTTATTTGATAACCGATGTAAAAAATGAGATATGTACACATTTTTTACGTCGGTTATGAAATAACCGACGTAAAAAACCATAGTGCGTGGTTTTTTTTACGTCGGTTATATGATAACTGACGTAAAAAACGAGATATCTACATATTTTTTAAGTCTGTTATGTTATAACCGACGTAAAAAACTGTGATTTTTGAGGTCTTTTTTAGGTCGGTTATTCTATAACCGACGTAAAAAAATCTGTATCTTATACATTTATAACGTCGGTTATTATAATAACAGATATTATAAATGTAAAAAAAAGTTTATAACGTTGGTTATTAAATAACCGACGTTATAAAAACATTTAAAAAATTAACAATCCCGGAGGATTGTCATTTATGAATTTTCGTTCGACAGTCTGGCGGCTCGTCTGTCTCACGCTATAAACCCAAATCGGCTCGTCGATCTCGCTATTAAACTCGTTTTGCCTACAACGTTTATCATCTTTACTCTCCTCAGATCTATCATCTCAACTCGCAACACTCAAGTAAGCCTTCAACGAATTTATTTCATTCATCTTTTTTTCGGATAGACTATATTTATGTTTTACGATTTTTGTGTGATTTTTTCGTTCGTTTTGTGTGCTTTCAACTCGTTCGATTTTTGTGTTCTTTTTTTCCCGGATCTATCGTCTCAACTCATTTTGTGTTCTTTCAACTTGAAACACAAAAGGAATTCCAAAACCCCCATTTCGTGTAAGCCTTAAACTCGCAACACTATATTTTTGTACGCTTTTTTTCATTTGTTTTGCCTACATCATATATTTTTTGTGGTCCCAAATTTTTTTGATGGATTTGGATATGTCTTTAATTTAATATATTCATTTTATCTTGTAATTGGGTGCTTTTAATGTGTGACTCTTAGGTTAATATTTGGGTTTATTTTATAACCTATGAAAGTGATTCATTAATTTTTAAAGGGGAATCCAATTATGGTTTTTTAATTATTTTTTGTCATGTGTGCCTCAAAAGGGGGGTTTTGAATGGGTGTTATGTGTAAAACCTTGTCACACTTATTGAAGGTGTCTTATGAAAATGATTGTTTTTCATGTGTATTGTTTGTGACATTATTTGAGGTAAAAAATTAAAATATGCGGGTGGTTTAATAAATGTGCATTGAGCTGAAATTTATATTTTGGATTTGTATTGGTAAGATTTTTTTCTTGAATGGGGGTTTGGAATGTCTTTTGTGTGAAAAACATGGTTGTTCCTCTTGGGATTATTTTATGAAAATTGAAAATGATTGAGTGAGTTAAAAAAAGTGATAAAATGGTGTAAATGCAATATTTTGGCGATGTTATTCACCTAATAATGGTTTTTGAAAGGTAAAGAGGTGATTTAAGATGTCAAACATTTTCAGAATGTTTAATAAATTGAGGAATTGTTTTATTAAATTGTGATGTTGCTGCGAAACATGTTTGTGGACTATTTTGTGTGACTTTTTTGATACAATAAATTATGATATTAGTTATCAAGAAACTTGTGATAATTTGACTAGTTGAATATCAATGATTATTTTTAATTATCATACGATCATTTAAGTAGCCATATTTAATAATATTTAATTCCATCTATTTCATTCTGAAGTATATATTAAATGCATGTGTTTTTAGTTGTTCACCATCCCTAGTTTTATATGTAAACCATTGTTTGGGGGGTTTTCCGGGGGGTGGGGGGTTGTCCAGAGGGTTGGGGGGTGTCCAGGGGGTGTCCAAGGGGGTGGGTGGGTGTGGGGGTTGTCCAAGGGGGTGGAGGCATGTCCAGAGGGTCTTGGGGGTTGTCCGGGGGTGTCCAAGGAGGTGGGTGGGTGTGGGAGGTCTGTCCAGAGTGTTTTGGGGGTTGTCCAGGGGGTGGGGGCTGTCTAGAGGGTTTGGGGGTGTCCAGGGGGGTGTCCAAGGGGGTCGGGGTGGCGGTGGTGTCCAGGAGGGGTGGGGGTGCTGTCTGGAGGGGTGGGGTGCTGTCTAGGGGGTGGGGTGCTATTCATGGGGTGGGGGCCTATCCAAAGAGTTGGGGGGTTTTCAGCGGGGTGTCCAAGGGGTTAGGGGGTGGGGGTGGTGTCCAGGAGGGGTGAGGGTGTTTTCTAGAGGGGTGGGGGCTGTCTAGGGGGTTGGGGGCTGTCCAGAGGGTTGGGGGTGTCCAGGGGGTGGGTGGGGGGCTGTCCAAGGGGGTGGAGGCCTATCCAGAGGGTTTTGGGGGTTCTCCGGGGGGGTGGGGGGCTATCCAGAGGGTTGGGGGGTGTCCATGAGTGTTTGAATTTATATTGTGATTTTCTCCATCTGAATTTTTATTTTAAATATGATTTGATTCTCAGGTTTACACCATTCTCTCCAATTTTCTATCAACCAAGTAGGCGCCATGGTTTTCTTTTATTCAATGGAATTTAAACCTGTTATATCTAACTATATTTTGTTTTAATAATAATATTCAAGAAATTTTTTTTAAATATGCATAGATTTGTTTTATATTTCAAAATTGTTTTACATTAAAATTATGATTTTTTCATATAAACTTATATTTGTCTTATATTAAAAATATATATATTTTTGATATTTGTTATATGTAATAATGAGTCGAATTTGGATTATGGCACATCTAATGAGCAATGAATATGAGGAAGGTGATGATTCCTTTTTGGAATTTGCTAAATGAAATGTTCCAAGTAGTGACATTTTTTTCTGTCCATGCCTGAAATGTTTGAATATGAAGAAGTTGAAAAGTAGAGAGATAAAAGATCATCTGATAAGTCATGGTTTTAATCTGAGTTACAGCCCTTGGATTTGGCATGGTGAAAATGGACGAAATTTCACTGATGATGATGATTCACAAGATGGTAGCTCTAATGGAATTGAAGAAATGATTCACGATATTATAGGAGAACAAATTGAGATAGAACCGACAGTTGCACGTCTATATGGTGATACTGAAAAGCCATTATATCCTGGTTGTATAGATATTACGGTTTTCTCGGCAGTGTTAAGATTGATTAACCTGAAGGTGAAACATGGATGGAGTGACAGAAGTTTTACAGAGCTGCTACAATTGATGAAAGACATTATTCCAAAAGATAATGATCTTCCAGATTCACATTAAATGGCCAAGAAAATATTATGCCTGATGGGAATGGGATACAAGAAAATACATGCCTGTCTGAATGACTGCGTCATATATAGGAAGGAATATGAATTTTTGTCAGAGTGTCTTAAATGTGGGACATCACGGTATAATGTGAAAGAAAAATCACAGGCTGAGGTAGAGATTACAAAGATCCCTTCAAAGGTATTTTGGTATCTTACTATATTTCATCGTTTCAAATGTTTATTCGCTAATTCACATGATGGAAAAAGGTTAATATGGCATGATGTTGAGCAGGTATGTGATGGAAAAATACATCATCCAGCTGATTGTCCACAATGGAAGAAAATTGATGCGCAATATTCTACATTTGGAAATGAAATTAGAAATCTAAGGCAAGGGTTGTGCACAGATGGAATGAATCCATACCGAACCCTCAGTAGCACACATAGTTCATGGACTATTTTATTGGTAATTTAAAACCTCTCTCCTGAAGTTTGTATGAAGTGAAAATATGTCATGTTGAGTATAATGATCTCTGGTCAAAAGAAACCCGACAATGATATCGATGTTTACTTGTCACCGTTGATTGATGATTTGAAACTATTATGGGCTGATGGTATTAGGATGTATGATTCTTATAAAATGGAATATTTTCAACTGCATACAGTGCTTCTGTTCACTATAAATGACTTCCCAGCGTATGGAAATTTGTCTGGATACAGTGTTAAAGGTCATAAAGCATGTTCACTTTGCGAACACCACACGTCATATTGTCAATTGCATCATGGGAGGAAAACAGAGTACATGGGTCATCGAAAGTTTTTTCCTACGGATCACCCATATAGAAGACTAAAAAAGGAATTCAATGGATCACAAGAATTTGATACTCCTCCAAAACCTTTATCCCCTGATCTTTATTTTGAGAGGGTGAAAAACCTTGATGTGACATTGGGAAAGACAAAGAAATCAGGTAATGATAGACATATTTGGAAGAAAAGATCAATATTGTTTGAGCTACCATATTGGAGGTATCATGAAGTTAATCATAATATTGATGTCATGCACGTGGAGAAGAATATCTATGATTGTTTGATTGGAACATTGTTATATATTAAAGGAAAGACAAAAGATTGTTTGAAGGCAAGATTAGACTTACTATCAATGGGAATACGTTTGGAGTTAGCTCCCACTCCTAAAGGAAGATGAACATATCTTCCCCCAGCTTGTCATATATTATCGTAGAGGGAGAAAATTAGCTTCTGTCAATGTCTTGATTATATCAACGTGCCTCAAGGTTATTCTTATAATTTTAAAAAATTTGTCTCATTGAAGGACTTGAAGTTGATAGGTATGAAATCACATGAATGTCACGTCATGAGGAAACAAATTCTACTAGTTGCATTGCATGGAATATTTCCCATTCGTGTCAGAAAGAATATAATGAAGTTGTGTTATTTTTTTAATTAAATTTGTAACAAGGCGATTGATGTGAATGCATTGATCATTTTGGAAAAGGATGCAATTTTTATACTTCGTCAATTGGAAATTTATTTTCCTCCAACTTTTTTTGATACAATGGTGAATTTAATGATTCATCTGGTTTGAGAAATAAAGCGTTGTGGACCTGTATATCTTTGTTGTATGTATCCTTTTGAAAGGTATATGAAAATATTAAAAGGGTATGTTAAAATTCCACATCGACCTGAAGCCTCCATTATTGAAATGTATATTTCTGAGGATGTAGAAGAGTTTTGTACGAGATACTTGGCTGTGGCGCAACACATAGGTTTGCGTCCATCTCTCCATGAACGAGTTAATAATGAGGGAAATGGGATTCGTGGCTTGAAAGTCAAATCATTGTCAGCTGAACAGATGAAGAAGTTAGAATCATATATCTTGAATAGCATAGCTAATGCTCAACCATATATCACATTGCATATTAATGAGTTGAAACAATGTCATCCAAAGAAGAAACAAATGTGGATTTTGAATGAGCACAACAAAACTTTTTTGTCCTGGATTAAAAAAACTTGGTTTGGTAGATCAGATATATCATAGAAATTAAAATGGATAGTGGGTGGTCCATGTTTAAATGTCATAACATGGCCCGATTATGACATTAATGGTTATACATTTCATACGAATGCTAAGGACAACAGAAGTGCAGTTCAGAATAGTGGTGTATTGGTGTTTGCAGAAGCGATGCATTTTTCGAGTGCTAAGGACAAAAACCCAATTTTTTTCATCAACTGCATATTATGGAGTGATTGAAGACATATGGGAGGTTGATTACTTTAAAATTAATGTTCCTGTTTTTAACTGTAAATGGTTTATCGGTAACAACAGTGTCATACACAATGAATTTGGAATGACACTTGTTAATTTGAATATATTGGAAGACACAACTGATTCTTTTATAATGAAATCACATGAAAAAAAAATTTCTTATGTAGTAGATCAATCAGATATGCAGCGGTTTGTTGTTTTACAAGGGAAAAACAATATGTTGGTGATGATGAAATTGATGAAGATGTTGATTTATGTGAGATCCCTACTTCCATGGAAAGATTAACAGAACATAATGATGAGCATGTTGAAGACATTTTTTGTGCCATAAGGAATAATCAGGATGAAGGAATTTGGGAAAAGAATCCATTTGTACATTCCTAAAATTACAGGTAACATATGTTTATTTCCTGTTTACATTTATTTTTTTCATAAATGTTAGATATTGTAAGTTCTTTATTTATTAAAACATATTTTTAAACAAAATAAGTATAAGTTTTTGTTTGTTTTAAGTTTGTTTAGTTTACTTTATCATGTTTATAACCATTACATGAATTATATATCTATTATTTTTTTTCACTGACAATTACTTTACCATATTTACCATGTTTACTAGGTTTACCGTGTTTACCATCTTGACCATATTGACCATCTTGACCATCTTTACCAATGTTTAACATGCTTACCATATTACTAATGTTTACTATTATGTAACATAGTACACATTTCTATTTTATGATAATAGTGGTATTAAAAAAGTTTAATTTGTATATTTGTAAGTTCTTTATTTATTAAAACATGTTTAAAACAAAATAAGTATAAGTTTTTGTTTTTTTAGGTTTGTTTAGTTTACTTTATCATGTTTATAACCATTACATGAATTTTATATCTATTATTTTTGTTCAGTGACATTTACTTTACCATTTTTACCATGTTTACCAGGTTTACCATGTTTACCATATTGACCATCTTTACCATCTTTACCATATTTACCATTGTTTAACATGCTTACCATATCACTAATGTTTACTATTATGTAACTTAGTACATTTTTTTATTTTCTGATTACAGTAGTATTAAAATATTTGAATTTGTATATTTGTGAACTGACGTTTGTTTTTTTTGATTTGAAGGATAATGAAAGATCATTCAGTTGATCTACCACATGATTCTAGAGATGAGAATATTGTTGGTCATACCTCTGGGGATGAACATTCACATTCTCCTATTAAGACAAGTTCAAAGGTTGGTAAACGTGGGTGCACACGTTTACCAAAATTATCACTTGCTCTTACGTAGGATCAGAGGATAGTCATTGAGTTTGATGATGATGATATTCCTAGAGGTCCGAATGCAAAAGATTTTAAGAGTTTTTTAGGAACTCAGGCTAAGAACAAAGTAAGAATTCTGTATGATGATTGGAGAAGTGTGGATAAATTGATAATCTATCAGTTATGGGAGACGATTTTGGTAAGATATTTTGTCATTGTTTGACTATTCTTTTAATGTTTCTAGTATATATAATATTTTTAACCTCTTCTTTATCAGATGACATTTGACATTCCTGACACTAGATGAGTCAGGAAGAAATGCTTATCGTTGGCTGCCAGGAGATGGAGGGATTTCAAATCAACCCTCTCATCTGATTTCATTTATGGTCATAGGAGTCATGAAAATCCATGTCGTATATATCCTTTTATAGATGAAGAAACATGGAGATAGTTTTTTGAAAGTAGAAGAAAAGAGTCATTTCTGGTAAGGGAAATGTAAAATTTTATAAACTTTCTTATATAAATGATTTTATTAATGTTTTTTTAATGATTTCTTATTCTTAAATTACAAGAAACAAGGAAATCTCATTAGGAGATCCAATCTAAAAATGTATACCCTCATAGTTTATCTTGGGGAGGGTATTCATTATTGGAAGAACAAATGATGGCGGAAAAATTTCAACAACTAAGAGATGAGTCTTCAAGCTCTAGAGAGGTGGCCCCTCCATCCCCTCCATCTAGACATGAAAAATTGAAGAGAGATCGGAAGGGAAAAAAGGGCAATATCTTTCGGAAGAATCGAGAATCGTAGCTGAGAGGATTGTAAGATATATATCTTATTTATTTAAGTTAACTATTTTTTCATATAATTTAATTCATTGATGAAATGTTTAATTAATTAATACAGGACTCTCTTGAGGAGTAGAATTTACAGGGGACATTTACAACTATTGGGAGGGAAGATATTTTATCTGCAGTATTGGGAAGGCCCGAACATCCTGGTCGTGTAAGAGGATATCCGGCAGGTGTATCGGTAAGAATAGTGTTGCCACGTTCTTCAACTTCCAACGTTGAGGGGGTTTATAAAAAAAATAGATTCCTTTGAATCTGAAGTTCAAAATATTAATGCGATGATGGAGGACAATATTAAAGCGTTGGTGGAGTCTATGTTTGCAGAAATGCAAAGGCAATTTCAGACTATAACTCCCACTCCTCCACCTCCCCCTGCAGACCCCATTATTTATCCTCCACCTCCTCCAGTAGCTTCTACTCCCCCACCTCAGCCTGTGGACCCCATTTTTTATCCTACTCATCTGCCGGAGCTTCCTAATTATTGCGAGTTGTTTGTTGATGATTCTCAACATCATATAGTAGCATATGAGTTGGTATACTGTATAAGAGATACAGTTCATCATCAACAATTAGAGGTAGAGAATTAGAGGTTCACTGTATAGGATATTATAGATAGATCAGCTAGGGTACCAATACCTACAGATGAGGTGGCGATAGTTGGACAGAGTATCGACCATTTTTTAATTTGGTCATCCAGACTTCTTCGACTCATTACCATAGAGGTATGAATGTTATATATTTTTTTTTTTTTATTAAAGTTGTTTTATCATTTGAAAACTAATATATTTTTCAATTTATTTTTACCGGAATACTTTAAAGGTAAAGAAATACTGTATAGACAACAACAAAGACAAATGGCTATGACATCAGATACAAATTCTAGTAGTCTTGACAGATTGTCAAGATATTCAAATTTATTGGTGGGTCATTAAGAGTTTCCAATGGAAGCTCATGTTTGTGGAACTGAAATAAGTGTGGGGATTATGAACACTGATATCTTGGATCTTGTTACTAGAGATAAGTTGGGCATCAACGTGGTGAAAAGTTTTTGCATGTAAGTCTTAACACCTTTTCCCTGTATTATATTTATTAAAAATGTATAATTATGTATGTTTTTTATTAGGTATATTTATAAAATTTGTGAGAGGAATGAGCTGAAAGATGTATTTGGATTCATGGACCTGCAATTGATTTCCCCTGAAGCATGTACATTGAATGAGGAACAAAGAATGGTTTATATTTCTGAAAGACTTGAAAAGAATATAGTCACACAATGTTGGATGATGCCTTTTTCTGAGAGGTATGAAACACATTTCTCTCATAGAATTAATTTTTTTCTAACATAAAAATCCACTAACATTTAATTTCCTTTTTATCATTGATCATTGGATGTTAGGGGTTTTTTTACCAAGGAAGAAAGCACTTTATTGGATATGCTCTGTCCATGGTGATGTGCGGGAAAGTTTTAAGAATACATTGGAAATGTAAGTTTTAATTTCTCAATAGTTTTATATATTATAATGAATTGTAAATTTACCCCATTTGTATTATTTTCTAACAGTGCATGGGCCTACTTTCAAGAAAACACAAAGAAAATGAATGAAAAGATCAAATATGTAAATGCGAAGGTAATTATCCATTTATAATATGTACTTTTTGATTTATTACATAAAATAATAAATTGAATTTACACTCATTCAAACAGAATTTTCATGAACAACAAGGCCTCATCGAATGCGGATATTATATGTAAGATTTTGTATGAAATAATAACAACTGGGAAAGTTGTGAATTTTGACCTGGTAAGATTTCCTCTTAAACATTGCCATAATAATTCAATTTTATTTATTCATTATACACGTTAACTACTTTCCTTTTAATTTTTAACTTTTTGATGACCCTCAACCATATACTGCTGAAGACATCAAACACTTACAAGTGGAGTGGTGAAATCATATTACAGGTTTGATAGAATTTTAGTTGTTTGTAATGTAAAATGTAATTTTGAATATTGTCGTTGTAAATGTGTATTTGGTAGTTGTTTAGGTTGGATTTAGTTTTTTTGAAGTTGACAATGTATGTTTAGAATGTCATATATGTGAATGTTTAATTTTTCTCTACTTCTTGTTTTGTTCAACTTATGATGGTTTTTTTGGTATGGATTTTGGTCTGTGGGGGAGGGGTTCCACGGGTATGGGGGTGTGTTCAGTGGGGTTGGGGTGTCCAGGGGTCTGGGAGGGCTGTCCGGTGGGGTGGGGGGTAGTCCAAGGGGGTGGGAGGGCTGTCGAGGAGTGTGGGAGGGCGGTTCGAGGGTGTGGGAGTACTGTCCAGGGGGTCGGGGGTATACATGAGGGTGGGGGGGTTGTCCAGGGGTGTTTCGGGCTGTCCAGGGGTGTGGCGGGGGCTGTCAAGTGGGGTGAGGGGGTGCTGTTCAAGAGGGTGGGGGGGGGGGGGGGGGGTTGTTGAGGGGTGTTTGGGGCTGTCCAGGGGGTCGGGGGGCAGTCTAGGGGTGTGGTGGGGGCTCTAATGGGGTGGGGGGAGGGCTTTCCAGCGGGTATACATGAGGGTGGGGGGAAGCTGTATAGGGGGTATACATGAGGGTGGGGGCTCCAATGGGGTGGGGGAGGGCTGTCCATGGGGTATACATGAGGGTGGGGGCTCCAATAGGGTGGGGGAGGGATGTCCATGGGGTATAGATGAGGGTGGGGGCTGTCTAGTGGGGAAAGTTTTATATGTTATCAATGTAAATGCTTAATTTTGTTATCCTTCTATTTTTGTGGTACGATTTCTTTATTTGTTTTCTGGTTGATTCTGGGGGAGAGCAGGTGACTGCATTCAATTTTTTTTTTTAAAAAAATGGCTTCCACGTCGGTGATTTCATAACCAACGTGATAAAAATCCTGGGAAATGGTTTATCACATCGGTTATTTAATAACCAACGTGAAAAAGAAAACGATAAGGGTTTATAACGTCAGTTATTTAATAAACGACGTGATAGAAGGGATGGGAAAGGGTTTATGATGTCAGTTATTTAATAACCGACGTGATACAAGGCCTGGGAAATTGTTTATCACGTCGGTTATTAAATAACCGATGTGAAACACGGGGGGCTAGGTTTATAACGTCGGTTATTATATAAACGACATGACAAAACCCCCTCCCCCAGGCTTATCACGTCGGTTATTCAATAACCAACATGAAACACGGGGGGGTGGGGGGGGGCTTGGTTTATAACATCCGTTATATAATAACCGACGTGAGAACCCCCCCCCCCCCCCCGGACCGGTTTATCACATAGGTTATTCAATAACCGACGTGAAACATAGGGGGGGCTGGGTTTTTAACGTCGGTTATATAATAACCGACGTGATAAACCCCCCTCCCCCGGTTTATCATGGAGGTTATATAATAACCGATGTGATAAACCAGTCCGGGGGGTGGGGGGTGTTTATCACATTGGTTAATAAATAACCAATGTGATAAACGATTTCCCAGGCCTTTTATCATATTGGTTATTTAATAACCGACGTGATAAACCATTTCCCATGCCTTTTATCACATCGGTTATTAAATAACCGACATGATAAACGATTTCCCAGGCCTTTTATCATGTCAGTTATTAAATAACCGACATTATAAAACCTTCCCATTTTCTTTATCATGTCGGTTATAAAATAACCAACGTGATAAACATCCCGATTTTTGTTTTTGACGTCAGTTTTTAAATAACCGACGTAAAAAACGTTATTTATAACGTCGTCCATATTAACGTCGGCTTGAAACTGACGTAAATAAATAAAATAAATCGACGTAAAAATACGTTTTCTGCACTAGTGTAAGAAATTAAGTAATACGAATGAATACAATTATTTTAACTCAAAGAATATGATAAACAATAACCCATGATAATGGTTCTATTATATTATACTTAAAAGTAAGGATAGAATTCCTTATCATGTTAATCCCTCGATATGAGGATCAACTTCTTTATCTGCATATCCCCAACACCCATCGATCAGATAGATCAAATCTGTGTTACTATCCCCAAAATCCCTTGATAGAGAATATCATAATATTCATCTTCATAGCTTCAGAATCCCTTGATCATATTCACAAAACCAGAAAAACAATTCATACGAAGAAAACGTGACAATATTTTCTTAAGAATGAATCTATCTAAGAAAATAAAAAAGACTAAGAAGAATCTGTTCACGCTTTATAGACTACATAAAAATAATTAGTTAAAGTGATCATCTAAAATAAAACACTTCAAATTACCGGGTATTTATAGTCAACCCTTCCAATTTATTATGCTTAGAGACTTATTCTTTTTCTTTTCTCACCTTGATCTACTTTTTTTCTTCTTCTGAACAATTTTCTTCGGTTTCACGGAGCTTTATGCTACCAGGTCTGTTTCTCCTTAATTTTTAACAAAATAATTTGTTTTTTTATCAAAGGTATACCAGATAGTCTTGATGGCATCATCCCTGATAAGGTGAATTTTCATTTTTTTCAGTCATGACTTATTTTCAACAATGAAAGACTTCATGCACTCATGCATGAACTTTTTTATTATAGCGAGGAACATTATAATATGGGAAATTATAGAACCATACTTGATTTTACTAATAGTAAGAATGATATATCTCATGTGATCTATATTTCTCATATTTACTTGTAAATCCAAAATAAAGATATCAGTTACCTTAAGGGTATCACGACCCCCCATTCTCGGTATCTGTAATCCTTGTATCCATAATGAAACAATCTGATTGTTTGCAGTTAGATGAGATACATTATAGAATTTCTCATAGTGAAAAAATAAATAATTCTCTAAATTTTCCTTGTCGAAGGAGTCCATAATATTAGGAAATTTGTGGTAAGGATAGAAAGATTATATATTTGATGTTATATCAAGAAAAATTGAAGATTGTTTATATAATTTGATATCTTATTCCATAAACTGTGAAGGAAATATTTTGTTTTCCATCTTCAAATTGAAATGAAATTGACATATAAAATTCTCAAACTAGATCAATAATTATAGGATACTAATAATCCACATGATTTGTTATAACCAAGGATTCCCATCCTAGGAATTTTATAAATCTATTTAAAATATAATCATACTTATCATAAAAAGATATTTCAGATAACCATTCACTAAAAACAACCCATTCATCAAAATATTTTTTTGTGGGGAAAAATTATTTAGAAGAAGAAAATCATATCATTAGAACCTGATTTTTTGAGAATTATACTATATACTTTTGAATGAGGTAGCACTTCAAGGTAAGAAACTAGAACTTTTTATGAGGGATGTGCCCCCATTTTATATAGGTGATGAGAGTGATAGTTCAAATTCTAAATGTAATCAAACAACTAATACTAATTTCATTTGATATTACAATTGAGAATGATCCAAATAATATTTAGTAAAAATTTTGAACTGTTGAGGTTTTTATCATATTGGGAAAGAATATAATAAGAAAATTTTGAAGACAAAAAATAATTTTTTGAGACCTAAAAGGAAATGCGACAACAACAATGACAAAGAATGTTGTGAAATAGTACAAAAATTAAAAAATAAGAAGAATACCATTTATAGTTGGTGAGACTTATCATTATGATAACTATTTTTTCTTTGAATTCAATAGTTTTAGAACAAAAAAATTATCAATGTTTTAAAAGAAGACGTAAACTAGTTTTTAGAGATAAAAACATAATCTTATTTAATTAACTCATTATTAAAAAAATTTAAATCAGATTTTATTTAAAATAATAATGTCCAATTTATTTTTAATTTTTTCTAGATATGATGATCCATTTAAGAATATACACTCTATAATATTTTATAAGAAAATGTGAGTCTAGAAATACAAATATGATAAAATTTTTAAAAAATTTAAATTTTGTAAAACTAGTTTTTTAAAAAAAACATCAAGAATTTGTACTCCCTATGAAAATTTGTAAATTAATGTATGTTCATGTGTAAACAATAAGTAGATAAAATGGATTCCTATAATCAATTTTATGTGTTCAAGTCTATCAAAAGGTAATGTTTTTGTAAAATTATCAGTAAGTTGTTATTACATTCAGATTAATTATAAAATGATATCTAATTTAAGTTTGTGATCCCTAAAAAACTAATTCATAATATCTATATGTTTTGTATGGGAGTGATGTGATGGGTTATTACATAAGGAAATAGAACTAGTTTTATCACAAATTATATGATTACTTGTAAAACTCATACCGTAATCAGTTAGTGTGTGTTGTATCCTCAACACTTGAGTAAAAAAACCTCCATCTACTACATATTTGGATTTAGTAGTTGATATTTATAATGAGTGTTTTTTCATACTAGACGAAGAAACTAATTAACATACTATGAAATTTAATTATCCTAAATTCCTTTTTATATCCTTCCTACAACCATTGGATTCAAAATCTAAAAAACATTTTAATTCAAAATCATTTCCAGAAGAATAAAAAAGTATTAAAGTAATAGTTCCCTTTAAATGACAAAAAAATAGTTTAACTACTTTTATATGGGATTCATTTAGATTATATTTATATCTTGTACATAAACATATAGAAAAAAATTATGTTTGTTCAATTATTAGTTAAGTATAGCAGGCCTCCTATCAAACTTGTAAAAGATGTTTGATCAACTCGTTTCCAAGCTTTATCAAGATCAAGTGTATTTGATGTACTAATAGGAGTACTAATAATTTTAGTATTGTTTTATCAAAACCTTTTAAGAATATATTTTATATAATTATGTTTATATATATAATTACATTTTTTTTTTGATAAATTTGAAATCCAAGAAAAAATGTTAACTCACCCATCATAATCATCTCAAACTAAGACATCATAAGATATGAAATAGAATCTATTAAATATTATTGAGTTTATATAAATATAATTCCATCAATATATACTTGAACAATAATAATATTTTTGTTAAATTATTTTATAAAAATGGTTGGATCTATATCTCTCTTAACAAAATGTTTTTTTAACAAAAATCATGTTAACCTGACATACCATGCTATAGTGTCTTGGTTAAGACCACATCATGCTTTGGTATGTTTAAAAATTTATTCATTTTATTTTTTATTTTCAAAACATGGGGGTTATTCAATATAAAATTATTCATGAACATATCCATTATGAAAATCACACTTTATATCAATTTGAAATATATTGAAATTAAATAAAGCTGTAAAGGCTAGATGAATAAGAACATATTGTTGTCAATCTACCATTTTATAGGTTTCTTCATAGTCCAAGCCTTATTTTTTTTATCCTTTTTCAATAATTCATAATTTATTTCTATTGATTATTTCATTTTCAAAACATTTTTTTGAGTACCCATTTTACTTCAATTATGGACGTTTCTTTAGGTATTTTAACCAAGGTCTAGACTTTGTTCATTTTGAACATATTTAGATCATTTTCATAGCCTTAATCCAATACTCATCAACTAAAGGATCATCAAAAAATTTAGGTTCAAATTGAGAAATAAAATCAAGATGTTCTTCTTCGTTTTTTAAGGGACTCCTAGTCCTAACCAGTTTATTAACGTAACCAATTATATTATCATTAGGATGATTCCTAAAAAATAATTGGCTTGGGTTTTTTAAACCTGTTCATCAACATAAGGTAGAAATATTCTAGAGTAAATACATCATAAACTATTTCTTATGTAGTTTCCTTATTAGAATAATTTTTTATCAAATACTAAGAATCAGTTTTTGGAAAACACATATGAGGATATTATATGGGTTTGTTTAAAAAAAGTTCCAGTTTCATCAAATTTCACATGTACTATATTATAAATAGTAAATGAGTTTTTATTAAAACTATCTATGAATTAGAGGCAGTGTAATACCATAAAAATATTCCTTCCTAGGATTTGAGTGTGAATTTTTTGTAAGTGATATTTTGTATTCAAGACGAATACTTTACATCCAAATACTCTGAAGTAAGAAACTTTTGGTTGTGTCCTATCCACAAATCATAAGGTGTTTCATTAAAAAATTGTCTTACGAAAACATGATTTATAGTATAACAAGCAGTACTAACTTGTTCATCCCAAATATTTATGGTAATTGAGTATTCACTCAAATTGGATCTTGTTATTTATTGAAGAAAACTATTTCATTTTTCAACGACACTGTTTGGAGGAGGAGTTATAGGAGATTAAAGGTTAGGTATAATTCCTTTTTTACTAAAAAATATTCAAATTTAGATTTTAAAAATTCTCCACCATGATCACTATGAATAGTTATAAAGGGAAAATTTTATCATTTTTATCTTTAGCTACAAAATTTTTGAAATAAAAAAGGATTTTGATTTCTTATCTAGAAAATAGAACCAAGTGTATATGGTGTAATAATAACTAGAAACAAATACATAGTACTCTCCCCAATACTCACAGTTTGTGTAGGACTATATAAATCCATGTGGATGGACTATAAATCATCTGATGTTGAGACATAACTAACAGATTTAAAGATTGACTTATGTTGCTTACTATATTGACAAGGGTCACAAACTTTTTAAGAATCAAATCAATGTTTTGGTAGTTACTTGACAAGAAATTTATTACTCAACATACTTAATTTTCTAAGGTTACACTGTCCTAATATTCTATTGCATAACCAAGATTAATATTCCATTTCACTAAGGCAAGGTATATGTTGTCTCCAAAGTTCTTCTAAGTTTAGTATATATATATATTCTTATACCAATGGGCAAAAATAATGAATTCATCATTGGATTTGTGTAGTAAATTTTATCATTCCTAAAATTCAGAAGGTTTCCTTCACCACAAAATTGAATTATTTTTATAAGGTTGTGTGTAATACCTTTATCAAATAAAAAATTGGAAATTAAATTGTAACTAATAAGAACTGTGTTACCTATACCGATAATCTCTTATTTGAGAATTATCTTTGAAGGAATATTTTCCACCTATCATCTATATGATATTTTAGAACAGGACTTTGTTTCCAGTCATATAATGGGAACATCCACAGTCCATGTACCAAGTATTGTTGTTGCAGGTACTTTCATTATTATCTGGAAAATAAAAAGATTAGGCTTTCAGCACCCAAACCTTTTTAGGCCTAGGAATGTTAGAAAAAAAAATTCGTGGAATCCATATTTTTTTTTGAAAAATAGTTTATGTAGAAACCAAAATATTGAACCTTATTTAGAGAAATTTATTCTTCCAATGACCTCTACTTTGACATTTGGTGTAAAATGGACAATTTCTAGGACCAGATAAGGTGTTACTAATTACTATTTTTATGGGTATAACCCATTATGAAACAAGTTCCTTAAAAACAATTTTTTATACATCTTATCAAATTTTTTCTTACCAGTTGTTATGTTTGAAAATATTTTCTTTAAAGAAGAAATTTTATTCAATATATTAATAACTAAATTCATATCACCATTAGTAATAGTATCAAAATTGATTTTATCAAAATTTGTTAGTAAACTATCTTTTTCCGAAATTGCCTTTTATAAATCTTTAGAAATTGTATCTTTTTTGAAAATAGATTTATCAAGATCTACAGAAAGATATGATACTATTGTTAAAAAATTTATCCTTGAATTTTCATTAACATGTTTTTTATAAACTTCTCATTTTTTATTTTCAAGGAGTTTGGATAAATTAGAAACCTATTCATATGAAAAAATATTATTATCATATTCTATGTAAAATTCATCAAATGAAGATTTATAATTTTTATCATTATTGGATTCAGGATAATATTACATTAAAGATAAAATTTTAAGGACTTAAATAGTGCTTACCTTAACCATAAGACAAATAATTTCATTAGGTATTCTAGAAAGAAGATCAATGTTCCTCTATCTAGGACTATTATTATCAAAAGTGTTATCCAATGAATATCCTCAAATTTCACTATAAGTGTCATTTTCTTTAAGGAATTTATTTAAATTTGTATTAAAAACACTCTTGGAATACTTTCAGAATTATTATCCTTCCTATCATTCTTTTTTATCCTTGGAAAATCTAGTGTGATACAGCCAGGTCTCTTACACTCATGACAAGTAACTTCAGAATCATTATTTTTATTCATATCCTTGTTTCTTTTCTTAAATTTGAACTTAAATTATTTCTTACCAACTATATAATTAATTCCTTGAGAAATATTGTATAGTTTAGTTTCATAATTCTTAGAGATTTATAAATCAAATTGAATAAAAACATTCATATTCCTTGAAGATCTAGTAATTTCTTATATATATTGAGATATAGGATGTAATGTAGATGTTTTAGAAAAAGAAACACAACCATTAGTTTTTATTTTAATTCTTATAATCTCTCTTGAGTATACTTTTATACGGCATCAATGTTTCAATAAGATCATCCATATTCATATTATTAACCTTTCTTGTTTCATCGATAGCTGTTATATTAGATTCATATTAATTTGGCAGGATATCTATTATTTTTTCAAAAAGAATCTATTCATATAATCCCTTCTCAATTATATATTTAAGACTATTAATAATTTTTATGAATATATGAAGCATCTTAGAAATAGATTCACTTAGTGAGAACACAAAATCTTGGTAATTGGATCTAACCAATTCTCTCCTAGTTTCAACAACCATTGATGTATCGATGTGTGTAGCATCTAATTTTTTCTAGATACTTTTAGCTGCACCATAAGATGAAATCAAACTATAAATTTTTCTAGTCATTGAGCACCAAAAATTATTCCTTACTTTAAAATTAAATTGATATTCCAACTTTTCTTTATTAGTAAAATATTTGAATTCATTATCAGAAATTTTATAATCACCAGTTAGCATCAGAAAATTATCAACCCCAAGGTTGACCGAAAAATTATTCATTCTATCTCTCCCTCATTCTTAATAGGCACCATCAAAAATTGGTGGTCTATTAGGAGTCCTACCATCAATTGATCTGACATTAATTCTTGAAAATTTTAAAACAAATAAAAAAATTATTTTTACACAATACACGTTAGTGTAACAACTATTTAAAAAAATGTTTATAAAAAAACTAAACTAACATTGAATAGTGAAGAATACAAAAAGTTCAGAAGTTATTTAATCAGTGGAATCCTGCTTTGACACCAATTTTTGAATATCAATATAAATTATATTGATTTTAGGATTAAAATAATGTATCTAAAAGTGTCTATTTCAAGAGGGGGCATGAATTGTAGATTTAAAAATATTACATTAAAATTATTTAAGCTAATAAAAATCATAAAACCTATTTAATAAAAAGATCAGATTCAAACTTTCCCTACTGTATGATAACTGATGAATATCGTAATCAGGTCAACTTCAATATGTTATTTTCCAAAATTTGTAATTAGGGATGATTGAATATACGTATTGTGAAATTTTAATCATAGTAGTTATGATTATATTAGAGTATACAAACAATTAATTATTCATTCTTAAAAGTGTATAAAATCATAATCAGGGTAATTTTGTATTCAAAGTGTAAAAAAGTTCTATTTTAATAAAATCTATTACGTAAAACAAGATACAAAAATAAAGATGGATATAAAAGTATCACATTATATTACATGAATTAGAAATAAAATACATGTAATAGAACAAGTAATACTGATTAATACACTTATTTTAACCCAAAGAGTTAGAAATCAAATAACCTAGGATCAATGTTCCCTTGTTTTATAATTACAAGAATGACTGCCTTTACTTAGAATAGAAATCCCTCGATAGGATAATCAAATTATCTCTCCGATTATCCCCCATAGCCTTCAATCTAATGGATCATATTCTATCTTTATATCCATGTACAACCTAGATCAAGAAGACTGAAATCTCCATCTTCTTAACCTCAGAATCCGTCGATTGTATTCATAGAATCAGGTACACAAAGCAATTAAAATAAGTTCATTATAAGAAAACATGAAATGTTTTTCTTCATAAGTAATAACTATAAATAAATACAAAAGGCCAAGAAAAAGATGTTTATGATTTTTTGACTTCAAAGAAATGAAGAGTGAAAGTGATCAACCAGCAGCAAACTCTTCAAATGACTGGGTATTTATAATTTTCCCTTTAAATGGTCATATTTTATCCGAGATTGTTTTAATGTCTTGAACAGATGACACTCTAATGACTATATTATAATAGAAAGTTAGAAATTTTTTTGGTTTACTCTATTAGATTTTAAAAGGTTTTCCAATAAGATATAAAATAGTTTTACATATTTAGAATTTCAACGTGGTCAATCCTATGGATGTTCATACAAAATGTTATTATGACAATTTCTATGAGTCTGAATATGATTTTTATCATTTCCGATATCAATTCTGATTATGAAGACTATTTTTTGAATGAAGTCAATAAAAAATTTCTTAAATTCAATTTGATAAAGGTGATTCTGATTTTTATCAGTTTTATACTCATTATGATAATCTTAATAAAAAAGATTTAGTTTATATTCATTAGTACTTTAAAACTATTTCTAAGTATGAAAAAGTATATGTTTTCTATAAAAAAAACTTTGGGCATAAAATGATATTAATTAAGTATTTAATAAAGAGTTTGTTTTTTCAAAAACTAAAGAAATGAAAAATTCATTGTAACACCTCAAGATTCTATGGTACGCTTCTCTTTGAATAATACAGTAGTGTGTGTTGTATGCAACTTCGAGTTCTAACACACACCACGACCAATCAAAGTAGTCGTCATGAATAGTAATACTGACTTTTTGAAATTTTATAAATTTTATATCTCAAAATGGACTTCATTTTTGTATTTTTAATATCGAAATTATCCTAGGGTTAAATTTTGGTACTTTTCAGATAACTCTCATATTTTGATGAATAGTGGAATTTACTAAATTTTAATTAAAAACAAATTTTTTAATCGAAACAATTAATAGTGATAAATTATGAATTTGAGTGGTTTTAAATTATATTTAGAATATATTTTTACCTTGTAATCCAATGTTTGTCATTGGAAATAATTTCACATTTAAACCAAACATAAACAAGTGTCAATCTTTTGATAGTTATTGTTTCTTAAAAACACGCTTTTTCTTTTTAATAGCGGCAATTAGTTTTAAATTAATAAATGAAACTTCTATGATTTTAACTTGGTAAAATAGACTTTATTATTGAATTTGGATTATCAAAATTATCTTAGGGTAATTTTTTGGTATTTTTCTAAAAACAATCAATTTTGGATGAATAGTGAAAAACAATGAGTTACTGTTTAAAACCGGGTTTTTATTTAAATAATTATTTATATTATTTAAATAAATTTTAGGTCAAAATAGATACATAATAACTATATAAATTCAATATAATTAATTGGAGTTAGTTTATAATAATTTTAGATATATAAAAATTTTATTGAACTTTTTCACCGTTTTTTACCCACCACCGATGAAAATTTACAAATTCACAAAAACCTTAATTTTACCACTTCTGTGAGTGAAATTTCAAAAATCTGAGATAAAAGGTTAATATCAAGGAGTAAAATGTGGTTCAATAAGATAAAAATAATTTTTTGTGAATAGTAACTTTTTACTTTTATTTACCACGGTAAAAAGTAAATAAGGTCATTAAGGGTAAAAATAATATTAATATTACCCTAACACATATCCTAATTCTATTGGACAAGTGTATCTAGACCAAAAACAACCTTAGGAATAAAATATTATCATTAATGACCACTTGGTTTAGATTAGGACATTTATTATTATTTAATTCAAAGAAGAGTTAAGAGAGTTAAAATCAAAGTTTATTTACTAAACCATTTTTAATATAGGGTTATACATAAGATAAATTCGATTGTAAATAATAATTAGATATATAAAAATATTTCCTACATAATTTTATTTTATTTATAATTTTTAAACATTAAATAATTTAAATTATTTATGACACAATGGTGATGCAGTGATTACCTAATTAATGAAATATTAAAATAATTGATATTATAAATATCAAAATAAATGTAATTTGAGACTTTTTATGAATTCCACTAATTTTTTAGGTTAAAATTACATATTAGGATTGGCTATATAAATTTTTTTGAAGTAATAATGCTGTTATAAAATTATCAAAAACAAAATACCCAATAGTGTCATAAAGGACATAAAAGAGTTTTTAAAACAAATATTATATTATAAATTGATATTAAATTCCTAAAAAACTAAGGTTCTACCAAGAGAAATATATCATGATAGGTGTATCATTGATGGACCACTTGAGGGTCTCTTGGAGGTATATAGTATGTTTATTAACTATATAATATAAAAATACAAAGTTACATGGTAAGTGCCAAACTAATTAACTAAGACTTAAAACTAGAAGATAAGGTTAATATAAGGACCCTAACCAGTCTAAATTCTGTTGGTTGAGTGGTTTTGGACCCATACCCACATTAACCTTTAAATAATACACTTTTAAGCCTTTATAAACCGAATATGAATTTATTATAAAATAATATTTTGAGCTTTTCCAAAGGTGCCCCTCACCCCTCTTATAAAAGGGCACTCCCCCTTCTCACTAATACACACATTCAAAGCCTCTTGGCTCGGCCAAACCCTGCCCAAATACTCTCTCAACTTCCATAAATACAATCTAGAGTACTTATTTTGATCATAATGCCAACCTATGGATCCATTTTGATCAAATCAAAAGAAAGAACCCGAAGAAGAGGTAATGTTTTCACCACATATTTTTAAAGTTCATTTCTTCATCAACTTGTTCTTTCTTTGTTATTCCTATTCTAAAATAATAAATCCAATATCTCCTATATATTGTGATATTATTATAAATATGGTACAACCATATTCAGTATTCTATCCATCCTTTGAATGAAATGTCACCATACGTGCGTGCATATGGCTTACCGTCTCCACGTCGTGGTTTAATTGTTATTCAATATATTATTATTTGGATGGGTATAATAATGATGTGTAATTCATGTAAATAATAAATATAACATGATAATGATTCTGTATATATGATATATCATCCAATTATATATTATATTAATATCAAAAGAATGATATTTTCGCTCATGCGTACGTACGGATTACCGTCTCCACGACGCGATGAGATTCATTTCCAAGTTCACCATTCATCGATGATTATAAAAATATATATTAATAATAAGTTTGTAATATATGACATAATAATGCTATTGTAAATATATATATTTATATATATATGTATTTATGTACTTACATATATCTTACTCAATACTACGTAAAAACGGAAACAACGTTTATGCGTACGTACGGACTACCGTCTCCATAAGCGGTGTTTTCCATTTCATATATACGTATATTATAAATTTTTATATTCTAAATATATATGATAAATAAATAATTTTTTTATATTCTGGAATTATTTAAATCATGATCTATGTGATACAATCAAGAGTAACAAGTTAAAACACGTACGATAAAGAAAGCGATTATTACCCAAAATATTAATATAACATGGAAATTATTATTAAATGGGTAGTATAAAGTCATAAATGAATAATGTATGATATAATAAATATTAATATGGTTATGGTATAATTTAATAACATACTATAGTCTTTATACAAGAGGATAAACGTACCCTCGACTAAAGGAAAGTGCAAGGTAAGGGGTTTTCATCTCACTCCTTATTCCTGTGAGATTAATGCCATATTGCCACTATTACCTTTTGTGTGGTGTATGTACTGACCATAATTGTATTCTTTTTTTAATAAACTTTAATTTATGTGTATTTAAATATTCATTGTATGATACCTCTTTCATGGGGTGTATGTTTCGTAAGTTACCAAATTGGTAAGGGTTTATTTAACAATCCCTTCATTATCCGAGGTTGTTTATACGAAATTATCTACTGGGACCTCATTATCATCCACATCCATGTTTCTTAAAAATGTATTTCAATAATTTCATACTATTTTACAGAATATGGGTTCACGTCATTTATACCGTTTTTTTACTTTTTATAATAAGTTTATAAAGGAATCTTTCCGTCGTTTTCCAAACAAGGTCCTTTTAACCTTTTCGACAGAATTAAGGTAAGAATGTCTTTTTTTAACTTATACAGCAGGTGTGGATATTTTTCGCCGTTACAAAATCTTTGAATCTTACCTTTGAAGATTATAAGAATAATTTCAAAGTAATTGTTTTCTTTTATAATTATGTGACTTTTAAATGATTTCAAAAAGAGATATATTTCTCTCAAATAGTTTTGATTTCATCTATGTCAACATCTTTTGATAAATTTTACACTTGTTTGAAGTTGATTTATTATGATA
Organism: Viscum album; assembly: GCA_963277665.1. Taxonomy (NCBI): domain Eukaryota; kingdom Viridiplantae; phylum Streptophyta; class Magnoliopsida; order Santalales; family Viscaceae; genus Viscum; species Viscum album. The sequence goes on along the minus strand of OY728161.1, from coordinate 1,944,054,827 downwards.
CAAATCTTCCATATTGTATTTAAGGTTTTGTGATATGTTTGACTATGGATGAGTTATTTTTATGCCATTAATGATTTATGATTAATGTTTTGGCATTTCGTACGCTAGTTTTAATACGAATGTTTATGTTATATTTCATCCTCTTATTAAGATGAATGTGTTGGACTAGTATGCTCCAGGTTGGGGTTTGGTTATAGCAGACCCTCTGCGATGGTGTCTGGTTATTAGAGAGACTCTGGGTTGGTGTCCGGTTATTAGAGGCACTACGGGTTGGTGTTTGGTTATTAGAGGCACTCCGGTTTGGTGTCCGGTTATTAGAGGCACTCTGAGTTGGTGTCCGGTTATTAGAGGCACTCCGGGTTTGAGTCCAGTTACAGAGGCTATCCATGTTGGGTTCTAGTTACAGTTATCCCTTAGGTCTTGGCACAAGGCCTTGACACATAAATTAAAGTTCGGCATTATGCATTCCATCATTATGAAAGTGGTTAGTGATATTGCATGTGATTATTCGACTAGTAGAATGTCCATGTGAATAAGTAAATGGCATTAATTTATTTTATTTTTTCCATATTATGATGACGTTCAAGTTTAAAAGGATTTTATTTTAGTTATACATTTCCTTAAATGTTTATGATTATTTATGAAAGATTCCTCTATATTGTTATCCTTACGAAGCATCTGAGCTCACCCTTTTCTATGTTTTATTTTTCCGAGGATTCCAAGAAGTGTATAGTGATTGATATGCAGGGTTAAGCCAAGGGAATAATGGAACATGTGAAGGATTATTTATTTTGTTTTGTATGTTATGAAGTGTAATGTAACATTCATGTATCTAATATATTTTCCAATACTGCTAAACTGATCTGTCCTTCAGGAGTTGATTCCTTGTAATCATGCCAATTTATTAAAATAATGCACCGACTCTGGGTAACTGGGGTCGGGGCATTATAGTTGGTATCAGAGAAAGTTTAGCAATAACCATGGAAACTAGATTTAGATAAACTCTATTAGAGAACGTACACCTAAGATGAACTTTGAGGATTAGTGTAGAATAACTTCCTAGCTTTTTGGTATTGTAGAGAGTTTGTGAGTTTTCTGAGCAATACATCCCTATCTGGATACGAGCAGGTAGAGGCGGCTCTGGCACAGATGTACCTAGGGGTAAAACCCGAAAACACCACTTTGAGCTAGACTCAAACGGGAACTGGTGCATGACAACAGGCCTTGCTACACTCTTGATTACGACACTCCCAGGGGATATTCTGAGGATAATTATCATTTTCATTAGGAACCATTATGAAGGTTTTATGAGTATATACATCCTTAAAGAAAACTTTTTTTATGATTATGGATTATATCCATAAATTTTTTAATTTATGTTAAGTGTTTTACATGTTCGGGATTAGGTATTGTTATTCATAAACTAATCAACCGAATTCCATTGTTTAGAAATGGTTCCCAGTAGAATGAATGAGAACTCCAGCAATACACATGATCCAAAGAGTAAGAAGTATCATATCTTTCATGGTCTTAAGCCATAATTTAGAATGGAAATAGTATCCCACGTATTATCATCATATGAAGAAATAGTATCATGTATTGATAAGATAAGTAAAGAATTCTCAGAGTCCTATAGATTTTAAGGGAAGCCAGAGAAGGAAAGGATGGAAGAGAGAAGAACAGATAAATGGAATAATGTAAAGAAGGATTTTCACATATGTGATAACTATAGAAAGAATAACCTTGGAAAATGATTTAAGGGAATGGGAGTATGTTATAAGTGTGGATAAAAAGGACACCAAGTACATGACTGCAAGGGTAAGAAAAAGGTTTCAAATGTACAATGCTTCATCTGCAAGGAGTTTGGACACTACGCGAACCAATGTCCCGGTCATCAGACTATGCCGCAAATGATGCTATTGGATAATAATCAAGTTATGATACTACCACAAATAAAGAATAATTACTAGTGTTCTTATGTTGATACATTGGAATTATTTCATTTAAGGGTTGTATCAATGATGTTCTAGAAATAAATAAGGATTGTACTATAGTACTATTTTATTGAGGATTTGAGATTTTATAGTACTAAGAAAAGTGACTCTATAGTGAGTTAAACTTTTTGGAAATTACATGGAAAAAATGATCTTTATTGTGTTTAAATTCCTTATAAATTTTGGACTGTGTGTTTGGATAGTAGTATTTTGGAGAAGTCTATAGGTTGGAATGGATTAAGTTTGAAAGGTTATTTTTGGATTTTTATAAAAGGACAACACGCAGACCATGTGACAACCCATCGCGTTGGACAAAGCTACGGGAATTGAACCCACAACTATAGTGCGATTGGGATTTATCGCCTACCACTCGACTACGTGAATTCCATGGATTGTATAATGTAGTTTATTTTTTTAATGGGTCTGATATGTGAATTATACATTCATTATATTTGGAACCCTATACGATTAGGATAAATAGAGTATTTATGAGTTGTCTTATGTTTTGTAGAGAAATATGAGTTTTTGGTATAAATTTATTAATGTATAAAACTATAATTATAAAGTATTTATATCTCCTTATGATCTCTTCCAATATCAAAAATAAATTCCACAACATTAAGAAAAGGAACTTAGAACAAAAATGTTTTCCTAGATGGTACCTTAGATAATCACAAATTTATGGCTTTGGGATTGTTGGCCTTTTCATAGCCATGTTCTCTACCACTCTTCATCAGATATTAATGGTTATATTTCTCTTCCATATCCATATTTTCCTACATGGAATTCTAGTATGTGTTATTTTCGGTAACCATCATTCTTACCACTCTTTATTTTCAACAGAGGCCTCATTAATCCATTTTTCGATGTGGGATTTCAAATAATATATTTTGAAATGTTAACCCCAAGTTTCCAATACCGAGTATAAATTGTGAGGATACAATTTATTAAAGGAGTGGGAAATGTAACACCCCAAACTTCTACGATAGTCTTCTCTTTGAATAATACAGTAGCGTGTGTTGTACGCAACTTCGAGTTCTAACACACACCACGACCAATCAAAGTAGCCATTATGAATAGTAATACCCACTTTTTGAAATTTTATAAATTTTATCTCTCAAAATGGAATTCATTTTTGGATTCATAATATCGAAATTATCCTACGGTTAAATTTTGGTACTTTTCGGACAACTCTCATATTTTGATGAATAGTGGAAATTACTAAATTTTAATTAAAAACACCTTTTTTAATCGAAATAATTAATAGTGATAAATTATGAATATTAGTGGCTTTAAATTATATTTAGAATATATTTTTACTATTTAATCCAATGATTGTCATTGGACATAATTTCACATTTAAACCGAACATAAACAAGTGTCAATCTTTTTATAGTTATTGTTTCTTAAAAACATGCTTTTTGTTTTAACAGTGTCAATTAATATTAAATTAATAAATGAAACTTCTATGTTTTTAATTTGGTAAAATATACTTTATAATTTAATTTGGAATATCATATTAGCTTAGGGTAAATTTTTTGTATTTTTCTGAAAATGTTCAATTTTTGATGAATCGTGAAAAACACTGAGTTACTGTTTAAAACCGGCTTATTATTTAAATTATTATTTGTATTATTTAAATTTATTTTAGATCAAAATAGATACATAATACCTATATAAATTCAATGTAATTCATTTGAGTCAGTTTATAATAATTTGAGATATATAAAAATTTTATTGAACTGTTTCACCGTCTTTTACCCACCACCTAGGAGAATTTACAAATTCACATAAAACATAATTTTACCACTTCTGTGAGTGAAATTTCAAAAATCCTAGAGACACAGTTTATATCAAGAAGTAAAATGTGGTTCAATAAGATAAAAACAATTTTTGGTGAATAGTAACTTTTTAATTTTATTTACCACGGTAAAAAGTAAATAGGGTAATTAAGGGTAAAAATAATATTAATATTACCCTAAAACAAGTCCTAATTCTATTGTACAAGTGTATATCGACCAAAAACAAAGTTAGTAATAAAATATTATCATTTATGACCACATGGTTTAGATTAGGACATTTATTATTATTTAATTCAAATAAGAGTTAAAAGAGTTAAAATCAATGTTTATTTACTAAAACATTTTAATATAGGGTTATAAATAAGATAAATTCGATTGTAAATATTAATTAGAAAGGTAAAAAGATTTCCTAAATAATGGTATTTTATTTATAAGTTTTAGAAATTAAATAATTTAATTTATTTATGACACAATGGTGATTCAGTAATTATCAAATTAACAAAATATTAAAATAATTGATATTATAAATATCAAAATAAATGTAATTTGAGACTTTTTATGACTTAAACTAATTTCTAGGTTAATATGACATATTATTATTGGTTATATAATTTTTTTTTGAAGTAATAATTCTGTTATGAAATTATCAAAAACAAAATACCCAATAGTGTCAAAATTGACATAAAAGAGTTTTAAATAAAATATTATATTATTAATTGATATTAAATTCATATAAATATAAGGATTGGAAAAGAAACTAATATCATTATATGTGTATCATTAATGGACCACTTTGGGGTCTCTTGGAGGTATATAGTATGTTTATTAACTATATAATATAAAATACAAAGTTACATGGTAAGTGTCAAACTATATAACTAAGAGTTAAAACTAAACGATAAGATTAATATAATGACCCAAAACAGTCTAAATTCTATTGGTTGAGTGGTTTTAGACCCATCCCCACATTAACCTTTAAATAATCCACTTTGGAGCCATTAGAAACCGAATATTAATTTATTATAAAATAATATTTTTAGCTTTTCCAAAGGTGCCCCTCACCCCTCTTATAAAAGGCCACTCCCCCTTCTCACTAATAAACACATTCAAATCCCCATGGCTCGTCCAACCCCTGCCCAAATACTCTCTAAAATTCCCTCAATACAACCTAGAGGCCTTATGTTGATCATAAATCCAACCTAAGAAGCCCTTTTGATCAAATCAAAAGGAAGAACCCGAAGAAGAGGTAATGTTTTCACCATCCTTTTTCAAGTTCATTTCTTCTTCAACTTCTTCTTTCTTTTTTATTACCATTATAAAATAATAAATCTAGTATCTCCTATATAATGTGATATTATTATAAATATGGTACAACTATATTCAGTACTCTATCCATCCTTTGAATGACATGTCACCATACGGGCGTACGTACGGCTTACCGTCTCCACATCGTGGTGTAATTGTTATTCAATATATTATTATTTGGATGGGTATAATAGTGATGTGTAATTCATGTACATATTAAATATAACATGATAATGATACTGTATATATGATATATTATCCAATTATATATTATATTAATATCAATAGAATGATATTTTCGCTCGTGCGTACGTACGGTTTACCGTCTCCATGACGCGATGAGATTCATTTCCAAGTTCACCATTCATCAACAATTATAAAAATATATATTACTAACAAGTCGGTAATATATGAAATAATAAAGTTACTGGAAATATATATATATTTATATATATAAGTATTTATGTACTTACATATATCTTATTCAATAATATGTAAAATCAAAAACCACGTTTATGCGTACGTACAGACTACCGTCTCCATAAGCGTTGTTTTCCATTTCATATATACATATATTATAAATTTTTATATTCTAAATATATATGATAAATAAATTATTTTTTATATTCTGGAATTATTTAAATCATGATCTATGTGATACAATCAAGAGTAACAAGTTAAAACACGTACGATAAAGAAAGTGATTATTACTCGAAATATTAATATAACATGGAAATTATTATTAAATGGGTAGTATAAAGTCATAAATGAATAATGTATGAAATAATAAATATTAATATAGTTTTGGTATAATCGAATAATATACTATAGTCTTCATACAGGAGGGTAAACGTACCCTCTACTAAAGTAAAGTGCAAGGTAAGGGGTTTTCATCTCACTCATTATTCCTGTGAGATTCATGCCATATTGCCACTATTACCTTTTGTGTGGTGTATGTACTGCCCATAATTGTATTCTTTGTGTAATAAACTTTAATTTATGTGTATTTAAATATTCATTGTATGATACCTCTTTCATGTGGTGTATTTTTCTTAAGTTAAAAAATTGGTAAGGGTGTATTTCACAATCTCTTCATTATCCGAGGTTGTTTATACGAAATTATCTACTGGGACCTCTTTATCATCCACATCCATGTTTCCTAAAAATGTATTTCAAAACATTCTTACTATTTTATAGAGTATGGGTTTAAGTCATTTATGCCCTTGTTTGACTTTCTATAAGAAGTATATAAAGGAATCTTTTCGTCGTTTTCCAAACAATGTACTTTTTAACCTTTTCGAGAGAATTAAGGTAAGAATGTCTTTTTTTAAATTATACGGAAGGTGCGGCAATTTTCTGCCGTTATAAAATCTTTTAAGATTCCCTTGAAAGCTTCTAAGAATATTTTCAAAGTAAATGTTTTCTTTTATAATTATGTGACTTTTAAATGATTTCAAAAAAGAGATATTTCTCTCAAATAGTTTTGATTTCATCTTTGTCAACATCCTTTGATAAATTTTATAGTTGTTTCAAGTTGATTTATTATGATACAAATCTTCTATATTGTATTTAAGGTTTTGTGATATGTTTGACTATGGATGAGTTATTTTTATTCCATTAATGGTTTACAATTAATGTTTTGGCATTTTTTATGCTAGTTTTAATACGAATGTTTAGGTTATATTTCATCCTCTTCTTAAGATGAATGTGTTGGGCTAGTATGCTCCGGGTTGGGGTCCAGTTACAGCAGACCCTCAGGGTTGGTGTCCGGTTATTAGAGGCACTCCGGGTTGGTGTCCGGTTATTAGAGGCACTACCGGTTGGTTTCCGGTTATTAGATGCACTCCGGGTTGTTGTCCGGTTATTAGAGGCACTACGGGTTGGTGTCCGGTTATTAGAGGCACTCCGGGTTGGTGTCCGGTTATTAGAGGCACTCCAGGTTGGAGTCCGGTTACAGAGGCTCTCCGGGTTGCGTTCTGATTACAGTTATCCCTTAGGTATTGGCATGAGGCCTTGACACAGAAATTAAAGTTCGGCATTATTCATTCCCTCATTATGAAAGTGGTTAGTGATATTGCATGTGATTATTTAACTAGTAGAATAACCATGTGAATATGTAAATGGAATTAGTTCATTTTATCTTTTCCATATTATGTTGAAGTTAAAGTTTAAAAGGCTTTTATTTTATTTATACATTTCCTTAAATGTTTATGCTTATTTATGAATGTTTACGCTGTATTGTTATCCTTACTGAGCATCTGAGCTCACCCCTTTCTATGTTTTATTTTTCCCAGGATTCCAAGAAGTGTATAGTGATTGATATGCAGGGTTAAGCTAAGGGAATAATGGAATTAGTGAAGGATTGTTTATGTTGTTTTGTATGTTATGAAGTGTAATGTAACATTCATGTATGTAATCTATTTTCCAAGACTGCTAAACTGATCGGTCCTTCGGGATTTGATTCCTTGTAATCATGCCAATGTATTAAAATAATGAACCGACTCTGGGTAATTGGGGTCGGGGCGTTACATTCATAAGAGGACACAACTACAAAATATGGGTCTAATAGCACTGTTATTTATGAAAACTAGAAAAAAAGGTTGACAAATTGCATCTTTTTCAGCACTAAAGTAAGCACTGATAAATTTAACCCTTTATCAGTGCTTTATTTTTATAGTTGATAAAAGGTACACATTATCAATGCTTTATTTTTAGCACTCATAAAGGGTACCCTTTATCATCTCTATATTTATAGGTCTCATAAAGGAATTATTTATCCCAAATTTTTTAGTGCTGGTAAAGGTCTAAATAAATAAAATCAAATAATGCAATAAATAAAAAATAAAAAATGAGTTTATTAAAAAAAACAATACCAATTTTATCAATTAAATAGTTATTGATAATAATAAATAAATTTATTATAATACATATAAATTATAAATACTAATAAATATTATGTATTAAATATATAGATATATGAAAAATGAAATTTAAACAAATTAAAATTTAAAATAAGTAAATTGAGAAAAATATTAAATATTTTATTAATTAAATGATTATTGATAATGTTCATAAATAAATTACATTAAATATATAAATATATATTAATGTATATACATATGATTTATATAATAAATAAATATTATTTATTCTTTACATTAAATGGTAATATATTTAGTGAATAATGGTTTATAATTAAAAAAATTAAATGAATTAAAAATATTGACTAATTGCATCGAGTAACGGACATAATTGAATTCCATCTGATTTTTCAATTTATAACATAGATAAAATTTATTATATTGATTTCACATAAACACAATAAATGCATTTTTATATACATACACACACACAAATATTTGTTTTGTAATTTAATCATCTAATATTATTTATTTTATAAATATTTATTTATTATGTTTTAATATTATTAATATGTATTCATCTTTATTTTAATATATACCCATTTTTTAATGATTTATATTAATCAAATTTATTAAAATTTTCAATATTTTAATCATTTTTAATTAATCAATTTTACTCATTTTTAACATGCATGAAATTAATAGTAAATTTCCATTAATAATGTTAAAAATACATTTGTAATATATATATATTTATTTATATTTATTTTTATTTATATTTATAAATGTATATTTACTATTTTTATATATTTATGATTATAAATAATTAAATAATATTTGTTTAAAAAGTATTTATATAATTATAAATAAATCATTATATAATTATAATAAATTTATTTAAATAATGAATATATTTAATCTGTTATATATATATAATTATATAAATATATATAATGATATTGATATTAATTTTTTAAAATTATTTAAATAATTATAAATAAATAATTATATATTCAACGAATTATAAAACTATTAGTTTATATATGTTTGATTTTTTGTCCAATTTATTTAACATCTTCTTGAAAGAATATAGTGTTATCATTTTTTATTTTTGAAATATTTCAATTTGAATTTAAATAATATTACATAAATTCTATAATAAGAAAAATTAAATAGGTTTAAGGGTCTATAATCCTTTTAATATATTATATAGTGAAACTAATTTTGAGTTAAAATGTAATTGATATTTTTTTTGTTTGATGAAATATAGTAGAAAAATAAACAATTGTAATGAGTCATTTTATTGTAAAAACCTCAACATCATGGTATTTTAAGAAAACAATTACTATTCTAGTATGTGGTGAAGAAGAAGAGTACATTTTGGATACAATTTATTGGTCTCCATCCTTTAGGATTGATCATTTTTTTTAAATTTGATATTTTCATTTTAAATTAAATTATTTAACCAGAAAATGTTTTCTATTATTTAAATTTTAAAGAATATTTTAAATCACTCAAGAATAAATCTTATACCACAAGATATAATGAATTTTTATACAATAAAATATTTGTATTGATTGAGGTAAATTTAATAAGTATGTTTTAATAGAATCTATTTTGTTGAAATAAAAATTATATTTCATGGATAAAATCATTACACCTTTATAATCCCACTTCAAGACAAATTTAGTAGTTCGGATTTAGTAATTTAATGAGATGTTATGTTCACCGTGGATTCTTAATTATATTGAATTTTATAGTTTTCTAACATAATCTAAAATTCATTTGTATTTACTTTTAGTGGTAATATGATGCCCCACAGATGCTACCATTTCAGTTAAATGACATAAAAAATGTTTCATTACAATAATTTACCAAGTCCTTTCATGTTAAGAGTTTTACAGAATTAGGAAAACAATTAACTAAAAAACTCATGTATTTTTATATTAATGGACATTTTTTTGGAACAGTATATTGAAAAACATGATCGATAAGAAGGCATCATTATTCTAATTCGGATCAAGATTCTCATGTAACATTGTCCTTATTCGGATCAATCTTCTCATGAAAATATTTGATCCAATTATATCAAAATGATTTAGACTCTACATGGGAAGAAAATGAGGTTTTCTATAGAGTCTTACCCCTTCAAATTTTCATTGAAACATTCCCATCACTAATTCCATTTTATTCAATGATTTGAGCATTTCTTTTATTTATCACAGTTGATAATAATATAGCCATCTTTGAAATGATAACCCACTCATTAATACATCCTAAAAACCACTTCATTTATTTCATCAGACATCTAATAAACACAATATAGGTTATACATAAATCCATATAAATATAGATTATTCTTTAACATTTCCACTTATTATCACCCTTTGGAATCTTGGATTACCATCCTTATAATTATCTCAAATGGGAGGCATTCACCTTTTATAGTGAATATCTTATGATTATTTCATTATTTATTATACAAAATGAATATTTTATGAACCCAATATGATATCTTTACTTTATCTTGGATGATTAAATGTTTCAATGAAATGTATCTTATTTTCTCCTCATCCTCCTCACTCATTGATTGACTGTGCAAAAAAATCTACTTTCATTTTTTATTATCATTATTACATTACCGTCGGCATATCCCTATGGTCAAAAATGTTTTCACAGTAAAATAGTTATACATAGAATTAATGTATTATTTCATATTTAGGTTTAACTTTTTTCAGTATTACTCATATAATAATTGTTTTCTTATACAAGTGGATTCTTTTGTTTGAGTTGTGATGGTTTGTTTGAAGCTACTCATGCTCATGAGGGATTCGACTTTGAGCCTACAACATAGATAATTACAATAAGGAAATGAATAAACAATGCACACAACTATTAGAAAAAGATGATTTCATACTATTTATTTAATTAAATTTTTCATCATTTTATCAACTATTTATAACATAATTTCCTTATCATTTTTATATAATAATTATTTAGTTTTTTTCACATATCTTTTGGGAAGTTATTTTTTTCTTTCAACTATCTACAGAAATCTACAAAAGAGATAAAATTATTCTTTATGCTAATGTAACAACATTTTCCCTATTCATTTCCATTCTTTGTTAAGATAACAACACTACATATTGATTCAATGTTGTTAGGTGAAAAATCATTCTTATTGTTGAAAACTATGAGAGTAGAAGAAGTTCATGTGTCGATTGTGGTGACTTTTCAGGATATAATGGTCCCTTGATGTTCTTATGCTCTTCTGACATTCAAAAATAGGAAAAAAATCAGCTAAGAACATCGATTCAAAATTATTTGTTTGAAGTTTGACAGAGAAAGACAATGTAAAAATGGTTACATTGGAATTTATGATTTGTTTCAGACTTTGGGATGGGTAAGAATCAACCTCACCTCAATCTGATACATGTTCTGATAAGTATGAATCAAAGATATTATTTTTATTTAAAATTGACATGAATATTCATAAAAAGTACATCTTACAAAATAAAAATTCAGAAAAGATATTATAATTTTTTATACTTTATGGAAATGATCCATTAGTAATTTGGGACTTGTAGGAATCATCCTCACCCCAATTCGAAGAATAATGTGACTAATATGACTCAATGTTTTCATTATTAGTTTAAAATCAACAGTTTAGTTCACAAAATTCCACTTAATGAAAAAAAATAAAACACACTTAAATTTTATTGAAAATTTATGGCATCGATTCATAAGTCATTTGTGACATTTAGGAATTGGCCTCATATCAAACTGATACACAATGTGATCAATATAGGTCAAAGTGTGGGTTTCTAGTTTAAGTTGACATTTTAGTAGAAAAAATAAGTAACATAATCAAAACAAATAAAGAAAATAATATTATTTTGATACATTATGAAAATGATCCATATGTCATTTGAGACATATAAAAATTAGTTGTACCTTAATTTGACACACGGTGTAACTAGTATGACTCCAAATTCATCTTTTTATATAAAAATGACGTCAATTTTAATAAAAAGGACAACTGACCTAATAAAAATCAATAAATTTATTCATATTATTTTTATAATTTAATAAAATTTTCCATAAATCATTTTAGATGTGTATGAATCAGTCATACATCCATATGAAACACAATGTTATTGATGTGTTTCCAAGTGCGTATTTTTATTTAAAAATGACGTCATTTTTAACAAAAAGGAAAACTTACCTACTTAAAACTGAGAAAATGCATTCATATTGTTTTGATACATTAGGTAAATGATCCATATGTCATTTTTGACAAGTAGGAATCAGTGGAACCTCAATTTGGTTTAAAATTGATCGTTTAGTTCAAAAAATGGCACACACTGAAAAAAGAGAAAACACACTCATATTTTATTGATAATTTATTACATTTTTTCCTAAGTCATTTTTGATGTGTAGGAATATGCCTCACATAAAATTGATACAGGATGTGATCAGTATAAATCAAAGTGCATGTTTCCAGTTTAAAATGAAATTTTAGTAAAAACGACATGAGACTTACTCAAATTATAGTAAAAAGATTTAGATTATTTTGATACTTTAATAAAATGTTTAATATGTTATTTGTGATGTGTATGAATTAGACGCACCTCAATACGATGCACGATGTGACCCATATGAATCCAAGTGTTCCTTTTTATTTAAAATTGACATCAATTTTATTAAAAAGGACAAATCACCTACTCAAAACCAAAAACAAACATTTGTATTGATTTTATACTCAACAGAAATGATCCATATGTCTTTTTTATGTTTAAGAATCATCCACACCTCAATCTGATACACTACATGTCTGGTATGAATCAATGTGTCCATTATCACTTTAAAATTAACATTTTTGTTTAAAAAGTATCACTGGCTGAAAACTGAGCAAACACACTTGGATTGTATTTATAATGTAGAAAAAATATTCATAGGTAATTTTTAATGTATAGGAATCATTATCACATCAAACTGACACATGATGTGATTGGTATGATCCATAGTGTGTGTTTCCAATTTAAAATGATATCTTAGTAAATACGACAAGTGACATACTAAAAAAATGATAAAACACTTTCAGATTGTTTTGATACTTTATTAAAAGGATCCATAAGTCATTTGAGATGTGTATGAATCTTCCAAACCTCAATATGATGCATTGTGTGACCTTTATGAATCAAAGATCATTTTTTCAATATATAAGTATCATTTTAGTTTAAAACGATCATAACATCGCCAAAACTAAGAAAAAAATCCAAGATTGTTATCAATTAGTTTAAATTATATATTCATACAGGATTTTGTTGATTTATTAGGGTTTTGGATGTGGTGGTGTGCTATTAAAGCACACTACCCTGGTGTTGTAGTGTGATGTTATAGCACAATACAGTTTTCCCCTTTATCAAACCTTTTTTAGCATTGAAAAAAGACATTGTCTTTTAATATCACTCCAGTAGTAATCGCTTCTCTAGAGATGATAAAGGAAATTTTTAGCACTATTAAAGGAATATTATGTAGTGGAAACGTTTAACTCAAAAATCACATTATTAATGAAGAATAAGATAGATCTTGTGACTCATTTTAATGATCAAGGAGGTTTCCAATGGTCAAGAGAATATATTCACTCTGATGGATGAATTTATCTCACAAATAATATTCAAATTGATGGTGTGGTATAATTGTCTCTTGAATGGTTTTATCTATATATTTTACCCATGGGGAGGACTACATGATATAGTAACCTATTTCATATACACATGTGTTTTATTTATTTATTTGGAGTTTTATTGAGGGTATATCCTTTTGATTGGGATAAAACTCGATGCACCACATGTTTATAACATGGATGATGAAGAAATAAGAATATTTATAAAGCATTATATGAGTGAAAGAAATTTAATATAATTTATAACAACATGATAGAGATTACAGAGCATTATGGATGATGAAAAAATGAAGGAGAAGTATAGATTCATACTTGAGTGGAAAAGGAATAAATAATGTGATGCATGATTGTATAATGTGATTGAGTTGTTTCAAAAGAATCATAATAAAGACTAGTATATAGTATAGATGTTGTAGAAAACTAAAGAAGATATAGAGACTTGGAATTAGTGAAATATTATTTTGGAGAAAATCATGATGCAACATCTCGTTGTCACCCTATGATTGGAATTTTAAGGAGTTTATTGAAAATGGTCGTTGTTGAATAACACCATAATGATGTTCTCATTATATAATAATGGAGTGAATCCTAAGAAGTGATTAATATTACATAGGATATCACATTGCAACCATATTATTTCCATATGAAGTGTTTTCTCTAGGGATCACCGGGTACCCCTTATAAAGTAATGAGATGCTATGATATTTTTGCATGGGGTTTTTTATGGGATCTGAGGAATACGACACCACAATATGGGAATTAATGACTCAATTAATAATTTAACATTACAAGGATCTAGAACATGGAAATATTTTTTGAACCAATATCATAATACAAGATCCCATATGAAAAAATTCTAATGGACAAACTGAAATGGAGGAATACATAATTATGGATATGAGGAGAGACATAAATTGGGAATTTTGGAATATATTTTGATTGAATACCACACCATGAAGGATTATATCACCCCATGATAATATATATTATTCTATAATAATAAACATCACATTGTTATTTTTCTAAATCTGTAATATATAGACACTATATGCATTAAATTTTAGGTATGAAATATGGAATTATGTTAGGACATGTCAATAACATATAAAAAAAATTTGACCAACGATTTAATAGATATAATATATTATTGGAAATAAATGTGTTTTGTATTGGATTTTTTTTAATAAAAATATTTGTTATATATCACTAAATAAGGTTAGATGTTATGTTAAACTAAGAAGGTTGGATCACACTCTTTTATTTTTAAGAATATACCATGCCATGGTCATAGAAAATACATTTTGAGAGAATGTCTGTGCTGTAAAAAATGGAAAAAGAATGAAAAATTATGTATGTATGAGTAAATAAAAAGGGGGGATAACCCCAATCCACCCAACCAGAGTAAGGGAAACACTATATGGGAACATGATATAAGGATAATTTTACAAGGGGTGAAAGAGGAGTACCATATCTAGTTAGGTCAGCACCAGGCTTAGTGGTGGGTTGGATGTGCGGTGTTGTGCAATAGGTTAATAATTTCCATAGTGCGGGGAAACAACTTGAGAGGACATTAAACCATCAATTATACAACCAATATTATTAAGTAGTAGATTTAAAATTATGTTCAACATAGTATTAATATATATAGGATATTGTTTTATATATTAATCCATGTTGTAGAACCTAATGCCACACCACAATGATGGAAAAAAAAGATTCAAATGAAACATTATTTTTTAGGTACCTTTACCTTGTAGGACATTCCATGTTGTAATAAAATGTATTATAAATATTAAAAATGTCATTCCATTATATGATGGTCACACCATGAAGGGAGTTGAGATGAATTTTAGTGGAACAAGATAATTAGATACCTCTACATTTTAGACAAAGTTTTCATCACAACATATTTAAATAAAAAAGAAAGACCACACCAAAATGTATCAACTACACTAAAGGGTGTGTTTTATATAGTATCCAAAGGATTTCATTTTTGAGAATATAGATCACTTCTCTTTTGATAAAAAGACCATGCCAAAAAAATTCTGGAAAAATTGTGTTCTGATTTTAAGAAATTGAAGAAGAATACATATTTATAATAATTGCAGATCTGAGTATTAATAGATACCTTTCTATAATGAATAAGAACACACAAAAATTCGATTAGGATAGTAAACTCTACACTGTGATAAGGGATCTGGCTCCATGTTGAGCTAATTTCAAGAGAACATAAAAGATTATGTTATAAATTGAATGATAAATTACTTGATTATGGATTTTGTAATGACCCAAAATTATATCATTGAATTTTAACTTATTATAGTTATTTAATATAGTATTAATCATATAAAACCACAACAATAACACAAAACAAACTTTAGGACTAAAAAATGAATGAAATTAGAGTAATTTGTATATGTTAAGGAATATATACCAATTTAAAAGTAACATGTCATTGGGAATAGTAATGTGGCCATTTGAAATAGTAATATGACTTACAGAATAGTAGCCTCACCCATGAAGGTATAAATAAAATTTTGGCATCTTATAAATTTTAATATGACATAATTATATCACAATATAAGTAATAAATATTTTATAAATTATTAATTAACTATTAACATTTTTATAAAACATAAGTGTTTATTTTTAATTTTATAAATAATATAATGATTTAAAAGAAAATTTAATTTCATAAAATATATTCATAAGTAATTATTTTTTTAAATTATGATTATAATATAGTTTTATGAGACCTTGATTAATTTTTCAAAGTGTTACAATATCAGATATTATTTTAAAATCAGTATTTTTCGAGTAAAAGATGATTTTGGTTAAAAAATAATGTTATCATGTTTAGAAAAGTTTTTTCAAAAAATTCGGTTAATTTTTTAATTCCAA
Source organism: Viscum album (assembly GCA_963277665.1). NCBI lineage: Eukaryota > Viridiplantae > Streptophyta > Magnoliopsida > Santalales > Viscaceae > Viscum > Viscum album. The sequence goes on along the minus strand of OY728161.1, from coordinate 1,944,038,275 downwards.
ACTTCAATAAATTATTATGGTGATTTTATGGGATTTTTATAAAATAGTTGTATTTTTGGTGAATATTGAAATACATTAATTTTTTATGAAAGCATAATACCTGAATTATGGAGTCATAGATGATGTATGGATGACATAAAACAAAAATCTAAAACTATAATTAATTATTTTAATATATTTGGAAATAATTATCAATCTATTCATATTCTTGATCCAAAATATTTATCATATAAATAAAATAATGACAAAACACCCCTCTCCTCCCCTATAAGTCTGAATGGCTCGAATGCCTTTTTTTATTTTATTATAGATAATACCCCTTTTAAGGGTTGAAGGGGAACCCGTACATGACCTGTAGGCACAAGGCCCGACTGACCCAAAATACATGACCCGAATGCCCAGAGACATACCATGCCAAATACAAGACCTGTAGGCCCAGCCCACTTGAATTGCCCCTCCCCAGCTTCTTTGACATTGATCACTAAGCTCCCCCACCTTTCATTGCTGATCAGATAGCATCGCCCCGTACAAAGATGCACGGTGCCCAGTTCTGATGGCATCTTTCATACCCTCTCATTCATCCAACCCGGTTAGCTCTACTTCTGATGGCTACTACTCTTGTTGCTCTGATCCTCTTCTGGGGACTATTCTGTGTGAACTAGGCTACTCCATGGTCTATGTGGCCTGAAGACCATATAGCCCGAATGACATTGATGACCTGAAGGCCCTTGAGACCCATAGGCCCAAACCGGTGGCCCAAAGGTCCATATCGGGTGGATAGATATGGTTGCTATAGTACCGAACATTACTTCTACAGTGACTGCTATAGTAGACCTAAAATTCACCTCCACCCAATTTTGAACCTGGGTCTCTTGGATGCCAAGCAGGAGCCCTTACCACCTCTTCTCCTCACACCTCTAAATCCTTTATACTTTTAAAATTTTTATTAAAATCTCTTCCCAATCCCCTCCCCCATGTCTAGGATCCTTTTTACTCGACAGAATACCAAAACCAATCTCCCTAAGGAGGCTCTGAAGAAGAAGGATTAAAGAGGTAAAATCTTATTTCTTTTCTTTTAATGTAATTTCATGTTCTTTTTTTCTTGTTATATCCTCAAATAAAATCATCCAAAGGGTATGATAACACTAGTACATTAAATATTAAATAATTTTATCATGATAAGTGAATAATCCATCATTATTTCTTTCCAATCCCCATTTTGTTATAAAAATGAAAACAATGTCAGTGATGTGTTAATTTATCGCATTCAAGGAAAGAGAGTTTTCAATTTCCATTACATACTTAATGGATGGTCATAAAACCATTTCATGGTGAAAACATATTATAATATATGTATTATATACTATTAAATGTTCTATAACCATTATATATACTTTTTATAAAATAATAAAACAAATCTAGTTTATGATGATCGGAAAACCACCAATATAATCTACATGTCTATCACTAACATCTTATCTAATGATTCATCCTAATACCAAATTAACAAATGATTTATATAATAATTCAATATTATGGAAGTAAATTAATATCATATAATGTAAATTCTGGACAACCAACATCATTTTACAATATTTTCCAAATATTTATACAATTAAACAGATCTTGAAAACCAAGGAAACTAACACTCCCGAATGATGAAATTGAATATCAAAACCCCTAAAAAGGACATAAATTTACTTAATAGAACTATAATATAAGAAATACATGTATAAAAAGGTATTAATTAAGTAATTAATTAATTTAATATGATTATCTAGGACATTAAGATCAAGTGCAAAACCATTTCAGACATAAGGTAAGGTATTCTATCTGAACCTCTATTTTTCTTTCGAGTTATGTATTCTCTCTCTTTAACCCAATTTAAATATTCGTTCCTATAAAATATTTCTCAAAAATTCTATGAATATGTTCCTAAATCATGTATCCAGATCATTTCATTATCATTTTTTGGTTATATACATGTTTATAAAATGTTCTCTTCTCGATTCCTCAAAATAAGAAATCCTGATTAATGGGAACTTCCTAATTTCTTACTTATTTATATGTGCACTCCATAATATATTTTAAGCCACCATTATTTTTATAAAATCACTAATTTTTTCATGAAAAATATATCATGGTTCAATTTTGGTTTTATAAAAACAAATATTCATTTTCCTCTTTAAACACTCTTTAATATTTCCTTAAAACAACAATAAAATGATACATTTCTATTGATAGTTAAATTGTGTTTTTGAATGTTTTCACTCTAGTTTGATATCAATTATCATGATATATGCCTATTTTACACTATTAATTTCCTTGTATGATTTAAATACATTATTTCAAGGACACCATTATGATATTCCCTTTTAATTATACCTTATGAAATGATTAAGATACCCAATTATTTCCACAGGTAACCCTTATGCTTTATTATTCATGTGGAAGAAATATGAATGAAAAAGTTATGATTTGTACTACATGACAGCACTCCAATTAATTTAGTAATTCTTAGTCTCATTATATGTTATGTAGAATTTTCTTGGTGGTTTACCATGACTCATTCTCAATGCACAGCAGTCTTGGTGGTTAGCCTTGACTTGTGCTCCATGTGCAACAATCTTGGTGGTAAGCCTTGACTCATGATCCAACATGTGAAATGAGATTTGAATCATGATTATGACATGTTTTAAATATAAAAAAAATGACTTATACCAACATAAATTTATTGACAGATAATATATCTGTTTCTAAAAATGAGTAATTCCAACATATATTATGTTTTATTGGTATTGATTTTAAATACCAACACTTATTTTTACCAACATGTATATCTATTAGTATTGATCAATTAACACCAATAGATCTTTTACCAACATTTAAATCTATATCTTCATCATCATAATATTGACAATTTTTTACTAACACTTGAATATATTATTAATAATAACTATTACCGATAAATATTTTACAGTCAATAAAAAATGTTACAATAAATCATTCAACAATGAAAATTATTTTATCAATAACCAATTAATAAAAACCAAGTGTGTATGTTTGTAAATGTATGTGTGCATGTTTTTATATATTCATTTTTACTATTAAAGTCAATATAAATTTCCTAGAGTTTTATTAAAAACATTGTATTAATTTATTCTTATTTTCAAATTTATCTAAATATCAGTAGTATTTATATTTTTTAATATTATTTATTTAATAAACATTTAAAACATTTTCTATAAAGAAAACTAAACTAACGAAACCCTATTTTTCCACTCTACCCCACCATCGTCGCTGATGCCCTCCTGCATCTAGCCTCTCCTCATGCTACCCTACCTTATGTCCCGCCACCTGCTGCCCCGCCTTACATCACTGACCAGCTCCGTCCTCACCCGCATCATCCCACCTCACAACCGACCACCCCCTTCTTTCATTGCATCCTGATTCCCTATGGGTATTCTATCACCACATATGAATCTTACATCTCAATATCTACCACCTCACAATCACCACCTCCACGTCCCCTATTAGGCATTCCACAGTCACTACATGGCTCCCACCATCCTTAAGTGGCACTTCCCCATTTCACTGTCGATTTCTGCCCCATTTCACCGATAGTTGCTACCCTTTTTCCTGTTGACTACTTACTAAGGTAAATGGTCACATATAGATTATGTTTTTACTCATTTATATGTTTGTATTTTTTTTCATATAAAAATTATTATATAGTTTGGAATATGGTTAAAGTTATTAAAGATTCATCAAATCATAGAAACCACTATGACACTAGTAATAAATGATTTTTATTTCTTATAATCCATCAATCAGGTTGATTGTTAATTAGTGGTGAAATCATTGTGTTTGGTTTCATCACTCCCTCTAAACATGCATATGGTACTGGGAAGCTTTTTATGGTAGTGTTGATCTAAAATGTCGTCATGTAGACTATCTTTGGTAAATTTACTCTATTTTTATTGAATCCTTTTGGTTTTTATATTCTTATTTCCAATATGGCGCGTTGTTCTCAATACCCTTGAAGAGTTGATCTAGCAGTGTTATGAGAATAAATCAATTTAATTATAAGGAAATGGTTCCTTCAAATAAAGTTTATATTAAAATTATTGTAGAGTATTTGATAGTACTTTTTTTAAATGTTTAAAGTTATGGTCTATTTTAATTTTATATCTTGCTAGATTTGGAAGATTGATTTGTAAAGCTTAATTTTGTAAGTAGATTGTAGAATCCTATGATCAAACATACTCTATAAGCTTCAAAGATTATCATTGTTAGATAACCATGCATTTTTTGAGATTTTAGATACAACAAGGAACATTATATGTTATTCATTTTTTATGTTTTCAGGTAAGAATAATTATAGAATAAAATGTTTAGGTGCAAATTATATTTACTTCCAAAATACATAGCAAACCAGGAATTGTTTAGTTTTCCATACTAAGAAAGTATTGATGAAAAATACATAATCATGAAGTTAATTAGTTGATGTCTGGTATATTTTTAGCTACTTCAAATCCCCAATATTTCCACGTGAAATTTTAGTGCAATGTTCAAGTCAATCCAACTACCCAGATAGATTGAATTTTAGTATACCAGGTTATTCAGAAGCCAATTCTATGTGCATTATCGATTTCTAGGAATGAAATTTCATATTTTCAAGCACTTCATTAGTGAGGTTGTGGGTTTTATCCTTCTCAAAAGATCCCTAGGAAGGGCATAACTATAATTTTTCAACTGCGAGAGCATGAAATTCCAAGTAAAAACATTATTGTCTTGTAATAGTTCAAACTATTCATTTAGAGTCTAGAACACACTCTAGAATTAGATCCATAAATTTCAACTCTTTGAAAAAATTATCAAAGTTAGGAAAGATTCATAAAACTCATTTATATTTTATAATCTTTTGTTTTTAACTTTCACGACCCGACCCTACCCGTGCTCGAGCTGCAACTACCCCAAGCCCGCCTCCATAGGCCAGGGGCTGGCGACCAGCGCCGAAGGCACAATAACTCGAGGAGGTCTTTGCCTAAGTACATGTACACACACACACACACGAAACACACTCATTGCAAAAGTGCAGAGTAAAATGAAAAGAAAAGTACCAACTGCTATAAATAAACCACAAAAGTGCATCGACCTGTAAACAGTACATAGCAAGTGCTGAGGTAAACTGAAAAGAAAAGGGGCAAACATGCGCCCAACCAGAAAAGTGCCACAACCTGGAAACAGGTAAATAAATGAAAAATAGCTGGAAGGGTCCCCCCACCTCGAACCCATCTCCGACCACTGCACATGGTCCAAGATCCAGAACTCCTAAGCTCTACTAAAGTCATGACCAACCTATTCGTCATTTGCAAGGGCACACCAAGTGCGGGAAAATCCCATGAAGGGGTGAGTATAAAAATAATCAGTAGGATACCCCAAAGGCTCGAGGGAGAAAAAAAGGAGGTATAGAAGGGAGATCAGTATATGGAACATGAAAAAGTGAAGGAATACAAAAAGGAGTGCAGTAGAGTACCAGTAGAGAGTCCAACTCAACCCAAACAGAGAAAGGAGTTAGACTCGTCCAGACACAAGGAGCTCGAAATGAGGAGAATATGAACTTCTCGTCGAGTCTTCTCTACCTATAAAAGGAGAGTAGACTTGTCCAACAATGATAAGCTAGACATGGAAATCATGTGGCATACCCCATGCGTCTTCGCCTCTCCTAGAGGGAGAGTAACCTATCCCAAGAGGTGGGTACTGGAACAAGGTATATACATATCCATATGCTCAAAAAAGAAGCCCGAACAAGATCGTAAGGGGATCTCCATCCCATAGCTCAGCCCAAGAAGTGATTATCCAACAGTCCCAGAAGTAACACCATCGATGCCCAGTATCCCGCACGTCTGCCCTGAACTGCAAGTCAAGGGTCTCAAATCACCGCAACTCGAAACTATCTGCTTTGGGCAGCACTAACTCGCCTGCATGGTTTTAGGTCGCGTCGCAAGGACGTGTCTCATTAGGGATAGCGCCACTCATACTTGAGAGTTATGTGGGAATGTCAAACTTCACCTCGTCACTTCCCTGCAGTCGATAGGTCTCCTCAAAGTTGAGAGGCGACCCCCTGATCAACCCATCTGGAGGGTAATCCCTAGAAGTCGACGAGTTCCCACTAGAGGGAGACCCATCAAGAGTCGACGGGTGACACACTACCTAGTCTTGAAAAATGGTAATCCACTTGAGGGATACCTAGTTAGAGTCGTCGACGAGTCCCAATGCCCAGTCCCGTATAAGGGTACTCCACTGGAGGGAGGCTCGAAACCGTCCTTGGGGACCACTTCCAAGCCCAGATGAAGGTAAATCAGGCATCGGGGACCACATCCCAGCCCAGCTGGAGGTAAAACCGGCATCTAGGACCACTTCCAAGCCCTTCTAGAGGTAAAACCGGAACCACTCTGGCCATCATGACTAGATTGTACTGCTCGGTGAACACCGCTGTACTGGCCATCCCTGCTGGATAGTAACACATTGGCCATCCCAGCTGGATGGTACCCCACTGGTCAGCCCTGCTGGAAACAACCTCCTAGCCAGCCCTGCTAGAAATAACCTCCTGGGTAGAGGATCGGTGCCCGCGTAAAGTGTTGGTCACACCTAATATATAATAACTCTACCAGGGAACACGAAGGGATGTGAGAAACTCCCCGGGCCACTCAGGGCGATCACGCTTCAATCCGCTGAGTCACTGTCGAAGCGGACCGAGCCAAATCATCCCAAAAAGTGGGAAAAACACCCACGCTATGCGGTCACACGTAGTCGCAAACGGTTCTGCAGTCCGATGAAAGTGACATGATACTGAAACCCCTCACAACTGAAGAAACAGAGGAACCAATCCATCTCTATCGGCCAAACGAGAATAGAACCAGGGAAAAACTTAACCCTGCTGGTCAACAAATGAAAACAGAACCAGGGGAAAACTCAACCCTACTGTTCAACCAACGAGAACAAAACTAGGGGAAAACTCAACCCTACTGGTCAACAAACGAGAATAGGACCAGGGAAAAACTCAACCCTGCTGGTCAACAAATGAGAAAAAAGGGACCCTCTACGTCACAGGAGGTCATTGGTACGCAAAGCAGAACACGACACGCACATGGGGCCCACACGAATCATGGCCCCAAGTCAACCCCAACCGAGCGCACAAACTTTCTCAGGTACAAACAACCACATGTACCTCTAAGCGTTCCCGTATACTCCCAGAGTATACCACGTTCCAGCCCAAATGATATCATGCACACGGCAGCCAACGTCAACGCGAATGCGTAACGTAACAACTCCAACTTGGCACCTCAACAGCTGAGGCACGACCAACCACATCTCTTTAAACACCAACTTCACTCTCCCAGGAGTGAACGTGATCACACCCCAAGGTCCGCTACAAACACAATAGGACGAACCACTGCCAGAGCGCCTTTCATGCATCCACATTTAAAGGAGGTCTCGAACGATACTACGCACATCCAAACTGATTGCGCCATTGTAATCCTCATGAAAAAACATGAGAGATAGAATACTTACTCGCCTCAAATGGATATCCGACAGAAAAGTCTTACATCACCGCTTTATGCCCGAACGGCATCCCGTGATCTCGAGCCTCGGCCCCGAAAATAGTCGGGCGCATCGCACCATTGTGAATCCCTCGGGAAAACATGTCAAAAGGACTGCTCACTTGAGCGGAATGGATATCCGGAGAAAAAATGCATTCTAGCGCACTGCACACGAGCGGTGCTACGTGGGACCCGCATCCCATTCCCGAAGCACAATGAACAGATTGCACCATTGCGATCCTCTCGAAAAAGTACACATGTTCAACTAATCACTTGTCCAAAATGAACACTCGGTGAAGAAGATAGAAATTCACCGTCAACGCCCAAAACGGTCCTCGCAGGGCTCACACCATCGTGTAGAATTAAAGCGGGAGGATTACGCCAATGAAATTCCATTGGAAAAACACCCTAAAACGACTGCTTGCACGCCCTGAACGGACGTCTGATGAAAAAGTTACAAAAGGCTGCTAACAGCTCAACAGAAGGGTTGTGGGGCCCACGCGTCAACTTTGGTTCCAATGCCTGAACCCACACTGGAAAACTCCGGATCGACGACAGGTTCACAACACCACTGATGGCGCTCAAAACGGACCTCGGGTGTGCCTGCACCGTCCAAAACAAGAACTCCTAGAAGAACGCATGTCCACTTAACGGTTGTGCCGCACTCCCGAGACCTTTGTCTCGGGAATAAAAAATTCCTGAGGCCATCTCAAAAATCTCCCCTCATCAATACGGTTCCACATCTATAGACGTTGTGTCAAAAAAAATGCGTCGTTTAGGAGATACGGTCCCCCGAATGCATGGGGGGCCTAACTGGGCCAGTCCACCTCGGTCGGCCCCCATCAGACCACCGGCCCCCGGCCTAGCCGCGGGTCCAGTCCAGTTCACCGTGGCCCTCCTCCAAAGCACTGGACCTACCTCTGGTCTGGTTTTCCGAACGGACTGGCCACCCTGGATGGTCTCCCCTCGTCGTCCACCGTGTCAAAGGAGCCCCACGGCGTGCGGGTCTTGCTTCCCCGGGGTCGCCGCCTGCGGCCGCAGACCCGCCGTGCGCCGCCTCTGCCGGCCTCCGCTCCACCGCGTCGCCCCACGGCCTCCTGTGCCACCCACCCCCGGCCGCCACACTCGTACTCTCGCCGCTGCTGCGCGCCCCGGTCGCCTGAAGCCTGGTCGACACCCTCTCCCAGACTGCACCGCCTCGCGCCGCCGCCACTGTAGCGCGCTCCGCCGCAGCCTGCCGACGCGCTGGTGCACCAGAACTCCCCAAAACCCACCGGAAACACTCAAAAACCAGCAAACTTCGACGAATGACTACGATCTCCTCGGAACTCAGTTTTAAATCCGAAAGATGCGTTGAAATGACCCGAATTTATAATACACGGCCATGGGATTTGTTTGAATATCAAACAACAATTTGACGCTATAATGGGGATTCAAATAGGGGTTCAGGATTTAAAACACAAACGAACACTGCCTACCTCGATGGGCTTCGCTCGAAGCTTCGCAAGGGTTCTTCTTGGCCGGATCCACAACCACCCAAGCTTTAAAGTGGGAGGAGGAGCTTTAGGGGGCTACCTCGAGTGTTCTTTTGCCAGAGTATCAAAAAAGGGAGGGAGAGAGGGTGAGGTGTTTAAATAAAGAAAATTTAATTAAAAATTTAATTAATTTAAAACCCCCAAATTAACCCGCATCTGAAAAGCCCGACGGGGTCGAGGTTAATCCTCCCCTAGGTACAACCCCACCCCCCGAGCACAATGGCGGTATCAGAATTTTAATCTGACGCCCCATTCAAAAGTTATAAAACTGAACGCCCAAAGCTGCCAAATTACAAAAACACCCCCAGAGCCATTTTTCACTGAGACCCGCTCCCGCAAAACTTATATCCATCCTAGGGAAAACAGCATGCTCCAAACTCAACGGTGCCCTCAGTTTTTCCATCCGATCCACCGTTTAGAAGAAACTGAGTCTAACCATTAAACGAATAAAGAAATTAATTTAATCATCCGTTTAACGTTCTGCTAACATGAAATGGTCCAAACGTCCCACGCCGACATGCTTTATGTCGTTCCTGGGGTAAAAACCCAATTTTGGACCCATCCGTGCACTCATATCTCTGAGCCGAAACTCTATTTAGGAGTTATCCAATTTATTTGGTGTGTCCAGTGTGAATGTAGTAAAAACTTAATTCCAGCCACACCGGGGCTCGGAATCGCATGTCGTCTGAAGGCGATGCTCTAGAATAATATCAAGAATATTCCAAAGTCATTATCAGCAAAAACTATGTTCTTACATCATTCCCTACTTCATGATTTTCATCCCCGAAAAGCAAAACTGGGTAACAACTTTGGGTACTAAGCTCACACCTGGCTCTCCCATACCCAGAAGAACTCTTGCACAGTCCCACATCACTACCCACAAACCAAAGGAATTGATTTGATCATGCGAGTTATGCCCTTGCCGATGACGTGCATAGAGGCATGCACACATCTTTTCGGGAAAGTCTCTTGGGAGATGTCGTTCACCCACTCCAGACGTTGGGGTTAGGGCAAGGCGGTAGGGAACCTCGCCATCCCTTTGCACATTCTCAAACGGTCCGAAGGACCTCGGGGGTAGCTCACCACCCCGACCAAACCTCTATGTCTCATGTCGCGACTAGAATCACCGCACGCACCTGGAACAAGGCCCGGTGATTCCCTCCATCAGAATATCAATATAGTGAAACACCCAAGGATATTTGGTCACCTAAGATTCTATAGTCGATGTCTCGCAACCAAGACCCTCTTACATGCTCGAAAAGCGATGGAGTCGACACCATCTATTGAAGAGAAAGGTTCCACACCTTTTACTCTACCGACACAGGGCCACACTGATGCCCCGCGTCACCCTGAAAACAACCCAAGGAAGGAGCATGAAGAAAAATCATTTCACACATAGGGTCTAACAATTCTACTTGAAAAAAGTAGAAGAGCTACAGAGCGTACTTCTTATCACCTCATGCTCTACAAGATCATAGAAATCCAAATCTCGCGGATGTCTGCGGTCCCAACTATCAGCTCCCAGAGCCTGACGTAGACTGCCTATTGGTGATGGGAAGACCTCATAAGGTCGTCCTCCACTTCGAGCTCCTCCCTATCCCCTGCTAGAACCTCATCTCTTGGTACTACTCCGATCATGGCGCTGCCTCTGTCGTGGTGGTGCACCTGCTGCCTGCCCGAAGCTCTCCGCATGCCTGGTCGGGTAGTCACGTACCAGGTGACCTCACACATTGCATGCATAACACTGACTCTCTCTGGGATCCACTGGTTCCCTTCAGTGCCACAGTGGTGTATGACCACACCCCTGAGTCCAGTTGTCATAAATCCACCTGTGTTGAGGTTCTGCTTGCCGACGCCCGCTAGATGCGACAGACGTCTCGGCTCCAACGTGCCTACTGCCACCACCAACTCTAGAATGTGATAGGAAGATCTCTGTCACCAGTGCCTTCTTTAACACCCCAGCATATGTAGAAATTCCCAAGGGTCCTATGATAGCATGAATCTCTCGGCGGAGACCCTGCTCAAACTTCCACGCTCGGATGTTGTCGCCATGGGCCAAGTCTGGGTAAAAGCGTGCATTGTCTGAAAAACTAGCCGCGTACTCAGCCACCGTCATCCCTCCCGTCTGAAATTATAGGATCTCTTGAATCCGAACGGAGCATAAGCAGGAGGGGGAAAACTCCTCATGAAACAACAGCTGAAAGTCACCCCACGAAAGTGACGACTCGTCAAGAAACTCAGTCACTAGACTACACCAATGCCAAGATACCTCACGGAAACGGTTGGCGGCCAAATCCACCATAAGATCTGTCAGAACCTGCAAAATCCTGAAAAGGCAAACCACTGTCTCTAGAAAAACCACTACTGCCTAAGGGTCTGGCTCACCACTGAACCTCAGCGGTCTCTGTCACTGGATGTCACAGAGCACGCTCAACCTGCCCTCAAGCTCAGTCTGCTCTGCGGAAGCTGTCCGCTGCTCAAAATGTGGGGGTGCTGCTACCGGCCCACCCATAGAAAGGGTCTCACATGATGGGTCCTTGACTGAGGCCTCGTAGCTCACAGGGTCGTCGTCACGAACCAAAGCTGGTATCCTGGCTGACTATCTTCGCAAAGACATCCTGAATATTATCAAGGAGTGCCGCAGTCAGATGATCATATATGTATATAACAATAACAAATACAATGGGGAGCTGACTCAAGAAGGATAGTCGAATACTCAATCCTATGTGATGCACAAACCAATTTCCCTACAATGAGTGTCTCAGCATGCCGAGTCGACAACCGGGTTATCAAGGTCCTGGTGAATGGATACATCGGCCACCGCACTATCACTGGACTCCCTATCCTGAGATCCGCTCTCGAGACACGCTAAAAATGTTGCCTTAAATCCCAACCAATTCCTTTTTAGGGACGTCCGAACAACATCCCAAGGAACGAACCACCTCTGATACAACTTTTGTAATGACCCGACCCTACCCGGGATCAAGTCGTAACTACCCCAAGCCCGCCTCCATAGGCCAGGGGCTGGCGACCAGCGCCGAAGGCACAACAACTCGGGGAGGCCCTTGCCAAAGTACCTGTACACACACACAACACACTCAATGCAAAAGTGCCGAGTAAAATGAAAAGAAAAGTACCAACTACTATAAATAAACCACAAAAGTGAATTGACCTCTAAACAGTACAAAGCAAGTGTTGAGGTAAACTGAAAAGAAAAGGGGAAAACACGCGCCCAACCAGAATAGTTCCACAACCCGACCATAGGTAAACAAAACAAAAACAGATGGAAGATTCCCCCCACCTAGCACCCATCTACGACCATCGCACGCGGTCCAATTTCCCGAACTCCTAAGATCCAATGAATTCACAACCAACCTGTTCGTCGTCTACAAGGGCACACCAAGTGCAGGAAAAGCCCAATCAGGGGTGAGTATAAAAATACTTAGTAGGATACCCCTAAGGCTCGAGGGAGAAACAAATGAGGTATCGAAGGGTGAGCAGTAGATCGAATTGAAAAAATGAATGGAATACAACAAGGAGTGGAGTAGAGTACCAGTAGAGAGTCTATCTCAACACAACCAGAGATAGGAGGTAGACTCGTCCAGACACAAGGAGCTGGAAATGGTGAGAATATGAACTTCTCATTGAGTCTTCTCTACCTATAGTAGGAGAGTAGACTCATCCAACCACGAGAAGCTAGACATGGAAAGAACATGGCATACCCCATGCATCTTCGCCTCTCCTGGAGGGAGAGTAACCAATTCCAAGAAGTGGGTACTGTAACAAGGTATATACATATCCATATGCTCAAACAAGAATACCGAACAAGATCGTAAGGGGATCTCAATCCCATAGCTCAGCCCAAGAAGAGTGTAGCCAACTGTCTAAGAAGTAACACCATCAATGCCCAGCATCCCACACATCTGCCCCGAACTGCTAGTCAAGGGGCTCAAATCACCGCACCTCGAAACTATCCACTTTGGGTGTCACTAACTCGCCCGTATGGTTTTAGGTCGCATCGCAAGGACGCGTACCAGTGGGGAAAGTTCCCCTCATACTTGAGAGTTTTTGGGTAATGTCAAACCTCACCTCGTCACTGCCACATAGTCGAGAGGTCTCCTCAAAGTTGATAGGTGACCCCCTACTCAGCCCTGCTGGGGGGTAATCCCCAAAAGTTGACGGGATCCCACTGGAGGGAGACCCAACAAGAGTCAATGGGTGCCACACTACCCAGTCCTGAAAAAGGGTAATCCACTGGAGGAAGACCTAGCTAAATTCGTCGACGGGTCCCAATGCCCAGTCCCATAGAAGGGTAATCCACTGGAGGGAGGCTCAGAACCATCATCGGGGACCACTTCCCATCCCAGCTGGAGGTAAACCCAGCATTAGGGACAACATCCCACCCCAGATGGAGGTAAACCTGGCATCGGGGACCACTTCCCAGCCCCGCTGGAGGTAACCCCAGAACCACTCTGGCCATCCCGGCTGGATGGTACTGCTCAGTGAACACCGCTGTACCGGCCAACCCTGCTGGATGGTAACCCACTGGCCATCCCAGCTTGATGGTACTGCTCTGGCCATCCCTGTTGGATGGTACCCCATTGGCCATCCCTACTAGAAACAACCTTCTGGCTAGCCCTACAAGAAACAACCTCCTGGGTAGAGGATCAGTGCCCACGTAAAGTGTTGGTCACAATGAATCCACAAGAACTCTACAAGGGAACATGAAGGGACGGGAGAAACTCCCTAGGCCTATCAGGGAAATCACGCTCCAATCTGCTGAGTCACTGTCGAAGAGAACCGAGAGAACTCATCCCAGAAAGTGGGAAAAATACCCACGTTGTGCGAGCACACGTAGTCGCAAATGGTGCCGTAGTCAGATGAAAGGGGCACGATACTGAAATCCCTCATAGCTGAAGAAATAGAGAAACCAAACCATCTCTGTCAGCCAAACGAGAACAGAACCAGGGGAAAACTCAACCCTACTATTCATGAAACGAAAATAAGACCAGGGTAAAACTAAACCCTGTTGGTAAACCAATGAGAACAAAACCAGGGGAAAACTGAACCCTACTGGTCAACAAACGATAATAGGACTATGGTAAAACTCAACCCTACTGGTCAACAAAAGAGAACAAAGGGACCCTATACGTCACAGGAGGTCAAAGGTATACAAAGCAGAACACGAAATGCACATGGGGCCCACACGACACATAGCCACAAGTAAACCCCAACTGAGCGCACAAACATTCTCAGGTATAAACAACCACATGTTCCTCCAAGCATTCCCGTATACTCGCCGAGTATACCACGTTCCATCCCAAAGGTTATTGTGCACACGACACCCAACGTCAATGCGAAGGCATAACATAACAACTCCAAATTTCCACCTCAACAGCCGAGGCATGGCCAACCACATCTCTATAAACACGAACATCCCTCTCATAGGAGTAAACATGATCACACGCCAAGGTCTTCAATAAACACAGTAGGACGAACCACCACCAGAGCGCCTTTCCTGCAACCACATTTAAATGAGGTCTCGAACGAAAATCCACACATCCAACGGATTTCACCATTGTAATCCTCCTAGAAAAACACGCGTGATAGACTACTTACTCACCTAAAATAGACATCCGATGGAAAATTAATCCAACACCACTTTACGCCCGAATGATGTCCCGTGATCTCGAGCCTCGGTCCCGAAAAGAGTCGAGTGCATCGCACCATTATTAAACCCTAGGGAAAACATTTCAAAAGGACTTCTCACTTGAGCGGTACAGATATTTAGACAAAAAGATTCATTCTGGCGCACCACACATGAGTGGTGCTATGTGGGACCCACAACCCGATCCTGAAGCATAAATAATGGATTGCAACGTTGATATCCTCTCGAAAAAGTACACAAGTTCGACTAATAACTTGTCCGAAATGGAAACCCGGTGAAGGAGATAGAAATTCCCCGTCAACGCCCAAAACGGTCCTCACGGGGCCCACACCGTCATGCAGAATTAAAGCAGGAAGATTGCTCAATTGAAATTCCCTCAGAAAAACACCCTAAAACGACTGCTCGCACGCCCCAAACGGATGTCCGATGAAAAAGTTACAAAACGCCGCTAACAACTCAACAGACGGGCCGTGGGGCGCACGTCTCAACTCTGGTTCCAATGCCCGAACCCACACTGGGAATCTCCGGCTCGACGCAAGGGTCACAACGCCACTGAAGGCGCTCAAAACGGACATCGGATGTGCCCGCGCCGTCCAAAACAAGAACTTCTGGAAGGACACCCATCCACTTAACGGTAGTTCTGCACTCCCGAGCCCTTCGTCTCAGTAATTAAAAATTCCGGAGACCATCTCAAAAAGTTCCCCTTGTCGATACGGTTCCATAGCTATAGACGACACATCAAATAGACGCACCGTTTACGAGATACGGCCCCCGAATACAAGGGGGGCCTAACCGGGCCGGTCCACCTCAGTCGGCCCACATCAGACCACCTGCCCCTGGCCCAGCCGCGGGTCCGGTCTAGTTCGCTGCGGCCCACCTACAAAGCACCGGACCCGCCTCGGGTCTGGTTTTCCGAACGGACCGGCCACCTTGGCCGGTTTCCCCTCGTCGCCCGCCGCGTCAAAGGAGACTCACGGTGCGCGGGTCTTGCTCCCCCGAGGTCGTCACCTACTGCCGAAGAGTTGCCGCATGCCGCCTCCGTAAGACTCCGCTCCACCGCGACCCCCTGCAGCTGCTTGCGCCGCACTCCCCCGGCCACCACGCTCGCCAGCTCGCTGCTGCCGCGGGCCCCAGCTGCCTGAAGCCCGGCCGACACCCTCACCCGGCCGACACCCTCACCCGGCCGACACCCTCACCCGGCATGCACTGCCTCGTGCCTCCACCTGGCCTCACGCCACCGCCACAATAGCGCGCTCCGCCGCCTCCTGCCGCCGCGCTGGCTCGCCGGAATGCCCCAAAAGCCGTTGGAAACACTCAAAAACCCACAAACTTCGACCAATGACTACGAGCTCCTCGTAACTCGGATTTTAAATTCGAAAGATGCATTGGAATGACCAGAATTTATACTACACGACCATGGGATTTGGTCAATGATAAAAAAACAATTTTACGCTATAATTGGTATTCAAAGAGGGGTTCAGGATTTAAAACTAAAATGAACACCACCTACCTCGATGGGAATCTCCCGAAGCATCGCAAGGGTTCACCTTGGCCGGATCTGCAACCGCCAAAGCTTTAAAGAGGGAGGAGGAGCTTGAGAGGGCTACCTCGAGGGTTCTACCACCAGAGTATCAAACAAGGGATGGAGAGAGTGTGAGGTGTTTAAATAAAGAAAATTTAATTAAAAATTTAATTAATTTAAAACCCCTAAATTAACCCGCATCCGAAACGCCCGACGGTGTCGAGGTTAAGCCTCCCATAGGGTAAACACCACCTACCGAGCACAAAGGTGGTCTCAGAATTTTAATCTGAGGATACGTTCAAATGTTATAAAATTGAACGCCCAAAGTTTCCAAATTACGAAAACGCCCCTGGGGCCATTTTTCACTGACGACCTGCGCCCGAAAAACTTGTACGCCTCCTAGGGTAAAAGGAACGCTTCGAAATCAATGGTGCCTTATGTTTTCCCATTCGAGCCACCATTTAAGAGATACTGAGTCTAACCATTAAATGAATAAATTAATTAATTTAATTATCCGTTTAACGTTCCGATAACGGGCGAGGGGTCCAAACGTCTCGCGCTGACATGCTTTATGTCATTCCTGGGGTAAACACCCCATTTCGGACCCATCTGTTCACTTAGATCTCTGATCCGAAACTCTGTTTAGGAGTTATCCCATTTATTTGGCATGTCCAATTTGAACGCACTGAAAATTAAATTCCGGCCACAACGGGGCACGAAATTGCACGCCTTCTGAAGGCGCTGCTCTGGAATAATATTAAGAATATTCCAAAGTCTTTCGCAAAAAAACTGGGTTCTTACATTAACATAAAACTACAATAAATAAGCCTTAAACCCAATTAAATTGGATCGTCTATGTGGATCAAACATCAAAAATTAGCTCAATAGGACACCATATTTTCTTTGGAACCATTTAGAACATGATCATCTTGCATGACTTCTTTCGATAGATTAGCGGGAGAAAAGACCATTCAAAAAGATTAAAGCAATACACCTTGTCAATTAGTCATGCATGTTCTATGCACTTATCTTCTATGAAGTGACAAATACTTATTTTCACCACACACACACACACACGAATACATGTGTGTAAGATTATGTGAGAAAATATTTTCCACTTTTCAATGCACAAAAAGAAACCCCACCCAGAAGGGAAAGTATAAGGTAAATTAATAAAGTATAACCAATGAAAAGAACATAGAGGCTCTCTGCTTCAACAAAAGCTACTTCAGTTTCATCACCAAAATTAATTTCGAGCAAATGTAATTCTTGAAGGAACCCCACAACCAAAACAACAGTTGTATGTGATCCTCACCAGTATGACTGTCTAGTTTCCTAGTTAAAATCCCCCCCCCTCCATCATTGATTGAGTTGTGAGCTGGTCTAATAAATCCATCCCCCATTCCAAAATCACCTGTCCATATTTAGTTTGAGATCTTTTAACAGAAGTTGTTCATGGACTGATGAGGCATAAAACCTATTTTATGCCTTTGTAATTATTATTTTTATTGTCATCCAAATTTTACATCCGTATTTCCTTCTCTTTTTGTTTATTGTGGGGGCCCTATTTCATTTATATTTTCCAACTATATATACAAATAAGGCTAGATGGACTGATAATTTGATAGATGCCTTATTGTTAAACTTTATTCCACCATTTTCATTAATATTTCCATATCTAGAATATAGATTGGTTGGTATGATTCATGCATTTGTAGGATAAAAAATAGCTATTAACAGACTATCTTTCATGTGATTTTGTTGAGCTTTTGATGTTTCATCCATGGAGTGTTCTTTTTAAAACTTAAAGAAAACTAAAAAAGTTTCTTGGAAAGCACCATTTGAAGGTATAATTTTGGTTTCTTTATTTTCCACTATAAAAAACGATAATTTGATTTTTTTGGGTATTAATATGGTTTTATTTCTAAATTTTCAGGCCATGATATCTTTGTTTCTACAACTCAAAAGGGGTAACTATGTGGATGAATATGTTACTAAAATACAACGTTCATGTATTTAATTTTTTTACATTAAAAGATTGAAAATGTTTGTGGCCATGATAGTATTTACCCTTGTTTTTCACATACTAGTTAATGTATAGAGTGACATATTATATTTTTCGAGGATCTTGTTTTTTATGTAATTTTCATATCAATGGAAAGAGAAAATAGTGGAAACAGAGTCCAAGAGCTGCGAATCACTCTAAAAAGGTGTAGATTTATTTTTCATGAAATAATAATATTAATAAATAGAATTTAAGTTTTATTTTTTAAATGGTTCTTATTAAATATTTTGTTTAACTCTGATAATTAATCTAGACTTTATGATAGTGGATAGATCTGTTTTTAAGGGTTATAAGCTCTTTATTTAAAATGGATCCCCCATCTATCCAATAGTTAATTCTAAGAATTACCTAATAGGAAAAAAAATTAATTGAAGAAGAATGCTTCTTCATCTGTCAATTCAAAGGTCAAAGCCTCATATATGGGTATTTTCTTTTTTAACCATTTTAGGATGTTTATAGACAGTGAAGGATGGTATGACAGAGGTGGTTTGTATGGGCCCATGGTTTTTAAGAACATGGAAAAGAAGGAATTAGTTGAGCATATGTGAGTGAATTTATGTCAGTATTTATTCAAGTTCAAATGATGTGATATAGTTACATTACATTGTTTTTACGCTGTTACAAATTTAAATACAAATCGTAATGAGATCTTAAATTCAAAATTTATGGTGGGTGTCCATCTTATTTGGATTTGCATTTGATTTTTGGACATATACATGTTATATATGTTTATAAAAACAACCCAAGTTGAACACAAAACTTATGTGTGTAACTCACATGCCTTCCATATGACTATAATATTAACAATTGAATATAACTAAATTCTCATTCAATAACTCATAGGTCATCCATTTGAGTCCTGGTAGCATAATATTTTTTTATACATGCCATGCTCATGGAATCATAAACCCTTCATTACTTTTATTTTTTCAAAACCAATTTTAACTATTATCTTTTTAATTTGATTAATTTTAAAGTATAATGACTAAAACGTTGTTTTTAAATCCTTACCCAATTTCTACGTTGAATGGAAGGAGATCTTGACTTTGACCTATCAAGTCTTATCTATATTATATCAACACTAGTTTGGGATAAATAATAGAAATAATGGAATTTTATTGTTGTAATGATAGTGGTCGATGGGTGGGTATTTCATAGGGTAGTGATTTTCACACCCTATGTTTTCATATATTCCATGTACTTTCTATTATGTTTTCATTATTAGTCTTATTATCACTATTAAATCCATTGTATTTGAATTTTTATAGATATTTATCTTATGTGTTGAATATAAATTTATTAGTATAATTGAATATTTTAATATTTGAAACTTTTGATTGAGTTTTAAACAGACATTTTTAATTTCTGTAGTTGTCTTTTTTTATTTATTTTTTCTCTTTCTAGGTTCAAAAAATAAAATAAATTTATTCTGCCAGCTTTTCCTAACAAATTGGACTTTACAGGTCTAACATTTATATTTCCTTTCCAAAGTTCTTCCAATTTTATGTTTAGGTGTTCTTCGAATATCATCCCTAGTGTTTTGTGGCACTATCTAGAGGCATTTCTCATGCTTGATGTTTTTTATTTCTTAAATTATTTTCATGAAAACCCTCCCTATTCACTAATGTGAGCTGGTGACAACCATTCCATTAAAATATTTAATGGATGGTTTTTCACACTGAATAACCTATCACCAATAAATTAATTATTTTCACCAAGTTAAATTTCATGCATAAATATATATTTGTCATTCTAGTTACAGAATGCCCTGGATTTAGTGATTTATTTACTTAATCTTTAGAAAAATTGATTTTAAAGCACTCTAGCATCACACTTAACCCATAACCTTGATTCTAGTTATGTATTGGTAAAAAAAATGAGATAGCGAGAGTGGGGTTTTACATTCATATTAAATTAATTGTAGTTGTACCAACTAATAAAACCACCAATTTCTTAGAGAGAGACTACCTCTTGGGCTAGAAAACATGTCTTGAACTCCATGAATTCCAGAATGGCCCCCTCTCCTTCTTAATAGACTAGTAGTTTCCTTATTAATCATAAGATAAAATTCTACATAAATTAACTCTGAAAACTATTTCTCCTTTAGGGTTGGGTGTTTTATTCTTTACATCCCATTATACTTTGGTGGCATGTAGTTTATTAAAATCTATCCACTTTTCAATAAGAGAATTATGAGAAAATCAGGGATATAGTATGAATGGTCTGATGAGTATACATATGTTGAGTAATATTTTGATGCACTGGAGTCCCAGTATAATGCAAATTATGAGACTAGGACACTCCCTGCACATTCTAGGTAGAGGTCATCCATAGGACATAACCAGCTATCCCCACCCTCCGCCACTTTGGAGACATGGTTTAATCATATTGGTGTTTCCCTTTATTCTTTATTTAGAACCCAAGGGTTGTTTTTAAAAAGGATTTAAATTTCTAGAGCCACCAGTGTACCCCTTTTCTCATCCACCATAGTCATCACCATCCCAGTAGATATCTACATAGCAGAAGCCATCTACTTTCACTATAAGAGATCATACACATCCGGCCAGCCATAAACTCATTGAGGGCCCATACAACCTTTATAATCTTGATACCCACTAGGAATATGTATTCATGTCCCACTGGAATGTAAAGGGCCCTACTATTGTGACAGAATGGGGGTTCATTTTGATGATCGAGCTTACATATAAATGGAATCTCTCTCAACCAGAGAGTCTTCCACTAACCAGTATACAGATCCAATTATTACCTCTAATCAATTACCATTGACAACCTGCATGCCCACCACTATTTTTATGGATTGTCACCTTACTGAGTATCAGTTCACACATGTATTGGTTGATACTATTCTCAATTATGTAACACCCCAGGCTTCTACGGTACGCTTCTCTTTGAATAATGTGATAGTGTGTGTTGTATGCAGCACCGAGTTCTAACAGACCATAACCAATCAATCTAGCCGCTATGAATAGTAATACCCACATTTTGAAATTATATATATTTTATATTTTAAAATGGACTTCATTTTTGGATTCAGAATATCAAATTTAGCCTAAGGTGAAATTTTGGTACTTTTCGGATAAATTTAATATTTTGATGAATAGTGAAAATTACTAAATTTTATTTAAAAACAACTTTTTTAATCAAAATAATTAATAGTGATAAATTATGAATTTGAGTGGTTTTAAAGTATATTTAGAATATAGTTTTACCATTTAATAAAATTTTTGTCATTGGACGTAATTTTACAATTAAACCGGGCATAAACAAGTGTCAGTCTTTTGATAGTTATTATCTCTTAAAAACACGTTTTTTGTTTTAACAACGGGAATTAATTTTAAATTAATATCTACCAATTCTGTGTTTTGAATTTGGAAAATGGATTCCATATTTGTAATCATGATGTTCAAATTGTGTAAATAGCTAACTTTTATTTTTAGACATTTTGAATAATTACTTCGATAAATATTTTATTTACCATGGTTAAGGGTAAATCCTGTAAATAAGGGTTAAAAAATCATATTATAATAACAATAAATTATCCTAAAACGTGTCCTAGACTTATTGGTTGATACATGTTCGAGCATAGGAATCTTTGGGTCGATTTTGGGACCACATGGAGCCACTTGTAGGTGATAGAGACACTTTATTTTAATTAAGTTAAAATGAATACAAAAATGACACAAGCATATATCTTTTAGAAAAACAATTTTTACATAAGGTTATATATGTTGGAGTTTCGACTATAAATATTCATTAGAAAGATAAAAAGATTTACTAAATAATTATAGTTTATTAATAATTTTTAGAAATTAAATAATTTAATTTATTTATGACACAATGATGATGTAGTAATTACCATAATAGTGAAAAATTAAAATAATTGATTTTATAAATACCCAAATAAATATAATTTGAGATTTATAATGAATTAAACTAATTTTATAGGATAATATGACATATTAGGATTGATTTAATTTTCTTTTTTTGAAGTAATAATTCTGTTAGGAGTTTCAAAAAAATCAACTATTGAATAGTGTCAAAATTGACATAAAAGAGCTTTTTAAAAAAATATTATATTATTAATTGATATTAAATTACTAAAAATCTAAGGATCGTCCAAGAGACTTATATCATGATAGGTGTATCATTAATGGACCACTAATGGGTCGCTTGGATGTATATGGTAGGTTTATTTACCATATAATTTAAAAATACAAGGAGACAATGTAAAAGTGAAACTAATTAACTTAGAGTTAATACTAAATGATAAGGTTAATATAGTAACCCAAACCTGTCTAAATTATATTGGTTGAATTTTTTTCGACCTATCCCCACCTTAAGCCTTTAATAATCAACTTTGGAGCCATTATTAACCGAATATGAATTTATTATAAATTAATATTTCTAGCTTTTCCAAAGGTGCCCCTCACCACTCTTATAAAAGGTCACTCCTCCTTCTCATTTCTTCACACCTTCAAAGCCATTTGGTTCGGAAGAAATCTGCCCAAATACTCTCCAAACTTCCCTCACTACAACCTAGAGGCCTTAGTTTGATCATAAAGCCAACCTAAGGAGCCCTTTTGATCAAATCAAATTGAAGAACCCGAAGAAGAGGTAATGATTTCACCACCCTTTTCCAAGTTCCTTTCTTCTTCCACTTCATTTTTCTTTATTATTACCATTATAAAATAATAACTCAAGTATCTTATATATACATTTATGTTATTATAAATATGTTACAACAATATTCAGTATTCTATCCATCCTTTGAATAACATGTCACCATACGTGCGTACGTACGGCTTACCCTCTCCACGTCGTGGTGTAATTGTTATTCAATAAATTATTATTTGGATGGGTATAATAATGATGTGTAATTAATGTAAATAATAAATATAAAATGATAATGATTCTGTATATATGATATACAATCCAATTATATATTATTTTAATATAAAAAATGATATTGTCGCTCGTGCGTACGTACGGACTGCCATCTCCATGAACGCGATGAGATTCATTCTCTATCGTATCCATTCAAGTATAATTACCATTTGGTGATTAATAATAGTATCTAAGGACTTGATATAATTATGGATATGATTAATATACAACCTATCCATTACAAACATGGCTTACGTAACAAAACATATAATAGAAAACGAGTAAGTTAACACCCTGAAACAACGATAATACTAAGATATTATTAACAAATCAATGTTAAAAGATCAAATATGATATCATAATAAGGTATATGATTATTGTATAATTTAATAACAATTATTTCACCATTATACAGGATGTTAACCTACCCCAACCAAGGAAAAGTACAAGTTAAGGGTTATTTCACAATCTCTTCATTTTCCGAGGTTGTTTATAGGTAATAATTTACTGGGATCTCTTTATCATCCACATCCATGTTTCTTAAAAACGTATTTCAACACATTTTTACTATTTAAAATAATATGGGTTAAATTCATTTATAACCTTTTTTTACTTTTTATAAGAGTTTTATAAAGGAATAATTCCGTCATTTTCCAAACAAGGTGCTTTTTAACCTTTTCGACAGAATTAAGGTAAGAATGTTTTTTTAACTTATACGGCGGGTGCGGTTATTTTCCACCGTTATAAAATCACCGATGCTTCCCTTACAATCTTATAAGAATATTTTCAAAGAAAATGTTTTATTTTATAAATATATGATTCTTAAATTATTTTAAAATAGGAAGAGATATTTCTCTAAAAAGAGTTTTGATTTCATCTATGTCAACATCCTTTGATCGATTTTACGCTTATTTGAAGTTGATTTATTATGATACAAAACTTCTATATTGTATTGAAGGTTTTGTGATATGTTTGACGTTGGATGTGCTATTTTTATAGCATTCATAGTTTATGGTGAATGTATTGACATTCCGTATGCTAGTTTTAATATGAATGTTTATGTTATGTTTAAACATTTTCATATGGGAATGCATTGGACTTAATATGTGACGGGTGGAGCCCGCTATAGCTCCTCGATGCATTGGTAGGTCTCATGAGACAAACTAGTGTCTTGGAATAAGGCCTTGGATAAATCTTATTTGTACTCTTGGCACGAGGCCTTGTCTATGTGGTTATGATAGTCTGGCACTATGCATTCCATCATTATGAAAGTGGTTATTGATATTGCATGTGATTATTCGATTAGTAGAATATCCATGTGAATAAGTAAATGGTAATATTTCATTTTACTTTTTCCATAATATGTTGAAGTTCAAGTTTAAAATGTTTTTGTTTTAGTTATACATTTCCTTAAATGTTTATTATTATTTTTGAAAGTTTCCGCTATATTGTTATCCTTACTGGGCATTTGAGCTCACCCCTTTTCTATGTTTTATTTTTCCCAGGATGTGAAGAAGTAAGTTATGAATGACCTTTAGGGATTTTATGTGGGGATAATAGTGTGGACTATGGATACATTATGTTGTTGTAGTAGTTTTTTACTTTATGATGTAATGTAAAACTTTATGAATATATCTAGTGTTTCCAAGGCTACTAAACCAATCAGTCTTTCGAGATTTGATCTTTCTTGTGATCATGAAAATTTTATGTTATAATTCACCGACTCTAGGTAACTGGGGTCTGGGCGTTACAGTTGGTATCAGAGGAAGTTTAGTACTAACCTTGGCAGCGAGATTTAGATAAACTCTGATTAGAGCACATAGCCCAAAGATAGACTTTGAGGATTAGTATAGAAGAACATCATAGAATTTTGGTATTATAGAGATTTTGTGAGTTTTCCGAGCAATACATCCCTGTCTAGATACGAGCAGGTAGAGGCAGCTCTGGCACAGATGTACCTAGGGGTAAAACCCGAAAACACCACTTTGAGCTAGACTCGAACGAGAACTGGTGCACGACAACAGGCCTTGATGCACTCTTGGTTACGACACTCCCAGGGGATATGCTTAGGATAACTCTCATTTTCTTTACAAATCATTATAAAGGGTTTATGAGTATATACTTACTCAAAGAAAACATTCTTATTGTTATTGATTATATCCATAAATAGTTCAATTTATGTTAAGTGTTTTATAAGTATGAGATTATGTATTTTGATTCATAAACTGATCTAGTTTATACCATTGTTTAGAAATGGATCCTAGTGGAAGAAATGGAAACTATATCAATGCACACACTCCATGTAGGGATTTCCCTCCTGCTCAAGATAATTATAGTGGAGCTAGTGATGAAACTCGTGCCAATCAGCTAATCACTATACTGGGACAACTTACTGAGGTTATGAATAATAACCTTACCCGTATGGAGCACCCTGATCCACATCGTGGAGGATCAATGTTAGATCACTTCATGATTCAACAACCCCCATCGTTCAATGGGAGTACAAATCCCTTAGTAGCTGAGTAATGGATATTTTCCCTAGAGAAAATATTTCAGGCTTTGGGGAGTAGTGAAAGGGAAAAAGTTATCATGGAAGTTTACCACCTCACTGGAGATGCTGATCAATGGTGGTAATTGATTCAAAATACGAAGGAAGATGATGAAGTATCAAATATGGAATGGAGGGAGTTCAAAGATCTGTTTTTAGAAAAATACCTTCCTCGTGACCATCGAGATGATATGGAAAGGCAATTTCTGAGTCTGAGACAAAAGGAGGATGAGAATGTCGCAAAGTATGAGGCTAACTTTACAAGGTTAGCAAGGTATGCTGGAGATTATATACGTAACCCAAGAAGTAAGATTGATCATTTCTTTGATGGGTTAAAACCATTTCTCCATCGATCATTAGTATCACAATCCTTTTCATCGTACGAAGATATTTCCTCATGTGCTATGAAGACCAAAAAGGAATTCTCTAAGTCTTATGGCTTTAAAGTAAAGCAAGAGAAGAAGAGACCTAGTGATCAATCAGGGAATGGAAATAAGGGGAAGAAGGGAAAGGTTGAATATCCATCCTATGGTAAATGTGGTAAGAAACACCCCGGTACTTGCTTGAAGTGAATAGGAGTCTGTTACAAGTGTGGTGAAAAAGGCCACCAAGCTCGTGATTGCAAGGGGAAGAAGGAAGCTACCAATGTTCAGTGCTACAATTGCAGGGAGATGGGGCATTCAGAAAATGAATGTCCTAAGAGTCAGGAGAACCTACCTCAGAAAAGGCCAAGGGATCAAGGCCAAGCTTATGCTATCACTACTGCTGAGGTAGAAGCTCCAAAAGACGTAGTGGCAGGTAATTTAATGGTTTCCTCAAGTTTAGAAAATGCATTATTTGATTCTAGATCATCGCATTGTTTCATATATTCCCAATTTGCAAAGAAAATTAGAAATTTCCAATTTGATTTATCAAGGGATTTTTCAGTTAAAACTCCCAAGGGAAGTATCATTGCAACAAATTTTTGTGAATCAGTCCCCATTAGAGCACATAAATTTTCTTTATCTGCTGATCTCGTCGTCAAACCTATGATTGAGTTCGATAAAATCCTTGGTATGGACTGGCTTTCGGACTATGATGCGAAGATTTATTGTAAGAAGAAAGAGTTAACGATTCTTGATGATGATGATAAGAAACACATTATCTTTAGAGCAGAATCACCACCACCTAATTCTTATCTAGATCCACCACCAGTAGCTCAACTAAACTCAATTATTGGGGAGGAAGAAAATAAAATAACTGTGGGTGAGGAAAGAAATGTTCAAATAGAGGATGTACCTATTGTGAAAGAATATGTAGATGTATTTTTGGAAGATTTACCTGGACATATTTCAGAACGAGAAGTTGAGTTTTCCATTGATTTAATTCCTGGATCAAGGCCTATATCGAAGACCCCTTATAGAATGGCCACTGTGGAATTAGTCTAACTAAAGAGACAACTACAGGAATTGAGTAATAAGGGATTTATTCGCCCTAGTATTTCTCCATGGGGATCCCCTGTTCTTTTTGTTAAAAAGAAAGATGGATCTATGATGTTATGTATTGACTACAGGGAGATCAATGATATAACGATAAAGAACATGTATCCCCTACCTCGCATTGATGATTTATTTAACCAACTACATGGAGCTCAATACTTTTCCAAGATTGACCTTCGATCTGGATACCATCAGTTGTGTGTGAAGAAGAAAGACATAACGAAGACAACATTTCGAACCAGGTACGGGCATTACGAGTTTACTGTAATGCCTTTTGGATTGACTAATTCACCCTCTGTATTCATGGATCTGATGAATAGAGTTTTCAAGGAGTATCTCGATGAATTTGTGGTGGTATTTATTAATGATATCTTGGTATACTCCAAAATCTATGAAGATCATGAAAATCACTTGCCCATTATCCTAAAGACTCTGAGAAGACATGAATTATATGAGAAGTTTAGAAAGTGTGAATTCTGGCTTCAGGAGATTTCTTTTCTTGGATATATTGTCTCTAAAGATGGAATCTCTTTTGATCCTTCTAAGACTAAGTGAATCCAAGAATGGCCAGCACTTACGAGTATAACTGAGGTACGTAGTTTTATTGGTTTAGCAGGTTATTATCGACGTTTCGTCCAGAATTTTTCCCGATTGGCTAACCCATTAACGAAGCTCGCACGTAAAGGGGTTAAATTTGTTTGGACAAAAGAGTGTGAATAATGTTTCGAAGAACTGAAGAGAAGATTAGTCCATGCTCTTATATTGACTCTACCATCGGGGAATGATGGGTTCGTTATTTATATTGATGCATCGAAGAAAGGACTTGGTTGTGTCCTTATGCAGAATTATAGGGTCATTGCCTATGCATCACGACAGTTGAAAACTCATGAACAAAACTATCCTACTCATGATCTCGAGTTAGCATATGTGATCATTGCTTTGAAGATATGGAGGCACTACCTCAATGGTGAAAAATGTGAGATTTATACTGATCACAAGAGTTTGAAGTATATTTTCTCACAAAATGAACTCAACATGAGGCAAAGGAGATGGATTGAATTACTCAAGGATTAGGATTTTACGATACACTACCACCTGGGGAAAGAAAAAAAGGTGGAAGATGCTTTGAGTAGAAAGGACCATGGAGTTTTGAAGGTGATGAGAATTGAAAGGGATCCAATTTTGATCGATCTAGTGAAGATGGACATGTGAATACCTAGGGAAGGTAAAACATCAATGCTTTTTCAAATGGTTGCCAAACCATATTTACTAGAAAGGATTAAGAGTTCTCAGACTGATGATGAAAAATTTTAAAAGAAGATTAAAGCTGTGAATGATAGGAGATTGAGAGACTTTGTGTATGAAGATAGAATTTTGAAATTCGGGAAGAGACATTGTATTCCCGATATACCTGATCTAAAAATGTAATTGCTGGATGATGCTCATAGTTCCAATTTCCCCATACACCCTGGGAGCACCAAAATGTATAGAGATTTGAAGGAACATTTTTGGTGGGACAACATGAAGAGGGAGATTGCTGATTTTGTGTCAAGATGTATGGTTTGTCAATAAGTGAATGCTGGAAGGAAACAGCTGGGAGGAGTTATGCAACCTCTTCCCATACTGGAGTGTAAATGGGACAATATTATGATGGAATTTGTCATGGGGCTACCAAAGACTCTTAAATGGAACGATGCAATATGGGTTATTTTTTATCATCTTACCAAGTCATCACATTTTCTTGCTATAAGAGAAGATCTACCACTAGAACGTCTAGTAAGACTATATATTAATGAAGTTGTGAGACTTCATGGAGTACCCCGATTGAATGTTTCTGATCATGATCCCCGTTTTACTTCACGATTCTGGAAGAGTCTTCAGAAATCCCTGGATACTGAACTTCATTTGAGTACTGCCTACCACCCTCAAACAGATGGACAATCAGAACGGACTATTCAAACCCTAGACGACATGTTGAGATCTTGCTCACATGACTTTCAGGGTATGTGGGATCAATATTTACCTTTGGTAGAATTTTCCAATAACAATAGCTTCCATTCGAGTATTCAGATGGCACTATATGAAGCGTTATACAGAAAGAGATGTCATACACCAACCTGTTGGGATGACGTTGGTGAAAGAAAACTTGTAGGTCTAGAACTGGTGGAGGAAACGATGGAAAAGGTGAAGGTAATCCAAAATCACATCAAAACATCTCAATGTAGGCAGAAGAGCTATGCCGATAATCGAAGGAAGGATTTGGAATTTAAAGTCGGTGATCATGCTTTCCTGAAGGTATCTCCATGGAAGGAAGTCATATGTTTTTGTAAGAAAGGTAAATTGAGTCCCATGTACATCAGACCTTTCGAAATTCTAGAACAAATTGGGGCTGTAGCTTACCGATTGGCAATGCTGCCAAGTCTCTCCAAAGTTCACGATGTGTTCCACGTATCTCTATTAAGGAAATACATGCCTGAACCAACGCATGTACTCACTTACGAGGAATTAGAACTGGAACCCGATCTGTCTTATTGCGAAGAGCCCATCAGGATTCTTGATACGAGAGATCAAGTACTGAGAAACCGAACGACACGTCTGGTAAAAGTTTTTTGGATAAACCATAAGATGGAAGAGGAAATGTGGGAACCCGAGGAACTTATGATGAAGAACCACCTGAGTATCTTCATGGGATAATATCCTAGAAATTTCCAGGATGAAATTATTTGAAGGAGGGGAGAATGTAACACCCCAAGCTTCTACAGTACGCTTCTCTTTGAATAATGTGATAGCATGTGTTGTATGCAACACCGAGTTCTAACACACTATAACCAATCAAACTAGCCACTATGAATAGTAATACCCACCTTTTGAAATTATATATATTTTATATTTCAAAATGGACTTCATTTTTGGATTCGGAATATCGAATTTATCCTAAGGTGAAATTTTGGTACTTTTCGGATAACTTTAATATTTTGATAAATAGTGAAAATTTCTAAATTTTAATTAAAAAAAACTTTTTTAATCAAAATAATTAATAGTGATAAATTATGAATTTGAGTGGTTTTAAAGTATATTTATAATATATTTTTACCATTTAATACAATTTTGGTCATTGGAAATAATTTACAATTAAACCGGACATAAACAAGTGTCAATCTTTTGATAGTTATTATCTCTTAAAAACACGCTTTTTGTTTTAAAAACAGGAATTAATTTTAAATTAATTTCCTCCACATCTGTGTTTTGAATTTGGAAAAATGGATTCCATATTTGGAATCAGGATGTTCAGATTTTTTAAATAGGTAACTTTTATTTTTAGACATTTTGAATAATTACTTTGGTAAATATTTTATTTACCATGGTTGATGGAAAAATCCTGTAAATAAGGGTTAAAAAAATAATATTATAATAATACTAAATTTCCATAAAACGTGTCCTAGACTTATTGGTTGATACATGTTAGACCATATGCATATTTGGGTCTATTTTGGGACCCCATGAAGCCACTTGTAGGTGATAGGGACACTTTATTTTAATTAAGTTAAAATGAATACAAAAATGACACAAGCATATATATTTTAGAAACATAATTTTTACATAGGGTTATATATGTTGGATGCTCGACTATAAATATTCATTAGAAATCTAAAACTATTTCATACATATGGATATTTTATTTTTAATTTTTAGACATTAAATAATTTAATTTATTTATGACACAATGATGATGCAGTAATTACCATAATAGTGAAACATTAAAATAATTCATTTTATAAATACCCAAATAAATATAATTTGAGACTTTTAATGAATTACACTAATTTTATAGGATAATATGACATATTATTATTGATTTAATGTACTTTTTTCTAAGTAATAATTCTGTTATGAGTTTCATAAAAATCAACTTTTTAATAGTGTCAAAATTGACATAAAAGAGTTTTTAAAACAAATATTATATTATTAATTGATATTAAATTCCAAAAAATCTAAGGTTCGGCCAAGAGACTTATATCATGATAGGGGTATCTTTAATGGACCACTTGGGGGTATCTTGGATGTATATGGTAAGTTTATTAACCATACAATATAAAAATACAAAGAGACATTGTAAAGGTGAAACTAATTAACTTAGAGTAAATACTTAAAGATAAGGTTAATATAGTGTCCCAAACCTATCTAAATTATATTGGTTGGATATTTTTATACCTCTACCCACCTAAATATTTGAATAATAAACTTTTAAGCCATTAGAAACTGAATATGAATTTATTATAAATTAATATTTCTAGCTTTTCCAAAGGTGCCCCTCACCCCTTTTATAAAAGGGCACTCCTCTTTCTCATTTCTTCACACCTTCAAAGCATTTTGGTTCGGCCAAAATCTGCCCAAATACTCTCCCAACTTCCCTCACTACAACCTAGAGGCCTTAGTTGGATCAAAAAGACAACCTAAGGAGCCCTTTTGATCAAATCAGATGGAAGAACCCGAAGAATAGGTAATGATTTCACCACCCTTTTCCAAGTTCCTTTCTTCTTCCACTTCTTCTTTCATTGTTATTACCATTATAAAATAATAACTCCAGTATCTTATATATAATGTGATGTTATTATAAATATGGTACAACAATATTAAGTATTCTATCCATCCTTTGAATAACAGGTCACCATACGTGCGTACGTACGACTTACCGTCTCCACGTTGTGGTGTAATTGTTATTCAATAAATTATTATTTGGATGGGTATAATAATGATGTGTAATTCATGTAAATAATAAATATAACATGATATTTATTCTGTATATATGATATACCATCCAAATATATATTATTTTAATATCAAAAGAAAGATATTGTCGCTCATGCGTACGTACGGACTACCGTCTCCACGAACGCGATGAGATTCATTCTCCAGCGTATCCATTTAAGTATAATTCTCATTTGATGATTAATAATAGTATATAAGGACTTTATATCATTATGGATATGATTAAGATAAAACCTATCCATTACAAACATGTCTTACGTAACAAAACATATAAAATAAAATTAGTATGTTAACACCCGAAACAACGATAATACTAAGATATTATTAACAAATCAATGTTAAAAGATCATATATGATATCATATTAATGTATATTATTCTTGAATAATTTAATAACAATTATTTCACCATTATATAGGATGTTAACCTACCCCAACAAAGGAAAAGTACAAGGTAAGGGTTATTTCACAATCTCTTCATTATCCGAGGTTGTTTATACGTAATAATATACTAGGATCTCTTTATCATCCACATCCATGTTTCTTAAAAATGTATTTCAAAACATTTTTAGTATTTAAAATAATATGGGTTAAAGTAATTTATACCCTTGTTTGACTTTTTATAAGAGTTTTATAAAGGAATCTTTCTGTCGTTTTCCAAACAAGGTGCTTTTTAACTTTTTCGACAGAATTGAGGTAAGAATGTTTTTTTAACTTATATGTCGGGTGTGGTTATTTTACACCTATATAAAATAATTGAAGCTTCCCTTACATGTTTATAAGAATATTTTCAAAGAAAATGTATTATTTTATAAATATATGACTCTTAAATGATTTCAAAATAGAAAGAGATATTTCTCTAAAAAGACTTTTGATTTCATCTATGTCAACATCCTTTGATGGATTTTACGATTATTTGAAGTTGATTTGTTATGATAAAAAACTTATATATTGTATTGAAGGTTTTGTGATATGTTTGACTATGGATGTGCTATTTTTATACCATTCATAGTTTATTGTGAAAGTATTGACATTCCGTATGCTAGTTTTAATACGAATGTTTTTGTTATGTTTAAACCTTTTTATATGGGAATGCATTGGACTTAATATGTGACGGGTAGAGCCTGCTATAGCTCCTCGATGCATCTGTAGGTCTCATGAGACAAACTAGTGTCTTGGCACAAGGCCTTGGAAAAATCATATTTGTATTCTTGGAACGAGGCCTTGGATATGTGGTTATGATAGTCTGGCATTATGCATTCCATCATTATGAAAGTGGTTATTGATATTGCACGTGATTATTAGATTAGTAGAATATCCATGTGAATAAGTAAATGGAATTATTTCATTTTACTTTTTCCATAATATGTTTAAGTTCATGTTTAAAAGGCTTTTGTTTTAGTTATACATTTCCTTAAATGTTTATGCTTATTTTTGAAAGTTTCCGCTATATTTTTATCCTTACTGGGCATTTGAGCTCACCCCTTTTCTATGTTTTATTTTTCGCAGGATGTGAAGAAGTAAGATATGAATGACCTGTGGGGATTTTATGAGGGGATAATAGTGTGGACTATGGAGACATTATGTTGTTGTAGTAGTTTTTTACTTTATGATGTAATGTAAAACTTTATGAATATATCTAGTGTTTCCAAGGATACTAAACCAATCGGTCTTTCGAGATTTGATCTTTCTTGTGATCATGCTAATGTTATGTAATAATGCACCGAATCTGGGTAACTGGGGTCGAGGCGTTACAATTAGGATAATATTGAGACAGTTTATATCACCGTACGGATTCAACATCCACCTCGTATAAAGATCAGTCAAGGGTTATTATATATATATAATAGCATAGTGCGAAAGCCCAATGTGCCATGGATTTATTCAAGATAAAAAGAGACCCTAAGTCCCCAAATCAGCTTTCCTAGTTGAATTTGATCTAGTTGTACCACTCGGCCAGCGATCGATGGGTTCGGTAAAAGTTCTCCACCATGTAGACCAGTTGTGGCTGCTTCATGTAGAACATCTCATCACATTGTGTGAGTGAATATGAATCTTCCTCTATCAACCTTAACATTTTCTTTGCCTTCTCAACTAGGGCTGTGAGCATGGATTGGAGCACAGAAGAGCGTTCTTGACATTTATAGCTGCCATCATAGTCGTGATTGCTTCATCATCTCAACTATTCACTCAATTTACTTAAATTTTAATATTTATATTTTTTATACACATATTTTTTTATATACATATCTTTGTTTCATTAAATATTTGTTTCACTAAATGTAATAATGGATACATCATAAGTTTGTTCATTTTTCATTATCTTAAGGTTGTTGTTTACATAGGTTAGATAATCCACTTGATGTGGTCACTGGGTGGTATTTTTGACCATGTCCTTACTGGC
Organism: Viscum album; assembly: GCA_963277665.1. Classification (NCBI taxonomy): domain Eukaryota; kingdom Viridiplantae; phylum Streptophyta; class Magnoliopsida; order Santalales; family Viscaceae; genus Viscum; species Viscum album. Next base: position 1,944,003,775 of record OY728161.1, on the reverse strand, counting down.
ATGAACAATGACTGGAATTCATTTTCACTAATTTCATTATTTTGTTAGTTCATGTTTAATTGACCATATTTTTCTCACTCTTCCCATGGATGATGTTTTTTTGTCAATGGATGCTGATAGGTGTGAACCATTCACAACATATTCATGGATTTGTGACTTCATCCATGTTTCTAGAATCGATTCACTTATTAAAGATCCAATTTCTGGTAAGAGCAGGTATTCCCATTTTCATTTCCTAGGTATGCCCATTTCCCATTGCCCATTGCTACCCAATGTCATTTCCCAGGTATTCCCACTTCCATATCCCATTCCCATTCCTATTTTCCATTTCCCATTCCAATTCCCATTGCACATTTCCCAGTTGATGCCCATTTCCTAGGTATTCCCATTGCCCATTTTCGATTTCTAGTTGCCTAGTTCACATATATTTCCCAGTTATGCCCATTTCCCATTTCCCAGTTCATTCTTATTGCCCATTTTCCACTGCTCGGTTCATGTCCATTTCCCATTGCCCATTTCATGTATTCTTCAATGTTTTCCTATTAATCATTTCCAAAATCAAACACAACCTTATTCCAACTTATTTTGAGAGGTGGAGTGATTGTTATTTTTTTGTTGCAAGCTTAGCACGGGGAATTGATATCGGAGATGGACATAATGTTGTGGAAAAATGGGTTGTGGGTAATTGGAATATTTTCTCTATCTAGATTATTGATATTTCAACAGGGATGATGGTAAATGGTCACTATGAAAATCATTTTTTATACATATATTTATTTAAATTTTTCTTTCAATTTATGCTTCTATTTTTAATTGGTTTGAGAAGGATCTGGATACTGGCATGAATGGTTTTTTTCTAGCTCACTGATCCTGGGTTGCTAGTGTTCACTGGTCCTTGGTGTGGCATGGATGGGCTGATGTTGTCTTGTTGGAATGGATGGACTGCTACTGTATCCTGGTGTGGCATGGATGGGTTGTTGTTGGTTTTCTAGCATGGGTTGCTGCTGGCATGGATGAGCTACCACTAGCTTACTGTTAGGGATGGACTGCTACATTACCTGGTGTGGTAGAGATGGGCTCCTGCTGCCTCATTTGAATGGATGAGGTGTTGCTGGCTCGTTGGTCCTAGGTCACTAGTGCTTGTTGGTCCTTGGTGTGGCATGGATTGGTTTCCCTTGGAATGGGATGTATTTTGGGTTGGTGGAACGTGTGATGGATTTTGTATTGATTCAATTTCATTATTAATATAATTAACATCCCCTAATTTTGAACTTATGGGATGCCCCTTGGAATGGGGGGTGTTTTTGGTTGGTGGCACATGTGATGGATTTTGTATTGATTCAATTTCATTATTAATATAATTAATTTTTCCCCTAATTTTGAACATGTGTGAAAATAATTTCACTTTAATAATTAAAACAAAATTATAATATATGGTAAATTAATAAATATAATAATGAATTTTACTAGAAATAAAAATTTACAGTTTAATAGATATTATATGTTTGTAATTTTAATAACATTAGAAAAATTTGCCATTAGAACCTTTTGATAAACATTTTAACAACATATATATTATCTATTGGTATTATTTTAATTTTAACAGAATGATTTTATCTGTTGCAAAAAAAATTTAGTGTTAGTGTTTTTACCAACAGTTTAGTGACCGATAAATATATGTTGGTAAAACGTTTTACCCACAGAAAATGTACTTTTACCAACAGATATGCCTTTGTTGGAAAAAGTGAAATATTTTTTTGTGTTTATATTGTTTCCACATTACTATAATTCCATGATTACATAATCCCATGTTATATATCTTATGATTCCATATTTTTATTCATGTCCTATGCCTTTTTATTCCATCAAGATATGCCTTTCAACCCATGTGTTGTACATTATTATTATGTTTATTCTCTTACTGGGTTTTTAGCTCATCTCTTTGCTCTTGTATTCTCTAGGTTATCCTATGAATATTTAAGGGCTCAATGAGTTTTAGGATCTCAATATGAAGATTAAATAAAAGATTTTTTTGGTTTCATGATTTATAATTATGTATCAAATCATCCAAAGACACTTAAAATTATAATCCTTAGCTTCTAATTTGATGGTTAATTATGCATAAAATCATGTAATAATGTGTATATAAGGATATTACCAATATAGTCGGTCTCATAGAATGGTCTAGTAATTTTTGGAGATTAAGACTATTGAACTTTATTTATAACCCTAGGGATAATTCTATTACCATGGTTAACCATAATTAAAACCAAGGGAATAAAAAGTTTGAATATAATTTTATTTTAAAAGTTCATCCATATATATTAAAAATATCTTTTAATAATTCATATTATCTAAGTATTAAATCCCTCTAATTGCAATTTCTTTTTCTTAGTTAATGGATGGAAGTAGAAGAACCCATTCTAAGAATCATTGTGATAGGAAATGTGACGACAGTCCTAATGATATGACTAATATGATGTGAATGGGTTCTAAATACATCATGAGAATACTTACTCAACTATCACAAATTATGAATAATAACTTGAATCCTATGGAAATACCTCATTTTAAAAGTAAATATAATGTTTTTGTTGAATCCTTAATGTGACAAGGGCCTCCCATGATTAGTGGATACTATGATCCCCTCATCATGGAACAATGGATTAATTCCATTAAAAAGATATTTGGTATGCTCTTATTCATAGAAGAATAGATAGTTGTACTATAGGTCTATCATTTTTATGGGGAAGATGATTAGTGGTGGAAAATGATCAATAACTTGATGTCTAAGGAGGAAAATGATTCCATAGAGTGGGAAGATGTCAAGAAAATATTTTCCAACAAATATTTTCCCTGAAATATTCATCTTGAGATCGAAAGTTAGTTCCAAAGATTGAAGTAAAAGGAGGAATAGTTTATCATGGTGTACATGGAAAATACCATAATACTTTTACGGTATACATCATAAATTGGCATGAATTCCAAAGTAAAGGTGGATTTATTTTTTAGCAGACTAAAGCCGAGTCTATGAAAATAATTGCATTTCAAGACTTTGACATCAATGAATAGATTTTCAATTGTTCTCTCAAGGTTGAAATGGATATCAGAGACTCTTAGTAGTCTCATGGTCTTAATGACAAAAAAGAGGGAAATGGATTCTAATATGGGAGGATCAATAGATAAATCCCATGATGGATGAAAAACCCAACATCCCACATGTCAAAATTATGGAAAGAGGCATCCTAGGAACTGTCTAAATGGAAATAGGAGTTTCTTTAGATGATGAAGATATGGGCATATAACTATTAATTATTGAAGAGATAAGAATAATGCCAAAAAAATAGAATATAAAAGGAAGGTCTAAATAAAAACATAGTCTTTAGTGTAGTTCTTCATCCATAAGGTACTTGGGAATTATGAAAACCATTACTCTAAGCCAAGGGTGATTGGATGAAATCAAAAACAACCTACAAGACAACAAGTAAGGGAATATTATTTAACTACTACTGAGGTAGAGCCTAATAATGCTATGGTGGTAGGTTTGCAGGTTATTCTTTGAAGAATAGTGAATTTACTATTTGATTCTGGTTCTACTCATTATTTCATATCAACTATGTTTAGTAGAAATTTTCAAACACCACCTCAGAATATAGAGGTTGAGTTATATGTGAGAATATAAAATAGGGAAATTTTTGCATCCAAAGTATAAACTCCTCCCCAGTTAATGTTTGTTTACTGAAACTATAAGAAAATATTTTCTTACTTCCTTTGGTGGAGTTTGATACTATTTTGGAAATTTATTGGGAATCATTATTCAAAGACAACATCAATTACAGGAAAAGGAAGATAAATATTCACATCCCAAAGCATACTCCAAATCATTACAAGTGTAAGGAGGAAAATAAAACTCATTCATAATAATCATATCAACTATGGATATTATTTAATTAAAATAAAGAATATCTAGCTCAAATTATTGATACAAAGGAGAGAATATTGCTCGACGATTTTTCCATTGTGAGGGACTACACTGATGTGTCCTCGAAAGAGCTTTCTGGTCTTCCTTCTAACCGAGAGGTTGAGATATAAGTTAAAATTATTCTTAGATCTCTGCCTATATAAAATAAACTTTATTGAGTGGACTCCATTGAGATAAGAGTTTTAAAGATGAAGTTTCAAAAGATTATCGACAAGGTTTTTCTCTAAGGTGGAACTTCAGTCGGGATATGACCAGTTAAAAGTGAAGAATGAAGATATTATGAATACTACCTTTAGAAAAAGGTATAAAAAATGAGTTCATATTTATTACCTACAAAATCATTATTTATGGAACAATATTCATGGAATTAAAAAATATATCTTTTAGAGATTACATTGGATTTTTTTGGTTGTCTTTATCGATGATTTTTTGATATAATTCAATGGAATAGAGGAACATTAGGAACATTTGAATACTTTTTTGATGACTTTGGGAAGGGATAAACTCTATGAAAAGTATAGTAAATTTGATTCATACATATAGGATATATCATTCTTTGAGAATGTTATCACCAGTAAATGATTATCTTTAGACCCTTCCAAGACAAAGGCAATCGAAGAATGGCTTTGGAAAACATCATTAACAGAGATCCAATGTTTTCCTAGTCTAGCTGGGTATTACAAAATATTTTTTAAGAACTTTTCATGATTTTCAAACCCAATAAACAAGATGACTCAAAAGGGAATGAATTTGTTCTAGACTATTGGATGTGAAGTCTTCATTAAGGAGTTAAATAAGAGGCTTATCACGGCACCAGTACACACACTACTGAAAAGTGGGGAACTATTTTTGGGTTATATTGATGATTCAAAGAAGGTATTAGGATTTATTTGATGCCAAATGATATATTGATTTCATACTCATCAATAAAGTTTAAAATTCAGGAGCAAAAATATCATACACATTATCTTGAAATGGAAGCTATGATATTTTCATTGAAAATATGGCAGAATTATCTACATGGGGAGAAGTGTAAGATATATACTAATCACAAGGGCCTCAAAGATATATTCAAATAGAAAAAAATTAATATAAAATAGTGAATATGGTTATATCTTATCAATGATTATGACTGATTAATCCACTACCTTCCTGGTAAGGAAAATAAGATGGAAGATGCTCTAAGTAGAAAGGATCATTCATCTTTATAAATGATGGTAATTGAAAAGGGTCAAATATTATTAGTCCTGAAAAGGATAGAAATCAGAATAATTAAGTAAAGAACATCTTCAATCCTTTATCAAATTATTTCTCAACCATCCCTTCTGAAGAAAATAAAGGATTCTCAAAGGAATGAAGTGGAATTTCAGAAAAGGGTGGAAGCTATCAAAAATGTGAAATCCTCTAAGTTCAAGAATGATGCAGATGGAGTCATAAGATTTGGTCCATGAATATGTGTACCATATAATTCAGAGACAAATAATGTTATTCTAAATGACACATAGAGCTCAACCTACTTTATTTACCCAAGGAAACCCATGATATATCAGGATATCTGAGAAAACTGTTGGTGTGACAATATGAATAAGGAGATCACTGAATATACATCAAAGTGCATGGTATGTAAGATAGTAATAGTTAAAATGAAAAATTATAAAGGTCTGATGAATCCATTACCCATACCAACATGGACATGGGAAAACATCACCATGGACATTGTCTCTAGACTTCCAAAGACATCCATAGGAAATAATGATATATGGGATATTGTGGAGCATCTTAAGAAGAAAACTAACATTAATCCAATTTAAGATTAATTCTTCTTCATTCGAAATTCAAATATATATATTACAGAAGTGGTAAGGTTTCATTGAGTACTATTATCAATTTTATCTAATTGAGATTTGAGATTCACCTCCATGTTCTGGAAAAGTGTTAAAGATGCTCGAAACATTGATTTGAACATAATTATGAAATATCATCCTCAAACTAATTTCAAATCTATGTATACTATTTAGTTATTGAAAGATATGTTTAAGTAATGTTATATGTACATATAGGTAGGATGAGACCAACATCTACCTCTGATCATGTTCTCATACCACAATAGTTTCCACTCGAGCATCCAAATGGCCCCTCATGAAGACCATTATTGGAAAAGGTGAATAACACTAGTATGATCGAATGAAGTTAGTGAACATTAGCTACTAGGACCAAAAATGGTGTAATAAATGGTAAAAAAGTGAAAACCATTCAACAAAACATCAAGATAGCCCAGAGTCGATATACAAACTATGAAGAAAATTATTGATGGGGACTGATGTTTAAGGTTGGAGATATGGATTTAATCTACATATATCCAAGGAAAAGGATAATGAGATTTGGTAAAAATGGAAATATAAGTCTCAGGTACATCGAACCCTTCAAGATTCATGATCATTTTGTAGCTGTGGCATAAGAACTAACACTTTTTTGGGAAAAAACTCTGAAAGATTCATTGAAGCATTTTTGAGGTTATTGTGTTTGTTGACAAAGCATGACTCTATGTTGTGTTGGTTGAAAAAGTAGATCAAGATGGTAAATTTGTTGAAAAAGGGGTTTTACATGGTGATTTTTCGAGTTCAGATGATTTTTTTGACAATTGATAATTGAATGGAGAACCTAGAAAAATGGAATGAATGATTTGGAGGTGGTATAAAAAGAGCAGATACAAGGTGGCACCATTTTCCAGTGTTTTCCAAATTCTTGGGGCTGGAAATCAGAATATTAAAGATATGTGTTTTTAGAAAAGGGAGGCGTGCACAAAATAAAGGTGTTACACACAAAATTGATGTGGTGTATGAAAAATTGGAAATGAGTGTGAAAAAGGTTTAATTATGCATGAAATTGGTTAGTGCGCAATAGTGAACACGAGTTAGAATTTTCACACAAAAGGTGCATCATGATTAGAACAACAAAAAAAATGAAAATGCATGAGGTGAGAGAAAAATTAGGAGATGTGCGCAAAAAATGGTTCTTTCATGAAAATAATTGTGTACAGAATGGGTGTTTTGGAATGAAATTGAGGTATGATGTTTTTCGTGCACAAAGTGTTTTTGGCTAAGACCATAAAAAATCATAAAAGGAATGAGCCGCATGTAATAGGTGGATAATTCAAGAAAAAATAAAGTGTAGCAGAAATTGGTGGATTGTACGTGAAAAATAAAGTGTTGCACGAAATAGTGATGTAAATATTTTAATGCTAGAGGATTTTTGAGATCATAAGTTTGAAAATTGGAAAATTCATGAAGTGTGCGTAATATTGGTTCATTATGTGAAATATGGTGCTGAGCCAAAGATGTATTTTTCACACTCAAAGAGGATTGCATGCTCAAGGATTTATTTTACGTGCTAGGGTCATTTTTTCCTATAAATATGGGTGGAGCCCCCTCATTCTAAGAAGCTCAAGACTCAGAGTGAATTCAACCTCTGGTGTGCCAAATTGTGAAACACAGGGGAGTTGCGTGTAAATGTGTAGTTTTCATGTAAAAGAATGTGGTTTGGGCATAAATCATAGGCTGTATGTAAAAGAATATTGTTTCACCCAAAATTTGCAGTTACACGTAAAATTTAATGTAGCGCATAAAATGAAGGTTGCATGTAAAAATTGATGGTGCGCGTAAAAGTTATAGTTTCAAATAAAATGGAGGTTGTGCGTAAAATGGTGGTTACACAAAATTGATGAGGTTTCATGAAAAGTGTAGTAGGAATTGCACACAGAAGTGGAGATTTGGCATGAAAGGAAAGGGAATTGCGTTAAAGGCATTGTAAGGGCTGTGTATAAAATTTGAGGTTGCCCAGTTTGTTTCTGTGGGAATGTGATATTCATCAGTGGATGAAAGTGGGACATCAACAGATCATATATATATATAGTTAAGTATGTATTTATACATGAAAATGATGAGACCTAAAGTTCTATAAATTCTAATTGGATCTTCTGAAGAAACAGTGACCACACTTCAGTTGAGAGAGCAGTGAGTTTTCATATTGTGATTCGTTGTAAACCAGGAGGGACACTGAGTCTGCTCTGAATGTTGTAAATAGTTGTGTACTTTTAGTTGATTTGGTACAATGAAACATCTCTGTTTTATGATCCTTGGATGTAGCCTAGTGAGGGTGACCCAATTAAATAGTTGTGTCTTGTGCTTACTTAAAGATTAGTTCATACTCTACAATTGGAAGGAGAGAGAAGAGAGTTTTGTCAAAACGTGAAACAAGATCAATAGGGGTTGTTGTTTTAATCTTTCATACACCGATTCTCCCCTCTCTCATGGTATCTAACCTAGTGGACCAAACAATTGGTATTAGAGAGAATGGTTGGTATCAGTGTTTCTCTGTCAAATGGAGTTCACCAATCACAAAGGGATTCTGATCTTCGATGGGAATGATTTTTAGCTAAGGAAGAATCAGATGCAACACAACTTTGGATATTTAGGAATGGATGTGTTTATAGCAGCAGTGCATTGTATAACTACTGATATTAACAGTGGTTCATTATCGAAAGCCAAGAAAAGATAATTGGATATTGAAACCAAGGGAATCATGCTTTAGGGGGATCCCTATCTAATGATATCTATATGAAGGTGATGTCATGAAAAACATTACATTACATGTGGGAATTTTTTTTGAACATATATGAAGGATATTCAAATGTCAGTGAAGAAAAGTTTCAAGTATTGTGGAACATGTATAAAGATCTGAGAATGAACCCGAATGAGTCTGTTGAGGCATTCTTTTATAGGGTAAATGTTGTTGTTGAAGACATGTGAGGTCTTGGTGAAGTCAGTGAAGACATAATGATTTTGAAGTGCATCCTGAGGAAACATCCACCATTCTTAAATTCAAAGGATTCAATATTGGAAGAAAAGGATCTGAAATAGCTGACACTGCATAACTTTCGTAGTGCCCTTATAGAAAATGAAATGTGAAATGATGATAATGATGCTGTGGAAAAGGGAAAATCCAAAGTGGTTGCATTTAAATCCATGAAGACGCTCACTATTGAAGATTCTCAGGATGAAAAAGAGATAGATGAGGTTATTTCATTACTTTCCTAAAATACCCAATGAGGAAAATGGATGTTTAAAAGGAAACTTCCACTTTCATACTTTAGATGTGAAAAGTTTGGTAATCTTGAGGCAAGGTACCCCATGAAGTTACAAGAAGATGATGATGTAGATGAAGTCAAAATTCCAATGAAGAAGTATTCAACCTATGTGAAAGGAAAGAAATAGTCAAAGAGAAATTTCTTTAAGAAAAATAATCTTCTTTCACAAAAATGTGATAGTTCAGAAGAGTCTAAGGATGAGGAGGTTGAAGAGACAGAAAACTAGAAAGATCATGGAGAAAATACAGTGGTGTCAGATGTTGGAAGTACTCAGAAAAAGGAACAAATTGACATTGATGAAGAAGAAGAAGTTGAAGGAAGGGTGATATGAAAGATGAGTTATAGGAATCTCATGAGGAGATAGATGTTTGTAAATCCAAAACAAAGAAAGAAAACCAAGTAGTTTGTGATGCCAATCTTTATATACAGCTGTAAGAAGAAGAGAAGTCTGAGTTAATGGAAGAAATTGTGAAACATAATTCATCAATACTAAAGGACTCAGAATTGGTAAGTGAGTATATAATCAACCTTGAAGAACAGAAAATGGAGACCAATGGATTGAGTAACACAGTGAATGACAAATTGAGAGAATCAAAGAACATGAAGAAGTTGTTTTCGATTTGAAGAAAATTATTAAAGATCAAGAAAAACTATTGACTATGGCTATTCCATAAGGAAATAAGATCCCTGAGAAAACTGAGAAGCTGAAATTGGAGCATAGTGGTTCCACATAAAAGAAGCATCAATTATGTTGAGATTATAATGCTGATGGGGGGCTTGATTGAATAAAATAATATTTTCAAATTGAATTTAGACTACAAGAACTCATTCCAAGATTGAAGGTGGATTTGGGTATGAAAGAGAATCCCATGATTTAGATAACCCGAGAGAGACCCGGTGGTACAGATGTGTTGTGAAGGAATTCACCCTATATTAGGTACTATTGCTGTGGAAATAAGGGACAATCAAAAAATGTGTAGTCCATAGCTAAGAGGTACAGAAGAGAATAATAGAAATAATGGAATCCAAACTAATCTCAATACTCTAGAATATCTTTTGAGGGTTATTGTTTTTGGTGCAGAGGATTTGAACATATGGTTAGATAGTATATAGAAACCATGTAGAGAAATGTGCCAAAGAAGAACCAAACTATTCACAAGTAGCAGATCAATGAACCGGTATGTGAGTTCAAAAGGCAGAACAGATTTAAAGTCTTTCAAGATTAATCCAGTCCATCATAATCCATGAAAGATCATGCTTCTCAATCTATTACAAGTGAGAAGAAAGAAATATGTATTAAGAAGAAAAGAGTTGAGAAGGTAGTGGTTGTTGAACGTTTTCTTAAATCATCACCCCATTCTAGTGTACAGACCCTTGAGATCTGGTAAACATCCCACATGATAGGTAATAAGGACAATAATTTAGGGAAAAAATATTAAAAATAAGAAGTTTTAAAATTTAGGAATGATGAAGGCACGAATAATATTGGTTTGGGAAAGGACACGTTTTTTGGAAAAGAAATGAGATGTGCTGATGTCTTAGTAGTAGAAGGTCTCAGTCCCAATTTTCTTAGAGTCGGTCAGCTATGTGACTCTGGGAATTCTATAAGGTTTACTAATAAAATGTGTGTCTTTAATGGAAGATATGGTGCAATGGTTTTTCAGGAAAAAATGTCAAAGGGAAATCTCTACCTGGTAAGTGGAGAAGAAGATCTCTTCTTTCTCTCTAGAGAGAAATAAAAAAAGTTATGACATAAATGACTTGGTCATCTTTTCCAACCATCCCTATAAGATGTTGTAAAGTGTGATTCAACAAGAGATATCCCTAAGATATCACTTGATCATACACATATGTTTGATTCATGTACATAAGAGAATATCATCAGAAATATATACAAGGAAAAGGAAAATAAATCAATAAGAGTTATAGAATTGGTGCATGTTGATGTATGTGGACATATCTCACAAAAGAGACATTAATGGAAAGAGATATTACATTCTTATCATTGTTGATTATAGAAGAATGGCATGGTTATTTTTCATTGACCATAAGTTCGATGTGTTGAGTTGCCTAAAATAGTATCATAGGGAATCTGAAAGGATGCTTGGGTAGGATATTCTGAAGTTTCGTACTATCAATTGTATGGAATTCACAAATATTCTGGTGGAAGACTATCTCAAGAAACATGTTATAAGTCATCAAGTTTCTTCCATGAGAACTCCCCAATAGAATGGAGTTGTTGAAAGGATAAATCAGATCATAAAAAACATGGCAAGAATGATTCTTAAAGAAAAAGACGTACCCGAGAAATTTTGGAAGGAAGCAGTATTGACATCGGTTTACATTTATAATAGGCTTCTATTATGTCTGAAAGAAGGGAAGAATCTGTATGATATATAGTACAAAATTAAGCCAACATTGAAATAAATTAGAATCTATGTTAGTAAGTGTTCATTATCAAGTAATAAAAACATAGTAAATTTGAGTCTCGTGGAGATGAGGGGATATTTCTTGGCTACTCAACAAAAAATAATTGAAAAAAATTCATTCAAAAGAGGCTCAGAAAAGTAGTTGAGTGAAATGATGTAACTATTGTGGAAAAGGAAGAGAATAATCAACAACACAATGAATAGTTTCTTGATAAAATTGATGAAGAGAAAAGTAACACAGGTGCCACAAATGTAGTATATTCTATCTCTGAAGAAGATACTAATGATGAAAAAGAAGAAGTCAAGTCTGTATCTACAAAGAAGCCAAAGAGTCTAGCTGAAATTGACTGGAACAATATCATTGGTGATCAAAGAGCTCCAGTTCAGACAAGAATAATGAAGTCACTATAGTATAAATCTCTTTTATCTCAAGCTGAACTAAATTTTTTTCTGATGCAGCTAAAGAAGGAAACTAGGTTCAGGCGATGAATGAAGAACACGACTAGATTGAGAAGAATCGGACTTGGGAGACTGTTTTGAGGCAAAAAGATAAGAATGTCATCAAGATGAAATGGGTGTTTCACAAAAATATTAATGAATATGGAAAAGTGATTCAAAACAAAGAACGATTAGTGTCAAAGGCTACTCTGAGATAGAGGGTTTTTATGTCGTTGAATCATTTTACCCTTTTTCAAGGATGGAAACAATCAGATTATTCTTGGCCATTGTAGTGCAATTAAAGTTCAATGTTTTCCAAATGGACGTCAAATATGAATTTTTGAATGGGATCCTAGAATAAGATGTTTATATTGAAAAACTAGATGTTTTTCTCATTATTGATGATGAGAACATAGTTTTTCGACTAAAGAAAGTACTATATGGGATGAAACAAGCACCAAGAGCATGGTATTTAAGGATAGATAAATTTTTGAAGAAACATGTTTTCCATCATGGTGGATTTGATTACAACATTTATGTGAACAATGATAGTAATAAAAAAATTATGGTTATAGTATATGTTAATGATATAATATTTGGATGATTTGATGAATCACAGTGCAGATAGTTTTTGAATTCATGAAACATGAGTTTGAAATGTCTAAGATTGGTGAGTTGATATTTTTCATTGGTTTTCAGGTAACAAAAGGAATGATTAACACATTTATCTCTCAATCTAAATATTCCACGGAGGTTTTGAGGAGATTTGGGATGGAGAATTCCAAGGAAATGAAGACTTCAGTTGCTACCAAGATGAAACTGTCGAAATATGATGAAGGAAAGGTGGTTAATATCACAGAATACAAAACCAAATTAGATGCTTACTGTACTTGACCACAATATATCTTGACATTGTACTCACCATATGCCAAGTAGTGAGATATGAATGTAGTCCCAAAGAAATCCACAAGATTTCATTGAAAAAATATTTCGGTATATCAAGGGAACAGTTGATTTCCACTTAATTTATAGTGACAAATCTCATCCTAAGCTTTTGGGATATACATATGTAGATTGGTCTAGTTCAGAAGATGATAGGAAATCAAGGACTAGAGGATCTGTTCATATTGGTGTATTGTGTATTTCTTGGTTGAGAAAGAAACAAGATTGCATTTCTTTGAGAAATATAGAAGCTAAGTATATTTTAGTCACGCAAGTGTGCACACAATTATTGTGGATGAAGCAGTAGCTTGATGACATGATCATTATAGTGCAGTCTTTGATCGAGTTGTAGTGTTATAACTCAAGTGTTATAAATCTTAGAAGAAATTACATCGATCCTTCGAGAGCCAAGAACATTGAAATAAAATATCATTTTATTAGGGAGAAGGCGGAGAAATGGCTAGTGAAGTTAGAATATGTTCCTACAGAGATGTAGGTTACTGATATTATGACAATGGGATTATCTAAGAAAGTATTTGAGGGGCATCGAATGGCTCTGGGAGTTCAGTCACCTCCCCTCAATTTAAAGAGTGTGGATGTGGAAACCCCCTCTCCCTGAGGTATAGAGTATTTTTTCCAAATGTGATAATATGAAATCATACCCTATTGTAGACTGCAAAGGAATGATCTGTGGGTTCATTAACAAAGGGGGAGAAAATGTGATTGTTTAAGGGGAGAACATTTGTATTTTACAAGATAGAATGTCTGAAGTCAAGACACAGAGAGAAGCTAACACGATGTTCAAAAATAGAGGGGGATCAATGATATAGGGGGACAATATGAAATCTGACGTTTCATGAAGTGATCGATCAAATATTAGATATCACGACAATTGAGGTAATTTATAAAATCATTTCATTGGTATTAGCTTAGTGTCAACAATTGGTGTTAGAAATGTAGTGATTATTTGATGAAATATTTATACTACTCTTTTTTCTAACGTTGGGCATTGGTCATGTGGGCTTAGAGTTTTTCTTGAGTAAATTTTTGATCACTATCTGAATCGTAAGAGGTGAATGGTGGTTGATGATAGAAGAAGCATTAATGAGGTATCGAATAATGAATATGTTTTCAATAAACCCAAAGGTGGATATTTTTGGGATAAATCCATTAAGGTTTCATTGAACTATTTTTGAGGTGATTGTGTTTGTTGACAAAGGATACCTTCATTTTGTTTCGGTTGAAAAAGAAGATCATGATGATCAATTTATTAACAAAGGGGGTTTACATGGTGATTTTTCGAGTTCAGGAGATGTTGTTGACAATTAAAAATGAAAAGAAGAACCTTGACAAAGGAATGGACGATCATGAGGTAGTACAAAAAGAGAAGATACAAGGTGGCCCTATTTCCAGTTTTTTCCAAATTTTTGGGGCTGAAAATCAGAAAATGAAGAAATGTGTTTTTGGAAAATGGAGGTGTGTAGAAAATAAAGGTTCCACTTGTAAAATTGGAGTGGTGGGAACCAAATTAGAAATGAGTCTGAAAATGGTGGAATTGTGCGCAAAATTGGATTGTGTGCAATAGTGAACATGAGTTTGAATTTTCGCACAAAAGGTGTTTCAGGATCAGAATGCTGAAAAATGGAAAAGGTAAGAGGTGTGTGAAAATTATGGAGTTGTGTGTAAAAAATAGTTATTACTTGAAAAGTGTTGCACACATAATGAGAGTTTTTGCGTGAAATTGAGGAATGTTTTTCTTCGCTCACGAAGTGTTTTTGGCTCCAAACTTCAAAAATCAGCAAAGGCATGAGCCGTGTGCAATAGCTGGATAATGCACAGAAAAAGAAAGTGTTTTGTGAAATTGGTGGATTGTGTGTGAAAAAGAAAGTGTTGCGCGAAATAGTTAAGTTATTTTTTTCACGCAAGAGGTTTTTCAAGATTAGAATCATGGAAATTGGAAAAGGCATAATGTGTGCGTAATATTGGATCATTGCGCGCAATACAGTGGTTGGAGAAATATGTGTTTTTTTCACTCAAAGAGGATTGCGTGCTCAAGGAAGGATTTTACATGCAAGGGTCATGTTTTCCTATAAATATGAGGTTACCCCTTCATTTGATGAAGCTCGAGACTTAGAGTGAATCCAAGCTCTGGCGTGCGAAATTGAGATAACCAAGGGAGTTGTGCATAAATTTCATTATTGCACGTAAAAGAAGGTGGTCTATGCATAAACACATGCTCCACACAAAAAAAGATTGTTGCACAAAAAATTTGAAGCAGCGCATAAAATTTAACATTTCACATAAAATGATGGTTGCATATAAAAATTTATGGTGTACGTAAAAGATAAGGTTGTGCATAAAATGGAGGTTGCACGTAAAATGGTGGTTACAAGAAATTATTTATGTTTCATGAAACGTTTAGTAGGGATTGGGAAAAAAAGAGTATATTTTTCATGTGAGGCAAGGTAATTGCGTGTAAGGAATTGTAAGGGCTACGCGTAAAATTTGAGGTTTCCCAGTTTGTTTCTATGGAAAAGTGATATTCATTAGTGGATGAAAGTGGGACATCAAAAAAGGATAAATATATAGTAAAGGAAGCAGGTATTCAAGAAAATAAAGAGACCTGCATGTATTTAAACTATGAGTGGATCTTTTAAAGAAGGAGTGATCAAACATTAGTTGATAGAGCAGTGAGAGTTTATATTGTGATTGGTTGTAAACCAGTAGGGATAGTGAGTCTGCTCCAAATGTTGTAAACAGTAGTGCACTTTTAGTGGATTTTGTACATCAGCACATCACTACTGTATGCTCCATGGATGTAGCCTAGTAAGGGTGAACCATGTAAAATTGTTGTGTCTCATGCTTGCTTTAATATTTTTTCATACTCTCCAATTGGAAAGAGAGAGAAGAGAGTTTTTTCTAACAATGAAACAAGAACAATAGGGGTGTTTTATTAATCTGTCATACCCTAATTCACCCCTCTCTCAGGGTTTCTGACCTATAGGACCTAACAAACTTCCGAAAAATATGTATCATATACAAGATATATTCCACATATCTGTCCTGAGTAAGTACACACTAGATCCCTCACATGTGTGGAATTCAAAGGCGGTACAATTGGAAAATGACTTCTCTTATAAATATAATCTTATGAAGATGGTAGATTTTTGAGATAAATTTATAAGCAACAAGACTACTCACCTAGTCAAAGTACTATAGTTGAATATAAGTACAAATACGAAACATGGTATCCAGAGGAGGCAATGATAGAAAACTACCTTAATTTTTTTTACCATAGTATGTAAAACAAATTTTTTTGGGAGAAATTTCATAGGGGTGAAAATGTAAGGACCCAAAAATCTT
Source organism: Viscum album (assembly GCA_963277665.1). NCBI lineage: Eukaryota > Viridiplantae > Streptophyta > Magnoliopsida > Santalales > Viscaceae > Viscum > Viscum album. The sequence continues at coordinate 1,943,987,475 of OY728161.1, read as the reverse complement.
CCAAGGAAATTTACTTTCTTATAATTATTTCATATAGTTTTAATGATATAAAAATACATAAATAACACAAGAAAACATTATAAATGTAGAATTAATAAAATAATATGTATTTATTGAAGTTAAGGAACCTATACCAAGGGAATTGTAATGTGGCCTTTAGAATAGTAAAGTGACCATTAGAAATAGTAATCCGACCTATAGAATAGTAACCTCACCCATGAAGGGGTAATTTAAATTTAGGTATCTTATAAATGGTAATATGAAATAATTATATCATTGTATAAGAATTAATTATTTTATAAATTATTAATTAATTTTCGATATTTTGATAAAACACAATTATTTAATTTCAATGTTTATAGTTAATATAATGATTAACAAGAAAATATATTTTCATAATATTTATTCATAAATTAATATTTTATTGTCGTATTATTAGAATATAATTTTATTATTCCTTAATTATTTTTTTGTAGTGTTCTAAAATCAGATCTAATTTTCAAATCTGTATTTTTTGAGTAAATGATGAATTTAATTAAAATTTAATTTTTCATATTTAGATATTTATTTTCATAAAATCATATTCATTTATGAATTGTACACATTCAAAAATGGTTAGTGTGAATTTTTGGTATTTTTCTAAAAGAGTTTAATTTTTGGCAAGTAGTGAAATGTATTATTTTACGATAAAAACCAAATACAAGAATTATAGAGTCATAGATGATGTATGGATTATGTAAACACAAAATCTCAAACTATCCATAATTAATTTAATACATTTAGTGATAATTATCAAACTATTCATAGTCCTGAGCCAAAATAATAAAATAATTAATAAAATAATGAGAAAACGCCCTTATCCCCCCTTTAAATACCACCCCTCACCACCTCTTTTACTCACACCTTTGAAGATTTTATCCTTTTCAAAATTATTATAAAATGTCTTTACAATCCCCGACCATACATCCAAGATATTGTTATCTCAAAAAAATACCAAAACTATTCCCCCTAAGGAGGCTCTCAAGAAGAAGGATTGAAGGGGTAGAATCTTATTCTTTTCTTTTAATTTCTTTTCAAGCTATTTTATTTCATTATTCTCTCCTACCATCCCCTCATCCAAATGGTATGATAAATCAAGTACCTTTCATATTATATAATTTTATCAAGAAAATGGAATAATCAATCATAATTTCTTTCCCCTCCACTTTTAAAAAAAATGAAAACATCGGTCGTGATGAGTTAATTTATCACATAAAGGATGATGAGTTTTCAATTTCCTTTCCTACCTTTAAGGCTAGTTATAAAATGAATTTTAGGGTGGAATTATATTATAATATATATATTATAGACTTAAAGATAGAAGAATGATTTTTTTGGTTAATCCATATTTTAATATATTTATTACATCCTATGTAATGTTCTAGAACCATTACATATATATAATATTAATTAAGAAAAAAAACTAGTTTGCGATGATTGGAAAACCACCAAAATAATCTAAATGATTATCACTAACATCATATCTAATGATTAATCCTCAGCAAAAGTTACCAAATAACTTATGTAATCATTTATTATTTTGGGTGTACTTTAATAACATATAACTTCAATTATGTACTACCATTATCATTTTACATGATTTTATATACATGTACACAAGTAAACTGATCATGAAAACCAAGGAAACCTATACTCCCGAATAATGAAATTGTATATCATAACACCTAAAAAATTATTTAAATGAACATAGTAAAATTATAATAAACTAAAAAAATTTAAAAAATGTTCTAAATTAATTAATTAATGGATTTAATCTGATTATCCAGGACATTAAGATCAAGTGTAGAACCGTTTTAGACATATGATAAAAGATTCTACCCAAACCTCCATTTTTCATTTGGGTTACATTTTTCTCTCTCATTACCCCAATGAAACTCTTCTTTATTTTTATAATATTGGAATAAGTTATGTGTATATGTTAAAAACTCATGTATCTATATCAATTCATACTTTTTTTGGGGATATACATTTTTTAAGAAGGTTACGTTCTTAATTCTTCTCGATAAGCAAGCCCAATTAAAGGAAACTTTCTGATTTCATATCCACTTTTATGTACACTCCATAATATATTTTAATCCAAAACTATTTATCTAAAATCAACCAACTCATAATGAAAAAACTACCTCAGTTTATTTTTGGTTTTATGAAAATTAATATTCATTTCCTCTTTAAACGATCTTTAATATTTTTCTTAAAATCTCACTAAAATGTTTCATTTATAATGACTCTTAACTACTCTTTTTACAGGTTTTCACATCAGCATGACATAACTTATCATGATCATTTATAATTTTACATTATTAATTTTCATGTACGATTTAAATCCATTATTTCATGGACACCATTATAATATTCCATTTTAACGTCTTTTGACATGATTATGATACCAAATTAATTCCATGGGTAACCCTTATTGTTGAATTTTCGTGTGGAAAACATATGCATGAACATGTTATGATTTATGTGACCATATATCTCTCCAATTCATTGGGTAATTTTTAGTCTCATGAGGGCTCATGTGCAATGGTATTGGTTGTTATCCTTGACTCATGCCCCATGAGCAATGATCTTGGTGGTTAGCCTTGACTCATTCTCTATGTGAAATGACCTTTTTGGTTTTCCTTTATTTGTGCTCCTATATATGAAATAAGATTTTAATCATGCTTATTTCATGTTTTATATTCCTTCCACATTACTTTGATTCCATGATTAAATGATTCCATGCTATATATTTTATGCTTCCATATGTTTTTTCATGTCCCATTACTTATTATTTCGTCATGTTATGCATTCTATCCCATGTGTTGTACATTATTATTATACTTATTTACTTACATGTATTTTTATCTTATCTTATTCCTAATGTATTCCCAAGGTTATCCTATGGATATGTAATGGATCAAAGAGTGTTAGAGCTCATTATAAAGATTAAATAAATGATTTTTTGTTTTTGTATCATTCAATCTATTTATGTATCTAATCATCCAAGGACACAAAATTTTATTATCTTTGTCTTGTAATTTTATGGTAAACTATACCTAAAATTAGGTAATAATGTGTGTAATAGTATAGTTATTCAATAGTTTTAGTGGTTAAATCAGATTAAATGGAACTTAATGTCCACATTATATTTATATGGTATGCTTGGAATAATCATGAAGACTTTGAAGAATGGGTATTGATCCCAATCCTTTGTTTTTAAATATTTTATAGGATGTCTATAAAACAACTATTGATATTTTGGAAAATAGGACATAATAGATCATATTCCCTATTTTATAGAAGATAAAGGATATTTCAATAGAAAGACTTCCATAAATATACATTGTTCTTTGAAGGGGAATGTGTTGATATAAGAAGAAGGGGGAATATCATGGTTATTCCTAGAGGTAGAAAAAATGAGTAATAAGTGAATTTCACTTTTAAATTATCCTCATATGGTGGAAGGAATCACTCATATTTCAATATTATGAAAGACTGAGAGTAATCCTCATAGAAATATGATTCTCTGATCTACTTTTTTAAGTAGAGTAAATCAAGGAAAAGTTTAAATTGGAATGTAACTGAAGATGGAGGTGCAAGATTTTCCAACAACCAATTCTAAAAAGAGTAACACCCTCATATTTCTAAATTATTTAAGAATTACCTCAATTCTATAAAATATATATTCCTCGTCTTAATGTATTGTTGTGGTAGATAAGAATATAATGTTAGATTAGACTGAAAGGGGACGTTCCTAATGCCTTTTGTAAAATATACGGGGCATGGTGTTATATTATTATACACTAAGACACTATCAGTGTATGCTCCTTATATTTTACCTTAGTCGTAAATTATAACACTCTAAGATTATATCAATTATTTATTTCAAATTAATTTAATATTTTGATATTTTTCATTTCACACATCACTGAAAATAGTTTATTTTATATTAAATAACTATGTTTGGATTATGTTAACAACAGAAAATAGAAATTTTTATTTTCTCTACACATAACACTGATTTTATCTTGTGTTACATGCAACAATGACTTTCCTAGATGGCTTTCATAACATGCATGACCTAGGTTTACTAAACAATAATATATTATAAAAATATTATTATTTATTATAATAAGATATAACCTAGAAATTAAATTATCAGTTATGAATTGTATTACATAACTTGTGGAAAAACTACATTTAAAAAAAATATAAGATTAATTCTTAGGTTACCAATTATTTCGAAATGAAAATATTAGAAATAATTGAATATAAAGGATATATTTTTATTTCTATGCTCTTAAAGGTGTTTTGCCCTAATAAATTAAATTATTAATAATAAGCTAGTGGTATTATAGTAATATATATTTTATGCATGTGATAAAATATTTTTGATATTCATCGAATAGATTTGATAGAGATAAGATATGAACAAACCCAATTTTATGCTTAAAAACCTATATTTTCTTAAAAGTATTTTTTCCACCTTTTCATGGAGAAACCATTTTAAATACAATTTTTTGAACTTTTATTGATTTAATGTGTCAAAATAATCATTATATTTTTAATGAAAACATAAAAATTAGGTTAGGATAAATTATTGGTTTTTTTTAAAAAAGTTTTTTTAGTAAATTGTTATAAATAATGGATTTTAATTCAAATATGATTTTTTCATCTAATTGATTTATAAGGTTAAGTATATTATTAATTAGTTTAAAGGTTTAATTATAAAATATTTTTATCAATTAATCCATTTTAGTTAATTAGAATCAATATCACTTTGAAATTTAATATAATAAAATAGAATTCTTTTGAATGTTTTTACTTTGAAAACCCGCATTGTTGACCTGACTGTAGGATTAAATATAAATTAATTTCACACACATATGTATTTTGGAATTTGGAAAATAGATTAAATATTTGTAATATGAAAAATAATTAATTTATAACAAGCTCAACCTAGTATCTTACCAAAAATATTAGTGAAAGTAATTAAAATTAATTACCGTGATTAATACTAAATTAATCTTAAAAAGATACTAAACAATTACCTTAAATAAAAAATGTCCTATAAACATGAATAAAATCCATTTTATGGAAACAAATTAGACCCTATAATCCCTTTTAATAATGATTTACCATTATTGTATCCACTTGAAATAAAAAAATGTTGGTGGGGTTTCGTTTTTCCAAAATATTACAAGTCTGCCACTCCTCCTCCATTATAAAAGTCCTCTTATCCTCTCACCTACTGACACCTATCAAGGTGCTTTGGCTTGAAAAAAATCTTACCAAATAGTTCCAAAATATCCATCACTTCTTCCTTTTAGTATCCCTTGTTAATAAATCCTTCCAAGGAATTTTTTTAGTGCAAACCAAAAGGAGTTACCCGATTAAGAGTTAACACCCTCCCTCCAACTCCATTCTTGTATTTTCATTCTCTCCACCCTCAAATATTCTTACTCCAGGATTTTATAACAAAAATGTATCCTAAATATACTAGGATGTTGTTATTATAAGGTTTATAACTACACTTTCATACACATACATCTAATGGGTAACGAACAAATGGTTTACATATAGGTGAAATACCGCCTCACTAAACGATTATTGTTCATTTTTCCTTTACCACCACTCATGGTAGAAATTATGATGGAAACTATGTTTATATATATTTTTTATTATATTTTTTATTTCTTTAAGCTTATTTAATTATTTTACAACACATATCTTTACAATTTTAATTCTATGTTAATACGATAATTTTGTTTGAGGAAGTGTAGACTACTGACCCCTCAAAGTGATGTGATTGATTCATACCCTATATGTAATGTATTAAGGATGGATTTAGTGAATAAAAATGATATAATAATGTTTTTTAAATAATTATATATATATTTCTTTTTCCTTCTTACTTTTAACACAACAATTAAACGGAAATAGTGTTCATGCGTCTCTACAGATTACTGTCTCCATGACCGGTGTATTCCATTAAATGATTCTATATTCTATCATTTATTATAAAAAAATATAATGGATTTAAATTATATTTTAATCGTTATTTACAATATTGAAATCATGATATAAATATAAGGACCAATAATATATCAAATGAAGACAAGAGAAAAACAAAGTGAATGTTACCTGAAGTGAAACCTTAATATTGAATTATTAACAAGCGGGTAATATAAAGCCATTATAAATCCATATATAGTACTACAAGTTAGAATATGACTATGTGATAGATTTATAATAAATTTATATTTATTATACAGGAGGTTTGAATGAGTGTGATGAGATTCAAGACACAAGATAAGGGAATTTCAACTCACTATTTATTTATGTGAGATACATGCATTATTCAACATCACTTCTTTTATGTGTCGTATATATAGACCATGAATGTATTTTTTTACTCTTATAATTAAATATATGTTTATTTAAATAAATATTTTATGATATTTTTTATTCACGGGGTTGATGTTTAAAAAGTTACCAAATAGGCAATGTAATTTTTTCTCAATTTTCCTTCATTGAGACAATGCTATAATATACACCTATGTTTTTATATGAGCTGTATAAAATACCTTTGAAATATTATATTACCAGTATATTTATTTTAATGATATTTTGAGCTCTATGTAATTTTTTTCCTACACGCAGAGTATGATTCAAATTTACCATGTGGTAAGAGTTTATTGAAACAATCTCACCATTTATTGAGATTATTTACAATCACATTTTTATGAATGAAATATTATGATCCATATTTCAAGGGCTCTAATTAATTATATTATCCTATTTTTAGTCTTTAAATATTAATTTAACAGTACCATTTTACACTCTTTGGTACATATTATGATTAATAAAATGTTACCATTCATATTATTTCTCAAAATGGATTATATTTTTATGTCATGATGTTTGTGAAACCCGTTTCTTCTTCATGGGTTATATGCTTTTGAAACCCACTTATTTTCATGGGTTCTGTTAATGATGAAATGATTAAAAAACCTCTATCTTTTTCCATAGGATATGATAGGATTACATGTTTATGATAACCATTTTATTTAATGGGTTATGATATGATTGTTTATGATTTTGTGGCATATGTATGTATGATTTCATTATGATATGGGTGAGACCCATATATCCATCCAATGTATTAGGTAAATATTGATATCCCATGAGATTGACTAGGATGGAATTGGGAGTGAACCTTGATTACTATAATGGCCATGGGAGTGAACCATGACTACCAAGATGGCATGAGGAGTGAAATCATACTACTAGGATGGTCATAAAAGTGGACCATGACTACAAATATGGTGTATGGAGTGAAACCATACTACTAATATGGTCTTGGAATCTATTCCCTGGATATAATATAAATCTTATTCTATGCTTATGGGTTTTTCAAAATTCCATGTTTTATTCCTATGTTATGATTTAATAGCTTATGTTCCTTACTTTTTTATGATTCATGTCTTATGAACAGTCAATATATATTCCAATTATTCATGTTTATGATATTTGATATACAGGGTATGATATTAAAATGTTCCGGTCCTGTATTCATACACCTATGCTCATGTTTTTTTAAATGGATTTTTTTAACCTTAACAAGCATTTGATATCACCGCTTGTAATGTTTCATTCCACTAGTTATGAAGATATGTCTTGAGTATAATGTGTCTAAGAATGATTATCAACATGAATAACATAGTGGTTTCTACTGTATCTCAGTTATGTACCAGTGTTTATGTTTCTATATTTCCAAAGGCACTAAACCAATACAGTCTTTGGGAGTCTATTTGTATATTTTTTATGTATTCCACAAATTTTATGTAATTATAATGTATCTCAATAATGGTTAATTATATTTGGTATAATATTGATGGTTTAGTTAACATTTTGAAACTATAATGATAAAACCATAGTGATAACACTAAGGACATGTCTATGGATAAGTATAAGGAAAAAGAAATGTATAGGAAACTATCCAGGGATTATGTTCAAGGATATAGTTAGTGGTTTCCTAGAAATACATCCCATTATGGATAATACAAGAGGATTCCACATTAATATAAATTTACCTTATTGTAAAAACTCTAACATGATGTTTAGGGAAAACTCAGGGTAATCTGGTACATGAAAATGGGCCTTACTGCACACCTAATATGACACTCCTGGGGGATAAGATTTGGAAATTTAAAAACTCTTCACAAACCATTATGAAGTATTTGAATATAATATAACTATGAATAACCTAGTATAATCCTAATGTGACATCTATTAAATTGTAGGTGTTGTGATTTAGACAACCTATAAGTTATTTTTCATGATTATGTGGTTTTCTTCTATGATATGTGTTTCTTACACCAAGAGTTTTGGTTTTAGATAATAGAGGAAACCGTAATGAACTGGGTTAGCATTGAGTCTAATGGAAAATCTGGTGATTATGAGCAACAACATAAGATAATGTTTCGAGATAATGAAATTGTGATTATTATGAATCAACTATCACGATATATGATTAATAATGCAACTTTTGTGATATTCATAACGCATTTCATAAGAGGAATATGGGCTTTTATAAATGTTAAATTTCTAAGGTGCATATAGGAAAGAATATTTAGCTTCCTACATGTCAATAATAAGGGAATAATAACCTTGAGATATACATCGAATGGAGGGGAAGATGTTATATTTGCATGAAAATGGAAATTAGAGTGATGAATTGTCAATGAGTTTACTTTCTCATCTATGGAGAACACTGGCATTACCCAACACAATACCCAGACATAAGAATCTAATTATTAACCATGGAAGGACCTATTCCATGACAACCATTAATGACGAAGGATTGATATATTTATGTATTTGAATCCAAGAATGATGATTCATGAATTATATAAGGATTATTATGTTTATGTTTTTCACTAAGGATTTTAAAGAATATGTTGAATTGTTACAATGGATAGTAAAAGTGATTTAATTACAAGCTGATTTTCATAATAAGCATAAGATTAAGGGAAAGATAACCCTTAATTAATTCTTAATGATAAGATAATGTTTTTTGGATAAGATACATGTTAGATATAAATAAGCTAATTAGATGGTAATGATAACCCAAGATATGATTATTGTTTGGTTGAAAAATTGGTCTATTTAATCATGTATAATGTTTTAAACTTCTTGTATTAAAGGGATATATACATTAGCCTTTGGAATAAGGAATAATTAAAGTTTTCCAACAGTATTTATGGTAATTTAGGGAATATATGATGAGGGTATTCATATTATTAGAATGTGAAAACCAAGATCTATTTTTTAAAATATTAGGGATCAATTCTATGTTTATTTCATGACCTTATTTACATTGTTTTGTATTATCATCTTTCAAAAGGGTCATAAGGATAACTATTCATGAAATGTTTAAGTTAAACTATGGATGAAGTATTTGTGTTTTAAGTCTATATTGAAAACCATAATTAAAAGGATATTTAGTGATTTAAATTATTTAAAGGATGACCATAATATTTTGGAAATTATATTAGTGTGGTTTTAGAAAAGGACATCACGCATGTTAGGTAAAAACCAATCATTTCCGGTAAGGCCATGGGTCTTGAACCAATGATTGAAGGACGATAAGGGTTTCACACCTACCACTAGCTTACACGATGTCCTAGTTAATGTATAATTATTTTTTATGAATAAATATTAATGATGAATAAGAAGTGTTACCATTTATGTTTATATATTAAGTAATATTCATTTTGAGGAGAAAAATAGTTAGAATTTTCAATTTTTATGAGCTTTATGTTTCGTAAAAAGTGTATTTTAGTGATTTATACATAAAATATAATTTTTGGACATTCATTATTTAAGGTAGTGGATGTATTAGAAATTGATCAAACCATAACCAAACTATGATTTTTTATAGAAATTTAATAAGAATTACTCAATGTTCTAAAATTGATAAAAACATAATACTGTCCTAATACCTCAAATTTTGTTGAACTTGCGGCCTTTGAAATCATTACTAATTTATGAATTTGAGACCCTAAATTTTTATTTTATCCTTCAAATGTTTTTTATTTAAGACATTAATTACTCCCTATAAATATTTACACTTTTCCTCCATATCTAATATTCACTCCCAACAAATTTTCTCCTATGTGAAAATCTAGTAATATGTTACTTTGGGTAACCGTTATGGTTCTAACTTTACCTTTTAAGGGTGTTTTATAATTCATATTTATGTTGTGGGTTCCTATGAATGTAACTTTAATGTTTTCAAATTTGGATAATCTCGAAATATTTTGAGGGAGAAATTCATTTTATTGGGGGTAGAATGTAATACCCGGAGATTTGGTTAATTATGTTTTTTAATTAATTAAATATTTTGATATTTTTCATTTCAAACAACACTGGAAATAGTTTATTTTATATTAATGTACTATGTTTGTCATATAGGCACTACAAGAAACGTAAATATTAGATTTCTCTACACAGAACACCGATGTTAGATTATGTTACATGAAATAATGACTTTCCTTAATGGCTTGCAGAACACGCACTACAATGGTTTATTGAACAATAATATATTATTAAAATATTATTAATTAATATAATAAGATATTACCTAGACTTTAAATTAGAGGTTATTAATAATACTAAATAAATTAAGAAAAATATATAGTTTACACAAATATAATATTAATTAATTATTTACCAATTAATTACAAAGGAAAACATAAGAAATAATTGAATATAAATGATAAATTATTATTTTTATGCTCCCAAATGTGTTTTTTATTAATAAATTAAATTAATTAAAATTATTAAGTAGTATTATATTAATATATATGAATTATATTCAATTAAATATTTTTTATATTTATCTAATGTATTTGATAAACATAATATAAGAAAAAACCCAATTTTATGCTTAAAACCCTATATTTTTATAAAGGTAGTTTTACCACCTCTTAATGGTGAAAACTTTTTAAATACACTTTTTTGAACCTTAATAGATAGAATATTTCAATATAAACTTCATATTTGGAATTGAAACATAAATATTAGTTTAGGATTCATTTTTGGAAATTTTCTCAAAGGTTTCATTTTTTAGAAAGTTAAATATACTGTATTTTAATTCGAAACTTATTTTCATCTAATTTATTTATAAAGTTAAATTATATTTTAGATTGGTTTAGAAGTATAATGAGATAATATTTTTATAAATTTATCCAAATTAGGTCGTTATAATCAATTTCACTTTGAAATTTAATATAAAAACATAAAAAGATTTGGAATGTTTTTACTTTAAAAATCTCGCATTGTCGACCCAACTACGTGATTAAATTTAAATTAATTTATGCCACTTATGTATTTAAAATTTGAAAAAATGGATCCAGTATTTAGAATAAAAATAACTTATAATTTTTAATATGGTAAATTTGTTTTTGAAAAACATAATACTGAATTTAAATAAAATTAATTATAATGATTAATGTTAAATTATGCTTAATAAGGTACTAAACCATAACCTTAAGGTCGAAAACAACCTATAAAACTATCCAAAATCCACTATATGGAAATATTTATACCATATCATTTTTTTGATCAAATTTTAACTTTTATTTGATCCACCTTCAATAAAAAAGAGTGTGTGGTGTTTCCCTTTTCCAATATTTTATAACAGTGCCACTCCTCCTCCATTATAAAAGGCCTCCTCTGCTCCCACCTTCTCAAATAATCAATCCAATTTGGTGAAAAAATATTCTCAAATAGATCCAAAAATACACCACTACCTCCTTGAACCCTTCATTGTGTATAAATCCTTCTAATGAAGCCATTTGGTGCAAACTAAAAGGACAGGCCCGATTAAGAGGTGACACCCTTCTTCAAACTCCTTTCATTTATTTTATTTCTCTACTCCAAAAAATATTCTTATTCAATGATTGTATAAAAAGACTAATATCCTAAAAATACTAGTATTTTTTTAGAATAATGTTTATACCTAGACTTACAAACACTTCTATCTAATAGGTAATGAACATACTATTTACGTGTATGACAAACTACCTCCTCACAAAACGATGATTGTTCAATATTCCTTTAACACCTATCATGGTGGAAATTATTATGGAAAACATATTTATATAAGTTATATATTATATTTATTTTTTTAATGATGTTTAATTATTTTATAACACATATCATATTACTTTCCATTATTTTTAATAAGATAATTTCGTTTAATGATGTGTGGAGTACCACCCCTTCGCTCCTGTTCCTAGGAAATACCCTTGAAAATATTGGTTTCTCTGATTTCAAAACCGGTTTCTTAAATTCTTGGAATGTGTTTTTTTGATTCTCATCAGATTCGGATTATTATATATTTTTGGTACGTGGTTTTTGGAACTTTGGTAGATCCAACATTAAAGTGCATAAATGGTCTCCCGATTATCTTACGGGTTTTGAATCCCCCATCGCTCCAATTTGGATTTCTTTCCCTTATTTGATGATCCATTTGTTTAAAAATAAAGCTTTATTTTCTATTTTTAATCTCTTTTGAACCACAATAAATCTATATCATGCTACTAAAAATCTAACAAGACCCTCGGTTGCAAGGGTATGCACAGAGATTGATCTGTCCAAGGTCCTTCCGAGCTGCTTGTGGATCCAAAATGGTGATAAGGGATTTGTGTAGAATGTGGTTTTTGAAAACCTACAAGACTTCTGTAATATATTCTTCAAAACTGGTCATGTTTCCTACAACTATAGAAAACAGGAAGCTCCCCCTCCAAAACAGATAAAGTCATTATGGGTGGAAAAAACTCCCAAGGAAACTGTTAATTCTCAGAACTTTCTAACTATTGATGGCAAGATCTCAACCCCTTCTAGAATTCCTAATTCTTCTAGTATTCCAAGTACTTATAAAGACCCTATTAAGGTGGTAGAATAGATTAGTGTACCTAGTCTGGAGGTTAGGGTTACTACTGTTGATTCTCGCAATTGTGATAATCAAATTGGAGATTTTGTCAAGGCTGTTCTTGATGCTACAGAACAAACTAATGTGGAAAATACGGTCACTCAACAAGAACCTGTAAATGACAAGGTTTCTGTCCAACATACCATGGAATATCATAACTTGCATCTTGATGTTAATCCAGAAAATGATGCACGTAAAGACTATCCTACTTTATTTGTTAATATAAATCAATAAGTAGGAGAAAGGGGCCAAAAATATGACTCTGATTTTTGTGGATCATCTGATGAGAAGGATGATATTCCTGGACAACTAGAAGAAGCTTATTTTAAATCCATGTCTAAAAAGGGAAAAAAACCAATGGTAGATGCTGATGGTTTCATTACCGCAAATCCAAAGAAAACTAGAAGACATAAGGAATACTCACACGTAGAGAGACCCATCCCTACTTGGTCGACATATGTCAATAAAAAGGTTTCTCCTGAAAAAGATCTTGGAAAACCAGCATTTGAGGAATCCATAATTCTCTTATATTATTTCTCACCACTTTTCACAGAAGAAGATATTCAAGAGTGGATTTCTCATATGGGAAAGCAATAGGAAATTGCTCATCCGGAGCTACAATGGGGGATTATCAATGTTGACCAATATATAGAATTTAAGAGATTCATTTTCAATGAGAAAATGAAAATGAATCTAAAATATTCTGGATGATTCTTTTTGTGGATATTCTTTGTTGTCTCTATTTCATACTATCTAGAGTTTTATGAGTGTTTTATTTCTGAGGACTTGAGGGTGTGTGTCTGGATCTGCACTGTTCTATTTGATTATATTTTTTGAGAATCTTGATGCTGGATGGAAAATATTTTGTGAATTATGAGCTTCTGGATCTGTTTGACATGCTTGAAATTTGGATGATCTTATTTGGTGGATGATGGAAGATTTATGTCATCTACTCATGAAAATGGTTTGAATTCTGGAATTTTCTTTCTAGAGTTTATCTTGCTGCATATTATTTGGATTTTGAGAGATATTTCATTTCTGTTGGATCCCTGTATGGTTGGATCTGCTTTTTTGCTGCTTTGTTCTGCTCTAAGTGTTTGGCTGCGGCCGTGAGATTCTTTGAAACCCTTAATGTTTGGACATGTTGTGTTATTATCCTGCTCTGGAATATGAGTTTTTCCCTGCTATATGTTAGTTTGCATATTTCTGAATCTGGTTTATTCGGAATAGCTGGTAAAAGGCTGCCTCTTGTTGGTGGATTTAATATGATGGGGTTTTTAATGCTAGCAACCGGGCTGGATCATTTTCTTCTTTGCCTTGGACTTGAGGGGTACATTTCTTCTGGCCGAATCTGGGTTATATGGGAATGAAAGCTACTGCTAGTTTTTTATGTCTCTGCTTCCACAATCGAGGTGCTAGTACCTTGATGATATTTTCTTCATCCCTTTAGAGGATGTTTTGAAACTACTGGATTGTATGCTTTTGGGGTTTGATGATCTTGAAATATGTTCTGGATTTCCTGGAGACTTGGACTGAATCTGTTTTTGGAGGAGAACATGCCTGATTAATCTGGATTTCTTTAGCATCTTTCTCTTTTTTCTTCAGTTATGGATTTCCTCTTCCATCTGACTTACATGAATGATTGGTAGGATTTTATATTCTTTGGTTTTTTCTCTGATGGCTTGCAGATATCATTTTCTCTTCTCCAAGTTGATTGAAGACTGTTGTTTTTCTGCACAGTGATTATTACCCTGATTTTGTGCTTGTATTCTGGTTCTGGTTTATCTGGGAAGATAGTCACACTAATGTAGTTGGTGTTGGGTACTCGTTGGAGCAGGCAACCCAGTTTGGATGCTTTACATTTTGATCCCACTTTAGTGTTTCATTTATATCACTGCCTTTTCTTTCTGATGGTGTAAATGCATTACACCTAGATATTTCATTGTAAAACTTTGATTTAATAAATTTATTCAGCATGAATTGGGAAACCAATTTATGTCACCTTATTTAAAAAAAATATTTCAAATTTAGACACATGTGAAAAACAAAGCGGCTGTTACCTAAAGTGAAAGATTAATATAGAATTGTTAACAAGTGGGTAATATAAATATATAATAAAAACATATATGGTATTAAAAGTTATAATATGGTTCTACAATATATTTATAATATATTTATGTTTATTATATAGTATGATTTAATGAGTATGTTGAGATTCAAAACACATGGTAAGGGAATTTCATCTCACTCTTTAATTTTGTGAGATACATTACCTTATTCACCGCTAATTTCTTTTGTGTGGTGTATATATGTCCCATAAATGTATTATATTCCTACTATAATTAAATATATGGTTATTTACATAATTGTTTTTTGATATTTCTATCATGGTGATTAATTTTCAAAAGTTACCAAATTTGTAAAGTAATTTTGTCTCAATTTTCCTTATTTGAGACACATGTTATGATGTACACCTATACATTTATATGAGGTGTATAAAATTCCATTAAAATGTCATATAATTAATATCTTTATTTTCATGATATCTTAAGCTCCATGTAATCTCATTTTCATACATGGGGAGTATGATTCAATGTTATCATGTGGTTAGAGTTTTTGAAACAATCTCACCATTTATCGAGATTTTTTATGATCAAATTATTATTAATGAAATATTATGACCCGTCTTTCCAGAACACTCATGAATCTTATTATCCTCAAGATAGTCTTGTAATATTCATGTATTTGTACCATTTTCATATCTGTGGTACATAATATAATTAAGAAATTGTTTTTAAGAAAAAATGACCATACCTATCACTTCGGTTGGAAATATAGTTCTTTAAAAACCATGATTTCCAAAAAACGGATTAAAAGAATATTATACTAA
This sequence comes from Viscum album, assembly GCA_963277665.1. Taxonomy (NCBI): domain Eukaryota; kingdom Viridiplantae; phylum Streptophyta; class Magnoliopsida; order Santalales; family Viscaceae; genus Viscum; species Viscum album. The sequence continues at coordinate 1,943,971,540 of OY728161.1, read as the reverse complement.
TATCATATGAACATTAAAATAAATATTTACTATTTTTTACTGATGTTTTATGAAGAACATTCTTTTTTCTTTACTAACAAGGCATGTTTTCTACCCTTTTAACATTCAAAAGTAATGTTCTTTTTATCTTATACAACATGTATGGATTAACTCTCCGTCATTTCATTGAAGATTACATTCCATGTTAAAAAGATTAATTTTTTAAAAAATGCCTCTTAATAGCGACTTTCAAATAAATGGTTTTCATATATTTTTCAATCTTTAGTTATAAGTTTCAAATTATTTTTTAAGGAAATGACTTTTCAAAATGTTTTCATGCATCTTTTATATGTTTTCAATGAAAAATAGTTTTTCAAAAGTTTTTCATGTTCCTATACATATTTTCAAAGGAAAAATGTTTTCAAAATGTTTTAAATGCTTCATTAATATGTTTTAAATTTTATTTTCTTGAAAATGGGTTTGAAAATGTTTTACATTATAAGAAGCATTTTTGAAAGAAGAAAAGATAATTTCCTCATGTTTTTTTGAAGATCATTAAAAATTATTTTCAATGTAAGAAGACATCCATTGGTGTCACTCATTCATTTATAAGTCAATGATTTAATGTAACCATTCATATTGATTCTCTAAATGGATTATGTTTTGGTATCATGATACTTATGAAACATAGTTTTATTTTACAGGTTATATGCTTTTGAAACCCACTTATTTTCATGGGTTATGTTAATGATGAAATGATTATGAAACATGTATCTTCTTCTATACGTTATAATATTATTATATGTTTAAGATACAAATTTCATTTCATGGGTTATGATATGATTGTTTATGATTTTGTTTTCACATTTTTTTTATGATTTTATTATGAGATTGTTGGGACCTATATCTCCTTCCAATGTACTAGGTAATGATATATATCTCATGAGATAGACTAAGTTGGTATTGGGAGTGAAACCTGACAACTATGATGGCCATTGGAGTAAAACATGACTACAAAGATGGTATGAGGAGTGAATTCATGCTACTAAGATAATAATTGGAGAGAACCATGACTACCAATATGGTATTGGGAGTGAATACAACTAAGATGATCTTGGTCATGAGGGCTTGGCTACTATAGAAATCATATTATATACTTATTTTCATTCCACTATTCCATGTTTTATTCCAATGTTATTCATTAATGTATTATGTTCTTTATTTAACTATTATTCATGTCTAATAAACTATCAATATTTATGACATGATTCATGTTTATGATCATTGATATATAGGGTATGATCTTCAAATTTTTTGATCACGTCCTCATACTCATATGCTCATGTCTATGCTTATATGTATCTCTTTTTTAACCTTAATGAGAATCCAAGATAACCCATTTTTTTGGTTTCCTTACCAATGTTGTGAAGATATGTATTATTTATGAGGTGTCTAAGAGGGGTTCTCATCCATAAGAACCTAGTGGGCACCAATTCATCTCACTTTGGTACAAGTGTGTATGTTTCCATGTTTCCAAAGGCACTAAAATAATATGGTATTTAGGAATCTATTTATGTAATGTTTTATAAATTCCAAAATTCATATTTAATGATAATGTATTTCAACACTGGGTCATTATATAAACCATGTAAAATCCATGGGTGTATACACTTTACAATCTAAATCTTAATTATCATTTGCTGTAAAAGTTATAATAGAAGGGGAGAATGAATATTTTCTTATAAGAAGGGAATAAGATACAAAATGTCCCAACTAACTTAAAAAGAAAAAGGAGAAAGGATAAAATTGGTTAGCACTTGGATTTACCCCTTCTTTTAATGAATTATGTCATCTTGGTTGCAAAAATAAATATCAAATTCAAAATATCATACTTGAAGGTTTAATATTTATATCTATTTTAATTTTGTTTTAACATGGAATCATTGATGAAATCTCTATTTTATTAGAGTAATTTAATACAATGGATGGAATAATGAAATGTTAATGTTACCATAGGCTTTTAGAAACTAGGTTTCTGAATATACACATTGAGATGATTTCATAAACAAGATCTATGAATAAACTGGTGATGAAATGAAAAAAATGATCTTATCTAGATAATTCCCATTAATGTTTTCAAGAAAACCACTCAATTTTCTACCCCCATATACATATGGGTGAACATGGAAAAATATATTGATAAATCATTATAGTAAGAATAGGATCAGATTCCTACATTACTAAAATCACATTAAAATAGTAGAAACACAAAAACAATAATTATTTTTTGATAAATACTTTATTATATCAAAAGAAAAGGAGAAAAAAAAATAAAATAAGTCACAAATGAATAATTAAACATTGATTGTAGTGATCGGTTTTCACTATAATATTAAATCAGATTCAACTATCTTGTGAACAATGTCTAAAAATTTGAAAATTCAGAATCGAAAATTAAATTTAGAGATAATGGTTTGTCCACCGATATATTTCCAATGGTGTATAGTTATAAACATAAAGGCTATTAATGTAGAAAGAAAAAGAAAATTCAATCCATGGATGATAATATGGGTCATCTGGAGATCATATATAAATTTTTCATTGTTGTCATAAAAGATCAATGCATAGAGAATAAGATGACTAGGAGAGATGAGTTGTCCTTAAATATGACATAATGAATATGGGTCAAAATATGAATGATCAAAGTGATCCACTTGAAGAACTATTCTATGAAATGTCAAAACAATTATCCATAAATAATGAATTTAAAAAAATCATTCTTCCTCTCAAGAAACATATTTAAGAGAGGAAAAATATAGAATATAAGGCAGAACCTGGTAAAAGGATATAGCTTATCAAATAAAGGATAAACATAGAAAGATCAAGGAGCTTGAATCATATATTATATTGATAAAGTAAAATGAGATGGTGGATATCCCTCTAATGGTAACATACAAAGTTCAAAATCAATAATCAGTAGACAAATTAAATAGTAGTTTTAATATAACATCAGGAAGAAAAAAAATTTCACTCTTAAAAAATGGTGTATAAGGATCTCAAGGAAAGGTTGGGAAAAATTGTTATTTTTAATGAATACTAGGACACAATATGAGTGTGTTTCTAAAATATAAATGATATAGTGGTGGATGTAAGAATTCTATAATAAAATATCAATCAGGTGGTAATAAAATGGTGTATGATTTTTTTGGGAGAAGATTTATTTTCACTATCCCAAGATACATGGAAACAAAATATAATAGGATAAGAACCAATGAATTCATAAGGACCTCATAATATTCCTATGTACTGACTCAGATTTATGATTTAATATTTTTGGATATTGTATGGATTATTTTTGAGACCAAGCGTTGAGACAATGTACAATTTTGAGGCATGGTGTGCCCATAAGAAATGTTTGAAATATATTAAATATAATAATATCACCCATGCACATATGTCATGAAAAAGAGTTATAACTTCTAAATAGAGGATCAAATTAAAAATCTGAGGTCACTGTTGAGTTTAAAATATAAGGTTTACCCTAGGCAAGACACAACCTGGGTTGGCATGGGTATTTTGTTGAAAAGTCATTGCGGGTGTAAAATGAATAAAATAATTAATTAAATTAATTTATTTCAGTTTTGTTGAACTAGTGAACTAAACCATTCTTTGAATACATGATTATGGAAAAAATTTATAGTTATCTACAAAACCTTGAAAATCATTAGATATTCATTGGGGTCTGTGAAATGAGATCCCCATTGGCAAACGACGACTAGATCATAGATCAAAAATCGACATGAAACAGAATTGAAGGATTTCCCCAATGATCATGGCTCAAAAATGTTATTTATCAGTGATATATCCAAATTGAGGTAAGGAACTTGTTTTGGTTGGATCGTTTCGCAGTTAATAATTTCTATGAATAATGAAAATCTATCGTCCAACACATTGATTAATGAATCAGTCATCTTATGGGATCGGTTAGATTAATCAGGTTTTGGGAGAATTAATTTTTAATTTTTGATTATTCATTTTTATTATCATGAAAATGAATTTACGTATACATGAACATCAATAGAGGTTTATTCCTCTTTATTATTCATGTGCTTTTCTCCCCTAATTCTTCGTTCATTGTGGGAATTCTTCATTTGTCCCACAGTTTGACATATCCTAGTGAATCGATCAATAAAAACCTAATTCTTGGAACAATAATTCATTATTCTAAATATGATAACAATACAACATCATTATAGGGTGATAAAGGGAGCGGTGATGGATCAAATGTATTTGGATACCTGATTCTTTTTTGTCAAATCACAATTAAGAATTCCATATCGATCCATTTTATGAAAGAATTTGATTTTGAAACAAATTGTTTGTTGACAGTGAGGCCCAGGCAATATGGAATATTATTTTTCCATACGATGTGGTCACTAGATCGATGGAAGGCGACTTTGAATTGAGTGAAGATTCCAGATCCGAAATTCTGGAAAATTCCATGTTAGACGACGTGAAATTTAAATCTATAAGTCATGTGGGGACCCCGTTGCGGTGGCTAGGGTTTTAGGGGAAAATTAAGTATCCCAAGTCGTGTGACCCCATCACACGACATGTGGTATCTCTCTAATGACTTGATATATACCTCGATGGGTACACAGACATGGGTTGGGGTACGTGGGTTTGAGCATTCCGTGTACTCCCCCACATAGACCCGAACTGAGACACAGGTAATTTACATGGGTAGGACCTAGGGTTAAGTGACATGAAGTGTAATCCCTTCTAAAAACCATTTAATCTATTAAAAAGGATTGGATCCCTTTACTTCTATATCCTCTAAGTTTTTTGTTAAGGTGCATTACCCTTATCCTTTTCCTAAAGGTTAGAATGGAATTTCCTCCTACACACATGGTAATGATCCATTCAATAGAAATTCTTGGATAGAGTTGTTGGAATACATCTATGTAGCATGGAGTTAGATCCTCTATTCATTTGTGTTCCCTAGGTAGAGTTCTTGGTATCTTTGTGACCAAAACTGTGCAAGTAATGATCCTCTTCTTAGTTGGTGAATCCATATTGAGTTTTTGGTATTACCCCATGTCCTTGGGAGTGATCTTCATCTATTTTCATATCTATTAAGCCCCTTTTTATGTACTTCATATTATAAGACCCAATGAGAATTACCTCTCAGATAGACTGTATTAGTGATATTAGACATTGAAGTGTGTTCTCTCAGATGAATGATTTTTGGATCTTTATTAATAGAATCCAAGGCTGGTGTATTATAGTTGTGACTTAATTCTATACTATGTGTCATTTTTTAGTATATATATATATTCTTATTATGTATGTTGTAAAAATATAACTATGTAGAGCTGACTATACTTATTTGTTGTATGCTTTGTGGTTTTGGGATTTCCTATAGTGTATTATTATACTCACCCATTCATGGGATTTGACCACACATGTCGTGTCTTGTGTAGATAACTGACTTTTTGAAAGCTTTCTTGATATATCAAGACCATATGGTAATTAGTGAAACCAAATAGACGTAGGTTTGTTCCTACGACTGTTGATAGTAGTACCCGGTATTTCTTTTCAAGTTCAACATGTTTTTAGACTCTTTGTATTTGGTATGTATTTTCCACTATTTAATTTACATTTCTTACATTAGTACTCTATTTATGGGATTTAGATGTTAGAAATCATGGTCATTCAGTTATTTTTTCATTTATCCATCGTATAGGCTGGGAGATGTGTGTGTGTGTGTGCACATGTATTTTAGTTAAGTCCTCCAATTTTAGTGATATGCCTATTCAGTGACAGTATCAAACCACAGGCCTATCGGAGGCGGGCTTGGGGAGTCATGGAATGGGCCCCTCTAGGATGGGTCATGATACATTGGTATTAGAGGATTCAGTTCTACATTAGGATCAAGAGTCTGTGATATCAATTTGAAAAAACCATGTTAAGTGTTTCGAGTTCGGATTTAAGGCTCGAGAATCCAGTGTTGGTTTGGAAACCAAAAAATCCATACACCGGGACTCTGACCACATACATTTCCAATTGGTACATGATAACACTAGTTGAAGGGAAAATAGTGGCCCATACAACATATATGATTGGGTTGAGTTCTTCATGTCAATCTCGAATCATCTCTAAAAATATACTCATTGACTGTGGTATGCCATGTTTACTTATAAGATTACTTCATGACATATTATATCTAGGATCAAGTTTCAAGATCATGAGGATGATCCTCTCAATGATGATTCATCGATATAGGGACTTGTTACAAAGGTTTCACCCCCCATGTGGTGACCAGCTATACCACCCCATTTTGAGTGTAAGTGGTACCCATAGTACCAGTGAATGAGGTATGCAGGCTCAGCACACTTCATGAGATTCAATTACATAGACCCCTTAGGTTCTAGGGAGAGCCTAATGTATAGGTGGCTGATTATTGTCTGGAGGTGGTGACTTGAGTTTTTGGGCTATTCAGGATACTAGCATATCATATGGTGATCCTAGATGTGAGAATTTTTCATGGATTAGTATGGTGTTAGTGGGTTTTACTGAACTAAGCATATGTTGAGGAAACTCTACCATGGTCTAAGTTTGATCACCTTTTCATAGAGGAGTTATCTCCATCTATGCTAAGGGAAATAAATATCCAAGAGATTCTTCATCGCTATTAGGGAAGTGTGACAGTAGATGATTATTCATTAAGGATTACCATCCTCTCCAGGAACCTGATGGATATGGTTTGTGATATGATATTTAGGGATCTGACCATTGAGTGGGGTTTTCATAGAGACATATAATCCAGTGTTTTCCCTATATGAATTCTTACTTATTCTGGGGTGATAGAGAGAGATTTAGTGATTGAGTGTTTCTTGGATAAGAAGATATAGCTAGTAGTTTCTAGTAGTGGGAATGGTAAGAACATTGACCATTGAATTAGTGAGCCAACATCTATCTCAGAGACCTGGATGTGTGACATATTTTAGGAGGATGTCCTAGGATGATGGATCTATAGTTTAGGCCTCACAGGGTGTGTCGAATTAGCCCACCGAGAGGTGGTTCAACTTATTTGATGGAAGGTGGTTCTACTTATTTGATGGAAGGGGACATCTTTCTTAGGATTTTTCAAACCTCCGTATAGCTGACAGAGAGACAGTGTATGAGCCACCGAGATAGATACAACTGAAGCTATAAGAAAGTTCACAAGGTGGTGGACATGGAAGAGGATATGGTATAGAAACAAGTGGTGATATATGTTTTGACTTGTTACCACCACCACCCCCTGGTGGTCCATGCTAAGCTCAGGGAGAAGGATGACATGGGTCGGGATAGATGTAGGCGGTCGAAGATTATGACGTAGAGGCTTTTTGAATGATTTGAGGTATGATATGTGTCTTTTTTGACACAATTATTGTACACAAAGACACATGTTCTAGTTAACCATTTTTACCGCATGTCTTTTAATAGACATAGAGATTCCAATTGAGAATTTATATATACATTTATTATTAGAGAGTCCTACTAGAGATGGCTCAACTATCACACACTAGTGATGATTGTGTGAAATGTCTCTTAGAAGTGAGAGTTTCTATTGTGATCTCTTTGCTGTAGTGATGAGGCATTATGATGTTATATTATGTATGGAATGGTTATCCATATTTCATGCCCAGATATATTATTCTAGGTAGAGGATGAGGTGTGTCCACAGTGATGAAACCAAGTTTTTATTTCTGTGAATAGGAAATCCTGATAGTGTATAAGATACTCATGCATAAGAGAGTGCATCTGATTACACATCAATTGGCTAGCCAAACCCTTGTTACAGTGGATGTCATGAGTTCCCAGTTTATTACAGTGGTGGTGGAGTATGAGGAAATATTCCCTAAGGATGTTCTAGTTTTACCTTCCCACCGATAGATAGAATTATGCAATGATCCTCACCCTTGGAAGAAATATAAATATGTTCTAGCATATCAGATGACACTCATAGGGCTTTATGAGATAAGGGTGTATTTGGAGGACTGGAAAAGGAAGGGATTTGTTAGACCTCATGTTTAAACATGGATGACCCCAATGTTATTCATCAAGAATGCGTGTAAGAGCTTGAGGTTTTGTGTAGACTACCAGCGCATGAACCGGGTGACTGTGAAGAACATGTATCCACTACCAAGGATATATGACTTATTTGATTAGTTGAGAGAGGAATAGTGGTTCTCTAAGGTTACCCTCAGATTAGGTTAACACCAATTGCGGGTATGAGGTGAGGATATAAAAAAGTGGCATTTAGGTGTTCCTATAAACACTAAGAGTACATGGCGATTCCCTTTGGTGCAAAAAAATCCCATTCAGTGTTAGTGGGACTCATGAAACTGATCTTTTATCCTTTCTTGGACTACTTCATGGTAGTCCTTATCGATGACCACCTTGTGTACTCATCATAAAAGGAGGAGCACACAAGACACGTGAGGATGGTTCAAGATGTACTCCGAGATCACCAACATTATGGGATGCTCTCAAAGTGTCAGTTATAGATTCAGGCGGTTCACTTTCTGGGACACATTATTTCAATAGATAGAGTAACAGTATACCTAACCAAGGTCGAGCCAGTGTTAGATTTGGAGCCACCCAAGAGAGTGAGGAAGTTTAGGAGCTCCCTTGTGTTGGGAGGATATTACTGGACAATCATACCTAATTTATCTAGGATAGAATCTCACATGATATACTTGACCCGAAAATGGAAATATTTCCGGTTCATAGAGAATTTACAATATAATTTTCATTATTTAAAGAAGAGTTTGATTAGAACTCCCATAATTATATTACTAGAGGAGGGTCTTGAGTACATAGTGTTCTATAATTCATCAAGAACTGGGTTTGGTTGTATACTGATGTAGAGGTGAGTGGTGGTTTCCTACAGTTCACATCAGTTGAGACCACATGAGTAAAACTACATGACACATGATCTTGAGTCAATAGTGCTAGTCTTCGCACTAAATATGTTTCAACACTACCTAATGAGAGAGTGGTTTATCATATATTTTTATCATAATATCTCAAGTATATCATCTATTAGATGTATCATAACTTGAGACAAAAAAATCTAGATTTCCTTAAGAATTATGACTTTTAAATTGTCTATACACCTTGGAAGAGGAACATTATAGCAGGTGCTCTCAGTAGGATATCTTGTTCATAGTTACTGAATGTGGCATAAAAGTAGCTGGTCTTGTTGTAGTTATCCTTTAGGGATGGTGATATAGAATCTTACCTATAGTCGATGGTTGTTACCCCTACACTCCTATAGAGAGTACTATAGGATACCTATTGTGGGAACTTATACACTCAGATATCCACGGAACATGCTCTTGGTGTATTTTCTAAAGGCTGGGAGAACTTCATTCTTTTAAAAGGATACACCATGGTACGAGTGATGTTGTAGGAGGAAATTTGAGAATTATTTTATACATATCTTTTAGAAGTACATCCAGGTTTGGTATAGGTGTACAAGGTTCTATAATATTAGTTTTGGTGGCCATGCATGAAGAAAGAAGTTAAAAAGTTTTTCTCACGATGATTTACTTGTCAGCAAGTGAAGGATGAGCACTATGTTCCAATGGGTTGAGCTCAGCCCCTTGAGGTTCCAAAGTGGAAGTGAGATGGGATATCCATGGACTTTATGATGATATTATCATGTATACATAGGGGAAATGATGATATATTTGTAATTATGGGCCGAATCACCAAGTCATCCCACTTCATAGAAATTAAATATCCAATTTAATTTGAGATATTGATATGACTATACATGTAGGAGATAGTAAAACTGCATGGATTCACATCAATGATAACTTATGATCATAATTCTTGCTTCACATCTTAGTTATATAAGGGATTTTAGGAGGCATTTGGGACTTAGTTATTATTGAGAACATCATTTCTCCCACAAACTTATGGCCAGACTGAGTGAACCATTTAGATTTTGGAGGAAATTTTGTGATCCTGTATATTGGACTTCGTTTGTATTTGGGGGGATCACCTACTATAGGTGGAGTTTTAATAAAATAATAGATACCATTACACCATCATAATGAAACCATTAAAATAATTCTATGGGTGATACTACAAGTCACCACATTGATGGAATGACCTAGGAGAGTCGATACTCATGGGCCCTGAGTTGGTGCGAGAAACTACCGAGAAGGTTCTGATCATCCAAGGGTGGATGGAGACTACACATAGAGGTCGGAATTCTTATGTAGACAAATAATAGAGGCCTTTGGAGTATTCAGATGGAGACCATATGTTCATAGGATTTTCACCTCAACATGGATTATGGAGATATGGCATGGGAAAAAACATATATCCATGATTCATTGGACCTTTTTAAATACTATGAAGAGTTGGTGAAGTGGAATACCAATTTCATCTACCTCCACAATATGATTGGGTAAGTGATGTCTTCCACATTTTACTATTGAGGAGGTACATGCATGACCCATCACATGTTATATATTGTGGCAAGATGGAAATTGAGGATGGGGCCACATTTGTTGAATTCTTGGTATAGATTGAGGATCAACATGAGAGGAGCCTACATGTGATATTTATTCAGTTACTATGTGTCCATTGGTATCACCTGAATATCCAAGAGAGCACATGGGAGCAGGAAGTTCAGATTCTTACTTGGTTTCCACATCTCTTTATGAAACTGCTGTTTTGGATTTTCTAGAATATAAAGTGCCAAGGTGGGGAGAATTTCATGACTAAAAGTTACTATGTATTTTATTGGATATTTTATGGATTATTTTCAATACTAGGTGCCATGATTCTATGTGATTCCTAGGCCTAGTGTGCCCAAAAGAATTTTTTTAAATACTTTAAATATATTCATACACACGTGTGCAATTTTCATAAAATAGTGGAACAAATTCTAAATGGAGGCCTGGATCAGAAAAATGAGAGAACCATTGAGTTTAGAATGAAAGGATTACATTAGGCGTGACCTAAAATTGGTCAGGTTGAGTTTTTTGTGGAAAATTTATCTCGAGTGCAGAATGAAAAAAATAAATAATTAAATTATTTTATTTCAATTTCATTGATTTAGTGACCTAAACCTTTATGTATGTACATACTTATAGAAAATTTTCAAGGTTATTTGTATAACCCTAAAAATGGATAGAGATCCATTATAGAGTATAATGAGATTCTCATTGGTGGATGATGGCCAGCTCAGGGATTGATGATCGACACATAAAAAATCAAAGTATCTCACTAATGATCACAGTGGATTACCTTTCTTTGTCATCGATTGATCCAAACCGAGGAAGGATATTTTTTTGATTGGATTATATCCCTGTTCATAATTTCTATGAAAAATGCAAATCAATCGATGAAAAAATTGATTCACAGATCGGTCATCATACAAGATGGGTTAGATTAATCAGTTTTTGGGATAATAACTCTGTAATTTTTAATTTTTCATTAATATTCTCAGTAAATATAATCAAGGTTTTCACAAACATTGATCAAGGTTTGTTCCACTTTATTATTGTTGTGATTTTCTACCCCTATTCTATATTCATTGCAGTAATTATTCATTTGGATTGTGGTTCAACATATCTTGATGAATTGATCATTGTTCACCCATTTCATGGTGTAATGATTCGATATTGAAGATCTGGGATCGACATGACATGATGGTGGTGCGATAATGGGGACGATGATGGATTTGAATGTATTGGATACCAGATTTCATTATCTTCATCATGAAATTATGAATAATGTATAGATATATTTGACAATATATTTGATGGACAGAAAACATTTTTCATTGATGGTGAGGCTCAGAAGAGACTAAATCATGTTTTTCGGGTGAGGTGGTGGTAGGATCAAAGGCCAACATCTTGGATTCAAGAATGGATTATAGATATGTAATTTTTAAAAATTCCTTACTACATGGAATGTAATTCCTATCTACATGCCATGTCATGACCACATTGTAGTATATAGGGTTTTGGGAGAATGTTAAGTGTCACACAGTGTGTGACCCGATCACATTGCATGTGGTATCTCCCCAATGACTCAATGTGTTACTTGGAGGGTACACAAACACAGGTTGGAGTACATGAGTCGGAACATGTCGTGTACTCCCCAACATGAACACGAATTGAGACACAATCCATTTACATGTGTAGGACTAGGGGTAAAGGGGCACGTTATTTAATCCCTTATAAACTCCATTTAGTCTATTAAACTTGTCTTGGAGCATTTTCCTTTGTACCTTGAAAATATTTTGTTAGGGTGTGATCCCTTTATCCTTTCCTTGAAGGTTATAATGGAATTTCATGCAACACATAGGAAAATGATACATTCCCTATGACTTGTTGAATGGATTTATTGAAATCCCTACATGATGCCTTGAGTATGATCCTCTATTCATATTTGAGTCGTAGTTGGAGTTCATGGTATCATCATGACAAAAACTACACAAGATATGATCCTCTACTTAGTGGGTCTATCCATATTGATTTGTTGGTATCACTCCCTATCCTTGGGAGTGGTCATATTCTATGTATTGTATCTCTTCATACTGTCTATCATGTACTTACTATGATGATACTCAATGGGAATTACCTCTCATAAAGACTTCATTATTGATATTAGACTTAGGATTATTTTCTCCTCGATGAGTGATTTTAGGATCTTTCTGGCTAGAATCCTTTGTTGGAAAATTATAGTTGTGACTTACTTCAAGAACAAGTTTCATTATTGAATATGTCTATATGTTCTTGTTATATGTGATGTGGACATATACATGTGTAGATTTGTCTATACTTATTTGTTGTAAGTTTTATGGTTTTAGTGTATCCTGCTAGGTATTGTTATACTCACCCCTACACCATATTTTCTTGTATTTGTTATGTCTTGTTCAGATGAATAACCAGTTGATAGAGTCCTTGATGGATGAGGACAAAAAAATTCTTAGTGAGATAGGACCGACTGAGGTGTGTTCCTATAGATTTTGATATCACTTCCTAGTATTTACTTTCGGGTTTGATTTGTTTTAGACTCTCTGTGCATGGTATGTATTTCTCCCTATTTAATTTACATTACTTCCTATCATAATCTGATTGTGGGATTTAGACCCATTCATTCATGGTTGTTCAGTTGTTTTTACATTTCAGCATTTTATAAGATTAGAGATGTGTGCATGTGTCAAAGTACTTAAGGTTAATCCCTCCCATGCTAGTGATATGCCTACTCAGTTCTAGTATTCAGATCCTAGCCTATTAGACGTATGATTGGGGAGCCACAAAATGGGCCCCTCTGGGATGGGTTTTGATATCCTATATAATATGAAAAAATAATTTACATAAGAATGAACTATATTAAGATGAATAACATATTTAATATTTCAGAGGTAAAAAATGGATATCAAAAAAATATTCACCATTAACCAATGAAGATTCACTCAAATCATCCTGTGTGGGTAGAAATAAATTATAATTAAAAGAGAAAGGAATAATATCTTTTGACCTATAGGAAGGAAGTGCAGATCAATAAATACTTCTTAAGAACTAATATGGATAAAGTGACTATTCTGGTAGGACAAGAGAACAAATGCAAATAATTATTTAGTTATTTTATAAACCATGCCATAAAGAAATAATATGTTTTTTAGAATATACCACCTTTGGAAGAGGAGGAATGATGAAAGAAACAATCTCTTTTCTTTTAATGAATAAACATGCAAGAGTTGTATTGAAGAAATAACCTACAATACGGCTTGTATGTATGCTAGTAGAAAAGGCTAAGTTCCCCATGAGAAAACAAATTCTTCTACATTATAATTCCCATGGTAACCGTATCCCAAAGTATTAAATGTGATTTATATACATTGAATGATATATAGGATAAGGGTGAGATATGATCCATGGAGTAAATTCATTCAAACTATATAGATTCATTGTGAGAAGGTGTTTGAGATGAAAGAATATATATGAAATAAGTTGATTCATATTGTTTAATATACTTAATTTGTATCAGGATTGAACAAGATATCATGATCCTAGTATAACTCTAATAATGGTGTTTTGTAGTTTCTTTGTTTTTCTATGTACAATAAAAAAATATGAATGTTGAGTTAGAGGAGAACAAACTATGAAGACCCAAAGCTGAAAATGAATTAGTGTTAAAGATAAATTTGGATTTTATTATGATTTCAAGACATTATTGAAGATAAAAAGTGAAATTCATCCATTTATCAAGTCTACTATAACCATTTTATGATGGAGAATATAATTTAGTGGATTAAGAAACATTATTCTTATTTTATATATTTACCTATTATGACAATAGCATTAATATATAATCTAATCGACTATATAATACCAAGAAACCATTATAGGTAAAAATATTTTCAAATAATTGGTTACCCAATTTAGAAAATCAGTTCAATAATTTTTATTAGTCATGAAATTAATAAATAAAGGGAATTTTGGGATGATAACCCAAAGTAAAACTAGCCTTATATGAAAATACGTTGACCTATAAATATTGAAAATCATATATATCAAGTTATAACTAAAATTTTCTATAAACAAGTTTTATAAATTAATTCTTCATGTCCTATTTATCACAAAAATTTCCTTTAATGATTATTTGAAAAATATATTCTGTAAACATGATTGAATTCATAGGAAGATGATTTGAATATAGAAAAAATATAAAGCTTCATGTATTTATTTTAAAAGGATAGTTTCCTGGATAACTGATTATTTTTAGCTTAAATGATTATTTATGACACCAATCATTGGTATAGTAGATTTAAATGATTTTTCAACAAATGGATTCCATGTGGTCAATTCACTCAGTAAATATCATCGAGGGAAAATGTAGTTATTCATGAGAAAGTAAATCAATGATTGAATGGTGATAGATCTAGTATTATTCTATGAAAGAATTGTCTGAATAACATGATGTTCAAAACTCTATAGGACTTGTAAGATAATAAAATATGTTTTTAATTTAAATTTTTAAGTAGTTTGTAGTTTCATGTATAATGAAATCCAACTTGTGACCTAAAATAGGTAAGAAAGGATTGTATAATATGAGGGAATCTATTATTAATTGTTCTTCTAGAGAATCTTCTTTCTCTATCAGAACTCTTTGGGATATTATTCAAAAATTGGATAATGGTGGAATAAATTTTATGGAGTTGCCAGAGTTAAGAAATATTTGGGGAGTGACCTTAGATATAAATCATGAATCACCCATTATTTTTTTGAAAGGTGGTGTGATGGTTTTGGAAGGATATTTGGTATTTTGATGTCAATGGGGGTGTAATGAAAGGAATAATGAATCTATAACCATATAACATGATTTCTTTTTATTGTATGATGGATTAATGATAGAATTAAAATAAATACAAAGTGAGATAATGTTTTAACAAAAGGTTTTTGGTTTTTATTTTTTTCAATCACTCTAGAAATATAGAGTTAAAGTTGAACTGAGATTGTTGTATTATATTTTCCATGTTGTAGGAATACACTATACTATTTCAATACTAAACATTATGTGAGAGGATGTTTATATTTTGAAAAATTTAAAATGAATAAAAAATTTTGTATATATGAGTAATTAGAAAAGGGAGACCAACCCCTAGCCATCTAATAGAAGTAATTCTAGCATTAGGTGAGAACATGTACAATGGTTAGGCCCAACTATGGTAGTTATAGGATTAATATAGCAAGGGTGGGTTGAAACTAGTGTTATTTTATTATATCCCACATGAGGTAGGACCATAGGGTAACAATAGATATTATATAAGGATGTTCCATGTCACGACTCCTCCCCTGGGGCCCATGACGTGACTACCCCAAGCCCGCCTTCCTTAGACCAAGGGCAGCGAGTAGAACCAAAAGGCGTATTACCTAAAACTGGGAAGGAATGGCCTTTTCAACCTGTAAACTCAGACAACTAAGCACAAAGTAGGATAAAAGCACAAAGTAAACCTATATAGTAAACAGGGTGTATACAGAAAGAAAAAGTGGCCAGAATTCAAGCCCAATTAAGAAGTACAAGAAAACAGGGAAGTACAAGTAAACTCGAACACCTCCTGTGAACACCCACAAAGGATCCTAACTGAATGTTAGGTACAACACTCGAATGGTATTCACTACAGTATGCCTCATCTAATGTCCACCTTTGAGCTACCACCACTCCTGGTATCCTCGGTCTTGATCATTGTTGTCCATCGTCCGCACCAAACAGAATAAGGTACAAGCATAGCCCGTGTAGGGGTGAGTATAACGATTCTCATTAGTGACCCTGAGACCCCTGAAGGTCTCACAAAATTCAAAAATGATAAACCAATAATCATGAAAACAAATGACAACCCCACTTAGGTATATGCCCATACATATACCTAAGTTGTCAAGTAAACCCATCTCAATCATGAGGAAACACAACGACCAACTCAAAATCCCAAATCCCAACTATCCTATTAAGGAATGATTACCACTAAGGTAACACCATGAAGGTAAGTACCACAAAGGTAATGCGACATAGAAGAATACCATAAAGGTATCACCAAAAATATATGTTCCACAAAGGGAACACCACCCAGAAGAATGCCACAATGGTATCACCACGAAGGTATGCATCACAAAGGTATTCCACACAGATGATTACCAAACAGGTAAAGACTCAGAGAAAATCAAGTATAACTTTTTTATAGAATTAAAGATGATTATATGTAACTACTGAATCATTTTACCCTGTTAAGAGGAAGACCCACATAGGATCCTAAATCGTCAGACCCACATAGGATCCTAGTACAGCAGACCCACGTAGGATCCTAGAGTAATCCCATGTGGAATCCTAGAAAATATCAATGTGGGATACTATAATAAAGTCCCATGTAGGATCCCAAAGCACAGACCCACATAGGATCTTAAGGCATAGGCTGACATAGGATCCCTTTCTCATCTTACAGCTAGCTACAGGGTTCCCGCACTATGTTTGCTTGATTCCAAGGGGGGTAAGCTCCTCATGACACATTTAAATACTCTAACTACCATGAAGTTCCATGAAAAAGTATCCCAAAAAACAGCCACATAATTAGGGTCTCCACGCAACAAACGGTGCGTCAATCGGACGGCCAGTCATTATGTTATTGGCCTTTTAGTCCCAAGGACCCGATTGGATTCATGATCGATCCAACCTTACTGTAAACCAAAATTATCCATAACTCAATTGAAATATACCAAAAGTAACATCATGATCCAAGGTTCCTAGAATCACATATAGTTCACCAAACAGACGCTCGTAGCTCATGTTATGGCCGAAAGAGTGGAAAAGGGTCGAAGTGGGTCCAGGTCCGGTCTGACCCGGTCAGACCGACACGGCCTGACCTGGCCTGGGCCGACCCGGGTCTGAACCTGGGTCCGACCCATCCCGCGGGGTCCGGCCCAGCTTGGCCCAGTGGCCTGCACTAGCCCGCAGCTTGGTGGTCCCGCGGTGGGCTCTGCCCTAGCTGCCACCCATGGGGGAAGTGTCCCTTGGGTACCCAGAACGGATGGGCCACTCGGGTTGGGTAGCCGATCGGCCAGCGCCACATCGCGCCGGCATCTGGAACATGAGACCCGGGGTCCTTCTTGGATCCCCTGCTGGCCGGATGGCCAGACCAACCACGCTGCGCGGTCGCGCGCCGTGCCACAACCGGTGGCTAACAGCGAGCTGGTCGCCCTCCTTCATAGTCGCGACCTCGTGTCACGGCTCCTGCATGCCTAGTGGCGTGGTCGCGCACTGCTTCTTCCTTTGCGTGGCCTGCCGTGCACCAGCCACCTCTATAGTTCTGTCACGACCCTTCTCCGGTGGCACGGGTTTCCGACGATGTTCCTCGTGTCACTGGGCGTGCCCCGGTGGCCCTTTCTTATTTCCGAAAACTTCTTCACTTGACTCATAATATCTCCATCAATTCATGTGAAACATAAACGACAAATGTTGTGGAGAGGTCGGGCTGTGTTCATTTGGCACGTACCCTCTGCGTTAGAGTGGTAGAAAGCGGCATAATTGTTCTTAAATCAAGAAGATTGACAAGAACATGGTAAGGGGAATTCAAAACTACATTCCCTACCTCGATTGATCGTTAGAGGTGCCCCGAGATAAAGTCAGTGAAGGAGAGGTAATGACAGAAATCAGTTCATCATCATTGAAGAAATTCCTCATTGGGGATCCTTCAACAGAGTTCTTCATTGGAGAAAGTGTTCTTCGTTGGAGAGATTGTTTCTTCACAATTCTCCCAAGCTATCATTTTCCAAAAAATCACCCAACCAAGAGGTGAAATTCCAAATAAATAATGTTAAGTTAATTAATACAATTAATGGTGCAACATTAATTAATTTGATGTTGACACAATTAATGGGAAAAGTACCCAAGAGTCACCTCCCTCATTAAATATGGAGTTCATGGATCGGGTGGTCCCCTCCACCAAATTCAATTTGAGAGGATTAAATCTAAAAAATAAAATAAAGTTAATTTATTTTATTTTCTCCCACGAAAATCACAAAAACTAACTTTCACTCTCAACCTACTGTGGTCAAGGTGAAGGTCTACTTATGTGAATACCAGTGCTGTGAGCTCAACGATGTCCTCAGATTTCAAATCCGAGCACTGGTTCAAAATTTACAAATTCCCAATCGCACATTTACTGAACGTACCTAAAAAAAAGGTAAGAAATTCATTTCAGGCACTCTGTGACTTGGAGTCACGCGTCGTCAATTTTCGTGGACTAGTATTATTTCCATATAATTAAAAACAATTACATGGAATTTGTCAGTCTTTATATTATCCCCACCTCAGGGATTTGTGTCCCCGAAAACCACATCACAAAAACTAGAAAAACAAGTGAATGTACTGAGCACAAATATGAGTCTCCCACTCCCATGTGCTCTCCTAGATGTTTCCATGCTTCCAATGAACACGCAAAAAAGGTATTGATTTCCCATGAAGGACACTATCTTGTTGATCATCAATCTACACTGGAACCTCCAAAAAAGTCACCCCATCATTGATGTCCATCTCGCCCCGGTCTATGATGTGTGAAGGATCATGTATTTATCTCCTCAGATGAGATACATGAAATACGTCATGCACCTGGTGCAACTGAGTGGGAAGTTCTAGGCAGTGAACCGGCTCACCAAATCTACCAAGGACGTGAAAGGGTTAGATGAACCTCAGATATAACTTGTCACCTCTGCCAAATATCTGCAAACATAATTTTGGTGAGAACCATAGAAAGACGTGGTCACCGTCCTAGATCTCCAAAGGTCTCCATCTTCTATCGGAATAAGAATTCTTCTTGCACAGTGCAGTCTGCATCCGCTCTAGATTAATCTTCACCTTCTACGTGGTAGACCATACAGTATTTGGTCCCATGAGTGCTGACTCCACTGGGCCAGTCTAGCACAAAGGTGATCTACAAGGTTGGCCATACAGTGTCTCAAAAGGTTCCATCCCAATGTTGGACTGATATCTGTTGTTGTATGAAAACTCCACCAAGGGAAAGTGATCCTCCCAGCTGTGACTGAAGTCGAGGATGCAAGCATGAAACATGTCCTCGAGGGTCTGAATAGTCCACTCCATCTGGACATCTGTATGAGGATGGAAGGCGGTGCTCAGACAATACTGCGTCCCAAACTCCTCCTGAAACCCCGTCCAAAGTCATGAAGTGAAACATGCATCACAATCAGAGATAATTGTCGAGGGTAATCCATGTAACTGCACAATCTTCTATACATAGAGGTATCCCAGGATTTCTACTGAACCCTTCACTATGATCGGTAGGAAGTGGGCCGACTTGGTGAGTCTGTCAATGAACAACTAGATAGAATCATGACCCCCAGAGGTACGTGGGATTCCTATCACGAAGTCCACGGATATCCTATCCCACTTCTTCTCTAGGACCTCTAAAGGATTAACTACGCCTGCTGGTACCTAATGCTCTGCCTTCACTTTTTGACAGGTGAGGAACTGAGAGACAAACACTGCTACATATTTATTCATTATGAGCCACCAATGCTGTCATCGGAGGTCCTGGTACATCTTTTCCACTCCTGGATATACCGCTAGAGGGGATGTGTGGAACTCCCTCAACACTTCCTCCCAAAGCAACACTAGTACCACACTACATCCTATGAAAAGGATGATGTGATCCCCACCTTTAGAAAATACATCAGGTTCCTTTCCTGTAGATATCTAAGCACATCGAGCCTTGTAGTTAGTGTCCCAACATTGTGCCTCCCTGACTCGCTAAAGGATTGGTGGAGTGAATATAAGAGACATAATAAAAGATTCATCATCTCGATCTACAAAGGATATCAGCAAAGAGACCGATTGTTCCATCGCCTCACCTAGCAGTTGTGTACCAGATCTCCGTCTAAGTGCATCTGCTACAACGTTCCCCTTCCGAGGAGTATAGAATATCTCGAAGTCATAGACTAGATATAACTAAAGCCAATATCACTGTCTCCGGTTGAGGTCCTTCTGTTAGAAGATATACCAGAGACTCTGGTGATCAGAGTAGACCGTAAAATGCTCGCCCATTAGATAGTGTTGCCACATCTTCAAAGAGAAGACCACTATTGCTAACTCAAGGTCATGGGCAATGTAGTTTCTCTCATATTGTCTCAGCTATTGAAAACCATATGTGATAACTGCTTGCTCTTGCACCAGGAAACATCCGAGACCGATCTCTGATGCATCGCAGTAGACTATGTACCCAACACCCTCCTCTGGAAGCCTCAAGATGGGTGCACTAGTCAGCCTCTGCCTCAGCTTCTAAAAATTCCACTGGCTACTCTCCAACCACACAAAGGGTTTCCCCTTCTTCGACAATGCTGATAAAGGTTCCCCAGCTCTGGAGAAATCTAGCACACATCTCCAGTAGTATCCAGCAAAACCCAAGAAACATTGTACCATTGTCACTCTCCGGGGTGGATCCCAAGTAATTATCCCCTCAATCATCATTGGATCCACCACAACTCCAGACTCTGTGATGACATGTTCCAAGAAGTGAACCTCTCAAATCCAGAACTGGCACTTGGAGAGCTTACCATAAATCTGGTGCCCTCAGACTATGTCTAGAACAACCTGCAAATGATGGGCATGCTCCTCATTAGTATCCGAGTAGATCAGAATGTCATCGATGAAGACAACTACTAAGAGATCACAGTATGGAAAAAATATCCTTTTCATGAGTCCCATGAACACTACTGGAGCATTGGTCATAATTAATGGCATAACCAAGAATTCGGTGTGGCCACACCGACATCTGAAAGCCGTATTCTGCACATCCTGATCTCGTAATCTGAGCTGGTGATAGGTTGACGTGAGGTTTGTCTTTGAGAACCACTATGCTCCCTTTAGCTGATCAATGAGGTCATCAATCCACAGAAGTGGGTATTTGTTCTTCACGGTCACCTTGTTCAGGCACCGATAATAAACACAAAGTCTCAAGCTCCCATCCACCTTCTTGGAGAAAAAAATTACGTCTACCCAATTGGAAACACTAGGATGGATTAACCCCTTCCTTTGTAAGTCCCCCAACTATACCCGCATCTCAGTAAGCTCCGTTGGAGCTGTTCGACACGCTGGTGTTGATATCGATGCCATCTCGGGGTACAAGTCAAAGTAAATGTCATCCACTCTATGATAAGGTAGATGTGGAACATTTTCAGGGAAGGCATCCGTGTACTTGTCCCCCAATACAGGATAGCTCAGACTCTCCACTACAACCACTCCGAGGGTAAGTCTAGCCAACTGATGAGTGATTTACTGCACTCTTTTCCAGATAAGTCCATCTAGTGCTGCAAAGGCTCCCTTTTCACCGATGAAGGTAAACCTAGTCCCATCAGTGCGGACACACAACAATTTACACATAATACAGTCGATTTGGTCATGGACTATATATAACCAACCCATACACAAGATGATGTCATAAGGCATTGATGATACTACTAGGAGATCCCAACCGAAGACATCACCTCCTAGAGTAAGGTCATACTGCCAGCACCAGTGTGTAATGGTTGAATCCTCTCCCATAAGAGTCTCTAGCCATATAGATCGAGCCAACAGCTCCAATGGAATCTCCGAGCTCCGATCAAGGGTAGTGGTAATAAATGAATGACTAACACATGTGTCTATAAGTACTTCAACTATGGTGGAGTAGACATAGATCGTACCTCGTATAATCTTTGGAGCACCATGGTCATAAGCCTCCGCTACCTGGAGCTGAGCTGGCCCCTGTCCACCTACTCCCTATGGTCAGGGTAGATCACCTGGTGATGGTGGTGGTAACATCAAGAATAGTCTTCCACCGCCAGCTGCACGACCAGATCCTTTTCCACATTCACCTGCTGCATGATGACCTCATCGGTCGAACCATTGTATCTACCTGGGGGGCTCCGTCGACCATATTCTAATCATCTGTACAGTTGCATGCGTAACACTGCCTGCTCCTCGCTTGACTAGCTCTATCTCTGGTTCCCCGCACAACCAACCCTGAATCATGCTGTCATCCACCTATAGTTTTGGTCCTCTTGGACTTTTGTGACATCTGTCTGATTCCAGTTGCAGAAGACTCTTCTTCATGATGCCCGGTGGTGGGTCTCGCTACTGGTGACTGCTAAGAAAGAAAACTCTCCACTAAGAGGGCCCGCTCTAACACCCCCGCCTATTTCGGGATGCTAAGAGAAATCATCGAAGCCCAGATCTCCCACCTGATTCCCTACTCGATGGTCCGGGACCTGAAGAATGTGTCCTGCAACATATTAGTGGAGTAGCTTGAGAGTTTGGTGAACCTTGATAAGTATTGATCCACTTTCATGCTTCCCTACTGCAGATGAAGAAGTTCCTGTATGCGCACTGCGTGAAGGGTCGCTGGGACAAACTCTGCATGATACAGGCTCTCAAAGTCTTCCCAGAGAAATGTCACCTCTTCATGAACCAGGAGCATCCAACTCCACCATTTTCCTACTACATCTTATAGAAGACTAGATGATGGGATCACCATGAGATCAGCTGGTGTCCCTACCAGTCAGAAGACTTTCACCACAGCCTCCAGCCAGTCCTCAGCCACCCGTGGGTCCATATCTCCCCTGAACCAGGGTGTCCTATGGTGATGAAACTCATGAAATTCACTCACACAGCATGCACTTTCTGCTGTTTGGGTTGGTGGAATCATTGCCCCAACGGGTAATGGTACCGTTGGTGTCTCTACTAATAAAGGGTCATGTACTGAGGCCTCGTCGCTCAGTAGGCTTTCATCACATACTCTTCCTGGAACCCTAGCTGGATGTCAACATGGAGGCATCCTGAAAAGTAACAGGTGTGATACGGTCAATAAGTTATACCTGGTGAGGTGACTCAAGAAATCACAAAGAAACTTCTCAAAACACACACGCTATCAGTGTTCTCGTTCACTGAGTCAGAAATCAGGAGTCAGGGTCCTGGTGTATGGATACGTCGGATGCCACACCAACACGGTATTCCATAAAATGATAATCACACTCATAACACTTAACACTATAGACATTAAAGGATCAGAGTCTGATGGTCTATGGTAGAACCGACCCCTCTGATACCAATTTATCATGACCCATTTCCCAGGGCCCGTGCGATGACTAACCCAAGCCTGCCTTTCATAGGCAAGGGGCCGGCGACTAGCACCAAAAGGCTTATTCCCTAAAACTGGGATGGAATTGCCTCTATAACCTGTAAACTCACACAACTAATCATAATGAAAGATACAAGCACAATGTAAATCTATATAGTAAACAGTGTGTGTACAGAAAGAAAAAGGGGCCAGAAAACAAGCCCAACTGGAAAGTACCATAAAACTAGGAAGTATAGGTAAAATAGAATAGATCCTATGAACACCTACCAAGGATCCTACCTGAAGAGTAGGTACATCTCTCAAAATATCGTCACTGCAGTATGCCTCGTATAATTCCCACCTTCGAGCTACCTCCAGTCCTGGTACCCTCAGCCTCGATCAACGTTGTCTGTCGTCTGCACCAAACACAACATGGTGCAGGCATAGCCTGTGTAGGGTTGAGTATAAAGATACTTAGTAGGGACCCCAATACCCTTGAAGGTATCAAAAAATCCACAATGTATAGAACACAAATCATGAAGACAACGGACAACCCTACTTAGGTATATTCCCATACATATACCTATGTTTTCAAGTAAACCCATGTCAATCATGAGGAAACACAAGGCCCTACTCAAAATACCAAAGTTTAACAGTCCTATGAAGGAAAGAATTCCACGAAGGTAACACCACAAATGTATGTACCACAATGGTAACGCCACACATAAGAATACAAAAACGTTATCACCACGATGGTATGTACAACCAAGGTAACACCACACAGAAGAATGCCACAAAGGTATCACCACGAAGGTATGTATCACAAAGGTACGCCACACAGATGATTACCACATAGGTAAAGACTCAACTCACATCAGGTATAACTTAGGTACAAAAGTAAATATGATTAGATATAACTACTAAATCACATTACTCTATTAAGAGGTAGTTCAACGTAGGATCCTAAATCGTCAGGCCCACGTAGGATCCTAGTACAACATACCCACGTAAGATCCTAGAGTAATCCCACTTGGATTCCTAGAATGGATCCAAGTGGGATACTGGGACACAAACACACATAGGATCCCAAAGTAGAGTCCCACATAGGATCCTAAGGCACGGACCAAAATAGGATCTCTTTCTCATCTTACAGCTAGCAACAGGGCTCCCGCACTAAGCTCGCTTGATTCCAGGAGGGTCCACTCCTCAAGCCACATGTTGATTCTCCATCATCCATGAAGTCCCACGAAGAATTATCCCAAAGGAAAACCACATAATAGGGGTATCAATTCAACATACGGTGCGTCAATCGGATGCTCGGTCTGTATGTTTTTGGCCTTTTAGTCCCCATGCCCCGGTTGGATTCGTGTTTGATCCAACCCGGCCGTACCTGAACTTTTTCCCAAACTCAAATGGGGTATACCAAAAATTCCATCTCGATCCAGGGTTCTTGGATCTACATAATATTTTTCAAATGTACATTCATAGATCAAGTTATGGCTAAAAGAGTGGAAAAGGAAAGAAGCTGGTCCGGGTCCAATCCGACCCGGTCGGACCGACCTGGCTCGACCCGGCCTTGGCCGACCCGGGTCTGGCCCTAGATCCGACCCAGCCAACTGGGTCTGGCCCAACCTGTTGGGTCCGTCCCGTCCCACAGGGTCTGTCCCGGCCAACCGGCATGGCCCACCCCACTGGGCGGCCCGCTAACATGCGCTAGCCCACAATTGGGTGGCCCCGTGGTGGGGTCTGCCTGAGCCACCACCCAAGGGCGAGGCACCCCTTGGGAACCCCGATCAGATGGGCTGTTTAGGATGGGTAGCCAATCGACTGGTGCCGGCATCTGGCACGCTGGACCTGGGGTCCCGCTCAGCTCCTCGGCTGGCTGGAAGGCCAGGCCACCTGCGCGGTGCAGGCGCGCGCTGTGCCAACACAGGTGGCCAGTAGTGAGTCAACCACCCTCTTTCACCACCACGACCTTGTGCCGCAACTCCTGCACGCCCGATGACATGGTCGCAAGCCGCCGCCTCCTTTGCACGGCCGGTCGTGCGCCATCCACCGTCGTAGCTCCACTGCGACCGATGGGTAGTAGCCCTTCTCTGGCGTTGCGGTCGCACCACCAACATCGTCGCTGCCTTTGAGAGTGATGGCTTCCATTCCCGAGCCCCACTGGTGTTGGTCGCCAGAATGGGTTTCCAACAACATTCCTCGGGCCACCAGTGTAACACCCTAAGCTGCCACGGTATGTTTCACTTCGAATAATGCAATAGCGTGTGTTGTACGCAACCTCGAGCTCTAACACACACCACAACGAATTAAAGTAGCCGTTATGAATAGTAATAACCACTTTTTAAAATTATAGAAATTTTATATTTAAAAATGGACTTCATTTTTGGATTCGGAATATCTAAATTAGCCTATGTTGAATTTTTGGTATTTTTCTGAGAACTTCTAATTTTTTATGAATAGTGAAAAATACTTAAAAACAACTTTTTTAATCAAAATAATTTATAGTGATAAATTATACTATTTAGTTGTTTTAAAGTATAATTAGAATATATTTTTACCATTTTATCCAATGGTGGTCATTAGAATTAATTTAACATTGAAATTGGACATAAACAATTGCCAATCTTTTGATATAAATTGTTTCTTAAAAACACGCTATTTGTTGTGACAGTGGGAATTAATTATAAAATTAATTAATGAAACTTATATGTTTGGAATTTGGTAAAATATACATCATTTTTGAATTCGGAATATCAATTATAGCTTAGGGTGAAATTTTGGCCTTATTCTGAAAAACTTCAATTTTTGATGAATAGTGAAACCACTAAGTGGTTGTTAAAAACTGATTTTTCTTTAAAATGAAATATTACCACTTCTGTGATTTGATTTTCAAAAATCCGACATACATGGTTTTCATTAAGAAGCAAAATGTGGTTCAATGAGATTAAAATAATTTTTTGGTGAATAGTAACTTTTAAGTTCTTAATCGTGGTTAGAGGTAATTAGTGTAGTTTAAGGTACAAATAATGTTTTAATAATATGAGATGAGCATGAAACTTGTCCTAATCCTATTGGATGAGTCATGGCCGACCAAGACAACCCATGGGTCAACTTTGGGACCCCATGGAGCCACTTTAGTTGGAAAATGACATTAATATATATTTATTTAATGTTAAAATTAAATTGACACAAACATGAGTTGTTTTACTAAAACAATTTTTAAGTGGGGTTACACAAGTCCAAATTTTGATTATAAATATTAATTAGAAAGCTAAAAAGATTTCCTACATCATAGTATTTTGTTTATAATTTTTAGACATTAAATAAGTTAAAGTATTTATGACATCATGATGATGCAGCGATGACCTCATTATTTAACGATTTAAATAAAATGAGATGATAATGTAAAATCCAAGGATTACACTTGTCCAAAGCCTATTGGATGAGGATATTTCGAACCCTTATCACCTTAGACTCGAATTATACAATTTTGGGACCTTTAGAATCCTAAAAGCATTGTATAATAGAATAACATTTCATTACTTTCCAAAAGTGCCCCTCCTCTCCACTTATAAAAGGCCCCCACCTCTCCCACCTTATTCACACCTTCAATCCATTTGGCTCGGCCAAACTCTGCCCGAATACTCTCCCAACTTCTCCCTATTACTCCTAGAAGCATCACATTGGGCATAACTCTTCCCAAGGAAGCCTTTGGCACAAATCAAAAAAGAGTTACCCGATTTTGAGGTAATATCTTCTCTAATGTTGTTTTGTTTTATTTTTCTTCTCCAACCCCATAACTCTTTTTATTAATTTCTTTTGTAACAACACCAGTATCTTCAATATAATAGGATGTTTTTATAAGAAGGATTCGAGCTACACGTACACACACCTACATCTAATGGTTAAAGAACATACAGTTTCTATGGATGGCGAATTTCTGCCTCACGAAACGGTGATTGTTCGACACTCATATAACACCTTCAAAGGTGGCCATTAAGATGTCACTATATTTATATATGATATATAATATTTTTATGTATTAATTATGCTTCTGTATTTTTCATTTATGGCATACTTTATGATTTCCATTATGGGTAAATGCGATAATTTCATTTTAGGAAGTGCGGACTACCGCCCCTCAAAGTGATGTGAATCGTTAATGCCATATGTGGGATGTATAAAGGATGGAGTAAATGATATTATATATGATATTATACTGGAACTATATTATACCTTTATATAATTATGATTTCATTACATCAAATACGAAATAGAAATGAAAGTAGCGTTAATGCGTACGTACGGCTTACCGTCTCCATGAATGGTGCATTTCATTTCTTACCTCTAAATGTTACGTAATATTATAAATGAATGTATATACTCGATATATATGATATATATGACATATAAATCATGAATATAATTCTGGAGATAATGGATATTCTACCACATGAACAACTTGTAATTATAAAAGTTTATTGTTGACTCAAGTACCAAAAATCGACAAAACGACCGTTATTAACATAAATAATTACATAATGTTCATATCATTGTAATAAGTGATATAAAAAGGATAATGAAATTAAAAATGGTTCTTAATAAGGTATAAATTAACTCTATTTTATTATTCACGAGGTTAAAGAACGGTTGGGTCAAGTCAGACACGAGGTAAGGGAACTTCTTAACCCGATTTCTATTCTTTGGGTTAATCTCCTACTTTCAAATTATGTCATGATATTATTATGTCCTATCTTGTATTTTTACATTATTTATGTGTACTTATAGTGAATACACATTATAGATGTACTTTATTTAAAAAAATGATCTTTTTAAGGACTTCGTCTCAATCCCCTTTCATTGAGGCATATTTTGTTTTATACACAATTTTTTTTATACGGTGTATAAACCCCTTTGACTTTTACGTTTATTCAAAAGGAATCTTTTTTATACGAAGCGTTTTTCTAAACGACAAAAGGGAATGTTTTTATTTCCGTACTTATGTGGTGACAACGACTTCTCCGCCGCCGTGACCATTATTTGAGTTTCGGCTTCCTCTACAAGCCATCTTTTTTTTAATGATAAATAAATACAAAGTTTTAACTTTCTTTTATTTTGGTATTGAAAATGCTTTTGAAAGCGTTTTTATTATATCAATGTGTTGTATTTATATCTTGTGATTGAAATGTGGAAATGTTATGTTTCCTTTATGCATGTTTTAGGTGATACAATTATGTTATGGTTTATGATATGTTTAAAACTATTCATATGAGGAATGTATTGGACTTAATAAGTGACGGGTGGAGCCCGCTATAGCTCCTTGATGCATCGGTAGGTCTCATGAGACAACTAGACATGGAATTGGCCGAGGCCCTTTCCCAATTTGATTTATGGTTTTGGCCGAGGCCTTAATCATTTTAGACGTCCTGGCCGAGGCCTTGACAAAATGTTTCAGAATGTCTGGCATTATACATTCCATCATTATGAAAGTGGTTATTGATATTGCATGTGATTATTCGACCAGTAGAATATCAATGTGAATATGTAAATGGCATTATCTCATTTTACTTTTTCCATATTATGTTGAAGTTCACGTTTAAAAGGCTTTTGTTTTAGTTATACATTGCCTTAAATGTTTATGTTTATTTATGAAAGCTTCCGCAATATTGTTATCCTTACTGAGCATCTGAGCTCACCCCTTTCAATGTTTTAATATTTTCCAGGATGTGAAGAAGTATTTTATGAATGACCTGCAGGGATAGTCAGAAGAGGATATGAGTGTGGACTATGGAGACTTTGTTATTGTAGTTTTTCACTTTATGATGTAATGTAACATTTACGAATGTATCTAGTGTTTCCAAGGCTACTAAACTAATCGGTCTTTCGAGACTTGATCTTTTGTGATCATGCCAATGTTATGAAGTAATGCACCGACTCCGGGTAGCTGGGGTCGGGGCGTTACAACCAGACGCGCCCCGGTGGCCCATTATTCATTCCAAAAACTCCCACACTCGACTCAGAACGTCGCCATCGATTCAAGACCATCATAAAACACAAAGGTTGTGGAGAGGTCGGTCTGTGTTCATTTATCCCACACCCTCCGCATTAGAACAGTAGAAAGAGGCATAATTGTTCTTAAATCATGATGATAAACAAGAACATGGTAAGGGGTATTCAAAACAACTTTCCCTACCTCTATTTCTTGTTGGAGGTGTCATGAGATGAAGTAGGTTAAGGCGAGGAAAATATAGATATCGGTTCTTCGTCATAGAAGACGTTCCCCGTTGGGGATCCTTCAACTGAGTTCTTCATTAGATAAAGTGTTCTTCGTTGGAGATATTGTTTCTTCACAATTCTCCCATGCTCTCCATTTCCAACAAATCCCCCAACCAAGAGGTGAAATGGAAAATAAATTACGTTAAGTTAATCAATACAATTAAAGTTAGAAAATTAATTAATTTGATGTTGGCATAATTAATGGGAAAAGAACCCAAGAGTCACTTCCCTCATTAAACTGGGTGTTCGAGGCTCAGGTGGTCCCCACCACCAAATTCAATTTGAGAGGATTTAATTTCAAAAATAAAATAAAGTTATTTTATTTTATTTTCTCCAATGAAAAGCACAAAATCTAACTTTTCCCTTGAACTACATTGGTCGAGGTGAGGGTATCCTTAAGAGAATACTGGCACTATAAGCTCAATGGTGTTCTCAGATTTCAATTCCAAGAACCGATTCAAAAGTTAAAAAAACCCACTCACATGTTTACTGAACATACTTGAGAAAAAGTTTTGAAATTCATTTCGTTACTCTGGGCCTTGGAATCATGCACCGTCAATTTTCACGGACTCGTAATATTCTCATATAATTAATAAAATTACATGGAATTTTCGGGTCTATACATACCACATATAGACAACATGCCGCCAAGTCCAACAAGTAGTTTACTAAGTATTATTTATATAAAGATAAATTTAATGTGGTGTTTATAAATGTAGGATACTATTTAAAATATAAAACCACACTGCAACGTAGGATACAAGTATAAAATAATGTAAAGGTGGATTTAAGTTCTCATAGAGATTTGGAGGTACTTATTCTATGAAGGAAAGTCTATGTTACTATTGGTCAATCATAAAATACGATTTAGAATGTTATTCCATGAGATGAAGACCACACTATGTAGATTGGTGAGACAAATTTCAATGTCACTAGAAGTCTAGATATCTCTACTCAAAAGAGGGTGTTTTCAAACATATATAGAGAAAAATATTGAACATGCCACTACATATTAAATATTCTATATGAGGGTTGTATTTTTTGGAAGATCAAAATGATTGAGTTTTTGTGTGTGAGTCTATTATATTACACCATGGAGTAACAAACCAAGATATAATATGTTTTTATAATTTATAAAATTATTCAATGGAATTAAAGAGTAAAATATCTGGACAAAATATGTAGATATGGGTATTTAATTTGAACCCATCACAATGAAGAAAATCATACCATAAAATATATTACATGGTGACGAGAATTCCATAACAAGGGAGTTTATTTCTAGAATAAGTTGTTTTAATATTAACTAATAGATTTATATGGAAATTTAATTATAGAGTAATGGATCATTATTTTATATAAAAAACCCATTAAATGGAACTTAATTACCACACAAAAATGTTATGGTACACCTGTCATAATTATAATTTTTTTAAGAAAGGTAATTGATATCAACTCTTAGTTTTAGGATTTATTGTATGAAGACTATGAAACTGCAATATATTTTTTTTTGAAAATAACAAAATATAGAGGATATTTCGTAATGAATTTTAACAAACTAATTAAAAGAGATACATATATAAAATTCCATTACTATATATAGTTCATTATAGAGGCGAGGATTAATAGAAGAATAAGTTGGAATATAACTACAATAACTAGCTATAGATGGAAAAAGAGAAATAAGATAATTTCATATTGGAATTATATTTATATGGGATAAGGAGTTTCTTAAATAACTATATTTTGTAATATAAAGAGTAGTCTTAAAAAAATTGGATTATTTTATCCTTATTTTGAATATGGAGAGTAAAATAAAGTAAAGTTAAAATGAGAATCTAACTGGATATGAAGGTATACGTGTTCTCATAATCATTGGAATAATATATTTAGAACCTCAAGTATAAAAACTATTGAAAATGAACCAAAAGTTTATAAACTATCCATTCCTTGTCTTAATGAAGTGAATTAGTAGACAAGTATATGGTGTTCCCCGGAATTGGTAGCATTCCTCTCTAAAACCTTTTGTTTCACATATATTATGTATGGTTATATTTTGGTATGTCGACACTCCTTAGACCTATGATTCATGTTGTATAACCTATTAGTGAACCATATAAAATCTAAATGTGTTCCTGATTTTTATTTTGTATCTAATTTATAATTTAGGGTAAAAAGTTATAAGATAATGGGAGATTTAAGGCGATCATCTAACAAGGGAACATGATTCAAAAATGAATTGGAGAATTAAAAAATGTTAAGAAGGATTAAATTGGTTATCAAACTACTTCACCCACTATTTAGGGTGTAATAGGTCATATTTATACTATTATAAATATTGGAAGATGAGGAAATCCATGATTTATGGACTGGTTAAGACCATTGATAAAGGTATAAAGATATGATATATCTATAAAAAATTATCATCTGATGTTGATCAAGTATTCTCACATGGGGTTTTTATTTAGTGAGGATATTTAGTGATGAATATAAACCTTGTGTTGACTGAATAATGATAGGTATTATTAACTAGGTTATTCTTGAGAGAAATAGAGTGACCAGAACATCCCTTAACAAAAAGGAACATGATAATATAAGTGTGGGGTTAATTTACTTATTAATAATCCTCTATATATTTCTTATAGAAAAATTTTAGTACCATATTTTAAGTACACTCATTGTTCTTGTTTATATTGAGATAAGAATATGTGTTGTTGGATTGAAACCATTTTTATCCAAGGATGTAGTCCTATGATAATTAGAGTTTATGATCATTATAAAATCCTTGTGTTATGTGCTATAATTTATAATTTTTTCATGTCTCTAATTTTCATCATTATTATGTTTATCATCATATGATCTATTAACTGACTAAAAACATGGTCAAGGTGTTTTAAAAGTGAGTATTGTTTATATTGAAATCATACTACTTATTCACCACCTCTTACTTGTTAGGCATCCCTCAAATAGAACCGACAAGTTTATTCCTTTGCACCTAATCTATAAAACTATGAATTGGGTATATTACCATTGGGAGTAAGTGAAGGGGTGGTAGTGGAATATTACTATAGGATCTAGGTAAGGGATATTTTCACTTGGGAAAGCTTGTGTGTCCAAATGACCCATGTCTTTGTATCACGACTGAAGTTTCCTAGTTAGGATCCAAGTATCATTGACAGGGGAGGGGTGAATCAGTGATATATTTTTCATTTATGATTAATTATTTTTGAAACAACCTTCACCTCCTATTAAATTATTCTTTTCCTACATAACACAATCCAAACACACATCAATTGGAACACTAGAATTTACAAAGTTCACTACTCAACAAGAGTAGCTACGCCCTTGGTATAGTATGTAAAAACTCCAATATCACACAAGACACTAGAAAACAATACTTTTATATGGGCTAAAATGATTAGGATATACCTTTACACTTATGTAACACTTGGAAAACAATCCTCATGTGTGTGGCAACCCTCTTAGCAAAAATAGGGAAAAACAATGTTTCTGTTCTTCTTAATTAGATTCCACGGTTTGATTGTTCAAAACAAATCATCTTTTTCCTACCCATAAGATGGAAAGAACTACCTTTCACACAACTTACTTATTTTTCTAAACTGAATTATTTTTTTAACACTTTTCGGTGACTTGCGTGCAACTTTATGTCCATTTATTCATGATTTGACTTTTGTCGTGAAACACCTCTTGCACGCAACCTCAATCTTGTGAGAAACTTCTACTTCTTAAATGCAACTCTATTTATTTTGCACAACTTTATTTATTTAAAATTATTTAGTTCTTTAGAGATAGGGATTTATCTAAGTCTCAAGATTCTAAAATGAGATGGGGTCAAATTTTATTTATAGGCACCACCATCCTCCATGTGCAAAAAAAATCAAGAAACATCGTGAAAGGTCCTGAAATGTTGTAAAAAACACCATTTTACGTTACATTGGGCACATAAGTCTCTTTAGAAATAACCTAATCTTTCTCACACTTCTTTAATATTTCGCACAATTCATTCCCTTTCTATTTTTCGATGTTTTTACACTGAATCATACCTTGTGCACAACTTTCCAAACTCTCTTCAATCTGGCACAAAAAAACCAATATTTCACGTGAGTTTTTCCTTTTCGAGATTTTATGTTCGGATCTTGGAACTGCACTTTCACACAACATAACAATCCATCCTAAAATATTCAGGCAACATCCTTTTAAAAAATCACATTTCTCCATATCATTATTTTTAGCCCCAAAAATTTGGCAAACACTGGAAAATGATGCCACCTTACAATCTGCTCTTGCAAGAACACCAGTGATGATTCATTATCATCTAGCTTAATAAACAAAAAAAATGAATTCATCATGAACCATATATTCCATGATATATTGTATTTGATTAAACACCTTTAGAATCATCAAATTTTCAACCCAAAGTACTATATCTTCCCTATCTTCTAGTTTTATCATTCTTTCCAATAAAAACTGAATATGATTTGCATAAATTTTTTTACACATTTTATACATAAGGCTTGAATCACAATCTCTCTAAACTTATGATATTTGGGATATAAAAATCAGAATAGAATCATTTGGTTTGAAAAGACTTCTACAAAGTGAGTTCATTTATCCCATTTGACAACAAAAGACAACACTATGCGAATGAAAACTCTTCTTAAATCTTTATCGATCCAACATGGTCCTAACAATGAAAACCTATATAGAAAGATCATATTCTGGAGGATATTAATACACCGACAACACCACTATGTTTCCAAACATCAATCAACTATGTGTGTCTTGGTATGTAACCTTATGGGGGCCTACCATGTCATTTACAAGGCCCATAGATTGAATCAAGAGATATTATCTAATTCAAAAATGATGGTTTCACACAACAATTACATGATTAATAGGATATGGTAATCTGGTTTGATTCCTCTTCAATTATTGTAGCCACTAAAATTGGGATGGTTCTATTAGTTTTCAATTCCAATTTCGGTGATCATATTTTTACTTGAAAAATTATCCCAAAGTGTGTGAATGGCACACATACACATTAATTTAACCCCATATTTTTATACTTTGTATTTTTTAAAATCAATAATAATTTTAATAAAAAACATTTCATGGAGACTTAGCCCAGTTTTCCAATATATTTTTAATAGTTGTCTAAAAATTATGGGTTTTTAGGGGAAATATCCATCAAACCACTAATATTTTTCAAAATTATTCTTAATTTAATTTCCAATGCACCTAAAAATTTATGTTATACCACTGGATCATCAGAATCTAATTAAATTTACATGAATCCTCAAAAATATAATAATTTCAAATTTCAATTGGAATATATATCAATAAGCGATATCCTTTTTTATAAAGGGCCGATTAAAGGTTGTTTTGATAAAATAAATACTTGATATTATAAAAAATATAATGCTTCAATTTATTTCTAGATAGTAATATGAATATATACAACCAATACAAATATTGTATTAGGCTCATTAATAATCCATCTTTAACTCATATATCCATACATTTATTATCACCACAAAAGGATGAAATAATTTATTCTTTCTAAAATATGGATGATAATTCAATTTTATCAATTAAAAATTAGAAAAAAAATATTCATCCCCCTAAATATGAATATTCACTTTAAAAAATGAAAAATAGTCCTTTTCAAAAAATATTATCTAAATAACCATTCTTATTTCTTATTGAACCAAAGAAAACACTTAAACATCAGTTCTAACAAAAATTAAATAAATAAAATTTAAAATTATTCATTTTCATAATTGTGATTCATTTAATGTTCTACTATCTCATTATTGTGAATAAAAAATATATATAACCTTTATGATTTTATTTATATAGTATCTTAGAAGATTCTACCTGTTCTACTATTATTCACATTAGTAATAAAACATCATACAAGATATAAATTTGGGAAACCATTTCATAAGTTGGTTGGGTTTCATTATCTTTATATTTTGAGGAATTAGTTCTTATTATATTATTTTGAACATTCCCACACTTCTACATGAAATTTAACTTTCTCAAGTGATTTTGTAGGTTTATCCTAAATAGATCAATAATTTCATCTTCCTTGAGTACTATATTTAATTTGTGTGGACTATTCAACTTAAACAGTTATAAACTATGTCACCACATAAGCCCAAGTATGCCTCCCCATATACCATAGGTAGATGACTAGCATCAAGAGTTCAATAAAATCACATGGCGATTCTCTACCCTTAGTATCAACATATACAATAACAAATTAATTAAAAAATGAGTCATATTAAAATAAAATCAGATTATAAAAATGAAATTATTAACTATTTCAAACCAAACAAATATATTAAAATTACATAACAAATAAAAACCATTAAGGTCATACAATCATAAATCCTAAAAAATAGTGTTGGTAACCTAATATTTCAATATTTATTCACCATGAATATATATAATTAAAAGATATAATACAGCCTAATTGTATGGTTCTTTTAATGTTTTATATTAATATTTTACATACAGATAATATTTGGGGAGTCTGGCATATTTTTGGTAGATAATACAAAAATCACACATTATCCTATTATAATGAGCTATGACGCCTTTACGAAAAAAGAGAGTGTTGATATCAAACTAACAAAAAGTATTTATTGAAAAATAGATGCTATGATGGTAATAAAATTAATTCAATAGGACTAGACACAATAAAGGCTGGTTATAGAGAATAAGAGGAAAAGAGTTACACATTAGAAAGACAAATTTGGATGAAAAATTAAAAAACCCACCACTCTATATTATAAAATTTTACGGTAATCCCAAGATAATCAATTTTAGGAGTGAATAAGTGAATATTTGATTTGAAAAAACTTCATGGGATCCAACTGAAAATCACGTTGAGTGTTGGCCAAAATATCCACCCCATAATGAATTGTTTGTATACATATCATTAGGAAGATATGTATTCCATCACATATAGGATATTTTATAAAAAAAGAGTGGAGATAACATCAACCATTTATAAAATTTGAAAATAAATTATTAAAACCTTTTCCTAAGAATTATATAGAAGAATATTTTGGATTCATCTTATAAAATATTTATTAATGTATTTTAGCTAGATGTTATCTTGTTGTGAGTTATATGATGAGATAATTAAAAGAAGTTAACCAGTCCATGTTTAACTAGGATTTAAAATCCATTTAATCTTATTTGATTAATCTAATAATTTTGTAGGGCTGTATCTTAAGACTATATTATAGTGAAATCATAGTTTTTGATAGGTACAAATAATATAAAGTCAATTTAATAACCTACCAAACATTATAGTACTCATCCACAACTGTATCATATTTTTATCCTATTCATATTCTATAATATATAGTTTTAATTTAGATGTGTTATTATATAATTCATGTGTTATTTTTTTCCCTATTATATATTTTGGAAAATTCTATAAAATCTATATCATTATCCTTTTACAGTTGAAAAACAATTACTTCCAATTATATCTCTTTATTAAAATCATTCACTATAACAAGATAATAAAATTTTTCTTTTCTAAAGGAAATTATAATTTCTTATGTACTGTAGTATTCAATTTTTGAATCACATCATTATTCTAGATAAGTTCCACTTATTCATTGATATTTTGTTCATTCATTGAAATTTCCCTTAAAAATATTTCTATGTATCATCTTTGTGTGTTCAATTATTAATTCTATTGAAATCTGTGATTTTCTTGATAGTATAAAACATTTTCTATTGATTTTAAAAATTCTAAAGTTTGGAATATATTCCATATGGTTGGTAATAATTTTTACCCCATTATTACTTTTATAATTGATCATATCCATAATAAAATTCATTATTCCATCCATCAAATTATTTTTAAATTTATTTATAATTGTTCATTAAATGTTTTTCAATCTCATGTGGATTGAATGTGTAATAAAATGGTGTATGATAATATCAATTCATTATATAATATATCCTACATACATCACCACAAATAACCCATGCACATAAAATGGAAAACGAAAATTCATAAATTAAAATTTGAAACAGAAATGTTGTATGGAAAGTCATTGATCTTACCAATCATTTGATGGTTGTTCACTAGTTTCCATTATTCATTAAAAAAGGCACCGAAAATTTTATCCTTCCTCTAGAATTGTAAATTCCAATAGATAGAAAATGGTAAAAAATTATGATACACATCCTAACACTTAGAACACATTCTTAATATAGTGAAATCATGAGATTGATCACATGATGAACTAGAAATCCTAGAAATGTATTAGATACCAATTATTATATCATCTTAGTCATGTCATACCTATGTATTTAATTATAATAAACTAAATTAAAAATTTAAATAATTTTCTAATAACAAAGAGAGTGAAGAACGGGGAGTCAACATCCAAGTATGGTGTTTAATTTAAGGAGAGCAATCAAATTCAATCTCAATGTCATATTACAATTATTATAATTTTAATTAAAATATAATTTTTCTATTTCTATTAATAATTTTTCAAAATATAAACTAATCATTATCAAAATAATTTGAATAAATAATGTTCATCGTGTTCAAGTCACACTTACAAATGGAAAATAGAATCAGGTATTTATTAATTAATTATCTCTACCATGCTAGGTTTCCTTCATTATTATATATTCATGATCAGTGATTCAAAAATAATTTTTTTTAATTCAATTTCCCGAAGATACTAATGAATAAGATCAATACATGAGTGAAGAATAATTTAATATGTGATGTTCCCATCCTTTTCCATCGATCCGACTCCCGTATTTTCATTTATTCTTTCATAGTTGATTGTTCAAAAAAGTGAGAAACATTTATATCATAGAAGATAAAATATATCAAGAGAAATTAATAAATAATTATAATAATAATTGAAAACATAATTGAATTAAAAATTCACATTCAAGGAAAGATTCTCATGTTTACACAATGAAAAACAAAAAAAATAAATGAGCACAATCAAAACAACAATACAAAGGCAGGTTTTAATTTCTATTTGTTCCACTATCCTTATTTTATATAGAAATATATACATAAATAAATTAATATATATATATATATATATTTCTCTAATATCTTCTAATAACTTTTTTATCACATATTCCTTTAAGTGTGATATAATCCCATTTAAAATCATCGTTAAAAATCATCTAAGGTCCATGACATGTCACCCCCAAGTGAGAGGATTGTTGAAATATGAATTTGATGTCTTATATATTTTTATATATGATATTTATGTTTGTCGGTATCTAAAACCATGAAATAGTAGATCATGCTATGATTTTTTGAGTGGAGGTAGTAAAAAAATCACCCATTTGTTAACACCCCTTGACGACACCTCACAATATAAAAAAATTGGAATAAATTTTTTAATATTGAACATATTGACATAAAATTTCAACCAAATTCTAGTGGAATCATAAATATGGTCCTTAATCTCTTAAAAAAATTATATAAAAATTAAAAACATAATTTATTTAAGGGTTTTCAACTATCTTCTATAAACTCACAACATGAAAGACTATATTATGATAAGATAGTTGTATCACATATCCTATTAAAATAATCTATAAACAAAGAATACATTCTTTATTAATTTAAAAAATTCTCTTCATACATTCATGGTGTAATGTGGGTGGTTTCATTATGATTCTAAAATCCCATTTGAATAGTCTTCAATGTTCCATAACCATAGTGATCTCCTCTGAGATTTTTCTACATAAACCACATATCATCTTATATTCCTCAAGAATGTTTTGCAATAAAGGGGAATGAGTGATAGTGTGATTACCAAGGAATTATTTATTTAACTACTCTTTAAAATATTAATACACAATTTTGTAGATTGTGACGTGGTTGTACTCATCTCATCCAAATGATATTTCAACAAAATATTTATTACAACATGGGTCTTATTACCTTGATCCAACTTGATTTTTTTAGGAATCCCATGAATATAGCCCACATTTAAATTTTCTTCATATTATCCACCAGTTTATATGGTTAGGAAAATATTTCACTCCACCATAGAGTATTTTTTGTTTATGTGATTATTCCCCTAGGAATTATCTCCCATTGTGATACTTATGTCCTATGATATACTTTAAACACCTTGTACTATGGATATAAATGATTTGATGCTAATTATATGTAATGAACCCAACCCCAATATATTGAAGATAATTTCAATTTTATTACATTGTAATAATACATAATGAATATTATTAGGAAGAACCGAATATTTTTGTAGTATTGGAAAACTAGATTCGTACATGATTATTAACCTACATTTGAAAACACATATTAAAAAAATCATTGGGTAATATAATTATTAACAATATAAAATCCTTAAATATATTTCCTAATACACCTATTATACAGTTAAAAAAGAAAAAATATAGGCCTTATCAAATCATTATAAATGTTTAAGTATAGAAGAAGTAAACATGAATCAATAAAAAAAATAATGGAAAGGTAAGTAAATAAAAAACATTCTATTTAAACAATTTAATTATTATAAAAAATATAGAATAGTCTATAACTAAACCCACATGGAATTTAAATAATATAAATATCATGATAAGATAAGTTAAAATCAATATAGAACTTTAAATAAATGAATAAACATTTCATTTTGTTAATAAACTGAGAATGAAATGAATCCCAAGGTAATACCACTGTGAAAATATCATGGATTATAAGATAAGACCTAATAAATATGGAAATGTAAATAATTGAAAACACATTCCATTTAATCAAAAAAATAATAATGAAATGAATCCAACGATAATATCTTTGTGAAAATATCATGGATAATAATAACTTAATTATCCATGAATAAAAGGATTGATTATTAGATATCATGATCTCAAGAATCATGAAAACCTCTACTGTCAAGACCCGCCTAAAGAAATTTTAAAAATGATGGGTTAGCATACACTCGAAAACCATTTAACT
Organism: Viscum album; assembly: GCA_963277665.1. NCBI lineage: Eukaryota > Viridiplantae > Streptophyta > Magnoliopsida > Santalales > Viscaceae > Viscum > Viscum album. Next base: position 1,943,930,579 of record OY728161.1, on the reverse strand, counting down.
AAAGATATACAACTGATTAATCTTATAATATTATGAATTCATATAGGGGATATCTATTAATGGGAACCATCTGAATATTCTTGTCCAAATTATTCCTTATACATCAAATAATCAATTTAATTCATGATCAATGTACGTTACCCTCAAATATCCGCATTGAGGGTGGAATAAAAATTATCAATATTTACCTAGTTAGTCAAATAACTTTCATATTAAAAAACATTATTAATAAATTGGATATGGGTTAAGAAATAATAATACCCATGATAAATAATATGGATATTTATGGTAAATGTAATATCAAATGATCATAGGAAGGTGAATAATTCAAATGAAATATAATGACCACAATAATAAATCATGGAAATGAATTCCAATACTATCCTTAGTGAAATAAATCATAAAAAATATAAAGGTTGAAAAATTATGGAATCAATAAAACAAATAAATAGTGGATTATATTTAAAATTAAGGGTTTTATCATTGATTAATAGAATCACCATAAAAATATCGTTAAAAACATTATTGAGTAGAATGTAATTTCTATTTTGAAAATGAACTTTTCAAACTAAAAGTTAAAAAAACATTTTGAAAATAATTTTCATTGAAAATGACCATAAAAACTATTAAATTAAGACTTAAAACAATGATTTTTCATGATGACAATAAATTATGTATTTTATGTACATGTTAATATAATGATTCTATTTAATTTTTTAGTCAAATAAAAATGAAATTTTTTTGGAAAACAAAATAAATATTTATTTTAATTTTTTTGTAAATAAGTCAAACATGGGTAAAATTTTCTTTAATAAATCATTTTGTATAATTTTAAAAACATTTTTATTATAAATATTATAAGAAAACATGGTTTTGTAAGAAAAATTAATTCTGATCGATGATTGAAATAAATATGTATTTTACTAAAAAATATCCTTAATTATTTTAAGTACTAAAGTATGGAAAAACTACCCAATAAATTAATTTAATTTTGAATATATATAGGATAATAATAGTAATTACATTTATTTTACAATGATTAAATAATTTCCTTCATTAGAAACACATGTAAATAAATCCCTATAAAAATGATATTGTGAAATAAATCATTACCAATATTATAATGTTAACGTGAGAATTAATAATTGAATAAATTATGTGTGTCAAATTTAAATACAAATAAATAATGTAGAAATACAATATAAGATAAAAAAATTACCAACATAATCTTATAATTTCAGAGGAAATTATTAAGTAATATAAACCAATGAAAATAAATTGAGTTACCAACATCATTACAACTTGGTAATTTTCAAGTAAAATCCACAAAAAATGAAATAATACAATTTTAAACTACAAATTAGATGAACTATGATGAAGGATTCATGATAATATATGTAAAAGGGTAGTATATATAACATATAAAAGAAATTAGGGTCATATCATTTCAATATTCTTTGATAAAGGGAAATTGAGACGAAATATCATACCTCATGATTTCTTTTGGTTGAAAATCCATTAAAATAATTTATATTTGTTTCAAACAAGATATTATATTTTTCTAGGACTATATTAAAATTTATAACATCCTATATGATAATTTTAGAACATATAATCACCTGTTTGTTAATAGTATTTCAATATTTTCATTATTTTTTGTGTTAATTGCTTTGGTTTCTGATTTACGCCTTTTTCATGAATGTTTGAATTAATGTGGATATTATATAATTAAATAATCCACAAAATAATAATCATGAAATAATTATCACATTTATACTCTGATTATACTTTTAATACCAATCATTGATTCTCGCTCAAATTTACCCAAGTGATGAAGGTATAACGGTCCTTGTAGTTTAGCTTGGGTTATCGAATTCTCAGAGTCCTAAAAAGCATCCTATAGACACATACATTCTATGGACTATTTTTGGATATGAAGTGGCCAAATTGGGTTGATTTTATATGGTTTTAAAGTATAACTAACAGATTAATGTGAATTCAATTTAAAAGAATGTGTTGATCCTAGGTTATCGCTCGGGGTGGATTGGACGTATTTTCTTTTTAATGATTTCAATTTCTTAAATTTGAGATGGGTTCATTTAAGGAAATAAAACAACATCATCACTTACTGGTTTAATGACTACACCCTTTAATACTAATCACCTATACACTTGAATGATCAACGTTTTGAGAACTTCAAGGTAAAGGTTTGTATTAGCACTTGAAGTGTGTGGCCTTAAATTCAACAAGGACGATGGAGTTTAAAAATCATCAAATAAAAATCACAATTAAAGAAGTGATTATACATTAATGAGGAGATAAATAACATCCAATACATCCCCTTGATACTCCCTTGGATCAACCCATACGTGGGTTATCCCTCCATTGATTCTACGGTTTCAATGGAAGAAGAATGTAGACTCATGAGGGAGGAAATGGAGAAGTAAAAAAACGCAATAAAATAACAATCACTCCACCATTGTGTGATAATATCACAAGGTTTGGTATTTAAAATTTCACACCTTGAACCAACGGTATCAAATTTATAAGGATAAGAACATAATAATAAGAGAAGAAGAACTTTTATTAAGAAACAAGGATGAATTAAAACAACATACATGTGAAGGAAGAACATTACAAAGTGAAATTGGCAGCATAACATTAAGATAAAAAAAGCTCAAAGATTATTAACTCCTCCACCACCACTACCTTAAATAGAAATTTTGGAAGCCTTGGGTCGAGACTCAAACAGTACAAAGCATCCCACTTGATTATGGTAGGCCTAGGGTGGTGGAAATCTTGTTGAACCTAGACTTTTCCACATTTGACCCGAGGTGGCAGCCGGCTTTCTTTCATCGAAAAGACTCGCTTTGATGACCTTCTAGATGGCCGAATCAGAGTGGGACATAGAAGGATAAAATGGATCCCCAGATTTCTGCGAACCTACTGTACAATTTGGGCTCATTTGGAGATTTATATTCGGATATATGATCAGATTAGTGGGATATTTTTCTGGGCCTCAGAATCTGGCCCAGAATTGTATCTCTTAATTGGTCCGCCTTAATTACCACCATAGAGGCCGAATTAGCATTATATCATGAAGAGTTATTTGTTCCTAAACGGTTCTTATATCATATCACAAAATTTGGGATTCATTGGGCCTGTATGTTGGGCCCCACAGTCTTATAAGTGGGCCGATCTCCAATCTGCCTTCTCCAGAATTGCTTCCATTCATCTCCAAATATCTCCATCATCGTTTATGAATCATCCATTGATCCCTGAATTAAAAATGTTAACATTTAATTGTAGATATAGTTCCCAAAATATCAATTTAAAATATTTATAATTAGATTATTTAGAATCAGATGACTCATTGGGCCTAAATTGATGTATATTAGGAATGAAGTGCGCAAATGATGAGAATGGATGTTCATAAGGAAAATGCACTAACTCAGGCCCATAAGATCAAAAATGAACATTTAGTAACTTTAAAATGTAATTAAAATATATTTTATTATTGGATAATCACACCCCCCCAACTTGATATTTTCTAGTCCCGAGAAAATAATTCAATGATTTTATTTGAATTCCTTTCTTCAAACACATTATAACAAACAGTGCCCACAATGTAAACTGCAAAAAAATATATTTTTATAACCTATCAAGATAATTTAAAACAAGATGAATTTAAAAGAAGATCCCAATCCCATTCCCATTCCTTTGATCAAATCCATCATCATACTTCATCCAACTCAATTAGGCGTAATGATGTGTTGTGAATCACAATAAATATGGGGGTTCATTTTCATTCAAGGGGGAAATCATGGAAGCACTAGGTGGAATAAAATTGAATCCTAATATGATTATTATTCATTATTATTATTTTTTGTATTTTTTTTTGCAATATTGCGATAGTAATTGAGATTGTAGTTAATCAAATTAACCCATGTAGCAAGACTTTGCCGATGACTCCTAGACTCAAAGGCCTTAGGGCACCAAGTGAAGCCCACATACATGGGCATCGCCTCAAGTTAACTTAATAAAAAACAAATTAATATTACCATAAATAGAGGTAGATTGAAAAACTCAAGGCTAAAAAACTCTGGAGTCATGATCCCCAAGTGCCGAAAGCCTCACATTTTATCAATCCATTGCTCTACATGCAATTTATTATTATTATTTTTTTGAATACGCATGTTATTCATAAAAATCAAACCATCCTATGCTATTTATTATGGGACCCCAAAAAATTAAAATTAGTACCCCACAGTCTAGGGGACGTGCATTGTGGCATTTTGATTAATGGATGAAAATAAAAATGATGAAAATTTTCATTGGACAACCAAACTTCCAAAATTAATTCTTTTAAAATTAATCATGAATTAAATTAAGAGTCAAGGAAATAAAAGTTATTTTATATGTAGTTTTAATGTGAGAAAAGATGTTATTATATGAATGATAAAGGAATTTTACTACTTTTTTTTCATTTTTTATTTAAACAAACATTTTGTTTCCACACCCCCAACTTAGAATGAAACTGTCCCTAGTTTCGTAAAAATAAAGTTTAGAATGGGGTAGAGGAATAAAAGGGGATTTCAATAAGGAAATTGAAATATGAGGATCATGTAATGAAGTCACCTGGTGGTTGATGTTTGAAGCTCTTGTCGCTCGAATTTAGTCCTTTGATATCCATGTCGCTTGCAAAGTTCCCTAGTGGAAAAAGGAAAAAAAAAAACAAAACAATATATATATATATGTAAAAGTAAAATATAAGTATATATATAAATATTATAGAATAAGTAATCACATTAAGCCATAGGTCAGTGATAAGCGCGCGCCCCTGTCTCCCTTCGGTCCTGGGTTCGAGTCCCCGCGGCTTCGCCGGTTGTGACGGGGTTTTCCCCACGACCTATGGTGTGTCCCCTTTTTTAATTATTATATTATTTTTATTATTTTTATCTTAACCTATAAAATAATAAAAAACAACAAAATAAATTGTTGATACATTGTCTTATTTTTAAATTTCTGGGTAAGGTATTACTCATGGATCACACTACATGACACGGATGAATATGGTGCTCCCCTTTCTTACCCATCCATACTCATAATAGAAGAACAGGTCAAAATTATATTTTTTATTCTTAAATATAAAAATGATTAATGAATCTTATTTGAAAAATAACGATGATTTAGAAAGATTAGAAACATAAAAACCACGGGTTTCCTCCCGTGCATCGCTTTGTTTAACATCGTTAGCCCGACATAGATCCAAAATTTATCAATTTTTTCCTGGTTCATAGATTGGCTCATTAACTCAACATCTATTTCCTGTTTATTGAATGAATCAATGAATGTTTTTAACCTTTTACCATTGACCTTGAAAATGTGACTACTAGTGGGATCTTGAATCTCTACTACCCCATGGGGGTATACATGATGCACTATGAAAGGACCTAACCATCTAGACCTTAACTTTCCTGGGTGTAAATGAAGTTTTGAACTATACAAGAGCACAAGTTTTCCCGATTCAAAATGTTTGACCTTGATATTCCTAGATTGGTAGGCTTGGACTCTAGCTTTATTGATCCTTGAATTTTCATAAGCCTCCATCCTTAGTTCCTCCAGTTCATTGAGAACTATTTTCATTTTTGTTCCAGCCAATGAGAGGTCATAATCCATTTTCTTAATTGCCCAAAAGGCCTTATGTTCAATCCATACTGGCAAATGTCATGATTTACCATAAAACCAACCTATATGGGGATATTCTTAAATTGGATTTATATGTGGTTCTATAGGCCCAAAGAGCATCTAAGAGTTTCTCATCCAATCTTTCCTAGAGGGGTTGTCAGTTTTTTCAATAATTTTTTTAATCTCCATATTCGCTAACTCAGCTTGACCATTGGTTTGAGGATGGTATGCAGTGGACACATTATGTGAAATACCATACTTAGACATGAGTGAAGAGAATGGGCGGTTGCAGAAATGGGTTCCTTGATCACTGATTACAGCCCTAGGAATTCCAAATCGAGAAAATATGTTCCCTTTTAGAAATCGAATCACAACTTGATGATCGTTGGACTTAGTGGGAATGGCCTCAACCCATTTGGAGACATAATCAATAGCTAAGAGTATGTAGAGGTATCCCCTAGTGTTTTGGAAGGGACCCATGAAATCAATTCCCCAGCAGTCAATGATTTCAACCACTAAGATGGGAGTGAGTGGCATTTGATTCCTTTTTGTGATGGACCCTACTTGTTGACACCTAGGAAAGCTTTGAAAAATGGTGTAGGAGTCCCTTGAGAGGGTGGGACAGAATAGACCACACTAAAGAATCTTAGCAGATGTTTTCTTAGAGGAAAAGTGACCTCCACATGCCTCATTATGACATAATTTAAGGATGGGCTATTGTTCAGATTCTGGGACACACCTCATAATGACTTGGGCAGGGCAAAACATATAGAGGTATGGATCATCAAACACATAGTTTCTAGCATCAGAAAGGAATTAACTTTAGACTTGAGTCCCTAAGAATTTTGGAATGAATCCTATAACTATGAAATTGGCTATGTTGGCATACCAAGGGCAGTCACTCACAGAGTATAGGTATTCATCAGGAAACGAATCAGACACAGAAAGGTGATATGAGTTTTCTTTGAATTCCTTCCTAGAGAGGTGATCAGCTACAACATTTTCAACTCCCTTTTTATCCGTGATTGTGAGGTCAAATTCATTTAATAATAGGACCCACCTAATCAATCTAGCCTTAGCATCTTGTTTTTGGAAGAGGTATTTTAGTGTAGAAAGGTCAGTGAACACAGTGATGGGGGATCCTAAGAGGTAGGAACTAAACCTCTCTAAGGAAAACACAATAGCAAGTAACTCATTTTCAGTGGTGGTGTAGTTGATTTGGGCATCATTTAAGGATTTTCTTGCATAAGAAATGACATAAGTATTTTTATCAAAATGTTGTCCTAACACAGCTCCTGCAGCAAAGTCAATGGAATCACACATAAGTTCTAAAGGACGGTTCCAATTTGGAGATTTCACGATGGGGGGAGAGGTGAGAGAGGATTTTAGGGTTGATAATGAACCCTCACAGCTTTCTGTCCAAAAAAATTGAGCATCCTTTACTAGGAGAGCATAACGGGGATAGGAGATCAAACTAAAGTCCTTGATGAATCTTCTATAGAAACCAACATGTCCTAAGAACGACCTCACTTCCTTGATATTTTTGGGTAATGGAAGGTGACGAATGATGTCAACCTTGGCTTTATCAACTTCAATCCCCCTACCTGAGACCAGATGGCCTAGAACTAGTCCCTCTTTAACCATGAAATGGCATTTTTCCCGGTTTAGGACTAGATTATTTTCTTCACATCTTCACAAAACTATCTCTACATTCCTCATACATCCCTCAAATGTATCCCCAAACACAGATAAGTCATCCATGAAAACCTCTAGAAAATCCCCTACCATGTCTGAGAAGATTTCTATAATGCACCGCTGGAAGGTTCCCAGGGAATTTCATAACTGGAAGGGAATGTGTTTGAAAGTAAAGGCTCTGAATGCACATGTGAATGTAGTCTTCCCTTGATCCTCTAGGGAGACCTCAATTTGATTGTACCCTGAGTACCCATCTATGAAATAGTAGAAGGCATGACCTGCCACTCTCTCAAGGACTTGGTCAATGAATGGTAAGGGGAAATTGTCCTTCTTGGTGAATGAGTTTAGCTTCCTATAGTCAATGCAGACCCTCCATCCACTACACACCCCTGTTGGAGGAATCTCTCCATCATCATTGGTTATCACTGTGATTACGGCCTTTTTTTGGAACAACTTGGATTGGGCTCACCCACTCACTCTTAGCTATGGGATAGATGATACCAGCTTTTAACAATTTCAGAAGTTCTTTCCTTACTAACTCTATGATATTAGGATTGAGTCACCGTTGAAGTTTATGACATGGCTTTGAATCAGATTCCAGAACAATCCTATGAGTCCCGATAAGTGGGCTAATCCTAGGAATATCAGAAAGGGTCCAACCAATGGATTTCTTATTCTTCCTAAGGACATCTAGAAGCATCCTCTCATGATTGGCTTCAGGAGAAAAATAAATGACTATAGTATGTGTTTGATTTTCCCCTTGGAAAGCATACTTGAGTGTAGAGGGAAGTTACTTCAATTCAAGATCAGGTTGGTTCCGAATTTCAACAGAAGATTGGGACATTAGATCAAGTTCAATTTCTTTTTTTAGAGTTTCAGATAGGATTGATTCCCCACATGTAGAAGTTTCAGCTACTAGATTGGCTTGACCAGATTTAGGGAAGGAAATTGGAGTGGTCTCCATGAAAGTGGTTTCTTGAAAGGTTTCACTTATTGTTGGACCTAAGACTTCATCATAAGACCAATTTCAAAATGATTCAAGCCACGGAGATAAACTTCCTTTATATGAATGAAGGAAATCAATCTCATCCTGACTTAAACATTCATCAAATATTCCTTGATGATCCATGGATTCATTATCAATGCTTCCTATCATGTTTACTTCATGAATTTCCTCGTCACCCCATATTTGTGAGATTGCATTATAGATGTTCATGTCTAGACTCATGTTCCCAAAGGTGATGGTCGTGTTCCCATTTCAGACTCGGATAACAGAGTTGATTGTTGCAAGAAAAGGACGACCGAGGATGATTGGGGTTTGTTCCTTATTTCCGAAGTTTGGTTGGTTGTCAAGGACAATGAAATCATCAGGGTAGATGAAGTTTTCAACCTTTACCAGAACATCCTTTAAAATCCCCTTTGGAACCCTAATTCTATGATCAGCAAGTTGAAGTGTGACAGATGTGGGTTATAGTTCTTCTAGGCCTAACTGGCAGTACACAGCATATGGGATGAGATTGACACTAGCACCTAGGTCACACAAGGCCTTGACAACTTTGCTCTATCCTAGTTCACCATTGATGTAAGGGAAACCTGGGTCTTTCAACTTAGGAGGAATGGTCCCTTGAATGGTGGTACTCACATTAGCATCCAAAAGGACTTAGTTTTTATGTGAAAATTTTCTTTTAAAAGTTTCCAAGTCCTTAAGGTACTTTGAGTAGGCAGGTATGGTTTGGATTGCATCGAGAAGCGGTATGTTCAACTTGACTTGTGAAAATATTTCCCTCAACATTTCACTCAGTTCAGGCTTGGGTTTCCCCCTCATTCATTGAGGAAATTGTGCAGGTTGTGGGTTTGTTTGTTAAAGAGTTGTTTCCTTGACAATGTTATCAGTTTCCTCAGTTTGATCTTGTGGTTCATTTGTATTTCCATCCATGTTTGAATCTTCAGGTGGGTGCTAAATTAGTTGTTCAAGTTTCTCAATTGAATTCCCACTTCTTGAAACAGTCACAGCCTTTAGTTGTTCATGAGTTGTTTGAGAAAAACATGACTCTCCCCTTGAAGTTGAGGATGGCACAGCCTGAGTAGGCATAGGTTCCTTTCCAGTTTTGATGGTTTGAAGTTCTTGTTTTAGGGAAGATACCTTCGAGTTCATCCTCTCCATTTTTTTGTACAGTTGTTCTAGTAGGCTTTGTGGAACAGTTTGGGTGGGTGCTTGAGTAGGTTGGTTTATCCTAGGGGGATATTTTGGAGGTGGGATGGTTTGTTGACAATGGACCGGTGGCTGTTGGTATTGGATAGGTTGTGTTTGGAACTAGTTATGGGTTTGGTAGTTCTGATGGGGGTAAGGATTTTTTCCATGTGGTTGGATAGGTTGTTGGTTATCTTTCTAACGGAAGCCTAGGTGGTCGTTATACCTTGGGTTGATGGTGTTTTGGTATTGAGGATTTTGAAAGTTCAAAGAATTTACTTTCGCTGGGGGTCCTCCTAAGAGAAAATCCTTGATGGATGGAATGGTTGGGCAGTTGTCTGTCTTATGGACATTTTTGTCACAAATTGTGCAAATAGGGTCTACAGTTTGGATTTCATGGACTTTCCTAAGGTATATTTCTTCAACCTTCCTAGAGAGTGCTGCGAGTTTAGCCCTAAGGATTTCCTCTTCTCTAAGTGTATGAATTCCAGTAGTTCTTTTTGGCTTTTCAGAATAATGTGAAGTTTCCCATGTATGGTTTTGTTCAGAAAGGCTTTCGAGATACTCGTAAGCATCATTTGGGGCTTTGTTTTTAAAGTTTCTATTACACATCATGTTAATTAATTGTTTGCTCCCCGGACCCAACCCTTCATAGAAAATTCTCACTTGTTCAGGAATAGAAAAACCATGGTGTGGAACGATGTTTAGTGTATCTTTTAACCTCTATCATGTTTCATAGAATGACTCTCCCTCTTTTTCAAAAAATTTTTGGATACTATTTTTAAGTGCAAATGTTTTGTGGTGGGGAAATTATTTTTTGTAGAATTCTTGTTGTAGTTGGTCCCAAGAGTTTATGGATGATGGTCTCAAATTGTTTAGGAAAGTTTTAGCTCGATCCTTTAAATAAAAAGGAAATAGCCTCATGTTATCTGATTATATTTGATGTGGGGGACACATGGTTTCTACAATGTCATTGAACTCCTTAATGTGAAGGTAGGGCATCTCAGACTCCATTCCATGGAATGTGGGAAGGTGGTTTAGGACACGGGGTTTAATGATGTAGTTGGAATCTCCTAGGTAATTGTGTCTAATTCATGAGGGGGCATTGGTCCAAGAATGTGTGAGGTAGACATTCATGGTTTGATCGACCGCATTCTCCATGTTTGGGGCTGCCTCATTTGGGTTTCCATTTCGGTTTCCACCCGGGATTATGAGTTGGTTTCTTTGAAGACCTTCCATTGAAATTGGATCAATTCTAGAATCTTGAGTATTAGGAAGATTAGGATATAATGCAAAGGGTTACATTGGTGTACTTTACTCCCCAACCCCAGGAATATCCACCCCAACTAGACGGTTTGATTGATCGCGGGTGTAGGAAGACATGTGCCAAAAGAAAAAAACGAGAAAGGGACAAGATAAGAGAATTTGGATGAGAAAAGAAGAAATGGGGGAAAATATAATGGGTGTTTATATGAATTACTTGGGTCCTCGACAACGGCGCTGAAATTTTATTCTCGCTCAAATTTACCCAAGAGATGAAGGTAGAACGGTCCTTGTAGTTTAGCTTTGGTTATCGAATCCTCAGAGACCTAAGAAGAAACCTATAGACACGTACATTCTATGGACTGTTTTTGGCTATGAAGTGGACAAATTGGGTTGATTTTATATGGTTTTAAAGTATAACTAACAGATTTAAGTGAATTCAATTTAAAATAATTATTTGATCCTAGGTTATCGCTCGGGGTGGATTGGACATATTTTATTTTTAATGATTTCAATTTTTTATATTTGAGATGGGATCATTTAAGGATATAAAACAACATCATCACTTACTGGTTTAATGCCCACAAACATTAATACTAATCACCTATACACTTTAAGGATCAAAGTTTTGATCACTTCAAGGTAATGGTTCGTATTAGCACTTGAAGTGTGTGGCCTTAAATTCATCAAGGACGATGGAGTTTAAAAATCATCAAATAAAAATCTCAATTAAATAAGTGATTATACATTAATGAGGTGATAAATAACATCCTATCCAGCCCCTTGCTACTCCCTCGGATCAACCCATAAGTGGGTTATCCCTCCATTGATTCTATGGTTTCAATGGAAGCGGAAAGTAGACTCATGAGGGAGGAAACAGAGAAGTAAAAATAATGTAATAAAATAACAATCACTCAACCGTTGTGTGATAATCTCACAAGGTTTGGAATGAAAGAGTTCACACCTTGAAACAACGATATCAAAGTGATAAGGATAAGAACAGAATAATAAGATAAAAAGAACTTTTATTAAGAAACAAGGATGAATTAAAACAACTTACATGTGAAGGAAGAACATTACAAAGAGAAATTTACAGCATAACATTAAGATGAAAACAAGCTCAAAAATTATCAAATCCTCCACCACCACTGCCTTAAATAGGAATTTTGGAAGCCTTTGGTAGAGCCTCCAACAGTACAAAGCATACCACTTGATTATGGTAGGCCTAGGGTGGTGGAAAGCTTGGGGAACTTAGACTTTTCCACATTTGACCTGAGGTGGCAGCCAGCTTTCTTCTACCGAACAGACGTGCTTTGAGGACCTTCTCGATGGGAAAATAAGAGTGGGAAATAGGAGAATAAAATGGATCCCAGGATGTCTCCTAACCTCCAGTAACAGTTGGGCTTATTTAGAGTTTTATATTTGGAGATATGTTTCGATTAGTGGGCTGTGTTTCTGGGCCGTAAAATCTGGCCCATAATTGTATCTCTAACTTGGACCGCCTTAATGACCACAATAGAGGCCTAATTAGCATTATATCATGAAGATTTATTTGTTAATCAACATTTCTTCTCTCATATCACAAAAATTAGTATTCATTGGGCCTGTATGTTGGGCCCCACAGTCTCATAAGTGGGCTGGTGTCTAATCTGCCTTCTCTAGAATTGCTTCCATTCATCTCCAAATATCTTCATCATCGTTTATGAATCATCCATTGATCCCTGAATTAAAAATGTTTAAATTTAAGTATATATATATAGTTACCAAAATATCAAATTAAAATTTTTATAATTACATTCCTTAGAATCATATTACTCATTGGGCCTAAATTGGTGTATATTAGGCATGAAGTGCACAAATGATGAGAATGGATGTTCATAATGAAAATGCACAAACTCAGGCACATACGATCAAAAATGAACATTTAATACCATTAAAATTTAATTAAAATATATTTTTTTATTGTACAATAAATCATTAAGGATGGTTTTGAAAAATAATGTACGTTATAATAATGGAGACGACAGGCCGTACCCACGCTTGAGGAATGTTTCCATTTTTCAACAAACGTTCTGGAAAGAAGGTAAGAAATATTTTATATTTTTAATAATTCCCATAATATCATAAATAAAATATTATTTATTTAAAAATACTTATATATATCATCCATGGTGTGGTGATGAAAAGAGAGTCGCATTTCTTTATAAAGGTGGTAGTCTACACTTACACAGACGACATTATTATCTTTTAGTGAGTGAAAAGTTATGAAATAAAATGATATATTACCTTTTAATAGTGATAAATATTTCATCAATATTGAAATTATGTCTTTTATATCTTATATATTCATTAAATTTATCCTTATTACCTTTTATGTAAATAATTAGTGATAAAAGAATCGCATCGCTTCTTGAGGAGATAATCCACTATACACACGAGTGATATAATGTTATTCACTATAGAATGGAAAGTAAATAATTTATATAATATATAATTAGTCTAGATGTATGATTATGTTATAAATTATATATATATATGTGTATTTTATCAACTATCATACCCATCCGTGGAGGTGTTCACAGAAAAAGTATCACATCGTTTTACAATGCAGTAGTGTATGCAACACATGAGCGATGTTATCGTTTCCCATTTGAGGGAAGTGAATATGGATTCATACAACATAATAAAATATTATTATATGGTATTTAATTTAATATTATATATAGATAATATAATAATAATTGAAGTATGTGGAAGAGTAAATAATACAAACAAGTATAGTTAGGAATACTACCACTTCTCAGACCACCACTTTAATATTATACATAAAGTATTCCTAAAAAGAATTTATGACCAACAACATATTATAAGAGGAGGGATGGATGTTTAGAAGATATATTTCTGGGGATTTTCTATACCATTAGGGTTTAAATTTTTAACTAATAGAGGATAGTGGGTGGCCTTTTAAAGGTGAGGGTCATGCCACATTTGTAATTTTTGAAATGAAAAATCTGTATCCATGTTTTTCACATAAAATGGTGTCCAAAAGGGATTATTCGGGAGCCTAATAAAATATTATCTCATAATAGGAATATAAAATATATTTTAAACAATTTTTTGGTTTTTTAACCCTTAACATGTTAGTTTAACCCCACATAAACCCATTTTTACCTTAACCATGATAATTAATTTTTATTATTTTTACAATTCATTTGTGTAAAACACTAACTTTACATTATTATATAATATAAATTATATTTATTACAAATATTGAATATATTTTTAAAAATTAAATTCAAATAATGGGAAGAATAAAATTTAAAATTAACCCGAGAGACGTGTTGAAAAGTGGGGTTTTGATGAAAACATTATCGAAAGTATAGATGTTTTTAATATCCAAATTAAACATTACATTGATTGAAATGAACTTAATTATTGAAATTATAATAGAATTGAAATAATTTTAATTTTAAAAAAATGGAAATATATTTTAACAATGTATATTATTTAAATTAATAGATAGTTTTTAATAAAACTAGCATTTGACATTATTCATCGAAAAGTGGAACATGTTAAAAAAATCACAAAAATTCAAACTAAGATAATTTTGTAAAGATAATCTAAAAAATTAATTAAATTTTATCGAATCAATTTTTAGTATTCTTTAAAATCTATGTTTATGTTATGTGTGAAAAGCATTAAAAAACAAATTTTTAGAATAATATACATTTTTTTCAAGAAAATACATTTTCTTATTTTAAATGATTATTATTTTATTTCTAACCAATAGATAAAAATAATTTTCAAAATACAGTTAATACTAACAATACCCAAAAATTTAATGACTATGTAATAATGGTATACTATATAATGGCTTATTTATACTCAAATATTCATGTTTCATAGGATGTTAAAGAGATTGAATTTAAAGGAATATATTTTATGGGATTCTAAGATCAGTGTTGTGTGTCAGATATATAATAAAATAAAATTATATTATTTCATTATTTTTGGGTGTTACATTCTCCCAGACATAATTAAATTTTACAGTCAAAATTTGATCTTACACTTAGAAATAAATGGTTTGATATTTATAAATTCTTTTATTGAAAACCCACATTATAAAAATGGTTAATAAAATATCCTCTAAATAAAAGATAAAGGGATTTAATATAGACATATAAAATAAATAAAAATTAGGTTTCTAATTTATATAATGTTAATAGAATGTGAATACATGTATGGATAAGAAAATCATAAATAATTATAGATAATTATAGATTTAATTAATCACAATAAACTGAATGATCAATTTAAAGTTAGGGTACTCAAAACCATAAATCTATGATGATTTAAAATACCATTTAATTCATCTGATATAAAGGTAATATGATATTTTTTTTCAAGACCCTTTTTCTAAATTTAATGAATTCTTTTACTATCAATGAACATATGTAATTATACTTTCTTGATATGTTTTTATTTTATAATCATAGTTTCCACCTATGGCTGTGCTTCGATAAATTTTCATTTCAATTCTTACTTCAAGAAATTAATGTCCAAAAATGAATTTTTTATTATTAAATCAAAAAACAATGTTTTAATAGATCATATGATTCATAAAAGAGTTAAAAGTGTTTTTTTCTAAATCTAAATATTTTCTAATTCCAGTATGATTCTCAAAAGTTATCGAATATATTACATTAATCTCTAAACCTCAATAATAACTCCACTAGTTTATTATTAATATCTATTCGTCATATAGTTTATGTAAAAATAATGATATATTATTGAGTGCAACATGTATGATAGTGGTAGGAATTAAGCCATTATTTCCCATCAATTATGGGTTTAAGACTCATGGCCTTTCCAGACATGATTGGTTTCCACATGACATGTGGGTTGTGATTTATCTAAATCTATTTTAATATAATTCATATAACATTCCAAAATTGCGAGGAACCATAAGTAAAAAACATCAAATATATGATAAATATTAATGGTTACCAATAAATTTAATCATATGTTGAAAAATTTATAGGTATTATTCATCAAATAATTCATTCATATACTAAACCAATGAGTTATATTCCAATAACTTTTTTGTAAAAAATATCCATAATCATGAAAAATTATTACAACAAAAAATCCTATAGTGTGTTTAATAAATTCAACTTATGATCACCCTTAAACTCATAAACCAAGATAGTATCCATAACTCTTATGTTAATGATGACATATTTTCTTATAGAAATTTACACAATTGTTATTTGTTTTATGATCATTATAATCATAGGACCTTCATTTTTCTAGGGGATACACATTATAAGAGTTAATTGACTCAGATAAATACCGGGTTCCCTATATTTATGTTGATGAACTATAAATATATCCCCATGATGACATAAATTTCAATCCATAACAATATTAATTTTTCCTCAGAAATTCATTGATTCATTCTCTTTTTTTCCACACATAAATCATTTTCCAATTCCATTGTGTCACTTTCATGGGAATCTATTTCCACATTTCTAACATGATGGAAATCAATCCTTCTTTACTATGTGGTCTTGAACACTCTATCTCTTACAAGACTCTATTCATATGTTATTTGGTGAGTCTAAGAGTTTTTTAAGCTCTATATTGTTTATCATATTATGGGATAACTGATTATGTATAATTAGAAGATATTTTACTCCTTTCGTCATCCCATTTAGTTTCCCATATTCACCTTATTTTACTTTTTGTTCAATTTTATCATGATTCCTTCATATTCCATCCATTGACTAAAATCAAAAAACATTGTGTGAGAAATAATAATCATAGCGGGGAACCATTTAATAATTTATAGTATGTTTATATCCTGACACTAATTCTTAATCTAAGACACATTAGGTTTAACCTAGGTCATTCTTTTTCATTATCAATTAACATATTTTATAATGGTTTGTAAATAAAATTTGAATTATCCTAAGAATAACCCCTAGGATTGAACATCTTTGTAAATTGTGAGTCATTTTTTCATACACTTGATGACTATAGGGTCAATTCCAATGTACCATTTTTTGAGTTTTCCACCTAGGTATAACTATGTTAGAACCACATCCAACTGTATTATCCATACATGGAATTATTCCAAGGAATAACTACATAATCCCATATATATAAAAACATTGGGATGTTCTTCTACACATGTCTTAAAATTATTGAATAGGCTTACAATACATAATCTATATTTTCTGAAATCCAATTCACAAGATTTCTACTAAACATTCTATAATACCTACTATAATGTCCATGACCCCAATTGTCCAGAGCCAGTGTTAGCTTTATGAAAATTCCATAACATATAAGTTATTGTATCCAAAAGGACCGATTAGTTTATTAGTCTTGAAACAATTTATACATAAATGATTCCTATAATATATTTGAACAAAATTTTTTTTTTTTAAAAAATAAATTATTCCTTGAAGAGAATCCATGAATATATTTCACATTAAAGGTCATGGATTACTTAGAAAATAAAAAATAATGGGTTATCTAAAATTTATAATAAGGTTTAAGTACATATGAAGCTATCATGAATGAATAAGAATAATCATGATAGGTTTTTTCAACCAAACACACATTTCATTTAAATAATTTTACTAGTATAAAAAATATGGAAAGTTAAAAAATGATCAATAATGACATTTAACTATCATGAATCTAATTATAAGAGAATGTATAATCATTTTGTAAAAGTAAATAACTCAAAACACGATCCATTTAGTCAATAAAATGAAAACTAAATGCATACATAGATAATATCATTATGAAAATCTCATAGATAATATGACAATGAATAATCAATATATAATGGTAAATAACTGAAAACAAAATAAATTTAACCCTTAATCTGAGAATGAAATGAACATAGAGTTAATATAATTTTTAAAATATAATGGGTAATAATATATTAATTCTAAATGAAATTAATTCTTAATTATTTTATTTCATGATCTCAGAAATCATTAGACCACTACAATTAAGAAATTCCTTAAGATAGTTTAAAACATATGGGTATGTATACTCTAGGAACATATAAACTAAGGATATCTAACTGATTAATGTTATGAAACTACCAATGAGTTTAGGTTCTATATATAACTAGGCCCCACCCATATCTTTATGTCTAATTATTTCGTCATATATTAAATAATAAATTTAATTCAGGACCAATATGCCTTCCCATTAAATATTCACATTGAAGCAAGAATATGAATTATAAATATTTTCCAATTCAATTAAGTAACATCCAAATTGAAATAATGAATTTTTAAATTATATAAAGTATAAGTAATAAGAATATCCAATATAAATTATATGTATATTTAGAAAAAATTTCCAATGATTATATGAAAGTGAATAATTGATAGGAAAGTTAAAAAATACAAAAATGTATCATGTAAGTGAATTTTAATACTATGCAGTGTTAAAATAATCATAAACCATCTATAAGAAGAATAAATATGATATAAATACCACATATCCCTAGTATAGTATATTTAACTTAAACGTGTTTTGTCATTGATGAATAACAAAAATAAAAAGGCATTTAAAAACAATCATCGGGAAAATATCATTTTCATTTTAAAAGTCACCCTTAAAAAATCAAAAAAAATGAAAATAGATTTATTTTAAAATAATATTTTAAAATTATAACATAATAATTAAAATATTGAGTTCTCATAATAATAATAAATTCATTACATTCTATAAAAAATAGAACATAAATTCCTTTCAATTTTTTAGAAAAATCTAAATTTTCTTGTTTTGGGAAATGACATGAAAATTCCATTAATTTTTTTATGGATGTTAATCATTGGTAAAAATTAATTTAATAAATCCTTTTTAATAATTTTCAAAAAAAAATTCAAATTTTTTTGAAAAAGAGGTTATTTATGGAAAATGGTTTCAGACTGAAGAGAGAAATGAAATAAAATTTAAATAAATAAATTTTCTTAATCATTTTAATTAACAAAGAGTGAAAAAATATCAGTATTTCATGAAAAAATCATGAAGAAAAATTTATAATAAAATTAAATGGGTTTATTATAAAATTATAAAATAATTTACATTAATGGGAACACAATTAAAATCAATCATTATTAAAATTATATTGTGAAATAAACCCTCACAAAGATCAAACCACTGATGTGAGAATTAATCAATGAATAGATTATGTGTGTGTAATGTAAACTGAACTAAATAAATTTAAATAAAAAAATATAATCAAAATTAATTACACACATAGTATTATAGTATAAAGGAAAACAGAGAAGTAATATAACCTACTAAAAAGAAATTAAGTTAGGAAATTCATTACCACTTGGTAATTTTCATGTCAAATCACCTTAGAGGAAGAAAATAGAATTAAAACCCAAAAAAATTATATATGAATTATTAATGATATCACATCTAAATGGGGAATAATAAACACTATATAAGAGAAATTATGTTTATAAGATTTTAATATTTCTTAATGAACAAAAATTGAAATGATATACCTTACCTCATGCTTCCTTTGGGTTGAAATTTCATTAGCCTCCTATATAGTTATTTTATCATGTTATAAACGTATAACAAAACCATATTAATATTTATAAAATCCTATATTTTCATTTTAAAAAATATTATCACCATTTATTTAATAATCATTCATTATTTTCATTATTTCTATTGTTAATTGCCTAATTTTATCATTCGTTCTTTATCAAGAAAGTTCATTTTATTTTGAAAGTTATATAGCCACAACATCTCCACAATAATAATTATAATATTTTTACTCCAATTATACTTTTAATATAAATCATGAATTATGGTTTTGAGAAATAATATACGTTACGATCTTTGAGACGGTAGGTCATACATACACATGAGTAACATTTCCATTTTTCTATGATCATTATTTGAATGATGTAAGTAATATTTTGTCATTATAATATGATAATAAAATCATAAATACCATATTATTTCTTTGAAAAAATATACATATATATACATATATCATCCATGTGGTGTGGTGATGAAAAGAGAGTCACATCATTTTGTGAAGGTGGTTTTCCACGCATACAATAAAGATGTTATCATCATTTAGTGAGTCAAATGGTAATAAATAAAATCATATACAATCGTTTATGAATAATAAATATTTCATTAATATAATAAATTTTTATTTTTATCACATATATTCATGAAATGTATCAATATTACCTTATATGATAAGTGTTAGATAAATGTGAATCACATCACTTCATGAGGTGGTAGTCTGCTATACACACGAGCGATGTTATCTTATCCCATACAAAAAAGAATGTAAAGTTATATATATGAAATATTGAATTTAAATATGTAATAATGTTATAAATTTCATATATCAACTTTTTATCCACTTTCATACCCAACCGTGATATGTGTTGATAGAAAACATGCACATCGGTTCACGAGATGGTAGTAAACTATACAAATGAGCGAAATTATCATTTATCATTTGGGGTAAGAGAAGATAGATATAGGTCATGAAATTAAAATAATAAAATCTAATTATAGGTTATATACTTGTTTTATTATATAATAATATGTTAACATGACTTGATGGTACCAGAAGATGAAATAAAACAAAGACGCATAGTTATGAAATTTTCATTTTATCAGACCTCCTCTTTAGGATTATCCCAAATGTATTACTAGAATAGATTTATGAAAAAAAAGGTTAATTGGATAAGGTTATGGATTTTTTGAAGTAATTTTTTAAAGTATTGGATAAACCAAAATGGTTTTAACATGTGATGAATATATGGGAGTGGGTGGCCTTTTATTGGTGAAGTGAGTGACACACTTGTAAATTTTAAAAAAAAAGGTGTAACCATGTTTTTCACATTCCACTAGGTTCCAATAATATTTATTATACATAATTATATGTTTTAAATTATACATATGTCCATAAAATATATTTTAGATATGTTTTTAGCTCATTTTAAACCGTATATTTTATGTTTACCCCCCGATAAACCCATTTTTACCATAATCATGAAATTATTTTTTTATGTTTTAACTATTCATTTTGGTAAAGTATTAACATGAAATATTTATAAAATATATATTATACGAGTTCCAATTATGAAATAAAATTTTCTGAATTCAATTTATTGGTGTGGTATAATCCAATTTATAATTACACACAAAGACATGATAAAAAAGCGGGTTTCCAAAAAGAAAATTAACATAATTATATTAGGTTTTCATATAAAAAATCAATATACAAATTTATTAAAATTAAATAAATAAGTTAAATTGTATCAAAATTTAACAAATATAATATTACAATTATTATAAAATACAATTTAACTATGTAAATTATTTAAATGAAAAAGAAGTTTTCAAAACAAATCAGTATTTTCACTATACATTTAAAAAAGAAATATTTTATAAAATACAAAAAATTAACCATATGATAATTTTTAATTGATTATTTAAAAATTATATTCATTTTATCAAATAAATTTTATGATAGTGTTATAGATTAATTTTAAATTATTTGGGCAAAGGGTAACTTAACTGCCTTTTAGAAAAAATAGTTTTTTAAACATTTATTTTTTCTTTTGAATGATTATTTTTTTATTTATAATAAATAGATGAACATACTTATCATAATTTAGGAATTAATATTCATAACAGAAATTTTCTTATCAATTTTATAATGGTGTACTCTATTACGGTTCTTTTATACTCAGGGTTTCATTTTTCGCATTCTATTGAAGAGATTAAATTTAAAAAAATATATTTTTTAAGGGTTTTAATATCAATGTTTCATGTAACATATGATATCAAATAAAATGTCATCAGTTAATATTTTTCAGGTGTTACATGATACCTCTTTGGTTACTATTTTTCTCTTTGGATGTCATGGAAAGGTCGGGTTCGATACCTTTTCTTTTTTCCTTTTTTCTAAGGGAATCACACTACAATACCACATGTTAAAAGATTGTTTTTAAATTTATTTTATATAAATCTATGAAACATATATAATATCACCCTTTATTAAAAATAAAACATAGAAATTTGAAAAAAAAATTGAATTAGGTTGTGTTATATCTTAAAATTAATGATACTCATGGTGAAAATATATTCACAAGTTAGGTTATCAATCACATTATAAACTAATAATATAAAATTCATAATGAAACTAAAAATAAAAGGTCATAGAGACCCAACTATATTTATTTATTCTTTAATTTTAATGGTATCATATCATGATTAATATTTTCTACCTCATTCATTAATTAAATGGAATTTTCTATGAATTAAATGTAAACTATAAGGTTTTCACATCTAACAATGTGTGTGTAGTGGTTGTGAGAATAAAAATAATTTAGAAACCACCAAAGTTGTTCCTAATAATAAATAATATATATGTAAATATTTTTCATTAAGTAAATTAAAGTTATAACACCTCCTAAATACACCATTAACATTTTGTGGTGTTCAAAAAGAGAGTTTGATATTGAATACATATCTACTTTTACTGATACCAATTTATGGTTATCATATATCGTATAAAAAGTGGATAAAAAACTCTTCAAACCCATGAAAAAGAACCATCCCTCAGATGTAATCATTTCAAAACCTCCCATAATAATATAAAAAATGGTTGGTATTACTCACAATATAAAATATCATTAATTCATAGGTAAAGTTCATCCCATGTGGACACACATCTCAAGTGGTAGTAAATATCAAAAATTATCTAGAGGTAGTGTTACCAACCTAGAAACATCTCCCAGTAAAATCACGTCCCACTTGGAAAGACATGTCATGTGTTTACACATCCTTGCATCTCATTTGGAGACAAACTGTACGGGTTAGAGTATCACTTAAGAATATACTTGGTTATTTGGGGTAATGCATCTCACTCAAACACATTCAATAATATCATAATTTGATAGATAACCTAAATTAGATAAAAATATTAGTTATTATTTATCAATGTATCTAACCAAATAAACATCTACCTCTAACCATAGAACGAGTGTACACCAAACATAGGTCTCACTATATATGTTATTTTTGGCACCCATTTCTCCCTCTTTCAATTGATTCTTGAATAAAATTTCCAAAACCAAGAACACCATACCTTAGGAAATAAATATAAGATAAAACACATAGTTTTATGATAAAAAATTAATATCATGGATTCACCCCCACCCTAATATTATTCATCAGCTAATAACTCTTTATTCCTCATATTACATAAATCTTGATAAACCCATCATAAAATCTCATAAACAAAAAATCATAATACTCAATCTTAGGGTCACTGAGTTGAGTCAACATTACTAAATACACACTATCATACCCCTTTATAGGTTTAAAATCACATTATTATCGATCACCATTAATATAATACATTTTACCCATTTTATCTCTTAAGACACTCCTCACATAGTAACTTAGCTAAAAAAACTCATTCAAACTCACCCCATACAATATCCCTTGGGAATAATAGTCCATATGTATTTAAGTACTAAACCAACCATGGTGAAACTTCATTTATATTTCATTTTAGAATAATAATTTTATTATTCCAAAGTCTCATATAAATCCCACGAGCCACCCCATTGGATATTTCATATCACAAAAGGTGCCTCAAAAATCCATTTACATGACTATAATATAGTATATCATATCCAATTGAACCCTCCATGTTGATCTTATTTCCATACCTGAAAAATATTGTAATATGATCCCGTACTGTAGACTCAGGTAATATTTCTTGTGTTTTATGTGTGCTTGTCTTCTTCTATTAAATATACGAGGCATAAATAGGCTTTTATTAACTTTACATGATTCCCCAAACCCATATGGTAAATTATCTCCATATAACCCAATATCATTAACCAACAGATTCATAGGGCACTAAAAAATCAAAGACAATGTGTACGATATTATAACAATAATCCAATTTGGTAAAAAATTGTCTTCAATTCCTACATCAAAATCCTTGGATACTTATTATATTTAAATCAACCACTTAAACATACTTTTTATTCAACATATTAAAATTACTAACATTTAAATGTGGTAATATTAGGCACCACCAACCTTATAAGCATTTTCCCCATTATTGTGATGTCTACTTGATTTTATCTAAACCCAATGATCATTACTGACCACTCATTGAACCTTATATATCTCAGAAATCCCCTAGATTGATAAATGAGTAAATAAAATTAGATATTAAACATTTATAAATTTTTTTACATTTAGTTCCAAATTTTTTAAATTAGGTATAATCATTTTATAACTCATTGGGTGATGTGATCTCTCTGAAACCTCATCAAACATAGTTCAAAATAGTCTCTCCATGTATCTGAGACAATGATGAGTAAAATTTATACTTTTTAATACATAATTACTAAAAAAAATTCTTCTAAATTGATGCATACCAAGAATAATAAAATCAGTGACACACTTATTGTGAAATGGGGTCAACTATACTAACAAACCTATTCCATCCACCTATTTTTTTCCCAAAAAATTCTCATCATCTCAGTGTTATATATCTATGGTATTTTATAATATAATTTCAGATCCCTAAAATGATCCAATAAAATTAGAAGATATGATGATGGAGAGAAGAGATAAAAGATATCAATGTAACCCACCTAATATGTACTCCCAAACCAAGCCATGTCAGTCACAATGGATGAAGAAATAAGTAGAGAAAACGAGGCCCTTCCCATGACCATGTTCTCATCCCCAAAAATAATATTTGAAGGAATTAATAAGGAAGGGAACCAAAATTACTATAGTAAAACCTTAAATTTTTGGGGTTCATGAAAGACAACTAAATTTCATGTGTCCTCCACTAAACCATTAGTGGATCCATAAAATATTTAGAGACCCCACTAAGGTTTTTGTGGGGTCACCTATAGCTAATTTCTGTCATCAATCTATAATGGAATCTAGTAGGGTTCCTATGGAATGTTTCTACAACCAATCACTTCACCTCATTTTTCAAATTCATTTAATTTTATATTGAGTCTTTTCATTGTTAAATTTAATCTAAAAAATTCATTTTAACATCTTAAAAATAATTATAATTCATAATTTCCTATCTCAAATGAAAAATATAAATTCATTATAGATATAGTTCCACTATATCCCATTCCATCCACCTTGTCCACCAATATCTAATTGGGTGGGTCATTTTAAAATCCACACCATAATTCGAATGTTTACATTAATGATCCACACTCAATATATCAATATGATCCCATCCTATGAGTCTTAATTTTGGGTCTATGACATCACTATTTCTCTCACCACCACATCCCTAATTCATCTATGATAAATTTACAAAACCCCATGGTCCTTATCGATAAATCTCAAGTTAGAGAACCCACTCAATACTATAAGACTAATATATTATCACTCATTGAAACCATTATATCTTTAATATTGTGGTTTCATAATTTCTTTCGAATCCCCACTCACTACATTCAAGGTTCACACATATACACTTTTAATTACCAAATTCTATTTAACCCCTAGTATTTCACAAAAATCAACATCCATCTCACTAACTTCCACATTACATGATAAAAATGACACATAACTATACAGTTTACTATATCATCTTCATCATATCTCATATATCCCCTCATCCTCCCACCATCATATTAATGAGTCAAAATATCTCACATGAGTCATGAAATGGAATATTATTTTTCCCTAGTCAATCTTCACCTAAACACACTTAGGGTTTCTCCTACCCTGACTCAAATAATATGTGCATTATATGGTCTAGAACCCTTACCCATTTCACCATCAGAAAAATATGTATTATAACATTACATGGGTCATCTCTTACGTGATCACACATCTTTGTGTAATAACTCCTCAAGACCCACTAAACTTACATGTCCTAGATTTAAGTATAACATTCTAATCTATGTTGAGACAATAAGGTTTCCTTATGAATTTTTTACACAAAGGATTAAGTATAACGTTATAATCTATGTTGAGATAATATGGTTTCCTCAGAATTCAGAATCTGAATAAAATAGAATCCAGACTCTGAAATCATTATAATTTAGACTCAGTAATCTATAGAATTCAGATTCTAAATTCATTGTAAAAAAAATCTGAATATCCATGTTTTATAGAATCTGATTGTTAATATGATTAGATTTTGAATTCAATTTTTCCTTAGACTCTAGATATTCAGAATTGGTTAAGCTAATTCATTTCTTTTACACATTATTTTGTAAGTATA
Organism: Viscum album; assembly: GCA_963277665.1. Classification (NCBI taxonomy): domain Eukaryota; kingdom Viridiplantae; phylum Streptophyta; class Magnoliopsida; order Santalales; family Viscaceae; genus Viscum; species Viscum album. The sequence continues at coordinate 1,943,904,423 of OY728161.1, read as the reverse complement.
AAATGATAACGTAAAATCTGTTTCTAACTAATCGTTGGTTGAGTGACACATGTACAGGTCCCTCGGAAATTCAATGAAAAATATGATTGTTGGAGGAGGGATCCAATCGTTGATGTTTTGCCTATAAATATGAGTTTATTTGAAAGATTCCATTAATAATTCCATGATCTAAGAGATTACTTGTTGTTATACTGTGAAGTGATTTATAGAGAGAGAAATACTCTCATGCTTTGTGCATTTTGTGAACATCTTTTTCAGCCATGAATATCTTGTTTAGATTGCTTCGTGAGAATCTGATTATTCCAGAGTACAATTGACCTCTTACAAGGATAAGAATATTTAAGTGATGACTACCTTAATGATCGAGGGATTATGGGGATAACAAGATAAATTCTGATATTCCCATCTAGGGATTACCCTGGTGTGGGTAAGATATTATTTCCTGAAAGTAGAAATTAAGGGACCTTTATCCAAGGTTGTTAGATACCCTACTCTTTGGGTAAAAATATTTCCAACTTGTTAGTTGTTTTCGATTTATGTTTTTATTTACACTGTATTTTTGATAAAAATAAGAAATTTTAACTTTCTTATACATTCTGTTACTTTACATACACAGATAGATTAGATTATATATTCTTGAAGGTACAATATTACTTATAAGAAAATTGTTCTTAGGTGTCTTTTCTAGATTCTTATTTTCAGTCCCTAAGCAAGTTTTTTTTTCATATAACTAAAAAAGGCTTTGTGAATTTACTTTGTTTAAATTTGTTAAAAAATGTTTTTAAGGTTAAAAATGAATGTTTTTAATCCTACAATTCACACCATCATATAATTGAGCATCTAAATACACTATTTTGATCCTACAATTTGTATCAGAGCATGTCTATGAGATACTTATACTCATAGATAAGTTTTCTTGCTCATGTTTTATTTTCTTGCTAATAATTTATTATTATAGTTTTTCGTAAATATTTTATCTTTAATTATAAAATCATACCACTAAAATGTTTTGTGCAAAATATATTTTCTTATAGAATGGAAAGTATAAATGTTGGTTTCATTGAAAACCTTAATCCTACCAGGCCACCTATTTTTTATGGAAATTATTATGAGAACTGGAGAGATAAAATGATGACCTTTTTCATTAACATTGTAGTAGATAATTTTGTTATTCTTACGGGTGATTACAAAATTACAGAATAGGAAGTCCAAACCTTTACCAACCAATAAAAAATAAAATATCAACTACATTACAAGGTACACAATGATTTTTTTGTGATAAATGAATAAAATCATATATTTCCAAATATCTTCTTCTGAATCTACCAACATCTTCTGGAAGAAACTTGAAGTAACACATTTTTGGACTTTTAATGTGGTAGAAACTAGAAGTTGTACATTAAGAGTTGAATATAATGGACTCCTTTTTCCATAGGGAGAACTTGTTTTTAAAATATAATAAATATTTATGACCATTGAATTCAATATTCAATCTATGGAAGAAAAAGGTCTTTATGATGAAGTTCTTGTAGACAATATTATTGACATCATGCCCAAAGAGTGATAATCCAAAAGAATAGCCACTGATGAGAACAGGAAAGATTCTAATATTACTGTTGATGAAATTTTTGGAACCCTTGATCAACATGAGTCAGGAATGAAAAGAGATGATGATATGAATAAAATGAAGAATTGAAATAGAAGTTTAGCCTTTACTACTAATAAATTCAAGACTCGAGAAAGGGTTATAATATCTATGTCTAAGAAAGTAACTATTCTATATAGGTCTAGTGAAAGTGAAATTTTCGAAAATAAGTTATCTAATATTTCTTTAAGGATGAAAAATATAGTAGAAAATTAATACATTTGGTATAGATATAAGAAAAAAAAGACAATAAAGACTCAGATGTCACTTTCTATGAATGAAAAATATCCAGACACATCAGGCTATATTTTCCAATGCTTAAAAGAAAATATAGAATGGAAAATCATTCTGAGAAGAAAAGAAATATGTATTATAAATCCAGAGCCGAGAAAGTATTAAAGGCTAATGATTAATGAATTTCTAGTGGTGGTGACTCATTTGATAAATCTTCAGAGTATGAATCTTTTAGTCAGAATAATATTAGTCTACTAGCCAAATTACCCATTGAAAATCATTTTCTAATGGGTAAAGTAAACATTGATGAATCTATCACTAATTTATCCTTGAATGAAAATTATAATGATGATAAATATTATAATTCTTCAATGAAGAATCTTCTTTTGATGAAGATAACTCTTTATCATCCTATGAATTAGTGTCTAGGTTTTCCAAACTTCATGAAAATGAAAATTGTAAGATAAAAAAACTAGTAAGAGAAAGAAAATTCTAGGATTTATATTTTAACTAAAGAAGTATCAGATATTTATAAAGATCTTTATTAGAAAACATTTTATTTTGAATGTTTTTACAAAAACTTTAAGGAAGTTAATTCTGAGAAGGATAAACTTTATTAGGATCTTGATAATGTAATTTCTAAGAAAAATATTTTAGATGCTAATTATAGTTCTAAAAATAATAACTTTGAGGATAAGAACAAGGTTTTTAAAATAAAGTTAGATAAATTTTCCTTAAGAAAAATCCTACCAAATTTTACTTCTAGTAAGGAAAACATTGACAAGATCTATTCCCAAATTCATCCTTAAAGGAATAATTATGGATTTAGTTATACTCACTCAAAAAAAGTTTTTAGTAATAACTATTTTCCCCCAAAGTGCCCCATTTTGTACTAAATGTTGGTGTGGTGGAAATTGGGATAAATTTTTTTCATTAAACAATAATCAATATTTAGGTTTTAATAATGATTATTTTTTCTAAGAATATGTGGATTCCTAAAATATTACTCTCTAAAATTTTTGGATCCAAGAAATTTTGGATTTTAAAAGTCTAACTATATTATTTTCAGGAAAATAACGAAATTACCTACAACAATAAATGGTACACAGATAGTGGATGTTCCAGGTATATGACTGGTAACAAAAACATCTTTGAAAATATTATCCAAATGAAAGTAGGAAAACTAACTTTTATAGATAATGCTTTCGGAGAATTCGTTGGTATAGGTAACACTGTTATTCTTGGAAAAACATTGATTTCACAATTTTTATTTATTAAAGGTCTTAAACAAAACCTCGTTATTATAAGCCAATTATTTTTTGAATGTTACCTTGTTAATTTTAGGAGATATAATTCTTCAATTTATTAAAACACAATAACAACTAGCATATATTTTTTACAAAATCATTTCCCTCTGATAGATTTTAATATATTAAAAAAATTTAGGAATGATAACCATAAGGTAATATTCCATATTTAATTTTTTCTGAAACAAATCTATTTATATTAAGTAATAACTTTTCATAAGGGGAGTACATTTGCTTTTTTACCAAATTTTTTTACTTAATCAATTTTTTCGTAGCCAATTTTTTTCTTAATCAAATTTTTCATAACTAAATTTTTCGTTAATCAAATTTTTTGTAACCATATTTTTCTCTCTCTTCTTAATAAAATTTTTTTTGGTAACCAAACTTTTTCAAAACCCAAAATTATGGAATCAAGAATTTCGTTTCCTTAATAAAAATTTCTAGAATCTAAAGTACTTCAAGAAGAATATTTTCCATTATTGGAAAAAAAATTATAAATTTGGAAGGTATGTTTCCTTAAATAAATTTTCTAATTTTTTTTCTTGTTGGTATTTAAGAAAATTTTTATCAGATTCATTTTTCCAAAATCTGTACTTTTTCTCAAAACCTCAAAAGATCAGAAACTACCAAATCCTTCTTTGGTTTTCATATCCACTATTAGATCAGTTTGTGAACTTCTCAATGTTGGATCAAATCGGGAATTCGAACCATCACCTTGATGCCCATATAAGGGCCCCCTTATTCCTCACCCCACATCAGTTTTAAATGTTTTCTGTGTCAAATATCTGCCTCTATTTAAAAAGAACATTCATCTTTTCCAAGTTTTCTTAGACTACAGATATAATTGAAAGCCTCCTCACAGAAACAGATATCTTCAATCAAGGAAATAATGGATTGGAAAATATATAGGGAAAGGTTAGTTGATTCTAGATTTTTTTCTATGTATAATTCCTTGAGTACAAAAAGAATTAATCTAAATGGATGGGATAACTTTGGAGTAGCCAAAATGAAAATTCGGTATCTGGTTTATCAAGAGTTTCATGTAGAGTTTTATGATACAATATGTTTTTTAACGAAACTGGAAGAGATAAATTTTCATTTAAGGGTAATGGAAAAACATATTAACTTTCTTTTAATATGGCAGAAAATATCATTAGAGGTCCATATGAAGGAGAAGCAATTTTTTGCACTCACAAGTGGCCAGATCGGTCATGAAGTTTTGAGAAGGAAAAGTTAATTGAGTGCCTTGGAGTCAATGGTATAAATAGACTTAATATCAACCATCTCTCAACTAATTTTAGGATTTTTGAATTATGGGTACATGGTTTCCTCATTCTGAGAAAAATAGATAAGGAATACTTAAAGAAACGTGACATCTTTATCATGTATTTTTTTCTTATCCTGAGGAAGATAAATCTTGTAAAGTATTTCCTTTTGACAATAACCAATATCAAGAATGGAACTATCAAATTACAGATCAACATGTATACAAAAATGTTTGTATTAAATCATAGTTCTATGGTCATATTCATTCAAAATTCTCAGCCACTCCGACCTATGAAGATTCAAGATCTTACTACTATGTGATGACACCATTAGGGGAATGTAAGTAGGATTCAATAACAATTATGGAAAATTTTATGATCTTTTAGAATGTGAGATTGAAGATATAGCTAAGAAATTGGAAATAGGAGAGACTTATAAGAATTCTCAGAAGAAGATAATGAAAAAAAAGAACAAGAAATCAAAGAGAAGCCTATAGTGCCCGAAAAGTTGTTATCTCCACCAAAACATAAAAAGAAAGACTTTACCTGTTGAAGTAGTAGAGATGTAGATGAATCCAAAGAATGATAAGAAAGAAGAAGATCATAGTTTTGGATTATTTCATGTTGAGGAAAAGGCCTTGAAGATTAAAACTTTTGAATATCTAGAGAAGATAGAAAAAAAGGAAGAAACAAAAGAAGAAATGTTTGAAGCTGAGATTGTTCAAGAACTTATAAAGGATACTGATAAATCCTCTAAACAGATTCAAGTACCATAATCCATTTTCAAAGAACCATTGCCATTATAGACTCCATGAAAGAAAGTCAAAATTATGGAACCTGAAGTGGAAGTGGAAATAGATTAGGAATAAAAAGTAGAATAATAATAATAATAATAATAATATGATGATGGTGATGATGATATAATGAAATTTGATGAACATCATGAGAAGGAAAGTACTTCTGAAAAGTTTTATTCTAGACATTAATTGTTTCTCAAGGAAAAAAGGTTGAGGGTCAAGAAGGCATTAACAAACCATCTTATGATGAAAGTAGAAATCATGACATCATCTAACCTGATGATCTTAAGGCAGATGATGACAAAGAGGAGACTGATGAAGAAAAAATTTTCCCACTTCTAGATAGTGATCATGAATCTCCAATGGCTGTGGAGACTATTTACAAAGTAGAAAAAGGGAAATAGATGATTGATAATACACGTGAGAAGGCTATGGTGGTTATGAAGGATGATGTTGGATCATCCAAGAGGAGGGCTGTAGATCTATAAAAAGAATCTTCACCTGCAAGGGAATCATATTTTGAATATTATTCCATTGGTTTGGATTTTTTTTATGGAACCTCTAAAGATGTTAGTAAACTCCATTCCCTTGTTTTAGAGTATTGATTTGAGATTTTAGTTGATTCAACGATCCATTAATCAGAAGTCAAATTCTATAGGCATGCTCATGGGAAAATTCATCAATCTCGAGAAAGATTTGAAATCATTTTATATTGTTTATGATTCTCCCAAGAGATGATGTATGGAAATTAAAAAGTGGTCTAAAAGAACAATTGAATACTAGAGGATTTTTTATGACTTCCAAGACCCAGTGAAAGATTATTTCGACAAGTCAGATGATAGATTCAAAAACCTTACTATTATTTTTATTGCGAAGATGAACCTTGAACATGTAGCCCGGAAGCAAGAGGATAACGATATAAATTGGAAATTAAATTCAGTTGCTATAAATTTGAATATAGAAAGGGAACTCGGGATAGAGTTCAAATAAAAGTTCAATTAGCAAGAAGAGAAAGTAAAGTCTTAGGAATAAATTCTTATGACTCAGGATGAAAAAATCAATGCTCTGGAGAAGAAAAATCTGGATCAGAAATAGTTTCTCAATTGGTTTGAGGAAGATCATAAGGAGCTAAAGAAGTTGAAGGCTATTGCGAAGAAGATCATTCCAAAGGAAAATAAGGATGAATAATTTTTCCTCTAATTTCCTATCTTTTGTTTTGTTACCCCTATATCAATTCGTTTTCAAACATAATGAAAATTTTTCTATCCTTCCCTTGATTTGTTTCATATAGTTCTAATCTTTCAGGTACCATTTTTTTATGTTCCCACTATTCCTTTTTATAAATCAAAAAGGGGGAGAAAAGAATGATCAAAAAAATACCAAGTATAAAAGAATATAATTCCCTAAGAAAGAGGGAGTTTATGTAAGGGGGGTTTTACTTAACAAATAATTTCATAAAATTAGTCAAGAATATAATCCTTAGAGATTTCAAAACCCATTTGGGAGTTAGTCATATTAATCATGGTTCCTAAGTAAAGGGATATAAGTTTTATATTAAAGTTAATAATTAAAATTTTTATTCCTTATATTATTTTTTAGAAAGGTTGTTTGTGCTTTACAATAAAAGAGGAGATTGTTGAGTCAATAAGGTTTCTTTTTGAATTTTACATTCCTATATGTTTTAAAAATAATAAACATTTTATCTTAAGAAAAATTATCTTTCCCAAAGTATTATTTTATTAAAGAAATTTTCCCTTCTCTAAGGAAATTTTTATCCTTACATTTGTTTTAATTACGTCATTTTATAATCTATGAAAATAAAATTCATTTTATAACTAGGTCACAAATTCAGATTCTTATCTAAAACCTTGGAATCTTATATCTCCTCAAATAGACATCCTTCGGTTTTTAGAATCCAAATTATCTGAAATTTAGACTCAGAATTCTCTGAAATTCAAAATCTGAATTCTTTGAAATGAAGACTCAAAATTATCTAAAATTTATACTCCGAATTCTATGAAATTCAGACTCGGAATTATCTTAAATTACGACTAAAAATTCTCTGAAATTTGAACTCCGAATTCTCTGCAATTCTGACTTTTAATTACTTATAATTTAGACTCTGAAGTCCACAAAATTTAAATTCATAATTCCATAGAATGAAGACTCTAAATTCCATAGAATTTTGACTTTGAATTCCTTAGAATTCAAACTCTTAATTCCTTGGAATTCCGATGCTTAATTCCTCAAAATTCGAACTCCAAATTAATTATAATTAAGATTACCAATTCCTCAGAATTTAGAATCAGAATTCATTAGAATTCAGACTCTAGAATCTATAGAATTCATATTCCTAATTCTTTCTAAAGAATAATCTGAATATCCATTTTTTATTTAATATGACTACTAAAATGATTAGATACTGAATTATAATTTCTCTTGTAATATGGATATTCATAATTGGTAAGGCTAATTCATTTTTCCTTACACATTATTTTGTAAGTTTAAAACAATGACGTACAATCTGTTTCTATGTAATTGTTTCTTGAGTGACACGTGTACAAGTCCTTCCGAAATTCAAGGAGAAATATGACCATTAGAGGTGGGAGCCTACTATTGAAATTTGTTCTATAAATAGAATATTATTAATCATTCCAAAATCCTATATATTACATGTTGTGATGCTATGATGTGATTTCTAGAGAGAGAAAGACCCTCAGGCTTTGTGCATTTCAGGAACATCTTGTTCAACTTGCTTTGTGTGACTACTATTGTTGCTATGTACAATCGAGGGCTTATGGGGATAAGAAGATAGATGTATTGAAAAACATAAAGATCGAGGTCTTGTAGGGATAACAGGATAGATTCTGATATTTCTATCGACGACTTACCCTGGTGTGGGTAATAAAAACATACATAAAAGTATAAATAAAAAAACCTTTATCGAAGGTTGTTGGATACCATACTATTTGGGTGAAAAGATTTCTTACTTGTTACTTGTTTTTGTTTTAATTTTTTACATCCACTATATTTTGAGAAAAGGAGAATGTATAACTTTCCTATAAATTATTGTAATTTAAATACTCTAATAGATAATATTATATATGCTTTAAGGTTGAATGTTTCTTTTTAAGAATATTGTTCTTAAGTTTCTTTTCTGGATTCATATTTCTGGACCCCAATAAAGTTTGTTTCATAGAACTAAAAGTGTCTTTGTAAATTTAACTTGTTTAACATTGTTAAACATAGTTTTCCTTAAGGTTAAAAATGAAATTTTTTAAACCTACAATTCACCCCCTCTTTTAATAGAGCATCTAAAAACACTATTTAGATACTACAATCTAGCCAATAAAATTGTGGTTATGAAAAAAACTAAATAAATTGTGAAACTTTTATTGATTACATATTTATAAAATAAATTCACTAGTTATCATGGGATTAGAAATGGAAAGAGAAATCATTTTAAAGTAAATGAATATTTTTTTGAAAACATTTTCTATGAATATAATTTATTTTCATCTTATTAATTTAACTTATTAAATATTGGTGATTTTTATTGAAATTTATATATCATATATTTAATTACCTTTCTTATCATTCATATAATGTTTTTTCTGTTAATAGGATATGAATAAATTCATTTTATTTTTCTTAGAAACTATTTTTTTTTCTAAAAAGCAGTTTCGTCAAGTTTTTTCACATAATTTTAAAAGAAAGTATTTTTAATTTTAGATCATATTGTTGAAAAAATGAACTATATTTCTAAAATCCATATGTAAATTTTATCTTAGAGTTAAAAATTTAGAATTTTTTGAAAATAGTAATTTTTTTGTTCAATAGTTAAAAATAATGATTTTGATTTAAAATTGTCTTTTTGATGATAGAATTTTAAGAGTCACATTTTTTCTAAAAAAGGTTTTAAAAGATAAATTAAATTAATTATATTTTTATTAATCTAATTGAGGTCATTCAAACCAATTTTATGATGAATTTTTATGTAAAAACATTTAATACATAGGAAATCTTTTTTCTTTGGAAAATAGATTTTGGTTTCCTTTCCCAATTTAATTTTAAATTATGTTCATCCACTTATGTGAAATGAATTTGATAAAATGGGTTACATATTTTTAATCATCATAAATAATATTTTTCAATGAGTTCATCTTAATTTATGGTCATAATTAATAGTAAAAAATATTAAAAATATGGTACCACGATTAAAGTTAAAATAGGTTTATCAGGATGGGGTTTCTAATATATAAATACAATTGTAAAAATGACTAAAACATATATAAACCAAATATACAGTATTTAATTCAACATTAACCTTATTACAATGTGATATAAACTATTTTAGATCCATTTATCCAGGAATGCAACTTGAAATTTTTTTAAATGTACAAAAATTTTCAATTATCTCACTCTCCTCAATTATTAATGGGGACCTCCTCACCTAACTTCTTCACAAAAATAAATCCATTTAGCTTAGTATAAACCTGTAAATATATATCCCCAAAATCCTCATATATCTAATGTTCTTCACAAAATATCAAACCTATAGTCCTTAATGAGAGATCCAAAGCAGGTCTCTTAAAGAAAATGTAATTGTCTTCACTAAGCTCTTTATTTTTTACATCTTCATTTACCAACTCCAATTATTTATTAATGATTAAAATATAATAACACAAGCACCTACCATATATTTAGACTCGATTATGTTTATTTACTAACCTATATCAATATCATTTTCTATGAAATGTTAATGAAATCGTAGATCATCTGTATGACAACCACTGCCTCCGGAACCAATGTAATTTGTTTTCCATAACCGCTTACCACGAAGAATATAATGATGTGTATCATATATATATATATGTTATATTTAATAATTATTTAATCTTTTGAAATTTTTATATCACATCTACCTTCTTAACTTCTAATTAGTTAGAAAACGGTAACATCGCTCATGGGCACATGTGGATTATTGTCTCCTTGAAGCAATGGGATCCATTATTCATTCATTCTTTTAATGGACTGAAATAAGGATATATTTAATGAATATATATTATTTATTTGATATAATAATGATTTTATAATTTTTTATTAAATTTTACCTTTCTTTATTTACATCCATAAAAACTGAAAACCACATTCATGTGTACGTACAGCTTACTATCTTTATGAAAGGCCTAATTAATTTTTCTATTGGAGTAATTTATCAATAAAGAAATATATAAATATATATAGTGAATATATATGATATTTATTTCATTATTAAAATTATTTAGATGATGAAACCATTATCAGTGTATAAGGACCGAAACTACCAAACCAAAACTATCATGAACAAATGATATAATTAACACCCAAAAACGATGATTTTAAAAAGGATTTTTTAATAAATGGATGTTGAAATATTATAGGTGGATAATTTACGATATTATATGAATTTATATGAATCAGTTATATAATTATATTAATTATTTATTTATTAAATTGGATTTTATAGTGCTTTTGATGTAAGCCGAACTCATTGTAAGGGATTGTTGTCTCACTTTTACATATGTGAGACACATGCCATATTCACCAATTATTCCATTTATGTGGTGTAAGTAATTCCTAGTAATTTATTTGATGATCCTACTCTTGAATATTATGGGGATATAAATATACATATAAGGTTCTCTCTTCCCTAGGGTTTTTGTTTTAATGTTACCAGTGTGGTAAAGATTTTTTTTCTAAAATGTCATTGTTTTTTTGGATTGTTTATGATTATTTTACAGATGATTAAATTTCATGATATAACTATTAAAAATATCATGTATTTTCTTCTACAACATTTATTTCTTGAGAATAAATGATTTCAATTCATTTTCATATCATTAAGTACTCAATATACATAAAATAATATTTTCATGGAAAATCTAATTTATTACTCTCTTCGGTCGAAACTACTTTCTCGTCCAAGTCATTTTTTAGAAAACAATTTCAATAATGTTTTTACTATTATTAAATGATCAATTAAATTAATTTAAGAAAAACTATGAATTCTTAATTTTTTTAAAATTAATATTTTTTTTTCTTTTCCTAGATAAGGTACTTTAAATTTTTTATAGATAACGTGAAAGGAATCTTTTATTTCAACATATATTGTATGGAAACAATTTCCCACCATCATGAAAAATAATTTATTTGAAGATTTCGTCAAATGTTTCAAGGGATAGTTTCTCTAAAAATGTTTTATTTAATATGTTGAGAAATTTTTAATTTTAAATAAGTGATGCAAATGTAAAAATTATATTTTCATAAAGTAACGTTACACGTGATATTTAAAGGTATTTTCCATCTAAGATGGTATCGTTTGATGTTTCTTATCCTCACTGAAAATATGATCAAATTATTACATCCTTATTACTTCTATAGATGGTTTATGATTATGATGATAATATTTTTATGAAACCCACTCCATTTTCCATAGCAATGATATGATGAATGGGTGAAATGTTAATAAAATCCATTTCTTTTTTCTGGGTTATTCTTGGATGAAATGATTATGAAACCCATTTCATTTCATGGTTTTTGATATGATGAATATATTATGATCTCTGGGAGAAAAAATATATTATTTTCAGTATTTGATGGGGGGAATAGAATTATATATCTGTCTAATTCATTGGGAGAAGATGGTTATCTCCTAATATAAATAGTTCTTTAATGGGGTATGAATTTTATTTAGTAAGGGACTCTATCAATATGATAGTCTTGGGAGTTAACCGTGACAATAATGATAGTTAATGGAGTGAACCCAATCTACTATGATAGTTATGGTAGCATCATTGACTACTAAGGAAATGATTTTTTATTCTTATGTGTTTTTCAGAAATCTACTTCTTATGTAAATATTTTCTCTCATAGCTCATATTATTTTATTCTTTTCTGATTCATGTATTATTGACAACCAATAGTTAGGACATGTCTCAATATTATGATCTATAATATATAGGGTATTGTTTTAAAATGTTATGATCATGTCCATATACTATTATACACAGGTTATGATTTGGAGATAATTGATATCTACCTTGTTTACATGTAATTAGAATCTGATATCACCCTTTATTATTCCTCCATTCTGTAGGTTATGAATAAAGGTATTAATTATAATATATCTAAGAGGGACTCATTTTTGGAGGAACTTATTTTTGAGATGATTTAGTTGTCCTATAAATTTTTTTATGTATCCATAATTCTCAAGGCACTAGACCAATAAGAGTTTAGTCTGGATGAATGTATTATGAAATAAATATCCATCTAATAAGATTTAATATCTAGGAATGAAAATCATGGGTCACCAGATAAAGGTTTACTTACCTCAGGAAACTAGGATAAGAAAACTCTAGTGAGAATCCTTAGGATAAAACTAAGTATAAGATAAATTTATTTTTTATGGTACACAAAAGAGTGTGGTTTTCCTAGAAAAACATTCATGTTTTAATAATATAAGTAGATGTGTTTTTTTAATAGATGGATCTAGGCGTAATAACCCTAAAATGAGATGGAGAAGTATAACTCATATATTTTATGGTGCACGCTGAATGTTCCCTTACTATAGAACTAGTTTGACACTCCTGGTGGATATTATTAGGTTTATTTACATTTTATTTTAAAACAAACATAAATAATTTTAATAGATAATGATCATGAATGATCAAGGTGATTCCTAAGGTGTAATAAATTGAAAATTAGGATATATGATTTAGATAACATATTATTGAATTTTTTAGGATCTTTCTTCTTCCCAATATGATAATAGTGGGCCATACTATTATTTTTTGTTTTAATCAATGTATAAAACATTAAGGAACCATGTTAATGTTTAATGTGATGGAAAATGAAATGTTTAACCCAATAAGATTCCAAAAATTAAGTGTGATAGAATAAAAAATATCTTTGATATTCTTACACAACATACTCCAACTATAAATCATATTGATATTCCAAATGAGAAACTTAGGGATCAATGTTATACTGAGTCCTTCAGGATGAAACAACTACATTTTCATAGTGGGTCTTATATTCTATAACTATAGAATAATGGATTAGTACCAAAATAAATATATTATTTATCAACCTATTTTTGGCCCATGAAATGTTATTTTGGATGTGTATCATTTAGAAGGTGAATAAGATCATTGGTGGACACTAATAAAGATTAGATCCATTGGGAAGAAATTCAATCCATAGAGTGGAATGAGTTTGGGATTTTATTTTTCAATAAGTAATTTCCTCACATTCATTATATGAAAATAGAGAAATAATTACTTGACCTAAAGAAGGATGATAACGAATTAGTTGGTACCTATAAAAAAAATTATACAAGTCTTGTGAGGTACACATTGGGTATTATCATAAAACATGAAAGTATGTTTGATCAGATCATCAGTGGATTAAAACATGGTCTTCAATGGGAATTATCCATAATAGTATTTAGTAGTTATGACTACATCATTTGATGTCATATCAATGTGGAAATAGATATTAGAGTTACCCATTAATCCTAGGGTTTCTATAAGAAATGAATGATGAGATTCAATGTAAATTATAAAAATGAGGGGGAGACAAAGATGATATTTCCTTTTTACTCTATGTGTAGAGGAATAAATAAAATAATTTTCTTAATGGGACTGGTAAATGTTTTAAATGTTTAAAGGAAGGAAATTTTGTACTTGAATGTCGATGTAATGGTAAGAAGATAGCTAATGGCTTGTACATTGAGAAATCTCTATAGAATGCACCACCCACACTCTACTGTTTCAAATAAAAGGGGTATGAGAATTACTCTAACCAGTGCTCAAATATAAAGGTTAATAATGATGAACGATGTTATAAACCTCTTATGTTGAGAGACAAAGGATATCACAAGTGATAACTATTTATTAATAGAGGTATGATAACGACATGGTGAAATGTATAATAACTATCCACCATATAACCACTAATGTATTATTTGATGTTTTATCCACCCACTATTTTATATATGAGGAATTTGATAACGGTATCATAGTACTAGCTGGAATATTAAATGTTATATTAGTAGTGAAATATCATAGTGGAATGATGATCACATATTTGGTATATGATACTTATCTAGTATATTTTTAGGGGCAGGCAACTCCTAAAAATATTATTATTATATTTATGGTAGAATTTTATGTAATCATAAGAATAGGTTGGATTTCCTTACATAAATCCCACATCAATTTATGAGGAATGGAATTCATATTTGATAATAAAACCCAAACTATGATCTTATATCAGTCATAAAATAAATATATACTTCTAATAAAAATAACATCCATTGTATGAGTCTTGATAAATATTTAAAAGGAGAGCTTATCATAGTTGGTTAAGGAGAAACTCATCATTGATGATATTCCTATTGTGTGTGTGTTTTTTAATATATTTTTGGAAGAGTTTCCTAGTATTACACTGAACCATGAACATTATTTCTCAATAAAACTAAATCTTGGTTCAAAAACTATTCTATAGACTCTATATAGAATGGCCCTGATTGAGTTCTATGAATTGAAGAAGAAATGGGAGGAAAATATCGAAAAGTGATTTAAACATCCATGTGTGTCACCTTAGGGTGAAGCGGTTCTTTTTTAAGAATAAATATGGATCAAAGAGTATTTTCATATATTATCAAGAACCAAACAAGATTAATATAAAGAACATGTATCAACTACTTCATAAAGATTATTTGTTTGATCAATTGAGTAAAGCTCAGTAATTTTCCAAGATTGATATTCGTTATATATATATTCAATTGAGGGTCAAGATGGATGAAATAATATGGATAATATTTTATAAAAGGTATGAACACAATGAATTAGTAGTAACTCCATTTGGACATATTAATTACCCTTATATATTCATGGATTTGAAGAATATTGTCTTTAGATATTTTCATAACCAGTTTTTGGTAGTATTTATAGATGATATTATTAAATGTTAAAAGTGTATGGAATAGCATTAAGTTCAATTTGTGCTTGTACATAAGTCCGTAGTTAAGGAGAATCTATAAGAAAATTTTAAAATATTTTTTATTTTGGCTATAAAAGGTTTTATATTTTGGTCATATAATATCAAGCATGAGTTTATTAGTGTATCCATCAATGTCCAAAGTTATAAAGCATTGGAGTAGAACAACCACTATTAGTATGATATATAGTTTTCTTGGTTTTTCTAGATATTATCGATTATTTTTAGTGAATTTATCACAAATTTATATTCTACTCTCCATGCAAATGTGGAATGTAGAAAAATTCTTTTGAAAAGATGAATGTAATGAAAATTTCATGGATCTAAAGTGAAAGTTAGCTAGAAATCATGTTCATAACTTACCCAATAGTAGATAAGGGTTTATAATTTTTAGTGATGAATTAAATAAAGGAATGTGATGTGTTCTCATACAAAATTTTATTGTTATAACTTATGCCTCAAGAAAATTGACGATTCATGAGAAAAATTACCCAATTCATGATTTATTGTCATCTATGTTAATTTTTGAACTAAAGATATAGATGAATTATATTTTTGGATAATGGTGTGATATATATAGTAATCATAAAATTTTAAAGTATATATTCACTAAGGAAGAAATTTAATATGTGTTAAAGAAGGTGATAAGAGTTGATTCAAGATTCTGACTACCCAATACATTGAAACACTTGAAATTCAATCAAGGTTTCTGATGATTTGAGTCAAAAGGGCCGTGAAATCTTATCTATGATGATGATAATTATAAATACAATATTAATGGGTTTTCAAATAATGGATTTGTAAATATAGATATGAGTGTTTAAATACCATCTTTCTAAAATTAATTTCCATCCACCTATCCATGCAGAAATTAAGATGGAAAATAAGGAAGATGTGGAACTACATAAGAATGTAATAAATATTCTGATTATCAATCATGATTTTTTTGGAATAATAATGTTCCATAATAGTGTATATGTTCCTTCAATACTATATTTCAAGGAGTTGTTTGAGGAGACTCACATTTCCTTGTTATCTGTTTTTCTTGAATGTAAAAGGATGTATATAGATATAAAATAGTATTTATAGAGAGATAACATGAAGAGAGATATTTAAAAGTATGTAACATAGTGATTGATATGTTAGTAAGTTTAGGATAAGAGACACAAGTCTAATGGGATGGTACAACCATTACCCACATTATAATGGAAATGGGAGAACATGGACATTGAATTTTCCACCAGACTCCACAGAATGTCTAAATGTCATGATGCTATTTGGGTTTTAATTGATTTCCTTACAAATTGAAAAAATATCAATACTATTAGTGAATATTTCTATCTTGGTCATCTATCTATAATATACATTAATGAAGTGGTAAGGTTTCATGGAGTACCAAAGTCTATAGTATCTGATTGGGATCAGATGTTTACATAAATGTTATGAATAATTATTCAGCGTGAAGAAATACCTATTTGAGTTCTAACATTGTGTACTATCCTATGACAGATGGTTATTCTAATAGAACCATTCAAAGACTATAAGAAATTATTGGGATCTAGTTCTATATACATCAAATGTGTTTGACCACAAAAACTTACTATAGTTGAGTTTTCTTACAACACTATATTTTAATCAATAATTCAGATGTCTCCTTATAAATCCCGTTATGGAATAAAGTGTATAACTCCAAAATACATAGATAAAGTTTATAAATGAAATATATTGACACATAAGTCATCTAAGGAAATTATAGAGAAGTTTAGAGCCATTCAGTAGCATAAGATGGAAGCTCAAAGTCGGTAAAAATGTTATAATGATTATGATTGATGTGATCCAGAGTTCAAAGTTGGTGGGAATGTGTTTTTTGGAATTTTACCATGGATTATGTTTATGAGATTTGGAATAAAGTGAAAGGTGATCCATATGTATCTTTCCCCTTTGAAATTAGTTATTGAGTAGGGATGGTGGATCATCACATGGAACTTCCACCAAAACTATCTCATGTTTATGATGTATTCTTTGTGTATCTCTTAAGGAAGTAAATACATGATCCCTAAAATTTACCAAACTCAACAGTTATATCATTGGAGAATTATCATTTATATGAAGTACAACCATTAGATATCTTGGAGTATAGAAATAAATATCTGAAAAATTGGACATCTCACATATTTAATGTTCTCAAGAGGAAATAGATATTTGATGAAGCTTTGTAGGAACCCGAGGACATGATCCAATAGAGATATCATCATTTTTTGTATGGAAATAATGTAATTTTGGGAAATAAATATATTTTAAGGGTGGTAAAATTTAAAACCAAAATATATTATTATGTAATTTTTTTTAAATAATTCTTATCTCTTTGATAGCTTGTTATACACTCAACCCCTAGTATAATGGGACCCTAATATAGTATACCATTATAACCTAACTGTTAAATTAGCTGGTATAAATAATAATAACTAAATTATGAAAATAATTTTTTTACACAAGTATAAAATAAATAAAATGGTTATCAACTGATTATAAATGAATACAAATATCATTTTAAATTTAAATAAATGCTTTTATGATATTTATAAACATAAAGTATTTTTGAATTAATTAGTTAAATTTGAAACTATTGGTGAATAATTTTAATAAAAATTATATATTATATACTCAATAAAATTTTAATCATTACTCTAATATTTTTTTTATATTCATGGGATAATAATAAACATAATTTTATACTCTAAAATAGTATTTTTCTAAAAAGAAAATTCGCAGCGTTTTTCACACATATTCTAAAAAAATTATTTCCCCATATAATTTTTTTTAAAAAAAATTACTTAAATTTGTATGTGAACATGTAATAAATATCTTAGTTTTATATTCATATGATTATAGAAATAGATTAATTTTTCGATTAATAGTAAAAAAACTTATTTTTATTTAAAACCCTCTTTTCATTTAAAGCATTTAAAAAGTGCCATTTTTGTTATAAAATGGATCTAAAAGTAAAATTAGTTCAATTATATTAATATTAATAAAATATTGTTCATTTTAGTCAAATTTATTTTCATTTTTTATATAAATGTTTTTATACTTAAGAAACTATTTTATTTGGAAAACCACTTTTGTCGTATTTAATGGTGTAATTTTAAATAAAATTAATAAAATTATTTGAATTTAATTTTATAAGATGGATTATATATTTCGAATCAGCCTAATTAATTTTATTAAATAAGTCCAACTTAATATTTTTCCATAATTAATTGTAAAAATACTTTAACATGGTTGAATTTAAAACATGTGTATAGGGATATTAATCTATAGGGATAAGGGTTAAAATGAATGAAATGTTTTATAAAAACCATAAATTGGTTTTATTTTGACCTTAATATTATAAACATATAATATTAAAAACATTTTATCCATTTATATAAGAATTGTTCTTAACATTATTTTATAACATTAAGAGATTACAAGTATACCACTCACCTCAATTATAAAAGGGTGCCTCTTCACCTCGATTCTTGACACCACTTAATCCCTCTAGATCAAAAAAACCAAGAAATAAACTCTCCCAAAAATCTTTATACATGTTCAATATCTTTTTTCTCCCAAAATTTTAGACTTAGGGTCCTTAATAAGAGATCCAACTAAGGTTTCCATATGCGAAGCTAATTGCATTCACCATTCCTTTTAATTTTACATCTTATTTTACCATCTTCAATTACATTATAATAAGTACAATATAATAGTACCAATATCTATAATATGTTGATCCTTTTTATGTTGATTTAATAACCTATATTAATATCCTCTTCTATCAAATCATAAATGAAACTGTCAATTTTGTGTACGATGGACAACCGCCTTGTGAACAGATGTAATTCTCTTTCCATAACTGCCTATAATAGATGGATATAATGATTTATTTATTGTGTATAAATATATACTATATGTATTAAAATTTATTCAACTATAATTTAAATATAACATAATCTTTATTACCGTCCAATCCAATTGAAAATGATAACGTCGTTCATATGTACCTATAGACCACCATCTTCACTAAGTGATGTGATTCATTTTTTATTGACTTTGTACATTGATAGTAATAAATTCATGTTTTATAAATATATATTATATATAAGATATGATATTTTTTAATATATAAATAATTATTTATGTTTCCTTCATTCTGTCTATTGAAAACTATAAACAACATTCATGTGTACGTACAACTTACTATCTCCAAGAACCGTGTAATTCATTTTTCAATTTTTATAATTTTTGGATGAATTTATATATATATATAATTAATATATATTATATTTATATCCTTGTTAAAATTCATGATATGATGGAACCATGATCAATGTACAAGGACCCAAACTACCTAAATGAAACTCTAAATAAAAAGTAAACAGTTAACACCCGAACATGATTAGATTTATATGGATTTATTAATAGAATGATATTGAAGTATTATAATGGGATAATTTATAACATTAAAATTATGTATAATATTATATTATATAATTATAAAAATTTGATATTTATTATATTGGGTGTTATAGTGATTTTGAAGAATGTAAGACTTGAGTTAAGGGATTTTCGCCTCACTTTTACTTCTGTGAGACATAATCCATATTCAGCACATGTTTCTTTTATGTGTTGTATATAATTACCATGAATGTATTTCATGATTATTTCCTAGAAATTTATAAGTAAATTTATATAAAACAATATTTATCTCTTTCTTAATGTTTTGTTCTAAATTACCCAAAATGGAAGGGGTTTTATGTTACAATCTAATTCTTTATCAGGAATGTTTATTATTATTATTATTCGAAAGAGGAAATTTCAAGATCTAACTCTAAATAATTTAATGAATTTTATTATCCTATAATTATTTTTATGGGATAAATTATTTCATTACATTTTTCTCTTTTTATGAATTAAAGCGACATAAGGAATGTTTTTAAGGAAAATTGACTTTATTTCTCTCTTCAGTCGAAAATCCTTTATCTTCCATCAACATTTTTTCTAAAAAAAATCAAGAATGTTTTTAACTATTTTCTAATGATTTTTAAAATTAATTTTTACACATTTTATAATTATTATAAAATGGGTTAAATGGAGTATTCATTTTGTTTCATTAATGAGTTAATTTAGACATTTTAGCAAAACTTTTAATGAATTCTATGGTTTAATGTATACGATAAGAAAATAATGTCACACCATTTGGACCACTAAATTATTAGAATATTACTTTACTCGTTTTCAAGGTTATTTCCAATAATAATATTACTTTAATATTTTGGAATTTTTTTTTGTTTTTTAATAAGTGATTTTAAAGTAAAAAATGATAATTTCTACAAAAAAATTTCAAAGTGATTTTTAAAAATATTTTCCATATAATTTGACATCCTTGGATGTTTCCTAACCATTAATAGGGATATGATCCAATGATACAGTCCTTATGTTTCTATTTATGGTTTATTATTATGATTAAAATATATTTACGATACCCATTCCTTTTCGATGGGTTTTTATATGATTAATTAATGAAATGTTTATTAAACTTATTTTTCTTTTGATAGGTTATTACCTAATGAAATGCTTATGAAAACTATTAAATTTAATTTTTTATGATATGATGAATGTTTTATGATCTTTTGGAGTAAATATTTATTATTTTAATCATGTTTCTTGTGCGTCTATATTCTATATATCTAAAATTTATTGGGGAAAATGGATATATAGTGAGATAAACATGAATGGTATGGGGAGTGATCCCCGTTAAGTATTAAACTCTGTCCATTGTGATTATGTTAGGAGTGAACCTAAACTTATGTGATCATTTGGTGAGTGAATCCAATCCATTATGATATTTTTTTCAATATTCCGTTACTTCTAGGAAAATTATATTCTATTCTTAAATGTATTCCACAAATCTAAGTCTTCTGCCAATGTTAATCCCTCATAGATCTTGATATTTTGTCACTTTATGATTCAGGTATTATGAACTACTATTATTTATTCCTTAATTCAATATTATGAATTATGATATGAAAATTATGGTGATCAAATTATTATTCCCAGGTTCTCATACCCTTATGCCCATGTTATGTTTAAGTGATCAATGATATTGGGATTCCTTTCCCTTACAGAGCATATGAACTCACCCTTTCTTATGTTTCCTTTACATAGGTTATAAATAAAGGTATTAAGTATGATATTTATAATATGGTATATAATTATTAATAAATTAGTGGGAGATTATGTAGTTCTCTTCTCAAACAATTTTTTATTTATTTGTGTTTCCAAACACACTATACATACATGATTATTGCATGGATCATTTTGTTATGTAATGAATATTGATCTAATAAGATGTAATATCTGTGTATGAAAGTTTGTGTTTCTATAATACGAATAAAACATCACCATTAAAAAAATACTTATTTCACCCCATCCGACAGAACACATGTGTTGGGTAACACACAATCACATATTCCAAAAGTAAAATATTATCAATGAAACTAAATTCACAACAATGAATAATTGCTACCATTTTTTATATACAATCATACTTGAGTAGGAAAACATTCTTACCTTATCAATACTTGACTCGTGTAATAAAGAGCTATATACCATTAATCCTAGTCTCATATTCCCAATCCGATAAATATGTATCCATGAATAATGGATATACCCCTTCCATAAATCACTATATATATTTTCATTCAAATGGAAGTATAAGACCTTATGACTTTAATATATACATATATATATATATATTTCAATTTTATCTATTATATGAAATAAATTCACCAATGAGTCATAATGAATCATAATATAGTATAGTGTTATAACCATGACACCATGTTTGGGGATATAATTCAAACATAAAACATTTAAAAATATTAATAATGTTTAATTGACAATTAAAAAATATGTTTAGTAAATTATTTATATGTTTAAAAAAACTTTTTTCCTTAAAAATATTTTTATTTATTTCCATTGGAAAATAATATAATTTTTTTAAATTATAGAAAATGAGTCTGAAGAAATGAAATTAATATTTTAATTAAACATTTTAAAATTTAATTTGATTAATTTTTTGATATTTTTTGAAACTATAAAATTTTCAATGACTATTGAAAAAGAATGATTTTTATTGAAATCATTTTTTTCATTTACGGAAAATAATTCTCAATTTTTTTTTTAAAATATTTATAAAATAAAATTAGTCCCTTTATATTAGTAATAATTCAATTATGGTCATTAGAATTAATTTTATGTGCCTTTTTAAATGAAAACATTATATTCTTAATATTTTTTTGTAGAATACCGTATTCATCACAATTTGTGAGATAATTTTAAAATGAATATATAGAACATTTGTAAATGAATCTTATAAAATGGATAAAATATTTGGAATAAAAATGTCAAATTTTCTAATTATGTCACTTTAATTATTTGGTAATAATGAATAGTAAAAATAATAAAAAAAACCACCGTGATTATGGTTCATACTATTTTATTTAGGGGTGGGGGTTAAAAAATACATAGGGGTAAATTTTATAATTAAATAGGTCTAAATCGCATTTTATGGTAATAATTCAAACTAATTTTATTGTAAATTTAAAACTATTGAAATTGAAAAGCATTTGGATTGATAATTACTTTATTATATTTTAATATTTTAATGGATTCCAATTGTGCCATCTCCCCCACTAATAAAATGACACCCCACCGTTTTCTTATTTACAACAACTTGAGCTATATTTGACTATAAAATCCATTGATATTCTCATATAATCATTTATATATATGATTTATAGGTTTTAGTATTATTTAAAGACCATTCAAAGTGTCCTTAATACGATATCAAATATAGGTATCATGAAGAAGTGGTAATCATTTTACCCAACCACTTTAAATTTATTTATTATTCTACCTCATATAAAAATATGGTATTCATAATAAAATAATAAATTATTTATATTAAATATATTTAAATTTTATTATTTTAGTGAATCCACTATTATCCTCCCTTTATCTCATCAAATTGGATTTGAAAGTATCGCTAATGCATACTTGTGGACTACAAACTGAGACAATGATAAAACCCATTTTAGATAACAATATTTATTTTAGGTTTATGTTCAATGGTTTAATGTTTTTAAATGATATTAATGACGTATTGATTATTATTAAATTATAATATTGTCATTACTTTATTAGATTTACATTCATTGGAAAATGATAATGTTGCTCATGCGTACGTGTGGATTACTCCCTCCATGAAGCAATGGGATTAATTTTTCACTTATAAATTTGATAGATAGAAATAAGGATATATTTAATGTATATATATGATATATATGAATTAATAAAATTTATATAATGAAGAATTATTATTTACCTTTCCTTCATTCCATCCATTGAATGGTCAAAATAACATTCATACATAGGTATGACAAACTATCTCTATAAATGGTGCAATACATTTTTCTATCTATATACATTATGGATGAACCTACATTTTTATATAATATATATATATGATATTTATATAATGATATTTATTTATTATATAACCATGATAAATGTACAGGGACCAGAGCCACAAAACAATCACTCTTTTAAAAATTGTAATAGTTAAGATCCATTATTTTAATAACAAATTATTAACAAATGGGTGTTAAAATGTTATAAGGGGATTTTATATGATATTATAATTATTTAAATTACTATGTTAGAGAATTATAATAAATTTAAATTTATTATCCAGTATTTTAAAGTGTTTTGGAATCAATAATAACTTGTGGTAAAGGTTTTATGTTACAATCTCATTGTTTACTAAGATTGTTTATAATTATGTTTCTGATGATAAAATTTTATGAAATACCTCTCAAAAATGAAATTTTTTATTCTCCTCTAGTTATTTATGAAGAATACATGTTTTCATTTACTTTTCATATATTTATCTACTTATTTAACCAAAATAAAATTCATAAGGAAAACTAACTTTATTTCTCTCCTCAATTGAAAAACATTTTTATCTTATGTATTTTTTTTCTAAAAATATATTAATATTATATTATTATTTTTAAAGAAATTTTACACATGGTTTAATTTTTTACAATATGTTCTAAAATAAAAATTCTTTTCATTTTCTAAATGTGTTACTTTTTACTTTTACTGAAAATTTGAATAGAATATTTTTTAAAAAAAATACAAAATGAATGGATTTTCTCTCTATTATGATTGAAAAAAGTTCTAATGAATCATTTAAAATTTTCCAAGTTGAAGGAAAATGTTTTAACAAATATTTATGAAATTATTATATTTTAAATATTTTATTTCACTGTGGAAAGGGTATTTTTCTACAGAAGTCTTCTAGTGACATTTTAAATTAATCATTCATCTATATGAACATCACTGATGTTACTTATGATTTAATGGGTATATGATTCAATGATACCATCCAATTTCATTATTTTGACAGATTATGATGATGATTATTTACGTATGATTCTATGAAATTCATATCTTTTCCTTTGGTGAATTATGATGTGATGTAACCTTTATGAAACCCGTTTATTTTCAATGGGTTAGGCAATGTTTCTATAATGAAATTTTTATGTTACAAATTTCTTTTCCATGGGTTATAATAATATGAATTATTTACGATCATTTGGAATAAATATGTATGATTTTCATTATGTTATGTTTGGTGATGAAATTAAATATTCCTCCAATTAATTAGGTAAATATGGATATTTCATGAGATAATAATGTCTATAATGTTGAGTGATCTCAGTTTAGTAAGGGAATATACACGATATGAAAGTATTAATAATTAAAAATGAATAAGGATAATATGAAATGGGGTATAAACATTATCCTCTCTGATAGACTTGGAAATCATCATTGACTGCAAAAATAATTTTACTTCCATCTTTGTATGCCAACAATTTGTGTCTTATACCAATGTTATGATTATATGACTCATGTTCTATGATTTCTTTTTGGTTCATGTCTTATTAATTTCTAAGATTAATGCCACGAATCATGATTATGACCTCTGATATCCAGGATATGGTTTTAAAATGTTATTCTCAGGTTCTTATATAGAATATTGCCTTTTTATTTCATAACTTTACATGACATTTTACAAATAGAGGATCTTTTAATGTTTATTATCTGGGAAACAAGGTACATAATACATGAAAAATTAAGACATTATTATATTCCACATGAATGGATTCTTTATGGTTCATCATAATTAAAATTATTTCATCTCATATGATGGGGACATAAATTAATGGAGAGGGTGAGTAGAAGGCCTGGTAAGGGAAAACAAGGGAAACAATTTACTTGTGATATCAATAGAAACTGGACGAAATACATAAAGAAATGAGAAATTGGAAAGGATTAATATCACAATAAAAATAACCTGAATTATAAAATTAAATTTTTTCTACATCATTTAATTTATGAATTCATAAGAATCTCACCAAGGTCCATCCCAAAGTTTTCATAAACATTACAAAGGTTGTCCACCAAGGTATTTTAAAACTTGTCATCTCTATAGATTAATTTCTTTATCTAATGCATTGAAGAACTATCATAATTCACCCTTAATATGAATTTATTTCCTTGTGATCCAGATATATAATAATCAAATATTTCATAAAGAACCTAAATAGAATAAAAGAAATGGGTTTCATATCAAAATCATGGCATTTTTAAAAGCGCTTAAAAACATTATCATATTGTCATTTTTAACCCATGGAAACAGAATGAGGGGTCCATTTTTATCAATTAATGAATAAAATAAATGATTTTTATGTTATGATTAATACCCCTAGAAATTAAATAGGATTGGGCATTCATATAAAAAAATAAAAAAAAATCCATCATAAAAAGAGAGAGATTTTGAGACGAACATTTTAGAGCATAACGGCTATGAAACATGGTTATAAAAAACATTACAAAGAGATGGGACAAGAGTATAACATACATAAATGAATCCTATTACATTATAGGGATATAATAAAATGGAAAAAATATCATGGCATGGAAATTTTGAAAATATACCACATAAAAGATGACTTGACAGGAAAAGAGAAGTGGAGAATTCCCTTACAATGAAGAGTAACATCTAAAACTCTATGATCGGGACATTGAGAGCTTGAGGACACCTAGGGAGGATTCCTTGGGAGGAATAACTAGCAGAAATTATTTAAGTATGCAATTGGAATGAATAAAAACAAAGGAATGGGTGGGTATTTATTGTAAAAGAGAAGAAGTTTTTTATTAATATCAATGGACACATCAATAGTGGTGTTTGCAAAACCATGGGATTTACAATGGTATTTTCCCATGGTATTTGACACATGGGACACCTCACATCATTTTTTAATACATAAGAGTCTATCATCATCTTATATTACTCATTACATCATTATGGCATCGTTATGATGTCATTAAACATACCGAAAACCCCAAAACTATATTTTTACTATTCATTGAAAATTCAACTGTTTCAGAAAAATCGAAATAAGTCAGACAAACCATTTTTGGACATGTATAAATCAAAAATGAACTCCAATTTATAAAAATTTCTTTCATCTCAAATTAAATTAAATAAATAAAATATTAATACCCAACTAATAATTTATAAAACATTTATTTAGCTATACTATGATATAATTATATCACATTACCATTTAAGATGACTAAAATATATTTATACATTCTTAGGTGAGGTTACTATTTCATTGGTCATATTAATATTCATAAGAGAAACATTACTATTCCAAAGTTACTATTCAAAAAAATAAAGTTGATCTTATCACTCTAATTATCTTACTAAACGCGACCACGTATGTATGTTTTTCAAAAATCTTTTAATAAAATAGATTATTTAATATTTTTTAAAAAATATTTTTTTTACTATTCATCAAAAAACACTATTTATAAACCACTATTCATCAAGAAAAAACTATTCAACCAATACTATTCATCAAAGAATACCATTCATTGAATAATTGAAACTTCATAGAACACTATTAAAAATTCACCACAGATTAATTTGGACATTTGTAATTTAAAAATGAGGTTTATGTAACCAAAATAATTCTCTAAGTATGAGAAATATAAGAAACGTACCATTTTTGTACTTCTGAAATCAATTTGTCAAATTTTATAATTTCAAAATTAATTTTAGTAACAACGATATTTTTAAAATGGAAATTATGGAATAAAACTTTTATTTATACAAAGGGATTACACAAAGTTACTAATGCCTAGTTACATAACCCATTATAGCACATGCATTATACTGAAGTGTAAGGTATGAAATGGTGATGGACTCTTGAGGCAGCTCAGATAACATCGCTCGAGTGGTGATCTCGACTAATAGAAACTTCTCCCATGGACAATTTCATTCAATCTTAACATGTTGAAGCTCAGCTTGGTCTTGATCTAAAGAAAAGCCCAGTGATGCTACCTCCTTCCCATGCTACGAAAAATGGGATTCATAAAGACTGAGTCTATTGGATGAGGTAATCGACTCTTCGTTCTACATTAATTATCCATTATCATTTCTATCTATAAACTATAATTATAACGTTAAAAATTATTAGTGTTTTCAATGGTCGTATTAAACAATGGTCAAAACTCAATGTTCACATTTCATTTATGCTTATACATTTTTATTAATTATGACATAGTAAAACATAAATTTTTTAGAAAAAAAGTATTATTCAAAAGTTCAGGTCATTACATTCTTCCCACCTTATGAAATTTCCTCTCTAAAATTTTAACTCGTGCCCTCAAAAGTTAAAATGTGTGAGTAATTCTATCTCATAGTCTTGTCTGGTTCCCAGGTGGCTTCTCCATATTTCTGGCTCCTAAAAAATACATTAACAAGGTGAGTAGTCTTTTTGCATAGTACCTTGTCTCTAAGATCGAAGATCTCTACCGGTTTCTCCTCATAAGAGAGGTCATATTCCAATTGTACCACCTATGGATTAAGTAAATGTGAATGGTCAGGTATGTATTCCTTAAGATGGATATGTGAAATACATCATGAACATGAGATATATTTAGAGTAAGTGAAAGCTGATAAGAAACCATGCCTACATGATCAAGGATTTCATAAGGGCCAAAGTACCTATGACTGAGTTTCACTTTATTTACAAACATCATGACTCTCATCCTTGGAGAAATTAGATTGAAGAACTTATCACCAACATCAAACCCCATGTCCCTTCAACGGTTGTCGGCATAGCTTATCTTCTGACTCTAAGCATCCTTAATGTGTTGTTGAATGGAATGAACCTTTTCTGTCATCTCTTGCACAAGATTTGGCCCATGAAGATTTCTCCCACCAACTTCACCCCAACAAGAAAAATTTCTACATCAGTTCCCATATAGAGCTTCATAAAGTCACATTTAAATACTCGAGTGGAAGCTACTATTATAATAGAACTCAACTAATGAAATATGTTGATCCCATCCACCATTAAATTCCACTGATCATATTCTCATCATTTCTTCGAGTGTCTGAGTAATCCTGTTAGATTGGCCATTATTTTGGGGGTGATAGACTGTAATGAAATTAAATTCGGTACACATATCATGTTGATGAATTTTCCACAATTTTGATGTGAACCTTGGATCCTGATCAGATATTGTAGAAAGTGGAACTCCATTCAGCCTTACCACTTCCTTCATGTAAATCATGGCATGTTGATCAAGAGAGAAATGTTCCGGAATAGAGATAAAATGAGAATTATTGGTGAGACGGTCCACTATAACTCATATCACATTGTTTCCTTTGGATGTTTTTGGGCTACCAGTGACAATGTACATAGTTATACTGTCCCAATTCAATGCTGGTATGGGTAATGGTTGTAATAACCCTTTAATAATTTGTCACTCTTCCTTCACTTGCTGATAAACTAGGCACCTTATAGTGTAGTCGACAATCCCTTTTTCATGTTATCCCACCAATAATGATCATGGAGATTCCTATAAATTTTCATGCTTCCAAGATGTATTGAGAAGGCAGAGCTATGATGTAACATCCCAGATAAATAAAGAATATAATATTTTCATATTTAATAATATTTGTGGATTATATATTAATTTTACTTTAAAGGGGATTCTATGTTCTATGGCATGCCTAATATGCAACAACGACTTTCTTTGAAATCTTACGTTGCACACAACATTAGGTCATACTAAAAAATAATAATATAATATTATTTTAAATGGTATTTAATTCCTATATGTTGTATTGTAAGGAATGGACAGAACTATCAAAAATATGATTATCCATGTTTTTTAAATGTTCTTATATTTATCCAATAAATTTTAGAGGCTTAAAATAAGAGAGAATCTGATTTAAAGCATAAATACTATAATATTCATTAAAAGGTCGATTAACTATATTTTGATGGAGAAGCCTCAATTAATCTAGTTTTGGTCAATTTTATATGTTCTACATGACAAGTTAAAATTCTTCTTTAGAATCAGGACATAAAAATTTACTTTAGGTAAATTTTTTGTATTTTTTCTGATAATATTCATTTTTAATGAATAGTAAAAAATGCTATATTTTAATTCAAAACCACCTTTTAATCTATTTTTTTATATCGATAGATTATATTTTAATTTGTTTTAAAGTGTTATTAGATTATATTTTTACCATTTAATTCAATTTTTTTCATTGGAAGTAATTTCACTTTGAAATTGGACTTAAACAAGTGTCAATTATTTGATAGTTATTATTTCTTAAAAACACGTTTTTTGTTTTGACAACGGGAATTAATTGAAAATTAATTTATTACACTTCTATGTTTTGAATTTGGAAAAATGGATTCCATATTTGAAATCATGAGGTCCAAATTATAAAATTGGTATCTTCTATTTTTAGAAACTATGAATATTTATTTCAGTAAATATTTTATTTACCCTTGTTAAAGCACTACGGCACAAAAGGCATTTAGCGGCGGTTTTCAAAACCGTCGCAGAACATTTCGCGGCGGTTTTTTAGCGGCGGTTTTTTATATATTTTTATTTTTTTTATTTTTTTTATTTTTTTTATTTTTGTTATTTTTTGTGATTTTTTATTTTATATATATATATATATATATATATATTTATATATTTATTTATATAGTTATTTATATATTTATTTATATATTTATATATATATATATATTTATTTATTTATATACTTATTTAAATATTTATTTAAATATTTATTTATATATTTATTTTTCGTATTTATTTATATATTTATATCGTATTTATTTATATATTTATTTCGTATTTATTTTATTTATTTATTTTAGGTATTTATTTTATTTTATTTATTTTATTTTATTTATTTATTTATTTTATTTATTTATTTTTCATATTTATTTATTTATTTATTTATTTATTTTTCGTATTTATTTATTTATTTATTTTTCGTATTTATCTATTTATTTATTTATTTATTTTCCGTATTTATTTATTTTATTTATTTTATTTCATATTTATTTTATTTTATTTATTTTATTTTATTTATTTATTTATTTATTTTCGTATTTTTTATTTTTTTCGTATTTCTTTATTTTATTTCGTATTTATTTTATTTATTTATTTGTTTCGTATTATTTTATTTACATTATTTATGGATGCATGCACATCCCATGCACATGCACATGCACATGCATACCCATGCAATGTAAAGAAATTCTACCTTTGGTGAGATTTGAACCTCTAACCTCTTGCATATTTTCCAAAAACTTTACCACTCTAGCAAGCTCGCCATGTGGTTAATAAACAGAATTTAATATACTTATATATATTAATTGAAAAAACAAATAATACATAAATAATAAATATAAACTCAATAATAATAAATAATAAATAATAAATAATAAATAATAAATAATAATTAATAAATAATAAATAATAAATAATAAATAATAAATAATAAATAAGGAATATTAAATATAAATAATAAATAATAAATAGAAAATATAAATAATAAATAAATATAAATAATAAATAATAAATAATAAATAAATATAAATAATAAATAATAAATAATAAATAATAAAGAAATATAAATAATAAATAATAAATAATAACTAGTAAATAATAACTAATAAATAAATATAAATAATAAATAACAAATAATAAATAATAAATAATAAATAATAAATAAATATAAATAATAAATAATAATTAGAAAATAATAAATAATAAATAATTATAAATAATAAATAATAAATAATAAATAAATATAAATAATAAATAATAAATAAATATAAATATTAAAAAATAAATAATAAATAATAAATAAATATAAATAATAAATAATAAATAAATATAAATAATAAATAATAAATAAATATAAATAATAAATAATAAATAAATAATAAATATATATATAATAAATAATAAATAATAAATAAATATAAATAATAAATAATAAATAAATATAAATAATATATAATGTATAATAAATAATAAATAATAAATAAATATAAATAATAAATAATAAATAATAACTAATAAATAATAACTAATAAATAAATATAAACAATAAATAATAAATAAATATAAATATAAATAATAAATAATAAATAAATATAAATAATAAATAATAAATAATAAATAATAAATAAATATAAATAATAAATAAATATAAATAATAAATAAATAATAAATATAAATAAATATAAATAATAAATAAATATAAATAATAAATAAATATAAATAATAAATAATAAATAAATATAAATAATAAATAATAAATAATAAATAATAAATAATAAATAATAACTAATAACTAATAAATAATAACTAATAAATAAATAGATAATAAATAATAAATAATAAATAATAAATAATAAATAATAAATAATAAATAAATATAAATAATAAATAATATATAATAAATAGAAAATAGAAAATAATAAATAAATATAAATAATAAATAATAAATAAATATAAATAATAAATAATAAATATAAATAATAAATAAATATAAATATTAAATAATAAATAAATATAAATAATAAATAAATATAAATAATAAATAAATATAAATAATAAATAATAAATCAATATAAATAAATATAAATAATAAATAATTATAAATAATAAATAATAAATAATAAATAAATATAAATAATAAATAAATATAAATATAAATAAATATAAATAATAAATAATAAATAATAAATAAATATAAATAATAAATAAATATAAATAATAAATAAATATAAATAATAAATAATAACTAATAAATAATAACTAATAAATAATAACTAATAAATAAATATAAATAATAAATAATAAATAATAAATAATAAATAATAAATAACCAGTTACAAATAATAGATAATAAATAAATTAATGTATATTATAAATAATAAATAATAAACAATAAAGGAAACACATGAAAAGGTATGAAAAGACGTGATAAGGGATGAAAAATCATGAAAACGCGTGAAAAGGGATGGAGAAGCATATGAAGAATGAGGCATTAGAAGAAATGAGAACGCATGATAACTCGTGACAACTCTGGAAAACTCTTTAATAATTCAACATAATCATCATAATAACCCATAAAAACCATTGATAAAGATAAAAAGTCATGGAAATCCAAATAAATAGTAATAAATGGAGCTACCGTTAAAACCCGTGAAAATGGTCATAAAGAGATAAAAACATTGGACTCACATTAACGGAGATAACTTATGATCCGAGAGTCCGTTTTAGATCCATGACCTGTCAAATCAAAGATCCTGAGACGCTCTTCAACCTAAAATGTGAAGGAGTCCAAATGGACAGGCGGGTCGGAAGTTATGACCATTTAAAAAAAGCTAACGGAGAACGGGTGCTAGAAATGAGACATTGAAAAACATAACAAACCTAATACCCAATAAAAAAGCCATAACATATGATCTAGGAGTGCATGTGGGTGCCAAAACTAATCAAAATAATGCTCATGGAATGAGCTATGATCAAGCAGGAGGAGGAGGCCGAACTGACACGCGGATCCAAAGTTAGGTCTGTTTGAAGACGAGTTCGACGGGACACCAGTGACGGAAACGGGGATTTGGAGGACTTCAGAGGGGGTTTTGGGGTCTAAAAACACGATAGAAGCTTGCTTATGTTGAACTAGTGCGTAGCTCTCTTCGCTGGCTTCGATTTGATATGTGGTAGAGCCCAAACCAACACACGGAGCGAAAGTTATGGCCGTTTGAAGTTGGATAACTTTTTTCAACTTTTTTATAACTCTAATATCTTCCACACCTTAGACTTTCTCATGGTGTTGATTATATGTGCCTCTAGATCTCTTCATGAGCTTCGATTTTACTGGTCGTGGTGCTTCAACGGACACCCGAATTAAAAGTTATGGTCGTTTTAGTGATTTCGAGGTTTCTCACGTTTTTTTATTTTTTTCATTTCATTTCACGGCGGTTTTACCGAAACCGCCGCTATTTCGTGGTATTTTTTTAAAAACCGCTGCTAATCCTTGAATAAAATTAAAAAAAATAAAAAAATAATTTTAAAAAAATAATTTTTTTTGCCGTTTAGTGGCGGTTTTTTCGCGGCGGTTCTTAAAACCACCGCTAAACGGTGGTTTTCTTGTAGTGAAGGGTAAATATGGTAAATAAGGGTAAAAAATAATATTATAATAATATTAAATTACACTAACATGTGTCCTAATCCGATTTTCTGATACATGTCCGACCATGGGTATCCTTGGGTCATTTTTGGGACCCCATGAAGCCACTTGGGAGTGATAATGACACGTTATATTAATTAATTTCATATAATGACAAAAATGACATAACCATATAACTTTTAGTAATTCAATTATTACGTGTGGTTATATAAGTTATATCTTGACAGTAAATATTTATTTGAAAGACGAAAATATTTCCTACAACATTGATTTTTTTTAATTTCTATACCTCAAATAAATAAAATTATTTATGACACGATAATGATGCAATGTTTACCTCATCAATGAATGATTTAAATAAATAACATGATAAAAAGTAAAACACTATCCAAAACCTGTCTAATTCTTATTGGATGATTTTATTTGGAACTATTGTTATATTATCTTTGACTTTAATGAGTTTTGGACATTTTTAAACCGGAATTAACTACATAATAAAACAATATTTGTAAACTCTCCTAAATAGTCCCTCCTCCCCCTTATAAAAAGCCCTCACCTCTAACCCATTATTCAAACCCATCAAGCCACATGGATCATCCAAAATCTGTCCAATTAAGATACCTACATCCCTCTATTCCTCTTAGAATCCTTCCCCTAGGCTTAAGGAAATTCAATCAATCGTTTTGGTTCAAACCAAAGGGAGATACCCGAATTAAATGTAATGTCTTCTCTTAAGTTCTTTTCTTTTATTTTACTTCTCTAACCACCTAAACATATTTTATTCCATTATATTATAAAAAAGGTATAAAATATATACTAGGTTTTTTTATGAGAAGTATTAGGAGTAAATTTACACACACCACCATCTAATGGATAAAGAACATACTATTTTCTTGGACGGCGAACTACTGACTCATGAAACAATGATTATTCAATATTCTACATCAACCTCTTATGGTGTAAATTAAGATATTAATGTATGTATATATGATATATATGATATATATATTGTTTCTATGCTTCTATATGTTTCATTTATAGAATACCTTTATGGTTACCATATTTGGTAAATGTGATAATTTCATTTGAAGAAGTGCGGACTATCACCCCCTCAAAGTGAAATGACTCGTTCATGCCATACGTGGAATGTATAAAAGTTGGAGTTAATGAAATTACATATGATATTATACTAGAATTATAATATACCTATGTATCATTAATTTTTCATTCCATTATAATATGAAATAGAAATGAATGTAGAGTTCATGCATACATACGACTTACCGTCTCCATGAACCGTGCATTTCATTTCTTATCTCTAAATTTTTTGTACTATTATAAATACATATATATACTGGATATATAAGATATATATGATATCTAAATCATGAATATCATTCTAAAGATAATGTAATTTTTACCACATAGACAATATATAATTAATTAAGGAGTTCATTTTTGATTCAAGTACCAAATATCAACAAAACGACACTTATTAACATAAATGATTACATAATGTTTATAAAATTGTAATAAGTAATATAAAAGCAATTATAAAATTGAAAAATGTTCTTATGTAAGTAAAAATTATCTTTTGTTTATTATTCAGGTGATAAAAGAACGAACGAGTCAATTCGAACACGAGGTAAGGGACTTCGTCTCAATCTCCTTTCATTGAGGCATATTTTCTTGTATGCATGACTTTGTTTTATATGGTGAATAAAAACCATTTAATTTTCTTTTCATTCAAAGGTACTATTTTTCTATGAGGCATTTTACTAAAAGAAAAAACGAAAGTTTCTTTTTAACGTAGGTGGTGACAACAACCATTTCCTCAACCGCAAGTATTATTTGATATTTGGCTTCCTTAAAATGCCTTAATGTTGTTAAAAGGAAAATAAATACTATATACTCTATTATGTATTTTGGTATTGAAAATGGATTTGATAATGGATTTGTTATGTCAATATATTCAAATGATATATTGTGATTTAAATGTGGGAATATTATCTTCCCTTTATGCTTGTTTTATGTTTTTTAATATGTTATGGTTATTGGGCATTGTTTATGTATACAGGTGGTTCTGTGATAAACCAAGGGCGGGTGAGCCTGAGATAGTTCTCTAATGAATTGGGTAATGTGACGGAGGTAAACATGAATGTTTCTCCTAATAGATTTAATGAATATAATGTTATGGGTATTCCAAATGTAACTACCTACATAGCTATGAAAGATACAACAAATGTATGTTATGGATGACACAAGTTACCTTCATGATTTTTGATTACTAAGTGTTATTCATAAATATTATTATTTCATGAGGTAAGTAAAAGATTTTTTTTTGTATGTATTGATCGACTAATGATTTCTTTCTTTATTTTATAACCCTTGATGAGCTTTTTATGCTCATCCCATGTTTTGAAATTTTTTTCACAAGACATAAAGATGAATAGGGTCGAGGATGAGACCGTGGAAAATTCATGTTGTCTAAAACATGGAAATAGACATGGCTCTTTTTTTCAAGAGTTTTTATTTTATGAAAAAATTGAAAATGTGTTGAAGTGTCTACTCTATAATTTATGAAATGTAATGTAATAGTTATGGACTAATTCTCTAAAACTATAATCCTGAAAAGACCCTTAATGTGAATTATTCATTTAATTCATGATTATGTTATGTTTTAAGGATGGGTCCTTATAGTTTTTATCAGAGAATGGTTTAGACAACTTTAGGAGTTAGAATATTGTTAAATTAATGTATATAAATTAATTTATGGTACGATTAAAATGATATAGAATGTTGATTCGCCTAATATATTTATGTTTTCAAAGAGGATTTATGCAGAGGAAACAACGTAGATATGATGGGACAACATCAGGAGGAAGAGAACATTCCAAATCAATGTCCTGAAATGGGCAGAATCAAAATTGAATAGTTTACTTTAGTGATGTGTATGTTGACTTAGGTGATAAATGGTGGTTATTTTTATTGATGAAATTTTTCTTTATACCAAAAGTAAAGTGGACCATGAAAGTCATTTGAGGGTTGTATTGCAAACTATAAAAGAAAAAACTGTATGGGAAATTCATCATGTGTGAGTTTTGGTTTCAAAAAATTTTATTTCTTGATCACATTGTTACACAAAATGGAATAACTATTGATCCTTCTAAAAAACATTTGTTGAATAATGGCCATAACCCACAAATATTACTAATATTTTTTGTTTTCATGTATTAATGTGTTATTACTGGAGTTTTTTTTGAAAATTTTGCATGGTTATCTAGCCCACTAACTATGTTAAATCAAAAAGGTGTTATGTTCATTTGGACAGAAGAATGTGATTATTTTTTTTGAATTTAAAAGAAGAATGGTGAATGTTCTTATTTTGGCACTACCTTACAGAAATGGTGAGTGTGTTATCTACAGTGATGCTTCGTTTAAAGGACTTGGTTGTGTCCTAATACAAAATGATCAGCTAATTTCTTATGCCTCACGTCAGTTGAAACCTCAATTGTCAAATTACCCTACACGTGATTTGGAATTAGCTTTTTTTTTTTGATTTAAAAATTTGGAGGAATCATTTTTATGGAGTAAAATGTAAAATATATACTGACCAAAAAATTTTGAAGTATGTATTCAATTAGAAATAATTTAACATGAGACAAAGGAGACGGATGAAATTAATCCAGGATTATGATTTCACAATTCATAACCATCCAGGAAAGGAAAATAAAGTGGTTGATGCTTTGTGTAAGAACCCGCATCTTCATTTCAGGTATGTTTTTCCTTTCTTGGTCATTTTTGAGAAAAAGAGGAAAACCTGGAAATTTTCAAAGTACACGCCGTGTACATTGATGTAGTTTTGGGCCATGTGTTGGCTGTGTCCGGGCCACACACACAGTGTGTAGGGGCGATGTGGAGGCCAGATAAAGCGGAGTATAGAAATGCTGGGGTACATGTCATGTACCCCAGAAGTACACGCCGTGTAGTTTCATTTTTTTCATTAAATGGACCGGTGTCGAGCCTCATTGACAGAATTGTCTTTTTTTTAGGATTCTTCGACTGGGGGCGTCCATATGACCCCAAAAATCCACCGAGCCCTAGATATTCCATCCGTTCTCTGAATCAACCGTCATCGTTTGCATTGGAACCACAACAGTGAGCTCTTCCTTCTTCTTGAGTTTCATTCCATGATTTTTCTTCTTTCTCAAGATATCGTGGGTTGAATGTTTTGTGCATTTTCGTAGATCTACGATGTTTTAAGGAGAATCAAGCCTCATTGTTATAGTATATTGATCTCCTAGCATCGAGGTAGGTGGTTTGTGCCTTACCTTTCGAAGTATTTGAGTTTTATGTTCAAATTCCACCAATACTCATGAACGGGGTATTGCGTGCTTACCTTTTTTCCTTTTTTGTTTTCCTTTACTGATTGTATGATTGTGTAATGTTAATTTGAAAATATGCGAGGATAATTTATTGTGATTGGATGTTTTTCCATCCCTTGTTCTGTTTATGACCCTTTGGGTCTTGTTTTGCTGTTGGCCGTTATGCCTGTTTTCCATGCCATGTGACCGTAGGATGGAATGATATTCTTAACATGTTTATTATGTTGTAGACTGGTTAGCCAAGTAGCTCTATAGGTGTACTTTGGCCTTATAGCATTATTTTTCACTGATTAGCATGGTACCGTGAGAACCTGGTTCTATATACTATAAGGGATAGACCGAGTGAGATTCCTAGAGAGTCTTAGATATTCTAGACTACAGGAGGGTAGACCGAGTGAGTTTCCTCAGAGAGTCTTGGACATATATTCTATAGGGTATAGACCAAGTGAGCTTCCCAAAGAGTCTTGGATATTATGGTCTACATGAGGGTAGACCCAGTGAGATTCCTCAGAGAGTCTTGAGTTGTTTGAATTTCCTTAAAATCATTCCAGGAAAGAGAAGGAATTGACTGAGTGATATTCCTTAGAGAGTTTATGATAGACATTATACTATTGGTGGAGTTGACCAAGTGAGCTTCCTCAGAGAGTTTCTAGACCTTGAGGCTATAAGAGGGTTAGACCTCATGATCTTTCTCAGAGAGTCCCTGACTACCCTATACTATAAGGGGAATTGACCGAGCGAGCATCCCTAGAGAGTCTTATAATTTTTGTATGACCAAACTAGAGGTTTTAGGCTGAGTTCACTGCTGAGAGGGTTGTGGGTACTTCTTGGATAGGACTAGAGGGGTTTGCTATGAGTACTTCCCAGAGGGGTTCCTGTTGTGGAGAGTTGTTTGCTTCACTGCTGCTTGTTGTTCTGCAGATTGAATACTGTTGCATATCATACTATAACTATTTACTGATTACTGCTTTCCATTTACTGTTACTATTTACATCTTTTTTGTACTTTTACATTCCATATGCTCACTGACTATGAGGAACAGTTCTTCGGGTGGTTGCCTACTAGGATTTAGTCTCACACCCTACTTAGGCCATTCTTTTGGGCCAAAACAGACTATATTGTTGCAGGTATAGGCAAGGGAAAGCACCCTTCGACTTCTGTCACTCGATTACTTTGGAGCGGGAGATCATGGGACCATGCTTAGGCTTGCGATGCTGAGGAACTGTTTATCTTCTCCTTTGTACTTGTTTCGTTACTGTTTTTATTTCTTGCATTGTGACCTGTTTTGTTGTTTTCCTAGATATGCATCATGCATTGTTATATATATATATATATGTGCTCTAGTGGTTTATTGCTTTAGTCTTCCATTGTTTACTTGTGCTTTGTTGTTGGATATTTACTGCTTCCGCTATTGCATGTTTTGTTTATTTCCATTGTGTACTCTACCAATGAGGGCATAGTTTCCCCACAATCACACCCAAGACCCTCGCTGATAGTCAGAAGCCATTGGAGTTTAGGGAAATGCGCTTGAGGCCATGTGACCAACCGGGTACGGGGCGCCTCTAGGTGGCTTCTGGAACTGGGACATTACAAAGTGGTATTTCTGTCTGTTCGGGCCGAACCCATGGGTTCGGCGACGATGATTAAAGTACTTTTATCCTACATGGGTCCAAGCTAGATGAATCAGTAACTACATATGATCATCTCTTTTTGATTTACAAATGATGTATACCTGTGTGAGGTGAGTCTTGAATTTCAATCATTATCTTTGATATGATTGACTTGCTTTCCTATGTCGACTAGGTTGTGCTTTCCTATGTGGATTGGGATGTAGTATCCTGTGTGGACGTGATCGAAATTGGGCTCGGATGTTGGAGCCGAACTAGAATTGATGACTTAGGTATATGTATTGGCATATACCTAAGTAGTGTTGGATGTTACTTTGTGATTGTATCTTTCCTTTGAGGATTATCCTTTGTGGATTCTGGGAGACCTTCGGGGGTCTTGGGGTCCCTACTGAGTAGCGTATACTCACCCCTGCATGGGCTTTTCCCACACTAAATTGTGTTGGATGTAGATGATGGACAACATTGATCGTGGTTGAGGCTTGTGGAGCAAGTCGGTACATGGAGGTGTACCACTGGGCGGGACGTACACAGAGCAGACGGTTGGACCCGAGGAACTGAGAAGGCTATCTGTACCCACCCTTCAGGTGGGATTTCTAGTGGACGGCTCGACGTTGCTGGTTTACATTTTAGTTGTTGTACTTTCTTTCTAGTTGTACATTACTTTTAGTTTGGGTTTGTATTCTGGCCCACTTACTCTTCCGCACTTACTATTGTACCCAGTTTTACATAGTGTTTACTTCTTCTTGCTTACTCTATGGTGTTTTTTTACTCTATAAAGGCAATTCCTTCCCCTTTTTGTCAGGATTTACGCCTTGGTGCTAGTAACCAGCCCCTGGCCTATGGGAGGCGGGCTTGGGGTAGTCACGGCATGGGTCCCAAGGACGAGTCGTGACATATTTGTATCAAAGGAGTTTAGTTCTACCACAGATCTCAGAAATATGATCTTTCTTCTATGTGAAGCAATAGTGTTAAGGGTATTGAGTGTGGTTAATAGTCCAGGGAGTCCAGTGTTGGTGCGACGACCGACGTATCTGTACACTAGGACCCTGACTTCTGATTTCTAACTCAGTGCACGAAAACACTGATTGCATGTGTGTTTCAAAAGCATTATTTGTGATTACTTTGTGTCAGCTCACCAGGTATATTGTATTGACCATGGCGCACCTGTTCTTTTTTTTAGGATAGCCCCACGATGGCATCCAGGCAGGGTTCCGAGTGTTGTACGAGATGGAAGCCCACCGATCGATGAGGCCTTGGTGCAGGGCCCCATTACAGCGGGGGCACCGGCGGTACTTCTACCCACCGAGCCACCGGTGCCACCAGCCCCAACCACTAAGAGTGCACGTCGCCTTAGTGCACTGCATGAGTTTTAGTGTTAGAGACCGCCCAGGTTCTGCGGGGGGACGAAACCTCAGGCAACAGAGGATTGGCTGGAAGTTGTTGTTCGAGTTTTCAGGTTAGTGGGGACACCATCTGACCTCATGGTGATCTTTGCAGCGGGCCTCCTACACGCGGCAGCAGGCAGATGGTGGAGCTTGATGCTCCAGGTGCACGGCGAGGCATCCCTTCTATGGGCATACTTTGAGAGCCTGTTCTGGGCAGAGTTTGTACCAGCCAACCTTCGAGCAGTGGATCAATGGGGTCCCAAAATCAACCCAAAGATGCCCATGGTAGTACATGTATCATAAAATAAGGTTAAGACATGTTTTAGTGTAATTTATTATTATTATATTATTATTGTTTTCCCTTATTTACCGGATTTACCCTTTAACCATGGTAAATAAAATATTTACCGAAGTAATTATTCAAAATTTCTAAAAATAAAAGTTACCTATTTACACAATTTGGAAATCCTGATTCCAAATATTGAATCCATTTTTCCAAATTCAAAACACAGAAGTGGCAGAAATTAATTTAAAATTAATTCCCATTGTTAAAACAAAAAGCTTGTTTGTAAGAGATAATAAGTATCAAAAGATTGACATTTGTTTATGTCCGGTTTAAATTTGAAATTATGTAAAATGACCAAAATTGTATTATATGGTAAAAATATATTCAAAATATACTTTAAATCCACTCAAATTCATAATTTATCACTATTAATTAGTTTTATTAAAAATGTTGTTTTTAATTAAAATTTAGTAATTTTCACTATTCATCAAAATATAAAAGTTATCCAAAAAGTACCAAAATTTCACCCTAGGCTAATTTCGATATTCTGAATCCAAAAATGATGTCCATTTTGAGAGATAAAATCTATAAAATTTTAAAAAGTGGGTATTACTATTCATAACGACTACATTGATTGGTCGTCGTGTGTTAGAATCTCGAAGTTGCGTACAACACATGCTACTGTATTATTCAAAGAGAAGCGTACCATGGAAGTTTGGGGTGTTATATCTTCCACACATGTAACACATCCTTCTCTAGAGATGGTAGTTCTCTAAATAATTATTTTAAATTTATATCACATGATAAGTTTCACATGCTTTCCACCTCTACCCCAATCAAAGCTCCTACCCAAGATTAGATCCATTTATATGTTCTTTTAATTGGATTTTTGGAACCAATGCATCTCACTGAACTCTAGTTAAAATTTCATAGCAAATTTTATGATCTCCACATAGATGTCATAATATCAGTGCTCTATGTTCTTCCATATATGAGGTCTTAGTCCACTAAAGAATCTATCAATTTTACCATTAGGATTCATGATAAATATAGAGGTGTAACGTGAAATACTTGTGAAGTTTATCTCGTAGATTCCCACAAATTTATTCTCTTCTGATTCATCACCACAAATCCCTTATCTGTTTTGTTTCTCATCTAACGAGGCAAATACTTATTGAAGAATATCCCCCTGAAATCTTCCCACTCCATAGCTTTAATCTACGCTCTTGGACTCATGTTTTTTAAAAAGTACACACCACGGATCAAATTCAACCTATAAATAGTAAATAGCCATGGTGAAATTCTCCTTTTCAGAACTATGAAGTACATAAAAGTTGTTTTCTAAAAAGTTCATCCACATTCCACAATCAATGGGTTGGTAGATCTAATGAACGTTGGTAGTTGTTGATGCATAAATGGCTCAAAATAATGTGATCCCTTCTTAGTAAAATCAGTCTCTCAGCATGATTCATGTTATTTCCCATTACGTGAGTCATTTGAATCATAATTATCATGAAAGCTTCCATTTTGGAATCAAATGGAGGGCCGTCGACACATTTTTCAATGTAGCCACCATTTTCATGATTCCTCCTATTTTACACAATTTTTTAAAAGAA
Organism: Viscum album; assembly: GCA_963277665.1. Taxonomy (NCBI): domain Eukaryota; kingdom Viridiplantae; phylum Streptophyta; class Magnoliopsida; order Santalales; family Viscaceae; genus Viscum; species Viscum album. The sequence goes on along the minus strand of OY728161.1, from coordinate 1,943,861,116 downwards.
GATATCCTTAGCGGTAAAATTGCTTCATTTAAGAATATTATAACTCTAACATTTTTTTATGTCTTAAAACAACATGCTTAAACATGTTATTCATAATCAACATATAAAGTTTCTATTAATACTTCATAATGGTTCATAAAATGATGGATATTAACCAATCATACCCATTGGGAGTGTCAAATGAAGAGTTCATCAAGGCCTATTTTCATGAACCATTTCCTATTTGAGTCTAGAACAAATTCATGTATTTAGGTTTTACCCCTACTTACATCTGTTCCAGATCTATATTCACTTAGTCACCTCCATATATGGACTTATTTTTTTAGAATCCAGTTACTTAATATTGCACCAAAATACTATGAATCATTCCTATATTTAGACTTTTCTATAGGGTTATTCCTAATTTTTTTCATATCCCAATTTCTAGGATCTTCCAATGTTTAGTGACTTGAAAACAAGGTACATAATAAATGAAGGCCTGAAACATTATTCTATTACACATGAAAGGATTATTTATAGTTAATCCTATCTACATTTTTTTCATCTCATAACCTGGAAACATACAGCAAAGGAGAGGGTGGGTAGAAGGACTAGTAAGGGAAACAATGGAAACAATTTACCTGTGATATCAATAAGAACTTGTTAAAATAAATAAAGACATAAGAAACGGAAAATGAGGCATATAATAATAAACATAACATAAATAATAATAACAAAATGTGGATAAAACATTTAATTTAGACATTCAAAAGAATATCACCAAAGTCCATTCGCAAGGATTCATAAAAATTACCATGGTTGTTCACCAAGGTATCGTAAAACTTGTCATATCTAGAGATTAATTTTGTTACCCAATGCATTGGCCCAATATTAAGGAGCACCCTTAATATGTATTTATTTTCATGTTATCCACATATATTATAATAAAAAATTTCATAAATAATCCAATGAAAATAAATGAAATGTGTTTCATATCAAAATCCTGGCGTTTTAAAAAAGTGCTTAAAAACATGATCATTATGTCATTTATAATCTACATAAATAGAATGAGGGTTTTATGTATGTAAATTATAGAATAAAATAAATAATTTTTATTTCATGATGAATACACTTATAAATTATCTTGTTTTGGGTATTCATATAAATAAAATTAAATAATTTCCTGATAAAAAGGGAGAGATTTTGAGATGAAAATTCTACAGCATAACGACTATGAAACTTAGTTTTAGAAAACATTAAAAATAGATGGTAAAAGGTTATACCAAACATAAATGAATAATAATACATTATAGGGGAATAATAAAATGGAAATAAGAACATGGCATGGAAATTTGAATGACAAACCACATAAAGGAAGACTTGAAAGGAAAAGAGAAGTGGAGAATTCCCTTTCCTTGAAGAGTAACTTCTACAACTCTATGATCAGTACCTTGAGGTATAGAGGACACATTGGGAGGACTCCTTGTGAGGTATAACTAGGATAAATTTGTAAAGGATTCATTTGTAATGAGGGAAATTAAGGAATGGGTTGGTATTTATAGTAAAATAGAGGGAGTTTTTATTTATTTCAAAGGACACCTCATTAGTGGTATTTGTAAAACCATTATCTTTCCTATGGTATTTTCGTATGGTACTAGACACTTGGGACACAAAATATCATATATTAATTCATAAGAGTATACCAGAATCTTATCTAACTCATTGCACAATTATGAAATAGTTATGATGTCATTAAACATACCGAAAACCCAAAACTATATTTTTATTATTTGTTAAAGATTCAACAATTTCAGAAAAATCCCAAAAATTCAACCTAATAATTTTTTGATGTGTATAATTTAAAAATGAACTGCATTTTAGAAAAATGTATTTCATTTTAAATTAAATAAATAAAATATTAAAACTTAACTAATAATTTCTAAAACATTTTTTTACTTATAAAATGATATAATTATATCACATTACCAATTAAGATGAACAAAATATATTTATACTTTATTAGGGGAGGTTACTATTCCATTATTCGTAATACTATTCATAAGGTTAATATTAATATTCTAGTGTTACTATTAACCAAATATTATGTTGACCTCTAATTATCTTACTGAAAGCAACCGTGTTTGTCCATTTTTTGAAAATCATTTCACATGAATTAATTATTTAATAATTATTTTTTTACTATTCATAAAAAACACTATTAATAAACTACTATTCATTATGAAATACGATTCATCAATTACTATTCATAAAATATACTATTTAGTGTAAAATTTAAACATCAAAAAAATAGGACAAATTCACCCAAGAATAATTTTGACATTTGGAAAAGAAATTATGTTTTTTTAACAACAATAATTATCTAAGTATGGGAAATATCAAAAAATTACAATTTTTGACTTCTAAAATAAATTTATCAAATTTTTTTCAATTAAACATATATTTTATTAAGAAATGCTATTCTTAAAATGGAAATGATGAAATAACAGTTTTCTATAAAACAAGATTACACAAAGTAACTTAAACATGGTAACATGAACCATTATGAGACCCTCATAGTACCAAATCGAAATGTGGGAAAGGGTGATGGAGTCTTTGGGTGGATCAGATAACATCTCCTGAGTGGTAATCTCCACTAACCTGAAATTATCTCGTAGCCGATTTCGTTCAAGATTAACATGTTGAAGATCATCTTGGTCTTGCTCCAAATCAAACACCAGTGACGTAACCTCCTTCCCAATTTTTGATAAATTGTCTTTATGCAACCTGAGTCTACTAGATTATCCCATCGACTATTCTTTCTGCATTAAATATATATTATAATTTCTGTCAATAAATAATAATTATTACATAAAAAATTATTATTGTTTTCTATGATCATATTAACCAATGGTCAAAACTGAATGGTCACATTTCATTTATACATATACATTTTAATTGACTATGACATAGTAAAATATATATTTTATAGAAACAAAATATATTTCAAAAGTTCTTGGTGTTACATCTCATACCATTATTTCCATCTTCTGTTTATGTGATCATTTCTATTTCACAGGTTTACCCTTAATGAGCATATGAGATCACACTTTCATATGTTTCCTTAACTGAGGTTTTGAAGAAAGTTTTTATTTTTGATATGAGTTATAATGGTGCTAGTTATAAAGAACATAGTGGGAGATGATGTAGTTATCTGATAAAAAATTTATTTATAAATCATTTTTTACAATGATTGTAAAACTATACTATTCTAGCATCGATCACAATATTATCTACTAAATATTTTTACATTAATATATAAAATATATTTATGAAAATTATGGGTCCTTTATAGTTTGTGTTTGTGAATTTTTCAGTTAACTTTTGAAACTAGGATGATAAACCATTAGTGAGAACTCTTATGTAAATCCTATGCATATGAGAACATCCTAAGTTATTGTAATGAAAAAAGTGTGGGTTTCCTAGAAAAACATACCTATCCATATAATACAAGTGGATGTGTTTTTGGGATAAATGAATCTATTGGTAATAATCCCATAAAGAGTTAGTTGAGTATATCTAGGACATAATTCTAGTTCATAGTGAGCTTACACTTACTAAATACCTAGTTTGGCACTAATAGGGGATCAATTTCAATCAGTAAAATTTTACTTGTGAACCACTTTTAAGTATTTTAATATATTATTACCATGAATAAAATAGGTTAAGCCTAAGGTTACAAATATTGAGAACAAGGTTTCTTGATTTACAACTCCTAGAAATTATTTATCATGATTATGTGGTTTACTACAATGATTATTATTTCTCACACTATGATTTTTTAATCAATGAATATAACTTGAAGTAACCCTATTAATGATTAATTTGATGGATAATGAAATGGGTTTCCTCATGAGAAATAAAATGTATTGGGAGTTTGAATTAAAATTATTGTTTTTATTATTTTTCTTGTTTATCAAGATATGAATTATGTTAATATTATAAAAAATAAATTGAGGGAACAAAATTTTATTGAGTACATATTGTGAAAACATCGACCTTTTAAGTGGGTCTACTGATCAACTTACTAATGAGTAATGGATTAGTACCCCTAATTTTTTTCATTACTATTTAGAATATGAACAAATTATTTTATGAATTTATCATTTGGAATGAAAATTAGATCAATGGTGGAATATTATGAAGAATAAAAGTCAACATTAAGGAATTGGATCTATGTAATGGGATAAGTTTATGCTCTTATTTCTAAATGAGAAATTTTTTTATATCTTCGGATAAAAATGGAGAAATAATTCCTTGATCTAAATTAGAAGGATGATGAATCTAATAGTACCTATGAGTAAAATGATACAAGACTTGTATGGTGTAATTCTCATATTATCATCTAACTTGAAAGTAGGATTGATCAATTCTTTAGTGAATGGAAACAAAGTCCTTGAAATGAATTATCCATATAGGACTTTAGTAGCTATGAATAAATGATTCTACAATCTATAATTTTAGTTATATTGATTGGTTTTACTCATAAATATAATGGATTGATAATAAATGAAAGAATAAATTAAAATGAAATTATTAAAAACATGTATAGAAGTTCATGAGTAGTAATTCATTCTCAAAGTGTGGAAGTAAACATGGATAAAATATCCTTAAGGGTACTGATAAATGTTTTATGTTTATAAATAAATTTCATCTAGAAATTGAATTATGAAGTGATGTAAAAACTTATCTAGATAATAATGGATAGAAGTCAAGGAATAATGTACCACCCACACTCTAGTGTTTCAAATTAATGTATTATTGGAATTATACTAACCAATTATCAAATATGAAGGATAATGAGGATGATCAACATTAAAACCCTGTTACTTCAAGAGAAAAAGATAAATATAAAATGATAACTATCATTGATGTGGGGTAAGACAATGAAGTAGTGAAAGGTAAACTTATCAACCACTTAAAAAAATATAATGTTACATTTGAATTTAGATCTACCCAATAAGTTATATCTGTATAATTTGATAATGGTATCATAATTCTATATTAATAATTATATATTGAATTATTAGTGAAAATGTCTAATGGTATGATGATCATATTTATGATCTATGATTCTTCTCGAATAGATATTTGTGGGAATGTAATTTCTTTAAATCATGTTGTTATTCCTTTATTTAATTTTATGTTATCATAGAAATGGATTTGATTTTTTTACATAAAGCCAACATCAACTTCAAAGCCAAGGATATCAAAATTTTCTTCCATTCCAACCCATGATTATCTATCGGTGTGATGATAAATATAAACATATTATGAAAATAATATACTTTATATGGGTATTGATTATTATTAAATATTGGTGCTTATATCAGACGGTTAGAGAGAAACTCAATATTGAAGATTAAACTATTATTTAGGATTATTTTTTTCTATCTTTCTAAAAGAGTTTCCTAATTTTTTATAAAAAATTTATGTTGAGTTTTCAATAAAACTCATACCAGGCACAAAACGAAATTCAAAGACTTTAAATAGAACGAACTTGATAAGGTGTATTAATTGAAGAAGAAACTCTAGGATAATATTGATAATAAATTAATTTTTTCATGTGAATCACCTTATGGTGCACCTTTTTTTCATAAGAATAATGATGGATCTATGTAACCATAGAGTTATTATCGAGAATTTAATAAAATAAAAATCAAGAACAAGTTCTTATACACCATATTGAAGACTTATTTGATCAAATGTGTGGGGAATAATAATTTTCAATGATTGAACTTCATTTTTCATATCAACAATTTATGGTCATGTATGAGGATATACACAAGTCATCCTCCCATACGAGGTATATGCATTATAAATTTACAGTGATACAACTTGATATTACTAATTCATCAACGATCTTTACAGATTTAAGGAATATAGTATTTAGATATTAACTTGATTAGTTTGTGGTAGTATTTATACAAAAGTTTCTTATATATTGAAATAGTAAGAAATATAATGAAGATCATTTGAGGATTGTTATAAATACCATAATAAAAGAGAATCTATAAAAAATTTAAAATTTGATAATTTTGGGTAAAATGGTTTAATTTTTTTGTCTATATAATCCAATGAAAATAAAAATCTATAGATTCATCAAATAGTGAGGTAATTGAATGTTTTCCTAGATCAACCAGGGTGACTAAGATTATTAATTTTCTTGGTTTTGATATTTATTCTTGATTATCTGTGGAAAATTTTTCATGGATATCTAACTACTCACCATGTTAACCAAGATCAGATCCAAGTTTCTTTTCATAGATAAAGGGGATGAGAATTTAGTTTAACTTAAGAAAATGTTATTTAGTGGACCTGTTCTTACACTATCTTATGGTGGAGATGAGTTTGTTGATCTATAGTGATGCATCGAAGATGGTATTGAGATGTGTTCTCATGAAAAAATGTTACAGTGATAGCTTATGCCTCATGTAAAGGGATGGTTTGTAACACCCCGAGATTTTATGAAAAAATATTCTTTATAATTTCATTAATGTGTTGTGTTTTACGCTACACAAAAAGGAGCTTGCACAACACACATCCCTGACTTGGCTTGCATTACACACAATCATGACCTTCCACGATAGCGTGTGTTGTACGCAATACCGAGTTTCGCTAAACAATGATATGTTATATGAACTACCCGTTATAAATATTATCAACTACATTATATATTTTATAACATTATTTTTCATCTTACACATTTTCTAGAACATGGAATGAGTATAAAATCAATTTTTCGAGTAAAATAAGTATTTTTCAAAAAATGTAGTTTTGCCGCCTTTTGATGGTGCACCCACATTAAATCTTGTTTTTTACATGTCTGTAAGTTCAATTTGACAAAATAAAATTCTTCTTTGGAATCAGGATATAAAAATTTACTTTGGATAAATTTTTCATATTATTCTGATAACTTGCATATTTTAATGAATAGTAAAAACCCGCTATATTTTAATTAAAAATAACTTTTTTCATCGCAATAATTTTTATGGTTAGATTATCTTTTTAATTGTTTTTAAATTATAATTAGAATATATTTTTACCATTTAATCCAATTTTGGTCATTGAAATTAATTTCACTTTGAAATTGGATATAAACAAGTATCAATCTTTTGATAGTTATTGTTTCTTAAAAAAACACGTTATTTGTTTTGATAATGGGAATTAATTTTAAAATTAATTAATGTCACTTATATGTTTTGAATTTTGAAAAATAGACATCAATTCTTAATTCAGAATATCAAATAATTCTTAGGCTTAATTTTTAGTATTTTTCTGAAAAACTGCAATTTTCGATGAATAGTGAAACCACTTATTGGTAGTTAAAAAATGACTTTTTCATTTAAATGAAATTTTACCACTTCTGTAAATTGAATTTCAAAAATACGAGAGACACGGTTAATATCATGGACTAAAATGTAGTTCAATGAGATGAAAATAATATTTGGTGAATAGTAACTTTTTACTTTTTTACTACGGTTAAAAGCAAATAGGGTAATTAAGGGTAAAAATGATATAATTATTACCTTAACACATGTCATAATTCTATTGGATAAGTTTAATTTGACCAAAAACATCCTTAGTAATACAATATGACCATTTAATCCCACTTGGTTAGATTAGAACATTTATTATTAATTTATTTAAATAAGGGTTAAAATAGTTAAAATCCAAGATTAATAACCAAATCATTTTTAATATAGGGTTATAATAAGATAAATTCAACTATAAATATTCATTAGAAAGATAAAAATATTTCTTACCTATTTGTATTTTATTTATAATTTTTAGACATTAAATAATTTAAGTTATATATGACACAATGGTGATGCAGTAATTACCTAAATAATGAAATATTAAAATAATTGATATTATAAATACCCAAATAAATTTAATTTGAGACTTTTTATAAATTCCACTAATTTTATAGGTTAATATGACATGTTATTATTGATTTAAGTAACTTTTTTTGAACTAGTCATGCTGTTATGATTTTCACAAAAATCAAGTACCAAATAGTGTCAAAATTGACATAAAATAGTTTTTAAAACAAATATTAAATTATTAATTGTTATTTTATTTTTAAAAATCTAAGGATTGGACAAATGACATATATAATGATATATATATTGTTAATGAACCACTTGGGGTTCTTTTGGCTTGTTATAGTAAGTTTATTAACCTTATAATGTAAGAAAACAAGAAGACACGGTAAAAGAAAAATTATTTAACTTAAAGTTAAATCTAAATGATAAGGTTAAAATAGAAACCTAAACTTGTCTAAATTATATTTTATGAGATTAATTAGACCCTTACCCACCTTATATTCGAAATAAATCAATTTGGAGCTATTAAAAACCGAATATGACTTTATAATAAAAAATAGTTTTAGTTATTCCAATGGTGCCCCTCTCCTCCCTTATAAAAGGGAACCTCCTTCCTCTCTTCCTCACAACACTTTGTGCCTTCAAACTCGGAAACCCCCTAAAAAATTCTCTTCTACACTTCCCTAGAAACATCCTAGAGGTCCTGGTGTTCTTCAAAGACGAATTTTAGTGCCCTATGTGGAGGTTAAAAAGAGGCGCTTCAAAGAAGAGGTAATGTCCGTTACCGATTCTTTCAACTTTATTTATTCTTCCACTTCTTCTTATTTAGTTGTTTCATTTTAAAGTAATAAAATCATTATCACTCATATACTGATATGTTATTATAAGTATGAAATAGCCCTATTTCACCATCTATCCATCCTACGGAAAATGAAATCACCGCGCATGCGTATGTACGGAATACCATCTCCACGCCGTGGTGTAATCTATTTTCCACAACCACCTTAATTGGATGGGTATAATGATGTAAAGAATAACTATAAATGATTTTTTAAAGTTATATTTATTCTATAATATTATACATACACTTAAATAAAATTTCATGATCATGGGAATGATATCATCGCTCGTGCGTACATACAGACAACCGTCTCCACGAACGTGATGAGATTCATTTTCCATGATTTACAATTCAAGAATGATTATAAAGAATATATAATGAATAATAATGAAATATATGACATAATTAAGCTACTAGATTTATGTATACATACATATATATATATATATATATATATATGTCATCTACTTATTTCAATTCAAGTCAAAAAAGAATGGAAAACAGCGTTCATGCGTACGTACAGCCTACCGTCTCCATGAACGGTGTGTTTTATTTCATTTATCTATATATTATATATATATATATATACTGAATATATATGATATATAAATCATGTTTTACATTCTCTAAGTAATTAAATCATGATATAAGTAATAATAATATCAAGAACAACAAGTCCAAACACGTACGATAAAAGAAACAATTTTACCCAAAACACTACTTTAACATGGAATTGACAAGTTAACGGGTAATATAAATACTTAAGTGAAAAATATATTATATAAAACAATGAATATGATTCTTTAATAAGTCAATGAAATTATTTAATCATTATACAGGAGTTTCAGATACATACGAAGCATATCAGACATAAGGTAAGGGATAATTTTTCAAATCTCATTTTTATCCGAGATTTCTTATTCGTAAGTATTTACTAGGGTTATTGATATCATCCATATCCATGTTTTATAAAAGTGTATTCATGTATGTTTAAAGTCATTTTTACTCATTTTGACTTTTACCCCATGGTATGGACGGAATCTTTCTTTTATTTACCCTACAAGGTACTTTTTGACTTTTCTGACCAAAGTACGAGAAGAATGTTTTTTAACAATTACGACATGAAAGTATTTTAACAGTTTTATAAATCCTTATTTTCATGAAGATTCCTCCAAAAGATTTCATGACTATTTTCAATAAAAACCTTTTCTTTTAAATTTCATGACATTTTGTGAAAAGTAAATGATTTTGAAGAAGAAAGTATATTTTCCTCAATAATTCATTTCAAATTTTTTATAAAAACCATTTTACATCTAAGATGAAATTATTTCCGATGTGTATGTTTCAAGTATAATGTCTCTATTATTTACATGGTTTCACTTTTCTTATGATAAACTTATATCAATTTTTTTTATATGGATTATGTTATGATAGATTGATGTTTATGAAACCTATTTTATTCTTTGGGTAATGATGAATGATTTATGTTTATGTTTTGGCACAAGTAAGAATGAATTCATTATGAGATGGGTGGGACCTATATCTCCCTCCAATTCATCGGGTAAAGATTTATATCTCATGAGATAGACATGGATGGAATGGTAAGTTAATCTGGTTCAGTGTTACAGGACTGAAACGAGGAGTGAACTCGATTCAGAAAGGGACTTTGTCTACTAAGATGGTCATGGAAGTAATGCCTTGGCTACTATGGAAATCATATCATGTGCTTAATGGTTTTCCACAATTACATGTTTAATTCCCATGGTATTTTATCTTGATTAATGTTTCTTTATGATCTATTCCTTACGTACTGCCATGATTTATGTCATTGCTCAAGATTCTGATGTTTAAATATTATGTTCATGTTTTGAAGTTAAAATGTATAGTATTTGTTTTATTTTATCCATGATTGCCCTTAATAAGAATTTGAGATCACCCTTTATATTTTTTCTTTTCCCCAGGATTTAAAGAATGGTTTTAGGTAAGAAAAAAAAGGGGAAGATCTTATGGGAGATGTTGAAGATCTTTCACGACGATTAGAAGATTATATTACGAGTTTCCAAAGACACTAAACTATTACGATCCTTGTGTGTCTGTTTTCTATATGTAGTAAGTAATCGACTAAAGTAACGTAATGTCCATGTACGTCAAGCTTCAGGTCTCTACATTTGGTATCAGAGTAATGGTTTACAACCTTTGAAAACTAGGATGCAAAAAGTTTAATGAGATCCCTAGAGATATTTCTAAGGTATGTCTAGGGATGTCCCTAAGGTTTAGTATAAGTATGGGTCATAGTCCTAGAATTATGGTAACGATATTTTATTAAACATAATATTTTAGATATTGAAGTTACTCCCCCTTTATTATGACTTTTTCCTCTCACTCTATTCTTTTTGGGTTTTAGAAAATGGCTGGAAACAAGATGATTCACGATAATGGAGGATATGATAGAAAATGGAATGATATTATTCATGAGAAACCAAATGAAATGGGATTTGGAAGTCCAAAAATCATTATTATTCTGAATCAGCAATCTCATAATATGATCAATAAACTCAAATTTGGTAAGTTTCCTGACTCTGATAATAAGAGAAAGATGAAGTTTCATGATGATCATAGAGGAAAGAAAGTTCAATTTCTCCTATGTAAATCATGTGGGAAGAGGCATCAAGGAGAATGTTTCAAAGGAACTGGAAATGCTTTGGGTGTGGAAAAGAAGGACACAAAGCCAGTAAGTTCAAAGGAAAAGGTTCAGTTAACACCATGGATGAAGATAATAGTATTTCTATGACATCAACAATGGTTAAATGTTTTAAATGTGGAATGTACATGCATTATGAAAACCAATGCCCTGAGGTAAAGTCTCGTGAAGAGAATCAGTATCGTCGTATGGGTAGTATTTATGTTGTTTATGATGAAGAGACTACAAATGATATGTGAGATGAAATAATTATTGAAGCTCGGTCAATGGATTAAGAAGATAGTGGAATGATTACATGTTTATCAAGTGTAATGTTGTATAAATAATCTCATGGTAATATGGAATAAAGAGACATCTAAGGATTGTTACACTATTTTCTTTCCTTATGTTTTGAAAATGTATGATGAATGGTACCAGTAACCATGAAAGGTTATTCAGATATTTTTGGAAAGTAGATGATATGCGCATAATGAAGGGATAAGGAGAAAATTAAATGTTTGATATTATTCATGAGCTCATGACTGATATGAGGAGAAGGTTATATCATGGTTTGAGTATATAGAATTTTTGGATTTTGGTATGTGGAAAGAGTTAACTTTTGACATCATTCATTTTTTCACTAAGGTTTAATGGGTATTAATTTTTCAAGAGAATACATGATTAAGGTATTCACATGATTGGAATGTGACCAACAAGATATATGGGGGATAAATGATAGTATTCACATGCTTGGTTGATGATATTTCAAGTAATCATTTTCTTTATACTATGAGATTGGAACGAAGTATTTTAGATATGCCTAACGATTGGAATGGATTATATTGGACATAAGTAAGTATTGTTTAAGGATAGAACTTTTTTAGATATTATTGACGGTATTTTATAGTAACGTAGTTTTAGAAAAAGGACAAATTGCAGGATGGGCGACAACCCATCGCGTCGGACAAGGATGTGGGAATCGAACCCACAACTGAAGTGCGACAGGCCTTTATCCCCTACCACTGGTCTACAGAAAGTCCCTGTTTAGTATAAACTAGTTTTATTATATTAAGAAGTATGATATATAATGTATAAGACCATTTTAGGAACCATATATGATTGATCTCACTATATATATACTTATGTATATTTAATAACTTTTGATAACCTTTTGTTTGAGACAGATGGAATGAACCGTCATTCTATCACATGATCTGTTAACACTTCACGAATAACAAAATCAACTTCAATTCTTTAAGAGATGAAGTATAAATTGTTCAAGGCACAAACAACAGTGAGATTGTACCAAAATATAGTAAGTATTTATTCTAATTCAAATTCTTCAACTTTGGGGAAATGATCTTGAAAACAAAAAATGTTGTCCTAGTGCCCTTATATCTGATGAATGAGATGGTACCCTAGATTATCAAAAATTTATGGCTTTGTGATTTTTGGATTTTTCATATCCATGTTCTCTACCACTCTCCATCAAAACTTGATGGTTAGATTTGTATTCCATATCCATATTTTCACCTATGTTCTCCTATGTGGAAACCCAGTGATGAGTTAATTTGGGTAACCGTTACATTTCATACTTTAGTTTTTAAATCCATGTTTTTTTATTCCTTTTTACGATGTGGGTTTCTATTAAATAAACTTTTCAGTAGTAAACCATTTATAACCCCGACGAATTTCGAGGGCGAAATTCATTTTAATGGGGGTAGAATGTAACACCCCGAGATTTTATGAAAAAATATTCTTTTTAATTTCATTAATGTCTTGTGTTGTATGATACACCAAAAGGAGCTTGCACAACACGCATCCCTGACTTGGCTTGCATTACACGCAATCGCGACCTTTTATGATAGTGTGTGTTGTACGCAATACTAAGTTTCGCTAAACAACAATATGTTATATGAACTACTCGTTATGAATAGTATCAACTACATTTTTAATTTTATAACATTATTAATCATCTTACACATTTTCTAGAACATGGTATGAGAACAAAATAAATTTTTCGAGTAAAATAAGTATATTTCAAAAATTGTAGTTTTGCCGCATTTTGATGGCACACCCACTTTAAATCATGTTTTGACATGTCTATAAGTTCAATTTGACAAAATAAAATTCTTCTTTGGAATTAGGATATAAAAATTTACTTGGGATAAATTTTTCATATTATTCTGATAACTTTCATATTTTAATGAATAGTAAAAACACTTTATATTTTAATTAAAAACAAATTTTTTCATCACAATAATTTATATGGTTAGATTATATTTTTCATTTGTTTTAAAGTTTAATTAGAATATATTTTTACCATTTAATCCAATATTGGTCATTGGAATTAATTTCACTTTGAAATTGGTTATAAACAAGTATCAGTCTTTTGATAGTTATTGTTTCTTAAAAAAACATGCTATTTGTTTTGATAACAAGAATTAATTTTAAAATTAAATAATTCCACTTATATGTTTTGAATTTGGAAAAATAATAATCAATTATGAATTCGGAATATCAAATAATTCTTATGCTTATTTTTTGGTATTTTTATGAAAAATTACAATTTTCGATGAATAGTGAAACCACTTAGTGGTAGTTTAAAAAACTGACTTTTTCATTTAAATGAAATTTTACCACTTCTGTGAATTGAATTTCGAAAATCCTAGAGACACGGTTAATATCAAAGACTAAAATGTGGTTCAATGAGATGAAAATAATTTTTGGTGACTAGTAACTTTTTACTTTTTTTTACCACGGTTAAAAGTAAAATAGTGTAATTAAGGGTAAAAATGATATTATTATTACCCTAAAACATGTCCTAATTCTTTTGGACGAGTTTAATTCGACCAAAAACAACCATGGGAATACAATATGACCATTTAGGCACACCTGGATTAGATTAGGACATTTATTATTAATTTATTTCAAGAAGGGTTAAAATAGTTAAAATCAACGTTTAATAACTAAATTATTTTTAATATAGGGTTATAAAGATGATAAATTCAACTAAAAATATTCATTAGAAAGATAAAAATATTTCCTACCTAATGGTATTTTATTTATAATTTTTAGACATTGTTTAAGTTAAGTTATTTATGACACAATGGTGATGCAGTAATTACCTAAATAATGAACTATTAAAATAATTGATATTATAAATACCCAAATAAATGAAATTTTAGACTTTTTATGAATTAAACTAATTTTATAGGTTAATATGATATGATATTATTGATTTAAGATAATTTTTTAGAACTAATAAATCTTTCATGATTTTCCAAAAAATAATGTACCAAATAGTGTGAAAATTGACATAAAATAGTTTTTAAAACAAATATTATATTATTAATTGTTATGTTATTCCTAAAAATCTAAGGTTCTGTAAAATGACTTATATAAGGATATATATATTAAAAATTAACCACTTGGGGTTCTTTTGGCTTGTTATAGTAAGTTTATTTACCTTATTGTATAAGACAACTAGAAGATACGGTAAAAGTAAAATTATTTAACTTAAAGTTAAATATAAATGATAAGGTTAAAATAGAAACCTAAACTTGGCTAAATTATATTGGATGAGAGTATTTCGACCCATACCCACCTTAGCTTTGAAATAAATCAATTTGGAGCTATTCAAAACCGAATATAACTTTATAATAAAATAATATTTTTAGTTATTCCAAAGGTGCCTCTCTCCTCCCTTATAAAAGGGCACCTCCTCCCTCTCTTCCTCACACCACTTTGAGCCTTCATGCTCAGAAAACCCCTGAAAAATTCTCTTATCCACTTCCCTAGAAACATCATAGAGGTTCTTGTCTTCTTCAAATACCAATTTTAGTGCCCTATGAGGAGGTTAAGAAAAGTCGCTTCAAACAAGAGGTAATGTCTGTTACCGATTCTTTCAACTTTATTTCTTCTTCCACTTATTCTTCTTTAGTTGTTTCATTATGAAGTAATTACATTAT
Organism: Viscum album; assembly: GCA_963277665.1. Lineage (NCBI taxonomy): Eukaryota > Viridiplantae > Streptophyta > Magnoliopsida > Santalales > Viscaceae > Viscum > Viscum album. Next base: position 1,943,845,759 of record OY728161.1, on the reverse strand, counting down.
TTTAACTCATAAAACGATATGTTATTATAAGTATGAAATCACCCTATTTCACCATCTATCCATCCTATGGAAAATGAAATCATCGCGCATGCGTACGTACGGAATATCGTCTCCACGCCGTGGTGTAATCTATTTTCCACCACCAACTTACATGGATGGGTATAATGATGTAAAGAATAACTATATATGAATATTTTAAAGTTATATTGATTCTGAAATATTATACATACAAGTAAATACAATTCCACGATCATGGGAATGATATCATCGCTCTTGCGTACGTACGGACTACCGTCTCCATGAACGCGATGAGATTCATTTTCCATGATTAACCATTCAAGAATGATTATAAAGTATATATAATGAATATTAATGAAATATATGAAATAATGAAGCTACTGGATTTATGTATAAATATATATATATATATATATATATATGTGATCTACTTACTTCCATTCAAATCAAAAAAGAAAGGAAAACAACTTTCATGCGTACGTACGGCCAACCATCTCCATGAACGGTGTGTTTTATTTCATTTATCTATATTATATATATATATACTGAATATATATGATATATAAATCATGTTTTACATTCTGGAAGTAAGTAAATCATGATATAAGTAATAATAATATCAATAACAATAACTCCAAACACGTACGATAAAAGAATCAATTTTACCCAAAACACTATTTTAACATGGAATTGAAAAATTAATGGGTAATATATATACCTAAGTGAACCATATATGATATAAAAAAATGAATATGATTCTTTAATAAGTCAATGAAATTATTTAATCATTATAGAAGAGGTTCAGATACATACGAAGCATATTGGACATTAGGTAAGGGATAATTTTGCAAATCTCATTTTTATCTAAGATTTCTTATTCGTAAGTATTTACTAGGGTTATTGCTATCATCCATTTCCATGTTTTATAAAAGTGTATTCATGTATGTTTAATGTACTTTTTACTCATTTTGACTTTTACCCCATGGTATGGAAGGACTCTTTCTTTTATTTACCCTACAAGGTACTTTTTGAATTTTCTGACAAAAGTACGAGAAGAATGTTTTTTAATGTATACGACATGAAAGGATTTTTACGGTTTTATAATGCCTTATTTTCATAAAGATTACTCCAAAATATTTCATTACTATTTTCAAAAAAAATTATTTTTATTTTAAAATTTCATGACATTTTGTGAAAATAAAATGACTTTGAAGAAGAAAGGATATTTTCCTCAAGAATTCATTTGAACTGTTTTATTAAAACCATTTTCCATCTAAGATGAAATTATTTCATATGTGTATGTTTCAAGTATAATTTCTCTATTATTTAAATGGTTTCACTTTTCTTATGATGAAATGATATCCATTTGTTTTATATGGATTATGTTATGATGTAATGATGTTTATGAATCCCATTTTATTCTTTGGGCAATAATGAATGATTTATGTTTATGTTGTGGCACAAGTAAGAATGATTTCATTATGAGATGGGTGGGACCTATATCTCCCTCCAATTCATTGGGTAATGATTTATATCTCATGAGATATACATGGCTGAAATGGTAAGTTAATCCGGTTCAGTGTTACTGGACTGAAACAAGGAGTGAACACGATTCATAAAGGGTCTTTTTCCACTAAGATGGTCATGGAAAATGCCTTGGCTACTATGGAAATAATATCATGTGATTAATGGTTTTACACAATTACATGTTTAATTCCCATGCTATTTTATCATGATTAATGTTTCTTTATGATCTATGCCTTACGTAATGCCATGATTTATGTCATTGCTCAATATTACGATGTTTAAATACTATGTTAATGTTTTGAAGTTCAAATGTATATGATTTGTTTTATTTTATCCATGATTATCCTTACTGAGCATTTGATCTCACCCTTTATTTGTTTACTTTTCCCCAAGATTTAAAAAAGGTTTTAGGTTAGAAAACAAAAAGGGGAAGATCTTATGGGAGATGTTGAAGATATTTCACCACGATTAGAAGATTATATTCTGAGTTTCCAAAGACACTAAACTATTACGATCCTTGTGTGTCTGTTTTCATTATGTATTAAGTATTCCGCTAAAGTAATGTAATGTCCATGTACGTCAAGCTTTGGGTCTCTACATTGTTCATAAGAAAAATTACCCAAATCATGATTTGTATTTAGCTACGATAATTTTTCGTTTTAAAAAATAGAGACATTATCTTTTTAGAGTATAGTGTAATATATATTATGATCATAAATGTTTATATTATATGATATCTAAAAAAGTGTTTAATATAATTCAAAAAAATGGTTGGAGTTTATTAAAGATTATAACTTTTAAATAAATTTCAACCCTAGCATATAGAACAATCAAGATGATGCTTTAGTCTAATGGATAATTATAGATTATCTATCAATTGGAACAAAAGGGTTCAAATATTATTGTATTTTAAAAATATGGATCATGGAATCATGAAGGAAGGGTAGAAATATTATCTTTCTCAAATTTCTATAAAACAATATAACCATGTGAAGATTAATGTGAAAGAAAATAAAGATGAAAATAAAAAATAATTTTGAGTAATGGTCCTTATTTCATAATTTATTATAATGGAATGATATGTCTTAGGAACCATATATGTTCTATCCATAATATATTTGAATAAGGAGTCAGTGGATATTTCTCATAGTCCACCATTATTTATTCATATTATAATTATGATGATGTATAGATATTTGAAAGAGTATATTTGGTGGAATACTTGAAGAGAGATATTGTAGAGTATGTATCTTTCTGCTTGGTCATCAATAAATTATGGCTATGAGATAGAACTATAAAGGGATACTATTACTATTTCTCATCCTATAATGGAAATGTGAAATAATATCTATGGATTTTTCTAGTGGACTCATCAAAAAATTTTAATCTATAATGATATTTTGGTTGTAGTCGATCACTTTGTGAAGTAATCATACTTCATATAAATTAGTAATATTTTCCTTCTTAAATAAATTTCCAGAATATATATTTAGGAAAATATAAAGTTTCACTATGTACCAAATTATATTTTATCAGATTAGGATCCAATGTTTAATAAAATGTTCTGGTAAAGTCTATAGTTATCTAAGCACTTTTATTTTTGTTATCATATAACTTATAATCCCATTGTATATGGTTTGTTGGAGAGATCAATTAATGTCCAAGAGGAAATGTTGAGGTCATGCTCTATGGATTTCAATGGTCATTGGGATTAACAACTTCCAATAGAAATGTTTTATTAAAATAATAACATTCACTAAAGCATTTATTTGTCAGCATATGAAGTCCTTTATGGAAATATGTGTTGAATTGAAACATGCTAAAGTTAGTGAAATAAAGATACCAGGGCTTTAGATAATTGTGAAAATGGAAGATAAATTCTTACACATTCATAAAAATATTATTGAATCTCAAAGTCCATAGAAAATTTATACTAACAATCTTCAGTGAATTATAGAATTCAGAGTTAGTGAAAATTTATTTCTAGGAATTTGTATATATAGTGTGGTTATGATAATTATAATGATGGGAATGATGATACATTGGTATATTTTCTCCATTTACATCCATGACCAAGTAAGAAGACAACATATCACTTGAAAAATCCAACAAACCCCTCTCATGTTTGTGATGTGTTCCATGAATATCCCTGGATAAATTATATAACCCATACATAACATGTATTGAACTCATAGGGCATACCATTAGAGAATTACCATTATTAATAAGAACAACTACTTGAAATCTTGGACTATAGAGATAAATTACAGCAAAACAAGACTACTCACCTGGTTAATGTTCTCTGGAGGAATGAAAAATTTGAAGCAGCAACATTAGAAATCAAGGATATGATGAAACAAATATATACTAATTTTTTTTGTCTATTTTATGAATTTAGATATAGAAATTTATATTAAGGGGCATATAATTTAACCCCCTCATATTTTGGATATATACATTTCTTTTATTTGTTCGATAGCTTACAATTAAGGAAACGTCATTTCTAAATGAACCATAATATAGTATACCATTATAGCCTACATAAAAATTTAGTTGTATGAATAATAATGAAAACTATTAAAAATTGTTTTCACAATTTTATATAAATATAATATATTTTTATTAAAGTAATTATTTTCTTAAAAATACTTTTTTTCCTCAAAAAATTTTTTTATTCCTTTTTAGAGATAATATAACAAATAATTTTTTTTACAGTTATAAAAACATTATTTTGAAAAATAATATTTATTTTTTATATCAACAAGAAAAAAATTTCAGAGTGATTTTATGAAATTTTTCTCAGAAGATTTATTTTTCAATGAATTTTGAAAAAAAATGTTTCTAATTCAATTTTTTTTTTCATTTAAATAATTTAAAAATGTAATTTTTTTTAAAATGGTTGTAAAATTAAAATTTTCTCATTTATATTATGTATAATCCAAATATGTATATTGTAATTAAATTTATACTTATTTTTTATAGAAACATTGTATACTTAGAAAATAATTTTTCATGAAAAGCATTTTTCATCATGTTTATTAAGTTTATTTTAAACAGTTAGATAGACACTTTTAGATATTGAATTTAATAAATTATATTCCATATTTGGAGTTAGAATGTATAAATTTTTCAAATATTTCACATTAATATTTTCTCATAATTAATAGTAAAAAGGGTTAAAATTTTCCATTGTGGTTAAAGTTAATATATGTTTATATAGGTACTTTAATAGAGAGATAAAAAAATTTACAAATTTGAATTTTACAAATACTAATAGATGGTCCTTAATATACTTTATAATATCTGAAATTTGAATATCTATCCTTTTGGAATCATTATTCTTGAGAGTAACATTATTATATTTTAATATTTTAATAAATTTCAAGTGCGTCCTCCCCCCCACTTATAAAAGGACAACACTACATTCTATTCATTATTGCTCTTTGACCTTTCTAGCTGAACAAATCCCTACAAAAATCTGTTACCAAATTTACTATACAAGATTTTTATGTTATTTTCATTTTAAATTTCCATTCAATGGGTATTTAAGAAAACATATAAAGGATGCCTCCTGAAGAATATGAAATCATCATACCCGACCTATTTAAATTTATTTCATCTAATACACACACTATATAATGGTTTTAATAACAAAATAATAAAATAATTATACTAAATATACTAAAAATTTATTATGATCAATAACCCACCTTTATCCGCCCTATATTCCATCAAATAGGATGTGGATTCATTGTTTATGCATAAGTGTGGACTAAAACCTCCGCATATAAGTATAATTTATTTTACATCACCATAATTCATGGTAATTTATTATGATGGTTTTAATGTTTATACACGATATTTATGGAATAATTATTATAATATAATTACAATATCATAATTAATATATAACCTTTCCATCAATTTGAAAATGATGACATCGCTTGTGTGTGCGTGAGAATTACCACCTCAATGAAGCCATGTGATTTTTTTAAATTTATGATTAAATAAATGGTAATTGGGATAAAATAAATGAATATATGCAATAATAATGATTCTATATAGCTGAATTATTGTTTAACTTTTTGTCAATCCATATTTGGAGGGGGGGAAATAGAGTTCATGCAAACGTATGGATATCCATATACATGAAAGGTACAATATATTTTTTTGTAATAATAATTTTTTGAGGAATATAATTATTAATATATGGAACTTCTATGAAATTTATTTCTTTATTAAATTATATAAGATTATGGAACCATAAACAGATTACAAGGACAAGAACTACCAAACCCAAACTGCCATGAAAAATGAAATAGTTAACAACTCGATACAATGATTTTAATAAAGAATTATTATTAAATGGGTGATGAAATATTATTAAATGATCTTATATGATATTATACGTACATTAATGATTATGGTATGGTGTTATAATGAATATAAATTTATTATACATGTGTTTATATTACTTTCAAAGCAAGTGGAACTAGAGGTAAGGCTTTTATCTTACAGTCTAATTATTTAACAGGATTGTTTGTGTTTATGTTTTAGATTAACAAATTTCATGATATACCTCTCATAAATCTATTGAATATTATTATAATCTTTTTATTTATAAATAATAATTATTTTCCTTTTATTTTACACTATTTATGTACTCGAGAGAATGAAATAATATTTTATTAAAAACCATATTTGTTTCTCTCTTTGGTTGAAAATCCTTTATCTTCTGTGTGAATGTTTTCTAAAAATGTTTTCAATAGTGTTTTACAATTATAGTATGATTTTTAATTTTTTTTTCAATTTAATGGATTTTTAACAATCATTTCAAAGGATTATTCTTTTCATTTTTCTAATATGGTATTTTATTTATTTTACTAAAAATAGGTATGGAATATATATTTTGACATATATGTCATGGATATAATTACCCACTAATATGAACACTCAATGACTAGATGTTTATTACAAGTATCCATTTTTTATTCAGTTAATTTTCTTCAAAAATATTTAGGGAATTTTTTTGATTTTAAATATGTGTCTTCAATTTCATATGTGTATTTTCCTCAATAAATGTTCCAATGATCTTTTAAAGCCAGTTTTCATCTATGAGTACATACTTGATACAAATTATTCACTATTAGGTATTTATTAACATGATATAATCATATTTAATTTTTTTGAGGGATTATGATGATGTTCAATTGAATATGATTCTATAAAATTTATTTATTATCTAGGGGATAATTTTTTTATAATGAAACATTTATGAATCCCATTTCTTTTTTATAGGTTATGCTATGATTCTATGATGAAATAACTATGAAACCTATTTTTTTCAGGGTTTATACTATGTTGAATGACTTAAGATAGTATGGAACAAATATTTATGATAGTCATTATGAGATTTTTGGAATCAAAATTATATAGCCCTCTATTTAATTGGGTAATCATGCATATCTCATGTGATAACAAGGATTGGAATTGTGAGTGAACCCATTTTAGAAAAGGAATCCATACACTAGTATTGTCATATAAGTAAGAATTAACCAATGATATAATGGAATGGGGAGTAAACCCAATCCACTATGGAAGGCTAGGATTTGATCCTTGAATAAGGAAATGATTTTACATGATTATATTCATTCACGAAACTTATCTATCATACCAATGTTATGATCTCATTGATCAGGTTCTATAATTCTTTTTTGGATCATGTCTTTTAAATTTCTTAGATATATGACAAGACTCAAGATTTTTTTCTATATAGGGTATGGTTTTAAAATGTTAATATCATATTATCTTATAATTATTCTCATATTACATATATGTGATTATAACTATCTAACTTGTTTACCCTTACTAGGAATCTAATATCACATTTTCTTATGTTTTCTTATCACTAGTTATAAAGAGTTGTTTCAAGTAAGATATATCTATTAATGATTCTGGTTATGAAGAACATAGTAGGAGATGGTGTAGATCTCTTAACAATAATTAATTTACATTTACATGTTTCTAAATAAAATAAACCTATATGATTCTAGTATGGATCCAATTTTTTTATAATGAATAATAATTAATTATCATATAATACATTTTTTTGAAATGTATTGGCCACTATAGAAATACCAAGGGTAATTCATATTCTTGTAAAAATTAATCAATCACACATCACCCATGTTTCATTCCCATAACACATTGTATCTATCCATGATTTACAAATTTAATGAATCTCTGATCCTAGGCTAACCACTCACTCTCAATCTACCAACACATAACAACCAATCTCAAGAAGAATAAGAAATTTTCCACTATCCTTAACCAATATAAATGATAGACAAATATCATGAGTAGTGTCACATCAGGATAAGTATCCCCATTTAATTTTTTTATACTATACACCATGATGGATCACAACTTATAAAAAATGATGATACATCCATCTCAAATTCCATATTGAAATCTATATTCCAATTTCCTCACTCTAGGGTTCTTCTAACAATATGTATCTCCATATCTCTAATTCCCACTCTATGATCATAATTAGATCCATTTTAATCCAATTAATTCACCATAAAATTATTTATATCTTTATAATCATCACAATTATATTTAATTTTATGATTAAAGAACCACCAATAAGTTATTTTTTTTGAAAATAAGTTAGCATTAACACATAAAAAAACTATAGCCTATACTGATTCATCAAAGGAAGCCTTCACAATCACACAGTAGAAACAAAATGTAATGTGACACTATTTACTACATATTATTAAAGTAGACACACCTCTTGAAACCCTCAATCCAAGATTAAAATCACCAATAAATATCATAGAACATCACTCATAGAAAAATCAAAATAAATAAACTAAATAAAAATAGAGTTCCCTACTCCCTTGAAACCCAGACTCCCACCTATTATTGTATTTTCTAGGAATAAATATGAAATTGATTCCACGTTATTATCAGTATTATATTCATTTACCATGTACCAAATAATAAGATGAAAAAATAACCATATGACACCATTTTATAATGTAGCTTTCTTAATAAACCTAAACACTTCTGCCTGGTTTGTCACATGACCTTATATGCATTGTCACATACATCAAAGGCTACTAACTAGAGATGTGGCTCTGATAATACCATTCTGGTGACTATAACCTCAATTTTATTTCATTGAATTAGAAAATAATAATTTAAACCTACATCATTTCATAATATCATAGTATAAGTATTAAATGTTAATAAAACACACACCATAAATAAATGAAATTGACATGTTGTAGCATATAAAATCATGAAGGTTAAACAATTATATCTCATGATAAGTATTACCTAATGTCATGATCACTTATAATATTGAACCAAATTGAAAATAAAACAACAAGGTTATCCAACAATCAATCCTCAACATCAACTAAAATCAGTCGCATTACCCACATAGAGAATTTCTAGCACGCTCACCTATGTTAGGTCTCCTTCCCTAAAATTCATACTAATTATAAGGTATGTACATCTAAAAAAATGTGTGATCCATGTTTAATAATAAAAATCAGTAAGACACTGTATAATTTTCCCTAACAATATCTATCATATATGTTCCTAAACATAATTAAATAAAAGTAACAATACATCATGTTTATATTAATCATACCACTAGGTTCTCATTAATTGACCTTGGTTGTAAACTCATACCTAATTAATCAAATATAAATTTATGATTTATCATATTTCATACATAATATGAGTTAGTGACTTATAATACTCATGCACAAGAACCATATCACTGTTGGAATATTAGATCACCTTTTACAAAAATAAGACACTAAGTTAGTATGTCACCTAACCTTAAATATCATTCAATCACCAGGGGATGTTTATCCCACCTAGACACAGTTATAAAGGGGTAGTATATCTTTCCATGAAAAAAATCTCCATTGGGGAGGGGGTACATCCTAGCCAATTACATTTCCCACGGGATCACATCCTACTAGGACACACCTCTTAAGGGGATATACATTTTTCTTACAAACATCTCTTAGGGACAGCATGACCTTCATCAATATACCTCTAATGCGGTAATACATCCCTCATGAACATACATAGTCTCAATGGTTAATAATAAATACGTTGGGATGTTGATAAATTCCATAACATACCATAATTAGATATTCAATCACAATCATAGTCATATAATGACCCTTTCCCAATCCTAGCCCCTAATAAAGAGATCATTTCGTCTCATCTTATTTATACTATAACACATGCATCATCAAATAATTAAAGCTTTTACTCCTAATTTATGTTATTATATTCAACATGTAGACTCATATTTAATAAAAATATGATAATTTACCCCTTGGTATGTCAATTCTTAGGTTCATACTAGACTACCATTTGTCTTTTCCATTTAACCCATTCCATTTCAAAATTCACTCCTTATATGGTGAAATAGCCAAATGGACCACCAATGATCATCCCATATATTAAACCCACAATGAAAATATCATTTGTTTCCATCATTACAGTCCACCGATAGAGAAACATCATTTTCATTTCACCCTACTTATATAATCTAATTATCAAAAATATTAATGTAAACACTTGAGTCATAACCCCTGGATAACTCATAGCCTGTAATATTCCTAAGGATCCATTTATATAAGTCACCCATATCCCATAATTATAATAAAAACATATATAACATTATATGGCCTCACTTAGTCATTCATGTACTTACCCATGTTTAAATACTCACAAGGTGGCTCTAATGATATAACCAAGCTCATCACCAAAATTGGTGGTAGAGCATTAAAAAATACCTATGGGAATTGAGGTGGGATCACTCATAAAACCCTATTAGGTCAAACCAAATCTACCGTAACCACATTATACATCATAGTTAAATCTCATGTTAACCAAACGGACTTACCCCCTCTTTATTTACACAAGATAAATGAAATCACATAAAAAGAAGTAAACATTAGGCACTACCTTACATATATGATGTTAACCTCATTGTTATGATGTTTACTTCACTTTAACTAATCCCAATTATTAAGACCAAGAATGAACCATCCTTAATATAAATTACTCATACCCTATCATAATCATGGAGCCACAAAATAAATTATAATAACATTATGTATTAATTTCACCATTAATTATTATCTATTTAATAATTAATAATTACAGTAAAACTCAGAGGTTATGATACACTCATAGAAATCCCAAGAAAAGGGATATGAACCACTATAGACATAAAAAGAAACCTATGATGGGTAAAATCCAAAAAATATACCACTTAATCACTCATCAATTTTATCCAAACATAATGAAAAACAATGAATAATAAAATCTATAATATACCACTAGTCAAATAATATCTGATGATGTCAAAATAACCTATATTTTCATCCTCTATAATATAAAAAAAATAAATGCATTATCTTGATGTGTTTCCACCATTACGTAGAAAAATATATCTCTAAATTCCTAAATCTTGATACGAAAGCTATAGGATAAGATAGAGGTAGAAGATTAGAAAAAATGGAAGGGAACGTACAAAATCGAGTTCACAAATACTCCCATACCATCATGAATCGACTATAAAGATAAAAAAAGATGGGATATAAATCTATCCCTCCTCCTAGACATCCAACCATCCCTATAAAGAACCCTCAAGGGGTATAATATACAAGATATCTAAAATTACCAAACTACCCCCATTTTAAATTTTGTTTAGTATATGCCAGCAAATGTTTGCTTCCTTCACAAAACATATGGTGGAGGTGTAATGTCTTTGGTGACCACCACTAGGTTCACAATGGGGTTACATGAATATAATAGTTGTCAACTAAAAATATAGTGAAAAAACATATTTTTAGTGTCCTGTAGATATAACTACACCTTCAACTAAATTAATCATTGAATGGAATTCTGATTGAGGAAATTTATGATTGATGTTTTACATTAAAAAATACATAGAAACATCTTAAAATTGTCCATAACACATTTTTATTGATGAAGAATAAAAAATAAAAAACTCTAATTTCCTCTAGTTCCAGTAGAGAGAAATCCTTCCACATACTCTACTGACACCCAATAACATTATCCATTACACAATAAGTTAAAAATAACATTCTTATATTAATAACAATAGTGATTTGTTATATTTTTTAAAATTTTAGTGGAGTATAATTAATTATAATCCATTAATATTTTTTACATCAGTTTAATTGTTTCTTATATAGAAATTATTTCATTACATTAATATACAGTTGTTCTAGGGAGGTGGATAAATACATCTAAAAAATACTCTATTGAAACAGGAAAAAACTCGGTAATTGATAATAGTTTTTTCTAAATTACCAATCTTCCCTATATGAAACATTAGTACATTTTATTTTAACTTTAGCCTTCAAAAATGATATTATAATTGTAGTAGGGTAATATAAATTCAGGTTATTTGAGTGATATGGAATTAAATAATACACACACTTACCCTCATTTGAAAAAAAACTTCTACCCATAATGTGGAGACTAATTAATCATATTTACATTAATCAATATTTTAGTTTCATATTTTCAATTTACCATCATCAAAATTACATTAATATAATATCTTTGACTAAGGGATATAAAAATTATTATCTATAACCCTAAATATATTTAGGAATGTTTTTTCATTTATCACATTAAAATAAATACTCTTACCTCTTCGAAATCATATAAAAGATGTATAAAATTACTATTATAAAATATTTAAAAAAATTTAAAGAATATTAAAAATACGAAATAATAGGGAGCTTCCTTTTAGTCCAAATATCCAATAGAGTGTGTTTGGTGGAACTAAATGGTGCTTGTTTTCAGGGAGAAAGAAAAATGGAGGTTTAATTTTCAGAAAGAAGAGAATTTAAACCAGTAAAATTCACAATATTTAAATAAATGTAGAAAACATAAATGAGGGGCCATTTTAAATTATGACAGGAAAATTAACATGCTCATATCTAAACTTTAAATACCACATATCTTACTAAAATATACCAGAAATTTTTTGATATGAATGAATTTTTTTTAATTTGATACAACTGACCAATTTAGAGTAATTTATTATTTTATATTAATAAAAACAATTATTAATTAATGATTTTTATGATTTCAATAACTCTATAGATAAACAAGGAGAAAATATAAATAAAATAATTTTTTAGTGATTTTAAATAATTAAAACTACATTCCTGAAGAATGAAATTTAATAAATAAAACACAATATAAATAATGCCACAAATATATGAAATTTAAGGAAATGTTATAATAAATAATAAAACTTTTAAAAATATATGAAAAATGAGATATATATAGTGAACTATGAATGATTAATTATTCCAGAATCATTCTTAATATAATAAATTCAATTATTGTTTAAAGACTTTGTAATAATATATATTACTATATGAATTCATTATCATTAATATTTTTTCCACCCTTATAATGTTCTTTTTAACTATATTTTGATTTTATATTTCTAAGACAATAATATAAAAAAATTATTAAATTGATTAATGTAAAAACATATTAAAAAACAAAATTAAAATCAGTATTTTTTTATGGTTGGTGGATGTTATTTGAAGAGGTGAAGATAAAATTTGAATAAAACATGTCAAATCTTTACAAAAATTCAAGAAAACACGTTGATTAAAATTCACATATCACCGAATATGTTCATATATTTAGGATAAAATTTGGTATGAAAGTCCCTGAACATATGGGATATAATATATTTTATGATAAATAATCATGGTACATCGATTCAAACTACTAAATTATTGAAGGATTGAAGGGATTATTTACCAATTATTGTCAATTTTGAACTTATATATTATGGTTATATCTCAATTTTCATAGATATAATTTTTTACCACTATTCTATAAATATAGACATGATATAGGATCATAGATATTTAGTCTTCTTCCATATGAGATAAATCTATCACTTTTATTAAAACATTGATATATTTTGTTTTTGAAAATAGCTGATAAAACACAACATTATGATTTTCCAATAAATTACCAGAAAGGGTAAGTCATTTTGAAGGTTATAAAAAGGGGGAAAATATAGAATTTTAATATATAAAATGAGTTATTATCATTATCATAGAATTTATAGAGCTCCCAATCCTCAGTAAGAAGATAAAATTATAATATGGATTTTAGAAATCACTGTGTCCTAATTATTTAAAATCATTTTGAAGTTGGTTATTGGAAATTTTGTTTTAACGATCCCAAAATAATATTAATTTAATTTTTAATGGATTTATTTTTTTATGATAGATTTTTAGAATATAAGGTAGTTTAATTTTTTTGGCTATGTGATTATAAAATCTACCATGAGAGTTGAGTGACCAAAAAATATGAGTCACCATTGAAGACGATTCACCATCATGATTGAGTCACATCTGGTAATGAATCACCACTAAAAAAGACTCACCATTAAGAATTACTAACTAATAAGAATGAATCACTATTTATAATGAGTTACGACTTGGAAAGAGTCACCACCAGACTATACCTACTACCATGAATTATTCTCTATCATAATTAACTAATTGGAGAGAATGATTCAACACGTAAATGACCTATTGTCAGAGTTGACTCACGGCTAGAGAAGAGTCACTACTAGGGATGACCTATCATTAGATGATTCAGTAATAAAGATGAACTACCTTCTATGATTCATCACTGAATATGAGTCACCACTACATATGATTCACTGTTGAAGATAACCAACCATCAGATGACCTACAACAAGCTTCACTCATTGTTGGCCTCACTCACTACCAGACATGAGTCACTACAAGGATGACCCACCGTCGTTATTTTGTGATATTTAAATTTAATTATCCCAATATCTATATTATTGAATTTAATTCTAATAATTATTTTAATGATTAATCTTAACTATTTTTGGAATTCATTATAGTATTTTTTAGAGGTTAGTATGAGGGTGAAAAGGATTATAATGATTTTTCATCAAATAAAATCTATATTATGAAACATTATATATTCAGAAAGGACTTTCTCATGAGCGTGTACATGAAATATGAAAAGAAAACCAATTTTCTAAATACTATAGATTTATTACCCAAGATATTAAACACATCATTATTAATGAATTTTGTCTTCAGAATAGTTGAGTACACTAAACATACAGATCCTTTCTATATCCAGAACAAAGAGGACTTCATGATGGTCAATTTTTATTCTAATTTTAGATAAATTTATTGAAATCCTCTACAAGGCACATCTGAGGATACTGAAGCATCTAGAGAATAATAGACCATCCAACACTATTTGTTCATTATCCAATACCATTCTCTTTGTTTTATTTTAAATTTAATTTTGAGTAGTGTGTTGTTTTTCTTGTTTATCAACACACACTATCTATGTAGAGACCCGGAGCTTAACTTACATGGACATTAAATTACTTTAGCGGAATACTTAATACATAACAAAAACACACACACAAGGACCGTAATAGTTTATTGTCTCTTGAAACTCGGAATATAATCTTCTAATCATGGTGAAAGATCTTCAACATCTCCCATAAATATCTTCTTTTTTTGTTAAACCTAAATCCTTTCTTTATGTCCTGGGGAAAAGAAAACATAAAAGGGTGAGCTCAAATACTCAGTAAGGGTAAACAAAAGAAATATCAATCACGTCATATTCATAAGAACATATCTTTTGGAAATCTTAACCTGCAAAAGAGATCATAATTTTATAACATGGGATAAATCATAGTAGTGAAATGTAATCCCAATAATCATTACATAAAACATGAAACTTTGTGGCATATACACACAATCATAGAGAATCATTTCTTATTAGTCAATACTCATTTCCAAGACTATCTTAGTGGACAAAGTCCCTTTCTGAATCGAGTTCACTCCTCGTTTCAGTCCTGTTTCACTGAACCGGTATAACGTACCGTTCCAGCCATGTCTATCTCATGAGATATAAAATCTTTACCCAATGCATTGGAGGGAGATATAGGTCCCACCAATCTCATAATGATACCATTCTAATGTGTTCCACAAAATCATAAATCATACATCATTGCATAACCCATGTAATAAAAATGGGAATCTTAAACATCATGACATCATAAAACAATTCATATAAGATAAATGAATTCATAAAAATATTTCCATCACAACATAATCAAATACATGTAATAATAGGGATAGAAATATAACCCTATATTATCTTATATGGAAAAGAATTTTTATAAAACACTTGAACTCCATTCTTGAAGAAAATATCCTTTCTACTTCAAAATAATTTTCCTTTCTTAACATGTCATTCAATTCTAAACTAAAAGAAGTTGATTAAAAATAAACTTGAAAACTTGTAAAGGAATCTTCTTGGAAATAATGTTTTAAAAATCCATTCATGTCGTATAAGTTAAAAAAACATTCTTCCTGTACTTTTGTCAGAAAAGTCAAAAAGTACCTCGTACGAAAAACGACAAAAGATTCCTTTCATATCCTTTACTAAAAACTCACCGAAGGGTAAAATTGGATTTAAAAAATTGTAGGTGGATGGAAATAATATAAAATATTGAGGAAACATGGATTTGGATGATAAAATACACCCCAGTAAATACTAAAGAATAAACAATCTCGAATAAAAATGAGATTGTGATATTTCCCTTACCTTAGGTCCGATTTGCTTCGTAAGTGTCTGAAACTCCTGTATAATGATTTAAATAATGTCATTGACTTATTACAGAATCATACTCGTTGTTATTATATCATATATGGTTCACTTATGACTTTATTTTACCCATTCTTTTGTAAATTCCATGTTAAAGAGCGTTTTGGGTAAAATCGTTTCATTTGTCGTCCGTGTTTTGAATTGTAATTATTAATATGATTACATAGATCATGATTACATCATTCCAGAATATAAAACATGATTTATATATAATATATATTCAGAATATACATATATATAATAGATCAATAAATGGAATGAAATACACCGTTCATGGAGACGGTAGGCCGTACGTACGCATGAACGCTGTTTTCGTTTCCTTATTGAGTTGAATGGAAATAAGTAGATGACATACATATATACACACATAAATACAGTATCATTATTATGTCATATATTTCATGATTACTTATTATATATACTTTATAATCATTCATGAATGGTTAATGTGGAGAATGAATCTCATCGAGTCGTGGAGACGGTAGTCCGTACGTACGCATGATCTATGATATTGTTCTCATGATCGTGGAATTGTATTGGAGTGTATGTATACTATTTCAGAATAAATATCACTTTACAATAATAATATATATTTATTATGTACACCATTATACCCATCCAAGTAAGGTGGTGGTGGAAAATAGATTACACCACGACGTGGAGACGATATTCTGTACGTACGCACACGCGATGATTTCTTTTTCCGTGGGATGGATAGATGGTGAAATATGATTGTTTAATACTTATAATAAAATATAATTATATGAGTGATACTAATGTTATTACTTAATAATGAAGCAACTAAATAAGAAGAAGTGGAAGAAGAAATAAAGATGAAAGAATCGGTAACGGAATATTACCTCTTCTTTGAAGCGCCTCTTTGAGACCTCCTCTTAGGGCACTAAACTTGGTCTTTGAGGAAGACCAGAACCTCTAGGATGTTGCTAGGGAAGTTTATAAGAGAATATGTCAGAGTTTGGCCGATCTTGAAGGCTCAATGTGGTGTGAGGAAGAGGGGGAGGAGGTGCCCTTTTATAAGGGAGGAGAGGGGCACCTTTGGAATAACTAAAAATATTATTTTATTATAAAGCCAAACTCAGTTTTAAATAGCTCTAAATTGATTTATTTAGAATCTAAGGTGGTTATTGGTCGAAATACTCTCATCCAATATAATTTAGACAAGTTTAGGTTACTATTTTAACCTTATAATTTATATTTAACTTTAAGTTAGATAATTTTACTTTTACCGTGTCTTCTTGTTTTCTTACACTATAAGGTTAATAAACATACTATATCAAGACAAAAGAACCCCAAGTTGTTTATTATTAATATATATCACCATATCTAAGTCATTCGACAGATACTTAGATTTTTAAGAATAAAATAACAATTAATAATATAATATTTGTTTTAGAAACTATTTTATGTCAATTTTGACACTATTTAGTAATTGATTTTTGTGAAACTCATAATAGATTTATTAGTTATCAAAAAGTTAATTAAATCAATAATAACATGTCATGTTAACATATAAAATTACTACAATTCATAAAAAGTGTTAAATTACATTTATTTGGGTATTTATAACATCAATTATGTCAATATTTCATTAATAAGACAATTACTGCATCATCATTGTGTCATAATGAATGATAATTATTTAATCCCTAAAAATTCCAGATAAATTTCTATGATGTAGATAATTTTATTAGATTTATGGAGACTATTAATGTTTGAAGTTTTATGAAATTTATCACTAAATTAAAATTATTATACTTATAAGATTTAAGAAAGTGACATGTTGTCACATTCTTTGGTTTTAATAATAATTAAATTATTTACATGGAAAAAAGTCCATTAAATGAATCTAATCAGACCCTCAGGTGATATGGGTCGACTGTTAGTCATCCAATAGGATTTTGACACGTGCTAGGGTAATTTTATAATATTATATTCACCCATAATTTCTCGATTTACCTTTAATTATGGTAAATAAAATTTACCGTAGTCACTATTCATAATTCACAAAAATAAAAAGTAGCTTATTAACATAATTTGGATCCACTGATTCCAAATATGGAATCCATTTTTCCAAATTCAATACACAAAAGTTGCAGAAATTTAATTAAAATTAATCTCGTTGTCGAAAGAAAACGGGTTTTTCTTTAAAACATTGCAAAAGATTGAATTGATTTATCCTACGAATTCAAGGTAGAATCAAAGATAATGACATACATTATATTAAATGGTAAAAATATATTCTATTTATACTTAAAAACCATTTAATATTATAATTTAACCATATAAATTATTGCGATGAAAAAAGTTGTTTTTAATTAAAATATAGCGTGTTTTTACTTTTCATCAAAATATGAAAGTTACCAGAATAATATGAAAAATTTATCCAATGTAAATTTTGAGTCCAAAGAAGAATTTTATTTTGTCAAATTGAACTTATAAAGATGTCAAAAACTAGATTTAATGTGGGTGCGCCATCAAAAGGCGGAAAAACTGCACTTTTTGAAAAATACCTATTTTACCCGAAAAATTTATTTTGTTCTTATACCATGTTCTAGAAAATATGTAAGATAAATAATAATGTTATAAAATTCAAAATTTAGTTAATAATATTTATAACGGCTAGTTCATAATAATATTATAATAATATATTGTTGTTTAGTAAAACCCGGTATTGGGTACAACACACGCTATCGAGGAAGGTCGCGATTGCGTGTAATGCAAGCCAAGTCAGGGTTGCGTGTTGTGAAAGAATCCTCCATTGTTTCGTATAACAGAATCCAACCATATTTCATTTATACATTTAATATATATATATATATATATATATATATATATACTCAATGGTGCGTAGAATAACTATTATAAAAATTGTGTGTAACACGTTCCAAGAATAGTGTTGCGTATACTGCAAGCTAATACGGTGTTGCGTATAACGCAAGGTAATCTTGGTGTAGCATACCACACAAGACATTAATGAAATTAAAAGAATATTTTTCATAAAATATTTGGGTGTTACATTCTACCCCCCTTAAAATGAATTTCACCCTCAAAATTCATCGGGGTTATAAATGGTTTACTACTCGAAAGTTTCTTTAATAGAAACCGACATCATAAAAAGGAATAACAATACCAATCTTTAAAAAAAAAATCATGAAACGTAACGGGTACCCAAATGAACTAATCACTGGGTTTCCACATTGGTGAAAATATGGATATAGAAGTGAAATCTAACCATCATGTTCTGATGGAGAGTGGTTGAGAACATGGATATGGAAAAGCCAGCAATCACAATTCCATAAATTTGTGACTATCTAAGGTACCATTTGATTCATCAGATATAAGGGCACTAGGAAAACATTTTTGGTTTTCAAGATCATTTCCCTAAAGTTAATGAAATTGTAATTAGAAGAAATACTTTCATGATTTTGGTATAGTCTCACCGTTGGTCGTTCTTTGGACAATTTCCACTTCATCTCTTAAATAAATGAAGTTGAATTTGTCATTCGTGATGTGTTAGCAGATCATTTGATAGAATGATGGGTTATTCCATCTATTTCAAATAAAAGGTTAGAAAAAATTATCAAATATACATAAGTCCATCTATGGTGAGATTAATCATATATGGTTCCTAAAATGGACTTATACTTCTTATATTATATTGCTTAATATAATAAAACTAGTTTCTACTAAATATGGTCTTTCTATAGGCCAGTGGTAGGCGATAAAGGTCAGTCACACTTCAGTTGTGGGTTCAATTCCCACAGCCTTGTCCGACGTGATGGGTTGTCACCCGTCCTGCAGGTTGTCCTTTTTCTAAAGCTATATTACTATAACATCCCATCAATAATATCGAAAAATGTTCTATCCTAACTTATGTCCAACATAATTCATTCCAATCTTTAGGATTATCTAAAATACTTCGGTCCAAGCTCATAGTATAAAGAAAATGATTACTTGAAATGTCACATAACAATCACGTGAATTCCATCATTTATCCCCCATATATCATAAGATATATCTTGTTGGTTAAATTACAAACATGTTAATACCTTAATCAAGTATTCTCTTGAAGAATGAATACCAATTGAAACATAGTGAAAACATGAATTCAGTCAAAAGATAACTCTTTCCACATACCAAAATCCAAAAATTCTATATACTCAAACCATGATATAACCTTCTCATTATATCATTCATGAGCTCATGAATACTATCAAACATTTAATTTTCCCCTTATACCTTCATTATGCGCATATCATCTACATTCCAAAAATATCTGAATAACCTTTCATGGATACTGGTACCGTTAATCACACACTTTCAAAACTCAAGGAAAGACAACAGTGTAACAATCCTTAGATGTATCTTTATTCCATAGTACCATGAGATTACTTATACAACATTACACATGATAAACATGTAATCATTCCACTACATTCTTAAACCATTGACCGAGCTTCAACATTTCTTTCATCTCACATATCATTTGTAGTCTCTTCATCATCATCAATATAAATACTACCGATACGACCATACTGATTCTCTTCATGAGACTTTACCTTAGGGAATTGGTTTTCATAATGCTCGTACATTCCACATTTAAAACATTTTACCATTGTTGATTTCATAGCAATACCATTATCCTCATCCCTGATCTTAACTGAACCTTTTCCTTTGAACTTACTGGCTTTGTGTCCTTCTTTTCCGCACCCAAAGCATCTTCCAGTTCCTTTGAAACATTCTCCTTGATGTCTCTTCCCACATGATTTACATAAGGGAAATTGAACTTTCTTTCCTCTATGATCATCATGAAACTCCATATTTCTCTTATTAGCCGAGTTAGGAAACTTAACAAATTTTACTTTTTTGATCATATTATGAGATTGATGATTCAGCATAATAATGATGTTTGGACTTCCAAATCCCATTTCATTTGGTTTCTCATGAATAAAATCATTCCATTGTCCGTCATATCCTCCATTATCATGAATCTTCCTGTTTCCAGCCATTTTCTAAAACCCAAAAAGAATAGTGTGAGAGGAAAAAATCATGCTAGGGAAAACAACATAGTAAAGGGGGAGCACCCTCAATATCTAACATCTTAGGATAAATTCTAATATCATTACCGTAGTTCTAGGACTATATCCTATACGTATTCTTATCCTTAGGTACATCTCTAGACATAACTTAGAAATATATCTAGGGATCTCACTAACGTTTTTGCATCCTAGTTTCCAATGGTTGACTAAACTTTTCCTCTAATAACAACTGTAGAGACCCAGAGATTAACGTACATTGACATTACATTACTTTAGCGGAATACTTACTACATAACAAAAACACACACACAAGGACCGTAATAGTTTAGTGTCTTTGGAAACTCGGAATATAATCTTCTAATCGTGGTGAAAGATCTTAAACATCTCCCATAATGATATTCTATTATTTTAATACTAAATCCTTTATTTATGTCCTGGGGAAAAGAAAATATAAAAGGGTGAGCTCAAATTCTCAGTAAGGGTAAACAAAAGAAATATCAATCATGTCATATTCATAAGAACATTTCTTTTGGAAATCTTAACCTGCAAAAAAGATCATAATTTCATAACATGGGATAAATCATAGTAGTGAAATGTAATCCCAATAATCATTACTTAAAACATGAAACTTTGTGTAATACACACACAATCATAGAGAATAATTTCTTATTAGTCAAGACTCATTGCCAAGACTATCTTAGTGGACAAATTCCCTTTCTGAACCGAGTTCACTCCTCATTTCAGTCCTGTTTCACTGAACAGGTATAACCTATTGTTCCAGCCATGACTATCTCATGAGATATAAAATCTTTACCCAATGCATTTGAGGGAGATATAGGTCCCATCCATCTCTTAATGATACCATTCCTATGTGTGCCACAAAATCAGAAATCATACATCATTGCATAACCCATGTAATAAAAATGGGAATCTTAAACATCATGACATCATAAAACAATTCATATAAGATAAAAGAATTAATAAAAATATTTCCATCACAACATAATCAAATACATGTAATAATAAGGATAGAAACAGAACCCTATATTATCTTAGATGGAAATGAATTTTTATAAAACACTTGAACTCCATTCTTGAGAAAAATATCCTTTCTACTTCAAAACACTTTTCCTTTCTTAACATGTCATACAATTATAAACTAAAAGAAGTTGATTAAAAATAAACATGAATACTTGTAAAGGACGCCTCTTGGAAATAATGTTTTAAAAATCCATTCACGCCGTATAAGTTAAAAAAACATTCCTCCCGTACATTTGTCGGAAAAGTCAAAAAGTACCTCATACGAAAAACGACAAAAGATTCCTTTAATATACTTTACTAAAAACTCAAAGAAGGGTAAAATTGGATTTAAACAATTTTAGGTGGATGGAAATAATATTAAATATTGAGGAAACATGTATTTGGATGATAAAATACACCACAGAAAATACTAAAGTATAAACAATCTCGGATAAAAATGAGATTGAGATATTTCCCTTACCTTAGGTCGGATTTTCTTCGTAAGTGTCCGAACCTCCTGTATAATGATTTAAATAATTTCATTGACTTATTCCAGAATCATACTCATTGTTATGATATCATATATGGTTCACTTATGACTTTATTTTACCCGTTCTTTTGTAAATTCCATGTTAAAGAGCGTTTTGGGTAAAATCGTTTCATTTGTCGTCCGTGTTTTGACTTGTAATTATTCATATGATTACTTAGACCATGATTACATCATTCCAGAATTTAAAACATTATTTATATATAATATATATTCAGAATATACATATATATAATAGATCAATAAATGGAAATAAAAACACAGTTCATGGAGACGGTAGGTCGTACGTACGCATGAACGCTGTTTTCGTTTCCTTATTGAGTTGAATGGAAATAAGTAGATGACATACATATATATACACATAAATACAGTATCATTATTATGTCATAAATTTCATGATTACTTATTATATATAATTTATAATCATTCATGAATGGTTAATGTGGAGAATGAATCTCATCACGTCGTGGAGACGGTAGTCCGTACGTACGCACAAGCGATGATATCGTTCTCATGGTTGTGGAATTGTGTTGGAGTGTATGTATACTATTTCAGAATCAATATCACTTTAAAATAATCATATATTGTTATTATTTACACCATTATACCCTTCCGAGTAAGGTGGTGGTGGAAAATAGATTACACCATGGCGTGGAGACGATATTCCGTACGTATGCACGCGCGGTGATTTCTTTTTTCCATAGGATGGATAGATGGTGAAATAGGGTTGTTTCATACATATAATAAAATATCAGTATATGAGTGATACTGATATTATTACTTCATAATGAAACAACTAAAGAAGAATAAGTGGAAGAAGAAATAAAGATGAAAGAATCGGTAACGGAATATTACCTCTTCTTTGAAGCGCCTCTTTGAGACATCCTATTAGGGCACTAAAATTGGTCTTTGAGGAAGACCATAACCTCTAGGATGTTTCTAGGGAAGTGCAGAAGAGAATTTGGCAGAGGTTGGCCGTGCTTGAAGGCTCAAAGTGGTGTGAGGAAGAGTGGGAGGAGGTACCCTTTTATAAAGGAGGAGAGGGGCACCTTTGGAATAACTAAAAATATTATTTTATTATAAAGCCAAATTCGGTTTTAGATAGCTCCAAATTGATTTATTTATAATATAAGGTAGTTATGGGTCGATATACTCTCATCCAATATAATTTAGACAAGTTTAGGTTCCTATTTTAACCTTATCATTTATATTTAACTTTAAGTTAGATAATTTTACTTTTACTCTGTCTTCTTGTTTTCTTACACTATAAGGTTAATTAACTTACTATATCAAGCCAAACGAACCCCAAGATGTTTATTATTAATATATATAACCTTATCTAAGTCATTTGGTAGAACCTTTTATTTTTAGGAATAAAATAACAATTAATAATATAATATTTGTTTTAAAAACTATTTTATGTCAATTTTGACACTATTTAGTAATTGATTTTTGTGAAACTCATAACAGATTGATTAGTTAGCAAAAAGTTAATTAAATTAATAATAACATGTCATATTAACATATATAATTATTTTAATTCATAAAAAGTCTTAAATTGCATTTATTTTGGTATTTATATCATCAATTATGTCAATATTTCATTAATAAGACAATTACCGCATCATCTTTGTGTCATAATAAATGATAATTATTTAATCCATAAAAATTGAAAATAAATTCTTATGATTTAGATAATTGTATTAGATTTCTGTAGATTATTCATGTTCGATGTTTCATGATGTTTATCACTAAATTAAAATTATTATACTTATAAGATTTAAGAAAGTGACATGTTGTCACATTCTTTGGTTTTAATAATAATAAAATTATTTTCATAGACAAAAGTCCATTAAATGAATCTAATCTGACCCTTAGGTTCTATGAGTCGACTTTTAGTCATCCAATAGGATTTTAACATCTTCTAGGGTAATTTTATAATATTATATTTACCCTTAATTACCCGATTTACAATTAATTATGGTAAATAAAATTTACCGTAGTTACTATTCATAATTCCCAAAAATAAAAAGTAGCTTATTAACATAATTTGGATCCACTGATTCCAACTATGGAATCCATTTTTTCAAATTCAATACACATAAGTTGTATAAATTAAATTAAAATTAATCCCGTTGTCGGAAGAAAATGGGTTTTTCTTTAAAACATTGCAAAAGATTGAATTGATTTATCCTACGAATTCAAGGTAGAATCAATGCTAATGACATACATTATATTAAATGGTAAAAATATATTCTATTTATACTTAAAACCCATTCAATATTATAATTTAACCATATAAATTATTGCGATGAAAAAAGTTGATTTTAATTAAAATATAGCGTGTTTTACTATTCATCAAAATATGAAAGTTACCAGAATAATATGAAATATTTATCCAAAGTATATTTTCATTCCAAAGAAGAATTTTATTTTGTCAAATTGAACTTATAAACATGTCAAAAACTATATTTAAAGTGGGTGTGCCATCAAAAGGCAGAAAAACTGCATTTTTTTAAAAATACTTATTTTACCCGAAAAATTTATTTTATTCTTATACCATGTTCTAGAAAATTTGTAAGATGAATAATAATTATTATAAAATTAAAAAAATTAGTTAATACTATTCATAACGGCTAGTTCATAATAATATTATAAAAATATATCATTGTTTAGTAAAACACGGTATTGCGTACAACACATGCTATCGAGGAAGGTCACGATTGCGTGTAATGCAAGCCAAGTCAGGGTTGCGTGTTGTGAAAGAATACTTCATTGTTTCATATAACATAATCCAACCATATTTCATTTATACATTGAATATATATATATATACTCAATGTTGCGTAGAATAACTATTATCAAAATTTTGTGTAACACGATCCAAGAATAGTGTTGTGTATACTGCAAGCTAATACAGTGTTGAGTATAGTGCAAGGTAATCTTGGTGTAGCATACCACACAAGACATTAATGAAATTAAAAGAATATTTTTCATAAAATCTCGGGGTGTTACAATCTCTCTACTATAAATGGAATTTACAAGATATTACCTTCACTATAATTTTTTATGTATACCCATGAGTGTTGTGGAAGAGGTCCTTTTGTGGAACAATTTATTTTATTCCCACTATTTTTGTAGAATAGGTCCCTATGTTACTAGGTCATGTTATAGGATGTTATGTATATATTAGATCCAGGATATGTATCAGATTGTATTTATATTATCAACCTGATAGTGGGTGATTTCCAAGTGGAGTGGATTAGGTATTAGTTTGAGAAAGAACCCCTTAGTTTAGTTCCATTATTTGTTTTTTATTTCATTGTTTAACAATCATTAAACTTTTTTTATTTAAATGGTAAAATAACATATACTATAATAATTGATCATAACAATTGTTTTATAAGTATTAAATTGTGTTAATTGATTTCAAAAGATAAAATAATTTTCATACTATTTTGACTGAGCACTAATCAGGATTTGCAAAATATTTTAAAATATAGAAATTATATTTTTATACTATTTTAATTACGTGGAAGATTATATTTTAAATTGGGGGATTTTATTTGACCTTTTTTAAAAGAATTTTTTATTAGGAACTCAACTAACCCCCACATGAGTTACTCACTCTGACCAACATTTGGTATCAATGATTTTTAAAAATATTTTTAATTAAAATTTTAGTTATGTTTTAATGATCCTAAATTTATGTTTTTTCTAAATTAATTTCTTTAAATCTATAATATAAAAATATGGTTCTACTAGTAAAATAACATCATTTTTTAATGAAAATAACTATGATTAATGAAAAATAAAGATGAAAATTCACATTGAAAGTATGGAATTTGAAAGATAGACTGCTATATTAGATCAATATGAAATACCACATACTTATAGAAACACGTAGGATTAATCTACTAAAACTTCATACAACATTAACTATAAATCCATGAGATCTCATTATTTTACTTTAGGATATGAAGTGTTTAAGAGAATATCTTCTTATAAAACTGCATATAAATTTGGGACATATTCACTATTTCTCATGAAGGAACAATTAATATAGAAAAAATGAGATCAATGAATTATAAAATTTAATATGATACATTTAATCTGAATCATGATGACCTAATTTATAACATGTTTTTAGGTTAAATGAGATAGTGAATACAAGGAATTCGTTGGGAAATATAGTTTCTCAAAAAGATCAAATTATTCAATTGTTGAGATGTTGTCTAGAGAGATGGATATAAACCTGAATCTAAATAATAGAATCTTGTGATATTATTAAGCTACTTATTAATAATTTTATTGGTAATTAAATTATTCATAAAGAATATATTAATGTGTACTATTAATAGGAATACGAACATAAAATAAAATCTATAGTATTCAAGTATAATGCTTCAAAAAAGAAAAAAAGTTTAAGATGAATGATCTAGTAATGAGGAATCACCAGCTGAGAGAGATAAAGAGATGGAATATCTGAATTGAAGTATTAAAAATTTTTATAAGAAGAATAAATTCTTTAAGAAACTAAGCTATAGAGAAAAATATGACAATAGAGGAAATTGGAAGAATGGTTAGAAGAGGGTTGGTAATAAAAATGATATTATCTTCTATGAATGTAAGAGAAAAGGCAATTTCTAAACTTTATTACAAAGATCATATATTAAAGGAAGCATGATGAAAAGGATAATAAGTAAAATAAAGACATACAAGACACATGGATTGATTATGAAGACGACTACATTGACTCAGACTCAACCCATGAGAAAAAACATGATAAAGAAAACATGAGTTTCATGAAAAACACATTTTAGGTATCAAATATCTTTCATGATTCTCTTGTAAATAATTATAATAATTATGAATAGGAAAATAGTGATGAAAATACTTTTAATCATGAGATGTTTGAATATTTTAACCTACAATAAGAAACACTAAATGTGATTAATGATAAGCACACACTTTTAAAGAAACAACATGTTTTATTATTTAATATTAAATATGATTTTTTATAGAGAAACAGAATAATTATAAATTATTAAAAGAAAATAAAGAACTAAAATTGTATAATGATAATTTAAAAAATTAATTAAAGATATTAAAAAATTTTATAGACTCACAAATACATATTGGGGAAAAACTTCACCCAAGTAATGTAATGGCTTAATTTATCGTCCGAGTCAGGGAAAAATTATAAAAATAATTTTATTCATAAATCCAATACTTGAAATATAGAAACTAGTATTTATTCGTGTGTACCTAATATTATTTTTATTTATAATAGTTTTCAATATTAATCTAGGAAGTCAGTTAAGAAAATATGGGCTCCTAATTCTCTAATTACTTACAATTTTAGACCCAATAATATTTGGGTACCAAAAATCATTTTTTGTGTAAAATTGTTCTGTATAGAACTTGATTGAGGAGATATAGTAAAATTATATGGTACCTAGATAATATTTTTTCTATGAATATGACTAGAAATTACTCATGTGTCAACAATTCGATAGAGGTTTACTGTTGAAATGACACATTTGGTGAAAATGATAACTGGAAAATGATTGTCTTCAACCAAATCGGTAACTTAAAATCAGTTTTAATATCTAATTTACATTTTGTTTATGGTTTAAAATACAATTTGTTTAGTATCTCACAGCTATGCTATGATGTTTTCATGTGAAATTTTAAAAAAATGATTGTTATGTTTTTTATTCTAAAAATTGTTTAATATTTAATTTATTGTGAAATGGAAAATATTAATGTCATTAATTTAGATTATTTACTTTCTATAAATGATTATTATCTATATGCATTTCATTCAGAATAATGGATTTGGAATAAAAGACTATGACACTATAATATTTCTCTTAGAAATAAAACAAGGAAATAGTTGGTTAACGATCTACCTAAACTTTGATTCTTATCTTATAAAGTCTGTAACCCATGTTAACAAGGGAAACGATACAAAATATCAATAAAATCAATGAAATAAGGTTCAACTTCTCAACCCATTGAATTGGTTTGCATATATATTTTTGGACCATTTATGGTATCTAGTTAAAATGGGATGAATGATTTCTACATTTCTATAGTTTAATTTTCTAAGTATACATGGGAATTCATTTTAGCTCACAATAGTGAAGCCCCCTCTTACCTTACAAAACTATATAGATATGTAGACGATATTAGTTGAATGAGGATTAAAAAATTCAGAATTAATCACGACGATGAGTTTGGAAAATAGTAAATTGAATCCTTTTTATCACAAAATGACTATAATAACAAATTTTATACTTCGAGGACCCCAACAGAATTGTTTTGTAGAATTCCAAAATAAGACACTTCAAGGATTTTCTAGTATTATTCTTAATTAATGTGATCTCCCTTTTTTATTTGTGGGAAGAGGATGCGAATATATCCTTATATAAAATTATTTATGTTCTAAAAATACCCCTCTAAATGAAACACCTTATGAAGTATAAAATATTCAGAAACCTATGTTTAATTACATTAGTGATTTTGGTTACAGATTATTTATTCTTAACATTGAGGATAATCTGGATAATATTTTCTACAAATGTGATGAAGGAATTTTCCTTGGTTATTCAACTTCTTTAAAATCATATTTATTTTTAAAAATTGGACACCAATGCCAAATATACTAACAGAACAACTAAAACAATAGAAAAAATCATTAATTTATGGGGAACTTTCTCAATGTGGATCTAAACTTGTAGATGACACTAAGATAATCATCCCCCTTTTTGAAAGACCTGTTATAACTTATATGTTCCAATATCTAGATTTTTTATTTGAATTCCTAGATAGAGATAAAAATACTAGATATTTTATTATCAATCAAGTTGAACACCAATCATTCTTATCACAACTTAAACCTAAGACCATATCTAATGTAATTACTGATGATTTATGGGTGATGGGCATACAAGAATAACATAACCATTTTGAAATAAATAAATTTTTTCAACATTTTGATACACCTAAAGACGCATTGTTCAATAAAACTAAATGGGTTTTAAGAAAAAATGATGATGAATCTGGAAACATAGTATGTATTAAGGATAGACTAGTTATATAAATGTATTGTCAGAAAGAGGGTATATACTATGAAGAATCCTTTTCACCAGTAAAAATAAATGAATCTATAAGAATACTTCTTGACAATAAATCACATTTGGATTTAAAACTATATAAAATCGATGTTAAAAGTGAATTCGAAAATGGTTATATAGTTGAGGATGTTCTAGTTCAATATACCCCAAGTTTTCTAAACCTTTATTTTTAAAATAATGATTTTAGATTATCAAAATCTTTATATGGTTTAAAAAAATATCCTAGAGCATGATGTGATAGGCTCAAATAAATTTTAATATCAAAAGGTTTTTCAAAAGTTACAATTAATCATTATATTTTTATAAAAATAATACTAAAATTTATTTTAGTTGTTCAAATCTATGGATAAGAGATTTCCATTGGTATTTTAAAAATTATTTGTGTAATTAATGTTTAAATATTATGCAAAATAAATTTCAAATAAGTTTAATGCGTGAACTAAAAATATTTTCTGGTTTTCATATTTTTCAAAATAAAAAAATATTTATTTTCATTCAGAGTAAGCACACCAAAGATATTCTTAAACATTTTGGTATGGATATAACTAAGAGTAGTGACACTTCCATGTGTACCAAGAATTAGTTGGACCTCGATGAAGTTGGGAAGCCGTGGATTAATATAATTCTAGTGGGATGATTGGAAATATTCACTACATGACTTCTATCTAACCTAATATTATATTTGATGTGTCTATGTATACTCATTTTCAAGACAACCAAAAAGAGTTACATATACATGATGTTAGAATAATTTTTAAATACATCAAATATACAACCAATTTTTTATTGTTCTTCCCTATAGGACATGAATTTGAATTAGTAGGTTATTTAGATGTGGATTTTTGTAGTTACAATTCGTATAAAAAAAGATTTTATGGATTATGTCATCTTGGTCAAGTCTCTTGTATCTTGGTTTAGTAAGAAAAAAATTGTGTTTCACTATCTAATATTGAAGCTGAAAATATAGAAATAGGTAGTTTTTTTTCTCAAATTTTGTGAATGAAACATAATATACTAGACTACATATATCAATTTAGGTATTTACTTATAAATTTTAACAATACAGGGTCTATAATAATATCTAATAATTTAGTATCTCACTCTAGAAAAAATAACATTTATATATGAAATCACTTTTTGAGAGATCATTTTGACAAAGGAGATATAACTCTTGAGTTCATAAGAACTGAATATCATATTGATGATATTTTCACAAAGACATTGAATTCTGAGAGATTAAAATTAATCAAACATGTATTAGGGATGATAAATTTATGTTGGAATAAAATTCATGAAATTACAAACTATTGAAAATTACCCATCATTAGAAATTACACATCGTTGTATGTTACCCATCGTTGGAAAATAAACCATTGGAAATGACCAACCATTGGATTTAAGCCTCCATTTATAATTTTTATATTCATTTTAATTAATATATTATTTTTAGTTTA
Source organism: Viscum album (assembly GCA_963277665.1). NCBI lineage: Eukaryota > Viridiplantae > Streptophyta > Magnoliopsida > Santalales > Viscaceae > Viscum > Viscum album. The sequence goes on along the minus strand of OY728161.1, from coordinate 1,943,814,201 downwards.
ATTGTATACATTGTTATTTTGTATTTTCAAATCCCTAAATGATATAAACTGGTTCTTTTTTCTAATCTCGATACAATCTATCCTTCACGACATTTCCATTCATAACTCTCCGTAACTTTTTCTCCTTAGACCATTTGCCTTCTCTTGTCCTTGCATGTACCTTTAAAATCTATTGCAATAGATAAATTTAGGATACCTACATAGCTAACTCTAGAGGAGTCACGTCATTTGAAGAAGAAAATGGGATATTAGAGCATATCTATAATCGAGCCACAAAACCTACAACTCATGAATCATACAGTAGTTGTAGGGGAGGAAGTGAATTCTGATTTTTTGTTGTCCAGTATATCATTGGTATATAACGTGATATAGGAACAATAATTAATGGATTGGTTCACAAGTAATGATAGTTCATTCAATCATATTTTTGTGCATCAGTTTTTTAGAATGTTTTGTTTACTTTTCCTAAGATAAAGATTGGGTTCAAACCTGGAATGATGACAAAAAGATAGTTTTCTAATTAAAATGATGTCCAATATGTCTTAAAGTACCTCATGAAAGAGTTTTAAATTAATAAAATGGGTTCATTACAAGTGATAGAAATTCTATTTCATATGAAAATTCTTTAGTAGATATTATAAGAGGTGGAACTATTAGGAGAAACTCAGTAACCGAGTTAGATGTTGAGTACTGATTTCTATTTATGTTTTTATACATCATGTTTTTCCCTCGAAAAGGTGTCTTCAACATGATGAGTATTCAGGATGTATATTAGTAATACATAATGAAAATTGGATACAAAATAAACCTGAGAAAATATTTTATTGTGCATATGAAGGAGATGTATATGAAATCATTGATTTCTAACTCCATTATATAGCCAATGTTCATTACATCCATGCTTTAGGAAAAACGACCAATTTCATAGGATGAATAATATAAGGTAAAGTGTGGAGGTTTTTATCTAACCAAAATTATTTGAAAAATAATGAAGATAATATAGAAATCATGGTTTATGAAAATCTTTGACGGTTTTTATAGGGCATATAAGGAGTTTAACTCTGTAGTTCACCCATATAGGCCGAAACACCTCATTAATCCTAGCTTAGTGCTTGATAATGTAGTGCATTATTACGACGATGTGATGAAAGAAGTGGATGTAAATGTAGTTGGAAATGAGGATGTCTTTTCAATTTATATGGCTACTAATCACATCTAACCTAAAATAACATTTATTTATTTTTCCTCATCCAGTCCTCATAGATATCTACATATTATAGAAACTCATCTGAGTGAAGGTGATGGTGATGTGGAAATTGAGGTTCTAGGAGAATAAATGTTCATGAGTTATTCCTAGAAATATTCCAAGTATCTTTATGATATATTTGATAATGTATGTGATGAAAATAGGAATGATGAAAGTAATGGTGATAAAAAGGAACAAAATGATAAAGATGAAGGATGTTTTGGAACGGATAAAGATACTGGATATGGAGATGGAGATGGTAGTGATTATGGTTCTGATGGTCTTGGTGATCATAAGATAATTCAGGAACATGATTATTCTCCACTCTTTTCTATTTATTATAGGTCTAAAGATAGAACATTGTTTTTTTGAGATATTAATGGAGCTAACATAGATAATATGAGAGAATAATTTTAGGTGGGGGAAGCTCATATTTTTCTATTCAATGCATTGATACTATTTTTTGTTAACATGTTGATCCTTTAGTTTTTTCTTTATCCAGGTTGGATGTCTCAATTTATGATGAGTGGGAAAGATTACGAATATATGTGATACTTGGATTAGAATATTCAGATTTCAATGTTGAATGGGGAATCCCACCAAAGCATGGTGAAACTTTATTCCTAGTTCTATATTACATGGATCCAAAGGGATCCATGGTTGACCAGATATATGCTACAGGAGGGCATTAATGATTCTTATCAGTTCCTTCTAGATTAGAGCCTATAGAGGCTGCAACTACGAGATTTGTTTCACCCTTGATTACTGTTGTTGTTTCTCCATCAATTAATTTAGATTATACTTATAGAGCTAATCTAGAATCTTTTTAGGGATGATTATTTCTAATTTTGGATGGATTTTGAGTTATAAACCAACTATAGTCACACAGATGAGTTAGAATGATTCTAGACCCCTTTCTAAGATTGTGGAGTGTTTCATTCATCCAAAGATGATTAAACATATTCAATTGCTTGAGATAGAAAATATAAGGTTAACTAGTGAGATAGTGTCCTTAAAGACTATGATGGAAGAAACGATGGCATCTTTTAATGATATTTTTCCTCTTTTGATGGAGAGGATGGAGACCTTATCCTTTATGGATTCTACTTCCATAGCTCCACCTCACTCTGATTCTCTTAATATAGATCTGACTCGGTCTATTTTTAGATTGGAAATTCATGATGCTTTTGGAAATGTTCCTACTACTCCCTAAGATATTTTGAGATAGAACATCCATAATATTTATCAATTTTATAATATGGAAGAATAATTCTTAAATGGAGTAAGATATGATAGAAGAAAAATTTACAACGAAATTATGTATTATCTTTCTTAGATACCCACTAGGCATTATTTAAACTCCCACTTCATGTTTTTGATTTAGAGCCTTCAGATACCTCTAGTTTTCGTAGCTTTTATGGAACATGTTAGTCAGTTGAAAGAGATGCACTTGTGCTTGAGTCATTTATTAACAAAAATATGAAATTATTCAGTGCCATGGAATGAGGAGGCAACATAATTATGGACTTCATCAACCTGGTGAAATAATTCATTCATGTGACTAGTACATCAATAATATCTCTTGATGAAATTATAGTGACTTCCCATCTGACTACTCTAACTAGTGACCATGAGAATTTTAGAGAATCTATTTTCCAAAATCAAAATTCTTCTTTACCTACTCAGTTTCATCCAGTCAGATACTCTCCCAGGGATGCAGTTCAACATCTTGGAAATTAATTACCAAAGATCCACCTCATTCCTCATCTATCCCTACTACCACTATCTCATCCTCAAATTCTACCTCTAATCCCCTTATCTAGGAAAAGCAAAAAGAACCTACTGATGTGAGTACCTAGGATGAGAGTGATTGTGATTATAATTTTTTATTTGATAGGGACTTCATCGCACTTTTTGTATATCACCTCAAATATAATACACCGATTTCTTCCCTTAATGAAATATATTTTATTAATCATATTTTCCCTTCTTGAATTTACTATTAATTATCTTCAATTTTTGATAATCCCAAAATGGCTGGACAAATATGGAATTTATATGAGAAGAATAATTATGAGCAATTTCATTTACGTTTATGTTATTCCTTGATACCATATTTATGATACCATATTTATTCTATTAAATTCTATTTAAATGTTTTAAAATTTATGAATAAATACTAACAATATATATTAAATTTATTAAGAACATCTATTTTATTGAAAATTATTTCGATAGATGGTTTTTAAAATACCATGAATTGTGATCATAAAAAAGGTGGAGATTTTTTATTCCTCCATTTTAATGATTACAAATTCATTTTAATTATGATTTTAATGTATTAACTGTTTTATGATAGCATTTTATAATGTAATGTTTTTTGAAAAAAATTGGCACTGTTTTGAAAAGACCAATTACTAGAGTTGAGTCACTACCATGCATGAGTCACCGTTAAGTATGAGTAATTTTCTAGAATGATTCCACTGCAAGAATTACTTACCACAAAAAAAGACTCACCATCAGGAATGTATCCTGAATAATAAAGACTCACCAAAAAGAATGTGTCACTTCCATGAAGAAGTCACCACAAAAACTTACCTAAATCCTTGAATGAGTCACCATCAGAATTAACTCACCAATAAGAATGAAACATCTCATAGAATGACCAATATTTAGATTTGACTCACCAACAAGGAAGAGTCACTACTAGGGATAACCTACTATGAAATGAGTCACCGTTGAGCAGGAGTGACCACTGAAGATAACTTATCATCATATGAGACACTGATAAATATAAGTCACCTCTAAATATGAGTCACCATTGATGACTACCCACCATCCGATGACTTACCACTAGCCTGGTGACTTTTTTCATGAATCACTGTTAGAAATGATTCGACAGCAGGCTGACCCACCATCGCTATTCTGGGACATTTAAATTTAGTTACCCTAATGGATATGTTATTGAAGTTAATGATAAATTTTATTTTAATGATTAATAACTATTACAGGGAAACATTAAAGTCTTTCATTGATCTCGATATGAGGATACAAAGAATCATGATAATATTTTTTCAAAAAAACTCTCCATCATGCAACATTATATATTCCAAAAATCTTTACTCATGCATGTGTTAGAGATGGAAGAAATGAAAAACTACTTTCTAAATTCTAGTGGCTTCGTTTCATGAGTTCTTATATGTATCACACTTAACAAATTTTTAATATGAAAGAGTTAAGTACACTGAATATACATATCCTTTCTACAATCATAATAATGAGTGATTTACATTTCTTTTTCTCATACTTCTTTTAGAGAAATGAATATACCTCATCTCTAAGACACATATGATGAGAATGAGGAATCTAGAGCACATCAAACCAAGATATACTATATTTTACTTATCCTATAGGTTGATCTTTCTGTTTGTTGTATTTAATTTTTGAAAGTGTGTTTTTTTCTAGTTTATTAACACACACTATATCCTATGTTATAACGAAGAATAAAATATATTTTATTCATATTATTTTTGTCTTAATACCAATGGGTTTTGTAAAATAGGTTCTTATTTTGGCCGAGTTATTTTCTTCCAATGGTTTTTGTGGAAGAGGTATCTTTTTGGTATGGACATCTTGTACTCTATTGTGTTTATACCCGATCCAGTTTGTAAATCAAATTATATTCATATAATATTCTTGGAAGTGGGTGATTTCCATGTATAGAGGATTATATCTCATCATGTGAAATATCCCCATATCTTAATTCAATTGTGTTTTTTTGTTTTGTTATTGTGAAAGATTTAAACTTTTATTATTGAAACAATAAAAAAACCTATAATTTGATTGTTAATCACAACTACATTTAATATAATAATATTATTAAGTAAATTACTTTCAAATTTTAAATTAATATTCATTTAATTTTAACTGATCACTAATCATTATTTGAGAAATATTGTAATAGATTGAAATTGTATAAAACTACTATTTTAATTAATTAGGATATTTTGTTTAAATTGAGTGAATTTTTCAATGTTTTTTTAATAGAAATTTTTCTTCAGAAATAAATTCACTCCTCTTTAGTTTCTCGCTCTAACCAAATGTAGTATTCAAATTTAAATGGAGTTTTAGTGCATCAATTATCTACCGATTTCTATAATTTGGGTTTAAATTGTTTCATTCCATTTTATCTTACCATCACTAATATTTGAATATTTCATTTTATTTTGAGAGAATGTAATTAAAATTTGTATCTAATTTATGTGTTTGATATTTTTATAGAGTAATTAGTGTTCTTCCAACTGGAAAAGAAAATAATTATATTATTTCCCAAAAATTTGATATTTTTGGGTGTTTTGGGAATCATTTTAAAATATTTAAGGTATAAAACTTGACTTTATTATTGTTATATACATGTTTAGTTTTTTTATTAATTTAATGTCTTTGATCTTAGTTAATACTTAACAAAAAAACACTGCCCAACCAAATAAATATTTAATAATAATGAAAATTTCATCTGATATAGTAATTTATAATGATATCCACCCCAAATCTCTCTTTAATTCATCATTTATTTCATAAAACTGACTTTAAAAAATAATGTTATTTCATTTAATTATATTATTTTGAATAATCACCATAATACAATGTTTTTTATTTCACTTTCATAACAATTTATTAATAATAAAAACTCTAAAAAATGAAAACTACTTGATAGAAATAAAAGAGATTTTACAATACTATATTCTATGTTTTAAAACTAAATTAATTTGGTGCATTAGTACATTATGATAATATTTTCGCACTATTTATCATGAAAGAAAATGTTTTGAGGATGTGTTTATAAATAAATTTTTAGATTTTATGTGTATTTCTTAATTTATTTTAATTCTTATAATTTTTTACACTAAGTTGTGTTTTTTCACTTTCATTATTTTCTGGTTTTGTCTACAACACATTCTGATAAATGGAATGTTACACCTTTAAAACAAGAATAATAGATCTTCTATAACACTAAAACTATAACACCTTGACCAAATAATTTATGTTCGACCTGAAACACATCAAGAATAATCCAAAAACTTATTATTTTTTATCTAAAAATAAATAATAAATTATTTAATATATAATTGATTAAAATAATAGTAAATTAAAAGAATTATCCTCACCCAATATTTAATGTTAACCTAATTACATCTAAATTCCATAGATTAATGTAATTTTAAACTAAAATTTAAATTAATTTACTTTTTACCTATACATATTTTTTTAAAAAAAAATTGATTTCTAATTAAATTAATTGTATAATTATTAATAAAAATTATGGAATGAATTTTTAAAAAAAATTCAAATCCAAATGAGAAATTTTAAATAAATGGTTGGAAATGAAAATTTTTTATAAAACTAATATTTTGTACTATTCGTTGAAAAATTTAGCTTCTAAAAAATCACAATATTTTTCCACAAGGTAATAACATGTTTATATCAAATATAATAGAGGATTAATCATGTTCATCCAAAAGGAAGTGTGAGGTAAGGGACTTCTAGTATCTCTTTATTTTTTGGATACAAATAAAAATTCACCTCATATTTATTTTACATGGTGTGTATACTTCCAATTAATGTATTTTTTGATAAATATAAATAAAAATATTGGGATTTAAAAATAAATTTTAGGATCTCTCTTTCATGGGGGTTACAGTTCAAAATTTACCATAGTTGTAAGGTTTTTTTTCTTAATTTTCATTCTTTGGGACATATGTTCTATTATAAACTTATCTCTTTCTCTGAGGTGTATATACATCACATTTGACATATTATATCATGAATATCATTTTATTCATAATATTATATTTTTCATTTAATTTTATACTTTCATGGGGATTATTATTTAATTTTACCAATGTGATAAGGGTTTTATGTTATAATATCATCATTTATCGGGATTATTTATGATTAAGTCTAAACTCTTGAAATATTATGAATTAAAACTAAATAATTATGAAGAATTTTCTTCCCTGATAGTTATCAAATATTTTATAGGGTAATATTACCACTTTTATACTCTTTGGTAATTAAAATTATTTAGAATTTTTTTAAAAAAATTCAAGCATTATTTATCTCTTCAGTTAGAAATCAATTTTTTTTTCAAAACCATATTTTATAAAAATGTGTTCAATAATGTTTTTATGTTATCATAAAATCATTAAAATAAATACTTTTTCATGTTTCAATGTTTAAAAAGCATTTTTTTACATTAAAATTTATGTATCTTTCTAAATAATTCTGGCTATTACAAAAAATGTGAAGGGAATATTTTATATTACAAGTACAATATGAAAATATTTTTCTACCATCATTAACATTATTTTTTAAGCCTCCTTTATAATTTTTCATTTTTTATTATAATATAGAAGGCTTTAAAAGGGATTTAAAAGATATTTTTCAAAATGTAAGGGATATTCTTATTAGGAAATGTTTTTAATGTTTTTTTAAATCATCCTTTATATGTTTCCAATTTTTTTTCAAAGAAAATAATTTTAGAAATATATTGTAAACATTTGGATTTTTTAAAAATGTTTTCTAAAAATTTAATGGTCATTTTCCTCAAAATTTATTTATTTATATTTTAATGGAATCTAAATTAAACAATTTCAATAATATTTTTTATATATACTCTAATGATGATATTTTTTATTGATATCATCATTATTCTTTCTCTATATGCATTAAAATTGATTCAAAAAGATTTTTTGGGAACACATTTATTTTTTCCATGTTAATCATGTTTCAAAGATATTTTTATAAAAAATATTTCTTTTATATCAATAATTTATTTTATGAAAGGAATAATTATTGTTTTTATAAGTATTAAGCTGATTTTTAGGCTATATGTATTGTATTTGTGGTTCATGGACATTATATATGGTAGTGCACCCAAATAACATTAGATATCTTGTATGATTGTTTTTCCTAGCTACTGTCTGGTGATCCCATTATATATTATATGATCGTTGCACCGAGATAGAACAATAATGAATTAGGTATTGATTAAAATATTCAAATAATTATACTAGAAGTTGGACATATAGATATTCCTATTTTAAGTGTCTTTATGTGTTCTATAAATATGATTCCACAATATACCAAAACATTATTTTCAATGCTTTCTATAGATTTTTCATTTTTCATTTTATCAATATTGATATTATATGGCTCATGACTATTAGATATTTTGATTGTATCCTTTATTATATTGTTATTCCATGTTTTAATGTTTGATGATCCAAGTATTTATGGGTTTTAATATTCTTATGTTATACTCTTACACTTTGATTATGTCATTATACCGTTAGGCTCCTCTTATACTTACTGAGGTAATTCATTTGTTAATGCTTAATTTTTTCCTTTACTAAGAATTTTTTCTCACCCTACTTATGTTTCCTTTTCCAATGTTATAAATAATGAGTTTGAATGAATTATTTCTAAACGATATTTCATATGAATGATGATGGTGACCAAATGTGAAATATGAAATTCTGGATTATGTGGGAGAAATGATCATTTAATGACATGGGTATTGTTAATGTTGGAGTTTTTAATAATTCTATAAAACTAAAATCTTAAATGGTCTTAAAGAATGTAAGTGATCCAATTTTTTATTTTTATGTTGTATGGTTTGGATGGAAAAAAATTGGTTTCATTTGTCGATATCAATTTAGGAAATGAAAATTTTACCACTTCAATATTGTATTGGGGATTATAGCTTTTGGGATGATATACCAGATATAAAAGGTTAGTCAAAAAAACATTTGGATATTAGGATATAATAATTGTATGTTATCTTAAGAGTTATGGTTACCATATTAGGTCCATAATATTAAGGTTGATATCACATTTAATGTATTCGACACCCCTTTGAGGTGTTATGTGATGATATATTAATGTAACCAATGTCATTTTGGGAGACGTTTTATAAGGTTGAAGTATATGTAAATTTTTAGATTAATGATAAGTACACATTTAAATTTAATGGGAATATATTATTAAGTATTCATAACCATTACGGTTTATATTATCTTGGATATTGAGTTAATTAAGGTAAAAACATTTATTGTATAAATAACCCCAATATTAAAAAGTGATTTGGTTACTTAGTGATTGATTATATTAAAAAAAATTATATCATGATATGTTTTCCCTAAAAGATGAATGGCATGAGATAGTATTTGATGTTAAAAAACTGTTTTATTTTGAGTTTATTTGGGAGTGATTTGGTTTGAAATATCTGTATTAATGTTTAATTTTTAATATTAATGTATCGTATTAATAATTACTCATTTTGGGAATAACATTAGCAAGTGGTATCCATTTTGGTTATTGTTAATGTGAAAACAAATGTGGAATAAAGTTTTATACCTTTTATGGTTATATGTTCCATTAAAAGTCAATTTTAGTGCTCCAAACATGAAAGAAATCATCTTGAATACTCATCATTTGGGAAAAAAGTAGATATTCTAGATAAATTGGTTAAGAATGAAATTATCCCTGAAAACTATGTATATTTCACTAAATTTTACTTATAGATGGTGAAATAATCTATAAACTACGGTAAAAGTATCTTAAAAGTAAAATACTTCCATATTACATTCATATTGAATGAATTAGATGGTCATTTAGATCATCATAGCTTTATGGGTTTCAGGCTCTTAACTATCCATGGATAATTCATGTTTATGTGATTAATGAACTTAATAAATCTCTATAATTATTTAACCTTATCTTCCATCCCACCTATTATCTCATATTTAGAAACTAAATTATGTGCTATTACATATAACTTTTGTACTTAACTTTCTCTCTTATTAAGAGGACATTTTATTAAAAAATTTATGAAGTGGGTTTATAATAAAATTATTTCGATATTTACATCCATTTATTTCTGAGATACAGATCAAATTTTGTGGGTGCATTTTTTTTATGGGGGGATGCAACCCCATGAGATTTTAAGAGATGAAAATTATGTTAGATAGAGAAAAAAAATAAAAAACTGATAATAAAAAAGAATGCATCACCCATATATTTTTATAAACATTTTTAAAATAAATATAACCTCTTCAATATAATGTGGTACACATAACTCTGATATTTTTATGTTAAATATCGTATTCAACATGCTACAATGATCTTAAACGAGACATGATATATATCAATCAATTTTTAGTATTGTAATTTTATTCTTCAAAAATATGTTTTCTTAAGAAAATATTTGTATTAATATTTAGGAAAATATTTGAATTAGTTTTTGAAATAATTATAAAATTTATTAAATGAATATATTATTTTTTAATATGAATATCAAAAGTTATTTTGGGTGAAATTTTAGGGTTTTTTAAAAAATATTGATTTTTGGTTAATAGTAAGAAATACAGATTTTTGTCAAAATGACATTTATTTTCTATTGATAATGTAATTTTAAAGTACAAATATGTGTTGAATGTAATTAAATATAATTTAATTATTATTAATTTATATTTAATCCACTTAATTAATTTTTAATCACACTTATGTTTTTTTGTATAAGTATGTTTTGTAATTTTAAAAAGGGTTTTTTTAAAAAAAATTAATGAGAATAATGTTTCTCCATTTTCATCAATTAAAATAATACCTAACTAGAAATTTTTTTAATTAAATTTATATATTATATATTTATATTTAATTTATATTTACAAATGATTATTATTAGAAATATAGTCAATATGAAATCATCTTTTTCTTAAAAAAATACATTCCCAAAAACACAATTGTTCATCATGTCTGCAGATTTTGTTTTAAATTTATTTTCTCTCACTTATATATATATATATTTTATAAAAATAAAATTCATTTTTTAAAGTATAATTTAAAAATTATATAAGGGTTAACTGTTTACAGTTTTATACAAAGTTTTATTTTTTTTGATGAATAGTGAAAAATACGAAATTTCAATTGAAAACATCATTTTCGATTAATTTATTGGTAAAGTTGAATTATATTTTAAAATGGTTATAAATTATAATTAATTAAATTATAAATCAATTAAGCCAATTTGGTTCATTGGAATAAACATAATATAGATCGTAGATATAATAACTCTTTAAACTATGGAAAATTTTCTCTTTTATAACCCACTTTGTAACGCCCCGACCCCAGCTACCCAGAGCTGGTGCATTACTTCATAACATTGGTATGATCACAAAAGATCAAGTCTCGAAAGACCGATTAGTTTAGTAGCCTTGGAAACACTAGATACATTCGTAAACGTTACATTACATCATAAAGTGAAAAACTAAAATAAAAAAAGTCTCCATAGTCCACACTCATATCCTCTTCTGACAATCCCTGCAGGTCATTCATAAAATACTTCTTCAAATCCTGGAAAATATTAAAACATTGAAAGGGGTGAGCTCAGATGCTCAGTAAGGATAACAATATTGCAGAAGCTTTCATAAATAAACATTAACATTTAAGGCAATGTATAACTAAAACAAAAGCCTTTTTTAAACTTGAACTTCAGCATAATATGGCAAAAATAAAATTAAATAATGCCATTTACTTACTCACATGGATATTCTACTGGTCGAATAATCACATGAAATATCAATAACCACTTTCATAATGAGGGAATGTATAATGCCGGACATTCTGAAACATTTTGTCAAGGCCTTGGCCAAGACGTCTAAAATGATTAAGGCCTCGGCCAAAACCATAAATCAAATTGGGAAAGGGCCTCGGCCAATTCCACGTCTAGTTGTCTCATGAGACCTGCCGATGCATCGAGGAGCTATAGCGGGCTCCACCCGTCACTTATTAAGTCCAATACATTCCTCATATGAATAGGTTTAAACATATCATAAACCATAACATAATCGTATCACATAAAACATGCATAAAGGAAACATAACATTTCCACATTTCAATCACAACATATAATAAAAACGCTTTCAAAACCATTTTCAATACCAAAATAAAAGAAAGTTAAAACTTTGTATTTATTTTTCATTAAAAAAAAGATGGCTAGTAGAGTAAGCCGAAACTCAAATAATGGTCACGGCGGCGGAGAAGTCATTGTCGCCACCTAAGTACGGAAAGAAAAACATTCCCTTTTTGTCGTTTAGTAAAACGCTTCATATAAAAATATTCCTTTTGAATAAACGTAAAAGTCAAAGGGGTTTATACACTGTACAAAAGAAATTTGTGTATAAAACAAAATATGCCTCAATGAATGGAGATTGAGACGAAGTCCTTTAAAAGATCATTTTTAAATAAAATATATCTATTATGTGTATTAACTATATGTACACATAAAGAAAGTATAAATACAATATACGACATAATAATATCATGACATAATTTGAATGTAGGAGATTAACCCAAAGAATGGAAGTTGGGTTATGAAATTCTCTTACCTTGTGTCCGACTTGACTCAACCATTCTTTAACCTCCTGAATAATAAACTAGAGTTAATATCTACCTTATTAAGAACAATTTTCAATTTCATTATCCTTTTTATATCACTTATTACAATGTTATGAACATTATGTAATTATTTAAGTTAATAACGGTCGTTTTGTCGATCTTGGGTAACTTGAGTCAACAATAAACTTCTTATAATTACAAGTTGTTCATGTGGTAGAATATCCATTCTATCCAGAATTATATTCATTATTTAGATGTCATATATATCTTATATATCCAGTATATACATTCATTTATAATATTACGTAACATTTAGAGGTAAGAAATGAAATGCACCGTTCATGGAGACGGTAAGCCGTACGTACGCATGAACGCTACTTTCATTTCAATTTCATTTTTAATGGAACTAAATCATAATGATATAAATGTATAATATAATTCCAGTATAATATAGTGTATAATACCATTTAATCCATCCTTTATACATCCCACATATGGCATTAACGATTCGAATCACTTTGAGGGGGCGGTAGTCCGCACTTCCTAAAATGAAATTATCGCGTTTTACCCATAATGGAAATCATAATGTATTCCATAAATGAGAAATAAAGAAGCCTAGGTAAAACATAAACATATTAAATATCATATATAAAAATAGTGACATCTTAATGGCCACCTTTGAAGGTGTTATATGAGTGTTGAACAATCATCGTTTCGTGAGGCAGAAATTCGCCATCCACAGAAACCGTATATTCTTTAACCATTAGATGTAGGTGTGTGTAAGTGTAACTCGAATAATTATTATAACAACATCCTAGTATATTGAGGATACTGGTGTTGTTATAAAAGAAATGAATAAAAAGAGTTTAGGGGGTTGGAGAAGAAAAATAAAACAAAACAACATTAGAAAAGCCATTACCTCAAAATCGGGTAACTCTTTTTGATTTGAGCCAAAGGCTTCCTTGGGAAGAGTTATGCCCAAATTAAGGCTTCTAGGAGTAAGAGGGGGAAGTTGGGAGAGTATTTGGGAAGAGTTTGGCCGATCCAAATGGCTTGAAAGTGTAAATCAGGTGGGAGAGGTGGGGGCCTTTTATCAGTGGAGAGGAGGGGCACTTTTGGAAAGATTGAAATGTTACATTATTTCACAATGATTTTCGGATTCTAAAGGTCCCACACTTATATAATTCTAGTCTAAGGTGATAATGTTTCGAAATCGCCTCATTCAATAGGCTTTGGACAAGTGTAATCCTTGGATTTTGCATTATCTTCTCATTTTATTTAAATCGTTAAATAATGAGGTCATCGCTGCATCATAATGATGTCATAAATAATTTAATTTATTTAATGTCTAAAAATTATAAAAAACTACTATGATGTAGGAAATCTTTTTAGATTTCTAATGAATATTTATAGTCAAAATTTGGACTTGTGTAACCCCAATTAAAAACTGTTTTAGTAAAATAACTCATGTTTGTGTCAATTTAATTTTAACATTAAATAAATATATATTAATGTCATTTTCCAACTAAAGTGGCTCCATGGGGTCCCCAAGTTGACCCATGGGTTGTCTTGGTCGGCCATTACTAATCCAATAGGAGTAGGACAAGTGTCATGCTCATCTCATATTATTAAAACATTATTTTTACCTTAAACTACACTAATTACCTCTAATCGCGATTAAGAACTTAAAAGTTACTATTCACCAAAAAATATATTTTAATCTCATTGAACCACATTTTACTTCTTAATGACAACCATGTATGTCGGATTTTTGAAAATCAAATCACAGAAGTGGTAATATTTCATTTAAACGAAAAATCAGTTATTTAACTACCACTTAGTGGTTTCACTATTCATCAAAAATTGAAGTTTTTCAGAACAAGGCAAAAATTTCACCGTAAGCTATAACTAATATTCTGAATTCAAAAATGATGTCTATTTTAAAAAATTCCAAACATATAAGTTGCATTAATTAATTTTATAATTAATTCCCGCTGTTACAACAAATAGTGTGTTTTTAAGAAACAATTTATATCAAAAGCTTGGCAATTGTTTATATCCAATTTCAATGTTAAATTAATTATAATGACCACCATTGGATAAAATGGTAAAAATATATTCTAATTATACTTTAAAACCACTAAATATTATAATTTATCACTATAAATTATTTTGATTAAAAAAGTTGTTTTAAGTAATTTTCACTATTCATAAAAAATTAGAAGTTCTCAGAAAAATACCAAAAATTCAACATAGGCTAATTTCGATATTCCAAATCCAAAAATGAAGTCCATTTTCAAATATAAAATTTCTATAATTTTAAAAAGTGGTTATTACTATTCATAACAGCTACATTGATTAGTCGCGGTGTTTTAGAACTAGAAGGTGCGTACAATGCAGGCTATTACATTATTGAATGAGAATCATATCGTGGAAGCTCGGGGTGTTACATTCTCCCCTCCTTCAATAAATTGCTTCCTCGCAATTTGAAATTTTTCTTTGAAAATAAAAGGTTGAAAAGAGAAAATACCTTTGAAGAAAACCCACATCGGAAATAAGGTTAATAAATATATAACATTAAAAGAAAGCAGGATAAGTACAAAGGTCACCCGATATAGCCCATTCTAGGATTGTATGAAAATATGGATATGGAGGAGAAACAAACCATCAAGGTCTGATGGAGAGTTATAGAAAACAGGATTAGGAGAAAGTTTAACCACAAGAAAATCACAAACTTGTGATTGGTTAAACGGTCATTGAATCCCCAGTTGGAAAAGTTAACCGACAACATTTTTGTTTTAAGTTACCTTTTATAATGTTGAGGAATTTATTTAGGAGATTTACTAAGAACGTAAGGGAATATACATACTTGTTATGTATACTTTCATTCGTTAATAAATTTTTACCACAAACCCAACTTTTACTCCAAATGGTAACGGAACTCAAAAATATTCTATTTATCCTAATTGTATAAGGTTAAAAATGTTAACACATACCATTTAGATTAGTAAAACTATTTTGTAATAACCAGGGACTTCCTGTAGGCTAGTGGTAGTAAATAAAGGCTTGTCGCACTATGGTTGGGGGTTCGATTCCTGCAGTTTTGTCCGACGCGACGGGTTATTCCCCACCCTACAGGTTGTCCTTTTCCTAAAACTATAGTATTATAATATTCCAAAAATAATCTTCAGAAATTATTTAACCTTAAACAATACTATCCATGGTTCAACTTAATCCATTCCAACCTTAATAGTTATCCAAAATACCTCCGTCCAGACTTTCTCTAAAAGGTCTCTAAATTCCAAAATCAATTGTAACATCAGATTCCCCAAACAAAGAAAAGTTTCTCTTATTGTCACATACTAAAAATATGATTACCTTAATCATATTAAAACCTTACTTAAATCAACAAGTACTGCAGTACAATCCATATATATATATCACATTATTCTTATAACCAGAATATAATCCTTGAGTCCAAAAGCACCAATACATTAATTATTCCGCTTCAACTGTAGTCACAACATAAGATTGGCCTTGATCCCTTGGCCTTTTCTGAGGTAAGTTTCCTTGACGCCTAGGACATTCATTTGCATAATGCCCTGTTTCCCTACAATTGTAGCATTCAACTTTGACAGCCTCTTTCTTTCCCTTGCAATCACGAGCCTGGTGACCCTTTTCTCCACATTTATAACAAACTCCCATTCCTTTTAGGCAAGTACCAGGGTGATTCTTCCCACAATTATCACATAATGGAAAATCCTTCTTTCCCTTTTTCCCGTTATCTGTCTCTTGTTCCACCGTTCTCTTCTTCTCTTTCTTTACTTTGTTGTCATAAGACTTAGAGAATTCCTTTTCTGTCTTGATAGCACACGAGACAATATCTTCGTATGATGAGAAGTATTGTGATCCTAAAGCTCGACGGAGAAATGGTTTTAACCCATCAACGAAACGATCAATCTTACTCCTTGGGTTACGTATATAATCGGCAATATGCCTCACTAACCTTGTAAAGTTAGCCTCATACTTTGCGACATCCTCATCCTCCTTCTGCCTCAAACTCAGAAATTGCCTTTCCATATCTGCTCGATGGTCACGAGGAAAATATTTTTCTAAGAAAAGCTCTTTGAACTCCCTCCATTCCATATTCGATACGTCATCATCTTCCTTTGTGTTTGGGATCAGCGACCACCACTGATCGGCATCTCCAGTGAGGCGGTAAACTGCCATGACAACCTTCTCCCTTTCACTACTCCCCAAGGCATGGAATATTTTCTCTAAGGAGTTTATCCATTTCTCGGCTACTAAGGGATTTGTAATCCCATTGAACGTTGGTGGTTGTTGCCACATGAATCGATCTAACATTGATCCTCCACGTTGCGGATCAGGGTGCTCCATACGAGTAAGGTTATTATTCATAACCTGAGTGAGTTGTCCCAGTATGGTATTAAGTTGATCAGCACCAGTTGTATCTCCAGCTCCACAATAATTATCTTGAGCAGGAGGGAAATCCCTACACGGAGTGCGTGCATTGATACGGTTTCCATTCCTTCCACTAGGCACCATTTCTAAACAATGGCATAAACTATATTAGTTTATAAATCAAAATACATAATTCCATACTTGTAAGATACTTAACATAAATTGAACTATTTATGGATATAATCCATAAAATGTTTTCTTTGAGGAAGTATATACTCATAACCCTTCATAGTGGTTTATAAAGAAAACGAGAATTATCCAAAGCATATCCCCCGGGAGTGTCGTAACCAAGAGTGCAGCAAGGCCCGTTGTCGTGCACCAGTTCCCGTTCGAGTCTAGCTCAAAGCGGTGTTTTCGGGTTTTACCCCTAGGTACATCTGTGCCAGAGCCGCCTCTACTTGCTCGTATCCAGATAGGGATGTATTGCTCGGAAAACTTACAAAATCTCTACAATAACAAAATTCTAGGAAGTTCTTCTATACTAACCCTCAAAGTCTATCTTTGGGCTATGTTCTCTAATCAGAGTTTATCTAAATCTAGCCTCCAAGGTTAGTACTAAACTGCCTCTGATACCAACTGTAACGCCCCGACCCCAGCTACCCAGAGCCGGTGCATTACTTCATAACATTGGCATGATCACAAAAGATCAAGTCTCGAAGACCAATTAGTTTAGTAGCCTTGGAAACACTAGATACATTCGTAAACGTTACATTACATCATAAAGTGAAAAACTACAATAAAAAAAGTCTCCATAGTCCACACTCATATCCTCTTCTGACAATCCCTGCAGGTCATTCATAAAATACTTCTTCACATCCTAGAAAATATTAAAACATTGAAAGGGGTGAGCTCGGATGCTCAGTAAGGATAACAATATTGCGGAAGCTTTCATAAATAAACATTAACATTTAAGGAAATGTATAACTAAAACAAAAGCCTTTTTTAAACTTTAACTTCAGCATAATATGGAAAAAATAAAATTAAATAATTCCATTTACTTACTCACATGGATATTCTACTGGTCGAATAATCACATGAAATATCAATAACCACTTTCATAATGAGGGAATGTATAATGCCGGACATTCTGAAACATTTTGTCAAGGCCTCGTCCAAGACGTCTAAAATGATTAAGGCCTCGGCCAAAACCATAAATCAAATTGGGAAAGGGCCTCGGCCAATTCCACGTCTAGTTGTCTCATGAGACCTGCCGATGAATCGAGGAGCTATAGCGGGCTCCACCCGTCACTTATTAAGTCCAATACATTCCTCATATGAATAGGTTTAAACATATCATAAACCATAACATAATCGTATCACATAAAACATGCATAAAGGAAACATAACATTTCCACATTTCAATCACAACATATAATAAAAACGCTTTCAAAACCATTTCAATACCAAAATAAAAGAAAGTTAAAACTTTGTATTTATTTTTCATTAAAAAAAAGACGGCTTGTAGAGGAAGCCGAAACTCAAATATTGGTCACGGCGGCGGAGAAGTCGTTGTCGCCACCTAAGTACGGAATGAAAAACATTCCCTTTTTGTCGTTTAGTAAAATTATTCATATAAAAATATTCCTTTTGAATAAACGTAAAAGTCAAAGGGGTTTATACACTGTACAAAAAAATTTGTGTATAAAACAAAATATGCCTCAATGAATGGAGATTGAGACGAAGTCCCTTAAAAGATCATTTTTAAATAAAATATATCTATTATGTGTATTCACTATATGTACACATAAAGAAAGTATAAATACAATATACGACATAATAATATCATGACATAATTTGAAAGTAGGAGATTAACCCAAAGAATGGAAGTTGGGTTATGAAATTCCCTTACCTTGTGTCCGACTTGACTCAACCGTTCTTTAACCTCCTGAATAATAAACTAGAGTTAATATCTACCTTATTAAGAACCATTTTCAATTTAATTATCCTTTTTATATCACTTATTACAATGTTATGACCATTATGTAATTATTTAAGTTAATAACGGTCGTTTTGTCGATCTTGGGTAACTTGAGTCAACAATAAACTTCTTATAATTACAAGTTGTTCATGTGGTAGAATATCCATTATATCCAGAATTATATTCATGATTTAGATGTCATATATATCTTATATATCCAGTATATACATTCATTTATAATATTACGTAACATTTAGAGGTAAGAAATGAAATGCACCGTTCATGGAGACGGTAAGCCGTACGTACGCATTAACGCTACTTTCATTTCAATTTCTTTTTTAATGGAACTAAATCATAATGATATAAATGTATAATATAATTCCAGTATAATCTAGTGTATAATACCATTTACTACATCCTTTATACATCCCACATATGGCATTAACGATTCGAATCACTTTGAGGGGGCGGTAGTCCGCACTTCCTAAAATGAAATTATCGCATTTTACCCATAATGGAAATCATAAATTATTCCATAAATGAGAAATACATAAGCATAGGTTAAACATAAACATATTATATATAATATATAAAAATAGTGACATCTTAATGGCCACCTTTGAAGGTGTTATATGAGTGTTGAACAATCATCATTTCGTGAGGCAGAAATTCGCCATCCACAGAAACCGTATGTTATTTAACCATTAGATGTAGGTGTGTGTAAGTGTAACTCGAATCATTCTTATAACAACATCCTAGTATATTGAGGATACTGGTGTTGTTACAAAAGAAATGAATAAAAAGTGTTTAGGGGGTTGGAGAAGAAAAATAAAACAAAACAACATTAGAAAAGACATTACCTCAAAATCGGGTAACGCTTTTTGATTTGAGCCAAAGGCTTCCTTGGGAAGAGTTCTGCCCAAAGTAAGGTTTCTAGGAGTAAGAGGGGGAAGTTGGGAGAGTATTTGGGCAGAGGTTGGCCGATCCAAATGGCTTGAAAGTGTAAATTAGGTGGGAGAGGTGGGGGCCTTTTATAAGTGGAGAGGAGGGGCACTTTTGGAAAGATTGAAATGTTACATTATTTCAGAATGCTTTTCGGATTCTAAAGGTCCCACACTTATATAATTCAAGGCTAAGGTGATAAGGTTTCTAAATATCCTCATCCAATAGGCTTTGGACAAGTGTAAGCCTTGGATTTTGCATTGTCTTCTCATTTTATTTAAATCGTTAAATAATGAGGTCATCGCTGCATCATAATGATGTCATAAATAATTTAATTTATTTAATGTCGAAAAATTATAAAAAAAATACTATGATGTAGGAAATCTATTTATCTTTCTAATGAATATTTATAGTCAAAATTTGTACTTGTGTAACCCCATTTAAAAACTGTTTTAGTAAAATAACTCATGTTTCTGTCAATTTAATTTTAACATTAAATAAATATATATTAATGTCATTTTCCAACTAAAGTGGCTCCATGGGGTCCCCAAGTTGACCCATGGGTTGTCTTGGTCGGAAATTACTCATCCAATAGTAGTAGGACAAGTTTCATGCTCATCTCATATTATTAAAACATTATTTTTACCTTAAACTACACTAATTACCTCTAATCGCGATTAAGAACTTAAAAGTTACTATTCACAAAAAAAAATATTTTAATCTCATTGAACCACATTTTACTTCTTAATGACAACCATGTATGTCGGATTTTTGAAAATAAAATCACAGAAGTGGTAATATTTCATTTAAACGAAAAATCTGTTATTTAACTACCACTTAGTGGTTTCACTATTCATCAAAAATTGAAGTTTTTCAGAACAAGGCCAAAATTTCACCGTAAGCTATAGCTAATATCCCGAATTAAAAAATGATGTCTATTTTACAAAATTCCAAACATATAAGTTTCATTAATTAATTTTATAATTAATCCCCGCTGTTACAACAAATAGCGTGTTTTTAAGAAACAATTTATATCAAAAGATTGGCAATTGTTTATATCCAATTTCAATGTTAAATTAATTGTAATGACCACCATTGGATAAAATGGTAAAAATATATTCTAATTATACTTTAAAACCACTAAATAGTATAATTTATCACTATAAATTATTTTGATTAAAAAAGTTGTTTTAAGTAATTTTCACTATTCATAAAAAATTAGAAGTTCTCAGAAAAATACCAAAAATTCAACATAGGCTAATTTCGATATTCCGAATCCAAAAATGAAGTCCATTTTCAAATATAAAATTTCTATAATTTTAAAAAGTGGTGATTACTATTCATAACGGCTACTTTGATTAGTCGCGGTGTTTTAGAACTCGAAGTTGCGTACAATGCAAGCTATTACATTATTGAATGAGAAGCGTATCGTGGAAGCTCGGGGTGTTACACACTTTCTCATCGCATATGTTGGAATAATTTTGAATTAAAATTTTCCACATTTTTGAATTGATTTTGGAAAATTTTAACCCATATTTTGAATAATAATAATTTAAATTATATAATAATATCAACATAAAATTTGACCAAAATAAATAGTAAAAATAGTAAAAAATATTTACCACGGTTAAGAAAAAAATGGTTTTAATGTGGGGATTAAACTAAATTGTTAAGGTAACAAGTACATATAAACATTCCTAAAAACTGTTATATGAAAATATTGAGACTATTTGACCTATAAACTTTAATAATGGACCATTTTTACCCTTTCTTAATATGAAAAACATGGGAGCACCCATTTGTTTTAAAATAACCAAGTGTGTCCACTCCCCAACTTCTAAAAGGCTACCCCTATCATCTATTATGTACACCTTAAACCCTATTGGGTTCATGAAATTCATGCCCAAGTAAATTTATAAATTCCCTCATAAAATCCTTGAATCCTAATTTTTGGAATAAATCCAACCGAGTAAGGCCTTTTGTGGATAACTAAGGAGGATTCTTTAAAAGTGGTAACGATATTCAAAGAGTGTATTTATTTTATTTTTATGTCCAGCACCATCAGTTTTTATCAATAAATAATGATATAATAACATAAATAATTTTCATATATTGGTTTGTTTTTATAATAATAGATTGAACTACCACACACTCCACTTCCATCAAATGAGTTTCGAAATCAACGTTTGTGTATACGGTGGACTACCGCCTCACGAACTGATGTTAATCATTCTTCAATTAACACCTTTCGTGGTTGGGTATAATGATTAATATAAAATATATATGATATGAAAATCGTATTTATATATTTGTATTAGTTTTATCACCTAAATATATTTAATTTCCATTCTATAGGGGACATGATAACATATTTCTTGTGTTCGGTGTGCTACCACCTCATGAAGCGATTGATTCATTCTCTCCCGAATGCTTTATGTGGAAGTTATTAAGGATATTATTAATTATTAGGTGTGATATAAATGAAATAATTATTATATTAATGATATATTTATTTTTCTAGAAATATAATGCATCATTTTCTTTTTTATATAGTAAATAGAAGATAAGATTGTTCTTCTACTCATGGACTAAAACCTTCACAAAGAGATGTGACTCTCTTTTCGACACCACACCACATGGATGATATATATAAGTTTATTTAAAGACAATATATTGTATATATATGTTATTAGGATAATTATGTTAATATAATATATTATATACCTCATTTCCATAATGTTCAATGAATAATGGAATCCTTACACCTGTGTACGTACGACTTACCATCTCCATGATCGTAACATACATCATTTTTCATAAACATCATCCATTATTGGTTTTAAAATTATAATTGATGTATAAATATGATAATTTATTCACTAGTATTATTACGGATATTATAGAACTACATCATATGTAGAAGAACCAAGAATTTCATAACAATGCATGAAACAAGTGGATTAACACCCAAAATAATGAAAATAATGAATGATTACTAACTAAAAGGTAAAAATATGTTATAAAAGGATCATAAATTATAATATAAATATTAATATGGTTATTTAATAAGTTAGTATCATTTTTAAAACCACTATACTAGAGGATATGTTATGATCCATCAAAAGGTAGTGCGATGTAAGGTATTGTAGTCTTTATTTAATTTTAGGGTGAAATATGAAAATTCACAACCTATTTCTTTTATGTGGTGTTTATAAATACCATGGATGTATTTTATGATTCCTATAATTAAAAATATATTGATTTCAACATCCATTTTAGGATCTATCTTTTATGTGGGCAATGGTTCAAAAGTCACAAAAGTGGTAAGCTATTGTTTTCTCAATTTTCCTTCTTTGAGACATATGTACTCCTATAAACCTATATCCTTGATTGAGGTGTATATACATTCCATTTTAAAATATTATATAAAAAATATAATGATATTCATGATAATCCATATATCATTTAATTTTATTATTTCATTGGGTTTATAATTCAATGTTACCAAAGCGGTTAGAGTTTTATGTTACGATGTAATAAAATTTTAGGATTCATTAGGACTATGTATCAAAAATTGAAATATTATGATATAAATATCAATAATTATAATGATATTTATTATAATATTGTTATTGATGATTTTATTTTAAAATAATAGTACCATTTATCCACTCTTTGGTAATTAAAATAATTGAGAAAATGTTATTAAAAAAAATCCTATTTTATTTCTCTCTTCAGTCGAAAATATGTTTTCTTCTAAAACCATGTTTTCTAAAAATGTTTTTAAAAAAGTTATATTATTATCATATGATTTTTAATTGGAATTGTTACACATGTTTTAATTTATTTTTTGAAATTACTCTTTATGTCTCTTTTTAAACAAATCTAGTTTTTCTTTTATCAAAAATGTAGAAGGAATATTTATTTTAATGTGTATGGCATAAAAATAATTTCCACCACCCTAAATATTATTTTAATTATATTTTAGTGTATATATATTCAAGGTTATTTTAATGAAATATTATTTCAAAAATGTTTTTAAAATTGTTTTTAAAATTGGAAAGGATACATTCTACATGAAATGTTTTAACTGATTTTTAAAATGTCCACTATATGTTTCAATTTTTTTTCAAAGAAATGTATTTTCAAAATATATTCCAAATAATCAATTAGAAAAAGTGTTTTATAAAATAATGAAGTTATATTTCTAAAATGTTTCAGTGATCATTTAATGGTATTTAAATTTATCAATTTCCGCAACCTTTTGTGTAAATTATATGCCAATGAGGATATTTTATACTAAAAACATCTTCATTATTTCTCTTGATGGATTAAGATTATTTCAAAGATACTATTATAAAATCTATTTCATTTCGATAGGATAATCATGATTCAAATATATTTTTATGAAACACATTTCTATTCTATGGTTTAAACAAGTTATGAATGGAGTAATGGGTATTTTTAGGAGTTTTATGATGATGTCTAATATTTGTGTACTATATATTTTGTTATTAGACATTATATATTATGGGTTTTCATTGATACCACCACTCTAAATCCATTTTTCATTTTCTAAGTAAACAACTTTTTGTTTTAGAGGGAACATCACTAACACAATTTCTCTAATTGAAGGATAAAACCCAAAATAAAAAACACCAAACAAAGCATTTCAAAAAAAAATTCAAAATCAAATACATATAAAAAACATCATCTATGTAAAAACAAAATGACTGCACCAAAAAACATTAATAAAGATTCAATAATAAAATAGAATGTTAAAATCAAGAACTATCACACCTTCTTAGGTGAAAAATCACATGGGAAGATAGAACCCTATAGTTTCGTTAGGAAAATCATAATACCGCCTCAGGCCACAAATATCCTTTAAAGAATTAAAATTAAAATAAATTTTAAATTCCTGATCCTATCATCATCTACCCTCAAACCATGAGGATGTTGCGAACCACCTCCTCTAAATACACTGACACGACGAGCGCTATTTCTGGTCATAGATTCATCCTCTTCAATAAATCACCATCATCATTATCACTTACCATCGTTATCAATGAAAACAACCGCAACAAGACCCACCGTCAGTGAATTATTTAACAGTTGACCATCACTAGAGTAGAATGAAAAATCAGATTAAAAACATCACTTACAAATTGAATAATCTTATTCAAGGTTCTCCAGTAAAAAACCGACCACGATGGGGAAAACTAAAACCCTCACTCTAAAAAATTCCCAAGAGGAGTGAAAATATAACCCTACAAGTGAAAACTAATGGCCAATCAACCAGAATTCTTAACACCCCCTTAGAGAACATTTCAATATAAGACCTAGCAATGGGGCATTGAACCAGGGATCCAGGGTAGAGTTGAGTAGACAGATGTTCATTATAGACCCACACATCACAGAACCTATTACAAACATCTGTCACAACTTTCTTCTGATGAGAAGAACCACTTCTCAAATCGAAGTTGAGGAAAGACGAGCCTCCTAGAGAAACTCCGACCGAATAATCATCATATCCCAAAACCTTCAGAAACCACTGATGTTGAAATATTAGGATATTAAAAAAATACCCATAAGGTAGGCCATAGATTTAAGGGAAAGGGTATGCATATAAAGGGACATCGATGGTCAGAACCACCGATCCTAACCACGAAACCGTCATTGGGAAAATATAACACCAAAGAATGAGTGTGGAGGGAGGAGAAAAGTGGAAATAAGGGAGGGATGAATGAAAGAATGGATGAAGGGGAGACCAGATGGAGAGTGGCGCATCTTCCTAAACCCTCCATAACACTACTAATGGAAACCCAAAAATAGGAGAGAGGAAAGGGCAAGGCCACTTAGAGGTTGAGATTCATTTTCTATCCCCTCTCCTGCATAGATACTACTGCATGATCCCATTATAGATTATGTGATGGGTGAGAAAAGATACAATTGGGTGAGACTATTATAGAATATATGATCGGTGATAAAAAATAATGATCTTTTGCATTGAGTAATTATTAAGTTCTATATAGAATTATATTTTAAGTCGGTTTTATAGTTATTACAATTGTAAGGGTGTTGTATGTTTTTATAAAGAAGATTTACCAAGATAACAACACATTATTTCTATGCTTACTATGGTTTTATGATGTTTCATTTGATCAAGATTGATATCACATGGATTATGAGTATTGATACTTATGACTCTTTCCTTTGTTGAATACTTTTTCATGTATTCGTGTTTGATGATCCAATTATTTTTTTTATAAAATTGAGCACAAAGGATATAATATTGATAAAAAAGAAAAGAGTTATACAATGTGGAAGGAGTGAGTTTTCCATTTGTATTTCATGATAAAAGGTATCATTTCAACATGCACATTGTTTAGGCTAATGCTACCCACTTCTAAGAAACCTTTGTTAAGAAGTGAATCGACAATGTAGTTCACTTCCCAGAATGTGTATGTGAAAAAGGGATTCAATGAGGAGATAATTTTGAGGAAATTGATCAATTTACCTGCCACTCTCTGGATTGAGATCTTCCTGATGAAGTCTCTTCAATTATCAACAACTAAAATTTTGTTAAAACTAATTATTACTTAGTCTGGGAACCAACCCATAATGGTCTTCTAACCCTTAAACTTTACAATAGTCATAATGTCACTAGGAAAAATTATAACGACCCATACTTTACATACATTGTTAATACTTCAAAAGTGAAGCACACTTATTACAACATATGACAAAACCACAAAGGACCGTATAGGTATAGTGTCTTTAGAAACTGGGAAACATAAACAATTGGTTCATAAATCTTTTACAGTGTCTCCCATTTATTTCATCATATATAGGGTCCCTTTTAGCATATTCTACTTAATATCCATCTTCCTGACCTGGGTAAAAGAAAACATAAAAGGGTGAGCTCAAATGCTCAGCAAGGGCAAATAAAGGAAATAAAAATCATATCATATCTTTTTTAAAATCAAAACCTGCAAAAGAGATCATAATATCTTAACATGGAATAAATCATAGAAGTGAAAATGAGATCCCCATAATCATAAAATAAAACTTGAAACTTTGTGGCATGCACACATAATCATGGAAAATCATTTCTTGTTAGTCATGACTCATTTCCAAGATTATCTTAGTGGACAAAGTCCCTTTCTGAACCGAGTTCACTCCTCGTTTAAGTCCTGTATCACTGAACCGAAATAACCTTCCATTCCAGCCATGTCTATCTCATGAGATATAAAATCATTACCCAATGCATTGGAGGGAGATATAGGTCCCACCCATCTTATAATGAATCCTTTCTTATGTGTGCCACATAATCATAAAACATACATCATCGCATAACACATGTAACAAAAATGGGATTCTTGAAACATCATGACATCATAAATCAATTAATATAAGATAAAGGAATTCATAAACATAATTCCATCACAACATAGTCAAATCAATGTAAAAATATGGATAGAAACAGAACCCTTTATTATCTTAGATGGAAAATAATTTTGATAAAACACTTGAATTGAATTCTTGAGGAAAATATTCTTTCTTCTTCAAAATCAATTTCTTTTCACAAAACATCATGAAATTTTAAAAGAAATAGATTTTATTGAAAATAGTCATGAAATATTTTAGAGGAAGCTTCATTAAAATAAGTCTTTATAAAACAGTAGAAATCCGTTCGTGCCGTATAAGTTAAAAAAAACATTCTTCGTACTTTTGTCGGAAAAGTCAAAAAGTACCTCGTACGAAAAAAAACGACAAAAGATTCCTTTCATATTCTTTACTAAAAACTCACCGAAGGTTAAAATTGGATTTAGACTACTGTAAGTGGATGGAAACAATATTACATATTGATGGAACATGGATGTGGATGATAAAATACACCCCAATAAATACTTACGAATAAACAATCTCGGATAAAAATGAGATTGTGATATTTCCCTTACCTTAGGTCCGATTTGCTTTGTTCGTGTCCGAAGCTCCTGTATAATGGTTTAAATAATGTTATTGACTTATTCCAGAATCATAAATATTTATATGATATCATATATGGTCATATTATTAGCTTCTTGTTAGTAATATTTCATTGTTACTTGTTACTCGGGTCTTTATAACTTTTTGTTCTTATGCGTGTTTTGTCGAATAAATTCTTATTCTTATATTTAGGTTATAGATAATTAATTTCCAGAATGGTATTAGTGTAGTATATACCATATTCATTCATTCAATTCATTTATATAATCATTATGAAATGAAGATCATGTAGAACGAGTCGCATCACATCGTGGAGACGGTATTCCGTACGTACGCACGAGTGATGATATCGTTCCTATGATTGTGGAATTGTATTGGAGTATATATATATATTATTTCAGTATCAATATTAATTAATAATAATCATATATATTTACTCATTACACCATTATACCCATCCTTGTAAGGTGATGGTGGAAAATAGATTACACCACGGCGTGGAGACGGTATTCCGTACGTACGCACGCGCGGTGATTTCATTTTTCCGTAGGATGTATAGAAGGTGAATTAGTGTTGTTTCATATTTATAATAACATATCAGTATGTAAGTAATACTGATGTTATTACTTTATCATGAAACAACTAAAGAATAAGAAGTTGAAGAAGAAAGAAATTGAAAAGATCGGTAATGGATATTACCTCTTCTTTGGAACGCCTCTTTGAATCCCCCACTTAAGGAACTAAGATTGGTCTTTGGAGAAGACCAGGACCTCTAGGATTATTCTAGGGAAGTGGAGAGGAGAAAATGGCAGGGGTTGGCCGAGCTTGAGTGCTCAAATTGGTGTGAGGAGGAGGGGGAGGAGGTGCCCTTTTATAAGGGAGGAGAGGGGCACCTTAGGAATATCTCAAAATATTATTTTATATTAAAGTCAAAATCGGTTTATAATGGTTCCAAAGGGTCTTATTTCGAAGCTAAAGTGGGGAAGGGTCGAAATCCTATCAACCAATAGGATTTAGACAAGTTTAGGGTATTATTGTAACCTTATCAATTAGATTTAACTCTAAGTTAATTAATTTAACTTTTACCGTGTCTTTTAGTTTTCTTTCACTATATGGTTAATACACTTACTATAACATGCCAAACGAACCCCAAATTGTTTATTATTAATATATATATCCGTATCTAAGTCATTTGGCCGAACCTTAGATTTTTATGAATAAAATAACAATTAATAATATAATATTTGATTTAAAAACTATTTTGTGTCAATTTTGACACTATTTGATATATGATTTTTTTGAAAGTCATAACAGAATTATATGTTCGAAACAAGTTGATTAAATCAACACTAATATATCATAGTAACCTATAAAATTAGTGGAATTCATAAGAAGTCTCAAATTACATTTATTTTGGTATTTATATTATCAATTTTGTCAATATTTCATTAATAAGATAATTACTGCATCATCTTTGTGTCATAAATAAATTAAATTATTTGATGTCTAAAAATTACAAATAAAATACCATCATGTAGTAAATATTTTTATCTTTCTAATGAATATTTACAATAGAATTTATCTTATGTATAACCCTATATTAAAAATGATTTACTTATTAAACTTTGATTTTAACTATTTTAACCCTTCTTTAAATAAATTAATAATAAATGTCCTAATCTAATCCAAGTGGGCCTAAATGGTCATATTTTATTCCTAAGTTTGTTTTTGGTCGAATTAAACTTGTCCAATAGAATTAGGACATGTGTTAGGGTAATATTGATATCATATTTACCCTTAATTACCCTATTTACTATTAACCGCGGTAAAAAAAAGTAAAAAGTTACTATTCACCAAAAAATTATTTTCATCTCATTGAACCACATTTTAGTCCATGATATTAACCGTGTCTCTCGGATTTTCGAAATTCCATTCACAGAAGCGGTAAAATTATGTTTTATGCAAAATTCAGTTTTTTAACCTACCATTTAGTGGTTTCACTATTCATCAAAAATTGATGTTTTTCAGAACAATGCCAAAATTTCATCCCAAGCTATATTTCATATTCCGAATTCAAAAATGAAGTCTATTTTACCAAATTCATAACATAAAAGTTGCATTAATTAATTTTATAATTAAATCCCGCTGTTAAAACAAATAGCGTGTTTTTAAGAAACAATATCTATCAAAAGATTGACACTTGTTTATGTCTAGTTTAAATGTGCAATTACATCCAATGACCAACATTGTATTAAATTGTAAAAATATATTCTAAATATACTCTAAAACTACTCCAATTAATAATTTATCACTATTAATTATTTCGATTAAAAAAAGTTGTTTTTTTATTATAATTTAGTAATTTTCACTATTCATCAGAATATGAAAGTTATCCGAAATGTACCAAAATTTCACCTTAGGCTAAATTCGATACTCCGAATCCAAAAATGAAGTCCATTTTGAGAGTTAAAATTTCTAAAATTTAAAAAGTGGTTATTACTATTCATAACGGCTAGTTTTAATAATATTTTAATACCATATCATTGTTTAGTGAAACTCGATATTGCGTATTACACACGCTATCGAGGAAGGTCGCGATTGCGTGTAATGCAAGGCAAGTCAAGGATGCGTTTTGTGCAAGCTCCTTTTGGTGTAGCATACAACACAAGACATTAATAAAATTAAAAAGAACATTTTTTATAAAATCTTGGGCTGTTACATTCTACCCCCCTTAAAATGAATTTCGCCCTCGAAATTCGTCGGGGTTATAAATGGATTACTATTCGAAAGTTTCTTTAATAGAATCCCACATCGTAAAAAGGAATACCAAAACCAATCTTTAAAAACAAAAGTATGAAACGTAACGGTTACCCAAATAAACTAATCACTGGGTTTCCACATAGGTGAAAATATGGATATGGAAGAGAAATCTAACCATCATGTTCTAATGGACAGTGGTAGAGAACATGGCTATGGAAAAGCCAATAATCACAAATCCATAAATTTGTGACGATCTAAGGTACCATCCGATTCATCAGGTATAAGATCACTAGGACAACATTTTTGGTTTTCAAGATCATTTCCCTAAAGTTGAAAATTTGAATTGGAATAAATACTTTCTTTATTTTGGTACAATCTCACTATTGTTCGTGCCTAGAACAATTTCCACTTCATATCTTAAATAAATGAAGTTGAATTTGTTATTCGTGAAGTGTTAGAAGATCATGTGATAGAATGATTGTTCATTCCATCTGTCTCAAACAAAAGGTTATAAAAAGTTATTAAATATACATAAGTCATTCTATAGTGAGATTAATCATATATGGTTCCTAAAATGGACCTATACTTCATATATCATGATGCTTAATATAATAAAACTAGTTTCTACTAAACAGGGACTTCCTGTAGGCCAGTGGTAGGCGATAAAGGCCAGTCGCACTTCGGTTGTGGGTTCGATTCCTACAGCCTTGTCCGAAGCGATGGGCTGTCGCCCGTCCTGCAGGTTGTCCCTTTTTCTAAAACTACGTTACTATAACATCCCATCTTCTATCCTTAAACAATACTAACTTATGTCCAACATAATCCAGTCTAATCTTTAGGCTTATACATAATACTGCAGTCCACTCTCATAATATAGTGACATCGATTACCAGAGATTTAATACTGTCGTTGATCCCCACATATCATAAGATATGTCTTGTTGGTCACATTCCAAACATTCAAAGTCCTTAATCGTGTATTCTCTTGAATACCTTAGTGAAAACATGAGTACAGTTAAAAGTTAACACTTTCCACATACCAAAATCCTCAAAATTCTATATACTCAAACCATGATATCACTTAGTCCTTATATCAATCATGAGCTCATGAATACTATCAAACATTTAATTTTCTCCTTATCCCTTCATTATGCGCATATCATCTACATTCCAAAAATATCTGAATAATCTTTCATGGATACTGGTAACATTAATCATACACTTTCAAAACTCAATGAAAGACAACAGTGTAACAATCCTTAGATGTCTCTTTATTCCATAGTACCATGAGATTACTTATACAACATTACTCATGCTAAACATGTAATCATTTCACTACATTATTAAACCATTGACCGAGCTTCAACAATTCTTTCATCTCACATATCATTTGTAGTCTCATCATCATCATCCACATAAATACTTCCCATATGACCATACTGATTATCTTCATGAGACATTCCCTTAGGGCATTGGTTTGTATAATGCCCGTACATTCCACATTTAAAACATTTAACCATTGTTGATGTCGTAGCAATACCATTATCCTCATCCATGGTGTTAACTGAACCTTTTCCTTTGCACTTACTTGCTTTGTGTCCTTATTTTCCACACCCAAAGAATCTTCCAGTTCCCTTGAAACATTCTCCTTGATGCCTATTCCCACATGATTTACATAGGGGAAATTGAACTTTCTTTCCTCTATGATCATCATGAAACTCCATCTTTCTCTTATTAGCCGAGTCAGGAAACTTACCAAATTTTACTTTATTGATCATATTATGAGATTGCTGATTCGGCATAATAATGATCTTTGGAATTCCAAATCCCATTTCATTTGGTTTCTCATGAAGAATATCATTCCATTGTCCATCATATCCTCCATTATCGTGAATCATCTTGTTTCCAGCCATTTCCTAAAACCCAAAATGAATAGTGTGAGAGGCAAAAATCATGCTATGGAAAACAACATAATAAAGGGGGAGTACCTTCAATATCTAACATCTTAGGTTTAATTCTATGATCGTTAGCGTATTTCTAGTACTATAACTTTTACGTCTACTTAACCTTAGGGACATCCCTAGACATACTGTAGAAATATCTCTAGGGATCTCACTAACGTTTTCGCATCCTAGTTTCCAAAGGTTGACTAAACCTTTCCTCTGATACCAACTATAACGACCCATACTTTACATACATTGTTAATATATCAAAAGTGAAGCACACTAATTACAACATATGACAAAACCACAAAGGACCGTATAGGTATAGTGTCTTTAGAAACTGGGAAACATAAACAACTGGTTCATAAATCTTCTACAGTGTCTCCCATTTATTTCATCATATATAGGGTCCCTTTTAGCATATTCTACATAATATCCATCTTCCTGACCTGGGTAAAAGAAAACATAAAAGGGCGAGCTCAAATGCTCAGCAAGGGCAAATAAAGGAAATAAAAATCATATCATATCTTTTTGAAAATCAAAACCTGCAAAAGAGATCATAATATCTTAACATGGAATAAATCATAGAAGTGAAAATGAGATCCCCATAATCATAACATAAAACTTGAAACTTTGTGGCATGCACACATAATCATGGAAAATCATTTCTTGTTAGTCATGACTCATTGCCAAGACTATCTTAGTGGACAAAGTCCCTTTCTGAACCGAGTTCACTCCTCGTTTCAGTCCTGTATCACTGAACCGAAATAACCTTCCGTTCCAGCCATGTCTATCTCATGAGATATAAAATCTTTACCCAATGCATTGGAGGGAGATATAGGTCCCACCCATCTTATAATGAATCCTTTCTTATGTGTGCCACATAATCATAAAACATACATCATCGCATAACACATGTAACAAAAATGGGATTCTTGAAACATCATGACATCATAAATCAATTCATATAAGATAAAGGAATTCATAAACATAATTCCATCACAACATAGTCAAATCAATGTAAAAATATGGATAGAAACAGAACCCTTTATTATCTTAGATGGAAAATAATTTTGATAAAACACTTGAATTGAATTCTTGAGGAAAATATCCTTTCTTCTTCAAAATCAATTTCTTTACACAAAACATCATGCAATTTTAAAAGAAAGAGATTTTATTGAAAATAGTCATGAAATATTTTAGAGGAAGCTTCATTAAAATAAGGCTTTATAAAACAGTAGAAATCCGTTCGTGCCGTATAAGTTAAAAAAAACATTCTTCGTACTTTTGTCGGAAAAGTCAAAAAGTACCGCGTACGAAAAAAAAGGACAAAAGATTCCTTTCATATTCTTTACTAAAAACTCACCGAAGGGTAAAATTGGATTTAGACTAGTGTAAGTGGATGGAAACAATATTACATATTGATGGAACATGGATGTGGATGATAAAATACACCCCAATAAATACTTACGAATAAACAATCTCGGATAAAAATGAGATTGTGATATTTCCCTTACCTTAGGTCCGATTTGCTTTGTTCGTGTCCGAAGCTCCTGTATAATGGTTTAAATAATGTTATTGACTTATTCCAGAATCATACATATTGATATGATATCATATATGGTCATATTATTAGCTTCTTGTTAGTAATATTTCATTGTTACTTGTTACTCGGTTCTTTATAACTTTTTGTTCTTATGCGTGTTTTGTCGAATAAATTCTTATTCTTATCTTTAGGTTATAGATAATTCACTTCCAGAATGGTATTAGTGTAGTATATACCATATTCATTCATTCAATTCATTTATATAATCATTATGAAATGAAGATCATGTAGAACGAGTCGCATCACATCGTGGAGACGGTATTCCGTACGTACGCACGAGTGATGATATCGTTCCTATGATCGTGGAATTGTATTGGAGTATATATATATATTATTTCAGTATCAATATTACTTAATAATAATCATATATAGTTACTCATTACACCATTATACCCATCCTTGTAAGGTGATGGTGGAAAATAGATTACACCACGGCGTGGAGACGGTATTCCGTACGTACGCACGCGCGGTGATTTCATTTTTCCGTAGGATGGATAGAAGGTGAATTAGGGTTGTTTCATATTTATAATAACATATCAGTATGTAATTAATACTGATGTTATTACTTTATTATGAAACAACTAAAGAATAAGATGTTGAAGAAGAAAGAAATTGAAAAGATCGGTAATGGATATTACCTCTTCTTTGGAACGCCTCTTTGAATCCCCCACTTAAGGAACTAAGATTGGTATTTGGAGAAGACCAGGACCTCTAGGATTATTCTAGGGAAGTGGAGAGGAGAAAATGTCAGGTTTTGGCCGAGCTTTAGTGCTCAAATTGGTGTGAGGAGGAGGGGGAGGAGGTGCCCTTTTATAAGGGAGGAGAGGGGCACCTTAGGAATATCTCAAAATATTATTTTATATTAAAGTCAAAATCGGTTTATAATGGTTCCAAAGGGTCTTATTTCGAAGATAAAGTGGGGAAGGGTCGAAATCCTATCAACCAATAGGATTTAGACAAGATTAGGGTATTATTTTAACCTTATCAATTAGATTTAACTCTAAGTTAATTAATTTAACTTTTACCGTGTCTTTTTGTTTTCTTTCACTATATGGTTAATACACTTACTATAACATGCCAAACGAACCCCAAATTGTTTATTATTAATATATATATCCTTATCTAAGTCAGTTGGCCGAACCTTAGATTTTTAGGAATAAAATAACAATTAATAATATAATATTTGATTTAAAAACTATTTTGTGTCAATTTTGACACTATTTGATATATGATTTTTTTGAAAGTCATAACAGAATTATATGTTCGAACCAAGTTGATTAATGCAACACTAATATATCATAGTAACCTAGAAAATTAGTGTAATTCATAAAAAGTCTCAAATTACATTTATGTTGGTATTTATATTATCAATTTTGTCAATATTTCATTAATAAGATAATTACTGCATCATCTTTGTGTCATAAATAAATTAAATTATTTGATGTCTAAAAATTACAAATAAAATACCATCATGTAGGAAATCTTTTTAGCTTTCTAATTAATATTTACAATAGAATTTATCTTCTGTATAACCCTATATTAAAAATTATTTACTTATTAAACTTTGATTTTAACTATTTTAACCCTTCTTTAAATAAATTAATAATAAATGTCCTAATCTAATCCAAGTGGGCCTAAATGGTCATATTTTATTCCTAAGTTTGTTTTTGGTCGAATTACACTTGTCCAATAGAATTAGGACATGTGTTAGGGTAATATTGATATCATATTTACCCTTTGTTACCCTATTTACTATTAACCGCGGTAAAAAAAAGTAAAAAGTTACTATTCACCAAAAAATTATTTTCATCTCATTGAACCAAATTTTAGTCCTTGATATTAACCGTGTCTCTCGGATTTTCGAAATTCCATTCACAGAAGCGGTAAAATTATG
Organism: Viscum album; assembly: GCA_963277665.1. Classification (NCBI taxonomy): domain Eukaryota; kingdom Viridiplantae; phylum Streptophyta; class Magnoliopsida; order Santalales; family Viscaceae; genus Viscum; species Viscum album. The sequence continues at coordinate 1,943,777,962 of OY728161.1, read as the reverse complement.
TTTTATGCAAAATTCAGTTTTTTAACCTACCACTTAGTGGTTTCACTATTCATCAAAAATTGATGTTTTTCAGAACAATGCCAAAATTTCATCCCAAGCTATATTTCATATTCCGAATTCAAAAATGAAGCCTATTTTACCAAATTCATAACATAAAAGTTGCATTAATTAATTTTATAATTAAATCCCGCTGTTAAAACAAATAGCGTGTTTTTAAGAAACAATATCTATCAAAAGATTGACACTTGTTTATGTCTAGTTTAAATGTGCAATTACATCCAATGACCAACATTGTATTAAATTGTAAAAATATATTCTAAATATACTTTAAAACTACTCCAATTAATAATTTATCACTATTAATTATTTCGATTAAAAAAAGTTGTTTTTTAATTATAATTTAGTAATTTTCACTATTCATCAGAATATGAAAGTTATCTGAAATGTACCAAAATTTCACCTTAGGCTAAATTCGATACTCCGAATCCAAAAATGAAGTCCATTTTGAGAGTTAAAATTTATAAAATTTAAAAAGTGGTTATTACTATTCATAATGGCTAGTTTTAATAATATTTTAATAGCATATCATTGTTTAGTGAAACTCGATATTGCGTATTACACACGCTATCGAGGAAGGTCGCGATTGCGTGTAATGCAAGGCAAGTCAAGGATGCGTGTTGTGAAAGCTCCTTTTGGTGTAGCGTACAACACAAGACATTAATAAAATTAAAAAGAACATTTTTTATAAAATCTTGGGCTGTTACAAAAATTATAATTATTCCTGATTGAAAATTATCAACAAAAGCTAGATTAGACACTCACATCTCAAATTAGTTTGGAAAATTTCCCACAATAGGTTCCCCACAGATTTCAATCTTTAGATGTGTAATATTCAACTTTGTTCTAAATGTTCCATATGTAACCAAAATAGAGAGGAAAAAGACCACCTATTTATAACCTATGCTACTAAATTTTCTTTATGGAAATACATTTTTGACATTTTTTATCTTAGAGGGATATGTTTGGACTCTATCGGATCATAGCTCCAAAGATTCACTACTATTGATGCCTCTCTACAAATTTATCAGCTTTTCACTACTATTGTGGCAGAGCTGATTCATCTCATTTGGTATGAACGAAATTCAATTAAGCAAAAAAAATAAGACATTCAATTTTCATTCAACACAAATAAAAATCTACACTACCATCAAGGAAGACGGAATCATCCAAACTTGAAATTTTCCACAACTCTATCAAGGATTTCTGCATCCTGAGGCAAATTGTGTTCAAAGGAAGATAGAACCTAATGAAAGGTTTATTGGATATTTTCTGGAAACCACCTATTCCTGGATGGAGAAAATTTAATGTTGATGGTGCTTCAAAAGGAAACCCAGGATGAGCTGGATACAACATCATTTGTAGAGATCACAATGAGAACATTCTTGAATGTTGTTATGGTTCATGTGGTCATGCCTCATTCCATAAAGAAGTTATATAAAATTTCATCAATGCAGTTAATTTGATAAGACAACAAGAATGGAACAATTTTTCGATTGAAACTGGTTCAACTACCATCGTTCAAGCTCTCAGACATGGAACATCTCACCTAGAATGGGAACTTACTGCTAAATGGATCCTTTTCCTAAAACGCATGTCCAGAATCAATCACATCATCAAGAAAACCTACATAGTAGAAAACAAAGTGGAAAATGGTCTTGAAAACAAAGGTGAACACAAAAATAGTACATACATAGGGAACCTACCTGCAGATCTCACCCCTCTTTATCAGAATTATTGTAATAAAACCCCCATCTTCCGAATTTTGTAATATTTAATTTTATTTATTTTATTATCTTTATTTTAAAAAATAAATGGAGTTCTAGTCCAGTAATTATTCTATAAACGAAGTGAGGAGTTAGAATTAACCACCCAGAGAGAGTGACTCATGATATTTTGTAAAAAAAATGCATCCTAGGCCAAATTGAAGAATCTATGTAACAAAATTTATCTATTGTGAGCCTTGTAATAATCCTGCCCCTTAAGAACACTAGAGATTCGTATTTATTGTGAATGGGATTCTAGATAAATTTTTACATCATCATTTTATTAAAACAAACTGAGATTTTCAATGCTCAGACCTATGGGCAAGGTAGGCATGCAACATTTGCTCAATTTGGTTGTGAGGAGATTTCCTTCCTTCAAATTTCCACTCTAGAAAAAGTTCCTCAAAAGTGAGTTGACTTTATTAATAACTGAGAAATCCCACAAATATACCATAAATGAATGGACAAGCTATGAGATAATGATGTTCTTGAGAAGGCACACACGTCCTTCCATTTAAAGAAATTTTCCTATCCAAGAGGAAATAGTTTTTTTGACCTGTGATAAGGACTTCAAAAAGTGTGATGCCTAAGGATTTCCCCAAAATAGTGGAACCCCATGGTAAATAAGTGGAAGATAACCCTCTCTATGAAAATGATTATTATTGAGATAAGGCTTTCTTACAACCAAAATATTCTTTCCAAATTGGATTAATGATTTTATCTAGTAGAATTCTTGCCCTGATACATTCTCATAATGAAGAAGGGCCTCTTTTAGGTGATTAATGTTTTTTCTATCCCCCTATGTAAAGATAATAATGTCATCATCAAAAAATTAGTGAGAAGGGGTAGGGATACCTATGACTGCTTTGATAATAGCTAGTTTCCCTTTATCTAACATGTAAATGAGTTTTCTGCTCAAATAATCTCCATTAATTGTAAATATAAAAGTAGAGAGGGGGTCACCCTGCCACACTCTCTTTGTACTTGTGAAATAACCCTCTAATGAGACATTTACCCTGATTGAAATATTTTCTAACTCCATAAACATTGTAATCCATTGAACAAACACCACACTGAAGAAAAATATATGTAGGATTTGACTAATGAAACTCCAATCCATCATATTAAATGCCTTTCTAATGTCTAGTTTAATAGCCACATTTCCTCCCCTAGTCTTCTTCATGAGGAGATTGAAGAATTTAAAAACTATGAGAATGCGTTCATGAATATTATTACCTTTGATAAAGAAAAATTAATCCCACAATATAATTTTCTCAGATACCCGAGCAAGCCTATTAGCCAAGAGCTTTGTAATAATTTTGTGAGTGGTAATCACCAAGGAAACCTACCTAAATTTTCCAATTTCACATGCAAGCTCCACCTTGGGAATGAGGGAAACGAACTAGGCATTGAACCCTAGAGACAATTTTCTACCCTTGAAAAAATATTTGACAAGAAATCAAACCTCAATTTAAATGACATCATAATAGCTTTGAAATAAAATGTTTATGAATCCATCAGGCCCTAGAGAGATATATTTTTTGAGACAAAACATTAGCTCCTTCATCTCAAAATCCATTGTAATTGATGTGAGCATCCATTTGTAGTCCTATATAATTAACATAGGAATAATGTTGTCTTTAACAATTTTAGTCTGAGTTGCTCCCTTAAAAAGATTCTGATCGAATGAAATAATATGATCAGAAAACTCTTGTCTATTCTCTTAGATTCTATCACTATCCATTAGAAGGGATAGTGGCCTATTCACTCTCCCAAACCATTGAAGTGAATTGAAGAAAATTTCATTTCTATCCCCTTAAATAATATAAATTACTTTGAAGATATACTTTTTTATGTTTTCCTAAAGATTTATGAGATCATTCAGTTTGAGAGACAATTTGACATCCTACTGCACATCTCTCAAGAAATTTGATCTAGTTGCCTCTACCAGAATGTCATTAAGAGAGCATTCAAGAACTACAATTTTAGTGTCCAATGAGATGAATTTTTTTATCCATTCCCGAAGCGTAATATTTATCATTCTATGCTTGGAAATTTATAATAGTGGGCTTCTACTATAGCTTCCTGAATTCCAAGTCTCTAGAACAATCTGTGAGCAATATTAAAGAGAGACCCAAGCATTATTGAACCTGAAAGGAACTGTTATCCTCTTTCCTTCTGACACAAGATTATCATAAGAGGATGTTGATTTGAATTAATTTTAGAAAGAGTCACACATGAGAGTGATTTCTGATCACCAATCATATCTTGATTCACAAATTCCAAGTCTATTCGACTAGCTCTCATACCATTGATATTTCTCCTATACCATGTGAACTTATCACCAATGAGATTGATTTCCACCAAACCAGTTTTTTCAATACAATCTTGAAATTATCTTTTAGATGTGGAATTTATAGTCTGTCCAAGTTTATCATCCACATGTTGAGTGGCATTGAAATCACCCATAATAATCTATGACCCTAAAATCTTACTCTTCAAGTTCATAACCTTATCCCACAGTATTTTAATGTGAACATAATAGTTTTGAGCATACACAATAGATATGAAAAATTGATTACCATACTGTATAAATTTTTAGGTGATAATCTAATTATCCTCATCAACCTTCTTTAGAGATTCAATGTTGTGGTATTTCAGGATCCAAATCCTATCAGGACTTGAAGCAGCTCGGTTAGTGCCTAGAATATTATACCCTCTACAGCTAAACAAATAGCCTAGTTGTTTGGAGGTTATCTTGGGCTTTGAAATTAAAATAATCTTAGGTTTATACTTTCATATAAGGTGCATGAAGGAAATTTCAGTGTCATGGTTTTCTATTCCATAGTAGTTCCATAAGATAATTTTAATTTTAATTTTGTTTTGGATTTCATTCCCCATTTTTTCCAAGATTTCTTCATGATTTTATGGATTTTTCTACCTCTATTTTAGGAGTATCCAAACATTTCACTATGTTATCCATGCCATTTTTAACCTGGGATCCAACTTGTATTCCCTCTAGGGAATTTTAACTTGGCTCCCCAATTTTTACATCAATCTTGAACTAAACAGATTTCTAAATTTTCGCCTTCTCAATTGAGGCAGTAACTGAAGACACTTCCATGTGAGCTCCTTGTGAGGCCAGTTGTGCCTATATTTCAGAATCAATGGGTTTGAAAAGTGTATCCTCAATCTATAACACATAGACATTTTTAATCACTTCAGTAGACAATCCCAGCAACATGTCACTGGTGTCTTCTGGAGGGATAATATTAACATTACTGTCAAGATTTCAATCAAGAGTTCCAATGGTTGCAACATGATTTTATGATTCTATAACCAAATCCACCCAAACATTCCTACCATTTTTTCCTTTATTTCATTCCTCAACCTATTCATTGTAAATTTCTTTCTCATTTATCACTATTACACTTTTCCTACTCCTTGGAACCTCTCTCCAGACTGATTGAGTTGGAGATGGATTAACGATCTTTTTAACGCCCCTACATTGCTGATATCCATGACCAACCATCATACAATGCTTACAAAATTTGGGTAAATTTTGAAACTCATAGTTGATCTAAATTTAATTATCATTCAATTCAAAAAATATGCTCAGGAGGTTGTAGTTCCATGTATGTCTCGATCAGCACTCTCGCATAGAGACCAAGATCACCATTAATAGTACGACGATAAATTTTAAGAGGTGTTCCAATTACTGATGAAATTTTGTTCATAATATTCAGATCCATATAAACCCATTGAAACCTATGAATTGTAGTCCAATCCTTGGCTAACAGGATTCATTGTTTGAAGGGATTGAAATTAGCATCCCATTTCGAAAGCCTCGTGAATCCCAGTTTCATGTTTAGAATTCTAGACTGCGAGACAGATTCAAGATCCACTTTCCATTCCAGAATTTTATGATAGAATTAATTTCTTATTCAAATAAGCATCCATCCTGAGAAACCCCATAAATGATATATTATCAATTTTAAATCAGACAATGACCACGAATTTGTTCCTTTTTCACCTTTCTTATATTTAATATTCCCCAGGTAATAAATAATGAGGCTGAATGAATTAAATATTTTTTGGATTTTATATGGATTATGTTGAGGAATTAATGTGAAAAAATAAATTATGAGTTCAGTGGGATAAGTGATCATTTAATGACATGGTTAGTGTTTATATTGGATTTTTTCCTATTTCTATAAAGTCATAAACCTAAAAGGTCTTTTAGAATGTATGTGATCAAAATTTCCTTTTCTATGGTATAAGGATTGGATGGAAAAATTTGGGTCATAATTATCAACATCCATGCTAGAAATGTCAGGTTCATAATTTAACAATCAGATCTAAGAGTGTGGGTTCTACTATGTTATAATATACACTTTATAAAAGAATTTAGGTTCATAATTTAACACATGTCTTAAAGAAGAGAAATTGAGAAAAATTCCCTTAATACTTTGGTAAATTATTAATTGTAAATCCCATGAAAAAGAGATCCTAAAATGGATGAGTAAATCGGAATAATTTTCACAATAAGAATCATGAATTTTTTTATGAGATGTATATACACCACATACAATGAACATGTTGTGAATATGGAAGGTGTCTCACTGAAGTAGATAGTTAGATGAAAATACATTACTATAAGCCACTACATACATCATAATTGTTAAAACAAATTTTATAATAAATATATATTTACTATAATTATATTTATTAATAATAAATATATATATCATACCATATATTATTTAATTATAACCTTTTATATTCCATTTAATATCAATTCTAGGTTAGTGTCTCATTCTGGAAAACAATGGCATCATTTTTCATGTATGTTTTTATTTATTATTTATTATCCTATTTTTTCAGAGTTAAATTATATAAAGAATTATAAAAAATATATAAATATAAAATATATTCAGTATACAGGTATTCATATATATCCATAAAAGTTAGAGATAAAAAATAAAATATACAGTTCTTGGAGATGATAGGTCGTACGTATGCAAGAACATTGTTTCCATTTTCCTAATAGAAATAATGAAATAATTTTAAATGATATATTACCATTATATAATATTATTTATGTAATATATATAATATATTATTATTAAAACCATCCTTATTAACATCCCTATAAGTCCTGAAAGAATCATATCACTTCATGAAGTGGTAGTCTGCTATACAAAGGAAAAATGTTATCATATTTCCATAGAATGGAATGTAAAAAGAAACATGTGATATAATTATTTCATAAGAATTATTATATCATAAATATAAAATATCTGTAATAAATCCATATTTTTTGTCACGACCCGCCCTCAGGGTCCGTGCCGTGACTACCCCAAGCCCGCCTTCCATAGGCCAGGGGCTGGCGACTAGCACCAAGGCGTAAATCCCAATAAAAAGGGAAGGCATTGCCTTTGTAAAGTAAACAAACACCACAGAGTAAGCATGTGGAAAGTAAACACTAAGCAATAGCAGAGTACAACTGAAAATGCGGAAAAGTAAATGGGCCAGTATACAAACCCAAACTGAAAGTAAAGTACAACTCGAAAGGGAAAACAGCAACTGAAAAGTAAAAGCCGCTACACCGAGCTATCCACTGGAAATGCCACCTGAAGGGTGGGTACAGATAGCTCCACTGCTCCACGGGTCCCGTCGTCCGCTCCGAGCACGTCCCGCCCAGTGGTCCACCTCCAGGTACCGTCCTTCTCTGCAAGCCTCAGCTAAGATCAACGTTGTCCGTCGTCTGCAACCAACACAACGTAGTGCGGGCAAAGCCCGTGCAGGGGTGAGTATAAGCTACTCAGTAGGGACCCCGAGACCCCTGAAGGTCTCTCAAATCCACAAAGGATAAACCACGAAGAAAGGTACAATCACGAAGTAACAACCGACACTGCTTAAGTATATGCCCATACATATACCTAAGTCATCAAATTCAAATACGCTCCAACCTCCGAGCCCAAGTACAACTCAGTCCACACAGGAAAGTAAATGTATTCCACACAGGAAAGCAAAACGTAATCCACACAGGATAGCACAACACAATCCACACAGGAAAGCAACAGGATTCAGCTCACACAGGTATAATTCTTCGAAAGACGATAAAGATGATCTCTGATCCATCTAAGTCGTCGGACCCACGAAGGATCGATAGGTAACTAACCCCCGCAAAAGACCCACACAGGATCGGGCCCACGTAGGACCTGTAGCCGCTGGTTCACACAGGACCGCTGAGCGCAAAGACCCACACAGGATCGGACCCACACAGGATCGGGCCCACACAGGACCTGTAGCACTGATCCACGTAGGATCGCTGAGTGCTGTAGTCGTCGTCGTCGAATCCACACAGGATCGGGCCCTAACAGGACCTTTAGCACTGATCCACGTAGGATCGCTAAGTGCTGTAGTCGTCGTCGTCGAATCCACACAGGATCTCTGAACTGTCGTCGTCGCAGTCACAGTAGCAGTAGCAGTAGTCACAGTCGCAGCCAGCACTAGGGTTCCCGCACACAGCAAGCTCGTTCGGAGGGTCCGCTCCACGAGCCGAGAGGCTGATACATCAACTGTCATAAAGACTAGAGTTGATGTATCCAAAAGTTCTGTATCATCAACAGGAACTCAACGCAACAGACGGCGCGTCGATCAGACGCCTGGTCTGAGAGTTATTGGCATTTTCGTCCCCGGGGCCCGGTTGGTTTTTAAGGCAAAACCAACCCGACCGTACTCCACCTACATCCAAACCTCGGGCGGAGTATGCCAAAAGATCCGTCTCACTAAGAGGAACACAACCAAGCTGACGGCACGTCTATCGGACGTCCGTAGCTCAAGATATGAGCGTTTCCGCTCCGAAGGCCCGGTTGGTTTCGTGAACGAACCAACCCGGCCGAACTCAAAATATTGCGAAACTTTGAGTGCATTATACCGAAACGACGGTCTCGATCCAAGGATCGCGTTGCCGCAGACCGTTCGTCAATCGGAGGTCCGTGGCTGAAGTTATGGCCAAAAGACCAAAACCGTCACGAAAACGGGGGGTCCGGGTCCGGGCCGACCCGGCCCGACCCCCCCCCCCCCCCTGGGTCGGCCCGAACCGGCTCGACCCAACTCGGGTCCGACCCGGCCCAGCCGGCCGGCCGGCGGCGCGGCGGCCTGGCGGCGCGGCGGCCTGGTGGCGCGGCGGCCTGGCGCCGCACGGAGGCAGCACGCAGGGGGAAAAGCCCCCGCTTCATCAAAAGGCGGCGCGGCTTTTAGCCGTGCCTTTGGAAATCGCCCCCCTTCATGGGGGGCCTTATTTGAAGAGGACCGGGGGGGGGGTGCCTTCCCCCCTCAAGGAAACCCCCCCCAATTAAATGGGGGGGGGGGCTTTTGACCACTGGCCGGGGGAATTAATTTCCCCTGGATTTTGACCATCCGGCCGGCCATCTAGCCGGCCGGTTTTTCTTCAACTGGACCGGTAAACCGGTCCCCTTTTCCGGCTTCCGACGCCGGCGGCCCAGCCGCCGGTCTTCTCGTCCCGCCGCGGCCCGGAACCGGCCGCTGTGTTCGTCGTCCGGCGCGGTGCGTCGGCACCGCGCCCCTCTGCCGCGCCTTTGATTCCCTTCAATGCGGCACAACGGCGTCGCGTTTTTGATGATCCTTCCACGGCGCGGCGCGACGGCGCCGTGCAATATAATCGTGCGAAAATCCGCATGGTGCGACGGCACCACGCCATCTTGTTTCAACCGCATGATAAATTATCAAGAACAAAGGAGGGGGTTCGGCCGTGTTCATGCGGTCCGGCCCCCCTCACGTTAAACGATAACACATATTTAAATGTCCTCACGTTTGTCATGCTAGAACCACCAACTAGAATAAATAAATAAACAAATAATCAACAACATCCCCTACCTTGGGTTCAAGCTCGAAGATTGTCAACGACCCGCGGAAGACAACGTCGCGGAGGTCGGGCGTCGCGGTAGTCGTTCGTCAAATCCGATGACGAAGAGGTACGTCCGAAGAGGTACGTTGTTAGAGAATCATCGTATACTGACGAAGGAAGTCCGAGGAGGAAGCGGCGTTCCCTTTCGTTGACACGGAAGCTGAAGAAGAGAGGAGCGGCGTTCTTCGTCGGAGCTTGAGCGTTCTTCGTCAAAGCTTGAGCGTTCTTCGTCCAAGCTTGTGCGTTCTTCGTCAATGTTTAAAGAAGAAGGAAAACCTCTCAAAATCTCCCAAGATGGCTAAACAAAACTAACCCAATAAAATAAGATAGAGTCTTATTTTATTCACAAACATAACAATTGAATTTCAAAGGTTTGAAATTCAAATAAGATAACTCCAAAATTAAATAACAATTTGTCATGTCATTTAAAGAGGGGTTAAAGGGAGTTTGAGAGAAGATGGAAGGTTTAGGTTCGTGTGGGTCCCACCACACTTAATCCTCTCAAAGGAGGTTAAGTGGGGGTTGGTCCCACCCCTATCTTCCTTTGAGAGGAGTTAACCAACAAAAGTAAAATAAAAAGTGTTCCACATTTTTATTCAACTTTTTTATAATTCTCCCAAAAACTAACTTTCGTCCCGCAATAAACACAACTTTGGAAAAGGTCTCCTTAAGCGAATATCGGCGCTGCGAGTTCATCGGTGCCCTCGGATTTCAATTCCAAGCACCGGATCAAAAGTTAGGAATTCCCGCTCGTTCGTTCACTGAACGTACCCGAGCCAAACTTCGGAAATTGATTTCGGGCACTCCGGGCCTCGGAATCAGGTGCCGTCAGAAACCGCGCTCTTGTAAAATTCCATAGAAAATTAAGAAAAAATTTCCCTTGAATTTTACGGGTCTTTACATTACTCCCACCTCAGGGCTTTACGTCCCCGTAAAGATACATCAAAAACTAGGGAAACAAATGAGGGTACTGAGCACGCATCTGAGCCTCCCGCTCCCATGTGCTCTCTTGGAGATTCCCATGCTGCCATCTGATGCGCACAAGAGGAATCGATCACCCACGTAGGACCCGCTCCTGTCGATCCTCTATCTCCACCGGAACCTCCATAAAAGTCGCCCCATCGTCAACGTGAAGCTCCCCATGGTCAATGTTGTGCGTCGGGTCGTGCACGTATCTCCTCAGCTGAGATACGTGGAAGACGTCGTGCACCCGGTGCAACTGAGGTGGTAGAGCCATGCGATAAGCCACCTCGCCAATCCGGCTGAGAACCTGGAAAGGTCCGATGAAGCAAGGAGATAACTTGCCGCCTCGGCAAAATCTCCGAATACCATGTCGAGGTGAGACCCGCAAGAAGACGTGGTCGCCATCCTCGAACTCTAGTGGCCTCCGCCTCCTGTCAGCATATGACTTCTGCCAGCTCTGAGCTATCCTCATCCGCTCCGGGATGACATGGACCTTCTCTGTCGTGGCCTGAACCATCTCCGGTCCCACAAGTGCTGACTCCCCTGGGTCTGTCCAGCACAAAGGAGATCTACAAGGTCGTCCATACAATGCCTCGTACGGTGCCATCCCGATGGTGGAGTGGTAGCTGTTGTTTTACGCAAACTCCACCAAGGGTAGGTGGTCCTCCCAGCTACGACCAAAGTCGAGGACACATGCACGGAGCATGTCATCGAGAGTCTGAATGGTCCTCTCCGTCTGACCATACATCTGAGGGTGAAAGGCTGTGCTCAGATGTAGCTACGTCCCGAACGCCTGCTGTAACCCCTTCCAAAGTCGGGAAGTAAAGCGAGCATCTCGATCGGAGACGATAGATGACGGCACACCGTGGAGCCGCACAATCTCCTGGACGTAGAGACATCCCAAGTTCTCCACTGAGCCCTGCTCTCGGATGGTTAAGAAGTGTGCCGACTTGGTTAGTCGGTCAACAATCACCCAGATGGAGTCGTGACCTCTGGAAGTGCGTGGAAGTCCAGTCACGAAGTCCATAGATATGCCGTCCCACTTCCACTCTGGGACCTCCAAGGGCTGTACCAAGCCTGCTGGTACCTGATGCTCTCCCTTCACCTGTTGGCAGGTGAGGCATCGAGAAACGAACTCTGCTACTGCCTTCTTCAAGCCTGGCCACCAGTGCTGTCGTCTGAGGTCCTGGTACATCTTTGCCACTCCAGGATGTACCTCCAAAGGAGAAGTGTGAAACTCACTCAGCACTTCCTCTCGCAAAGTGACTGGTACCATGGTACATCCTCTGAAAAGGATGTCGTGCTCTGCTCCAAGGGAGAAACCATCAGGTTCCTGTCCCGAGGATGTCTGTGCACGCCGTGTCTCACAGTCAGCGTCCCCACGCTGTGCCTCCCTGACTCGCTGCAGTAGTGGAGGAGTGACTGTGAGAGACTGAAGGAAGGCTGCTCCATCTCTATCCACGTAGGATATCTGCAAAGAGACTAGCTGCAAATATTTCTCCTTTGCCGAAAAGTGAAATCTAGTCTCATCCCCTGGATGAACCACGTTCCTTGCCTAAAAGAGTCAATCCTGTCATGATTAGTTAATTCATGGCATGGATGACGTCGTAAGGCCTCGACGCTGCTACCAAGAGATCCAACTGTTACTCTCACCTCCAAGGGTTGAGTCACACTGTCGGCATCAGTGTGTGGTCACTGGGTTTCCTCCAGTAGGAATCTCGCAAGTGAGGGTCAAGTCAACTGTTTTTTTAACCGACACCTCTTAGTAAAAACAAACGAAAGACAAGAAAACAAAAGTCACCAAGGTAAGTGTATTTTATTACTTCAACTTAAAGAACAAGGTAACAAAGCAACACAAACTACAAAGCTAGAGGCATTATGGGCAAAGGCCTCTATGCCTGTAGCTAGTCCCGCACTAGTCCACCCGCTTCCGGAGCTCCATGATCGTAAGCTTCAGCTGCCTGAAGCTGTGCTCTCCCCTGATGTCGGGGTGGACCTCCTGGTGTTGGTGGTGGTAGAGCCTCAAAACGTCGCCCACCACCTGATGCTCGGCCAGCTCCTCTGCCTCGTCCGCCTCCTCCCTGCGGACCGCCACGGTCGAACCTCTACCTCTGCCTAGGTGGTTCCCTAACCGTCTGCTGCTCCTCTGCATGGCGGGTCGGGCAGTCACGAGCCATGTGGCATTGCCCGCCCCATGCATAGTACTGTCTTCCACTCGATAGACTGGCTCCACGCTGTGTTCCCCGCACTGCTGAGCTAGTGTCCTGAGGTCGTCTGCTCGAAGGTCTGGTCTTTCTGGACCCCTGAGTCATCCATCGACTGCCTGCTGCAGATGACTCTGCCACGTGCCGCCCTGCGGTGGGTCGTTGCGCTGGTGTAGACTCAGCAACGAAGCTCTCGATCAGGAGGGCCCGCTCCAGTACTCCTGTCTGAGTCGGTATGCTGAGGGAGATCAGCGATGCCCTGATCTCGTGTCTCAAACCCTGCTCGAAGGTCCGGGCCCGGAAGAATGGGTCCCGTACCATGTCGGTCGAGTAGCGTGAGAGATCGGTAAATCTCGCCGAGTACTGAGCGACCGTCATGCTGCCCTGCTGCAGCTGAAGAAGCTCCTGGATACGCACCGCACGAAGGGTGGCTGGGATGAACTCCGAGTGGAAGAGGCTCTCAAAGTCCGTCCATAGTAGAGATGCCTCATCGCGCACCTGGAGCATCAAGCTCCACCATCGTCCTGCTGCTGCATGTAGTAGGCTCGCAGTGAGGATCACCATGAGGTCTGCTGGTGTCCTCACTAGCCTAAACACACGTACCACTACCTCCAGCCAATCCTCTGCTGCCTGGGGATCCGTCTCCCCGCAAAACCTGGGTGGTCGCTGGCGCTGAAACTCATGCAGTGCGTTGAGGCGACGTGCATCGTCAGCGGCTGGTGCTGGAAGCATCGGGGGCTGCGGGTAGAGCTACCACCGGTGCCACTGCTGACAAAGGGCCCTACACCAAAGCCTCGTCGCTCAGTGGGCTGTCGTCACACTCGACTCTCGGAACCCTAGCTGGATGCCATCGTGGGGGCATCCTGAAAAGGAATCAGGTGCGCCACGGTCAAACAATATACCTGGTGAGCTGATATAAGTAACCACAAAGAAAACTTTGAAACACACACGCAATCAATGTTTTCGTGCATTAAGTCGGAAATCAGAAGTCAGGGTCCTGGTGTACGGATACGTCGGCCGCCGCACCAACACTGGACTCCCTGAACTGAGAACCACACTCAATACGCTAAACATTATTGCTTCACATAGAAAAGATCAGAGTTCGCGGTAGAACCAAACTCCTCTGATACCAATTTGTCACGACCCGCCCTCAGGGTCCGTGCCGTGACTACCCCAAGCACGCCTTCCATAGGCCAGGGGCTGGCGACTAGCACCAAGGCGTAAATCCCGGTAAAAAGGGAAGGCATTGCCTTTGTAAAGTAAAAAAACACCACAGAGTAAGCATGCGGAAAGTAAACACTAAGCAAAAGCAGAGTACAACTGAAAATGCGGAAATGTAAATGGGCCAGTATACAAACCCAAACTGAAAGTAAAGTACAACTCGAAAGGGAAAACAGCAACTGAAAAGTAAAAGCCGCTACACCGAGCTGTCCACTGGAAATCCCACCTGAAGGGTGGGTACTGATAGCTCCACTGCTCCACGGGTCCCTCCGTCCGCTCCGAGCACGTCCCGCCCAGTGGTCCACCTCCAGGTACCGTCCTTCTCTGCAAGCCTCAGCTAAGATCAACGTTATCCGTCGTCTGCAACCAAAACAACGTAGTGCGGGCAAAGCCCATGCAGGGGTGAGTATAAGCTACTCATTAGGGACCCCGAGACCCCTGAAGGTCTCTCAAATCCACAAAGGATAAACCATGAAGAAAGGTACAATCACGAAGTAACAACCGACACTGCTTAGGTATATGCCCATACATATACCTAAGTCATCAAATTCAAATACGCTTCAACCTCCGAGCCCAAGTACATCTCAGTCCACAAAGGAAAGTAAACGTATTCCACACAGGAAAGCAAAACGTAATCCACACAGGATAGCACAACACAATCCACACAGGAAAGAAACAGGATTCATCTCACACAGGTATACTTCTTTGAAAGACGATAAAGATGATCTCTGATCCATCTAAGTCGTCGGACCCACGAAGGATCGATAGGTAACTAACCCCCCCCCAAAAGACCCACAGAGGATCGGGCCCACGTAGGACCTGTAGGCGCTGGTTCACACAGGACCGCTGAGCGCAAAGACCCACACAGGATCGGACCCACACAGGATCGGGCCCACACAGGACCTGTAGCACTGATCCACGTAGGATCGCTGAGTGCTGTAGTCGTCGTCATCGAATCCACACAGGATCTCTGAACTGTCGTCGTCGCAGTCACAGTAGCAGTAGCAGTAGTCACAGTCGCAGCCAGCACTAGGGTTCCCGCACACAGCAAGCTCGTTCGGAGGGTCCGCTCCACGAGCCGAGAGGCTGATACATCAACTGTCACAAAGACTAGAGTTGATGTATCCAAAAGTTCCGTATCGTCAATAAGAACTCAACGCAATAGACGGCGCGTCGATCGGACGCTCGGTCTGAGAGTTATTGGCATTTTCGTCCCCGGGGCCCGGTTGGTTTTTAAGGAAAAACCAACCCTACCGTACTCCACCTGCATCCAAACCTCGGGCGGAGTATGCCAAAAGATCCGTCTCACTAAGAGGTACACAACCAAGCTGACGACACATCAATCGGACGTCCGTAGCTCAAGATATGAGCGTTTCCGCTCCGAAGGCCCGGTTGGTTTCGTGAACGAACCAACCCGGCCGAACTCAAAATATTCCGAAACTTTGAGTGCGATATACCGAAACGACCGTCTCGATCCAAGGATCACGTTTCTGTAGACGGTTCGTCAATATGAGATCTGTGGCTGAAGTTATGGCCAAAAGACCGAAGCCGTCACGAAAACGGGGGGGTCCGGGTCCGGCCCGACCCGGGTCCGACCCGACCCGGCCGGCCGGCCGGCGGCGTGGCGGCCTGGCGCCGCACGGAGGCAGCACGCGGGGGGCAAAGCCCCCGCTTCATCAAAAGGCGGCGCGACTTTTAGCCGCGCCTTTTGAAACCCCCCCCCCCTTCGTGGGGGGCCTGCTTTGAAGAGGACAGGGGGGCCGCCTGCCCCCTCAAGGAAACCCCCCCCCCCCCCAATTAAATGGGGGGGGGGGGGCTTTTGACCGCTGGCCGGGGGAAATAATTTCCCCCGGATTTTAACCATCCGGCTGGCCATCTAGCAGGCCGGTTTTTCTTCAACAGGACCGGTAAACCGGTTCCCTTTTCCGGCTTCCGACACCGGCGACCCGGCCGTCGGTCTTCTCGTCCCGCCGCGGCCCGGAACCGGCCGCTGTGTTCGTCGTCCGGCGCGGTGCGTCGGCACCGCGCCCCTCCGCCGCGCCTTTGATTCCCTTCAATGCGGCACGACGGCGTCGCGTTCTTGATGATCCTTCCACGGCGCGGCGCGACGGCGCCACGCAATATAATCGTGCGAAAAATCCGCGTGGTGCGACGGCACCACGCCATCTTGTTTCAACCGCATGATAAATTATCAAGAACAAAGGAGGGGGTTCGGCCGTGTTCATGCGGTCCGACCCCCCTCACGTTAAACGATAAAACGTATTTAAATGTCCTCACGTTTGTCATGATAGAACCACCAACGAGAATAAATAAATAAACAAATAATCAACAACAACCCCTACCTTGGGTTCAAGCTCGAAGATTGTCAACAACCCGCGGAAGACAACGTCGCGGAGGTCGGGCGTCGCGGTAGTCGTTTGTCAAATCCGATGACGAAGAGGTACGTCCGAAGAGGTAAGTCGTTGGCGAATAATCGTATGCCGACGAAGGAAGTCCGAGGAGGAAGCGGCGTTCCCTTTCGTTGACACGGAAGACGAAGAAGAGAGGAGCGGCGTTCTTCGTCGGAGCTTGAGCGTTCTTCGTCAAAGCTTGAGCGTTCTTTGTCAAAGCTTGAGCGTTCTTCGTCAAAGTTTGAAGAAGAAGGAAAAGCTCTCAAAAGCTCCCAAGATGGCTAAACAAAACTAACCCAATAAAACGAGATAGAGTCTTATTTTATTCACAAACATAACAATTGAATTTCAAAGGTTTGAAATTCAAATAAGATAACTCCAAAATTAAATAACAATTTGTCATGTCATTTAAAGAGGGGTTAAAGGGAGTTTGAGAGAAGATGGAAGGTTTAGGTTCGTGTGGGTCCCACCACACTTAATCCTCTCAAAGGAGGTTATGTGGGTGTGGGTCCCACCCCTATCTTCTTTTGAGAGGAGTTAACCAACAAAAGTAAAATAAAAAGTGTTCTACATTTTTATTCAACTTTTTTATAATTCTCCCAAAAACTAGCTTTCGTCCTGCAATAAACGCAACTTCGGAAAAGGTCTCCTTAAGCGAATATCGGTGCTGCGAGTTCATCGGTGCCCTCAGATTTCAATTCCGAGCACCGGATCAAAAGTTAGGAATTCCCGCTCGTTCGTTCACTGAACGTACCCGAGCCAAACTTCGGAAATTGATTCCGGGCACTCCGGGCCTCGGAATCAGGTGCCGTCAGAAACCGCGCTCTTGTAAAATTCCATAGAAAATTAAGAAAAAATTTCCCTTGAATTTTACAGGTCTTTACAATTTTATCCATCTTTTATAGGTGTTAATAGAAATCTGGATTACATCGATTCATAATGCTGCAGTCTACCGTACACACGAATGATGATTTAGTAACCCATTTGATAGAAGATAATATGGCTTTAGTTTAAGAAAATAAAATAAAAATCTCATTATATTTAATATAATTATATTCTATTATCAAAATGGTTTAATATTATTTTAAATAATTCAAGGAATAAATAAAATAAAACTATTGATTAGGGATATTACCACTTCTTCAGACAACCTCTTTTTGATTGCTCCAAAAGGCTTATTAGTTTAGTTTTCTATGCAAAATAAGAATTATATGATGATAAGAGAGTATTATGGAAGTGATGGATGTATTAATTTACTTATTCAAATGGTTATGGTATTTAAAATGATTTTGGAGAGTGGATAGCCTTTTATAAGTGAGGTGAGTTCCACACTTGTGAATTTTGAAAAGAAAAATATGTACCCATGTTTTTCACATGAATCAAGGACCCAAAATAGAAAATTACAAAATATATAATATATAATGTATAAATAATTTTGATTCAACGGGTTTTTTACATGTATTAGGTCATTTGTAACAACTATATTTTTAGTTTAATCCCCCGATTAACCCATTTTAACATCAAAAATGATAAATAATTTTTACTATTTTTATTATTCATTATGCTAAAAAATTATTTTACTATAATTGAAATTATAAATTATTTTTATTCAATAAATTGAATCTATTTCCCAAATTTCCATTTATAAAATTAGAATATTGAAATTTCAAATTAATCTCATAGACGCGTCGGGAAAGTGGGTTTTCCAAGAGATAATATTCAATCATTTTAATGGTTTTTATTTGAATAATCAATATGGAAATTATTTTAATTACCTAAAATATATAATTATATTTATAATTTAGTTAATATTTATTTTAAAACAGTCTTGATTTTTTAAAATCTTTAAAAGAGATGAAATTGATTATAAAATACCATTATTTCTCATTATATAATGAAACATTATTCTTTTTAGAAAAATCACAAACAAATAACTCTAAGGAAAATTTTATATTTTTTTTAAAATGATGTTTATTTTATGAAAATAATTTTCAAAAATCTTTAAAAATCAATTTCATAACTAGATGCCCAAAAGGGGAAAAACTAATTTTTACAAAAATACCATTCCTATGCATAAAATTGGTTTGGTTATAATATATTGTATATAAGAAACATAAGATAAATGTTATAAATTTGGTTGAGTATTAAATAAATTAATTTAATTAAAATAATTGATCAAAATATATTTTTTTAATTTATTTATGTAAAATATGTTCGTGCGTATAATTTTTTTTTTCAGAAAATGATTTCCTTTAATTGAAAATAGGTTTTATTTTCATTTATAATTAATTATTCAACAAATAAATTATTTTATGTACATTTATAAACCATATAATTTTATAATTAAGAAAATCCAATTTATAAAACCAATTCCAACAGCTAGGTGATAACTATCACATTAAATTATAATTTCTTAAAAGTAGGTCATGTTTTGTTTAATCTTAGAGGTGTGTATAACCAACGATAAAGTTTATATATCATGTACCATTAGATAAAATCATTGTTTCATGTAATACAAGATAAAGTTAGTGTTGTATATAATGAAAACATTTTATATATTAAATTTATTCAAAAAAATTATAATTCAAAAAATATCTGTTTTTTATAGTCAAAATGGCTTTAAATGATCTAGAAAACAAATACAGATTATATCCTTAAAACATATAAATAATTTAAAATAAAAGGTTTGTTGTTGGTGATTAATAGAAATAACATTATAATATAATTAGAATCATTCTTCAGGAAAACAAATTATTAAAACTAAAAAATTTTAATATATTAATACAATAATTTTATTAAAATTAATCATGGAAACTTATAATGGAATATTCTAAAAATTCACATGTCATAATAACAAGAAATTATGTTCATGCTGAGAACACTAAAAGAAACATTCCTTCAAATTTTTTAAAAGAAATTCATAAAGGAACTCGTTAACAAAAATTAATATAATATTCTATTTAAACCATTTTGTAATAGTAGAACATGTGTAAAAATGTCTTTAATAATTAATTGGCGAGACTAAATGAATTATTTCAATCATTTTAAGGAAAATATATAAATTAAAGAAAAATTTTCCCAACTGAGGAGTATATACACCACATGAAAAAATAGAGTGGGGAAAATATCATAGGTCTCATGGAAATAAAGGTGAGATAATAAACCATTTCAAAGATAAAATCCTTGAATTGAAAATTTATGAAATGAGATATTGTCTGTACCAAATTTAAACACACATATAACATGTGTAAATACATCATAAATAATCTGATGTCATTTAATATATAATTTGAGAATATCAAGGAAAACCCCATAGTTATATAACCTAATGAAAAGAAATTCAGTGATGAAACCCCTTACCACTTTGTAGAATTTTATTCAGATCCCAATGGATGAAATAATTAGAATTGAAACATAAAATACCATTAAGTATGAATTATTAATAGTAGAACATATATAATGGTAGTATATTCCCCATATTAAAGAAATTGGTTTATAGCATTGATATATTCCTCAATCCAAAGAAACTGAGATGAAATATCTTACCTTAGGTCTGATATATCACAAACTATTTTTATCATATTGATTAATAAAAATATGTTAATTATTTACTTTCATAATAAAATTTTAATGTTTATTATTTATTTTACATTATTTACCACAATTTTATATTTAATTACTTAATAAATTACGTTAATGTCAGATGTTTTGACGTTATTCAGTCCATCTATACAAAATGAATTCAGTAAGTTTACTATAGAAATATTGGTTTTCATCACATCACCTAAAGAATAATAATATCTAAATATTTTTTTTTATTTCAATTATACTTTAAAACCCAATCATGATATATGGTTATGAAAAATTAAATACTTTACAATCATGGAGATAGTAGGTTGTATATACACATTAGTCATGTTTCTATTTTTCAACTATCACGATGGAATGAAATGAAGTATAATTTTTTCATTACATAATGATAAATATATTATAAATATCGTATTATTTCTTTTAATACACTTATATATAAAATCCATTTGTTTTAGAAATGAAAAATGAATCACATCGCTCTGTGGAGGTGGTGATCCATACATACACACAAATGAAGTTATCATTTTTCAATGAATGGAAAAGTATGGAATATAAAATATTAAAATTTTAAAAAATTATAAATTTTTTATTAATATCATATATGTGTGAGTGTTTTTGTGTCAAATACATCATCATATCTATCCATGATATGCGAAGATGGAAAATTAACTAAATCTGTTCGTGCGGTTGTAGTTCGTGGTACCCATGAATGATGGTTTTGTTTCCCATTTGATGGAGGAAGAGATGGATGTATGTTAATAAATTAACATAATAAATTCTAGTTATAAGTAATATAATTGATTAATTATTTTATAATTTTTAAATAATATTTTAAGGAGTTAAAAGAAGAAATAAAATTAAAACATTTGGTAAATATTTAGACCTCTTCTTTAGATAACCACACTTTCTTTACACCATAAGAACTATATGGTTCAGATCATAAAAATATAACACCTATAGGCTTTCATAAGAATATTTTAAGGATTTAGGGTAGTTATTGGTGGAAACAAATGGTTATTTAAAAGTTAAGAAAATAGTTGAGGGGTTCCCTTTTATAAGAAAGCGTAGGGGCATTCACGGAATTTCATAACATTTAAAATTAATATAAAAGAAATTTCATTATAAAAAATATATAAACTAATAAAATTATGTTTCATTGTGGTTATGATTTAAAATAATATCATTCAGAAAACTTGGCCCAGTTTATATTAGGTTTTTACTATAATATCATTATTTTAACAAATGTTAAGCCTTTTTGAAAATTACTAGGATAATGATGTTTTTAATCTTAAGGGGTCCTATAAAAGGAGAATAAGTCTATAAGTGGACCATAGGTGAAATTATTAAAAATATACCAAACCCTTTGATGATGAAAGTATTTATAAGATGTTAAAATAATTTAATATAATATTATTTATTATAAAATTGCATTGATGTCATTTTGACACTACTCAATAAGTTTGACATTATATACATCTAGAAAGAGGGGATATTAGAATAAATACTTATAAAACTTCCCTAATATGATAAATTCATCTAGAAAAACAATTTAATACTATAAATCACTCATCTTATATTATTATTAATTTTTTAGAATACATTATTTAATTTTTCTATAAATTTATGAAATATCCTTCCAATGTTACATAAGAATTTAATGTAAATTTATAATCTCTATGTCTTATAAATATGTTACCAGTATGAAATTAATTATATTTTTCTTAAAATAATAATTAATATTCATTAAAATCTTTCTTATTTTGTAATGTGATCTTATAAGAGATATTTACATTTATGAAAGTGAAATTTTTAATTTTTTTACTTTAAATATTATATAGGTCACTTCCAATGAAAACAGTCCCAAAAAAGTACATATAGTGAAAAAAGGAGATTAGGGATAAAATAAGCTTCTCTAATAATAATTAATATGAAAAATTGTGGCCTTATCACTTAGTTCTAATTTCGAATAACCAATTTACATTTTTACAATTGTGATAAATGTTTACTATATGTACTGTTAATTATGATATAAATTTTTGTTAAAATTATTAAATATTTTTATTTATTATGATTTCAAATAATTAATTCATTTTACCAAATTTAATTCCTATAATTACATAATGTTAAAATTTTATGTTTACCACAATGCTCAATGA
Organism: Viscum album; assembly: GCA_963277665.1. Taxonomy (NCBI): domain Eukaryota; kingdom Viridiplantae; phylum Streptophyta; class Magnoliopsida; order Santalales; family Viscaceae; genus Viscum; species Viscum album. Next base: position 1,943,755,678 of record OY728161.1, on the reverse strand, counting down.
AAAATGTTTTTTTTTGAAAAAAAATAAAAGTATATTTATTACAATGTCACATATAATATTGACTAATATGTAACTAATTGGATTATTTATATCTAAAGGGGAATTATATAAATTTTAAATGAAATTTAAAATATTATGCATAATTTTTAATGAAAATTATGTCTGTTTTACAAAAATTTGTAATTTTTCACTATTAAAAGAAAAATCAACATTTCTAGAAAAATACAAAAGTTTCGCACAATGTAAATTTTTAAATGATGTTTCCAAATATTAAGTTAATTTTTTCCAATAAAATATTTAATATTAGAATGATTTAATTACATTATTTTCGCATAAAAATAAACAAAAATCATTTTTGAAGAGATGTATATTTTTGAACTAGCTACTGACTTTACTAAAAAATGAGTACTTATTTACCAATAAATTTTGTGTATTTAAAATATTTATGAATAATTTTCAAAAAGAGGTCTTTTTTATTCATACTGATATGTTGAATGGCTAGGTTATTAAGGTCATATTTGAATATTTTAATATAATATCTTGGTTCATCTAAACATTATATTCTGTGTTACAAAAGCTATATAAGAAATTACATTTATGAAAAGAGAATTATTTTTGAAGATATGTGAATGTTGCAACTAGATTCTATTATTGAGTAGTGAACCATGTAATTAGCTATGTGATTATGGATGTAATTATGTTATTTTTTCTAGTGAAGTCATATATCTTTAAAACGAGGAAAACAATGTTTCATATGGAAGAAAATATGAAAAGAAAATTGAAGTCATTGGAACCCTCCACATATCAGTGATCACACAGATTCTGGTTAGTCCTAGTATATGGTATTACATTTAAGTTTTAATTCATATTCTCATTCCTATATTTTCATAAAAAGGGAAGATGTTATGGTTGTTCATAAATACTTGAAAATAATGGGATTTTAGTATTTGATAGGAAGAACTATAATATATAGAAATTTAGTATGTTTACATATCTAATTTCCATTATTTCTAAAGTCCTGAAGTTGTTAAAAATAGTTTCCCTCAAATTAATAATGGATTTCCATTTATATATAATGATAATAAAAATTTAGATAATGATAGACCATCCAAAAATTCAATAATCTCATTACTCTTTAAATGTTAGTTTCATAATGATTAATCAATTGAAATGAATAAAAGATTATCGGATAAAATTATGATTTTTTTTGAAATAAATAAAAAGTTCAGAGAGTTAAATGTTACGAACATAGATATTTAATTATGTAATTAATTATTTGGTTGCTAATGAATCAATTTGTGGCATCTTTTCAATGGTGAATGAAATTATAAGAACCGTAAGGAGTATTAGTTTGAATTTAGAGGATTTAACCATTGTTAAAAAGACCCTATAATTTATTATCATTATATAGAATGAAAATGGTTTAATCACTAGAAGACAGTGATTCATAAAATCAATATATAGGTGATCTTCCTAGAAATATCACTACTATATATATGTGAAAAAAAAGGAAGTGAATAAAAAATATAAGTATTATCAAGATATTACTGTCTAAAATATGAATTTAGGAATAATATGAATCTTATAGGAAAATATAGTTAACATGACACTAAATATTTAGTTAGTAAAAATATTGATTAAATAATGTAATTTTATCACAAACAATTTTTAAAGAGTAATATGAAAACAAAAAGGAAGGATAAATCAGAATTGTTTCAATTTTGGAGTTATTAGAAATTTTTTGTAAAATGTTCCTCCATAAATGGAAATTAAAGAAAGCGATGATGATGATATAGAGTAAAGAATATCTATCATGATGATGGAAGATAAATCCAAATCCAATTCTAAAGTAATGGATAAAATGTTCTCCAAATTAAAATGGAGAAACTATTCATCTAAGTGTAATGAAGCTGATGATATTGAAAAAGTGGATGATAAATTCATTAACTATTCAAATTAAGATCTTCTTATTGAAAATGAGAATAATGAGAAATTCAGTAGTGAGTAATGTAGTAGTTTAAAATAATCAAAAACCTGTATGGATTTTATAAAAAATATAAAGTTGAATAAATGTCTTGAAAATATATTTAGACATGAAATAGAAACAATAAGTTGAAATAATAAAAAATTTCAACAAAAGTATAAAGAATAAACTCTTGAGAAAATATCCATGTTTTTAGATGGGTAATTTTTTTATGAAAGGAAAATATACTAACAAAATATAGTTCAAATTTGGTGATATAGAGAATTTAGGATATCTAAGAAAGATGGAAGACAATTTGGTATGTAATAAATTGTAGGGGAATATGTGTCTGAGGGCCATGATAAAGTAAATAAAGAGATAAAATATTTATGAAATTCCTAACCTGGAATGAATAAAACATTGTTATTACTCAATTTTCATAAAGGGAATTTTATAAGCTCAGTTTTTACTTAATTCGAGATATAATCAACTAACCCCTTGACGCTGATTCACACATAATTTGTTTTTAAACATGGTTAATAAATAAATAAATAAATATAAGTACATTATTTTATTAATTAGTCAAATTACTTGAAATAAATGTATAATATTTTTAAAAAAGAAATCACATTCTCTCAAAATGTGTAATTGTTTTAAGAGAAGTGAATAAAAAGTATGTTGGTACTATATGAACTAGTTTTAAATTAACAATGGTGGGTAATATTCAATTGTAGAATTCAAATATTATCTTGAGAATAATGGAATTAATCATGAGTTTAGTTCACCATACAAACCAAAATAGAACAAAATAAATAAAATATGAAATTGATGTTTTGAAGATATGTAATGAATACTACTGATTGAACATGACACTTCTCAATTTTTTTTGAAGTCAATATATAATTGAAATTTTTTATATTTGAAATACTTTTTTTATATGAAAAAATTGATTTAAATCCTTTTGAGATGTATTATAATAAAACCCAATGTTTTAAACACTTAAGGGTTTCCATAAGTCCATCAATTATATATATAAATGGATAGAATCATGAATGTTTTATCATATAGGAGTTGAGGGAATATTTCTTAGATACACATCAAATGTTAGAGATTACCTGTGTTATATAAAATAAAAAGGAAATATTGTTGACTTAAAGGAAATGAATTTTTTTTAACAGTATGTTAATAAAGTTCCATATATGGTTGTAGATATACAAGATAGTAAATTATGTTGTGGTTGCTTTTGAACAATGTGACAATGGTCATAACAATGGTAACAATATTGATGCTTCTTAAGATGAGTATTGTGACTCGATAATCTTAGTTTATGAGTATAATTTATATTCATCTCAAACTTGGGTGAGGAAGTAAGTGGAGGTTAAAAACATGATTGGAGATTAATGGAAACATGGTAAAAAAGAATAACATCATGGTTAGTATCACATACTTCCTTATACATGCATCTTAAACCAAATGATATGTATGAATTATTTAATCATATGATTTGATTGATTCCATGAATGACGAACTAGCTTAGATTGAAAATAATGATACCTAGAAACTTATACCCAAACTAAAAAATAGAATAAGATCAGTACAAAATAGTTGTTCCTAATAAATTTAAATTTAATGTTTTATATAATAATAAACAAGGTAAGGATTTTCTGTAAAATTTAATCACAAATTGAAGGAATTTATTTGTATGAGACGTTTTCTCCAGTGGAATTATTACAATATATCCAAATAATTCTTTATATCAATGCACAATGAAGATATAATATTTTCTTGATGTATTTCAAGTAAAATTTTATTAATATAGAGATCTATAAAGAATTTTATATTGTACTAATGTATTGATTTGTTCTTTGGAAAGATGAAGCATACATGTGGGAATTTTATAAATCTTTTTATATGTTGAAGCATGTTATGAGATCTTTGTACTCAAAATTAGATATTTTTTAATGAAGCTAAACTCAAAGAAGTGATTGTTTGATTAAAACCTCTACAAAAGGAACAACAATAGGTTTATATAATTTTTATTATCTATGTTTATGATATCATATTCATATTTAAGGATAAAGAAACATTTGTGATGTTTTTTGAGGAGAAGATAAATATTTTTGAGATTTCCATGCTAGTGGAAATGAAATAATTTATTTGAATAAAAATATCTCAAAAGATGAAATAAATTTACTAATATTAAGATAAGTATGATATATAAATAGCGAAGATGTTTTTCATGGAATAATCATATATAATTCCCACATCAATTTATTTAAGAAACATTTTTTCAAATGATCAGGAAAAAAGTGACAGATCCTAAATATATTAGAATGTTAGTGGAAGTTTGTTATATGTGACAAATTTAAGACCAAATATATTTTTTATTGTTAGTCACCATGCCAGGTATAAAATCACTACCAAATAATCTCATATCTTGGATGAAAAAAGATGATCATATATATAAATAGCATAATATATATTAGGTGTAAATGTGAAAACATAAGAAATATAGATCAATTTGGTTATACATATAAAGATTCTAAAGACAATGTAGTTGATTGAAAATACACATCTAGGAGAGTATTTGTCATTGTAGATGGATGTGCTTACAGATATAAAATGAAAAAATTAAGAAAATATTAGTATAGTAGAATATGGGTAAGTTATTACCCATAAAGATGTAACAAAACAAATGATTATGCAGATATAATTGGAATATTCAACTATTTATGTGATGTTTTTACTTCTCTTTAGATGTGATAATTAATGTTATATAAATATCACTAGAACTATTATAAAAAATTATTATTCTAATGGCATTGATTTAAAATAACACTTTAACAAAGAGCACATAGAGAATAATAAACTAAAGATGGAGTTTATTCCTATAATGGATTATGTTGATGATATTTTCACAAAACCATTTTCAAAAGAAAAAGTTCATTATGTGAAGTAGATAATTCGTGGTCAACCTCCCTCTCTTCAAGGTAATCTTATGTTATGGTATCCCCTATCTCATCTTTTCTTTTGATAGAGTTTTAAAGGGGGAGAAAAATATTATTATAAAAATCTATCCATTGTAATGTGTTTTAACTTTTGAGGGAAAAAATAATTTATAGTGATTACATAAAAAGGGTACATTCTGATTTTGACATATGAACTGTTTTGACTATTTATGGAAGCTCATGAAGAAAATGTTTTTTTCTTATAGAAATAAGTTGTTAAAGTTTAATTTGTAAGGTAAATATTTCTTATGAAGTTATAATAATGGTTTCCGAAGTCACTATTTTTGGAAAACAAGTAATCTTTATCTAATGATTATTTATTCCAACACTGATTATATTTACATGGTCTTATAATTTCTTGATAAATAATACATTTATTCAATTATAAATTTAAAGTGATTTATGTACTATAGATAAAAATAAAATATAAAGGGGATGACTTTTTGGTGAAAAAAATGTCATTAATGTTGGATGTAAGAATGTTTTCTTGAGGTTTCGTAGTTTATTGATCAACATTATATACAAAACATTTATAATTACAAAATTCACTTAAATGAATGTAATTTTTTTTGAAATTTTCTTATGATCAAAGACATGTGTTAATAAGAATAACACATCATTTACAACAATGAAAAATATTAGAGAAGAGGTCGAATTGAAGGAAATATTATTTCTTGACTATATTTTTATTGAAGGATAAAAATAATTATTTATTTCACATTATTGTGAAATCATATTTTGTATTATATTTTTTGGGATCATTTTTTGGTATTTATGTAATCATTCAATTATATTTAGTATAAATGTATTAAAAATATTGGAAAACCATATCCTACCAATTAGGCTAGCTTGAACATTAAAATGGGGACAAAGGTTCAACTATTCACGGGAGATAAATAGGCTAGTTTACATTATAGAAGGAGTAGAGTGGGATTTCATAACACCCACATAGTGTGTACATAGTTTATTGGTAAGAATAATGAATTTAGTGTGCATGCGATGGAACTTATGGCATGTGATCTGGTCGGATCACGCCATATGGTGGGTGCTTCGTATTCTATTGTTGACCCATATTCTATGAATCTAAGAGATAATGTAACAAAAACATTTATTAAGTGGATCAAGATCACATAGAGATCCAATTTGTTATAAAAGAGGGTATGATTACTATTTCCCTACTATTTATGAAACACAAATAACCTTGGTCATCTGATCAAATTGATTAGTACCATACGATATATCTAGTGATGCCACATGTAAATTTCAACCTCTTGATGATGTCCCTATTTTTAGTACCCCTTGTTTCTAGTATGTAACCCTTTCTTGATGATTTTAATGGGTTTATAGTTTAAGGTGACGAATGGGAGCGTCGGGAGAACTTTTAATGATGTTTTTAGGCAAAGGGGAAGTCGCACAGACAATGCACGGTTTGTCTAAACCATACAGTAAAATCGTACGTAGTTGGTCTTGGAGGGAGTATCTTCCACATAAATGGCGCATGGTTTTTATAACCATGCGTCCAAACCGTGTGTGGAGGGTCTCTCGAGGCAGTGGCTAACGCATGGTTAGTGCAGGATTTTTCCATCCGTGCGAGCAAACCGTGCAACCACTTAAATGAGATCCTATAAATGGGTATCTCACATTATTTTGCCTCTAAGTGCCTTGTTTAAGATCCTTAGAGGCCATAACATGGGATTTTTCTTCTCCTAATGTAAAAGTGGATTCTCCCATCATTCTAGAGGTAGTATGAAGGCTTCTCTTGGGGAATCGATGCTGGATTCCTGAGGTATGTGATCGTTCTTCTTCGTTCATGATTTGTTTCTTAGATCTACTTATATATACGTCTCCTCTTTTATTGATTTCTTCGATCTATGGCCATTATGAGTATATATAAATGTAGGAATGCCAAATATGATGAGATTTGGTCTTTATATTTCTAGGAGAAGAGATCTATGACAGTTTCTTGAAGAAGTAACCCGGTTTTCTTGAGTGTTCTTCGTTCGTTGTGGTTTCTGTCAAAACACTAAAGGTAGGGGAATTCTTTATCAACTCCACTTAGAAGAACTGATTGGCATGCTTTGAAATTGAGTTTGTGTTATGGAATTTATTGTGAAAATCATAGAATAAATCTTCTTTAGTGACGATTTATGGTTTTTGTGAAATTGTGAAATATTGGTGAATTGTTGTGAAAAGTGATTTGGATTCTTGAATTTAGAATGTTGATTTCAAATTTTGGATTTTCTGAAATTGTAAATTGTTTGATGAAAAATGGGTTTTCAATAAAAAGGGGTTTTTATTAAAAAAATTTGAGATTGAAATGACTTTTATGGAATTTTTTTTCAATAAAATTGGGAGTTTTATTGAAAAGGGTTGGAATTGAAATGGTTTGGATTTGAATTGGTTTTGATGGAAACAGTTTTCAATAAAAATGTGTTTTTATTGAATGGGTGTTTTGGCATTATTGATGGGTATATATGGTGTGTGTTCATATTTCATTCGAGATGGAAAAGGGTTAGGGGTCTCCCCCATCAGTGTTGGGATGGATAAGTGTTAGGGCTCTCTCTAGTCAAACATTCATATTGAATTCGGGATGGATAAGGGTTAGGTGTCTCCCCCATTAGTGTTGGGATGGATAAAGGTTAGGGATATCCCCCATCAAGTATGCATGTGCATTTGGGTTGGATAAGGGGAAGAATTATCCCCCATAATGGTAGGGATGGATAAGGGTTAAGGCTTCTCCACTCTTCCAGGTAGCATACATGGTTGGTTGCATGGGTTTGTGGAATGGTTGGGTATTTCAAAAAGGAATGTTTTTTAAATGGTTTTTAAGATTGTTCAGTTATTTTTCAAGAAAAATAACTTTCTAGAAAATTGGTTTCAATTGCACTTGAAATGCATTTGGTTATGAATGGTTATGGAACCCTGATTCTATTTAGTTATAAAATTCTTTTTAAAAAACGTTTTACATAAACTGTTTTATATAAATTTGGATAACTCTTCTATCATAGTAGTGTGAGTAGCGAAGTCATTGGGGAAAACCTACTGAGTTTTATACTCACCCCTTCTTTGGAAGGTTGGTTCTTTTTTGATATCGTATTCTAGGACACAGGTAAAGGTAAAGCATCTTATTGCTAGTGGCTTGGGGTGATGCTCGGGAGATGTTGTGGAGCTTGGAGCTTGTGGTGCATGGAGTTGTAGTCTCTTTTGAGAGTATTGAGTTGTTCATCAGCTATGTTGTTTGATACTTATTTTGATCTTCTACTGTTGGGTCATTTGATGTAGTTTGATATAAATGAAGTGTTTATTGGTATTTCATTTGTTCATGCATCATATAGTGAATGTTTTGTTATGGTTGGTTTATGGGTTTATTTCATAAAGGGAAAATATTCCCCCACTTGTACTTGAAACCCTTCTACAATTCTTTCTAGCCTTTGGAACCTTAGGGATGTCACTTAAGGACTATTAATAACTCGTGGTACTCTCAAGACAATGAGAATTGGCGGGTCATTACAAATGGTATCAGTTTGTTCGGACCTTGCCTAACAAGTAGTTATCAATGTTCTTGGTCTTGGAGTTGAAATTAATTCTTGTCTATTCCTTGGTTCAAAATATTAGGCAGAATTAGGATTGTCAGAACATGAAATGTACAATATAAAATGACGTATCTAACAAGTTAATGTTGAACTTCATGTAACCAGGGTGTTGGGTACATAAGTGTTTAGGATACACTTCTAGAATGTTGGGAAATCTCATTGTCATGGGTTTAGCCAATGATATGAGCAGACATCCATTATAGAAGAATTATTTCCCACTAGGATTTCATATCTCATTGTGAGGAATGAGTAAGGATTTTTTACAAGGTGAGAATTTTTTAAAAATGAAGAAATTTTTTTCAAGTAAATGATTTTGAAAAATGGGTATTTTGTGTATCTTGAAAATGGGTTGATTTTCAAAAGGCAAGAAGAATGTTTTCAAAAAAAAATTAAACATGGGAAAATTTTTGTTTTGAAAACAATGTTGTGATAGATAATGTGATATAGTTTGAAATACTAAGCCATCAGTTTCTATAGAGTTATATTGACATAGGTTGTTGTTGTTTTAGAAAATGGAACCCGGTAGGCGTCATCGAAACCAACCTGAAGAGACTGCAGAGAATGTGGTTTCACTAGAACCACATGTGAACCAAGTGCTAGTTTAGAGTATTGTCCGGGATTTTCATGCTGTGGATATGGGGAACTAGAGGAATGAACCAAGGCATGTGGATCATATCATCTAGTTCATGAAGCAATATCCATAGAACATTCGGGGTGATGCTGAACCCAAGAAGGTGGAGGTGTGGCTAAGTAGAATGAATCGTATCTTAGATTTCATCGACACACAAGTAAATCTAAAAGAAATGTTGGTGATGTACATGCTCAAGGATCTTGAACGTTAGTGGTGGGATTTAGCGGTGTATGATAAATTGGATTAAGGCCTTACCTGGGAGGATTTTGAAGAATTATTCAACAAACAATTCTATACTCACGCATTAAAGATCCAGAAAATGATGAACTTATTCAGCATGAAACAAGAGACTCTCCCTCTCATAGATTATGCGACTAAATTCATGAATTTTGTTCGTTTTTCACCAGAGGTCATGAAAAGTGCGTCATTCAAGCCACAAATCTTCGAACAGAGGCTAAGGAAAGAGATTCAATTGAAGATTTTGGTGCTTTGTATTACAGATTATAAATATATGGTGAACAGAGATACTATTGTTGAACATGATATCTCGGTATCAATAGGAGGAAGATTGATGATACCTTCAAGAAACGGTGGAAACTCAACCTCTAGGAACATGAGGAAAAGGGACACCTAATTCTACGATGCATGTGGAAATCACTATTAGACAGCAGGATCAGTGAACCTTCCTCCATGACCCCAGAGAAAAGAAAGTTCATTTCAATGTGGTTCACTTGACCAAAAAAGGCAAGATTATACGGTGTAACCTAGAGCTTTCCACAATTACAAGCAGATGGGGAATCTACGATGCTATTATAGGAATGCATGGAGGTTGGGTGCACGTGATAACCCTCAGACATCGCAAGCATCATATGCTTTGGAAGGACATGGACAGAAGAATCGGTCTCATCAACATAACAAAACTAGCCATGGTGATTCTCGAAATATTGTGACTCCCCAACTTGGGAAATCTCATCAAGGCAACAAGGAAAATAGTGTAGTGACAAAGCAATTGTATGGAGCTGAGCAGATGATGGTCAATAATCAGGCTGGACCATCTATGGTGAGAGGTATGATTTTTTTGAATTCTACCCTTCTGCGAGTTCTCTTTGATACTAGTGCGTCACATTCCTTCATTTCTTCTCTTTCTGTTGACTTCCTATGTTTAAAACTTGAAATGATGCCTTCTATTTTGAAACTGAAAACTCCTCTTAGTGAAAGAGAATTTCAAGACTTTGTGTGTAGATCATGTGATATACGTGTTGATGGACTTGAGTTAAAATGGGACTTATCAATGTTGGACATGGATGTCTATGACATATTCCTAGGTATGTATTGGTTGAAAATGTTAAAAACTCACATAGAATTTTATAAGAGAATAGTTAGTTTCAAGACAGAGGATGGCATTGAAAATCTGTTCAGAGGAGAGAGGATGTTAAAGAAAGATGCAAAGAGCTTGTTGGCACCAATGGTGGGAACGATATCTTACCAACTGGTTGAGTTTTCTTTTGAATGAATGGAAGAGATTGAGGAAAAGAAATTTCCAACTATTGTGGATCAATTTCCATATGTCTTTCTCAATAACTTCTAAGGGTTACCACCTCTATGGGAAGTGGAGTTTACGATTGATCTCTTTCCTAGGTCTAGTCCTATTTCCCTTCTGTCTTATAGGATGGCACCAACAAAGTTACTGGAATTGAAAGTGTAGCTAGAGGAGCTCTAAAGAAAGGGTTTCATTTGACCAAGTACTTCTCCATGGGAAGCATTGGTGTTGTTTGTGAAAAATTTAGATAGAACTCTTCTGTTGTGTGTTGATTATCATATGCATAACCATGTTATGATAAATAATAGATATCCACATCCATACATTGATGATTAGTTCGATCAATTAAGGGGATCTCAGTGGTTCTCAAATATTAACATGTGATCAGGATATCAACAATTGAGAGTTCATAACGAGGATATTCCAAAGATAGCTTTTCAAAGAAGATATGGCCACTAAGAATATGTAGTCATGACTTTCGGCCTAATGAATTCACTAGCAGTCTTCATGGATTTGATGAATCGGATATTTCAGCGATATCTGGATTCTTTCGTTGTGGTGTTTGTGGATGATATTTTGGCCTATTAAAAACAAGGGTTGATCATGTGGTGCACCTAGAAACAGTGTTAAAAACCTTGAGAGATCATCATTTGTATTCCAAATTATTATAGTGTGATTTTTGGATACGGTAAGTACGTTTCCTTTTCCATGTCATTTCTGAGAAAGGCATTTCTGTTGATCCTGAAAAGATTGAAGCTGTTATCTCTTGGAGAAAAATAAAGAATGTGTTCGATATAATTAGTTTTTTTGGTCTACCTGGTTACTATCGATGCTTTTTTCATTATTTCTCATGACTAGCTTCACCAACGATAGCTCTGATTAAGAAGAATGCTCTCTTCCAATGGATGTATTAATGTTATAAATCCTTTTATGAACTAAAAGTTCAGCTTACATTGGAACCCATCATGATCTTTACAGAATCAGGACAGGGGTATGTGGTGTATTTTGATGCTTCGGGATCAGAGTTGGGTTGTGTTCTCATGAAAAGAGATCATGTGGTTGCTTATGGTTCATGGCAGTTGAGGGTATAAGAGAAAAATTACCCAAGACATGATTTGAAGTTAGCTGCAGTCACCCATGCTTTGAAAACATGGAGAAATTATATCTTTGGTGAGAAATTTACTATGTTTATGGATCAGAAACTCTTGAAATACATTTTCTCATAGCAAGATTTGACTATCATGGTAAGGGGATGGATGGAGTATCTCCATATGTTTGACTTTGACTTGATGTACACACTAGGAAAATGGAATTTGGTGGCGGATGCATTGAGTAGAAAGTTATATGATCAGTTGGCGAAATAATCTTTAAATGAATGATAGTTTATGTCAGTCTTAGCCGTCATGCATGGGGAATGTGAAGACCATGGTAATGTTACTGTTTTATTTTCAGCTACAGTTGTTCCTGATTTAGTAATGATGATCAAAGTAGCATAAACATCTGATGCAAAATGTCTGGTTGTAAGTTCAAAACTCAGTGGTGGGGAGACCATTGATGGCTGGAAACTTGATGGGGGTTCAGTTTTGTGTTTCAAAGATCATATGATTGTACCTATGGTTTTTTAGGGACAACTCCTTCATGATTAACACCATTCAAGATGTGATGTACATCTAGGTACATAGAATATGTATAAGGCATTGAAGGTGCAGTTTTGGTGGAGCGGCATGAATGAGAAGGTGAATGAGTTCATCTCACGGTGCTTAACTTTTCAGCAGGTTAAAGTAGAGCATCAGAGACCAGTTATTATGTTACAATCTTTTCCATACCAGTGTGGAAACGGGATGAAATAGAAATGGATTTTTCTACAGGTCTTCCAAGAATGGTTTGGAAACATGATTTCATTTGGGTGATAGTGGATCATCTAACCAAGTCGGCCCATTTCATCCCTATTCATGAAACCCATATGGTGGAATATCATTCAAAAATCTATATCCGAGAAGTTGTAAAGAGGCATGGTGTACCAGTTTCTATAGTCTCAGATAGAGATCCGAGGTTCACATCTGGTTTTTGGAAATCATTACAGCATACCCTCAGAACTCAGATGATTATGAGTACGGCATATCATCCCTAGATGGATGGAAAATCCAAGGGGATGATACAAACATTGGAAGATATGTTGTGTTCTTGTGTAATAGATTTTGGTGGCTCATGGGAGGAGAATGTACCCTTAGTGGAGTTATCATACAATAACAGCTGTCAAGCCTCAATACGCTTGGCTCTGTTTAATGAATTATATGAGCGTCCTTGTCGTTCTCCACTATGCTGGGTGGAAATGGGTGAAACTTCACTAGTCAGGCCTAGCCTTGTCCAAGAGCTAACAGAGAAGATCCATTTGATTAGAAAGAGCATAGAGATGGCTCAGAGTTGTCAAAAATCTTATGCAGATCAACGTTGAAGACCATTGTCGTTCGTTGTGGGTGATCATGTCTTCTTGAAGATATTTACGAGGCTTGGACATCGTCATTTCAGGAAGAAGTACAAGTTATCTCCAAGATATATTGGCCCTTTTGATAAAATAGAATGGGTTGTAGAGGTAGTATATCGGTTGGCCTTACCACCATGGTTCAGTTTATTGAATAATGTGTTCCATGTATCTCAGTTGAAAAAGTATCAGCCTGATCCAGACCATGTGATCATATGGGATCACGTTGACCTAGATTTGGATGCTTCGTTGATACATATCCCGGTATGGATTGTGGATAGGCAAGAGAAATTATTTCATGGAAAAAGAATCGTTCTAGTGTGGGTTTTATGGAAGCATGGTCATATTCAGAAAGAGACTTGGTAATGTGAGATGGAAATGAATGAGTAGTGGCCAAAACTCTTTTAGTTGGGTGAAGGATTTCTACTTTTCGAGGACGGAAAGACCAGTGGTGGGGAGAATGTACTACCCCCGATTTCTGGTATGTAACAAATTCTTGATGTTTTTAATGGTTTTATAGTAAAGGTTGAAAAATTGGAGAGCTATGGGAACGTTGAATGATGTTTTGAGGTAAAGGGGAAGTCGCACGGACGGCGCACAGTTTTTCTAAACTGTGCGGCAAAACAGTGCATAGTTGGTCATGGAGGCAGTAGCTTCCACAAGGGCAGTGCTTGGATTTTCTAACCGTGCGGCCAAACTGTGTGTAGAGGGTCTGTCGAGGCAGTGGCTAACGCACGGTTAGCACACATTTTGTCTAACCGTGCGAGAAAACCGTGCGCCACTTAAATGAGATCCTATAAAAGTGGATCTCACTTGTTTTTGCCTCCAAGTGCCTCATTTAAGCTCTTAAGAGGCCATAACTTCAGATTTTTCTCTCCTAAGGTCAAAGAGAGTTCTCCCATCATTCTAGAGGCGATCCTAAGGGTTTTATTGGCAAATCAAAGTTAGATTCTTGAGTTATATGATTGTTCTTCTTCGTTCTTGATCAGTTTCTTAGATCTACTTAGATCTACTTCTCCTCTTTTCTCAGTTTCTTAGATATATGATTGTTATGGGTAGATCTAACTATGTTGATGCCAAATATGATGAGATTTTGTCTTGATATTTCTAAGAGAAGATATATAAGGTAGGTTCTTGAAGAAGAAGCCCTGTTTTTTGGAGCGTTCTTCGTTCGTTGTGGTTTCCATCAAAACCCTAAAGGTAGGGGGATTATTTCTCAACTCCACTTAGTAGAAATTATTGGCATGATTTCAAATTGAGTTAGTGGCGTGGAATTTATTATGAAAAGTGTTGAATAGATTTTATTTATTGATTATTTATGGTTTTAGTGAAATTGTGAAATCTTGGTGAATTGTTGTGCAAAGTGATTTGGCTTATTGAATTTAAAATGTTGATTTTAAATTTTGGATTTGATGAAATTGTAAATGGTTTAATGAAAAATGTGTTTTCATTAAAAATGGTGTTTTATTGAAATGGTTTGAGATTGAAATTACTTTGATGGAATTGGGTTTCAATAAAAAGGGAGTTTTATTGAAATGGTTTGGAATTGAAATGGTTTGGATTTGAAATGGTTTTTTTGGGAACGGATTTCTATAAAAATGATTTTATATTGAAAGGGTGTTTTGGCATGATTGATGGGAAGATGAGGTATGTGTTCATATTTCATTTGGGATGGACAAGGGTTATGGGTCTCCCCCATCAGTGTTGGTATGGATAAGGGTTAGAGTTATCCCCCATCGAGCATCCATATTGCATTCATGACGGAGAAGGGTTAGGGGTCTCTCCCATCTGTGTTGGGATGGATAAGGGTTAGGGCTCTCCCCCATCAAGTATTCATGTTCATTTGGGTTGGATTAGGGTAAGAAGTATCCCAATCATGGTTGGGATGGATAAGGGTTAGGGATTCTCCCCCCTTTCAAAGGGCATGCATAGTTCGTTGTATGGGTTTGTGGAATGGTTGGGTATGCCAAAAATGAATGTTTGTGAAATGGGTTTTAAGCTTGTTTGGTTAATTTTCTAGAAAAATAACGCGCTGGAAAATTTGTTTCAATTGATATTTGTATGCCTTTGGTTATGAATGGTTTGGGAACCTTGTTTATATTTAGTTATAAACATATTTTGAGAAAAAGTTTTATATAAACTATTTTTATATAAATGTGGATAACACTTATATCATAATGGCGTGAGTAGGGAAGTAATTGGGGAAAACCAATTGAGTTTTATACTCACCCCTGGTTTGGCACATTGGTGATTTTGGAGAATTCATATTCTGGTACACAGGTAAAGGTAAAGTATCTTATTGCTAGTGTCTTGTGGTGATGCTTTAGAGATGTGGTGGAGCTTGGATCTTGGGAAGCATGGAGTTGTAGTGTCTTTTGAGATTCTTGAGTTATTCATGCGTTGTGTACATAGATGCTTAGTTTGGTCTTCTGCTGTTGAGTAATTTGATGTAGTTTGATATAAATGAAGTGTTTATTGGTCTTTCATTTTTTCGTCCATCATATAGTGAATGTTTGGTTATGGTTGGTTTATGGGTTTATTTCTTAATGGGTAAATCATCCCCCACATGTACTTGAAAAACATTGGAATTTATTTCCAGCCTTTGGCACCTTTGGGAAGTCACTTAAGGCCAAGTAATGACCTGTGGTACTGTCAAGACAATGTGAATTGGAGGGTCATTACACTATTGTTTCATCTGTATTAAAAATTTGGAAATCACAACTTCGTCTATATTACACAATAATAGCATAGGGATGAGGCATTTTTTATTGATATGAGGACATGAATGAAGTCTATGTTTTGCATGCATGTGATAATATTAAGATATTCTTATATTGATGGAGATATGAAGGTAAAATTCGTTTTTCATACAAGAAAGAGTTTGGGACATTAAACATTGATAGAGAATGTTAGAATTGTTACATAAATGGGAGGAAGAAGTAAGTATCATAACTATGAAATATTTTTCTATACAGTTTCCTTGAAAAAAACTTAAATAATCTATTAATTTAAATATATTTATACCATCTATTTTATGTATCTTTAAAGGAAGAGATGTCATTATATAAAAATGTTAAGATTAAATTGAAAAAAATCCTATATAAATAGAGTCAGGACTGAGATATTAGTTGCAAATGATTTGAGAACTGATCTCATCTTCAATTTAAAACTAAAGAACTATGAAACCCTTTATTTTGAAAAGATGAGATTCTACATGCCTCTTTTATCTTTAAGAATATAATATGTGGTCCATTGAATTTTTTTAAACCCACGTGAAGAGATCCATGTAGAACTTGTTCCACGAAGACTGTCAGGTTTGTATAAGGTTCTTATATAATGGTAAAAAAAATTATGTGATGGTTGTGGCTACTTGTGATCTCTCTATCCCAACCTAAATAAACATACTATTTCCATAAGAAAATGTGAGAAGTGGAAGTACAGTGAATGCGAGTTGAATTAAAAGTTAGAGCAGGATTCATATACAGTATATGTATTGAAGTAGTGATATTTAATTATATAATTATGTGAAATAAAAGTGTAAATGTAATTAATTACATAACAAAAAAACCCAAACATATTACAAAGAGTAACTAAAATAATAATATTAATTGTTTTGTGCTAGGGTTTATGAAGACATTGTTTTAACATCGTCATTTTTATAAAATACATTATTTCAAATTAATTTAAATTATTTAATATATTGTGTTACACATGACATATTTTTTATCTTTCATCACATGAGACACCATGTTTATCTATAATTTCATGGATCATCGATTTTCATTGATTAATAATGTTATAGATAAGCTCAAGTCTTACCAGACAACAATATATTATTAATATTATCATTCAACATGATAGTTATCACCTTGTTTTTAGAATGCTGAGAATGAATGAGATTAACTAATTTATAAAATTATAGTTTAAAATTTTATATAAAATGAATCCACTAGTTACCAATTACTTATAGATGAAAATAAAGACCACATGAATATAAAGGATGTCATTTTATGAAAAAACTATTTGTATGAACCAAATGATGTTTTATATTAATAAATTAAATTAACCACTATTATTGGAAGTTATTAATGAAAATTTTCTGTTTCATAATTAGTAAGATGTTATGAAATTTATCCAACAAATTTTATAAGATTAATATAAGAATAAATACAATTTTATGTATAAAAAGATATATTTTTTTGAATATTTATTTACCACCTTTTAATGGTGATTTTTTTAAATATAAATTTTAAAAAATTTATAATTTTTATTTAAAAAGTTTAAACTAAAATTTCAACATATGAATATCAAAATTTACATTGTGTGAATGTTTGGTATTTTTCTGAGAAGCATCATTTTTTTGTGAATAGAAAATAATATTGTATTTTAATCGAATGTTATATCTTCGTATCGATTATTTATATAGTTAAATTATCTTTTGAATTTGATTTAATGTAATATTTTTTCAATTTCCAAAATATTTATCCAATTTAGGACATTGGATTCATTATTATGTTTAATTTAGATATAAAAACCTAACAAAATTTTGAACATATTTCTTTTAAGAGCCGACTTTGTCCACTAATAAGTAAGATTACTTTTAAATTAATTTCTTCCACTTCATTGATTTTAATTTTAAAAGTTTATTAAATACTTTAATAATTTATAATTTATAACATGTTTAAATTCATTTTTCAACAAAAATATTTTTAAATGTAACTGAAATTGATTATATTGATTAAGGTAAAAATGAATTTTATAAGTGTTTAATCTTTAATATTAAGTGAAAAAACGACCTATACCCATGTCCAAAACCCCTTTTCTGGATAATATTCGAACATATCTTCCCATTTATTTAATATGTATCATAATTGGAGGCACAATATGTGTGGGATACCTCCCAATAGTTTTTACCTTTTTATATCAACAAGAATGACACTCCCTCCCCACTATAAAAAGGCAATCACCCTCCCCATATATTCACGCCTATCAATAAATTTGGCTATTCCAAAATCAGACCAAATAATCTCCCAACATTCTTCATCTCATTTTATAATACTCAATTTTTATAAAAATCTATCCAAGTAATTTCATTTGAGAAAACCAATGGGAGTTACCAGAAAAAGTGGTCACATTCATCAACACTAACTTTTGTTTTTTTCATTCACAAACAACTTAAATTATTATTTTCAAATGATTTTATAAAAAAAGTTGGTATAATTAATATAATTATATTTTTAATGTTATGTTTTTTTCCAAAAACTTTACACACATCCATTGAATGTGATACACAATAATTGTTCTTGTGTAAGGCAAACTACCGCCTAGAAAACTAATGTCATTCATTATTCCACTACCTCCATTAAAGGTTACGAATTATTATGAAATTATTGATTTTATATTATTTTTGGGATGCATTTATTATTTTATAATTATTATATAACACATGACTTAATGATCTTCATTTTTTGGGAATACGATGACATTTTTTGTTAACACGCGGACTACTGCCACATAAAAGTGATGTGATTCATTAACTATTTACATGGAATGTATTAAGGATGGGTTTAAAAAATATTATTTTAATTAAATATTTATGATATTAATTAAATAATTATATATCTTGAAATATATCATATCATTTTATTTTTTTCATTTCACACACAAAAAAAGTGATAATGTCGTTCGTGGACATGTGGACCACCGCCTCCTCGATGTGATGTGATTCTTCATTTTTCATCACAAAATCACAAGAATGATATATATAAATATATATAAATAAATTGTATTTTATTTATGATATAATCTACTTGATAGAAATATAAATGTTAGTTACCTACTTTCGATAATGATCATTAAAAAAATGGGAGTGTTACTTATGCGTGTGTATGTCCAACTATCTCCATGATCATAACGTTGGTTAATTTTTAATAACCATATTTTCTATATGATTTTAAAAGTAAAATTTTTATAAAATTTTGATAATTATGTAATTTTTTTTATATTTATGTTTTTAAAATAATGACCTCATTGACCATAGTCGAGCAATCAATGTGATTTTTGACACATAAGTCGAATATGGTCAAACATACAACTTAAACATTATTAATTAAGTAATTGTATATAAATTATTTATACATGATATAAAAGTAATAAAATATTTTTAAAAATTTTGAAGAATTTAAACAATGAATATAGTTTTATTATTTAAGAAGAAGGAGTAAAATAATGGGAGATTAGACTTATGGTAATGGATTTGTTAACTAAATTTGCATTCATTATGTTAAACATCAGTGTCATTGGTTATGTTATGCCAAGAATATGTGTGAAATGACCAGTATTTAAATTATTATTTATTTAAAAATTTATTTTGTGGATTTAAAATTTCCACATATAATGATTTCATTGATTTATTCTCCCTCCCTTGATACAATCATTGTAAGGGATTTTCTTGTCCCACTTTTATTTCTTTGAGATATATTCCATATTCACCAACAATTTTTTGTGGTGTATATACCAAACATGAATGTATTTGATGATTAATATCATTAAATTAATGGGGGTTTTAATATACTTTTAATGATCTCCCTTTCATGAGTTTTACAGTTTCAAATTTTCCAAAGCGGTAAGGTATTTTTGTCACAATTTGCATTATTTGAGATGTTTTTTATGTTATACACTTATCTTCTTTTATGATGTGTGTAAACTTCTAATTTGACATGATATATCATTGATCATCATATTCTTAGTATATTATTAGTTTTATTTAAATTTATTACTTCATTGGTATTATGATTCAAATTTTTCAAGGTGGTATGGGATGCTTTGGAATGTTTAATGTTTATATTCCTCATTATTTTTTAAATGGTCTTATAATTGTATTTACATTCATCAAATTTAAAAACCCTTTTTATTACTTATCATCCACTTGGGATATTATTTATTGATACCATCTGACTTCTTTTATGGATGGATTAATATTGTTTCAATGAAATTATTTTGGAAACCGTTTCTTTTCCACCGTTAATTCATGTTTCAAAGAGGTTATTATAGAATCCATTTATTTTCTATGGGTTAATCATGTTTCAATGATATTTTTTGGAAACTATTTTATTTTCTATGGGATAATCATTTTTTGAATATATTGTTATGAAGCTTATTTATTTTTCATAGTTTGATCATGTCTCAAAGAGATTAACATGATACCCATTTCTTTTCCATGGGTTAATCAATTTCTAAAATGAATAACATTTGTTTCAATGATTTTTATTCATGTTGTGGTTGTTGGATACCATACATGATGGGGTGGCTTAGATAGTGCTGAGTGAGATCATTATAGCTCTCCAATGCATTATGTAATCAAAATGTTTTATGTTTTCCATATGTAAATTCCAATTAAAAGGGTTTCAAAATAGATTTATGAAAGTGATTCTCCATGTTACCAAAAATGGTTTTAATAGATTGGTATGGGTTTATAATGTTTCTAGTTATCGATATTTATATCACATTGATTTTTATTATTTGTTTTTATGAATCTTTCCTAGTATATGTTTTTTATTTTTTATGATTCACATATTGAAGGTTTTGAGTTATTTTATGATACTATTATACACTTTGATTAGGTCATCATACCATTATGTACTATTATGCTCATTGATGCCATTGTTTTTTTACTGATTACATTTTCTGTTAATAAGAGTTCGAGAAAACCAATCTTATGTTTTCTTTTCCTCAGTATTTAAATAAATTATGTTGAACTTTTTATGTCTTGAATAGATTTAATATGGATTATGATGTTTGTAGTAATTTGATAAAAAATATAGGTTATGTAAGATAATTTCTCATTTAATGTAATGTGAATAATATAAATAGGTGTTTTTACTCATTATATAAAACTATAAACATAAATGGTCCACCATTATGTTAGTGATCTAAGTATACCTTTTTATTTTGTAAATTTCAGATGAAAATGTGGGTCACAATTATCAGCATGAAATTCAGGAATATAAAAGTTATGGATTTCAATATAGGATTTAGAAGTGTGGGTTATAGGCTATTATAGTTGGTATCAATTGATAGTTTTGAAAAAAATTTAGATTATGGTATTTTAATTGTATTTTATATTACGTGTTATGGATACCATCATAGTACTATAATCTTAAGGTTATTCATATTTTCAATTTCATAAGAAACCCCAGTTGAGGTTTTTAAGTAGAAAAAATTTTAAGGTTATCAATTTCACTTTTGTAAATGTTTTTTGTTAAGGTATTTGTAACTCCTAGGATCAACATGAATTTTTAGGGGGGTTTTATTTGATGAATAATTGTTGATTTATCTTTGAATAATATATGATGAAATCCTTCTAATCTTTAACTATCGAACATAGTCAAGAAATTTCTGAATAAATTTAAGGATATTTAGTTATAGAAAAATACAATTTGAACATTGTGTACTGTAGTTGAATTTTTATGATTATGGTATCATATGAATGTTTATTCGTTTTGGGAATTAAATTTCAATTATCTAATAATTTTGGTTTTGGTTAATGTTTAAAAATAGGTGGAATATCTAGACTATCTCTTTTCGGTTATGTGGACATTAAAAGGTTGATTTGAGAGATTCAAGAATTAAAAAAGCACATTTAATACTCAATAGTTGGAGAAAAAGATAATAATTTGGTTTAAATTGTCTAATAGATGAAATTATACGCATCAAGAAAGTATTTTTTTAATATTGATAAATATGGTAAGAAAATTATTTAACTCATTGAAAATGTTCATGATTCATAATTACTATCATAGTACCTTAAATTATAATTAATAGATGGTCTTTTATGTCATCACAATTTTTTGAGGCACTTAAAATTATATTTGTTTCATTCACTTGTTTGTGATCAATGACCTAAATCAGTCTCTATAAATATTCACACTATTCCTAATTGTTCTACCTATGTTGAATCTATTTTATGCGAAACTTAAATTATAAGTTATGGTTCCCACTTTCACATTTAAAGAGGATGTTTTATTAACACTTATTATTATTTTGGTTTTAATAAAGGAATTCATGAAATTTTTATCATTTGATAACCAAGATGAATTTTGAAAGTAAAATTCATTTAAATGTTGTAGGATGTAACATCTTCAGATTTTATGAAATATATTATTTCTAAATAGACTAAATTAGTTAATATATTATGTCAATCCAAATACATTGTCTATATTTCATCACATGAATCACCAAGATTATATTTTATTGCATGAAACATTGAGTTCCTTTGATGACTTATGTTACAGACAAGCCCGAGTCTTATCAGATAACGATATACTATAAATATTATTCTTCAACATGATAGTTAGCCCCTAGTCCTTTGAATTATAGGAATGAATTATATTTACTAAACTATGAAATTATAGTTTAAACAAGTTTAAAAAATTAATTCACTAGTTACTAATTAATTAGAAATGAAAATAAATACCAATGAAATACAACGGATGTGTTTTTAATGTAAAACTATCTATGTGGAAAATTTATATTTTATAATAATAAATTAAATTAATCACTATTATATAAATTTATTACATAAATTTGTATGTTATATATTTAATTAAATATTTTTAAATTTATCGAATACGTTTTATAGGATTACAATAAGAAAAAAATGAAATTTAAATAATAAAAGTTTTATATTATTAAAATGATGTTTTATTATCTTTTTAGGGAACACTTGTATTAAATATAAATTTTCACACATTTATATATTTTAATTTAATAAAAATAAACATTTTTTTTAAATCTGAATATCATAATTTTCTTTGGGTGAAAATTTGGCATTTTTCCGATAAATATCATTTTTTCGTGAATAAGAAATAATACAATATATTAATTGAAAACCACATTTTCATCAAATTTATTTATATACATAAATTTTTTTTAAATTGTTTTAAAACTATAATAAGTTATCTTATACATATATTCTTCCAATTTAGTTTATCATTATCATGTTTATATTGATTTTACATATAAAAACATAGAAATCGTTTGAACATATTTACATTAAAAATATGCTTTGTTGTCCCATCTGTGATATTAATTTTAATTTAATTTCCACCACTTATGTAACTAGAATTTGGAAAAATGGATTCAATATTCATAATAAAAATAATTTATTATTTATAGTAAGTTCAACTTAATTTTTGAACAAAACTATTAGTTAAATAATGAATATTAATTCCAGAAACATAGGTAAAATGAGTTTACTTTATGGTTAAACATTAATCTTAACTGGAAAATTGACCTAGAAACATGTCTAAAACCCAATTTATGGGCTTGATTCAACCATATGCCCAATTTTATTTAATTTGGATCATTATTTGGGGGCACATTATGTAAGGTAAATCTACCAATATTTTTTACCTTTTTGTATTTACATGATTGACACTCCCTTTCCACTATAAACAGGAACTCAACCTCCCAAATAATTCCCACCTATGAATCCTCTTGTTTCATATGAACCCTAACAAAATAATCTCCCAAAATCCCTACTCTAATCCAATAATCCTCAATTTTTATAAAATATATCCATGGAAGTATTTTGTTGTAAAAACATAAGAGTTACCTGAAAAAAGAGCTAACATTCTTCAATGATAAATTTTGTTTTACTTCTTTCCCAAACCACATCAATTATTTTCAATGACCTAATGAAAATTCCTCCTGGTATAATTAAATTTATTATTATATAAAATGATTATATAAAAAAATTCACTTCCTTTGTATTATGTTTTTGGATTTTAAAATACTATTATAAATTGTTACCGTTAATGATATAGTTGGTGAACAGTGATCACGTGATTATTATAAATATAAGGCATTAAAAAAATCCAATTTACTCAGACAGAGGAAGTGATAGCTTCATCCAGTAGAATTTACCCATACGAATCCCATTTTTTGAGCTTGGAAAGGAGGTAGTGTCACTAGGCTTCCCTCCTGACCAAGTCCAAGATGAGAATCAACATGTTAAGAAAGAATGGAACCAACTTTGGGAGAAGTGGAAGTTAATAGAGATTACCAACCGAGCAATGTTATCTGAGCCACCCAAAAAGTCGATCACCATAACACACCTTACCCTTAGGTCATAGGTGGGTGTTATAAGGTGTTATGTAATAAGACCATTCCACTATGATTATGTGCATTAGTTTTGTATAGAATAAAGAATATACATTCATTTTATTATTGTTACTTTGTAAATGGTTTTTAAAGCACAAATAATATTTTTAGTCAATATTCAATTAAAAAATCTATTTTGATTAATTAATCGATTTTTTTGAAATAAATAATATTCTAATAAAATATTTTTACTAAATTAATTTTTATTAAATATTAATGATCGTATAATTTTTTATGAATACAATTGAAATTTTTATTAAGGTTTGAAACATGTTTTTGTCAAAACCCATGAATTTTAAATAAATGTAGGAATTTATTTTAAAATTGAAAATTGAAATATCTAAAAAATTATTTATAAAAAATGAATATTATTTTTGGATTCCTTATGTAGAAATTATATAACGGTTAATTTTTAATAATTTTCTGTGATAGTAAAATTTTTGGGTAAAATTTAAATACAGTTTAAATATATAATGTATTTATGACATCATAATGTCCCAATAGTGATGTAATAAAATACCATAAAAGTTAAATTAGGCTAATATATGTTTTAACCATAAATTAAAGTTGATTTCAGATGTTTTTTTGATTAATGTTATGATACCTTAGTGGACCTTTCAAGGCTTATAAAACATTTTAACCCTTTAAAATGTTTTCTTTTAAAGTGTGACTCACCTCCACAATTGAAAGCCTAATATTTTAATAAGTTCATCCATTTTCCTTATAAAATAATATTTTCCACTCCTGTTTTGAAAAAAACAATAGGCAAAAACTAGAGTATGGTTTGTGGTTTTTGATTAGATTAATATGTAGTGTCCAAATCCTAAATAATGAAAAATTCCCTCTCTTTTACTATATAAACCATCTCAATATCACATTACTCTTCACTAAATACCTTTATAGCTCAACAAAACTCTTCCTTCCTCTCACTATAATCTTCCCAAGGTGCCCCCAACTCCCAATAAACCTCTCTCAATCCTCTCCCAAGCCATTGGGATCACACTTCCAAGTAAGGGATCCTCACTTTCAACTCCTTTCAAATTCAAGCATCTTATTTGAAATTAGTTCGTGTAATTTTGAATGTTTATAATTTAATTATTTTATAATAATTATATTACTTCCCATGTGATGTTATTTTAATGGTGGATTATTTTTCCTTCCCCATTTTAACCTTTACCTAAGCCATTACTATGTCGAATTTCCGTAATGAATTTCTTCCTTTCTCATTTATGTCCAAATTTATTTATGTTGTTATAATAATTTATTTTCAATTACAAATGTTGGGGTATGATTTTTCACATACCCCATACTTACCTCATTATGTGTTAATGATGAGATACCTTTTTCTCTCTCATTAATTTATTCCATGTACACTTGTTACCGTGCCGAAATTTTGTAAGGAATTTCTCTCTTCTCATTTACATTCAACAAATTATTTTATATTATGCATCTAAATTACATTTCATATATTAGGATACCATTTTTCATGAACCCATTAACGTCCATGTAATTTATAAATGATGAGATACCCATTTATCTCTCATCGTCCCATTTTACGATTTCTATTTGACCTTGTTATGATGTCAAAGTTACACCAAAATTTCCCATGCAAAAATCCTCATGTAAGTGAATACCATACCCATTTTTCTATCAAGGGTATTCACATTTTTTCACATGTACCTATTGATTTAGTAATTACATTTATCAATTCCAGATCTCTTATTCGTGGAATAAACTACGATGTTCAATGAATCCATGTTGTATGATTCATGTGGAACACTTATGCATGAAATGAAATGTTTATAAAAGGTACGCCCTGATAGCATTCCAATGCATTGGGTAAGATTATAATCATGATACTTCAAGTTAAATTAGGGTCAAATCATGATAATTCATGTGCAATGAGGGTTTACTCATGGTAATAAAAGTTTAATGGGGGTTTACTCATTCTCCATGTGCAATGAGCCCTAGCTCATGCTAATATCATGTGAAATGTTGTTACCACATTTCCATGTTATGATAATCATGATATATCAAGAATTTATGTTCATGTTTCTCTTATGATCCATTGATATGCTTATTTCATAGCATGTACTATATACTTCATGTTATTCCTTGTTTCCTCTCTTACTGGGATTTATAGTTCACCCTTTTCGTATGCAAGTCCCCAGGTTATCCCATGGAATGCTAAGTAAGAAGTAATGTTGTGGACATGTAAAAGATGTTTTAAATAAAGATATTGTGTTTTATTTTATAATTTGTCATGTAATGTTTATAATTTCCCAAGACAATAGACCTATCGATCCTCAGAGATGTCTTAAGTGCATGTTTATGTAATAAATCATGTTTATGTGTGTAATAAAGAGTTTGGTTGTTATAGTTGGTATTAGAGGATATGTTTAGTTATTTTTTTGATTAGGATTAGAAAACCCTAGTGAAATATTTTGGGAGAAGACTAAGCATAATAAAAAAATACCTACATTTTGGTGAGTATATACTAAATGGTTTATCAAGAAAAATACATCCTTGTCAAGATATAAACATGTAGAGGCGGCTTTGGCATATAAGTATCTAGGGTTAAAACTAAAAAACACTGCTTTGAGCTAGACTTTAATGGGAACTAGTGCATGATAATGGGCCTTGCTACACTCTTGGTTATGACACTTCTGGGGGATATGCTTTGGTAAATTTATAATCGTAGTATAAATTGTTATTAAGGAAATAAAAAAATCCCTTATGAATATAAGATGGGAAGAATATCATGGATAAATTATATAGAAGACTATAAATTCATAAGTTGAAGAAAATAAATATAATTTAAAAGCTATCCATTTTTTTTCCTTGGATTCCCTTTTATGTGTTACCCCTAAATTTATTTTTTATTCTAGACAATGGCCAGTAATAAAAGGAATTGGTCTCACAATTGAAGTGAAGATAAATGTGATGTCTATTCTAATGAGATTCCCAATCTGATGGGAGCGAGAATCCCAAACATTTTACAAATACTCTCTCAGTTAATTCATGTTTTGAATAGAAACATGTGTCAATAGGAACATTAAACCCCCCTAAGAAAGAACCAGACACAGTCGAGAGCTTCATGAGACAAAGGCCTCATACTGTTAATGGATCATCAAATCCCACAATTGCCGAAATATGTATCAAATCAATTAAGAATATCTTATCCATCCTTAAATGTTCTAAATTAGTGAAGGTAGTTCTGTCTATTTATCGCATAGAGGGTGATGATGATCAATAGTATACATTGATCAAAAATATAAAACCGAAGGAAGAGATCAAGGCGTTGGAATGGAAGGATTTCTGGAAAATGTTTGTTGATAAATATTTTCCTCGTACCTTCCAAATTAAGATGTAAAGGTACATCCTTGACCTCAAGAAAAAATTATGAGGAATCCATTTGAACGTAAGAGGCAAACATCACAAGGCTTGAACGACATGCCTCTAGATTTTTTGTTACCCTAGAATGCAAGGTTGAAAGATTCATTGGTTGGATAAAACATAATATATATAAATTCCTAGAGATATGTGACTTTGAGAACTATGAGGAAATTTTATGATGTTCTATCAATGTTTAAATGGATATCAGTGAATCTCAGGGGTAACATGGGTATAAGAATCTTAAGGTGGAATTTAATTCTGGTGGTCTGATCGATAAAACCAACGGTGCTATGAAATTTCATCACCCCACATGCCAAAAGAGTGGAAAGAAGAACCCTACAAATTGCTTGAAGGGGATGAGGAAATGCTTTAGGTGTGGATAATATGGGAACCTATACATTAACTGCTAATAAGAAAAACCCGTTGTTGTGACGGAGGAGAGGAAATCTTCATTCGACCTTCAACACATTGTCGATTGCTTCTTCTACAAATACCCAGGGAACTTCACAAACCAATGCCCTAAGAAAAGGGTTTTCAGAGGCAACCAACAACCTCCAAGGTAACAAAGGATATATTTTTCCATCACTACAGCTAAAGAGATCCTTGACAAAAAAGTGGTGATAGTTAGGCTAGTTATTCATTCAAGAATAGAGAACATACTTTTTGATTCTTGTTATATGCATTATTTTATATCCTGAAAGTTTAGTATAATAATCCCAAAACCACCAAAAATCATGGATGTAATGATGTTGGGGAGAACAGAAAATGGGGAAATCATTGAAAACCATGAATATAACTCCTCCCCTGTCATAATTTGTTGTTTGAAATTCTCAGTGAAACTCATCATACTCCCTCTGGTGGAATTTTATGTAATTCTTGTCATGGATTGGATTTCCTTATATAGACCAATCAAAAATTTCATTGAGAGGGGAATCACTGTCCATATGACGAATCGAACCTAGATTCTATACAAGTGCAATGAGGAGGATGAATCCTCCTTAGAACCACCGTCTCATGAATGGATACTACTACCCTATGAGCATGTGTATCGTACTCAGATGATTGAGTCTAAGGAAGCAACCATCATTGAAGATATGACTATTTTGAGGGAATTAACTAATGTGTTTCCTAAGGAATTTCTTGGTATTCCTCCATTACAAGATTTTGAATTATTGATTGATCTTAATCCTGGGACATTGCCAATATTCAAGACTGCGTAGAGAATGGCTGTTGTGGAGCTTGAGGAGTTAAAGACCCAACTATATGAGAATATAAATAATGGGTTTATATTCCCATGTGCTTCACCATGGGCTGCACCATTCCTCTTTATTAAGAATAAAGATGGGTAAATGATCCATTGCAATGATTATTGTGAGCTCCACAAAATCATGATAAGGAACAAGTATCCTCCTCCCTGAGTTGATGACTTGTTCGATCAGTTACATGGAGCACAATACTTATCCAAGGTGGATCTATGGTTGGGATATTACCAGGTAAAGGTGAAGTAGGAGGATATCCCCATGACTTCCTTTCATATAATCTATGATAACTATGAATTCGTAGTAATTCCTTTTAGACTCAATAATGTTCTAGCAATCGTCATGGACTTGATGATTAGAGTGTTTAGAGATTACCTCAACAAATTAGTTGTAGTCTTTATGAACAATATTATGATATACTCCGAAACCAAGGAGGAGCATGTGAAGCATCTTAACATTATATTAGAGACCTTGTAAAAACAGAATCACCCTGAAAAAGTACAACAAGTATGAGCTTTTGGTGAAAGAGGTATTATTCTAGGGTCATATCATCACAAGAAATAGGATATCTATGGATCCATCCAAGACAGCTACAACTGAGGGATGACTAAGGCCAACATTGGTGACAGATATCTAGAGATTCCTAGGGTTAGCTAGATATTATCACTGATTTGTGAAACATTTATCTCAATCACCAAACCCTCTTACCAAGCTAACTCCGAAGGGAGTCAAGTTTTCGTGGATTGATGAATAAGAAGAGATCTTCAAGGAGTTGAAAAAGGAGTCTTATCACTATGATTGTGCGCACACTAACTACATGTGAAGAACATTTTGTGGTATTCAGTTATTCATCAAAGAAGGGCCTAGGCTGTGTGTTTATGTATAATGACAAAGTCATTGCCTATGCTTCAAGGAAATTGAAAGTTCGTGAGAAAAAATGTCCACCACATGATCTGGAGTTGGTTGCAGTAATCTTCACTATGAAAATTTGGCAGCAATACCTCTTTGGGGAGATGTGTGAAATATATACGGATCAAAAAATCCTCAAGTATATATTCACAATGAAAGATTTGAACATGTACCGACAAAGATGGTTAGATTTGATCAAAGAATATGAATTCTCAATCCATTACCACCTAAGGAAAGTGAACAAGGTGTCAGATGCTCTAGGTAGAAAGGACCCAGTGATTTTATCATTTATGAGAATTTAAAAGAATCCAATATTCTTATATTTGATAAAGATAGACATGGGAATCATAAAGAAGGGAGAATACTCAATACTTTCAAAAATGTTTGCTCAACCATCTCTTTTGGAAATATTAAAGGATGCTCAAAAGCATTATGTGGGAATTAAAAATATGTGAAGACTATCAGAAAAGGGAAATCCACAGAATTCAATGTTAGTAAAGATAGAATTGTGAGATTTAGGTCAAGACTATGTGTTCCATAAAATTTGGAGTTAAATAAAGAACTTTTGGATGATTCAAATAGTTTGAATTTCTCTATTCACCCAAGAAACAACAATATCTATCGAGATCTCCCAAATAATTATTGGTGGGATAACATTAATAAGGATATAGTAGAGTATACATCTAAGTGATGGGTTTTTCACCAAGTAGAGGCTGAGATGCATAAGTCTTTGGGGATGATGCAACCATTACCCATAACAACATGGAAATGGGATACAATTACCACAGAAATTGTCACTGGACATCTTAAGACATACAATTGAAACAATGCTATCTGGGGTGTTTTGGATCGTCTTATAACGAATGGACACTTTATTGCAATTCGAGAGGATTTCTCATTAGATCAAATGGAACAGATATACATCAGATAATTGGTAAGGCAACATGGGGTACTACAATTTATTGTATCTAATATAGATCCATGATTGACCTCTATGATCTAGAAGAGTTTCCCACATGCTATGAAATCTGAGTTGAACTTTAGTACACCTAATCAACCTCAAACATATGGCCAATCGGAGTGGACTATCCAAATAGTTGAGGACATATTGAGAGCATGTTCAATGTACTTCAAAGGATGATGGAATCAACATCTTTCTCTGGTTGAGTTATCTCACAATAACAGTTTCCACTAAAGCATCCAAATGGATCCTTATAAATCAATTTATGGGAAGAGGTGCATAACATCGGTATGTTGGAATGAAGTTGGGGAGTGAAAACACATAGGTCTAGAAATGGTCGAAGAAATGGTGGAGATGGTTAAGACCATCTAGCATCACATTAAAGATACTCAGAGTTGAAAAAATAGCTATGATGATAATAATTGATGAGACCTAGAGTTTGATATTAGAGATAATGTATTCCTCTACATATCACCATGGAAGAGAGTTGTGAGATTTGGGAAGAAGGGAAATCTTAGCCCAAGGTAAATCGGCCCTTTTTTAGATCCATTATTGCATTGGACAAGTTTCCTATCGACCAAAACTCCCACCGAACCTATCTCAAGTACATGATATATTCCATGTATCACTCTTCAGGAATCAAATACCAGAACCATAACATGTACTCAATCCAGACGTGACACCATTGGAGAATGAACTCTCCTATGAAGAAAAGTCAGTGAGTATCATAGGTTGTAGGGAAAAGTTCTACGAAAAAAGACAATGCCTCCCATCATGGTGTTGTAGAGAAACCACAATTTTTAAAAAGAAACAAGGTAATCAGAGGTAGTGATGAAGTAGAGTTACCGTCATCTGTTTTAGTGTGGTAAAAAGAAATTTTGAGGGTGAAATTTCTTAAGGGTGGAAGATTAGAAGGACCCAAAAATTTATTAATGAAAATTATTGTTTATCCAATTAAATATCATATCATGTAAAATGGTTATATATAATATATGCACATCAATGGTTTTATGTTTTTGGATTTTAAAATACTGTTAAGAATTCTTACCAATTCTAATATAGCCATTGAATAGTGATCACATGATTAGTATAAATATAGGACGTTAATAAATCCAATTTACCCAGACAAAGGAAGCGATGGCCTCACACAACAGAATTGCTCCCTATGAAGCCCATTTATCGGAGCTCAAAAAGGAGTTAGCATCACTAGGATTCTCTATTGACCAATCCCAAGCCATGCTTAAATATGTTAAGTTTGAACGGAACTGCTTACATGAGAAATAGGTGTTAATATAGATTACCACCTGAGGGATGTTATTCGAGCAACCCCAAGAGTCTGTCACCATCGCACACCATACTCTTAAGTCTTATGCTGGTGTTATAAGGGGTTATGTAACAAGACCCTATAACAATGATTATGTGCATTAGTTTCATAGAGAATAAAGAATATACACTAATTTAATTATTATTACTTTGTAAATTTTTTTTAATTAAAAATAGTATTTCTAGTTAGTAATCAATTAAGGATTATTTTTTGATGAATTAAAGGATTATTTTGAAAAAAAAAATATTTTAATAAAATATTATTACTAATTTTTTTATTAATTATAAATGATTGTATAAATTGTTTTATAAATATAATTGAAATTTCTATTAGGGTTTGAAAACTTGTCCAAACCCATGAATTTTCAATAAATATCAGTTTTTTAAAAAAATTGAAATTTTAGATATTTATAAATTTTTTTAGATAAAATGAATATTATTTATGGAATCAGGATGTCAAAATTATCTAAAGGTGAGTTTTTCATAATTTTATAAGATTGATGAATTTTTGGGTAAATATTAAATACTGTTTAAATATATAATGTGGTTTATGACATCATAATGACCCAATAGTGATGTAATAAAATACTATAAAAGGTATGTTCAGCTAATATATGTTTGACCCTTAAAATAATGTGATTTTAGATTTTTTTTTATTTTTATGGTGTCTTAGTGGACCCACCAAGGCTAATACGATATTTTAACCTTTTAAAATTCTTTCCATGAGAGTTCGACTCACCTCCACATAAGAAAGACAAATATTTTAATATTTTCAGCCATTAGACTAACAAAATAATGGGTTCCACTCCCCTTTGGAAAATACCATATTAAAAAAACTAGGGTAAGGTTTGTGGTTTTGATTAGTTTAATATGTAGTGTCCAAAACCTAAATAATAATGAATTCCCTATCCTTTCCTATATTAACCCACAAAATCTCCCATTCCAATTCACCAAAAACATTTTGAACTCAACCAAATTCTTCCATCCTATCTATATAATCATCCTATAGTGCCCCATGTTCCCAAAAATCCTCTCTCAAGCCTCTCCCAAGCCTTTGGGATTACACTTCCAAGTAAAGGATCCTCACTTTCCTTTCCTTTCAAATTCAAGCATCTTATTTGAATGTTTTTCTTGAAATATTGAATGGTTATAATATCAATAAATTTATAATATTTTTATTAATGGTAATTTTATGTTATTTTAATGAGTTATTATTTTTCCTTCTTCATTTTGACCCTTACCTAAGTCGTTACTATGTAGGATTCCCACAAGCGATTTACTCCTCTCTCATTTTTTCCAAATTTATTTATGTTGTTATACAATTTTAATTTCAATTAAAAATGTTGGGGTATGATTTAAACCCTCCCCAATACATCCCTACTTAAGTTTTAATGATGATAGACTTATTTCTCTCTCACTAATTCCTCCCATGTACACCCATTACCATGATGAAATTCCATAAGGAATTTCTCTCTTCTCTTTTACATTAGTGAAATTGTTCTCAAATATGCATCTAATTTCAATTAAATATGTTGGGATACTATTTTACATGAACCCCTTACGTTACATTTCATGTATAAATGATGAGAAACAAATTTATCTATCATCATCATATTTTATAATTTTAATTTGATTTCGTTATGCTCCCTAAGTTACACAAAAATTTCCCAAGTGAAAATCATCATGCATGTGAATACCGTAACCATTTCACTATTAAGGGTATTCACCTTTATGTACATGTACTTTTTGATTGATTACTTCCATTAATATATTCCACATATCTTATTCATTGAATAAATTTTTATGATTAATGAATCGATGTTGTATGATCCATCTGGCATACTTAGGCATTAAATGAAATGTTTATAATGGATGTTCCCTGATAGCACTCCAATGCATTGGGTAAAGATTAATATCATGATAAATCAAGGGAAATAAGGGTTTACTCATGATAATTAATGAAAAATTGGGGTTTACTCATTTTAATGCAAGTGTAATGAGGGTTTACTCATGCTCTATGTGCAATGATCCCTAACTCATTATAATATAATTTTAAATGTTATTTCCATATTTCCATGTTAATATAATTATGCTATATCATTTTTTATGTTCATGTTTCTCTTGTTCCACCTTGATATGCCTATTTCTTAACAAGTACTATATTCTTCATGTTATGCATTGTTTACTCCCTTACTAGGACTTATAGCTCACCCTTTTCTTATGCATGTCCGTAGGTTATTCCATGCAATACTAGGTCTGAAGGAATGTTTTTGTCATGTAAAAGATGTTTTAAATAATGATGACGTGTTTTATGTTATAATTTGTTATGTAATGTTCCTAATTTCCCAAAACACGAGACCCCTTGATCTTCAAAGTTGTCTTTAGTGTATGTTTATGTAATAAATCATGTTTATGTGTGTAATAAAGAGCATGGTTATTATATTTTTATTATTCCACGAAATTATAATAACCTATCTATCCTTAAAATAATTATATTTTTTTCTTATTAATGGTTCAACCTACACATTCACACACTTACAAAATATTGGATACACAATCATAGTTTGTGTGTGCAACGCACTATTGCCTCATGAACCAATGTTGCTCATTATTTCATTACCACCTTTAAAGGTTATGAATAATGATATAAATACTTATTTTATAATATATATATATATATATATATATGATATTTATCATGTATTTATTCTATAAGAATTAATATATAACACATTCCTTTATGTACTCCATTTTTTGGAAATACGATAACATTGTTTGTGGACGTGTGGACAAACACCTCTAAAAGGTGATGTGATTCATTCACTAATTACATGGAATGTATTAAGGAATGGATTTAAAAAAATATGAAATAAATTATATATTTATGTTATTCATGAAAAAAAAATATATCTTTACACATATCATATTATTTTCTTTTTTATGATTCATAAACTGAAAAAGTTCTAATGTCATTAATGGACGTGTGGACCACCACCTCCCTGAAACGACGTGATTATTTTTTATCACCACATCAAAAGAATGATATATATAATTTTATATAATTAAATAAAATGGTATTTATGATATAATGGTCATTATATAAAGATAAATGTCACAAAACATCCCTTCATAATGATCATTGGAAAATCTGAACGTTACTCATGCATATATATGACCTACCGTCTCCATGATCATAACATAAGATCATTTCTCATAACCATAATTCCTATATGATTTTAAAATTATAATTTATTTGATAATTTGATAATTATTTATTGAATATTATTCTCGATATATTTATGTAATGACCTCATTGACCATAGTCGACCAATCAGTGTTAGTTTTGGCACATAAGGAAAAAATGGTCAAAACATTCGACTTAAATATTATTGATCAAGTAATTGTATATTACTTTTTTATAAATAAAATAAATATAATAATAAACTTTTAAAATTTTATGAATCATGTAAATAATTATAATGTGCTTATAATTCATGAATATAGATAACTAGTATGACAAATCAGACTCTAGGTAAGGGAATTCATAACTCAATTTCCATTTGTTGGGTTCAACTTATACAAAATTGGTTATTTAATGCAAATAATATGTATTAAATTACCTATTATATTATTATTTTATATTTAAAACTATATTTTGTTAATTTAAAATTGTCACAAGTAATTATTTCATTGATTTATTCTACCCCCAAGGATAGGATCTCTATAAGGGGTTTTCTTTTATCCCTTTTATTTTTGTGAGATATATTCCATATTCACCACTATTTTTTGTTTTATGGTGTATATATTTCCCATGAATGAGTTTTTTTTTATTATTATCCTTAAATTTAAAAGATTTTACATTTTTTATGATCTCCCATTCAGGGGGTTTATAGTTTCAATATTTCCAAAGTGGTAATGGATTTTTGTCAAAATTTTCCTTATTTGATATATTTGTTATGTTATATAAATATATTCTTTTATGAGATATGTATACTAATCCATTAAAATTATATATCATGAATATATTTCTTATCAGGATATTATAATTTTTATTTAATATTATTCATTCATGGGGCTTATGATTCAAATTTTTCATGGTGGTATGAGATAATTTGGGATGTTTAGTGATTATTTTCCTCAGGATTGTTTTTAATGATATTTTAACGGTATTTCCATTCAGAAATAAAAAAAACCTTGTTTTCACTTATCCTCCACTGGGTATATTTTTTATTGATACCATCCTCATTATTTTATGTGTATATTAAGATTTTTTAAAATATACCTTTTTAACATGTTACTTTTACACCGGTTAAACATGTTTCAAAGATATTGTTATGAAACCCATTTCGTTTATATGGGTTAATCATATTTTAAATAGATTTTTTATAAACTTGTTTCTTTCCTAGAGGATAAACATGATTCAATGATATTTTTATTGAACTGATTTCCTTTCCATGAGTGAATAATGTTTTAATGAGATTTACATGATACTAGTTTCTTTTACATGTGGTAATCATGTTGTAAAAGGAATTATTATTTACTATAGTAGTTTTATTCCAGTTTTCATTCATGG
This sequence comes from Viscum album, assembly GCA_963277665.1. NCBI lineage: Eukaryota > Viridiplantae > Streptophyta > Magnoliopsida > Santalales > Viscaceae > Viscum > Viscum album. The sequence continues at coordinate 1,943,718,877 of OY728161.1, read as the reverse complement.
ATATATTATATGATGTGGTGGCCCAGATGAAACTCTAAAAACCCATTATAATTTTACATTGGGTAGACCAGATAGTGCCATGTGAGCTCATTATAGATCTCCAATGCATTGGGTAATGATAATGTTGAAAGTCAACCTTATGGTTATTCAAATTAAAAGGGGTTTCAATATTCTTTGAAATGGTTTTAGGATAGTGATTAACTAAGTTACGGAAAAAGGTTTTAATTTCTTGTTATGGGTTTATAATGTTTCTAATGATTGATATTGATATCACATGGCTTTTTATTATTGATTTTGATAACTACTTCCTTTTCCAAGTTTTCTTATTTGAAGATCCAGGTATTGATTTGTCTGTGTTATTTTATGACTCACTCATGCAATTTTATTTTGTCATCATACCCATATGCACTCTTCTTTCCATTAATGAAATTAATTTGTTAATACTTACATTTTCCCTTACTGAGCATATAATCTCACCCTTATTATGTTTCATTTTCCTTATGGTTTAAAGAAATGATGTTTAATGAGTTATGTGTAAGAGGTATTACATATTCATGAAAACAATGTATTAACGTGATAAATAGAAGCTGGGTTAAGTGGGAGAAACAATCATTTAATCTCTTGTGAATCATTTATGTAGTAGTTTTTCCTGATTCTATAAAACTATAAACATAAAAGGTTCTACATTTTGTATGTGATAATTTTTTTTTCTAATGTTTAGAAGAAAAATTTGGACCACTATTAGCATCATAAAATATTTGAATGTAAAATTTATGTATTTGAACATAGGATCCTAGAATTTGTGTTTTGGGATATTTTAATTTTTCATAAGGAAACAATTTCATACTATTGGGAAGGAATATAATGTTGGAAGAATAGATTTCTCTTAGAGATTGTGTGAAGAAATATAGTTATAACATTGAAAACTAACTCAATATGGTTGGTGAATTTTATTATAGTTATGAAGAAAATCAGTTTTACATAATTTTCTAGTAGGTGGAGTAATCTCACATGTTTAATGTTCCATTAATGTATAAGGATACTCCCTATTTTCAATAACCATATGTAAAGGATATGTTTCTAGTGGTTTTGTGGTATTGAAATACTTCCATACTATTATATGCAATATATAATCTTATTGGGTAGTGAACCCTGTAAATACATACATTCCTATGGTTGTTCTTGTGTTATTGTTTTTCTGAAGATTCATATCTATTTAATATTATATTAAGGTTGCATCATAATGAATAAAATATAAAATTAAAATATCTGTCTCACCCCTAACTATATCAGTTATCACAAATATCCTGACATGTTCATTAAAGGGTCACCCATAAAAGGGAAAAACAAAAAATCCTTGGTAAAATAGTCTTAAAAAATATTAAAAATTTCAGGTTAATATTCCATTGACTGATGATGTGATGAAAATTATCCAACATGACTAGTTCCAAAAGGAGATGTGTATACACTAAATGTGAATTCAATGGGTTAAAAGGGTTACATTAGAGAGTAATATATATTCATTTATCCAATTATCACTACCCCACATATGGAAGAATATTAATAGATTCATTATTCATTGAAATATAAGAAATTATTTCTTTTTTGATGCCATACTTTATTTGGGTGCATTTATAAATATCATGTATTAATATACCACATATATAGAGGTCAGGGATCTAAATCCCATTATAATTTTCTTTCAATTTTTAAACTAGAGTACCTCACATGGCATTGGTGCACAATACAATATTATTGTTTGTAGAGACCCTAAGCTTGACTTACATGGACATTACATTACATTTGCGGAATACTTAGTACATAACAAAAACACACACACAAGGATCGTAATAGTTTAGTGTCTTTGGAAACTCGGAACATAAACTTCTAATCGTGGTGAATGATCTTCAATATCTCCCATAAAGATCTTCTTTTTTTTACCTAAAACCTTTCTTTATATCCTGGGGAAAAGAAAACATAAAAGGGTGAGCTCAAATTCTCAGTAAGGGTAAACAAAAATAAAAATCAATCACATCATATTCATAATAACATAACTTTTGGAAATCTTAAAAAGAGAGAATAATTTCATAACATGGGATAAATCATAGTAGTGAAATGAAATCCCAATAAGAATAACTTAAAACATGAAACTTTGTGGCATACACACATAATCATAGAGAATCATTTCTTGTTAGTCATGACTCATTGCCAAGACTATCTTAGTGGACAAAGTCCCTTTCTAAATCGAGTAACCCTCGTTTCAGTCCTGTTTCACTGAACCGGTATAACCTACCATTTCAGCCATGTCTATCTCATGAGATATAAAATCTTTACCCAATGCATTGGAGGGAGATATAGGTCCCACCCATCTTATAATGAATCCTTTCTTATGTGTGCCACATAATCATAAAACATACATCATCGCATAACACATGTAACAAAAATGGGATTCTTGAAACATCATGACATCATAAATCAACTCATATAAGATAAAGGAATTCATAAAAATCATTCCATCACAACATGATCAAATCAATGTAATAATAGGGATAAAAACAGGACCCTTTATTATCTTAGATGGAAAATAATTTTGATAAAACACTTGAACTCCATTCTTGAAGAAAATATCCTTTCTTCTTCAAAAACATTTTTCCTTTCATAACATGTCATACTACGTTAAAATAAAAGAAGTTGATTAAAAATAAACTTGAAAACTTGTAAAGGAAGCTTCTTGGAAATAATGTTTTAAAAATCCATTCATGCCGTATAAGTTAAAAAAACATTCTTCTTGTACTTTTGTCGGAAAAGTCAAAAAGTACCTCGTACGAAAAGAGACAAAAGATTCATTTCATATCTTTTACTAAAAACTCACCGAAGGGTAAAATTGGATTTAAAAAATTGTATTTGGATGGAAATAATATTACGTATTGAGGAAACTGGGATGTGGATGATAAAATACACCCCAGTAAATATCAAAGTAAAAACAATCTCGAATAAAAATGAGATTGTGATATTTCCCTTACCTTAGGTCCGACTTGCTTTGTACGTGTCCGAACCTCCTGTATAATGATTTACATAATGTTATTGACTTATTACAGAATCATATTCATTTTTATGATATCATATATGGTTCTCTTATGTCTTTATATTACCCGGTCTTTTGTAAATTCATGTTAAAGTAGCGTTTTGGGTAAAATCGTCTCATTTGTCGTTCGTGTTTTTAACTTGTAATTATTCATATGATTACTTAGATCATGATTAATTATATCCAGAATGTAAAACATGATTTATATATAATATATATTCAGAATATACATATATATATAATATATTGATAATGGAATGAAATACACCGTTCATGGAGACGGTAGTCCGTACGTACGCATGAACGCTGTTTTCGTTTCCTTATTGAATTGAATGGAATTAAGTAGATGACATACATATAAATATACATAAATACAGTATCATTATTATGTCATATATTTCATTATTACTTATTATATATGCTTTATAATCATTCATGAATGGTTAATGTGGAGAATGAATCTCATCGCGTCGTGGAGACGGTAGTCCGTACGTACGCACGAGCGATGATATCGTTCCCATGGTCGTGGAATTGTGTTAAAGTATATGCATATTATTTCATTATCAATATAAATTTATAATAATCATATATAGTTACTCATTACACCATTATACCCATCCTATTAAGGTGGTCGCAGAAAATAGATTACACCACGACGTGGAGACGGTATTCCATACGTACGCACGCGCGGTGATTTCCTTTTTCCGTAGGATGGATAGAAGGTGAATTAGGGTTGTTTCATATTTATAATAACATATCAGTATGTAAGTGATACTGATGTTATTACTTTGTCATGAAACAACTAAAGAAGAAGAAGTTGAAGAAGAAAGAAATTGAAAAGATCGGTAATGGATATTACCTCTTCTTTGGAATGCCTCTTTGAATCCTCCACTTAGGGAACTAAGATTGGTCTTTGAAGAAGACCAGGACCTCTAGGATTATTATAGGGAAGTGGAGAAGGGATTTTGGCAGGGGTTGGCCGAGCTTGAGTGCTCAAATTGATGTGAGGAGGAGGGAGAGGAGGTGCCCTTTTATAAGGGAGGAGAGGGGCACCTTAGGAATATCTCAAAATATTATTTTATATTAAAGTCAAAATCGGTTTATAATGGTTCCAAAGGGTCTTATTTCGAGGCTAAAGTGGGGATGGGTCGAAATCCTATCAACCAATAGGATTTAGACAAGTTTAGGGTATTATTTTAACCTTATCAATTAGATTTAACTCTAAGTTAAATAATTTAACTTTTACCGTGTCTTTTTGTTTTCTTCCACTATATGGTTAATACACTTACTATAACATGCCAAACGAACCCCAAATTGTTTATTATTAATATATATATCCTTATCTAAGTCATATTTCCGAACCTTAGATTTTTAGGAATAAAATAACAATTAATAATATAATATTTGATTTAAAAACTATTTTGTGTCAATTTTGACACTATTTGATATATGATTTTTGTGAAAGTCATAACAGAATTATATGTTCGAACCAAGTTGATTAAATCAACAATAATATATCATAGTAACCTAGAAAATTAGTGTAATTCATAAAAAGTCTCAAATTACATTCATTTGAGCATTTATAACATCAATTATGTTAATATTTCCTTAAAAGGGTAATTACTGCATCATCGTTGTGTCATAAATAAATTAATTAATTTAAAGTCGAAAAATTATAAATAAAATATAATTATGTAGGAAATATTTTTAGCTTTCTAATGAATATTTATAGTCGAATTTATCATATGTATAACCCAATATTAAAAATGATTTACTTATTAAACTTTGATTTTAACTATTTTAACCCTTCTTTAAATAAATTAATAATAAATGTCCTAATCTAACCCAAGTGGGCCAAAATGGTCATATTTTATTCCTAAGTTTGTTTTTGGTCGAATTAAACTTATCCAATAGAATTAGGACATGTGTTAGGGTAATAGTAATATCAGTTTTACCCTTAGTTACCCTATTTACTATTAACCGTAGTAAAAAAAGTATAAAGTTACTATTCACCAAAAAATTATTTTTATCTCATTGATCCACATTTTACTTACTGATATAAACTGTGTCTGTCGGATTTTCGAAATTCCATTCACAGAAGCGGTAAAATTAAGTTTTATGCAAAATTCAGTTTTTAACCTACCACTTAGTGGTTTCACTATTCATCAAAAATTGAAAGTTTTCAGAAAAATACCAAAATTTCACCCTAGGCTAATTTCGGTATTCCGAATCCAAAAATGAAGTCCATTTTGAAAAATAAAATTTATAAAATTTCAAAAAGTGGTTATTATTATTCATAACAGCTAGTTTTAATAATATTTTAATAGCATATTGTTGTTTAGTGAAACTCGTTATTGCGTACGACGCAAGCTATCGAGGAAGGTCGTGATTGCGTGTAATGCAAGGCAAGTCAAGGATGCGTGTTGTGCAAGCTCCTTTTGGTGTAGCATACAACACAAGACATTAGTGAAATAAAAAGGAATATTTTTCATAAAATCTCGGGCTGTTACATTCTACCCCCCTTAAAATGAATTTCGCCCTCGAAATTCGTCGGGGATATAAATGGTTTACAATTCGAAAGTTTCTTTAATAGAAACCCACATCGTAAAAAGGAATACCAAAACTTGGCTTTAAAAACTAGAGTATGAAATGTAACGATTACCCAAATAAACTAATCACTGGGTTTCCACATAGGTGAAAATATGGATATGGAAGAGAAATCTAACCATCATGTTCTGATGGAGAGTGGTAGAGAACATGGCTATGGAAAATCCAGTGATCACAAATCCATATATTTGTGATGATATAAGGTACCATCTGATTCATCAGGTATAAGATCACTAGGAAAAAAATTTTGTTTTTCAAGATCATTTCCCTAAAGTTGAAAATTTGAATTAGAATAAATACTTACTTTATTTTGGTACAATCTCACTGTTGTTCGTGCCTTGAACAATTTCCACCTCATCTCTTAAATAAATGAAGTTGAATTTGTTATTCGTGAAGTGTTAGCAGATCATGTGATATAACGACGGGTCATTCCATCTGTCTCAAACAAAAGGTTAGCAAAAAAATTATATACATAAGTCGATCTATAGTGAGATTAATCATATATGGTTCCTAAAATGGACTTATACTTCATGTATCATACTGCTTAATATAATAAAACTAGTTTCTACTAAACAGGGACTCCCTGTAGGCCAGTGGTAGGCGATAAAGGCCAGTCGCACTTCGGTTGTGGGTTCGATTCCCACAGCCTTGTCCGAAGCGATGGGCTGTCGCCCGTCCTGCAGGTTGTCCTTTCTCTAAAACAACATTACTATAACATCCCATCAATAAAATCAAAAAAATCTTCTATCCTTAAACAATACTAATTTATGTCCAACATAATCCATTTCAATATTTAGGCTTATCCATAATACTTTAGTCCACTCTCATAACATAGTGAAGATGATTACCGGAGATTTAATACCATCGTTGAACCCCATATATCATAAGATATGTTTTTTTTGTCACATTCCAAATATTCAAAGTCCTTAATCATGTATTCTCTTGAATACCCATTGAACCTTAATGAAAACATGAATGCAGTTACCAAAATCCTCAAAATTCTATATACTCAAACCAGGATATCACTTAGTCCTTATATCAATCATGAGCTCATGAATACTGTCAAATATTTCATTTTATCGTTTTACGCATATCATTCTTTTTCCAAAAAATATCTCAATCACTTTCCATGGTTATTGGTACCATAAAATTATTGAAAACCACAATAGACCAATACATAAATATTCCAATACTCCATGATACAACATTATTTTGGAATCCTATTACATAAAAAATTATTCATTCCACCACATCGTTGTCATATTCAACATCGCCAATAGTGATCGCATGTGACTTCCCTTTGTCCTTTGTCTTAAGAGGTTGCTCATGTCGATCATCACTAACCCCTGTATTAGGGCATTTATTAGCATAATGCCCCATTTCCTTGCACTTGAAGCATTGAAGTGTTGGTGATGTGTTCTGGGCATTGTTTGCTTTATTCACATCATTAGAATCACTTTTTCCATTACTTCGACACTCAGCTACTCGATGACCTTCTTTTCCACACTTAAAGCATTTTCTAGTCCCTTTAAGACAATCTCCACCATGCTTCTTTCCACACATTGTGCATAAGGAAACATTCATCTTCTTTTCACCATTATTCTGAGATTTCTCCTTGAATTCCATCTTTCGTTTCTTGTCAAAACCATGAGATGGATATGTAACACCAACTTCCATTTCTACCTTGACAGCACAACGCACAATTTCTTCATAGCTACTGAAGTCTCTTATAGCTAATGCCTTTCGATGACTTGGTTTTAAGCCACTGAAAAATCGATCAACTTTACTTTCAGGTTGGATGATATTGCCAGATGCATACCTTGCAAGTCTTGTAAAATTTGCTTCGTATATACCAACAGATTCATCATCCTTCTGCTTCAGCTCAAGAAACTCCTTTTCCATCTTTGTTTGAAGAATACGAGGGAAGTACTTACTTAAAAACAAGTTCTTGAACTCGTCCCATTCCATGGACTCAATTTCATCTCTTTGCCTCGTATTCTTGATAAGATTCCACCATTGATCAGCTTCACCTTCCAAACGATATACTGCTAAGATGACTTTATCATGTTCAGAACATTGATGAACTGAAAATATCTTTTCAGTGGTACTGATCCATTGTTCAGCAACAAGTGGATCGGTAGTCCCACTGAAAGAAGGTGGACGTTGCCTCATGAAGGACTCAATAGAATATTGTTCCCTTCTCTGCTCATTTGGAAGTCCAGAATGATTCATAGCTTGTGTAAGTATAGCAATAAGATTTTGTACTCCATCTCCCATAACATTTGTTTGTTCAGGAGGGCAATCATTGCATTGTCCATTGCATTGATCAACACGGTTCCTTCGGGTTCCAGCCATCGTCTAAAACCCAAAAAGAATAGTGTGAGAGGAAAAAATCATGCTAGGGAAAACAACATAATAAAGGGGGAGTACCTTCAATATCTAACATCTTAGGTTTAATTCTATGATCGTTAGCGTAGTTCTAGTACTATAACCTATACGTATACTTAACCTTGGGGACATCCCTAGACATACCTTAGAAATATCTCTAGGGATCTCACTAAATTTCTCGCATCCTAGTTTCCAAAGGTTGACTAAACCTTTCCTCTGATACCAACTGTAGAGACCGTAAGCTTGACTTACATGGACATTACATTACATTTGCGGAATACTTAGTACATAACAAAAACACACACACAAGGATCGTAATAGTTTAGTGTCTTTGGAAACTCGGAACATAATCTTCTAATCGTGGTGAAAGATCTTCAATATCTCCCATAAAGATCTTCTTTTTTTTTACCTAAAACCTTTCTTTATATCCTGGGGAAAAGAAAACATAAAAGGGTGAGCTCAAATGCTCAGTAAGGGTAAACAAAAATAAAAATCAATCACATCATATTCATAATAACATAACTTTTGGAAATCTTAAAAAGAGAGCATAATTTCATAACATGGGATAAATCATAGTAGTGAAATGAAATCCCAATAAGAATAACTTAAAACATGAAACATTGTGGCATACACACATAATCATAGAGAATCATTTCTTGTTATTCATGACTCATTGCCAAGACTATCTTAGTTGACAAAGTCCCTTTCTGAATCGAGTAACCCTCGTTTCAGTCCTGTTTCACTGAACCGGTATAACATACCATTTCAGCCATGTCTATCTCATGAGATATAAAATCTTTACCCAATGCATTGGAGGGAGATATAGGTCCCACAAATCTTATAATGAATCCTTTCTTATGTGTGCCACATAATCATAAAACATACATCATCGCATAACACATGTAAGAAAAATGGGATTCTTGAAACATCATGACATCATAAATCAACTCATATAAGATAAAGGAATTCATAAAAATAATTCCATAACAACATGATCAAATCAATGCAATAATAGGGATAAAAATAGGACACTTTATTATCTTAGATGGAAAATAATTTTGATAAAACACTTGAACTCCATTCTTGAAGAAAATATCCTTTCTTCTTCAAAAACATTTTTCCTTTCATAACATGTCATACTACTTTAAAATAAAAGAAGTTGATTAAAAATAAACTTGAAAACTTGTAAAGGAAGCTTCTTGGAAATAATTTTTTAAAAATCCATTCATGCCGTATAAGTTAAAAAAAACATTCTTCTCATACTTTTGCCGGAAAAGTCAAAAAGTACCTCGTACGAAAAGAGACAAAAGATTCATTTCATATCTTTTACTAAAAACTCACCGAAGGGTAAAATTGGATTTAAACAATTGTATTTGGATGAAAATAATATTACGTATTGAGGAAACAGGGATGTGGATGATAAAATACATCCCAGTAAATATCAAAGTAAAAACAATCTCGAATAAAAATGAGATTGTGATATTTCCCTTACCTTAGGTCCGACTTGCTTTGTACGTGTCCGAACCTCCTGTATAATGATTTAAATAATGTTATTGACTTATTAAAGAATCATATTCATTTTTATGATATCATATATGGTTCTCTTATGTCTTTATATTACCCGGTCTTTTGTAAATTCATGTTAAAGTAGCGTTTTGGGTAAAATCGTCTCATTTGTCGTTCGTGTTTTTAACTTGTAATTATTCATATGATTACTTAGATCATGATTACTTATATCCAGAATTTAAAACATGATTTATATATAATATATATTCAGAATATACATATATATATAATATATTGATAATTGAATGAAATACACCGTTCATGGAGACGGTAGTCCGTACGTACGCATGAACGCTGTTTTCGTTTCCTTATTGAATTGAATGGAATTAAGTAGATGACATACATTTAAATATACATAAATACAGTATCATTATTATGTCATATATTTCATTATTACTTATTATATATGCTTTATAATCATTCATGAATGGTTAATGTGGAGAATGAATCTCATCGCGTCGTGGAGACGAAAGTCTGTACGTACGCACGAGCGATGATATCGTTCCCATGGTCGTGGAATTGTGTTAAAGTATATGCATATTATTACATTATCAATATAAATTTATAATAATCATATATAGTTACTCATTACACCATTATACCCATCCTATTAAGGTGGTCGCGGAAAATAGATTACACCACGGCGTGGAGACGGTATTCCGTACGTACGCACGCGCGGTGATTTCCTTTTTCCGTAGGATGGATAGAAGGTGAATTAGGGTTGTTTCATATTTATAATAACATATCAGTATGTAAGTGATACTGATGTTATTACTTTGTCATGAAACAACTAAAGAAGAAGAAGTTGAAGAAGAAATAAATTGAAAAGATCGGTAATGGATATTACCTCTTCTTTGGAACGCCTCTTTGAATCCTCCACTTAGGGAACTAAGATTGGTCTTTGAAGAAGACCAGGACCTCTAGGATTATTCTATGGAAGTGGATAAGGGATTTTGGCAGGGGTTGGCCGAGCTTGAGTGCTCAAATTGATGTGAGGAGGAGGGAGAGGAGGTGCCGTTTTATAAGGGAGGAGAGGGGCACCTTAGGAATATCTCAAAATATTATTTTATATTAAAGTCAAAATCGGTTTATAATGGTTCCAAAGGGTCTTATTTCGAGGCTAAAGTGGGGATGGGTCGAAATACTATCAACCAATAGGATTTAGACAAGTTTAGGGTATTATTTTAACCTTATCAATTAGATTTAACTCTAAGTTAAATAATTTAACTTTTACCGTGTCTTTTTGTTTTCTTTCACTATATGGTTAATACACTTACTATAAAATGCCAAAAGAACCCCAAATTGTTTATTATTAATATATATATCCTTATCTAAGTCATTTGGCCGAACCTTAGATTTTTAGGAATAAAATAACAATTAATAATATAATATTTGACTTAAAAACTATTTTGTGTCAATTTTGACACTATTTGATATATGATTTTTGTGAAAGTCATAACAGAATTATATGTTCTAACCAAGTTGATTAAATCAACAATAATATATCATAGTAACCTAGAAAATTATTGTAATTCATAAAAAGTCTCAAATTACATTCATTTGAGCATTTATAACATCAATTATGTTAATATTTCCTTAAAAGGGTAATTACTGCATCATCGTTGTGTCATAAATAAATTATTTTATTTAAAGTCTAAAAATTATAAATAAAATATAATTATGTAGGAAATCATTTTAGCTTTCTAATGAATATTTATAGTCGAATTTATATTATGTATAACCCAATATTAAAAATGATTTACTTATTAAACTTTGATTTTAACTATTTTAACCCTTCTTTAAATAAATTAATAATAAATGTCCTAATCTAACCCAAGTGGGCCAAAATGGTCATATTTTATTCCTAAGTTTGTTTTTGGTCGAATTAAACTTATCCAATAGAATTAGGACATGTGTTAGGGTAATAGTAATATCAGTTTTACCCTTAGTTACCCTATTTACTATTAACCGCAGTAAAAAAAGTAAAAAGTTACTATTCACCAAAAAATTATTTTTATCTCATTGATCCACATTTTACTTACTGATATAAACTGTGTCTGTCGGATTTTCGAAATTCCATTCACAGAAGCCGTAAAATTAAGTTTTATGCAAAATTCAGTTTTTAACCTACCACTTAGTGGTTTCACTATTCATCAAAAATTGAAAGTTTTCAGAAAAATACCAAAATTTCACCCTTGGCTAATTTCGGTATTCCGAATCCAAAAATGAAGTCCATTTTGAAAAATAAAATTTATAAAATTTCAAAAAGTGGTTATTATTATTCATAACAGCTAGTTTTAATAATATTTTAATAGCATATTGTTGTTTAGTGAAACTCGGTATTGCGTACGACGCAAGCTATCGAGGAAGGTCGTGATTGCCTGTAATGCAAGGCAAGTCAAGGATGTGTGTTGTGAAAGCTCCTTTTGGTGTAGCATACAACACAAGACATTAGTGAAATAAAAAGGAATATTTTTCATAAAATCTCGGGCTGTTACATTCTACCCCCCTTAAAATGAATTTCGCCCTCGAAATTCGTCGGGGATATAAATGGTTTACAATTCGAAAGTTTCTTTAATAGAAAGCCACATCGTAAAAAGGAATACCAAAACTTGGCTTTAAAAACTAGAGTATGAAATGTAACGATTACCCAAATAAACTAATCACTGGGTTTCCACATAGGTGAAAATATGGATATGGAAGAGAAATCTAACCATCATGTTCTGATGGAGAGTGGTAGAGAACATGGCTATGGAAAATCCAGTGATCACAAATCCATATATTTGTGATGATATAAGGTACCATCTGATTCATCAGGTATAAGATCACTAGGAAAACATTTTTGTTTTTCAAGATCATTTCCCTAAAGTTGAAAATTTTGAATTAGAATAAATACTTACTTTATTTTGGTACAATCTCACTGTTGTTCATGCCTTAAACAATTTCCACTTCATCTCTTAAATAAATGAAGTTTAATTTGTTATTCGTGAAGTGTTAGCAGATCATGTGATATAACGACGGGTCATTCCATCTGTCTCAAACAAAAGGTTAGCAAAAAAATTATATACATAAGTCGATCTATAGTGAGATTAATCATATATGGTTCCTAAAATGGACTTATACTTCATGTATCATACTGCTTAATATAATAAAACTAGTTTCTACTAAACAGGGACTTCCTGTAGGCCAGTGGTAGGCGATAAAGGCCAGTCGCACTTCGGTTGTGGGTTCGATTCCCACAGCCTTGTCCGAAGCGATGGGCTGTCGCCCGTCCTGCAGGTTGTCCTTTCTCTAAAACTACATTACTATAACATCCCATCAATAATATCAAAAAAATCTTCTATCCTTAAACAATACTAATTTATGTCCAACATAATCCATTTCAATATTTAGGCTTATCCATAATACTTTAGTCCACTCTCATAACATAGTGAAGATGATTACCGGAGATTTAATACCATCGTTGAACCCCATATATCATAAGATATGTTTTTTTTGTCACATTCCAAACATTCAAAGTCCTTAATCATGTATTCTCTTGAATACCCATTGAACCTTAATGAAAACATGAATGCAGTTACCAAAATCCTCAAAATTCTATATACTCAAACCATGATATCACTTAGTCCTTATATCAATCATGAGCTCATGAATACTGTCAAATATTTCATTTTATCGTTTTACGCATATCATTCTTTTTCCAAAAAATATCTCAATCACTTTCCATGGTTATTGGTACCATAAAATTATTGAAAACCACAATAGACCAATACATAAATATTCCAATACTCCATGATACAACATTATTTTGGAATCCTATTACATAAAAAATTATTCATTCCACCACATCGTTGTCATATTCAACATCGCCAATAGTGATCGCATGTGACTTCCCTTTTTCCTTTGCCTTAAGAGGTTGCTCATGTCGATCATCACTAACCCTTGTATTAGGGCATTTATTAGCATAATGCCCAATTTCCTTGCACTTGAAGCATTGAAGTGTTGGTGATGTGTTCTGGGCATTGTTTGCTTTATTCACATCATTAGAATCACTTTTTCCATTACTTCGACACTCAGCTACTCGATGACCTTCTTTTCCACACTTAAAGCATTTTCTAGTCCCTTTAAGACAATCTCCACCATGCTTCTTTCCGCACATTGTGCATAAGGAAACATTCATCTTCTTTTCACCATTATTCTGAGATTTCTCCTTGAATTCCATATTTTTTTCTTGTCAAAACCATGAGATGGATATGTAACACCAACTTCCATTTCTACCTTGACAGTACAACGCACAATTTCTTCATAGCTACTGAAGTCTCTTATAGCTAATGCCCTTCGAAGACTTGGTTTTAAGCCACTGAAAAATCGATCAACTTTACTTTCAGGTTGGATGATATTGCCAGATGCATACCTTGAAAGTATTGTAAAATTTGCTTCGTATATACCAACAGATTCATCATCCTTCTGCTTCAGCTCAAGAAACTCCTTTTCCATCTTTGTTTGAAGAATACGAGGGAAGTACTTACTGAAAAACAAGTTCTTGAACTCGTCCCATTCCATGGACTCAATTTCATCTCTTTGCCTCGTATTCTTGATAAGATTCCACCATTGATCAGCTTCACCTTCCAGACGATATACTGCTAAGATGACTTTATCATGTTCAGAACATTGAAGAACTGAAAATATCTTTTCAGTGGTACTGATCCATTGTTCAGCAACAAGTGGATCGGTAGTCCCACTGAAAGAAGGTGGACGTTGCCTCATGAAGGACTCAATAGAATATTGTTCCCTTCTCTGCTCATTTGGAAGTCCAGAATGATTCATAGCTTGTGTAAGTATAGCAATAAGATTTTGTACTCCATCTCCCATAACATTTGTTTGTTCAGGAGGGCAATCATTGCATTGTCCATTGCATTGATCAACACGGTTCCTTCGGGTTCTAGCCATCGTCTAAAACCCAAAAAGAATAGTGTGAGAGGAAAAAATCATGCTAGGGAAAACAACATAATAAAGGGGGAGTACCTTCAATATCTAACATCTTAGGTTTAATTCTATGATCGTTAGCGTAGTTCTAGTACTATAACCTATACGTATACTTAACCTTAGGGACATCCCTAGACATACCTTAGAAATATCTCTAGGGATCTCACTAAATTTCTCGCATCCTAGTTTCCAAAGGTTGACTAAACCTTTCCTCTGATACCAACTGTAGAGACCCTAAGCTTGACTTACATGGACATTACATTACATTTGCGGAATACTTAGTACATAACAAAAACACACACACAAGGATCGTAATAGTTTAGTGTCTTTGGAAACTCGGAACATAATCTTCTAATCGTGGTGAAAGATCTTCAATATCTCCCATAAAGATCTTATTTTTTTACCTAAAACCTTTCTTTATATCCTGGGGAAAAGAAAACATAAAAGCGTGAGCTCAAATGCTCAGTAAGGGTAAACAAAAATAAAAATCAATCACATCATATTCATAATAACATAACTTTTGGAAATCTTAAAAAGAGAGCATAATTTCATAACATGGGATAAATCATAGTAGTGAAATGAAATCCCAATAAGAATAACTTAAAACCTGAAACTTTGTGGCATACACACATAATAATAGAGAATCATTTCTTGTTAGTCATGACTCATTGCCAAGACTATCTTAGTTGACAAAGTCCCTTTCTGAATCGAGTAACCCTCGTTTCAGTCCTGTTTCACTGAACCGGTATAACATACCATTTCAGCCATGTCTATCTCATGAGATATAAAATCTTTACCCAATGCATTGGAGGGAGATATAGGTCCCACCAATCTTATAATGAATCCTTTCTTATGTGTGCCACATAATCATAAAACATACATCATCGCATAACACATGTAACAAAAATGGGATTCTTGAAACATCATGACATCATAAATCAACTCATATAAGATAAAGGAATTCATAAAAATAATTCCATCACAACATGATCAAATCAATGCAATAATAGGGATAAAAATAGGACACTTTATTATCTTAGATGGAAAATAATTTTGATAAAACACTTGAACTCCATTCTTGAAGAAAATATCCTTTCTTCTTCAAAAACATTTTTCCTTTCATAACATGTCATACTACTTTAAAATAAAAGAAGTTGATTAAAAATAAACTTGAAAACTTGTAAAGGAAGCTTCTTGGAAATAATGTTTTAAAAATCCATTCATGCCGTATAAGTTAAAAAAAACATTCTTCTCATACTTTTTCCGGAAAAGTCAAAAAGTACCTCGTACGAAAAGAGACAAAAGATTCATTTCATATCTTTTACTAAAAACTCACCGAAGGGTAAAATTGGATTTAAACAATTGTATTTGGATGGAAATAATATTACGTATTGAGGAAACAGGGATGTGGATGATAAAATACACCCTAGTAAATATCAAAGTAAAAACAATCTCGAATAAAAATGAGATTGTGATATTTCCCTTACCTTAGGTCCGACTTGCTTTGTACGTGTCCGAACCTCCTGTATAATGATTTAAATAATGTTATTGACTTATTAAAGAATCATATTCATTTTTATGATATCATATATGGTTCTCTTATGTCTTTATATTACCCGGTCTTTTGTAAATTCATGTTAAAGTAGCGTTTTGGGTAAAATCGTCTCATTTGTCGTTCGTGTTTTTAACTTGTAATTATTCATATGATTACTTAGATCATGATTACTTATATCCAGAATTTAAAACATGATTTATATATAATATATATTCAGAATATACATATATATATAATATATTGATAATGGAATGAAATACACCGTTCATGGAGACGGTAGTCCGTACGTACGCATGAACGCTGTTTTCGTTTCCTTATTGAATTGAATGGAATTAAGTAGATGACATACATATAAATATACATAAATACAGTATCATTATTATTTCATATATTTCATTATTACTTATTATATATGCTTTATAATCATTCATGAATGGTTAATGTGGAGAATGAATCTCATCGCGTCGTGGAGACGAAAGTCCGTACGTACGCACGAGCGATGATATCGTTCCCATGGTCGTGGAATTGTGTTAAAGTATATGCATATTATTACATTATCAATATAAATTTATAATAATCATATATAGTTACTCATTACACCATTATACCCATCCTATTAAGGTGGTCGCGGAAAATAGATTACACCACGGCGTGGAGACGGTATTCCGTACGTACGCACGCGCGGTGATTTCCTTTTTCCGTAGGATGGATAGAAGGTGAATTAGGGTTGTTTCATATTTATAATAACATATCAGTATGTAAGTGATACTGATGTTATTACTTTGTCATGAAACAACTAAAGAAGAAGAAGTTGAAGAAGAAAGAAATTGAAAAGATCGGTAATGGATATTACCTCTTCTTTGGAACGCCTCTTTAAATCCTCCACTTAGGGAACTATGATTGGTCTTTGAAGAAGACCAGGACCTATATGATTATTATATGGAAGTGGAGAAGGGATTTTGGCAGGGGTTTGCCGAGCTTGAGTGCTCAAATTGATGTGAGGAGGAGGGAGAGGAGGTGCCGTTTTATAAGGGAGGAGAGGGGCACCTTAGGAATATCTCAAAATATTATTTTATATTAAAGTCAAAATCGGTTTATAATGGTTCCAAAGGGTCTTATTTCGAGGCTAAAGTGGGGATGGGTCGAAATCCTATCAACCAATAGGATTTAGACAAGTTTAGGGTATTATTTTAACCTTATCAATTAGATTTAACTCTAAGTTAAATAATTTAACTTTTACCATGTCTTTTTGTTTGCTTTCACTATATGGTTAATACACTTACTATAAAATGCCAAACGAACCCCAAATTGTTTATTATTAATATATATATCCTTATCTAAGTCATTTGGCCGAACCTTATATTTTTAGGAATAAAATAACAATTAATAATATAATATTTGATTTAAAAACTATTTTGTGTCAATTTTGACACTATTTGATATATGATTTTTGTGAAAGTCATAACAGAATTATATGTTCTAACCAAGTTGATTAAATCAACAATAATATATCATAGTAACCTAGAAAATTAGTGTAATTCATAAAAAGTCTCAAATTACATTCATTTGAGCATTTATAACATCAATTATGTTAATATTTCCTTAAAAGGGTAATTACTGCATCATCGTTGTGTCATAAATAAATTATTTTATTTAAAGTCTAAAAATTATAAATAAAATATCATTATGTAGGAACTCATTTTATCTTTCTAATGAATATTTATAGTCGAATTTATCTTATGTATAACCCAATATTAAAAATTATTTACTTATTAAACTTTGATTTTACCTATTTTAACCCTTCTTTAAATAAATTAATAATAAATGTCCTAATCTAACCCAAGTGGGCCAAAATGGTCATATTTTATTCCTAAGTTTGTTTTTGGTCGAATTAAACTTATCCAATAGAATTAGGACATGTGTTAGGGTAATAGTAATATCAGTTTTACCCTTAGTTACCCTATTTACTATTAACCGCGGTAAAAAAGTAAAAAGTTACTATTCACAAAAAAATTATTTTTATCTCATTGATCCACATTTTACTTACTGATATCAACTGTGTCTGTCGGATTTTCGAAATTCCATTCACAGAAGCAGTAAAATTAAGTTTTATGCAAAATTCAGTTTTTAACCTACCACTTAGTGGTTTCACTATTCATCAAAAATTGAAAGTTTTCAGAAAAATACCAAAATTTCACCCTAGGCTAATTTCGGTATTCCGAATCCAAAAATGAAGTCCATTTTGAAAAATAAAATTTATAAAATTTCAAAAAGTGGTTATTATTATTCATAACGGCTAGTTTTAATAATATTTTAATAGCATATTGTTGTTTAGTGAAACTCGGTATTGCGTACGATGCAAGCTATCGAGGAAGGTCGCGATTGCGTGTAATGCAAGGAAAGTCAAGGATGCGTGTTGTGCAAGCTCCTTTTGGTGTAGCAAACAACACAAGACATTAGTGAAATAAAAAGGAATATTTTTCATAAAATCTCGGGCTGTTACATTGTTAGTGATAAAAATTAAGTTTTCATATTGAATATTGCATGGTAAAAATTTAATATCAAAGGATGAATGAGAATTAGAATTCATATTGGGGATAAATTTCATAAAAAATATCAGAAACATAATGAATGTATATATTGGTATAATATATAAGTTTTTTGTTAGGGAAGTTTTTGATATTAATAGTGTTCATGCAATGAATCACCACCCAAAAGAATATTTGTATTATTGAGTACATTTAATTAATATTAAGTCAATCCACCTGGGAACATATATTATTTATGATAAAACCCTTATAGATAATTCACTATTTATTGACATTCCATGTAATGATTCACGTGTTGTATATTTCAATGGTTCAGAAAAATGCCATGTATTTTCGTTAATCGATTATTTCTTATACACTAAGGTCCAAATGGCCCTTGATGTTTTTTCTCACCGTTTAAAATATTATTCCCCCTTGTTGAAGATACCATTGAGTAGTTATATGAGATCATGGATCTCATTTTTTTATTCCCTACCATAACACCAAAACCAATGTATTATATTTAAATTAATTACCTAAAAATTTTAAATATTCATTTCTTAACAATATTATTAACATGACTATTCCCATATCCAATTTTTTCCTCCCATATCATGAATTAATTTTTCATGATCTTTTACGAATGTATATATATTATTTGTCCTGAAAAAATGATAAAATTCCCATTACAATCCCATCTATTTTCATACATCATATTCAATGAAATGATACAAATATAGTGAGGTGGTAGGAATAAAAATAGTTAATTACAAACCTTATTAAAGTCATTAAACATTAATTATTAAAAATCTTGGCTACACGAATCATTTATCCTATATCTAATAGCTGGTGGTTCATTGTAGTGTAGGTGGATAATAATAAATATAGTCTCAAAATCATTAAAATGGAAAAAAATGATTGGTACCAACCACTGTGTAAAATAGTTGGTGAGTTTGTATAGAGTATCACAAAATAAAGATGTATACTATGAAAGAAAATACCTCATTATCATTCATTTACCAAATTCTATAGAGGTTAAAGAAGAATTCTCATTACCATTTCCTTGATGAGTATTATATATATTTTTATATCTATATTTACCTATACATTTAAGAAAATTAAATATTCACTTTTATATATGGGAAATTATTATATAATAAAATTCTACATGGTCTATTCACTACTCTATGTACATTCCAATAACGTGTGGTTAGTATTTTTTTCAATTATTAAAATAATTGTATGGTTTGGTTCATAGAATAGATTACCATATATGGTTCACCCATTATTGAGTGATTGGATAGTATTAATGTTATCCATTCCCATTTTATTATTAAAATCTAAGATTAAATTATGGGAAAATCCATTTCTTGCTAAAACATGGGATAATTTTTAGACATTTCATTTTTATGGAATGTATTCAAGTAGAAAAATAAAAAACTTATGTCATATTTTATCATCCTTTCCTTAGAAATGTGTGGGAATTTATATTTTTCTTAGGACTTTAAAGAATTTATAGTCGTTTCATTACTAAAATTAGTAACATTGAAGACTACCTCTCCCAATTACTCAAAAAATATAAGGAATTTATGATAAGAAAAAAATTATAAAGAATATTTAAATACATTGAAATTGATTCAGACATAGATTCTAATAATCCAATCATCTTACCGGGCTTTACCTTTTTATATTAGGTGCAATTCATTTGACTATGTTATTGGGGAAATATTACCATAATTTGTCTATTAACTTCTACATGTCAATGCATATACCTCATGCACATTATACCCTGCCTATGAAAACTAAACAAAATTTTTTAGAAATAATTTCCTAAAATGTTGAATTTCATTGATAAATTTTGGTCTCACTTTTTTTGGTATAATATTATTTTTTATTCAGATCATGCATCCGTTTTGTATCTTCTTGAGGAACTGGAAGCCAAACCACAACACATTCATTATATGATCCTCATTTTGGAATAAAATTTATAAATAAATGATAAGAAATGAGTGGATAATATTATGGATAACAATATTATTTTAATTCTAACATCCTATAACATTGAATCATCCTTCTATATTATCATAAATGATATTTTTCATGATAAAAAATTATACCATGAAAAAGGTTATAGTACACGGTATACAAACACCACAATTTTATTTATAACATCAATATTTCTTAAAAAATTTATTAAAATCATAGGTTATCACATAAAATATACCCCGTTGTTATATTTTGGAGGAATCTATTTTTTGAAACACATATAACGATCATGTTCATTGGTGTCATGTTTTTATAATGATTTTTAGTTCATTTTCATGTTTTCACCACTCTTATACATGGGGTCCACTTTGGTCCCTGATATATTTCTAGAAATGTTCTTAATTATTGGATAAGTTTTCATCCATAATTCTATGATTCCAATTATTTTTATATAGTTTTTTATAATTTTAAATAGATATATAATTTTTATAAATGAATTAAAATTTCACAATAACACTTGTATCGCATAATTTTTTAATGTTACGGGTCTTGAATACAAGGGTTAACTTTGTTTCTCCTATAGAAATTATTAAATTATCTTTTTAGTTTATTATATGTCTATATGAATAGAATCAGAAAAAAAGACTATTGAGCCAATGGTATTTGTGAAATTTTTATAACACCTCATCTTTTGTTGGTTGGGATTTCCAAGCTCCGTTATTTGTTACTTGGGTTATCATTTTTGTTAATTCACAATGATATATTTTTTTTGTTATGGGTTTAGGTATTAAGTTAAAAAAAAATTCACAAAAAAACCAAGGGAAATGATAAATTCCATAATATAGTGGTAAACTATATTATTAAAAAAAATTCAATATCAATCGAAGATATTAAATTACTAGACTCGATAATGCTTTATAGGCCAACTATACTTCATTCAAAAAATCCATTGGAATGTAAAATTATCATCTTATGTTTGGAAATATATTTCACCTCCCCATTGGGAATAAGGACTGATATTATTGGTCCATAAAATAATTTAGTTTTGATCTTTTAGGAACATGTGATAATATGAAAATATAGATTCAGTAGATAGGGATAATATGATGAGAATAATTTGAGAACTTTTTAATCAATAAGTAAATAACCAAGGCTACCCATGACCAATTAATCATTCACATTCAATTCAACATTGATGAAAAGGCTTTTATATATAGTGAAACAACAATTTTTTTCCCAAGTAATATTCTTTTATACATTCTCATCCCAAAAACCATCACTAATGACTATATTTTTGGGTTTGTCTTAGTTTAGAATAATTAGACCTGAATGAAACTCACTATTTCTGGGTAGTGGCTAAAGAATATACATAATGGTATAACGGAGTTCCTAGTGGAGTAATGAAACATTCGATAATCTCCCAAACTATAAAAATCACTAGGTTATATCCTTCTTTATCACATATTCAATAATTGTCATTAAGGTGATGAAATTAATAATTCAAGATGTGTGGTTGTGTGTTTGGGTGGGGGGGATACATTTCTATGCTAGTTAAAAAATTATATTTAGTTAATCCTTATTTAACATTTCTTATTTTCAAACTTTTTTGGTTTATTAAATGTTTTTTGGTTTATTTCATAATGTTATTTTATCCCCTTTTGTTTTTTGATTTATTTTTTGATTCATTGTGAGTTTATTTTAATCTTAATTATATTTTTGGTCAATTTTTTACTATAATACTAATATTAAATCTCTATATTTTCGAAATAGATATAGAAAATGAATATTTATTTTCCATATATCTTTTTTTTAATATTTAATTGAAATTTATCACACTAATGAAATTTGAGTATTACATGAGAATAAAAATTAACTTGATATCATTGTAATTTTTTTCACAATTTTATTAGTTGTATTATCTTAAAAACATTGAGATATATATACCATCCATGTGATATTATTATTATAATATTATGTCATTTAAGATCTCCAAGAATCGTTGACACCGAATAAGAAAATATGAATCTTTTCTAGTTAATTGATGGTATAGATCAGTAAGGTTAATTTTAGTTATCTATTAAAATAGTTTTTTCAATACATTAATTTCTTATCTAATATATTTTATAACTATACTAGATTGAGCTATTATGGATACTTAATGTTTTTTTGAATAAAATAAAAAACGCAAAAAAGGAAATTAAAAAATGAATATTTATGATGATAATGAATGGTTTATATTTAAATAATTCTTATGTTAGTGGGTTTTGAAAATTTTATTACAAAGGGTAAGATTGGTTTTGTTGGAAATGAACCAGGTGAGATGAAATATATTAAAGTTAGTGATATTTCATGAATAAAAAGTGGAAAGGTAAGTATGAAATTATTATCCGACAGAAAAAAATTTGGGGATATAATGCCAATGTTGACTCATGAATTTTATTACTCGAATTAAAAACATGTATCTCCTTGAATTTTGTTATGACATGATTTATGAGAAAACATTACTTCCCTACAAACTATGAAATACTTTATTATTTTTATTTTTTTATCATATTTATAATATAAATTATATCACCAATGTTTGTAAAATATTATTTCAGGGGATATTAAATTTTTTAATAATCAATTACCAAAATGAGAAATTTTTAATTAGTATATGGATTTTGATGTGGGAGTGTGATCACATCACATTTAATATATCCTTTCGCATCATTCTATAATTTTTAAAGGAATTTTAGTTCTAAATTTCTAGAATAATAATCCTCCAAAATTAGAATTATTTTCATAAGATTAATTCAAAAGACTATTAAATGGAAATGTGGAATTTTTTATATTGTATTGGTCAGAGAAAGTGTTTTGAAGATTCCATGGTCAAATTTAAATAAAATTGGACAAAACGATATGAAATACTAATCTAATATATATAAAAAATATTCGTCTTAATATAACCATTTTGAGAATATAAAAATTATTATTATCATATATTAAGAAGTGGGGTACAATATTATTATACATAATTAATCATAATACATCCATTTGGATGTCAAAATTATTGAACCATTGAATAAAATCATTACAATTCTTAGTAAAGATGGTACTTCTATAATATATATATATATATATATATATATATATATATATATATATATATATCCCAACTTATAAGCCTCCAATTTCATATGATGTTTGTGTCATGAAATAAAAAGGGTATTCTAAAAACATTATAGTTTTCTTCCATGTGAGTTAAATCTATATTATTTCCAAAAATTTTGGGACAGGTGGATTTAAAAAAATTTGGTGTTAAAATTACCTTGCACATTGAATATAAATTGATACCATGGGTAAATAATTTTTATTCTCATGAATAGGGGGTAATATTTTATTTCTCATAGAAAAAAAAGTTTTTTATCTTTATACTATAATCTATATATCTTTTGGTCTTCATTGGGAGGGAAAGAATGAAAATGGAGTTAAAATAATAGTTTATTATCTGGACCATGTAGAAATAATAACATGATATTCATTATGAGGTAGATACAAAATTTTAAATTGAGTTTTGAAAAAAAGAATAAATATTAATTTGGATTATTCTCAGTTTCAAAACAAATCATTTAATTTAATAAGAACATTGTTTACATTGTTATGATTTGTTTTATTATTAAAAAAATTTAAATTATCTCTTGTTTCAAATTGATCACTCTAATATTTTGAGTAAATTAATTTGTTTATTCTGATACAGTAATATAGGATTCCTTATATTTTGAAAAAATTTGATACTTAAGTGTGATTTTATATCAATATATCATATATAACAGTTGGACCATTACTCTATGATTTTTTATTTTGATTTTTATTTCAATGTAAACTAGTCTAATGGATTGTAGGATGATCAAGATATCTGGAAATTCACAATGAATGAATTTTACCAAACCAAGTAAAAAATCAAGAATAATTAAATTGGAATGTTTTAATGTTATACTCAATTACCTCCTATTTATTCAATTGTTAAAAAATTCTTTACTGTGTAAAACACCCAAGTTTAAATAAATATGTTTCATTTTTTTGTTTTATTTTTAATCAACCCCAAAAATATCCCATTTGAGCTACTTTTTATAAGAAAAATTAAAAAATAAACACTCTAAGATGTCAACACTCATTGGTAGTTAACATAGGGTCCTATTTATACAATATCTTTCCTTTTAAATCCAAACTAATTTTATACATTTTGAAAACATGATTACATGATAATTTGTACCAATAAACTAAATGGTGGTATAATTTTTGTTGGCAATGATCTATTAAAAACAGATATTGTATATCAATGTGCTTAATTACTTGGTATAAAATGTGATTATAAATATTATATATTATTTTTGTGTTATCATGTTTAACGATAACTTGATTTTTTCTAAATTAAATGTTTACAAATGCATGTTTTAAATATAATATTTTATTTCAATAGTTTCTAACACTATTTCATAATTCCAAAACAATGATTAAGTCTACTAAATTTTTCATTTTACTAACCCAATATACAAGTGACTTTCTGAATAAATGAAATTTCCTCCTTGTGTTTTCTTTATACAGTTGAACCAACATAATCATCTTGTAATTAACTAAAAACGTCCATAGAATGTAATTTAGATTTAAAAAACCAAAATTAAAAGTAATTTTAAGGTATTTATAAATATTTTCGAAAAATGTTTTTACTAATCCACGATAATGTTGTAGTGATCATGAATTAATAAAAAATATCCTATTAAAAAATATAATTTTTTTTCACATTCATTGAAGAATAGAGTTTAATATTATGTAATTTATAGTGGATCATGAACATTATATTATGAAATTTTACATAAACTAGTCCTGAAATACTTTATCAGTGACTGAATTAAGCTTGTTAAAGGTGTATAGGAGATGGAATGATGTTTAAATGTCATTAAGAGATAGTTTAAAAAATATTGAATGACATGATAATGTTTTAGGATAAAAGAATCCATATTTTTGTTCATCTCACACTAATGATTTAATTTCAAAGTGTCTAATACCAAATATAAAATGGGCAACCATATGTTTTAGTGTTTAGTATTATAATTCCAATGATTTGGTTAGTAGGTTGGTTTTGTGTTTACTATTCCCAATAAACATCAAACAATATATCATTTACCTATGGAATAATTTTAATAGAACATATTGAATGTTTCATATTTTTATACATTATTATATGAATTTAATAGTGTTATATAAGATACTAATGGTATAATCTAAAAAAACTATTATCAATGGTGGTTATGTGTAACTTTTTAGATCTAATTTTGTTGAATTGATATGGAGGATAATGTATTAATGGAAGTGGTTAAAATTCAAATTGAAATTTTAATGTTGGTGAAATTTTGTTATAATAGTTTTTTACTCAATTTTGTTATTGATGAATAAGAAAGAAGAATCTGAAGGATAAAAAATTCAAGTAAAACCATATTAATTTTAATAATTTCAATATAAAAACACAAATTTAATGGAATAATTCAGTACCATTTTTCATGGTTTGGTACATGCATCATTTTTTTTCTTTTGAAAAATAATTTTTTATAATTTAATAGTGGTTACACATTTCTAAATATTTTTTAATATTGAGATTTTTTTCATTTAGAAGTTATCTTTATAATTTCTAAATTAATAATCCATAATCAATATTTAATAATTTTTTTAATAATTTATATATATACATATTTCTTGTATTATATTTATATATATTAAAATGTAATTTAATATTAGTAATAAAATTATATAATACTAATATTAATAATTAATATTATTTAATGTATTTTTTTATTTATATACATTTATATACTTTTATAATATTATTATATATGTATAATTATATATATATATATTACAAACTAATTAAAAAACTATTAAATGTATTACATAATATTAATACTAAAAATTAAAATATTTATTAATTTTAAATTGTTAAATATAAATTATATATTTTTTATTATTTAATATTAATTTAAAAATTAACTTCTATTAATTAATTATTAAAAATAATAAATAACTATATGTATAAATACAAAAAATCATATATTTGGTAATTAATAATTATTTATTAATGACTAATTATCGATTATTAATATTATATTATGTATCAATGTAATTATATTTAATTACATATCTTTATAATTTTTTATATTCATTTATATATTAAAATATATACATAAGTAAACATATATATACATTTATAAATAATAATATTACTAATTACTATATATATGCATATGCATGTTTCAGTGTTAATATATGTATGTATGTTTGTATTAATGTATATATTTATATTTTTATGTATGTATGTTAGTTTGTTTTCATGTATGTATGTATACACACACACAAATGTAAATTTGTAATTAGTAATTAGTAAAAACTCTTGTTAAAAATATATTAATAACACAGGCACAGAGAGAGATATACATTTGATTATATATAGTAATAACAAAATATTTTTTGTAAATATTAATATTTATATGTATATATATATGTGTATATATGTTTTCACATATATAAAAAATATTTAAATTAATATATATATATATATAAGTGTGTATATACATATTTATATACATATATACATTAATAGATAAATATATATATATATTTGAATACATATAAATATAAATACATAAAAACTAATTTATATTTAGAAATTGATATGTTTTTAATTAAACATGTACACACACATAATAATATGAATGTGGTACACATAGTGGGTTATCTGGATAGTGTTTTGGTCCATTTCTCCTATTTAGGTGGTTAATTGTTTAATTATTCCCCATGAAATAATATCAATTTTTTCTATGTGGGTCACTCCATTGGTGTACGGGTTAGGCCAGGATTATTAGCTGAGTAATGGGAATGGGTCTAGGACATTAACGTAGACAGGTTAAGCCAAGGTGAGTTGAGGTGAGTTGGGAATATGAGCCTAAGATGGGGGTGAGTGGGATATGGTAGATAGGGTTGTATGGGTCAGGTGGGTCATGTTGAAACTAATTATGTCAAGGTTTATTTAAATCCTTATAATTATTATTTAAAACATAAAAAATGAAAACAAATACAACAATTAATCAATGTGGGGATGTTTAAAATAAAACTAAGTGATTCCCATTATTTATTAAAATCATTTTGAAATTATTCCCTATATAATTAAATGGGGTTGTTTTAGGGAAGCACTACAAACCAATTAAAAGTTGTTTAATATACTGCTAAATGAAATAAACCACCACTAACTTGCATTATTTGTGTCATATTAAATCATTGAAACTCATTTTATTGATAATTGGTTTGCAATGTAACGACCCAAAATTTTGAATAAATATTGTTTCCTAATTTTGTGTGTTATTTTATTTTTGATACACAACAAAGCTGTTTCATTTGATAACATGAGTACAATTAAAATGAGACCATTGGGTTTTGACTGTTATATGACCATTGGTCAATATGACCATAGGGAACTAAACGTTTTGATTATTGTCTCTAAATACAAGAAATCTTGTTTAATTAATATAGAAAGAAGATTCGATGGCCTCACCCAGTAGTCTTGGACCGATCGAAGCCCTTCTAACAGAACTTGGGAAGGAGGTAGCACCATTGGGCTTTTCTCTGGACCAAACCCAAGACGAACTTCATCGTGTGAATCTAGAACGAAATCGCCTTTGTGAAAAGTTCAAACTGATAAAAATTACTACTCGTGCGATGTTGGCCGAGCCTCCCTCAGATTCTCTCACCTTAGCACACCTTACAGTTAGGTCCTATGCTGGTGTGATAAGGGGCTATGTAAGGATACCATAACTTCCTTGTGTAACCCTTTGTTTTAAATAAAAATGTTGATTTCTTCTTATGATGAAGTTTATGAATTTTTAAATGTCCGGATAAATATAGTATGCATATTTTTGATGAATTTTAGAGAAAGGATATTTTAAAAATGTTTATGTAAACCTTAAATAAATAAAAATGTGTAATGATTTTCAAAAAATGGTCTTCTACAATTATGTCCAGTATGATATTTAGAGTCTAATAAGATCAACTTGATTGTTGATGAATTGTAAATTATGAATAGTGATTTTTTGCTTAGGATTAGTAATGTGACCAAATGAATTAGTAATCCCACTTAAAGAAAATTTTAATATAATTTAGACACCTTGATTAAGTAATGAGATTCAATAAAACAGGTAAATAACGGTTTCATATATTATTATTCAAGTATTAGTTATTTCAGGTGAATAGTGTTTTTTAATTAAAAATTAAATTAAAAATAATTAGAAAATTATTTTTATAAAATAGATTTCATTTTTGAACTCAGAGCATCGATATTATGTTAAGGTAAATTTTGGGGTTTTTTCTGAAAAAATGAATTTTCGGTGAATAGTGTATTTATTTAAAAAATAAATTAAAATTATTTAGAAAATTATTTTTATAAAATGGAGTTCATTTTTGAAATCAGGACATAGATATTTGATTAAGGTGAAATTTTGGGATTTTTCTGAGAAAGATGAATTTTTCAGTGAATAGTAAAAATACATTTTTAGAGTTTCAGTATGTTTAATGACATCATAACTGTGTCATTATGATGTCATGAGATATTTTAAGGGTTGGCCGGCCAAAGGTGATGAATTATTGTATCGGGGGCCCCATGTGGCCTAACTCCATGGTAAGTTCCATGGGAGAGCACATTGTTTTGAGAAAAGCACTTGTGAGGTGTCCCTTGGCCATTAATGCCTTGTCCCCTCACTTTCCCTATAAATACCCACCCTTTCCTCCTTTAGTTTTCACTTCCAACTCTCACCCCAACGATGTTCTGGTCTCCTTACCTCCCAAGGAGTCCTCCCAAAGTGCCCACAATCCCTCAAGGCCCAAACCTTTGAGTTTTAAGAGTTATGTTTTAAGGTAAGGGATCCGACCTCTCTCTTTCTGTTCAAGAAATCCCTTTTATGTAATTTATTTTATGCTCCATGTTCTTATGTTAAAGAATGTTCTTTTATAATCCTATTAATTCCATTTTCATGTTCATATAATGAGATATCCCCTCTTGCTCTCATTATTTCTATTTATGATGTTTTAAGTGGCACCGTTAGGCTGCTGAAAGTTTTGTAACGGATTCTTTCTCCCTTCTCATTTTTCAAAGTTCTACTTTCATGTCAAGTCTTTAAAGTTCTTTTTTTATTATGTTGTGGTATGATATCTATATCTATCATACTGATATTTTATTATCATATGACGAGACACCCAATTTTATCTCTTTAATTCAGTATTTTGAACTTTTAGGTGGTGACGTTAGGTTGCCGAATTTTTAAGGGATTCTTTCACCTTTCTCCTTTTTCAAAGTTCTAATTCCATGTCAAGTCTTGCAAGTTACTTTTTTATTATTTTAGGTTATGATATATAAATATATAATACTGATATTTTATGTTTATATGATGAGAGACCCCACTTGATCTCTTTAATTCAGTATTTTGATGTTTTAAGTGGCGTCGTTAGGCTGCCGAATTTTTAAGGGATTCTTTCACCATTCTCATTTTTCAGGATCGATTTTCATGTCAAGTCTTTTAAGTTACTTTTCATTATGTTGGGGTATGATATCTATATCTATCATACTGATCTCTTATGATCATATGATGAGAGACCCTATTTGATCTTGTCAAATCATTTTTATTGAAGTTTAATTGACGCCGTTAGGCTGCCGAAATTTTATAAGAGAAATCTTATTTTTGTCTTACTTCCATGTTTTCTCATTTCAAATGGTATGTCCTTAAAATTTCATTACCATGATTAATATCCCTTATATTATGTCAATATACTATTTTTATAGATCATTTATGAGTGGGTGACCCATGTACCCTCTCTTTTCAACGTTTTCTAAAACCTTGTAACGTAGCCGTTATGCTGCAGAATTTTCGTCTCAAAATGCCTCTCTCTTTTTCTCAAAATTATTTTATGTTATTAAGTAAATACTCAAAGATATTATTTCTATAGGGGTATTCACATATGTATCAAAATTTTCTATTTTAATTTCTGGGATTTTCATACATGAAACCCTCTTTCCCTTTCTGTGGGTTTAAAGTGACATAAAGATCATGTCTTTAAAGCAGTTTTTAAAACGTTATGATTATGAAATAAAACCCATTTCTTTTATTCCATATGGGTCATTTGTGAAATTATTGATGATGATATATGTGGATCACATGATAATAATGACATGTCAAGGGTGCGCCCAGTTAGTGCTCCAATGCATTGGGTAAAGACTTAATATCTAGAGATGACTTTTTAGACTGATACCTTGGTGAATGACATTGGTAATTTTTAATGACACCTTGGGGATGGACCTTGGTGAAACGAAATGATTGTCAATATTAAATGTTGTAGCCACATATTAAAGTTATGAAAAAAGTTATTTTTATTATGATATGCCTCATTATTTCTTTCTCATGCCTTAATGTTCTTTTCATGACCTTATTGAAGTATCTCAGGTTCACATGTAAAATGTTTCTCTTGTTTCCCTTACTGGGCCTTCTGCTCACCCTTTCTTTTGATGTATGTCCCCAGGTTATGAGATGCAGTAATGAACCTAGGATGAACATGAGGAGAAGACTTTCAAGTGTTTAAGAAGAATGTTTTATGTTTTCATGTTTTAAGATCCTGGTTTCCAAGACACTAAACCTTAAAGATCCTCGGTTTTGTAAAATGTAATGAAAGTTTATGTGATAAAAAGGCGGGATGCCATAGTAGGTATCAAAGGATGGTTTAGTTATTTGTGGAAATTAGGATATGAAAACTTTTGGAAGAAGCCTATAGAAAAGTTTATATATAGGGAATCTTCCTGGTATTTTGGTGAGTATTGAGTAATGGGTATCAAAGAAAATACATCCCTGTCTGGATACGAGAAGGCAGAGGTGGCTCTGGCACAGATGTACATAGGGGTAAAACCCGAAAACACCGCTTTGATCTAGACTCAAACGGGAACTGGTACATGACAACGGGCCTTGCTGCACTCTTGGTTACAACACTCCAGGGGGATATGCTTTGGTAAATTTATAATATTAGTATGAACCATTGTTAATGGAACAAAGATAACATAAAATAAAGATTCACATAAGAATATATGATCATGGATAACCTTTATGGGGACCTAGGGGATCAAAATTTATGGTATAATTTTCTTCTACAAGTTATCCTTATATGATTTAAGTTCCTTTTAATGATTATTGGCTAAGTATTTAAGACCCTAATTATACTTTGTCTTCTTAGTTAATGGTGAGAAATGGAAGAACATGTCCCAAAAACCAATGTGATAAAAAATGCGACGATTGTCATATTAATATGGCAGAGATGATTAGGGTATTAAAATATGATTATTATATTGGAAGACATTCACTATTTTGGGGACCCTATATGATCGAGGTAAATAGATTACTATGGTATTTTCATTGAGGAGTATGGTTGACTTTTATTTTGAAGAATCGATGAATTTAATGTGGACTTATAGTAATTTAGGTTACTTATGGGAATGATTAACCTATCTTGGGTATAATATTTTTAGGTTAGCTACTTTTGTTATAATATGTTAGGAGTGGTTGATGTTGTTTGTAGATGAACAATGAAGTTTATTTTGGAAGACTATGTTATCAAGTCCTTCTTGTATTTGGGTTTCAATCTTAGTTTGGTTTATTTTGAGGAATTTTAAGGACCGTTATTTATGGAATGGTCTATGATGAACTTTGGGTAGTACCATGGAACTTTTAAGATGTAAAATTAGATTCCATTCCTATGGGATTATTTCTTTTTGAAGAGTTGTTTTATCTTACCCTTTATGTTTTTGGGAGTAATGTTTAAAGATAGATAGTTTTTCTTTTGTGGAATATGTGACTCTCTAGAAGATCATTCTTGTGTTTTGATGAGACCAAGTGTTTTGGAATTCTCATAATTTGGAGAAAAGATTAGTTTTGGTAGAGACTTATTAAAGGATGAAACTCTATATGAATGTAGGTATATTTTCTTATTTTTTTTGTTCTATGTAGTAAATGAATTCCTCAAAATTAAGAAAAGGAACGTAAAACAAAAACGTTGTTGGTTTACGTTTCCTACTGGGTAATCAAAGACCGCTTACACACATCATAAGTTTGGGATTTTTTTATGGTCAACATTCTCCTAATCATGTTTTTTATCACTGTCCCTCAGAACCTGACCCTTTGTTTTCTCCTCCATGTCCATGTTTTACTACATGGAATCCTAGTGTGGGTTAACTCGGGTGACCTTTGTACTTCCCTTTATTTATTTTAAAGTAATAGTTTTACTGACTCCTTTTATGATGTGGAACTTTCAATGAAATTTCAAAACCCAATTTTAAAAATTCTGAGGACGTAATTTCTTAAGGGGGGAAGATTTTAACGACCCGAAATTTTGAATAAATCTTTTTTCCTAATTTTGTGTGTTATTATATTTTTGATACTCAACAAAACTGTTTCATTTGATAACATGAGTATAATTAAAATGAGACCGTTGAGTTTTGACTGTTATATGACCATTGGTCAATATGACCACATGGAACTAAACATTCTGATTATTGTCTCTAAATACAAGTAATCTTGGTTAATTAATATAGAAAGAAGATTCGATGGCCTCACCCAGTAGTCTTGGACCGATCGAAGCCCTTCTAACAGAACTTGGGAAGGATGTAGCACCATTGAGCTCTTCTATGGACCAAACCCAAGCCGAACTTCATTGTGTGAAACTAGAACGAAATCTCCTTTGTGAGAAGTTCAAACTGATAGAAATTACTACTCGTGCGATGTTGGTCGAGCCTCCCTCAGATTCTCTCACCTTAGCACACCTTACATTTAGGTCCTATGCTGGTGTTATAAGGGGCTATGTAAGGAGAACATAACTTCCTTGTGTAGCCCTTTGTTCTAAATAAAAATTTTTATTTCTTCTTATGATGAAGTTCATGAATTTTCAAATGTCCGGATAAATATAGTATGCATATTTTTTATGAATTTTATAAAAAGGATATTTTAAATATGTTTATGTAGACCTTAAATAAATAAAAATGTATAATGATTTTCAAAAAATGGTCTTCTATAATTATGTTCAGAACGAAAATTAGAGTCTAATAAGATCAACTTGATTTTTGATGAATAGTATATTATGAATAGTGATTTATGCTTAGGATTGGTAATGTGACCAAATGAATTAGTAATCTCACTTATAGAAAGTTTTAATATAATTTAGACACCTTGATTAAGTAATGAGATTCAATAAAATGGGTAAATAACGGTTTCATAAATTATTATTCAAGTATTAGTTTTTTCGGGTGAATACTGTTTTTTAATTAAAAATTAAATTAAAAATATATATAAAAATATTTTTATAAAATGGATTTCATTTTTGAACTCAGAGCATCGATATTATGTTAAGGTAATTTTTGGGGAATTTTCTGAAGAAAATTAATTTTCGGTGAATAGTTTATTTATTTAAAAATTAAATTATAATTATTTAGAAAATTATTTTTATAAAATTTAGTTCATTTTTGAAATCAGAGCATTGATATTTGATTATGGTGAAATTATGGGATTTTTCTGAGAAAGATGAATTTTTCAGTGAATAGTAAAAATGCAGTTTTAGGGTTTCGGTATGTTTAATGACATCATAATTGTGTCATGATGATGTCATGAGATATTTTAAGGGTTTTCCAGCCAAAGGTGAGGAATTATTGTATCGGGGGCCCCATGTGGCATAACTCCATGGTAAATTCCATGGGAGAGCACATGGTTTTGAGAAAAGCACTTGTGAGGTGTCCCTTGGCCATTAATGCCTTGTCCCCTCACTTTCCCTATAAATACCCACCCTTTCCTCCTTTATTTTTCACTTCCAACTCTCCCCCAACGATGTTCTGGTCTCCTTACCTCCCAAGGAGTCCTCCCAAGGTGCCCCCAAGCCCTCAAGGCCCAAACCATTGTGTTTTAAGAGTTACATTTTAAGGTAAGGGATCCGACCTCTCTCTTTCTTTTGAAGAAATCCCTTTTATGTAATTTATTTTATGATCCATGTTCTTCGGTTAAAGGATGTTCGTTTATACTACTATTAATTCCCTTTTCATGTTCATATAATGAGATATACCCTCTTTCTCTCATTATTTCGTTTTATGATGTTTTAAGTGGCGCTGTTAGGTTGCTTAAATTTTTGTAACAGATTCTTTCTCCTTTCTCATTTTTCAAATTTCTACATTCATGTCAAGTCTTTCAAGTTCTTTTTTATTATTTTGTTGTATGATCTCTATATCTATCATACTGATCTTTTATGATCATATCAATTTGATCTCTTTAATTCAGTATTTTGAACATTTAGGTGGTGTCGTTAGGTTGCCGAATTTTTAAGGGATTATTTCACCTTTCTCATTTTTCAAAGTTCTAATTCCATGTCAAGTCTTGAAAGTTCCTTTTTTATTATTTTGGGGTATGATATATAAATATATCATACTGATCTTTTATGTTGATATGATGAGAGACCCCATTTGATCTCTTCAATTCAGTATTTTGAAGTTTTAAGTGGCGCTGTTAGGCTGCCGAATTTTTAAGGGATTCTTTCACCCTTCTCATTTTTCAAGTTCGATTTTCATGTCAAGTCTTTCAAGTTAATTTTTATTATGTTGTGGTATGATATCTCTATCTATAATACTGATCTCTTATGATCATATTATGAGAGACCCTATATGATCTTGTCAAATCATTTTTATTGAAGTTTAAGTGACGCAGTTAGGCTGCCGAATTTTTATAAGAGAAATCTTATTTTTGTCTTACTTCCATGTTTTTTCATTTCAAATGGAATGTCCTTAAAATTTCATTACCATTATTCATATCCCTTATATTCTGTCCCTATACTATTTTTTTATATCATTTATGAGTGGGTGACCCATTTCCCCTCTCTTTTCAACATTTTCTAAAACCTTGTAACGTAGCCGTTATCTGCAGAATTTTCGTCTCAAAATGACTCTCTCTTTTTCTCAAAATTATTTTATGTTATTAAGTGAATACTCAAAGCTCTTATTTCTATAGGGGTATTCACATATATATCAAAATTTTCTATTTTAAAGTCTGGGATTTACATACATGAAACCTGATTTCCCTTTCCATGGGTTTAAAGTGACATAAAGATCATGTCTTTAAAAAAGTTTTTAAAATTTTATGATTATGAAATGAAACCCATTTCTTTTATGCCATATGGGTTGTTTATGAACTGATTTATGATGATATATGTGGCTCACATGATAATAAAGACATGTCAAGGGTGCTCCTAGTGTAACACCTGATACTTTTATGTTATATAAATCATCAAAGGAATCTTTTTCTACACAACACTTGCTTGGCTTGCTTTACACGAAATCACGACCTTCCTCGATAGCTTGCGTCGTACGCAATACCGAGTTTCACTAAACAACGATATACTATTAAAATATTATTGAAACTAGCCGTTATGAATAGTAATAACCACTTTTTGAAATTTTATAAATTTTATTTTTCAAAATGGACTTCATTTTTGGATTCGTAATATCGAAATTAGCCTAGGGTGAAATTTTGGAATTTTCCTGAAAACTTTCAATTTTTGATGAATAGTGAAACCACTAAGTGGTAGTTAAAAAAACTGGATTTTTCATAAAACGTAATTTTACCGCTTCTTTGAGTGGAATTTCAAAAATCCGAGAGACACGGTTGATGTCAGTAAGTAAAATGTGGTTCAATGAGATGAAAATAATTTTTTGGTGAATAATAACCATTTACTTTTTTTACCACGGTTAAAAGTAAATAGGGTAATTAAGGGTAAAGATGATATTATTATTACCCTAACACATGTCCTAATTCTATTGGACAAGTGTAATTCGACCAAAAACAAACTTAGGAATAAAATATGACCATTTAGGCCCACTTGGATTTGATTAGGACATTTATTATTAATTTATTTAAAGAAGGGTTAAAATAGTTAAAATCAAAGTTTAATAAGTAAATCATTTTAATATGGGGTTATACATAAGATAAATTCTACTATAAATATTCATTATAAAGATAAAAATATTTCCTACATAATGGTATTTTATTTGTAATATTTAGACATTAAATAATTTAATTTATTTATGACACAATGATGATGCAGTAATTATCTTATTAAGGAAATATTGACATAATTGATGTTATAAACACAAAAATAAATGTAATTTGACTCTTTTTATGAATTAAACTAATTTTATAGACTAATATGACACGTTAGTATTGATTTAATTAACTTTTTTCGAACTAATCATTCTGTTATGATTTTCACAAAAATTAATTACCAAATAGTGTCAAAATTGACATAAAATAGTTTTTGAAATAAATATTATATTAGTAATTGTTATTTTATCCCTAAAAATATAAGGTTCGGCCAAATGACTTAGATAAGGTTATATATATTAATATTAAAAAACTTGGGGTTCGTTTGGCTTGATATAGTAAGTTTATTAGCCTTATAGTATAAGAACACAAGAAGACACGGTAAAAGTAAAATTATTTAACTTAATGTTAAATCTAAAAGATAAGGTTAAAATAGGAACCTAAACATGTATAAATTCTATTTTATATGAGTATTTCAACCCATCCCCACCTTATACTCGAAATAAATCAACTTGGAGGTATTTAAAACCGAACTTGACTTTATAGTAAAATAATATGTTTAGTTATTCCAAAGGTGCCCCTCTCCTCCCTTATAAAAGGGCACCTCCTCCCCCTCTTCCTCACTACACTTTGAGCTTTAAAGCTCGACCAAACCCTACCACTTTATCCTCTACACTTCCCTAGAGTCATCCTAGATGTCCTGGTCTTCTTCAAAGACCAATTTTAGTGCCATAAAAGAAGGTCTCAAAGAAGCACTTCAAAGAAGAGGTAATGTCCGTTACCGATTCTTTGATCTTTATTTCTTCTTCCAATTCTTATTCTCTAGTTTTTTCATTATGAAGTAATAAAATCAGTTTCACTCATATACTTATATGTTATTATATGTATTAAACAACCCTATTTCACCATCTATCCATCCTACAGAAAAAGAAATCACCGCGCGTGCGTATGTACGGAATACCGTCTCCACGCCATGGTGTAATTTATTTTCCACCACCACCTTACTTGGATGGGTATAATGGTGTAAATAATGACTATATATGACTATTATAAAGTGATACTGGTTCTGAAATAGTATACATACACTCCAATACAATTTCACGATCATAGGAACGATATCATCACTCCTGCGTACGTACGGAATACCGTCTCCACGATGTGATGTGACTCGTTCTACATGATCTTCATTTCATAATGATTATATAAATGAATTAAATGAATGAATATGATATATATTACACTAATACCACTCTGGAAATGAGGTATCTATAAGAGAAGAATAAGAATTTATTCGACAAAACATGCATAAGAACAAAACGTTATAATCACCCGAATAACAAGTAGCAATGAAATATTACTACTAAGAAGCTAAGAATATGACCAAATATGATATCATAAAAATAAGTATGACTCTGGAATAAGTCAATAACATTATTTAAATCATTATACAGGAGGTTTGGACACGTACAAAGTATATTAGACCTAAGGTAAGGGAAATATCACAATATCATTTTTATCCGAGATTGTTTATACATTGAAATTTACTGGGGTGTATTTTATCATACACATCCATGCTTCCTCAATATGTAATATTTATATCCTTATTCAATTGTTTAAATCCAATTTTACCCTTCGGTGTGTTTTTAGTAAAGGATATGAAAGGAATCTTTTGTCGTTTTTCATATAAGGTACTTTTTGACTTTTCCGACAAAGGTACGAGAAAATGTTTTCTTAACTTATACGGTATGAATGGATTTTTAAAACATTATTTCCAAGAAGATTACTTTACAAGTTTTCAAGTTTATTTTTAATCAAATTCTTTTAGTTTAAAACGGTATGACATGTTTTGAAAGGAAAAGTATTTTTGAAGTAGAAAGGATATTTTCCTCAAGAATGGAGTTCAAGTGTTTTATCAAAATTATTTTCCATCTAAGATAATATAGGGTTCTGTTTCTATCCCTATTATTACATGTATTTGATTATGTTGTGATGGAAATATTTTTATGAATTCCTTTTTGTTATATGAATTGTTTTCTGGTGTCATGTTGTTTTAGAATCCCATTTTTACTACATGAGTTATGCAATGATGTATGATTTATGATTTTGTGAAACACATAAGAATGGTATCATTATGAGATCGGTGGGACCTATATCTCCCTCCAATGCATTGGGTAATGATTTTATATCTCAGGAGATAGACATGGCTAGAACGGTAGGTTATACCGGCTCAGTGAAACAGGACTGAAACGAGGGTGACTCGGTTTAAAAATGGACTTTTTCCACTAAGATAGTCTTGGAAATGAGTCTTGGATAATAAGAAATGATTCTCTTTAAATTGTGTGTATGCCACAAAGTTTCATGTTATATGTTATGATTATTGTGATTACATTTCACTTCCATGATTTATCCCATGTTATGAAATTATGATCTCTTTTGCAGGTTAAGATTTCCAAAAGTTATGTTCTTATGTATATGATATGATTGATATTTCTTTTTTTACCCTTACTAAGCATTTGAGTTCACCCTTTTGTATGTTTTCTTTCCCCAGTTCAGGAAGAAGGTTATTAAGTAAGATATGCCAAAATGGATTATAGATATGATGAAATAAATGGGAGACAGTGTAGACATTTTATGAACCAATTGTTTATGTTTCCCAGTTTCTAAAGACACTATACCTATACGGTCCATTCGTGGTTTTGTTATATGTTGTAATAAGTATGCTTCAATTTTGAAGTATTAACAATGTATGTAATGTATGGGTCGTTATAGTTGGTATCAGTGGCAAAGGAGGTAGGAATGTATCCGATCCTTGGGAACTCTCACATGTGAGCGTTGGACGAAGGATGGCTCTCCGCCCAAGGGCTTCATCAGGAAATGGCTGCCACAGGGGATGGTGGTGTGTACCGCCCAGGGGGTGTATCTTCCCATGGATTGCCCTGATAGGTATCAATTTTAGTCCACTGGAAGTAATTCTAGACCGTTATAGTTGGTATCAGAGGAAAGGTATAGTCAACCTTTGGAAACTAGGATGTGAAAGCCTTAGTAAGAACCATAAGGATAAGTCTAAGCATAGAACACAATCTTAGTGTTTTAAAAATGGCCATGAATAACCTAGGATAAGATCTTAAGTGTGAAATTTTATTCTTGATTATGTGGTTTTCCTATTATAATTAGTTTTTCTCACACTATTCTTCTTGGTTTTAGTCAATGGCTGGAACCCGAAGGAACCGTGTTAATGCGGAATGCGATGGGCAATGCAATGATTGTCCCCTTGAGAAACCAAACGTTATGGTAACTGGAATGGAAAATCTTGTAGCCATGCTCACACAACTTTCTCAAGCTATGAATCATGCAGGACTTCCAAACAAGAAAAAGAAGG
This sequence comes from Viscum album, assembly GCA_963277665.1. Lineage (NCBI taxonomy): Eukaryota > Viridiplantae > Streptophyta > Magnoliopsida > Santalales > Viscaceae > Viscum > Viscum album. Next base: position 1,943,678,610 of record OY728161.1, on the reverse strand, counting down.
AGCAACATTCTGTTGATTCCTTCATGAGACAGCGTCCACCTTCATTCAACGGGTCTACTGATCCATTAGTTGCTGAAAAATGGATTAGTACTACTGAAAAGATATTTTCAGTTCTTCAATGTTCTGAGCTTGATAAAGTCATCTTAGCAGTGTATCGTTTAGAAGGTGATGCTGATCAATGATGGAATCTTATTAATAATACGAGGCAAATGGATGAAATTGAGTCCATGGAATGGGACGAGTTCAAGAACATATTTTTCAATAAGTACTTCCCTTGTATTCTCCGAACAAAGATGGGGAAAGAGTTTCTTGAACTGAAGCAAACGGATGATGAATCTGTTGGTACCTATGAAGAAAATTTTACAAGACTTGCATGGTACGCTTCTGGTATTATTATCCAACCTGAGAGTAAGATCGATCGATTCTTTAGTGGCTTAAAACCAAGTCTTCGAAGGGCCTTAGCCATAAGGTACTTCAATAGCTATGAGGAAATCGTTCGATGTGCTCTCAAAGTCGAGATGGAGATTGGAGTAACCCATCAGTCATATGGGTTTGATAAGAAGAGGAAAATGGAATTCAAATGAAAATCTAAAGAGCACACTGAAAAGAAGATGAGCTTTCCCTTATGCTCAATGTGTGGAAAGAAACATGGAGGGAGTTGTCTTAAAGGTACTAGTAAATGTTTCACATGTGGAAAGGAAGGTCATCGGGCATTTGAATGCCGCAATGATGGGAAGAAGATGTCTAATGATGCAAAAAAAGGAAGGGATACACAGAATGACCCTACTACACTTCAATGTTTCAAGTGCAAGGAGATGGGTCATTATGCCAATCAATGCCCAAATCCAAGGGTTGATGATGATGGTCGACGTCAACAAACTCTTAAGGCTAAAGACAAAGGAAAGTCACATGCAATTTCTATCAGCGATGTGGAGTACGATAACGATGTGGTGAAAGGTACACTTACCATCCACTCTAAAGTAGAAAATGTTTTATTTGATTCTGGATCCACCCACTCCTTTATTTCTGAAGATTTTTCTAAGGGTATCACCGTATTACCTCAACAATTAGATGTTGAGTTAGCTGTGACAACACCTAATGGCACAACAGTCGCATCAAAAGTTTATAATTCTTCTCCGATTGATGTTTGTGGGAAAGTGCTTCCTGCAAATCTTGTGATCCTTCCAATAGTGGAATTTGATGTGATTCTTGGCATGGATTGGCTTTCTCTACATGGATCTCATATCAATTTCCAAAGAAGGGAAGTCACATTTCATATTCCAGATCAATCTATGATCGTATATCGATGCAAGGATGAACATAACCTTCCAGTGGAAATTTCTTCCATTTTATGGGTATTGATTCCACTAAATAAAGGTTATTTATCTCAAATGGTTGGTGAGAAACTCACGATTAAGAATATTCCCATTGTACGGGAGTTTGATGATGTCTTTCCAGATGAATTACCGGGTCTTCCACCGAATCGTGAAGTTGAGTTTTCAATAGAACTTGTACCGGGTTCTTTGCATATTTCAAAGACACCTTATAGAATGTCCCCAATTGAGTTTCAAGAATTGAAGAAGAAACTCCAAGAGAATCTTGATAAGGGGTTCATACACCCTAGTGCGTCACCTTGGGGAGCACCTGTTCTGTTTGTTAAGAAGAAAGATGGATCAATGAGGCTATGCATTGATTATCGAGAACTTAACAAGATCACTATCAAGAACAAATATCCCCTCCCATGCATTAATGACCTATTTGACCAACTACGCAGAGCTCAATACTTTTCCAAGATTGATCTTCGTTCAGGGTATCATCAATTAAGGGTCAAAAGGGAGGATCTACCAAAGATGGCTTTCCGTACAAGGTATGGACACTATGAATTTATAGTGATGCCATTTGGTCTTACTAATTCCCCCGCTATATTCATGGATCTAATTAATAGAGTCTTTAGAGACTATCTTGATCAGTTTGTGGTAGTCTTTATAGATGATATTCTTGTCTATTCAAAGAGCAACGAAGAACATGAAGATCACTTGATAATTATATTAAAGACCCTGAGAAAGGAGAAGCATTATGCCAAATTTACCAAGTGTGAATTTTGGCTTCAAAAAGTTTTATTTTTGGGTCATATAATCTCAAAAGAGGGGATATCCATGGATCCAGCAAAAACAGAGGTTATCGAAAGATGGTCGAGACTAACAACAGTAACCGAGATCCAAAGTTTTCTTGGTTTGGCTGGATATTATCGACGTTTTGTGAAATATTCTTCACGATTATCTAATCCACTCACCAAGTTGACTCGGAAAGGAGTTAAGTTTGTTTGGACGGAGGAATGTGAAGAGAATTTCAAGGAGTAGAAAAGAAGGTTATCCAGTGCACCTGTGCTCACACTTCCTTGTAGTGGAGAATGGTTTGTGATCTACAGTGATGCATCCAAGAAGGGATTGGGGTGTGTTCTTATGCAAAATGATATGGTGATAGCTTATGCCTCACGACAGTTGAAAATACATGAGAAAAATTACCCAACTCATGATTTGGAGTTAGCTGCGGTAATCTTTGCATTAATGATTTGGAGGCATTACCTTTATGGAGAAATGTGTGACATTTATACTGATCATAAAAGTTTAAAGTATATTTTCACACAAAAGGAGATGAATATGCGCCAAAGAAGATGGTTGGAGCTGATTAAGGATTACGACTGCTCAATCCATTAGCACCTTGGGAAAGCAAACAAGGTGGCAGATGCATTAAGTCGACAATACCATGCTAGTTTATCCATGATGAGGATCACAAAAGATCCAATATTTTTTGATTTACAAAGGATGGATCTTGGAAATATAATAAATGAGGAAAAATATTATCTTTCTCAAATGAATGTTCAACCATTTATACATGTAAATATTAAAGAGGCACAAAAAGAAGATGTCGAGTTGCAAAAGAAGGTGAGAAATGTTACTGAATTCAACCTTGATTGTGATGGGATAATAAAGTTCAGGAATCGGGTTTGTGTTCCTCCCATCCCCGAATTAAAGAAGGAGCTACTGGATGAGGCTCATAGTTCTTCATTCTCTATTCATCCTGGAAGCATGAATATGTATAGGGACCTGAAAGAGTACTTCTTGTGGGAAGGCAAGAAAAGAGATGTTGCTGAATATGTCTCTCGATGCTTGGTTTGTCAGCAAGTTAAAGCTGAGAGACAGAAGTCTACGGGGATGTTACAACCATTACCCATACCCGAATGGAAATGGGAAAACATCACTATGGACTTTGTCATAGGACTTCTTAAAACATCCAAAGGCAATAATGCTATCTGTGTCATAGTTGACAGTCTTACAAAGTCTGTACACTTCATTTCTATTAGAGAGGATTTCTCTCTGGATCAGCTTGCCAGGATATATGTAAAGTGGTAAGATTGCATGGAGTACCACTTTCTATTATATCTGATCGGGATCCGAGATTTACCTTGACGTTCTGGCAAAGTCTTCAGCATACTCTGGATACAGAGTTGAGTTTCAGCACTGCTTATCATCCTCAGACAGACGGTCAGTCTGAGAGAACAATTAAAACTCTAGAAGATATGTTGAGAGCTTTCTCTATGGATTTCAAAGGTGATTGGGATCAACACCTACCTTTGGTGGAATTTTCTTATAATAATAGCTTTCAATCCAGTATTCAGATGGCTACTTATGAAGCTCTCTATGGAATGAAATGTAGGACTCCAACCTGCTGGGATGATGTTGGGGAAAGAATGCTATTAGGACCTGATCTCGTTGATGAAATGGCAGAAAAGGTCAGATCTATTCAACAACACATAAGAGCAGCTCATAGTCGTTAGAAACGTTATGCCGACAACCTAAGAAAAGACCTAGATTTTGAAGTGGGTGATAAATTGTTCTTACGAATATCTCCCTGGAAGAGGGTTCTGAGATTTGGAAAGAAGGGGAAGTTGAGCCCTAGATATATCGGTCCTTTCGAAATACTAGACCGTGTTGGGAAGGTAGCTTACCGATTGGCACTTCCATCGAATCTCTCTCAAGTTCACGATGTGTTCCATGTATCTCTCCTTAGAAAGTATTTACCTGATCCTTCACATGTACTCATCTTAGAAGTTGTACCGCTGGAGCAAGATCTTTCTTATGAAGAACAACCAATAGAGATTCTGGATCGTAGAAAAAATGTCCTACGAAACAAGACCACTCGATTGGTGAAAGTTTTATGGAGGAACCACCAATTAGAAGAAGCTACATGGGAGCTTGAGGATATTATTAGGGAGAGGTATCCTCATCTGTTTGTTACAAAGTGACAAATTTCGAGGCCGAAATTCATTTTAAGGGGGGTAGAAGGTAACACCCGAGACTTTTATGTTATATAAATCATCAAAGGAATATTTTTCTACACAACACTTGCTTGGCTTGCTTTACATGAAATCGCGACCTTCCTCGATAGCTTGCGTCGTACGCAAGACCGAGTTTCACTAAACAACGATATACTATTAAACTATTATTAAAATAGCCGTTATGAATAGTAAAAACCACTTTTTGAAATTTTATAACTTTTATTTTTCAAAATAGACTTCATTTTTGGATTCATAATATCGAAATTAGCCTAGGGTGAAATTATGGTATTTTTCTGAAAACTTTCAATTTTTGATGAATAGTGAAACCACTAAGTGGTTGTTAAAAAACTGAATTTTTCATAAAACTTAATTTTACCGCCTCTGTGGGTGGAATTTTAAAAATTCGAGAGACACGGTTGATGTCAGTAAGTAAAATGTGGTTCAATGAGATGAAAATAATTTTTTGGTGAATAGTAACTTTTTACTTTTTTTACCACGGTTAAAAGTAAATAGGTTAATTAAGGGTAATGATGATATTATTATTACCCTAACACATTTCCTAATTCTATTGGACAAGTTTAATTCGACCAAAAACAAACTTAGGAATAAAATATGACCATTTAGGCCCACTTGGATTAGATTATGACATTTATTATTAATTTATTTAAAGAAGGGTTAAAATAGTTAAAATCAATGTTTAATAAGTAAATCATTTTAATATGGGCTTATACATAAGATAAATTCGACTATAAATATTCATTAGAAAGATAAAAAGATTTCCTACCTAATGGTATTTTATTTGTAATTTTTAGACATTAAATAATTTAACTTATTTATGACACAATGATGATGCAGTAATTATCTTATTAATGAAATATTGACATAATTGATGTTATAAACACCAAAGTAAATGTAATTTGACACTTTTTATGAATTTCACAAATTCTATAGATTAATATGACATGTTATTATTTATTTAATTAACTTTGTTCGAACTAATCATTTTCTGTTATAATTTTTACAAAAAATTAATTACTAAATAGTGTCAAAATTGACATAAAATAGTTTTTAAAACAAATATTATATTAGTAATTGTTAGTTTATTCCTAAAAATCTAAGGATCGGCCAAATGAATTAGATATGGTTATATATATTAATATTAAACTACTTGGGGTTCGTTTGGCTTGATATAGTAAGTTTATTAAACTTATAGTATAAGAACACAAGAAGACACGGTGAAAGTAAAATTATTGAACTTAATGTTAAATCTAAATTATAAGGTTAAAATAGGAACCTAAACTTGCCTAAATTATTTTGTATGAGAGGATTTCGACCCATCCCCACCTTAGCCTCAAAATAAATCAATTTGTAGCTATTTGAAACCGAACTTGGCTATATAATTAAATAATATTTTTAGTTATTCCAAAGGTGCCCCTCTCCTCCCTTATAAAAGGGCACCTCCTCCCCCTATTCCTCACACCACTTTGAGCCTTAAAGCTCGTCCAACCCCTGCCACTTTCTCCTCTCCACTTATATAGAGTCATCCAAGAGGTCCTGGTCTTCTACAAAGACCAATTTTAGTTCCCTAAAAGAAGGTCTCAAAGAAGCACTTCAAAGAAGAGGCAATGTCTGTTACCGATTCTTTCATCTTTATTTCTTCTTCCACTTATTCTTCTCTAGTTGTTTCATTATGAAGTAATAACATCAGTATCACTCATATACTGATATGTTATTATATGTATGAAACAACCCTATTTCACCATCTATCCATCCTACGGAAAAAGAAATCACCGCGCGTGCGTACGTACGGAATACCGTCTCCACGCCGTGGTGTAATCTATTTTCCACCACCACCTTACTTGGATGGGTATAATGGTGTAAATAATGACTCTATATGACTATTATAAAGTGATACTGATTCTTAAATAGTATACATACACTCCAATACAATTCCACGATCAAAGGAACGATATCATCACTCGTGCGTACGTACGGAATACCGTCTCCACGATGTGATGCGACTCGTTCTACATGATCTTCATTTCATAATGATTATATAAATGAATTAAATGAATGAATATGATATATATTACACTAATACCATTCTATAAATGAGGTATCTATAAGAGAAGAATAAGAATTTATTCGACAAAACACGCATAAGAACAAAAAGTTATAAACACCCGAATAACACGTAGCAATGAAATATTACTAATAAGAAGCTAAGAATATGACCAAATATGATATCATAAAAATATGTATGATTCTGGAATAAATAAATAACATTATTTAAATCATTATACAGGAGGTTCGTGCACGTACAAAGCATATAGGACCTAAGGTAAGAGAAATATCACAATCTCATTTTTATCCGAGATTGTTTATACATTGAAATTTACTAGGTGTATTTTATCATCCACATTTATGCTTCCTCAATATGTAATATTTATATCCTTCTTCAATTGTTTAAATCCAATTTTACCCTTTGGTGAGTTTTTAGTAAAGTATATGAAAGGAATCTTTTGTCGTTTTTTGTACGAGGTACTTTTTGACTTTTCCGACAAAGGTACGAGAAGAATGTTTTTTTAACTTATACGGCATGAATGGATTTTTAAATCATTATTTCCAAGAAGATTACTTTACAAGTTTTCAAGTTTATTTTTAATCAATATCTTTTAGTTTAAAACGGTATGACATGTTATGAAAGGAAAAGTATTTTTGAAGTAGAAAGGATATTTTCCTCAAGAATGGAGTTCAAGTGTTTTATCAAAATTATTTTCCATCTAAGATAATATAGGGTTATGTTTCTATCCCTATTATTACATGGATTTGATTATGTTGTGATCGAAATATTTTTATGAATTCCTTTATCTTATATGAATTGTTTTGTGATGTCCTGTTGTTTAAGAATCCCATTTTTACTACATGGGTTATGCAATGACGTATGATTTATGATTTTGTGGCACACATAGGAATGGTATCATTATGAGAGGGGTGGGACCTATATCTCCCTCCAATGCATTGGGTAAAGATTTTATATCTCATAAGATAAACATGGCTGGAATGGTAGGTTATACCGGTTTAGTGAAACAGGACTGAAACGAGGGTGACTCGGTTCAGAAATGGACTTTGTCCACTAAGATATTCTTGGCAATGAGTATTGACTAATAAGAAATGATTCTCTATGATTATGTGTGTATGCCACAAAGTTTCATGTTTTAAGTTATGATTATTTTGATTACATTTCACTGCCATGATTTATCCCATGTTATGAAATTATGATCTCTTTTGCAGGTTAAGATTTCCAAAAGTTATGTGCTTATGTATATGATGTGATTGATATTTCTTTTGTTTACCCTTTATGAGAAATTGAGCTCACCATTTTGTATGTTTTCTTTCCCCAGGTAAGGAAGAAGGTTATTAAGTAAGATATGCCAAAAGGGACAATAGATATGATGAAATAAATGGGAGACAGTGTAGACATTTTATGAACCAGTTGTTTATGTTTCCCAGTTTCTAAAGACACATTACATATACGGTCCTTTCGTGGTTTTGTTATATGTTGTAATAAGTATGCTTCAATTTTGATGTATTAACAATGTACGTAAAGTATGGGTTGTTATACCCAGATAGCGCTCCAATGCATTGTGTAATGACTTAATCTCTAGAGATCACTTTTTAGACTGATACCTTGGTGAATAACCTTGGTAATTTTTAATGACACCTTGGGGATGGACCTTGGAGAAACGAAATGATTGTCAATATTAAATGTTGTAGCCACATCTTAAAGTTATGAAAAATGTTATTTTTATTTTGATATGACTCATGATTTCTTTCTCATGCCTTAAAGTTATTTTCATGCCCTTATTGATGTATCTGAGGTTCACATGTAAAATGTTTCTCTTGTTTCCCTTACTGGGCCTTCTGCTCACCCTTTCTTTTGATGTATGTCCCCAGGTTATGAGATACGGTAATGAACCTAGGATTAACATGAGGATAAGCCTTTCACGTGTTTAAGAAGAATGTTTTATGTTTTCATGTTTTAAGATCCTGGTTTCCAAGACACTAAACCTTAAAGATCCTCGGTTTTGTAAAATGTAATGAAAGTTTATGTGATAAAAAGGCGGGATGCCATATGCAAGTTCATGGATGAATATAAGGATATTTTAAAGCACTATATGTTTTCATTTTAATTTTAGAAATACTATATAAGACACCCCCAAAGTAGCATTCCTCGTTTATTAAAATTAATGAAAAAACCATGATGTTGGTGTAGGTTCATACAATAGAAAAACTAACCTTAGCCATATTAATAAAAAAATGTTAAAAAACAACAAAAATTGTTATTCATAATAAATCTACTTATTACCATGTTCATTGAACCGAATATCCACATTTAAAATATAAATATAATGATTATACTTTGTGATCATGTAACCATAATTCTCTACATATATCAGAAATATATCATTAGACTTGATTCACTAGGAGGAATAGTTTGGAAACCCTTCTCATCAACCACAAACTTATAACCATTAGACCAAGAATCATTTTATATAGTACCCCTTTGAGATGGATCATCCTCTATATCATCCCATATACCATTAATCTTATTCTCTATTATTTTCCTATTATTTTATTTCTAAATTCGAGTGTATTAAAAAAAATTATTATTCTTGAGTTCAAACTACCATCAATTTCCTCCTTCTCCATGCATCCCTAACACTAGAAAGGTGTATCCTACTCTCTCCCCTATATAAGAGCCTCACCTACATTTAAATCCTTCACACTATCTTAAAATAAATATCAATATATCCCTAGAATTATTTATTTCTCTTAAACAACCCTAACAATGCTGGGAAACCCTAAATTTTTTATGAACTGCTTCTATTTGAGGATTTATACAACAACATTCCAATACAGTTTTCCCCTAATTAATTCTCTACCACCTAAGGTGGAATAATATTCCCAAAAACCACACCCGACTCCATTCCCTAAGAATTATTAGCATCAATACTCTTCATAATCCTTTATAAACTAGATTGACCATAATCACCCTCTCATATTGCTTCCAATAAAACTAAGAAGAAAAAGGTTGATCCTAAAACATATTACCCCTTCCCACTTGCATACCAACCCTTCTCGAGGACATGTGATAATTATATAGTAGATGATTTTTCATAGAGAAAAATGATACCAATATTTCATTGTGAAAGTTTTCATGAATTTTTAATGGATTGAAAAGTGTAACTGAAGGTTCTAAGTCTTTCTTATTCAATATACACATAGATATCATCCTCAATGGTGGAGAGTAACACCATTTTAATGAATTTAGTGGTTCATTATACCATAACATGAATCCAATATATCCAATTCAATCTTCCTTAGTTTCTCAGTAAATTTTAATTTTAATTTATATTATCAAATTAAGAACATATAGAATATGGCGGTTTCCCTAAAATCCCATCATGTCTAGTTATCTTGATCAATTATTGAAACCTATTATTTTTAAAACAGAACATATTATATCAAACTTCTCATTTATGAATGAATTAAATAACTATATTAAATTCAATATAATTGAAAATAAACTAACCTTTATAGACTATAGTGAATAGTTACTTTATGTTATACACAATGGATAAAATGAATCACATTCTGAAGGAATGAATTGTTTAAAAGCCTTATAAAACTAGACATCTACAAGAAACTCACATTACATTTGAAAAAAATAATAAAAAATTATAGTTTTCTTAGATAAAAACATTATTCCCTTCAAAATATCCCTATATATCAATCATAATACACTACCATGTATCTTGTGGAAATGAAACATAAGAAGGAGTTGAGGTATATTGCTCAATCAGGTTATGCGTACAAAAAAATCTTTCATAAAAATATATGGCGTAATAAATATGTAATGTTAAATAAATAAAATTGATTCCATTTAATCAATAAAATGCAAATAAATTATAATTTATTTGGAATAAAATTATTTCCAAAATAATTATATATAAATAATCACATGACATTTAATCTTATTTCTGAACGTTCTAACTAATATAAAAATTACGCGGAAATAAATATTCAATATCATAATGAGGGAACACATAATTTTGGACATCATAACCCAACAATGAAGGCCCCATTTCAAGAATTCTTATATAAATGGGTATGTACGCAGCCAAAAACAAAATATAGTTCACCTCATGAGACCTACAGATGCATTGATGGGATATAGTGGGACACACCCATCACTTACTAAGTCCAATTCATTCCCCATATGCAAGGGGGAAACGTGATCAATATAAACCATTATATTGAAAAATTAGCTTACAAAATATGAATAATTTCTCCTATAAATAAACATAATCAACATAAAATTTAATATTAGAAAACTATAAGATGAATGTTAATCGATAAACATAACCATAAACTAGTTAGAGTATTATGGAGAATTGTATCAAAATAGTAAATCCCATTCAAACTGATCATAAAACATTTGGATAAATAATAAGGATTCTATCATTAAAATGTATCCCCGATGAAGTAAACAAAAAATAAATTGTTGTTCTCATTTATGAATGGAAATATTATAAAAAAATCATAATTTTTTTTTGAAGAAAAATACCATTTTCACTTTGAAAGTCACTTTTAAAAACTAAAAATTTAGAAAATATTAGTAAAAAAATTTCTTCTAAAATAAAATGTGAAAAATGTGAGTAAATATTCAAATAATTGACTAGTAAAGGATTCATGAATGTTATGTTCACAATGATTGTATTAAAACAAATATTTAATTCACATTTTTATATGAAAGTACAAAAATTATCTTTTTAATAAAATGACACGAAGATTCCTTTTAAAAAGATTGTAAAAAGGTAAATATTGGTAAAAATTATTTTGAAAAATAATTAGAGAATTTAATTTTTTTAAATTTATTTGAAATCATATATTTGAAAGAAAAAATATTATCGATTGATGAAAAAAATACTGTCATATTTTCATAAAAAACTTTCCCAATAGTTTTAAGTACCAAAGAGATGAAAATGGTAATTTACATGAACAACTCAAAAATTTCTAGAGATGAATTTATAATATTTATTTTATTATATTAATTATAAACTATTTACAAAGGGATACTTAAACCTAAAAAATCCTAAATAATGATGAGATTGGGAAGTAAACCCTTACCACTTTGGTAACATTTGAATCATAAACCCCATGAAAGAAATAAAGTCAAATGAAACATTAAATATTGTTTATTCAGGAAGGTTAATTATATAACATACCAATGGGGAAGTATATACACCACAAAAAATATATAAGTTGTGAATATGAAATATTTCTCCTAAAGGTAAAAGTGAGATAAGAAACTGTGACCTCAGGTTCGACTTCCTTCATACATGTTGAACCTCATGTATAATAAATATATATTTATTACAAATAATATAAAATTAAATATATATATATATATATATATATATTACCATGTATGATATTCTTAAAACTTTTTTTACTGATTTATTAATTAATCTTTATAAAAATGATATTCTGAGTGATAACATCTTTGTTTTTCATGTATGTTTTGGTTGAGTAGTTTCAATATTGGTACTTTGATCATGGTTCCATCATCTATATAAGTATACACGTGATATTAATATAACATACATTCATAATAAAAGAATTTACAATTCTTTATCAATATTAGATATAGAAAAATGAGTAACATCATTCATTGAGATCGTATGTCATACGTATGCATGGAAACTATTTTCATTTTTCTATGGATGAAACGAAATAATAAAAAATAATATGTCACCATTACATAACATTTATTATATCATATATGTAATATATATTCATTAAATTTTTCCTTATTACTGTCCATGTCAAATCATAATGAAAAATGTTTCACATCAGTTTAAAGAGCTGGTATTCCACACGTACACACGAGTGACACTATCCTTTTGCAATAAATTTGATTATACGATGGTATATGTGATATTAGAATTTTAGAAGTATAATTATGTAAACAATATTATATATATATATATATATATTAATTGAATCAATATATCCATCTATAATAGGTGGTGATGGAAAATGAATTACATAGCTTCGTGAGGTGGTATTCTACCTTACACATGATTGACAGGTTAGTTTCTTAATTGGTGGAAATGGAGATTGAAATAATTCATGAAATTAAAATGATAATATCCTGGTATATTGTATATATTTTTTATATTTTATTATAATTTTAAGATGTTTCATGGAGTAATAAAATGAAAATACATTTTTAATAACCATAGATTTTCTTTGAAAATAAACTCTAGGTTTACACCTAAATTCATCCTAGATTGGTTTTATGATCAAAAAAATAAAAATAGGTCATGGGGAGGGATTACTAGAAGTTATCTTTGAATGTATTTTCCAAACCAAAGGTCAATTTACATTTGGATAGGAGATGAGAGGCGGTTTCCTTTTATAAGTGGGGGTGGGGACCTTCTTGGAAATTAATTTAAATTTTCCTGAAAGAATAAAAAATGATAAAGTAATTAGAAGAATATGTAATCAATTTTTCCGAAATCAAATAACATATTTAGATGAATTTAATTTAAAATAAAACCCATAGATGTGCTGAATGTTTTTTTTCAAAAGAAAATTCTTCAAAATATTGAAAGGATTTTTTATTGAAATTGAACATATAATTGATTAAAAATATCTAAATAGTATTAATTATTATATAATTGAACTAATTTTTATTTTAAAATAATTTTACAAAATTTTGGACTTTTTAAATGCTTTAGAAGAATAGGAAGTATACAATAAATAATCATTATTTTTCATTATTTATCAAAAAATTAATGGTTTTTGAAAATTAAAAAAACACATTTCTAAGATTATTTTGATATTATTATTTAAAAAATGAAATTAAAATTTTCCAATATATTTTCTAAAACGTTAAAAAATTAATTTTAAAATTTGTTCATAAAATTTAACAAAACATTTTTAAAAATTTTATATTTTTCAAAGAAATTTTTTTATGGAAATGGTTTTTATTTTAATTTATACTTAATTGATAACTAGTGAATTTATTTTATACATATTTAAAACACATAATTTTAACAATTTATTTAATACTATTTATACAATAACATTTAATGTCTATGTGATAACTGTCGCATTAAATAATAATATTTTAATAGTATATTGTGGTTCATTTAAACCTGATGATATGTGTATGACAGGATCTGGAAGAAAAAAATTTATTTAAATCAGAATATATTCCCAAATATAAAAGTGTTACATTAGACACCCCATTAATAAATTTTACCATCAAAAATCTATATTTTTTTAAGAGACCTAACCAATTTTGAAATCCTACACCATAAAAGGGTTAGTAAAATATCTTCATAATAAGAGAGAAAGGGAAGTATAATGTTCATCAAGAATATATCTTAACTATGTTTCCATTTAGGATGAAATTTGAGGGAAGTGAAAATATGGACATGGAATAGAAAAATAAATAATTATGAAGAGTGATATAGATCACTGATCCTAAGAAAGTAAATGATCAAGTTATAGTTAATGATGAAAAAGACATAAAACTGTGTTAGGTCAAAATACCATTGATTTATTAGTAGTGAAGGAAAATTTATAACATTTTCATTTCAACATCTTTTTTCTAATGTTTGAGGATTCTTTTAATATTTACACAAAGAACAATGAATAATATTTTTACTTGATATATTTTTATTTCATAATCAATATTTCATCAGTTGGTTTTGGTTCGATCAATCTTCACATTATTTCATACATTAATAAATTAATATACAAGATCAATTTTTTATGCCTGAAGTAATAAAATTAACATTTACTGTATCATAAGATCCATAAAATAGTGGAACATCCCAATGTATGTCCCTAAATATTAACAAAAAAATGGTTAGAATAAGTTCTGTAATATAATATATTAATCTAAAAAACCCCAATAGTACACACAATGTTATTCTTAATCTAGTCAATTTATAGTTTTCCTGAAGACTCCTTCAAAATACCTATGGCCAAATTAAAATATGAATATAAGAAATTTTTTATTAATAATGTATCCGCAAATAAGATAAAGTGGCTCATAATATCATATACCAATCATGGGAATTCCAGGATTATATATTTTAATAAAACACAATAATAACCTGAATCACTATAAAACCATAATGAAATATTCGGTTATTGAGTATATTCCATGTATCCAAAAATGGAATAAATTTCATTATAATTTAATTTTTCACCAAATCACTAACCATTTTCTTGGTCACCAATTCTATCCAATTTACTTATTCAATTTTGATATTCTCTTGATCCCAAATAAACATTATTATCTTAGAATATGATGAATTTTATGTTTTATCATTACTTTATTCATATATTCCCCAAAAAATACAACTGTACCACTAAGTACCATCTATTGGATATTTGTACTGTTAAATATATGATTTCAAATCCATAATGAAAAAAATATCATAGTACATTCCTTATATATTTTATGATTCTTATAACCAAAATATCAATGATAAAATATTTATAAAACAAATTTATTTAATTCGAATACCCAACAAATTTATTTCATATTTTTTGTAGTAATAACATAATATTTTCCTTGACCCCTTAGTCATTTATAATTTATAATCCTTTATTTCATGGGGAATTCATTTTAGTAGAGCACCATTTCCTTACAGGGAGAAAATGAAAACATTAAAGGTTTATTTATTACCCTTACATTCACACAATTGATCATTTCCCCCACATTTGAAGAAAACTCTCATTCCAATCATGTATATACCAGGTTATTTCTTCCTAAAATTTTCACATGTTATAAAATTAGTCCTTATCGTCTTCCCATTATCTATTTTTTCTCTTCCATCCCCTTCTTCTCTTACAATCCTCCAAGACCATTAGTCTTGGAGAATTATTACTCTTTATTAATAGTACATGAAACTATATACCCATATGACGGGATGTTTTGGGAAACTGGTTCCCTTCAAAGTATTATCTTAAGCCCCTAAAATAAATATTCAATATTTCAATTTAGATTACATATGTTGTCATTATCTTTCCTTTATATCCATGTAGATTCATATTTATACTTAATAACATCTCCTGATTCCTTTTGTCTCAAACTCAATAATTATATCCCCATATCTACTCATTTATTGCGAGGAAAATATTTTTTCATAAAGATTACATAATATTCCTTACACTCAATGTTTATATTTATTCCCTATCTTTTGTGATTTGAATCATTGACCACCATTGATCTATATCTTTTGAGGTATAATAAACTTCCATAATAAGCTTATACCAATCATTAAATCATATAGAGATAAATAATTTCTCTTGGGAATGTATCCATTTATTGTATTAAAATGGATTTTTAGTCCAATAAAATTATAGAATTATTTAACAAATGATGTTGTATAACATTTCTACACCACCTTGATGTTATAATTATATTTCATATGGGAAAGGTAATTGGTCTTTAGCTGAGCCAGTTTCCCCAATGTAGTTGTAAATGTTTTGTCCCTAGCTTCATATTTATTTCCATTCCCATGAGGGAAATCCCTACATATATTACATATATATAAAAATTTATATTCCTTCCACTATGAACTATTTATATAAAATGGAATGTACTATATTAGATCAAAACATTATTAAAATTATTGTATCATCCTATAAATAGTGAAACACTTAACATAAATTGAATATTTTATGAATATATAATCTCATAATCGTAAATTGTGTTTCTTTGGGACAGTTTTCAAATTATAAAAAAAATTTGATTCCATGATAATTATTTATAAATAAATATGAAATTAGCCCTGAAATATCCATTGGGAGTGTTAGACCTTGTGTGCTGAAAACCCCATTGACGTAAACCAGGTGACGATCAAATGAAACACCAATGTTCTCTTTTATAGTTTTATTCACCCTACGTTCATTTCTGTCAGAGTGTCATCCACTTGTAGTATCCAAATAAGGGTTTGTGTATATTAAATCCACAAAATCTCTAGCTTATAAAAGAATATGATGATATATTTTACTTACACTTACCCTCAATGTTAATCATATGGTCATATTAAATGATCTACATCTTCTTAAATCTAGTTCCAATGGTTTTCACCAAAATTCCACTAATTCCAAATATAATGACCCCAACTATAATAACCTATAGTTATCGGATACATTATTACATTATCACTAGATATAAGAAAAATATACTAAAGGACAAGATATATTATTATTGAAAAACCAGATATATACATGAAATTCACATTACATTTGAAAACATGAAATAAAACATAAAATTTTATTCAAGAACACCATTATTCCCTTAATCTCATCCCTTCATATCAATAATAATACAGTTCATAGATTATAGTGGAAAGGAAACATAATAAATGTGTGAGCTCAAATGTTTATTAAGGGTATGTATACAATAAAATATATCATAAAAATAAAGAATAATATAAATTGTAAGTAAAATAACTGAAACACGTTACATTTAATCAATAATAAGAATATTAAAATTAACATGTCATATATAAAATATGATGAAAATAGTTATATACAAATAATCACATGAGATTGAAACTTATTGATGTATAATCTATCTAATCGAATAATCATATAGATATAAATAACTAATCTAATAATGGGGGAATGAACAATGTTGTACATCATAACCATGCCTTCAAACCTTATTATAAGAATTCATACATAAATGGGTAAGGTGTTTTCCAAAATCCCAAGCAACATTTTCTCATGATATGTACAAATGAATCGAGGTGATATAAGAGGATCCACTCATCACTTACTATGTCCTATGCATTACTTATATAGTAGTGAAGAAACATAATAAAAAAACATTCATAATAAAAACTCATACGAAATTTTATTAATTCATCTTTTAATAAACATAATTAATAGAATAATACATATTATAAAACTAGAATATGAATGTTAATAAATAATCCTAATTAGAAACCATCTAATGCACTATGGTGAATGGTATCAATATATTATTCCAAGTAAAACATATCAGAAAATATCTGGAGAAACAATAATGATGGTATCATTACAATATATCCCCATTAGATCGTAACTCAATTAAAGGGATATTCTTGATGATGAAAGTAAATATCATAAAATAAAATAAATTTTTTTTTTGAGGAAAATATCATTTTCAAATTAAAAATTACATATAAATATGTAACATTTCCAGAATAGTAGTAAAAACATTTTATTTTAAAATAAACCTTTAAAATTTTGATGTATTCTTCAATGTAATGTGTCTTCATGGTTGTAGGTAAGTATCACACATTCTGTGTATAATAATACAATAATTTCATACTCTTTTATTGTAGGAAAAGTCAAAAGGTAAAATGATTGGAAAATTAAAATAAGATTTATTTAAAAAAAATAAAAATAAAATCATGGTAAAAATTATTTAAAAAATTATAGGATAAAGTAAAAAACATTCATAAAGACAATTCTAGAAAACTTGTATTTTGGTGAAAAAGTATTGTCGAACAATAAGGGAAAGAAGTTCATATTTTCATATAAAAATTTCATAAATAATTTAAAGTAACACAGAGAAGAAAATGATACTATTACTTAAAATTCTCATGAATAACCATAGTAGAATAAAATATATTCGGTGTAATATATAAATATCAAACAATTCCCCCATGGGAGACATAAACATAAACAATCCGGAATAACGATGAGATTGTTAAGTATACCCATACCACATTGATAAATTTTGAATAATTTTACCTATGAAATAAATACCATTAAATAAAAAATTAAATTATAATAAGATTAAGTTATTTTTGACAGAAAATATCAATAGTATAGTATATACACCAAATAATTTAAATAATTGGTGAATATGGCATATGTCTCATCGATGTAAATGTGAGATGGAAAATCATTACCGAAGGTCTCATTTACATTATACTTGTTTAAAAACAATGTATAATAAATTAATATTTATTATGAATATATTATTGATCCATAATCATATATTTTATACCATTCTTGGATTTATTATTACTTTTTATCACCTGATTACTACCAAATCATTAGTAAAACATTGTTCTTAGTGATAACTGCTTTTTTTCATGTATGTTTTGGTTATGTAGTTTAGGTACTTGTACAATAATTATCATTACATCACCAAAATAATTTTATACATGATATAAATATAATATATATTAATAAGATAATTATTATTAATAGTATATAAAAGATACGAGTATAATGATATGTTGTAATGTTGTTGGAGATGGTAGGCCATACATACACGTGAATGATGTTTTCATTTTTTTATAGATGGTAGAAATAAATGAAAATAATACATAACATTTATATAATAATTATTAAATCATATATTTCATATATATTCATTAAATAATCCTTCATTACCATCCATGTCAAAATTAAATGTAAAATGTTTTGTATGACTTTGTGGAGGTGAGAGTCCAAACGTTTGCACTAGTGACATTATCATTTTCCAATGGATTGAATGATAAGAAGGATGATGTGATATTAAAATTTTATAATTATAATTATGTCATAAATTTCATAGATATACATTAAATCAGGGATTATATCATATCATGATATGTGTAGACTGAAAATAAATTATATCATTTCACAAGGTCGTAGTCGGTTGTACACATGATCGATGATTTAGTATCCCATTTGATGGAGGAGGAGATAAAAATAGGATATTAAATTACTAAAATAATATTTTATTATATTGTATTTTTTTATTGTTTATGGATATTATTTGGAGTTAAAAGAAGAAATAAAATGAAAAAGCATGGTTTAAAACTCTGAATCGTTTAGGGACAACCTCTTTAGGTTTATACGGCAATCCTTTAATGATTAGTTTTATGATCAAGAAATGGAACCTAGGACATTGGGGAGATATAAATAATGGATTTGGGAAATGTATGGCCTATTTAAATGTATTTCATGTGGGTAGAGGAGATGGGATGAGGTTTTCTTTTATAAGTGGGGGAGTGGACCTTCAGGGAAATTACTTGGAAATATCTCATAAGAATATAAAATGATAAAGTAATTATCATGAAAATACATACAAATGACTCTATATTTGAATTTGGGATATTATAATGTTTCAATATGTCTATAAAATAGGATTTTTACTTGTTTAATTGTCAGATAATTCGTTTTCTCTTTTTTTGATCCCTTAGTAAACCTGTTTTGACATTTACAGTAGTAATTAATTATTCCTATTGTCCCTAGACCTATTATCATGTAGTGCAAGGCGCTCTGCTTACCCTACGGTGATGATGTCCGCCGCGACCCCTCCTCCCTTGGGGGGGGGGGTATTTGCCTTGTACTCACGATCCTGGAGCTGTGAAATCGAGAGATCGTGACTTCATTAGATCCTCGTCGGATGCGGGTTTCTTTATCCCTGAAATCCAACTTGCTCTGAAGGTCCCTGGTTGTATTTCAGGTCAGCCTATTATTCCGGTTTCGGTGAAGGAATTATCTGAAGCATTGGCATTACTTTCTTTGGCTCTGATTGTGAGATTTTCACGGCGGTGACCTCTTGTGGAGAACTTTTACAAGGCGGTAAATGAAGATTGGGGCTTGAAACAACATGCTCTGATAGGTATTCTAGGTCTGTGCCAATTCTTTATTATTTTTGCTGATGAAGAAGTTCTGAGTAGGGCTTGATCTAGAAAGAGGAAGTCTTTCTCTGGTCTCCCTTTCCATTTGCTTCGCTGGTCTTTTGATGCTCACATGAACCATGAAATTCCCTATATGTGATTTGGATTCAATTGCCCGACCTTCCTCTCCCATTCCAGAATCTTGGGTTGCTGAGATCAATATGAAACTCTATAGGACGATTTGTGTGCAGTGATTAAAGGGCAGCATCTTTGTCGCATCCCATGTCGGCAAGAATATGTGTTGAAATGGATCTCTCAATAATTCCACTAGAGATCGTCTGTATTTTTGTTGAAGAGGAGTACAGGTATGCACAATCGATTGTCTATGAATCTTGGACTTCCTTATGTTTATATTTTCACAGATAGGGTCATGATGAATATGGTTGTCGAAGGAGGTCTGGGAGTGTCCGACCCTCTAAGATCCCAGTTGTGCCAATTTATGTACCTTTGAGGGGTGGTGTGGCAATTCCTAATGCTGGGAAAGTAGTCCCAGACCCCATCCGCAGGCCTATCTCAGGACTGTCAAGCTCATTCTAACCCAATTGGTGACAATATATCACTCGTGCCAGGGGTGTCTTCAGGGGAGGTTGTTGCACCTATACCAACTGCTGTTATGGAGGAAATGAGGCAGAAATATGACATAGTACGCACAGATTTGGGAGTGCAGGTAGGATTGGATGAGGTTAGGAGGAATGAACCCATGTCTGAAGATGTTGTGGCTACTCCTTCAGATGCTTCTGAGCTGTACAAGTGGGATAATGGTAACTCTAAAGTTATGAGTCATGATGCTGCTATAAATAATCATGGTCTGGACATGGATGGGATCTATAATCTTCAGTTTATGGGCAGGGGACTTGAGCACCAGCACGACTCTGGCGAGCCTGTGATTCCAGTTCAGAACACTTCAACCAATTCGGTGAAGGTAAGGGTTGATGATCTTATACCATGTTCCCCAAATTTGTTTGCTGTATTGGAAAGTACAGATATTAGAGAGGCTCATGAGGTGGAAGAGGATCAAACCCCTTTCCATCAAAACAATGAAAATAATCTTTCTATTCTGCCACACAGTGATTCTGTTCCTGAACTGATTGTTAGGAAGCAGGGTGGTAGTGAGGTTGGCTTGGAGGAAGCCAACCTAGGTGAACTGGATCATTCGGCTGAAGAGGTACCAATTCCAAATAACAACATGAGTCTTAAAAATAAGAATGGGAAGAAGTATTACTCCTCGCTTCCCCCACCTTTGGAGAGCGGCTCTACGAAGATGTTTCCAGTGTTATTGCTCAAGGTGGTGAAGGAGGATTCTCAGGTTTAAATCAAGGAAAACATCAATGAAATGGGAAGATCTACTTAAAAGGTAAAAAACATAAAGGAACCTATCCTTTGTTCCAAGGAGTACATGGTGGAAGAATTTCTGTATGTTGATATTCCACAGGAAGAGGCGGATATGATGGGAAGAGCTGTAAGAGTGGGGGTCAACAACAAGCAGGATAAGTGGATTGAAAAACATGATTTGATCTTAATGAGAGGCTTCAACGATCGGAAAATCAGCAAAGAAGAATATATCTGAACATGGGACCAAATGGCGGACTGTTTGGGAGACGTTATTGGGGAAGATCCTGATGCTAAGGTATGGCTAATGAATTGGAATTTTTATAGGGAGGAAATAAATAATAGGATAAGGCTATGTTTTGGTAACTTTTCCTTTTCTTATGAGGCCTCGCCCCCAGACTGATTTGGGATGTACAGTCTGGAAATCTTCATTGGGCTAGAGCACTCTTCCATCACCTTTGCAGGCCATTTGGGATATGGCTAATTTGGAGGGATGGCAACAACGGGAGGGACCATGCTTGCATGGGATCGCCGAGTGTCCCGCATAGGGATGGTGGTTGTTGTTTTTTCTTGAATGATGTAGATCCTTTTACTTTCTATTTTTTGTTCGGGGTTGTTTGGGTGTTTTGCTGGACCCTATGGTTTCTCACTTTTCCCACAAAAGTGTTTTCTTTAATAAAAAATAATTTTCATGTCAACTCTATTGTCCCTATTCATTATTTGAGAAACTTATGATGATATTAATATTTAATATAAATTATGATGATTATAAATATAGAATTCATTTTTAGATATTAAAATCATAGAAGCAGTTGAATTTTCTTTAATATTAAATACGCAGACGCAATGAAAAAATAGTTTTACATAAGAAAAAAATATTTTATATTAAAAATGGAAAATAATTGATTAAAATGAACTAAATTATATTAATTACAATATAAATTAATTCATATTACCTTTAAAAAAATTCATTCAGAATTCATTTTTGTAAATTCTTCAAATGAAACAGAAGTTTTAAATAATAAATTTATATTTATCATTGTTAATAAAAAAAATTATTGTCTTCATAATATTCTAAAAAAATAACTCTAAGATAATTTTTAAATTATATTTTAAAATTTTTTGTTTATTTTATGAAATATATTTAAATTTTCTTAGAAATTATATTTTAAATAAGATTTCAAAAGGAGAAAAAACATCGTTTTAGAAAGACAATAATTTTTTTCAAAAAAAATATATTTTTCATTTTAATGATTTATATTTTCTTTTATACTTAATTTAGAACCAATTAATTAATTTTATAAATTCAAAAATGATATAACTTTCATAATATATTTAGTTCTATTTGTACCCAACAATTTAATGACTGAGTGATAAGTCTCACATAAAATAATATTTTTTAATGTATATAAAGGTTCATTTAAAACTGGTATTATATGTAACCCAAGTTATAAAATAATTAAAATTTATTTAAATAGGAATATATTCAGAACTATTTGGGTTTTATAGTAATCATAACATGGAAAATGATTCTTTCAATCCATAGATTAATGAAAATATGGAAATAGCCTCACCTAATTAGAATGGAGATCAAATTTGAGTATCCTTAGATTGATTATAATAAGCTTACCAAATAATCAGTTTCCATGGTTAACCAACACTAGGTACAATTTACCACACAGTGATCAATTTCATTAAAATCTTGAAACCGTCCAAAACGGAATCATAATTTACAATGACATGAGATATTATATCATTCATGGTAATTCTGTTTAAAAAACCTCATTTAATGATGAAAAAAATCCTTAGATTAATTTATTTTTCAATTGAAGCCCCTCCATGATGGGGTGAGACCTCATATCCCCTCTCCTACATAAATTCAAACATTTTATCATAATCTATTATGGCTAGAAGCTCCCCAACTGGGTAGGTATCTTATGGGAATTCCATTCCATGATTTAATCCCTTGATTTATTAATGAATATATAAAAAGTGAGAAGAATTATACAAATCTCTAAACTATCTATAGAATTATAGAAACTATTTTTATTTTCATTTGATCTCATTATACTAAAAATGATATTGTTTCTCTTCTATAATGTTTGTGGTATCAAATGATTTAAAATCATAGTTATATTAATTCATAAATAAGTTATGAAATAATATATTTGGTAAGTGATTTTATTGTAAAATATGTTATTTTAAGTGTATAATTCTTTTTAAACTTTTATATGGTTCTCTCATTGATTAGTTGATATATAGAGAAACCCAAGAAGGAAGCATCAAATACTTTAAAATCATAGCCTATGTGTCAGTATTCATGATCTAAAAAATTATTGCATGTCATTATATTTAAAAAATGTATATTTCATCCTAATAACAAGGTTGATTGCACTATTAGTGAACTTAAACTATGTGTAAACCATTCTAAAAATATTTATTAACATATTTTGTTGTCTCTTTTTAATTTCTTGTTCAACTTATAATGTGTATCCATGTATGTATACTATTATCTTTAATAAATGAATATGAAATTTCTAAATTCATTAGAAAATATCTATGTTATTTTAATAATTCCATTTCTCTTCGAGTAATATTTGAAATCCATTAAAATGGTTTCCCAATAGTCGGAAATCATTTTTATTTCCCATGTAGTTGAAATTGAGTTGACATGTCATAAACATGTAAAAATCGATTTAATTTTTTCACAATGTTATATAAGAATATTGAATAAATGGTGAGACATTCCTATGAAAAGTATCCTTTATAAAAAGAGCTATCAATTTGAGATTTATTTTTCACATATGATTTAAAAAACCAAGGAATCTATATAATAAAATGAATAATAGACTTTTATATATTTAATGAACTATTAATAATGGTTTAGTTATGATTAAATGTATATAAATAAATTACCTCTCAATTGGATACATCCATCAATAATGTACGTTGCCTACTAATCTATATTCCTTGACCAAATATATTGTTAACTGCATCCTGAATGTAAAAATGTTGAAGAAACGATCATATCAATTTCACACTTTGATATTTTACTTGAATAACTATCATTTTATTTAAAATGTTTTAAAATTATAATATATATATATATCAATAATTTTCATTAAAAAAATATAGTATCACAGTTTCCATTCCCATATGGCCATAAATCAGGGTTTATATTCCTTGTTTTAAGCCATCATTTGCATTGAGATTACCCTAGGAATTTCTACTATCATTAAGTAATTTAAAGATGAAATTATCACAGAAATTATTTTCAATACTCATAACATCACGATTATGATACATTAAATTAAAATTTCAATATGGTTCGGTGATTAATATAATTTTTCTTCAATTTTGGTGCTTCGAATTCAATTGATTTTTCACTTCAAACTCATTTACAACTATCATTAAAATGATTATCTTACAAAATTATCTATCAATATTTACTAATTGTTACAATATTTTAGAATTTTCAACAAATTTGTAGGTTGTCTATGGTCAATGGACACATTAATTTTTTACTTTTTCAATATAAATATTTGAGATGCATTGAGGAATACGTAATGTAAAGAAAGCACATTTTTTAACTATAATGTAGTCATTCAGGCTAAAAATTAATGTCACATAATGTAAAAGACATACCCATGTAAGTATTCCAACTATAAATGTTTCAAAGTCCATGGAATTAACTAATGACACTTATTATAGAAATATGAATTTTGAACGTTGTTCTAGACGATACATCATACTTTTCAATAATGTTTCTTGATAACTCCTACGATTTTTCTATTAGAGGATGAAAGTATACATCAATATCATTTCTATGAATTTTTTTAGGAATAATCATCAAAATTTTTAAGGTTTTTTATGCATATACATAAACAGAAGTTGATTGTAAGTGATAAAAATAATTATCTAAATTCCATTCATTGTACTCAATTTCCAAAAATGGGTGGAATCTATTAGCATCCAATCCTGAATTCCCATTATTATGATGTGATAATAAATATGGATATAATGAAGCATTTGTATTCCATTGTTTTGAATCTCTTGGATGTCATCTTATCCCATCATTATTTTTATTTATAGAATTTCACTTCGTGTGATCTATATTTTTTGGTTACATGAATAATATTTGAAATTGAGCTTTTAAGGGGAAGTAATAAAAATCAATTACTATTGTGTCAAATTTATAGTTTTCCATACTAGTATGTTGATTTAGAATTCTAAAAACACCTATTCATTTCCATCTAATATATGATTTTTTTCACTCATGTTTACTTTAATACATTCCCCAATAAAGGATAAAATCAATGGTAAAATCAAGTATTTTATTATAATTTAGACCAACGTTGTTATTAGTTTTTTACATATCAAAAAAACACATAGGGATCTTGGCTTCATGAAATACATCACACAATAATTCTTATATCATGTACATCACTTTATTTATAATTCTACATAGGAATCTGATATGGTAAAACATCAATGGAAATGAATGTTTTCAATATTTTAGAATAAAAACTATATATCTATTTATTTTCATCATCAATAAAATCATGAAACACAATTTTTTTTATAAAGTCCTCTCTTACATAATTTTTCACAACATCAATAGGTGGATCCACTAATATGTTTCAATCCTGATCATGTTGTTCTATAGTCCCAAAAACATCATTAGACAAATTAAAATTTTTATAACATTTACATGGTTGTATTTATATGTTTGGATACTAACTATGTTTCCTTATATTACTGAAATCAATATTTATAAGGTTATGAATTTCATTATCCATTATCAGTGATGTTGGGAGATCATTTTATTGATTGTGATTAGTTCTGAAATATTCTGTAACATTTGAATCACTATTCCAAATTCAACATACATATTGAGAGGGTAAATCCTTAAATATTGAATGTACTAGGGCCAGAAAAATATGCCAGTGGGCTGGGGATTTTAAATTTCCCATCATCGGGATGGCATAACTTGTCATCACCGACAATCAAAGCGTTGATATGGTGTGAGGATCTTGTGTAAATTAAAAGTGTAACAAAAATAAAATTGAAACACATACTTATTTAGATATAAATCCATGTTGTACTAAAACTCATCGATGGTGATCGTTTCTTGATGGATCCATAGCAATAACACTTATGTTGTCCAAACACAGTTCAGAAATCCACTGGATTGTCGATCATTGAATTCCGGGTGCTAGCACAGAGATCTGACGATGCCTTTGATGCCTCAACGATCACCATGATCCTCTGTCTTCATTTCATAAAGGTCTTCTTTGACCATCACATGATAGGGAGAGACTCTCTAGAAATCAAGAAGATAGAGAGGCTCTCATTCATAAATGAATGAATAGTAAATCAAAAGAGAGCCTCTCTCTATTTATAGTGGATACCCAGTTGGGTTCCCTGACCCTCATTTATTTAACATTCACTATATAAAAATTATGACGAATTAAACTTATCCATAAATATTATTAAAAATTTACCATGTACTTTTAATATATATATAATATATTAGATGAAAAAAATGATCTATTTATCTCGACTCACCATTCCCTCTTAATATTAAAAGCACCTTGAATATTGAAATAATATTTATTCAAATAATATTTTCTTGTGTATAAATAACATGTAAATAATTAAACAAATTAAATCCCAATTATTCATAACATGAATAATAATTAATTTATTTGTTTTTTTATTATTGATACCTTGGACAATACTCGGACCTTGTGGTGGGGCCCACCATGTCGAATAAACCAAATCACCTGAATAGAGCAGATTTTTGGATATTCTATTGTGAGTGACCCTCTTGGACCTTTTCTCAATAGTAGTAAATAAAGATCATAGACCAAGATAGGATTCTAGCAACCCATCAAGGCCCTGAAAGAGACAATGATATTAATATCAATGACAACCATCCTATAAACACGTAACATGTACTATAATCTCTTTGTATTTTAATATATCATAATGATGGATGCACACCTATGTCATCATTCTTTTCTTGATTTTTTTTATCTATTCAGATGGGTTAACCTTTTAAATACCTTGGAAAGGTTTTATAAAGGCAATATCATCCTGATCACACAAGGCCCGTGATATATAACTTCCTAAACCTGAATATGAAAATTCCTTTCATGACCATTCAACTAATGTCATACCACCAATGACACACCCAACATGAGCTACCTTTCTATGATCTGAATATCATGGTTTTTTTAATCAAAGTAAAAAAAATTAAATGGAACGCATTGGTAATGGTCTCAAGTTGGGAGACCAATACACATGTTCGTAGATAGGAACAATCAATGACACTAAAAACATGTGGTGTTCCTAGTGATGGGTCTGTCCTCATGATCTCATTACTTGAGATCCCTAAGTGTTAAATTCATGAGGAGAAGTCTCAATGCTTATGATCCCATAGAACATGATAGTCAATCATCTAATATGTCCAATCAGTATGATTTGTTCAGACTATATAACCATTTTATAAGATTAATGTCATAGTATTTCAAGGATCTCATTATATCTTGTGATCTACTATATCCATTTTATACGAAAACTAATCTAGGAAATTACCTTTATGTAGTGGATTCATAAAATTATACACTATAACGGTAAGAATACATCATGTATAACTAATTGTATATAGGATATGGTAACAAATAATACAACATATTTGGGTCTATAGAACCCACTATTTAAAAAATCCCAATTTCACTAGACCCGACTTGTAACCATGCTTGTTAGCTACTCACATACTAATGACCATGTTTCTATAGAGTAATGGATTTATCTACTGGGTCTTCCATGTTTCCACCATGTAGCTATTCTGTTATATGCTACCTCATCTCCATGAGTATAACTTCTCAAGAGATGGTAAGCCCGAGTATAACTCTTTTTTCCACTATCATAACTTGACATCTTGGATAGTAAGAATGTCACAATTTATATTATTATAATAATTTACTTACTAGTTGTCATTACTAGAACTGAAACTAATTGTTGCATTTAATAACTGCTTGTTAGTTTCCTTAGAAGCTACAATGTACTCAGTATTTAAAGATATGGATACCGCTGCCTTTTATGATCTTGAATCACTCATCACCTTAGCCTAACAGTGATACTAGATCAAATTGATCTACAAAAAACTAGTTTCTTTCCTACCATAACAAGTATCATTCTTCTCCACATACTAGTTATATATCATTTATACATGTCTAATGATAATATGATAGTTTTGAATTCATATATTGCAGTGCTCCATGATATTATTGATATCTACCTACAATAAAGTATATCATGGAAATATCAATTCTTGTACATATCATGGCCTGCATCATTGATCAATCTCATAAAAGTATGGATTTGAAGCCACCACATGAATCTCCTCCCTTTTTATGAAAATGTCAACCTAGAGTGATTTATTTCATGTGAAACTGGTAATTATTATTCACTTGAATTATTCCAACTTTCATTTTTCAATATAATGTAATTATACGTATGATTCACGAGGTCCAGGAAACCATTGGATCTTCCTTGATATATCTTGTTCCCCAGAACATATACCACTACTTTAAGTCAATCACTGGAGAAATATTTTCATCTAAGTCTTAACTAATAATAATACCAATATCTCTTTTCCATATGTTTCCAGAAATTTTTCTCTTAGAACACTTTAGCGCTCCCACTAACATTTGGTAGACACATGAAAAAGATTCATTCCAAATGAATTTTCTAATAGCTTGTCACATAATTTAATCCTATATTATATTTAGTTAAATTTCATCCATATTGGAATTTTATATGCCATCATCTCTTTCTGGTTTCTTTGTATAGACAACTTCTATGAACGTCGATTTTGACATCAATGTTAAATTCAAACAATCTTAGATGTTAGTTATGACATGTAAAATTATAAAAGTTTTAGACATACTAACTTGGTATTACCAATAAAGATTTATTGGTAATTTAATTTTACCACCCATGTATCAACTCTCTTGAATACCCACCAAAATATTCAATTTATAATCCCATCTTCAATTTGATTCATGGAATCCATTATTTAATTTTAATTAGTCTTTTTAATCTTACATATTTTCTATATACTTCTCACTTGTAGATATTAGTATTCATAATGAATAATTTATTACCAACCACGGTGAATATAAGACCATCACCACTATTTTAAACTTCTTATACAGTACGGGTCTTTGGAACATTCATGTTCCACATGTACTTGTGGATTTTGTTCCAATTTCAACCATTTGTGCATCTTGAGAATTGACTAAATCCTAGTCAATCTAGCTCCCACTATCAATAATAAAGATGTGAACCCTTACATATAAATGTAGTCTAACGCTAGACATCAACTTTTTTATCTTAAGTACCTATATAATATCCTGATAATTTTAAGGAAAATTTGTTTAGATGCATAATGTGTGTAACTTGATGCACGTTTTTATCCTAACAAATTCTTTTCATATTTAACAAATTTCCTGTGACATAATGGATTTCCATCATAGTAAGACTCATGTGATATTCATTTGTCATTTTTAGTTGGTATAAAAGTTATGGGATTTCACCATTATTATCAAAGCACATCTTGAAATACGATGAAAATTATTGCAAGTTGTAACCTTGATACTATATACAAAATAATTTTGATATACAAAATGTGAGTTTTGGAATTTATCAATGATAAATTTTTTTGATCAATTTTAACATATATTTCTTGTCATTTATCCTTCATATTATCATTAATGTCATGATGTAGATAAGGTAATGTGTGTTTATTAATTACTTCACACTACATTATCATGATCGATGAGTGCTTGGTCAAGATATTCTTCTACATGCTGATCCGAAAAGACTCATATTTTCTGAACACGCCTATACTTCACTATCACATTCCTTAATAACTCAAAGGAATATTATTAAGTATCTTTTCTACTATCTTTCCCTTGGAATTTTTCAAATTCTCTTGTTGAACTAGTTCTATAAACATTGGGACATGCCTTTATTTCTGATGGTTCCTTTATCCAAACTAATGATATTTATAATAAAAAGGGTGTTAAGTTATGTCGAGCCTAAATACCATACTGGTTATATCCTAGATTTCCTTTAATTTTTTCTTTAAAAAAAATATATCCACAACTAGGTAAAAAGTCTTACAATTTTGTATTCATCGCTTATTGCCTACGAATCAAGTACCATTGAAAAATTTGTTGAGTATGCTACCACAAAAAACATTCATTCCTGAACCTAGCATAATAGATCATTGTGTCCAAAGGGGATATGAGATAAATTCTTTTCTTATACTCAACCACTTTTTCAATTAGAATCAGTCACTTGGAAAATCTAAATTATGTGTACCTCTGACTGCTGATATAAGAATCAGCCCTTCTTAGCTTCTTGGAGAAGACAAGTTTCTTCTTTTAATGTTTATATACTTATATGGTTAATTTATTCCAATACACATATTTGAAAGGAATATTTTATTTAATATCCAAGATGTATTTCCTAAAAAATACTTTTATTTGATGAAAATGCACTGAAGAATAATCTCGTTCTTTCTTATTCAATGTAGTTCATTGAATTTTTAAACTTCTATAAATTTTTTTTCATAAGATATGATGAAAATAGAATATTGATTAACAAACAACATTTATTCATTGAAGTACATTATGAAGGTGAATTTGGTGTAACTTTCCACTTTCCTTTTCTCATAGTCTCGCAATTTATTCTCTATAAGAACTAAAGACGGTACATTCTTTAATATTATAATTTCTTAAAGAACTCTACCTAAATGGTAATAAATTACCTACTATATACTATTTTTCTTTATACTTAGATAAAATTGGAGTAATTAGGATAAAAATGATATATGAACAGGATGCATTGAATGATTGTGAACATTCTTTCACATTACACAAAGAGAGTGTAATCATGACATTCAAATCTTGCATCACTTTCTCCTTGAAATCTTATATGAGGTGAGACTACTTGTGATATCATACATGTAATGATTTGGTGACCACACCTAACATCGGATGTAAATGATAGAATTATTAAAGAACCATCGTATGCTTAATAGTCTCTTATAATCTATCTTACACCACTGCTTCCCGGGGTGGCTTTACAAGTTGGGACACCAACACCATGAATTTTAAAAATTGTATTACTATGTGCATGTGCCTTTATTAGACATTGAAATTCATGATAGTTTGGACATTACCTTTTTTTCAATATTTATCATAGTTTTTACTTGTGGTATTTCATTCCATTTTTCTACCAATTAATTTAATCATTAAATGTATCCCACTATTTTATCAAATTCTAGGAACCCTATATTCTCTAATAGGAATAAATTGTTTCTTGAGTATTAAAGTGGAATGGATCCCTGAACCTCCCCTTATACTCTACAACCATTTGATATGCCACTAATCAGTGGGTTCAAGGTAGGTGTTTGGCTGGCCAACCACATTAACTCATGGTTCCAAGATCTGTTGAGTGAAGTCCCAACTTCTAAAATCATAACTTGATTTATTCAATGTTTGCCTCTAAAACTACAACATGCTAAGGTTGAAAATTTCTTTGTTGAAATTTAAGTTATGTCATCCCACCACTCTCATAAGAACTCATCAGTATCAAGAGGGATTCTCATATTTGGCATGATCGGAACCCTGAACACCTGGTTTTGATCAAATTTTAATGACGATAGGTGGTAATGACTTAATATTACTTTGAGGGTTTTTTGTTTTTTGTTGAATAATGTAATACATTTCTACTAATCTTGTTCATATATGATTTCACCCTCAGAACTGGATATTAGTAGAAAAACACATGTCAGTTATTTATGCATTTTCATAATGATAATTTTCTTTCTTTATCCTAATGTTAAGAAATGCATAAAATAATAAAAAAAGAACAAAAGGAAAACTAATACATGTCTAGTATTAAAAATCTAAATGACCTAGGGGAATCATACAAGAGTTGTAGCTTTACTCTTGATGCATCTCACCCATGTCCTATCTATCAACTTTTAATCATGAGTATCACCTTATCTTGGAGTGGTCCACGTCAAGTCTTATAATACTACCTCATCTTGATGGGGTCCACATAATGTCTTGGAGTACCACCTATTTTTGGTAGGGTCCACATATTGACTTGGAGTACCACCTTGTCTTGGGGGGGGGGTCCACATTGTACACTATCTTCGTCCTAAATACAATGATACTCACATGCAGCTAAGGGGGACTAAGCTTTTAGATGTACATTAAATTATATAGACACGCATTCCATTTTATATTTTAACTGAAAATAATAATGATGAACACACCTTAATTTAATTAATTATAAACATCACATGCAGTTAAATAATAAATTAAAAAAATTATTAATTGCATACACACATGGGTCGGTTCTCAAAACCAGTAAATTAATATAAAAATTAATGATGAAATTAAATTGAATTAAATAAAATAAGACATTTATTTTTTTAAATTAAATTAATTAAATAATTCAAATAATTTAATTTTTTTCTGGTCCAAAAATTAATTTAACTTTTAATGCCAAAAATTTAATTAATTAATTAATTCATTATGTTTATTTAATTAGATTCGTGTAATAAATATTATTTTTGTTTAAACAAAAAATATTTAATTAAATTTAATTATTCATACAATATTAGATAAGGTTAAACCAGGCCTCACAACACTGAGCAGGACCAAAGCGGGACACGCTAAACCTCTACAAACCCCTTTTTGGGTCTTACAATGTCTTTGCATGGCATTTCTGGGCACTGTAGGTCCGAAAAAATCATTTTGGATTGATCTAACCCACCTAGGACATTAGTGGGGTATAGTGGAATTGGTATATCAGTTGGAAGCGTGCCTCGCTACCCAAACTAGCTACAGCTAGTTCAGAAAGGTTCTGTCACCAGATCTGTGAAACCATGCAAGGGAGACTAGTGGTGGATGTGGTGGCTATGTCCAGAGACTATGGGGATGAGGGTCGTGGTTCTTGCAGACCATTGTAGTGGCTTCCAAACAATGTGGTCAGACCTGGTCACTAGTGGTCTGGTGTCAAGAGGTCGGATGACTGGGATGATCTGGTACCTAGGGGGGAAACAGACTACCTACTGGTCCGACAGAGGGAGGTTGTGGTGCCAGGTTGTACCTCCAATGTTGGAGAAAATATTTCATAGTTTCAAGGAGTTTCTCCATTTTTCCAACTGAGGTGGCACCCGTGAGGTTCCGGTAGTGCACTATGGTATCACGCTAATGAGGTTGGCGGCTGGATCTAGGTGCGCCATGGTGGCATGAAGGTGGCCCCATCAGTTTGTTGCAAGGCGGGGTGACACGGTGGCTTCCATGAGGAGGTGTCGATGGCGCTAGTCTAAGAGAGGACCTAAGCGACGTCATCTATAGTGACCCGAAAATTCTGTATATGTTTTTTTTAATTATATAAAATTATTTCTAGATTGAAAAATCTGACGGCGCATGATTTTGTGGACCAGAGTTTCCAGAATGATCCGTCGAAGTTTTGTTATGCTTAAATTAGCATGCGTAAGCAATTTTCCTGAAAACATGGAATAACTGTTAAATGTTTACTCGTATTATAAATCTGTGGGCACCACTGTGCTCAATATAGCGGTTTTACCCTAGGTGCAACTTTAGTTTAGTCAGTGCGGGCCTCCTATGAGAAATCCCAAAAATAGCATAACCGTAAAAAAATAATAAAATAATGTTATTTTATTTTTCAAATTCTTAAAACTCACAAACGCTAAATCAAATTAAAAACGTGATAGCACCATTGAACATGTGGTGTTATTATTTCTTTAGGAAGATCCTACATTTGTTGGCGTGGGAAACCAGTGAAAGTTAGTTTTTGGCCGTAAATAAAATAATTAAGTGACAATTATTTTTATTGTATAATCCATAACTTTTAACGGTAACTCAGATTGGAAATCTGAGAGTACTGCATGGTTTTTTTGGGGCGTGTTTCACTTAAGTAGTTCCTAACCTCAATAATCACTGGTAAAGGGTGACTGTTAATAATTTTATGAACTTTTTTTCGGTTACGTTTAATAAACTCACTGGCGGAATTTTGTTACTTTTGAACTGTTGCTCAGAATTAAAATACGAGGACACCGTTGAACTCAGACCGTCGATATTTTCTTAATGATACCTTCACCTAAATCGCAGTAGTTCAAGGGTGTAAATTAGTTTTTGGACTTTTTATGGAGAAAATAAAATAAACATCCATTATTTTATCATAGAAATTGAAACCTCCCATTTGAAACATGATGGAGGGGACCAAACGAGGGTGGTCATGCATTTAATGATGGGAAATAAATGCCCAGTTACACAAAATGTGTAACCACTTTCCTCTTTAATAATTTGGATTCATTAATTCAGAATTAATGAATCATATTTCACTCTTGGCATTCTCCAATTAAAATGTGGCAACATAATTTAATTAACGTACAAACATAAATTAAATTATTGCTTATGCTTATTTATTTTGGTACCTCACCTCTCATGGGAAAAGGTATTGGCAAAGGTAGTGAGAGCTTAGAAGAGTTGGAAATATATTTCTACGAAAAAGGAGATCCTCCAATGAAGAACGACTTTTGGAATCGAGAAATGATGAACCGACCTTGTAGAATCTTGAGGGAGATACGAACTTTGAAGTCAATCTTCAACAATGTATTCCTCTTCCTCACACCACCTCTAATGGAAAATCGAGTTAGGGGTTTTTATTATCATTTATTTCATGTTAAATTTATTGAACACTTTATCCTCCCACATGTTATGAGCTAATACGGAGAGCGCGGTCCTAACGAACTCGACCCAGACCCTCTGCTATATTATTACACCCATGCGTTCTCCATGGAATACCACCAGCACGACAACACTGACTGGCTATGAAGAAGGCATGGGATGACACACGTCTCAAGAGGAGGTCATGACACAAATCCACGACGGTCATTTGAACGGCCAGCACTGGCTGGCCGTGGAGGAGGTGTGGCGTGCCATC
Source organism: Viscum album (assembly GCA_963277665.1). Taxonomy (NCBI): domain Eukaryota; kingdom Viridiplantae; phylum Streptophyta; class Magnoliopsida; order Santalales; family Viscaceae; genus Viscum; species Viscum album. The sequence goes on along the minus strand of OY728161.1, from coordinate 1,943,643,108 downwards.
ACGCACCGCTGGCAATATAGGGGCCATGGCTCATTAGCCGCATAGATTAGAGGAGGCATCCAGAACTTTGGTCGGCCACATAAGGAGAGGCGGTGCGACTAGCGCACCTCCAGTGGGTACCGCGGTGATCAGGCGGCCCCCACATGGTGTCACCACTTCACAAACTGAATGGCCTCAATGTCATTCGAGAGTTTGGGAGACTGTGGGTCACACCCCCGCTCACCAGCTTGGTCGGACAGTGGTCAGGCCACCCCTTGGGGGCTGCCCTTTGAGGGGCTGGGCTTCCTTTTTGGGTCGCCCTTTGCAGAACCCACTTTGAGGTTTAGGCCACCGTTGTGGGCCACCTTTGTGGGCCACCATTGTAGGCCACCTTTCTAGGCCACCCCCCTATAGTGTAGAGACCCAAAGCTTGACGTACATGGACATTACATTACTTTTTCGGAATACTTAGTACATAACAAAAACATACACACAAGGACCGTAATAGTTTAGTGTCTTTGGAAACTCGGAATATAATCTTCTAATCGTGGTGAAAGATCTTCAACATCTCCCATAAATATCTTCCCTTTTTTTCTTACCTAAAACCGTTCTTTATATCCTGGGGAAAAGAAAACATAAAAGGGTGTGCTCAAATTCTCAGAAAGGTTAATCAAAAGAAATATCAATCACGTCATATTCATAAGAACATAACATTTTAGAATTCTTAACCTGCAAAAGAGATCATAATATCATAACATGGGATAAATAATAGTAGTGAAATGTAATCCCAATAATCATAACATAAAACATGAAACTTTGTGTCATACACAAATTATCATAGAGAATCATTTCTTATTAGTCAAGACTCATTTCCAAGACTATCTTAGTGGACAAAGTCCATTTCTGAACCGAGTTCACTCCTCGTTTCAGTCCTGTTTCACTGAAACAGTTTAACCTGCTGTTCCAGCCATGTCTATCTCATGAGATATAAAATCTTTACCTAATGGATTGGAGGGAGATATATTTCCCACCCATCTCAAAATGATACAATTCTTATGTGTGCCACAAATCATAAACCATACATCATAGCATAACCAATGTAATAAAAATGGGAATCTTAAGCATCATGACATCATAAAACAATTCATATAGGGTAAAGGAAATCATAAAAATATTTCCATCACAAGATAATCAAATCAATGTAATAATAGGGATAGAAACATAACCCTTTATTATCTTAGGTGGAATATAATTTTGATAAAACACTTGAACTCCATTCTTGAGGAAATATCCTTTCTACTTTAAAAACCTTTTTCCTTTCTTAACATGTCATACAATTTTAAACTAAAGGAAGTTGATTAAAAATAAACTTGAAAACTTGTAAAGGAAACTTCTTGGAAATAATATTTTAAAAATCCATTCATTCTGTATAAGTTAAAAAACATTCTTCTCGTCCTTTTGTAGGAAAAGTCAAAAAGTACCTCCTACAAAAAATGACAAAAGACTCCTTTCATATCTTTTACTAAAAACTCACTGAAGGGTAACATTGGATTTAAACAATTATAGGTGGATGGAAATAATATTACATATTGAGGAAACATGGATGTGGATGATAAAATACACCCCAGTAAATACCAAAGTACAAACAATCTAGAATAAAAATGAGATTGTGATATTTTCCATTACCTTAGGTCCGATTTGCTTCGTAAGTGTCCGAAACTCCTGTATAATGATTTAAATAATGTCATTTACTTATTAAAGAATCATAATCATTGTTATGATATCATATATGGTTCACTTATAACTTTATATTACCCGTTCTTTTGTAAATTCCATGTTAAAGAGGGTTTTGGGTAAAATCGTTTCATTTGTCGTCCTTGTTTTGACTTGTAATTATTCATATTATTACTTAGATAATGATTACTTAATTCCAGAATATAAAACATGATTTATATATAATATATATTCATAATATACATATATATGATAGATCAGTAAATGGAACGAAATACACCATTCATGGAGACGGTAGGTCGTACGTACGCATGAACGCTGTTTTCGTTTCCTTATTGAGTTGAATGGAATTAAGTAGATGACATACATATATATATAAACATAAATAAAGTATCATTATTATGTCATATATTTCATGATTACTTATTATATATAGTTTATAATCATTCATTAATGGTTAACATGCAGAATGAATCTCATCGCTTCGTGGAGACAGTAGTCCGTACGTATGCACGAGGGATGATATTGTTCTCATGATCGTGTAATTGTATTGGAGTGTATGTAAACTATTTCAGAATAAATATCACTTTACAAGAATAATATATAGTTATTATGTACACCATTATACCCATCCAAGTAAGGTGGTGGTGGAAAATAGATTACACCACAGCGTGGAGATGGTATTCCATAGGTACGCACGCGCGGTGATTTCATTTTCTGTAGGATGGATAGATGGTGAAATAGGGTTGTTTAATACTTATAATAACATATCATTATATGATTGACACTGATGTTATTACTTCATAATGAAAAAACCTAAGAATAAGAAGTGGAAGAAGAAATAAAGTTGAAAGAATCGGTAACAGACATTACCTCTTCTTTGAAGCGCCTCTTTGAGTCCTCCTCTTAGGGCACTAAAATTGGTCATTGAAGAAGACCAGGACCTCTAGGATGTTTCTAGGGAAGCAGAAAATATAATTTGGTAGGGTTTGGCCGATCTTGAATGCTCAATGTGGTGTGAGGAAGAGAGGGAGGAGGTGCCTTTTATAAGGGAGGAGAGGGGCTCCTTTGGAATAACTAAAAATATTATTTTATTATAAAGCCAAATTCGGTTTTAAATAGCTCCAAATTGATTTATTTCGAAGCTAAGTGGGGATGGGTCTAAATAATCTCATCCAATAGAATTTAGACATGTTTAGGTTCCTATATTAACCTTATCTTTTAGTTTTTACTCTTAGTTAATTAGATTGACATTTACCATGTCACTTTGTATTTTTATATTATATAGTTAATAAACTTACCATATATATCCAAGAGACCCCCAAGTGGTCCATTAATGATACACCTATCATTATATAAGTTCCTTGGCCGAAAATTATATTTTTAGGAATATAATAACAATTAATAAGATAATATTTGTTTTAAAAACTATTTTATGCCAATTTTGACACATTTTGGTAATTGATTATTGTGAAACTCATAACAGAATGATTAGTTCGAAAAAAGATAATTAAATTAATAATAACATGTCATATTAACCTATAAAATTAGTTTAATTCATAAAAAGTCTCAAATTACATTTATTTGGGGATTCATAACATCAATTATGTCAATATTTCAATAATATGATAATTACTGCATCATCGTTGTGTCATAAATAAATTAACTTATTTAATGTCTAAAAATTACAAATAAAATAACATTAGGTAGGAAATAGTTTTAGATTTCTAATGAATATTTATAGTCAAATTTATCTTATGTATAAGCCTATATTTAAATTTATCTACTTATTAGACATTGATTTTAACTATTTTATCCTTTCTTTAAATAAATTAATAATAAATATCCTAATCTAATCCAAGTGGGCCTAAATCATCATATTTTATTCCTAAGGTTGTTTTTGGTCGACTTACACTTATCCAATAGAATTAGTACATGTGTTAGGATAATAATAAAATCATTTTTACCCTTAATTACCCTATTTACTTTTAACCGTGGTAAAAAAAGTGAAAAGTTACTATTCACCAAAAATTATTTTCATCTCATTGAACCAAATTTTACTTACTGACATCAACTGTGTCTCTCGAATTATTGAAATTCCACTCACAAAAGCGGTAAAATTATCTTTTATGAAAAAATCATTTTTTTAACAACCACTTAGTGGTTTCACTATTCATCAAAAAATGAAAGTTTCCAGAAAAATACCAAAAATTTGGCCTAAGCTATATTTGATGTTATGAACTCAAAAATGATTTCTATTTCAAAAAATTCAAAACATATCAGTTTCATTAATTAATTTAAAAATTAATTCCCGTCGTCAAAACATATAGCGTGTTCTTAAAAGATAATAACTATCAAAAGATTGACACTTGTTTACGTCTGGTATAAATGTGAAATTACATCCAATGACCAAAATTGTATTCAATTATAAAAATATATTCTAAATATACTTTAAAACCACTCAAATTAATAATTTATCACTATTAATTATTTCAATTAAAAAGGTTGTTTTTAATTAAAATTTAGTAATTTTCACTATTCATCAGAAAATGAAAGTCATCCGAAAAGTACCAAAATTTCACCATAAGCTAATTTCGATATTCTGAATCCAGAAATTAAGTCCATTTTGAAAAATAAAATTTCCAAAATTTAAAAAAGTGGTTATTAATATTCATAACATCTAGTTTTAATAATATTTTAATAGAATATCGTTGTTTAGTGAAACTCGGTATTGCGTACTACACACGCTATCGAGGAAGGTCGCGATTACGTGTAATGCAAGGAAATTAAAGGATGCGTGTTGTGCAAAATTCTTTTGGTGTAACGTAAAACACAAGACATTAATGAAATTAAAAAGAATATTTTTCATAAAATCTCTGGGTGTTACATTCTACCCCCCTTAAAATGAATTTCACCCTCGAAATTCATCAGTGATATAAATGGTTTACTACTCGAAATATTAATTAAGAGAAACCCACATCGTAAAAAGGAATACCAAAACCAATCTTTAAAAACAAAAGTTTGAAACATAACAGTTACCCAAATAAACTAATCACTGGGTTTCCACATAGGTGAAAATATGGATATGGAAGAGAAATCTAATCATCATGTTCTGATGGAGAGTGGTAGAGAACATGGGTATAGAAAATCCAGCAATCACAAAGCCATAAATTTGTGACGATCTAAGGTACCATCTGATTCATCAGATATAAGATCACTAGGACAACATTTTTGGTTTTCAAGATTATTTCCCTAAAGATGATGAAATTAGAATAAGAAGAAATACATTCGAGATTTTGGTATAGTCTCACCGTTGGTCATTATTTGGATAATTTCCACTTCATCTCATAATGAAATGATGTTGAATTTGTCATTTGTGATGTGTTAGCAGATCAAGTGATATAATGATGGGTCGTTCCATCTGTCTCAAACAAAAGGTTAGAAAAGTTATCAAGAAATACATAAGTCCATCTATAGTGAGATTAATCATATATGGTTCCTAAAATGGACTTATACTTCATATATCATACTGATTAAAATAATAAAACTAGTTTCTACTAAACAGGGACTTCTTATAGGCCAGTGGTAGGCGATAAAGGCCAGTGGGACTTCGGTTGTGGGTTCGATTCCCACAGCCTTGTCCGACGCGATGGGCTGTCACCCGTCCTACAGGTTGTCCTTTTTCTAAAGCTATATTACTATAACATCCCATAAAAATGTTCTATCCCTAAACAATACTAACTTATGTACAACATAATCCATTCCAATCTTAAGGCTTATCTAAAATACTTCAGTCCAAGCACATAGTATAAAGAAAATTATTACTTGAAATGTCACATAACAAACACGTGAATTCCATCATTTATCCCCAATATATCATAAGATATATCTTGTTGGTCAAATTAAAAACATGTGAATACCTTAACCATGTATTCTCTTGAACAATGAATACCCATTGAACCTTAGTGAAAACATGAATGCAGTTAAAATATAACACTTTCCACAAACCAAAATCCTCAAAATTATATATACTCAAACCATGATATCACTTAGTCCATATATCAATCATGAGCTCATGAATACTGTCGAATATTTCATTTTCTCCTTATCCCTTCATTATGCGCATATCATCTGCTTTCCAAGATATTTGAATCACTTTTCATGGTTACCGGTACCATAAAATTATTGAATATCACAAAATACCAATACATAAATATTCCAATATTCCATGATACTATATACAACATTATTTTGGAATCCCATTACATAAACACGTAATCATTTCACCACATCGTTGTCATATTCAACATCTCCCATAGTGATTGCATGTGACTTCCCTTTGTCCTTTTCCTTAAGCGGTTTCTCATGTTGATCATCACTAACCCTTGGATTAGGGCATTTATTAGCATAATTCCCCATTTCCTTGCACTTGAAGCATTGAAGTGTTGGTGGTGTGTTCTCTACAGTCTTTTCATTATTCACATCATTAGAAACCCTTTTTCCATTACATTGACACTCAGCTGCTCGATGGCCTTCTTTTCCACACTTAAAACATTTTCTAGTCCCTTTAAGACAATCTCCACCATGCTTCTTTCCACACTTTGAGCATAAGGAAACATTCATCTTCGTTTCACCATTATTCTGAAATTTCTCCTTGAACTCAATCTTTCGTTTCTTGTCAAAACTATGAGATAGATAAGTAACACCATATTCCATTTCTACCTTGATAGCACAATGCACAATTTCTTCATAGCTACTGAAGTCTCTTGTAGCTAATGCCCTTCGATGATTTGGTTTTAATCCATTGAAGAATCGATCACCATTACTTTCAGGTTAGATGATATATCCAGATGCATACCCTGCAAGCCTTGTAAAATTCGCTTCGTATATACCAACAGATTCATCATCCTTTTGCTTTAGTTCAAGAAACTCGTTCTCTATCTTTTTTCGAAGAATACAAGGGAAGTACTTATTGAAAAATAAGTTCTTGAACTCGTCCCATTCCATGGACTCAATTACATCTCTTGGCCTCGTATTCTTGATAAGATTCAACCACTGATCCGCATCACCTTCCAAACGATACACTGCTAAGATTACTTTATCATGTTCAGAACATTGAAGAACTGAAAATATCTTATCAGTAGTACTGATCCGTTGTTCAACAACAAGTGGATCAGAAGACCCACAGAAAGAAGGTGGACGTTGCCTCATGAAGGACTCAATATAATATTGTTCCCTTCTCTGCTCATTTGGAAGTCCAGAATGATTCATAGCTTGTGTAAGTATAGAAATAAGATTTTTCACTCCATCTCCCATAACATTTGTTTGTTCAGGAGGAAAATCATTGCATTGTCCATTACATTGATCAACACGGTTCCTTCGGGTTCCAGCCATAATCTAAAACCCAAAAAGAATAGTCTGAGAGGAAAAAATCATGCTAGGGAAAAAAATATAATAAAGGGGGAGTACCATTAAGATCTAACATCTTAGGTTAAATTATAATATTGTTACCATAGTTCTAGGACTATATCCTATACGTATTCTTATCCTTAGGGACATCCCTAGACATACCTTAGAAATATCTCTAGCGATCTTACTAACGTTTTCGCATCCTAGTTTCCAAAGGTTGACTAAACCTTTCCTCTGATACCAACTGTAGAGACCCAAAGCTTGACATACATGGACATTACATTACTTTTGCGGAATACTTAGTATATAACAAAAACATACACAAAAATACCGTAATAGTTTAGTGTCTTTGTAAACTCGGAATATAATCTTCTAATCGTGGTGAAAGATCTTCAACATCTCCCATAAAGATCTTCCCTTTTTTTTCTTACCTAAAACCATTCTTTATATCCAGGGGGAAAGAAAACATAAAAGGGTGAGCTCAAATGCTCAGTAAGGGTAAACAAAAGAAATATCAATCACATCATATTCATAAGAACATAACATTTTGGAATTCTTAACCTGCAAAAGAGATCATAATATCATAACATGGGATAAATCATAGTAGTGAAATGTAATCCCAATAATCATAACATAAAACATGAAAATTGTGGCATACACACATAATCATAGAGAATCATTTCTTATTAGTCAAGACTCATTGCCAAGATTATCTTAGTGGACAAAGTCCATTTCTAAACCGAGTTCACTCCTCGTTTCAGTCCTATTTCACTGAACTGGTTTAACCTGCTGTTCCATCCATGTCTATCTCATGAGATAAAAAATCTTTACCCAATGCATTGGAGGGAGATATAGGTCCCACCCATCTCATAATGATACCATTCTTATGTGTGCCACAAAATCATAAACCATACATCATAGCATAACCCATGTAATAAAAATGGGAATCTTAAGCATTGTGACATCATAAAAAATTCATATAAGGTAAAGGAATTCATAAAAATATTTCCATCACAACATAATCAAATACATGTAATAATAGGGATAGAAGTAGAACCCTTTATTATCTTAGATGGAAAATAATTTTGATAAAACACTTGAACTCAATTCTTGAGGAAATATCATTTCTACTTTAAAAACATTTTCCCTTTCTTAACATGTCATAAAATTTTAAACTAAAAGAAGTTGATTAAAAATAAACTTGAAAACTTTTAAAGTAAACTTCTTTGAAATAATATTTCAAAAATCCATTCATTCCGTATAAGTTAAAAAAACATTCTTCTCCTCCTTTTTTCAGAAATTTCAAAAAGTACCTCGTATGAAAAATGACAAAAGATTCCTTTCATATCTTTTACTAAAAACTCACCGAAAGGTAACATTGGATTTAAAAAATTGTAGGTGGATGGAAATAATATTACATATTTAGGAAACATGGATTTGGATGATAAAATACACCCCAGTAAATCCCAAAGTATAAACAATCTCGGATAAAAATGAGATTGTGATATTTTCCCTTACCATAAGTCAGATTTGCTTCGTAAGTGTCTGAACCTCCTGTATAATGATTTAATTATGTCATTGACTTATTACAGAATCATAATCATTGTTATGATATCATATATGGTTCACTTATGACTTTATATTACCCGTTCTTTTGTAAATTCCATGTTAAAGAGCATTTTGGGTAAAATCGTTTCATTTGTCATCCGTGTTTTGACTTGTAATTATTCATATGACTACTTAGATCATGATTACTTAATTACAGAATATAAAACATTATTTATATATAATATATATTCAGAATATTTATATATAATAGATCAGTAAATGGAACGAAATACACCGTTCATGGAGACGGTAGGCCGTACGTACGCATGAACGCTGTTTTCGTTTCCTTATTGAGTTGAATGGAATTAAGTAGATGACATAAATATATATAAACATAAATCCAGTATCATTATTATTTCATATATTTCATGATTACTTATTATATATACTTTATAATCATTCATGAATGGTTAACATGGAGAATGAATCTCATCACGTTTTGGAGACGATAGTCCGTACGTACGCACGAGCGATGATATCGTTCTCATGATCGTGGAATTGTATTGGAGTGTATGTATACTATTTCAGAATCAATATCACATTACAATAATCATATATAGTTATTATTTACACCATTATACCCATCCAAGTAAGGTGGTGGTGGAAAATAGATTACACCATGGCGTGGTGACGGTATTCCATACGTACGCACGCGCGGTGATTTCGTTTTCCGTAGGATAGATAGATGGTGAAATAGGGTTGTTTCATACATATAATAACATATCAGTATATGAGTGATACTGATGTTATTAATTCATAATGAAACAACCTAATAAGAAGATGTGGAAGAAGAAATAAAGTTGAAAGATTCGGTAACAGACATTACCTCTTCTTTGAAGCGCCTCTTTGAGTCCTCCTCTTAGGGCACTAAAATTGGTCTTCGAAGAAGACCAGGACCTCTAGGATGTTTCTAGGGAAGTGTAGAATAGAATTTAGTTGGTTTTGGCCGATCATGAAGGCTCAAATTTGTGTGAGGAAGAGAGGGATGAGGTTCCCTTTTATAAGGGAGGAGAGGGGCTCCTTTGGAATAAATAAAAATATTATTTTATTATATAGCCAAATTCGGTTTTAAATAGCTTAAAATTTATTTATTTCAAAGCTAAGGTTGGTATGGGTCGAAATACTCTCATAAAATAGAATTTAAACAAGTTTAGGTTCCTATATTAAGCTTATCTTTTAGTTTTAACTCTTAGTTAATTAGATTGACATTTACCATGTCACTTTGTATTTTTATATTATATATTTAATAAACTCACCATATACATCCAAGATACCCATAATTGATCCATTAATGATACCCCTATCATGATATAAGTACCTTGGCTAAACCGTATATTTTTAGGAATATAATAACAATTAATAATATAATATTTTTTTGAAAACTATTTTATGTCAATTTTGACACTATTTGGTAATTGATTTTTTCGAAACTCATAACAGAATGATTAGTTCTAACCAAGTTAATTAAATTAATAATAACATGTCATATTAACCTATAAAATTAGTGTAATTCATAAAAAGTCTAAAATTACATTTATTTGGGTATTTATAACGTCAATTATGTCAATATTTCATTAATAAGATAATTACTGCATCATCGTTGTGTCATAAATAAATTAATATATTTAATGTCTAAAAATTACAAATAAAATACCATTATGTTAGAAATAGTTTTATCTTTATAATGAATATTTATAGTCGAATTTATCTTATGTATAACCATATATTAAAAATTATCTACTTATTAAACTTTGATTTTAACTATTTTATCCCTTCTTTAAATAAATTAATAATAAATGTCCTAATCTAATCCAAGTGGGCCTAAATGGTCATATTTTATTCCTAAGGTTTTTTTTGGTCGAATTAAACTTATCCAATAGAATTAGGACATGTGTTAGGGTAATAATAAAATCATTTTTATCCTTAATTACCCTATTTACTTTTAACTGTGGTAAAAAAAGTAAAAAATTAATATTCACCAAAAATTATTTTCATCTCATTGAACCAAATTTTACTTACTGACATCAACCATGTCTCTCGGATTTTTGAAATTCCACTCACAGAAGTGGTAAGATTAAGTTTTATAAAAAATTCATTTTTTTAACTACCACTTAGTTGTTTCACTATTCATCAAAAAATGAAAGTTTCCAGAAAAATACCAAAAATTAGACCTAAGCTATATTTGATGTTATAAAATCAAAAATGATGTCTATTTTAACAAATTAAAAACATATCAGTTTCATTAATTAATTTAAAAATTAATTCCCGTCGTCAAAACATATAGCGTGTTCTTAAAAGATAATAACTATCAAAAGATTGACACTTGTTTATGTCTGGTTTAAATGTAAAATAACATCCAATGATCAAAATTGTATTAAATTGTAAAAATATATTCTATATATACTATAAAACCACTCAAATTAATAATTTATCACTATTAACTATTTCGATTAAAAAGGTTGTTTTTAATTAAAATTTAGTAATTTTCACTATTCATCATAAAATGAAAGTTATCCGAAAAGTACAAAAATTTCACCCTAAGCTAATTTCAATATTCCGAATCCAGAAATGAAGTTTATTTTGAAAATTAAAATTTACAAAATTTCAAAAGGTGGTTATTACTACTCATAACGGCTAGTTTTAATGATATTTTAACAGTATATCATTTTTTAGTGAAACTCGGTATTGCGTACTACACACGCTATCGAGGAAGGTCGCGATTGCGTGTAATGAAAGGAAAGTCAAGGATGCGTGTTGTGCAAGCTTCTTTTGGTGTAGCGTACAACACAAGACATTAATGAAATTAAAAAAATATTTTTCATAAAATCTCGGGGTGTTACATACAGGCTGGGCCGGACCTCGGCCCAGTAAGCCGAGCTCGCCGTGACCCAGCCCAGACAAGGTCGGGTCGGGTCAGTCTGACCGTGTCAGACCAGACCCGGGCCCAACCAGGCCGAAAAACAAATAAAGGGCCTTATCTTGAGAACCAGACATCCTACAACATTACGATCCTTGCATAGAGACGGACCTTTTGGTATACTCCTCTTGAGTTTTGGAGAGAGTTGGAGTACAACCGGGTTGGATCGAACCCTAATCCAACCGGGGCCCCAAAACTAAAATTTTAAAGACCCGAAGCGTGACGTACATTGACATTACATTACTTTTGCGGAATACTTAGTACATAAAAAAAACACACACACAAGGACCGTAATAGTCTAGTGTCTTTGGAAACTCGGAATATAATCTTCAAATCATGGTGAAAGATCTTCAACATCTCCCATAAAGATCTTTTTTTAAACCTAAATCATTTATTTATGTCCTGGGGAAAAAATATAAAAGGGTGAGCTCAAATTCTCATTAAGGGTAAAAAAAAGAAATATCAATCATGTCATATTAATAAGAACATATCTTTTGGAAATATTAACCTGCAAAAGAGATCATAATTTCATAACATGGGATAAATCAAAGAAGTGAAATGTAATCCCAATAATCATAACTTAAAACCTGAAACTTTGTGGCATACACACATAATCATAGAGAATCATTTCTTATTAGTCAAGACTCATTTCCAAGACTATCTTAGTGGAAAATGTACCTTTCGGAACTGAGTTCACTCCTCGTTTCAGTCCTGTTTCACTGAACCGGTATAACCTACCGTTCCAGCCATGTCTATCTCATGAGATATAAAATTTTTACCCAATGCATTGGAGGGAGATATAGGTCCCACACATCTCATAATGATACCATTCTTATGTGTGCCACAAAATCATACATCATTGCATAACCCATGTAATAAAAATGGGAATCTTAAACATCATGACATCATAAAACAATTCATATAAGATAAAGGAATTCATAAAAATAATTCCATCACAACATAATCAAATCAATGTAATAATAGGGATAGAAATAGAACCCTATATTATCTTAGATGGAAAATAATTTTGATAAAACACTTTAACTCCATTCTTGAAGAAAATATCCTTTCTACTTCAACAACATTTTTCCTTTCTTAACATGTCATACAATTTTAAACTAAAATAAGTTGATTAAAAATAAACTTGAAAACTTGTAAAGGAAGCTTCTTGGAAATAATGTTTTAAAAATCCATTCATGCCGTATAAGTTAAAAAAAACATTCTTCTCGTACTTTTGTCGAAAATGTCAAAAAGTATCTCATACGAAAAACGACAAAAGATTCTTTTCATATCTTTTACTAAAAACTCACCGAAGGGTAAAATTGGATATTAACTATTCTAGAAGTATATTAATATCACATATTGAGGAAACATGGATGTGGATGATAAAATACACCCCAGTAAATACCAAAGTACAAACAATCTTTGATAAAAATGAGATTGTGATATTTCCCTTACCTTAGGTCCGATAATCTTTGTACGTGTCTGAACCTCCTCTTCTTTGAAGTGCTTCTTTGAGACCTCTTTTTAGGGCACTAAAATAGGTCTTTGAAGAAGACCAGAACCTCTAGGATGTTTTTAGGGAAGTGGAGAGAAGAAATTGGCAGGGGTTGGCCGAGCTTGATGGCTCAATGTGTTGTAAGGAAGAGAGGGAGGGGGTGCCCTTTTATAAGTGAGGAGAGGGGCACCTTTGGAATAACTAAAAATATTATTTTATTATAAAGACAAATTCGGTTTTAAATAGCTCCAAATTTATTTATTTAGAAGATAAGGTGGGGATGGGTCGAAATCCTCTCATCCAACAGAATTTAGAGAAGTTTAGGTTCCTATTTTAACCTTATCATTTATATTTAACTATAAGTTAGATAATTTTACTTTTATTGTGTCTTCTTGTGTTCTTACACTATAAGGTTAATAAACATACTATATCAAGCCAAACGAACCCCAAGTTGTTTATTATTAATATATATAACCTTATCTAAGTCATTTGGAAGAACCTTAGATTTTTAGGTATAAAATAACAATTAATAATATAATATTTGTTTTAAAAACTATTTTATGTCAATTTTGAAACTATTTAGTAATTCATTTTTTTGAAACTCATAAAAGATTTATTAGTTAGAAAAAGGTTAATTAAATCAATAATAACATGTCATATTAACATATAAAATTAGTGAAATTCATAAAAAGTCTTAAATTACATTTATTTGGGTATTTATAACATCAATTATGACAATATTTCATTAATAAGACAATTTCTGCATCATCTTTGTGTCATAATAAATGATACTTATTTAATCCCTAAAAATTCTAAATAAATTCCTATGATGTAGATAATTATATTATATTTATGGAGACTATTCATGTTCGAAGTTTCATGAAGTGTATCACTGAATTAAAATTATTATACTTATAAGATTTAAGAAAGTGACATGTTGTGACATTATTTGGTTTTAATAATAATTAACTTATTTTCATGCAAAAAAGTCCATTAAATGAATATAATCCAACCCTGAGGTGATATGGGTCTACTTTTAGTCATCCAATAGTATTTTACCAAGTGTGAGGGTAATTTTATAATATTATATTTACCCATAATTACTCGATTTACCTTTAACTATGGTAAATAAAATATACCGTAGTTACTATTCATAATTTCAAAAATAAAAAGTATCCCATTAACATAATTTGGACCCACTGATTCCAAATATGGAATCCATTTTTTCAAATTCTATACACAGAAGATGCAGAAATTCAATTAAAATTAATCCCATTGTCGAAAAAAACGGGTTTTTCTTTAAAACATTGCAAAAGATTGAATTGATTTATCCTAAGAATTCAAGGTAGAATCAATGATAATGACATACATTATATTAAATGGTAAAAATATCTTCTATTTATACTTTAAAACCATTCAATATTATAATTTAACCATATAAATTATTGCGATGAAAAAATTTGTTTTTAATTAAAATATAGCGTGTTTTTACAATTCGTCAAAATATGAAAGTTACCAGAATAATATGAAAAATGTATCCAAAGTAAATTTTTATTTTATGATTCCAAAAAAGAATTTTATTTTGTCAAATTGAACTTATAAACATGTTAAAAACTAGATTTAAAGTGGGTGTGCCATCAAAAGGCGGCAAAACTGTATTTTTTGAAAAATATTTATTTTACCCGACAAATGTATTTTATTCTTATACCATGTTTTAGAAAATGTGTAAGATGAATAATAATGTTATAAGATTCAAAATTTAGTAAATACTATTCATAACGGCTAGTTCATAATAATATTATAATAAAATATCGTTGTTTAGTAAAACCTGGTATTGCGTACAACACACGCTATCGAGGAAGGTCGCGATTGCGTGTAATGCAAGCCAAGTCAGGGTTGCGTGCTGTGCAAGAATCCTTTGTTGTTTTTTATAACACATTCCAACCATATTTAATTTATACATTGAATATATATATATATATATACTCAATGTTGCATAGAATAACTATTATCAAAATTGTGTGTAACACGATCCAAGAATAGTGTTGCGTATACTGCAAGTTAATACGGTGTTGCGTATAGCGCAAGGTAATCTTGGTGTGGCATAAAACACAAGACATTAATGAAATTAAATGAATATTTTTCATAAAATCTCGGGGTGTTACATTCTACACCCCTTAAAATGAATTTCGCCCTCAAAATTCGTCGGGGTTATAAATGGTTTACTATTTGAAATTTTCTTTAATAGAAACCCCAATCGTAAAAAGGAATACCAATACCAATCATTAAAAACAAAAGTATAAAACGTAATGGTTACCCAAATAAACTAATCACTGGGTTTCCACATAGGTGAATATATGGATATGGAAGAGAAATATAACCATCATGTTCTGATGGAGAGTGGTAGAGAACATGGCTATGGAAAAGCCAGCAATCACAAAGCCATACATTTGTGACGATCTAAGGTACCATCTGATTCATTAGATATAAGAGAACTAGGACAACATTTTTGGTTTTCAAGATCATTTCCCTAAAGTTGATGAAATTGGAATTAGAAGAAATAATTTCGTGATTTTGGTATAGTCTCACCGTTGGTTGTTCTTTGGAAAATTTCCACTTCATCTCTTAATGAAATGAAGTTGAATTTGTCATTCATGATGTGTTAGTAGATCATGTGATAGAATGATGGGTCATTCCATCTGTCTCAAACAAAAGGTTAGAAAAGTTATCAAAAAATACATAAGTCCATCTATAGTGAGATTAATCATATATGGTTCCTTAAATGGACTTATACTTCATATATCATACTGCTTAATATAGTAAAACTAGTTTCTACTAAATAGGGACTTCCTTTAGGCCAGTGGTAGGCGATAAAGGCTAGTCGCACATCTTTTGTGGGTTCGATTCCCATAGCCTTGTCCGACGCGATGGGCTATCGCCCGTCCTACAGGTTGTCCTTTTTCTAAGGCTATATTACTATAACATCCCATCAACAATATCAAAAAAAGTTTTATCCTTAAACAATAAAAACTTATGTCCAACATAATCCATTCCAATCTTTAGGGTTATCTAAAATACTTCGGTCCAAGATCATAGTATAAATGAAATGATCAATTGAATGCAATAATTTATCCCCCATATATCATAAGATATATCCTGTTGGTCAAATTACAAACATGTGAATACCTTAATCATGTATTCTCTTGAAGA
Organism: Viscum album; assembly: GCA_963277665.1. Taxonomy (NCBI): domain Eukaryota; kingdom Viridiplantae; phylum Streptophyta; class Magnoliopsida; order Santalales; family Viscaceae; genus Viscum; species Viscum album. The sequence continues at coordinate 1,943,626,753 of OY728161.1, read as the reverse complement.
ATGAATACCCATTGAACCTTAGTGAAAACATGAATGCAGTAAAAAGTTAACTCTTTCCACATACCAAAATCCAAAAATTATATATACTCAAACCATGATATAACCTTCTCCTTATATCAGTCATGAGCTCATGAATACTATCAAACATTTAATTTTTTCCTTATCCCTTCATTATGCGCATATCATCTACATTCCAAAAATATCTGAATAACCTTTCATGGGTACTGGTACCATTAATCATAGACTTTAAAAACTCAAGGAAAGACAATAGTTTAACGATCCTTAGATGTCTCTTTATTTCATAGTACTATGAGATTTCTTATACAACATTACACATGATAAACATGTAATCATTCCACTACATTCTTAAACCATTGACCGAGCATCAACAATTCTTTCATCTCACATATCATTTGTAGTCTCTTCATCATCAACAACATAAATACTACCCATACGACCATACTGATTCTCTTCATGAGACGTTACCTTAGGGCATTGGTTTGCATAATGCCCGTACCTTCCACATTTAAAACATTTAACCATTGTTGATGTCGTAGCAATACCATTATCCTCATCCCTGGTGTTAACTGAACCTTTTCCTTTGCACTTACTGGCTTTGTGTCCTTCTTTTCCACACCTAAAGCATCTTCCAGTTCCTTTGAAACATTCTCCTTGATGCCTCTTCCCACATGATTTACATAGGGGAAATTGAACTTTCTATCCTCCATGATCATCATGAGACTCCATCTTTCTCTTATTAGCCGAGTCAGGAAACTTAACAAATTTTACTTTATTGATCATATTACGAGATTTCTGATTCGGCATAATAATGATGTTTGGACTTCCATATCCCATTTCATTTGGTTGATCATGAAGAATATCATTCCATTGTCCATCATATCCTCCATTATCGTGAATCATCTTGTTTCCAGCCATATTCTAAAACCCAAAAAGAATAGTGTGAGAGGCAAAATCATAATAAAGGGGGATTAACTTCAATATCTAACATATTTGGTTTAATATAATATCGTTACCATAGTTCTAGGATTATATCCTATACGTATACTTATCCTTAGGGACATCCCTAGACATACCATAGAAATAACTCTAGGGATCTTACTAACGTTTTCGCATCCTAGTTTCCAAAGGTTGACTAAACTTTTCCTCTGATACCAACTGTAGAGACCCGAAGCTTAACGTACATTGACATTACATTACTTTTGCAGAATACTTAGTACATAACAAAAACACAAACACAAGGACCGTAATAGTTTAGTGTCTTTGGAAACTCAGAATATAATCTTCTAATCGTGGTGAAAGATCTTCAACATCTCCCATAAAGATCTTTTTTTTAAACCTAAATCATTTTTTTATGTCCTGGGGAAAAAACATAAAAGGTTGAGCTCAAATTCTCAATAAGGGTAAACAAAAGAAATATCAATCATGTCATATTCATAAGAACATATCTTTTAGAAATCTTAACCTGCAAAAGAGATCATAATTTCATAACATGGGATAAATCATAGTAGTGAAATGTAATCCCAATAATCATAACATAAAACATGAAACTTTGTGGCATACACACATAATCATAGAGAATCATTTCTTATTAGTCAAGACTCATTTCCAAGACTATCTTAGTGGAAAAATTCCCTTTCTGAACCGAGTTCACTCCTCGTTTCAGTCATGTTTCACTGAACCGGTATAACCTACCGTTCCAGCCATGTCTATCTCATGAGATATAAAATCTTTACCCAATGCATTGGAGGGAGATATAGGTCCCACCCATATCATAATTATACCATTCTTATGTGTTCCACAAAATCATAAATCATACATCATTGCATAACCCATGTAATAAAAATGGGAATCTTAAACATCATGACATCATAAAACAATTCATATAAGATAAAGAAATTAATAAAAATAATTCCATCAGAACATAATCAAATCAATGTAATAATAGGGATAGAAATAGAACCCTATATTATCTTAGATGGAAAATAATTTTGATAAAACACTTGAACTCCATTCTTGAGGAAAATATCCTTTCTACTTCAATTTTGTTTTTCCTTTTTTAACATGTCATACAATTTTAAACTACAAGAAGTTGATTAAAAATAAACATGAAAACATGTAAAGGAAGCTTCTTGGAAATAATGTTTTAAAAATCCATTCATGCTGTATAAGTTAAAAAAACATTATTCTCATACTTTGGTCGGAAAATTCAAAAATTACCTCATACGAAAAACGACAAAAGATTCCTTTCATATCTTTTACTAAAAACTCACCAAAGGGTAAAATTGAATATTAACTATTGTAGAAGTATATTAATAAAACATATTGAAGAATCATGGATTTGGATGATAAAATACACCCCAGTAAATACCAAAGTACAAAAAATCTCCGATAAAAATGAGATTGTGATATTTCCCTTACCTTAGGTCTGATATGCTTTGTACGTGTCCGATCCTCCTCTTCTTTGAAGTACTTCTTTGAGACCTACTTTTAGGGAACTAAAATAGGTCTTTGAAGAAGACCAGAACCTCTAGGATGTTTCTATGGAAGTGGAGAGAAGAAATTGGCAGGTGTTGGCCGAGCATGAAGGCTCAATGTGTTGTGAGGAAGAGAGGGAGGGGGTGCCCTTTTATAAGTGAGGAGAGGGGCACCTTTGGAATAACTAAAAATATTATTTTATTATAAAGCCAAATTCGGTTTTAAATAGCTCAAAATTGATTTATTTCGAAGCTAAGGTGGGGATGGGTCGAAATACTCTCATCCAATAGAATTTAGACAAGTTTAGGTTCCTATTTCAACCTTATCATTTATATTTAACTTTAAGTTAGATAATTTTACTTTTACCGTGTCTTCTTGTTTTCTTACACTATAAGGTTAATTAAATTACTATATCAAGCCAAAATAACCCTAAGTTGTTTATTATTAATATATATAAACTAATATAAGTCATTTTTCTGATCCTTAGATTTTTAGGAATAAATTAACAATTAATTATATAATATTTGTTTTAAAAACTATTTTATGTCAATTTTGAAACTATTTAGTAATTGATTTTTGTGAAACTCATAACAGATTGATTCGTTACAAAACAGTTAATTAAATCAATAATAACATGTCATATTAACATATAAAATTATTTAAATTCATAAAATGTCTTAAATTACATTTATTTGGGTATTGATAACATCAATTATGTCAATATTTCATTAATAAGACAATTTCTGCATCATCTTTGTGTCATAATAAATGATATCTATTTAATACCTAAAAATTAAAAATAAATTTCTATGATGTAGATAATTATATTAGATTTCTGGAGACTATTCATGATCGAAGTTTCATGAAGTGTATCACTAAATTAAAATTATTATACTTATAAGATTTAAGAAAGTGACATGTTGTCGCATTCATTTGTTTTAATAATAATTAACTTATTTTCAAGGAAAAAAGATCATTAAAAGAATCTAATCCGACCCTTAGGTGATATGGGTCGACTTTTAGTCATCAAATAGGATTTTTCCAAGTGTTATGGTAATTTTATAATATTATATTTACCCTTAATTACTCGATTTACCTTTAACTATGGTAAATAAAATTTACCGTAGTTACTATTCATAATTCCCAAAAATAAAAAGTAGCCTATTAAAATAATTTGGACCCACTGATTCCAAATATGGAATCCATTTTTTCAAATTTAATACATAGAAGTTGCAGAAAATAAATTAAAATTAATCCCGTTTTCGAAAAAAACGGGTTTTTCTTTAAAACATTGCAAAAGATCGAATTGATTTATCCTACGAATTCAAGGTAGAATCAATGCTAATGACATAAATTATATTAAATGGTAAAAATATTTTCTATTTATACTTTAAAACCATTTAATATTATAATTTAACCATATAAATTATTGCGATGAAAAAAGTTGTTTTTAATTAAAATATAGCGTGTTTTTACTATTCATCCAAATATGAAAGTTACCAGAATAATATGAAAAATTTATCAAAAGTAAATTTTTATTTTATGATTTCAAAGAAGAATTTTATTTTGTCAAATTGAACTTATAAACATGTCAAAAACTAGATTTAAAGTGGGTGCACCATCAAAAGGCGGCAAAACTGCATTTTTTTAAAAATACTTATTTTACCCGAAAAATTTACTTTGTTCTTATACCATGTTTTAGAAAACGTGTAAGATGAATAATAATGTTATAAGATTCAAAATTTAGTTAATACTATTCATAACAGCTAGTTCATAATAATATATCGTTGTTTAGTAAAACCCGGTATTGCGTACAACACACGCTATCGAGGAAGGTCGCAATTGCGTGTAATGCAAGCCAAGTCAGGGTTGCGTGCTGTTCAAGAATACTTCGTTGTTTTGTATAACATAATCCAACCATATTTCATTTATACATTGAATATATATATATATATATACTCAATGTTGCGTAAAATAACTATTATCAAAATTGTGTGTAACACGATCCATGAATAGTGTTGCGTATACTGCAAGCTAATACGGTGTTGCGTATAGCGCAAGGTAATCTTGGTGTGGCATACAACACAAGAAATTAATGAAATTAAATGAATATTTTCCATAAAATCTCGGGGTGTTACAAAAATGCTTATAACTCAATGACCTGGCATAAGATTTACACACCTTTTGTCGCATTGGAACCCTTATGACATGGAGGTCCTTTTGGTTACCCCTTTGTGGAGAGTTGTACTAGTCGAGGTACGACTAATATCTTGAGGGGCAGATACTAGAGAACTGGACCGGGTGTGACGAATCTAGTGGCTGGCTGCGAGGCGGAGGTTGGAGATAGATCATACATAGGTTAGTACCGAGCGATCCTGTGCGGGTCAGTATTGATCTTGTGTGGGTCATATCTTTTGTGGGTCAGCGCTCAACAATCTTGTGTGGGTCAGTGCATACTGATCCTGTGTGGTTAAGCGCTCAGCGATCCTATTGGGTTCAGTGCATACTGATCCTCTGTGGGTTAGAGCTCAATGATCCTGTATAGGTCAACGCATACTAATCCTGTGTGGGTTAGCGGGGGTTAGTTACCTATCAATTTTTGGCCGATCAGATCCTATGTGGGTCAGCACTGAGTGATCCTATGTGGGTCAGCGCATACCGTTCATGTGTGGTTCAGTGCTCAGCGGTCCTCTGTTGGTCAGCACATACTGATCTTGTGTGGCTCATATCCTATGTAGGTCATTGCGGGGGGATAGTACCTATCGATCCTATGTGGGTCAGACTCTAAAAATTCAGCAACAGTGCCTCTGGACAGAATAAGATGATCTAGCTTCATGACTAATCATATGTACTTTTATACTTCACTAAAAACCTAGTTTGATTAAGACTCTGTTTGAACTAAGTCTTTTACCTTCATGGTACTATCTTCGTGGTGATACATGTGTTGTACTTTTACCTCCGTGGTACTATCTTCATGGTGATACATGTGTGGTAATTTTACCTTCATGGTATTATCTCTGAGGTTCATCAAACCTCTCTAGATTCACAATAGAGTGGGAGAGGTGGCATACCATCAATCGATTTCCCCACAGATGCATCAGGTGTATAATGGTTTCCATGTGTCATAATTGAAGAGATGCGTGCATGATCAATCGCATGTTATCGACCATGGCGAGATGGACTTATACGATTGGGTGGCGTTTACGGAGGCTCCATAAGGGATTGAGGATCGACATGTGGGGCTCATTTGTGGGCATTCAATGCCTCTAGTGCGCATTCGCTGGTAGCACGATAACCTCTAGGAGAGCACATGGGAGCGAGAGATTCAGATACATGCTCAGTACCCCAATTTGTTTCCTTAGTCCATGTTGTGGCTTTTAGGGATGTAAATCCATAATGTAGAGAGAATTTAATGTCTCAGAAATTTTTTATAATTTTTTATAATTAAATTGAATTATTTTCAAAACGAAAAATCTGACGATCTGTGATTCTGATGCCTGGAGTGTCCAGAATGATCCGTCAAAGTTTTGTAAAGCTTTAATTAGCGCGCATAAGAAGTTTTTCTAAAAAATTGGAATAACTCTTAAATTGTTACTCAGATTGGAAATCTGAGGGCACTATTGCGCTCAGGATGGAGGGTTTACCCTAGGTGCAAGTTATGTTTAGTCGGTATGGGCATCCTGTGAGAAAACCAGAAAATTAAATAATTGTAAATGAAATAATTAAATAAAATTATTTTATTTTTCAAATTCTAATAACTCACAAACGGTAACTCGGATTAAAAATCTGAGACCACCACTGAACCTGTGAGGGAACTACTGGAAAATGGACCTATCCCCATGGTTTTCCTCAAAACCATGGGGATAGGTACCCCCTATACCCACGGTTTTGGAAAACCGTGGGTATAGGTCAATTTTGAAGACCTGTACCCACGGTTTTCAAAAACCGTGGGCATAGGGGGGTCTATCCCCACGGTTTTCCAAAACCATGGGGATAGGTCTTGAAAATTGACCTATACCCACGGTTTTCAAGAACCGTGGGTATAGGGGTACCTATCCCCACGGTTTTGAGGAGAACCGCCGGGATAGGTATAGGATAAAAAACCTATACCCACGGTTTTTCAAAACCCTGGGTATAGGTTTCCCATGTGTGCGCGGGAAATTTTTTTTTTCCGCGGGATGGATTTTTTTTGGCGGGAGTCCTATACCTACGGTTATTCCCTCTATACCCACAGTTTATATAACTCTATTTAACTAAGTATATATATATATATACACATAATTGATAGTAGGGTAGTGGTAGACGCGGTACTTTGCAGCGAAGAGGTCCTGGGATCGAAACCCGCCTGCAGCTTTATTTTAGGATCTATACCCACGGTTTTGAAACCGTGGGTAAAAGCCATTGACACCGTGGCAATTGGGAATGTTTTGTTGACACGGTGGCAGAACAACTATACCCACGGTTTTGGAAAACCGTGGGTATAGGCTGGGGACCTATACCGACGGCGTTCCAGCACACGGTTCCCAAAACCGTGGGTATAGCCTATACCCACGGTTTTGGGGGCTATACCCACGGTTTTGAACAGTGGGTATAGGCCTTTTTTCCAGTAGTGGGGTATTCTTTCATTACCTAGATCATAACATTGGTCGGTGCGAGCAACTAGTGAATGTAAGTTTTTTTCCATAAATAAAATAATTAAGCGACAATTATTTTTATTGTAAAATCCATAACATTTAAATTGTAACATGGATTGTAAATTCAAGAGTACCATTGGGTTTTTTGGGGTGTGTTTTACTTAGGCAAAGTCCGACCTCGACCGTTGCAGGTCGAGGGTGTCTGTTAATAATTTTGTGAACATCCTTTTTGGGTATGCTCAGTAAATGAACAAGCGGCGTTTTATAACTTTTGAACCGATTATCGGAATTGAAATCTGAGGACAACATTGAACTCATAGCTCTTATATTCGATTAAGGACACCTTCACCTCGACTACAGTAGGTCGAGGGTGGAAATTTGTTTTCGGAGGTTTCAAGGGAGAAAATAAAATAAACTTTTTTTATTTTATTTTTGAAATTGAAACATCCCATTTGAAACATGAAGGTGGGGACCAAAAAATAGTGTTCGTGCATTTAATTATAGGAATTAAATGCTTGGTTACACAAAATGTGTAACCACATTCCACTTTAATTAATAAGATTCATTAATTCAGAATTAATGAATCAACATTAAATCTTGGATTTCTCCAATATAAATGTTCCAACATAATTTAATTAATGTGAAAACATTAATTAAATTATTTCTTAAGATTATTTATTTTGGAACCTCACCTCTCACAGGAAAAGGGATTGGAAAAGGATGAGAGGGTTTTGGAGAGTTGGAAAGATATTTCTCTAACAAAAGAGATCCTCCAATGAAGAATGAATTTCAGTATCAAAAAACGAGGAACCGACCTTGTAGTGTCTTTCAGGAGTTACGAACGCCAACATCAATCTTCAAAGACATCGTTCTCTTCCTCGCGCCACCTGCAATAGAAAATCGAGGTAGGGGTTTTGATTCTCATTTATTTTAAGTGAAATTTATCGAACCCTTTATCCTCCCTCGTCTTACTAGCTAACGCGGAGAGTGCGGGCCTAAAGAACTCGGCCCAGACCCTCCGTTAATTTATGACACCCTTGAGTTCTCCGTGGAATACCAATAGCGCGGTGACACCGACCAACTTTGAAGAAGGCGTGAACTGACCCACGTGGCAAGAGGACATCATGACACAAAGTCAAGGTGGTAATTGGAATAGCCAATACTGACCATCCGCGAAGGAGGTGCGGCACGACATCAATATCCACTAGTGAGCAAAGGGTCATTGCTCGTCAGTCGTAGTGATCGGAGGAGGCCACCGACACTTCGACCGATCGCAGAATGAGAGGCTGCGTGACCAGCGCACCTTTGGCGGGTTCCGCGGTTACCAGGCGATGCCCACATAGCGCTGCCTCTTCATAACCCGAACGAACTCTAGGGAGTTCAGGAGTTTGGGAGACCGAGGGCCGCCCCCCCTCCCTCATGAGCTTGGGTGGATAGCGGCCAGACCGCCCCCTTGTTAGCCGCCCTTTGCGGGCCGACCCGCCCTTTACATGCCACACATTGCAGGGTCGGGCTGCCCTTGCAGGCCACCTTTTCGGGCTTCCCCCTTGTGGGTCAGTGTGGACCTCAGCCCAGCGATCCAAGCTCGCCCTGGCCCAGCCCAGACCAGGTAGGATTGGGTCAGTCCGACCGGGTCGGACCGGTCCAGGGCCAAACTGGACCCAAAAACACTTAAAGGGCCTTACCTTGAGAACCAGACATTCGTTTGATGAACTGCCTGTGGCATTGGGATCCTTAAACTCAGACAGACCTTTTGGTATAATCCTCTTGATTTTTTGAGATAGTAGGAGTACGACTGGGTTGGATCGAACCCGAATCCAACTGGTCCCCCGGAACTAAAATGATTATAACTCAAAAATTGAGTTTCCGATTGACACACCTTCTGTCGCGTTGGAACCCCTACAACATGGAGGTCCTTTGGGTTATACCTTTTTGGAGCTTTGTGATAGTAGAGTTATGAACGATATCTTGAGGGGTATATAGTAGAAAACTCAATCACAACGAGTGAGAGGAATCCAGTGGCTAGTAGTGAGGTGAAGGTAGGAGATTGATCATACAGAGGTTAGTACCAAGTGATCCTGTGTTTGTCAGAACCGATCATGTGTGGGTCAGATCCTATTTGGGTCATCTCTCAGCGATCTTTTGTGGGTCAGTACTCAGCGATCTTATGTGGGTCAGCGCATACCGATCCTATGTGGGTCAGTGGGGGTTAGTTACCTATCGATACTAGGTGGGTCAGATCTTATGTGGGTCCACACTCAGCGATCCTATGTGAGTTAGTGCATACCGATCTTGTGTGGTTCAGCTCTCAACGAACTTGTGTTGTTTAACACAAACCCATATTGTGTGGTTTAGATGCTATGTCGGTCATTGTGGGGGGTTAGTACCTTTTTATCCTGTGTGGGTCAGACACCGTATATTCAGCAGTAGTGCGTCTTGACAGAATAAGATGATCAAGCTTTGTGACTAATCATTTGTACTTCTATAATTCCTTGAAAACCTGGTTTGAGCTGAGACTTTGTTTGAACTATGGATTTTACCTTCATTGAACTATCTTCTTGGGGATACATGTGTGGTTCTTTTACCTTCGTGGTATTATCTTCATGGAGATACCTGTGTGGTACTTTTACCTTCACGGTACTATCTTCATGGTGATATTTGGGCGGTAATTTTACCTTCATGGTGTAACCTTCATGGTTTTACATTTGTGGCATTATTCCCACATGTATGAGATGTGTATATCTTGATAACTTAGATATATGTATCGGCATATACCTAAGTAGAGTTTATTTCATTCATTGTGGTTTTACTTTGTGGAACGTTAGGAGACTTATGGGGTATCAGGGTACATACTAAGTATCATTATACTCACCCCTGCACGGGTTTTGACCACACCTTGTTGTGTCACGTGCAGACGAAAAACAACATTGATCGAGGCTGAGAGAGCTAGAACTAGATGGTTCACGGATGTGGACCATTCAGCATGACGTGACGTGGAGGAGACAGACAGACGTGGAGTGTTGAGGAGGCGATCTATACATACCCTTCAGGTAGGATACTCAGAGGATGACCCTATAGATATTTTCATATTTCATTCAGTTGTACTGTTACCTTTATAGTTGGGCTTATATTTCGTCCCCTTTTACATTCATCACTCTTTTCCTACAGCAGTTTACTTCATAGTTGTTTCTTATTTTGTTCTTGGACCATGTGTTTTTTCATGATTAAAGGAAATGCATTCCCGTTTTAGGGAGTATTCCTTTCGGTGCTAGTCGCCAGCCCCTAGCCTATGGAAGGAAATCTTGGTGTAGTCTCGGCACGAGCCCCGGGGGATGGGTCGTGACATTGTCAGGTAAGCCGGGACGATGATGAGCTAGTATGGGAGTCTGACGCAGTGCTGTCTAGTGAAAGGCAGGTCATCCATGCTATTTGGTCGCTAATTCTGGTGTGGGATTGGTCTCCAGCTCTAGTTATGGGATAGGGGGAGTACACCCTCCACACATTAAAATTATTATTTTTATTTTAGAAATATTTTTTTGACTTACAAATGGATAATCAATCAGCCGCCCCTTCCACTTTTAAAATATATTTTTTGGTGTGATTTTTTTCTACGCAATATATTCTAAGAGCTAATTAACCATTATATATAATAATAAATTATTATTATTTTAACATAATATTTTTTTTATTATTATGGGTATATTATTGTTATTAGTCTCTTCAATGTCTTTTATAATATCTTCTCAAAAATCCTTGTCAATCGGATGCGTCCTTGGCTTCCGGATATTATTACTGAAAACCAGAGCGCCTTTGTGGACAAGAGGCTGATTACTAATAATTCAATTGTGGCCCATGAAGTATTCCACTCTATGAAAACTCACTTTACTACGAAAAGAGGAACCATGTCCTGGAAGCTGGATATGACCAAATCCTATGATAAAGTAGAATGGCAGTTCCATAGAGCTGTGATGCTGAGAATAGGCTTCTGCACTAAATGGATAGAAATTTTCATGCACTGTATCTCGATCGTCTCTTTCAGAATCAAGGTCAATGAGGAGAGAACCAGAATATTCACCCCAACTCGTGGTCTACACCAAGGAGATCCTTTCTCCCCTTTTCTCTTCATTTTGGTGGCTGATGTTTTCTCTAACCTTATTTCCAGGGCTGCATTGTAACACCCCAGGTAAATAAAGAATACGACATTTTTGTATTTATCCATATTTGTGAATAAAATATTAATATGACTTTAAAGGGGACGCTATGCTCGATGGCGTACCCAACACGCAACAACGAGTTTCTTGGGAATCTTACGTTGCACTCTAATAATAAAATAATATTATTTTAAATGATAGTTAACATGTAGCCGTTGTATTGGCGGGAATGGATAGAAATAACTAAAATATGATTTCATATGTTTTTAATTGTTTTTACATTTATCCAATAAAGAATAGAGGCTTAAAATACGGAAAGAATTCAATTTTAGGCGTATATGCCCTAGTTTTCACTAAAGGTTCACTTATCACCTTTTGATGTTGAACCATCATTAAATATAGTTTTGTTCACTCTTAAACAATCTTTTGGACCAAATAAAACTCTTATTAAGAATCGGGACATCAAAATTTACTTTGTGTAAATTTTTGGTATCTTTCCGATAAAGTTCATTTTTTTTAAGGAATAGTGTAAATGTTGTATTTTAATTCAAAACCACTTTTTAATCTAATTTATTTATATGATTAGATTATCTTTTGAATTGGTTTTAAAGTGAAATTGGGAAATATTTTTACCATTTAATCCAATAGTGGTGGTTGGAATTAATTTCACTTTGAAATCGGACTTAAACTGGTGTCAATCTTTTGATACTTATTGTTTTATAAAAACACGCTATTTGCTCTGACAGCGGGAATTAATTATTAAATTAATTAATGTGACTAATATGTTTTGAATTTTGTAAAACGGACTTCATTTTTGAATTCAGAATATCAAATATAGCTTAGGGTGAATTTTTGGTAATTTTCTGAAAAACTTCAATTTTTGATGAATAGTGAAACCACTAAGTGATAATCAAGCAAACTGATTTTTCAGTTAAATGAAAGTTTACCACTAATGTGTATTGAATTTTGAAAATCCGACATACATGGTTGTCATTAAGAAGTAAAATGTGGTTCAATGAGATTATAATAATTTTTTGGTGAATAGTAACTTATTAAGTTTTTAATCGCGATTAGTGATAATTAGTGTAGTTTAAGGTATAAATAATACTTTAAAAATATGAAATGACCTAGACACATGTCACAACCCTATTGGTTGTGTCATGGCCGACCAAGACAAGCCATGGCCTAACTTGGGGACCCCATGGATCCACTTTTGTTGGGAAATAACATAAAATACTTTTAATTTAATGTTAAAGTGAAAATGACACTAACATAGTATGTTTTAGTAAAACAATTTTTAAGTGGGGTTATACAAGTCCAAATTTTGATTATAAATAGTAATTGGAAAGATAAAAAGATTTCCTATATCATAGTATTTTTTTTATAATTTTTAGACATTAAAGAAATTAAATTATTTATGACATAATAATGATGCAGCGATGACATCATTATTTGACAATTTAATTAAAATGGAAAGATAATGAAAAATCTACAATATACACATGGAAAAAACCAATTGGATGAGTGGATTTCGATGCCTTATCACCTTATCCACGAATTCTACCAATGTGGGACCCTTTAAAACCGAAAAGCATTTTCAAATAAAGTAATATTTCTTTGCTTTCCAAAAGTGCCCCTCCTCTTCTCTTATAAAAGGCCCCCACCTCCACCTTATTTCACACACTTCAAAAGCCTTTGTCTCGGCCAACCCCTGCCCATTTGCTCTCTCCACATCCCTCTCCTCATCCTAGAGGATTTACCTTGGGCAGAATCCTTTCAAAGGAAGACTTTAGGCTCAAATCAAAAAGAGTTACACTTTTAAAGGTAATTGTTTGTCTCATATTCATTTGTTTTATTTTGCTTCTCCAACCCCCTAATCTCTTTTTATTTACTTCTTTTGTAACAACAACAGTATCTTCAATATACTAGGATGTTGTTATAATATTTATTTAAGCTACACTCTCACACAACTACATCAAATGGTTAAAGAACATACGGTTTCCGTGGATGGTGAAATTCTGCCTCCCGAAACGATGATTGTTCAATACTCATTTAACACCTTCAAAGGTGGCCATTATGATGTCACTATTTTTATATATGATATATAGTATGTTTATGTTTTCCTTAAGATTCTGTTTTTTACATTTTGGTCAAACCTTTATGGTTCCCATTATGGGTAAACACGATATCTTCATTTAAGGAAGTGCGGACTACCGCCCCCTCAAAGTGATTTGATTCGTTAAATACCATATGTGGGACATATAAAGGATGGAACTATGATATTAAATATGATATTATACTGGAATTATAATATACCTTTATATCATTATTATTCCATTCTATAAAATACGAATAGAAATGAAAGTAGCGTTCATGCGTACGTACGGCTTACCGTCTCCATGAACGGTGCATTTCATTTCTTACCTCTAAATGATTATGTAATGTTATAAATGCATGAATGTACTGGATATATATGACATATATTATAACTACAACATGAATACAATTCTGGATATAATAAAAATTTGGCCACATGAACAACATGTAATTGTAAGAAGTCCACTTTCGACTTAAGAACCAAATACCGACAAAATGAACATTATTAACTTAAATGATTACATAATGTTCACAACATGTCAATAATTGATATAAAAGGAATAATGAACTTGGAAAAGGTTCTTAAGCAAATAGAAATTAACTCAAGTTTATTATTCAGGACGTTAAAGAACGATCGAGTCAAGTCGGACCCGAGGTAAGGGATCCTACTCCTCTCTTTCTTTTTAAGTATACACTTTTATGTCATTCCTTTTTAAGCTCATATTACTTGTTATTGGGATGATATTTTATATTAAACATACTGTAATTTTTATGTTCATGTGATGAGAGACCCTATTCTCTCTCATCAATCCATTTTGGAAGTTTTGTGTGGCGCCGTTAGGCTGCCGAGTTCTCGTAAGGGATTTTTCATCTCACTTTTATTCTCGTGAGATTTACGCTACTTTTGCCACAAATTTCATTGAGTGGTGTATGTACTACCCATTATTCTACACTTTGTGTAAAATACTTTCGTTTATGAGTATTTACATAAATGATCTATTGTCCCTCTTTCATGGGGTGTATTTTTTGAAAGATACCCAAGTCGGTAAGGGAACCTTTCACCCCCCTCTTTTTAAAAGACTTCTTTTATTGGGTCTTTTAATTTACATATTGATACATTGGGATATGTTCTCATGTATCCTTAATGATGTAAATTTTGTGTCCAAGTGATGAGATACTCTTTTTATCTCTCATCAACTCATTTTGATGTGACGCCGTTAGGCTGTCAAGGGAACTTCTTAACCCAATTTCGATTTCTTTGGGTTCGACATGTAGTCATTGAATATGTCATCCATTCAATATGTGTGAATGACATTTTATTGTTTTACACTTAATATCCACTTATATTGGGTGTATTTATATTCTTCACACATATTTTTGAGATTGATTTGTCCTTAATTTAAGGATACCTTCTTTATAAGGGATTTCATCACATTTGACATTTCTATTGAGGGTTCATTGTTGTTATGCACCAATTCACTCTTATATGGTGTATATACTGTCCTTTGGAGTATTATATCATGAATCCATTTATTCTCATGATATTATAAAGTTCTGACTAAACGTTATTCCTCAATTATTGTATTCAAGTGTCTCTAATTTTGGTAAAACCCCTTTAACCAAAATATCATTTTAAATGTTTTAATTATTCGTTCTTATTAATATCCATGTTTTCAAAGTGGTTTTAAGAATTTATTTATATGGATATTAATGGTTTAAAATTTTAAAAGCTTCAAGGTGGTATGGGACACTTTGATTCAAAAATATCTTTATTAAATGTTTTAAATGGTTTTGGAAATGGTTTCTTTTTATATGGATTCATTATTTCAAAATACTAAAATGTTATGTTGTGTTTGAAATGTGGAAATGTTTTGTTTCCTTATGAATATTTTATGTGATATGTGTATGTTATGGTTCTTGGGCATTGTTATGAAGAACGGGTGGTTCCGTGATAAACTAAGGGCGGGTGAGCCCGTTATAGCTCTCCAATGCATTGGGTAACGCGAAGGAGTGAAACGTTAAGGTTTCTCCGAAGAGATTTAGGGAATATACTGTGATGGGTATTCCAAACGTAACCAAGAGGGTTACTCCCTACGTAAGAATGTTATGAATGCCTCAAGTTACCTTTATGTCTTATGATTTCTATGTTTTATTCATGTTTTGATGAGTTAGGTTAAAGTGCCTATGTTTTATGGGTAAATTATGATTTCATCTTTATGTATACATGAACTCATGTTTCCTTTCCATATTTTTATGTCCCTTACTGAGCTTTTTATGCTCATCCCAAGTTTCTGAAATGTTTTTCAGGTCAAGAGGAAAGGTACATGATAAGACGTTAGAGTCAAGGATGTGTTAAGAGAGAATCCATTTTTTTATTTTAAATATGTTCTCGTTGATGGGAAGAATGAATATTGTCTTTTATGTAATCCATTTTGTTTAAATGTGGAATGTAATGCAAGTTTCATGATCTAATTCTCTAAAACTCTAAACCTGAAAAGATCCTCAATGTGTAATCTTGTAATAACTCAAGATTAAGTAAGTTTTAAGGCTGGGGCCTTATAGTTGGTATCAAAGGTCGGTTTAGATAACTTTAGAGGTTAGGGTATTCCTTAAGCATAAGTGACATTACCATAATGGTTAGGATTTCAGAAAGAGTCCTAGTTTTAGATAAAGTGAATGAGTAAGTGTATATTAGTGTTTATCTTCCTCATTAGTACATGATGGTTTTGTTGATATACTCACACTGACCTTTTTGGTTTTAGTAAATGGCTGGATCTAGCAGGCACCAAAGTAACAGTGGATGTGAAGGAAATTGTGATAGTCTTTTGAGCAAGCAACTGAATGATATGGGAGCTGCAATGAGAACTCTTCTGATTATCCTCAACCAACTATCTGGAGTCATGATTGACCACCTAAACCTTGGAGTTTTCTCTAAGGCATCAAATATGCAAGAAACAAATCCCTACGGAAGTGCAGGTAATAATCATAAAGGTATGAGTGTTCAAAGACCTATGTGTCAGAGATGTGGAAAGAAACACCTAGGGAAATGTTTCAAAGGGACAGAAATATGCTATAGATGTGGAAATGAAGGTCATAAAGCAAGAACCTGTAATGGAAAAAGGAAGCATCCCATTGACTCGAGGAAAGAGAAAGAAGTTCTTTTTGAGGGATCAATTGAATGTTTTAAATGTGGTGTGCATGGTCATTATGCAAACACATGTTCTATGAAGAAGTATCGTGAATGGGGTCACCAAGAGTGTACAAATGTTCGTTTACCAATACCTAATGCCATTCCTATTGAGGATGAAGAAACTGACAATGACCAATCAAAGGTATGTACTATTTCATGACTGTTGTTTTCCTATTTTGAAATCTTAGGATATGATTCATGATTTTGTTTGTAGGAAAGAGGTATTTCGGAATAGGTTGGAAAGGAATGGATAATGGATCATGAAGAATGTTGAATGAGTAAGATGTCAACATATAAGGGCTTCAAGAGTTATGGTGAAATTCTTAAGAGTATTATGTCTCTTTTGATGATGGGGTTACATTAGAAGACTTTTTATATTATGTGTAACCCTGATGATTAATATAGGCAAATTTTATCCAAGGAATAGTTACCTTTTCTTTTGTGGACATAGTTATAAAGAACCACTTGGGTTTATATGATCCTTACTTTTGAGGTAATTATGGGTTACTAAAGGTTATGATTGAAGTGGAGGGCATGAGATGAAATTGAGGTTAAAATGTGTTATGATTATTTTGAAGATTTTATCTCGTTTTGGGGAATGTTTTAAGAATTATATAGTTTTGGAAAAAGGACAACACGCAGACCGTGTGACATCCCGTCGCGTCGGACAAAGCTGCGGGAATCGAACCCACAACCAAAGTGCGACTGGTATTTATCGCCTACCACTGGACTACGTGAAGTCCCTGGTTAGTTTGACTGATTCTTTTGGTTATATGATTTTATGAATTAAGAGTAAGTTGATTTTGGGTTATTTATTAAAATGATTACCCTATCATGGAGGATATGTGATTGGGATAATTACTTTTCAATGCGTGACTTTAGGAGCAACTGATGTTGTTTGGAGATAAATGTTACGATTTAACTTGGAAGACTATGTGACTAAATCTTTCAAATATTTGGGTTTCGATCTTATATTGGTTTACTTTGAAGAATTTTATGGACAAATTGTTTATCGAATGATCCTTGTTGAACATTGGGTTTTGTTTGACAAATTTTGGATGTTAAGAATAGATTTTATTTTTATAAAGGGTTATCCTTTTCTGGATTATCCGATCTTGTACTAGCCTTTTTGGTTTTGTTTTTGGATAAAGTCTAAAGACATGGGAAGTATATAGCTCTCTTTTGTGGATTAGGTGATTCTCTAGGAGTTGATTATGGTACTCTGAATGCGAACAAGTCTCCCTAAATACTCGTCTTTTGAAAAAAATATGAGTTTGATTAAGGAATCTAGTAAAAGTTGAAGGTCAACATGATAAGTGATTATGTTTCCTTATGAATAAAATTCCTCAATAAAATGTAACTTAAAACAAAAATGTTGTCTATTAACTTTTTCTACTAGGGAATCGAATACCGTTTAACCCATCACAAGTTTGTGATTTTCTCGTGGTTAACTTTCTCCTAAACATGTTTTCTAACACTCTCCATCAGGACATGACCCTTTGTTTTTTTCCTCCATGTCCATATTTTCATACTTGGAGTCCTAGTATGGGTTAACTCGGGTGACCTTTGTACTTATCTTTCTTTATTTTAAAGTGATTGTTTTACCAACTCTTGTTCCGATGTGGGACTTTCAAGGATGTTTCCAAGTCCAATTTTAAAATTGCGCGGACGCAATTCCCAAAAGGGGGGAAGGATGTAACACCCCAGGTAAATAAAGAATACGACATTTTTGTATTTATCCATATTTGTGAATAAAATATTAATATGACTTTAAAGGGGACGCTATGCTCGATGGCGTACCCAACACGCAACAACGAGTTTCTTGGGAATCTTACGTTGCACTCTAATAATAAAATAATATTATTTTAAATGATAGTTAACATGTAGCCGTTGTATTGGCGGGAATGGATAGAAATAACTAAAATATGATTTCATATGTTTTTAATTGTTTTTACATTTATCCAATAAAGAATAGAGGCTTAAAATACGGAAAGAATTCAATTTTAGGCGTATATGCCCTAGTTTTCACTAAAGGTTCACTTATCACCTTTTGATGTTGAACCATCATTAAATATAGTTTTGTTCACTCTTAAACATTCTTTTGGACCAAATAAAACTCTTATTAAGAATCGGGACATCAAAATTTACTTTGTGTAAATTTTTGGTATCTTTCCGATAAAGTTCATTTTTTTTAAGGAATAGTGTAAATGTTGTATTTTAATTCAAAACCACTTTTTAATCTAATTTATTTATATGATTAGATTATCTTTTGAATTGGTTTTAAAGTGAAATTGGGAAATATTTTTACCATTTAATCCAATAGTGGTGGTTGGAATTAATTTCACTTTGAAATCGGACTTAAACTGGTGTCAATCTTTTGATACTTATTGTTTTATAAAAACACGCTATTTGCTCTGACAGCGGGAATTAATTATTAAATTAATTAATGTGACTAATATGTTTTGAATTTTGTAAAACGGACTTCATTTTTGAATTCAGAATATCAAATATAGCTTAGGGTGAATTTTTGGTAATTTTCTGAAAAACTTCAATTTTTGATGAATAGTGAAACCACTAAGTGATAATCAAGCAAACTGATTTTTCAGTTAAATGAAAGTTTACCACTAATGTGTATTGAATTTTGAAAATCCGACATACATGGTTGTCATTAAGAAGTAAAATGTGGTTCAATGAGATTATAATAATTTTTTGGTGAATAGTAACTTATTAAGTTTTTAATCGCGATTAGTGATAATTAGTGTAGTTTAAGGTATAAATAATACTTTAAAAATATGAAATGACCTAGACACATGTCACAACCCTATTGGTTGTGTCATGGCCGACCAAGACAAGCCATGGCCTAACTTGGGGACCCCATGGATCCACTTTTGTTGGGAAATAACATAAAATACTTTTAATTTAATGTTAAAGTGAAAATGACACTAACATAGTATGTTTTACTAAAACAATTTTTAAGTGGGGTTATACAAGTCCAAATTTTGATTATAAATAGTAATTGGAAAGATAAAAAGATTTCCTATATCATAGTATTTTTTTTATAATTTTTAGACATTAAAGAAATTAAATTATTTATGACATAATAATGATGCAGCGATGACATCATTATTTGACAATTTAATTAAAATGGAAAGATAATGAAAAATCTACAATATACACATGGACAAAACCAATTGGATGAGTGGATTTCGATGCCTTATCACCTTATCCACGAATTCTACCAATGTGGGACCCTTTAAAACCGAAAAGCATTTTCAAATAAAGTAATATTTCTTTGCTTTCCAAAAGTGCCCCTCCTCTTCTCTTATAAAAGGCCCCCACCTCCACCTTATTTCACACACTTCAAAAGCCTTTGTCTCGGCCAACCCCTGCCCATTTGCTCTCTCCACATCCCTCTCCTCATCCTAGAGGATTTACCTTGGGCAGAATCCTTTCAAAGGAAGACTTTAGGCTCAAATCAAAAAGAGTTACACTTTTAAAGGTAATTGTTTGTCTCATATTCATTTGTTTTATTTTGCTTCTCCAACCCCCTAATCTCTTTTTATTTACTTCTTTTGTAACAACAACAGTATCTTCAATATACTAGGATGTTGTTATAATATTTATTTAAGCTACACTCTCACACAACTACATCAAATGGTTAAAGAACATACGGTTTCCGTGGATGGTGAAATTCTGCCTCCCGAAACGATGATTGTTCAATACTCATTTAACACCTTCAAAGGTGGCCATTATGATGTCACTATTTTTATATATGATATATAGTATGTTTATGTTTTCCTTAAGATTCTGTTTTTTACATTTTGGTCAAACCTTTATGGTTCCCATTATGGGTAAACACGATATCTTCATTTAAGGAAGTGCGGACTACCGCCCCCTCAAAGTGATTTGATTCGTTAAATACCATATGTGGGACATATAAAGGATGGAACTATGATATTAAATATGATATTATACTGGAATTATAATATACCTTTATATCATTATTATTCCATTCTATAAAATACGAATAGAAATGAAAGTAGCGTTCATGCGTACGTACGGCTTACCGTCTCCATGAACGGTGCATTTCATTTCTTACCTCTAAATGATTATGTAATGTTATAAATGCATGAATGTACTGGATATATATGACATATATTATAACTACAACATGAATACAATTCTGGATATAATAAAAATTTGGCCACATGAACAACATGTAATTGTAAGAAGTCCACTTTCGACTTAAGAACCAAATACCGACAAAATGAACATTATTAACTTAAATGATTACATAATGTTCACAACATGTCAATAATTGATATAAAAGGAATAATGAACTTGGAAAAGGTTCTTAAGCAAATAGAAATTAACTCAAGTTTATTATTCAGGACGTTAAATAACGATCGAGTCAAGTCGGACCCGAGGTAAGGGATCCTACTCCTCTCTTTCTTTTTAAGTATACACTTTTATGTCATTCCTTTTTAAGCTCATATTACTTGTTATTGGGATGATATTTTATATTAAACATACTGTAATTTTTATGTTCATGTGATGAGAGACCCTATTCTCTCTCATCAATCCATTTTGGAAGTTTTGTGTGGCGCCGTTAGGCTGCCGAGTTCTCGTAAGGGATTTTTCATCTCACTTTTATTCTCGTGAGATTTACGCTACTTTTGCCACAAATTTCATTGAGTGGTGTATGTACTGCCCATTATTCTACACTTTGTGTAAAATACTTTCGTTTATGAGTATTTACATAAATGATCTATTGTCCCTCTTTCATGGGGTGTATTTTTTGAAAGATACCCAAGTCGGTAAGGAAACCTTTCACCCCCCTCTTTTTAAAAGACTTCTTTTATTGGGTCTTTTAATTTACATATTGATACATTGGGATATGTTCTCATGTATCCTTAATGATGTAAATTTTGTGTCCAAGTGATGAGATACTCTTTTTATCTCTCATCAACTCATTTTGATGTGACGCCGTTAGGCTGTCAAGGGAACTTCTTAACCCAATTTCGATTTCTTTGGGTTCGACATGTAGTCATTGAATATGTCATCCATTCAATATGTGTGAATGACATTTTATTGTTTTACACTTAATATCCACTTATATTGGGTGTATTTATATTCTTCACACATATTTTTGAGATTGATTTGTCCTTAATTTAAGGATACCTTCTTTATAAGGGATTTCATCACATTTGACATTTCTATTGAGGGTTCATTGTTGTTATGCACCAATTCACTCTTATATGGTGTATATACTGTCCTTTGGAGTATTATATCATGAATCCATTTATTCTCATGATATTATAAAGTTCTGACTAAACGTTATTCCTCAATTATTGTATTCAAGTGTCTCTAATTTTGGTAAAACCCCTTTAACCAAAATATCATTTTAAATGTTTTAATTATTCGTTCTTATTAATATCCATGTTTTCAAAGTGGTTTTAAGAATTTATTTATATGGATATTAATGGTTTAAAATTTTAAAAGCTTCAAGGTGGTATGGGACACTTTGATTCAAAAATATCTTTATTAAATGTTTTAAATGGTTTTGGAAATGGTTTCTTTTTATATGGATTCATTATTTCAAAATACTAAAATGTTATGTTGTGTTTGAAATGTGGAAATGTTTTGTTTCCTTATGAATATTTTATGTGATACGTGTATGTTATGGTTCTTGGGCATTGTTATGAAGAACGGGTGGTTCCGTGATAAACTAAGGGCGGGTGAGCCCGTTATAGCTCTCCAATGCATTGGGTAACGCGAAGGAGTGAAACGTTAAGGTTTCTCCGAAGAGATTTAGGGAATATACTGTGATGGGTATTCCAAACGTAACCAAGAGGGTTACTCCCTACGTAAGAATGTTATGAATGCCTCAAGTTACCTTTATGTCTTATGATTTCTATGTTTTATTCATGTTTTGATGAGTTAGGTTAAAGTGCCTATGTTTTATGGGTAAATTATGATTTCATCTTTATGTATACATGAACTCATGTTTCCTTTCCATATTTTTATGTCCCTTACTGAGCTTTTTATGCTCATCCCAAGTTTCTGAAATGTTTTTCAGGTCAAGAGGAAAGGTACATGATAAGACGTTAGAGTCAAGGATGTGTTAAGAGAGAATCCATTTTTTTATTTTAAATATGTTCTCGTTGATGGGAAGAATGAATATTGTCTTTTATGTAATCCATTTTGTTTAAATGTGGAATGTAATGCAAGTTTCATGATCTAATTCTCTAAAACTCTAAACCTGAAAAGATCCTCAATGTGTAATCTTGTAATAACTCAAGATTAAGTAAGTTTTAAGGCTGGGGCCTTATATGCATCCTCTAAGTCTACTCATGGTGAAAATGTCTACCATGAGACCCCACAAGTGTTACATCTATTCTTCACGGATGACAGCCTCTTTTTCTCCAGTGCCACTTTTAATGAATTTCAGGTGATCATCCAACCAATCCAGCAATATGAGCGGGCTTCTGGACAGTCTGTTAATCATGAAAAATCGGAAATGTCCTTCCGCACGGGGGTGCCTCCTTCCAAGAGAGCTGAGCTTTGTGCATCTGCAGGCATCCATTTGGTCGATAAACACCAAAAGTATCTTGGACTCCCTATGGTGATTGGTCGGTCAAAAAAAGAAATCTTTGCAGCCCTGGTGGACAGGATTGAGAAAAAAAATTCAAGTATAGACCCCAAAAAGCATCTCCAATGATGGAAAAGGAAACCTCATTAAATATGTCATTTAGTATATACACAAATAAATTATGTTGATGTTTATTCTCTCAGTGGCCATCATCAACGTGATCCATTCACATACTGCCAACTTCTGGTGGGGGAAAAATGAAGGAAGAAATCGACCCCACTGGTTGGACTGGGAGAAACTCTGCAAACCCAAGTCGGAGGGAGGGAATGGGATTCCAGAATCTTATTCTGTTCAATGACGCTCTGTTTTCCAAGAAAGGATGGTGCCTTATTAATTTTCCATCATCTTTATGTGCGTGGATACTCCTTTACAAGTACTTTCCCCTCACTGACTTTCGTGGTTCCTTTCTTGGCCCCCACCCTAGCTTCCTCTGGAGAAGTATTTGGGGGGGCCGAACTCTCCTGGAAAAAGGATGGGGATGGAAGATTGGAAATAGTTCTTCTTTAAACATATGAATGATCCATGGCATTTCAATAATGATGGTTTGCAGGCCACATCCCCCACCTAACCAGGTCTTGAAGACGCCACTGTCAACTGCCTCTTTTCAGACCCGGGCCTTGGATGGTGTGTGGAAAAGATACCGGAATGGTTTAATGAAAGAGACCAAAAAATTATTCTGAGATTCCCCTAGGTCCCTGATGCTGGCCTCGACCATCTTTTTTGACCAATGATGCTTCAGGTGAGTACACGGTGAGATCCGGGTATAGACTGGCTCTTGGCGTTCACTATTGCGACCGTGATGGGGGACCATGGAAAGCGCTCCGGAAGCTCAACGTCCCCCAAAAAATACACCAATTTTGGTGGTAGGTTTTCATGTACACCCTCCAAACCATGAGCCTCCTTGTTTACCGACATAATTCCAGTGCTGATTCATTCCCTTTCTGCCCAAATATTCCTGATTCACCTTGGCACGCCATCATTCACTGCCCGGGAGCCAAGGAAATTTGGAATAAATGGGGCTCAACTTCGGATGATTCATTGGACATTTCCTCTAACCTCCCTGATCTTATGATGCACTGGTGTTCCTATCTTTCATTGGCTAATGAAAGTGCTCATTGCACCCTGGCCTAGATCATCTGGATTCGGCAAAACAATTTGGTTTACCACCATGTTCATCAGCCCCCCAAGTTCTGGATTGAACGAGCCACTTCAGGGATTGAGGGATGAATGGACCACAATGGACACCTTTTTCTAGGCGTTACCCCCTCTTGTCCCACTCATTGGACCCCCCCCCCAAGGAAGGGAGTCTTAAGCTCAACGTGGATGCTTCTCTCCCCAATTATGGGCATGTTTCTCTCGGCCTCCTGGCTTGAAATCATGTCGGACAGATCATTGCAGCAAAATATAAACCACATCATGCCTTCTGGGAACCTGTAGTTGCTAAGGCCTATGCCATTTCTTGCAGGGATGATGCGTGCTATGCAACGTGGATGGGATGATATCATCATCGAGTCGGACATCCTTTCTGTTATCAATGACATTAACCACAATGACGCCAGACTTCAGGCCTTTGGCTTCATCGTCAGCAAAATCCGCTCGCTGTGCCAAAGCTTCTCTTGCTGCACCTTCTCCTTTAACAAAAGGGAATAAATCAATGCGGCCCATCAGCTGGCAGCCTCATGACCCTTCTATGTCAACCAGATATGGCGGGACAACTTCCCTTTTTGGTTCTTCTTATGTACTGCTGCTGATATTCATCATTAATATTACCCTTCCTTCTTTTCAAAAAAAACTATTAGAACATGAATCAATTTATATCATAAATAAACGATTGATATTTTTAAGACCAAAGATCAAATATCCAACATGATATGTTCCAAAAATTTCAAATGACCATAACTTGGTTGGTCTAAATCGTATCGGCATGCAGTTTGAACCCTTGGAAGCGATATACAATCCTATACTTAATTTTATGAAAAATTATTTTAATTTGGTTCAAATTATTTACACGTTACTCTGATGAAAATTTAATGTATCGAGGACCACATTGGAATTCGGTGGGAAATGGATTTTAAAATTTTCAACATCGGGATGATGGAACTTGTTTCCACTAATGATTCGAGCTCTAGTAAGGTCCGAGTATCTCACGTAAATTAAAAGTGCTCCAAAAATAAAACTGAAAAACATAACAATTTATATTTGAAGCCGCGCTTGACTGTAACTCTTAGAAAGAATTATTTTCTTGAAATATTTCTAGGTGAAACCATCTAGATCATCCTCACATGCTTTAAAAATCCAATGGAACATCAATCGACTAATTCTAGGTGCTAGCATTGAGAACTGACAATGCCTTTGTTGCCCCGACGAGCATCGTGATCCTCTTTCTTCATTACTTAGAGGTCTTTTTGGATCATCACATGATAGGGAGAGACTCTCTCTAGAAATATGGAGGATAGTGAGGCTCTCATTCATAAATGAGGGAATAGTACATTGGAAGAGAGACTCTCTCTATCTATTGTAGAATTCCAAAATACCTGGTGAAGTTCCCTGATCCCCGTTTATTTAATATCCACTATATAATAATTAAGATGAACTAAACAGATCCATAAATATTATTAATAATTTATCACATATGTGTAATATATATAATATATATTATGTGATAAGACTAAGCCATTAAACTAAATTCTTCATTCCCGCTTAATATTAGACAAACCTTGAATATTAAAATTGTATCCATTTGAATATTATTTTCTCATATGTACTTGTAATTAATGTTAATAAATTCAATACCAATTATTCATAAATTGAATAATAATTAATTAATTTATTGCATTGGTGATCAATACCTTGAAAAATAGTCAGACCTTGTGGTGGTCCCCACCATGTCCAATAAAACAATTCAACATAATAAGGATAATTCTTGAGGGGGGAGGAAGAATCGTCGTTGCATGAGAGAGCAAGGATCTTTAGGCCTTTCTCTAAACCGGAATTTCTCCCTCCCTATCCGAAAGCGGTGCTAAATCCTAAGGTTCTTGATTTAGTTGATGGGGTGCCAAATCTCAATCTTTCCATTTCTGAGTTTCCTGATTCTTCAAGCTTGTTGAATCTCACAATGGTGTCCCAATTCAAGCAGAAGAGGCCCTCTGTTGATGCCTTCAACCGTTTTGTCTTCGGGTCTTTGGATTTGCAAGAACGAGAGGTGGTCATATTGTTCGACAGAAAAAAAAATCATGATCTGATTTGAAACAGAAGCCGATCTCATTCAAGTGTGGTCAAGGTCTCCGCACGTCTTCAATGGTTCTCGTATCTTGCTTCTTCGATGGTCTTTTGACATTCACATTAATCGAGACTCGCCTTCGATGGAAGTTTGGGTGAGTTTTCCTAAGCTTCTGTTGCCGTTTCTAAATCCTTCAATTATCCAAATGTTGGGGAATATGGTGGGTCGATTTCTGTGTTCTGATAGCCGCACTACAGAAGTTTTATACCTAGTGAATCCTCGGGTATGTGTCGAAGTTTATGCTTCTCACATCCCATTCGATTTCATTTGGATCATAATTGGAGAAGAATACAGTTGCAAGAAGAGGGTTATCTTTGAGAATTTGACCGAATTATGTGGTTTGTGCAGGAGACTGGGTCACTCGGTTGAGCTGTGTAGAAGAGGACATACAACATGGTTGAGGGAGGATCGCGGGAAGGGAAACGGTATTCCTATGATCACTAGCGATGAGGATAGAAGCAAGACCCTGTTGTCAAGCATCGACATAGGCAGGGAATCACTTTTGGCAAGGCCTATTATTAGAGGGAGGACCTCATGTGTGTCGGGTTTGGATATGGAGTGTAAAAATATAAGGTCTAGCAAGGATTCCTTGCAGGAGGTTGGAAATTATACCAGTTCAATGGTTGGGATGACTTCTGAATAGGCTGGGACTAAAAGGGATGTGAACATAAAAGAGGTGGTTTTAATAATCGTGATAAGAATTCTAAAGGTCTGGATCTGTTGGTTGTACCTTTTATTGCTTTGAGTAACAGGTTTAACAGACTGTCAGAGGACGTGTCTGCTAAGGAAATGGAGGTGGAGGATGCAGGGAGAGGGCGTGAGGCGGTGGTGCTGGAAAATCAGCAGGCTGAAGACAGAGTGTTTGAATAGACTAGGAATGGAAAGGAGTTGGTGGTGGCTTAATCAGCTGATGGCATGGGGCGGGATTCAGTTGTTCTGAATCTGGAAGGCGACCCCATTACGAAAAGGAGCTATGCTTTGGTGGAAGGTTCGGATGCAGTGGCTTTGAATATTGAAGGCTTTAATATTGGGAACATGTGGTAGGATCCTGATGTCCAGGCAGGAGTTCTAGGCATGGAGGCACATGCCACGGTTGGGGAGAGTATATCGTTGGAGGTCAAGCGCCTCCCTTTGAGGTAGAATTGCACGTCGGATCAAAGGAGGGGAAGTAATGGCGAACAGCCCAAGGAGGGGAAGGAGAACTCTAGGGGAGGAAAAGCGATATTGAGTACCCCAGTTGGCCGGTCCTTCAGTGATATTGTTCAAAATGGGACTCAGAAAGAGGCTATAGGTGAAGGATATTTGGCTGCAACTTCATCAAGAAGACCAAGGAAGGACTGTTCATATCTCCCGCGACCAATGCGGACCAGGTCCTCATCAAAAAACCAGGGCGTCCTAGCAGTCATTAAGGGTAGCGAGATTAAGAAGTCTTCTCCAGAAACAGCTGTTCTAGATCAGCTTAGGAATCATGTTCAATGTGTGGGATTTTGGATAAACCCATAGCGGGAATCTGTAAAGACCCGTAAATTTCATGGAATTTTTTTTCTTATTTTTTTTGAGATTTTACGAGTACGTAGTTCCTCACGGCACCTAATTTCGAGGCCCGGTGTGCCCGGAATCATTTTCCAATGTTTAGCCCGGGTATATTCGGTGAACGAATGAGCGGGTTTTCCTAACGTTTGAACCGGTGCTTAAAATCGAAATCCGAGGGCACTGATGAAACCAATGTGCCGGTAATTTCTTAGGAACACCTTTTCTGAAGGTGCCTTTTCTCGAGAGGAGTTGTTAAAAATGTAATGATTAAAAATATAGTTGTTTTACAATTATATTTTTATTACTCCACTGATGGTTTAAGTGTTATGGGAAAGAAAGTTGTGAGGAATTTTTGGTGGGTCCCGCACGAGCCCCCACATCCTTCAATTTCCCTAACACTGCATTAAACCCCCCTCTAGCATTTAATTTGTAACTCTTCCTCTTCCCCTCCTTAAGGCAGGTAAACTCTCACATTAAATTGTTTGATTAAAGCTATTCAATTAATTTTATTAAGAGTTTGAATTTTGATTATTTGGAATTCATGGCATGGGTTAATAAAATAAGGGTGAACCTTATTTTATTTGGGGTTGGTTTCGTTGTGAGAGAACATTGGGAGAGAATACTCTAAGTTTGAAGAACGCAAAGAACGCTAAGATTTTGACGAAGAATGTCGTCACCGCAAGGAGAGATCGACGACCCGTCTCTTCTTCTCTCCGCAGCCGGTGTCTGACGACATTCCCTTCATGGGCGTACGTCGGTCCATCTTCTCTCCCGGTCAAAGAAAGGGAGACGCCGCTTCCTCCTCAGAGGTTCTCCATCGATGTATACGGAGCTTCATACAGTGACGTCGTTTTCTGCGATGCTAGCTTTTGCGAACTTCTTCGAGGTAGGGGTTGTTCATCATTGAAGAGTTATTAATTCACATTCTTGGTTAATTCTTAGCCACCTATTATCATAATAACGGGAGGAGGTCGGACCGCATGAACCCGATCGATCCTCCTCCCCTTTTTGTTATTGAATTTTCTTGTGGCTTGGACGAAGGTGACGTGGTGTTGTTGAACCGCGCGAGAATGAGAGAACCACGACGATGGAGCACGGGGCTGTCGCACCGCGCCGGTATGGCCAAAGGAGGCCGAGGCCAGGAGCGGGCTGCGATGGAGGAGCGCGTCGACGGCGCACTGCGACGGATGGTAGGAGCCGCGGCCTATGGTCGCGGCAGTTTGGGGAAGAGGCCGGCCGAGCCAGCCGCTGGAGACAGCTGGAGGCGGGACCCCACGGGTCCCGCGGGTTTGGTTAAGGCCAGCCATAAATGGCCGACCGTTTATCAATCAAGGGGGGCAGCTCCCCCCCCCCCCCCGCATCCGCTCAGCGTGCGGGTGGCTAGGCCGGACCTGCCGCACCGGGCCGGACCGCCCGCGCCGGGCAGGATCCCCACACTGGACCGGGCTATGCCAGCCGAGCTGGGCCATTCCCAACAGGTCCGGACCCGGACCCGGGTCAGGTCGACCCGGTTCGGGCTGACCCAGGGGGTATTGGGCTGGGTCAGACCCGGCCCAAACCCCCTGTTTTCTGATAGATCCGTTCAAACGCCCATAACTTGGGCTACAAACCTCTGATCGATGCACCTATAGCTGTGTAGCGATCCTTGGATCGCGACGGTCGTTTTGGTATATTACAATCAAGGTTTTGGAAAACTTTGGGTGTGACCGGGTTGGTTCGAACACAAAACCAACCTGGCCTTCGGAGCGGAAACGCTTATAACTTGAGCTCCGGACGTCCGATTGACAGGTCGTCGACTTTGTTGGATTACTCATAGTGAGAATGTTATTGTGGCTTAATCCTATCAAGGTTTGTACGCAGTTGGAGTATGGTGGTGTCGGTTTTGACATAAAAACCAACCGGGCCCCTGGGACGAAAAAGCCAATAACTCTCAGCCCGGGCGTCCAATTGACGCGTCATCTATCACATTGAGTTCCTATTATCGAGACTGAACTTTGGGATACATCAACACTAGACTACGTGTCAATTGATGTATTGAACCCCTTGGATTGTGGAGCGGACCCTCCCGGAATTGAGCATGTTGTGTGCTGGAACCCTAGAGCTGGCTACAACTACGACGACGATGATGACTATACTGGGATCCTTCATGGGTTTGGCAACGACGACGACCATACTGGAATCCTCTGTTGGTTCGACGGCGATGAATACTGTTCTTGTATCCTATGTGGGTCTGGCAGTACATGACTACTATTCTTGTATCCTACGTGGGTCTGGCAGTATTTGACTCTATACTTCTATCCTACGTGGGTCCAACAGATTAGCTAGTCTAGTATCCTTTGAGGGTATAACAACATAGATGGTCGTGTATCCTATGTGGGTCCGACAGCTTAGATGAATCAGTGGCTACATCTGATCATCACTATCACCTTACGAAGAGTATTCCTATGTGAGATGAGTCTTGACTTTCAATCATTATCTTCGATATGATTGTTTTACTATCCTCTGTGAATTGGGTTGTGTTATCCTGTGTGGATTGGATTGTGCTATCCTGTGTGGAATAGATCAAACTTAGGCTCGGATGTTGGATCCAAACTGGAATTGATGACTTAGGTATATGTATGGGCATATACCTAAGTAGAGTTGGTTGTTACTTCGTGATTGAATATTTCCTTTGTGGATTATCCTTCGTGGATTGAGGGAGACCTTCGGGGGGTCTCGAGGACCCTACTGAGTAGCGTATACTTACCCCTGCACGGGCTATGACTGCACTACGTTGTGTTGGAGGCAGATGACGGACATCACTGATCGAGGTTGGAGCTCGTGGAGCTGGACGGTACCTGGAGGTGGATCATTGGACGAGACGTACATGGAGAAGATGACTGGAACCGAGGGGTGGAGGAGACTATCTGTACCCACCCTTCAGGTGGGATTTCCAGAGGACAGCTTAGTGTTGGTGCTTTACTTTTCTGCTGCTATACTCTCTTTTCAGTTGTACTTTACTTTCAGTTTGGTTTGTATTCTATCCCATTTACTTTCAAGCACTTACCCTTGTACTCAGTTTACTTAGTGTTAACTTCTGCTTGCATACTTTGCGGTGTTTGTTATCCTACTTAAAGGCAATTCCTTCCCTTATTTTGGGATTTATGCCTTTGGTGATAGTCGCCATCCCTTGACCTATGGGAGGCGGGTTTGGGGTAGTCACGGCATGGGTCCCAAGGACCAGTCGTGAAAAATTGGTATCAGAGGGAAGTTCTGTTCTACCACAGAACTCAGGACTCTGATCTTTCTTCTATGTGAATAAATATTGTTAAGGTATTGAGTGTGGTTATCAGTCCAAGGAGTCCAGTGTTGGTGTGGCGGCTGACGAATCCATACACCAGGACCCTGACTTCTGATTTCTGACTCAGTGCACGAAAACCTTGATTATATGTGTGTTTCAAAAGTTTTCTATGTGATTACTTTGTGTCAGCTCACCAGGTATATTGTATTGACCGTGGCACACTTGTCTCTTTTTAGGATGGACCCATGACGGTAGCCAGCTAGGGTTCTGAGCTTTTTGCGAGACGACAGCCCACCGAGCTACGAGGCCTCGGTGTAGGGCCCTATTAAAGCGGAGGCACCAGCGGTACCTCTACCCGCCGAGCCACCGATGCCACCAGCCCCAACCATTGAGAGTACACGTCGCCTTAGTGAACTGTATGAGTTTTAGCGTAAGAGACCGCCCAGGTTCCACGGGGAGACGGACCCTCAGGCAGCCGAGGATTGGATGGATGTTGTTGTTCATGTTTTCTTTTTAGTAGGGACACCAGCTAACCTCATGGTGATCCTTGCAGCGAGTCTCCTGCATGCAGTAGCAGGCAGATGGTGGAGCCTGATGCTCCAGGTGCACAATGTGTCATCTCTCCTTTGGACGGACTTCGAGAGCCTCTTTCGCTCAGAGTTCGTCTTAGCCACCCTCTGTGTGGTGTGCATTCAGTAGCTACTACAACTGTGGCAGGGCAACATGACGGTAGCCCAGTACTCGGTGAGATTTACCGATCTCTCACGCTATTCCATGGACATGGTACGAGACCCATTCTTCCGGGCCCGGACCTTAGAGCAGGGACTAAGGCATGAGATCAGGGCATCGATGATCTCCCTCAGTATTCCGACGCAGGAAGGAGTACTGAAGGGAGCCCTTCTCATAGAGAGCATTTTTGCTTAGCCTACACCAGCAGCGAGACCTACCACAGGGCGGCATGTAGCTGAGTCCTCTGCAGCTGGAAGTCGAGGAATGTAACAGGGGTCCAAGAGGACCAGTCAATCAAGCATATGACCTCGGGACACTGGCTCAGAGGTGCGGGGCACACGGTGCAGAGCCAGCCTTACGAGGAGCAGGCAGTGCTATGCATGCGGCGGGCAGGGCCACATGGCTCGTGACTGCCCGACCGACCATGCAGAGGAGCAGAAGACGGTTGAGGGACAACCCAGGAAGAGGTAGAGGTTCAACTGTGGTAGTCCATATGGAGATGGTGGATGAGGCAGAGGAGCTGGTCGAGCAGCAAGTGGTGGGAAATGCTTTGAGGCTCTACCACCACCACCACTAGGAGGTCCACCCCGAACACATGGAGCTGGTGGACAGAGGCAGACTAAGCTTCAGAAAGCGGGGGCCAATGACCACGGTGCACTAGAGATGATTTGAGATGCTATCTGTGTCTAATCCACCCTCTATAATGTTCTTATAGACACAGGAGAGAGTCATTAATTTATTGTCGCTGCCCTTGTTCGGAGCTTGGAGATTCCGTCGGAGCCGTTGGCTCGATCCTTACGGCTAGAGACTCCTACGGGAGCAGACTCGACGATTACGCACTAGTACCGATAGTGTGAGATTACTCAATGAGGCGAGAGCTTCGGATGGGATCTTCATATAGGGGCGTCGAGGCCTTACGACGTTATCTTGGGCATGTATTGGTTATCTACAGTCCATACTCATAACGACTGTATTAGGTGCAAGGTGCGGTGTGTCCACACCGATGGGTGCAAGTTCACCTTCACTGGTGAGAAGGGAGCCTTTGCAGTGTAGGATGGAATAACGCAGAGGATAGGACCGCCGATCACTCATCTGTTGGCTATCCTCATCCTAGGAGCAGTTGATGTGTGGAGTCCGAGTTTTCCTGTAGTGGTGGATCAGTATGCGGACATTTTCCCTGACGACGTTCCAGTACTACCTCCTCACAGAGAGGTGGACTTCTACGTTGACATGTACCCTGGGACAACCCCGATATCCACTCCAGCATATCGGATGGCTCCCGCTGATCATAGAGAGCAATGGGTATAGCTGGTGGAATTTTAGGGAAAGGGATATATCTGGCCCAGTGTTTCACCCTGGGTTTCCCCGATATTGTTCTCCAAGAATGAGGACGGGAGCTTGCGACTTTGTTTCGATTGTCGTCGCATGAACTTTGTGACCGTGAGGAACACGTATCCACTACAGAGTATTGAAGACCCCTTCGATCAGCTCATGGGAGCATGATGGTTCTTAAAGATAGACCTTAGGTGAGGCTATCATCAGCTTGGAGTTCGAGATGAGGATGTGCAGAAGACAGCCTTCAGATGTCCGTATGGACACTATGAGTTCTTGGTTATGCATTTCGGCGTAACCAATGCTCCAGCAGTGTTCATGAGTCTCATGAACAGGATCTTCCAGCCATACCTCGATCAGTTTTAGTGGTCTTCATCGAAAACATATTGATATACTCAACTACTGAGTAGGTTCATGCCTACAACTTGCAGGTTGTGCTGGACACACTCCGAGAGAACCAAATTTATGGTAAGCTCTTGAATATTCTATTCTGGATACGTGAGGTCCACTTCTTGGGACACTTCATCTCTGAGGCGGGAGTTGCGGTGGATCCTACGAAGATTGAGGCAGTTCTAGCTTGGGAGCCACCCAGGAGCGTGACGGAAGTGCAGAGTTTCCTAGGATTTGCTGGGTACTACCAGAGATTTGTGCCAGTCTTCTCCAGAGTTACAGCTGAAGATACCCGAAGCTTAACATACATGGACATTACATTACATTTGCGGAATACTTAGTACATAACAAAAAACACACACACAAGGATCGTAATAGTTTAGTGTCTTTGGAAACTCGGAATATAATCTTCTAATCGTGGTGAAAGATCTTCAAAATCTCCCATAAAGATCTTCCTTTTTTTTAGCTAAAACCTCTCTTTATATCCTTGGGAAAAGAAAACATAAAAGGGTGAGCTCAAATGCTCAGTAAGGGTAAACAAAATAAATATAAATCACATCATATACATAAGCACATAACTTTTGGAAATCTTAACCTGCAAAAGAGATCATAATTTCATAACATGGGGTAAATCATGGCAGTGAAATGTAATCACAATAATCATAACTTAAAACAAGAAACTTTGTGGCATTCACACATAATCATAGAGAATCATTTCTTGTTAGTCAAGACTCATTTCCAAGACTATCTTAGTGGACAAAGTCCCTTTCTGAATCGAGTAACCCTCATTTCAGTCCTGTTTCACTGAACCGGGATAACCTACCGTTCCAGCCCTGTCTATCTCATGAGATTTAAAATCTTTAACCATTTCATTGGAGGGAGATATAGGTCCCACCCATCTTATAATGAATCCTTTCTTATGTGTGCCACATAATCATAAACCATACATCATAGCGTAACCCATGTAATAAAAATGGGATTCTTAAACAACATGACATCATAAAACAATTCATATAAGATAAAGGAATTCATAAAAATATTTCCATCACAACATAATCAAATCCATGTAATAATAGGGATAAAAACAGAACCCTTTTTATTATCTTAGATGGAAAATAATTTTGATAAAATACTTGAACTCCATTCTTGAGGAAAATATCCTTTCTACTTCAAAAACATTTTTCCTTTCATAACATGTCATACGACTTTAAAATAAAATAATTTGATTAATAATAAACTTGAAAAATTGTAAAGGAAGTTTCTTGGAAATAATGTTTTAAAAATCCATTCATGCCGTATAAGTTAAAAAAACATTCTTCGTACTTTTGTCGGAAAAGTCAAAAAGTACCTCGTACGAAAAACGACAAAAGATTCCTTTCATACATATTACTAAAAACTCACCGAAGGGTAAAAATGGATTAATTTTTTTTAGGTGGATGGAAATATTATTACATATTGATGAAACATGGATGTGGATGATAAAATACACCCCAGTAAATACTTACGAATAAACAATCTCAGATAAAAATGAGATTGTGATATTTCCCTTACCTTAGGTCCGATTTGCTTTGTACGTGTCCGAAGCTCCTGTATAATGGTTTAAATAATGTCATTGACTTATTACAGAATCATATTCATTGTTATGATATCATATATGGTTCACTTAGGACATTATATTACCCGTTATTTTGTAAATTCCATGTTAAAGTAGCGTTTTGGGTAAAATCGTTTCTTTTATCGTATGTGTTTTGACTTGTTGTTCTTGACATTATTATTACTTATATCATGATTTACTTACTTCCAGAATATAAAATATGATTTATATATCATATATATTCAGTATATATATATATATATAATAGATAGATAAATGAAATGAAAAACACCGTTCATGGAGACGGTAGTCCGTACGTATGCATGAACGCTGTTTTCCTTTCCTTATTGTCTTGAATGGAAGTAAGTAGATGACATAAATATATATATATATATTTACATAAATCCAGTAGCTTTATAATGTCATATATTTCATTATTATTTCTTATATATACTTTATAATCATTCTTAAATGGTTAACATGGAGAATGAATCTCATCGCGTCGTGGAGACGGTATTCCGTACGTACGCACGCGCGGTGATTTCTTTTTCCGTAGGATGGATAGATGGTGAAATAGGGTTGTTTCATACTTATAATAACATATCAGTATATGAGTGATACTGATGTTATTACTTCATAATGAAACAACCTAAGAAGAAGAAGTGCAAGAAGAAATAAAAATGAAAGAATTGGTAACGGTAATTACCTCTTCTTTGAAGCGCCTTTTTGAGACCTCCTCTTAGGGAACTAAAATTGGTCTTTGAGGAAGACCAGAACCTCTACTATGTTTCTAGGGAAGTGGAGAAGATATTTTGGCAGGGGTTGGCCGAGCTTGAGTGCTCAAATTGGTGTGAGGAGGTGGGGGAGGAGGTGTCCTTTTATAAGGGAGGAGAGGGGCACCTTAGGAATACCTCAAAATATTATTTTATATTAATGTCAAAATCGGTTTATAATGGTTCCAAAGGGTCTTATTTCGAAGCTAAAGTGGGTATGGGTCGAAATCCTATCAACCAATAGGATTTAGACAAGTTTAGGGTATTATTTTAACCTTATCAATTAGATTTAACTCTAAGTTAAATAATTTAACTTTTACCATGTCTTTTTGTTTTCTTTCACTATATGGTTAATACACTTACTATAACATGCCAAACGAACCCCAAACTGTTTATTATTAATATATATATCCTTATCTAAGTCATTTGGCTGATCCGTAGATTTTTAGGAATAAAATAACAATTAATAATATAATATTTGATTTAAAAACTATTTTGTGTCAATTTTGAAACAATGTGATATATGATTTTTCTGAAAGTCATAACAGAATTATATGTTTGAAACAAGTTGATTAAATCAACACTAATATATCATAGTAACCTAGAAAATTAGTGGAATTCATAAAAAGTCTCAAATTTCATTAATTGGAGCATTTATAACATCAATTATGTAAATATTTCCTTAAAAGGGTAATTACTGCATCATCGTTGTGTCATAAATAAATTAATTTATTTAAAGTCTAAAAATTATAAATAAAATATCATTATGTAGGAAAGCTTTTTAGCTTTCTAATGAATATTTATAGTCGAATTTATCTTATGTATAACCCCATATTAAAAATTATTTACTTATTAAACTTTGATTTTAACTATTTTAACCCTTCTTTTATATAAATTAATAATAAATGTCCTAATCTAACCCAAGTGGGCATAAATGGTCATATTTTATTACTAAGTTTGTTTTTGGACGAATTAAACTTATCCAATAGAATTAGGACATGTGTTAGGGTAATAGTAATATCATTTTTACCCTTAGTTACCCTATTTACTATTAACCGCGGTAAAAAAAGTAAAAGGTTACTATTCACCAAAAAATTATTTTTATCTCATTGAACCACATTTTACTTACTGATATCAACCGTGTCTGTCGGATTTTCAAAATTCCATTCACAGAAGCGGTAAAATTAAGTTTTATGCAAAATTCAGTTTTTAACCTACCACTTAGTGGTTTCACTATTCATCAAAAATTGAATGTTTTCAGAAAAATACCAAAATTTCACCCTAGGCTAATTTCGGTATTCCGAATCCAAAAATGAAGTCCATTTTGAAAAATAAAATTTATAAAATTTCAAAAAGTGGTTATTATTATTCATAACGGCTAGTTTTAATAATATTTTAATAGCATATCGTTGTTTAGTGAAACTCGGTATTGCGTACGACACAAGCTATCGAGGAAGGTCGTGATTGCGTGTAATGCAAGGAAAGTCAAGGATGCGTGTTGTGCATGCTCCTTTTGGTGTAGCGTACAACACAAGACATTAGTGAAATAAAAAAGAATATTTTTCATAAAATCTCGGGCTGTTACATTCTACCCCCCTTAAAATGAATTTCGCCCTCGAAATTCGTCGGGGTTATAAATGGTTTACTATTCGAAAGTTTATTTTATAGAAACCCACATCGTAAAAAGGAATACCAAAACTTGGCTTCAAAAACTAAAGTATGAAATGTAACTATTACCCAAATAAACTAATCACTGGGTTTCCACATAGGTGAAAATATGGATATGGAAGAGAAATCTAACCATCATGTTCTGATGGAGAGTGGTAGAGAACATGGCTATGGAAAAGCTAGAAATCACAAAGCCATAAATTTGTGACAATCTAAGGTACCATCTGATTCATCAGGTATAAGATCACTAGGACAACATTTTTGGTTTTCAAGATCATTTCCCTAACGTTGAAAATTTGAATTAGAATTAATACTTTCTTTATTTTGGTAAAATCTCACTGTTGTTCATGCCTTGAACAATTTCCACTTCATCTCTTAAATAAATGAAGTTGAATTTGTTATTCGTGAAGTGTTACTATGACAGGTCATTCCATTTGTCTCAAACAAAAGGTTAGCAAAAATTATATACATAAGTCGATCTATAGTGAGATTAATCACATATGGTTTCTAAAATGGACTTATACTTCATATATCATACTGCTTAATATAATAAAACTAGTTTCTACTAAACAGGGACTTCCTGTAGGCCAGTGGTAGGCGATAAAGGCCAGTCGCACTTCGGTTGTGGGTTCGATTCCCACAGCCTTGTCCGAAGCGATGGGCTGTCGCCCGTCCTGCAGGTTGTCCTTTTTCTAAAACTATATTACTATAACATCCCATCAATAATATCGAAAAAACTTCTATCTTTAACAATACTAACTTATGTCCAACATAATCCATTCCAATCTTTAGGCTTATCCATAATACAACAGTCCACTCTCATAACATAGTGAAAATGATTACCAGAGATTTAATACCATCGTTGATCCCCATATATCATAAGATATATCTTGTTAGTCACATTCCAAACATTCAAAGGCCTTAATCTTGTACACTCTTGAATACCCATTGAACCTTATTGAAAACATGAATTCTATTAAAAGTTAACTCTTTCCACATACCAAAATCCTCAAAATTCTATATACTCAAACCATGATATCACTTAGTCCTTATATCAATCATGAGCTCATGAATACTATCAATCATTTAATTTTCTCCTTATCCCTTCATTATGCGCATATCATCTACATTCTAAAAATATCTGAATAACCTTTCATGGATACTGGTAACATTAATCAGACAACAGTGTAACAATCCTTACATGTCTCTTTATTCTATATTACCATGATATTACTTATACAACATTACACATGATAAACATGTAATCATTCCACTACATTCTTAAACCATTGACCGAGCTTCAACAATTCATTCATCTCACATATCATTTGTAGTCTCTTCATCATCATACACATAAATACTTCCCATACGACCATACTGATTATCTTCATGAGACTTTTTCTTAGGGCATTGGTTTGCATAATGCCCGCACATTCCACATTTAAAACATTTAACCATTGTTGATGTCGTAGCAATACCATTATCCTCATCCATGTTGTTAACTGAACCTTTTCCTTTTCATTTACTTGCTTTGTGTCCTTCTTTTCCACACCCAAATCATCTTCCAGTTCCTTTGAAACATTCTCCTTGATGCCTCTTCCCACATGATTTACATAGGGGAAATTGAACTTTCTTTCCTCTATGATCATCATGAAACTCCATCTTTCTCTTATTAGCCGAGTCAGGAAACTTACCAAATTTTACTTTATTGATCATATTATGAGATTGCTGATTCGGCATAATAATGATGTTTGGACATCCAAATCCCATTTCATTATGAAGAATATCATTCCATTGTCCATCATATCCTCCATTATCGTGAATCATCTTGTTTCCAGCCATTTTCTAAAACCCAAAAAAAAATAGTGTGAGAGGCAAAAATCATGCTAGGGAAAACAACATAATAAAGGGGGAGTACCTTCAATATCTAACATCTTAGGTTTAATTCTATGATCGTTAGCGTAGTTCTAGTACTATAACCTATACGTATACTTAACCTTAGGGACATCCCTAGACATACCGTAGAAATATTTCTAGGGATCTCACTAACGTTTTCGCATCCTAGTTTCCAAAGGTTGACTAAACCTTTCCTCTGATACCAACTGTAGAGACCCGAAGCTTAACGTACATGGACATTACATTACATTTGCGGAATACTTAGTACATAACAAAAAACACACACACACGGATCGTAATAGTTTAGTGTCTTTGGAAACTCGGAATATAATCTTCTAATCGTGGTGAAAGATCTTCAAAATCTCCCATAAAGATATTCCTTTTTTTTACCTAAAACCTTTCTTTATATCCTGGGGAAAAGAAAACATAAAAGGGTTAGCTCAAATGCTCAGTAAGGGTAAACAAAATAAATATCAATCACATCATATACATAAGCACATAACTTTTGGAAATCTTAACCTGCAAAAGAGATCATAATTTCATAACATGGGGTAAATAATGGCAGTGAAATGTAATCACAATAATCATAACTTAAAACATGAAACTTTGTGGAATTCACACATAATCATAGAGAATCATTTCTTGTTAGTCAAGACTCATTGCCAAGACTATCTTAGTGGACAATGTCCCTTTCTGAATCGAGTAACCCTCGTTTTAGTCCTGTTTCACTGAACCGGTATAACCTACCTTTCCAGCCCTGTCTATCTCATGAGATATAAAATCTTTACCCAATGCATTGGAGGGAGATATAGGTCCCACCCATCTTATAATGAATCCTTTCTTATGTGTGCCACATAATCATAAACCATACATCATAGCGTAACCCATGTAATAAAAATGGGATTCTTAAACAACATGACATCATAAAACAATTCATATAAGATAAAGGAATTCATAAAAATATTTCCATCACAACATAATCAAATCCATGTAATAATAGGGATAAAAACAAAACCCTTTTTATTATCTTAGATGGAAAATAATTTTGATAAAATACTTGAACTCCATTCTTGAGGAAAATATCCTTTCTACTTCAAAAACATTTTTCCTTTCATAACATGTCATACAACTTTAAAATAAAAGAAGTTGATTATAAATAAACTTGAAAACTTGTAAAGGAAGTTTCTTGGAAATAATGTTTTAAAAATCCATTCATGCCGTATAAGTTAAAAAAAATTTCTTCGTACTTTTGTCGGAAAAGTCAAAAAGTACCTCGTACGAAAAACGACAAAAGATTCCTTTCATACATATTACTAAAAACTCACCGAAGGGTAAAAATGGATTTAAAAAAAAAATTTGGTGGATGGAAATAATATTACATATTGATGAAACATGGATGTGGATGATAAAATACACCCCAGTAAATACTTATGAATAAACAATCTCGGATAAAAATGAGATTGTGATATTTCCCTTACCTTAGGTCTGATTTTCTTTGTACGTGTCCGAAGCTCCTGTATAATGGTTTAAATAATGTCATTGACTTATTACAGAATCATATTCATTGTTATGATATCATATATGGTTCACTTATGACATTATATTACCCGTTATTTTGTAAATTCCATGTTAAAGAAGCGTTTTGGGTAAAATCGTTTCTTTTATCGTAGGTGTTTTGACTTGTTGTTCTTGACATTATTATTACTTATATCATGATTTACTTACTTCCAGAATATAAAATATGATTTATATATCATATATATTCAGTATATATATATATATAAGAGATAGATAAATGAAATGAAAAACACCGTTCATGGAGACGGTAGTCCGTACGTACGCATGAACGCTATTTTCCTTTCCTTATTGTCTTGAATGGAAGTAAGTAGATGACATAAATATATATATATATATACATAAATACAGTAGCTTTATAATGTCATATATTTCATTATTATTTCTTATATATACTTTATAATCATTCTTAAATGGTTAACATGGAGAATGAATCTCATCGCGTCGTGGAGACGGTATTCCGTACGTACGCACGCGCGGTGATTTCTTTTTCCGTAGGATGGATAGATGGTGAAATAGGGTTGTTTCATACTTATAATAACATATCAGTATATGAGTGATACTGATGTTATTACTTCATAATGAAACAACCTAAGAAGAAGAAGTGGAAGAAGAAATAAAAATGAAAGAATTGGTAACGGTAATTACCTCTTCTTTGAAGCGCCTTTTGGAGACCTCCTCTTAGGGAACTAAAATTGGTCTTTGAGGAAGACCAGAACCTCTAGGATGTTTCTAGGGAAGTGGAGAAGAGATTTTGGCAGGTGTTGGCCGAGCTTGAGTGCTCAAATTGGTGTGAGGAGGAGGGGGAGGAGGTTTCCTTTTATAAGGGAGGAGAGGGGCACCTTAGGAATACCTCAAAATATTGTTTTATATTAATGTCAAAATCGGTTTATAATGGTTCCAAAGGGTCTTATTTCGAAGCTAAAGTGGGGATGGGTCGAAATCCTATCAACCAATAGGATTTAGACAAGTTTAGGGTATTATTTTAACCTTATCAATTAGATTTAACTCTAAGTTAAATAATTTAACTTTTACCGTGTCTTTTTGTTTTCTTTCACTATATGGTTAATACACTTACT
The DNA here is from genome assembly GCA_963277665.1 of Viscum album. Classification (NCBI taxonomy): domain Eukaryota; kingdom Viridiplantae; phylum Streptophyta; class Magnoliopsida; order Santalales; family Viscaceae; genus Viscum; species Viscum album. Next base: position 1,943,584,404 of record OY728161.1, on the reverse strand, counting down.
ATAACATGCCAAACGAACCCCAAATTGTTTATTATTAATATATATATCCGTATCTAAGTCATTTGGCCGAACCTTAGATTTTTAGTAATAAAATAACAATTAATAATATAATATTTGATTTAAAAACTATTTTGTGTCAATTTTGACACTATTTGATATATGATTTTTGTGAAAGTCATAACAGAATTATATGTTCGAACCATGTTGATTAAATCAACACTAATATATCATAGTTACCTAGAAAGTTAGTGTAATTCATAAAAAGTCTCAAATTACATTCATTTGAGCAATTATAACATCAATTATGTTAATATTTCCTTAAAAGGGTAATTACCACATCATCGTTGTGTCATAAATAAATTAATTAATTTAAAGTCTAAAAATTATAAATAAACTATAATTATGTAGGAAATCTTTTTTAGATTTTTAATGAATATTTATAGTCGAATTTATCTTATGTATAACCCCATATTAAAAATGATTTACTTATTAAACTTTGATTTTAACTATTTTAACCCTTCTTTAAATAAATTAATAATAAATGTCCTAATCTTACCCAAGTGGGCCTAAATGGTCATATTTTATTCCTAAGTTTGTTTTTGGTCGAATTAAACTTATCCAATAGAATTAGGACATGTGTTAGGGTAATAGTAATATCATTTTTACCCTTAGTTACCCTATTTACTATTAACCGCGGTAAAAAAAGTAAAAAGTTACTATTCACCAAAAAAAATATTTTTATCTCATTGAACCACATTTTACTTACTGATATCAACCGTGTCTGTCAGATTTTCGAAATTCCATTCACAGAAGCGGTAAAATTAAGTTTTATGCAAAATTCAGTTATTAACCTACCACTTAGTGGTTTCACTATTCATCAAAAATTGAAAGTTTTCAGAAAAATACCAAAATTTCACCCTAGGCTAATTTCGGTATTCCGAATCCAAAAATGAAGTCCATTTTGAAAAATAAAATTTATAAAATTTCAAAAAGTGGTTATTATTATTCATAACTGCTAGTTTTAATAATATTTTAATAGCATATCGTTGTTTAGTGAAACTCGGTATTGCGTACGACACAAGCTATCGAGGAAGGTCGCGATTGCGTGTAATGAAAGGCAAGTCAAGGATGCGTGTTGTGCATGCTCATTTTGGTGTAGCGTACAACACAAGACATTAGTGAAATAAAAAAGAATATTTTTCATAAAATCTCGGGCTGTTACAACAGCACCGCTTATAGCTTTAATGAAGAAGGGGAAACCCTTCGTGTGGTTATATAGATGTCAGCAGAGCTTCCAGGAGATGAGACAGAGATTGACTAGCGCACCTATCTTGAGGCTACCGGAGGAGGGAGTAGGGTACGTAGTCTACTGCGATACATTAGGGACCGGACTCGGGTGTGTCCTAACGCAATAGTGTGAAGTTATCTTTTATGGATCACGACAGTTAAGGTAGCGTGAGCAGAACTACGCTACCCATGACCTGGAGTTAGTAGTAGTGGTATTTTCTCAGAAGATGTGGCGGCACTATCTAATGGGCGAGCGCTTTACAGTCTATTCTGACGAACATAGTCTCAGGTACATCTTCTCACAGAAGGAAATGAACCTGAGACAGCGACGATGGCTCGAGTTCCTACAGGACTATGACTTTGAGATAGTTTATACTCCTGGAAAGAGGAACGTAGTAGCCGATGCTCTCAGCAGGAGGACGGGCATTCAACTACTTGGAGAGGCAATAGAGAAGCTAACCGCTTTGAAGATATCCTTCGTGGATAGAGATGGGGCAGCCTTCTTCAGTCGCTCACAGTCACACCTCCACTTATTCAACAGGTCAGAGAGGCACAATGTGGGGATGTTGACTGTGAGAGGCGGCGTGCACAGATATACTCAGGACAAGCACCTGATAGATTCTCTATAGGAGGAGATCACGTCGTCGTTTTCAGAGGGCATACCATGGTACCAGCTGCGTTACAGGAGGAGGTGCTGAGAGAGTTTCACACTTCCCCTTTATCGGTACATCTAGGAGTGGCGAAGATGTACAAGGATCTCAGGAAAAGCACTAGTGGCTGGGTATAAAGAAGGTTGTGGCAGAGTTCGTTTCTCGATGCCTCACCTTCCAGCAGGTGAAGGAGGAGCACCAGGTACCAGTGGGCTTGGTACAACCCTTGGAGGTCCCGGAGTGGAATTGGGACGGGATATCTATGGATTTCGTCACTCGAATTCCACGTACTTCCAGAGGTCATGACTCCATTTGGGTGATTTTTGACCGACTCACCAAGTCGGCCTAGTTTTTACCCATTAGAGAGCAGGGCTCAATGGAGAGATTGGGACGCCTCTACATTCAAGAGATTGTACATCTTTATGGTGTGTCATCATCTATCGTCTCCGACCGAGATGATCACTTTAATTCCTAGCTTTGGAAGGGGTTGCAGGAGGCATTCGGGAAGTAGCTATGTCTGAGCACCACCTTTCACCCTCAGACGGATGGTCAGATAGAGAGGACCATTCAGACTCTCGAGGACATGCTCCATGCATGTGTCCTCAACATTGGTCGCAGATAGGAGGATCACCTACCCATGTTGAAGTTTGAGTACAACAACAGCAACCACTCCACCATTGGGATGACACCATACAAGGCATTGTACGACCGACCTTGCAGGTCACGTCTATGTTGGACAGACCCTAGGGAATCAGCACTTGTGGAACCAGAGATGGTCCAGGACACGAAAGAGAAGGTCCAGGTCATCCAGGAGCAGATGAGGAAAGCTCAGAGCTGACAGAAGTCTTATGATGACAGGAGGCGGAGACCACTAGAGTTCGAGGATGGCAACCACGTTTTCTTGTGGGTCTCACCTCGATGTGGATTATGGAGATTTGCCCAGGGTGACAAGTTATCTCTGATCTTCATCAGACCATTTTTGGTTCTCAGCAGGATAGGTGAGGGGGATTATCACCTGGCTATACCACCTCAGTTGCACCGAGTGGACGATGTCTTCCACGTATCTCAACTGATTAGATACGTGCATGACCCAACACATATCATCGACCATGGGGAGCTGGACATTGATGACGGGGCAACTTTTGTGGAGGTCCTAGTGGAGATCAAGGATCGAAATGAGTGGGTCTTACATGGGTGTTCGATTCCTCTAGTGCGCATCACGTGGCAGCACGGGAACCTCCAAGAGAGCAGTTGGGAGCGGAAGGCTCAGATTTGTGCTCTGTACCCTCATTCGTTCCCCTAGTTTTTGATGTATCTTTACGGGGATGTAAAGTCCTGAGGTAGGAGTAATGTAAAGACCTGTAAATTTCAAGGATTTTTTTTCCTAATTTCTTTGGGATTTTACGAGTACACCGTTTCTAAAAGAACCTGATTTTGAGACCCAGAGTGCCCGAAATCATTTTCTAAAATTTATCCTAGGTACGTTCAGTGAATGAATGAGCGGGTTTTACAATTTTTGAACCGTTTCTCAGAATCGAAATCCAAGGGCACCGATGAAACTGAAGCGCCGATAATTGCTTAGGAACACATTTTTTGAAGGAGCGTTTGCTCGGGAGGAGTTGTTAAAAATGTGATGAATAAAAATATAGTTTTTTTAGAATTATATTTTTATTACACCACTGATGGTTTAAGTGTTATGGGAAAGAAAGTTGTGTGGAAGTTGGGGTGGGGCCCACACAAGCCCCCACCTCCTTCAATTTCCCTAACACCCCATTAAACCCCCTCTAGAATTTAATTTGTAACTCATCCTATTCCCCTCCTTAATGCAGGTCAACTCTAACATTAAATTGTTTGATTAAAGCTATTCAAATAATTTAATTAAGAGTTTCAATTTTGAATATTTGGAATTCATGGAATGGGTTAATAAAATAAATATAAACCTTATTTTATTTGGGGTTGGTTTTTTTGTGAGAGAACATTGGGAGATAATACTCTAAGTTTGAAGAATGCGAATAATTCCAAGACTTCGACGAAGAACGCCGTCACCGCAAGGAGATATCGACGACCCGTCTCTTCTTATCTCCACAGCCGTTTTGTGACGAAATTCCCTTATTGGACGTACATCGTTCCATTTTCTCTCATCCTCAAAGAAAGGGAGATGCTTCTTCCTCCTCAGATGTTCTCCATCGACGTATATGAAGCTTCATCCCGCAACGCCGTTTTCCGCGATGCTATATTCTGCGAACTTCTTCGAGGTAGGGGTTGTTCATCGTCCAAGAATTATTAATTGATGTTCTTGGTTAATTATTAGCCGCCTGTTATCAGAATAATGTGAGGATTCGGACCGCACGAACCCGGTCGAACATTCTCCCATTTTGTTATTGAATTTTCCTGTGGTTTGGACGAAGGCGACGCGATGCCATTGCACCGCACGGGAACGAGAGAACCACGATGATGGAGAGCAGCGCCGGTAAAGATGAAGGAGGGGGCTTCTAGGAGTGGGCTGCGAAAGAGGAGTGTGGCATTGTCATGCCTCCCCGGATCACCAACGAGGGCCACGGCCAGGGGCGGGCCGCGGTGGAGGGGCGCGGCGACGCGCTGGACGGAAGGGGCTGCGACCTATGGCCACGACGGTTCGGGGAAGCGGCCGGCCGAGCCGGCCTCTGGAGAGAGCTGGAGGCGGGACCCCGTGGGACCTGCGAGTTTGGATAAGGCCGTACATAAATGGCTGGCCTTTTATCAATCACGGGGGGCACCCCCCCCCCCCCCCCCACCCGCGTCCGCTCAGCGCACGGGTGCCCAGGCCGGACCGGCCGCACCGGGCCTGACCGGCCGCACCGCGCTGGACCACCCACGCCGGGCCTGGCCGGACCCCCGCGCCAGCCCAGTCCACACCCAACCGGACTAGACCCGGACCCAAGTCGGGTCGACCTGGTTCGGGCCGACCCAGGGGGTATTGGGCCGGGTCGGACTTGGCCCAAACACCCTATTTTCGGACAGATCCATTCAAATGACCATAACATGGGATACAGACCTCCGATCGATGCACCGTAAGTTCTGTAGAGATCCTTGGGTCGAGAAGGTTGTTTTGGTATATTAAACTAAAGGTTTTGTAGAACTTTGGGTATGGCTGGGTTGGTTCGAACACAAAACCAACCAGGCCTTCAGAGCGGAAATGCTTATAACTTGATCTCCGAACATCCGATTGACGTGTTGTCGACTTTGTAGGATTCCTCTTAGTGAGACGATTATTTTGGCTTAATCCGCACGAGGTTTGTACGTAGATGGAGTATGGTCAGGTTGGTTTTGACTTAAAAACCAATCGGGCCCCTGGGACGAAAAAACATATAACTCTCAGACCGGACGTCCGATTGATGCGCCGTTTGTCACGTTGAGTTCATATTGTCAAGAAAAAACATTGGGATTCATAAACTCCAGACTACATGCAAGTTGATGTATCGACCCCCTTGGCTTGTGGAGCGGACCCTCCTAGAACTGAGCATGCTGTGTGCGGGAACCCTAGAGCTGGCTGCGACTGCGACGACGATGACGATTTTACTGGGATCCTTCGTGGGTTCTGCAGCAACGACGACCATACTGAAATCCTCCATGGGTTCGATGACGATGACTACTGTTCTTGTATCCTATGTGGGTTCGGCAGTACGTGACTACTGTTTTTGTATCCTACATGGGTCTGGCAGTATATTGACTTTATACTTGTATCCTACGTGGGTCTGGCAGAGTAGCTGGTCTTATATCCTCTGTATGTCCGACAACATAGCTGGTCTTGTATCCTATGTGGGTCCGAGAGCATAGATGAATCAGTGGCTACATCTTATCATCACTATCTCCTTACGAAGAGTATACCTCTGTGAGCTGATTCTTTACTTTGAATCATTATCTTCGATATGATTGTTTTTCTATCCTCTGTGGATTGGGTTGTGTTATCCTGGGTGGATTAGATTGTGCTATCCTTTGTGGACTAGATCGAACTTGGGCTCGAATGTTGGAGCCGAACTGGAATTGATGACTTAGGTATATGTATGGGTATATACCTAAGTAGAGTTGGTTGTTACTTCGTGATTGTATATTTCCTTTTTGTATTATCCTTCATGGATTCTTGGGAGACCTTCGGGGGGTCTCGGGGTCGCTACTGAGTAGCGTATACTCAACCCTACACAGTCTATGCCCGCACTACGTTGTATTGGATGCAGACGATGGACAACACTGATCGAGGTAGGAGCTCGTGGAGCTGGACGGTACCTGGAGGTGGATCACTAGACGAGATGTACACGGAGCGGACAGATGGAGCATAGGAGCGGAGGAGACTATCTGTAACCACCCTTCCGGCGGGATTTCCAGAGGATGGCTCGATGTTGCTGCTTTACTTTTCTCCTGCTATACCCTTTTTTTAGTTATACTTTACTTTCAGTTGAGTTTGTATTCTGTCCCATTTACTTTCCAGCACTTACCTTTGTACTCAGTTTACTTAGTGTTTACTTTTTCTTGCATACTCTGTGGTGTTTGTTATCATACATAGATGCAATATCTTCCCTTATATTAGGATTTATGTCTTTGGTTCTAGTCATCAGCCCCTAGCCTATGGGACGCGGGCTTGGGGTAGTCATGACACGGGTCCTGAGGACGGGTTGTGACCGAATCAGCTACTTGAGAAGAGAGATCCAGTTTGGGGTATGGTGATGACGTCGGTTATTATGATGTTTAACTCTGTGTTGATCTGCTTCCTTCTAGTTTAGTTTTTCTGTGGCACTATATGTTGGGCACAAGGAAAACCTAAGACGACTATCATAAAATGAAAAAAATGATTTGCATCAAGGCACATTTCTCAATAGTAGTGAATAAAATCCAAAAAACAAGACTGGTGTCTAGAAAAATAGATAAGGATAGTCATATCAATGACTACTATCCTACGAACACATATCAAGAAATATAATCTCTTTGTCTTTAAATGTCTCATAAAGTAGGATGTGCACTTTTGTCATCTCTCTTTCCTTTATTATTTTTTTGATGTATTTGGATGAATTTAGCTTTCAACTACCTTGGACAAGGTTTTATAAGGGTAATTGTTTCTTGATTAACATAGACCGAGATATATGACTTCCTAAACATGGAAGTGAAAAATCTATTCGTGATCATTGAACCAATGTCATACCACCAATGATGTACCCAACAAGAGATACCTCACCAAGATTTCAATATCATTTTTCCTTGCATCAATGTACACAATATAATGGAACACATTGGTAATGTTCTCAAGTCAAGAGACCAATACACATGTCTGTAGATATGATTAACCAATGAAACCAAAAATATGTGGTCTTCCTATTAGTGGGACTATCCTCATGATATCAATACTAAAGGTCACTAAGTGATATCTTCATGCGAATAAGTCTCAATGCTTATGATCCCCCAAAACCTGATATTAAAACATATAATATGTCGAATCAGTAATATGTGTCTAGAGAATTGGACCTTCGTTTAAGATTAATGTCATAGTATCTTGAGGTTCTAATTATAGATTAGGATCTGATATAAACTTTTGATATAACAATTAATTTATTAAATTACCATTAAATAGTGGATACAAATAATTCTACACTATAGTGGTAAGATGACATCACATATATCTAACTTTCTACATGATATGGTAACGAAAGGTACTACATAGTTCGGTCTAGGGAACCCACTATTTCAACAAATATCACCTGTTGAAAAAAATAATGTCATTTAAACTATCTATTAAATTTACATTTATTCCATGTACATCATATTTTCCCGTCAACAAATCAATTAGAAATTAAGAAATATAAAAACTCCACCAAACCCTTGGTAAACTGAGGTGTGTTCCTCAGTAATGTTATCCACATTTTATCCAAATTTCACTAAGTGCTTACACTTAATCACTAAAAATTAAAAAACATAAGAAACATTATATATTTTAAATAAAAACCACTAATTTATTTTTAGTCAAATGTAGATTTACTCATCTACCACATCTTTTTATTCATTAATCATGAAAATTTTAAGGAAGGTTGTATCTTATATGTTAACTAATGTAACATTTTCTACAATTTTAATTGTAGTCATATTGAAATCAATATAATTAAATAAAATCAAATTTATTTAATGATCATTCCATCTCATATTTTGAAAAAATGTAATCATAAATGAAGATACATATATTTAAAAATATATCAAATTTTATTTAGGTATTTTTTGAAAAATAAATTCATTCAATTTTTTTTGTTTTAGTATTATCATATAACATAATAATGAAATATTAGTTGTTTTAATCCAGAAATATTATTTTTTTCAAAATCAATAATAAAATAGTAATTGAAAATGGATTGTATGACTTATTATATATGTTGATTTAATTCCATATTATTTCACAGAAAAACCTCTATATATTAACAAATAATTACTTCTTTTTCTCTATGAAAAAATAATATGATGAATTTTAATTTATTTAATAAGTTATTATAGGTGTAGAATTAACACTCACACAAATTTATAAAATAATTATAAAAATTATCATATATGATAAATTAATTGAGGATATTTTCATTACACACCTTGAAAAAAATTATTGAAGATTGTTTGTTCAAAAAAGTAAAATGAATAATTTGAATTTATGGATTATTTTTTGATGGGAAATAGATGTACCCAGTAACATTGAAAGAGTGGGAATCTTAGTGAAGGTGTGGTGAAAAGAGGAAGAATTATTGAATAAATGTAAGGAGTAAGGGCTCTGTGGGGAGAAGGGGGGATTGACACAATGACATGGGAAATGTGGGGTGATCTGTATAGTCATAGGGGAAATGGGGTAGATAGAGTGGCATGACTATAGGGGATTAGAGCTTCAGATAGGTAAAAGAGTGTGAGGTTGATTGTGATGTCAAAAATAAGGGAGAGAGTGGTGGTAGTGAGGGAAAGAGTAACAGTGGTGATATGAAGGACTCATATGTGGGGGAGAGGGGGGATATAAAGCTTTTGGGTGGTAAGAATGAAAATATTTTTGATATCAATAAATATTTAGTAGAATTTTATAAAAAACCACTAGAAGAATATTTAATTTTTTTCAGTTGTTTAAGAAACCATCATAGACAACAAGTGAATAAACATGATTTTGGTGTAGTGATCATTGATTAATTGAATAAAATTAACAATTAAGATGTTGAAATTATAGCCTAATATAGTAAGGGGTGTAAAAAAAATATATGTATGTCATTATTTTACTTTAATTAAAATTTACTTATCGATTAAATATATGTTTTATTATTATTATTTCAAATATTTTATATGGGTGTTAATAAAAAAACCATTACGATATGATAATTTAATAGGTTGTTCATTCAATAAGAGTGACTACATCCTTGATATGATTACTAATATACATGGTTATATGACCCACTATAATCAACATAGTGAACACAAATGATTAGAGTTTATCCTTGAAGATGGATAGAGTAAAATTATCCCCCACATATATTTAATTATACAATTATTTGTCGCTAAAATAACATTTTACAATAAGGAAGATTAATTAGAGTAATTTTTATAAAAATTTAATATAATATAATATATATATTATAAAGATAAAACTCCATGTAAAAATATATAGAATCGTGTTCATTAATATATATAAGGGCCATCAAGATTTTCATTATAATTTAAGAGTTCTGCACTCAATAAGATGACATGTTAAATATATTAGTTTAAATTATAGATGTATTTGTTGAGAAATAATATTATATAATATGAAACGAGTATTATAATTTCATATCCATTCCAAAACACTGTCTTTGTTAAAAAAAAATTAGGTTATCAATATATAATTTGATAGTTCAAACATCCATAAGGAAAAATGACTTTTTTTGGAATGATTCATCATTTATAATTTCTCTTAAAGAATACTATTTTCACTCAATGTTATTGTTTCATGTATTATTGTATCAATAACATAACATTGTGAACAGTTTCTATTTCATAATTATGAATTAACAAAATCATATAATTATATAACAACTGTAGTATTCTCTTTCACTATTATCAATTGAATGATAAAATATAAGAAAATATTAGGAATTTTTTTGGAAAATAATGGTATACTATTTAGAATATTTATGTGGAACACTTAAAACCACATCATATTTTTTATAATGTTTTTTAAAATGTGGCCATAAAATCATAAACTATCATAAACCCACTATAATATGATGACAAATAGCTGATCAAAACGAAGAAATAACTACCCTCTATTAAGAATACAAGGAACTTGGTGAGAGATTATAGGTAACCTATATTGTTTATATTACTTTTATAGTGCCTTTTTTTCATATAACACATTGTTTATGTAAACACTATTGAGAGAAAATTACAAATAACTTGGGATATGACCTCAAAACTCCCAAGACATCCATCTCATGAAATAAAAATTCATTAAGCATAAATTAATGAAAATTATAACAAAGAAAAAAATTAAAATTTGTGGATTCTTATAAATGTCATGAAAAAAACCGAACTCTATAGGACTATTAAATTTGTTAAATCATTTGAGTACTGTTTATTATTTTTCCTTGAAGATCATTCTTCAATATTTTTTTTATGAATTATATGACATTATATCATAACACCAATAAACTTATAATTCTCTAAATTTTATTCATACTTGGTCTCCATAAAATTCCCTTTATATTCTGTTCATCAACCTTTTTTCACAAATAAATATGATATTCAATTTATTTTGTTTTCTCTTTAATCAAATCATAACAATTGGGAATCCTATATCTTAATCATAACATATGAAATAACTAGGTTCTAAATCTAAATAATAATAATTAATAACTATCCTATTGATAACCTATAAATAATAATTAGATATTTCTATGTTGATACAAGGGGACTAAGTGTAAGAAAATGATTGATTAAGGATAATTTAATAAATTTCCCTAAAACTTATTATTTTTCTTCCATTTATAATTAATGATAAAAGTATTATTTATATTATAAAGGGTTTCACAAACTCTCATTTAAATATTATTGATTCCCTAATATATATTCTCCACATACACATTAATTTTTTTAGTAATAATGTAAGAACAATTTTGGAATCATAGATTTCCCCATTTTTGTTATCATTTTGAACTCTATTTTATCCCTACGAAATTTAATAATTTATTTTCTTCTACAAATATAAAATAACCAAATAAATAAATCTATGGGGATAGAATTTAAAAAATCCATAATTGATTCCTTATAGGTTGAATACCCTTCATTAATCCACAATTTTTTAAAACATAATTTTATATTGGTTTTATAAACAATTAAATTTTTTTATAAGAAAAAATGAATGGTTAAAAAATTTATTTGGAACCCCTTTTGTTAAATTAAATTTGATATTAATATTATTTATCATTAAATTTTTGACTAAATTATTTCAAATATTTGTTGAACTTTGATAAACAACACAAATAATAAATGAACAATTTTTTAACCCTGTGATATTCCAAATATGTTTTTAGTAAGCCTCATTTATTGATTGACTTTAATTTTATATTAATTTTTAAATAAGAAAAGTTACCCTTTGTCCCAATAATTTTAGAATCATTCATTTGAATTCATGATAATTTATCACATATTTATTCTTCAGGATAATAATCATAAATTTAGTATCCTCTATAGTTAATGAGAAGAAATGGGAAGAGAAGATATATATTAATGAAATATAGTCCTTGTACATTGATATTTACATATATTATACATGGTAGGATACATAATAATACCTTAGGTAATGTACATGGTGATATCCCTATAAAAAACAAATGTTATTCCAAAAAATGATGTGAACATAAAATACCTCCTATCATATGTGGTTTTTGAAAGATATTGTCCTTAAATACCATGTATTTTTTTGTAATCGTATTATGTGTCTTGTAACACATATACCATCATCCAATAACCCTAAATGTCTATAATCATTGATTTATCATGTTAGAAAAAATAAAAATGTTATCAATGACTAACTATACTTGGTGTAAATTTTTACACACATTGTATTTTCAACACCTATAGAATTTAGAATTAGGCATTTGATCTAGATGAGCTGAATGGCACTTAAAATTTTTATAACTACTAGACAAACATTTTAGTTCCGTTTTACATGAAATTTTATTTCTTATTTAAATTTTCATTCCTTTTTAACCATTATTTTATTCATTTTATTCCCTTGGAAATAAGTGTTCCCTTTTTCATCTCCTATCTGTCTCTCATACCCTTGATTGACTAAGAAGATATGTTTAAGGTTTGTGGAATAGTGATGTAATATAATAATTGAATTATTATCTTCTTTATTCTTCTCATTTTAATTAATTTCTTATTGTAGAATTTTTGGGAATTTTCTAAAAAATATGTTCTTTTCAATGTGATCGAATAATTAAGTTATGTTGGGATGAAAACAAGTAATTGCATGCTATAAATTTTATAACCATTATATTTTTACACTATAATTTTTAAATGAAATAATTATTAAAAATTTCTATATTGATTAATATCATATTAAAAAATAATTTTTGTTAAAATGGATGTTTGGAAAAAATAATAACATATATAATTTAAAACTCATTTTATTAATATTAATCGACATTAAATCTAAAATGGTAAGGAATATTATTTATTTACTCACTCTAGTTCCACAACCCTTATTAATTTTTATTATTAATTATTATCAAAATAATTGTCTTTATTTTTCATAAAAAATATTATTTCAACAACCCATATTATTTGTCTATCCATCACTAAATAAAAACTATAAAACTCTTATCACCCCAGGGATCAAAACGTAACATCACTCGTAACCCAAATATTTAGGAATTAACAAATAACATTCAATACACTGTGATGAGATTTTAGACATATTGAATAATTTTTACACTATTTTTATAGAGAAAAATAATGTTAACATGGTGTAAATTTTGGTTCAAAATTATTTATTTATGACTTTTTTTAATTTTATTTTTACTTTAACACTTGGGTGTATTGGTTTGTGAGTTTTAGGAAATTAGCTCATCACTAATACTTTCACTAAAAGAAGGTGTAGATTTTCTGGATTAGAGTTACTTCTATTTAATCCATAAATTAAATTAATTCACAGTGAGATGTATCATAATGTCATGGATTATGAGATAATGGATAAAGTCTAACAAGAACCCCTATAGGACTTGATAAATTATGAACCACTATCCATCATGGGGTGAACTACTATAATACCATGAGTGAAATTTCAATCTAAAATTTCAAAATTATTTTGAGGATGATGTAAATTATCAAGAATACCCTGAAATAAAAATGGATTCTAAGTAAATACTAAGTGAGGTTATCTCAAAATTCATTTAAATATTAGATACATTTGAGAAAATTGGATTTTATAAAAGTAGAATACCTATTAAAATATTATAATATATCTGAAGGATTAAGTTAAATATTCGATGAATAGTTAACCAGCAAAATCCATTTCTATATGGTACATATTGGAATGAAATTTCTGTTTAAATTCCTTAAACCATCAAAAAAAATTAATATCATAACCAAAATTCAAAAATATCAACAAAATAGAAGTGATCCCATATCAAAACTATGGGATTGTTTAATAATATTTTTTTTCAAATAAATAAACTAATTATCATATTCCTATTTTATTTTAATGAAAAATATTTGATAATGTTTTGGTTTTTGAATGTTTTCACATTATAGATATATTTATAATATGGAATTCTATGAGAAACAAATTTTAGGATAATTTTAGGCCTTTTAATTATGTATATCCTATTTTAATTACAAGAGACAAAAAATATTTGGAGTGGTATACATAATATTTATGTTGATACTGTGTTTTCTTCCCAGATTAATGCCATCACTAAAATGATAGATGTGACGAAAATAATAGGTTAAATAGAAAAAAATGAAGTCATATTAAAAAAATATATTCAATAAAATTTAATACATAAAATATTTGAATACCCATGAGATGAAAAAATAAAAATATAACAAAAAGTTCATTGGATATAATTTTGGAATAAAAAATCTAAAAATAATTTTTTGATAACTAAAACATTTATAATTTAATTTCTAATACCAAGATTTTTTTATTTAAATATAAATTATTTTTTTATTATATTTAATATATGATTTTAAACTATTTAAGGGGTTTAAAATAATTCGTCATTAATGGATCATTTATTTGAATGCTACACTATGAAAAAGTCGATGTATTATCACTTTTAGGATAAATATATTAGATCAAATTGTAATAATTTTAATTATGAAAACGTGTTATTGAAAAATAATGGTTTGTAATTTTCATGATGATATAATTTTTGGTTTACCCTAAATATATTGGTTACCATATTTATCATATAGATTTGGGTTTTTTTATACATAAATTAAATCAATGTTGATATATGGGGTTTTTTAATTGGATTGTGGAAGAGGATGAGTTGTATTGGAGTGACAATATTATAAGAGAAAATATTATCAAGAGTTATCTTGAGGCCATAATAACCAAAAAAAGTAGCTATTTTGGTGTGATTCCTGATATAATACTATATTATAAAGCTAATTAAGTCTAAAGTGTTAACCAAGGACATCAAATTTATGAACTCAGTACAGAATAGTTAATCCATTCTATATTGGATAACTATAAATCTTTTGGATTTGTGAATGAAAAAAACTATCACATTAATGTGAAATGGAGATATTTTATAAGACCAAATAATCAATCCAATAAAGTGTCAAGTTCACCAATTCACTGATAGTTGGAATGCTAATGTACTATTAGGAATCACTACAAGAGTAAGATATGTAGAAAACATAGAATGGGGAAGTGATTGTAGGATAAATAGTTAATTTAATGTAATATAAGATACTAATGTATTGTTATGTTATTTATAACATAATGTTATTATTGTCAACAATACTATGACTAAGATTAATCATTTCAAAAATTAAAAAATGGGAAGAGAAGATTCCAATGATTACTACATTTGTGGAAAATGTTAAGGGATTGGACCATCGATCAAGAATATGGAATCATTATAAATTTGGAAGGAATGTCATCATAGGTTGGTTGCTATAGAAGAATAAAGGGGAAAACCACTAAAATTTATGAATTTTAATAACTAAAAAACTTTTATAATGTGATCATATTGTTAAATTTATTCAGTGATATGATATTCCAATCATGTTTTAACTAGTTTTGTGTTTATATATTTTTATTTTTTGTGCTTATAATGTATTTTGGTTAATAATTTTTCTATCAAATGAAATGTTTCATTGTTTTTAACTTTATATATAGTTTATCATGTATTTTTTTTAAACCTATCAAAAAATTATGAAATATATTGGTTGTGAATTCACTAGAAAATGATGGTTGTAATTTGGTTAAGAATCCTTTGAATTTTTTTTTACTGTAATCCACACATTTGAAGGAGAAGAGATTTTTTGTTCTCTACTCATATGATCGATTGATTATATTTATTGTAAAAATTTCAACCTTCATTATATAAAAATTTCAATAAAATATATATTTATAAAATTTTATCATATCACCACATTTTGACCTCTAACTATAAAATAATTGGGGAAAATAATGATAAAACAATTATTAACATCCAAATTTATATAATAAAAAATTAAAAAATAAATTTTATTGCGTTAGTATATCATTATAAAAATGAACATCAATACCTCAAGGATAATTTAGATATTAGTAAACTAATCCATTTTAAGGTGTATTCCTGAATAATTAATGAATATTTTAGAAATTACCATAATACCCCGATATTTTATGATATATTTCCTTCGAAATAATTTAGTTATTCATATTAATATAGTCAATTTAATTGCTATGTTATAATGATATTCCATATCACTGTTTATTTAGAATCATGGTTTCATATAAATCAATCCACCAAATATGTAAACAGTTTATACATAATTAATTTTTTTTATTAATTCATAATAAATATGTACTCAATTTTCAGTAAAGTAATTTTATGCTTTATAAAAATGTTTTCATTAAAAAAGGGTTTTATTACATTTTGGGCATGAATATTATAATTAATTTTTTACAATTTAATAAATTTTATTTTAAAAAATGATATCATATTTAAATTATCATATCAAAATTACCTCAATGTTATATTTTAATTTTTTTTTGAAATAATTAATTCTTTAGTGAATAAGAAAAAATACTGAGTTTATAGAAAATTTTATTTTCTATTCAAGTATTTATAAAATTATTATTTTTTAAAAATTATTTTCAATTTTAAATAGTTATTTTTCTTTAGAAATTATTCAATTAATTTAATTTGAATATAAATTGAGCTTAAATTCGGTGTAATAAAATTTTATACTTAAAAATTTATTTATCTCAAAGATCTATTTTCATTTTATTTTTACAGTTGATTTTGAAAGTAATTTCAAAAAATTATTGAAATTTAATTTTATAAAATTAAATAAATATTAGGAATTAATATTTTAAAATTTGATAGTGATAGAACTTTCATTTTTGGTCTTTATAAATAGTAACATTGGTAAAAAATATGTGCATACGGTAAGAGTTAAAATAGGTTAAAAATTATACAACTAAAATGATAAAGGTAAAGATTACATAATAACTTGTCCATATATTATTATATGGTCTTAATTTGACCATATAAAATCTTATTTTTAGTTATTATTCATTTTACATCCATTCTTCCGTAGTATTACATTAATATATCGTTATTTTTAAAAACAATTGGATTGTCCTCTCCCTCCCTTATAAAAAGACCCTATATCTTGTGGCTTAATAATTCTTCAATTTCCTTTTAACACTACTGTTACCTACCAAATAAGTTTTTAACAACCCTACCCATGTTCTAGATTTCCACATTTGATCATAATTCTATCCTTTAATGGTTAAATGTGTAGGCCAAAGTATTTCTGTCAACAATGTGGTTCAAATGATAATCATATTATATTAATTTTATTTCTTCTTACACTTTCTATAAACCTATAATATCAACCAATAATTGATTAATGTAGTTTTTAAAATATACTTAAACGTTATTAAAATAAAGTAAAAACCATTTTCACCACCATTTCATCAAATTATATAGGAAAGTATCACTAGTGAAAATGTGTGGACTACTACCACCATATAGTGATATGATTCATTTTATATAATCATTATTAATGGTTGGTTATTATGATTTATTTAATGTTGAAATATGATATTAATGAAATAATTTATCTTTTATAATCATATGATCTTATCTACTATTAACCATTCTATGTGTTGGAAAACGATAATGTCGCATGTGCATATGTGTGGACTACAATCTCTACCAAACGACGTGACAGAATTTTTATAATTGATTTATATGAATAATAATAAATGTTTATATTATGATTAAATAAGATCATTATTCTAAAATTATGACTCGGTATTTGATTGAAAATTCTCCTAGGTGCAAGTACCATAACCATCTAATTGATACATTCATGAAAAAGAGACATGTTTTCACCCAAAAGTTCATTTCAAAGAAAATTAATTCAGGGATAATTCAAAATTATAATGGAATGATAAATAGAAATTTATTTTTGAACATGGTTATATAATATATTTATAATAAATATATATTTATTTTCTCGGATATATGAATGTGAATTAAGTGAGATAGGACAAGAGGTAAGAGGTTTATGTCACAATCTCATTTTCTTTTTGTTATTGGATATGAAAAATTTTGATTAAGGGAAATTATATGGATATTAGCATTAATGAATATTATATTTCCTTCCCATAAGGATATTATTTTAATTTTAGGATATTACTACAATTTCCCACTATTTTTTACTTATAATAATCAAGAAATTATTATAACAGAAAATTTGACCTTATTTTCTATTTGATCATCCAAATATTTTTTCCATATCCATGCACATAACAATTGTTTTATATATGTTTCAAAAAATAACATAAATGTTTTAAAAATTTGATCTTCATTAAATATACTATATTTATAATTTCGTAAAAATAATCTTGAAAAAATCATTTTTCAAACATGTCATTTATACTATTTAAAAAAGTGAGAAAAATTCCCAATTTTAATATATATGGAATAAATGATTTCTTATTCTATCATGACCATTATATTACTTGAAGATTATTTTATATTTTTTAAAGTTTATTTTCAATAAAAATCATTTCTTCAATCTTTACTAAATTTTACATTAAAAATTTATCCAGGAAAAATGATATTTTTCTCTTGTTTTCAAAGAATGGTTCAAGTGTTATTTTAAAGATATTTTGAAAATATTTCATGATCTACTAAGAAATTTTATTCTCCAATAAATATAATATATTATTATTCAAGAAACATTATTTATTTTAATGGGTTATGATAATGGTGATTTGATGTTGGATGTATGAAACCCATTCTATTCTCATTGGTTAATGATGTTTGGATGAAAAATTATGCAACCAATTTATTTTATAAGATTTTTGGTATTATGAAATGATGAAATATTTAAGTATCTCATTTACATTATATTTTAATCAATACATCCCTAAAAAGATACCTAAATGAGGAAATATAGATAACAACACCTCGTGTACAGCTTCCAATAGGCCTGGGGTTGTTGACTAGCATTGAGGGTATAAAAATATAATGTATGGGAAGAATTACCTCTATAATATAAATAGGATCATGAGATAAGATGAATAATCTGAAATAAATTCCATGACATATTATAGAAAAATTCCAAACCATCCCACAGTTCGTGAATAAATAAAACTGGTACATATAAAAGTCTCCAATGTAAGTACCCAAAAACAAAGCTAAAGCAGCGATACAACAACTAACCAAAGGTATGAGATTTTAATGTCTATAGTGGACCATTAAATCATAATGGAAACTTTAAAACACATTATATAAATAGGGTGAGGAAGCATGAATACTCAGTAGGAAAACCAAAGGCTCACATGCACAGGTGAAAACTGCATAGCAATGCACTCATAAGAAAATAGTTGAAGCAAAGAGAACCTATACATGTATATTAACTAAAACCCCAACCTCACCAAGGATTTATCACCAAAAAATGAATGCGAGTATAATATTATAATATGAATCATAAAGATGATATTGTACCCCCGACCAATTTCTCACTTATTTTTCACTCTCAAATACCAATGACATACGTCCTGGAAGTCCCACCTCTTTTGAATAACATCCCATAAAATCGCATCTCTCCTGTAGACCCTTAGTCCATCTTTTCATATCATATAACATAACTAGTTTAGTTGGATATCGTGGACATTAAGGAAATAAACCTAATTTCTTCATCATACCATGCATGAACACACTATAATCCATCTCATCACATCACTCCCAAAGACACTTGGTCCACAAAATCTCATCACATCATATGAAGATAGTGTCACTTTTGACTTCTAGGAATCATAACACATGAATATCACTAATACTTGGAATAGGGGTTGGGGAAGAGTGGGTAGACCTCCATCCATAATCCCACCAAGATGTTGGAATAAACACCCCCAATTTTTTTTTCAACACATGGTACTCAACATGGGTGAGGAAAGTGTTGAGACCCGAAGCTTGACGTATATGGACATTACATTACTTTAGAGAAATACTTAATACATAATGAAAACAGACACACAAGGATCGTAATAGTTTAGTGTCTTTGGAAACTCGGAATATAATCTTCTAATCGTGGTGAAGGATCTTCAACATCTCCCTTAAGATCTTCCCCTTTTTGTTTTCTTACTTAAAACCTTTCTTTAAATCCTGGGGAAAAGAAAACATATAAAGGGTGAGCTCAAATTATCATTAAGGGTAATCATGGATAAAATAAAACAAATCATATACATTTGAACTTCAAAACATGAACATAATATTTACACATCGGAATCTTGAGCAATGACATAAATCATGGCAGTATGTAAGGCATAGATCATAATGAATCATTAATCATGATACAATAGCATGAGAATTAAAAATGTAATTGTGGAAAACCATTAAGCACATGATATGATTTCTATAGTATCCAAGGCATTACTTCCATGACCATCTTAGTGGACAAAGTCACTTTCTGAATCGAGTTCACTCCTCATTACAGTCATGTATTACTGAACCGGTTTAACTTTCCATTCTATCCATGTCTATCTCATGAGATATAAATCATTACACAATGAATTGGAGGGAGATATTGGTCCCACCCATCTCATATTGAAATCATTTTTTCGTGTGCCACAATTTAAACTTAAATCATTCATCATAACCCAAGAATAAAATGGTTTTCATAAACATCATTACATCATAACGTAATCCATACAAAAACAATTGGATATCATTTCATCATTAGAAAAGTGAAACCATGTAAATCAAAGAGACATGATACTTGAAATATACATATGTGAAATAATGTCATCTTAGATGAAAATGGTTTTGATAAAACACTTGAAATAAATTTTTGAGGAAAATATGCTTTTTTCTTCAAAATCATTTTCTTTTCACAAAATGTCATGCAATTTTAAAAGAAAATGATTTTGTTGAAAATAGTCATGAAATAGTTTTGAGGAAGATTCATGAAAACAAGCCTTTATAAAACCGTAAAATTCCTTTCATGCTGTATACGTTAAAAAAACATTCTTCTCATACTTTTGTCGGAATAGTCAAAAGTACCTTGTAGGGTAAATAAAAGAAAGATTCCTTCCATACCATGGGGTAAAAGTCAAAATGAGTAAAAATTAATTTAAAAATACATGAATAAACTTTTATAAAACATGGACATGGATGATAGCAATAACCCCAGTAGATACTTACGAATAAGCAATCTCAGATAAAAATGAGATTTTCAAAATTATCCCTTACCTTAGGTCTGATATGCTTCATACCTATCCGATCCTCCGGTATAATGATTTAAATAATGCAATTAACTTATTACAGAATCATATTCATTGTTTTGATATCATATATGTTTCACTTATGACTTTATATTACCCGTTCTTTTGTAAATTCCATGTTAAAGCAGCGTTTTGTGTAAAATCATTTCATTTATTGTGTGTGTTTCGACTTGTCGTTCATGATATTATTAATAATATCTTGATTTACATAATTACAGAATGTAAAACATGATTTATATATAATATATATTCATCATATACGTATATATATATATATCATAGATTGACAAAAGGAATAAAATACACCGTTCATGGAGACGGTAGGTCGTACGTACGCATGAACGCTGTTTTCATTTCCTAATTGAATTTAATGAAATTAAGTAGATGAAATATATATATACACACATAAATCCAGTATCATTATTTTTTCATATATTTCATTATTACTTATTATATATACTTTATAATCATTCAAGAATTGTTAACATGGAAAATGAATCTTATCGCATCGTGGAGACGGTAGTCCGTACGTACGCACGAGTGATGATATCAATCCCATGATCATGGAATTGCATTGAAGTGTATGTATAATATTACAGAATCAATATAAATTTACAATAATCATATATAGTTATTATTTACACCCTTATACCCATCCAAGTAAGGTGGTGGTGGAAAATAGATTACACCACGGTGTGGAGACGGTATTCCGTACGTACACACGCACGATGATTTTGTTTTCTACAGGATAGATAGATAGTGAAATAGGGTTGTTTAATACATATAATAAAATATAATTATATGAGTGATACTGATGTTATTACTTCATAGTGAAACAACTAAAGAAGAAGATGTAGAAGAAGAAATTAAGTTGAAAGAATCGGTAATGGACATTAACTATTCTTTGAAGCGCCTCTTTGAGACCTACTCTTAGAGAACTAAATTCGGCCTTCGAATAAGACCAGGACCTATAGGATGTTTATAGGGATGTTTAGAAGATAATTGTTCAAGGTTTGGACGAGCATGAAGGCTCAAAGTGGTGTGAGGAAGTGAGGGAGGAGGTGCCCTTTTATAAGGGAGGAGAGGGGCACCTTTGGAAAAACAAAAAATATAATTTTATTATAAAGTCATATTCGGTTTTTAATAGCTCCAAATTGATTTATTTCAAAGATAAGGTGGGTATGGGTCTAAATAATCTAATACAATAGAATTTAGACAAGTTTAGGTTTCTATTTTAACCTTATCATTTAGATTTATCTTTAAGATAAATAATTTTACTTTTACCGTGTCTTCTTGTTTTCTTACACTATAAGGTTAATAAACATACTATAACAAGCCAAACGAAACCCAAGTTGTTTATTATTAATATATATAACCTTATATATTTCATATGGCCGAATTTTATATTTTTAGTAATAAAATAACAATTAATAATATAATATTTTTTTAAAAAACTATTTTATGTCAATTTTGACACTATTTGGTAATTGATTTTTGTGAAACTTATAAGAGAGTGATTAGTTAGAAAAAAGTTAATTAAATAAATAATAACATGTAATATTAACATATAAAATTATTTTAATTCATAAAAAGTCTCAAAATACATTTATTTGGGTATTTATAACATCAATTATGTGAATATTTCATTAATAAGCTAATTACTGCATCATCATTGTGTCATAAATATATTAACTTATTTAATGTCTAAAAATTCCAAATAAAATACTATTATGTAGGAAATATTTTTATCTTTCTATGGAATATTTATAGTCGAATTTATCTTATGTATATCCCTATATTAAAAATGATTTATTTATTAAACAGTGATTTTAACTATTTTAACCCTTCTTTAAATAAATTAATAATAAATGTCCTAATCTAATCCAAGTGTGCCTAAATGGTCATATTTTATTCATAAGGTTGTTTTTGGTCGAATTATACTTATCAAAAAGAATTAGAGCATGTGTTAGGGTAATATTAATATCATTTGTACCCTTAATTACCCTATTTACTTTTAACCGTGGTAAATAAAAGTAAAAAGATACTATTCACCAAAAAATATTTTCATCTCATTGAACCACATTTTCATCCTTGATATTAAATATGCCTCTCGGATTTTTGAAATTCAATTCACAGAAATGGTAAAATTTTCATTTAAATGAAAAAGTCAGTTTTTTTAACTACCACTAAGCGATTTCACTATTCATCGAAAATTGATGTTTTTTAGAAAAATACCAAAAATTCAGCCTAAGAATTATTTGATATTCCGAATTCAAAATTGATTTCTATTTTTTCAAATTAAAAACATAGAGGTTGCATTAAATAATTTTAAAATTAATTTCGTTTATGAAAACAAATAGTGTGTTTTTAAGAAACAATAACTATCAAAAGATTGATACTTGTTTATGTCCAATTTCAAATTGAAATTAATTCCAATGACCATAATTGGATTAAATGGTAAAAATATATTCTAATTACACATTAAAACTTATTAGAAAGATAATCTATCCAAATAAATTATTGCGATGAAAAAAGTTGTTTTTAATTAAAATATATCGTGTTTCTACTATTCATTAAAATATGAAAGTTATCAGAATAATATGAAAAATTTATCCAAAGTAAATTTTTATATCCTGATTCCAAAGTAGAATTTTATTTTTTCAAATTGAACTTATAGACATATCAAAAAAAAGATTTATTGTTGGTGTGTGATCAAAAGGCGACAAAACTACATTTTTTGAAAAATACTTATTTTACTCGAAAAATTGATTTTTTTTCTCATACCATGTTCTAGAAAATGTGTAAGATGAATAATAATAGTATAAAATTCAAAATGTAGTTGATACTATTCATAACGGGTAGTCCATATAACATATCTTTGTTTAGCGAAACTCAGTATTGCATACAACACACGCTATCGTGGAAGGTCATGATTGCGTGTGATGCAAGACAAGTCATGGATGAATGTTTTGCACACTCATTTTGGTGTAGCATACAACACAAGACATTAATGAAATTAAAAAGAATATTTTTTCATAAAATCTCGGTGTGTTACATTCTACCCCCCTTAAAATTAATTTCTCCCTCGAAATTCGTCGGGGTTATAAATGGTTTATTACTCGAAAGCTTCTTTAATATAAACCCACATCATAAAAAGGAATACCAAAACATTGCTTTAAAAACTAAAGTATGAAATGTAACGATTACCCAAATTAACTCATCACTGGGTTTCGAAGTAGGAGAATATAGGTGAAAATATGGATATGGAAGAAAAATCTAATCATCATGTTCTGATGGAGAGTGGTAGAGAACATGGCTATGAAAATGCCAACAATCACAAAGCCATAAATTTTTGATGATCTAGGGTACCATCTGATTCATCGGATATAAGGGAACTAGGACAACATTTTTGGTTTTCAAGATCATTTCACTAAAGATAAAGAATTTGAATTAGAATAAATACTTACATTATTTTTGTACAATCTCACTGTTGTTCGTGCCTTGAACAATTTCCACTTCATCTCTTAAAGAATTGAAGTTGAATTTTTTATTCGTGAAGTGTTAGCAGATAATGTGATAGAATGACGGGTCATTCAATCTGTCTCAAACAAAAGGTTAGCAAAAGTTATTAAATATACATAAGTCGATCTATAGTGAGATTAATCCTATATGGTTCTTAAAATGGACTTATACTTCATATATGATACTACTTAATATAATAAAACTAGTTTCTACTAAATAGGGACTTCATGTAGGCCAGTGGTAGGTGATAAAGGCCTATCTAACTTTAGTTGTGGGTTTGATTCCCATAGCCTTGTCCGACGTGATGGGCTGTCACCCATCCTGCAGGTTGTCCTTTTTCTAAAACAATGTTACTATAACATCCCATCAATAATATCGAAAAAAGTGCTATCCTTAAAAAAAACTTATTTATGTCTAACATAATCCATTCCAATCTTTAGGCTTATCTAAAATACTTCAGTCCAAGATCATAGTATAAAGAAAATTATTACTTGAAATGTCATCAGCGAAGCATGTGAATACCATCATTTATCCCCCATATATCTTGTTGGTCCCATTCCAATCATGTGAATACCTTAATCATGTATTCTCTTGAAAAACGAATACCCATTAAAACTTAGTGAAAACATGAATGTTGTCAAAAGTTAACTCTTTCCACATACCAAAAACCAAAAATTCTATATACTCAAACCATGATATAACCTTCTCCTTATATCGGTCATTAGCTCATGAATACTATCAAACATTTAATTTTCTCCGTATCCCTTCATTATGCGCATATCATCTAATTTCCAAAAATATCTGAATAACCTTTCATGGCTACTGGTACCATTCATCATACACTTTCAAAACATAAGGAAAGACAACAGTGTAACAATCTGTCGATGTATCTTTATTCCATAGTGCCATGAGATTACTTATACAACATTACACTTGATAAACATGTAATCATTCCACTACCTTCTTAAACCATTGACCGAGCTTCAATAATTCTTTCATCTCACATATCATTTGTAGTCTCTTCATCATAATCAACATAAATACTACCCATACGACCATACTGATTCTCTTCACGAGACTTTACCTCAGGGCACTGGTTTTAATAATGCCCGTACATTCTACATTTAAAACATTTTACCATTGTTGATATCATTGAAATACCATTATCCTCATCCATGGTGTTAACTAAACCTTTTCCTTTGCACTTACTGGATTTGTGTCCTTCTTTTCCACACCCAAAGCATCTTCCAGTTTCTTTGAAACATTCTCCTTGATGCCTCTTCCCACATGATTTAGAGAGGGGAAATTTAACTTTCTTTCCTCTATGATCATCATGAAACTCCATCATTCTATTATTAGCTGAGTTAGGAAACATACCAAATTTGAGTTTATAGATCATATTATGAGATTTCTGATTTGGCATAATAATTATTTTTGGACTTCCAAATCCAATTTCATTTGGTCTCTCATGAAGAATATCATTCCATTGTCCATCATATCCTCCATTATCGTGAATCTTCCTGTTTCCAGCCATTTTCTAAAACCCAAAGAGAATAGTGTGAGAGTCAAAAATCATTCTAGGGAAAACAACATAATAATGGGGGAGTACCGTCAATATCTAAAATCTTAGGTTAAATTCTATGATCGTTACTATAGTTCTAGGACTATATCCTATATGTATACTTATCCTTAGGGACATCCCTAGGCATACCTTATAAATATCTCTAGGGATCTCACTAACATTTTCGCATCCTAGTTTCCAAAGGTTAACTATACCATTCCTCTGATACCAACTGTAGAGACCGGAAGCTTGATGTACATGGACATTACATTACTTTAGAGGAATACTTAATACATAAGGAAAAAAGACACACAAGGATCGTAATAGTTTAGTGTCTTTGGAAACTCAGAATGTAATCTTCTAATCATGGTGAAAGATCTTCAACATCTCCCATAAGATCTTCCCCTTTTTGTTTTCTTACCTAAAACCTTTCTTTAAATCTTGGGGAAAAGAAAAAATATAAATGGTGAGCTCAAATTCTCAGTAAGGGTAATCATGGACAAAATAAAACAAATCATATACATTTTAACTTCAAAACATGAACATAATTTTTAAACATCAGAATCTTGAGCAATGACATAAATCATGGAAGTACATAAGGCATAGATCATAAAGAAACATTAATCATGATAAAATAGAATGGTAATTAAACATGTAATTGTGGAAAACCATTAATCACATGATATTATTTCCATATTAGCCAAGGAATTACTTCCATGACCATCTTAGTGGACAAAGTCCCTTTTTGAATCGAGTTCACTCCTCATTCTAGTCCTGTATTACTGAACCGGTTTAACTTTCCGTTCCATCCATGTCTATCTAATGAGATATAAATCTTTACCTAATGAATTGGAGGGAGATATAGGTCCCACCCATCTCATATTGAAATCATTCTTTTGTGTGCCAAAATATAAACATAAATCATTCATTATAACCAAAGAATAAAATGAGTTTCATAAACATCATTCCATCATAATGTAATCCATACAAAGAAATTGGATATAATTTCATTATTAGAAAAGTGAAACCATTTAAATCATAGAGACATGATACTTGAAACATACACAAGTGAAATAATTTCATCTTAGATGAAAATGGTTTTGATAAAACACTTGAAATAAATTCTTGAGGAAAATATCCTTTTTTCATCAAAATCATTTTCTTTTCAAAAAATATCATGCAATTTTAAAGGAAAATGATTTTATTGAAAATAGTCATGAAATATTTTTGAGTAAGCTTCATGAAAATAATGCGTTATAAAAACGTAAAAATCCTTTCATGCCGAATACGTTAAAAAAACATTCTTCTCGTACTTTTGTCGGAAAAGTCAAAAAGTACCTTGTAGGGTAAATAAAAGAAACATTCCTTCCATATCATGGGGTAAAAGTAAAAATGAGTAAAAAAGACTTTAAAAATACATGAATACAATTTTATAAACCATGGACATGGATGATAGAAATAACACCAGTAAATACTTATAAATAAGCAATCATGGATAAAAATGAGATTTGAAAAATTATCCCTTACCTTAGGTATGATATGCTTCGTACATATCTGAACCTCCTGTATAATGATTTAAATAATTTCATTGACTTATTAAAAAATCATATTCATTGTTATGATATCATATGTGTTTCACTTATACCTTTATATTACCTGTTCATTTGTAAATTTCATGTTAAAGCAGCGTTTTGGGTAAAATCATTTCATTTATCGTATGTGTTTCAAATTGTCATTCTTGATATTATTACTTATATCCTGATTTACATAATTCAAAAATGTAAAAAATGATTTATATGTAATATATATTCATCATGTACAAATATATATTATAGATCGATAAAAGGAATGAAATACACCATTCATGGTGACGGTATGCCGTATGTATGCATGAACGCTGTTTTCGTTTCCTTATTGAATTGAATGAAATTAAGTAGATGACATACATATATATACACATAAATAAAGTACAATTATTATGTCATATATTCCATGATTAATTATTATATATACTTTATAATCATTCGTGAATGGTTAACATGGAGAATGAATCCCATCGCATCGTGCAGACCGTAGTCCGTACGTACGCACGAGTGACGATATCATTCCCATGATCGTGGAATTGCATTGAAGTGTCTGTATAATATTTCAGAATCAATATAAATTTACAATAATTATATATATTTATTATTTACACCATTATACCTATCCAAGTAAGGTGGTTGTGGAAAATAAATTACACCATGGCGTGGAGACGGTATTCCATACGTACGCACGTGCGGTGATTTCATTTTCTGCAGGATGGATAGATGGTGAAATAGGGTTGTTTCATACTTATAATAATATATCAGTATATGAGTGATAATTATGTTATTACTTAATAATAAAACAACTAAATAAGAAGATGTAGAAGAAGAAATTAAGTTGAAAGAATCGGTAATGGACATTTCCTCTTCTTTGAAGCGCCTCTTTGAGACCTCCTCTTAGGGAACTAAAATTGGTCTTTGAAGAAGAAAAAGGCCTCTAGGATGCTTCTAGGGAAGTGGAGAAGAAAATTTGGGAGGGTTTTGCTGAGCTTTATGGCTCAAAGTGGTGTGAGGAAGTGAGGAAGGAGGTTCCATTTTATATGGTAGGGGAGGGGCACCTTTGGAAAAACTAAAACAATTATTTTATTATAAAGTCATATTCGGTTTTTAATAGCTCCAAATTGATTAATTTAGAATCTAAGGGGGTATGGGTCTAAATAATCTCATAAAATATAATTTATACATGTTTAGGTTTCTATTTAAACATTATCATTTATATTTAACTTTAAGTTAAATAATTTTACTTTTACCGTGTCATCTTGTTTTCTTACACTATATGGTTAATAAACTTACTATAACAAGACAAAAGAACCCCAAGTTGTTTATTATTCATATATATAACCTTATATAAGTCATTTGGCCGAACCTTATATTTTTAGAAATATAATAACAATTAATAATATATTATTTTTTTTAAACTATTTTAGGTCAATTTTGACAATATTTGGTAATTGGTTTTTGTGAAAATATTAACAGAATGATTAGTTCGAACAAAGTTAATTAAATAAATAAAAACATGTTATATTAACATATAAAATTATTTTAATTCATAAAAAGTCTCAAATTATATTTATTTGGGTATTTATAACATCAATTATGTGAATATTTCATTAATAAGATAATTACTGCATCATCATTGCGTCATAAATAAATTAAATTATTTAATGTCTAAAAATTACAAATAAAATAAAATTATGTAGGAAATCTATTTATTGTTCTAATGAATATTTATAGTCGAATTTATCTTATGTATAACTCTATATTAAAAATGATTTAGTTATTAAACATTGATTTTAAATATTTTAACCCTTCTTTAAATAAATTAATAATAAATGTCCGAATCTAATCCAAGTGGGCCTAAATGGTCATATTTTATTCCTAAGGTTGTTTCTGGTCGAATTATACTTATCTAATAGAATTAGGAAATGTGTTAGGGTAATATTAATATCATTTGTACCCTTAATTACCCTATTTACTTTTAACCGTCGTAAATAAAAGTAAAAAGTTACTATTCACAATAAATTATTTTAATCTCATTGAACCACATTTTAGTCCTTGATATTAACCGTGTCTTTTGGATTTTCAAAATTCAATTCATAGAAGAGGTAAAATTTCATTTAAATGAAAAAGTCGGTTTTTTTAACTACCACTAAGTGGTTTCACTATTTATCAAAAATTGAAGTTCTTCAGAAAAATACCAAAAATTAAGCCTACGAATTATTTTATATTACGAACATAAAATTGATGCCTATTTTTTCAAATTCAAAAAATCGAAGTGGAATTAATTAATTTTAAAATTAATCCCGTTATCAAAACAAATAGCGTGTTTGTAAGAAATAATAAGTATCAAAAGATTGATACTTGTTTATGTCAAATTTCAAAGTGAAATTAATTAGAATGACCAACATTGGATTAAATGGTAAAAATATATTCTAATTACACTTTAAAACTAATTAAAACGATAATCTATCCAAATAAATTATTGCGATGAAAAAAGTTGTTTTTAATTAAAATATAGCGTGTTTTTACTATTCATTAAAATATGAAAGTTTTCAGAATAATACGAAAAATTTATCCAAAGTAAATTTTTATATCTTGATTCCAAAGAAGAATTTTATTTTTTCAAATTGAACTTATAGACATGTCAAATACAAGATTTAAAGTGGGTGCACCATCAACAGGTGACAAAACTACATTTTTTAAAAAATACTTATTTTACTCGAAAAATTGATTTTGTTCTCATACCATGTTCTAGAAAATGTGTATGATGAATAGTAATGTTATAAAATTCAAAATGTAGTTGATACTATTCATAATGGGTAGTTCATATAACATATCATTGTTTAGCGAAACTCAGTATTGTGTACAACACACGCTTATCGCGGAAGGTCGTCATTACGTGTAATGCAAGCCAAGTCAGGGATGCATGTTGTCCAAGCTCCTTTTGGTGTAGTGTACAACACAAGACATTAATGAAATTAAAAAGAATATTTTTTCATAAAATATCAGGGTGTTACAGCAATAATTGAAATCAAAAGAGATATACAATGTATAAATATATATATATACAGCACACAATAACCATCTTATGGGTTCATATCCAGGGCATAAAACATCTCATATCTTTCCCTAAATTTGATGCAACCTCTAAATGCATAATATCCCCAAAACAATCCATGTGAAAAAAACCATTATTATTAAATCTAATTTCCATATTATCTTTTATCATACAATTTCAATAATAATAGTCACTTTGTATCATATTTCCAACACATTAGTTATTATATAAACATTCACCTTTTAAAGCACATGTCCCTTCATCAATATATTTGTTAATAATGCCCATTTGATATCATAATCATGCATTTAATTCCATTAATAAATGGGAAACTAGCATAACCAACCACTATCGTAGCTTCGCCACACAACCATGCCACAACCACCATTTCAACCTTGTTGTCTAACCACACCACCACCACCATCGTAGCCCCATTGCAAATCACTTCCACCTACCCCACACCCATAACAATAAAGCCAATACCCATGCATCACAGCATTATAGTTAAGACACAACACACAACCACATCCAAAAACTTATCACATCACACACCACAACATTTTATAGATTAGGCATAGGGGAATTCATTCAATTCCACATCATTATTAGATGATGTTATCAAAAAAGAAATAAGATCCTAAAGAGTCCATTTCACTATCTCAATATACATGGTTTCCCATTTATTTATAGTGGGTTACTAATAAATCAAACTACATGGATATAAAATTATATAAGAAAACCATAAAAATAGGGTTTTGAAACACCTAGCATTCAGTGAGACCACAAATAGAGATAATATCAATATCAAAATCAAAAGATATAAAATCTTACAAAGCATTCAACTACCTTATCCATTCCATTTAATCCTATTAATTAAAAATTATAATATTAATGAAACTATTTTACCAAGAGATAATAAGAGTCATACATTCTCTATGATACATTTAAAGGAGAAATGAATGAATTACTACCTGGGAGAAATAATCATTACATCAACTTGTTTCACAAAAAACCGGGGGTGCGCAAACAGGTGGAAACCTCTTTGGAGAATCTGGAACTAACTACAGAAAGAAGGATTCATGACTCCAAGTGAAGAATCCTTAAGATCCTATTATCTCAAAATAATGAAATATCAGGAAGAGCGAAGGAAGTATATTTAATGAAGAAGGATTAGATCTGAGACTAGTGGAATTTAATACAGTTTATTAGACCATTAAAGGATGATCTCATTGAAACCATTATTTTTAATCTTTTAAAAGGGAATTGGATTTTTTTGAAATTTAATATAAGAGAAATATTCACTGAAAAACAATTAAAAATCATTAATTAAGGCATTAAACCCACTTTCATCACAAAATATGTCAAAAATGGGAAATCTATAAATTTTTTAAAACTGGAAACAATATTCACTACCACCTCTAGGGATTCACTGCCAGTGAATCACTTCCAATGATTCACTATCAGTGAGTCACTACCATAGAGTCACCGCTATTGAGTCCCCTCTAGTGAGTCACTACGAACAAGCCACCACCAGTGAGCCCCGACCAGTGATTCATGCAAGGGGGACACCATCAATGATTTAACACTAGGAATGGACTACCACTAGAATGAATAATTACTAAAAATGACCTACCAGTTGAATGATTCATTGTTAGAATGAATAAATGCCAGAACTGGCTTACCGCTAGAATGACTTACCACCATAATGACTAACTGCTAGAAATGAAGTACCACCAAAATGACTCACCACTAGAATGACTTACCACTAGAAATGACCTACCACTAGAATGAGTCACCACCAGAATAACTAACCATTAGAAATGACATACTACTAGAATGGATCACTACCAAAATAACCTACAATAGGAATGCCACTGTTATCCTAAAAACACCCCAGACATCCCATGGACACCTTAATCATCAAATTTTCCAAAAATTTAATGGGAGAAAAATACTTGGTTGTTACACCAGAAACATCTCAAACTATTCACTCCCTTGAGATTTTGAACCCAAATTGGATGTAGGGAGAGAATTGGTCCCAACAAATATCCATTGAGATATCTATTAAAGATATCATCAAATCTAAAATTCTACCACCAACTAAACCAGAAAATTCCAACTCTAAAAAAATTGGACAAATTATACTGCCCGAACATAAGGATCCTAGAATTCCATTCACCACTTCAAATTAAAATCTTCTATGGGTGCCACTGACTCACCCACATGTGTTCAATAACATTGTAGTATAATAAATTACTATTAGGAATAAGTTCATACCCTTTTCACATGTCTACAAATTGAAAATGGGAATTTTTGATAGGTAAGTGTCCCATCAAAAATATTCCTTGGACATTAACTATTTATGACATGTGTGGTATTCCATTACAAATAGTTATTATTTATGATTCAATATTTCATCTGTCACAACTATTTTTGGTGGGATTTCCCACTTCCCAGTGTGAAACATATTTGAGAAGGGAATTTATTATGGGAATATACTTATAATACAAAGGGATGTTAAATCGGTAGTATTCATGACCAGAATTAATGACCATCACAAAATAGTTTTTAATGGAATAACTATTTATAATGGTATTAATTCTATTGAAAATGGTCGGTCACCATAAATCAATAAATTTAATATCCTATTCCATATTTTCTTCATCTCTTCTCCTCCTCCCTCTTTGGAACTACAACGATGTGCAACACCCGTCTACTCTTCTTTGTGCTGCTCCAGGTCGCTTTATTGGAAGTAATTTTTAAAAAATCCAGATTTGATTCTCCTTGATACAGATTTCTCTTGTTTTCATTTTCATTATTTTTGGCATTTATCAATTTTATTACATGATTTATTTTTGGCTCCATGTCACTCCAAATCACTTCATTGCAAGCGATTTATTATATATCCGGCTTCGATTCGCTTTGGTACGGATTCCTCTGGTCTCAGTTTTCATATTTTTTTATTCATTTTATAACATTATTTTTTTGGAAACCATAGGTTGAATTTTTTGTCATATTTTCATACTTTATTTAGTATTTAGTATTGTTGAATATTTTGTAATTCCTTATTTGATATTTTTATTTTTTTGAGTTAATACATATATATATATATATATTCATATTTTCCCTATTTGATAAACGTATATATGTGAAAACCCTAGGTTTATCAATTTATCCAATTATGGATTCAATTCACTTTGTTTATTATTCCCTATATAATTTTTATATTTGTATGTGTGTGAAAATATATAAATTTTCATAAATTACTAGAAAATTGAAGATGAAATAGGTCATCAATTTTCAGGTCGTGAATAATAACAAATTTGATTTTCATTTGGAGATGATTGACACAACTTCTTCATTTCAATAACCTGGAAATTCAAAATTTTACGATTTACAACTTTTTAATAATTTATAATATATTTTTCTATTTCATATTAAATTAAACTAATTTTTATTAATTCATAAAAATATGTTAATTAAAATTAATCATTGGTCAATTTAAATTAATTTAAAAAAAATTGTAAAAAAATTATAAATTAACAAAAAATTATATTAATAAGCTCAAATAACAAATTCTTGTAATTTTTATTAATTTCATTAAATGATTTTTTAATTTTTTAGTTTATAATTATTTTAAATATGAAAAAATATTTTAAATTATATGTAATTTTTTTAATTGATTTAATTTTCTAAAAAATGTTTCTATTTTTTTAATTAGTCTAATATTATTAATGATTTTTATTATTTTTAATTTCTTTAATGATTTTTTTATTAAAATGTTATAAAAAATTTTAAATTATTTTAATGATTTGAATTTTTTAAAAATTTTAATTACTGGATATTTTGAAATTATTAAATATATTTCAAGATTATTTATTAAATCTATTTTTTTAATGTTATTATTTTTTCTAATATTTTTAAATATGTATAAATAATTTAAATTATATTTTATTCTTTATTTATTCTATATTATTCTAAATTATTTTAAAATATCAACAATTTTTTAATATTATTAATGATTTGTAATATTTTTAAATTTACTTTAAATTTTTTAATATTTTAATTGTTTTTTAATATTTCCTATTAATTTAATTGTTTTTAAATTTTATAATTTTTGGTACTTTTTTATGTTTTTAATTATTTTTAATTAAATTAATTATTTTTTATTTTCTTATTATTTTCAAATATTTTTATGTTTATAAATATTTTAAATTATAAATAATTTTTTTAATTGGGTTAAATTATTTTAAATTAGTTTTTTTAGGAAATATTATTTTTTATGATCGATGAACTATTTGTCGTAAATAATTTTAGTTGTTCATGCCCATCATAATTTTTATATTTTAGACAGAACAAAAATCATTAGAGGCAATTGCTTTACTAGTAACAAATATTTTTTTTTGAAACGATGAGTTGAAAATACCTTCATTTGCGATGTCGGTTTTTGCAATGACACATTTGCAATAGTCTATTGTCGAAATGTCCTTTTGTGATGGGAGTTCATCATAATTGTATCATTTCAAATGCCAAAATATCTAGTAGTGGTCAGAACGTTGTCACACAACACACATCACACAACATGTGAAGGAGAAAGAAACATATCTCGTAAAACCCCAAGGTCCAAACAGTACATCATAAAGAAAAATAGATAATGAAAAAACTCAAAACAACTCTAAGAACTTGGAATGAAACCACATATCTCACTCTAAAGTTCTCTCCTCCAAGACACCATGCTCCCATAAAAATTGAACCAAGGGAATGGTTTGTCCCCACAGAACATTCACTTGATGGTCTTGGATATCCACTAGACGCTTCATGATTATCACATCATCTTTGATATTCAGCTTTCCCCAGTCAATGACTTGTGAGTCGTCATGAAGATAATAATGGAGCGAAGAGATGTTTAAGACTACATGGATGCAGTACATTTGAGGCGGTAGTGATCACTGGTAATCCACCATGCATACTCACCCAAACACCTCAAAGGGTCCAACAAACTGGGGCGAGAGCTTACTCCCTTTATTGAACCTCCACTTCCCATGGGGAAGGTATACCTTCAAGAACATGTGTTCCCTAACCATGAACTCTAACATCCACCAACTAAGATTGGCATCAGTCTTTTCTAGTTTTGTGCTTCTTTTGACCCCACCTGAACCAAACAAAACTTCTGAGTTATGCTCTGCACCACATTAGGTCCACGAACTACTGATTCCCTGACCACTTCCCAACATAATGGAGTATGAAATGCATTATCATAAAAATCCAAAAACAGGGTTATGCCAATGGATAAGTGATACATATTATTATAGGCCAACTCAACCGAAGGTAGGTACTATGCCCACAATCTTCCAAAGTCAAAGACACAAACATTCAACCTTTCCTCCAATGTTTGGATAATCAGCTCGGGTTTTCCATTCTTCTAAGGATGGAAAGATGTGATGAGGTGTAACTGATCTCCAAAAGCATGATGCAATACCTTCTACACTCGCAAGCTAAAACGTGTATCCTAATCTGAGACAATGGACCTTAGGACTCCATGCAACTGCACTACATCATCCACAAACATCTTTGCCAAAAAATCCCATGTGACCAACTCCTTGACTGGAAATTAAATTTTTTATTTCCAAGTACTTTTAAGTAAAGTGAGAAACCGCACATCCCTTAACACAAACTAGATCAAGGTTTGAAACATTCAAAAAAAGACATATGCAGGACAACCACAAACTAACCTGCTCACCACGAGACAAAATATCATAATACCCTTAATCATATCTGTATCCCACACATGAATACCCTTCTTCCATAGCTGATTCCTAATCAGAGGCCAATTTATGCCACCTCAAGATGTAATTACTTTTCTCAAAGCTTCCCGTCTGGTAAGGTAAAGGCTGCACTGGGCAAGGTTGTTAGATAAAGCTGTCTTTTTTGAAGGTAAGAATCACATCGTTGTCCCGCTTAAGGGAATATATGGTACTCATTGGTCATGCAAGGTAAGAGTATTCTTTCCTTGTTCATCTTCTTAGTGTAGAAGATATAGTTTCTGCACACTCAGTCATCCTACTAGTCCCATTCTGAACAATGTAAATGTATGACAGGTATGTTGTACCACTCATATTATCCTTATTTCCCCCAGAAGAATTTTTCCCTTTGGTCTTTGGTTTGTTATCCTTGAAACCCAAATAATCCCCCCTCCTTGTAACCGGTGTGTTAAAATCAATCGAGGCAAGACACCCAACTGCTGTAGCATCTTCTTCTCCGGTCATAGGGACTTATGTTCCCAACTCCTTGATCTCTAGAAACTGAGCCGTTTTCATCAACCAATCCAAAATAACCCAGACTAAATCACAATATATGTGAGATCATTGTAACTATAGTGACCCTATCTTTTCATACATTAACATTACATGACATTTTCAGAGTACTTAAAACATTACACAAACTTATTCCCAAAAACCATAATATTTTATTACCTTTTGAATTATGGAATCATAATCACTGGTACATAAGTGAGCTAAATTATCTCCCCCTAGGTTCTTCTTGATGAGAATCCTTCTTACACACATCAAACATAATACATATCTTCATTAACTATTGAAAGGAAACCAAAAAAGAAGTGAGATCAAATTCTCAGTAATGGTAAACAAGGGAGATATGTAAGAGTAGTACTGATCAGAAGGGTATGAGAACATGTTCATGAAAATAGAAGATCATACACTGAATATCAAAGATCATATACATAAAACTTGGAACAAAGCTTGGCAGTTACAATACATAAATCATAAGGAAATATACAACATAATCCTAGAAAGCATAAAATACGAATAAAAAATAGAATTATTGAAGACATATAAGCATATAAAATGATATCCATTGTATCCAAGTCATCACCTCAAAGACTATTTTGGTAGTGTATTTTTACTCCCTATACCATCATGATAGTCATGATTTAATCCCATGGCCATATTAGTAGAATTATTTCAATCCTCATGCCATCTTGGTTGTCAAGTTTCACTCACAATGCCATCTTAGTTGTCAAGGTTCATTCCCAGCACCATATTAGTCTATCTCATGTGATATAAATCATTACCCAGGGAATTAGATGGAGATATATGTCCAACCATATAATAATGCAATAATACATACATGTTCCACAAGATCATATATAATCATATCCTCAGCCATGAAATGAAATGGTTACTATAAACATGTAATCATATTTATACTGTGGAAAGTGATAGGTTTCAAAATCATTTAATCATAAACATAACCTATTAAAAAGAGCAGGTTTTAAAATCATATATCCCATGAATGAGAAATGAGTTTCATCAACATCATGCCATCAAAACATTATCCATTCCGAGAAATAATATGAATGGAAACATTGAATAATTTCCAATAAAGGAATTAGTAACACCAACAGATGTTATCTTTCAAGGGAAATAATTTTTAAAGATCTTTTAATAACATTTCTGGATTAAATATCCTTTTATATTG
The DNA here is from genome assembly GCA_963277665.1 of Viscum album. NCBI lineage: Eukaryota > Viridiplantae > Streptophyta > Magnoliopsida > Santalales > Viscaceae > Viscum > Viscum album. The sequence goes on along the minus strand of OY728161.1, from coordinate 1,943,546,255 downwards.
ATAAATTCATTTTAAAACATAAACCCACTTTGAAAAACTTTTTATTTCAAAATATCTTTGAAAAATTATAATAGAATCATTGAAAACCATAAAATGTTATAAAAATAATTCTTCCTTGAAAATGTTCTTCGAAGATCTTTTAAAAACATTTTCAAATCATTTTTGAAAACATGGTTTTAGAATAAAATAGATTTTTGACTAGAGAGAGAGAGACAGTCAGATTTCACTTAAAAACATTATCTTAAGTACGAATGACCAGAAAATGGTACTAATATAGGAGGTTATTTGGAATAAAATGAGGATAAGGAATATCATAATTGTTATTGAGATCTGGAACATAATATTTCATTTACGGATGCATAAACATAAACAATCTCAAAAAATTGATGAGATTGTCTCAATAAAATATTATAACGTGGTAAAATGGGATAATATTATCCCTGTAAGAAAATGACATTAAATAAATCATAAAATATCATTAAAATATGGAGATTAATGATATAATATGTAAAATGGGATTATATACACCTCAATAACAATTTAGGTTCATAAAAAACATGATTCTTGAATAAGGAAAATTGAGACAAAACTATTTCATTGATTTGGTAACTTTTGAGACTTGAGCCTCCTGAAAGAAATATCATAAAATGAATATTTTAATACCCATAAATTTATTTATAACACACATATAATACATTCATGGGATGAAAATACTCCATACAAAATTAATGGGTGGTGAATAAATTATGTATCTCATGGAAATAAAAAGTGAGATGAAATCCACATACCTTGTGTCTTCACTCTCATCATACATGTTAAAAAACATTAATTATAAATATAAATTTATTATAGATATTTCAAAAAATCATATTTTTATATCTAATACCATATATGGTTTTATTATTACCTTATATTACCCACCTGCTAACCATCCTATGGTAAGCATTCACTTGGGACAATATTCACTTTGGTTCTTCACGTGTGTCTTAATTTGTTATATCATTAGTCCTTAAAATTATAACATGATAATAGAATGTGAACCATGATATAAATATCATTTATATAAATTATGTTTTTATTATAATTATATATATAATATAGACTTATGAAATTGAATACGACGTTCATGGAGATGGAAATTCGTACCTACGCATGAATGTTGTTTCCGTTTTTATTGTCATATTGAAGGAAAGAAGGTAAATAACATATAAATATATAAATATATATACATATAATTATTATATTATAATAATTATATCATATATGTCATATATGTTCACTAAATCCATCATTAATACATTCCATGTAGTGTGTGAACAAATCACATTTCTTTGAGGGGGTGGTAGTCCGTACATAAACAAAATTATCGTATTAACACCCAATGTAAAGTGAAAACGATATGTACCGTAAAATGGATAAATAAGATTTAAGACACAATAAATATATCATATTACATATATAAATAGAGTGACCATTCTAATTTCCACCCTGAGAGGTAGTAAAAAAACTGAACAATCATCATTTAGTGAGGTGGTAGTTCACCGTACACATTAATAGTATGTTCATTATCCATTAGATAGAGGTTTTTTTGTAAGTGTAGGTTGAATAATTATCATAACAAATCATACTATTTTTTATAATGGTGTTGTTATACAATAATGGAATAATGATATTGGATCGGGTGGAGAATGAAAATAAAATAAAAGACTTGAGATAAGACGTTACCTCTGAATCAGGTAGCTCCTATTAGTTTGTGCCAAAAGGATTCTTTGGATTGCCTTAAACCCAGGGAAAGGCATCTTGGATGAATTAAAGGATTTTGGGAAGTATATTTTTTAGATATTGGATGAACTTAATATGTTTTATAGGTGTTAATAAGTGGGATATATGGTGTTTTTTATAGGGAAGGAAAAGAACTCAAAAGAAAATTTTGAAAACAAGCTTGACGAACACATGTTATTGCCGAAAATAAGTCATAAAACCCAAATAAATCAATAAAAGAAGATTAATGCCAGAAATAGGTCCTAAAAATGGTTTTTTACATGTTTATAAGTCATTTGGGTCCTTAATATCAAGGTTTAGTCCCTAATTAAGCTTAATCTGACCTTAATCACAGTGATTAATTTTAATCACATTAAAAAATGATTTTTTGTAAAAAATTAAGTTTATATTATTATACTCAAAATATTATACTGATTACAATGTTTTATGTCCATTTTTATAAATTAAATTCACATTAGTGGAAAAATTAAGATTAATTCTAATCCCACAGACTTGATAAAATAACTGTTTTTTAAAGTAGAAAAATGTTAAAAAGTTTGCTAAGATTTTATAATAAATTTCAAAGTGAAACTGTTTACAACGAACAAAATTTTATTAATATATTCATAATTTTTTTAATGTGACCTTAAAATAAATTTTATTTATAATTTTAAATTAATATTTTTTTAAACGAACAGACCGTTATTAACTAAAATGCAGTATTTTAAACTATTCGTAAAAAAATGTTGTTTCTTGTAAAAATCAAAATAATTATCCCTCGGATAATTTCATATTTATAAATTTAAAAATAATGTTTATTTTATAAAATTAAATTTATAAATGTGTATAAATTTAATTTTATTTTTTTCATAGAAGGACATTAAAAGCTGTTCATTTGAGAAAAAATATTTTTAAACAAAAATGGACTATACCAAAAATAATATATTTTATTATCAATATATATTATTTATATAAAAAAATGGTAATTTTTTTTGAAATGTAGTAATTAATATTCACATTACTACATTTAATTACTAGGTTATAACTACCTCATTTAAATATTTATAACAATAAAATGATGTTCAATAGAAACATCTTTGTTTTGTGTAACGTATCCCATGTCAATGTTCTATGTAAAGTACAACAAGTTTATATTTGGTGTATAGTAAACCATGTATGTGTCATGTGAAAGGATTGTTTGGATTAGTTTATTATAAGAAATAAATGAAAATTTATTTTAATAAAAAAAAGTTCCATAAAAACTCAGGGTTTTACATTATACCCCCCATAAAATGATTTTTTTTCAATAAAAAGTCATCAATGGGGTTAAAAAAATGAGGATAGTTCTTATTTATCATATCCTTAGGTTCCCACATAGATTCCTCTAATTGGTATTTTCTTCACAAAACATTGACCAAGTGAGTGGTCTTGTTTCGTATAACTTTCTCTATATGATTTAGAATTTCAATAGGTTACTCCTCATAAGAAAGATCATGTTCTAGTGGTATGACCTATAAGTTTAGTACATGTAATGGTTCAGGTATGTACTTCCTCAAGAGAGACATATGGAACACATCTTGTATTTGAGAGAAATATGGAGGAAGTTGCATGTTATAGGATATCGTCTCTATATGATCAAGAATCTCAAAGGGACCGATATACATTTGGATTGGTTTTTGTTTATTCTCGAATCTCATAATCTTCATCTAGGGTGAGATTCATTGAAGCTCATTTTCACCAACATCAAATTCAAGATCGCACCAATGGTTATCAGTGTAACTCTTATACTGACTTTGAGCTTCCTTGATATGTTTTTGAATAGTTTAAAACATCTTGACAATTTATTCAACAATCTCAGGTCCCAATATATTTCCTTCAGGGAATTTATCCCAACATGTTGGAGCTCTACATTTCTTACCATAAAGGGCCTCATAAGATGTTATTATAATTCTTTAATAAAAGATATTTCCATAAGAAAACTCATCTAGAGTAAGGTGTTGATCCCAATATTCATTGAAATCAAGAAAATAAGATATCGACATATCCTCTAGGGTTTGAATCCTTATTTTAAACTGAACATCTATTTGAGGATGATAAAAATTTATAAAAATCAATTATAGAACTAGTTCTTGATAAGTAATTCACAAAAACAACGAGGTGAAACTTGGAAAATGATCTTATACAATAGAACATGGTACTCCATGCAACCTTAACACTTCATTAATGTATATCCTGTTAAGATGATCTAGTGATAAGAGTTCGTTGATAGAAATGTAGTGTGATGACTTAGTAAGGTGAACAACTACCACCCATATAACATTAAATGCTTTAGTGGTTTTGGGTTGTCCAATGAGAAAATCCATACTGATGTTCTCCCATTTCTATTTTGGTATGGGTAATGGATGCAACATCCACTATATTTTTGTCTTTCTACCTTAAATTGTTGGAATACTAAGAACACAGATAAAAACTCTATGACATATCTCTTCATGCCATCCCACGAGAAGTATTCATTCAAATCCATATACATCGTCTTACTTATAGGATAAAAAGATAATGAAGAACTATGTGCTACCTCACATAACTACTTCTTCAAATATGGTATGGAAAGAACATATACACAGTTCTCGAACATTATCATTCGATCATAAAAAAGTTTAAATTCAATAAAATTTATGAATTTCTTTTGTAGCTCTTCATCTTCCATCTACACCTCATTAATCCTCAAATGGATAGATGGATGCATAGTCATTTGTGAAAGATAAGAATTTTCGACTTACTTTGATATTTCTAGATCCATCCATTATAAATCCAAAAATATTGGATATTTTTTGATACTCATAATGAATGAGCTAGAATTATCCTTCCAACTCAAAGTATCATCCACAATGTTTTATTTTCCAAGGTGGTAATGTATTAAGAAAACATAATCATTTACCAACATTAACCATATTATACGAAGCATGTTTAACTCCTTCTGTGAGAATATATACTTCAGACATCTATGGTCAATATATATATCACAAATTTTTTCATAAAAATAATTCCTATATATCATTAATTCAAAAATTACAACTCTTAACTCCAAATCATGATTTGGGTAATTTTTCTCATGAATGTTCACCTACCATGAGGCATAAGCAATAAAATATTTATTCTACATAAGAATACATCCCAATTCCTTCATGGATGCATAACTATAGATTACAAACCATTCTAAACTACATCGTAATATAAGAAAAGGTGAACTGACTAACCATATATTCAGTTCATTCATTTTTCCAGAGGAACTAGACACTTTTCTTAGTTAAATTGGTTATAGTATTTGATAGTCATGAGAAGTTCTCCACAAATAATTAATAATATCTAGAAAAACTAGTAAATCTACTTATCTTAGTAGCCGTGGATGGCCTAGAACATCATCTAATATCCCATAAATTTAATGGATCCACTACTATACCATCCATGGAGTGTATAAGACCAAAAAACGAAACCTTTTTTCAGCCAAAATTTACACTATGAGTTTTTTTCATGTAGCTTCTCCCTCCTTGTGGTCTTCCTTATAATTCAGAATTGATCTTCATGATCTTCCTTAATCTCTAAATAGATAATAATATCATTTATAAAGACTACCATTAACTAATCTTGGTAATCTATAATTTACTATTCATTAAACCCATGAATATAGATATAGAATCCTGCCTTTTTATAACATAACTTTTCATTACATTTTACAAAACCGAGGATCTTTAAGGTTTAGTGTCTTGGAAACCAGGAACATAAAACATGAAAACATAAAACATTCTTCGTAAACAGTTGAAAGGATTCTCTTTATGTTCATCCTAGGTTCATAACTGCATCTCATAACCTGGGGACATACATCAATATAAAGGGTGAGCAGAAGGCCCTGTAAGGGAAACAAGGGGGAAACATTTAAATGTTATCTTGAGATACATCAACAATGTAATGAAAATGAACTTTAAGGCATGATAAATAAATCATGAGGCATGTCATAATAAAAATAACATATTTCATAAATTGAATATGTGGCTAAAACATTTAATATTGACAATCATTTCTGTTTAACCAAGGTCCATCCCCAAGGTGTCATTAAAAATTACCAAGGTTATTCACCAAGGCATCGTTAAAAATGGTCATCTCTAGAGATTAAGTATTTACCCAATGCATTGGAGCACTATCGGGGCGCACCATTAATTTATCTTTATTATAATGTGAGACACATATATCATCATCAATAATTTCATAAAAAACCCATATATCATAAAATAAATGGGTTTCATTTCATAATCATAACGTTTTAAAAACTGATTTAAAGACATGATCTTTATGTCACTTTAAACCCACGGAAAGGGAAAGCGGGTGTAAATACCCATAAAATTCAAGGAAATGTTTTTTCTTAATTTTCTTTGGGATTTTACAAGAACGCAGTTTCTGACAGCACCTGATTCTGAGGCCCGGTGTGCCCGGAATCAATTTCTGAAGTTTAGCTCGGGTATGTTCAGTGAACGAACGAGCGGGAATTTCTGACTTTGAAACCGGTGCTCGGAATCAATTTCTGAGGGCACCGATGGAACCGCAGCGCCGGTATTTGCTTAGGAATGCCTATTCCGGAGTTGCGTTTTCAAGGGAGGAGTTGTTAAAATTTGTGGCTTAATTGAGGAATGAATAAAATTGTGAGACAATTTTATTTCTTAAGTCTAAGGTAGTTTTATCCTACATGGGGAAGTTGGGGTAGCACCTAACTACCCATGCGAGGATAAATGAGAGGATAATGTGTGGTGGGGCCCACATGAGCCCCCACCTTTTCAAATTCCCCATAACTCCCTAACTCCTCTAAACCCCCCACTTAAGTTGTGTAACTCTTCCTCTCCCCTCTCTCCCTCTTAAATTCTTGCCAACCTATCACTTAATTAATTAGACAACTCATTGTTTAATTGATTAAGTGAATTAGGTTTTGAATTTTTGTAAGTTTGAATGCATGGAAAAATAATAAAATAAGGAGAGGCCTTATTTTATTTTGGGAGTTTTGTTGTGTGAGAGATTTTGGAAGAGAGCTCTTCCCTCTTTTGAAGAACTTCATCTTCAACGAAGAACGACACCTCTTCAACGAAGGACGACGACGCACCCATTATCCTTTTCTTCATGCGACAAGAGAGGAGACGCTGATTCTTCTTTGGGTGCACTTCTACAACGACAGAAGCAACGAACGTCAACAACCTTCTTCGACTTCCTCCCTCAGATCCTACCGACGTGTAGTGTCTTCCACAGCCGACGTAGCTCGGGATTGGGAGTGTGTGACGGACACGACGAAAGACGAACTTCATCGTCTTCTTTCCGCAACATCGTCAACTAACAACGAACTTCAATAGACGAATCAAATGTTGGGGTTCGTTTCATTTTGTTCTTGATTCTATCTTTGACGTTCTACGAGTAATGAGAACCCCTTGTTATCGTTAAACGGGAGGACGCCGGACCGCACGAACACGGCCGATCCTCCTCCCTTTTTATTCTTTCTTGTCATTGCGGTTCAAAAGAATGTGACACGGTACCGTCGCACCACGTGGGAAAGAACTGAAAGGATATGTGACATCGTCATGCCACGCGGGATCGAGCGGCAAGAATGCGCGACGTCTTCACGTCGCGCATTCAAAATTTTAAACCCTCGTGCGTGGGTATTTTGATTGCAAGGTGTTCATATAATTTATTTTGGATAAATTATACCCTCGTCAATGATTAAAATCATGTGTCATTGTTTTCCAATTGTTAACACCTAAAGCGGAGGGCGCGGGGCGAACAAACACGGCCCGACAACCCTCCGCAGCTTGTTTATTAATGTGCGGATCGACGGACGACGACAAAGTAGGCCGCTACGGCGTTTGAATCCCTTCGCAGTGAAGGTCGGGTCCCGGGAGGACCATTGGTGAAGACGGCAGGAGAAACGGACCACCGAAGTGTGTCCGGTGGTCCGATGAAGGCGGTGGCGGCGCACCACGTCGGCACGGCGGCGACACGCCGCTGGAAGGTTGGCGGCGGTGGTGCGCCGCCGGCCTCAATTAGCGGCGAGGGCGGGCCGCGCACACCCCCGCCCGCGGCTTCTGCTCGGCCGCGCTGGCCGAGCTGTGGCTGGTCGGTCGAGCTGGACCGAGCCGGCCGGGCCGGGCCCAGCCGGGTCGGACCCAGGACGGGACGGGTCGACCCGGTTCGGGCCGACCCAGGGGGGGTCGGGCCGGGTCGGTCCGGGCCCAGACCCCCCGTTTTCGGACCCTCTTTGGTATTTTGCCCATATCTTGGGCTACAAACTTTCGATCGATGCACTGTCAGTTGCGTAGAGATCCTTGGAACAAGACGGTCGTTTTGGTATATCGCACTCAAGGTTTCGGAATACTTTGGGTTCGGCCGGGTTGGTTCGAATACGAAACCAACCGGGCCCTCGGAGCGGAAACGCTTATATCTTGAGCTCCGGACGTCCGAATGACGTACCGTCAACTTTGTTGGATTCCTCTAAGTGAGAAAGATCATTTGGATTACTCCGCTCGAGGTTTGGATGTCGTCGGAGTGCGGTCGGGTTGGTTCGCTCACGAAACCAACCGGGCCCCTGGAACGAAAAAGTCAATAACTCACAGACCGGGCGTCCGATTGACGCGCCGTCTGTCTCGTTGTTTTCTTCTTGATGAGACGGAACTTTTGGCATACTTCGCCCGAGTTTTGGTTGTTGTTTGATAGTGGCCGGGTTGGTTTGTACCCGAAATCCAACCGGGCCCCTGGGACGAAAAAGCTAATAACTCACAGACCGGACGTCCGATCGACGCGCCGACTAATGCGTTGAGACCCATATGACGAGGCGGTCCTTTGAGATACTTCTTCGTGGGACTTTGTGATACTTTGAGTATCGACCTGTAGCTCGTGGAGCGAACCCTCCCGGAGACGAGCGTACGGAGTACGGAGACCGTGTAGCCGGATGAGACCTGATGACTGCTTGACCGACTCGACTTGGAGTGAGTCGACTAGCCCAGTGGAAGGAGCACCCGGTATTTGGCGACAGACCCACGACGGATGGAGCGTCTAGTAGTTGGCCACAGACCCGCGGTACTCGACAGGAGGAGTACCTATGTAGGCGATTAGGGGGAGCGCCCGGTATTTGGCGACAGACCCTCAGCGGACGGAGCGCCCGGTAGTTGGCCGCAGACCCGCGGTACTCGATAGGAGGAGTACCTCAGCAGTCATAGGTTAGTGAGCAGTACCTCGGAGTCGTGACAGGACCACTATACACTCTAGAGACGGAGCTCTTCAGTAGTTACGGTTTCGATAATGAAAATCCTGGTTTGAGCTGAGACTTTTGACCTTTGTGTTTCCTCATGATTGAGATGGGTTATTTGATAACTTAGGTATATGTATGGGCATATACCTAAGTAGAGTTTATCTGTTGAGATCTTCTTGTGGTTATCCTTGTTGGTTTTAGTGAGACCTTGAGGGTCTCGGGGTCCCTACTGAGTATCGTTATACTCACCCCTGCACGGGCTATGCCCGCACCTCGTTGTGTTGGTTGCAGACGACAGGCAGTGCTGACGGAGGCCGAGTGTTCGAGGACTGGACGGTACCCGGAGGTGGACTACACGACAAGTCAGTGTCCGGAGGTCGACTTCACAGCGAGACGACACTCGGAGGAGGTTGACGGACGAGAGCACTATGGAGGCTATCTGTACCTACCCTTCAGGTAGGATTCGTGGTGGACGATCGAGGAGCTGCGCCATCTGTACCTACCCTTCAGGTAGGATCCGAGGAGGACGACCCAGGAGCCGCTTCCGTCCCTCCAGCTGTTGTCTTTTTCTGTTGTACTTTGTTCAGTTGTAGTTGTACTTTCTTTTGGGTTTGTATTTTGGCCCATTTACTTTTCAGCACTTCTTTTTGTACTTAGTGTTTTACTTCCGCTTGTACTCTGTGGTGCTTGTTTTCTTTTATAAAGGCAATTCCTTCCCAGTTATCGGGATTTTATGCCTTTGGTGCTAGTCGCCAGCCCCTGGCCTATGGAAGGCGGGCTTGGGGTAGTCACGGCACAGGCCCCGAGGACGGGTCGTGACAGCGGGTCTCATGTATGTGAATCCCAGAATTTAAAATAGATCATTTTGGTATATATGTGAATACCCCAATAGAATAAAGATATTTGAGTATTCACTTAATAAAACAAATTAATTTGATAATAAGAGAGATACATTTTGAGACGGAAATTCTGCAGCATAATGGCTATGCTTCAGGGTTTTAGAAAACATTGAAAAGAGAGGGGAAATAGGTCACCCACTCATAAATGATCCAAAGAATAGTATATGTACAGAATATAATGGATATAAGAACATGGTAATGATATTTTAAAGACATACCATATGAAATTAAAAACATGGAGGGAAGACAAAAATAAGATTTCTTTTATGAAAATTCGGCAGCATAACAGCGTCACTTAAACTTCAACAAAATGAATTGAAGAGATAAAATAGTTTATCTCATCATATGAACATATAATATCAGTATTATAGATATAGAGATCATAACCCAACATAATAAAAAGGAACATGAAAGACATGACATGAAAGTATAACTTTGAAAAATGAGAAAGGTGAAAGAATCCCTTAAAAATTCGGCATCCTAACTGTGCCACTTAAACTTAAAAAAAATGAATTTGATGACATCAAATAGGGTATCTCATCATATGAACATAGAATATCAGTATGATATATATATAGATCATACCCCAACAAAATAAAATGGAACATGAAATACTTCACAAGAAAGTAGAACTTTGAAAAATGAGAAAGGTGAAAGAATCCCTTAAAAATTCGACAGCCTAACGACGCCAGATAAACATCAACAAAAATGAATTGACGAGATCAAATAGGGTCCCTCACCAAATGAACATAGAATATCAGTATGATATATATATATATAATACCCCCGAAATTATAAAAAGAAACTCGAAACACTTCACATGAAAGTAGAACTTTGAAAAATGAGAAATGTGAAAGAATACATAAAAATTCGGCAGCCTAACAACGCCACTTAAACATCAACAAAAATGAATTGATGAGATCAAATAGGGTGTCTAATCATATGAACATAAAAGATCAGTATTTTAGATATAGAGATCATACCCCAACATAATAAAAAGGAACTTGAAACACTTGACATGAAAGTAGAACTTTGAAAAATGAGAAAGGTGAAAGAATCCCTTAAAAATTCGACAGCCTAACAACGCCACTTAAGCATTCATAAAATGAATTGATTAGAGAAAGAGGGGCTATCTCATAATATGAACATGAAAAGGGAAGTAATATGAATATAAAAGAACATCGTAAAACATAAGAGCATGGATCATAAAATAAATGACATAAAAGAGATTACTTGAAATGAAAGAGAGAGGTAGGATCCCTTACCTTAAATGTAACTCTTAAAACTCGAAGGGTGGGACCTTGAAGGCTTGGGGGAACCTTGGGAGGAATAAATGGGAGGTAATGAGACTAGAGATTCATTGGGGGAGATTTGGGAGTAAAAACTAAAGGAGGAATGGGTGGGTATTTATAGGGAATTTGAGGGGACAAGGCATTAATGTCCAAGGGACACGTCATAAGTGGTTTTCTCAAAACCGTGGGCTCTCCCATGGTATTTCCCATGGAGTTAGGACATATGGGTCCCCCCCCCCCACAATAAATCATTACCTTTGGTCAGCCAACCCTTAAAATATCTCATGACATCATCATGACATAGTTATGATGTTATTAAACATACTGAAACCCTAAAACTGTATTTTTACTATTCACTGAAAATTAAACTTTCTCAGAAAAATCCCAAAATTTTACCTTAACCAAATATCAATGCTCTGATTTTAAAAATGAACTCCATTTTATAAAAAAATTCTAAAATTTTTTAATTTATTTTTATTTAAATACAGTATTCACCAAAAATTCATTGTTTTCAGAAAAATCCCCAAAAATTACCTTAACATAATATCGATGCTATAAGTTCAAAAATAAATTCCATTTTATAAAAATATTTTTATAAATATTTTTAATTTAATTTTTAATTAAAAAACACTATTCATCTGAATAAACTAATACTTGACTAATAATTTATGAAACCATTATTTAACCATTTTATTGACTCACATTACTTGATCAAGGTGCCTAGATTATATTAATACTTTCTTTAAGTGAGATTACTAATCTATTTGGTCACATTACTAATCCTAAGCATAAAACCACTATTCATAATTTATTATTCCTCAAAAATTATGTTGATCTTATTAGATTCTAAATTTTGTACTGAACATAATTGTAGAAGACCATTTTTTGAAAATCATTACACATTTTTAATTATTTAAGGTTTACATAATGATTTTTAGAATATCCTTTTCCTAAAATTCATCAAAAATATGCATACTATATTTATCCAGACATTTGAAAATTCACAAACTTCACCATAATAAGAGAACACAATTTTATTTATAACAAAGTATTAAACAATCCAGTTATGGTCTCATTATGAATCCACATATAACACCAGCATTGGACCTAAGAATAAGGTGTGCTAGGGTGATAGAATCTTGGGGTGGCTCGGCCAACATTTCACGAGTAATAATTTCTATCAGTTTTAACTTCTCATGAAGGTGATTCCGTTCTAGCTTCACATGATGAAGTTCGGCTTGGGTTTGGTCCAGAGAAAAGCCCAGTGGTGCTACCTCCTTCCCATGTTCTGTTAGATGGGCTTTGATTGGCCCGAGACTACTTGATGAGGCCATCAAATCTTCTTTCTATATTAATTAACCAAGATCACTTGTATTTAGAGACAGTAATAGAAACATTTAGTTTCCAGTGGTCATATTGTCCAATGGTCATATAACAGTCAAAAACCAACGGTCTGATTTTAATTATACTCATGTTATCAAATGAAATAGTTTTGTTGAGTATAAAAATAAAATAACACACAAAATTAGGAAACAAGATTTATTCAAAATTTTGGGTCGTTACAATCTTCCCCCCTTAAGAAATTGCATCCTCGCAATTTTTAAAATTGGTTTTTGAAATTTCATTGAAAGTCCAACATCAGAAAAGGAATCAGTAAAACTATTACTTTAAAGGAAATAAAGGGAAGTACAAAGTTCACCTGAGTTAACCCATACTAGGATTCCATGTAGGAAAACATGGACATGGAGGAGAAAACAAAGGGTCACGTTCTAAGGGAGAGTGATAAAAAACACGATTAAGAGAAAGCTAACAACAAGAAAATCACAAACTTATGATGGGTTAAACGGTATTTGATTTCCCAGTAGAAAATGTTAACAGACAACATTTTTTATTTACGTTTCTTTTCATAGTTTTGAGGAATTCATTTACTACATAGAATAAAACAAAGGGAAATATAACTACCTTCAAGTAGAGTTTTATCCTTTAATAAGTTTCAACCAAAACTAATAATTTTCTCCAAACAATGAGAATTCAAAACTACTTGGTCTCATCAAAGTACAAGAATCATCTTCATGAGAGTCACGTAATACACAAAATATTAACTATCAATTTCTTCTATCTTTAAACATTTTCCAAAAAACAAAAAGGGTAAGATAAAACAACTCTTTAAAAAGAAAGAATCCCATAGGAAGGGAAACTACTTTTAAATCTTCAAAGTTCCATGGTACTACCCAAAGTTCATCATAGACCATTCCATAAATATCTGCCCTTAAAATTCCTTAAAATAAACCAAACTAAGATTGAAAACCAAATACAAGAAGGATTTGATAACATAGTCTTCCAAAATAAACTTCATCGTTCATCTCCAAACAACATCAACCCCTCCTAACATCATATAACAAAATTATATAACCTTAACACATTTTCACCAAGATAGGTTAATCATTTCCATAAGTAACCTAAATTACTCTAAGTCCACCTTAAATTCATCGATTCTTCAAAATATAAGCCAACCTTTTCTCCTCAAATAAAATACCGTAGTAATCTATTTACCCCGATCAAATAGGGGACCCAGAATAGTGAACGTCTCCCAAAATAATAATCATCTTTTAATACCCTAATAATCTATGTCATATTAATATGGAAATAATCACATTTCCTATCACATTGGTTATTGGGACATGTTCTTCATTTTCCCGCCATTAACTACGAAAATAAAGTACAATTAGGGGCTTAAATACTCAGCCAATAATCAGGAAAATGAACTTAAAGCATATAAGGATAACTTGTAGAAGAAAATTATACCCTAACTTTTGATCCCCTAGGTTCTAAACTAGTTTATCCATGATCATATATTCTTATGTGAATATTTATTTTATTTTATCTTTGATCCTTTAATAATGGTTCATACTAAGCTTATGAATTTACCAAAGCATATCCCCCGGGAGTGTCGTAACCAAGAGTGCATCAAGGCCCGTTGTCGTGTACCATTTCCCATTAGAGTCTAGCTCAAAGTGGTGTTTTTGGGTTTTACCCCTATGTACATCTGTGCCAGATCCACCTCTACTAGCTCGTATCCAGACAGGGATGTATTTTCTTGGCAACCCCTTACTCAATACTCACCAAAATACCACGAATATTTCATATATTTAAACAGTTCTAAAGAATTCTTCCTAAAGTTTTCATATCCTAATTTCCATAAATAACTAAACCATCCTTTTATACCAACTATATCATCCCGCCTTTTTATAACATAACGTTTCATTACATTTTACAGAACTGAGGATCTTTAAGGTTTAGTGTCTTGGAAACTAGGAACTTAAAACATGAAAACATAAAAAAATTTAAAAAACTTGAAAGGATTCTCCTTATGTTCATACTAGGTTCATTACTGTATCTCATAACCTGGGGACATACATCAAAAGAAAGGCTGAGCATAAGGCCCAGTAAAGGAAACAAGGGGGAAACATTTAACATGTTATCTTGAGATACATCAACAATGTCAAGAAAAAGAAATTTAAGGCATGAGAAAGAAATCAGGAGGAATTTCATAATAAAAATAACATATTTCATAAATTGAAGATGTGGATAAAACATTTAATATTGAAAATCAGTTTCTTTTCACCATGGTCCATCCCCAAGGAGTCATTAAAATTTGCCAAAGTTATTCACCAAGGCGTCGTTAAAAATGGTCATCTCTAGAGATTAAGTCTTTACCCAATGCATTATAGCGCTATCAGGGAGAACCATTAATTTGTCTTTATTATCATGTGAGCCACATATATCATCATCAATCATTACATAAACAACCCATATAGCATAAAATAAATGGGATTAATTTTATAATCATAACGTTTTAAAAACTGCTTTAAAGACATGATCTTTATGTCACTTTAAACCCACAAAATGGGAAAGCGGGTCTCATGTATGTAAATACCATAATTTAAAATAGAACATTTTGGTATATATGTGAATAAACCTTTAGAAGAATGAGCATTGAGTATTCACTTAATAAGAGAAATTAATTTGAGAACAAGAGAGAGACATTTTGAGATGGAAATTCTACAGCATAACGACTATGCTTCGGGGTTTTAGAAAACATTGAAAAGAGAGGGGACATAGGTCACCCACTCATAAATGATCCAAATAAAATTATAGGGACATAATATAATGGATATAGGAACATGGTAATAATATTTTAAAGACATACCATATGAAATGAAAAACATGGAGGGAAGACAAAAATAAGATTTCTTTTATGAAAATTCGGTAGTCTAACGGCGTCACTTAAACTTCAACAAAATGAATTGAAGAGATCAAAAAGGGTCTCTCATCATATGAAAATATAAGATCAGTATGATAGATATAGATATCATAACCCAAAATAATAAAAAGGTACTTGAACGACTTGACATGAATGTAGAACTTTGAAAAATTAACAAGGTGAAAGAATCCCTTAAAAATTTGCAGCCTAACGGCGCCAATTAAACTTCAACAAAAAATTAATTTGACGAGATAAAATAGGTTCTATAATCAAATGAACATATAATATCAGTATGATAGATATAGATATTATACCCCAACATAATAAAAAGTAACTTTAAAGACTTGACCTATAAGTAGAACTTTGAAAAATGAGAGAGGTGAAAGAATCCTTTAAAAATTCGGAAGCCAAACGGCGCCACTTAAACTTGAACAAAAATGATTTGACAAGATCAAATAGAGTATCTCACAATATAAACATAAAATATCAGAATGATAGATATAGATATCATACCTCAACATAATAAAAAGTAACTTTAAATACATTACATGAAAGTAGAACGTTGAAAAATGTGAAAGGTGAAAGAATCCCTTACAAATTCTGCAGCCTAACGACACCACTTAAACTTCAACAAAAATGAATTGATGAGATCAAATAGGGTATCACATCATATGGACATATAATATAAGTATTATAGATATAGATATAATACCCCAACATAATAAAAAGGAACTTGAAAGACTCCACATGAAAGTAGAACTTTTAAAAATGATAAAGGTGAAAGAATCCCTTAAAAATTAGGCAGCCTAACGGCGCCAATTAAACATTATTAAAATGAATTAATGAGAGAAAGAGGGTGTCTATAATCATATGAAAATGAATGGGGAAGTAAGAGGAATTTAAAATAAAATCTTTCAAAATAAGAGCATGGAGCATAAAATAAATGACATAAAAGAGATTACTTGAAAAGAAAGAGAGAGGTAGGATCCCTTACCTTAAATGTAACTCTTAAAACACGAAGGTTGGGACCTTGAGGGCTTGGGGGAACCTTGGGAGGATTCCTTGGGAGGTAATGAGACTAGAGATTAGTTGGGGGAGAGTGGGGAGTGAAAACTAAAGGAGTAAAGGGTGGGTATTTATAGGGAATGTGAGGGGACAAGGCATTAAGGGCCAAGGGACGCCTCACAAGTGGTTTTCTCAAAACCATGGGCTCTCCCATGGTATTTCACATTGAGTTAGGCCACATGTGTCCCCCCACACAATAATCCATCACCTTGGGTCGTCCAACCCTTAAAATATTTCATGACATCATCATGACATAGTTATGATGTAATTAAACATACCGAAACCCTAAACTTTTATTTTTTACTATTCACTGAAAATTCAATTTTCTCAGAAAAATCCCAAAATTTTACCCGAACCAAATATATTTGCTCCGATTTAAAAAATGAACTCCATTTTATAGAAATAATTTTCTAAATATTTTTAATTTAGTTTTTAAATAAATATAGTATTCACCGAAAATTCATTTTTTTTCCAGAAAAATCCCCAAAAATTACCTTAATATAATATCGATGTTCTGAGTTCAAAAATAAAGTCCATTATATAAAAATAATTTTTTAAATGTTTTTAATTTAATTTTTAATTAAAAAACACTATTCACCTGAAAAAACTAATACTTGACTAATAATTTATGAAACTGTTCTTTAACAATTTTATTGAATCACATTACATAATCAAGGTGCCTAAATTATATTAATACTACCTTTAAGTGAGATTACTAATCCATTTGGTCACATTACTAATCCTAAGCATAAAATCACTATTCATAATTTACTATTTATCAAAAATTAAGTTGATCTTATTAGATAATAAATTTAGTACTAAACATAATTGTAGAAGACCATTTTGAGAAAATCATTACACATTTTTAATTATTTATGGTTTAAATAAACATGTTTAAAATATCCTTTTTCTAAAATTCATCAAAAATATGCATACTATATTTATCCGGACATTTGAATATTCACAAACTTCACCATAAGCAGAGAACACAATTTTATTTATAACAAAGGATTACACAAGACAGTTATGGTCTCATTACATAGCCCCTTATAACACCAGCATAGGACCTAAGAGTAAGGTGTGTTAGGGTGATATAATCTTGGGGTGGCTCGGCAAATATTGCACGAGTAGTAATTTCTATCAGTTTGAACTTCTCGCGAAGACGATTCCGTTCTAGCTTCACATGATGAAGTTCGGCTTGGGTTTGGTCTAGAGAAAATCTTAGTGGTGTAACCTCCTTACCATGTTCTGTTAGATGGGATTCGATTGGCCCGAGACTACTGGATGAGGCCATCAAATCTTCTTTCTATATTAATTAACCAAGATCACTTGTATTTAGATACAGTAATTGAAACGTTTAGGTTTTAGTGGTCATATTGACCAATGGTCATATAATAGTCCAAACCCAACGGTCTCATTTTAATTATACTCATGTTATCAAATGAAACAGTTTTGTTGAGTATACAAATAAAACAACACACAAAATTAGGAAACAAGATTTATTCAAAATTTCGGGTCATTACAATAGAAGAGGAGTTATTAAGATCAACAGGAATCACTATATATTCGTAGTGTCTATACCATATACGTAATTCCATCTTGGGTATATCCTATTTCTTAAACCTAAATTTTTCATATCTATAATGATTTTCAATCTTGGAAAAGTATTGTGCTCTATGTAGTTGATCAAGAAAGTCATCAATAAAGGGGAGATGATAATTATTCTTGATCCTAATATTGTTTAACTCCTAATAATCAATGAAGAGTCTCATTGATTCATATGTTTTTTATAAAAAGAATAAGTGCACCCCAAGGTGACACACTTGACCTAATGAATGCCTTATCAAGTTTTTTCATGGAGTTTCTTCTTCAATTCTGTCAACTCAATCAGGTCCATTCTATAAGGAGTCTTGGATATTTGTATCGAACATGGTATGTGTTGTAGCGATAACTAAACTTCGTGTTTTGGTGGAAGACTAGGAAAATCTATTGGAATGAAATAAAAAAATTCATTTATAATAGAAATATCATCGATTTCAATTCTATCCCCAACCAATTGAGATAAAAAACCCATTTTATTGCGAATTAAGACCCATACAATGGATGTAACATCCACAAGATGTTTATACTTATCATCACATGGATGGATGATCATATGAGGTTTTGAAATATAAAATGTAACTTTCCTTCCTTAATATTCATGTGGGATTTATGTATATAATATCAATACATGTCAAATATGACAGAAAATTCTACTAATGGTATAATTATAATATTTTTATGAAGAAAATTCCCACAAATATAAATCAGAGAGGAAACATAGACTTGAAAAAAAATCATTATACCATTAGGGGTTTTCACTGCCAATTCCACATCTAATTGCTTTACTGGAATCTTAAAACCCTTACAAAATTATTTAGATATGAATGTGTGGGTAGATCTAAAATAAAATATGACATTACCATCTATTGAGATAATGGTAAGTGTACATTTCATTACATCATTTACACACACCTTATTAGAAATAAAGATTGAATGAGATTTCCCAATGTCCCTCAACTTAAGAGGTATATGACATTGATCACCATCACCAGACTTTGGTTTTGGGTTGTGGTTAGCTTAATTATCGTTCACCTTACACTTGTAGTACTAAATCATGAGAGTTGCATTATGTTCCACTTTTTCCAATTTCATAGCATTATCTCACTTATTCTCATCAATTTGAAAAAAATATGTCTGACTGACTTCCCTTACACACTTAAAACATTTATTAGACCCCTTAAGGCAACTTACTCCATGATTCCTCCCACACTTAGAGAATAAAGGGAACACCATATTCTTCTCTTCTTGTCTTTTATATTTTTTATTAAACTCCATGTTTCTATTCTTGTCAAAACCATAAGATTGATACATAAATCCAACCTCAATTTCATCTTTGATTTCACAATGCACAATCTCATTATAGCAACTAATGTCTCTTATGGTCAATTCCCTTTTAAGAATTGGATTTAAGTCACTAAAAAATCTATCCACTTTATTTTGGTGTGGGATGATAATTCTGAAGAATACCCTTCATGTCATGTGATATTAGCCTAATTGGTACCAATAGACTCAACACCCCTTTGCTTCAACATGAGGAACTCTTTCTCCATCTTGGTATGGAGGGGGAAGTACATATTAAAAAATAATTTTTTAATCTCATCACAATCAATGGATTCAATCTCATCTTATTACCTTGTATTCATGATTAGAGTCGACCACAAGTTTTCTTCTCATACTAAATAATAGACAGCCATAACGACTCTCTCATCTCTAAAAACTAGAGAATGGATAATATTTTTTTAGTATTATTGGTTCATTGTTCAGAAAAAAGTCGATTAGAGGACCCTATGAAAGAATGTGGACTTCAATTCATGATGTTCTGAACCAAATTCCATTCACTTATTTTCTAAATTTTAAGTACAACATGATTAATAGTTTGAGAAATCTATGTGATCATAAAAATGATGTTTTTCTTTATATCACCCATAGCATTTAGATGGTCATGAGGAAAATCATTTCATTGTCTCTTCCAATCACTATCAACGTGGTTACTTTAGTTTCCATCCAGTAACTAAAACCAAAAATGATATCTTAAGTAACTTTAATCATTTCAAGGAACCAAATAATCATGAAAATTCACTTATAGGATGTTTAAATTATGACACTTTATGATTATCAGAGGTCATTCATGTCCATAATATATTTAAGTCCTTCATGATGGTTCATGAAGTGTTTGTGTAGTTCCAAAGCATATCCCCTAGGAGTGTCAACCCTAGTGTGTATAAATTATCATTTTCATGTAATAGATTACCTAGAATCATGCTCGAAACACCATGTTAGATTTTTTACCCCTAGGTACATCTGTACCAAAGACACATCTACTTGTAATGTCCCATCACGGATGTATTTATAAGAAACCAACCACTCTATCCTTTACCAAAATTCCAAGACATTTTTCCATAATTTTTCTTAATCATAAACTTATCCATATACATTCCCATAGGGTTCTCACTAAGGTCTTATCAACCTGTCATTAAAAGGTTAACTACACTATTGATTATATAAAAAATATAAATACCCTCTTTTTTATTCATTAACATTATATAACATTTATGAAATACTTAAAATAGTATAAAAATAGTTTCCCGAAGGTCGTTCTAGTCCAGGGAATTTGGAAATATGGAAACTAAAACACTGATATCTAAATGGGATAAATTATCTCTCAATGTGTTCTTCTTGACTATCACCCTTCTTAGACACATAAAACATAATACATAACTTTATAACTAGGGGAAGAAAACATAAAAAAGGGTGAGCTGAAATCCTTAGTATGGGTAAAAAAGGGAGATATATAATCTTAACTATGAGCATAAGGGTATGAGAACATGATCATGAAAATAAAAAATTATACTCTATACATCGAGGATCTTATACATGAATTATGGAATAAATATTGATAGTTCACAAGACCTTAATCATAAGTAAATAAATAAAATAATCCATGAAACCATATCATAGAAATAAAATAAGGAATTATGGAAAACACATATGTATATAATATTATTTCCATTATAGCAAAGGTATCACTAACAAAGCCATCTTGGTATTATAATTTCACCCTCCATACTATCGTGGTAGTCAAGGTTAACTCCCAGGGCCATATTAGTATTCAATGTTCATTCCCAAGACTTTATTAGTCTCTCTAATGTTATATAAATCATCAACCAATTCATTTGATGGTAATATAGGTCCAAACCATGTCATAATTAAATCATAAATATGTCCTCTACATGATCATAAATAATCATATCATAACCCATGAAATGAAATGGGTATTATAAAAAAGTAATCATATCATAACCTATGGAAAGAGATAGGTTTCATAATCATTTCATCATTAACATAACCCAAGAAAAGAAACAGGTTTTAAATTCATATAACCCATGAAAGAGAAACGATTTTCATCAAAATAATTCCATAAAAACATTATCAATTTGGAGAAATAATATGAATTAAAACAATTAATAATGTCAAAAAAATCATGAGTAACACAAAAAATATGTTTTCTTATATGGAAATAATTTTTGAAATATTTTTCAAAAACATTTCTTGAGGAAGACAACCTTTCTATTTTGAAAAATATTTAAAAAAAACCTTTTTGAAAAAAGTTTTATTTGAAAATAGATTTCAATACTTATAAAGGAAACATTTAAAAACATAAAAATTATTAAAATTATGTTCTCTTGAACATGGGATTCAAATATATTTTAACAACATTTTGGAAAACATTTTTTAAAACGTGGTTTTTGAAAATAATAGATTTATGATCGGAGAGAGAGATGGTTAGATTTTACATATAAAATTATCTTAAGTACCAAAGACTGAAAAAATTACACTCATACATGATTATATGATGAATAAATAGAGGACGAGGAATATCATCATGGTTATTGAGAGATGGATCATAACATTTCATTAAAGGAAGCACAAACATAAACAATCTTGAAAAAGTGATGAGATTGTCTCAATAAACTCTTAAAAATTGTAATTTAGGATCATAATATCTATGTAAGAAAAAAATTACCTGAACCATAAAATATTATTAAAATAAGGAGATTCATGATATAAAATGAAAAATGGAATCATATACACCTAAAAAAGAATTAACGTGCCTAACAAAACATGAGTCTAAAAGAAAGAAAATTGAGAGAAAAATATTTCACTAATTTGGTTCCATTGGAATCTTAAACCCCATGAAATAATATCATAAAACAAATATTTTAATAACCATAAATTTAATTATTAGAGACATATAATACATCTATTGTTAGTGCATACCCCACAAAAAGGAATGGGTGGTGAATAAAGAATGTATCTCATGGAAATAAAAAGTGAGATGAAATCCCCTTAACTTGGGTATTGAATCTCATCATAATCATTAAAAAACCCTTTATAATAAATATAAAGTTTTTATAAATCCTTTACAGAACCACATTATTATATCTAAATCCATATTTGGTTTGATTACCACCATATATTACCCACTTTTTAACCATCCTTTGTTAGGGTTACACTTCAGATAATATTTTATTTTTTCTTCATGCATGTCTTAATTTGTTATATAATTGAAACTTATACATATATCATGATTATAGATAGTAAAAAATAATATAAATATCCTTTATATATATAATTTTTTTATTATAATAATCTACAAAATATAGAAGTGTGAAATGGAATATACCATTCAAGGAGATAGTAAGTTACATGTACTCATGAACATTTTTTCTGTTTTCATTGTCATATTGAATGAAATATGGTAAATTATATATATATATATAATCATTAAAATAGATTTAATATATCATATATATCATATAATTTCACTTAACCCATGCTTAATACAATTTTTGTAGTGTGCGAACAAATCATATCGCTTTGACGGGGCAGTAGTCCACACTTCCTCAAACAAAATTATTGTGTTATAACCAAATGGAATATAAAATGATATGTGTTATAAAAGGAATAAAGAAGATTAAATACTTAATAAATATAATATATGACATATATGAACATATTGACCATCACAATTTTCACCATGAGAGGCGATAATGAAAATTGAACAATCATCGTTTAGTGATGTGATAGTTCACAGTACACGTACAGAGTATGTTTGTTACCAATTACATGGAGGTGAGTGCAATTATAGGTTTAAACCACAGAATAAAACCACCATAGTGTATTTAGTATATATTTTTTTATATTGGAAAGGAATAAAGAGAGTGGAGGGGGTGGAGAAATAAAATAAAAGAAAGGTCTAGAGAGAAGACGTTACCTCTTAATCGGGTAACTCTTTTTGGTTTGTGCCAAAAGGATTATTGGATTTCCTTCTGTCAAAGAGAAGGATTATATGATTAAAGGAGGGATCTTGGGAATTATATTGGTAATATATTGTCTGAATATAATAGGTTTTATGAATAGGGATAGGTGGTGGTCTTTTATAGGGAAGCAAAAGGACTCACTTGGAAATTTTGAAAACAAGTTAGGTGTACACATGTTCATACAAAACAAATTCATATCAAACCAACATAAATAAATAATATAAGTTATATTTCCATTATATGGCCATAAAAGTGGATTGGTAAAATTTCTAGGTCATTTGGCCCCCTAAGATTATGGTTTAGTCCCTAATTAAGCATAATTTGATATTAATTGTTGTGATTAATTATATTCAACTTTACTAATTTTTTTGATAAAAAATTTAGTTGATATTGTTAGGCTAAAAATATTACATTTATTAAAATTATTTATTTCTATTTTTTGAAACTTAGTTCTTATAAGTGGAAAAATTAAGATTAATGATATTCCTGTAGACATTATGGAATAACGTGTTTTAAAGTAGAAAAATGTTCAAATGTTTGTTATGTTTTTATATTAAATTTAAAATTTAAAATGTTTATAACGGAATAAATTTTATTAATTGATGTATAATTGATCAAATGTGACCTTAAAACAAATTTAAAGTATAATTTAACATTAATAATTATCTATATGAAAAGATAATTATTAACTAAAAGAAAGTATTTTTCATTATTCATTAAAAAATGAAGTTTCTCAGAAAACCCCACAAATTAACCTTTAAAAAAATTTAGAATTATAAATTCAAAAACAATTTTTATTTTATCCAATTAAATTTCTATATTTTTGTATAACCATTATTATTATTTTTAGTAGAAGGACATTAAAAGCAGTTCAGTTGAGAAAACAATATTTTTAAACATAAAAGAACATTACAACAAAAAAATATATTTCATAATCAACGTATTTTATTTATATAAAACAATTATAAATAATATGTGAAAAGTAGTTATTACTATCTATATTACTGAGTTTAATGGCTAGTTTATAATTATCTTGTTTAAATAATTATGACTATAAGATGACATTTGATTGAAACATCATTATTGCATGTAACATATGAAAAGAATATGTTCCATGTAATATAAACCAAGCCAATTTTCTATGTAACATATTCTAAGTCAAATTTATTTTAATTTACTATTTGATTTATTGTATTGCATGAAATAAATGAAAATTTAAATTATTTGAAAAAAATGTCAATAAAAACATGGTGTGTTATAGTAACCCTATAGAGAAATCCATTGAGATGCCTTCCCATTTACACTTGGAAAAATATAAGGGTTAAAGAAAACCTATAGTAATATAATTATTACTCTTTACCTACTAGAAAACTAGCTAAAAATCCATTGACTATGTGACTTATGGATTCATCCCAAGCCACCAATATTATTCCCTCAAGTTATGGTACATCATGGAAAATCTCAGGTTAACCGCTAAATATAATCAATGAAACTCTTGAATGAATCTCTCATGTATTTGTATCAGAAAAACCAACCTCCCATTAAACATTATACAATTCAAATGATCCTCTATCCATCCCTATAAAGAATCATCATTTCCAACACTAGAACACATCACCTCTACCTCCATGTATCCAAACTAAGACTCCTCTACCTACCACATCAAATAATACTACAACATCATTTGAAACAAGAACCCTACTCTATAAACACCCTCAAAATAATATATAGGGATGGAAACTCCTCCATCACTAGTCATGATTCTGCAAACTCTCGAACAATATCCTTATATGATTTTTCAGTCAAATAATCGGCCACACAATTCCTCTTCCCTAAGTTATAGAAGATCAAAAAATCATTATCCTAAATAAAATCCATCCAACTGCAATGTCAAAAATTTAAATCTTGTTGATAAAATACATAACTCAAAGTCTTTTGATCTGTGAAGATAACAAAGCGCTCCCCAAATAGGTATTATTTCCAAAATTTAATCAGAAACACAATTGATACTAGCTTTATATCATGGGTGGAATAGTTATGATCATGTAGGAGAAATTTTATATAACTATAAGAGATCACTTCCTTATTCTATGTCAAGACACATCATAATCTTAGATGGGATACATTATAGAAAACCTCAAATAATAAACCCTCCATGGCAGCTAAAAAACTATATAACTAACTAGATTACCCTACAAATAGTTGAATTATGTCTAACATAGATCAATCCAGTAAAAAAAATCCTTCCAATTTAACACATAAAACTTTCCTATAACTCCAGATAAATAATGAAAAAAACCTCAGGTAATAGTCAG
This sequence comes from Viscum album, assembly GCA_963277665.1. Lineage (NCBI taxonomy): Eukaryota > Viridiplantae > Streptophyta > Magnoliopsida > Santalales > Viscaceae > Viscum > Viscum album. Next base: position 1,943,520,457 of record OY728161.1, on the reverse strand, counting down.
TGAAACCAAAGAAGCTATAAACCTACGAGTCATTCTTGGGTGTTTACCCAAAACAAATGCCTAGAAATTTTATGGGTCCACTTCCAAACACTAATGAGATGCCGAAATTCCCATGGAAATAATCCTCTCATGTCTAAAACATGCACTTGGAAAACTACCAATAAAGATGGTGGAAATGAATACCTTGTAAAACAACTTCATGATGGTTAGCATTCTCTTCCTCTGACCTTTAGTAGATTAATATGCCATTGATGATAAAAAATATTCACTAATATAAGAATTGGAAGGTCACATAGTTCCTGATCCCCATGAACACTACTTGTGTGTTGGTGACATCAAATGGAATGAACACGAACTCAATGTTCCCGTACATTCGTCTGAAAGAAATTTTCTATATATCTCCATCCTTCCCTCTAAACTGGTGATATCAAGTCCACAAATTGATATTGTAGAACCAAAAATACACCCTATAGTGTTAAAAAATACCATCAATCCTTGGAAGAGGATACAAATTACTGATCTTCACACGGTTCAAACTCAGATAGTCTATACCAAACCTCAAGCAATCATTCACCATCTAATAGAATAACTCTAGATCACTCCTTGGTGATGCACTAGGTTAGATAAACCCCTTTTCATCAGATCATCTATCTACAACCTCATCTCCCGAAACTCAGAAGGTTTCAACTAATAGGATGAAATCGAAATTGGAGAACCTGTAGGCTACATATCTATCATAAAATCATTGTCATTTTTAGGGGATAATGTCAAATCCTCCTCAAGAAAAACATCTAGGAAATCCCTAACAATCTTTGGGAATCCTTTTTCTATGTTCCTACTAATTCCATAGAAAAATTATCCTTCATGTATATAAGGGTATCCAAACACTGACTGACCACATGGAAATCCCTCTCTCCAATGATGACTACTTGATGACCGTCTATATCAAGTGCATGACTCTCCCCCAGAGGGATTCAATAACATCATGCATATCATAAAATCATTTTATGCCCTATATGAGATTATATGGCTAAATATAAAGTAAGATAATATCAACACATGGCTGATGCTTCCCCGTCATTAGTGCACAACCCCGACAGACAAAAAACATGTTGGGGTCACCTCTTATTAGTGTAGTAAAGACTATGGGAATGAGAACAATCTATAAAACTAGTCTGACAGTAGGGAATAGATCTGGTTAGAAAAAGGAGTATGAATCTTCTAAATCAAACACAGAACCAAAAAGGTACCTGATAAACTGAGTGTACCTCAAAATACCTCTACCACCTCTAGTACTATTTCATCTACTCTGGACAACTAACCATGCCTAGATTCTCTACCTATATATTGATGACTAGGCACATGATGACACATGGGTCATGATCCTAGAGGGATAGGTATATATTTATGTTGACATCAACCTACCAAATATACTCTAGGGGTATCATAATCTTGTTGCACCTACTTTTGGAATTACATCACTGGTAATAGCTATTGAGGATGGAGATAAACCTATCCACCTCTTCAACAGTGAATTTGAATCACCATTGGGAACTAACCATTATGATGGAAATAAACCCCATAGATGAAACAAATTGGTATGAATACCCTAAAAAGATTATGAAAACCACTATACCTGAATAGTTGGAAGGGAAGCTGCTGAGGTTGACTCCCTACTGGTCGAAACCTCGAAGGGCCTAGCACCTGAGACCAACCACTGACAACCCTACTCCTCAATGAACCATGTTAGTTCCCCTCTAAGAGTAAGCTTCCTCGTGAGTGAATCTTATCAATCACCACTTCCATCTCTTGAACCTCCAAAAATTTAGAAAATAAAAAGAGAAACATGATACTGGATTGATGGGAAGGGTGCCTCTTCAAGACACCACACATTAGAATCCTCTTCATTGCTGATTTGGGAAAATTAGTAAAAGGCCTTTTAACATGATCCAAATATCCTGCGCAAACATACTCCCTAGATAAAGTGGGGTAGCTATTGTGTCTATGTAGACACCATGTTTGATGAAAGGAACTTATCCCAAAAATCATTCTACAAGTCAACCCATGAAACATATTCCACCATTCTCTCTCCACTTTATATCATCAACCATTGATGTGCAGTTCCTCACATTTGACTAACTACCAATGGGATCCAATACTCTAATGGGGGCCAGATCAAACTGAAATCTATCCTTATTCCCTTTCGATATCTCTTTGTATCCTAATTATAAAGTATTCCCTCATACGTCCCAAATACTTCTTCTAAAAAGATCACAATGTCCTCTACCATTAATCATAATCCTCTACTAGATCAAACCTATAGTGAACAAATGGGTCATCATACTGAAAATGCAATACTTAATCCACATGTGTACAAAGACCAAGATCCATATCCAAAATAGAATAAAATATTACCTAAGATTGATATTGTGATATTTTATAATGATTCATTTTAATTATCTTTATTTATTTTATCCTTCACCAAACAACCCAATTAAAATCGGAGAAAAAGTCATAATGATGTATGTACCTCTCCTAGGTCTCTTCCCTATAAATATATCCACCTCACATGATCATTTAGTAAGCTCAGATTATGTGTGCTGGATCACGAGGTGCCCTAATATTATGTGTATTAAAAGGTCTCCCTAGACTATGTCACGCACTGAGGTCAACTGGAACCGTATGAATACCAATCCAATAAATCCTCACTGTGCCTAACTGTAAATTCCATATTATCTTTCAAAAATGAATATTTGTTACAATGTTTTCATAACCCCCTACCTATAAAGAAACCAAAATTATAAGAGATATATAATGACCCCTCCCCCGATTCCCACCTCTAATAGGCCCTGAGGTGGTGACTAGAACCAAGGGTATAAAAATATCAGTTAGACGATGAATTTCCCTATACAATATAAATAAAATTGTGAGATAAGATGAATTATCCAAAATAAACTAAATTAAATAATATAAAATAGATCCAAACCATCGCAAAATGAAGGGATAAATATAATGGGTACATACACAATTTTATGAAGTAAATACCAAAAAAAATTCTATTGTAGAAACAAAAATACTTTTCAATGGTTAGATCTAGTAATTTCAAGAACATTCCAAGAAATCCTCCAAGAAACCTGAAAATAGTTTTAGATACATAGGGTGATCATACATGTATACTCAGTCGGAAAACTAATGTCCCTTGTGAACATTTGAAAAGAGCATATTAACTCACTTGTGAGAAATAAACTGAACAAAACATTGACTATACATGTATACTAACTCTAACCCTAACCACACCAAGGCTCACTCTCCAAATCACACATCCATGTATAATAATATAATTTATAGTATATCGATGAAAGGGTTCCCTACACCGATTTTTCACTAATTTTTTATCTATCTCACCCAAATAGAATACATCCTTGCACTCCCACCTATTCTAAATAATGTCACATCACATCACATACCACCAGCAAATGCCATATCCTTCTCATCGAATCACATCTCATAACCATCATAGTAGGGTATCATGAACATGAATTAAATCAACTTTGTTCTATCCTCCGATCATTTCTAACCACCACCATAATCAATCACATAAAATATCTCTTGAACACACCAAAGACATAACATATCATCACATCACATACAGACAATGTCACTTTTGGATTCTGTTCATCACAGCCTTTTCCCATCACCACTAATTAGATATCAGATCAGAGAAGAGTGGGTAGTTATCCGTTTATCCTCCCATTGGCATGATGGATAAAACACCACCAAAACATTTTTTCTTGGAACATGGTGCTCGGTGTGGGTGGGGAATGACTAGAAATCACAAGGAATATAAAATGTATATAAATATAGATTTACATCAAACACTCCCCATATTATGGGTTCACAATGATGTTATAAAACGTATCATATCGTTCCCTCACTTTTACAATACCTCTCAATTCATGAAAAACACAAAATAATCAATGATCCAAAAAACATTTCCAATTAAATACCTTTTCTAGATTATCTGTTATCAAACCATTTAAATCAAAACAATCACCTGGTTTGAATTTCCAACCCATTTTTTCTTATATAAATAGTAAACTTTTTAACCATACAGACCTTCATCAAATAATTCATTAAACACAACCATTTAATATCAAATTTATGAATTTAATTCCATTTCAACATGGTTGACTAGTGTAACCAACCACAATCATATCGCTACTGTACAGTCACACCATAATAACCATCACAACACCACTGCATAACCACACCATCACCATCAGACACCCATTGCGTATAATATCCACTAACCCACACCAATCACAATAAATCCACCACCAATGAATAAAATCATCACAGCCAAGCGAATACCAAAAAACATAACCATAAACATATCACAGAATATACCAAAATATTTTAGAGAGTAGGAATAGGGGCTTTTATTCAATCCCAGTTCATTATTTTAGGGCGTTATCACAGAATCCATAAGATCTAGGGGAATCCATTTCATTAATTAAATAAGCATGGTTAATCTTTTATTTATAGTGGTGTTATAACAAATACCACAACATGGAAATCACAAAATATAATAAAACTGAAAAAATGTGGGGTATTGAAAAACAAGATATTTAGTGATACAACACACATAAATAAACTTAATATCATAATCAAAAGATACAAAATCATGTGAAGCATTCCATTGATCCTTTCCATTTAATTTAATAGGGTTAATTATATTTGATATGAACAATTAAACTATATTCCCAAGAGATAACAAGAGTCACCCATCCTACATGATATACATAAAGGAGAAACAAATTAATTCACACATTAGAGAAAATAATTGTACATCAACTTTATACACCAAAAATAGGGGGTTCACGTATAAGAGAAAACCACTTCATGGATCTAAAAATAATTTTATAAAAATGGTTTCATGATTTCAAGATGAGATTCCCTTATAACTAATAATATCAATAGAAATAAAGCCCAAAAATGTTAAAAGGAAGGATCACTACATTAGAAGGATTAGATCCAAAAGTTGCGGAATTTTATACAGTTTATTTTACCATTAAAGGTGGTTCTCATAAAAAAATCATTTTAAAAATTTAAATGACCTATAGGATTCTTATAAATTGATCATATAATTTTTTAATTTTCAAACATATTTAAAGAACATTAATTAAGTCATGAAACCAATTTTTCATCATAAAAGATATGAAAAATAGGAAAACTATAGATTTTTTTAAAACTAGAAACAAAGTTCATTACCAATACTAGGGAGTCACTAACAAGGATTCACTACTAGAAATTCACCACTAGTGAGTCACCACCATTAATTTGCTGCTAGCGAGTCACCACTAGAAAGTCACCACCAGTGAGTTACCTGTAGGGAGACACCACCAGGGATTCACTGCTTACAAGTCAACACTAGAAATGAACTACCACTACAATGATCTACCTATAGAATGACTAATTTCTAGAAATGATCTATCACTATAATGACTACACACTAGAATGAATAAAACATAGAAATTACCTACTTCTAGAATGACTCACCACTAGAATGACTAACCACCTGAAATGATGTACCACAATAATTACTCATTTCCAAAAAAACTAACTACTAGAAATGACCTAACAACATTACGACTCACCACCAGGATGAATATCCTCCTAAAATGACCATTGACCAGAATGAGTCACCATAACAAAGAAAAATTTCTAGAAATGACCTACCTCTAGAACGACTCATCGCTCAAATGAACTAACTCCAAAATGAAACTATTTTCTTAAAAAACCCCAAAACTCCCCCTAACACCTCAATAATCATATTTTTCAAAATGTATAGGGCTCTAAAGACAAGGACATTATATTTATGGGGAATTAAATAATGATTGGATTAATTTTTTATGATCTTACAGAACATGAATGTATTGTTTAAATTATGTCATATATGGGACCATAATTATAGTTTCCTCTAATGCATTTGGTAAAGATAGATATATCATGAGATAATTAGGACTGGAATGGGGAGTGAACCCAGTTCCTAAAATGACTATATCATGTAAGATAGTCTTTGGAGTGTACTATGACTATGGAAACTACTAAAATAGGTGTGAACCCAATCCACTGTGATAGTATTAATAATTCGACTTGACTAAGGGAATGAATTTGTATTCTTATGTGTGTCCACAAACTTTTTCATTATGATTATGATCTATTCTCATATGCAACACACCATGGATTTAAAAATAAATTTAATACAGAATAAAATTCATGAAACACCTTGCCTCCAAAAAACAATTTTTTTAGTTATAATAGATAGTTATAACCTTGGCACTAAACAAATTTTTTTCACTTCTATGTTTTTAATTATGAAAAATGGTCATACAGAGTTGCGATAATTAAGATATTTAGAGTTTGATAGGATCAAATTACATAATTAGTGAATATTAACTTTGGTATTTAGAATGGTAATGTACCCTTATAAATATTAAATCATCCAAATTAATTGTAACCTCACTCATTAATGTATACATTAAATTTAACCACCTTATAAATGAATGTATGATATAATTATATAATAGTACAAGTAACTAAATATTTTAAAAATGAATAATTAAGTGCTGGTATACTTGTGAGTAATAAATATTTAATAATTAACAGATTATTTTGCATAAAATGTATTTATAAATAAATATTTTTTCAAATGAAACTAGGATAATTTATTAAGACTTTTTAAAATTTTTAGAGTGTTATAAAATAAATTTTTATCTTAAAAATTGTATTTTTTGAGTAAATTATGTTTTTAATTAAAAATAAAATATCTTATAGTTAGAAAATTATTTTCATAAAATAGAGTTAATTTTTTAATTTCACATTATTAAAAATGGTTAGGGTGAGATTTTAAGATTTTCATGAAATAATTTAATTTTTATGTTAATAGTAAAATACGATAATTTATAATATAAATACATTATAAACTAAATAATCTATTCCATGAGTCATGGATGATGTAAGAACCCATGGTTATAACTCACACAAACATATTAATTTATTTATTCATAATAATCAACATTATTTCTTATCTTGAGTAAAATAATAACATAATGAATAAAATAATGAGAAAATACCCCTCTCCTCCACTATGAAGACCACTCATTTTCCCTCTTCTCCTCAAACATTACAAGCATTAGAATTTTAAAATTTCATCCCAATACACTTCCCAAGATCATCCATACTAGTCCGAAATCTATTGGTGTCATCAAAAGTTCAAAATCAACCCGTTTAAAGAGATTCTCAAGGAGGAGTACTCAAGAGGAAAAATCCTCTTCCTCTTCCATTTATTTTCATTTCATCTTCTTTATTTTAATATTCTCTCCTCACCTCCTCTGTCCAAAGGAGAATGATAACTCAAGTATAATTTATATACTAAAATGATATCTTGATAATGTAAAATACTTCATGAAACTCTTCACTCTCACTCTATCTCTCTTATTATAAAAATGATATCATCATCCAAGTGGTGCCAATTTATAACCTTTATAGACAACGAACTTTTGTTCCTTAATTTATCCTTCAAGGCTGGTAATAAAACCATTTTTATGGTTGAAACATATTATAAAATATGTATTATATATTATATAAGGTTATATAACCATTATATATACATGGTATTAAATAATAGAAAAAAACTAGTTCATTGTGATCGAAAAACCACTAAAATTTAACAGAATGATTATCATTAACATGTAATCTAATGATTCATCCTCATATGCTGAAAAAATAATAAATAAAACCAATTAAACTTATTATTATTAATTAATAACATGCAATTCTAATTATGGAGAATCAAAACCATTTTACATGAACTTCATTGCATATAATCAAGCGAACTGATCCTAAAATCTAGGAAACGAGCAATCTAAAAACATGAAATTTAATCTTATAACTTATCCAAAATACCATTAATGAACTTAATAAAACTATAATTAGTTAAATACATTTCTCGAACCCGCATTTTCATTCGAGATATAATTTATTCCTCCATACCAAAATGTTATTATTAATAATTTTTATATTATATATATTAATATATTTCTCATCAAAAATAAAATTTCTAGGTTATTATATTTTAATTTTATGGGATAATAATATTTTTACAAGGATCCCATCTCAATTCTTCCCGATACGCAAGCACGATTAAAGTGAACTTTTCGACTTCTTATGTATTTTAAAGTGAATTAAATATTATATTTTAATCCACCATTATTTTTATAAAATGAATCATGTTATCATAGAAAATATATATTGGTTCATTTATGGTTTTATGAAAATATTATTAATAATTAACCATTCCTTTCAAAGTAAATGAGTAATACTCTCAAGAATTAATCAATGATTCTATTAGATCATTTTCATCAATTTCAATAACCATGTTGAATATTGTGTTATATTATGATTTAAATATTATTAATATCATATAAAATATTTTATTAAATGGATAATGATCATTTTTATTTTGTTTGTTCTATCATGATACTATTCACCATACAACTCAGAATTATTAGTGATTATGTCTATACATTTTGTAAAGTAATTTCATGTGTTCATATTGTTTATATATTTCTACAAATTATATGAGGAATGAATTGGAATTATAAAGTGATGAATGAGGCCCAATATGTCCCCTTTATGAATTGTTAGGTCTCATGAGAAAGGATAGAATTGGGTTTTGGCTGAGGCTTTACCGTAATATTTTCAGACGTCTTTCTCGAGGCCTTGACGATATGTTTCAAATGTCCAAAATTATGAATTCACTCATTATGAAAATAGTAATTGAAAAAAATGTGGTATTCGACAAGTATAATGTCAATAATTAAGTTTTATTCTCTTATTATTAATTATATGGATTTATTTTATCATGTTTCATTCATTCCTTATTCTGCTCATGTTTATTTTTAAAAGAATGTGTTTTTATTTATTCACCTTGACTAATGTTTTTATTGATGATAACTTCCAATATATTTATTACCTTTATAAATAATATGATATCACCCCTTTATTATGATTTATTTTTTCCCATGATGTTAATATTAATACTATTATGAATGTCTTATAGGATTAATCTATAATTTTATGGGTGTTTCCAATGGAGTTGTAATGTTGTTTTTTCAAGTTATAATGTAATTCCTATATTTATATCTTTTTTGTTTCAAAACTACTAAACTATTAGGTAATTTTTGATGTGGAATCCTTGTAAACATTATAATGTATTAATTTAAGGCACCGGCTCCATGAAACTAGGGTCAGGGTCCTTACTGTTGGTATTAAAGTAAGTCTAGTAGAAAAATTTGAAACTAGATTTAGAAAACATAAATTAGGGAAAATATCATATGATAGACTTTGAGGATAAGAATCAAAGAACACCCTACAATTTTTGTAAGGTATAGATTATATGGATATTTCTAGAAAATACATCTATGTCTATATACTACTAGTGGATATGGTTCATGAATAGATGTACCTAGGATTACCAACTCTGACAAGGTATTCCAGGCTTGACATAGGGTAACTGGGTACATGAAAACATGCCTTACTATGCACCTGGTTTTACACACTTAGGTTATATGGTTAGGATAATTCATATTTAATTTACGAAGATTTACAATTTATCTAATTGTAAATATGTACCCAAAGAAACCATGCTTATGATTATGAGGCTAGACATGCATAAAATTTAAATATATGTTAAGTGTTTTTGTAATGACGTGAAATTTTAAATAATATGTTGTTTCCTAAAAAAGTATGTTTTACTATGTCGTAATAAATAAAAGGTATAAATGGAATGTGAACATCAGGGTTTGATCATCATATGACTGTTTCATAATATGAAAAATGGAGGGAATATTTTTTTAATGTCATAATTATTTTTTATAAATAGAAATGGTAATGGATAATCAATGTAGAAAGATGTGTCGATGTCCTCTACCTGTAGAATCATTATATACAAAGCCCATTTGTAGGAGGTTGGGAAGGAGGTAACATCACTGGGCTTTTCTTTAGACCATGCCCAATCTGAGCTTCAAAATGTTAAGATTGAATAAAATCACCTACTAGAGAAGGTCAAGTTGATAGAAACCACCACTCGAGCAATGTTTATTGAGATGCCCCAAGAGTATATCACCATTGCACACCTTAATCTTAGGTCCTATGTGGGTTCTATAATAACTTATGTAACGAGGATATAGTGGTTTTTTTGTAATCCCTTTTTATTAATAAATGCTTGATTTCATCATTTCTATTTTACGAATAGATTTTATTAATCAAATATATGTTTTCTTGAAGAAAATTTCATAAATTGAGTTTAGAATTAATTAATTTTAATTATTAGATATTTATCATACATTGATAATTATTGTGGTAAAATAAACATCATTTTTGAATTTTAGATGCCAAAATTAATCAAGGGGGAATTTTTAGTAATTTTTTAAGAAGTTATAAAATTGTAATGAATTTTATTTAATGAATAGTATTTTTATGATTAGAATTTTTATGAATATTAGAAAAATAATTTTGTAAGGATAATTAAAAAAAAATTATTTTGTGACATAATTTTAAAAAAACAGACAAACATAGTTGTGTTCAGTAAGACAATTAGAGTCAGATAAGATCAACATAATTTTTGTCGAATAGTAACTTAGGAATAGTAATGTTACCATTATGAATATTAAGATGAACAATGGAATAGTAACATCACCTAATAATGTATAATTATGTTTTATCCATCTTATATGGAAATGTGATATAATTATATCACATTATAAGTAAATAAATGTTTTATAAATTTTTACTTAAGTATTAGTATTCTATTTATTTAATTTAATTTAAAATGAAAAGAAATTTTATAAATAGAGTTTATTTTTTGAACTCTACATGTCCAAAAATGGTTAGGGAGATTTTTTGGTAATATTCTGAAATTGTTGAATTTTTGATGAATAATATAAATACATTTTTGAGTTTTTAGTATGTTTAATGGAATCATAAATATGTAATAATTATGTAATGGGTATGATAAGATGCTGGTAGACTCTTATGGATTAAAATATGATATGGGGTGTCCATATTGGCCAATTACATGGGGAAATACCATGCGAAAGCCCATGGTTTTCACAAATACCACTAATGAGGTGTACTGTGATTTTAATAACCAACTCCATCTCTTTTACTTAAATACCCAACCATTAAATCATTTTTCTTCATTATAAAATTACCCTCTATAATTTTATACGAGTTATTCTTCCAAGGATTCCTCCCAAGGTGTCCTCAAGCCCCCAATGTCCCGATCGTTGAGTTTTAGAAGTTACATTCAATGTAAAGGAATTCTCAACTACTCTTTTCCATTCATTATTTCGTTTAGTGGTATGTATTTAAAATTTCCATACCATGTTGTTATTTACATTTAATTTTACACCTATACTATATTATGAGCGATTTATGACTGGGATAAACATGTCCCCTCACTTTTTAAGGGTTTTTAAAACCATGTTTTGTAGTTGTTATGGAGTATAATTTTCGTCTCAAAATCTTCCTCTTTTCACAAAAAATACTTTTATATTATTTATGTGAATAAAAAATCCTCTTTCATTTCCAAGGTATTCAAAAAGACCTAAAAATTATGTGTTTTATTCTATAATTTACAGAAATTCAATCCTCATTCCCTTTCTATGTGTTATAAATGACATAATGATCATTTTTTAAGCACATTTTAAAATTCTATGACTTTGATATAAAAACAATTTATTTTATTCTCTATTGGTTACATATGAAATGCTTTATTATGATATATGTGTCTAAAATTAAAATTAATCAATATTAATGGTGTTCCCTCATAGCACTCTAATGAATTGGGAAATGAAATTAATCTCTAGAGATGACATGTTTTATGATAGCATGGTGAATAACCTTAGTAATTTTTATGATAACATGGGGATGGACATTGGTGATATGATTATGAATGTATAAATAAAATGTTAAAGAAAAATTTCCATGTTATTATTTAAGATATTATTATTATATTCCCCTTTATCATTCCATTATGATATTACTCAAGTTCTTATTGATATCACTCAAGTTCACATGTAAACTGTTTCACTTGTTTTCACATAAGGGGCCTTCTTCTCACCCTTTACATTGATGTATCTCCCTAGGTTATGAGATGAAATAAGTATACTTAGTATTAACCATTAATAAAACTTTCATGTGAAATATAATAATATATTACATTTTCATGGATTATTTACCGTCTTTCCGAGACACTAAACTTTACAAGATCCCCTATTTGTAAAATGTCATGTAATGTTGTGTAATTAAAAGGATAGATTCCATAGTTGGTATCAAAGGATAGTTTAGTTATTTGTGGGAATTATGATATAAAAACATTTGGAATAACCCTATATAAATGCTTTCATATAGGAAAATAGCCTGGTATTTTTTTTTGAAATACTATGTAAGTGGTTTCAGAACAAATAAATGACTGTCTAGATACAAAAAGGGAATGTAGCTCTTAAACAGATGTATCTAGGGGTAAAACCCAAAAAAACGTATTTGATCTAGACTTGAACAAGAACTGGTTTATGACAATGAGCCTTGATGCACTCAAGGTTTGAAACTCCTAGGGGATATGTTTGGTTAATCATAAGATTTTTATAAACCATTATAATGGATTAATAGAAAATATAATTTTTGATAATGAATAACATGTTTAGCAATGATATTTGAAAACATAAAATTCCATTAGAGTTATGAGATTATTAAATGAAACAAGTTTCTCAAAAAGGATTTTATGTTTTAGAAAATTATAGGAAAAAGGAGGAATCCTGAATATGGTGACTACAATGGACCATGTGTTGACAACTCCTTAATGGAAGCGGGAATGGAAGACTTCATGGAAATGATCAATCAAATGGCTCAAGTTATGGGAAATAACTTAAATCTAACTGAGAGACCAATTTCACCATTAAGGGAACAAAATTCCATTGATTCCTTTATACGTAAATGACCTTCAATGTTTTTTGGATATACCAACCCATTGATTTTGGAATAGTGGATAAGCTCTGTAGAAAAGATATTTTCTATACTTTGTAGTTCTAAAAAAGAGAAAGACACCTTGGCTATTTAATGCTTAGACGGGGAAGTCGATCAGTGGTGGGTGATTATTAAGAACATGAGTTCAAGAGGGGATATTGAAGATATAGAGTAGAAAGAGTTCATGGGGATCTTATTGATTATTTATTTCCCTCATTCGATGAGAAAGAAAATAGAGAAGGAATTTCTTGAGCTGAAGTAGAAGGATAATGAATCAATGGGAATCTATAAGATAAAATTATCAAGGTTTTCACGTTATACCTATAGATTTTTCATGGAACATAATGGTGATGTTGATTGGTTCTTCAGTGGACTAAGACCTCATCTACGGGAGAATTTGTCAAAATGAGACTATGACAACTATGAGGAGGTTGTGTGAAGTTCAATGAAAGTATAACTAAAGTTTGATGAGACACAATGATCCCATAAATCCAATTAAAAGAAGATATCAATAGATCCAATAATTGGGAGGAGAATTTATTAAATAATAAGTTGAATGAAAATAAAACATTCCACATTTAATTTATGTGGGAAGAATCATTCAGGGAACTGCCTTCTCGAGAGCGGGAAGTGTTACATGTTTTATAGATACGGATATATCACTCAGAATTGTTGTAGATATGTGAAGCCTCAACTTCTCAACACTGACGAAAAAGGGAAGATGGTGCAGGAACTATATGAGGTCTATTGTTTTATGTGTGTAGAGATTGGGAACTTTACCAATCACTTTCGGAATCTGAGGATAGTATATGGGAATCACCATTAGCCTTAGAGTAGGAAAAGAGAGCAAGTTGATGTTTTTTATCACGAAGGCCAATGTTAAATCTCGAAATGATGTAGTTGAAGGAACTATTTTTCTCTCTCTCAAATCTAGAAAGTACATTGTTGGATTCTGGTTCTATGAATTCATTTACTTATTCCATGTTTTTAAAGAATAGAGAACCAATTCCTAAATTTCTAAAAGTAGAGTTATCAGTCAGGAATCATGGAGGGATTATCCATGAATCAACAGTGTTTAGAAACCCTAGTGTTTAGTGAGAAAAATATTATTACAAATCTGGAAGTCATTCCCATGTTAGAATTCGTCATTATACTAGGGATTCACTAGATCTCAATGTATAATGCTATGATCAAATGAAGAAGTAAGGAAATATTAGTAGTCTTGATTGGAAAACCTATAGTTATCTTCTAAGGAGAGATGTCATGAACTAATCTTTGTATACAATAACCTCTTATATATTTTATTATGGAGTTTATCAGTGAAGAAGAAGAAGAAGGAAATGATAGTATAAGGATAGATAATTTCCCTATCATTCAGGAATACATTAACATATTTCATAAGGAGTTACATGGACCTCCCCAAAAAAGATAGGTATAGTTCTCTATTGAACTCAATCATGGTAACAAGCCTATTTCAAAAACCATGTATAGAATAGAGAATATGGAGATGGAGGAATTAAAAAAGATACTCTAAGATATTTTGGAGATGGTTTTTTTTCGAAGATGTTTGTCTCCTTGGGGAGCACCTATTCTCTTTGTGAAAAAGATGGATGAATCAGTGATTCTATGAATTGATTATGGAGAACTGAACGAGATTATATTGATGAACAAGTACCATATTCCATGAATAGATGATTTATTTTACAAGATTTATGGGGCTTAGTATTGTCTAATATTGATCTTTTTTATGGTTATGATCATTTAAGGGTGATGAAATAAGATATTCCAAAGACCGCCTTATGATCAATATTTGGGAAATATGGGTTTGTTGTTATTACCTTTAGATTGACTAAGGAACCTCCTATTTTTAGGGATTTGATGAATAGAGTCACTAAAGACCACCTTACTAACTTTTTGGTAATTTTATTGAAGATATTCTGATATATTCCAAAAGTAGAGAAGAGAATTAAGATCATATAATGGTAATATTGAAAGCTATGAGGAATGAGAGGTGATTTTAAATGTTTATCAAGTGTGAGTTTTGGGTACAACAAGTTTCATTCTTGGGGAACATTATAATCAGTGAGGAAATATTAGTTGACTCTGTAAAGGAGAAGGTTGTACAAGAGTGTCCTCATCCTAAAACAGTATTTGAGATTCATAGTTTCTTTAGATTATAACGATATTAAAAGTGGTTTTTGAAAAAGATTTCCTGAAATTTCAATACACTAACTAAGTTAACTACAAAAGGAGTTAAGGTCATCTACAAAAAAGAGTGTAAAGATAGGTTCCAAGAGTGGAAGAAGAGATTGGTTATAGTAACCATGTTAATTATGCCCTAAGTGACAGAGGAATTCATAATTTTTATTTATTCATCCTTAAAAGGTCTTGCATGAATCTTCATGAAAAATGACAATGTGAATTCTTATGCATGGTGACAACTAAACCCTCATGAGCAGAATTATCCTACACAAAATATTCAGCTGGATGTAGTTGTTTTTTATATGAAGATATAGATGCACTAACATTATGGGGAGAAATGTGATATATTCAAAGCCCATCCATGTTTGAAATATATTTTCACACAGAAGGAATTGAACATGTTATAGAGGATATGTTTAGAACTTTCTAAAGACAATTATTATTCAATTCATTTACATCACAAAAGATGAAACAGAGTCACTGGTGCATTATGTTAGAAGGCAGATATTCATCTGGAAATGATGTGGATTCAATGAGATCCTTTAATCAAAGACTTTGTAAAACTGGACATGAGAATTATAAAGGAAGGTACATCAACAACCCTATCCCAAATGATTTCTCAACCGTTATTAATAGAGAAGATCTAGAAATCAAAAAAAACAAGATCTTTTTTTACATAAAAAATTTGAGGCTATGAAGGATGGGAAGTTTTTCAAGTTCACTATTGATATATAATGTGTTCTGGAGTTTTTTACAATACTATGTGTTCCATATATTCTGGAAATAAAGAAGATGATGGATGATGCACATATATCTATATTCTCAATACATCTGAAAATCAAGAAAATGTATAGGGAGATTCTTGATCATTATTTGTGGGATTTTATAAAAAGGGAGATTGTTAAATACACCATAAGGTGCCTAGTGTATCAAAATGTTAAGGCAGGGTGACAACTTTCTGAAGGAGTATTACAGTAACTACCCATACCATCATGGAAGAGGGATAATATCACTATGGACTTTTTCACTGGTCTCCCGTGAACATCTAATGAAAGCAATGTGATGTGGGTTATAATGGACCATCTCACTTAGACTACCCATTTAATCACTATTTGGGAAGATTTCTCTCTTGATCAAATTTCCAAAATTTACATGAAGGAATATGTAAGCCTGTATGGAGTTACACATTATATCGTATCTGATCACGATACAAGGTTCACATAAAAATTCTAAAGAAGTATTAAACATGCTCTGCGTACCGAATTGAATATCAGTATGACCTATCTCCCTCAAACTGATAGCCAATATGAAAGGACTATTCAGACAATTATGGACATACTGAAAACATGCTCAATGGAATTTAAAGGTTGATTGGATCAAAATATCCCATTAGTTGAGTTATCTTACTACAATAGCTTCCACTCGAGCATTCAAATGGAACCCTGTTAAGCTCTATATGGGAAGAGATGTTGAACTCATAATTTTTGGGATGATGCAGTTGATAAAAGGGTTCATGGGACTGATATTATGCATGTTATGATAGAAAAAGTTCATGCCATCCAACAACACATTAACGCTGCTCAAAGTCGGCAGAAGATCTACGATGACAACCATCAAATGGACCTAGAGTTTGATATTTATGACAAGGTATTACTTTGATTTTTTTCATGGAAGAGATTCATGAGGTTTGGGAGGAAAGGGAGGCTCGTCCTAGTTATATTGTCCCCTAAAAAATCCTTGATTGCATAGGTGGAATGGACTATCTACTTTAATTTCCTCCAAATCAAGTTCAAGTTCATGATGTATTCCACTTATCCCTCTTTGGGAAGTACATACCTTAACCTTCACATGTACTGAATCCAGAGGTGATACATTTTGAACATGAAATCTCCAACGAGGAGCAGCTGGTGGAGATCTTGTATCACAGAGAAAATATTCTACACAAAATGACTACCCACCTTGTTAAAGTGTTGTAGAGGAACCACAAATATTAAAAAGACACTTGGGAACTAGAGGATACTATGAGACTAAATTATCCACACCTTTTCTCTTTTGATGGTATGAGTTGAAATTTCAGGGATAAAATTTCATAAGGTGGGAATAATGTAACAACCTGATCTATTAAAAAATACATTTTTTATTGAAAATGTATGTTTTACAGTGTCAAAATCAATAAAAAGTATATATGAAATGGGACCACTAGGATTTTACCATCATATAACCATTGGTTAATATGACCATTGGAAACAAAAATATTTTTTTACCATAAATTTATTGTTTATAAATAGATATGATAATGGATAGTTAATGCAAAAAAAAAATATTTGACAGCCCATACTAATAGAATCATGCTATACAAAGCCCATTTTTCGGAGATTGGGAAGGAGGTAGCATCATTGGGATTTGCATTGGGCCAAGCCCAAGCCAAGATTCAACATGTTAACCGTGAGAAAAATCATCCACAGGAGAAGTTCAAGTTGACAGATATCACCACTCAAGAAATGATGTCAATGCTACCACAAGATTTTATCACCATTATACACCTTACTCTTAGTTCATATGAGGGTGTTATAAGAGGTTATGTAATGAGTCCTTAATGAATTTGTGTAATCCCATTGTACAAATAAATGTATTATTTCATCATTTCCATTTCATAAATATGGTTTCATAATAAAATATATTTTTAACTGAGACAAATTTGATAAATTGATTTTAGAAGTAAAAAATAGTACTTATTAAATTTTTCTCAGACATATAGAATTATTATGGTAAAATAAACATCATTTTTTAATTTCAAATTTCAAAATTAAGCTAGGGTGAATTTTTTGTAATTTTCAACGAATTTTTTATTTTTTTATGAACAATATTTGATGAATAGTATTTTCTTGATGAGTAGTATTTGATTAATAGTAAAAAAAATATTTTTTATGAATCATTAAATAATTTATTCTGTAAAATGATTTAAAAAATTGACCATACATGGTTCAATTTAGTAAGATGATTAATGTTAGAAAAGATCAACTTAATTTTTGGTAAATAGAAACTTTAAAATAGTAATGCTACTCTTATTAATAGTATGATGATAATTGGAGTAGAAAACTCACCTATAGAAGTATAAATATATTTTAGTCATCTTAATTGGTAATGTGATATTATTATATCATATTATAAGTAAATAAATGTTTTAGACATTATTAGCTGACTATAAGTTTTTTATATAATTAATTTATATTAAATAAAATCAATCTTTATAAATGGTGTTCTTTTTTGAATTATACATTTCAAAATATTTTCAGGGTAATTTTTTTTATTTATTTGAAATAGTTGAATTTTTTATGAATAGTAAAAATACAAATTTTGAGTTTTTAGTATGTTTAATAAAATCATAACTATGTCATAGGGATGTAATGAGTAAGATAAGATTTTGGCCGACTCTTTTAGAATAAAATATGATATGAGGTGTTACATGTGGCCAATACCATTGGAAAATACTATGGTAAAGCCCGTGGTTTTTCAAATACCACTATTGAGGTGTCCTTTGAAATTATAAAAAAAACTTCCTCTATTTTTACTATAAATACTTACCCATTACTTCATTTAATCTTTAATCTAAATTCATCCTAAACAATGTTCTTCAAGTTTTACCTCCCAAGGAGTCCTCCCATGGTGTCCTCAATCTCTCATGGTCCCGATCTTATAGTTTGAGATGTTACTCTTCAAGGTAAAATAATTCTGATCATCTCTTTTCGTTTCATGTTATCTTTTATGTGGTATTCTATTGAAATTTCAATAAAATGTTTTTATTTTCATTTTAATCATCACCTATACTATATTATGATTCATTTAGGAATGTGATAAAAATATCCAATCTCTTTTTAATGTTTTCTAAAAAACGTTTCATAGCTGTTATACTGCTGAAATTTCATTTCAAAATCTCTCCCTTTTCCACAATAAATTATTACTTTTCTTTATTTGAATACCCAAACTTATTTCATTTTAGGGTATTCATAAATAACCAAAATGATTTATTCGATTCTATAATTCACATACATAAAACACTCATTCCCTTTCCATGGGTTAAAATGACATAATGATCTTGTTTTTAAGAACATTTTTAAAATCCATGATTTTGTTATGAAACCAATTTATTTTATTCTCTAGGGGTTATTTATGAAATGTTTGATTTTTATATATGTATATCACATGAAAATAAATACATATTTATGTTGAACCATGATATCTCTTTAATTCATTTTGTAAAGAAATTATTCTCTAGTGATTACAAGTTTCACGATACCTTGGTGAATAACATTAGTAATTTTTATGAAACATTCAGGATGGACCTTGGTGACATGATTGTTAATGTATAAATTAATTTGTTCAGACAGATTTTCATGTTATTGTTCACAATATTATTATTATTATTTGCCTATTTATCATTCCTTTACGATATTTCTAATGCTCTTATTGATATCGATCAAGTTTACATGTAAAATATTTCACTTATTTTCATTTACTAGGCCTTATTATCACCTTTCCATTATTGTATGTCCCGGGGTTATGAGATGCAATAAGCGTACTTAAGATGAACCATGATGAAGCATTTCATGTGGAATAGAGGAATGATTTAATTTTTCATGTATTATATATCTTTTTTCCATGACACTAAACATTAAAAGATCCCCTGATTGTAAAATGTCATGTAAAGATATGTAATAAAAAGGTGGGTTGGAATAGTTTTTCTAGTTTGAAATTATACATTATGATTCATTTCCTAATTTAGTATATCCCAATATTTAGAAATGGATCCTATTGGAAGGAATTGAAACTGCATGAACGTATATATCCCATGTAGGGATTCCCCTCTTATGCAAGATAATGATGAGGGAATTGGAGTTGTGACTAGTGAAAAGAAACATATAGCTATACTGGGATAGCTAACCCATGTTATGAAAAATAACATTACCCATATGAATAATCAGGATCCACATTGTGGAGGAGTAATGTTATACTTCTTTATGCGAAAAAAACCTCCACCATTAAATGGGACTACATACCCATTTCTAGTGGGGGAGTTGATAAGTTCTTAAGAGAAGATATTTCTCTCACTGGGATCTAATGAAAGGGAGAAGGTTATTAGGATAATTTATCATCTCTTGGGAGATGCAGATCAGTGGTGGTTATTAATTAAAAAAATGAGGACTAAGATATTGAAAATATTGAATGGAGGTATATTATGTAAATTTTCCTATAAAAATAGTTTCCTTGTGAACAATGGGTGGATATGGATAGAAACTTCTTGAGTCTCATAGAGAAAGAGGATGAAAATGTTCCGAAGTTTCAAGATAAATTTACAGGGTTAGCAAGGCCTTCCATGGATTACATATGTAATCCAAAAAGTAAGATAGAATTATTATTTGATGGTTTAAAATTATTCCTCTCAAGGGATCTAGTTTCCAAAAAGTTATCATAATATGAAGATATATTCTAATGTGAAGTCAAGACAGAGAAGTAATTCTCTATGACTTATGACATTAAATTAATGAAAGAGAATAAGAGGGTGTAAGAAGAAAGAATAGATAAAGGGAAGAATAAAAAATGGAGTTTTCTAACATGTGATACTTGTTGAAGGATACACACCAGAGACTTATTTAAAGGAAAATGAGTATATTACATGTGTGGAGAAAAAGGCCACCCAAACCATGATTTCAAGGGAAATAAAGAAGCTATGATTTTTCAATTCTACAATTATTAGTATTTGATAAACTATGATAATTATTGTTCGATACTTCTAGGAATAATTCTTGAGAAAAGGCCACATGATCAAGGACTAGCAACTATGATCAATATAGTTGAGTTTGAAGTTCAGAATGGTGTGGTTGTAGGTAAATTAATAATCACCTCAAATTTTTCTAATGATTTATTTGATTTTGGATCATCTCGTCCCTTAATATCTTCCCAAAATTCAATAAAAATTAGATATTTCCAATTCTCATTAATATGGCAGTTATGAGTCAAAACCCCTAAGGAAAGTCCCACAGTAATAAAGATTTGTCAAAAGTTCCCATTATAGTATATAAACATGCTTTATCTTTTGTTTTCATCATCATAACTGTGGTTATCTTTGACATAATCCTAATTATGGGTTGTCCTTAAAAATATTATGCAAAAATCAATTGTAGAAAATGTAAATTATGATATATGGGTAAGGTATATAATCATCTATATTTTGAGAAGAAACATCACTATATTATTTTTATCTAGACCCACCCCAAGTAACTCTACTGAATTAAATTCTCGGGGATGAATAAAATGAAATATCGATGGGTGAGGAATGAAATATTCAAATTGGGGATGTACTTATTGGGAAAGAATACAATGATTTATTTCTATAGAATTTAAATGGACATATAATAGAGATAAAAATTGAGTTTTCTATTGATTTAATTCTTCGTGCAATGTCTATATTAATGACACTTTATAGAATGACCATAGTGGAATTACTTGAACTAATGAAAAATCTAGAGGAATTGAGTGACAAAGGATTTATCTGCCAAAGTGTTTCTCCATGGTTATCCCATGTTATCTATTTTCTATAATATATATGGATAAATAAAGCTATGAATTGAATATAGGGAAATAAATGCTATTAAAATAATGAAAAATTTTCCCCTGCCTCATATTGATGATTTATTTGATCAGCTTCACGGTGAACAATATTTTTCAAAGATTGACCTTGGATCTGGATATCATTGGTATTGTGTAATTAAGTAAGATATTCCAAAGACAGTACATAGAACCTGGTATGGGCATTATTTTTTAATTTAATGCCTTTGGGACTAACTAATTTACCCTCTTTTTCATAGATATAATGAATAGATTTTTCGAGGAATATTCTTTTTTGTGGTATTAATTAATGATATCATGGTGTAATCTAAAAGAAATAAATATCATGTGAATCACTTGAAAATTATTCTAATGACTCTTAAAAGAAATACGTTATATGGGATGTTTCAGATGTATGAATTATATCTTCAAATGGTTTTTTTGTTGGACATATTGACTCTATGGATGAAATAATAGTTGATTCTGTAAATGAAAAGGCATTTTAGAAATGACATACTCCAATGAAAATAAATAATATATGTAGTTTTATTGGTTCAATGGGTTATTATTAGCTTTTCTTTCAGAAATTAACCGAATTAGCTAACATGTTAACCAAGATTATTCATAAATGGGTTAAGATCATATGGACTAAAGAATGTGAAAATTTTTTAGATGAATTGAAGAGGAGATTAGTGAATTCTCTGATCTCTACTCTACCACTGGGAAACAGTGTAATTGTGATTTATAGTGATGCATCAAAGAATGGACATAGTTTTGTATTTATACAGAATGATAGAGATATTTCCTATGCATCAAAGCGGTTAAAATCTCCAGAAAAAATATCCAACTCATGATCTAGAGGAAGAAGCTCTAATATTTTCCCAAAATATATAGAGACATTATCTATATGGTGAATGATTTGAGGTATATAAAAATAAAAAGATCTTGAAAAATATCTTTTCATAGAAGGAAATCAACATGAGAAAAAGGTGATCGCTTTATCTACTCAAGGATTATGATTTCTCTATACACTCTAACCCAAAGAAGGAAAATAAGTTTGTATATTCATTGATCATGAAGGATCATGGTGTTCTAAACAAAATGAGTATTGAATGAGATACTATGCTTATGGATCTAGTAATGATAGATATATGAATTATAAAAAATGATGAAACATCATAAAAATTTCAGATGGTTTCCTAACTATCTATATTAGAATGGAGTAAAATTTATCAGCCTGATGATGAGGATCATAAAAAAAAATTAATGTTGTGAATAATGGGATGTCAGAATACTTCATGTATAAATATGGAATTTAGAAATTTGGATGGAGTCTATGCGTTTCCTATAAAACCAACCTAAAAAATAGTTATTGGATGATTCCCATGGCTTTAATTTCTCTATACAACCTCGTATCACAAATATGTATAGAGATCTAAAGGAAAATTTCTAGTGGGATAATATGAATTGGGAAATTGCAGATTCAATATCAATATATTTATTTTTTGAGAAGGTGAAGGAAGAAAGATAACATCTTTATAAATTTATGCAACCCTTTCTTATTCCTACATGAAAACAAAATGGAATTACTATGGATTTTTTCACTAGTTTATTGAAAACCCCAATAAATAATGACATAATATGGGTAATTTTTTATCAACATACCAAATCTGTATATTTCTTTTCTATAAGAGAGTATTTTCATTTGGAGTTCCTTGTACAACTCTATAATAATTTATTTTTCGGACTTAATGGAGCACCTATCTCAGTTCATTTATTATAATTCATGTTTTACATCAAAATTATTTCAAAATGATTCAAAAATATAGGGATACAAAGCTTTATTTCAGTACTACTTATCACCCTCAAATTGACAATTTTCATGAAAGGACCATTAAAAAATTCGAAGACATGTTGAGATTATTCTCTCTCAATCTTCATGGTATGTGGTATATATATTTTACTTTTGTAGAGTTTTCCTAATATAATAGTTTCCATTGATGTATTCAAATAGAACCATATGAAGCATTGTTTGAATGGAGATGTTGTACACTAAAATGTTTGCATGAAGTTGGTGAAAAGAAGCTTTTAGGCCCATAGATTGTAGAGGAAACAATAGTGAATGTAATGACTATTAAAACTCATATCAAAGTAGGCAAAATTAGGAAAAAGATCTATGAAAATAATAAGAGTAATGATTTGTAATTTCAAGTGGAAGACCACATTTTTATGAAAGTATCTCCATGGAAGAGTGTTATATGATTTCGGATGAAAAAGAAACTAAGCCCCCGGTATATTGGTAATTTTTAAATACTAGAGATAATTGTAGTTATGGATTATCTTTTCGTGATTCCACCTATCCATTCTAAAGTACACAGTGTTTCCATGTCTCATTATTAATAAAGTTCATTCTATACCCTACATATGTCCTCACTTCTGGAGGAACATATATGAAACCAGATTAATCATATTGTTAGGATCCTATCGGAATTTTGGACACTAATGAATAGGTGATGAGGATTTTGATGACTCAGCTGGTACAGGTACATTATAAAAATCATAAAATTGAAGAGGTGGTGTGGGATCCCAAGGAACTTATGATAAAATCCTACGAAAGTCTATATATGAGGAAACATTTTGGTAATTTTGATGATGAAAGTTTTAGAGGGGATAATGTAACACCCCAATGATTTACAAATAAATTTAATATAGAATGAAATACAAGAAACACCGAGTGCCTAGAAAACAAAACATTAATATAGAAAATATAGTTATAACCTATAATTTAAACATAATTATTCCCCTTATGTGCTTTGAATTTCCCAAAAAAGATATATACAGTTGGGATTAGTAAGATATTTAGAGTCTGTTAGGATCAACATAATTTTTTTGGTTAATATTAACTTGGCCCTTTGAATTAGTACGGTACCCTTATAAATAGTGAATCAACCAAATTAATGGTAACCTAACTCATTAATTTATAAATAAAATTTATGAACCTTAAAAATGAAAGTATGATATAATTATATTATAGTATAAGTAAGGGAATGTTTTAAAAATATATAAATAAGTGTTGGTATTTTTTGAGTAATAGATATTTAATAATTAATAAGTTTATTTTAATAAAATCTATTCATAAAAAAATATTTTTTTCCCATGAATTTAGGATTATTTAATAAGACCTTTCTTAAATTTTTTGTGTGTCATAAAATAAGTTTTAATCACAAAAACTGTATTTTTTTGTAAATGATGTTTTTAATTAAAAATTATGTATCACATATTTAGAAAATTATTTTCATAAAATTGAGTTCATTTTTTAATTATAAGCTTTCAAAAATTGGTAGGGTGAATTAATGGGATTTGTTTAGAAATATATGAATTTTTTAATGAATTTTAAAAGACGGTAATTTATCGTATAAATACATTATAAGATTAATACACTTTTCCTTGAGTCATGGAGTATGTAAAAAACCTTCGTTTCAAATAACATGCACTTATTACTGTATTTAGTCACAAGAATCAACAATATTTTTTGTCTTCAGTAAAATAATAAAATAATTAATAAAATAATGATAAATTACCACTCCATAACTCAAGAAACCACCCCTGACCCCGTATTCTCCTCACACCTTACACGCTTTGTGGCATGAAAAATTTTACCCAATAATATTCCAAATATTCTCCACCACATCTAAAATCTTTTGGTGTCTTCAAAATATAAAAATCAATCCCCTTAAGAATATTCTCATGGAGGATTATTCAAGAGGAGAAATATGCTTCTTCTTTATTTTATTTACTTTTCAAGTTCATTAATTTATTATTCTCTCCTCAAATCCAATATCCAAATGATCACTATAAATATAGTAATATTTATATACTATAATTATATCATGTTAATGTAATAACATTCATCAAAATAATTTCTCCCCCTCTTTTATTTTAAAAATTAAATGATAGTCTGAGAGGTGCCAATTTAGAACCTTCGTGGATGACAAACCATAGTTATTTAATTTTTCCTCCAAGGGTAGTCATGAAAATATTTTTATGGATGAAACAGATTCTTAAATACTTATTATATATTATTTATGGTTATAGAGCCATTTTATTTACATGATAATAAAAATATAACCAAACAACTTAATTATGATCAGAAACCTCTAAAATTGAGCTAAATGATTATCATTAACATGTTATATAATGATCCATCCTCATATATGTAAAATAATAATTCCAATTACACACATGGATATTCATTAATAACATGTAATTATAATTTGAGGTAATCGTAACCATTTAACAAGAACTTCATTATATATAATTATGCAAACTGAACATGAAATTAAGGAAATGAACACTCCGGAACTACCGAATTCAATTTTATAACTTATCAAAAGGCCATAAACTAACTCAATAAAATTATAAGGAGTCAATTAATTTTATAAAGGGTTTTTAATTAATTAAATTATGGATTTAATCTTATTATCTAGGATGGTAAGTTTAAGTGAAAAACTCATTCCTACATAAGGTAAGAGTTTCCTTCCCGACCCTCCATTTTCATTCAGGTTATTCATTCCTCGTACATACACCAATGTAATTATTAATTAATTTTATAATTTCATAATATATATATTTTTCAAAATAATATTTCAATATTAGTACATAATTATTTTATGGGATTATAATGGTTTTACAAGGTTTCATTCTAAATTTTCCTGATACGCAAGCCCAATTAAAGGGAACTTCACAATTTCTTACTTATATTCCAGTGAACTCTACAATCTATTTTAAGACATATTTATTTTTATAAAAACAATAATTTTAGCATGAAAAAAATATATTAGTGAATTTCTGGTTTTATGAACATAATTTTCCAAAATGACTCTTTTTTTAATGTTAAAGGGTTTTTCTCTCAAGAAATGTTCAATGATTTTATGAGGGAATTTTCATCAATTTCAACACCCCTTTTGAAAATTATATATTATTAAGAAAATAATATTATTATTATTATCATATAACATATTTTATAAATTGGTTTATGATCAGTTTTATTGTGGATGTGCTATCGTGATACCATTCACCAAACTACTCAGAATAGTTAGTGATTACATTACAGATTGGGGAAAGTCATTTCATATTTTCATGTTGTTTCTGTTTATCCCCCATTAATATGAAGAATCAATTAGACATAGAAAGTGATGGGTGGGGCCCAATATTTCATCCTGATTCATTGGTAGGTCTCAAGAGACAAAACAAAATTGGGTCTTGGATGAGGCCTTGCCCAAATATTTTTTAGAAATATCAGTTGAGGCCTTGACGATATGTTTCAGAGATCCAACATTATGAATTCCTTCATAATGAAATTTTTAATTGATAAAACATGTTATATTTGAGTAGTATAATATAAATCATTAAGGGACATTCTCTTATGAGTAGTTATATATATATATATATATTCTCATCTTTCATTCCTACCATATTATACACAAGTTTATTTTTAAAGGCATGTGGTTTTAGTAATTCACCATGGATAATGTTTTTGTTTATGATAAAATCTAATGAATTACATATCATTGCTGTCTATATAATCTAACCCCTTTATTATGTTCTATTCTTTCCTAGGATGTAGAGATGAATATTATTATGAATGGCTTGTAGGATTAATCTAATATTTCATGGCAATTTCCAATGGAGTTGTAATGTTTTTTCTTTCATGTTATAATATAAATATTATGTTTGTATCTAGTTTTTTCAAAGCTACTATACTATTCAGTTATTTGGGGTGAAACATCCTTGTAAACATACATGTGTATTAATATAAGGTACTATATCTAGACAACATGGTTTAGGGTCCTTACATTATAGATTATGATTGATTATTGATGTTTTATACACTTATGACATCTATATTTTTTAGTAATAAAGTGTTATATAATGATTTACAATAAATGATATTTAACTGATTGGATAGTATTTTTATAATTTATGATAATTTTCTCACAACCTTATGCTTATCTTATTATCACATATGGTCATTGAATGATATCTGTTAGGTCTTCCCTTACTGGGAAGTTGAGCTCACCATTTCTTATGTTTCCTTTCCCCAATATATAATGAATAGTTTTAAGTAGATTATATATAAAAATTATACTATTTTAGTTTAACATTATGGGAGATATTAAATATATTTTATTAGATAAAATGAATATGTTTCTAGTATCCAAAGAAACTAATCTTTTAATATTCACTATTGTGTTTTATTATTAAATTTGATGAATATTAATATAACTTGATGTAATATTTATATATTTTATTCACTTTTTTACTCAGTTGGTATCAAATAAGGGTTTAGTTTTTCTAGATATTAGGATTGGTGTTATTTATTAAAAACCATAAGGATAAAAATATGTATAAGATAATATCCAAAATATTTTGTAAATTAGAAATTTTCTAGTTTTCCAATAAAATATATACTTGTATGGATATTGGATATTGGATATAGTTACAGAATAGATTCACTTAGGGGTGACAAATAAAAAATGGGAATATTAGGTATTTACACGAACATCACTAGTCAATGATGAGTGGGATAAATATTGAACACCTAGATAGAAACTCTTGTGGGATATTATTTGGTTAATTCTAACATTATTTTTGATTAATCATTAAGGATTTTATTAGATGATGACCATAAATAATATAGGGTAAAACTAAGTTTTCATAAATTTAAATGAAGGCGTCATGATTTATAATTCTTATTAATGATATTTCATGATTACATTATTTCTCACTATGATTATGTTTTCTCACATTTTCATTTTCTCTTAGTTAATAAATGGTCCTAGGATGTATCATGTTGACACTGAATGTGATAAGAAATGAAAAGACCATCCTCCTGAAAAACCATATAAAATGGGATCTAGGATGTGAAATCATACATCCATTCTCATACAACTCTCTCAAGATATGAACAATAACATGAATCATACTAAACATCCAAATAGCTATGTGAAGAAACTGCTAAATATTGAGTATTTTATGTGGAAACATCCTAATTCGTACAATGCATTCACTGAACAACTCATTACTAAGAAATATAATAATTTTATAGAAAATATATTCTATATTCCCCAATTCCTGAACCATGAAAATTTTGTTTGTTAATTGTATAAATGGAAGGTTAAATTGATCAATGGTGTAATGTTATCAAGAATATTAGTCAAGGGGAGGAAATTTACTCCCCTAAATTGGAAGAGTTTAATTTTTTTAGTATTTATATGACCAAAAATATTTTTGTGTAAATTTAATGGGAATTATAAGTACAAAATAAGAAGGATACATAATCCATTCACACATATGATGAAAATTTCACCATATTTTCAAGGTATGGTTCTAGTTTTATTATTAATATTGAAAGAAAAATTTACCAATTAATCAGTGGAATGAGATGAAGTCCCCAATACACTTTGGAGATAAGTGAATTTGATAGAAAAGAATAAATGTTTTACTGTGATCTTAAGATATAAATAAAAAGTATAGAGTCTTAGTGTTCTCATGGTTTTGGGTTCAAAATTATAATAATGTAATTTGGGTAAATTAATATATTAATACCCATAAATTAATGAACATTAAACATCCTTGATGTTATAAGTGGGGAATGAATCTTTGATTAAACTTAATTTTGTGGTCCGGTAAATGTTTTATGTTTTGAAAGTAAATCGATCAAGTAAAAGGGTACTGATTGGATTTGAAGAGGCTAATAAATGAAAGTAATAGTGGGATAGCTTAATTGAAGGCGACAACCACACTCTAATGTAACAATTACTATGGTCATATCCATTCAAGAAATTAGTGAATTAATATGTGGGTAAAATATGATAATCATTTTCCATTACATATTAAACCTAGAGGAAAATGTATATCTATTGTCATCATATCTAATAATGTTGAAAATGAGTTCAATATGATGAAATGTACACTTACCACATATTCATTAATTGAAAATAGTTTATTTTATTCATAATCACTATAAACTATTATATCTATAAAAATTTCTATTTATATCACATCACTACATTATTGATTAGATTTTTTGGTAAGGTTAATAACTCTTAATGGTATGATGTTCAAATCTCATGTTTATAACTCCTCTCGAATTGAGATGTATGAGAATGTGCATCCTAAATATTTTGATATTCTCCTCCTTGTTAAATTTTATGTGATTTTTGGAATTGATTGGATCTCTGTATATTGATCCCATATCAATGATCATGGAAGGGAAGTATTGTTTTGTATTCTCAGTCAACTTATGAGAATCATTATGTATTAGGATAAATATGTGATTCTTAAGAAATTTACATCCATTGTATGGGTATTATTTCCTATTCATGAGGGTTATGTTTCTAAAATTGTTGGGAGGAAACTATAGATATAATATATGTCTATTGTTTGGGATTATGGTGTTGTATTTACTAAATTCATTCATAGAGTTCAAAAAATTCATGAATTTCAGTTTACAAAAGAACTCATACTGGGTGATAAACCAACTTCACTGATTCCAAATAGAATAAACAGAATATTGTTGTTAAAATTTAAGAAGAAAACAAGGATAATGTTATTAAGGAAATCATATTCCCCATTTCAATACCAGGGGTGTAACATTCTAGACTCTAGAAATGCAAATTTGTGAGTTTTATTACATTATTATAAAGACATACAAGAGTTTTTGTTGGACCTGACAACTTAATACTCTTATAATACTAGATACATGCATACATAATATGTTAATAAATAAGATAAAACATTAATACATCATGATAAAATTATTATCCCTTCTATAGTACCCTTAAAAATTACACTTAGCTGTCCTCTAGGTTTTATTGAGAAAGTAAAACAAACACTGGTGTGATCTGATGCTCGGTAAGGGGTTGAATACAATGAATGATTTCATAAACTAAACATGGAAAAAGTGATATGGTAAGAACAAATGAATAATATAAATCCTCAATAAACAAGATCTCAAGTCATTCAATATCAATGACAACAAATGAAAACATGAACATAAATAATCATTGGTCTCATACTGATGGAATACATAATTCAAGACAAAATATACTAATATAATGGCCTTGTGCTAAGACACTAAAAAGTTATAGGAAGTGGAATACAACAAAACCCGACTATTTAAATCACAGGATACATATAAATAGATTTTTGGGATGTAGAATTCTTGGGGCCATCATTAAACTAATTATTTACAATCTATTCATCATTAGAGACCAAAATTATATTCATACCATTCCATAAAGAATAACTTAATGAAAAATATATTTCTTCCTCCAATTAGAAATATTCAAATAAAATACATCCCCATTTAGAAAAAAGATATATATATCTAGGAGAACACATCTTAATCAATGTAAATACTATGGGGTGTGGTCAAAGTCATATAAGGTTCCCTTATCAAGTAAATATAGTGGCAAGGTTACATTCAATTTGATGTGTTATCCATGGAAGATTTCAATTGGGTTCAAAGGTTTTTATTGGGAGTAGTCAAATAAATGTTAGTAAAAATCTTTTATCATGGTTGATAAAGAGAATTTGAATATTCCAAATCATATCCCTTTTGGTTTTCTAGGTAGCTGTGTAATATTAGGCCCAATTGTCATGCATTATTGTGATGGTTGATTTAATTCTAAACCGAACATTTTCTCAGTGATCACTCATAAGTGCATCTATTCTAAGAACAACGTCCAATCACCAGTATATATACATGGATTTATAATCTTGGAAACTAACTACACATTTTATTTACAAAAAATAAGATGAGTTTTCATAAAAGAAATTATAGTGTTTTATAATGTTTCTAGTAACACTTGAATTAAATGAAATGGTGGGAGGGATGATAAAATAGACTTTTAAACCAATTAAATAAAATAAGTAATAAATTAAAATAATTTCATGGAAATAAATGATTGAAAATAAAATAAACTAGTTGTGAATACAACATAAGTCCCAAAAAATGAAAATTAGGATGAAAACCCCTACTTATGTCCTTATAAGCTATTTAGTAATTTTTTTGAAATAGTTGGATTCAAATTGTTCATAAAATAAAATTAATAAATAAATTGCATGATACAACATATCAAATAGATAGTATATAAAAAAATAATATAAATTCGGTGTATTATACAAATCAAGTTTCAAGAGATGAATTTGAGATATAAATCTCTGAACAATTTTCCTAACACCCATCAATATACATTACCATGTAGTGTCTTAAATATAGATATATTAATCGCATAATTCATAATTTTACTCATATAAATTTTCATTTACACTCTATTAAAATTTTCATTATCATTATGAACTCTATTAATTTTCAATATTCTGTGTTTATAGTTTTTATTTTTAGTATTTTTTCCATAATAGCAGTGTCTATATTCATTTATCATCAAAATTAAATCATTAATTTATCATTAATGTTACTATTACATATTTTTTATAAATAATTTGTTCTTTCTCATTCCATTAATGATAGTTTTAGACTTTATCCTTGAATATGAAATAAATTAAAATAATGTTTCAGTGATGATGTATATATATTCAATCATGATATAAATGCATATTATTATTTATATGAGGGTTTCAATTGATGCAAACATGAATATTATCTGCTATAATTAATGGTTTTGGGGTGATTTTTTTGCAATATCATTATACCCGGAGAATAATAAACTTACGTAGTGTTTATTATTGTGAAATATCACAATTTTAAGGAATTTGAATAATAATTAATAGATATTAAAACATTACACAATTGGTATTAAATATTATCCTCTTATTATGATTATTTTAAATGGTTAAATTAACAAAGGTTCATTTTTCGATCATATCTTTTATATGTTCTATGATTTTTCATACCAAAAACATAATGATATAAAAATATATTTAAATATTAATATAACTATTTCATATATCCTTTTCATGTGTTGAAGAGAAACAATGTATTTTGTTCCATGGTGGTAGTAGTCCACACAATGTACAATTTACAGGTCTCTTTATCTTTAAGTGGAGAAGAATCATGGTTAATATTCATAATCATATTATAAAAAATAATGTAAAATAAATATTTAATTAATAATATATTATTTACAAAATAAATTTTAAATTTAATGATTAATGGAAAATATTTCACAGAATATTTTGATCTTATATTTAAAAATTTTGGTTTCTATTTGAGGATTATAGGGAAATGAAGATCTTAGTATAATATCTTATAACTATGAGCTTAAGAGGTTGAAAAGGGATTTTAGGGGATGTAAATAAAGAATATTTGTAGCATAGAAGATATTTTATAGATTGGTGATTAAGGGGGGGGGGTGAGGGTCCCCTTTTATAGTAGAAAAAGAGGCACATTACATGGGAACTAATGTTAGTTAATGGGTAGGTATAGAATGAAACCTAAGTTATTTGGTTTTAGGGAGTTAGGGTAATTATGTTGAGAAATATTAGGTGAATATTTGGATATTAATTTCATAAAAAAGAAGGATTTATATAAGTATTTATGACCATTTAATTATTAAACAAAATTGAGATACCTCATTTACCAAATTTACCGCTATTTATCTTGATGTAAAATTAACCATGGTAATTATTTTATTACTAAAAATATATGATTTAAATTATAAATAAATAATGTTTTTTTAGAATCTTAATATAAATAAAAATTTATTTTATATATTAAGTTTTTAGTTCTTATTTAGGATGATTTATTAATTGAATCGGTGTTTCAATATTCATTAATGTGTTTAATAATATTATTTTATTCATATTTTATAATATATTAATCTAACTACTTTATATAATATTTTAATAATTCTTATAAAATTAGTTCATTGAAAACATCCATTTTATATTTATAATGGAAATTAATATTTATCTTACATTTTGTTTTCAATTAATAAATAAATATTGGAATAGTTAAATAATTTATATCTACTGATTCTAAATAAAAATTTACTTTTTTTAAATAAAACTAATATTATTGGAGAAAATTAATTTTAACATTTGTATACATAAAACATGTTTTAAAAAAATCTAGCTAAACTCGTTATTAAGATTTGAATAATGATGTCTATTTAAGTAAAATATAATTATATCATTATGAAATCAATATTTTAAACATACTTATGAATAAATTCTATTTAGATTTAACATCATTTTATAGTTCAGGATATGGTGTTTACCAGTTACTATAGGGTCGTAGGTTTACATTCATGACCTCAGATAATTTCATCCAATAAATGGGGGAATATATTAGTTATTTATTTTATAGATATTCCATACTTATAAATTGTTTAGGATCCCATGTTTTCTCTATTAATTTCTGACCTCTCCAAAATACATTCACCAATTGATTTGTACAATACTGCAAAAATTTCACTCCAGTGTGAATAATCTAGATAAATTCATCATTATAAGGAAAGAAAATGTTGAACACCATTTTGTTGTTGTGAGAACATGAATTGGATATGACATTTACTTCCATAGTAATGAAACATGGAAGATGGTATGTACTATATAAATGTTGGGAATCATATAAAATCAATATTATATAACTAAATTTTGTTCTTTTATTTAAAAAACCCCAATGCTAATAGGGTTTATCTTTAGCTTTTTACCAAATCTTACAACTCCATTCCATGGTGAATCAATAATTAATTTAAAATAAAAACATGAATGTTCAAGTTTTTAAATCATTTATCAAATTAAATCTTTTTTATGTTATGTTATTCTTAAATATGATCATAATGTTTCAATTTTTTAACAGTCATCTCTCCCACAAGC
This sequence comes from Viscum album, assembly GCA_963277665.1. Classification (NCBI taxonomy): domain Eukaryota; kingdom Viridiplantae; phylum Streptophyta; class Magnoliopsida; order Santalales; family Viscaceae; genus Viscum; species Viscum album. The sequence continues at coordinate 1,943,485,714 of OY728161.1, read as the reverse complement.
TATGGGACATATAATTTTTTTTCATTAACTTATTTGCAATGTGTTGGAGTATGAAACCTATTTCTACACAGTGCTTTATATAGTTCCATCTGGATGATAAAATCAAAGCTATTTTGGATTGAAAAATTACAAAAAGGTATATAATTATCCCATGTACCTTGGAATAAAATGTAATATGATCTATTCATATAACATTTTGGCTATATTGTTCTTTCAGACTACCAATAAGCATGAAGATGATATGTAGTGCTTAAATATCTCAGGGTGTCAAGATCCCTTTTATAATGCATCAAATATTTCAATTTGATCTATGTTTCATGATAAAATAAAATTGACAGTGGTTCCCCAAAAATCGTTATAATTTCATTGATAAATAGCTGGGAAAGACCCTAAAGGGGTAGATCATTACTTATTTATTTGAAATGAGAATACTTAGAAAGGTGAATAACAATCAACCATATAAATTCATTTGTATTTGGAGTCCTTATGAGCCAAGTGGAAATATCTATTGTGACATTATCCTATATAAATGTTTTTATAGCAACAGATTTCATAAAAATTTTAGGAAGTGTTCTTTCAGCCTGTATCTTTAGGAATACTAAGCATCTAGACACATAGCCTGTAATTTTATGCTTCAAACCATCCCACAATAAATTATTTCTTAAATCAAAATAATTTTTTTTCTATCAGCATATACTGAGAAATTTGAGATACGTGATTCATCTATAGTTTCCTTATTAAACTCTGATATTGATGAAATACATATCCAATAACCAAACATCACCACTCTATCTCTACAGATGAAGTTTAAACATTTCCTATCATTAATCAATTTAATATTCATTGTATGTTTTCATCATCCTTATTGGGATTATCTATAATTTGTAGTAATTATTGTTTATAAATTTACTGAAATAGGAATTATGGATCCCCTTGACTAAAAATTAATGTATCCAACTTTAGTATATCTCTATATATAGGCTCTTTTTTATTACTCATCATGGTCAAAAAAATTATTGTACCTCATAGAAAATGCATCAAACACCCTGTTTTTCTTTCCCAATGATGGATCATATCTAGAAATCATAGTACATAAGTAGTTCAGACCATCTTTTAAACCTCGTATTGAGCTCCTTCTATAAGAATATTAACTAAAAATTCTCATGGCCTATAAAAATATCACATATTTCTCTATAGAGGATGTGTCTCCATATTTTCAATTAAATTATTAGGGTTCACAGCTTAATTTTATGTGTTTCTTAGTTCTTTTCATGGATTTTTAGTTTTCTTGATTCATATGAAGACACCTTATAATTTTGAATAACAACACAACTATATCCTTTATTCAATGCATCATTATCTATTAAAAATCCTTTCTTACCTAATGGAAGATTTAAAATTGGTTCATAAATAAGTCTCTTCTTAGTTGCTTAAAAATCATTCCTCATATCCCATTAACCATGTGAATTTAACCCCCTTACAAGTTAACATGGTTAAAATACAAGAACACAATGAAAAATCTTGAGTAGACCACTCATACTAACTTTATAATAATAGGAAACATCAGATCTCAGTTGTGTTCACTGATGTAGACCACTCTTTAACTACATTTTTCATTAAATTTAAAATTGATATTTTATCCTTTGAGATAATATTGCATTTGATAGAACCTTTATTGAGAAAAAATTCATATTTACTAAATTTCCCACATAATTGTTCTAATGAACCATGTTTGAATTACTTTAAAATTAAATTTATTTTGAGAAAAAATGAACAGATTACACATATAGATACCCAAATACCATATTATTGTAGTGTATTTGGATACATGGAACACAGTCTTCTAACTTGGTGAAATATCTTCAACAACTTCCATAAAGATATCCCCCTTTAGTTTTTGTAACACCCGAGACTTTTATGAGTAATATTTTGTTTTTATGTTATATAAATCATCAAAAGAATCTTTCACTACACACAACACTAGCTTGGTTTTCTTTACACGCAATTACGACCTTCCTCGATAGCTTGCGTCGTACGCAATACCGAGTTTCACTAAGCAACAATATGCTATTAAAATATTATTAAAACTATCATTTGTGAATATTAATACCCACTTTTTGAAATTTTTAAAATTTTATTTTTCAAAATGGACCTAATTTTTGGATTCGGAATATCCAAATTAGCCTAGGGTGAAATTTTGGTATTTTTCTGAAAACTTTCAATTTTTGATGAATAGTGAAAACACTCGGTTACTATTTAAAAACCGACTTTTTATTTAAATTATTATTTATTTTATTTAAATTTATCTTAGGTAAATATTGATACATAATACCTTTATAAGTTCAAAGTAATTATTGGAGTCATTTTATAATAATTTTAGATATATAAAAATTTTATTGAACTTTTGACCTTCTTTTACCCACCTCCTAGGAGAATTTTCAAATTTACATAAAACATAATTTTACCGCTTCTATGAGTGGAATTTTAAAAATCCGAGAGACACGGTTAATATCAAGGACTAAAATCTGGATCAATGAGAAGAAAATAATTTTTGGTGAAGAGTAACTTTTTACTTTTTTTACCACGGTTAAAAGTAAATAGGGTAACTAAGGGTAAAAATGATATTATTATTACCCTAACACATGTCATAATTCTATTGGATAAGTTTAATTCAACCAAAAACAACCTTAGGAATAATATATGACCATATAGCCCCACATGGATTAGATTAGGACATTTATTATTAATTTATTTAAAGAAGGATTAAAATAGTTAAAATCAAAGTTTAATAAGTAAATAATTTTTAATATAGGTTTATACATAAGATAAACTCTACTATAAATATTAATTAGAAAGATAAAAAGATTTCATACATAACTATATTTTATTTATAATTTTTAGACTTTAAATAATGTATTTTAGTTATGACACAATGATGATGAAATAATTATCTTATTAATGAAATATTGACATAATTAATTTTATAAATTCCCAAATAAATGTAATTTGAGACTTTTTATGAATTAAAATAATTTTATATGTTAATATGACATGTTAGTATTGGTTTAATTAACTTTTTTCGAACTAATAATTATGTTATGATTTTTAAAAATATCAATTACCAAATAGTTTCAAAATTGACATAAAATAGTTTTTAAAACAAATATTATATTATTTATTGATTTTTTATTCCTAAAAATCTAATGTTGGGCCAAATGACTTATATAAGGATATATATATTAATAATAAACAACATGGTGTTCGTTAGGCTTGTTATGGTAAGTTTATTAACCTTATAGTGTAAGAACACAAAAAGACATGATAAAAGTAAAATTATCTAACTTAAAGTTTAATCTAAATGATAAGGTTAAAATAGTAAACTAAACTTGTCCAAATTCTATTTTATGAGAGTATTTAGACCCCTCCCCACCTTAGCTTCTAATTAAATCAATTTGGAGCTATTTAAAATTGAATATGGATTTATAATAAAATAATATTTTTAGTTTTTCCAAAGGTGCCCCTCTCCTCCCTTATAAAAGGGCACCTCCTCCCTCTCTTCCTCACACAACTTTGAGCCTTAAAGTTCGGAAAAACCCTGCCAATATCTCCTCTCCACTTCCCTAGAAACATCCTAGAGGTCTTGGTCTTCTTCAAAGAACTATTTTAGTGCCCTAAAAGGAGGTCTCAAAGAGGCGCTTCAAAGAAGAGGTAATGTCCATTACCGATTCTTTCAACTTTATTTCTTCTTCCACTTCTTATTCTTCAGTTGTATCATTAAAAATTAATAACATCAGTATCAATCATATACTGATATGATATTATAAGTAGGAAATAACCCTATTTCACTATTTATCCATCCTACTGAAAATGAAATCACCACGCGTGTGTACGTACAGAATACCATCTCCACGCCGTGGTGTATTCTATTTTCCACCACTACCTTACTTGGATGGTTATAATGGTGTAAATAATGAATTTATATGATTATTTTAAAGTTATATTGATTCTAAAATAGTATATATACACTCCAATACAATTCCATGATCATGGGAACGATATCATCACTCGTGCGTACGTATGGAATACCGTCTCCACGATGTGATGCAACTCGTTATACATGATCTTCATTGGATAATGATTATATAAATGAATTGAATGAATGAATATGATATATATTACACTAATACCATTCTGCAAATAAGGTATCTATAACCTAAAGATAAGAATAAGAATTTATTCGACAAAACATGCATAAGAACAAAAAGTAATAAACACCCGAATAACAAGTAGCAATGAAATATTACTAATAATAAGCTAAAAAATATGACTATATTTGATATCATAACAATGCGCATGATTCTGGAATAAGTCAATGACATTATTTAAATCATTATACAGGAGGTTCGGACACTTACGAAGCAAATCAGAAATAAGGTACGGGAAATATCACAATCTCATTTTTATCCGAGATTGTTTATACTTTGGAATTTACTGGGGTGTATTTTATCATCCACATCCATGTTTCTTCAATATGTAATATTATTTCCATCCACCTATAATTTTTTAAATCCAATTTTACAATTCGGTGAGTTTTTATTAAAATATATGAAAGGAATCTTTTGTCATTTTTTGTACGAGGTACTTTTTGACTTTTCTGACAAAAGTATGATACGAATGTTTTTTTAACTTATACGGCATGAATGGATTTTTAAAACATTATTTCCAAGAGTCTCCCTTTACAAGTTTTCAAGTTTATTTTTAATCAACTTTTTTTTATAATTTTATGATATGTTAAGAAAGGAAAAGTGTTTTTGAAGTAGAAACGATATTTTCCTCAAAAATGGAGTTCAAGTGTTTTATCAAAATTATTTTCCATCTAAGATAATAAAGGGTTCTGTTTCTATCCCTATTATTACATTGATATGATTATTCTGTGATGGAATGATTTTTATTAATTCATTTATCTTATATGAATTGTTTTATGATGTCACGATGTTTAAGAATCCCATTTTTATTACATGGGTTATGCAATGATGTATGATTTTTTTTGATTTTGTAGCACACATAATAACGGTATCATTATGATATGTGTGGGACCTATATCTCCTTCTAATGCATTGGGTAAAGATTTTATATCTCATTATATAGACATGGCTGAAATGGCAGGTTAAACTGGTTCAGTGAAACTGGACTGAAACGAGGAATGAACTCGGTTCAGAAATGGACTTTTCCCACTAAGATAGTCTTGGAAATGAGTCTTGACTAATAAGAAATGATTATCTATGATTATGTGTGTCTTCCACAAAGCTTCATGTTTTACGTTATGATTATTGTGATTATATTTCACTACCTTGATTTATGCCATGTTATGAAATTTTGATCTTTTTTGTAGGGCAAGATTTCCAAAATGTCATGTTCTTATTAATATAATGTGATTGATATTTCTTTTGTTTACCCTTACTGAGCATTTGAGCTCACCCTTTTGTATGTTTTCTTTCCCCAGGTCAGGAAGAAGGTTATTAAGTTAGATATTCCAGAAGGGACTATAGATACGATGAAATAAATGGGAGACAATGTAGACGCTTTATGAACCAGTTGTTTATGTTTCCCAGTTTCTAGAGACACTATACCTATACAGTCCTTTCATGGTTTTGTTATATGTTGTAATAAATGTTCTTAAATTTTGAAGTACTAAAAATGTATGTAAAGTATGGGTCGTTATAGTTGGTATCAGAGGAAAGGTATAGTCAACCTTTGGAAACTAGGATGTGAAATCCTTAGTAAGAGCCCTAAGGATAAGTCTAAACATAGAACATGATCTTAGTGTTTTAAAAATGGCCATGAAAAACCTATGATAAGACCTTACGTGTGAAATTTTATTCATGATTATGTGTTTTTTCCTATTATAATTAGTGTTTCTCACACTATTCTTCTTTTTTTAGTCAATGGATGGAACCCGAAGGAACCGTGTTAATACGGAATGCGACGGGAAATGAAATGATTTTCCCCCTAAGTAACCAAATGTAATGGGAGATGGAATGAAAAATCTTATAGCCATGATCACACAACTTTCTCAAGCTATGAATCATGCAGGACTTCCAAACGAGTAGAGGAAGAAGGAAAATTATATTGAATCCTTCATGAGACAGTGTCCACCTTCATTCAGCGGGTCTACTGATCCATTAGTTGTTGAACAATGGATCAGTACTACTAAAAAGATATTTTCAGTTCATCAATGTTCTGAACATGATAAAGTCATCTTAATAGTGTATCGTTTGGAAGGTGATGCTGATCAATGGTGGAATATTATCAAGAATACGAGGCCAAGAGATGAAATTGAGTCCATGGAATGGGATGAGTTCAAGAACTTCTTTTTCAATAAGTACTTCCCTCGTATTCTCAGAACAAATATGGAGAAGGATTTTCTTGAACTAAAGCAAAAGGATGATGAATCTGTTGGTACCTAAGAAGCAAATTTTACAAGACTTGCAAGGTATGATTCTGGTATTATTATCCAACCTGAGAGTAAGATCAATCGATTCTTTAGTGGCTTAAAACCAAGTCTTCGAAGGCCGTTAGCCATAAGAGACTTCAATATATACGAGAAAATTGTTCGATGTGCTCTCAAAGTTGAGATGGATATTAGAGTAACCCATCAGTCATATGGGTTTGATAAGAAGAGGAAAATGGAATTCAATGAAAAATATAAAGAGCACACTGAAAAGAAGATGAGATTTCCTTTATGCTCAATGTGTGGAAAGAAACATGGAGGAAGTTGTCTTAAAGGGACAAGTAAATGTTTCATATGTGGAAAGGATGGTCATCAGGCATTTGAATGCTGCAATGATGGGAAGAAGATGTCTAATGATGCAAACAAAGGAAGGGACACACATAATCAACCTACTACACTTCAATGATTCAAGTGCAAGGAGATGGGTCATTATGCCAATAAATTCTCTAATCCAAGGGTTGTTGATGATGATCGACATCAACAAAATCTTAAGGCTAAAGACAGAGGAAAGTCACATGCAATTTCTATCAGCGATGTGGAGTACGATAACGAAGTGGTGAAAGCTACACTTACCATCCACTCTAAAGTAGAAAATGTTTTATTTGATTCTGGATCCACCAAATCATTTATTTCTGAAAAAATTTCTAAGGGTATCATTGTATTAATTCAGCAATTAGATGTTGAGTTAGTTGTGACAACCCCTAATGGAACAATAGTCGCATCAAAAGTTTATAGTTCTTCTTCGATTGAAGTTTGTGGGAAAGTGCTTCCTACAAATCTTGTGATCCTCCCTATAGTGGAATTTCATGTGATTCTTGGAATGGATTGGATTTCTCTATGTGGAGATCATATAAATTTCCAAAGAAGGGAAGTCACATTTCATATTCCAGATCAATCTTTGATTGTCTATCAATGCAAGGATGAACATAACCTTCCAGTGGAAATTTCTTCCATATTATGGGTCTTGATTCCACTAAATGAAGGTTATTTATCTCAAATGGTTGGTGAGAAACTCACGATTAAGAATATTACCATTGTATAGGAGTTTTATGATGTATTTTCGGAGGAATTGCTGGGTCTTCCACCAAATCGTGAAGTTGAGTTTTCAATAGAACTCGTACCGGGTGCTTTGCCGATTTCAAAGACACCTTATAGAATGGCCCCAATTGGGTTGCAGGAACTGAAGAAGAAACTCCAAGAGAATCTTGATAAGGTATTCATATGCCCTAGTGCATCACCTTGGGGAGCACCTGTTCTGTTTGTTATGAAAAAAGATGGATCAATGAGACTCTTCATTGATTATCGAGAACTTAACAAGACCACTATCAAGAAAAAATATCATCTCCCATGCATTGATGACTTATTTGAACAACTACGCGGAGCTCAATACTTTTCCAAGATTGATCTTTGTCCAGGGTATCATTAATTAAGTGTAAAAATGGATGATATACCAAAGACGGCTTTCCGTACAAGGAATGGACACTATGAATTTATTGTGATGCCATTTGGTCTTACTAATTCCCCTTCTATCTTCATGGATCTGATGAATAGAGTCTTTAGAGACTATCTTGATCAGTTTGTGGTTGTCTTTATAGACGATATTCATGTATATTCCAAGAGCAAGGAAGAACATGAAGATCACTTGAGAATTATATTGAAGACCCAAAGAAAGGAGAAGCTTTATGCCAAAATTACCAAGTGTGAATTTTGTCTTCAAAAAGTTGCATTTTTTGGTCACATAATCTCAAAAGAGGGGATATCTGTGGATCCAGCAAGAATAGAGGTTATCGAAAAATGGTCAAGACCAACAACAGTAACCGAGATATGAAGTTTTCTAGTTTTGGATGGATATTATCGACGTTTTGTGAAAGATTTTTCACACTTATCTAATCCACTCACTAGGTTGACTCAGAAAAGAGTTAAGTTTGTTTGGACAGAGGAATGTGTAGAGAATTTTAAGGAGTTGAAAAGAAGGTTATCCAGTACACCTGTACACACACTTCCTTGTAGTGGAGAAAGGTTTGTGATCTATAGTGATGCATCCAAGAAGGGGCTGGGGTGTGTTCTTATGCAGAATGATATGGTGATAGCTTATGCCTCACGACAGTTGAAAATCCATGAGAAAAATTACCCAACTCATGATTTGGAGTTAGCTATGGTAATCTTCGCATTAATGATTTAGAGGCATTATATTTATGGGGAAAGGTGAGATATTTATATTGATCAAAAAAGATTAAAGTATATTTTCACACAAAAGGAGCTGAATATGCGCCAAAGAAGATGGTTGGAGCTGATTAAGGATTACGACTGCTCAATTCATTACCACCCATGGAAAGCAAACAAGGTGGCATATGCATTAAGTCGAAAAGACCAAGCTACCTTATCCATGATGAGAATCACAAAAGATCCAATATTTATGTATTTAAAAAGGATGGATCTTGGAATTATAATGGAAGGGGAAAATCGTATCTTTCTCAAATGAATGTTCAACGATCTATACATGTGAAGATTAAAGAGGCACAGAAATAAGATGTAGAGTTACAAAAGAAGGTGAGAAATATTCCTGAATTCAACCTTGATTGTGATGGGATAATAAAGTTCAGGATTAGGGTTTGTATTCCTCCCATCCCAGAATTAAAGAAGGAGCAGCTGGATGAGGCTCATAGTTCTTCATTCTCTATTCATCCTGGAAGCACGAAGATGTATATGGACCTGAAAGAGTACTTCTGGTGGGATGGAATGAAAAGAGATTTTGATGAATATGTCTCGTGATGCTTGGTTTATCAGCAAGTTAAAGATGAGATATAGAAGTCTAAGGGGATGTTACAACCATTACCCATACCTGAATGGAAATGGGAAAACATCACTATGGACTTTGTCACCGGACTTCCTAAAACATCCAAAGGCAATAATGCTATCTGGGTCATAGTTTATCGTCTTACAAAGTCTGCACACTTCATTGCTATTAGAGAGGATTTAACACTAGATCAGCTTTCCAGGATATATGTTAAGAAAGTAGTAAGATTGCATGGAGTACCACTTTCCTTTATATCTGACCGGGAGCTGAGATTTACCTCGATGTTCTGGCAAAGTATTCAGGATAACCTGGATATAGAGTTGAGTTTCAGCACTACTTATCATCCTCAGAAAAATAGTCAGTCTGAGAGGACAATTCAAACTCTAGAAGATATGTTGAGAGCTTGATCTATGGATTTCAATGGTGGTTGAGATCAACAACTACCTTTGGTAGAATTTTCTTATAATAATACCTTTCACTCCAGTATTCAGATGGATCCTTATGAAGCTCTCTATGGAAAGAAATATAGGACTCCAACTTCCTGGGATGAAGTTGGGGAAAGAAAGCTATTAGGACCTGATCTTGTTGATGAGATGGAAGAAAAGGTCAGATCTATTCAACAACACATAAGAGCAGCTCAGAGTTGACAAAAAAGTTATGCCGACAACCGAAGAAAATACCTAGAGTTTGAAGTGTGTGATACAGTGTTCTTACGAATATCTCCCTGGAAGAGGGTCATGAGATTTGGAAAGAAGGGAAAGTTGAGCCCTAGATATATTGGTCCTTTCAAAATACTGTATCGTGTTGGGAAGGTTTCTTACTGATTGGTTCTTCCACCGAATCACTCTCATGTTCACGATGTGTTCCATGTATCTATCCTAAGAAAGTACGTACCTGATCCTTCACATGTACTCAGCTCAGAAGTTGTACCGCTGGAACAAGATTTTTCTTATGAAGAACATCCAATAAGGATTCTCGATCGTAGTGAAAAAGTCCTACGGAACAAGACCACTCGCTTGGTGAAAGTTTTATGGAGGAACCACCAATTAAAAAAAGATACATTGGAGCTTGATGATATTATGAGGGAGAGGTATCCTCATCTGTTTGTTACAAGTGATGAATTTCGAGGGCGAAATTCATTTTAAGGCGGGTAGAATGTAACACCTGAGACTTTTATGAGAAATATTTTGTTTTTATGTTATATAAATCATCAAAGGAATCTGTCACTACACACAACACTAGCTTGGCTTTCTTTACATGCAATTGTGACCTTCCTCGATAGCTTGCGTCGTACGCAATACCGAGTTTCACTAAGCGACAATATGCTATTAAAATATTATTAAAACAAGCCGTTATGAATAGTAATACACACTTTTTGAAATTTTGTAAATTTTATTTTTCAAAATGGACTTAATTTTTGGATTCGGAATATCGAAATTAGCCTAGGGTGAAATTTTGGTATTTTTCTGAAAACTTTCTATTTTTGATGAATAGTGAAAACACTGGGTAACTATTTAAAAACCGAATTTTTATTTAAATAATTATTTATTTTATTTTAATTTATATTATCAAAAAATTGATAAATAATACCTTTATAAGTTCAAAGTAAATCATTGGAGTCATTTTATAATAATTTTAGATATAAAAAAATTTATTGAACTTTTGACCGTCTTTTACCCATCTCCTATGAGAATTTGAAAAATTACATAAAACTTAATTTTATCGCTTCTATGAGTGGAATTTTTAAAATCCGAGAGACGCGGTTAATATCAAGGACTAAAATGTGGTTCAATGAGATGAAAATAATTTTTTGTGAATAGTAACTTTTTATTTTTTTTACGACGGTTAAAAGTAAATAGGGTAACTAAGGGTAAAAATGATATTATTATTACCCTAAAACATGTCCTAATTCTATTGGATAAGTATAATTCGACCAGAAACAACATTAGGAATAATATATGACCATTTAGGCCAACATGGATTAGATTAGGACATTTATTATTAATTTATTTAAAGAAGGGTTAAAATAGTGAAAATCAATGTTTAAAAAGTAAATAATTTTTCATATAGGGTTATACATAAGATAAATTTGACTATAAATATTCATTAGAAAGATAAAATATTTCCTACATAATTATATTTTATTTATAATTTTTAGATTTTAAATAATTTAATTTATTTATGACACAATGATGATGCAGTAATTATCATAAAAATGAAATATTGACATAATTGATGTTATAAATACCCAAATAAATGTAATTTGAGACTTTTTATGAGTTACAATAATTTTCTATGTTAATATTACATGTTAGTATTGATTTAATTATCTTTTTGAGAACAAAACATTCTGTTATGAATTTCAAAAAAATAAATTACCAAATAGTGTCAAAATTGACATAAAATATTTTTCAAAACAAATATTATATTATTAATTGATATTTTATTCATTAAAATCTATGTTTCGTCCAAATGACTTAGATAAGGTTATATATATTATTAATAAACAACTTGGGGTTCTTTTTTCTTGTGATGGTACATTTATTAACCTTATAGTGTAAGAACACAAAAAGACACGGTAAAAGTAAAATTATCAAACTTAAAGTTAAATCTAAATGATAAGGTTAAAATAGAAAACTGAACATGTCCAAATTATATTTTATGAGAGGCTTTCGACCCATAACCACTTTATCTTCTAAATAAATCAATTTGGAGCTATTTAAAACCGAATATGGCTTTATAATAAAATAATTTTTTTAGTTTTTCCAATGGTTCCCCTCTCCTCCCTTATAAAAGGGAACCTCCTCCCTCTCTTCCTCACACCACTTTGAGCCTTCCATCTCAGCCAAACCCTACCAATATCTCTTATACACTTCCCTAGAAACATCATATAGGTCCTGGTCTTCTTCAAAGACCAATTTGAGTGCCCTAAAAGGAGGTCTCAAAGAGGCGCTTCAAAGAAGATGTAATGTTCGTTACCGATTCTTTCAACATTATTTCTTCTTCCACTTATTCTTATTCAGTTTTTTCATTATGAATTAATAACATAAGTATCACTAATATAGTGATATGTTATTATATGTATGAATCAACCCTATTTCACCATCTATCCATCCTACGGAAAACGAAATCACCGCGCGTGCGTATGTACAGAATATTGTCTCCACGCCATGGTGTAATCTATTTTCCACCACCACCTTACTTGGATGGGTATAATGGTGTAAAGAATGAATATATATGATTATTGTAAAGTGATATTGATTCTGAAATAGTATACATACAATACAATACAATTCCACGATAATGGGAACGATATCATCTCTCGTGCGTACGTACGGAATACCGTCTCCACGATGTGATACGACTCGTTATACATGATCTTAATTGCATAATGATTATATAAATGAATTGAATGAGTGAATATTCTATATATTACACTAATACCATTCTTTAAATGAGTTATCTATAACCTAAAGAGAATAATAAGATTTTATTCGACAAAACACGCATAAGAACAAAAAGTAATAAACACTTGAATAACAAGTAGCAATGAAATATTACTAATAATAAGCTAAGAATATGACCATATTTGATATAATAACAATTATTATGATTCTGGAATAAGTCAATGACATTAGTTAAATCATTATATAGGAGGTTCTGACACTTACGAAGCAAATCGGACTTAAGGTAAGGGAAATATCACAATCTCATTTTTATCCGAGATTGTTTATACTTTGTAATTTACTGGGGTGTATTTTATCATCCACATCAATGTTTCCTCAATATTTAATATTATTTCCATCCACCTAAAATTTTTTAAATCCAATTTTATCCTTATGTGAGTTTTTAGTAAAATATATGAAAGGAATCTTTTTTTCATTTTTCGTACGAGGTACTTTTTGACTTTTCCGACAAAGTACGAGAAGAATGTTTTTTTAACTTATACGGCATGAATGTATTTGTAAAAAATTATTTACAAGAGGCTTCCTTTACAAGTTTTCAAGTTTATTTTTAATCAAATTCTTTTAGTTTAGAATTTTATGACATTTTAAGAAAGGGAATGTGTTTTCGAAGTAGAAATGATATTTTCCTTAAGAATGGAGTTTAAGTGTTTTATCAAAATTATTTTCCATCTAAGATAATAAAAGGTTATGTTTCTATCCCTATAATTACATTTATTTGATTATGTTGTGATGGAAATATTTTTATGAATTCATTTATCTTATATGAATTGTTTTATGATGTCACGATGTTTAAGAATCCCATTTTTATTACATGGGTTATGCAATGATGTATGATTTTTTTGATTTTGTGGAACACATAAGAATGGTATCATTATGAGATGGGTGGGACCTATATATCCCTCCAATGCATTGGGTAAAGATATTATATCTCATGAGATGGACATGGCTGGAATGGCAGGTTAAACCGGTTTAGTGAAATAGGACTGAAACGAGGAATGAACTCGGTTCAGAAACGGACTTTGTCCACTAAGATAGTATTGGAAATGCGTTTTGACTAATAAGAAATGATTATATATGATTATGTGTGTATGCCACAAAGCTTCATGTTTTATGTTATGATTATTGTGATTACATTTCATTGCCATGATTTATCCCATGTTATGAAATTTTGATCTCTTTTGCAGGGTAAGATTTCCAAAATTTTATGTTCTTAAGAATATGATGTGATTGATATTTCTTTTGTTTACCCTTACTGAGAATTTTAGCTCACCCTTTTGTATGTTTTCTTTCCCCAGGTCAGGAAGAAGGTTATTAAGTAATATATTCCAAAAGGGACTATAGATATGATGAAATAAATGGGAGACAGTGTAGATGCTTTATGAACCAGTTGTTTATGTTTCCCAGTTTCTAAAGACAATATACCTATATGGTCCTTTAATAGTTTTGTTATATGTTGTAATAAGTGTACCTCAATTTTGATGTACTAAAAATGTATGTAAAGTATGGGTCATTATATTTTTCCAACCTAAAATCTTTCCTTATATCATGGGGAAAAGAAAACATAAAAAGGGTGATATTAAATTCTCAGTAAGGGTAAACATGGAGAACATCAAACAAAACATAAATATATGAATTTAAAAACATGAACATAAATTTTTAGTAACAAAATCTTGATTCATAAAATAAATCTTTATAGTACGTAAGGTATAAATCCTAAAGAAACAGAAACCATGATAAATTTTCATTAGCTTGAAACATGGAATTGTGGGATACATAAAATCATATAAAATAAATTCCATATTAGCCAAGTCTCATTTCCAAGACCATAATAGTAGGAAATGTCCATTACTGAACCGATTTCACTCCTCATTCCAGCCATGTATTACTAAAACAGATTTACTTGTCATTCCAGTCATGTCTATCTGAGGAGATATATATATTTACCCAATGCATTGAAGAGAGATATGGGTCTCAGCCATCACATAATAAAACCATGCATATGTGTTCCATAAAAACATATATCATTCATCATAGCATAACCCAAGAATTAAAATGGGTTTTTTAAACGTCATTCTATCATAACATAGTCCATGTGAAAAATGGATTCTATAAATAAAATTCCACTAAAAAAGAATAAAACCACATGAATAATAGTGATATTATAATTGGAACATAACCCAATTAAGTAATTCCATATTATATGTAAAATAGTTTTTATTCAATAATTGAAATTAACTCTTGAAGAAAATATCCTTTCTTCTTCAAAAACATATTATTTTCTGAAAATACCACACAATATTAAATGAAAATAATTTAATTGAAAATAAAATTGAAATATTAAAATGTAATATTCATGGAAATAATTCATTATTAAATCATAAAAAATAAATCCATGGTCTTTAATTAGAAAACATTCTTCTCGTACTATTTTTAGAAAAGTAAAACGGTACCACATAACAAAAAATGGGAGAAGATTCCTTTAATAATGATTAATAAAAATTCACCAATGTGTAAAATTTACTTTAAAAAATTATATAAGCATAAGAAATATTTTGGAATAAATATTTAGAAAACATGGATGTGGATGAAAAAAATACCCAATAAATATTTACGAATAAACAATCTTTGATAATAATGAGGTTAGAAAATTACATCTTACCATAGGTTAACTATCAATTGTATGTATCCAAATCTCTGGAATAGCGATTTATATAATTTAATTGACTTATTCTATAATAATAGTCTCTTTTATGATATCATAAATGGTCATATTACCATCCGTTTGGTAATAATATTTCATTATTCATCATTATTCAAATATTAACTACGTCATTTTATCATGCATGTTTTCTCAAATAAGTAATTGTTCTCCTTCTTAGATCATAGTTATATCATTAAAAATGATATTAAAATAATATATATCATATTTATTTATTCTATAAATTTATATAATCGCAATTTAATAGATATCATGTATAATGATCTGCATCACATCGTTGAGACGGTAGACCGTATATACGCAAGAGTGATGATATCAATTCTTTAATTATGAAATGGTATCGAAGTTGATGGTATGTGAATTTTTTTTAAAATAAATAATTTCCTATAATAAAAAAATATATTTTTTATTTCCATCATTATACCCATCCAAGACAAGTGTTCGTGAAAAACATATTACACCACGGTGTGGAGATAGTATGTCGTACGTACGCACACGTGGTGATTTTGTTTTCTGTAGGATGGATAAAACATGAAATATGGTGGTTAAATAATCATTATAACATATTTTTATACATTTTATACTAAAGTAATTAATTTATAATTGAAATAACTCATGAAGAGAAAGTAGAAGAAGAAATAATTTGAAATAATCGGTAGAGGATATTACCTCTTCTTTAATGAGCTCCCTCTAGATCTTCTCTTAAAAGAACTAGAGTTTGTCTTTTGAGGAGAAAAAAACTATAGAATGTGACTAAGGAAGTTGTTAAGGTATATTTCTAGTGGATGGTCTAATGTTAAGGCTCAAAGTGAAATGAAATTATGACGGATGATGCACCCTTTTATAATTGAGGTGAGGGGCACATTTGAAATCTCTACAAATATTAATTTAAAATAAAGAAGAAACCACATTGAAAAAACCTCAAAAATTACATAGTTTCTAATTAATATTAGATAAATTTTTAATACCATCAAAAAATAAATTTTTGAAATGTGTTTATGTCAATTTAGAATTTATTAGTTTTATTTATCACTTATTTATTATATTTCATTTTATCTAGGGTAACAATTATGTCACTATTAAAAGGGTAAAATATTTACTTATATTATGTAAATTATGTAATAAATAAATGATTTAGATCATTACAGACCATATAATAATAATTATATAATTTTGAAAATGTTTTTTGATTTTTAAATAATTTAATAAATCCTTGTTTTGACAAAACAACAATAGTATCAATATTGACACTACTCAATTCATGAATTTTTAAAAATATCAATATAAGATGTCATGCTTGATAAAAATAATTTATTAAATTACTAAGGGGTCTAGGTCATCTATAATATTAATTTTACATATTAATTATCTCAAATTATATTTATTTTAATGTTTTTAATAAAATTAATTTGATATTTCCAATAATTAAATAATTACTACATCAAAATTTGGTAATTATTTAACAAATTATTTATTGGGAAAAAATAAAACTAAAATACTAAGATGAAAATAAATATACTATATTTATGTATAATTCATTTAGTCCAATATATATTCTAGAAAATCAATCATTCAAAATTTGATACTTATTAAAATATTAAAGTAATGTGTTTAACATCACTATAATTAAAATAATAAAAGTGTCATAATATCTTATTTAAGGATCAAAAGGGTCCATTACTCGACCCTCGGATGATTATGGTCAATATATACTTGAAAAATAATATTTGGTCAAGTGTTATTGTCTTTTAATGGTTTTATAATTTTCATAAATATTTATTTACTAATTTTCCAACAATTAAATAATTTCTACATCAATAATATATAAACCATTAAGGAAATTATTTCTTCTGTAAAAATTACAAATATATTACCATGACAAAGAAAATCACTTTATATTTCAAAGGAGTATTTATAGTCTAATTTATCTTCTGTATAGCCTTATTTTAAAAATGATATATTATTTAAAACATGAATGTGACATCTTTATTTTTTCATTAAATAAAATATTACAAATACCACAATATCGTTCAAATGGACCACAAATATCATAAATATATTTTTATTAGATAAATATGTTTATTAAGTTAAAAATTTCCATTTATATTCATTGATACCACCCATTAGCTAATATGTGGACACATAATAGATATTAAAGCCAAAGAAAATCATACTTTGTGTCTTTCTTTGATTTAAATATTATTTAACTTATTTACATTGACATTCTTCCATTAAATTACATATTTTAGATCCTTCAGTTTTAATGGTATAAATAAATTAATTAAATAAAATTTTGTCATTTTTTGGCCATTTTTAGTCATTATAATTTTATTTTTAACCTAAATTACCTAATTTACCCTTTACCGTGGTAACAAAGTTTACCATGGTTACAATTCGAATTGGTCAAAAATAAAAGGGGAATACTTAAAAAATTTGGACATAATGAATACAAATTTGACATTAATTTTTTAACATTCAATACACATGAGTTGTATAATTAAATTTAAATAAAAATGGTAAAATGTAATGAAAAATAGTTTTTGAAATAAAATGACACTTTTTAAATCGAAAATGTTTTTATAATAAATTCTTGTATAGAATATTTTTTTTAAAACAATTGTGCAAAAATGAAATAGATAATATTTAAAACTAATCCAAAACATAATTAAGTAATTAATTTAAAATAAAACAATTTTTTTAATAAAAATTAATATTTTCCCTATTCACAAAAAAATGTAACTTATTAGAAAAATAAAAAAATTCAAGAAAAAAATATTTTTATATTACAAATGATAATAAGAGGTTTATTTTATTTAATTCAATATAAAAAGGTTTCAAAAAAATATTTTAAATGGGTGCCGTAAAGAATCAGTAATCCTGTGTAAAATGTTTTCTTAAATAAATGGGAATTTTATGAGTCTACAGTTTCTGGCGGCGCCTGATTCTGAGCCCCGGTGTGCCCGAAATCAATTTCTAAAGTTTTTTTCGGGTACATTTAGTAAAAGTATGTGAAAGATTTTATATCATTTGAAGTGGTGCTCGGAATTAAAATCTGAGGGCACCGTCAATCTTGCAGCACCGGTATTCGCTTAAGAGACCTTTACCGCAGTTCTGTTTTATCGAGAATAGGAGTTAATTTCTTGGGATTTTTAATTAAAATTTAATACAAATGTTTGTAACACATTTTTATTTGAATGGTGGTTAAAACCACCTAGTGGAGGTTAGTTGTAGGGACCACTACAGCCAAACTTCCCTTGGGAGGATATTTTAGGGTGGGGCCCACCTGAACCCTTTAACTCCTCTAAACCCCCGTTAAACCCCTTTAGCTCCCCATTAATAGGGGAAACTCAGGACTTCCCCTTAACGGTGCCAACAAAAATTAATTAATGACTTCATTAATTAATTTGAGTGTTTTGAATTCATTTGAATTCATTATGCCAACATTAAAATAAGAGATCGTATTCTCTTATTTTGGGTTGGCATAATCCTTGGAGAGCTTTTTAGAACTCTTAGAAGAACATCAACCTCTCAACAAAGAACGCTCCTCATTTTTGGAGAATGACGATGTCGTCTTCGATCTCCATCCAAGCCACAAGAGAAGGAGTCACCCACGAGGAACGTCGATGACACTTCATCCTCGGACGTTTTCTGATGTCAACAAATTGACCTCCGCCCTCTTTCTGTGACTTCGACAATGTACTTTGAATCAAGGTTGGGGGAAATTGGATTATTTTTATGTATGAGTTATACCATCCTTTCCTCATTGTGTGTTGTGCTCTTAATGCCAAATGTTAACAACGTAACGAGGAGGTCTTGGACCACACAAACATGGTCCGACCATCCCCCCATTATTGGTGTTCTCATTGTGTTGACGAAGGAGGCAGAACGCGGAAGAGTTCGGCGGTGCAATGGTCACCGTCGCACCATGCAAAGAAAAACTGTGGCCAAGCGGGCCGCGACAGAGCCAGAAGGGCGCAGTGCCATCGCACCGCCCCGGAGAAGGGTCGCGGCCAGGGCAGGCTGCGACGGAGGAAGTACGGTGCTGGTGATGTAGACCACGGCTAGGCCGGGCTGCAGAAGAGGGCTTGGTGCCGCCGCGCCGCACCGATGTCGGGGAGCAGTGAGCCCGAGCGGCCAACCGAGAGGTGCGGGACCCCATCAGGACCCGCGTTGGATAGACCCGCGCCACCGGGCACCTGTTCAGTTCTACCAGAATTACTCAGCCATTCAGGTTCCAGGGGGGCACACGCCTCCCCCTGCCATGGCCAGGCCGGGCCACCATGGCCAGGCCACCTTTGGATGGGCCGCCTTCGCCCAGGCCGCCCTCGGCTAGCCCAACCTCGGGCCGTCTCTTCAAGTCGGGCCATCCCTTCGGCTCAGGTTGCTTCTTTATACCTAGTCGGACCCTCAGACCGAGTTAGACCCCGATTGAGACTGGGTCAGGCCGGGTCAGTCCGACTAGGTCGGACCGAACCCGGACCCGCTATGGTCGTTTACACCTTTTAGCCCACATCTCGGGATATGGGTATACGATTGACATACCTCCTGCGATGATGGAATTCTTGGAGCGATACGATTCTTTTGGCATACTCCACTTAAGGTTCAGAAGAATTTGGAGTATGGTCGGGTTGGTTTGAGCCTAAAAACCAACCAGGCCCCTCGAATGGAAAAGCCAATAACTCTCAGATCGGGCGTACGATGGACGCGCCATCTGTCGCGTTGGGTTCTTTATGGGGAGACGGAACTGTGGGATACATCAACTTAGGACTTCGTGATTGTTGATATATCAACACATGGATGGAGGAATGGACCCTCCCAGAATCGAGCCTCTTGTGTGCTGGAACCCCATGCCTGGCTGTGATGACACTGTACCAGAATCCTCTATGGGTTTGACAATGATGAATACTATACTATAATCCTCCGTGGGTTTGAAAACGATGACTAGTATACCATAATCCGTCATGGGTTTGACAAAGATGACTACTATACCAGGATCCTCCGTGGGTCTGACAGTTCTGACTTCTATTCCTGTATCCTCTGTGGGTCCTACAGAATAGCTCATCTTGTATCTTGTGGGGGTCCGACAGCTTAGCTGGTGTTGTATTATGTGTGGGTCTGACAACTTAGGTGAATCCAGGACTACATCTGATCATCTCTATCACTCTAGGAAAGATGTAAACCTCTGTGAGCTAAGTCATTTCAATCAACCATTATCATTTTGGTGATTGAATTTACTTCCTTTGTGGAATGGTTTGTGCTTGGGATCGATAGTTGGAGTCGGACTGTGATCGATAACTTAGGTATATGTATGGGCATATACATAAGTAGGGTTGGTTGATACTTCGTGATTTTATCTTTCGACTATGGTTTATCCTTTGTGGATTCCGGGAGACCTTCAGGGGTCTCGGGGTCCCCTAATGAGTATTGTTATTCTCACCCCTGCACGGGCTTCACCCGCACCTTGTTGTGTTCTGTGCAGAAGACGGTCAGCAGTGATCGAGGCTGAGGGTGATGGACAAGAGGCTTCTCGGAGCTGGACTAGACGGGACGTACCGCAGAGAAAATTTGTTCAAGTTATGTACCTATCCTTCAGGTAGAATTCCCCAGTGGATGATCTAGGAGATGTTTTCCTTTTACGTGTACTTTTTGTTCATTTGGGTTTCTATACTGGCCCACTTACTTTCAGCGCACTTTTATTTTCTATTTTAGTACTTGTTGCTTCTTATATCTTTTGTTTAGACAATGTGTGTTATAGGTTTAAAGGAAACGCCTTCCCTTTTTATTGGAATTATGACTTTGGTGCTAGTCTCCAGCCCCTGGCCTACGGATTTCAGGATTGGGGTAGTCACAGAACGATCCCAGAGGATGGTTTGTGACAGGTGCACCTTCAAAAGGCGGTAAAAATACATTTTTTTTAAAACAATTCTTTTATCCTAGAAATTTTTATATGTTCCTGTAACATATATTTAAAACCAATAGGATGAATTTTAAACATTGGATTTAATATATTACATATATTTTTCATTAATAAAATCCATCAAAAGTGGTTTTATTATCTTATAGACTAACTTATTTGCATTTAAATAGCTTTTCAGAAGAAAGTTTATACTATTCATACTAGCCATTATAATGAATAGGTTATAATATTTATTTTTTCACTTATACTTTGTATTACATGAAATGAATTATATGAAAATAACTTGAAATTTTGTGTAACACAAGCTAAACACAGTGTTGGGTATACCGTAATGGAATTCGGTGTTGCATGTTGCACAAGTTTATCCTGGTTTAGTTTACTACATAAGACATCAAAGAAATTTTAAAAAAACACTATCTCCTAAAAATATGTGGTGTTACATTCTAACCCATTAAAAATAATTTCACCGTCAAAATTCATCATGATTATAAATGGTTTGGTACTTGAATGTTTCTTTCATTGAAACCCACATTGTAAAAAGGAATACTAAAACTTCATTTAAAAATGGAACGTTAGAAACATAAACGTTAACCAATGTAACTACTCACTCGGTTTCCACATAGAGAACATAGGTGGGTAGAGAAAACATCGATTTGGAAGAAAAATATAACCACTGTATTTTGATGGATAGTGATAGAGAACAAGGTTAGAAGATAGTTACCAATCAAAAATCCAAAAATTTGTGATGATTTAAGGGGCCATGTGATTTATTGGATAAGAAGGTAGTAGGATATCATTTTTTTTTCAAGATACATTCCCTATAGTTGAATAATATGAGAAGATATAATTACTTAATTTTAGTACAATCTCATTTTTTGTCATGCCTTGAACAATTTCCACTTCATATCTTATTCAAATAAATGATGTTGAATTTGTCAGTTCTAATGTGATAGTAGATCATGAAACCAGTAAATAGAATTGTAGGTAATTCCATATATATTTATCACAAAAAAAATGTCATCAAAAGTAATCAAATATGAATAATTCAACCTAGGGTGAGATAACACTTTATTCTAACAAACATAATTTGAGGTTTTTCTTAAACTTTCTATAACTTTATATCCTTACAATCCTTCTAAAAGTAATAAATAAAAAACATTATAAAGTGGTGAACTAAATCAACATAACATTTAACCCCATATATAAAAAGATAGTTCTTGGTTTTCACATTACATGCATGTGAATACCATAATCATGTATTCTCTTGAAACATGGTAATAACATGAATTACTGTAGAGCCTTTGTGAAAACATGAATTCTATAAAAAATTTCTAATTTCAATAAACCAAACCTCCCAAAAAATATATATACTAAAACCATGACATCACTTGGTCCTTATATCTATCTGGAGGTCATTAATACTATCAAAAATCACATTATATTTTTATCCCATCATTATGCATATATCATGTATTTTCTAAAAATAGTTTTGTCACTCTTCAAGGTTACTCGTACCATATACTTTTGGAAAACTAAAATGGACCAATAAATAGATATTTAAATATTATTCCATAATATAAAAGACATTCTACAACATTATTCTAGAATCCCATTACATAAAACCACAATTATTCCACCAATTTATTATCATACTCAACATCTCCAATAGTGATCTCATGTAATTTTCCTCTATCTTTTTTCTTAAAAGGTTATTGAAATCTATCATCATTGAAAACCCTTAGATTAGTGCACTTGTAAGGATAATTCCCCATTTCCTTACACTGGTAGCATTGAATTGTTGGTGGTTCATTTTATATAACCTTTTCTCTATTTACATCATTAGCTACCTTTTTCTCATTTCATAAGATCTCAACTGACCGAAGACTATCTTTTCCACTCATAAAAAATTTCTTATTCCCTTTAAGAAAATATCTACCATGTTTCTTTCCACACATTGAGTATAAGTGAAAGATAATATTCTTTTTCAGCATTTTTTTGAGTTTTCCTTTCAACTTCATCTTTCATTTCTTTTCAAAACCATGATATTGATATGTAACACTTACTTCCATTTATACCTTGATAGAGGAACACATAATCTATTAATAGATACTAAAGTCTCTTATAGCTATCATCGTCAAAGACTCAGTTTTAATCCCCTAAAGATTCAATCAACTTTTTTTCAGGTAGGATGATATAGATAAGAGCATAACTTGAAAGTCTTGTGAACATTTACTCATATTAACCAATGTATTTTCAATATTTTTCTTATGAACAATGAACTACTTTTCCATATTCCTTCTAAAAATATATGGAATGTACATATTGAAATATAATTTGTTGCAATCATACCATTAAATGGATTCAATTTCATCTTCAGGCCTCGTATTCCTGATTAGAGTCCGCTACTAGTCTACTTAACCTTTTAAATGATAAACAATCTAAATTACCTATTAATGTTTTAAACAACAAAGGATGGAAAATTTCTTTTCAATGGTACTGATTCATTGTTCATCAATATGTGGATCAGAAGACCCATTGAAAAAAGCTGGACATTGCCTCCTAAAGTACTCAACAAAATTTTTTTCCCTTCTCTGTTCATTTGGATATCCAAAATGATTCATATCTTGTGTATGTATAGTTATAAGATTTTTAATTATATCTCCCTTTACATTTGGTTATTCAAGAGAAAAATCATTGCATTCCCATTACAGTGATCATTAACATAATTCCTTTGAATTCCTACCATTTTCTAAAACCCAAAAATAAAAGAATGAGTGGAAAAAATCATAATAGTAAAACAACATAATCAATGGGTATTACATTCAATATCGATCATCGTCGGTTTAATACTAGTATATTCATGATCATTACCATAATTATATCATTGTAACCTATAGTTAGACTTACCCTTAGGTATATCCCAATAAATATCCTTATAAATATCTCTAGGGATCTCACTAAAGTTGTAACGTCTTATATTCCAAAGGTTAACTAAATCATTGATCTGATACCATCACTAACAAACAAATCATTATTTATATATAAATTAAATTTCATTTTGTGAAAAAATTAATACATTAATAGAATAGATTCCCAAATAATATATTATTTTAGTGTCTTTGGAATCTTAGAACACATTCATCTAACTTGGTGAATGATCTTGAACATCTCCCATAAAGATCTTCCACATTAGTTTTCGTACATAAACCATTTTTTTATCCTTGGTAAAAGATAAAATAAAAAGGGTGACATTAAATAATCAGTAAGGGTAAACATGTATAACATCAAAAAAACATAAACATAATAGTGTAAAAATGTGAACATAAATTTGGAATAACAAAATCTTCAGTCATGAAATAAATCATGGTAGTTCGTAAGGAATCAATCATAAAAGAATAAGAAACATGATAAATTATCATTCGTATAAAACATGGAATATTGGAAAACACATATTCATAGAAAATCTCTTCCATATTAGCCGAGGCTCATTTCCATGGCCATCATAGTGGACAAATTCTATTACCTAACTGAATTCACTCCTAGTTCCAGTCATGTTTTATTGAACCAAATTTACATGTCATTCCATTCATGTCTATCTCATGAGATATAAATATTTACCTAATTAATTGTAGAGATATATAGGTCTAACCGATCACATAATGAAATCCATATATATGTGTTCCACAAAATCATAAATCATTCATTATAGCATAACCCAAGGAATAAAATAGGATTCCTAAGCATCATTCCATCATAACATAATCGATATAAAAAAAAGATTTCCTAAATAGCATTATATCATAATTATAATAAAACTATAATAATAATAGGGATTGTATACATGAAACATAACCCTTTTAAATAATTCTATCTTAGATGGAGAATAGTTTGCTTTGAACACTTGAAATTAATTCTTGAGTAAAATAATATTTATTCTTCCAAAACGAATTCATTTTTGAAAACGAGACACAATTTTGAAAGAAAATAATTTCTTTGAAAACAACCATGTAGTTTTGAAAAGTAATCTATAGGGAAATAAGGAATAATTAAAGCATAAAAATCAGTTGATGCTGTATAAATTAAAAAAACATATGTCTCATACTTTTTTCAGAAAATTCAAAAATTACCTCGAATGAAAAATAATAAATATTCCATTCATACCACTTAATAAAAATTAAACAATGGGTAAAATTGAAAATAAAAAATTGTATAAGGATACAATTTTTTTGAACACAAATTTAGAAATCAGGGATGTTTATAATAAATATACCGCAATAAATACTTATGTATTACCATTCTTTGATAATGATGATGTTGGAAAATTATCCCTTACCTTATGTCTATTATCGTTTAAATGTATCTAAACCTCTTGTATAATTATATTAATAGTGTCATTGAATTATTCAAAAATAATTGTTATTTTTATGATGTCATATGTGATTATATTATCTTCTGTTTGGTAATAATATTTCATTATTACTCGTTATTTGTGTATTAACTGCTTCATTTTATCATGCATGTTTTGTCGAATAAGTTCTGATTATCCATAATAGGTCATGGTAATACCATTAAAAAAATTATATTAACATGATATATATCATATGTATTTATTATATACATTTGTATAGTCATGAATTAATGGATATCATGCAGAATGAATCACATCGCATCATGGAGACGGTAGGCCGTACATACAGATGGGTGATGATATAAATCCTTTAATTATGAAATGGTATTGAAGTGGATGGTATATATATTTAAAAAAAATAAAAAAATTGTTATAATAATCATATATAGTGAATATTTCCATCATTATACCCATCCAAATCTCATGGTGGTGAAAAACAAATTACACCATGTTGTAGAGATGGTAAGTCGTACGCACACACACATAATGATTTTATTTTTTGTAGGATGGATAAATGGTTGAATATGATTGTTAAAAAATAATAATAAAATAATAATAAAAAATTGATACAGGATTCATAAATTCATAATGCAAAAAATTCATGAAGATAAATTAGAAAAATAAATAATTTAAGAGAATCCGTAGAGAAGATTACCTCTTCTTCGACAAGGTACCTCTAGATCTTGTCTTAATGAAACTACAAATGGTCTTTTAAGATAACGAGAACCTCTAGAATGTGACTAATTATTTTTAGAATGGAAATGGGTAGGGTATGGTTGATCTTGAAGGCTCAATGTGAATTTAAAATACGAGGGAGAATGTGACATTTTATAACTGAGGTGAGATTCACATTTGAAATGTCTAAAAATATTAATTTATAATCAAATCAGACAACATCAAAAAACCTAAAAAATGTTATTGATTATTAATTTAGATTATATAAGGTTTTAATATTATCAACTAATAAGTTTTTTACATTTTTTTTTGTCAATTTAATCCTTATTATTTTAATATAACACTTAGTTATTCTATTTCCCTTTAGATAGGGTAAGAAAGGTTTCTATATTAAACGGGTGAAATGTTTACTTCATTGATTTAACATAAATAATGAATAATAATTTTAGATAATTTTAGATCATATAATAATTATTATATATTTTTAAAAATGTTTTATGATTTTTAAATGATTTAATAAAACATTGTATTGGCAAAACAACAATAATGTCATTTTTGACGCTATTCAATTCATTGATTTTTAAAAATATCAAGATAAGATGTTATCCTAGAAAAAATTAATTTATTATAAACATATGGGTATATTTCATATATAAAATTTATTATAATTATTATTTATCTAAAATTATATTTATTTTATCAATTTTAATTACATTTATTTTATATTTCCATTAATAAAATAATTACCACATCAATATTTTGTAATTATTTAATACAATTATTTATTGGGTAAAAATTAAATATATAATACTATGATGAAGATAAATATTATATATTTTTTAAAATTTCATGTATTCATATATATATTTTCAAACATAAATCATTAAAAATGTTATATTTATTAAAATATGAATGCGGAAAGTTTTACATTTCGTTAAATAAAATAATATAAGTGTCATAATATCTTATATAGGGATACAAATGGTTCATAACTCGACCATAAGACTATTATGGTTGATATATACTCAAAAAATAAGATTTCAGTATGTGTTTGTGTCTTTTAATTATTAGTGTCATTTAAAAAAAATGAGTTTATCGATTATTCATCAATTAAATAATTTCTGCATCAATAATATATAAACCTTTAATGTAATTATTTATTCCCAAAAATTACAAATAAATTAAAATGGAAAAAATATTTATATTAAAAATTAGTATTTATTGTCTAATTTATCTTTTTTATAGAGTCATTTGAAAGATGTTATATTATTTAAAACATGAATGTAACATCTTTAAATTTTCATTAAATAAAATACTATAAATATCATAATATCTCCCAAATGGCCCCAAAACATCACAAATAAATTTATGTTGGGTAAATATTTTTTATTAAGAAAAAAATTACCATTTATATTTATTTAATCAACCCATATTCCCATATGTTGATACATAATAGATATTAAAGACAAAGAAAATGACACTTTGTTTCCTTCTATAACTTCAATATTATTTAAGTCATCTTCATTGAAAATGGTCTATTAAATATGTAACGACCTGAATTCGGAGCCACTCAACTGGTGCCTCGTGCCTAGTTTTCCAAAAGACCTCAAGCACATTTTCCCAAACGCCAGAGCCTACAGACTAGTAGCGAGGGCCTTGGTATGTTATTGGGGAAACTATGCCCTCATTTGGTAAGGAATACAAGGGAAAAGAAATTACATTCAATAGTGGAAGCAGTAAATAATACAACAACTGAAACCAAACAGCAGAAGCAATGAATATATATAGTAATGATGACAATGATGCAGTAGGTCCAAGTATCTAAGGAAAATAGAAAACACAACCACGTGTTGAAATACTACTCAACAACTCCAGCATCATTGCAAGCCTAAGCTCGGCCTTATGCTCTACAGCTCCAACCAGCAATCATGTACCTGAAGTAGAAGGGCCACAATCCCTATCCACACCTACAACCATATAACCTATTTGGGTTGAAAAGAAGGACCCAAACCGGGTGTGAGACTAATCCCAGTAGGCAATCACCACAAGATCTGTGCCCTACTATCAGTGAGAAATATAGCAAAAGTAACGGAATGAAATGAAGCAAAGAAGAAGAGGTACACCAAAGTAACAATCCTAAAATTCTGTATTCACATTTATTTATTAATTTAATACAATCATTTATTTATCAACCAAGGATTCTAGAAAACAGCTCTATATTCTCAAGGCCCAACACATAACACAATAGGTATCTCAACAGACTACCTAGACAACAAGCAGTACAAACCTAAGCATCTTCTTTGGCTTGGCAGACTCATCACAACCAACCAAACAAGTAATAATACTGACTCTCTAGGTGGATCTTACTGGAAGACCTCTCTAGTCAAATAATTATAGAAGGAACATACACTCTAGGAAGATCTCACCGTCAATTCCCCTATGGTCTTGGGACGATAGCTATAGACTCTCTGAGGAAGCACTTACGTATAATTCCTCATATGGTCTCGATACGTGTGTAAACTAAGGAAACTCTTGGGAAACACAATGTCCAATTCTGGTAAGTACTGCATACGAAATTAATTTATAAAAGACTCTGTAGGGAAGTCCTTAATCGTTAATTCCCTCTTTAGTCTACCGCACCAGGTTCACACAGCCCTGAGCAGTCTAGTCATGCATAATCGACTATCAGCAGTCCTAAGTAAGTTCAACAAATACTTGGCTCATAGCTACAATGAATCAAAATCATATAAACAATAGTCAATACATGCAATCAGCTATAACAAGGCAAACAAACAATGCTACAAGGTTTGCCTCATAGGCAACCTCAGCCAAACGGTGATAAATAGCCAAATAAAGGGAAATCAACCAGGGGTGATCCTCGAACATGCAACCAAGCATATATTACTATCAATTAACCTCAAGCAATCAAGAAATATAAGGAAATTAAATAATGGAATCAAAATCCCTATCCTGGGATACCCGATACATGGGTATCTGACACTTTTTTCAGAAAAAATCAAAGACATTCAATATAGGGCAACAAACCACCTACCTCGATGCTAGGAGATCGATATAAGTGAACCACAATGATTGATTCACCTTAGAACATCGAAGATCTGAGAAAACATCCAAAAATCTCAACACATGATAACTTGAAAACGAGGATGAATCATGAAACAAGGATAAAGAAGAAGAGGGAGCTTACCGAGGCGATCCCAACGCAGTCAATGGTGGATAAAACGGAGATCAGACGGCTGATCGGGAGCTTAGAGAAGGATCACAGTTGTACGAGAGCTCTCGGCCGAATGAAACCTAAATGACAGTTGTTCTGGTGATCAGGCGCGAGCCCGGTGTGTTTAGTGGAAAAAAAAGAAAATACACTACGTGTACTTATGAGGTACACAGTGTGTACTCTATTTTTCCATACTCCACTTTAAGAGACCTCCACATCACCCCTACACACAGGTTGTGTGGCCCGGACATGGTCAACACATGGATTCGAGCGACAAAGGAGTACACAATGTGTACTATAAAAGTACACGGCGTGTACTTCAAAAATATCCAGAAAACTCATTTTCTTCACAAACGACCAGAAAGGAAAACATACCTGAAACGAAGATCTGAGTTCTAACAAACTTCCCCCATTAAAGAAATTTGTCCCCGAATTTCCCTAGAAAGGCATAGAAGAAGAAACCTCAAACAGCTCCGGCCACTACAATCGTACATCGGCCTCCCACTCCCAAGTCTCGTCCTGCACTCGCCCATTCTACCATAGCAGCCATACTAGAGGAACAGACCGGCCACGGAGAACATTCGTACTGCGATCGACAATCTGGATGGGATGCTCTTCAAACTACACATCTGCTTCAAGGGAACCTCCTTAGGTTGAAAGACATGAGATGGGTCTGAAAAGTAACGTCGGAGCTGGGAAACATGGAAGATGTCGTGCACAACGCGGTACCTCTGAGGTAACTACAACCTATAGGCAACCGGACCAAATCTCTCCATCTCCTCAAATGGCCCAACGTACCGCGGTGAAAGATTACCTTGTATTCAGATCATCTTGTGTCCCAACCTTGGTGCGACACTTTGGTAAACCTGATCCCTAACCTCGAACCCTAGATGTCATCTCCGCTGATCAGGATAAGACTTTTATTGAGACTGTGCTATTGCCATCCTCATCCGAATCAACTCTATCTGCTCTGAGGTCTCCTAAAAAAGATGAGGTCCCAGCAAAGCTGCCTCTCCTGCCACTAGGCAGCATAAAGGTGATCGGCATGGCCTACCGTACAAGGCCTCGTAAGGTGTCATCTGAACAGTCGCCTGAAAACTGTTGTTGTAGGCGAACTCCACTAGAGGGATATGCTTCTCCCAAGAACCTCCAAAGTCCAAAATGCATGCTCGGAGCATATCCTCAAGCACCTGGATCGTACGCTTGGACTGGCCCTCAGTCCGGGGATGGTAATCTATAATCAAAAGTACATGTGTACCTAAATCCCTCTGAAGCCCCTACCAGAACCGAGAAGTAAAGCGGGCATCCCTATCTGAAACGATAGTGCTCGAAACCCCGGGAAAACGCACAATCTCACAGGCGTACAACCGTCCAAGATCATCGACACAGAAGGATTACTTTATCAGTATGAAGTGATCAACCTTAGTGATCCAATCAAGGACAACTCATACCATGTCATTACCACTCAAAGATCTTGGTAACCCTATCATGAAGTCCATCGCGACATCATTCCACTTCCACTATGGAATGGGTAACTACTGCAAAAGCCCTTCTGGCCACTGGTGTTCTGCCTTCACCTACTAACAAGCGGAACATCTCATGAAAAAACCAGCCATATCTCTCTTCATACCAAGCCACTAGTACTGGCGATGTAGATCATGATACATATTGGTGACGCCAGGTTGAACTACCTATACAGAGGAATGAAATTATCACATTATCTGCTCACGTATATCTGCTGGCACCCATACGTGTCCCTGGAAAAGCATGATCTCATCCCCGCCAACGGTCCATATGGGAAGAGGTTCCTCTCCTGACACGCTTTCCTATAGGACTAGGACTTCAGAATCTATTAGATTCCTCATTCGAACTTGGTCAAGAGGCATAGAGGTAACAGCTACAGAAGATAGGAAGGTCTGCCCCGACCTGTGGTGCACTTCCAAATACATTTTAGAGAACAGATCCATAAGCTGCCACTCACTGCTGGACTCCTGAACTGCATGTATCTGAGTTCTCATGCTCAGTGCATTAGCCATTGCGTTGCCTTTCCCAGGCATATAGGCAAGCTCGAAGTCAAATGATTGGATATACTCGACCCACCTCTGCTGTATCAGATTCAGGTCACGCTGCATGAAGATATACTTGAGACTCTTGTGGTCAGCATATACCACAAAATGCTCGCCCAGAAGGTAATTTCTCCAACAATGCAAAGAATGAAAAACTACAGCTAACTCCAGGTCGTGCGTAGGATAATTCTTCTCATGTGGCCTCAACTGCCGAGATCCATATGCAACAACATGATCCTTTTGCATAAGCACTGCTTATATCCTGATCCCAGATGCATCATAGAAAACTGTATAACTCCTGCCCTGCTCTGGAAAAACTAGAATCGATGCTGAAGTCAACCTCCCCTTCATCTCTTAAAAGGCTGAAGCACAGGCTTCTGACCAAACAAAATTTTCTCACTTCTTAGTCAAGCCCATAAACGGTGCTTCTAAGCGTGAGAAGTCCTATACAGACCACCTGTAGTAACTAGCCAGCACCAAGAAACTCCATAACTTGAAGACATTCTTCGGCTTCTCCCAAGAAACTACTTCTCTCATCTTCTCTAGGTCTACTAATACCCATGTCCTTGATATGAAATGACCCAGGAGGTGGATCTCGTCCATCCAAAAGTGGAATTTTAATAGCTTAGCATATAACTGATGCTCCATCAGTGTACTCAAAATGAACTCAAGATGGGTTGCATGTTCGTGTCGAGTGTGAGAGTACACCAGGATTTCATCCACGAAAACCACCACGAAGGAATAAAAGTAAGGATGAAACACTCTGTTAATCAGCACCATGAAGTCTACTGGCACGTTAGTGAGACTAAACAACATAACCATGTACTCATACAGACCATACATGCTCCAGAAGGCTCTAAGGGGTATATCAAATTGTCTGAAAGGAAACTGATAATAGCTTAATCTCAATTCGATCTTCGAGAATACTCTGGATCCTCGAAACTGATTGAAGAGATCATCGATCATCGGTACGGGATATCGGTTCTTGACCGTCAACTGGTTCAAATTTCGATAATCCACGCAAATCCTAAGGGTACCGTCTGCCTTCTTCGCAAAAAGGACAGGCGAACCCCAAGGAGAAGTACTGGGTCAGATGAAACCCTTTGCCTACAACTCCGCCAACTACTTCTTGAGATCTTGAAACTCATGTGTAGCAATCCTATAAAGAGGAATGTACATCAATGCTGCTCCTGGAACGAGCTCAATTGAGAAGTCTACCTCATGCTCCAGAGGTAAACCTGAAAATTCCTCTGGAAAGACATCGCTGAAACGATCCACCGCCAGAGGAAAGTCTAACTATGAAGTCCCCTGGTCATCCAGATAAATACTAGAAAACTAGGTCATAACCCCTCCTAGCCCATGATTCTCTAGTCCAGTTCTACCTATCTAGACATCCCATTCGCCTCTATGAAGAAAGGACCCGCCGTCTGGTGATACGAAACTCACCCTGCAGTGATAGCAATCGACAACTGCCTAAAAGGGAACCAACCAGTCCATATCGATAATAACATTGTAGCCTATCATCTATAAGTAATAGAGGTCCCATAAGAAGTGACACCCTCCAACCTCTAGAGAGCATTCTTTGCAATGACGTACGATAGATGTCCTCATTCCCAAGGGCGTGTCGAGAGTCAACATGTCTGCATATGAAAAGATAGAGAGCCCAAGGCTCTCTACGACAGCAACAGAGATAAAGCTATGTGAAGTAGTAGTATCGAAAAGAGATGAATATAAAACTGAGGCTACTATGATCATACCTCGAACTGTAGAGGGTCCGAGATCCTGCTCCTGATGAATCTGCTCTACAGCAAATGATTGGCCTATACCGCGGCCCTATGTAGCAGCCTGAAAACCTTGAGCTGATCCTCCCTGAGCCTGACCACTGCTTCCATGGACTCTACCCTATCCTGGATGACCTGAAGAACTCCAGCCCCCTATCTGTTGCAGAACTGGTAACCCTGCTCCTAAACGTGGGGTCGAAACTGATCCTCATTCACTAGCTTCTAGAAGGGGAACCTTGCAGAAATGCTACAGGTGTCCCATCTTGCCTCATGATCGGCACTCCACTAGGTCTCTCAGGCACTGGGGATTCTTATGACCGCTCCTCCCACACTATTAACACACCACATGGGTGAAATAAGGGATATCTCTTCTACCAGAAGGAATACCTCGATTCCTCGGGTCTCCTAGGGTAGACTCTCAGGGGCGCTTCCTACTGTCTGTCTGAAAAAAATCAGCCCTGGATGCTGACTGCCCTGGTCCATAACTCTATTCTCCCTTAGGTTCCTTTCTGTGATCAGCGCCTGGTTGACTATCAGAGTAATAGAAGGAAACTGGAAGACATTCACCTATGATCTGACCATTGGTTTGAGTCCCTACTCAAACTTCCTTGCCAAGAACAACTTGCCATTCTTTAGAACGGGAGTGAAATGCTATAACTCTTTGAAATGGGAGGAATAATCCATAACTAAAAGAGTACCCTGCTGTAGGTTCATGAACTCCCTTGATCTATCAGCCCTCAGCATCGCTGTATAGAAGTAGTCGTAGAACATATGTTGGAACTCATCCCAAGCCATAATCCATTGGCGCCCTACCTGAGAAACTATGTCCCACCATGTTTTGGCGGAATCTCACAACATGTAAGTCGTGTGCTTCACCCTCCTGTTTGGGGGTGTCTTGAGATGGTCGAAGATAGATAACATGGCTTCTAGCCATAAATCCACAGCTTACTTTCCTCTATACCCAGTGAACGTGGGAGGATGCGGCTACTGAAAAACCCGCGTCAGCTCTGCCATAGTTGGGGCAGGATGCGGAACTCCTGGGAAGGTTTGCATGAATATCATGAAACCCTCTTTGAACTGAGTGTCGGCACCAGTGTTCAGAATCACTGTAGGTGCCATGTCTGGAATGATAGGCGTGACTACTGGTAGTCCCCGATCAGTCGCATCAGGCATACAATCACTACTTGGTTCCTATCATGAAATGAGAGGATGTCTTGGTGCCATAGCTCTGAATGATCAAAACTCAACTTCATTAACGACGAACATAGTTGCAACATAAGAGATTAAAACATAACAGGAGGTAAAAACGTTTAAAATTGGGAAAAACATGACTACACATCATGTAATATG
The DNA here is from genome assembly GCA_963277665.1 of Viscum album. Classification (NCBI taxonomy): domain Eukaryota; kingdom Viridiplantae; phylum Streptophyta; class Magnoliopsida; order Santalales; family Viscaceae; genus Viscum; species Viscum album. Next base: position 1,943,450,791 of record OY728161.1, on the reverse strand, counting down.
GCTACACAGCTTGTTTCCAGAAATTTTACCCTAGGCATGTACCTTGGCCATACATGGCTGTGTAAACAACCCGACTACACATCGTGTTCTCAAACTACACGGCATGTACTGAACCTTTTATCCCTACTCGGTTACTCCTACAAGACTAAGTCACATGGAATATCCTAGTCGAATACTACACGGCGTGTTGAGGAAGACACGGTGTGCACTATACATGCCTTACCTGGCCCGTGTTGTTAGCGACACGGCCTAACACACGGTCGACACTGCACGACATGTTCCTAAGGGACACGGTGTGTACATGAAGGAAAAACATGGCCCGTGTGGTTTGTTACATGGGAAACTACACGGATGACCCTTACACGGCGTGTTCCGAACAAACACGACGTGTATAGGAGAAGATAACACCAACCCGTGTTGTTAGTGACACGGCTGGGTACCTAGAACAAGACTACACAATGTGTTCATACCAAACACGATGTGTACTACCAGAGTTTTCCCGACCCGTTTTGTTAGGGACACAGCCGGATACATAGTTTACCACTACACGGCATGTACATACCATACACGGCATGTTCCTAAATACCCTTTTACAGCAATGTGTCCTTGTCCACATGGTTTGTGACACGGCCAAAAACTACACGGACTATATTTATAAAGTACATGCCGTGTTTTTTGGGTTTTTCCGGATAGTAGCCTCAGAACTACACCAGAGCCCAGAAAACACAAAAAACAGAGGTTAAGGTGCCAAATTATGATCCTTGGGGTCCCATACTCCCTGTGAATCAAAGATTGGCATCCTAACAATGCATATAACAAGCAATAGTATAACAAACTCATGACCCACCAAATTCTGATCCTCGAGGGACCATAACACCTCTAAGACCAAAGTTTGGCATCCATGATAAAGAAGCTCTAAACAAACGATACGTTATCCACATAGTAGGTATTTTATCACAGAATCTATCACAACATAAGGCATTTCCTATCACAAATACTATCACAACAGTATGAAATCTCTCATGAAACCTAGATGGCATGGAAAAATTCATGGCATGTGATTTTATAACATGTGCCTATATGATGCATGAGATTCCATACCCTCATCTCATTGGGTTGCAACAAAATAGAACGAAAATCATATAAACAGTAATAGCACATAACAAATGCATCACCCAACGGTGAAATCAATTAAACTGTAGCATATGCAGAACTCGAAAATTACAACATTCGAGGTAAGCTAAATTTTTTCCTATACACAGGTTCTAGAATTCCTGGGCATATCTATTTACCATTTAACTATCATGTCCTATCCCTGTCTCATGGTGGAAAATAGTAAGTCAAATAGAAAAGGAAGAAACTCCTCTGATACCACTTTGTAATGACCAGAATCCGGAGACACTCAACTGGTGCCTCATGATTGGTTTTCCACATGACCTCAAGAGCATTTCCCAAAACTCCAAAGGATACCGACTAGCAGTGAGGGTCTTGGTAGGTTATTGGGGAAACTATGTCCCCATTCGGTAAGGTATACAAGGGAAAAGAAATAATAGTCAATAGCGGAAGCAGTAAACCATACAAAAACTGAAACCAAACAGCAAAAGCAATGAATATATATAGTAATGATGAAAATGATGTAGAAGGTCCAAGTATATAAGGAAAACAACAAACACAACCACGTGCTGAAATACAACCAAAAAAATTACTAAATATAACAATAACTCTAGCAGCATCACAAGCCTATGCTCGGTCCAATGCTCTCCAGCTCCAACCAGCAATCAAGTACCTGAAGTAGAAGGGCAAAAATCCCTATCCACACCTACAAACATGTAACCATTTTGGGCCGAAAAGCAGGACCCAAACAGGTTTTGAGACTAATCCCAGTAGGCAATCACTACAATATTTGTGCTCTACTATCAGTGAGCAATATAGCAAAAGTAAAGCAAATAAAGGCAGTAGAGAAACAAAGGTACACCAAAGTAACAGTCCTACAAATATTTATTCACAATTATTTATTAATTTAATAAAATAATTTAATTATCAACCAAGGATTCTAGAAAATAACTTTATATACTCAAGGCACAACAACTAACACAACAAGTATCTCAACAGACTACCTAGACAACAAGCAGTACAAACCCAAGCTAGTTATTTGGCTTGGTAGACTCGTCACAACCAACCAAAATAATAATAATAATGACTCTTTGGGTGGATCATACTCGAAGACCCCTCTATCAAAATAATCATACAAGGCACAAACTCTTTGGGAATCTCTCATTGTCAATTCACCTATGGTCTTGCAATGATAACTACAGACTCTCTGAGGAAGCAGTTACGTCTAATTACTCATGTGGTCTTGATATATACGTAAACTAAGGACACTCTTGGGAATCACAAAGTCCAATTACATTAGGTCCTTCATAAGAAACTAATTTATAAAAGACTCTCTAGGAAAACCCTTAATCATCAATTCCCTCTTTAGTCTACCTCACCAGGTTCACACAGCCCTGAACAGTCTAGTCGTGCATAATCGACTGTCAGTAGCCCTAAGTATGTTCAACAACTACTTGGCTAAAAGCGAAAATGCATCAAAAGCATATAAAAAATAGGAAATACATGCAATCAGCTATAACAAGGCAGACAAACAATGCTACAAGGTTTGCCTAATAGGCAACCTAAGCCAAACGGTGATAAACAGCCAAAGAAAGGGAAATCACCCATGGGTGATCCTTGAACATGAAACCAAGCATATATTACTATCAATTAACCTCAAGAAAAAAAATAAATCTAAGGAAATTAAATAATGGAATCAAAATCCCTAACCTGGGATACCCGATACATGGGTATCCGACACTTTTTGCACAAAAACTCAAAGACATTCAACGTAGGGAAACAAACCACCTACCTTGATGCTAGGAGATCTATATAAGTTAACCACGCCGATTGATTCTCCGTAAAATGTTGAAGATCTGAGAAAATTTCCAAAATGCTCAACCCACGATAACATGAAAATGAGGAGGAATCATGAAACAAGGCAAAAGAAAAAGAGAGAGCTTACTGAGGTGATCCCAATTCAATCGACGGCGGCTGAAACAGAGATCAGACGACATCTCGGGGGCTCGGAGAGGGATCGCAGCTGTATGGGAGCTCTCGGCCAAACAAAACCTAGACGAAGGTTGTTCTGGCGATTAGGCATGACCCCGGTGCGTTTAGTGAAATAAAATGAAAATACATGGTGTGTACTCTATTTTTCCATACTCCTCTTTATGTGGCCTCCACATCAACCCTACAAACCATGTGTGTGGCTCGGACATGGTTAGCACACGGCTTAGAGCGTCAAAGTAGTACATGGCGTGTACTCTAAATGTACACGGCATGTAAGTCAAAATTTCCAGAAAACTCCTTTTTCCTCAAAAAATACTAGAAAGGAAAAACATTCTTGAAATGAAGATCCCAGTTCTTACAAAATAAAATAATATAGATTATTAAGTGAAAAGTGTATAATTCCATTAATAAAATTAAAATTTTTCAATTTTTTTGTCATTTTATAGTCAGTATAATTTTATTTTTAACTTAAATAACCATATCTACCCTTTACCGTGGTAACAAAATTTACCATGATTACTATTAATATTACTCAAAAATAAAAGGCACCTACACACCAAATTTGGAACTACTAAATACAAATTTTAAATTCATTTTTTAATATTGAAAACATAAAATATGTATAAATAAATTTAAAATAAAATAGATAAATATGATGAAAAATAGTTTTATGGAAAAATGCCCCTTTTTAAATGTAAAATGTTTTTATAATAAATTCAGGAAGAAAATAATTTTGAACAAAATGTATAAAAAATAAATAATTAAAATTTAAAACTAAAAAACCTAATTATGTAATTTATTTATAAGAAAATAATTTTTGTAATAAAAATTAGTATTTTAACTATTCACCATAAAATGAAACCTATAAGAAAAATACAAAAAATTCCACCAAATTAACTTTTTTATATTCTAAATAAAAATACATAGTTTATTTTGTCAAATTAAATATAAAAAAGTTGAAAATATATTTAAAATTTTTTCTTCTTCAAGAGGTGGAAAAAATACATTTGTTTGAAAAATACGTCTTTTATCTAAAAAATTGAGTTTGTTCCTATATCATGTCTAGAAAACATATAAGATGAATTGTAAACATTATATTGAATATATTGCATATAATTTTTATTAATAATAATCATCAAGAGGTATTTTATTATTTTTTATACTAACAATTTTCATTTAATAGTTTTTTCCAAAGAAAGTTAGTATTATTAAATCCCGCTGTTATAAAGACTATGTAATAAAATTTTGTTGTTCACTTATACTCGGTCTTACGTGAAATTATCTCTATCAAAAGAACATGAATTTTTTTGTAACACATACCAAGAATATAATTTGATATACCACAATCTAAACCGATATTGTGTATTGTGCATGTATATCTTAGTGTTGTGTAAAACACAAGAAATCAATGAAATTTTAAAAAACTGTATCTCATCAAAATCTCAGGATGATAATATTTTTTATGGTTGACATAATTACTTTCTTATATTTTTTATGCACTTCATATTACATAATTTATTTCAAGACATCATTAGGGAAAACTTCCACAAAGTTATCAAGATACTTTTTGAACACTGTAATCATTATCTATTTAATTTCATTGCAGTGTCTTTGGTGGGAGGGGTCGTGAAACAAACCATTTCTAAAATACAAAAATAATTCTCCCAATAATTCATAGTCTTATGTATCATTATGTCGTCAAATTTCAATATTCAAAACACATCATATATATATATATTTCCTTAAAACCATAAGCTAGAATAGTGAACAAAAAAATGAATTTTCAATTCAATGACATATCAAAAATACCACAACCAAAATCCTAATTTCCCTTAAATTTTGGTGGATGATTCTTCATTTAAAAATCTATATTTACTGGGATCCAAAATATTTTTTTATCTTACTATGATATCTTCCTCTTCAAATAAAACTCTTGGAATACATGATCAATAATGTATGTTTAATTTGACTTCTTAACATTCTATATTCACATAAACCGTTCTAGGGTTACACTAATCATGAATTACAAGGATTTTAATAATTCCATTCTTCTACCATAAATAAAAAATAGTATTTTACTTTATACAAAACCGTGATGGTATATACCATATGTTTTCCTCTACCCATGGTAGACAAATAAACAAAACCTTCAATTTAAAAAATCAATGACAGGAACCATGTATATTTTCATTCCTAACGATAATATTGTATGGATAACCATGAAATTAGTTTTATCATTTTGGAAACCATTAATCAATGAAAGAATTAATTTTGTTCTCTTATCAATGAAATGATTATATTTCACTGTATCTCTATATGATATTTTTTGGCACACCAAAAATGGTGTGTTTCCCTATACATCATGACATTGTTTTTTGATTTTTTTGAAATTATTATTTCCTTCATTGAAAATGTTTCTCTAATTGATACATCTTAAACATATAATCATGTTGAAAATAAATATAAAATAAAAAAACCCCTTTAAAACCATTTAATGATTATGTTAAGAAACTAAATATAGTAATATTTAAATGTGGGTGTTATTTAAACACATATTTTTAATGAAATTTGTCCCAATTACCCAAATTAAAATGTTATTATGGTCTTAGGTATAAATTTTAGAGAGTTATGGTGTGTGACTATTTTATCTTCTAGTTTTTTGGGGATCATTCCTCATTAAATTATTTACATTTGAAATTAGATGTCTACGGGTGAATTCTTAGGTGATTTTCGATAAGATTCTTGGTTTTGTTAGAGGTTCAAATGTTTGGTGGAGCTACCAAATGTTGTTTAAGTATTTATATGGAATAGGGTAACTAGTGGATAGTACTAGGTTCCTAGTTTTATTGGTGTTATGTAGTAGGCTTCATGGTGGGGTTTTTAGTGGGTTCTTTATAACCATTTTCACCCCACCCATAACATTTTTACATATTTCTCCCATTTCGTCACTTCCATTTACTTGTTAGAAAACCAATTACATGGCCTATAAAGGTATCTTCCTATATCTAATTTAGCAATATTTATTCAAAATGGGTTCATGGATTTTTCTTAGTATAAATCAATATACAATATCTCTACTCGTTTACTCAACTATTTTTTTTTATTTTTTTCCTCTAATATCTGATGATGGAAAAAGGATTTAATGAATAATTACATTGTATCATGGTGGAATTTATCTTAAAACATGTAATTTCTTATTCTTATTCCATGATGTGTCTTTTGTGGGATGTTTTCCCATTGTTCATCTATTTTTATTAAAATTTGTTGTGATATGTTTATAATATGGATTTAAATGTTTTTTGTTGTAAAATTGAAGAATATTTGATAGAAAAAAATGGTTCTTTAGGATATTATATTTTTAAATGGATTTTACTAGTTTATTATTTCATTTTTATTAACTATCTAGTTTCTATAGATTCATAGATATTTTTTATTGGGTAACATTACTTATAAATCTTGATTTATTAATTTCTAGGTGCTTCATGTAACTCCCCAAGGTTTTAAAAATAAATATTGAATGAATGAAACACTGTGTCCCTACAAAACCACACATATTATAATCTTTCCATTAAACTCAACTTTTCATATTCTATGTTTTCAATTTTGAAAAATGGTCATCAAGAGTTGTGATTAGAAAGTAATTTGAAATTTGGGAGAAAAAACATGTTTTTTGATTAATAGTAACATACCCTTATGAATAGGAACCTGAATATAAATATGACCCTTATGAATAGTAAATATTGATATAATTTTATTTTCTTAAGGTAATAAGACAATGAGATCTTAATTAATTTTTCAATGTGATATAAAACTAATTATACTTTTAAATTTGTTATTTTTCAACTAAAATATGATTTTATTTAAAAATTAAATTAATAATATTTAAAAAATTATTTTTGAAAAACAGAGTTAATTTTTGTATTCTACACGTCGAAAAATGGTGTGGGAGAATTTTTTTGATTTTTCTAATTTGCACAAATTTGTTATGAACTGTGAAATATGGTAAAATACCGTCTATACAAATTATAATTTAAATACACTATTTATGAAAACATAAGGGATTTAAGATAACTTAGTTCAAAATCACATGCATGTATTACTATTAGTGGTAACATGAACTAACACTATAGGTTGTATTGATGGAAATAATAAAATAAAGAATAAAATATTTAAAATTTACCATTATCCTCCATTTTAACCCCCCCCCTCACTCCCTCTTCTCTTCACTTCTCTAACTCTTGAAGCTCCTAAAATATCTACCCAATTAATATCCCCTAGTAAATTTCCAATTAAAAGGAGCCATTGGTATTTCCAAAATACCAAAACCACTTCCCATAAGGAGGTTCTCAAGGATGTTATTTCAAGAGGTAAACCTCCCTTATTTTTTTCATATAGTTTCATTTCAATTTATAATCATTTGTGATCCTATCCTCAAATCCTCCATCAAAATTACCATGATAACTCCTATATCATATATATATTGGAATAATATCATTTTAATGTAATATACCTAATAAATATTCTTACTCTCTCCCTTTTAATTTTTAAGTGAAATCAACATCCATGAGGTTCCAATTTATAACCTTCATGGATGAAGAAGTTTTTTCATCAATTTCCCCTTCAATACTCATCATGAAACCATATTTATGGTCTATAAAATGTAAAATATATGTATTATAAGTTATTTAATATTCATTAACAAGTATATGTACATAATGATAAATCATATGACCAAAGTAGTTCCTAACAATAAAACAATATCGCCAAAACAATCTTAGTGAATGTCCTTAATATTTCATCTAATGATTCATCCTATTTCCATGTAACCAAATGATTGAAGTAACCATTAAAACATATTTATGTTCATAAATAATATTTAATATCATTTATGTATATTTACATCCAATCTACATGAACCCCATTACTTAAAAACAAGAGAAACGGTTATGAATATCTAGGAAACGAACACTCTAGAACAAAGAAATTCAATATAATAAATTATCAATAATAAAATTAATGAGGTAAAACGAATATTATAAACTAAATAAGTGCCTAATATATTCTTAAATAAGTTATTGATAAGTATAATTTCATATTCTAGGACCATATGTTAAAGAGCAGAACACATTCTGACTTAAGGTAAGGGGTTTCCACCTGAACCACCACTTTCATTCAGGTTACTTTTATTGTCTAATTACCTCAATTAAATTCTTATGTATTATTATATACTCAACATAAATTATGTTTGAGTGTTATAAATATGTTTACCAACCAGAATAATTCTTTATTTTATGGGGAGTTACATTTTTTAAAATGAACTTTCAAAATTATTTCTGAAATACAATCTCAATTCAACGGATATTTTTCAAATTCTTACCCATTTTCAAGGGAACTATATAACCGATTTTTGAAAAAAATTTATTTGTAAAATCCCTCATTTAATTTTGAAAATGATATCTTACTTAAGTTGTATTTTTATCCAAACAATTTTCTAAAAGAACCCTTCTTCTCAAAAAAAGAGTTTTTATCTCAAGAATTACAAAATTATTTTATAAGAGTATTTTCATCTGTTTCAACACTCTTATTGATTATTTTGTATTTCTGGGATAAAAATTTTATGATATCATCTACCATATTTTATTGTAAGGTTTATGACTAGTTTTATTGTGGATGTTCTATCCTAAAACCATTCACCAATTTACTCTCAATGGTTAGTGTTTACGCTTAATGTTTGGGGAAAGTTATTTACATTTCATATGATAATTTCAATATTAATGTATATGTGGTTTATGTTTATCCCCACTCATATGTGGAATAAATTGGACTTATTATGAAATGTGTGGGGCCCTCTATAGCCCCTTGATGCATCGGTAGTTCTCATGAGACAAATAGACTATACTTGGCGAAGGCCTCCCCCAATTTGTGATATGGTTTTGGCTTAGGCCTTAATAATTTTTATACGTCTTGGCTGAGTCCTTGACAATATGTTTTAGAATTCAGAGAATATGAACTTTCCTCATTATGAAGCTATTAATTGAAATTTCACATGGATATTCGACTAGTAGAATACCCATTATTATGTTATATTATGTAAATATTTATCTAGCTCATATTCTTGGAATATTATGTTCCAGTTTATTTTTTTAAAGGAAAGTGATTTCAATTCTTCACCATGTATATTTTTTATGTTATATTTTACTGTAATACTTACTCTTAATAAGAGTTTGACATCACCCTTTTTTATGTTTCATTTTCTCAGGATATGAAGAAGTTAATTATGAATGACGTGAAGAATAATCTAAAAGGCATGGATATTTCTAATGGAATAAATTATTGTTTTTTTCCATTGATGTTTTATTGTTGAACTTATTTATATATATTTTATACAAAATCTACTAAACTATTTTTCCATAGAGATGCATATTCTTTCTTTATATGCCAATATAATCAAATAAGGAACCGTATTTGGGCAACTGGGGTCATGTCATAGTAGTTTGTATCAGAAGAAGTTTAGTAGAAAACCATGAAACTAGATTTTGAAAACGTAGATTAGGGAAAAAAATCCATAATATAAAATTTTATATATAATCATACTTGAACAAACTAGAATTTTGGTATGGAATAGATTATGTGAATCTTTCTAGAAAATACATCCCTATCTGGATACAGACAGGTAGAGGTGGGTTTGACATAGATGAACCTAGGAGTGAAAAATCCAACAAAGAGTCTTGAGCTTGACCTAGGGTATCTGGGTACACAAAACAGGCCTTACTACACTCTTAGTATTGACACTCCTGGGGGATATGCTTTGAATAATTTTCATTTTCATTACAAGCCATTATGAAGGATTTAAATGTAAATTCTTCCATAAAGAAACAATTTTTGTGATTATGTTATTAGCCATTCATAGGATTTCAATTTATGATAAGTATTTTGTTATGTTAAGATTATATAATATGATTCATAACCTAATTTAGTGTATGCCATTATCTAGAAATAGAACCTAGTGGAAGAAATGAAAACCTCATGAACATGTGTATCCCATGTAGGGATTACCCTCTAATGCAAGACAATGATGTTGGATATGGTGCTACGACTAGTGCAAGGAAATTTATAACTATAATGGCACAACTTACTTAGGTTATGAAAAATAATCAATACCCGTATGGAGCATCCAGATCCTCCATGTGGAAGACCTTTTTTATATCCTTTTATGAAACAACAACCTCCATCATTCAATGGAATTACAAACCCATTTGTTGCTAAGTAGTGGATAAGTTCTAGAAAGAATCTATTTCTCTCTTTGTTATGTCATGAAAGATATAAGGTCATCATGTCAGTTTATCGTTTATCAGGAGATACAATTTAGTGGTGGTCATTAATCCAAAATACAAAGGAGGAAGAGATAGAAGAGATGAAATAGAGAGACATTAAGGATATATTCCGAGAGAAATACATTATTAATGAAAAAAGATTAGGTATGGAATGGTAGTATCTAAATTTGAAGCAATAATAAGATAATAATGTTGCTATGTATGAAGCTAACTTAAAAAGGTTAGAAAGGAAAGTTTTTTACTACAAAAAAATACAAGTAGAAAGATTGATCGATTCTCTGATGGCCTAAAGACATTCCTCCATTGGGAACTTGTCTCTAAATGTTTTTCAACATATGAGGATATAGTTTCATGTGCTATAAAGATAAAAAAGGTATTCTCTATGTCTTATGAATTTAAGGTAAATCAAGAGAAGATGAGTGTTTCTAAAAAATATAGGAAAGGAAGTAAGGATATGGGGATTAAGGGGGGAGTTGAATTTCCACCATGTGATAATTGTGTAAGGAAACACCCTGGTGCCTGTTTAAAAGGAAAAGGAGTATGCTACAGATGTCAAAAGAATGACCATATATTTGGTTATTGTAAGGGGAATAATGAAGAAATTATTATTCAGTGATATAATTGTCAGAGGATGGGACACTATGAAATTGATTTTTCAAAAGATAAAGGAAACATCCAACTGAAAAGGAAAAGGGATCTCGTACAAGATTATGAGATCACAACCACTAATATTGACGTTCATTGTGATATGGTGGTAGGTACTTTAATCATTTCCTCATGATTAGAAAATGATTTATTTGATTTTGTATCATTGCATTCTTTCATATCATTATGGGTTTCCATGAAAATTAGATATTTCTAATTTGATTTAATAAGGGAGTTGTCAGTCAAAACTTCTCAAGGATGTATCATTGAAACAATGTTCTGTTAGGTAATCTCCATTATGGAATATAAATGTACATTATTTGATGATTTAGTTATCATATCCATGATTGATGTTGATACAATTTTGGTATGCATTGTCTTTGAAACCCTGATGAAAAAGTTTATTGCAAGAGGAAGGAGGTTAAAATTTTTGAGGATGATATGGAATCCCTTATCTTTAGGGAGGATACATCACCATATGATTCTCATCTAGAACCATCCCCATTAGCTCTCTTAAATTAAACTATTGATGAGTAAGGGAATGAAATAACTATGGGTGAGGAGAAGAATGTCCATATAGAGGATATAACGATTGTTCAAGAACATGTTGATGTGTTTTTAGAGGACATACATGAACGTCCTCCAAAGAGATAAATTGAGTTTTACATTGACTTAACATCTGGTTCAAGACACATATCCAATACCCCTTATAGAATGACCACTTTAGAGTTAGTGAAACTGAAGAAACAACGAGCGAAATTCAGTGATAAACAATTTATTCTCCCTAGGGTTTCTCTATGGGGAGCCTCTGTTCTTTCGTAAAGAAGAAAGATGGGTCTATGAGGTTGTGCATTGACAACAGGGAGATTAATGTCGTAAAAATAAAGAAAATGTATCCCATAACTCGCATTGAGGATTTATTTGATCAACATCATGGAGACTAATATTTTCCAAAGGTTTATCTTCAATATGGATATCATTAGATTCGTGTGGGGAAGGAATACATTCGAAAAACTGCATTCCGAACCAGGTACGAGCATTACTAGTTTATTGTAATGCCTTTTGGACTAATTAATGAACCATATGTTTTTATGGATATAATGAATATAGTTTTTAAGGAATATCTTGATGACATTGTGGTGTTTTTTATTTATGATATTTGGTATACTCTAAAAGATATGAAGATCATGAAAATCACCTTCATACTATTCTAAAGACTCTTAGAAAAAATTTACTATATGGGATGTTTTGAAAGTGTGAACTTTGGAATCAATCAGCTCCTTCCTTGGGAACATTGTCTCAAAGGAAGAAATATCTGTTGATCCTGTGAAGACAATGGTTGTTTATAAATGGCCTACTCCAATGAACATAACTGAGGAATGTAGTTTTATTGGTTTAACAGGTTATTATCGGCATTTCATTCATAACTTCACCCGTTTAGCCAACCCAGTGACCAATATCACACAAAAAAGGAGATAAGTTCGTATAGAAAAAAGAATATGAAGAATGTTTTAAAGAATTGAATAAAAGAATAATGAATACTCTAATATTTACTCTACCATAAGGGAATGATGGATTCGTGATCTATTGTGATGCATCAAAGAAAAGAATTGGTTCTTTCCTTATTCAGAATGACTTAGGGATTTCCTATGCATCTAAGAAGCTAAAAATTCATGAAAAAAACAATCCAACTCATGATATGGAGTTTCCAAAGGAAATATTTTCTCTGAAGATTTCGAGAAATTAACTTTATGGAAAAAAATGTGAGATATATACAGATCATAGAAGATTGAATTATATATTCCCACATGAAGAACTCAACATGAGGAAATGGGTATGGATCAAAATACTCCTGGATTATGATTTTATTATACATTACCACCAAGGAACGGAAATTAAGTTGGAAGATGCTTTGAGTATAAAGAACAATGCAATTATGAACAAGATGAGAGTTGAAAGGTATCATACGTTCATGGATCTATTAAAGATAGATATGGGAATTATCATGGAAGGTAACACATCACTAGTTTTTCAAATGTTTGTTGAACCTTATTTACAAGAAAGGATAAAATATTCCTAGGCTGATGATGAGGAGTTTTAGAATCAAATTAATGCTATAAATGATGGGAAGTTTATTGACTTCATATATGTAGGTGGTATTTTTAAATTCGGAAAGAGGCTTTGTATTCCCACTATTCCTGAGAAAAAGAGGTAACTTTGGGATGATTCCCATAGTTTGAATTTCTATACACATCTGGGTAGCACGAAGATGTATAGAGATATAAAGGAACATTTTTCGTGGGAAAACATGAAGAGGGAGATTACTGATTATGTGTCGCGATGATTGGTATGCTAATAGGTGAAGGCTGGAAGACAACATCCTGGAGGAGTTAGAAATCCCCTTCTTATTCTTATGTGGAAATGAGATGACATTATAATGGACTTTTCCATGGGGCTACCGAAGACTCTAAGAAAGAATGATGCGATATGGGTCATTGTTGATCATCTGAAAAATCAGCACATTTTAATTCTATAAGAGAAGTTTTACCACTTGAATATTTAGCAAGACAATATATTAATGAATTTGTAAGTCTTCAAGGTGTACCCATATCAATTGATTTTGATCGTGATCCCTGTTTTACATCACAATTCTAGAAATTTCATTAGAAGGACATGGATACCTATATTTGTTTGAGCACAACCTACCACCCACAAACTGATGGACAATCAGAATGGAGTATTCAAACGTAGGAAGACATTTTGAGGTCTTGTTCACTTAACGTTCAAGGAATGTGGGATCAATATTTTCCTCTCATAGAATTTTTAATATAACAATACCTTAAATTTAAGTATTCATATGGCACCATATGAATAGTTATATAGAAAGATATATCATACACCATCTTTTTGGGTTGATGTTGGTGAAAGAATGCTCCTAGTCCCCAAACATAGTGAGGAAACAACAGAAAAGGTGAAGATTAACCAAAAAGATATCAAAACAGCTGAAATTAGGCAAAAGATCTATGTTGATAACCAAAGGAAGGATTTTGGATTTTTAAGAAAGAGATCATGTTTTCTTAAAGGTATCTATATTTAAGGGTATTATATGATTCTGTAAGAAGGAAAAATTTAGTCCTAGGTACATCAGAACTTTTGAAATTATGGATAGAATTGGAGCCATATATTACTATTTGACAATGCTTCCAAGTCTCTCCAAAGCTCACAATGTATTCCACGTATCAGTGTTGCGGAAATACCTTCCAGAACCAACACATGTACTAACCTATGAAGAAATAGGACTTGAGCCCGATCTGTCTTTTTGGGAAGAGCCTATCAAGATTCTTGGTACCAGAGAACAACTTTTGAGAAATTAGATGAATCCCCTGGTAAGATTTAGTTGGAGGAACTGTAAGATGGAGTAAGAAACATGAGAACCTGAGGAGCTTATGTTAATGACACACCCAAATATTTTAGGTAAGATTTTGTGAATTTTGACAAAGAAATTTTTTGTAAGGAGAGGAGAATGTAACACCCACAGGGTTTGAAAATAAATATTGAATATATGAAACACTATGACCCTAAAAAATAACACATTTTATAATCAATCTTTAAACACAAATTTTTATATTCTATGTTTTGAATTTCGAAAAATGGTCATCTAGAGTTGTGATCAGTAAGTCATTTTATGTCTGATAGAACAAACATGTTTTTTCGATTAATAGTAACATACCCTTATGAATGGTAAAATGACTAGTAATATGAACCTTATGAATAGTAAATAATGATATAATTTTATTTTCTTAAGGTAATTAGATAATAAGATCTTAATTAATTTTTCAATGTGATATTAAACTAATTATACCTTAAAATTTTTTTATTTTTGGAATTAACAAAGATTTTATTTAAATATTAAATTAATAATACATAGAAAAATATTTTTGAAAAATAGAGTTCATTTTTGAATTATAAACATTGAAAAATGGTAGGGGTAATATTTTGGGATTTCTCTGAAATACTCGAATTTTTGATGAATAGTGAAATACGGTAAAAACCCGTATATACAAATTATCAGTTAAATACAAACATTATGACATCATAATTGATACAAGACCACATGGTTCAGAATCACATACATTGATTTCTATTATTGGTCATATGAACCAACATTATTGGTTGTCTTGATGGAAATAATAAAATAGTGAATACAATATTTAAAATTTACCCCTCTCTTCCACTATAAACCCCCATCAATCTCTCTTCTCCTCACTCTTCTAAGCCTTGAATATCCTCAATTCTCTTCCCAATTACCCTTACCTAGTCACTACACACATCCATCAATCCCTCGATCATTCCAAAAGACAAAAACCCCTTCCCTTAAGGAGATTCTCAAGGAGGTTATTTCAAGAGGTAAAACACCTTTATTTTTTTCATTTAGTTTAATTTCAATTTATCCTCTTTTGTTATCCACTCCTCACATACACTATCAAAATGACCATGAAAACTCTAGTAAAATCTATATACTGGAATTATATCATGTGAATGTACGAACCCTCATCAATATTCTTACTCTCTCCCTTTTATTTTATAAACGAAATCAACGTCCTTGAGGTGCCAATTTATAACCTTCATGTACGACAAAGTTTTTTTCTTCAATTTCCCCTTCATTACTAGTAATTAAACCATTATTATGGTATAAAAAACTATAATATATGTTTTATAACTTATTTAATATTCATGAACCATTATATGTTTATAATATTAAATTATATGACCAAACTAGTTCTTAATAATCAAAATATCGCTAAAATAATATAAGACAATGTCATTAATATTGCGTCTAATGATTCATCCTTTTTCCATGTTACCAAATGATATTAGTTACCACTAACAATTATATATGTTCATAAATAATAAATAATATCAATTATATAGATTTACATCTATTCTACATGAACCCCATTACTTAATAACAAGTGAACTGATTATGAAAATCAATAAAACGAACACTCCAAAATGATGGAATTCAATATAACAACTTATCAATAAGAACATAAATTAAGTAAAAAAGAATTATGATAAACAAAATAAATATCTAATATGTTCTGAATTATGTTTTTTATAAGTATAATTTCATATTCTCGTACCTTATGTTCAAGAGCGGAACACATTCAGACTTAAGGTAACGGTGTTCCACCCGAACCTCCATTTTCATTCAGGTTACATTTATTGTTTAATTACCTCAATTAAATTCTTATGTATTATTATTTAATCCTCATAAATTCTGATTGAGTGTTATACATATGTTTACGAACCATAATCCTAATTTATTTTATTGGTAGTTACATGTTTTAAAATGAATTTTCGAAATTATTTCTGAAATACATGCCCGAATCAAGGGAATTTCTCAAATTCTTGCCTAATTTAATGGGAACACTACAATATGTTTTTGGAAACAATTAAATTTTTTAAATAATTTATTTTATTGTGAAAATAATATATTACTTAATTTCTGGTTTTATACAAATACTTTTCCAAAATAACACATCTTTTCAAAATAAAAGAGTATTTATCTCCAGAAATAATCAATGATTTTATAAGAATACTTTTCACTGTTACAACATTCTTATTGATTATTATGTATTATTGGGATCAATATTTTTTGATATCATCTATCACATTTAATTGGATGGTTTATTACTTGATTGATTTTGGATGTGCTATCCTAAAACCATTCGCCAATTTACTCCAAAAGGTTATTGTTTAATATTAATGTTTCGGGAATGTTATTTACATTAAATATGATAGTTTCAATATGAATTTATATGTTGTTTATGTTTATACCTGCTCATATGATGAATTAATTGGACTTATTATGTGATGTTTGTGGACTTTTATAGACTCTTTATGTATTGGTAGTTCTCATGAGACAAAATGATGTGGACATGGCTGAGGGCTTTCCCAATTTGTGATATGGTTTTTGGCGAGGCCTTGATCATTTTTAGACATCTTGGCCAAGGACTTGATCATTTTTAGACATCTTGGCCAAGGCCTTGAAATATGTTTCAGAATGTCCAGCATTTGGACTTCCCTAATTATAAAGCTAGTAATTGAATGTTCATGTGGTTATTTGACCAGAAGAATACCAATGATTATGTTATACTATGGAAATATTTACTCAGCTCATTTTCATGACATATTATGTTCAAGTTTATTTTTTTAAAGGAATGTGTTTTCAATTATTCACCATGTTTAATTTTTATGTTATCTTCCTATTTAATTATTACTCTTACCTAGCATTTTATCTCACTCATTTATTATGTTTCATTTTCTCTGGACATGAAGAAGTAAATTATGAATGACTTGAAAGCATAATATAGGCGGCATGGATGTTTCTAATGGAATAAATTAGTGTTGTTTTCCTTTTCAAGATGTAATTTTGAACTTATTTATGTATCTTATTTCAAAAATCTACTAAAAAACTTATCCCTTTGGGATTCATATTCCTTGTTTATATTCCAATATAATAGAATAAGGCACCAGCTCTAGGCAACTTGGGTTGGGTCCTTACACTTCATGGAGATGGGTTGGAATGAGAAAGACCTCTATTTATATTGGTAGGTAGAATCAAATCAAGGATTTATTATCAGTATCTTCCTGAAATATGCATGAATTAATTATTTTTCTATTAATAAGGAATCTTATTTATATATTTATGATATAAAAATATGATTAATTTATACTTTTATATGAAGTGTAAACTATTTTACAAGTGGGTTTTTTGACAATATTTCATGGAAGGTTCCCTATTTTAGATTATAATATAATCATTAATAAACTAGTTTTCAATTATCAATCCTTTGCAACAATTTTACTTCTTTTATTTAGTCTCCATAGATATGTATGTTTATATCTCATGTTAATTTCATGTCTCTTAACATACAAGTGTCAATGTTGTGTATACATCCAGAAATATTAAAAATGGGGTCATAATGGATTTCTTGGTGTTTATTTAGTATCTAATGATATTTAAAATAACATTTTAATTTAAACTAATTACTTATCATAAAAATTCTTCGGTTTATAATTTCTTTGTTATAGTGAAATTATTTTAATCCCAAACACATTCTGTGATAGGAATTAATATTGGATCCATGGTTATCTATGTTAAATATCGAAATAATATTAGCAATACTATGTATAATTATAAAAATAAGATAACGAGATTATATAGAAAGTAAATATAATGGGTGTAATATTTTTTCCAATCAAATTTTAACTACCCACCTAGAAAAAAAAGGAGTTAGAAGACAAATAATGATTATTTATAGAAATTATTTTCATGATTAGGCTTTCTAAGTGACTATTAAAGTATAAATCATATGTAAAGGTTTGGTGTTAAGAACAAAATTTTCTATGATATAATATTTTTATGGTATTCAATGATATCTCAAAAAAATTTTAAGATAATGTAGGATAATGGGATAGTAAAATTGAATACAAAAAATCTTATGCTTAAAGAGTTTTCTAAAAGGAATTATCCAACAAATAAAATTCTAACAATTTAATTAAGGAGAGAAAATAATGTGATGAAATGGTTCAAAGGTGAATAATATTTTCAGTTGTGGGTAACAAAGGTTTACTAAAGGTGAAATATTTATGGTTAGTACTAGTTTATGATTAGAAGAACCATTCATGTGTAAATTTTCCACAAAAATAGAAATCATTCTCAATATATAGTCATTCAATAGGAATAATTTTCCATGAAGTGTAGAATCATTTTGAAATAAAAATGCAATTTAGATTCATGAATGGTAATTTTTAATGAAGGATTTATAAGGCGCTCGATTATTACTGGTGATTTTTCTTTATATTTTAGATTTAATAAGAGTATCATTTTACATCCTTCAAGATGCAGATTACTATACCCAGTAATTATGATATAAATCTGATAAGGAATTCATGAAATTAAGTTGAAATCCATACAATGTAGTGCTAAAAAGTGGATTTTGTGGATGTTTATTTTTGGAAGTAGTATGATATTCACTAAATATAATTATTATGAAGGCATTAATGGAATAAGGGGACCCTGATTGAGAATTTTTATCTATAAATATATTGAAATTCATTAGATTTTTGGAACATTGACACATCATATGTGTGTTCTCTTTAGATGTAGCTCTTAGTGGTAAACTATATAAAATTGGCACACCCTACCATAATTTATGTATTTTTATTTATGGTGGATTTTTGATAAAAAATAATAATTTTACTTAACTCATAATAATGTGGAAAAAATATACAAGGATACACATGAAAATATTCACACACTGATTCATCCCCCTCAAGGTGTCTCGGTGACAATAAGTCATATTAGGCCAACATTATATATATTGAATATGTCATCTGTATATTTTCATTTTAGATAAAATGGTTAATGGAAATGTATTAAATTTTTCAATGACTGTAAATAATAGATATATAATAATAGGATACAATCCTATTTATGTTATTTTAGGATAGATGTTTTCTTAGCTCACATACAAGTGATACACATGATTAAAATTTTAGAACTATCCATGACTGAATAAGATATGAATCAACATGATTTTACAACCAAAACATTGAATTCAATACATAATTCTATCAAAAAAAATATTTAAATAATGGGGTTGAAATTCACTAGTACCTAGTACAAATGGGATAAATTATAGAATATATCTTAGGGTGAAAAATAGTTGAAATATATAAAGATTCATGTGATTCCCAATATGTTTGATGAGATGAAAATTTTCAAAAATAATATTATTAATGTGGTCTTCTACAGACTCATTGATATTGATGGATAAATACAAGAACTTATTGAAGATATAAAATATATTGATATTTTGAAAATATTAGGAAAAAGTTTGCAACATCTTTATAATCTAAAGGTATCCCCTCTTGAGGATATAAAACTATCATGAATTTTATTTTATGATCTATAAAACATTTCAGTTGCATATAAAATAAATGTAAAGTGGGAAGAATACCAAATCACATAAATGAGGTAAAATGTAATATATTTATATAAAAACATGAAATTAGTCATGTTGGAGATCCAGAATAATATGTATGTGATGAGTTTAAATAACTAGCTGAAAAGAAATTAAATAGGGGGAAGGGTAACGTCCAAAGAAATATATCCTTGGAATGTTTTTAGTGTAGTGAAGTTGAGTAAATTATAGAAATGTGTTCGATTACATGTAATGATAATGGATGTTATTATGAAATTATACAAATCTACAAAGGGTATACCTCCCAAAAGATACTTAAAGGTAGGAATTTCACTAGATTGAAATTTTAAAGGGAGATATTGGTGATAAAAGAAGATGATAATGATGTAGATTATATTAGGTAATTAATATCAAAGTTTTAATGAGATGTATAATAATCTATGATGGATATATTTGAAAATAAATAATATAAAAAGGGGAAAATTTTACCTAATGGTGTTATTATTCTGAAGGTAGATGTTTAGAGGACCCACAAAGAGATAAATCCTATATGAAAGAAAAATAAAAAGTCTATTTGGTTTTTGAAATAATATTATGAATATTTGGATAAGATATAATGTAATAATGACTTACTAGGAAAATAACTAAAAGGTCAATCAGTTAGTAAGTTGAACACCGAAGGTGTAGAGATTCTCAAGATGAATATTTAATAACATGAAATGGGGATTTATAACCTTAATGAATGTGTAAGGAGGTGGAAAATAAAAGAAAATACATTGTATCAGAGGATATTACATTGACAAAAAATTATAATTATAAATGAAATATAGGTTTTCAAAATGAATTTATAAATTAGTATATTCTTAGATAAATATTATTTGAAAGTGGAAACATGGTGCAGAAGGTTTTAAGAAAATATTGTATGAAAAATAGAATTATGTGAGTAAATATAATGTCAACTCTAATGAATAGAAATCAAAATACGGAACATATATCAACCAAAACAAGGGGAACTATATTTTTTTTTGATTTTGGAACAAATGTTAAGGAACTTCTAGAATGGTAAATGATCACTATTAATAAAAGAGATCATAGAGTTCTAAATAATCCCCATTATTAAAAGGTTACTAAATAATTGATGAGAAATTCAATGGCTGGTGACATGTAGAGAAATGAAAATGAGAAGATATAATGTCAAATTAATTATGAATTTGGTAGGTATTTTGAAAACAACAAGGATTATCAAGAAAAAATAGGTTTTGATCGAATTTAGAATCAGTCAAATGTTTAAAAAATTAATGACACCAAAATTTATTCTCATGTAATAAATTATTTCCAAGGATATTTCATTAATTTTTTTTAATTTTGGGATTAGATCCACTGATTTTAGATAAAGAATAATTGAAAATAACAAATACGGAGGTAAGAGGTAAATGAATACAATGTATTAAAACCTAATTCTATTAAAAAATATATGCAACCTATTGTTAAGGTAAAATGAGTATGATTACACTATAAATGAGCAAGGGAAAGTGGAAAAGCTATCTTCTGTAAAGATACCAAATAGATTATCAATAGAATGATGGATTTTTTTTCAATGATATGTCTATTAAAATTAATGTCATCATGTGAGTAATATGAAGATAATTATACATAAGGATGTTTTTGAAGATAAAAATCTACAAGATAAGTAATAAAATGATGAAATATAGGTCGATACCAGAAATAATTCAATAATATATATAGTAAATCTTTCTTCATGGTTTTACCTAATGATAGAATAGATTGTTATTAGAAGTAATTATGTGGGTCAAACATTAGATGATTACAGATCTAATAATAAGAATGAATCCATGAAATATGTTAAAGACTAATGATATGTTCATTTTTTACTTTTTTCATAGAAAATTTTGAGAATCAATCCTCTTGTTCATATAGAATGAAAACTGATATCGATAGGTAAATAATTGGATGATGTTTGATGAATGTATGGATGGGAATTTTGAATACTTCAATGAAATGTAAAAAATGGAGTTGTATATTTAATCTAAAACAATTGGTTCTCTCTATATTCATCTTTATGATCTAGGATCCACTATTGTGAGGTAGTGGTTGGGGTTGACCTCAGCTCGTCTAGGCCGGGGAAGAAGAAAATAGAGCTATCATAGTCTGATTCAAGCATGAGGATAATGAGATCTACAGTGGGGTGTAATATGAATCATATGACTCATATTAATGTAATAAAGTAGTACCATATAAATTCAATGATAACTTATTCCATATAAATGGTAATGAACGATTTATTTACAGATGTAATTTATGTTATGGGACTCACTCGTTATGGGTAATGAAAATCATTAGTGAAATTATCATGTGAAATTTAAATATAAATATTATATTCAAAATAACCATCTTAATTTAACATAATTTACAGGGTTTTTATACATATCTAATGCAGTGAATCAATATATCTTGTCATGCCTCACTACTATTGTGATGTTCCTATGATAGTTGAGTTTGATAAAAAACAATGACTTCCACTACTTATGAGAAGTTATCCTATGATGTTTAGTTAATACTAATATATAGTATATATAATATTATCTTGTTAAGAATATTGAAGAGAAAATAATCATTTAGGATTATCTAGATGTTGAAAACACAATAATAGTTTTGTCTGCACGATTAAAACTGGAATCTAGAATAATAATTTTGTACGAATAAGAGGATTATTCCGTAGATTTACCAAAAATAAAAATTGATAGTGGTTCTTTGTATATTAAACCGACCAATATCATGTTTTCTTAATATGATTATTTTATTTTTGTCCATAGACATTATTCTTTGGAATATGCGATTCACATAAAAGGCGATGTTTTTATAAGAAGTTAAGAGATAATTGTTGTTTACGAGAATAATAAAATTGAATGTTGAAGATATTTTTGGTAAAATTTTAATAGATTAGAGTTTTATTAAGGAGAATTAAAATATATAGTGAATGTAAGTAATTTAAATTAATTATATATGAATCTATTACTATTTTTTAAAATTGTAAAACATTGGTTTTTTTAGAGATTGTGTGCCTTGAAGGAGACCGACCAAATGAACATTTTTTTTTCTAAATGTATATATAAAAAATAAAATTTATCTATTTTATTAAATAAATTATATATGATATACTTCACAATGTTTTTATAATATTTATAAAAATTTATATAGTGGATGTATTCTTTAAAAGATGAATATGTAATGTTATTCGAGGATCTGCACATTCTTACAAAATTGATGACTGAAGATTTTGAATGTTTTTGTTCAAATGTTAGATTAAGGGATAGTTGAATGATATGTTTAATAATAAATAGGTATAATTTGATATTTTTATTATTTAATGTTATTAAAAATAATCTTATGTTTTGAAAAATTGAGGTACAATGGTTTTTTTGGTGTTTTAGTTATTCTAAGGTAGAGTCCATTTTTGGTGGAATAGATTAGACTGAAAATAAGAATTGATAAAGAACATAAAAATATTAAAAGTGATGATTATGAGCTATATGTAAATGATAAACTATTAAATAATTATGAATTACGGATTCTAGTTAAGATTTTCGGATGACTCAAATAATGTTGACATTGAATTTTGTATGATGTTAGGTGAGGTTAGATCATTATATATTTAGATGTAACAGAACATAGTTTACAAAAAAATATAGTGAGAATTTAAAAGTATTTGTTCCAAAATATTTATCCTAGAATGTATAGTTATATAAATCTATGACTCCATTTAGGCCTATGTTCAGTGATAAATATTTTGAGAGGATAAATAGAGAGCGCCAAACTGTATGTTTAAAATAACACTTAGGTCAAATCATAGGATGCTAAGATTGTAAGTTGAAAATCATCATAAGATATTTTTATGAGATTGGAGACTAGAATGTGTAAATGAAAAAAATTAATTTTATCATCTTTTATATTACATGAACTTTGAAATTCCTGAAGAAGTTAGAGAATACAAAATATTTTTTTTCATGATAATGTATGTAACTGACTTGCATGAAAATTAAAGAAAAGTAATATGTTGCAGTTAAAGAATTATGTTGAGGATGACACACATTGAATCCTAGTGATAAAATGGATTATATGTTTTATGTTCTATAATTTTATAATGCGAGAATTAGTTGATTACATAATTCAAATGATATTGAAGGATTATCTACTATTTTTGTAGAAACAGTCTGGTGTTGATGTGAATGTGCTATTTATATTTTTGTGACAATTATAAACGGGAATGTGAGAGTATATAATATATGTTGGGATTTAAAAATTTAATTATATAGTAATCATATTTTTATTCACATACATTATATAGTGTATTTATATGTCTCAATTTCATTATTGAATATTTGAAGTTAAATGTTACCATAATGAAACCAAAACTTGTAAATACCGTGTTTTTTTCTTAATTTATGTTTTTTTTAATTTCAACTAGTGTGACATTGAATTAGAAATGAAGAAAATCTATCCATACATATTAACCAATTCAAATATTAGAGATGTGTAAAAAAGTCATGAATTGTTTTATCCATACAAATTTGTTGAAGTGTTTTCCCCTGATTCTTACCCACACAATATGATAGAATGATTTGTCGCTAACTTCAATTGGTATCATAAATATGTCCTATCTAGTTAGATCTTAATTTTTACTTTAGTATTTTTAAACTACATTAGATTTTATGTAAATTTTCTAATTTTATAGATATTACTCAGTTAGAGAAAAAATATGTTAATTTTATTTGTCCATCCATAAAGGATTTTATATAACATTAAAATATAGGGAGAAGTAGGAGGGAAATAAGTTAATTTAGTAAACTCATTAGAAGTATTAGAATTTGGACTCATCACAAATTTAATATAGTGAATTTGGTAAATTTTTATCTATAAAATCTATTTATTTTTATCTATTGTAGATTCTTAGTTGATTTTTAACGAGTAATGGGAAAGTAAGACAAATAGTTATATTGAATTTATCTACTTTACATTCAATGTTTAATGGAAGAAAGATCTTTAATATGATATGGTCTATATATTTGAGTTTATACAGGTCTTACTCGATGAAAAGACATAGCTAAAATAAGAAGAAAGAAACATGTAAACTGAATTAGCTAGTAAATTTTACAAGTGATAAAATCTCAATAAACTCATTAAATATAATGATGAATGTGTATCCCTTGTAAATAAAACGTTTTACATGAATTTAAAATAACAATAATGTGGTATTTTTTAAAATTCAGGTTTAAATAATTTGTTAGGGAGAATTACTATGCACTAGGGGATACTCGTAAAAAAAAGTAAAACACAAGGATTCTCAATAGGATATCAAGGAAAAATTACTAAAGGAACATTAAAATTTATTGAATGAGTTGTGGAAAATTCATGATGAAAAGTTGTTGAGATGAAAGTTCATTTTGATGAAAAAATAAAATCTATTGAAGATCATAAAAACACTTCAAATATAATTTATTTGTGTTTTGGAAGTTAATGTTAGAAACGTGAAATTTATCAAAGTTATATATTTATTGATTACATTTCTAAAGTATGTTATAATCTAAGAATTTATAACTCTATGAGGTGAAAAGGATTCAAACAATCATGAGATTCATACTCTACCATGATTATAAAGCATGTAACCCTATGTTTATGAGATTATTATTTCCTTAATTTGAATCCATTAAATATAATGGGATTTCAATTATATTCTAGTTGGAGACAAGTATTGAGACACCCAAAAAATACTTAAAGGTGTAATAAATCAATATTAAAAGAAGGATTTCTCCATGTGGTGTCAAAAAGAATGGATGTTTTAATCCAAAGTAGCATGGTCAAAATTTCATCTTGAGTAAAAATAAAATAATAAAATCATGCTTTTCATGCGAATACTAGTGCTTTAAAATTTCTATACATAGGGTCATTGATTTTCAAAATAACATATCAACTACCAAAAAATAAATATGTCCTATATTATTGGGGTAAAAAATAAAATACTTGAGACATCCTAAAAGAATACACCAACATAGATATAATAAGGTAAATCTATTTATAATTAATATATTTAAGTGTCTTCAGAAAATGTGATAAATATAAAATTATTTTTGTAATTATAACAATGAATTCCTGTTTACCTCAACTATGTATAATTTGAATTTTACTAAAATGATAAGTCCATAGATGTTAGGAAAAATAAGATATTTTAATTCATCTGTTTGGGGGTATAGAAATGGAAGATACTAATAAGAGAACACCCATGATAAAATTAAAGAAAGATACAATATAAAATAAAATATTCTTCTTCTGAAAATGAATGGGCTATATTTTGGAATGTGTAAAAAATACATGAATGTTAATGTTTATAGATGAAAGATTAAATATTAAACTAACCCAATCCAAGAAAGGAACAATGGGATTAATTTTTTATATGACATCTACAAATATGAAATTTAAATTCATATAATGATTCCACCATATAGTTACTTAAATGTAGGGAATACACTATATGGAATTTGTTAAAATTCTGGTCACACACTTAAAAAGTGAGTAAATATTTTTCAATGATAAGAATTTTTTTTAAAAAAAAATCCATCATATATTAAATTCCCCACATTGGATGCTATAAGTATGAAATATGTTCAAAATAAAAAATAGAAACATGTTCTAAAAGTTTGTAAATTTATATTTCCTAATGTGTTGGTTGAATCAGTTATGTTGGATAAAAAAATAAGAGAATATGTAACTCTCTAATTGAAGTAAAATAAATTCAATACAAAGTGAATGTTAAAGGTAAAAGAAATAATCTTATACTAATCAAATATATTAGTGTATATAAAATCAACGGGAAATAAAACATGAAGTGTTCCCATGGATCTGAATTTAAATGACTAATCGGGTTGGGAATTATAATTAAAACATATTCTTTAGACTGAGGAGAAATAGTGACACCACCTTGTTCTCGCATAGTTTCATGTTTTTCTTGTTTACCATGGACTTTAGTGAAAATAAATTCAACAAGGTACCAGCTGTTATTATTTTTTTTGAAAATAATATAGATATTTAGATGTTATAAATTGGAAAATATTTTATTTCCATTAGTAATGTTTTTTTCTTCAACACAATTTAATTGTTTTCGATCATCATGGAGAAGATAGAGAGAGGTCACTCATTTTGGGGGAGTTGATATGGAGCTACTGGTTTTAGAAACTAGATGAATTGAGATAGAAGATAATAATTCTATATAACCAAAGAGTTGATGGCCCAGATGTTATGATTATATTTTTTAGGTTCCTACAGAATGATGCCTTTTATGATAATAGTATCCTGAAATCTAAAATTCTAGAAATTAAAAAAATAAACCTTATGATACATTACTATTTTCCATTATCCATTATGGAAAATTTATTTTAAATCCAATGTGTGAAAATTGGTTACTTATGAGAATGAAAAATATTTATTTGAAGGAGAGTAATCCACTTTTTTGTTTTGTAGATAGATTCATGAAATAAGTTGAATTAAATATTCATTTGTAAATACTTGGGGAAATATATCTTAATTTTCATCATTTAATCAATAATATATCTATTTCATTGAAATATAAAATTTTTACTCTTGGGATCAAAATTGTGCATTATTCATGTATAATTACAATTTATAGATATATAGCTCTTTTTATTAAGAAATGTGATTCAGTAATTCTTTTGAGTAATTTAAGGTATAATTTTATTACAATATAAGAGAAATAGAAAAGATGAAATGCGGTGAAGTTTGAGAAAAGTGATTTCTTCTAAGTGAAATGTTGAATTTATTATCAATTTGGTGGATAAAATGATTGAATTTATAATTATAAAATTTATTGAAAAAAATACAATGGGTATGATCTATGTCCAAAATGGAATGTGATAGGAAATGTTTCTCTATTTTATAGGGGATATTGATGATAAATAAAGCTAAAATTGGATAAAAATGACGATTATTATACTAAAGGGTGCTTTGGAAGATAAAAATATGTAAATCAAGTCATGTAATTTTGAAATATAGGGAGATTATTGATCTCCTCTAAAATGACACACAACTATGTTTTACAAAAATATCTTGGATGATATAAATGATAGTGTCTAGGAGTAATGAAGTGGAGTGGACGTCAGATTATTATTAATGTGATCAGAAGTATAAATCACTGATAGGTGTTGTAGACATACGATAGACCAATTTATTACATTATTTAAATATGTATTTCGATTGTCTATCCTATTTTCTATATTGAATAATAAATTATATTGATTGGTGAAAACCACATTTATTATAATGTAAGAATCTAAGAAATATATAATTATCAAAACTATGAAGAAATATGGAAAAGTTAATTATATATTAAAATTATAATAAATGTTTTCCAAGCCTATCAAGTTATATGATATTGCATCTATTACAATAAGATTCCTATTATCCTCTACTATATTTATACTTTTTAGTTTATGATTAATATAGATATAACATGGATCGATACAAGTATGAGGATAGTGAGATACAACATGAGGTGATGCAAGAAATAGAGAATCCATAGTCGTGGTACCCAGTGGTTCCATGATAATTGAACAATTAATTATTCTATATATAGATTAATAAAGGAATTCCTACCTAAATTAATTTCTAATGTGATACACGATCACTCTTGGTACTACACAAATTAAGTGAAATGAGTCCAAGGAATTAAATTTAATAATACCATTCAATGTTGTCATTTTCCTAACACATTATGGGTAAAGATTGAATAAAGAACTTATGTTATGACTCCAGATTTATTTTCATTCTTAACTGGTATCATGTTATTTTCAGGAGATTCTAGTTTGATATAAAATAATATCATAAATCTTTTTTAAGAAGTAGTGATTTTATTATAGGTTGTCAATATAATACATTCTCTAGATGATTTTCATGTTAAGTTGTTTGAAGGGGTAATAATAACAATATTTTCTATAAACATTGAAATGTTGAGAAGATGTTTTTCTTGGTGATTATAATTGAATGATAGAATATAAAAAGACACTGAGTGAATTTTCTATAATACTATTCCTAAGGAAAAATTTATGATTCATTGTTGTAACTTAAATATAATAATATAATAGATTTTTGGACGCCGCGATTTTAGTTGATTTTTAGGATTTTGTGATTAAAAATATTATATGATCTTACTTGAAAATAGTTTTATGTAATATTATATATGTTGATCAATGTATTTAATAAAAATGAAACAAAATATATGAGCTAATTAATTAATGATTCTTGTCAATTAGTGTTTGATTATGGTGAAGTTAAAGATAGGTCATATTGAAGTTAACTACCTGAAATCTAGGTGAAGCCAGTGACATCTGGAAAAAGTGTAACACTGTCACTTTTAGATATTGTGTTCTTCATATGATTTGAGAATAAATGATCTTATTTTCTTAGAATACTTTCCATAAAATGAATCTGACAAAGCTATTTTATATGATCCATTCAATAGAAAACAAATCAAATAAATACTTTACTGATTACAAAGGATCTTTTATTTAGAAGATTAATAGGTTGCACGAGACTCTTAGGCATATATTTGTGATGATATAATATTATGAGTTTTTTTACCATTGAATGTTTTGATCTTGGAGAGCTAAACGATCTAGATAATAATACAGAAAGAATAAGACGATATGGGTGAAAAAGGTGATCACAAATAGATATATTTTGAAAGATAGAGGAACCTTGTTGTTATGGAGTTTGACTGATATTGATGCGGAGGAAATTACTTTTAGAATATTTTAGATTGAAACTCAAGATCATTAATGAAAAAAAGATAAACAGAGTGAAGATAAAGAGCTAAAATTCTATAGTAAAATATTCCTGAATATGGAATTCATGTTTCTAGATTATATTTGGGGAAAAATTGATGAAGGTTGGCAGTGAATTTTATAGGATCATTCACAATGTCAAATCCCAATATCTTCTAATGTAATTGGAGGTGGTTTTGTAAGACCACGACCTGCACTTCTGAATCTAGTGCATTATTTTATTATATTGGAATAATTACAAGGATTAAAATCATAAAGTAATATTCAGTGTAGCAGTATTGGAATTACATATTACATACCTGATTCTCACAATACGTTGGAAAATAAGATATACAACCATGATAAATAATAAATTGAAATAAACTGCATCCTTTAAAGCTTATTCAAATATCTCTTCATCGTGAACTATAGAAATGAAACATAATAAGGGTGTTCTAAAGTTCTTTGTAAGGTTATGTAAACTAGAATAAATAATGAATAAATGAGAAAAAATTAACATTTAAAGGAAATTAATAGATAAAACAAGCCAATAAAATAACTAGACATGACAAAATCAATATGGAAGTGTATGAAACTGAAGCTCATTCCATTTAATCAATGTACTGAAAATTAAATGTTTCCATAGATATGCTGATGAAAAATTTCATGGATAAATAAAAATTGGAAGTAAATTAGGTAGATTTTATCATAATGGATGTCATTTATTTGGAACATGGAAACATATACTGTCATGACTTTTAAGAAGATGATTTAAAACATCACATAGAAACCATTTTAATTTGGTCAACATATTTGTCACATGAGAACCTATCGATGAATCAAGGAGCTATATAAATTATAGGAGTCTATTGTAATATAAAATACAAAAAATTCCATATATTGAATAGTTTAAATAAATAATATGCCTTATCAAATATCTTTATTTAATAAATTTTATTGAATCATAAATATTTTCCCAAATATTCAAATAACTGTCAATATATACACCATAATTAAAATGGGATACAGTTTATGAAATACTAAAATACATTTAATGTGAATATGTATATTCAAATAAACATTGAATGAATAATGTTTACAATGATGAGATAGCTTCATGAAAAAGTTATCAATCGCAAAAAGTAGTTAGATTGCAATGAAAATCGTTATGGAAAATCATGAGGAGAATAATATTTAAACATTCCAAATTATCACATGCCACATTGAATCATTTGAATCATAATATACCAAATCATATGACATTAATGGAAATATAGAATATCATGAGAATAAGTGAAATCTAGATATATCAAGGAAAAGGCATTATATACACCAAATAAAAGGTAATTGGTTCATAATAACTAATAAGTATCAGCGAAATGTAAATTGAGATGAAATTCCCTTACCTTAATCTTTATTTTGATGTGGGGTACTTATCCTTCGGTATAGTTTTTTAAAATGTGTTACTAACCTATACCATAACCATAATCATGTTTATAATATCATATATTAAATTCATACAAACTTATATTACCCTTTTTTCAACAATCATTCATTATTATAACAATTTCAGGTGTTAATTTCCCAGTTTTATAAATTGTGTTTTGAATTGATACTTATTGTTTTGATTAAATATATAATTTTTTAATCAAATAAATAATTTAAAACCTGACATAATTTCTTATTTATTTATTACATATGTATTTATAATTATCAATAATATTTGGAAATAATAAATTAAGTGCACCATTCATGGAGACAGTAGGTCATACGTACGCATGAACACTACATTAATATTTTTTCATGTTAAAAGAATGAAAAATAAAGGAAATATGTATATATTTTAATTAAAGTATCATATCTATTCTATAAATGTTAAATAGGTTTATTAAATCCTCCCTCAATACATTCCATGTATTGAGTGATCGAATCACATCACTTCGAGGGGCAGTAGTCCACACTTTCTCAAATGGTGTTATCGTATTAACACAAGAAGGGAAGTATTAAAGGAATTTTCTATAAAATTATTAAAGAAGTATAATTACATAATAAAAATCATATATATAATATATATAAGGATTTTTTATCTTAATTTCTATCATGATAGGTGTTAATGGAAAAATGAACAATCATTATTTTGTGAGGGAGTAGTTCGCCGTACACAAAAAAGAAGATATTTTTTACCAATTACATGGGGGAATGTTTAAAATTTGACAAAAAACTATACAAAAAAATACTAGTTGATTTAAGATACTGTTTTTGTTGTATAATCATGGAATAAATAGCTTTTAGCCATAGAAAATGGAAATGAATCTAGAGAGCGTGAGAAAAGATATTACCTCTTAATCAGATAACTTATTTGGTTTTTCACCAAAAGGATTATGTGGATTGATTTATTCTCAATGATAGGATTATATGAATAATTTTTAAAATTTGGGATGTTTATTGGGTATATATATACCTAAATGAAGTGGTTTAAGATGTGTGTAGAAGTGGGAGAGTTGGTGACCTTTTATAGGGAAGGAAAATAACTCACATGGTATTTTTGAAAAGATGTTTTGTGAACCCATGTTTTTACCTAAAAAATACTTAAACACTAGAAAAAAATATGTAATATAAGGTTAATGGTCGATTTATTTCCAAAAGGTGGGTGTTTGAAAAGTGGATAGGTCATTTCGGCCATTAAACTATAGTCCCAATCGTTTATTAAGATGAATTTGACCATAATAATTGTAATTAATTTTTTTTTAATTTCACTAATGTCATTATTAATAAAATTAGTATTATTAGACCTTATAAATTAATATTATTCCAAATATGGAATATATTTTTTCAAATTCCAATCACATAAGAGGGTGAAATTTACTTCAAATTCATCTCCCACGCGGGATGACAATGCAAGGGTTTACTGTAAAAACATTCAAAAGTTTTCTTTGTTTTTATAGTCAATTTAAAAGTGATATTGATCCTAATGAATTAAATTTGATTAATTGATAAAAATATTATCTAATTATACTTTAAAACCAATATAAACATTAATTTATCCTTATATATAAATTTGATGACAAATCTGTTTTCAACTAAGATTCAGTATTTTTAACTATTCAATAACAAATGAAATGTTTCACATGAATCCTTATATATTTCAAATAGTTTTCACCCTAATATATATTTTATAGTTTATCCCATTTGGACTAGGTACTAGTGAATTTCATCCCAATTATTTAAAGAAAAATTTGATAGAAATATGTATGGAATTCAATGTTTTGGTTGTAAAATCAAGTTGCTTCATATCATATCCAGTCATCGATAGTTCGGAAATTTAAATCATGTGTATACCTTGTATGTGAGTTAAGAAAACATCTATCATGGAATAACATAAAAAGTATTGTATCCTATTATTATATATCTATTATTTACAACCATTGAAAAATTTACTACATTTATATTAACCATTTTATCTAAAATGTAAATATACAGATGACAGATTCAATGTCTATAATGTTGGCTAATATGAATTATTTTCACTAGGACACCTTGAGGGGATGAATATATGTTTGAATATTTTCATGTGTTTCCTTGTATATTTTATCCACATTATTATGAGTTAATTAAAATTACTATTTTCTATATCAAAATCCACCATAAATAAAAATAAATAAATTATGGTAGGGTGTGCCAATTTTATATGGTTCACCCCTAAGTGTTACATGTAATGATAACACAAATATGATGTTTCAATATTCCAAAATTCTAATAAATATAAATAAATTTATAGATAAAAATTCTCAATCAGTGTCCCCTTATTCCATGAATTCCTTCATAATAATTATATTTAGTGAATAGCATACTACTTTCAAAAATACACATCCATAAAATCCACTTTTTATCACTACATTTTATGGATTTCATCTTAATTTCGTGACTTCCTTGTCATATTTATATCAAAATAAATGGGTATAGTGATCTGCATCTTGAAGGATGTAAAATGATACTCTAATTAAATCTAAAATATAAAGAAAACCCACCAGTAATAAGAAAGAACCTTATAAATCCTGCATTAAAAACTACCATTCATGAATCTAAATTGTATTTTTATTTCAAAATGATTCTACTGTTCATGGAAAATTCTTCTTATTGAAAAATTATATATTTAGAATTATTTCCCTTTTGTGGAAATTTTATACATGAATGGTTCTTCTTATCATAAACTAGTACTAACCATAAATGTTTCACCTTTATTAAACTTTTGTTACCTACAACCGAAAATATTTTTCACCATTGAACTATTTCATCACAGTATTTTCTCTCCTTAATTAAATTATTAGAATTTTATTTGTCAGATAATTCCTTTTAAAAAACACTTTAAGCCTAAGATTTTATGTTTTCAATTTTTGTGTCCCATTATCCTGTATTATTTAAACATTTTTTTGAGATATCATTAAATACCATAAAAATATTATATCATAGAAAATTTTGTTCATCACACCATACCTTTACATATGATTTATACATTAATAGTCACTTACAAAGCCTAATCATGACAATAATTTCGAAAAATAATCATTATTTGTCTTCTTACTCCTTGTTTTCTATGTGGGTAATTAGAAATAGGATTGGAAAAAATAGTACACCCATTATATTTACTTTCAATATAATATCATTATCTTCTTTTTATAATTCTATATAGTATGGCTAATATTCTTTCAATATTTAACATAGATAACCATGGATCCAATATTAATTCCTATTATAGAATGTGTTTGGGATTAAAATAATTTCATGATAACATAGAAATTATAAACTGATGACTTTTAATTCTAAGTAATTAGTTTAAACTCAAATGATATTCTCAATATTATTAGATACTAAAGAAACACACAGGAATCCATTATGACCCCATTTTGAATATTTTTGGATGTATACACAACATTGACACTTGTATGTTAAGAGACATGAAATTAACATGGGATATAAACATGAAAATTTATAGAGACTAAATAAAAGCAGTAAAATTATTACAAAGGATTGATAATTGAAAACTAGTTTATTAGTGATTATATTATAATCTAAACTAGGTAACCTTCCATGAAATATTTTCAAACAATCCACTTGTAAAATAGTTTACCCTTTATATAAAAATATAAATTAATCCATATTTTTATATCAGAAATATATAAATAAGATTCCTTATTAATAGAAAAATAATTTAATGCAGGCATATTTCAAGAAGATCCTGATAATAACTACTTGATTTGATTATACCTACCAAAATAAATAGAGAGCTTTCTCATTCCATCCCAACACCATGAAGTGTAAGGACCCAACCCCAGTTTCCCAGAGCTGGTGCCTTATTTGATTATATTGGAATATAAACAAGGAATATGAATCCCAAAGGGCCAACTAGTTTAGTAGATTTTGGAAACGACATACATAAATAAGTTCAACATTACATCTTTAAAGCAAACCGACAATAATTTATTCCAATAGAAACATCCATGCCACCTAGATTATGCTTGCAAGTCATTGATAATTTACATCTTCATGTCCTGAGAAAATGAAACATAATAAAGGGGTGAGATCAAATGCTCAGTAAGAGTAATAATTAAAGAGGAAGAAAATATAAAAATTACCCATGGTGAACAATTGAAAACACATTCCTTTTAAAAAATAAACTTTAACATAATATGTCAAGAAAATGAGTTGAGTAAATATTTCCATAGTATAACATAATAATGGGTATTCTACTAGTCGAATAAACACATGAACTTCCAATTACAAGATTCATAATTAGGGAAGTCCATATACTGGACATTCTGAAACATATTTCAAGGCCTCGGCCAAGAATTCTAAAAATGACAAAGGCCTCACCGAAAACCATATCACAAATTGGGGAAGGCGTCGGCCAAGTCCACGTCCTTTTGTCTTATGAGACCTACCGATTCATAAAGAGTCTACAGAAGTCCAAAAACACCACATAATAAGTCCAATTAATTTTTCATATGAGAAGGTATAAACATATGCAACATATACATTCATATTGAAACTATCATATTTAATGTAAATAACTTTCCCCAAACATTAAGATTTAACAGTAACCATTCATAGTAAATTGGAGAATGGTTTTAGGATAGCATATCCACAATAAAACTAGTAATAAACCATCCAATTAAATATTATAGATTATATCAAAAAATATTTATCCCAATAATACATAATAATGAATAAGAATTTTGAAACAGTGAAAAGTATTCTTATTAAATCATTGAGTATTTCTGGAGATAAATACTCTTTTATATTTGAATAGAAGTGTTCTTTTGGAAATATATTTGTATAAAACTAGAACTGAAGTAAGATATTATTTTCACAATAAATTGAATTATTTAATAAAGATAATGGTTTCCAAAAACATATTATAGAGCTCCCTTGAATGTTGGTAAGAATTTGAGAAATTCCCTTGATTCAGGCTTGTATTTCTGAAATACTTTTGAAAGTTCATTTTAAAACATGTAACTACGAATAAAATAAAGTTGGATTATGGTTGGTAAACATATGTAGAACACATAATCATAATATATGTGGAGTAAATAATAATACATAAGAATTTAATTGAGGTAATTAATCAATAAATGTAACCTAAATGAAAATGGAGGTTCGGGTGAAAAAATCATACCTTAAGTCCGAATGTGTTCCTATCTTGAACATAAGGTCCGGGAATATGAAATTATACTTATCAAAAACATAATTCAGAACCTATTAGAAATTTATTTATTTTATCATAATTCTGTTTAGTTTATTTATGTTCTTATTGATAAGTTATTATATTGAATTCGGTCATTTTGGAGTGTTCGTTTTCTTTATTTTCATAATCAGTTCCATTGTTTTTTAGTAATGGGGTTCATGTGGAATGGATTTAAATCTATATAATTGATATTATATATTATTTATGAACATATATAATTTTTAGTGGTAACATATATCATTGGGTAACATGGAAAAATGATTAATCATTATACGCAATATTAATGACATTATCTTATATTATTTTAGTGGTATATTGATTATTAGGAACTAGTTTGGTCATATCATTTAATATTATGGACATATACTAGTTATTGAATATTAAATAAGTTATAACACATATATTATAGTTTTTTAGACCCTAAAAATGGTTTAATTACCAGTAATTAATGGGAAATTGAAGAACAAAACATTGTCATCCATGAAGGTTATATATTGGAACCTCAAGAACATTGATTTCATTTATAAAATAAAATTGAGAGAGTAAGAATATTGATGACGGTTATTACATTAACTTGATATAATTATAGTATATATATTTTAATAGATTTATCATGGTCATTTTTATAGTGTAGGTGAGGATTGGATAACAAAAGAGGATAAATTGAAATGAAACTAAATGAAAAAAAAGAAGGGTGTTTTACCTCTTGAAATAACCTCCTTGAGAACCTCTTTAAGGGAAGGGGTTTTGGACTTTTCGAATGAAAAAGGGATTCATGGATGTGTGTCATGAATATGGAATGGTAATTTTGAAGGGAGTTGAGGATATTCAAGGCTTAGAGGAGTGAGGAGAAAAGGGAGTGATGGGAGTTTATAGTGGAGGAGTGGGTAAATTTTAAATATTTTATTCGTTATTTTACTATTTCCATCAAGAAAACCAATAATGTTGGTTCATATTACAAATAAGAGAAATTAGGGTATGTCATTTCGAACCAAGTGGGATTATATCACTTATGATTTCATAAATTGTGTATTTAACTGATAATTTTTATATATAGGTTTTTAGCATATTTCCCTATTCATAAAAAATTTGAGTATTTCAGAAAAATTCCAAAAATTCACCCCTACAATTTTTCAACATGTTTAATTCAAAAATGAACTCAATTTTTCAAAAATATTTTTCTAAATATTATTAATGTAATATTTAAATAAAATCATTGTTAATTCAGAAAATAAAAATTTAAACGTATAATTAGTTTAATATCACATTGAAAAATTAATTCAGATATTATTATCTAATTACCTTTAGAAAATAAAATAATATCATTATTTACTGTTTATAAGGGTCATATTACTAGTCATATTACCATTCATAAGGGTATGTTACTATTAATTGAAAAAACATGTTTGTTCTATCAGACATGAAATGACTTACTGATCACAACTCTAGATGACCGTTTTTCAAAATTCAAAACATAGAATATGAAAATTTGTGTCTAACAGATTGATTATAAAATGTGATGTTTTGTAGGTACATAGTGTTTCTTCATTCAATATTTATTTTCAAACCCTTAGGGTGTTACATTCTCCCCTCCTTACTTAAACTTCTTCATCAAAATTCACAAAATCATACCTAAAATATTTGGGTCTGTCATTAACATAAGTTCCTCAGGCTCCCATGTTTTTTACTCTGTGTTCTGGTTCGTCCAATGAACATTTACTAGATGATTCATCCGATTTCTAAAAAGTTGTTCTCTGGTACCATGAATCATGATAGGCTCTTCCCAATAAGACAGCTCGAGCTCAAGTCCTATTTCTTCATAGGTTAATACATGTATTGGTTCTGGAAGGTATTTCCTTAGCATTGATACGAGGAATACATTGTGAACTTTGGAGAGACTTGGCAGCATTGTCAAATGGTAAGCTACGGCTCCAATTCTATCCATAATTTCAATAGGTATGATGTACCAGGGACATAATTTTTTCTTCTAACTGAATCATATAATACCCTTAAATATGGATACCTTTAAGAAAACATGATCCACTTCTTAAAAATCCAAAATCCTTCCTGCGGTTATCTACAGAGCTCTTTTTCCTACTTTGAGCTGTTTTGATATTTCTTTGTTTCATCTTCACCTTTTACATTGTTTTCTTAATAATTTTTGGGACTAGGCGCATTCTTTCACCAACATCATCCAAATAAGTTGGTGTACAATATCTCTTTCCATATAACATTTCATATGGTGCCATATTAATACTTAAATGGAAGGTATTGTTATAAGAAAAATTCTATGAGAGGAAAATACCGATCCCACATTCCTTGAACATCAAGTGAACAATACCTCAACTTGTCTTCCTATGTTTTAATAGTCCATTCTGATTTTCCATCAGTTTGTGGGTGGTAGGTTGTACTCAAACAAATATAGGTATATATGGCCTTCTGAAGACATTTCTAGAATTGTGATGTAAAACAGGGATCACAATCAGACACAATTGATATTGGTACACCATGAAGTATTTCATCTTCATTAATATATAGTATTGTTAAACATTCAAGTGGTAAAACTTCTGTTATAGAATTAAAATGTGCTGATTTTTTCAGATTATCCACAATGACCCATATCGCATCCTTATTTCTTAGAGTCTTTGGTAGCCCCATGGAAAAGTCCATTATTATGTCATCTCATTTCCACATCGGAATAAGAAGGGGTTTCCTAACTCCTCGAGGATATTTTCTTCCATCCTTCACCTATTAACAAACCAATCATCTCGACACATAATCAATAATCTCCCTCTTCATGTTTTCCCACAAAAAATGTTCCTTTATATCTATATACATATTAGTGCTACCCAAATGTGTATAGAAATTCAAACTATGGGAATCATCCCAAAGTTACCTCTTTATCTCAGGAATAGCGGGATCACAAAGCCTCTTTCCGAATTTAAATATTCCACATTCATATATGAATTCAATCAACTTCCCTTCATTTATAGCTTCAATTTTATTCTGAAACACCTCATAATCATCCTAAGAACATTTTATCCTTTCTAGTAAATAAGGTTCAACAACCATTTGAAAAATTAGTAATGTGTTACCTTCCATGATAAAACCAATATCGATCTTCAATAGATCCACAAACATATAATCCCTTTCAACTCTCATCTTTTTTAGACTTCCATTGTTCTTTATACTCAAAGCATCTGCCACCTTATTTTCCTTTGATGGGAGGTAATGTATAGTAAAATCATAATCCTTGAGTAGTTCGATCCATCTCCATTGCCTCATGTTGAGTTCTTTATGTTAGAATATATACATCAAACTCCTTTGATCTGTATATATCTCACATGTTTTTTCATAAAGGTAATTTTTTAAAATATTCATGGAAAATATTACCATTGGAAACTCCAGATCATTAGTTGGATAGTTTTTTTCATGAATTTTTAGCTTCTGATATGCATAGGCAATCCCTCTGTCATTCTAAATAAGGACACAACGAATTACTTTATTTGATGCATCACAATAGATCGTCAATACATCATTCCCTTATGGTAGATTCAATATTAGAGAATTCACTAATATTTTCTTCAATTATTTAAAACATTCTTCATATTCCTTTTTCTATATGAACTTATCCCCTTTTTTGTGTGAGCTTGGTCATTGGGTATGCTAAATGGGTGAATTTATCAATGAAATGCCGATAATAACCTGCTAAACCAATAAAACTACATTTCTCAGTTATGTTCGTTGGATTATTCCATTCTTAAACAACCATTGTCTTCATAGGATCAACAAATATTCCTTCCTTAGAGACAATGTGCCCAAGTAAGGAACTTCTTGATTCCAAAGTTCACACATTCAAAACTTCCCATATAATTAATTTTTTTCTAAGAGTCTTTATAATAGTGTAAAGGTGATTTTCATGATATTAATAGATTTTAGAGTATACAAAGATATCATAAATAAAAAACACCACAAAGTCATCAAGATATTCCTTGAAAACTATATTCATTATATCCATAAAAATATATGGTTCATTAATTAGTCCAAAAGGTAATACTATAAACTCGTAAGGCCCATACCAGGTTCGGAATGATGTTTTTAGAATGTCTTCCTTCCTCACAAGAAAATGATGATATATATATTGAATATCAGCCATTAAAAATTATTGGGATCCATGAAGTTGATCAAATAAATCATCAATGCGAGGTATGGGATGCATTTTCTTTATTATTATAGCTTTGATCTCCCTGTTGTCAATCCACAACCTCATAGACCCATATTTCTTCTTAACGAAAAGAAAAGAGGATCCCCATAGAGAAGACATAGGGAGAATAAATTGTTTATCACTCAATTCCTCCAGTTGTTTCATTAGTTTCACTAACTCTACAATGGTCATTCTATAAGGGGTATTTTATATGGGCCTTGAACCAGAAATTAAGTCAATGTAAAACTCAATTTATCGCTTTGGAGGATATCCATGTAAGTCCTCTAAAAACACATCAACATATTCTTGCACAGTCGATACGCCCTCTATCAGGAAATTCTTCTCCTCACACATAGTTATTTCATTCCCTTACTCATAAATAATTTATTTTAGAAGGTATAATGGGGGTGGATCTAGATGATAATAATATGGTGATGTTTCCTCCCTAAAGATAAGTGATTCCACATCATACTCAAAAATTGTAACCTCCTTCCTCTTGCAATAAATTTTCACATCAGGGATTGAAAGACAATCCATATCGAAATTGTATCAAATTAAATCATGTGTATGAAAACGAAATCATCTGACAAAGTACATTTATATTCCACAATGGAGATTACCTGACACAAATTTGTTGCAATGATAACTCCCTGAGATTTTTTGACTGACAACTCCCTTATTAAATCAAATTAGAAATATCTAATTTTCATGGAAATCCATAATGATATAAAAGAATACAATGATCCAAAATCAAATAAATCATTTTCTAATCTTGATGAAATGATTAAAGTACCTACCACCACATCACAATGAACTTCAATA
The DNA here is from genome assembly GCA_963277665.1 of Viscum album. Classification (NCBI taxonomy): domain Eukaryota; kingdom Viridiplantae; phylum Streptophyta; class Magnoliopsida; order Santalales; family Viscaceae; genus Viscum; species Viscum album. The sequence continues at coordinate 1,943,409,098 of OY728161.1, read as the reverse complement.
TTAGTGGTTGTGATCACATAATCTTGTACTAGATCCCTTGTCCTTTTCTATTGGATGTTTCCTTGACACTTTGGAAAATCAATTTCATAGTGTCCCATCCTCCGAAAATTATATCACTAAATAATAATTGCTTCTTTCTTCCCCTTACAATAACAAAAAATATGGTCGTTCTATCCACATATGTATCATACTCCTTTTCCTTTTAAATAGGCACCAGTTTCTTTTCTTCCACAATTATCACATGGTGGAAATTCAACTCCCCCATTATTCCCCATATCCTTACTTCCTTTCCTATAATTTTTAGAAACACTCTTCTTCTCTTTATTTCCCTTAAATTCTTAAGACATAGAGAATACCTTTATATCTTGATAGCATATGAAACTATATCCTCATATGATGAAAAAAATTTAGAGACAAGTGCCCAATGGAGGAATGGCTTTAGGCCATCCAAGAATTGTTCAATCGTTCTCCTTTTATTTTTCATGTAGTCCAAAACATGCCTTTCTATCCTTTTGAAGTTAGCTTCATAATTTGCGACATTATTATCTTATTATTGCTTCAAATTCAGATACTACCTTTCCATACCTACTCTTCTTTCATGGGGAAAGTATTTCTCTCGGAATATATCCTTAAAGTCCTTCAATTCCATCTCTTTTATCTCTTCCTCCTTTGTATTTTGGATTAATGAACACCACTGATTTGTATCTCCCGATAAATGATAAACTACCATGATGACCTTCTCTCTTTCATGACATACCAAAGAGAGAAATATATTCTCTCATAAACTTTTCCACTTCTTAGCTACAAATGGGTTTGTAGTCCCATGGAATGATGGATGTTGTTGTTGCATAAAGTGATATAACAAAGCTCCTCCACATGGAGGATATGGATGCTCAATATGAATATGATTATTTTTCATAACCTAAGTAAGTTATGATAGTATAGTTATACGCTGCTCTTCACTAGTCGCAGCACCAGATCAAACATCATTATCTTTCGTTAGAGGTCAATCCCTACATGGGAAGAATGGCGCCATTGTGTCATGTCAGCGATGCGGAACCACGACCAGGCCAGTCGGGGCGGAGGGCACAACGTCGTCCTGCTGTGATGGTGATGGGGAGCGGCTGGCCCGAACAGCCAGCCGAGAGGTGTGGAACCCCGTCAGGTCCCACGTGGGCTGGACCAGTGCCATCAGGCACTGGTTCGGTTCTACTTGAATGGATAAGCCGTTCGGGTGCCAGGGGTTTCACGCCTCCTCCCCTGGCGTGGCCAGGCCGATACACCATGGCCGGGCCGCCCAAGGCTGGGTTGCCTTTCGTCGGGCCGCCCTCGGCGGGGCCGTCCTCGGCCGGGCCGCCCACGCCCGGGCCGCCCCTGGGCCGGCCTGTCTCCTCAGCTCGGGTCACTTCCTCTGATCGGGTCGGACCCACAGACCGAGTCAGACCCCAGTTCAGACCGGGTCGGGCTGGGTCAGTTCGACTGGGTCGGACCGGACCCAGACCCGCTATGGCCATTTACACCTTTTAGCCCACATCTAGGGCTACAGGTGTCCGATTGACACACCGCTTGCAACGATGGAATTCATGGAGCAAGACAATTATTTTGGAATACTTCACTTGTGGTTCGGACACAATTGGAGTATGGTCGGGATGGTTTGAGCTGAAAAACCAACCGGGCCCCTGGAACGGAAATGCCAATAACTCTCAGATCGGGCGTCCGATTGACGCGCCGTCTTTCGCATTGGGTTCTTTATGGTGAGACAGAACTATGGGATACATCAACTCAGGACTTAGTGATAGTTTATTTATCTACATTTTGCTCGAGGAGAAGACCCCCCCGAAATCGAACGTGTTGTGTGCGGGAACTCTACGGCTGGCTGTGACGATACTGTACCAGAATCCTCCGTGGGTCCGACAATGGTGACTACAGTACCAGAATCCCTCGTGGGTTCGACAACGTTGACTAATGTACCTAGATCCTCTATGGGTCTGACAGTTCAGACTTTTGTTCCTGTATCCTATCTAGGTTTGATAGAATAGTTGGTCCTGTATCCTGTGTGGGTCCAACAGCTTAGATGAATCAGTGACTACATATGATAATCTTTATCACTCTACACAAGATGTAAACCTCTATAAGATGAGTCATGTCTTTCAACCATTTTCATCGGGGTGATTGACCTTACTTACTTTGTGGAGGGGTTTGTTCTTGGGCTTGAGAGTTAGAGACGGACTGTGATTGATAACTTAGGTATTTGTATGGGCATATACCTAAGTAAGGTTGGATGATTCTTCGTGATTGTATCTTTCTACTGTGGTTTATCCTTTGTGGATTCTGGGAGACCTTCAGGGGTCTCAGGGTCCCCTACTGTGTATTGTTATACTCACCCCTACACGGGCATCGCTCGCACCTTGTTGTGTTTTATGCAGATGATGGTCAGCAGTGATCGAGGATGAGGGGGACAGATGGGAGGCTGCTCAAAGCTGGACTAGACGGGATGTACCGCAGAGATGATTTGTTTGTGTTCTATACCTATACTTCAGGTAGGATTCCCCGATGGATGATCAGGGAGCTGTTTTCCTTTTTTACTTGTACATGTTGTTTAGTTGGGTTTGTATACTGGCCCACTTACTTTCAGCACAATTTTTTTATTTTAGTACTTGTTGCCTCTACAGATTGTGTTTAGACAATGTGTGTTATATTATTAAAGTAAATTACTTCCCTTTTTATCGGGATTATGCCTTTGGTTCTAGTCGCCAGCCCCTGGCCTATGGAAGGTGGGCTTGGGGTAGTCACGTCACAGGCCCCGAGGACGAGTCGTGACAAATTGGTATCAGAGGAGTCAGTTCTACCACAAAACTTGGACTCCGATTCTTTTAACGTCAATATTGTTAAGAGTTCTGTGTGTGGTTTTATGTTTTGGGAAACCGGTGTTGGTGCGGCAGACAACGTATCTATACACCAGGACTCTGACTTCTGATCTCCGACTTAGTGCACGAAAACATTGATTGCGTGTGTGTTTCCTTTAAAAAATGTTTTTCTTGTGATTACTTTTTGTCAACTTACTAGGTATATTTTTTTAACTATGGAACACCTATTTCTATTTAGGATGTCCCCATAAAGGCAGCTAGTTAGGGTTCCGAGTTATGTACGAGATGGTATCCCACCGAGAGACGAGGCCTCGGTGAAGGGCCCCATCCCAGAAGAGGTACCAGTGGTACCACTACCAGCTAGGCCACCAAATCCACCAGCTCTAGCAGCAGAGAGTGCACGTCTTCTGAGTGCATTGCACGAGTTCCAGTGGCAGTGGCCGCCTAGTTTCCGGGTAGAGATGGCCCCACAGGTAGTTGAGGATTGGATGGAGGCTGTCGGGAGAGTTTTTAGATTGGTAGGGACACTAGCCGACCTCATGGTGTTCCTTGCCGCGAGTCTCCTACATGCAGCAGCAGTCAGATGGTGGAGCCTGATTCTCCAAGTGTATGATAGGGCATCATTACTCTGGACAGACTTCGAGAGTCTCTTACACTAAACGTTTGTTCCAGCAACCCATCATGTGGTGCAGATTCAGGAGTTACTTTATCTGCTGTAGGTCAGCATGACAAAAGCTCAATACTCAGTGAGGTTCACCAAACTCTCATAGTACTCCAATTATATGGTATGTGACCCATTATTCATGGCCCAGACTGTCGATTAGGGACACTTGCATGAGATCAGGGCATCGATATCCCCCACATAAGCCCAACGCAGGTGGGGGTGCAGCAGCGATCCCTTTTAGTGGAGAGTTTTCTCAATGTGTAGTCACCAAAAGTGAGACCCATCACAGGGAGACACGTAGCGGAGTCTTCTGACACTGGAAGTAGACAAATGTCATAGAAGTCCAAGAGGACCAGGCTATCAGGTTGGCAACCCCAGGATACTTGTTCGGTTGTGCGGAGCACACGAGACAGTGCCAGTTATACAGGGAGCAGGCAATGCTATGCATGCAGAGGGCTCAGACACATGGATCAAGACTACCTGACCCACCATGAAGATGAGCAGCAGACAGTAGACGGACCTCCAAGGTAAAGGCAGAGGTTCAACCATGGTGGTCTGCCGGGAGCAAGAGAACATGGAAGAGGAGCTAGATGAGAAGTGGGTGGTGGACGACATTTCGTGGCTCTGCCACCACCACCACCAGGTGGTCCACCCCAACCACAGGGAGCTGGCGGATAGAGGCGGGCTCATCTCTAGGAAATCGAGGCCTACGACCACGGTGCACCTGAGATGACTAGAGATACTATATGTGTCTACTCCACCCTTGTTTCAGTACTTATAGACACAGGTGCGAGTAATTATTTTATGGCCACTACCCTCGTTCGGAGCTCGGAGATTCTGACGGAGTCGTTGGCTCGATCCTTATGACTAGAGACTCCTATGGTAGAAGACTCGATGATTACACACTATTTATGGTAGTGTGAGCATACTCTAGGAGTTGAGAGCTTCGGCTGGGATCTTCTCATAGCGATGATGAGGGCTTACGATGTCATCTTGGGTACGGAATGGTTATCCACAATTCATGCTGAGATTGACTGTATGAGGTTCAAAGTGTGGTGTATCCATACGTATGGGACCAGGTTCACCTTCACTAGTGAGAAGGGAGCTTTTTCAGTGCTGGATGGACATACATAGAGGAGGGGGCAGCCGATCACAAATTATTTAGATAGTCTCATTCTCTGAGCGGTTGATGTGTGGTGTATGAGTTTTCCTATTGTGGTGTATTAGTACATGGATGTTATCCCTGACGATGTTCTATGACTACCTCCTCACAGAGTGGTGGACTTCTACATTGACCCGTACCCCGGGACGACACCGATATCTACTCCAGCATATCAGATGGCTCCCACTGAGCTTCGTGGGCTGCAGGTATAGCTAAAGGACTTGTAGGGTAAGGGATTTATTTGACCCTGTTTTTCACCCTGGGAATCCCCAATTTTGTTCTCCAAGAAGGTGGATGGGAACTTGCGACTGTGTGTTGACAGACGTATCCTGAATCAAGTGATCGTAAAGAACAAGTACCCACTCCCGAGGATTTACGACCTCTTTGATCAGCTCAAGGGAGCACAATGTTTCTCGAAGGTAGACCTTAGGTCATGATATCACCAGCTCAGAGTTTGAGATGTGGATGTGCAGAAGACGGCCTTCACATGTCGGTATAGCCATTTTGAGATCTTGGTTATTCCCTTCGTCAAAACCATTGCTCCAGCAATATTCAGGAGTCTCATGAACATGATATTGCAGCCTTACGTCGATCACATTTTCATAGTCTTCATTGACAACATACTGATCTACTCGACTACTGTGGAGGAGCATGCCTACCATTTGCGGGTATTAATGGACACACTCCGAGAGCAGCAGCTTTTTGGTAAGCTCTCAAAGTGCCAGTTTTGGATTCGATAGGTTCAATTCTTGGGACAAGTTATCTCGGAGGCTGGAGTTGGAGTGTATCCAGTGAAGAATGAGGAAGTACTTTCTTGGGAGCCACCAAAGAGTGTGATGGAGGTTCGGAGTTTTTTGAGACTAGCTGGGTACTATTGGGGATTTTTGGAAGATATCTCCAGGGTTGCATCACCGCTTTCAGCATTGATGAAGAAGGGGAAACCCTTCGTATGGACAGAGAGATGCCAGCAGAGCTTTTAAAAGCTGAGGAAGAGGTTTATTAGTTCCCTCATATTGAGGATACCATAAGAGGGTGTTGGGTACGTATTTTACTATGACGCATCAAGGACCCGACTTGGGTGTGTCTTAATGAAGGAGCGAGCAGTGATCGTGTATGGATCTCGACAGTTGAGACAACATGATCTGAACTACACTACCCATGACCAAGAGTTAGCAACAGTGGTTTTCGCCTTGAATATGTGGCAGAACTATATAATGGGCAAGGGTTTTACAGTCTACTCTGACCACCATAGTCTCAGGTACATCTTATCGCCAAAGGACCTGAACCTGAGACAATGACGATGGCTCGAGTTCCTCCAGGACTATGACATTGAGATAGTCTATACTCCTGGTAAGGGGAACATTGTAGCATATGCTCTCAGCATGAGATTAGGAATTCAACTGCTAGGAGAGGTGTCAGATCAGCTAGTCGCATTTCATATATCATTTGTGGATAGAGATGGAGCACCTGTTCTGTAGTCTCTCATAGTCACTCCTCTACTTCTTCAGCAATTCAGGGAGGCACAGCGTGAGGATGTTGACTATGAGACATGACATGATTAGATATTCTCAGGACAAGCACCTAATGAAATATTTGATAGTGGGGAGCACGTCATTCTCTTCAGAGGATGGACCATGGTACCAGTTACACTTTGGGATGAAGTGTTGAGGGAGTTACACACTTCCCCTAGGGGCGGTACATCCAGGAGTAGCGAAGATTTATCAGGACCTCTGATGACAGCACTAGTGTCTAGGTATGAAGAAGGAAGTATTTGGGTTTTTCTCACGATTCCTCACTTGTCAGCAAGTGAAGGAAGTGCACCAAGATCCAGCAGGCATGGTTCAACCCTTATAGGTCCTAGAGTGGAAGTGGGATGGGATACCCATGGATTTTGTGACAGAACATCCTGGTACAAGAAAAGGCATGACTCTATTTGTGTGATTTTTGACCAACTCACAAAGTCGGCCCACATCCTACCGATCAGAGTGCATGGATCAGTAGAGAGCTTGGGATGCCTCTATGCACAAAAGATCGTATGGATTTATGGTGTGCTATTGTCGATCATCACCGATCGTGATTCCTGTTTCACTTCTCAGCTATGGAAGGGGTTGCAGGATTCTTTTGGGACTAAGCTTCGCTTGAGCACCACCTTCCATCCTCCGATGGATGGTCACACTGATATGAACATTTATACTCTCAAGGAAATGCTCCGTGCATGTGTCCTCGACTTTGGTCGTAGCTGGGAGGATCACTTACCCTTGGTAGGCTTTGCGTATAACAACAGCTACCACTCCACCATCAGGATAGTGCCTTATGAGGCACTTTACGACCAACCTTAAAGATCGCCTCTGTGATGCACTGGCCTAGGGGAGTCAGCACTTATGGGACTAGATATGGTGCAAACTATGATGGAGAAGGTTCAGATCATCCATGAGTGGATAAAGACTGCACAGAGCAGACAGAATCCCAATGCTGATAGGATACAATGACCACTGGAGCTCGAGGATGGTGACCATGTCTTCCTACCGGTATCACCTCGATGAGGTCTATGGGGATTTGGATGAGGCGGAAAGTTATCTCTATGATTCATCAGACCTTTTCAGGTCCTTAGTAGGGTAGGTGAGGTAGATTACCGCTTGTCTCTTCCACCTTAGTTGCATCAGGTTCACGATGTCTTCCATGTATCTCAACTGAAGAGATATGTGAACGAACCGTCCCACAGCATCGACCATAGGGAGATGGACATCGATGATGGGGCGACATTCATGGAGGTTCCAGTGGAAATTTATGATCGACAGGGGCGGGTCCTGCATTGACGGTCGATACCTCTCGTGCGTGTTCATTGGCAGCATGGAAACCTCTGGGAGAGCACATGGGAGCGGGAGGCTCAGATGCATGCTCAGTACCCCCATTTGTTCCCCTAGTGTGTGTTGTTTCTTAAGGGGATGTAAATATTTGAGGTTAGGATAATGTAAAGACCCGTAAATCCTATGGAAATTTTATTCTTAAATACATGGGAATTTTATGAGTCCGCAGTTTCTGGGGGCGCCTGATTCTGAGGCTTGTTGTGCCCAGAATCAATTTATGAAGTTTTGTTCGGGAATGTTCTGTAAACGTACATATGGGATTTTATATCATTGGAAGTGGTGCTCAGAATTGAAATCCAAGGGCACCGTTGAACTCGCAGCACCAGTATTCTCTTAAGGATATCTTTATCGTAGTTGCGTTTTATCGATATTGAAAGTTAATTTCTTTAGGTTTCTAATTAAAATTAAATAAAAATGTGTGTAACACATTTTTATTTTAATGGTTGTTAAAACCACCAAGTGGATGTTAGTGGTTGGTACAACCACACCCTAACCACCCTTGGGAGTATATTTGAGTGTGGGGCCCAGCCTAACCCTTTAACTCATCTAAACCCCCCTTTAAACCCCTTGAGCTCCCCATTAATTGGGGAAACTCTTGGACTTCCACTTAATGGTTCCAACACATTTTAATTAATGACTTAATTAATTATTTTGAGTGTTTTGAATTCATTTGAATTCATTATGCGAACATTAAAATAATAGATCATATTCTTTTATTTTGGGATGTAATAATCCTTGGAGAGCTTTGTAGAACTATTGGAAGAACATCAACCTCTCGATGAAGAACGCTCCTCATATCTGATGAACGATGATGTCATCTTCAATCTTCGTCCAAGCCACTAGAGGAGGAGCCTCCCGCGAGGAATTTCGATGACGCTTCATCCTCGGACGTTTCCTGACATCAACGAATCGATGTCCGCCCTCTTTTTGCGACATCAAAAAAGTACTTCTAATCACGGTATGGATAAATTTTATTATTCTTATTTATGAGTTATACCCTCCTTTGCTCATCGTGTTTTGTGATCCTAATGCCAAATGTTAGCAACATAACGAGGAGGACTTGGACTGCATGAACACGGTCCGACCCTCCCCCCCTTTATTGTTGTTCTCATTGTGTTGATGAAGAAGGCAGAATGCAGAAGAGGCTGGCGGCGCAAGGGCTTATGTCGCACCATGTAAAGAAAAACTGCCTCCAAGCAAGCCGCGGTGGAGCCAGAAGGGTGTGGTGCCATCGCACCGCGCTGTAGAAGGGTTGTGGAAGAGGGTACGACACCGCAGCGCTGCACCGATGACGAGGAACGGTGGGCCCGAGCGGCCAACCGAGAGGTGCGGGACCCCGTTGGGTCTCGTGTTGGATGGACCGGTGCCACCGGGCACTAGTTCGGTTCTACACGAATGGCTCAGGCATTCTGGTTCCAGGGGGCACGTGCCTCTCCCCTGGCTAGGCCAGGTCGGGCTACCGCGGCCGGGCCACCCAAGGCTAATCCGCCCCTAGTCCGGGCCGCCCAATGCAGGGCCGCCCTCGAGCCGTCTCTTCGGGTCGGGCCATCCCCTCAGCTCTGGTCGCTTCATCAGACCGGGTCGGACCCACGAACCGGGACAGACCCCGGTTCAGACTGGGTCAGGCCGGGTCAATACGACTGGGTTGGACCGGACCCAGACCCGCTATGGTCGTTTACACCTTTAGCCCGCATCTAGGGATACATCTGTACGATTGACATACCTCATTTGGAAATGGAATTCATGGAGTGAGATGATTCTTTTCGCATACTCCACTTGAGCTTCAGACGCAGTTGGAGTATGGTCGGGTTGGTTTGATCCAAAAAACAAATCGAGCCCCTCGCACGGAAATGCCAATAACTCTCAGAACGAGCGTCTGATTGATGCGACATCTGTCACGTTTGGTTCCTTATGGTGAGACAGAAATACGGGGTACATCTACTCATGAATTTTTGATAGTTGATATATAGAAACTTGGATCGAGTAGCGGACCATCCCAGAATCAAGCGTGCTGTGTGGAGGAACCCTAGGGTTGGTTTTGACGATACTGTACTGGAATCCTCCGTGGGTTCGATAGTGATGAATACTATACCAGAATCCTCCATGGGTTCGACAATGATGACTAATATACCGGGATCCTCCGTGGGTCCGATAGTTTTGACTTATGTTCCTATATCCTATGTGGGTCCAATAGAATAACTGGTCTTGTGTCTTGTGGGGGTCCGACAACTTAGCTGGTCCTGTATCCTGTGTGGGTCTGATAACATAGATGAATAAGTGACTACATCTGATCATCTCTATCACTATACAAAAGATGTAAAACTATTTGAGCTGAGTCATTTCTTTCAACCATTATCATTGTGGTGATTGACTTTACTTCCTTTGTGGAATGGTTTGTGCTTGGGATCGAGAGTTGGAGTCAGACTATGATTGATAACTTAGGTATATGTATGGGCATATTCCAAATTAAGGTTGGTTGATACTTCATGATTGTAACTTTATACTGGGGTATATCCTTTGTGTATTATGGGATACCTTTGGGGATCTTGGGGTCCCGTACTGAGTACTGTTATACTCACCTCTGCACGGGATTTTCCCACACCACGTTGTGTTCTGTGCAGATGACGGTCAACAGTGATTGAGGATGAGGGTGATAGAAGAGAGGTTCCTTAGAGCTAGACTAGATGGGACGTACCATAGAGACAAGTTGTTCGAGTTCTTTACCTATCATTCAGGTAGGATTCCTCGGTGGATGATCTAGGTGTTGTTTTACTTTTTACTTGTACTTCTTGTTCAGTTGGGATTATATACTGGCCCACTTACTTTCAACACACTTTTATTTTCTATGTTATTATTTGTTTCTTCTTGGAGATTATGTTCAGACAATATGTGTTATAGGTTTAAAGGAAACACCTTCCCTTTTTATCAGGATTACACCTTTGGTGCTAGTCGCCAGCCCCTAGCCTATGGAAGGCAGGCTTGGGGTAGTCATAGCATGGGCCCTAAGGACAGGGCGTGACAAGTGCACCTTCAAAAGGCAGTAAAACTACATTTTTTTTAAAAACAATTCTTTTATCCTAATATTTTTTATATGTTCCTTTATCATATCTTGAAAATATAGGATGAATTTTAAACATTGGATTTAATATATTACATATATTTATCATTAATAAAATCCATCAAAAGTGGTTTTATTATATTATTGAATAACTTATTTTCATTTAAATAGTTTTTCAAAAGAAAGTTCAAACTATTCATACCAGTCATTATAATGACTAGGTTATAATATTTAGTTGTTCACTTATACTCTGTATTACGTGAAATGAATTATATGAAAATAACTTGAAATTGTGTGTAACACAAGCTAAACATGGTGTTGGGTATACTGTAATGGAATTCGGTGTTTCATGTTGCATAAGTTTATCCTGGTTTAGTTTACTACATAAGACATCAATGAAATTTTAAAAAAAACTCTATCTCCTAAAAATATGTGGTGTTACATTCTAACCCATTAAAAATAATTTCACCCTCAAAATTCATCATGATTATAAATGGTTTGGTACTTGAATGTTTCCTTTATCGATACACACATTCTAAAAAGGAATATTAAAACTTCGTTTAAAAAAGGAATGTTAGAAACATAAAGGTTAACTAAAGTAACTCCTCACTAGGATTTCATATAGAGAACATAGGTGGGAAGAGAAAACATAGATATGGAAGAAAAATATAACCACCGTATTCTGATGGATAGTGATAGAGAACAAGGTTATAATAATGTTAATAATCAGAAAGGGAAAAATTTGTGATGATTTAAGGGGCCAATTTATTCATTGGATAAGAAGGTAGTAGTATATAATTTTTGGTTCTCAAGATACATTCCCACAGTTAAAGAATATGAGAAGATATAATTACTTAATTTCAGTACAATCTCATTTTTTGTCATGCCTTGAATAATTTCCACTTCAAATCTTATTCAAATAAGTGAAGTTGAATTTTTCATTCCTAATGTGTTTGTATATCCGAAAACTAGTAAATATAAATGTAGGTCTTTCCATATATCATTATCAAAACAAAAATTTCATCACAAGTAATCAAATATGAATAATTCAAACTAGGGTGAGATAACACTTTATTCTAACAAACATCATTTGAGTTTTTTCTTAAACTTTCCAAAACATTATAACCTTATAATCCTTCTAAAATTAGAAAATCAAAAAAATAGAAAGTGGTGAACTAAATCAGCATAACATTTATCCCCATATATCAAAAGATAATTCTTGGTTGTCACATTACAAACATGTGAATACCTTAATCATGTATTCTCTTAAACATGGTAATGACATGAATTGTTGTAGTGCTTTTCTGAAAACATGAATGCTATAAAAAATTTACGATTTAAAAAACCAAACCTCCCAAAAATTATATATACTAAAACCATGAAATCACTTTGTCCTTATATCTATCTGGAGGTCATTAATACTATAAAAAATCTCGTTATATTTTTATCCCATCATTATGCACACATCATGTATTTTCTAAAAATATTTCTATCACTTTTAAATGTTACTGGTACCATATACTTTTGGAAAACCACAATGGACCAACACATAGATATTTAGATATTATTCCATTATATAAAAGATATTCTACACCATTATTCTAGAATCCCATTACATAAAAACTCAATTATTCCTCCAATTTATTATCATACTCTACATCTCCAATAGTGATCTCATGTGATTTCCCTCTGTCTTTTTTGTTAAGAGGTTATTGAAATCTATCATCTTTGAAAACCCTTCTATTAGAGCACTTGTAAGTAAAATTCCCAATTTCCTTACACTTTTATCATTGAAGTGTGGGTGGTGCATTCTCTGTATCCTTTTCTATATTTACATAATTAGCTACCTTTTTCTCATTTCATAAGATCTCAACGGACCGATGACCATATTTTCCACTCATAAAATTTTTTTAGTCCCTTTAACTCAATATCTACCATGCTTCTTTCCACACTTTGAGTATAAGAAAACACTAATCTTCTTTTCAGTATTTTTTTTGAGTTCTCCTTTCAACTATATCTTTCATTTCTTGTCAAAACCATGAGATTGATATGTATCACTAACTTCCATTTATACCTTGATAGCATAACACATAATCTATTAATAGCTTCTAAAGTTTCTTATATCTAACTTCCTCCCAGACTCGGTTTTAATCCCCTATGGAATCAATCAACTTTTTTTCCAGGTAAGATGATAAAGACAGAAGCATATCATGGAAGTCATGTAAAATTTTACCATATTAACCAATGAATTTTCAACCTTTTTCTTATGATCAAAGAACTCCTTTTCTATATTCCTTCGAAGAATATATGGAATGTACTTATTGAAATATAATTTGTTGAACTCATCCCATTCCATGGATTAAATTTCATATTCCTTCCTTGTATTCCTGATTAGAGTCCGCTACTAGTCTGCTTCAACTTTTAAATGATAATGAAACCAAATTACATGTTATTTTTTTAAATAACAAAGGATGGAAAATATCTTTTCAATGGTACTGATCCATTATTCAACAACATGTGGATCAGAAGACCCATTGAAAGAAGGTGGACATTGCCTCCTAAAGGACTCAACAATTTTTTCCCTTCTCCGTTCATTTGGATATCCATAATGATTCATATCTTGTGTATGTATAGTTATAAGATTTTTCATTCTATCTCCCATTAAATTCGGTTATTCAGGAGAAGAATCAATGCATTTCCAATTGAAGTAATCATTAACATAATTCCATTTAGTTCCTACCATTGTCAAAAACCCAGAGAAACTATGAGAGGAAAAAATCATACTAGTAAAACAACATAATCAAGGGATATTACATTAAATATCTAACATCATAGGTTTAATCCTACTATATTCATGATCATTAAAATAATTCTAGAATTTTAACCTATAGTTAGACTTACCCTTAGGGACATCCCTAGACATATCCTTATAAATATCTCTAGGGATCTCACTAAAGTTTTAACATCTTAGATTCTAAAGGTTAACTAAACCTTTGATCTGATACCAGAACTAACAAACCAAGATTTACGTATATATAAATTAAATTTCTTTTTTCGAAAAAATTAATACATTACCAAAATAGATTCCAAAATAATATATTAGTTTAGTGTCTTTGGAAACGTGGAACACATTCATCTAACTTGGTGAGGGATCTTGAACATCTCATATAAGGATTATCCACATTAGTTTTCGTACCTAAAACATTTTTTTATCCTAGGGAGAAGATAACATAAAAAGGGTGAGCTCAAATAATCTGTAAGGGTAAACATGTAAAACATCAAAAAAACATAAACATAATAGTGTAAAAATGTGAACATAAATTTTGAATAAAAAAATATTGAGTCATGAAATAAATCATTGTAGTTCGTAAGGCATAAATCATAAAATAATAGGAAACATGATAAATTATCATCGGTATAAAACTTGGATTATTGGAAGACACATATTCATAGAAAATCACTTCCATATTAGCCAAGGCTCATTGCCGAGACCATCATAGTGGACAAAGTCCATTACTAAACTGAATTCACTCCCTGTTCTAGTAATGTATTATTGAAAAAAATTTAATTGTCATTCCACTAATGTCTATCTCATGAGATATAAATACATACCTAATTAATTTTAGAGATATATAGGTCTCACTGATCACATAATCAAAGCCATATATATGTGTGCCACAAAACCTAAATCATTCGTTATAGCATAACCCAAGGAATAAAATGGGATTCTTAAACATCATTCCACCATAACATAATCCCTATAAAAAACTAGATTTCCTAAATAGCATTATATCAAAATTATAATAAAACCATAATAATAATAGGGATATTATACATGAAACATAACCCTTTTAAAAAATTCTATTTAGATGGAGAATAGTTTTTTGTAATGACCCAACCCTAGTTGCCTGGAGTCGGTGCCTTATTCGATTATGTTTCCATACATACAAGGAATACAAATCCCGAAGGACCGAGTAGTTTAGTATTATTGGAAACAAGATACATACATAAGTTCAACATTACATATGGAAAGGAAAAAACAACACTAATTTATTCCACTAGAGTCATCACGTCTACTAGATTAGGCTTGTAAGTCATTCATAAATTACTTCTTCATGTCCTGAGAAAATGAAAAATAAGAAAGGGGTGAGCTCAAACGCTCTGTAAGAGTACGAAATACAGTGGAAGATAATATAAACATTAGACATGGTGAATAATTGAAAACACATTCCTTTAATAATAATCATGAAACACTTTATCGTAGGAATATGAGATGAGTAAATAATGCCATAATAAAACATAATCATGGGTATTCTACTAGTCGAATAACCACCTGAGCATTCAATTACGAGATTCATAAGGATGGAAGTGCATATTCCGGATATTTTGATACATTTTTTCATGGCCTCGACCAAGACGTCTAGTGATTAAGGCCTCAGCCAAAATCCATATCACATTGGGAAAGGTCTATGCCAATTCCACGTCTAGTTGTATCATGAGACCTACCGATGCATCGAGGGGCTATATCGGGTCCCACCAGTGACATAATAAGTTCAACTCATTCCTCATATGTGTGGGGATAAACATAAAAACATATACATTCATATTGAAACTATCATATGAAATGTAACAAACTTTCCCCAATTATTGAACATAAACAATAACCATTCGAAATAATATGGTGAATGGTTTTAGGAAAGATCATCAACAATAGATTTAATCATAAACCCTTAAATAAAATATGGTATATGACTTCATAAATTATTAAACCCAATAATACCATAGAATCAACAATAGTGTTGAATAACACAAAAATACTCTTATAAAATCATTAATCAATTATTGAGATAAATACTCTTTTATTTTGAAAATAAGAGTTCTTTTGGAAAAATATGTTTATAAAACCATAAGTGAGGTAAGATATTATTTTCATTATAAAATTAGTGTTTTTATAAAGATAAAGGTTTCCAAAAATAGATCATAGAGTTACCTTGAAAATAGGAAAGAATTTCAGAAATTCCCTTGGATCAGGCTTGTATTCTGGAAACAACATTGAATGTTCCTTAAAATACGTGTAACTATCCATAAAATAAGGAAGGGTTAGGGTTTGTACACATATACATGATACTCACACATAATATATTATTATTACATAACAATACATAATAATTTCATTGAGGTAATTAGACAATGAAAGTATCCTGAATGAAAATGAAAGTTCGATTGGAAAAATCCTTACCTTAACTCCAAATGAGTTCCTATCTTGTGCTTAAGCTACTGTAATATGAAATTACACTTGTTAATAACTTATTTCAGAACCTATTATACCTTTATTTAGTTTACCACAATTCTGGTTAGTTCATTTATGTCTTTATTGATAAGTTATTGTATTGAATTTCGTCTTTCTGGAGTGTTCGTTTCCTTTATTTTCATATTCAGTTCACTTGTTTTTAAGTAATAAAGTTCTTGTGGAATGGTTATAACTATCTAGGATTGGAATTATATATTAATAATTGACATAAGTAATTGATAATGGTCATTTATATCATTTTATTATATGTAATTAGGATGAATCATTAGATGACAACCACTTCGATTTTTCAGTGGTATTTGGAATATTATGAATTAGTTTGGTCATATAACATAATTCTATGTACATATTCTGGTTCCTGAATATTAATTTGGTTATAACACAAATATAATAGTCTGGTTCAACCAAGAATATGGTTTCATGACCAGTAATGAATACGAAATTGAAGAAATAAACTTCATCATCCACGAAGGTTATAAATCGGAACCTCATGGACGTTGATTTCGTTTAAAAAAAATAAAAGGGAGGGAATAAGAATATTTATGATGGTTCTTACATTAACATGATATAAATATAGTATATAGATGTTATTGGAGTTATAATTATCATTTGGACATAGTAGGTGAGGAGAGATAAATAAAAGAGATGAACCTGAAAATAAAGAAAAGTTAAGAGATCCCTTATGAAAATTCGACAGCCTAACGATGCCACTTAAAATTTTGTAAAATAAAATGATGAGAACAAAAAGGGTATCTCAACATATTGAAATCAAAAGTACAGTAAGAAGAATAAAATAAAACCCCAACATATGAGAAAGGAATTTCAAATAGCTAACATAAAAAAAGTGTCGAATTAAAGAAGAGAATGAAGGATTTCCTTAACTTGTAGAATAACTCCTAGTTCTTGAAGGATGGGACATTGGGGGATTAGGGACACCTTGGGAGGACTAATAGAGAGATAAAACCCCCATAGCTTCGAGGATGAGGGATTTGGAATGAAATAAAACTAATGGATGAGTGGGTATTTATAGAAAAAGAGACGTAATTGTTTAATAATTTCAAAGGGACACCTCATTAGTGGTTTTTGACAAACCATGGGATTTCCCATGGTATTTTCCCTTGGTTTAAGCCACTTGGGACACCACATGTCAGAAGATACTATACACAAGTCGACCATAATTTTATATTTAATTATTACATCAATATGATGTCATTAATCTACCAAAAACTCAGAACTGTATTTTTACTATTCCTAAAAAATTCATGTATTTTAGAAAAATAAAAATAAATTCACCCCTACTATTTTTTGACGTGTAGAATTCAAAAGTGAAATCCATTTTTGAAAAAAATTCTAAATATTATTAATTTATTTTTTAAATATGGTCATAGTTAATTCAAAAAATAACAATCTTGAAGTGCAATTACTTTTATGTGATATTGAAATATTAATTAAGATCCCATTATCATATTTCCTTAAAAATATAAAGTAATATTATTATTTACTATTCAAAGGAAATATTACTATTAATGTCACTATTCAGATTACTATTCATAAGGGTATGTTACTATTCATCAAAAATCAAGTTTGTTCTATCAGACTCCAAATGACTTACCGAACACAAATCTAGATGAACATTTTTCGAAATTCAAAACATAAAAGAGGAATAGTTGTGTTTATAAAATTGAATTATATATTTATTTTCAAAACATTGGGGTGTTACATTCTCCCCCCACAAAAATTTAATCCTAGATATTCACAGAATATTACCTAAAAAGATTCGGGTATGTCTTTAACATAAGTTCCTCAGTCTCCCATGTTGCTTCCTCCATCTGATGGTTCCTCCATAGAACCTTCACCAGATGCATCGTCCGATTTCTCAATACTTATTCTTTAGTATCTATAATCTGGATGGGCTCCTCATAGTAGGATAAATCAGGCTCAAGTTCCACTTCTTCATAAGTGAGTACATGCATTGGGTCTAGCATGTACTTTCTTAACAGTGACACGTGGAACACATTGTGAACCATAGAGAGACTTGGCGGCATTTCTAAATAGTAAACTACAGCTCCAATTCGGTCCATAATTTCAAAAGGTCCGATGTACTTGGATTTAACATTCCCTTCTTACAGAATCGTATAATACCCTACTATGGAGATACCTTTAAGAAAATGTGATCACCTTATTGAAACTCCAAATCCTTCCTTCGGTTATCTGCACAGCTCTTTGGCCTAATTTTAGCTATTTTGATATGGTTCTGGATAATATTAACCTTTTCCATTGTTTATTCAACAAGTTCTGGGCCCACATGCTTTATTTCACCAACATCATCCCAGCAAGTTGGTGTTCGACATCACCTCCCATATAATGCATCATAGGGTGCCATATGTATACTTTAATGGAAGCTATTGTTGTCGGAAAATTATACGAGAGGTAAATAATGATCCCACATGACTTGAAATTCAAGTGAACAAGGCCTCAACATGTCTTCCAATGTTTTAATTGTCCATTTTGATTGTCCATCAGTTTGTGGGTGGTAGGCAATGCTCAAACGAAGATCAGTATCTAGGGCCTTCTGAAGAGTTTTCTAGAATCTTGATGTAAAATGTGGATCATGATCAGAATAAATCATTAGGGGTACTCCATGAAGTCTCACAACTTCATTAATTTATAGTCTTTCTAGACGTTCTAGTGGTAGATCTTCTCCTATAGCATGAAAATGTGCTGACTTGGTAAGACGATCAACAATGACCCATATTGCATCGTTCCTTCTAGGATTATTTGGTAGTCCCATGACAAAGTACATCGTGATATTATCCCATTTACACTCAGGTATAGGAAGAGGTTTCAATAATCCTCCAAGTTGTTTCCTTCCAGCTTTCACATGTTGAAAAAACATACATCTTGACACAAAATCAGCAATCCCCCTCTTCATGTTGTCCCACCAAAAATGTTCCTTCAAATCTCTATACATATTAGTGCTACTAGGGTGTATAGATAAATTCGAACTATGAGAATCATCCAACAGTTCCCTTTTTAGATCAGGAATATCAGGAACACAAAGTCTATTCCCAAATTTCAAGATTCCATCTTCATATACGAATTCACTCAATCTCACATCATTCACATCTTTAATCTTCTTTTGAAACTCCTCATCATCAGCCTGAGAATTTTTTATCCTTTCTAGTAAATATGGTTTGGAAACCATTTGAAAAAGCATTGATTTTTAACCTTCCATGGTTATTCCCATATTCATATTAACTAGATCCATGAAAATAAGATCCCTTTCAACTCTCATCTTGTTCAAAACTCCATTATCCTTTCTGGTCAAGGCATCTTCCACCTTATCTTCCTTCCCCGGGGGGTAGTGTATCATGAAATCATAATCCTTGAGTAGTTAAAGCCATCTCATTTGCCTCATGTTGAGTTCTTTCTGTGATAAAATGTACTTCAAACTCTTGTGATCAGTATAAATCTCACAATTTTTACCATATAGATAATGTCTCCATATCTTCAAAGAAAAGATCACAACAACTAACTCAAGATCATGAGTATGAAAGTTTTTCTCATGAATTTTTAGCTATCGTGATGCATAATCAATAACCCTATAATTTTTCATAAGGACACAACCAAGTCCTTTCTATGAAGAATCACTATAAATAAATAACCCTTCATTCCCCGATGGTATAGTCAATATAAGAGGATTGAATAATATTGTTTTTAGTTCTTCAAAACATTCTTCACAATCTTTTGTCCAAACAAATTTAACCGCTTTACGTGTGAGCTTCATTAGTGGATTAGCCAGTCGGGAAAAATTCTGTATGAAACAACGGTAATAACCTACTAAGCCAATAAAACTGCGTACCTCAGTTATATTTGTTGGAATGGGAAAATATTGGATTGCCTTTTTCTTTGCAGGATCCACCAGGATTCCATCCTTAGAAACAATATGGCCAAGAAAAGAAATCTCTTGAAGCCAGAATTCACACTTGATAAACTTCCCATATAATTCATGTCTTCTAAGAGTGTCCAGGATAATGCACAATTGATTTTCATGATCTTCATAGATTTTGGAGTATACCAAGATATAATCAATAAATACCACTATAAAATCATAATGATATTCCTTGAAAACTCTACTCATTAGATCCATGAAGACAGATGGGGAATTAGTCAATCCAAAAGGCATCACTGTAAACTCGTAGTGCCCGTACCTGGTTCGAAATGCTATTTTTTGAATATCTTCTTTCCTCACAAGCAACTGATGATATCCGTATCGAAGATAAATCTTCGAAAAGTATTGAGATCTATGCAGTTGGTCAAATAAATCATCAATCCAAGTTAGGTGATACTTTTTTGTTATTGTTATAGCATTGATCTCCCTGTAGTTGATACATAACCCCATAGATCCATCTTTCTTTTTAGCAAAAAGGAAAAGGACTCCCCATGGAGAAACACTAGGGAGAATAAATCCTTTATTACTCAATTACTCTAGTTGTTTCTTTAGTTCCACTAATTCCATAGTGGCCATTCTATAAGGGGTCTTAGATATGGGCATTGATCCAGGAATTAAATCAATGGAAAACTCAATTTGTCATTCTAGAGGATGTCCAGGTAAATCTTCTGGAAACACATCAACATATTATTTCACAATAGGTACATCCTCTATTTGAACATTCATTTCCTCACCCATAGTTATTAAAGTACTTGCCACCACGTCTTTAGGAACTTCAACCTCTGTAGTTGTGATTTCATAAGCATGTATCAGATCCCTTGGACTTTTCAGTTCCATATTTCCTAGACATTTTGGACAATCATTAGTGTAGTTTCCCATATCAAGACAACTATAGAATTGAACATCATTGGCTTCCTTCTTCACTTTGCATTCACTAGAAAGATGGAACTTCTTGCCACATTTGTAGCATACTCTTTTTCCTTTTAAGCATGCACCAGGGTGTTTCTTTACACCATTGTAACATGGTGGAAATTCAACTCTTCCCTTCTTCCTCATTTCTTTATTTCCTTTCCTAGGGTTTTTAGCAGCCCTCTTATTTTCTTGATTTCCCTTAAAGTCCTAAGACTTAGAGAATTATTTTTTAGTATTGATAGCACATGAAACTATGTCTTCATATGATTAAAATTTTTGGGAGACCAGTTCCTGCCGAAGGAATGGATTTAGGACATCAAATAATCGATCAATTTTGCTCCATGGATTTTGTATGTAGTCCACAACATGTCTTGATATCCTTGTAAAGGTGGCTTCATACATGGAAAAAAATTTATCCTATGTCACACCCGTCTTCTTTAAATAGATTATTTTATTAATTTTCATGGTATTGGGTAGTTTGGGTTGAATCCCAAAATAAATTTTTGAGTTTCTATCTAAAAATGCATGTTTTGGCCTTGGCAGC
This sequence comes from Viscum album, assembly GCA_963277665.1. Lineage (NCBI taxonomy): Eukaryota > Viridiplantae > Streptophyta > Magnoliopsida > Santalales > Viscaceae > Viscum > Viscum album. The sequence goes on along the minus strand of OY728161.1, from coordinate 1,943,387,761 downwards.
ATCCAATGCACTGTGGTTGAAGGCGCGCGTCCTTGTCCGGGTCACCGCAAGACCTCTCTCAGTTCACTGCAAGGTCTGCCCGATGGTCAATTAATTAAATAAAATGAAATTAATATTAAATTGGTAATAAATAAAAATTAGGAATTTGGAGTAGAATAAATTTTAACGAATTGTTTTAAATAGTATTATTATTTGAGAAAACATAATATTGTTATTAGAGTAAAGGATATGTTATTATTATTTTTATGTTTGGGTATCATAATTTTTTTTATTGGTGCATTTAGGATTATAGTTTTTATTTATTTATTTTTATGTTTATTTATACAATTTTTTTCTCCCTTTATTTTTTCCCTCCCTCCCTCCCTCTCTCCCGTCGCCCCCCCTGGTCCAAGCTCCTCCCGCCCCCCTCTCCAAACCCTTGGCCAGTGCCGTGATCTGCTCCTCCCGTCCGTCCGGTGATGCACAGAGCGCCGCCCTTGTCTTCCATCCGACAAATATTTCCTCGTTCCCTCCCCATCCAGTCACGCCGTGCGCGTGCCTCCTGTGTGGATCACACCTCCGCCGGAATCCCGAACGGCCGGTGCTCCCCTTTCCTCACCGTGAACCACCGACCTCCTCCTCCAGTGACTGCGACTCTTCTTCCATTCCCTCTCCCTCTAGTAAGTCTTTCCCCCTCATCTTAGGGTTTCGATTTTAGGGGTTTGTGTGTTTTGGCTCGTTTTGATGCTAGTGGTTCGATATCTTGTTTTTAGGGTTCACTTCGCATCCCTCATGGTGCGACTGGGGTGCGATTGATGTTTTCCTAGAAATTTTGTGGTTTTTGACGTTGAGATTGGTGGTTACATGCCAGTTCATTTTTTTTATAATTTATCTTGTTTGTTTAGTTAATTTTAACATGTTATATGCTTTAATATGATGTTCTGAACCATGTTTTAGAATTTTATTGGCATACTCGTTTGATGAATTTAATTTCTTAAATGATATAGTCTTCTCGCATGTTAGTGTTATTATGTAAATGCTTGAAATTGTTTAGCGAATTGTTTTAGAGGTGAAATAAAAAATTTTTCATGTGCACTTTATTTTAAAATGGTTTTTTTCAGGTAAAATTGTTGTGTTTTTAAGTGAGACCTTGTGTGATATCTTGTTGTTCCTTTTAGGTGTTTTACAAATTGTGTAAATGGTTTGTTTAATTAATTGTGTAATGCGAAACATGGTTAGAAAGGTTTTCAGGTTTGTTTGGTTGGTTCGAAATGTGTTTTCAAGGAAATTTGGTTGCGTGTGTATTTAAATGAGATTTTCAATGGAAAATTGATTGTGTGGAAAAATGTTTAAGTGGGTTATTGAATTGTGAATGTGATGAGAACCCTATTTGAAAGATTTTGTAATGTGAGTTTTTTTTAATGAGGCGATTTTGAGCATGTTTTTGGTGTACAGTAATGTTTCTCTTCTTACAAGTGTTTGAAAATTTGTGTGTATGGTTTAGTAAGTTGCGTGAGTAATGAAGAATAAATTTTTGAAATGTTTGGCATGTTATATGTTTTATGTGTGGGGTGTGGGTGAGTTTTTGTCCATGCAAAGCCATGTGGGATTTCTTGAAATTATTTTATAATTTTTCTTAGTGCCTTATTTAACGGTGAAAATTGTTCTTTGATTGTGCAAATAGTTTATTGAATTTTTATGTTATGAAAATGGTGTTTGAATAAAGCATTGCTGTGTGTGTTATTTCAAAGTGGAAATTATGAGTGAAAATAACATGTTTTTAAGTATAGTTAGTACTTTTTAACATATTTAACTTGTTTGAGCACAAGGGAAACCTTGGGTATCTAGGTGGGAGGACCAGAAATAGTAAGCTAGTGAACGGAGGGGTTTTGACCATGGTTCACTTAACAAGTTTGAAATTACAACACTAACAAAAATATATTGGAGATGATTGGGGACCACTAGGTTATGGGTATTCATCATACTAGTGGCTCATGCACGAGAATAGATATTTGTTATAGTTACTTTTCACTGAGATACGAGGTTCTAGGGACCCACATGAGCTAGATGACCCTTAGGGGATTTACCGATGGTGCCCTACTATTCATGACATGTTGCCTTCTGTCGGTATATGGAGGACCACCCGGGTGTGTGTGCTCTTTATAAATTTTCTTTTCCATTTTAGAATACTATTTGTGAAATGGTTTTTCTTCATGTGTTCATTCTTAAATCTGAATTTCTAAATGTCTTATTTAAAAGAGTATTAAAAAGCATTAATTTGAATAAACATGTTAAATTATCTTTTTGATGTTTTGGCATGGAATCTCTTGGTATGGTGGTATCCTATTGGGTCCTTGGATCACACCCTACATACACCTTTGGGTGTATGTTGTTTCTGTTTCTTGTAAATTATAGGTTGAGGCTTTGTGATTAGAGATGATGGTTCGAGTCGTTAGTGGTCCCTCTCAGGAAGGTCCTTGTTGGTAGCTTGTGTATGTTGCACCTCTTTTGTTAAGTATAGGTTTGTTATATAGTTTGGTTACTCCCCTGTAGTAGTACTTTTTGGTTTTTTCTAACATTGTAAATCATTAAATTTTAATTTTGTTAAGCATGTGTTCAGCTGAATTTATCATATCTGAATTTTTAGTTTTTGTTGTTCATTTTAAAATGTTTATTTCAAGTAAATCGTTCCCTTTTTTTATACCCTGGAACTTGTGCCAACCCGTGGGGATCAGGAACGCCCTTCAGGTCTTTTCGTGGACTAGGTCGGGTGCCGGGTCGGATGGCGACCTATCTTGGTTCGTGAAAAAATGGTATCAAAGGGAAGTTTTCTCTCTTGGGTTGTGTCCTTTTGGGATAGTGTCATGGTAGACTGAGGTTAAGGTTGTTGGGATACGGCGTCCTTGCTACAAGTAAGGTTCCTAGCCAGCACACCTCGTGGCGGGACTCAAGTTACCAAAGTATGTTGTGGTTTTTCTGAGTTTTTGGTCCTTACGGTTAAATTTTTTTAGAGGAAATGAAAAACGGAGTAGGGTCAGTGGTCTTAGTGAGCATGCAGGGTCTGGAAAGCCTTGTAGAGCCAGGGAAACTATCCTAAAATATTCTATGTGGCCAGTGGCGTGATTGGTGTATGGCCGCCAACCATATGCTCCAACCACCCGCTGACACTAGTTTCCTCCTGCATTGTTTCTCGTCTCTTTGTTTTGGATTCGTGGAAATTTTTTTTAACTAAAAATGTTTTGGTCTTGGAAAATTTTTTCAATGAAGAACCTTAAAAATGAAATGGCATGTAAGGTTTGAAAGGCGTGGGTTGAATGTTTTGGTTATGAAAAATGGAAAGGTTTGGTTTTTATTCTTGGTGTTCTCAGGGGAAACCATGTGCATGAATGTATATGGGAAAGAGAAAGGGTTAATGGCACGAGTGTATGAGTTCATGGATGGATATGAGGTGGGTGCCAGTGCGGCACGAGAACATGCATGTGTGAGGACCATGGGACACCATTGGTGGTGGTGAAATCCACCAGCTTTGTCCCATTTCAAAATGTTTTGTTAAAGGAAAAGTTTGGTGTTTTAAACAACTCGTGCTTGTGTGGTGTGTCCTTTTGTTTTTTGAAATGTTGGGTGTGAGTCATTTTGAGATGAGAATCCTATTGGATGATTTATGTATTGAGTTTGAATTTTTATTCGTGAGTTGGTGTGAAAACGTGTAGTCAATGGTTTCTTTCGAAAAGTGTTTTAGGTAGCCCTTGCAGCAGTCTCCCGTACACATTTACTGATCTCTTTCTTTATGTCTTGGCCATTTGACTAGTTTGATTGGGTCCACAGTTCTCCTTCATGGCTAGTTTACTCCCCCAATAAAGAGATAATGTGCGAATGACATGCGGCCACAGATAGTTCACCGTTTGCTAACCCTCCAGTTGATTAAAGTAAGGACTCTCCCTTTTAGGTGATAGTGCTATGTATTTTTCTTTTCCTTTCGGTTAAGTGGGTCCTCTCATAGAGCGATGATATATGTGAGGGGAGATAAAGGGAGTTTCAGTCTCTTTGAGTTGTCTGAGTCATCGGGTATGAAGTTTGACGTCATTGCGTCTGAAGGTTCCCCTTGAAATGGTGAGGGGAATTCCAGCATGGAAGGGTGAAGGCGGCTGGGATTTATCAGTGCTGCCCAATGTCTTGAAAGGCTTTTAATGATTTTATCGGCTGTAATGGTCATGGATGGGTGGCATCTTGCTGCGTGAGGTCCCTTTGGTAGTCAACAGTTGTTTGGAAGTGGTAAAGGAGACTCCAGTGGGGGAAATAGTGGAATCAACCAAAAGTTGTTAGTGCGGTCTATTGATCTAAATGACCTCCAGTCTTTGGGTTGTTTCATTTAAGAAAAAGTTCATGTTAGGCTACTAGTTTGGCAGACCTAGTCATATGAGGCTACTATGGTCATTTGCAGGAATCATGTGTTGTTCAAGATGCGGTTTAAAGTCTTTCTCACCGTAATGTTTCTCTCGACAACAGTGATCGTGCTCAGTGACGATTTTTGGTGCCATGTTCTAATTAAGTGTAACAAGGGGTGATGCACATGTACCATGTACGATCTCGTTCTGGTGAATGTTCAGTGTGAGAGTAATTGGATGTCATGGTGTGTACTGTCTGATGGTGTTTTCTCAGGTGTAGTATGATTGCATGTGGAACCAAAAGGGGATGCTCTGCTCGGGAGTCTTCAATACTTGACTGTGAGGCAAGAGATGCTTCAAACATCCGGGCTCCAACCATAGGCCTCGTAGTGAAGCTAGTGCATGGTCAGGAACCCTATGAGTGTACAAGACCCCAAACTTTTTTTTTGTCGTCGGTATTGAAGGTGAAGGAGGTTTAAATTGTTTTCGGTGATTGTTCCCTTCCAAATAAAGCATTTGAGTGCATGGGGTTTCTCGTGGATATGTCGAGGCGTGTTCGTCTCGTCGTCTTAAATCTTGAGGGTTGTGTCCCACTAGATTTAATCGCTTTTAGTGGTCTTTATGGGGTCGGTTTGGGTGAATTGGTCACAAAGTTGAATGTTTCTCATCCAGGGATGTGGAAATGTTGGTTCGTCTTGGGTTATGCTTTTGTTGCCCCGGTAGTTGGTCCCCTCCCTCCCCTCCCCTTGTGGTGAGGTGTTTGGTCACCATCAAGAAATTTTCAATGTTCTGTATCTTCTATTAGTTCTAATGGTGGTGTGACCCACATTGGGTCTCACACAAATGTCTCTAGAATTAATCGATGTTGGACTTTTCATTAACAGCGGTAGGTCCACTCAGACCTCCTCATTTTGGTCTTCCAGTTTTTCCTTGGGCGTAGGTAGGTTCTCAATGGTGGGGAGCCCCTTGGGCTTCCCCATGTTGACCTTTTAGTTCTATTTCTAAAGATAGTTGGTGATAAGTGACAATAGTGTTCCTTGGACGTGGCTTGATCTTGTTTGTTCATTCTAGACAAATGGTGTGGTTTTCATTTAATAGTGCTTGAGATGTCTCAGCTTGTGAAGTTGGTTTCTGTGGGTGCGAGAGTTCTTTTCCTTGATCAATAAACTGGAAGTGTTCTAACTCATTGGGGAAGAAAACACATATCAGAAAGTATTTTTATAAGTTTCTTGAGTTTTTCATTGTAGTAACCTTCTATGAGCATGACGCATTTTCCTCTCTATGCTTGTTTTCATAGGGATCCTCTTGAACCTTAAGGGAGCATTATTTCCTACTTTGGGCCGCCGCCTTAGTTGTGGCTTCCCGGGGATGGAAAGCTTTATGGTGGGGAGAATTTTCACACCCTTCATATTTAAATAGATTATTTTATTAATTTTCATGGTATCAGGTAGTTTGGGTTGAAGCCCAACATATATTTTTTAGTTTTTTTCTAAAAATGCATGTTTTGGCCTTGGCAGCATCCAATGTACTACGGTCGAAGGCGCGCATCCTCGTCCGAGTCACCGCAAGACCATTCTTGGTTCACTACAAGGTCTTCCCGATGTTCAATTATTTAAATAAAATGAAATATATATTAAAGTGAGAATAAATGAAAATTAAGAATATGTAGTAGAATAAAGTTTAAAGAATTTTTTTAAATAGTATTATTATTTGAGAAAACATAATATTGTTATTAGAGTAAAGGATATGTTTGTAGTATTATTATGTAATGGTATCATTATTTTTATTATGGGTGAATTTATGATTTTAGTTTTTATTTATTTATTTTTAGGTTTATTTTTACCTTTTTTTTCTCCCTTTATTTTTTTCCCTCCCTCCCTCTCTCTCTGTCATCGCCCCCCTGGTTCGAGCTGCTCCCGCCCCCCTCTCCAAACCCTTGGGCAGTTCCACGAGCTGCTCCTCCCAACCGTCCGTCGATGCACCAAGTGCCGCCCTTATCTTCCGTCCGGAAACTGTTGCCCTGTGCCCTCCCCGGCCAGCCCCTCCATGCGCACGCCTCCTGCGCGGATCTCTCCTCCACCGAAATACGGAATGGCCGGTGCTCCCCTTTCCTCCCCGCGAACCGCTGGCCTCCTCCTCTAGGGACCACAACTCTTCCGCCCTTCCCTCTCCCTCCGTTAAGTCTTCCCCCCCACATATTAGGGTTTCGATTTTAGGTTTTTCTATGTTTTGGCTTGTTTTGATGCTAGTGGATTGATATCTTGTTTTTAGGGTTCACTTCGCATCCCTCATGGTGAGAATAGGGTGAGATTGATATTTTCCTACCAATTTTGTGGTTTTTGTCGTTGAGGTAGGTGGTTCCATGCCCTTGCATTTTTTTTATAATTTAACTTGTTTGTTTAGTTAATTTTAACATGTTATATGCTTTAATTTGATGTTGTGAACCATGTTTTATAATTTTATTGGCATACTCGTTTGATGAAATTGAATTTCCTAAATGATATAGTCTTCTTGCATGTTAGTGTTATTGTGTAAATGCTTGAAATTGTTTAGGGATTTGTTTGAGAGATGAAATGAAAATGTTTTCATGTGCACTTTATTTTAAAAGGGTTTTTTTCATGTAAAAATTGTTGTGATTTTAAGTGAGACATTGTGTTAAATCTTGATGTGCCTTTTAAGTGATTTATAAATTGTGTAAATGGTTTGTTTAATTAATTGTGTAATGTGAAACATGGTTAGAAAGGTTTTCAGGTTTGTTTGGTTGGTGCAAAATGTGTTTTCAAGGAACTTTCGGTGCGTGTGTATTTAAATGAGATTTTCAATGGAAAATTGATTGTGTGGAAAAATGTTTAAGTGGTTTATTGAATTGTGAATGTGATGAGAACCCTATTTGAAAGATGTTGTAATGTGAGTTTTGTTTTAATGAGGTGATTTTGAGTGTGTTTTTGGTGTAAATTCATATTGCGCTTCTTATAAGTGTTTCAAAAATTATGTGTATGGTTTATTAAGTTGCGTGAGTAATGCAGAATACATTTTTGAAAGGATTGGAATGTTATATGTTTTATGTGTGGTGTGGGGGTGAGTTTTTGTGCGTGCAAAGCCATGTGGGATTTCTTGAAATTATTTTACAATTTTTCTAAGTGGCTTATTTAATGGTGAAAATGGTTCTTTAATTGTGAAAATAGTTTATTTAATTTTTAAGTGATACAAATGGTGTTTGAAGAAATAATTGGTGTGTGTTATTTAAAAGTGGAAATTATGAGTGAAAATTTATTTTTTTAAGTATATTTGGTATTTTTTTAAAATATATAACTTGTTTGAGAATAAGGGAAACCCTGGGTATCTAGGTGGGAGGACCGGAAATAGTACGCTAGTGAACAGAGGGATTTTGACCACGGTTCACTTAGCAAGTTTGAAATTACAACACTAACAAAACTATTTTGGAGATGATTGGGGACAACTAGGTTATAGGTATGCTCTCTACTAGTGGATCGTTCATGAGAACATATATTTTTTACGGTTACTTTTCACTAAGGTACGAGGTTCTAGGGACCCACACGAACTAGATGACCCTTATGGGATTTACCCATGGTGATCTACTATTCAGGACATGGTGCCTTCCGTCGGCATACAGAGGACCACTCAGGTGTGTGTTCTCTTTATAAATTTTATTTTCCATTTTAAAATCGTATTAGTGAAATGGTTTTTCTTCATGTGTTCATTCTTAAATATTCATTTCAAAATTTATTCTTTAAAAGAGTTTTAAAAAGCATGAATTTGAATAAACATGTTAAATTATCTTTTTGATGTTTTGGCATGGAATCTCTTGGTATGGTGGTATGTTGGTAGGTCCTTGGCTCACACCCTAAATACACCTTTGGGTGTGTGTAGTTTTTGTTTCTTGTAAATTCTAGGTTGAGGCTTTTTTCTTGGCGATGATGGTTCGAGTCGTTAGTGGCCCTTCTCATGCAGGTCCTTGTTGGTAGCTTGTGGATGTTGCACCTCTTTTGTTGCGTAGAGGCCTGTTATATAGTTTTGTTACTCCACTGCTATAGTACTTTTCAGTTTTCTCTAATGTTGTAAATGATTAAATTTGAATGTTGTTAAGGGTGTGTTCGGATGAATTTATTATATCTGAATTTTTACTTTTTGTTGGTCATTTTAAGATGTTTAATTCGGGTAAATTGTTCCCTTGTTTTTTTATACCTAGGCACTTGTGCCAGCCCGTAAGGATCGGGAACGCCCCTAGGGTCTTGTCATGGACCGGGTCGGGTGCCATGTCGGATGGAGACCCAGCTTGGTTCGTGACATCCACCTTCTTCCTCGTATTCAAGAATTGTCTCTCCATATCTGCTCGCTGCTCATGAGGGAAATATTTTTCTAAGAATATTTCCTTAAAATCCGTCCATTAAATCTCTTCTATCTCTTCCTCATGTTTTGTGTTTTGGATTAATGAACACCACTGATCCGCGTCTCTTGATAGATGATATACTTCCATGAAAACCTTCTCTCGTTCATTACATCCCAAGGAAAGATATATCTTCTCAAGGGAACATATCCACTACTCTGATACAAACGGGTTTGTAGTCCCGTTGAATGATGGAGCCTATTCTCGAATAAAGAGATCTAGCATGAATCCTCCATTTGGTGGATCTGGATGCTCCATACGGGTAAGTTTATTATTAATAACCTGAGTATGTTTCCCCAGTATTGTTATGAGTTGCTCAGCATCTGTCTCAGTACCAGAGACAATATCATTATCCTGCGTCGGAGGAAAATCCCTATAGGGGACACGTGCATTCGTGCAATTTCCATTCTCTCCACTAGGTGCCTTATCTAGATAATGGAATACACTATATTATGTTATGAATCATAATGTATAATCTTAACTTAAAAATACTCAGAAAAATTAAGATCCTACATATGACTAATCCCATATTCACAAAAATCGTTTCTTTGAAGAATATTTTACATTTCAATCCTTCATAATGGCTTGTAAAAAATGTGAATTATCCTAAGCATATCCCCCAGGAGTTTTGTTACCAAGAGTGCATCAAGGTCCTTTGTCGTGCACCAGTTCCCGTTTGAGTCTAGAAAAAAGTGGTGTTTTCGAGTTTGACCCCTAGATACATCTATGCCAGAGCCGCCTCTACCTGCTCGTATCCAGACATGGATGAATTTCTTGAAAGATCCACATAATCTATTCCTTACCAAAATACTAGGATGTTATTGTATGTATATCCCCAAAGACTAACTTATGGACTCTTCCCTAATTCTATGTTTTCTAAATCCAGTTTCCAAGTATTCTACTAAACGTCCTCGGATACCAACTATAAGGACCCAACCCTAGTTTCCCGGAGTCAGTGCCTTATTTGATTACGTTGGCATACATACAAGGAATACGAATCCAGAAGGACCGAGTAGTTTATCATTATTGGAAACAATATACGTACATAATTTCAACATTACATATGGAAAGGAAAACCAACACTAATATATTCCACTGGATTCTTCACGTCTCATAGATTATGCTTGCAAGTCATTCATAAATTACTTCTTCATGTCCTGAGAAAACGAAACATAAGAAAGGGGTGAGCTAAAATGCTCAGTAAGAGTAAGCCATATAGTGGAAGATAATATAAACATTAGACATGGTGAATAATTGAAAACACATGCCTTTAATAATAAACTTGAAAGAAATTATGGCAGGAATATGAGCTGAGTAAATAATGCCATAATAAAACATAATCATGGGTATTATACTAGTCGAATAACCAAATTAACCTTCAACTACTAGCTTCATAATGAGGGAATTTCATATTCTGGACATTCTGATACATTTTTTCATGGCCTCGGCCAAGAAATCTAGTGATTAAGGCTCAGCCAAAATCCATATCACATTGGGAAAGGCCTCGGCCAATTCCACGTGTAGTTGTCTCATGAGACCTACCGATGCTTTGAGGGAATATAGAGGGCCCCACCCATCACATAATAAGTCCAATGAATTCTTCATATGAGCGAGGATAAACATAAACAACATATACATTCATATTGAAACTGTCATATGAAATGTAACAAACTTTCCCCTATTATTGAACATAAACACTAACCATTCAGAATAATACGGTGAATGGTTTTAGGACAGATCATCGATAATAGAGCTATTAATAAACAATTAAATAAAATATGGTAGATGAATTCATATATTATTAAACCCAATAATACCATGGAATCAAAAATAGTGCTTAATTACATGAAAACACTCTTATAAAATAATTAATCAATTCTTGAGATAAATAATCTTTTATTTTGAAAAGAAGATTTATTTTTGAAAAATCTTTGTATAAAACCCGAAGTGAGGTAATATAGTATTTTAATAATAAAATGATTTTTTTTATAATTATAACATTTACAAAAAATAGATCATATAGTTCCCTTGAAAATAGGAAAGAATTTGAGAAATTCCCTTGGATCAGGCTTGCATTGTGGAAACAACTTTGAATGTTCCTTCAAAAACATATAACTATCCATAAAATATGGAAGGGTTATGGTTTTTTCACATATATATATGATACTAACATATAACATATTATGAGTACATAACAATACATAATAATTTCTTTAAGGTAATTAGACAATGAAAGTATCCCGAATGAACATGGAAGTTTGGGTTGAAAAACCATTACCTTAACTACAAATGTGTTCCTCTCTTCTACTTAAGATCATGTAATATTAAAATATATTTGATAATAACTTATTTCAGAACATATTAGACATGTATTTATTTTACCATAATTCTGGTTAGTTAATTTATGTCTTAATTGATAAGTTATTGTATTGAATTTCATCGTTCTGGAGTGTTTGTTTCCTTTATTTTCATATTCGGTTCACTTGTTTTTAAGTAATGAAGTTCATGTATAATGGATATAAATCTCCAGGATTGGAATTAAATATTATTAACGAACATAAGAAATTCATTATTTTAATTTCTATATTTTGGTTACAAGTAATGAGGATGAATCATTAGATGAAAACCACTTCGATTATTCGGCGGTGTTTGGAATATTATGAACTAGTTTGGTCATATAACTTAATTATATGTACATATGATGGTTTGTGAAAATCAATTAGGTTATAAAACATATAGTATAGTCTGGTTAAACCATGAATATGGTTTCATGACCAGTAATGAAGAATAAATTGAATACCGAAACTTCATCATCCACGAAGGTTATAAATCGGAACCTCATGGACGTCGATTTCGTTTATAAAAATAAAAGTGAGGGAATAAGAATATTTATGATCGTTCTTACATTCACAAGATATAAATAAAGTATATATATGTTACTAGAGTTATCATGATCATTTTTATATAGGAGGTGAAGAGATAAAAATAAAAGAGATGAACTTGAAAATAAATAAAAGTTAAGAGATCCCTTATGAAAATTCGGTAGCCTAACGACATCACTTCAAATTTCATAAAATCAAAAGATGAGAAAAAAGGGTATCTCATCATATTGAAATCAAAAGGACTGTAAGAAGAATAAAATCAAACCCCAACATATGAGAATGTAATTTCAAATAGCTAACATAAAAGAAGGGTTAACTTAAAGAAGATAATGAACGATTCCCTTACCTTGTAGAATAACTCCTACATCAAAAAAGATGGGACCTTGGGGGCTTAGGGACACCTTGGTAGGACTAATAGAGAGTTAAAAACACTATAGATTTGATTATTAGGGATTTTTAATGAAATAAAACGAATGGATGAGTGGGTATTTATAGAAAAAAAGCGGCAATTTTATAATAATTTCAAAGGGACACCACATTAGTGGGTTTTAACAAACCATGGGCTTGCCCATGGTATTTGCCCATGGATTAAGCCACTTGGGACACCAAATCTCATAAGTTACTATAAAAAAGTAGACCAGATATTTAAATTTAATTATTACATCATTATGATGTCCTTAATCTACCGAAAACTCAAAACTGTATTTTTACTATTCATGAAAAATTCATGTATTTTAGAAAAATCTCAAAAAATCATGCCTATTATTTTTTGATGTGTAGAATTAAAATGTGAAATCCATTTTTCAAAAATAATTTTCTAAATTTTATAAATTTAGTTTTTAAATTAGGTCATAGTTAATTCAAAAAATGACAATCTTGAAGTGCAATTAATTTTATGTGATATTGAAAAATTATTTAAGATCCCATTATCATATTTCCTTAAAAAATAAAGTAATATTATTATTTACTATTCAAGGGGAATATAAATATTCATATTACTATTCATATTACTACTTATAAGGGTTTTTTACTCTTCACTAAAAATCATGTTTGTTCTATCAGACTACAAATGACTTACCGAATACAACTCTAGATGACCATTTTTAGAAATTAAAAACATAGAAGAGCCAAATTTGTGTTTATAAAATTGAATTCTATATTTATTTTCAAAACCTAGGGGTGTTACAGTTTTGATTGAACACTATAAATTAATTATTGAGTAAAATAAGCTTTATTCTTCCAAAACGAATTCTTTTTTGAAAATGAAACACAATTTTAAATGAAAATAACTTCTTTGAAAATACCCATGTAATATTGAAAAGTAATCTTTAGGGAAATATGGAATCATAACAGTGTAAAAAAATCAGTACATGCTGTATAAATTTAAAAAAAATATGTCTCATACTTTTTTCATAAAATTCAAAAATTACCTCGTATGAAAAATCATAAAGATTCCATTCATACCACTTAATAAAAATTAACCAATGGGTAAAATTGAAATTATAAAATTGTATAACGATAAAAAAATATTTTTGAATAAAAATTTAGAGATCATGGATGAGGATGACAAATATACTGCAATAAATACTTATGAATAATCATTATTTGATAATTATGATGTTAGAAAATTATCCCTTACCTTATGGATGTTATCCTTTAAATGTATCTAAACCTCTTGTATAATTATATAAATAATCTCATTGAATTATTCAAAAAATAGTTATTTTTATGATATCATATATGATTATATTATCTTCTGTTTAGTAATAATATTTCATTATTACTCGTTATTTGTGTATTATCTCCTTCATTTTCTCATGCATGTTTTGTCGAATAAGTATTTCTTCTCCATATTAGGTCATGGATATATCATTAAAAAAATTATATTAACAAAATATATATCATATTTATTTACTATCTACATTTATATAGTCATGATATAATGGATATCATGCAGAATGAATCACATCTGATCATGGAGACGGTAAGCCGTACATATAGACGGGTGATGATATAAATCCTTTAATTATGAAATTTAATTGAAGTGGATGGTATATATATTTTTAAAAAATAAAAACATTGTTATAATAATCATATATAGTTAATACTTCCATTATTATACCCATCAAAATCACGTGGTGGTGAAACACATATTACACCATGGTGTAGAGATTGTAAGTCGTACACACACACACAAAATGATTTTATTTTTCGTTGGATGGATAAAAGTTGGAATATAATTTTTCAATAATAATAATAATAAAATATCAATAAAAAATTGATACATGATTCATAAATTTATAATTTAAACAAGTCATGAAGATAAATTAGAAGAATAAATAATTTAAGAGAATTGGTAGAGCAGATTACCTCTTCTTCGACAAGGTCCCTCTAGATCATGTCTTAATGGAACCACAGTTGGTCTTTTAAGAAGATGAGAACCTCAATAATGTGACTAATAATGTTGATAATGGAAATGGGTAGGGTACGGTTGATCATGAAGGCTCAATTTGAATTGAAAATGCGAGGGAGAATGTGACATTTTATAATTGAGGTGAGATGCACATTTGGAATGTCCCAAAATATTAATTTATAATAAAATAAATATACATCCCAAAACCTAAACAATGACATTAATTATAACTATAGATTATATAAGGTTGTAATATTATCAACTAATAAATTTTTTACATGTTTTTTTCAATTTAATCCTTATTATTTTAATTTAACACTTAGTTATTCTATTTCCCATTAAATTGGGTAACAAAGGTTTATATATTAAACGAGTGAAATATTTACTTATTTGATTTAAAATAAGTAATAAATAAATAATTTAGATAATTTTAGACCATATCATAATTATTATATATTTTTAAAAATGTTTTATGATATTTAAATGATATAATAAAACATTGTCTTGACAAAACAACAATAATGTCAATTTTGACACTATTCAATTCATGGATTTTAAAAAATATCAAGATAATATGTTATCCTAGAAAAAATTAATTTATTATATCCATATGGGGTATATTTAATATATAAAATTAATTATAAATATTAATTATCTAAAACTATATTTATTTTATTATTTTTAATAACATTAATTTTATATTTCCAATAATAAAATAATTACCACATCAATATTTTGTAATTATTTAATAAAATTATTTATTGGGTAAAAATTAAAAACTTATAATACTATGATAAATATAAATATAAAATATTTTTTAATAGTTCATGTAGTCAAATATATATAGTCAATAATCAAACATTAAAAATGTTATACTTATTAAAATATGAATGCGTAATGTTTAACATTTTGTTAAATAAAATAATATAAGTGTCATAATATCTTATATAGGGATACAAATTGTTCATAACTCGACCCTCAAACTATTATGGTTGATATATACTCAAAAAATAAGATTTGGGTATGTGTTTGTGTCCTTTAATTATTAGTGTCATTTTAATAAAATTTAGTTTATCGATTATTCATCAATTAAATAATTTCTACATCATTAATATATAAACCATTAATGTAATTATTTATTTCCAAAAATTAAAAATAAATTAAAATGAAAAAAAAATTATATCAAAAGATAGTATTTATTGTCTAGTTTATCTTTTGTATAGAGTTATTGGAAAAATGTTATATTATTTAAAACATGAATGTAACATCTTTAAATTTTCATTAAATAAAGTAATATAAATACCATAATATCTCCCAAATGGCCCCAAAACATCTCAAATAAATTTATGTTAGGTAAATATTTTTTATTAAGTAAAAAATTACCATCTATATTTATTTAATCAACCTATATTTTCATATGTTGATACACAATAGATATTAAAGACAACGAAAATGACACTTTGTGTCCTTCTATAAATAAAATATTATTTAATTCATTTTCATGGAAAATGGTATATTAAATAAAATAATATTGATCCTTATGTGATAAGGGTATAATTACATTAATAAAAAAAACAATTTTCAACTATTTTGGTCATTCTATAGTTAGTATAATTTTATTTTTAACCTAAATGACCTAATCTACCCTTTACCGTCTGAACAAAATTTACCATGATTACTATTAATGTTACTCAAAAATAAAAGGCACCTACAAACCAAATTTGGAACTACTAAATACAAATTTGAAATTATTTTTTCAATATTCAAAACATAAAATATGTATAAATAAGTTTAAAATAAAACAGATAAAAGTCATGAAAAATAGTTTAATGGAAAAATGCACCTTTTTAAATGGAAAATGTTTTTATAATAAATTCATGTAGAAAATAAGTTTGAAAAAATGTATAAAAGTTAAATAATTAATTTTTACAACTAAAAAAACCTAATTATTTAATTTATTTATAATAAAATAATGGTTTAAATATAAATCAGTATTTTCACTTTTTAATATAAAATGAAACGTATAAAAAATAATAAAGTTCAACCAAAGTAATTTTTTTATATTCCAAATTAAAATGAAATGTCTATTTTGTCAAATTAAATATAAAAAAGTTTCAAAAAATATTTAAAATGGTATCTTCTTCAAATGGTGGAAAAACTACATTTTTCTGAAAAATATTTATTTTATCCAAAAAATTTAATTTTTTCTTATATCATGTCTAGAAAACATATAAGATGAATTTTACACATTATATTGAATATATTACATATATGTTTTTAATAAAATTTGTCAAGTTGTATATTTTTATTTTATATACTAACATATTTTTATTTAAATAGTTTTTTTGAAAGAATGTTCGTACTATTAAAACCCGCCGTTATAAAGAATAGGTTATAATATTTTGTTGTTCACTTATGCTCAGTCTTACGTCAAATTATCTCTATCAAAAGAACATGAAATTTTTTGTAACACAGACCAAGCATAGCATTTGATATACCGAAATCTAAATCGATATTGTGTATTGTGCAGGTATATCTTGGTGTTGTGTAAAACACAAAAAATCAAAGAAATTTTAAAAAACTGTATCTCATCAAAATCTTAGGGTGATAAATTTTTTTTATGGTTGACATAATTATTTTCTGATATTTCTTATGCACTTCATATTACATAATGTATTTAAAGACATCGTTATGGAAAACTTCCACATAGTTATAAACATACTCTGTGAACACTATATTAATTATCTATCTAATTTCATTGCAGTGTCTTTGGTGGGAGGGGTCATGAAACAAACCATTTCTAAAAAATAAAAAAATGCTCCCAAGAATTTATAGACATTTGTATCATTATTTCGTCAAATATCACTATTAAAAAAACAATATATATATATATATTTCCTTAAAACCACAAGCTAGAATAGTGAACAACAAAATGAATTTTCAATTCAATGACATATCAAGAATACCACAACAAACATCTTAATTTCCCTTAAATTTTGGTGAATTCTTTCTCATTTAAAAATATATATTTAATGGGATCTAAAATATGTTTTTATTATACTATGATATGGTCCTCCTCAAATAAAACCCTTGGAATCCAAGATCAATAATTTATGGTTAATTTATCTTTTTAACATTCCATATTCACATAAACCGTGATAGGGTTACACTAATCATGAATTACAAGGATTTTAATAATTTTTTTCTTCTACCATAATTAAAAAATATCATTTTACTTGATAAAACACTGTAATGGTATAAACCTTATGTTTTTCTCTACCTGTGGTAGACCAATGAACAGAACCTTCAATTTCCAAAAACAATGTCAGGGACCATGTATATTTTCATTCCTAACCATAACATAGTATGCATAATCATTAAATTAGATTTATCATTTTGGAAACCATTAATCCATGAAAAAATTAATTTTTTCCCTTATCAATGAAATGATTAAATTTCACAGTATCTTCATAGGATATTTTTTGGAACACCAAAAAATGGTGTGTTTTCCCATACATCATGACATTGTTTTTTGATTTTTTAAATTATTGTTTCCTTAATTGAAACATTTTCTATAATTGATATCTCTTAAAAATATAATCAAGTTGTAAGTTAATACAAACTAAAAAACCCCCGTTTAAAACCATCTAATGATTATGTGAAGAAACTAAATATAGTAAGATTGTAATGTGAGTGCTATTTAAACACATATTTTTTAATGTAATTTGTCCGAATTACCCAGATTAATGTGTTATTATGGTCTTAGGTAGAAAATTTAGAGAGTTAAGGTGTGTAACTATTTTAGCTTCTAGTTTTTTGGGGATAATTTCTCATTAAATTATTCACATTTGAAATTTGATGTCTACGGTTGAATTCTTAGGTGATTTTTGATAATATTCTTGGTTTGGTTAGAGGTTAATATGTTAAGTGAAGCTACCAAATTTGGTTTTAAGTATTTATATGGAATATGGTAACTAGTGGATAGTGATAGGTTATCAGTTTTCTTGGTGTTATGTAGTAGGCTTCATGGTGGGGTTTTTATTGTGTCCTATTAACCATTTCACCCCCACCCATAACATTTACACATACTTGTCCCATTTCGTCACTTCCCATTACTTGTTAGAAATCCAATTCCATGGCCTATAAAGATATATTCTTATATCTTTTTTATCAATCTTTATTAAAAAAAATTCATGGGTTTTTCTTAGTAGAAATAAATGGACAATCTCTCCACTCCTTCACTCAACTATTTTTTTTTATTTTTTTCCTCTAATATCCGATGAAGGAAAAAGGATTTAATGAGGAATTACATTGTATCATAGGGGAATTTATCTTAAAACATTGAATTTCATATTCTTATTCCATGTTGTGTCTTGTGTGGCTTGATTTCTCATTGTTCATCAATTTTTATTAAAATTGGTTGTCATATGTTTATGATATGGATTTAAATGTTTTTGGTTGTAAAATTGTAGAATATTTCATGGAAAATTTTTTTTCTTTAGGATATTATATTTATAAATGGATTTCACTAGTTGATTAGTTCATTTTTAATAACTTTTGAGTTTTTATATATTTATAGATAATTTTATTGGGTAACTTTCCTTATAAATCATGATTTTTAATTTCTAGGTGCTTCATGTAACTCCCCACTGTTTTGAAAATAAATATTGAATGCATGATACACTATGTCCCCAAAACACCACACATATTATAATTTTTCCATTAAACTCAAACTTTCATATTCTATGTTTTCAATTTTGAAAAATTTTCATCAAGAGTTTTGATTAGAAAGTAATTTGAAATTTGAGAGAAAAAACATGTTTTTTGATTAATAGTAACATACCCTTATGAATAGTAACACAAATAGTAATATGACACTTATGAATAATAAATATGGATATTTTTTTATTTTCTTAAGGTAATAAGATAATGAAATCTTAATTAATTTTTCAATGTGATATAAAACTAATTATACTTTTAAATTAGTTATTTTTCGAATAAAATATGATTTTATTTAAAAATAAAATTAATAATATTTAGAAAATTATTTTTGAAAAACAGAGTTTAATTTTGAATTCTACACATCAAAAACTGGTAGGGGTGAATTTTTGGGATTTTTATAAAATACTGAAATTTTTTATGAATAGTGAAATACGGAAAAATATCGTCTATATAAATTATCAGTTAAATTCACTATTTATGAAAACATAATAGATTTAAGAACACTTAGTTCAAAATAACATGCACTTATTACTACTATTGGTAACATGAAAGAACAATGTCAGTTGTCTTGATGGAAATAATATAATAATGAATAAAATATTTAAAATTTACCGTTATCCTCTATTATAATCCCCCCCCCACTCCCTCTTCTCTCCACTTATCTAACTATTGAATCTCCTCAAATATCTGACCAATTACTCTCCCCTAGTCACTTTCCACTTCAAAGGAGCCATTCTTCTTTCCAAAATACCAAAAACACCTTCCCATAAAGTGGTTCTCAGGGAAGTTATTTCAAGAGGTAAAGCACCATTATTTTTTCATATAGATTCATTTCAATTTATATTCTTTTGTGATCCTATCCTCAAATACTCCACCCAAATGACCATGATAACTCCTGTATCATATATATACTGGAATAATATCATTTTAATGGAAGAAACCTAATCAATATTCTTACTCACTCCCTTTTATTTTATAAGTGAAATCAACATCCATGAGGTTCTAATTTATAACCTTCATGGAGAATAAAGTTTTTTTGTTCAATTTCTCCTTCCATACTCATCATGAAACAATTTTAATGTTCTAAAAAATGTATAATATATTTATTATAACCTTTTTAATATTCATGAACATGTATATGTACATAATAATAAATCATATGACCAAACTAGTTCCTAACAACAAAACAATATCGCCAAAACAATCTAAGTGAATGTCCTTAATATTTCATCTAATGATTCATCCTATTTCCATGTATAAAAATGATTGAAGTTACCATTACAACATATTTTGGTTCCTAAATAATATTTAATATAATTTCTATAGATTTACATCCATTCCACATAAACCCCATTACTTAAAAACAAGCGAACCGATTATGAAAATCTAGGAAACAAAAACTCCGGAACTAAGAAATTCACTATAATAAATTATCAATAAGAACATTAATGAACTAAAACTAATTATGATAAACTAAATAAGTGTCTAATATATTCCTAAATAAGTTATTGATAAGTCTAATTTCATATTCTAGGACATTAAGTTCAAGATCAGAACACATTCTGACTTAAGGTAAGGGGTTTCCACCTGAACCTCCACTTTCATTCAGGTTACTTTTATTGTCTAATTACCTCGATTAAATTGTTACGTATTATTATGTACTCCACATATATTCTGTGTTAGTGTTCTGAATATGTTTACCAACCAGAATCCTCCCTTATTTTATGCGGAGTTACTTGTTTTAAAATAAACTTTCAAAATTATTTCTGAAATACAAGCTCAATTCAAGGGATATTTCTCAAATTCTTACCCATTTTCAAGGGCACAATATAACCTAGTTTTGAACCCATTTTCTTTATAAAATAACTAATTTTATTATTAAAATTATATCTTACTTATGTTATGGTTTTATTCAAACAATTTTCTAAAAGAACCCTTCTTCTCAAAATAAAAGAGTATTTATCTCAAAAATTACACAATGATTTTATAAGAGTATTTTCATCTGTTTCAACACTCGTATTGATTATTTTCTATTTTTGTGATAAAATTTTTATGATATCATCTTCCATATTTTATTGTACAGTTTATTAATAGTTTTATTGTTGATGTTCTATCCTAAAATCGTTCACCAATTTACTCTCAATGGTTACTGTTTAAGCTTAATGCTTGGGGAAATTTATTTACAATTCATATGATAGATTCAATATTAATGTATATGTTGTTTATGTTTATCCCCACTGATATGTGTAATAAATTGGACTTATTACAAAATGTGTGGGGCCCACTATAGCCCCTCGATGGATCGGTAGGTCTCATGAGACAAATATACTGGACTTGGCCAAGGCCTTGCCCAATTTGTGATGTGGTTTTCGCTTAGGCCTTAATAATTTTTATACGTCTTGGCTGAGGCCTTGAAAATATGTTTCAGAATGCCTGGAATATGAACTTCCCTTATTATTAAGATAGTAATTGAAATTTTACGTGGTTATTAGACAATTATAATACCCATTATTATGTTATATTATGTAAATATTTACCTAGCTCATATTCTTGGCATATTATTTTCCAATTTATTTTTTTAAAGGCATGTGTTTTCAATTATTCACCATGTATAATGTTTATGTTAAATTCTAATTTAATAATTAATCTTACTAAGAGTGTGACCTCACCTTTTTTTATGTTTCATTTTCTAGGGATATGAAGAAGTGAATTATTAATGATGTGAAGAATAATCTAGGAGGCATGGATATTTCAAATGGAATAAATTAAGGTTGTTTTCCATTCAAGATGTATTTTTCAACTTATTTATGTATATTTTATATAAAATATAATAAAATAATTTGTCCATAGATATGAATATTCTTTTTTTATATGCCAATATAATCAAATATGGCACCGGTTCTGGGAAACTAGGGTCATGTCCGAACAGTTGGTATCAGAGAAGGTTTAATAGAAAACCTATAAACTAGATGTTGAAAATGTTGATTAGGGAAAAAATCCATAATATATCCATTTAAGGATAATCATTCTTGAACAACCTAGAATTTTGGAACAGAATGGATTATGTGGATTTTTCATGAAAATACATCCATGTCTGGATATAAACAGGTAGTGGTGGCTTTGTCACAGATGAAACTAAGAGTGAGAACTCCAACAAAGAGTTTCGAGCTTGACCTTGGGTATCTGGGTACATGTAACAGGCCTTAATAAACTCTTGGAATTGACCCTCATGGGGGATATTCTTTGAATAATTCTCATTTTTGTTACAAGCCATTATGAAGGATTTAAATGTAAATTTTTCCTCAAAGAAACAATTTTTGTGATTATGGTATTATCCATATATAGGATTTCAATTTATGATAAGTATTTTATTATGTTAAGATTATATATTACGATTCATAACATAATTTAGTGTATGTCATTACCTAGAAATGGAACATAGTGGAAGAAATGGAAACCTCGTGAACACGCGTATCCCATGTAGGGATTACCCTCTAACGAAAGATAATGATGTCGGATCTGTTACTGCGACTATTGCAGAGCAACTTATAAATATACCACCACAACTTACTCAGGTTATGAAAAATAATCATACCCGTATGGAGCCTCTAGATCCTCCATGTGGAGAATCTTTGTTATATACCTTTATACAACAACAAACTCCATCATTCAATGGGACTACAAACCCATTTGTAGCTGAGCAGTGGATAAGTTCCTGAGAGAATATATTTCTCTCTTTGGTATGTCATGAAAGAGAGAGGGTTGTCATGGTAGTTTATCAATTATATGTAGATGTAAATTAGTGGTGTTCATTAATCCAAAATACAAAGGAGGAAGATATAGAAGAGATGGAATGGAGGGACTTTAAGGATATATTCCGAGAGAAATACTTTCCTTATGAAAAAAAGAGTAGGTATGGAAAGGTAGTATATGAATTTGTATCAATAATTAGATAATAATGTTTCTAAGTATGAATCTAACATCAAAAGGTTAGAAAGACATGTTTTCAACTACATAAAAAATACAAGGAGAAATACTGATCGATTTTCTAATGGCCTAAAGCCATTCCTCCATTGGGCACTTGTCTCTAAAAGTTTTTCATCATATGAGGATATATTTTCATGTTCTATAAATATATAAAAGGTATTTTCTATGTCTTATGAATTTAATGGAATTCAAGAGAAGAAGAGTGTTTCTAAAAACTCTAGGAAAGGATGTAAGGATATGGGGAATAATTGAGGAGTTGAATTTCCACCATGTGATAATTGTGGAAGGAAACCCCCTGGTGCTTGTTTAAAAGGTAAAGTAGTATGCTACAGATGTGGAAAGAATGCCCATATTTTTTCTAATTGTAAGGGGAAGAAATAAGAAATTATTATTCAGTGATATAATTGTCTGAGGATGGGACACTATGAAATTGATTTTCTAATGTGTCAAAGAAACATCCAACAGAAAAGGAAAAGGGAGATGGTAAAATCATTTGCGATCCCAACCACTAATATTGAAGTTTATTGTGATGTGGTGGTAGGTTCTTTAATCATTTCCTCAAGATTAGAAAATGATTTATTTGATTTTGGATCATTGCATTCTTTCATGTCTTTATGGATTTCCAAGAAAATTAGATATTTCTAATTTGATTTAATAAGGGAGTTATCATTCAAAAATTCTCAGGGAAGTATCATTGCAACAAAGTTGTGTTAGGTAATATCCATTATGGAATATAAACATAGTTTATCTGATGATTTCATTATCATACCCATTATTGAATTTGATACAATTTTGGTATGGATTGTCTTTCAAAACCTGATGAGAAAATTTATTGCAAGAGGAAGGAGGTTACAATTTTTGAGGATGATATGGAATCACTTATCTTTAGGGAGGAAACATCACCATATGATACTCCTCTATATCCACCCCCATTAGCTCTCCTAAATTAAATTATTTATGAGTTTGGGAATCAAATAACTATGCATGAGCAGAATAATGTCCAGATAGAGGACGTACCGATTGTGCAAGAATATGATGATGTGTTTTTAGAGAACTTACATGGAAATCCTCCAAAGCGATAAATTGAGTTTTACATTGACTTAATTTCTAGTTCAAGGACCATATCAAATAGCCCTTACAAAATGACCACTATAGAGTTAGTGAAACTAAAGAAACAATGAGAGGAATTGAGTGATAAACAATTTATTCTCCCTAGGGTTTCTCTATGGGGAGCCTATGTTTTATTCGCTAAGAAGAAAGATGGGTCTATGAGGTTGTGCATTGACAATAGGGAGATCAATGATATAATAATAATAAAAATGTATACCATACCTCACATTGAGGATTTATTTGATCAAATTCATAGATACCAATATTTGTCAAAGGTTGATCTTCAATATGGATATCATCAGTTGATTGTGAGGATATAATACATTCCTAAAATAGCATTCCGAACCAGGTACGAGCATTAGGAGTTTATTGTAATACCTTTTGCACTAATTAATGAACCATATGTTTTTATGGATATAATGTATATAGTTTTCAAGGAATATCTTGACGAATTTGTGGTGTTGTTTATTTATAATATCTTGGTATAATCTAAAAGGTATGAAGATCATGAAAATCACCTGAACACTATTCTAAAAACTCTTAAAAAAATTAATTATATGGGAAGTTTTGAAAGTCTGAACTTTGGAATCAATCAGTTCATTCCTTGGGCGTATTGTCTCTAAGGAAGGAATATTTGTTGATCCTTTGTAGACTATGGTTGTTCAAGAATGGCCTACTCCAATGAACATAACTGAGGAACGTAGCTTTATTGGTTTAACAGGTTAATATCAGTGTTTCATTCATAACATCACCCGTTTAGCCAACCCAATGACCAAGCTCACACAAAAAAGGGATAAGTTCGTATAGAAAAAGGAATATGAAGAATGTTTTAAATAATTGAAGAAATGATTAGTGAGTTCTCTAATATTGACTATATAATAAGTGAATGATGGATTGGTGATCTATTGGGATTCATCAAAGAAAGGAATTGGTGGTGTCCTTATTCAGAATGACAGAGGGATTGCCTATGCATCTAGGAAGCTAAAAATTCAAGAAACAAACTCTCTAACTCATCATCTGGAGTTTCCAACAGTAATATTTTCTCGGAAGATTTTGATAAATTGCCTTTATGGAAAAAAATTGAGATATATACAGATCATAAGAGTTTGAAGTATATATTCTCACATAAAGTGCTCAACATGAGGCAATGGAGATGGATCAAACTACTCAAGGATTATGATTTTACTATACATTACCACCCAGGAAAGGAAAATAAGGTGGCATATGCTTTGAGTATAATGGAAAATGGAATCCTAAACAAGATGAGAGTTGAAATGGATCATATGTTCATGGATCTAGTAAAGATATATATGGGAATTATCATGGAAGGTAATACATCACTACTTTTTCAAATGGATGTCGATCCTTATTTACTAGAAATGATAAAATGTTCTTAGGCTAATGATGAGGAGTTTCATAATAAAATTCATGCTATAAATGATGATAAGTTGATTGAATTCATATATGAAGGTGTCATTTTTAAATTCAGAAAATGTCTTTGAGTTCCCCGTATTCCTGAGCTAAGTAGGTAACTTTGGGATGATTTCCATAGTTTGAATTTCTATACAAATCTGCGTATCACTAAGATGTATAGAGATATAAAGGAACATTTTTTGTTGGAAAACATGATGAGGGAGATTACTGATTATGTGTCGAGATGATTGGTTTGTTAATAGGTGAAGTCTGGAAGACAACATCCCAGAGGAGTTAGGAAACCCCTTCTTATTCCTATGTGGAATTGAGATGACATTATAATGGACTTTTCCATGGGGCTACCAAATACTCTAAGAAAGAATGATGTGATATGGGTCATTATTGATCATCTGAAAAAATCAACACATTTTAATTCTATAAGAGAAGTTTTACCACTTGAATGTTTATCAAGACTATAAATTAATGAAGTTGTAAGACTTCATGGTGTACCCATATCAATTGTGTCTGATCATGATCCCTATTTTACATCACAATTTTAGAAATGTCTTCAGAAGGCCATAGATACCTATATTTTTTTGATCACAACCTACCACCCACAAACTAATGGACAATCAGAATGGACTATTCAAACTTAGTAAGACATGTTGAGGTCTTGTTCACTTGATGTTCAAGGAATATGGGATCAGTATTTTCCTCTAATAAAATTTTCCTATAACAATACCTTCCATTCAAGTATTCATATGGCACCATCTGAAAAGTTATACAGAAAGAGATTCCGTACACCAACTTGTTGGGATAATGTTGGTGAAAGAATGCTCATATTCCCCAAACATATTGAGGAAACAATGGAAAAGGTGAAGATTAACCAAACACATATCAAAACAGCTAAAAGTAGGAAAAAGAGCTATATTGATAACTTAATGAAGGATTTTGGATTTTTAAGAAGACGATCATGTTTTCTTAAAGGTATCTACATTTAAGGATATTATATGATTCAGTAAGAAGGGAAAATTATGTCCCAGGTACATCAGACCTTCCGAAATTCTGGATAGAATTAGAGCTGTAGGTTACCATTTGGAAATGATGCCAGGTCTCTCCAAAGTTCACAATATATTCCACGCATCAATGTTAAGGAAATACCTTCCAGAACCAACACATGTACTAACCTATGAAGAAATAGGACTTCAGCCCGATCTATCTTATTGGGAAGATGCTATCAAGATTCTTGGTACCAGAGAACAAATTTTGAGAAATCAGACGAATTTTCTGGTAAATGTTCATTGGAGGATCCATAAGATGGAGTAAGAAACATGGGTGCCTGAGGAGCTTATGTTAAAGACACACCCAAATCATTTAGCCAAGATTTTGTGCATTTTTATGAAGAAATTTTTGTAAGGAGGGGAGAATGTAACACCCTAAGGTTTTGAAAATAAATATTGAATGCATGAAACACTATGTCCCTACAAAACAACACATTTTATAATCAATCTTTTAAACAAAAATTTTCATATTATATGTTTTTAATTTTGAAAAACGGTCATCTAGAGTTGTGATCAGTACGTCATTTTATGTCTCATAGAACAAACATGTTTTTTCGATGAATAGTAATATACCCTTATGAATGGTAATATGAATAGTAATATGACCCTTATGAATAGTAAATAATGATATTATTTTATTTTTTTAAGGTAATTATAAAATAATATCTTAATTAATTTTTAAATGTGATATGAAAATAAATATACGTTTAAATTTTTTATTTTTTGACTTAACAACAATTTTATTTAAATGTTATATTAATAATATTTAGAAAAATCTTTTTGAAAAATAGAGTTTATTTTTGAATTATACGAGTTGAAAAATGGTTGGGGCGAATTTTGGGGATTTTTTTGAAATACTCAAATTTTTTATGAATAGTTAAATATGGTAAAAAACCGTGTATACAAATTATCGGTTAAATACACAATTTATGACATCATAAGTGATGTATGCCCACTTGTATTGAAATCACATCCACAGATTTCTATTATTGGTCATATGAACCAACATTATTGGTTTTCTTGATGGAAATAATAAAATAATGAATACAATATTTAAAATTTACCCCTCTCCTCCACTATAAACCCCCATCACTCACTTTTCTCCTCACTCCTCTAAGCCTTGAATATTCTCAATGATCTTCCAAATTACCCTTCCCTAGTCACTCCACACATCCATGAATCCCTCTGTCATTCTGAAAGACCAAAACCCCTTCCCTAAAGGAGTTTCTCAAGGAGGTTATTTCAAGAGGTAAAACAACCATCTTTTTTCCATTTAGTTTCATTTCAATTTACCGTCTTTTGTTATCCACTCCTCACCTACACTATCAAAATGACCATGAAAACTGTAGTAAAATCTTTATACTATAATTATATCATGTTAATGTGATAACTTTTATCAATATTCTTACTCTCTCCCTTTTATTTTATAAATGAAATCAATGTCCATGAGGTTCCAAATTATAACCTTCATGGATGAAGAAGTTTTGTTCTTCAATTTCCCCTTCATTACAGGTAATTAAACCATTTTTACTGTCTAAAAAAACTATAATATATGTGTTATAACTTATTTATTATTAATGAACCAGTATATGTCTATAATATTAAATTATATTACCAAACTAGTTCCTAATAATCAAAATACCGCTAAAATAATATAAGATAATGTCATTAATATTGAGTCTAATGATTCATCATATTTCCATGTTAAAAAATGATATAAGTTACCAATGAAAATTAAATATGTTCATAAATAATATATAATATCAGTTATATAGATTTACATACATTCTAGATGAACCCCATTACATAAAAACAAGTGAACTGATTAGGGAAATCAAGAAAACGAACACTCCAAAACAACGCAATCCAATATAATAACTTATCAATAATAACATAAATTAACTAAACAGAATTATGATAAAATTAAAACATATCTAATAGGTTTTGAATTATTTTTTTGATAAGTCAAATTTAATATTCTTGTACCTTATGTTCAAGAGCGGAACACATTCGGACTTAAGGTAAGGGTTTTCCACCCGAACCTCCATTTTCATTCAGGTTAAATTTATTATTTAATTAAATCAATGAAATTAGTATGTTTTATTATTTACTCCTCATAAATTCTTATTGAGTGTTTTAAATATGTTTACCAACTATAATCCTACTTTATTTTCTTGGTAGTTACATGTTTTAAAATGAACTTTCATAATTATTTCTGAATTACAAGCCCGAATAAGGGGAATTTCTCAAATTCTTACCTACTTTCAAGGGAAATCTATAATATTTTTTTGGAAACCATTATAATTATTAAATAAGTCATTTTATTGTGAAAATAATATCTTACTTCAGTTTGGGTTTTATACAAATACTTTTCCAAAAGAACACTTCTTTTCAAAATAAAAGAGTATTTATCTCCAGAAATACTCAATGATTTTATAAGAATACGTTTCACTGTTTTAACATTCTTATTGATTCGTATGTATTATTGGGATCAAATTTTTTTTATATAATCTATCATATTTAGTTGGATGGTTTATTACTAGTTTGATTGTGGATTAGCTATCCTAAAACCATTCACCAATTTACTCCAAATGGTTAGTGATTAATCTTAATGTTTGGGGAATGTTATTTACATTAAATATGATAGTTTCAATATGAATGTATATGTTGTTTATGTTTAAAAATTATCATATGAGTAATGAATTGGACTTATTATGTGATGTTTGGGGACTTCTATATACTCTTTATGCATAAGTAGGTCCCATAAGACAAAAGGACATGGACTTGGCCGAGGTCTTAACCAATTTGTGATATGGTTTTGGGAAAGGCGTTAATCATTTTTAGACATCTTGACTGAGGCCTTGAAATATGTTTATGAATGTCCATCATATGAACTTCCCTAATTATGAATCTAGTAATTGAAAGTTTACGTGGTTATTTGACTAGTAGAATACCCATTATTATGTTATACTATGGAAATATTTACTCAGCTCATTTTCATGACATATTATGTACAAGATTATTTTTTTAAAGTAATGTGTTTTCAATTATTCACCATTTGTAATGTTTATGTTATCTTCCTCTTTAATTCTTACTCTTACTGAGCATTTGATCTCACCCCTTTATTATGTTTCATTTTATCAGGACATGAAGAAGAATGTTATGAATGACTTGCAAGCATAATCTAGGCGGCATGGATGTTCCTAATAGAATAAATTAGTGTTTTTTACTTTCAAGATGTAATGTGGAACTTATTTATGTATCTTGTTTAAAAAATATACTAAACTACATGGCTATTTGGGATTCATATTCCTTGATTATATTCCAATATAATCAAATAAGGAATCAGCTCCGGGAAACTGGGGTTGGGTCCTTACACTTCATGGAGATGGGATGGAATGAGAAAGCTCTTTATTTATATTGGTAGGTACAATCAAATCAAGGATTTATTATTATGACCTTCCAGAAATATTCTTGAATTCAAATTTATTTTCTATTAATAAGGAATCTTATTTATATATTTATGATATAAAAATAGGATTCATTTATATTTTTTATATGATGGTTAAACTATTTTACAACTGGTTTGTTTGAAAATATGTCATGAAAGGTTCCCTAGTTTAGATTATAATATAATCATTAATAAACTAGTTTTCAATTATCAATCCTTTGCAATAATTTTACTGCTTTTATTTAGTCTCCATAGATATGTATGTTTATAACCCATGTTAATTTCATGTCTCTTAACATACAAGTGTCAATGTTGTTTATACATCCAAAAATATTCAATATGGGGTCATAATAGATTTCTTGTTGTTTATTTAGTCTCTAATAATATTGAGAATATAATTTGAGTTTAAAATAATTACTTAGCAAAAAAATTTGTCGGTTTATAATTTCCATGTTATAGTGAAATTCTTTTAATCCCAAATACATTCATTAATAGGAATTAATACTGGATCCATGGTTATCTATGTTAAATATCAAAAGAATATTGGAAATACTATGTAGAATTATAAAAATAAGATAATGAGATTATATAGAAAGTAAATATAATGGGTGTAATATTTTTTCCAATCCATTTTTTAATTACCCACCTAGAAAAAAGGAGTTAGAAGACAAATAAAGATTATTTATAGAAATTACTATCATGTTTTGGCTTTATAAGTGACTATTAAAGTATAAATCATATATAAAGGTGTGGTGTAAAGAACCAAATTTTCTATGATATAATATTGTTATGGTATTTAATGATATCTAAAAAAATGTTATGATAATGCATGATAATGGGATACTAAAATTGAATACATAAAATATTATGCTTAAAGTGTTTTTAAAAGGAATTATATGAAAAATAAAATTCTATTAATTTAATTAAAGAGAGAAAATAATGTAATGAAATAGTTCAAATGTGAATAATATTTTCGGTAGTAGGTACATTTTTTTACTAATGTTGAAACATTTATGGTTAGTACTAGTTCATGATTAGACGAACCATTCATGTGTAAATTTTCCACAAAAATGGAAATCATTCTCAATATATAATCATTCGAGAAGAAGAATTGTCCATGAAATGTAGAATCATTTTGAAATAAAAATGCAATTTATATTCATGAATGGTAGTTTTTAATGAAGGATTTATGAGGAACTTTCTTATTACTGGTGGTTTTTCTTTATATTTTAGATTTAATTAGAGTATCATTTTACATCCTTCAAGATGAGGATCACTCTACCCATTTATTATGATATAAATCTGATATGGAAGTCACGAAATTAAGATAAAATCCATACAATGTGGTCATAAAAATTGGATTTAGTGGAAGTGTATTTTTGAAAGCAGTATGTTATTCACTTAATATAATTAATATGAAGGAATTCATGGAATAATGGGACACTGATTGAGAATTTTTATCTATAAATCTATTGATATTTATTATATTTTTGGAACATTGACACGTCATATGTGTGTTCTCTTTAGATGTAGCTCTTAGTGGTGAACTATATAAAATTGGCACACCCTACCATATTTTATGTATTTTTATTAATGGTGGATTTTTGATAAAAAATATTAATTTTACATAAGTCATAATAATGTCGAAAAAATATAAAAGGATACACATGAAAGTATTCACACACCGATTCATCCCCCTCAAGGTGTCCCAGTGAGAATAAGTCATATTAGGACAACATTATAGACATTGAATCTATCATTTGTATATTTTCATTTTAGATAAAATGGTTAATGGAAATGTTTTATATTTTTCAATGATTGTAAATAATATATATATAATAATATGATACAATCATATTTATGTTATTCCATGATAGATGTTTTATTAGCTAACATAAAAGGGATAAACATGATTTAAATTTCAGAACTATCCATTACTGAATATGTTTTGAATCAACTTGATTTTACAGCCAAAAAATTTAATTCAATACATAATACTATCAAAATACATATTTAAATAATGGGGATTAAATTCACTAGTACCTAGTCCAAATGGGATAAATTATATAATATATATTAGGGTGAAAACTAGTTCAGAGATATAAAGATTCATGTGATTCCAAATATGTTTGATGAGATGAAAATTTTAAAAAATAATATTATTAATGGGGTCTTCTACAGAATCATTGATATTGATGGATAAATTCAAGAACTTCATGAAGATATAAAATATATTCATATTTTGAAAATATGAGGAAAAAGTCCGCAACATCTTTATTATCTAATGGTATCACCTCTTGAGGATATGAACCTATCAGGAATTTTATTGTGTGATCTATAAAATATTTCAGTTACATATAAAATAAATGTAAAGTGGGAAGAATACCAAATCACATAAATGAGGTGAAATGTAATATATTTATATAAAAACATGAAATTTTTAATGTCGGAGATCCAAAAGAATACGTATGTGATGATTTTAAATAACTATCTAAAAAGAAATTAATGAGAGGGAAGGGTAACGTCCAAATAAATATATCCTTGGAATTTTTTTAGTGTAGTGAAGTTGAGAAAATTTTATAAATGTGTTCGAGGACATGTAATGATAATGGATGTTTTTATGAAATTATAAAAATCTACAAAGGGTATACCTCCCAAAAAATACTTTAAGGTAGGAATTTTACTAGATTGAAATTTTAAAAGAAGATATTGGGGATGATGGAATAAGATAATGATGTAGATTATATTAGGTAATTAATATCATAGTTTAAATGGGATTTATAAGATGCGATGATGGATATATTTGAAAACAAAGAATATAGAAAGGGGGAAAAATTTACCTGATGGTGTTATTAATCAGAAGGTAGAAGTTTAGGGGACCCTGAAAGAGCTAAATCCTATATGAAAGAAAAATAAAAAGTTTATTTGTTTTTTGAAATAATTTTATGAAAATTTGGATAAGATAAAATGTAATAATGACTTACTTGGAAAATAACTACAAGTTCAATAAGTTAGTAAGTTGAACACCGAAGGTGTAGGGAATCTCTAGATGAATATTTAAAAACATTATATGGGGATTTATGACCTTAATGAATGCCTAAAGGGGTGGAAAATTAGGGAAAATACATTGTATCAGAGGTTATTACATTGAAAAACAAATTCTATTTATAAATGAAATATAGGTTTTCAAAATGAATTTAAACATTGGTATTTTCTTAGATAAAGATTATTTGAAAGAGGAAACATGGTTCAGAAGATTTTGAGAAAATATTGTATGAAAAATCAAAATTATTTGAGTAAAAAAAATGTCAACTCTAATGAATAGAAATCCAAATATGGAACATCTATCAACCAAATCTAGAGGAACTAGATTTTTTTTAAATGGAACAAACATTATGGAACTTCTAGCATGGAAAATGATCACTATGAATAAAAGAGACCATAGGGTTCTAAATAATCCCCACTATTAAAAGGTTAATAAATAATTAAAGAGTTATTCAATGGCTGGTGACATGTAGAGAAATGAAAATGAGAAGATATTGCATCCAATTAATTATGAATTTGGTAGGTATTTTTAAAACAAAAAGGATTATTATGAAAAAATAGGTTTTGATCAAATTTAGAATCATTCAAATGTTTAAAAAATTAATGACACCAATCATTATTATAATGTAATAAATTATTTCCAAAGATATTTCATTAATTTTTTTAATTTTGGGCTTAGATATATTGATTTTATATAATGAATAAGTGAAAATAACCACTAGGGAGGTAAGAGGTAAATGAATACAACATATCAGAACCTAATTCTATTAGAAAATAGATACAACCTATTTTTAAGGTAAAATTAGTATGATTACACTATAACTGATTAAGGAAAAGTGGAAAAGCTATCTTATGAAAAGATACCAAATAGATTATCAATAGAATGATGGATTTTTTTCAATGATTTGTCTATTAATATTAAAGTTAACATGTGATTAATATGAAGATAATTATACATAAGGATGTTTTTGAAGATAAAAATATACAAGATAAGAAATAAAATGATGAAATATAGGTAGATACCAGATCTAATTCAAGAAGATATATAGTAAATTTGTCTTTATGGTTTTACCTAATGATTGAATAGATTGTTATTAGAAGTAATTATGTGGGTCAAACATTATATGATTACAGAGATAATCATAAGAATGAATCCATTAAATTTGTTAAAGACTAATTATATCTTCATTTTTTACATTTTTCATTGAAAATTCTGAGAATCAATCATCTTGTTCATATAGAATGAAAACTGATATCGATAGGTAAATAATTGGATGATTTTTGATGAATTTATGGATGGGAATTTTGAATACATCAATGAAATGTAAAAAATGGAGTTGTATATTTAATATAAAATAATTGTTTCTATCTATATTCATCCTCAGGATCTAGGCTCTTCCATTGTGAGGTAGTGGTTGGGATCGACCTCAGCCCTCCTAGGCTGGGGAAGAAGAAAATTGAGCAATCATATTTTGATGCAAGCATGAGGATAATGAGATCTAGAGTGGGGTGAAATATGAAGCATATGACTCATATTAATGTTATAAAGTAGTACCATATAAATTCAATGATATCTTATTCCATATTAAAAGTAATGAATGATTTATTTTGAGATGTAATTTATATTATGGGACTCACTCATTTTGGGTAATGCACATCATTAGTGAAATTATCATGTGAAATTTAAATATAAAGATTATATTAAACATCACCATCTTAATTTAACAGAATTTATAGGGTTTTTCTACATATCTAATGCAGTGAATAAATATTTCTTATCATGCTTCACTACTATTGTGTTGTTCCTATGATAGTTGAGTTTGATAAAAAACAATGACTTCCACTACTTATGAGAAGTTATCCTATGATGTTTAGTTAATACTGAGATATAGTATATATAATATTATCTTGTTCATAATATTGAAGAGTTAATAATCATTTAGGATTATCTAGATGTTAAAAACCCAATAATAGTTATGTCTGCACAATTGAAATTGGAATCCAGAATAATAATTTTGTACGAATAAGAGGATTATTCAGTATATTTCCCAAAAATAAAAATTGATAGTGAGTCTTTGTATAATAAACCTAACAATATCATGTTTTCACAATATTATTATTTTATTTTAGTCCATATACTTTATGCTTTGGAATATGTTATTCGCAAAAAAGAAGATGTTTTTATAAAGGAGTTAAGAGATAATTGTGGTTTACAAGAATAATATAAATGAATGTTGAAGATATTCTTTATAAAATTTATATATATTAGAGTTTTATTAAGTAAAATTAAAATATATAGTGAATAGAAGTAATGTAAATTAATTATATATGAATCTATTAATGTTTTTTAAAATTTTAATATAGTGGTTTTTTAGAGATTGAATGCTTTGAAAGATGACCGACAAAATAAACATTTTTTCTAAATGCATATATAAAAATTAAAATTTAGTTATTTTATTAAATAAATTATATATGATATACATAAATATTTTTGTATTAAATTAATAAATATTTATATAGTGGATGTATTCTTTAAAAGAAGAATATGTCAAGTTATTCGAGGATCTGCACATTCTTACAAAATTGATGATTGAAGATTTTGAATGTTTTTGTTCAAATGTTTGATTAAGAAATTGTTCATTGATATGGATAATAATAAAGAGGAAAAATTGGATAATTTTATAATTTAATTTGATTAAAAATAATCTAATTTTTTGTAAAATTTCGGTACAATTTTTTTAGAGTTTTAGTGATTCTAAGGTAGAGGCCATTTTACGTAGAATAAAGTAGAGTGAAAATAATAAATGATAAAGAACATAAAAATATTAAAAGTGTTGATTATGAGATATATGTAAATGATAAAATATTCAATAATTTTGAATTTTTGATTCTAGTTAAGATTTTTGGTTGACTCAAAAAATGTTGACACTGACTTTTGTATGATATTAGGTGTGGTCAAATCCTGATATCTTCAGAAGTAACAGAACATAGTTTACAAAAAAAATAGTGATAATTTAAAATTGTTTTTTCTAATAGATTTATCATAGCATGTATAGTTATATAAATCTGTGAATCTATTTTGGCCGTTGTTCAGGGAAAATGTATTGAGAGGAGAAATAGAGAGTGCCAAACTGTATGTTTTGAATATCAATTAGGTCAAATCATAAGGATGCCAAAATTGTAAGATCAAAATCATCAGAAGATATTTCTGTGAGATTGTACACTAGAATTTTTAAAGGATACAAATTTATTTTATCATCTTTTATATTATATGAAATTTGAAATTCCTGAAAAAGTTAGAGATTAAAAAATAATTTTTTACATGATAAAGTATGTAACTGACTTGCATGAACCTTAAAGAAAAGTAATATGTTACAGATTAAGAATTATGTTGAGGATTACACACATTGAATCCTAGTGATAAAATGGAATATATGTTTTATGTTCTAGAATTTTATTGGGTTAGAAGGAGTTGATTCCATACTACATGTGATATTGGAGGATTCTCTACTATTTTTGTAGAAACAATATGTTATTGATGTGAATGTGCTAGTTATATTTGTGTGACAATTATAAATGGGAATGTGAGAGTATATAATATATGTTGGGATATAATAATTTCATTATATAGTAATTATATTTTAATTCACATACATTATATAGTTTATTTATATGTGTCAATGTAATAATTGAATATTGGAAGTTATATGTTCCCATAATGAATCCAAAACTTGTAAATAACGTGTTTTTTTTCTTAATTTTATTTTTTTTAATTTCAACTAGCGTGACATTGAATTAGGAATGAAGAAAATATAACCATAAATATTAACCAATTCAAATATTAGAGCAATAAAAAATGTCATGAATTCTTTTATCCAAACAAATTAGTTAAATTGTTTTCCCTTGATTCTTACCCACACAATATGATAGAATTATTTGTTGGTAACTTCAATTGGTATCATAAATATTTCCTATTTGGCTAGATCATACTTTTTACTCTAGAATTTTTAAACTGCATTAGATGTTATGTAAATTTTCTATATTTATAGATATTACTCAGTTAGAGAAAAAATATGTTACTTTTATTTGTCCATCCATAGAGGATTTTATAGAACATTAAAAATATGGAGAAGGAGGAGTGAAATAAGTTAATTTAGTCAAATCATTAAATGTATTATAAGTTGGACTCATAACAAATTTAATGTAGTGAATGTGGTAAATTTTTATCTATAAAATCTATTTATTTTTATCTAAAGAAGATTCTTGTTTGATTTTTAAAGAGTAATGGGAAAGTGAGACAAGTAGTTCTATTGAATTTATCTACTATACATTAATAGTTTAAATGAAGAAAGTTCCTTAATATGTTATGGTCTATATATTTGAGATTATATAGGTCTTACTCGATGAAAAATCATAACTAAAACAAGAAGAAATTCACATGTAAACTGAATTAGCTAATAAATTTTACAAGTGATAAAATCTCAATAAACTCATTAAAGATAAGGATGAATGTGTATCCATTGGAAATAAAACGTTTTACATGAATTTAAAAGAACCATAATGGGTTATTCATTAAAATTCATGTTTAAATAATTTTTTAGGGAGAATTACTATGCACTCGGGGCTTCCCGTAAAAAAAAGTTGAACTCAAGGATTATCAATAGGAGATCAAGGAAAAATTAGTAAAGGAACATTAAAATTTATTGAATGTGTTGTGAAAACTTTATGATGAATATATGTTGAGATTAAATTTTATTTTGATGACAAAATAAAATCAATTTAAGATCATAAAAACACTTCAAATATAATTTATTTTTGTTTTGGAAGATAATGTTAGAAACATGAAAATTAATAAAGTTATATATTTATTGATTACATTTATAGAGTATGTTAGACTATAATAATTTATCACTCTATAAGGAGAAAAGGCTTCAAACAGTTGTGAGATTCATACCCTACCATAATTATAAATCATGTAACCCTAAGTTTATGAGATTATTATTTCCCTAATTTGAATCCATTAAATAGAACGTGATTTCAATTATATTCTAGGTGGATACAAGTATTGATACACCCAAAACATACTTAAAGGTGTAATAAATCAATATAAGAGGAAGTATTTCTCCATGTGGTGCAAAAAAGAAGGGATGTTTTCATCTGAAGTAGCATGGTCAAAATGTCATATTGAGTAAAAATAAAATAATAAAATCATGCTTTTCAGGAAAATACTAGTGCTTTAAAATTTCTATACATAGGGTAATTGATTATCAAAATAACATATCAAATACCAAAAAATAAATATGTTCAATATTATTAGGGTAAAAAATAAAATACTTGAGATATACTCCAAAAATACCCCAACATAGATATAATATTGTAAATCTATCTATAATTAATATATTTAAGGATCTTCATAAACTGTGATAAAGATAAAAT
Organism: Viscum album; assembly: GCA_963277665.1. NCBI lineage: Eukaryota > Viridiplantae > Streptophyta > Magnoliopsida > Santalales > Viscaceae > Viscum > Viscum album. The sequence continues at coordinate 1,943,349,469 of OY728161.1, read as the reverse complement.
TATTGTGGTAATTATAAAAATGAATTCTTGTTTACCTCAACTAAGTATAGTTTTAATTTTACTAAAATGATAATTCCGTAGAGGTTAGAATGAATAAGTTAATGTAATTCATCTGTTTGGGGGGTATAGAAATGGAAGTTACTAAGAAGAGAACACCCATGAAAAAATTAATGGAAGATACAACATAAAATAAAATATTTTTCTTCTGCAAATGAATGGGCTCTATTTTTACATGTGTAAAAAATACATGAATGTTAATTTTTATAGAAGAAAGATTAAATAATAAAATAACCAAATCCAAGAAAGAAACAAGGGGATTATTTTTTAGAAGAAATATCTAATGATGAAATTTAAATTCATATAATGATTCCACAATATTGTTACTTAATTGGAGGGATTACTCTATATGGAATTTGTTAAAATTATGGTCACACACTTAAAAAGTGACTAAATATTTTTAAATGATAGGAAATTTTTTTAAAAAAATCCATTAGATGTTAAATGTACCACATTGGATGCTATAAGTATGAAATATCTTAAAAATAAAAAATATAAACAAGTGCTAAAAGTTTTTATGATTATTTTTTTAATGTGTTTGTTGAATCAGTTATGGTGAATAAAAAAGAATATAAGAGAATATATAACTCTCTAGTTGAAAGTGAAAAATAAATTCAATACAAAGTGAATGTTAAAGGTAAAAGGAAGAATCATATACTATTCAAATATATTAGTTTATATAAAATCAACGGGCAATAAAACATGAAGTGTTCCCATGGATCTGAATTTAAATGACTAATTGGGTTGGGAATTATAATTAAAACATGTTCTTTAGAATAAGGAGAAATAGTGACACCACCTTGTTCTTGCATATTTTCATTTTTTTCTTGTTGCTCATGGAAATTAGTGAATGTAATTTAAACAAGGTACCTGATGTTATTAATTTTTTTGAAAATCATATAGATATTTAGATGTTATAAATTGGTAAATATTTTATTTCCATTAGTAGTGTTTTTTCCTCAACAAAATATAATTATTTTCAATCATCATGGAGAAGATAGAGATAGGTCACTCATTTTGGGGGAGTAGAGATGGAGCCGGTGGTTCTAGAGACTAGATGAATTGAGATAGAAGATAATAATTCTATATAACCAAATATTTGATGGCCCAGATGATATGATTATATTTTTTATGTTCCTATACAATGATACCAAAGATGATAATAGTATCATAATATCTAATATTCTAGAAATTAAAAAAATATTTCTTATGATACATTACAATTTTTCATTATCCATTATGGAAAATTTATTTTGAATCCAATGTGTGAAAATGGATTACTGATGAGAATGAAAAAAATTTATTTGAAGGATATTAATCAACTTTTTTGTGTTTTTTAGATAGATTCATGATATAATTTGTTTTAAATATTCATTTGTAAATACATTTGGAAATATATCTTAATTTTCATCAATTAATTAATAATATATCAATTTCATTGAAATATAATATTATTACTCTTGGGATCGAAATTGACAATTATTTATGTATAATTATAATTTATAGATATATAGATCACTTTATTAAGAAATGTGATTTAGTAATTCTTTTGAGTAATTTAAGGTATAATTTTTTTAAAATATTAGAGAAATTGAAAAGATGAAATTTGGTGAAGTTTGAGAAAAGTGATTTCTTTCTAAGTGAAATGTTGAATTAATTATCAATTTGGAGGATAAAATTATTGAATTTATAATTATAAAATTAATTGACAAAAAATACAACGGGGATGATCTATGTCCTAAATGGAATACGATAGAAAATTTTTCACTATTTTATAGGGGATATTGATGATAAGTAAAGGTAAAATTGGATAAAATGACAATTATTATACTAAAGTGTTCTTTGGAAGATAAAAATATGTAAATTAAGTCATATAATGTTGAAATATAGTGAGATTAATGATCTCCTCTAATATGACACACAACTATGTTTTAAAAAAAATATCTTGGATGATAGAAATGATAGTGTCTAGGTGTAATGAAGTGGAGTGGACGTCAGATTATTATTAATGTTATCAAAAGTATAAGTCACTGATAGGTGTTGTAGACATATGATCGAACAATTGATTACATTCACTCAATAAGTATTTTGATTATCCATCCTCTTCTCTATATTGAATAATAAATTATACTGTTTAGTGAAAACCACATTGATTATAATGAAAGAATCGATGAAATGTTCTTTATGAAAACTATGAAGAAATATAGAAAAGGTAATTCTATATTAAAATTATAAAAAATGTTTTCCAAGCCTATCAAGTTATAGGATATTGTATCTGTTACTATGAGATGCCATTTATTCTCTACTATATTTATACTTTTTAGTTTATGATTAATGGAAAGATAACATGGATCGATACAAGTATGAGGATAGTGAGATACAACATGAGGTGATGCAAGAAATAGAGAATCAATAGTCATGGTACTCGGTGGTTCCATGATAATTGAACAATTAATTATTCTATGTAGAGAGTAATAAAGGACTACCTTCTTAAATTAATTTCTAATGTGATACTCGATCACTCTTATTACTATACATCTTAAGTGAAATGAGTCCAGGGAATTTAGATTTAATAATCTCATTCAATATTGTAATTTTACTAACACATTATGGGTAAATATTGAATAAAGAGCTCATGTTATGACTCCATATTTATTTTCATGCTTAAATGGTATCATGTTATTTTTAGGAGATTCTAGTTTCATATAAAATAAGAACCTAAATCTTGTTTAATAAGTAGTAATTTTATTTTATCCTGTCAATATAATACATTCTCCATATGATTTTCATGTTAAGATTTTTGAAGGGTTAATAATAACAATAGTATTTGTAAACATTGAAGCATTGAGAAGAGTTTTTCTTTGTAATTATAATTGAATGATAGAATATAAAAAGACACTGAGAGAATTTTCTATAATACTATTCATAAGAAAAAATTTATGATTTATTTTTGTAACATAAATATAATAATATAATGGATTTTTCTATGCCACGATCTTAGTTGATTTTGAGGATTTTATGATTAAAAATATTTTATGAGCTTACATGAAAATTGTTTTATGTAATATTATAGATGTTGATCAGTGTATTTAATAAAAATGAAACAAAATATATAAGATAATTAATGAATGATTCTTGTCAATGACTGTTTGAGTACTGTGATGCTAAAGATAGATCACATAGAAGTTAACTACAAGAAATCTAGGTGAAGTCATTAACATCTGAAAAAAGTGAAACACTGTCACTTTTAGATATTGTGTTCTTCATATGATTTGAGAATAAATGATGTTATTTTCTTAGAATACTTTCCATAAAATGAATATGATAAAGCTATTTCATATGATCCATTCAAAAGAAAAAAGAACAAATAAATAATTTACTGATTACAAAGGTTATTTTATTAGGAAGATGAATAGGTTTAAGGAGATTCTTAGGCATATAGATGTGATGATATAATATAATTAGTGTTTTTACCATTGACTATTTTGATCATGGAGAGTTAAATGATCTAGATAATAATATAGAAGGAATAAGTTGATATTGGTGAAAAAGGTGGTCACAAATAAATATATTTTGAAAGATAGAGGCACCTTGTTTTTATGGAGTTTGAGTGATATTTATGTTGAGGAAATTACTTTTAGAATATATCAAATTGCAACTCAAGATCATTAATGAAAAAACGATAAACAGAGTGAAGATGAAGAGCTAAAATTATATGATAAAATATTTATGAATTTTGAATTCATGTTTCTATATTATATTTGGGGAATACTTGAAGAATGATGACATTGAGTTGTGTAGGATCATTCTCAAAGTCAAATCCCAATATCTTCTGATGTAATTGGAGGAGGTTTTGTAACACCACGACCTGCACTTCTAAATCCAGTTCATTATTTCATTATATTGGAATAATTACAAGGATTAAAATCATGAAGTACCATTCAGTTTAGTAGTATTGGAATTACAGATTACATACCTGATTCTCACAATACGTTAGAAAATAAGATATACAACCATGATAAATAATAAATTGAAATAAAATGCATCCTTTAAAGCTTATTCATATATATCTTCTTTGTGAACTAGAGAAATGAAACATAATAAGGGTGTGCTCAAATTCTATGTAAGGGCATGTATACTTGATTAAACAATAAATAAATGAGAATAAATTAACATTTCAAGGAAAATAATAGATAACACAAGCCAATAAAATAACTATATATGACAAAATCAATATGGAAGTGTATGAAACAGAAACTCATGCCATCTAATCAATGTACTAAAAATGAAACGTATCCATAGATATACCGATGAAAAATCTCCTGGATGAATAAAATGTGGAACTAAATTAGGTCAATTTTATCATAAAGGATGTCCTTTCTATGAAACATGGAAACATATATTGTCAAGACTTTTAAGAAGATGATTTAAAACCTCAGCTAGAAACCATTTTAATTTGGTCAACTTATTTGTCACATGAGAACTTATCGATGAATCGACGAGATATATAAGGTCTATGATCCTCTAATAATTTACAATCCAAAAATTCCTTATATTGAATATTTTAAATAAATAATATGCGTTATTAAATATCAATATTTAATAAATTGTATGGAATAATACATATTTCCCCAAATATTCAAATAACTGTCAATGTATACACCATAATTAAAATTGTATATAGTTTATGAAATACAAAAATCCATTTCAGGTTAATATGGATATTAAAGTAAATTTTGAATGAAGAATGTATACAATAATGAGGCTGCTTCATGAAAAAGTTAAGAATCACAAAAGGAAATGAGATTTCACTGAATATCATTATGGAAAATCATGAGGAGAATAATCTTTAAACCTTCCAAATTATCACATGACACATTGAATCATTTGAATCATAATATACAAAATGGTATGATGTTAATGTAAATATAGAATATCATGAGAATAAGTGGATTCTAGATATATCAAGGAAAAGGAATTATATACACCAGATAAAAGGTAATTGGTTCATAATAGCAAATAAGTATCAGCAACATATAAATTGAGACGAAATTCCCTTACCTTAATCTTTATTTTGATGTGGGGTACTTATATTTCGGTATATTTTTTTAAAATGTGTTAATAACCGATACCATAACCATAATCATGTTTATAATATCATATATTAAATTCTTACAAACTTATATTACCCTTTTCTTAACACTATTTCATTATTATAACTATTTTAGGTGTTAATTGTCCAATTTTCTAAATTGTTACTTATTGTTTTGATTAAATATATAACTATTTAATCATATAAATAATTTAAAACATGACTTAATTATTTTACTTATTCGGTAAATATGTATTTATAATTTTCAATAATATTTGTAAATAATAAATTAAGTGCACTGTTCATGGAGATGGTAGGTCATACGTACGCATGAACACTACTTTAATATTTTGTCCTGTTAAAAGAATGAAAAATAAATGAAATATTTATATATTTTAATTACACTATAATATCTATCTTATAAATGTAACATAGGTTTATTAAAACCACTCTCAATACATTCCATGATTAGCGTGATCGAATCACATCGCTTCGAGGGGAAGTAGTCCATGCTTTCTCAAATGGTCTTATCGTATTAACACAAAATTGGAATTATTAAAGTAATGTGATATAAAGTTATTAAAGAAGTATAAATACATAATAAAAATCATATATATAATATATATAAGTATTTCCAATCATAATTTCCACCATGATAGGTTGTAATGGAAAAATGAACAATCATTATTTTTTGAGGGAGTAGTTCGCCGTACAGAAAAATAATATATTTTTTAACAATTAGATGGGGGCATGTCAAACATTAGACAGAAAACTATACATAAAAAATAATATTTTATTTATGATACTGGTTTTATTATATAATCATGGAATAAAGAGATTTTCGGCATAGCAAATGGAAATGAATCTAGAGAGTTTGAGAGAAGATATTACCTCTTAATCAAGTAACTTCTTTGGTTTTTCACCAAAAGGCTTATGTGGATTGATTAATGAAATTATAGGATTATATAAATAAGTTTCATAATTTGGGATGTTTATTGGGTATTTATATACCTAACATAAGTGGTTTTAGATGTGTGTAGAAGTGGGGGAGTTGGTGACCTTTTATAGGGATGGAAAATAACTCACATGGTATTTTTGAAACGAAGTTTGGTGTACCCATGTTTTTACCTAAACAATACTTAACAACTAGACAAAAATCTATAATATAAGGTCAATAGACTATTTATTTCCAAAAAATTGGTTTTGGACAAGTGAATAGGTCATTTGGGCCGTTAAACTATAGTCCCAGTCCTTTATTAAGATTAATTTGACCATAATAATTGTAATTAATTTTAATTAATTTCACTGATGTCATTAGTAAAACAAATTAGTGTTATTAGACATTATAATTTATTATGGTTCCAAATATGGAATTCATTTTCCCAAATTCCAATCATATATGTGGGTGAAATTAATTTAAAATTCATCTCCCATGTGTGATGACAATGCAAGGGTTTAATGTAAAAACATTGAAAAGTTATCTTTGTTTTTATAGTCAATTTAAAAGTGGTATTGATACCAATGAATTAAATTTGATTAATTGATAAAAGTATTATCTAATTATTCATTAAAACCAATCTAAATTTTAATTTTTCCTAATAAATAAATTTGACAACAAATATGTTTTCAAATAAGATTCAGTATTTTTAACTATTAAAAAAATGAAATGTTTCATAAATATATAAAAAATTAACCATTACATATTTTTAATGTTTTCCTTCAAAATATGAAGTTTATTTTGACATATTAAATCCATTAAATTTTCAAATTTTTTATTTAAAATGTGTTCTCCACTAAAGGGTGGTAAAAATGACTTCATATAAAATATAGTATATTATGCATAAAATTGGGTCTGTTTATATATTTATCCAACAAAATATATTTGATGAATATAAAAATATTTTATTAAATATCTAATTTATATACCACTAAAATCAAAAAATAATTTTAATTAATTGAATTAATTAAGGTCAAATCCCTTTGTGATAATAATAATAATAACATTTTCCTTCACATTCAATATGTGTTGATATTCATTTATAATTAATTTTTAACTAATGAATAAATTTTATATTTTTGTTAACCATATATTTAAAAATTTTAGTTATTAGTATTCATAACTACTAGTTTATATGTTATAATATTAAATTTTAATATTATAGTTATATTTTATTTTTTGGGTAAAACTCGTTCTTACGTGTAATGCAAGCCAACAAAAAAGTTTCCTCTTGCATCCAATAGAAACTAACTCAGTATTGTGTGAATTACAAGATCACTTATATTTTATTTATTTTTGATAGTAAATATATTATAATGTATTAGGTTAATATATTACCTTTTTACACTTGGTATTACATGTCATACACACCATTGAATATAAAGTTGTAATTTTGAATTTTGAGGTGTCAAATTCTCCCCACCATAATTAAATAGTATCCTCACAATTTAAAATTAATCTTTTTAATAAGAGGATTGATATTCGAAGATAAATATTCTTGAAAAACCAAAATTCAGAATATAGTTAATAAAAAATATTCGTAAAATGATAGAAGGGAAAGTACAATGGTCACGTAACAAGGTTTCCTAGTAGGAGAAGATATATGGGAAATTGAAACATGGATATGGAAGAAAAAAACAAATATCAAGTTTAGATGGATAATTATAAAGAACATGTTAATATTAACATTGTTGATGGAAAAAAATATAAACTGTAGCTGTAAATGAAGGTCATTGATATCACAAAAAATTATGATAATAGGCCAATTTTTTTTATTCAGCCCTATTTCTCTATAGTTATGTAAATCATCAACTCTATAAAAAATATATGATTCTATAACATAATATTTTATTTTTTTATACCTTGATCTATTTATACTTAAAATCTTAGCACATTATTAATCATATGGTGAAGTAATACATTATCTATTAAAAGCATATCTAATGATCAATAATTTCATAAACGGTTAACTTTTCCAAAACATTGTGAGCCAATTCTTTGGATGGAAGGTCATTGAATTTACAACATAAATATAACATTAGCATGGAATCATTATCAAGTAGCTCCTAATTATCACATTCCAAAAATGTGAATCATGTATTCAATTGAAATATGTTAATAAATTGAATCACTATAAAACATTATTAGAAACATGCATTCTTCCTTATTTATTAAATAAGACACGTGTTATGGGATCTATTCCTTAAATCCAAAAGTGTTGTAAAATATATCAGAGATATAATATACCAGATATCAATAAGTCTTTAATAATTTCCACGATATTTAGTACATGTCCAGATCAATAATTTATTCATCGTTACCTCCATATTAGTAACATATTCGTGTTTATCTTTCCCTCAATCATGCATTTTATTAAAATATTACTTTTTACAGAATAATCCTTCTTTTTACCGTTAAACTTATAATATCAAATACTTTATGAAAAAGTACTGTAGTACAATCCTTATATATTTTCTGAATCATATGGTGAGAACATAAAAAATAAAGTACTTTTACAAAAAATTTCTTAGATACAAATATAGATTTACATTAATAATTCCACATTGCTTGTGTCATTAACATATGTTTGACCTTCATCCATTATCTTCTTGGAATATATATTATCGTGATGTATTTGGAATTCATTTTTGTAGAGAACCATCTCCTTTCTATTTTAACACTGAATATTAGTTTTTTTTCATTCTTCACTTTGGATTCTTTTGCATGGTGACCCTTTTTCCAGTACATATAAAAAATATCCAATCCTTTTAGGAATTTACTTAAGTGGTTCTTTCCATAGTTATCACAATTTGGAAAATCATTATTTCCCTTCAACCTCATTGAATCATTCACTTTTTTATGGTGTTTAGAATACCTCTCCTTCTTTTGGTTTCCCTTGGATACGTAGGATCATGAAAAATCATTCTCCATTTTGTTGGAACATAAAAATTTCTCTTCGTATGATGAAAAATTATGAGAAACCGTCACTATTGAAATATTTTGATTATTACATTCAATGAATTCGATAATCTTGCACTCTATGTTGCATATATAATCCGTAGAATACCTGGGTATTATTTTAATGGTAGCGTCATAATCTAAAACACTCTCTTCTTCTTTTTTCTTTAAGCTAAGGAAATTCCTCTTCATCTTAATTTATCGATCACAAGGGAGGTATTTATCAATGAAAATGTACATAAACATTATCCATTATTTCAGTTCACTTTCTACTTCAAACCTTGTATTCTAGATCTGAGACCACCATTGGTCAACATCACAATGGATACAATATACATACATGTAACCTTTTCCTCTTCACTACATTACAGTGCCCTAAATATCGTCTCCGGTGAATTAATCAATTACTCAATAATAATTCCATTAGTATTCGCACTAAACGTTGGGTGATTCTACAGCATAAACTGATCGAATAGATGATATTCTATATGTGGAATAGGTTTCTCCATTCGGGAAAGGTTATTTTTCATAACCTAAGTAATCTACCCTAATATATCCATAAATTGATCTATTCTATTGCCATCTTCGTTGAATTTTTCATCAGGGAAACCTCTATAATTACCATGAGTTTTGATACCATTAATCCTTTTAGGAACCATTTATAAACAATCGAATACATTATATTAGCTCATGAAATTATAAACATTGTATAACTCTATACATGGTATAAGACATAAATAAATTTATGCATCATAAATCATAGAATCATTACCCTTGGTTACATTGGGGAAATCATAACTCTAAAATCCATCATAATGGTAGGTAATGAAAATATGAACTATTCTAAGAATATCCCCATGGAGTGTCAAACTGGGTGTACAATAAGTCCCATTTTTGTACACCCGGTTACCCAATGTTTGGCTGGGAACACCTTGTTGGAGTTATTACTCATTGGTATATAAGTTCTAAAAACATATCCACTTGTAGTATCTAGATTGGGATGTATTTATTATAATACCATCAAAATATATACCTTACAAATATTTTAGGATGTTCTTCATTAATCATCAGAAATTATATCTTAGTGTTATATTCCCAAATCTTTGTTTTCCAAATATAGTTTCCATGTTGGTTTCTAAACATCCTTTGATACCAACTGTAAAGCCCCAAACCCACACTTCCAGATTTTGTTCATTAATTTATTACATTGGAATGGTTACAAGGAATCAAATCCTGAAAGACCATTTAGTTTAGAAGTCTTATAAATCAATAATGCATTCATGATACCCATAATAAATTCGGATATAAGAAATAAAACATGAAAGACATAAAAATGAAATAAACTGCATCCTTGAATGCTTATTCAATGATTTAATCTTTAAGACTAGTAGAAATAAAACCCAATAAGGATGAGATCAAATGCTTAGAAATGGTAAGTAAAGAAGAAGAAATATAGAAGCATTGAGAAAAAATTATCATGGAAAGGTAAATAACTAATAAAACATGAAATTCAAATAATTAGATAAGGAAAATTCAATATGAAAAGGTAGGAACAAAAAATCATTCCATTTAATCAGTGAATTTAAAATGAAATGTATCCATAGATATGCTGACACACAATCTCATGAATGAATAATAACTTGAATAGAATGAGGTAAAAACATTCCTAATGAATTTCATGTTGGAAGAAAATGAAATCAAGTACCATCATGTTCGTTCACAATATTGTTTAGTGTTATTGATAGGAACCTTTTTAATTTGGTGAACTAATTTATAGTAGGAGAACTTGTCAATTAATTAGGGATCTATATAATGTTTGGGATCCTCCCCTCATTTCCTATCCAAATAATTACTTATTTAAAATACTAGAAATTAATAATATACCTTATCAAATATCCATATTGAATAAAAAGTATATAATTAAAATTATTTCCCAGATAATAAAATAATTGTCAAAGTATACACCTTATGCAAAATGATATATATTATAGGTAATACTAATATAAATTGTATGAGAATATGTATATTAAAGTAAATTCCCAGTGAAAATTTATTATAATAAATTGAATTTTTTATGATAAATCTCGCAATCAGAGAAGGAAAAGATATTTCAAAAATAATCATTAAGACCAATCATGATGAGAATAATATTTAAACATTCCAATGTTACCCATACAACTTTGAATCATTTAAATCACAATATATAAAAATTAATGACATTAAATATAAATTATAATATCAGTATAATAATTTATTACTTATATAACATGAAAAAATAACTATAAACACTGAATAAAAGTTAATAAAATGATAATAACAAATAATTCTCAATGAAATGTAAATTGATACTAAATTCCCTTACCTTAATCTTCCTTTTGATTTGTGGTTTTTATCCTCCGGTATATTGATTTATAATATATTAATAACTTAAAACATAACCATATTAATTTTTATAATATCATATAATAACTTATTAAAATATTTTAGTTATCTTTAAAAAACTATTTCATTATTTTAACAATTTTGTGTGTTAGTTTCCTAGTTTCCTCAAGTATGTTTTGACTTGTTACTTGTTAATATTTCATAACTCATTATTTCATCATGTCCATAATGTAAAAAATTACTTTATTTTATTATATATTCAGTATATATGTATTTATAAGAGTTTATAATATTTGGGGAAAAGAAATGAAGTGCACCGTTCTTGGAAATAGTAGGTTGTACAAACTCATGAATGCTACATTTATTTCATTACTATATTAAAAGAATGAATATAAATCATAAATATTCATATTATAAGTAAAATATAATATATAGGTTATATATATTAAATTGTTTTATTAAAACCAACCTTAATATTTTCCATGTATAGCATAAAAGAATCACATCACTTTTAGGGGGCGGTAGTCCACACTTCCTCAAACTGTGTTATCATTTTAAAGAAAAAGGGAAAGTATTAAAGGTATGTGTTATAAAAGTATTAAATAAAAATAAATACATAATATATATATCATTTATATACATATTTTCCATCCATATGTCCTCTAAGATAGGTGATAATGGAACAACGAACAATCATCTTTTCGTGAGGAAGTAGTTCATCGTACATAGAAAAAATATGTTCGTTACCCATTAGTTAGAGGTGTGTGTAAGAGTAGGTAAAACCAGTTAAATAAAAACATACTTGTATGTTTATGTTACTAGTTTTTTCATATAATATTGGAATAAATATATTTTTAGGGGTGGAGAATGGAAATGAAACTATAGAGCTTGAGGGAAGATGTTGCCTCTTAATCGGGTAACTTTATTTTGGTTTGTACCAGAAGGCTTCATTGGATTTAATTGTTTCCAAAGATAGGATTGTAGGATGAATGGTGGGATGTTGGGATGTTTATTGGGTAGATAGGTTTTGAACCAAACTAGTTTGAGATGTGTTTTTTAGTGGGAGATGTGGTTTGTTTTATACGAAAGGGAAAAGATTGACTCGGTATTTTTGAAAAGACATTAGGTGTTCCCAAGTTATTACCAATTTTTTTTAAACACTAAAAAAATAAATAATTACAAGTTAATGAACTAATTATTGATATTAAATGGGTGTTTGACTTATTTCTAGATCATTTGGGCATTAAATTTGAAGGTGTAGTCATTTATTAAGCTTCATTTTTCCTTAAAAATTGTAATTACTTTTTATTAGTTTCACTAATCTTTTTGGTCTAAAAAATTTAGTCTTATTAGACATTATAAATTATATTGATTCCAAATATGGAATCCATTTTTCCAAATTCCAATCATATAATTGGTAGAAATTAATTTAATGTTCATCCCAGAGGCGAGACAACAATGGAGGGTCATAAAGTAAAAAATGTCCAAAATTTTTCAATGTTTATCTTGTCAATTTAAAAGTGAAGTAGATACCAATAAATTATATTGAATTAATTAAAAATGTATTTTCTAATTAAAAATTAAAACCAATATAAAAAAATAATTTATCTTTATAAATAGATTAGATGAAAAGGAATTTTTGAACAAAAATTTAGTATTTTTGACTATTTATTAAAAAAATAAAATTTTTGAGAAAAATATCAAAAATACACCAAACCTGATTATTAAGTTTCTATTTCAAATATGATGTTTATTTTAACAAAATAAATCATGTAATGTTTCAAAATGGTTTCTCCCCTTAAAGGTGTTAAAAATTCCTTAATAAAAAATATAGTATTTTAAGCATAAAATTTAGTTTGTTTTTATACTAGTCCTATAAAATATATTTTATGAATATACAAAATATTTGATTGAATATATAATGTATATAGTATTAAAATCACTTAATAATTTAAATTAAATTAATTTATTATAGAACAATAGATTAGTGGCCATATAAATAATAATATTTTCTTTTACATTCAATAGGTTTTTGTATCTGTTTCTATTTAATTTTTTATTATTAAATTCATTTTATATTTCTGTTTACCATAAATTTCAAAAAGTTAGATATTAATATTCAAAACAACTAGTAGATATCTTATTATATTAAATAATAATAATACAATAATATATTATTCTTCGGTAAAACTCAGTCTTGCATATAATGCAAGCCATCCAAGAAGTTTGATATTGAATGCAACGTAAGCTAACTCAGTTTTTCATTCGTTAAAAGCTATAGAATATTTTATATTAAATTGATATAGTAAATATATTGAAATCTATTGGGTTAATATATTCCTTTTTTACAATTGGTGTAATGTTTCATACATACTATTGAATATAAAGTTGTACTTTAGAATTTTTGGGTGTTATAAGTTGAGTAAAGAACCGATTTAAAAAAATTAGGGCCATAAATCCCCTAGATTTATCAGCGTGATTGTGAATCTATATTTGGGAAACTCCATTCATGACTCGATGTAGTAAAAAATATATTTAGAGGAGATATTTAGTGCCTTAAATTGTATTTTCTAAATATCACTTGAATTTTAGTTTAGAGGAAGTTGGATCTATATGTTCCATAACATCACTTAGTGATTTATAAAAAATAGGATATTGATTTCATGTGAGAGACCATGTCTTGATGAATCTTTTATAGGTTATTGGTTTTAATTTTTTTGGATATGTAAGGACATTAGAAATCATGTTTTTATAACATAGTGTACACAAATATCATGGATCTGATTCATATCAAAGTATTATATGGTGTTTGAAGACATGTATTATGGAGGTCATATTTTGAAGTCTTATTTATTACATAATCTAAATGTTTTATGTTCTGGAATTCTATGTTACGATTAAGATCTAATTATATATAGCATACTGGTTTGGATAAAGATCTAATACTTTTTTGTAGATGCAAGATATTATTGAAGAGTTCTTAATTGATATATATGTGAGACCATTATAATCTTTTGGGAACCAGTATAAAGAACCTTTTTGGAGACATAAACTTTGTTTGGGTGTTTTCAAATTACATTATGTTGTGAATATAGTTATCTTTTTATAAAATCCAAACACATCAATGTATATGTATGCGCATTGGGACCAAACCTTATAAATATCTTGTTTAATTCCCAATGTTATATATTTCAATATATTTTGTTTGAATGTGTGATAGAAATGATAAAAAATCTAAACATATCAATCTAGATAATTGTTAAACAAACATAAAATGTGTTAAAAATTATGTTTAAGGACTTTAGATGAATTGTTTTACATTGGCTCACCCCCTCTCATTGTGACTAAAAAATATACTAGGAACATCGTCCTGCCTCCAGAAATAGGGTATCTCATGAAATGAAAATATATAAATAATGAAGTTATACCTAGATGAATTCTATATCAAAGATGGAAGGGAAAAAATCTATTGGATCCTTGATTTTTGGTACTCATCAAAAATAGAAAGAAATATGAACCTACAAAAACTCAAGAGTGAAAGATTTGATGAATTATTTGTTTTTGAAAATGATTTAATTTTGAAGATCAATGGACATGTAAATACTTGATTAGTAGGTGATGGGATGAGAAAGAAAAAAGTTCCATGTGTCTATGGCCTATTTAACAATCTCTTGAGTGATATAAAAATATTGGCTCTAGACATTAGGATAAATTTAGCCAAAATGAGTTCCTAATATATGGAAAGTCTATGAACTATCTCATAAAAGTTTGGAAGGAAAATTTTAATAAAAAGTAGGCGGATAGTAAACAGTTATCAATTGACTATTAGCTTGTCGATATTCACCAATAGATCATGAAGAACATTACTATGACAGAATATTTTGCGGATATTACAAATATTATGAGAAATAATGAAAAGATGTGTGATTCATTCTTGTAAAAAATTACAATTCAAAAACCATATTAGAAAATAAAATAAAATAAAATCCAATATAATTTATATAGATCACATTGATGCATGTGGCTTAAGGAATTGAACTATCACACATGGAGAGATATATTTATCATTTTTATTAATGATTTTTGTATAATTTTTGTATAATATATTGTCGAAAATTAACAATTAATTCATATAATTAATGAAGAGTAAGTGAATGAGATATATAAACATGACATGATACATTATCCAAATCATGTGTTCCAACAATGGAATAAAATTAAAATCTACTAATATAAAAAAAATATCTAAACAAACCACACATTAATATTGAGGAATCATCAGTGAAAAATATTCAATATAATAGTCTTTCTAAATAAAAAATACATTTGTGAATAATGTGGCCAAGACATACTCAATGAGAGTGGATTATCATTCCATAATTGGTTGGAGGAAGTACAAGTAAGTGTTTATATTTACAACTAGCTGGTACTTAGATTATGGGAGTAGAATACACCCTCTAAAACGTGGTGTGGAATAAAACCATTTCTATTTTTTTATTTCTTTGAATGCAGATTTTATATCGGTAAAAAATAAATTCCCCAAATAAAATAAAAATATACAGTAGGTAAAAGAGTATTTTCAAGCTACTTGACCATGATTATTCCCTACAAGTGATACAAAAATGTAAAAAATTATAGAGTGAAATAATGAAAATATTATTAAAACAAATATGGAATTATTTTTTTAATCATAAACATTATTAAATTATATAAAGAATAGGATGATGTTGTTAAAAATTATGAGTTTCTCTAAAATTAAATTAAATTATTTATATTATGAGGATGACTCTAAAGGGGAAACCAAAAATAAAGAAACAAAATTTTCACCTCAAAAGGGAAACATGATAATCGAATTGTATCTATCCAATATATTTATAGATTGATCTAATATGACATAGATACGATGAACGATAAATATAAATAATGATTATATATTATCGATGGTGGAACAATAACAATTTAGAAATGTAATGAAAGATGATTCATGGGATATAAAAATGAATAACTAATGTGATCAAATTAAAAATAATATAATTTTTGACCTTAAAAAGAATCCTAAAAATCCAAATGTTATTGGAACAAAATGGATCATTGAGAATAAATTTTAGTAACAAGTAAATGTGATCCAAAATATGTGTTTATAAAGAATAAAGGCAATGAATATGTTGATGGTTTTCATTTAGAAAAAATATCACTAGTTTTATAGTTTAGTATTTCAGGTACATCATAGAGATAGAAATTTGGGATGATTTTAAATTTATCATATGGATGTAAAAAAATAGATTTCATGAATGATAGACTAAAATTGGATGTTTATATTGAAAATTAAATGGGATTATTAATTAGAAATGAATAAACTAAGACATGTAGGTTAAATAAGGCCATTTACATTCTATAATAGGCACCATGATCATTGTATGATCTACTGAAATTGTACAAAAATATGGTGGAATTGAAAAGAGATTGGGTTGATTATAATCATGATGTGAGACCATATAAGGATGAATAATTCATGGTGTTGATTTATTTTTTATGATATAATATTTTCTGGAAGAAAATAGAAATATATGGATGAATTTTCTAGCATAAAAAATTAGTAGAACTGAATAAACAATTAAAGGAGTTGTGTAACAATAGATTCATTCTCCCTATTTTTTCTCAATGGGGAGCACCAATTATATTTGTTAAGAAAAAGAGATATATTTGTTAGTATGTGAAATGATTTTAGAGAAATCAATGCAATTATGATAAATAACAAGTATCAACTTCCTCATATTGGTGATTTAAATGATTAACTTCATGGATTAGAATATTTTTTCAAGATTGAACTATTTTTAGGTTATCATAAATTATGAATAAGGAAGGAATATATTCTAATGATGGATATTCAAATGAGGTATGTAAATTAAGAATTTATAGTAATTCATTTGGACTCGCTAATACCCTATCTGTTTTCATGGATATAATGAAGAAACTATAAAAGGAATACCATGATAATTGTTTTACGGTATTTATTAATGATAACTTTGATTAATATAAAATATCTAGGGACCACGAAACTAACTTTTGAATCATTCATAAGACTCCTAGAAGAAATTATTTGTATTTCAAAATTTGAAAGTACAGAGAAACTGATTTAAGGGATCTTGTTGACCTGGAGAACGCTCCCTATGTGCCACCTTCCTTTTCAAATATTTTTTCTGTTGCACCCTTCCCTACCTGACCCCTAGACCCCCAGCCGATATTTGTTCCTAGAGGTAGATCTGGCCCTACATTACTCTATCCTCCTCCTATCTCCACTCCTCTAGCGATCTCCTTGGTATCTCTGTCCTAGCCTCCTTGCTTCCTCTTCTTACAGGTTCCCCTGGTAGACCCCTTCCCATCTACAAGTTATCCCTTGCCTATGTTGTCACCTCCCCTCATGGACATCCAGTCTGGATCCTTCATAGATACACTCCGTGGATTAAAAGGGGATTTCCTGGCTCCTTGTTTCTCTGAGGTCTTCTTGGTGGCCCCATATTCTTCGTGAGGTGGTTCTTGTATCTCTACTGTTTTTCATGTGTTGTCATTCATGAAGGTGGAGGCATCGCTCAATTGGTCCCTAGTAGCTCACTTTGGATCAGAACACCCCCATTATCATCTAGAACATTATCACCTCTTTGGGTCTCTAGTTTCTGGTGTAGATATCACCTGTCCATAAGAATTTGTTATGCTGCTTTCTATCCAAAGTGGATGATTTTGTGTCCTCTTAGTGCAAGGCTCCTAGGTCCTTTGGTAAATGAAATTTCAGCTTGTCTTGATGGCCGATGGGTGTTCACAGGGGCAAGGAAAGAAGTCGTGATGTGGTCTAGATCATCCTACCCAATTTATGTCTACCCTTTCAGAATGGGGGCTTCCTCAAAGACATTAGTGACTCCTTGGGTGGATTCCTTTGTGTGGGATATAGGACGCGGTGCTGTGCAGATGCATCGTCAGTTCATATATGTATTGAGATGAATCTCTCCATACCCATTCGGAATCGACTATTCCTCTAGGTGTAGGGTGGTTTCTCATGGGATCAGGCCATATACTACCAAGTATTCCCAAGGTATTGTCCCTTTTTCTTTCTTTAGGGTAATTCTATACAGGTATGTAGGAATTTATGACATAAGGCTACACTCCGTTATCCTGAGGACTAGTCTCAATAGCCACCTATGTCCCTTTATATTCATCCTGAAGCTCCATTCACGGAGTTCTCTCATCCTGATGACATGACAGTGGTGGCTCCCTCCACTTCCATACCATGTTCTAAGGTGGTTTTAGTCCCATCACCATCGTGACCCCCGCAGACTTTGCTGGACATGGCTACCTTAATTCCTAGAGTTGTTCCCACTTCCTTGGATGGTCTCATATTCCGTCCCCTAATTGTTTTCTTTCCGTCCTATGAACCGCTGCAAGGGGTTGGATTTCACATAGGTTGGTATACCATTTTGGCATACTATCTTTTCCTTCCCCCTCCTCCTCAGTATTTCTCTATTCTCCATAGGCTCATTTTCAATATGGCTTTGGTTTCTATCTCTCAAGGTGCTTCCCCCAGGGGTGGCCTAACTCGAATAAGGTTTCCCCTTAGGGTGTGCCTTATTGTGGGGGGGGGGGGGCTGTCTCAATTTCTCTATCTACCTTGATTCTTTAGAAGAAAGGATCTCCTTTCCATAGCCCATGGGTTCAAGGGCTTTTCTTCAGGTCCCCTTCTAGTGCAAAGTTTTCTTTATTTCCATATCCAGGGTGGCTTATTCCCTTATGTTATGGTTGTCGTCCAAGGGTGTTGGGGTATGAAATCATTCTCAATCGCTGAACCTAATGGAATTTTTATACTCCCATATTAATAAGTCCATAAATTCTAGTGCTAGTTACATAATACTATTCGATAAAAGATTCTGGTAATCATATGGAATGCCCACGACATTGGAGATTGGTCCAATGCAGATTTCCTCACCAATGAAATCAGGAGTCATAAGGACTATACCGTTTTTGTTCTTGAGCACAAAAAAAGATATAACAACATCATGTACCTCTATATAAAGATTAATACTCATGGGTGTATTCATATCAATCCCTCCAATAATCATATTTGATTTTTTGGCAGAGAAACATCCCTGTGGACCTGGTTCAGGCTAGTGACTAGTTCATCAGTACAAGGGTGGAGCATGGTGACATATCTATCTTCATAACCTTCATATATGGAAGTTGTTACACTCATTAAAGGCCATACCTATAGAGTGACCACAATAAATTTGTTCCTGGGATCCTTCCATGGATTTTTGGGGGGACTTCAACGTGGTCACTGCCCTGGAGGATAAAAATGGTTGAGGACCTTTTCAGAGGAATGAAAGCTTGGAAATAATTAATTTAATGGCTAGGAAATGGATCTTAGATCTTAGACTCTCCAGAGACCGCTTCACATGGTAAAATAACCATAGAGGGAGGAATCACTCCTATATTCGGTTGGACCGCTACCTGGCCAACAGGAGAGCTATCTCCTTATTATCTGACACTAAGGTTAGAAACCTAGTCAGAGGTTTATTTGATCACACCTTATCATAGTTTCCATATACTCAGTGTAGAATCAGCCTACTATATTTTGATACAATCATCACTGGGACAATCTCCTAGGATTCCTTGACTTGGTTTATGTCTCTTTAGGCGAGTCCACATAGGGTAATTCATGGATGGTTATTCACAACAAGCTACGAAGGATAAAGGCAAGACTTCAAGCAAGGGAGAAATATATTTATCCCACTGATAGTGCAATTGAATCCTCTATGAATGATTTAATTTTTTTTTGAGATTATCCTATAAGAAATATGGGATGACAGGGTGTTTGATGATCTATACAACAAGAAGGGTGTACTGGAGGACATGCTTCTTAATCCAGAATGCTTGGTGAGGGAAAATTTGAAGATCAAGTGGCTTAGGGATGGTGAAATGAACATTTCCTTCTTCCATTCATGTATCTAGGAAAGTAAATATTTGGATAATCCTAACATTTTATGGATGACAGTACATACACTGATAACAGAGATA
This sequence comes from Viscum album, assembly GCA_963277665.1. Classification (NCBI taxonomy): domain Eukaryota; kingdom Viridiplantae; phylum Streptophyta; class Magnoliopsida; order Santalales; family Viscaceae; genus Viscum; species Viscum album. The sequence goes on along the minus strand of OY728161.1, from coordinate 1,943,328,920 downwards.
TTGTGGGTGATGTGGCTCTATACTCCTTGAAAGACCACCTTTCTGGTCCTAATCCTTGCTTTCCCATTGGATATATAGGGGAGGAAGTGGTCTTATTTGATGTTATTTCCAACCATAATTCATTCCAAGAAAATATTGATATGATATCCCCTCCCGATGATAAATAAACATAGGGGGCTATGGTGAGCCTCAATCCTGAAGGCGGCCCGAGCCCCGATGGTTTCCTAAGGTCGTTTTATAGAGCCTAGTAGGATGTTGTGAAAATAGATGTTACTTATACTATTCAAGACATCTTACAAGTTCCCATCTCCCTTGGTTTTCAACTGCCACAATCTTCATCTTCCATCCAAAGATCAAGAACCCTTCATGTATAACTCATTACAGGCTAGTGAGTTTGCACAACTTCCCGTATATGATTTTTTCCATCCTAATCAACATGTGGTTGTCTCTATGAATTCCCCGGTGGGTGTCTTTGGAACAGAACAAGTCTTTAAAGGTGATTTTGATACAAGGGTCATTTCCCTAGCACAAGATATGATAAGAGATATTAATTTCAAGATTTGTTGTTTTAATTTGTCCATAAAGATTGATATGAATAAAGCATATAACCAGGTACTGTGGGGTTTCATCAATAAGGTGTTGGTTAGAATGGGATTATAATTGTGGAGTATTGACATCATATTTAGGTGATTTGGATCTTCCCAGTTGGATTCCACCTTAATGGGGAAGTATTATGGGTTCTTCAAGGCCAGTTGTGGACTGAGGGGGTGATCCTCTATCCCTGTTCATATTCATTCTCTCTCAGGATGTCCTCAGTTGACTTCTTCACAAAGGTATCAACAATAGTTAGGTAATGGGATATCATAGAAGAATGAGATCACCCTCTGTTTCTCACCTCATGTTTGTGGATAGAACATTCCTTTTCATGAATGGTAGTATGCGGTTCATTAGAGGCCATAATAGGGTGTTGCAAGAGTACTAATTATAAAGTGGGTAGGTTATCAACAAGGCCAAATGTAATTTTTATATCACCAATAGATTTAATTCCACCGGGACCCATTATATTCAGCTCAACCAGGACATGCGAAAAGGTACCTTCCATATGGAGTACCTGGGTGCCCCCGTCTACCCGAGGAGGATCCACTTATGTGACTTAAACACCCTTATAAATAGTATTTCTGACTATATTCTCAATTTAAAGAACATTTTTCTCTCATTTAGGGTCAGATAACTCTGGTCAATAGAATTCTAATTTCCACCCCTTCCATTAACTCTCATCCATTAATGTTATGAAGAGTATCATCAACAAAATTGAGAAGATCCTTATAGGATTCATTTGGGATCTGCGTTCGGAGGGATGGTGGCATTGGGATTCTTGGAACAGGGTTGAGAAACTATCCACGGAAGGTAGAATAAATGTTCATAGGTTTGAAGAAACTCTTCTTTTCATACATGAAAATATGGCTTGGGATGTTCTGTAAGAGCATACTCTCTAGGGGATTACCATGAATAACTCCAATTTTGGTTATAATCCTCTGGATGTGGTTCAAGCTTCTCTGTTATGGTCCATAATATATTCTCTTATTACTACTCTGAAACCACACTCCAGATGGCTCAATGGGAGAGGGACATATCTTTTTGTCATCACAACTGGGTTGGGATTGTCCTTTTCTCCCCAGGGTGTTGGTTCATCTATATTACCCTCAGGGAGGCCGTTTCCCATCCAATGATTATTTAAGAAATATTGAATAGGGACTGGTAGGATACTTTCAACCTCATATATCTCATCATAGAATAATACAAATACGACTTCACTCAATCTACCTCAGGATCCTTTTCATCATGAGAATTCCAGCACACTCTACCCACCCTTGAGTAGAGAAATACATGGAATGAAATAATCTTGTCCAATGGAACTCCACTTAAACACAAATTTCTTATCTAGAGTTTTTTTCACTAGGCTATCCCCACTGATGAGAATATTGAGTATAATGACCCATACTTTACATACATTTTTAATACTTCAAAATTGAAGCACACTTATTACAACATATGACAAAACCACAAAGGACCGTATCGGTATAGTGTCTTTAGAAACTGGGAAACTTAAACAACTGGTTCATAAAGCATATACTTTGCCTCCCATTTATTTCATCATATCTAGAGTCCCTTTTTTCATATTCTACTTAATATCCATCTTCCTGACCTGGGGAAAAGAAAACGTACAAAAAAGGGTGAGCTCAAATGCTCAGCAAGGGAAAATAAAGGAAATAAAAATCATATCATATCTTTTTGAAAATCATAACCTGCAAAAGAGATCATAATATCTTAACATGGAATAAATCATAGAAGTGAAAATGAGATCCCCATAATCATAACATAAAACTTGAAACTTTGTGGCATGCACACATAATCATGGAAAATCATTTCTTTTTAGTCATGACTCATTGCCAAGACTATCTTAGCGGACAAAGTCCATTTCTGAACCGAGTTCACTCCTCGTTTTAGTCCTGTATCACTGAACTGAAATAACCTTCCGTTCCAGCCATGTCTATCTCATGAGATATAAATCTTTACCCAAATCATTGGAGGGAGATATAGGTCCCACCCATCTTATAATGAATCCTTTCTTATGTGTGCCACATAATCATAAATCATACATCATCGCATAACACATGTAACAAAAATGGGATTCTTGAAACATCATGACATCATAAAACAAATCATATAAGGTAAATTACTTCATAAAAATAATTCCCTCACAACATAATCAAATCAATGTAATAATAGGGATAAAAACAGAACCCTATATTATCTTAGATGGAAAATAATTTTGATAAAACATTTGAACTCCATTCTTGAGGAAAATATCCTTTCTACTTCAAAAACACTTTTATTTTCATAACATGTCATACAATTATAAACTAAAAGAAGTTGATTAAAAATCAACTTTAAAACATATAAAGGAAGATTCTTGGAAAAAATGTTTTAAAAATCCATTCTTGCCGTATAAGTTAAAAAAAACATTCTTCTCGTACTTTTGTCGGAAAAGTCAAAAAGTACCTCGTATGAAAAATGACAAAAGATTCCTTTCATATCTTTTACTAAAAACTCACCGAAGGGTAAAATTGAATTTAAACAATTGTACCCCAGTAAATTCCAAAGTATAAACAATCTCGGATAAAAATAAGATTGTGATATTTCCCTTACCTTAGGTCCGATTTGCTTTGTACGTGTCCGAAGCTCCTGTATAATGGTTTAAATAATGTTATTGACTTATTTCAGAATCATACATATTGATATGATATCATATATGGTCATATTCTTAGCTTCTTATTAGTAATATTTCATTGTTACTTGTTACACGGGTCTTTATTGCCTTTTGTTCTTATGCGTGTTTTGCCGAATAAATTCTTATTCTTCTTTTAAGGTTATTGATACCTTATATCCAGAATTTTATTAGTGTAACATATATCATATTTATTCATTCAATTAATTTATATAATTTCTATGTAATGATGATCATGTAGAACGAGTCGCATCACATCGTGGAGACGGTATTCCGTACGTACGCACGAGTGATGATATTGTTCCCATGATCGTGGAATTGTATTTAAGTGTATTTATACTATTTAAGTATCAATATAACTTTATAAAAATTATATATAGTTACTCATTACACCATTATACCCATCCTTGTAAGGTGATGGTGGAAAATAGATTACACCACGGCGTGGAGATGGTATTTCGTACGTACGCACGCGCGGTGATTTGATTTTTCCGTAGGATGGATAGAAGGTGAATTAGGGTTGTTTCATATTTATAATAACATATCAGTATGTAAGTAATACTGATGTTATTACTTTATCATGAAACAACTAAAGAAGAATAAGTTGAAGAAGAAAGAAATTGAAAAGATCGGTAATGGATATTACCTCTTCTTTTAAACGCCTCTTTGAATCCTCCACTTAGGGAACTAAGATTGGTCTTTGAAGAAGACCAGGACCTCTAGGATTATATAGGGAAGTGGAGAAGGGATTTTGGCAGGGTTTGGCCAAGCTTTAGTGCTCAAATTGGTGTGAGGAGGAGGGGGAGGAGGTTCCCTTTTATAAGGGAGGAGAGGAGCACCTTAGGAATATCTCAAAATATTATTTTATATTAAAGTCAAAATCGGTTTATAATGGTTCCAAAGGGTCTTACTTCGAAGGTAAAGTTGGTATGTGTCGAAATCCTATCAAACAATAGGATTTAGACAAGTTTAGGTTATTATTTTAACCTTATCAGTTAGATTTATCTCTAAGTTAAATAATTTAACTTTTACCGTGTCTTTTTGTTTTCGTACACTATATGGCTAATACACTTACTATAACATGCCAAAAGAACCCCAAATTGATTATTATTAATATATAAATCCTTATCTAAGTCATTTGGCCGAACCTTAGATTTTTAGGAATAAAATAACAATTAATAATATAATATTTGATTTAAAAACTATTTTGTGTCAATTTTGACACTATTTGATATATGATTTTTGTGAAAGTCATAACAGAATTATATGTTCGAACCAAGTTGATTAAAGCAACACTAATATATCATAGTAACCTATAAAATTAGTGGAATTCATAAAAACTCTCAAATTACATTTATTGTGGTGTTTATAACATCAATTATGTCAATATTTCATTAATAAGATAATTACTGCATCATCATTGCGTCATAAATAAATTAAATTATTTAATGTCTAAAAATTACAAATAAAATACCATTATGTAGGTAATATTTTTATCTTTCTAATGAAAATTTATAGTGGAATTTATCTTATGTATAACCCCATATTGAAAATTATTTACTTATTAAACTTTGATTTTAACTATTTTAACTATTCATTATATAAAATAATATTAAATGTCATAATCTAATCCAAGTGGACCTAAATGGTCATATTATATTCATAAGGTTGTTTTTGGTCTAATTACACTTATCCAATAGAATTAGGACATGTTTTAGGGTAATAGTAATATCATATTTACCCTTAGTTACCCTATTTACTATTAACCGCGGTAAAAAAAAGTAAAAAGTTACTATTCACCAAAAAATTATTTTTATCTCATTGAACCGCATTTTACTTACTGATATCAACCGTTTCTGTCGGATTTTTGAAATTCCATTCACAGAAGCGGTAAAATTAATTTTTATGCAAAATTCAGATTTTAACCTACCACTTAGTGGTTTCACTATTCATCAAAAATTGAATGTTTTCAGAATAATACCAAAATTTCACCATAGGCTAATTTCGGTATTCCGAATCCAAAAATAAAGTCCATTTTGAAAGATAAAATTTCAAAAAGTGGATATTACTATTCATAACGGCTGTTTTAAATAATATTTTAATAGCATATCGTCGTTTAGTGAAACTTGGTATTGCGTACAACGCAAGCTATCGAGGAAGGTCGCGATTGCGTGTAAAGTAAGCCAAGATAGTGTGTAGTGAAAGATTACTTTGATGATATATACATATATAACATAAAAACAAAATATTAATCATAAAAATCTCGGGTGTTACATTCTACCCCACTTAAAATGAATTTCGCCCTCGAAATTCGTCACTTTGTAACAAACAGACGAGGGTACCTCTCCCTCATCATATCCTCAAGCTCCCATGTAGATTCTTCTAATTGGTGGTTCCTCCATAAAACTTTCACCAATCGAGTGGTCTTGTTTCGTAGGACTTTTTCACTACGATCCAGAATCTCTATCGGTTGTTCATCATAAGAAAGATCTTGCTCCAGCGGTACAACTTCTGAGCTGAGTACATGTGAAGGATCAGGTATGTACTTTCTCAGGAGAGATACATGGAACACATCGTGAACTTGATTTAGATTCGCTGGAAGCACCAATCGGTAAGCTACCTTCCCAACATGATCCAGTATTTCGAAAGGACCGATATATCTAGGGATCAACTTCCCCTTCTTTTCAAATCTCATAACCCTCTTCCAGGGAGATATTCGTAAGAACACTTTATCACCCACTTCAAACTCTAGGTCTTTTCTTCGGTTGTCGGCATAACTTTTATGTCGACTCTGAGCTGCTCTTATGTGTTGTTGAATAGATCTGACCTTTTCTGCCATTTCATCAACGAGATCAGGTCCTAATAGCTTTCTTTCCCCAACTTCATCCCAGCAAGTTGGAGTCCTGCATTTCTTTCCATAGAGATCTTCATAAGGAGCCATCTGAATACTGGAGTGAAATCTATTATTATAAGAAAATTCCACCAAAGGTAGGTGTTGATCCCAACCTCCTTTGAAATCTATAGAGCAAGCTCTCAACATATCTTCTAGGGTTTGAATTGTTCTCTCAGACTGACCGTCTGTCTGAGGATGATAAGCAGTGCTGAAACTCAACTCTGTATCTAGAGTATGCTGAAGACATCACCAGAACTTCGAGGTAAATCTCGGATCCCGATCAGATATAATAGAAAGTGGTACTCCATGCAATCTTACCACTTCCTTTACATATATCCTGGCAAGCTAATCTAGAGAGAAATCCTCTCTAATAGCAATGAAGTGTGCAGACTTTGTAAGACGATCAACTTTGACCCAGATAGCATTATTGCCTTTGGATGTTTTAGGAAGTCCTGTGACAAAGTCCATAGTGATATTTTCCCATTTCCATTCTGTAACACCCCGAGCTTCCACGATACGCTTCTCATTCAATAATGCAGTAGCTTGCATTGTACGCAACTTCGAGTTCTAAAACACCACGACTAATCAAAGTAGTAGTTATGAATAGTAATAACCACTTTTTAAAATTATAGAAATTTTATATTTCAAAATGGACTTCATTTTTGTATTCGTAATATCGAAATTATCCTAAGTTGAATTTTTTGTAACTTTCCGAGAACTTCCAATTTTTTTATGAATAGTGAAAAATACTTAAAACAACTTTTTTAATCAAAATAATTTATTGTGATAAATTATACTATTTAGTGGTTTTAAAGTATAATTAGAATATATTTTTACCATTTTATCCAATGGTGGTCATTAGAATTAATTTAACATTGAAATTGGACATAAACAATTGCCAATCTTTTGATATAAATTGTTTCTTGAAAACACGCTATTTGTTGTGACAGCGGGAATTAATTATAAAATTAACTAATGCAACTTATATGTTTGTAATTTTGTAAAATAGACATCATTTTTGAATTTGGAATATCAATTATAGCTTAGGGTGAAATTTTGGCTTTGTTCTGAAAAACTTTAATTTTTGATGAATAGTGAAACCACTAAGTGGTAGTTAAATAACTGATTTTTCATTTAAATGAAATATTACCACTTCTGTGATTTGATTTTCAAAAATCCTACATACATGGTTGTCATTAAGAAGTAAAATTTGGTTCAATGAGATTAAAATAATTTTTTTGGTGAATAGTAACTTTTAAGTTCTTAATCGCGATTAGAGGTAATTAGTGTAGTTTAAGGTAAAAACAATGTTTTAATAATATGATATGAGATTGACACTTGTCCTACTCCTATTGGATGAGTCATGGCCGACCAAGAAAACCCATGGGTCAACTTGGGGACCCAATGGAGCCACTTTAGTTGGAAAATGACATTAATATATATTTATTTAATGTTAAAATTAAATTGACACAAACATGAGTTGTTTTACTAAAACAGTTTTTAAATGGGGTTACACAAGTCCAAATTTTGACTATAAATATTCATTAGAAATATAAAAAGATTACCTACATCATAGTATTTTTTTTATAATTTTTAGACATTAAATAAATTAAATTATTTATGACATCATTATGATGCAGCGATGACCTCATTATTTAACGATTTAAATAAAATGAGAAGATAATGAAAAATCTAAGGCATACACTTGTCCAAAGCCTATTGGATGAGGAGATTTCTAACCCTTATCACATTATCCACGAATTATATAAGTGTGGGACCTTTATAATCCGAAAATCATTGTATAATAATGTAACATTTCAATCTTTCCAAAAGAGCCCCTCCTCTCCTCTTATAAAAGGCCCCCACCTCTACCACCTCATTTACACTTTCAAGCCATTTGGCTCGGCCAAACTCTGCCCGAATACTCTCCCAACTTCCCCCTATTACTCCTAGAAGCCTCACTTTGGGCAGAACTCTTCCCAAGGAAGCCTTTGGCTCAAATCAAAAAGAGTTACCCGATTGTGAGGTAATGTCTTCTCTAATGTTGTTTTGTTTTATTTTTCATCTCCAACCCCCTAAACTCTTTTTATTAATTTCTTTTGTAACAACAACAATATCCTAAATATACTAGGATGTTGTTATAAGAAGGATTAGGGCTAAAATTACACACACCTACATCTAATGGTTAAAGAACATACGGTTTCTGTGGATGACGAATTTATGCCTCACGAAACGATGATTGTTCAACACTCATATAACACCTTCAAAGGTGGCCATTAAGATGTCACTATATTTATATATGATATATAATATGTTTATGTTTTACTTATGCTTCTGTATTTCTCATTTATGGCATACTTTATGATTTCCATTATGGGTAAAATGTGATAATTTCATTTTAGGAAGTGCGGACTACCGCCCCCTCAAAGTGATTTGAATCGTTAATGCCATATGTGGGATGTATAAAGGATGGATTAAATGGTATTATAAACTATATTATACTGTAATTATATTATAAATTTATATCATTATGATTTCATTCCATTAAATACGAAATAGAAATGAAAGTAGCGTTCATGCGTACGTACGGCTTACCGTCTCCATGAACGGTGCATTTCATTTCTTACCTCTAAATGTTACGTGACATTATGAATGAATGTATATACTGTATATATATGATATATATGATATCTACATCATGAATATAATTATGGATATAATGGATATTTCACCACATGAACAACTTGTAATTATAAGAAGTTTATTTTTGACTCAAGTACCAAAGATCAACAAAACGACCGTTATTAACTTAAATAATTAAATAATATTCATAACATGGTAATAAGTGATATAAATGGAATAATGAACATGAAAAATGTTCTTAAGTAAATAGAAATTAACTCTAGTTTATTATTCAGGAGGTTAAAGAACGGTCGAGTCAGGACAAGATGCAAGGTAAGGGAATTTCTTAACCCAACTTCCATTCTTTGGGTTAATCTCCTACTTTAAAATTATGTCATGATATTATTATGTCATATATTGTATTTGTACTTTCTTTATGTGTACTTGTAGTTAATACACATAATAGATCAATTTTATTTTAAAAGTGATCTTTGTAAGGGAACTTCTTAACCCAATTTCAATTCTTTGGGTTAATCTCCTACTTTCAAATTATGTCATGATATTATTATGTCCTATTTTGTATTTTTATGTTCTTTATGTGTACCTATAGTGAATACACATTATAGATCTATTTTATTTTAAAAATGCTCTTTTTAAGGACTTCGTCTCAATCTCCTTTCATTGAGGCATATTTGGTTTTATACACAATTTTCTTTTATGCGGTGTATAAACCCCTTTGAATTTTACATTTATTCAAATGGTTTACTTTTATAATTATTTTATTTTTAAATGGTTTCAAAAAAATGATATTTCTCTCTAATATATGAAAATCCAGTGCAAATGTATATGTATTTAATGCAAGCTTAAATATGTTTTCAGAAAACCCGACTCTCGAGTGTGGTAGACATGAAGGGATTGGGAGTGGACCCATCATGGCCTGTCATTAGTCGAGCAGTCTTAGAATTAGTTATTTTGTTTTCAGAAGCTTGCATAATGATTTCAGAAAACACTGGAGTGTATTTGAGAAATTTTGAACATACGTATCTTCTAAAAAAAATTGCATCGGTAGGTCTCATGAGACAACTAGACGTGGAATTGGCCGAGGCCCTTTCCCAATTTGATTTATGGTTTTGGCCGAGGCCTTAATCATTTTAGACGTCTTGGCTGAGTCCTTGACAAAATGTTTCAGAATGTCCGGCATTATACATTCCCTCATTATGAAAGTGGTTATTGATATTTCATGTGATTATTCGTCTATTAGAATATCCATGTGAGTAAGTAAGTGGCATTATTTGATTTTACTTTTGCCATATTATGCTGAAGTTCAAGTTTAATAAGGCTTTTGTTTAGTTATACATTGCCTTAATTGTTAGTTTTTATTTATGAAAGCATTTGAAATATTGTTATCCTTACTGAGCATATGAGCTCACCCCTTTCAATGTTTTAATATTTTATAGGATGTGAAGAAGTATTTTATGAATGACCTGCAGGGATAGTTAGAAGAGGATATGAGTGTGGACTATGAAGACTTTGTTATTAGTTTTTCACATTATGATGTAATGTAACATTTATGAATGTATCTAGTGTTTCCAAGGCTACTAAACTAATCGGTATTTCAAGACATGATCTTTTGTGATCATGCCAATGTTACGAAGTAATGCACCGACTCTAGGTAGCTGGGTTCGGGGCGTTACACATTCGGGTATGGGTAATGGTTGTAACATCCCCTTAGACTTCTGTCTCTCAGCTTTAACTTGTTGACAAACCAAGAATCGAGATACATATTCAACAACATCTCTTTTCATGTCATCCCACCAGAAGTACTCTTTCAGGTCCCTATACATCTTCGTGCTTCCAGGATGAATAGAGAATGATGAACTATGAGCCTCATCCAGCAAGTCCTTCTTTAATTCGGGGATGGGAGGAACACAAACCCGATTCCTGAACATTATTATCCCATCACAATCAAGGTTGAATTCAGGAACATTTCTCACCTTCTTTTGTAACTCGACATCTTCTTTCTGTGCCTCTTTAATCTTCACATGTATAGATGGTTGAACATTCATTTGAGAAAGATAACAATTTTCCCCTTCCATTATAATTCCAATATCTATCCTTTGTAAATCCATAAATATTGGATCTTTTGTGATCCTCATCGTTGATAAACTAGCATGGTCTTGTCGACTTAATGCATCTACCACCTTGTTTGCTTTCCCAGGGTGGTAATGGATTGAGCAGTCGTAATCCTTAATCAGCTCCAACCATCTTCTTTGACGCATATTCAGCTCTTTTTGTGTGAAAATGTACTTTAAACTTTTATGATCAGTATAAATATCACACCTTTCACCATAAAGGTAATGCCTCCAAATCTTTAATGCAAAGATTACCGTAGCTAACTTCAAATCACGTGTTGGGTAATTTTGATCATGGATTTTCAACTGTCATGAGGCATAAGCTATCGCCATATCATTTTGCATTAGAACACACCCTAATCCCTTCTTGGATGCATCACTATAGATCACAAACCTTTCTCCACTACAAGGAAGTGTGAGAACAGGTGCACTGGATAACCTTCTTTTCAACTCCTTAAAATTCTCTTCACATTATTCCATCCAGACAAACTTAAATCCTTTCCGAGTCAACTTGGTGAGTTGATTAGATAATCGTGAAAAATCTTTCACAAAACATCGATAATATCCAGCCAAACCAAGAAAACTTCGGATCTCAGTTACTGTTGTTGGTCTCGACCATCTTTCGATAACCTCTGTTTTTGCTGGATCCACAGATATCCCCTCTTTTGAGATTATGTGACCCAAAAATGCAACTTTTCGAAGCCAAAATTCACACTTGGTAAATTTGGCATAAAGCTTCTCCTTTCTCAGGGTCTTCAATATAATTCTCAAGTGATCTTCATGCTCTTCCTTGCTCTTTGAATAGACAAGAATATTTTCTATAAAGACTACCACAAATTGATCAAGATAGTCTTTAAAGACTATATTCATTAGATCCATGAAGATAGCAGGGGCATTAGTCAGACCAAATGGCATCACTATAAATTCATAGTGTCCATACCTTGTACGGAAAGTTGTATTTGGTATATCCTCCCTTTTGACCCTTAATTGATGATACCCTGAACGAAGATCAATCTTGGAAAAGTATTGAGCTCCACGTAGTTGGTCAAATAAGTCATCAATGTGTGGGAGAGGATATTTGTTCTTGATAGTGATCTTGTTAAGTTCTCGATAATCAATGCAGAGTCTCATTGATCCATCTTTCTTCTTAACAAATAGAACAGGTGCTCCCCAAGGTGACACACTAGGGAATATGAATCCATTATCAAGATTCTCTTGGAGTTTCTTCTTCAATTCCTGCAACTCAATTGGGGCCATTCTATAAGGTGTCTTTGAAATAGGAAAAGCACCCGGTACGAGTTCTATTGAAAACTCAAATTCACGATTTGGTGGAAGACCCAGTAATTCCTCCGGAAATACATCATCAAACTCCTGTACGATGGGAATATTCGTAATCGTGAGTTTCTCACCAACCATTTGAGATAAATAACCTTCATTTAGTGGAATCAATACCCATAAAATGGAAGAAATTTCCACTGGAAGGTTATGTTCATCCTTGCATTGATAGATGATCATAGATTGATCTGGAATATGAAATGTGACTTCCCTTCTTTGGCAATTGATATGAGCTCCATATAAAGAATGCCAATCCATTCCAATAATCACATCAAATTCCACTATAGGAAGGATCACCAAATTTGCAGGAAGCACTTTCCCACAAACTTCGATCGGAGAAGAATTATAAACTTTTGATGCGATTGATGTGCCATTAGGTGTTGTCACAGCTAACTCAACATCTAATTGTTGAGGTAATACGGTGATACCCTTAGAAAATTATTCAGAAATAAAAGAGTGGGTGGATCCAGAATCAAATAAAACATTTGCTACTTTAGAATGGATGGTAAGTGTACCTTTCACCACTTCGTTATCGTACTCCACATCGCTGATAGAAATTGCATGTGACTTTCCTTTGCCTTTAACATTAAGAGTTTTTTGACGTCGACCATCATCATCAACCCTTGGATTTGGGCATTGATTGGCATAATGCCCCATCTCCTTGCACTTGAAACATTGAAGTGTAGTGGGTTCATTCCGTGTATCCCTTCCTTTGTTTGCATCATTAGACATCTTCTTCCCATCATCACAGCATTCAAATGCCCGATGACCTTCCTTTCCACATTTGAAACATTTACTTGTCCCTTTAAGACAACTCCCTCCATGTTTCTTTCCACACATTGAGCATAAGGGAAAGCTCATCTTCTTTTCAGTGTGCTCTTTAGATTTTCCTTTGAATTCCATTTTCCTCTTCTTATCAAACCCATATGATTGATGGGTTACTCTAATCTCCATCTCGACTTTGAGAGCACATCGAACGATTTCCTCGTAGCTATTGAAGTCCCTTATGGGTAACACCCTTCGAAGACTTGGTTTTAAGACACTAAAGAATCGATCGATCTTACTCTCAGGTTGGATAATAATACCAGAAGCGTACCTTGAATTTCTTGTAAAATTTGCTTCACAGGTACCAACAGATTCATCATCCCTTTTCTTCAGTTCAAGAAACTCTTTCTCCATCATTGTTCGGAGAATACGAGGGAAGTACTTATTGAAAAATAAGTTCTTGAACTCGTCCCATTCCATGGACTCAATTTCATCCATTTGCCTCATATTCTTAATAAGATTCCACCATTGATCAGCATCTACTTCCAAACGATACACTGCTAGGATGACTTTATCATGTTCAGAACATTGAAGAACTGAAAATATCTTTTCAGTAGTACTAATCCATTGTTCAGCAACTAATGGATCAGTAGACCCGCTGAAAGAAGGTGGACGCTGCCTCATGAAGGATTCAACAGAATGTTGCTATTTCCTTTTCTCGTTTGGAAGTCCTGCATGATTCATAGATTGAGAAAGTTGTGTGAGCATGGCTACAAGATATTTCATTCCAGCTCCCATATCGTTTGGTTGTTCAAGGGGACAATCATTGCATTGCCCATCTCATTCTTCATTAACACGAATCCTTCGGGTTCCATCCATTGACTAAAACCAAGAAGAATAGTGTGAGAAACACTAATTATAATAGGAAAACCACATAATTCAAGAATAGAATTTTCACGCTTAAGGTCTTATCCTAGGTTATTCATGGACATTTCTAAAACACTAAGATTGTGTTCTATGCTTAGACTTATCCTTAGGGTTCTTACTAAGGCTTTCACATCCTAGTTTCCAAAGGTTGACTATACCTTTACTCTAATACCAACTATAAAGACCCATACTTTACATACATTTTTAATACTTCAAAATTAAAGAACACTTATTACAACATATGACAAAACCACAAAGGACCATATAGGTATAGTGTCTTTAGAAACTGGGAAACATAAACAACTGGTTCATAAAGCATCTACATTGCCTCCCATTTATTTCATCATATCTAGAGTCCCTTTTTGCATATTCTACTTAATATCCATCTTCCTGACCTGGGGAAAAGAAAACGTACAAAAAAGGGTGAGCTCAAATTCTCAGCAAGGGAAAATGAAGGAAATAAAAATCACATCATATCTATTTGAAAATCATAACCTGCAAAAGAGATCATAATATCTTAACATGGAATAAATCATAGAAGTTAAAATGAGATCCCCATAATCATAACATAAAACTTGAAACTTTGTGGCATGCACACATAATCATGGAAAATCATTTCTTGTTAGTCATGACTCATTGCCAAGACTATCTTAGCGGACAAAGTCCATTTCTGAACCGAGTTCACTCCTCGTTTCAGTCATGTATCACTGAACCGAAATAACCTTTCGTTCCATCCATGTCGATCTCATGAGATATAAATCTTTACCCAATGCATTGGAGGTAGATATAGGTCCCACCCATCTAATAATGAATCCTTTCTTATGTGTTCCACATAATCATAAATCATACATCATCGCATAACACATGTAACAAAAATAGGATTCCTGAAACATCATGACATCATAAAACAAATCATATAAGGTAAATTACTTCATAAAAATAATTCCCTCACAACATAATCAAATCAATGTAATAATAGGGATAAAAACAGAACCCTATATTATCTTATATGGAAAATAATTTTGATAAAACATTTGAACTCCGTTCTTGAGGAAAATATCCTTTCTACTTTAAAAACACATTTCTTTTCTTAACATGTCATACAGTTATAAACTAAAAGAAGTTGATTAAAAATAAACCTGAAAACTTATAAAGGAAGATTCATGGAAATAATGTTTTAAAAATCCATTCTTGCCGTATAAGTTAAAAAAACATTCTTCTCGTACTTTTGTCGGAAAAGTCAAAAAGTACCTCGTACGAAAAATGACAAATGATTCCTTTCATATGTTTTACTAAAAACTCACTGAAGGGTAAAATTGGATTTAAACAATTGTACGTGGATGGAAATAATATTACATATTGAGGAAACATGGATGTGGATGATAAAATACACCCCAGTAAATTCCAAAGTATAAACAATCTCGGATAAAAATGAGATTGTGATATTTCCCTTACCTTAGGTCCGATTGGCTTTGTACGTGTCTGAAGCTCATGTATAATGGTTTAAATAATGTTATTGACTTATTACAGAATCATACATATTGATATGATATCATATATGGTCATATTCTTAGCTTCTTATTAGTAATATTTCATTGTTACTTGTTACTCGGGTCTTTATTGCCTTTTGTTCTTATGCGTGTTTTGCTAAATAAATTCTTATTCTTCTTTTAAGGTTATAGATAACTTATATCCAGAATGGTATTAGTGTAACATATATCATATTTATTCATTCAATTCATTTATATAATTACAATGTAATGATGATCATGTATAACGTGTCGCATCACATCGTGGAGACGGTATTCCGTACGTACGCACGAGCGATGATATTGTTCCCATGATCGTGGAATTGTATTTAAGTGTATTTATACTATTTCAGTATCAATATAACTTTATAATAATTATATATAGTTACTAATTACACCATTATACCCATCCTTGTAAGGTGATGGTGGAAAATAGATTACACCACGGCGTGGAGACGGTATTCCGTACATACGCACGTGCGGTAATTTCATTTTTCCGTAGGATGGATAGAAGGTGAATTAGGGTTGTTTCATATTTATAATAACATATCAGTATGTAAGTAATACTGATGTTATTACTTTATCATGAAACAACTAAATAAGAAGAAGTTTAAGAAGAATGAAATTGAAAAGATCGGTAATGGATATTACCTCTTCTTTTAAACGTCTCTTTAAATCCTCCACTTAGGGAACTAAGATTGATCTTTGAAGAAGACCAGGACCTCTAAGATTATTCTAGGGAAGTGGAGAAGGGATTTTTTCAGGGTTTGGCCGAGCTTGAGTGCTCAAATTGGTGTGAGGAGGAGGGGGAGGAGGTTCCCTTTTATAAGGGAGGAGAGGGGCACCTTAGAAATATCTCAAAATATTATTTTATATTAAAGTCAAACTCGGTTTATAATGGTTACAAAGGGTCTTATTTCGAAGGTAAAGTGGGGATGGGTCTAAATACTATCATCCAATAGGATTTAGTCAAGTTCAGGTTATTATTTTAACCTTATCAATTAGATTTAACTCTAAGTTAAATAATTTAACTTTTACCGTGTCTTTTTGTTTTCTTACACTATATGGTTAATACACTTACTAAAACATGCCAAACGAACCCCAAACTGTTTATTATTAATATATATTTCCTTATCTAAGTCATTTGGCAGAACCGTAGATTTTTAGTAATAAAATAAGAATTAATAATATAATATTTGATTTAAAAACTATTTTGTGTCAATTTTGACACTATTTGATATATGATTTTTGTGAAAGTCATAACAGAATTATATGTTCGAACCAAGTTGATTAAATCAACACTAATATATCATAGTAACCTATAAAATTAGTTTAATTCATAAAAAGTGTCAAATTACATTTATTTTGGTGTTTATAACATCAATTATGTCAACATTTCATTAATAAGATAATTACTGCATCATCATTGTGTCATAAATAAATTAAATTATTTAATGTGTAAAAATTACAAATAAAATATCATTATGTAGGAAATCTTTTTAGATTTATAATTAATATTTATAGTCAAATTTATCGTATGTATAAACCCATATTAAAAATAATTTACTTATTAAACTTTGATTTTAACTATTTTAACTATTCATTAACTAAAATAATATTAAATGTCATAATCTAATACAAGTGGACCTAAATGGTCATATTATATTCATAAGGTTGTTTTTGGTCGAATTAGACTTATCCAATAGAATTAGGACATGTTTTAGGGTAATAGTAATATCATATTTACCCTTAGTTACCCTATATACTATTAACCGCGGTAAAAAAAAGTAAAAAGTTACTATTCACCAAAAAATTATTTTTATCTCATTGAACCACATTTTATTTACTGATATCATCCGTGTCTATCAGATTTTTGAAATTCCATTCACAGAAGCGATAAAATTAAGTTTTATGCAAAATTCAGTTTTTAACCTACCACTTAGTGGTTTCACTATTCATCAAAAATTGAAAGTTTTTAGAAAAATACCAAAATTTCACCCTAGGCTAATTTCGGTATTCCGAATCCAAAAATGAAGTCCATTTTGAATGATAAAATTTCAAAAAGTGGTTATTACTATTCATAACGGCTATTTTAAATAATATTTTAATAACATATCGTCGTTTGGTGAAACTCGGTATTGCGTACAACGCAAGCTATCGAGGAAGGTCGTGATTGCATGTAAAGTAAGCCAAGCTAGTGTGTCGTGAAATATTCCTTTTATGATATATATATATATATAACATAAAAACAATATATTACTCATAAAAATCTCAGGTGTTACATTGAGCGTTGTGGAATTTCATTGTCTCAAAGGTGCAATTGCTGCTCAAACTATAGGGAGGAGAGTTTGGGGTATTTGTTCTTTGAAGGAGACTGGTCAAGGGTAGTGTTGTAGTATTTTAGTTAGTTTACATCTATTCATAAAAATCACATGAATTTTATGCCTTTTCTTGATCAATAGTTTCATGGTGTGGGGGAGAGGGGTCCTGAGTAGATGGCCCACACCATGGTCCTCCATGCAGGCTTCTAGTCGATATGACAGTCGAGAAATAAAACCAAACACAAAGGGACTATTTCCTCTTGTCAGAGCATCATCCTTCGAACCAAACTCCTCGTCCTTGATATCGTCAGATCAATAAGAAATTAAAGGGAGGAACATACTCTTCAACGGATTCATGCTCTCAATGATATTACCTCACCGGGTAGCAATAATATCATAGGGAACTGGGTTTGTTGGTCTCCACCCATTAGAGGGCTAAAACTCAATAACAATGGGTCATGCTACATGGGGATCATCTGTGGAGGAGGGGTAGTGCATAATCCCTCAGCGTCAGTCATCTTGGAATTCTTTGTTCACCTGGTTCATGGATCTTCACTCTAGGTATAGGCTAAGGTGATGTTCAATGGCCTAATCATATGTCATTAAAAGGGAATCTTCTTATCAGGGATTGAAACAGATACCTGAATCCTTCACGGTGCAATGAAAGGAAATGGATCCATTGCATTTTCAATTCACTGCATCATGAGGATATTCATGGGCATGATCAACACCACCAATAGCATATTCTATACTAGGTGCGCGGGGAACAATGTCGCGGACCACCTCAGCTCTCTTGATGTCACTAGTCCAGATCCCATTTTTATTCATAATGTTACCACCATGAAGCCTACGGGGGTCAACCTGGTTAGAAGGTATTCCCTCAGACTCCACTATTTTCGGCCTCCTTAGGCCTCTCATCTAGGGCGGATTGGGTAATACACTCTTTTTGATTTTTTTTCTTTACATTAAAAATTTACATAATGATGATGAGAAAGTTTGGATATTGTATTTAGGAAATTACATTTCATTGTAATATTATCTCTAAGGATAGATTATATGTTGATCCCGTGAAGAAAAAGACAATCCATGAATGGCCTACTACAACAAACATAAATAAGGCATTTTTTTCATTGGTTTGACAAGATAATATCGTAAATTTGTTAAAAAGTTTTCTCAATTTTCCATCCTTTTAACCAAGATCACACGTAAAGGGGATATATTATTTAAAAAAATAATTTAAAAATGTACTAAATAATTGGAGAGGATATTGGTCAATTATCCCATTTTTACTATGCCATTAAGAAATGACATATTTTTTAAATATAGTGATGCATCATAGAATGGACTGGGATGTGTCCTTATGAAAATTGATAATGTTATACATATACATCAGGGCAGTTTAAGACTAGTGAAAAACATTATCTTGCTTGTGATCTTGATTTAGTAGACATATTTGTTTCGCTGAAGATATAGTCACAATATCCCTGTAATGAAAATTTTGAGATATATATAGATCCAACGAGTTTGAAATACAAATTTTCATAGAAATAGATCATAATGAGGAAAATATGATGGCTTGAGTTACTCAAGGATTATTATTTCTTGATAAATTAAAACATAGGAAAAGAAAATATGGTAGTATATGCATTAATCATGAAATATCATGGAGTTCTAAACTAAATGATCAATTATAGATATTCTATATTCTTGTATTCAGAAAATATGGTTATGGGGATTACTATGTAATGTGACACACTAATCCTTTTTCAAATGATTGTGAAACCATCATTGTTGGGAGAGATAAGCATCAAACAATATGATGATATGAATTTTTATAATAAAATTAATGTTGTGAATGAAGGAAAATTGGACGACCTTGTTTTTAAATATTATGTTTTGAAATTTTGAAAGAGTATATGTGTTCCATTAATACCTGGTCTGAAAAGTTAACTATTGGATGATTTTTATAGCTCAAATTTATCGATACACCCTAATAGTACCAATATGTATAAAGATATGAAGAATCATTTTTGGTAAGTTAATATGATGCATGAAATTGTTGTGTTTTTGTCAAGATGTCTAGTTTTTCAACAAGTGAAGGATGGGAGGAAACATCCTAAAGGTGATATCAAACCTCTTCATATAATTGTTTTGAAATGGGATGACATTATGATGTACTTTTTCATAGGTTTAACAAGGAATCCAAGAAGGAATGATGAAATATTAGTTATTGTTGACCACCTTACCAAATCATAAAAATTTATTTCTATAAAATAAGATTTAACTTTTTTACCCCTATAAATTTTCTATATTAAATAATTTTATAAAAATTATTTTGATCCTATATCGATTTTTTTTGTCGAGATCCCCATTTACATCCAAATTCTGGAAGGGTAATCAGAATTCTTTAGATATGAGCCTCATTTGAGCACTACCTATCATCAACAAACATCAGATATTCTAAAAGAAATATTCAAGCATTATAAGACATTCTATGATCATGATCAAATGACATTCATGGTATGTCGAATCATTATATATCATTGGCATAATCTTCCTGTAATAATTATTTCCATTAATGTAAAAAATGGTGTCAAATAAAGCATTATATTAAAATAGAGGTCATGCTCCAACTTGTTAGGATATATTTGGTGAAACTAATAGGCCCAAATCTTATTAAAGTGACAATGACAAAGTTAAAGACTATTTAGGATAATATAAAATCAACTAATAGGAAAGAGAGGTTTGATAAAAATTGGAGAAATGATTTGGAAGTTCAAGTGGGATATCATGTATTCATGAAAGTATTTATGGGGAAGGGTGTCATAAGGTTTGGTAAGAAAGGGAAACTAAGACCTAGGTATATCAGACTAATAAATACTCTATAAATAATTAGTGCTTTATCTTACCAAGTAGCAATTCCTCCAAGTCACTCTATTGTTCTTGATGTCGTCCACGTATCATTGTTAAGGAAGTACATGCAAGACTAAAATCATGTACTCACTTATGAATAAATTGAAATAAAAGATGATTTATCTTAATATAATAGCCTATCAATATTCTTGACACTAGATAAAAAGTGTTGAGGAATTAGATTACTTGAATGGTAATGGTTCTTTAGAGAAACCATAAAATTGGAGTAGCAATGTGGGAACCTTAGGATGTTATGAATAAAAACATATTGAATTTATAAGGTAATATGCATGAAAATTTCAGAGAAATATTTTTTATAAGAAGGTATGAATATAGAACCCCAAACTTCTATGGTGTTTCACTTCTTATATAAACTGAATTTCTTCGATAACTTATGTTGCACATGACACCTAGCATAACCACACAACAAATTAATATTATAACATAGTACTTAAATTGGTATGAAAGAATATTATAAACCACATTATGAAATTTATATATATTAATTTATTTCACCTTCATCCAATGTATTTTATAGTTTTAAGATAAGAATAAATCCAATGTTACGTATAAAAAGAAATTTTTTTTCTAAAAGTAGTTTCTTCTCTTTTTGATGGAATATTTTTTTAAATATATTTTTTGACACTATTATAAATAAATTTTACAAAATAAATTTATTTTCTTAAATTCTAATATCTTCTTCTACTTTGGTTGATTTATTATTATTATTTTAATAAGTTTAATGTTCTAATAAATAGTGAAAAATACAGAATTTTAACTTAAAATAGTTTTTCATCTAACATATTTATAGTGTTAAATATATTTTTAATGGACATAAAGTATTATTACATAAATTTTAAACAATTTAATCTGTTTTTTTAAATATAATTAATTTCACATTGAATTTGGATATAAAAATATTTCAATCTTTTGAAACTTTTCACGGTAATAACCCGTCTTCTCACCCCATCGGTGAAATTAATTTTAAATTAATTTTATCCTATTATATGTTTTGAATTATGAAAAGTGAATTAAATATTTGGAATAATAATTTAAAAATTCGTCACATAAATCCTTTTTATTGTAAAATAATGAATAGTAAATATAATATTATTTTTAATTAAAATAGTTAATGGTAAATCAGTAATCATAGGTATAATAATATTATAATTATTATAAAATTATTCTAACACATGTTCAATTTTTTTAGATGAGATAACGATGAAAAAACAATCCTTTTTACAACATTATGTATCTCGGAGCCACTAAGATGACTTTACGCCTTTTAGAGTATTTTAATTTAAGGAATGTCAAATATAAAAAACTACTATTTTTAATAAGTGTTACATCCTTAATATAAGGTTTTTTAGAATATATATTCAACTATAAAAATTAATTTATAATATATAATGTTTTTCTTCATCACGAAATTTTTTTATAAATTTTTAGAGAATAAATAATTAAATTAAACCCTTTCACAATGATGATGTTTTAATAACATTAGGTAGTTGGGGTTTGGCATAGTGGTAGGCACCCCATAAATCTACATGAAAAATGGAGGTTCAAAACCCATGGGGTGCAGGTTACTGTAGCATCATTGTACTACTACTGTAGTAGCTGAGATACTATTGAAATGGCGGCACTGTAGCGGTGGCGGGTACTGCGTGGTACTTTAACGGCGTGGGTACTATAGTAGTACTATTCACAGAATGGGTCTTGGGCCTAGAATTTGGGCCTACGGGCTATGTAATGGGATAAATGCCCACTAGGCCTACGAGCTATGTAATGGGTCTCTCTTTACATAGTTAAAGAGGTCTTTGCTTTGATTTAATAATAAAACTGAGGCTTCAGACCCAACCTTTAAAAAAATGTTTTTTTAACTTCATTAATGGAAATATAAAAAAAATCATATTAAAAAAATTAAAATAAATAAATTTTTACATAATTTATGTTATCCACAAATTATATAGATAAATTTGACAAGTTAGTGATATTTTATAAGATTTAGTTCAATGATATCATGTTTTTATTATATTATTAAATTATAAATGTAATGAATAATATCTAAATTTATATTACTAATAATTTTAATTAAATAATATTTTATTAAATGATATAAAATTCATAAAAATATTAAAATCAACCAATTTATTAAGATACATTATGAAATTTCAAAAATGATCCATTTATGGTTCGTTTTTCATTTTATAGTAACTATATTAACTCTTATGAAGTAAAACTTCATGTTTTCACGGTAAGAGTTAAAAGGATTAAATAAGGTTTAAAGATAAAAGAGAAGTGTATGAATGTGACATAAAATTTTCTAAAAAAATATTTTTTGGGAGGATTTTAACACATCCTCATAATAACTTCATAATAATTCTATTTTGATACATTTGTAATTGAAATTTATTTTATTTTATTTTTATATTTTGAGAGATTCCCAAAGTGCCTCTCACTTTAATTATAAAAGGGAACAACCTATATCACTTATTCACACCACACATAGCCATCTTGGTAAACCATATCATAAAAGTGTTTATTATAAACATAATTATCTATGTTTTTTGTTTTTTCATATTACAATAATACCAACCATAGGTTACTTAAAATAAGTTATAAAGGAGCTCTTATATAGAAGAGGTAATCGCCTTTACCGACATTCCCAATAATCATTCTTCTTCTACTTCAAATTCTTGATTTGTTTCCCTAGTAAAGTAATAAATGATGTATAAAATATATTCTATGATTTTATTATGGTTATGGTACCACCAAATTTAAATATTTTTCCATCCTATGAAAAATGAAATCACTAAGTGCGTGTACAAATGGTTTACAATCTCCACACCATGGTGTAATTTATTTTTCATCACCAAACTACATGGATGGGAATAATAATGGAAATAATTGATATATATATATATATGTATATATTGTACTTATGATATGATTTTGATTATGGATAATTGATATACCATTTAATTATTCAACATTTTACCATTAAGGTAATGATACTGTCGCTCATGGGAACAAATTGTCTACCGTCTCCATGACGCGATGTGATTCATATTCCATGTTAAACATTCAAGAATGATTATAAAACTATATTTAACATTAAAATGTTATATTAATAACTTTAATATAATTATGGAGTTTAATGAACTACATCCTAGTCAAAAAAATTGGGACTTATATAACAAAACATACATTCGAAAATGAAGCAGTTAACACCCAAGACAAGGTAAATAATGAAATATGACTAATAATATGGTGATAAAATGATATAATGGGATCATATAAGATACAATAAATTTCAAAAAATGGTCCTGGTATAAATTATTAACATTCTATGAAACATTATTTAGGAGGGTAAATCATGTGCAATTAAATGTAAGTGTGAGATAAGGTTTTATCTTTTCAATGAGATACATTAACAATTCACAACTTATTTCCTCTATGTGATTTATATACATCCCTATGATATATCATCTCATGAATTTAATTTTTTTCAAGGAATTAGATATTCAATTATATAATTATTAGTTTTATGTTCCATACGATTCTTCCGATTACATGCAGTATGGGATTTCATAACCCAATCTCTATTATTTGGGTAAACTTATACTCCATTGATTAATTCACACTACGATTATGTGTAAAATAAAATTCGATTATATTATGATTTATTTCAAAACAATTTATGTTTATTTATAGTTTTCACACATAATTGACTTGTTTTATTATTTTCTAAACCATATTCCAATTTTACATAGAGTTTCTACATTGAAATTTAATTGAATTACCGGGTTGATAATTTTAAATCTAAATATTTTACTCAATAATAATACTTGTTGATAAGTCCTATTGATTAATGAATTAAATAGATCATCACAATATATGAGTAATGACTTTTACATGAAAGAATGGGTGGGGAGAATATATATATTATCCCCTAAAAGAATTAGTTATTTAATTAGAAGACAAAGATACCAAAATTAAATAATTTTTACCCATAAAGATTTATCTTTCTTCTGAAAGGTCTTGAAGGTAAAGGTATTATGTTCTTTGTAAATGTGACTTCCAATAATTAATAATTTCCTTCATTTTGATTTTATTTATTTTTATCAATGAAATATTTTCTATGATATTATCCATAGATTTAGTTTTTCAAAAAGCTATTGGTTTAATGGAATATGACATCAATTATTTTATCTTTTTATATTGATGATTGATTTTTGATTTAAGAAAGATTTCATTGTTTATAACTATTAATGAGAATCTGAGATCACCAATTTATTTGGTTTATTATCCCTATGATCTAATGATGAAATGTTTTAATGAAATCAAGGATACAAATTTAATTTCCTTGGTAATGTTCTATGTTTAATTTCCAATTTAATAAAGATATCGCGTATGTATCTTGTTCTCAAAAACTAATAAACTATTTTCTCATTTGGGATGTGACTACATGTATTTTATACTAATTGTAGGAGGTAACCACTATCTTTGGGTAACTATATTCATGTTTGGTACACTAATACCACATCAAATTAAAGGAATAAAACTACATTAATAAGAAGTAACATCCCACAATCCATAAATAAGACTTAATAATAATCATACATTCATGTATTATTATTTATGAATCAATATCCAATAATTATGGAAAAAATACATGTATTAATGAATTGTAAAATCAATAGTTAATAATCATTATCCTATTTAATAGTAGTCATTTCATAGTCTTTTCCTTGTTTACTCCATATTGGCCATTTTTTGTGACTAATTTCCCCATTATCTATTGGATTAGTGCATTTTTTTGAAAATTGACTAATTGTATTTCTATTAAAGTAATCAAATATTATATTATCTCTCTTTATCATTAAACCACGAGCACGATGATTATATTTTTCAAATTTATAGAGAATTAATATTCAATTCAAGAAAATGTGGAGGTATTTCTTCCCATGTTCTTAACACATAGAAAGTTGAATATTTATTCCTTCATCTTCATTGGCAGTCAAACATCCATGTGTATCCATATTTCTATTAGTTGGATTGTTTTATGAAACTAATGTGGTTAAAATTTTAATGGTAATTATTGATAATTTATTTATAATAGTCACAAGAATTCTCTCTCAATATTATATCCATTTAGGTTATATATTAGGAAAATCTATACATTTTTCATGGTTCCCATAAAAAAATGATTCCATTGGTATTCAAAAAAAATATGAAAATAGGGGGAAAATAAATAAAAAATAATTAAATCCATAATTGAATTATAAAAAATGATACCATGAAAACACAACCTCAAGATGTATTATTATATAAATCTATAAAATTTTCATTCTGTTCAACAGAAATCACTCTCTGTTGAATCTAGTATTCTTTAGGTTCGTTTCTTTAGTAAACAATATCTTAATTCCTTAAAATAATAAATCCTTTAAAATTTCCTGTATTGAGAATGTGATTAACCAAATAATATCACTAATGATTGTAAAACTATTTTTACAGTGAGGCTCATTATGAAGCACAATGTGATGATAGGGTAATAAAAAACCTACACATTTGGTGTTATTAACCTAAAGGTACATTTGTGAAAGAGACGTCATCAAATTTTAGTATCCAGATAAGGGTATGTTTTCTAAGAGAACTACATAATATTTACTTTACTAAAATTTCAATATTTCATCCTACACTTAGATTTATCCCTCATATTATCCATGGGGGTTTGACTAATGTTTTCTTATTATAATCCCTAAAATATCCAATATTACCCCAACAATCCTAAAGGGTAATCTATACCATTGAAATAATTATCAATGTTAAATTATCAATACTTGATGACATATATAACTCCTAAATTATCATTATATGATGAAATATTAATATTTAACATCATCTAAACCCTCATTTGATACCAGATGTTATGCCATGGACACAAAATCATATATGTAGTTCTTGTAAATACTTTCCTTACATAATATCATTGAAATAAACCAAAGTGACCAATTTTATCTATAAATAATTAAAATACCACCAGAAAATATTGAATTTCATTCATTCAAAGGACTTTTTAGGTTTAGTGTTTAGTGAGTTAAGAAAAACATTTTAATAATAATGCTCATGCATTTCCCATAAATGAAATTTTTGTACACTATATATGAAACTAATAAATCAATAATAACTCTACAAAAACTCCCATAAGTTCACCACGAAATATATATAATTAAACATATCACATGTAATAAATTTTTTGATAACATAGGGAAATAAAAACATAGAAAGGGCGAGATCTAGTAATCATTAAGGGTAAATGTAATGAATAGAAATCCAAGATCCTAACTTAGTATTATATGATCAAAAAATAATATGAAAAGAATATATAACTAAAAATAATTTGTTTACAGAATGAAAATGTATATATAATATATCCATAGAAAATAATGAAAATGAAAAGATCATATGGATAATAATTATAGATTCCTTAGAGATAAAATTCATAATGTTATACAACTAATTTCATAACTTAATCCAATAAATCATGATCTTATACATCTTGAACATACTGATATCCCTAGTAGGGAATCGTTAATTCCCTACGGTACTATGAAAAAAAAATATATATATAAAACCCAAACTATGATACTCAATTAATTAAAAATGTAGTATAAAGTATGGTAAGGGTCCATCCACAAGGATGGTGAAATTATTTTATTCATAATTTCAAAATATCTATTTTATTAAGTTGATAAAAGTGTGAGAAAAGATTGATGAGATTTGAAAAGACAAAAGCATGATGATTGAATGGATTACGATCAAATTTTTAAAGCATGCCGAGGTAGAGTAATTTTCAGGTTCTGGTGAAATTGTATTTTAGAAATTATATTGATTTATTCATGATTGGATTCAGAGTTGAGACGAGGTACATCCAATAGTCATGTAATCCCCTCTTCAACACAACAATCCCCTATATCCCTTGTTCTGATAGTTTATGGTGTTTTTGAATAATTTTTTCCCCGATACCAATTTTAAACTTGATTTCCACCCAACTTGACAATGGTCAGGCCATATTTAGGGTATTATGTTATGAAATTTAAATGTACCTTTCTGATTCGAATATTGATGGTCATGATAAATGAAAATGATATTGATTATATGTTTTAAGAATGAAATTACCTAAACCAAATAAAGGAATAAAAAAAATTAAATCCAACACACCTTCCTCCTTCAGTTACATCAACTTAGAACAAGGCCGGATTACCCCATCATCATAGAGATGTGAGGTTTCAAGGGAAGGGGAAAAGAAAACAAAAAGGAAACAACTAAAATATCATCTATCAGGTTCACTCCAAGTGTTGGTCTTCATTCGAATCCAGGGTTTCTCTAAACGTGCAACCATGGGATCTATTTATAGGCTTCGAACTAGCTCTGCTAGATCATTGCCATGCCGTGTAGTGGGCCTACACAACATGTAATGTCGATCTGTTTTTTTGAATTTGCGTAACACGTGCGTGGATCTCGGATGATATTTTAGAATTTTTACCACCTACAAGACATGTACATGGAATACACATCATTTATATCTTATCCGCATCACCTCCATGTCTGCGTGAATATTCTGTATATTTCGTATATTAATTTTGATGTTTGACTGTCATAATGATTTGTACTAGTCATTCACAACATGTTTACTCATCACAGCTTGTTCGAGTTGCGGCCTGCTTCCCTGATGAAGTTACAATGTGTAATTGTGGTACATAATGTGTTTTTCAAGAATTTATAGCTTTTCTTTTCCTAAAAAATCCAGTGTCGTAACATTTCGATTCATTCATAGTGTGAATGGTCGTTCGGCTCATATTTTCACCAATTTTCATTCCTTTTCCTCATGTTAATAGTTTCTTTCCATAAAACAAAAACAACTCAATTCATTCCAAAATTGGAAGTATTATTCATTTAAATTATTAAATAAATACATTAAAAAATTATAAAATGTATTAATAAAATACACTTATCTTATACCATCTAAGAGACTATGTCATGGACATATTTCTTTCTTGCTAGGCATACACCAAAATTCCCAAGCTAGTACAACTTATAAGACATATCAATGCACCGAAAATTTATTGTGGGTCCCAATCATCACAAATTAATCCCAATTTATTCACCATATTATGTAATAGATAAATCATTCAATACATAACAAACATTTCAGATGAATTAATAAAAAATATTATTAAAATAAAGACTATAGAGACAATCAATATTTTACCAATCAAAAAAATAAAATATCATTCAATGTAAGAATCACTATAACTAATATTTCATAGAGTAAAAATATATGATTAAGATAATAATTTCCCTAACCAATAGATGTATCGATATCAATTTCAATTTTCTTAAACAATAAAATGAAAAATTTAGAATTCATAGAGGAAAGGACTATAATGAAAAATCATGCCTATAAAATAAGATAATTTAGTAATTCAAATAAATTAATGTATCTCCACATGTTTAATAACCTAGAAAAAAAGTGTAAAAGGGGATTTGAATTATAATCCCTGGGAAATGAATGAACCACAAAATGGGAAAAAGTGGTGAATATAGATTTTATCTCAATGAAATGGAATTGGGATGAAAGAACTGTTACGAAAATGGTAACATAAGAATGAAAAGAACATGATAGGGATACCATGACTTTCAGATATATTGAAATGAAATATATTAAATATACTTTCAATAAATAGGTTTTCGGATACACTATATAATTATAGGTGGTGGTTCAAAATATCAAACATGTCTCGTGGAATTAATAATATAGAATAATATCACATATGAATTTAAATAAGTTTAAATCTAAACCCTTTGAAGGAGAGAATTTAAAATGGAATATTAAATACTAATAATAATGATAGATTAATAATATAAAATATCATATGCATAGTAATTAAATCATATAATAGAAATTTTGGTGTATAACATAGTCATGTCTCAAGGAATTGAAATTTGAGACAAATAAACCTTTCCTATTACATAATCATTGAGGTAAGAATAACTTGATAAAGAGGTTTTGAGAATTAGTTATAGAACCCTATAAAATATGGAATAAAAAGAATTCCATGTATTAAAATTTCAAAATAAATCATTCATTGAATAATAAACTCAAATAAAAATGTTTTTTTCTGAATGTATGAAAAACGAGTCAGTACAAACCCTTACAACCTTAGAAATATTCATGTCAAACCCTCTAAAGGGTTATAATTTCAAATATAAAATTGAATACTATTAATAATGGGAGGATCATATTAATAAATAATTAATGAAAATTAGATTCACCATCCCATTGAAATCTTGGTGTATAATAAACAATATTTCTCAAGGGGTCCATATTTAAGACAAGAAATCCTTACCTTGTTCTAGATTCGTTCTACACTTATTCCTAACTTAATGACAAATCAAATAATATTTATTTGATAACATATGAGGGCATTAAATCCACAATATTTAATTTACTAAGGTCTATTTTTTGTATTGTAATAGTATATGGTTGCAACAGGGGTGAATTGTAGTTTAAAAATTTAAAGGAAAAAAAGAACTTTATTAAAAAACATCATACTCAGAATTAGTCTGATGATTAGAGTGTTTATATTAGATCTAGAAATCATTCGATAAAATAGTTTAGCTAATCAAACTCATAGATAGTCTCGTAAAAAAATTTAGAAATATTATTAAAATAAAATTTTAACATATAAGAACAATGAAAATTAATGTTGTAGAAACAAGTAATTTTTTTTGTTAAAATGAATAATTGATGAATTAAAAGAATTAAAAATAATAATTAAACTCTTTATCCTTAAGTGTTATGGATTTAAAAAATCCTAACTTAAGATAACAATAGTATTATACCTAGGTTGTTTCTATATATTTAAATCCCTTGATACAATTATCAAAATGCCATTGAATTCAAATCCCTTAGAATCCCTCATTATGATGATTAGCATGTATCTATATTCTGATCCCCTAGAAGCCCTAGATATGAATACCGGTATATGTATATCTTTCTAGCTCCATAATCCCTTGATCTGATAGACCAGATACTACTGTCACCCTATCCCTAAAATTCCCCGATCTAAAATATGGTCTGAAAGATCAAAAACAAAACAAAAAGGTTCTAAGGTATTTTAAATCCTCAAAATGTATTACATATAACATAAACTATCTAATAAGTTAAAAAGTTTTAAAATGATATTTTCAGGTAGAGAGAAATCTCATACGTGTGAGTTTCAAATGCATTAACTCTTATATCCAAGAATTCACATCTATTTATAGTGATTCCTCTAAAGTTCATCTTTCCCTGATTCTTACAGTTTTTTGAGATTGAATTATATGTTCAACACTAGAAATGTGAGAAAAACTATTACATATGATTTCATTTTTTTAGAACCATAAAAATGTTGTAAATGATTATATTTATTAGAAACAATTACAATTATTCTAATTGTATTATTTTTATAGTCTGATGGATTGTACTATTTATTATCAATATGATGAACTAAAAAAGGTTTATTTTATGTTTTGAAACAATTTTATGTCCAATGGTTATAACATCGGTTAGTTTAAAAGATAGAATACTTGTCTAGCAACTAGTTAGAAAACTAGGCGGTCTAATGTATTAGTCGCATCCTCATTCTGATAGATCAGATTGAATAATAAAAATATTATATTAGTTTTATATTAGAATCATATTTCCATTTTTTGGGAAATATGTTTTCTAAAAAAACATTATCAAAAACTAGGTCTATATAATGTTTCTAAATTTTTATTATGAAAGTGTTGAAGTGTTTGAGATTTTCAAAACTATGGGGAAAAATCAAAAAGTATAACTTTTTACTCGAAAATCACCCCATTTTTTAAAAAACAAACACAATGATTAAAATGAAAAACTATTACCATTAAATTAAATACAAAATTTTCTAATTTTATGAAGCAAAAATAGAATCTTCGTAGAAATATTTTACTTTCTTATCTTAACTCCCCATTGGTTTATGCATCCTTTTTTTATCCATTAGAATGTAATAATTCCTATCCCCCCACAATAACATTTATACCATAGATATATTCTTCCCATCATCTTTATTTCCCTAGGAACTAATTTCTACCCATTAGATAAAATAACTCAATAAGATAAAATACTTCCATGGGTCTATTCCTTCCCTTTTTAAACAAACTCTCCCACTTTGAGATTCACAAAAAAAGACAAGTTAAAGTATGTGATCTCTTGAAATGAATAAGAAAAAATATATAAAAAAATGTGTTTGAATAAGTTTTGATACATGATAAAATATAAACTGTTCATCCATGATAAATTTGGGAAAATTTATATTGAATATACCTAGAGAACAAAACATTCAAAAAATTTCTTTTACAGGGTTTCTTTCAAAAATACAATAAGAGTTTCGTAATAAAAAGTAATTCTTTTTTATATTATTTAATTAAAATATTCTTTAAGTTCTTAAGGTAACCATGTCCCTTATTGTCTTCAGTAACAGGAGATTAGATCTTTTTAATCCTATCCTCCATAACTGATTTCCCATGAATTTATTCTTTTAGACCCAAAAAATATTCTACAAGAACACCAATATTATTTTTTTCCTCTTTTAACTTAGGAAACTATTATTCAAAATACTAAAACACATAATTCTCCTCTTCAAAATTTTAAATTTATTATATTAATTTTTTTAATTACATACTCCAATTATTTTTCATATTTTTGAACCATTCAAAAAAACATTACTCAATCTGATACATCAGTTAAAAACTTGTCAAATGAATATGAAATATCAAGAGAAACATTTTTCACTTATATATATTTTTAATGAAGATCATTTAGATCACCATAAACTTTCTTAGATCATCTCACTATCTGGTTGAATCTCATTTTGTGAGCCATATATTTACCTTTAATTTTTTATCACAAATTTATTTTGAATCACTGATTCTGTGAACAACATCAAAGACTCTAACTTCACAACCAAACTATTCTGAATTGTTTTACATTTCATTTACATAGTTTTAATAATTAGTATATAATTAGTATTTTTTTAAATTGCGGATGATATTATCAATACCCATATATTTTTCATTGGATGAAGATTTGAATGACATTGATGATGACTCTGAAATGTGTTATCATGAATATAAAATATATGACATTTCATTCTCAACAAATTTACCTTCTTATAAAATATTATCCATGTAAATGTTATGTATCATTTTCATCTGTTTCTAATTCTTTAGTGTGGAAATTTTTTCCTTCAACTTCTCTCCTTGATAACGATTGTCCATCTAAATAAATGTTATGAAATGGATTCTTATCAGACTTTCTTGAAATATATATATTTTAGGATTATTATTATAATGATCTTCCATATTCTTTTATTTATTTTTTTGTTTCCCCATATTATTCTTCGTCTTCTCCCAATTGTTTTTTCAACATTCAAGTAGTTATCAACACTCTTTTCCAAAAATTCTTAACTATTTTTTCAGATATCTTATTAGAAACTTTTACATAAAAAGAAACTTCTTCTTAGACTGATTTTTTTATTTTTATCTTCTTACATAAATTATTCAATAAATTATTTTTATTTTTCCTTATCAATAACTGTTGCAATAATTAAAAGAAATATTGAAGTTTCAATAAATTCTAAATACATATTAGGAATATTTTTTTCAATTTGAGGAATAGTTCCAGAATTTGAAACTTTTTGTATTATTGATAAGGGAGAAACAAAAAAAGGTATATCTTATTAATTTCTTCCAACCCCATCAAAAATATTTTTACCATTCTTCTTGATCGAAACATTTTTTTTCTTCTTTTTAGCTTCCTCTTTTAACTCCTCAATTGTTTGGATCTTTAATGTTAAGAATTCAACTTTATCAAATCAGCAAATAGGATGTATAGGTTTATTTTAGACCTTATAAGCCATATGAATCTTAAATTATTCATCTGAAATTTTTTTCTATTTATTTTTTTACATTAGGTAGTAAAGATTCTACCCTTCTATTCTCTATCACTATTTACTTCAATTTGACATGTTTAACATCGAATGTAACCTCACCTATTTTATAAAAAAAACTTCATCAACATAGAATTGAAAAAAGCTTCATATGTTCCATTGTTTCCCCTCTAATGAGGGAAAAGATTATCTTATGCAATAATATTTAATGTTAAATTTAAGAGATGTATGAAGTTTAATAACATCTTGTTAATAAAGCAAGAAACATCAGAATCTATGATCTCATTGATGCCTTTTAAATAGATCCAATAAATATGAAAATAATCACAATGTTAATCTCTATCATGTTTTCAAGAAAATATAATACAATATATTAATGAACATTAGAGTATATCTATCTCCCTTTATAAGTATCAAGTACCCTTGTGTGTAAAGTGTTATCACTCTGACATTAGTAGTTATATTAGAAACTCTTCTTACTTTTTCTAAGGAGGTAAACAATGATAAATCTTCTCCTCACTTATTAAATATTATATGAATCCCTAGAAACATTTTATAAGGTAAATAAGATTCTATTTATATAGTAATTTTCAGGAACAAGCTGATAAAGATGACTATAATATTCATGTATTTTCATTTTTTGTCAAGTAAAAATCGAATAATGAGAAATCAATCAGTTTGGTTTTGGTAAAAATCACACTAACCATCATATTCAAAAAATTAGACACATAAAACTTGAGAAATTATATTAGAATGGGAATACGTTTTTTGGAAGAAAAGTTTTATCATACTCACTCTAAGTCAAGAATGAATGAAAATTCATAATGAGGAAAATAATAGAATTCAGCATAGATTGAACAAATATTTAATGATGGTATTATGAATTTTATTTCACAAATACCATCTCTTTTTTTAGAGGGGTTTTATGTTCTCCTTATAATGGTAATTGAATAAAAGGTGATTCCAATCATACTCAGGTTTTATTTGGAGGAATGAAGTTCCCAGAAGACAGAGAAGTTTCAATATTTTTCTTATTATGTTAGACGATTCAAAAGATATTCATAAAAATAATAAATTTCATGAATAAAGTCATTCTTACAAAAAAAGATTTTGGAAAAATTATTTTACCAAATAAAATATTTTGTATCCCATATCATCATATTCATATTTCTTTGAAATATGGGATGGTTTTGATTTATCGTAATGAAGAATTTCGAATTAGTGGTAGTTCTGAGAATGGTAATGAGAAGAAATTTGTTTTCCTTAGTATATTTCTTGGATATAAATAGAATAAATAAAGTCATATTGAACATATGATTTAATTTTAATGAGGAAATCATAATAAAAAGATATTATTTCAATTAGATTAGAGAAACACAATGGAATATCCCTAGTTATGATTTATTTCCATGTTGGCCAAAAAAATTGAAGTAACCAAATTGTTTTATCATAATAAAGAAATAATATTGGAAAATAAAAATCTATAATTTTTATAAGAATTATTTTTATTAATAAGTATTCAATTCCATATTTACATGTTGGTCGACAAATCATGAGGACCTTCTAAATGGAGAATATAAATTTGAAAATCAAAAAGAAAATTCAAAATCATTCTGAATATTTGTAAGAAAGATTAATGTGACCAAAATTGAGTAGAATATATAAAATTAAAGGAAGGATGAAGAAGTTAATGAATGATTCTAATTTCAAGGGGAATTTAAGGAGAAAAATATAGATATGATATTTAAATAAGATTAATGATTTACGAAATTGAGTGAAGGGGGAAAACATTTTTACAATTCCACTTAAATAATTCTTATGTGCCTATAAATATGAGGATATTGAGTTGTGTATTCTAATACATGAATTATTCATGAAGGAGGATAGAAAATATAATTAATTATATCAAGAATATTTTTTCAGTTTGTGTTTTTTGGAAGAGGGATTTTAGACATAAGAAAAAAAAGAGAATAACAAAAATCATAATCAGAGACTCCAGATTGAGAAATGTGTCTAGGATTTTAGGATTAAGTAATAAGATGTTCAAGATTGTTTTAGTGGTATTATAATATATTTATATTTTTTATACTGGGAAATCAAACTTATGAATCTGAAAAGAATGTCAGACTGAGTATCATAATAAAGTATTGGATGTTCTTACCAACTTTTAGGTAAGAAAGTGAATAATTTTTTTGGATGATCATATTTGTGAAATTAGATCAAGAATCACTGTAACATGTTTATCACAAAAAAAATTGAATTAAATTTTCATGCTACTTCAGGGACTTGAAATTTGGTATTTTTCATAGTTCTACAAGAGTGTGAGGGAAAAATATTATTCATTCCATTCCACAGAAAAGATACTTTTAAAGTGGATTGTGTGGTATTGGATCATTTCAAAACCATACCAAGGACATAAATACTCTTATTGAGTAGTGAAACTTGAATATTATTGTGTTATTGTAGATATGTGTTGGAATTATTTTCATCATGGAATGAAATATTTAATAGGAGGCGAATGTTGTTTCCTAAGTAAGGAAACTTAAGAGAAAATGATATCATAGATTCACCCCTCCATCGCTCAGTGATACAGTAATCCTGAATGGTAAATTTCAATTGGTGTCAGAGAAAAGGTTCCCCTAGTTTACTCCTTGATGATGTTTTGATGAGAATTTTTGATAGATAATATGAATTCTTTGAACGAGAATGGGATTCTAATCCTTTATAGAAATAATTTTCAAATCTATAATGATAAAATGAAGCCTTATCTTAATTATCTTGGGAATGATATTCTTGAAGCTATAATAGATAGATTTCCTCCTATTGATGATAAGGTTTCAGTTAAACATGTTTTTAAGAAAAATCTATTGAATTAGATACGTGTTAAAAATGATTTAATCTCATAAATTTTTTAAACGGAGTTTTTATAAGTTAAGGGTGTCTCCACTGTCAATGGTATATTGGATTAGTTGAAAATCATTTATGATGGTAATAAAAAATTCAATGGAGAAACTACATATTTAAAGGCTAAAGTTTGAAAATCTGAAAATGGTTGAGTGTGAATCTATTAGGAACTTCTTTATTGGATAAATGACATATTCAACTATATCATATGTCATGGTAAAAAGTTTGTAGGATTTTATATTTTTAGAAAAAATATTACGAATGACTCCCAAGAAGTTTGGTACTCAAGTCTCATAAATGAATGATAGATATCAAAACAATTCCACATCTAGATTATATTTATAGTAATCTCACCACTTATGAAATGATAAGGGAGAATTTAATGAATGTAAAAATAAAATTGTATAGAAAAATATATTTTAAATCCACGATGAAAGATAATTTTAAGAATATTTTTGAGGAAGATAATGTTCCTAAATATAACTCTGAAAATGACGTATATAAAAATATTGATGAAATTTTATCCTTGTTTTCTAAAAATGAGAGAATACTTACATGTGAATATAAAGGGAATATTCCCATGATGAGTTTTTAATATGGATTCGTTGGGTACATTGTGGACAGTTGTACTCTAAGATAAAATAAGTGGATAATGATGAAGAATAAAAAAGGCTAACAAGGTCATGGAAGAAATATGAAAATAAGGATAAAATTTTTGTTGAGGGAAAGATAAAAATTTATTCAAATCTAAACGAGTATAGTTTTTTTCTAAATATGAAGAATAAAAAGATATTGAAGTCGAATCTAATAAATATTTGGAAAAATATGTAGAGAATAATTTCATTACAACATTGAATAGTGAAGAATTCAGAAGAAGTTATTTTGAAGAAGAAGAAGAAGAAACCCAATTATAGTTTCATCTTAAATATAAATTGAGATAATTCCTAAGGTAGATTTGGAGGCTTGAAAAATAAATCAAGAAACTTAAGTATGGAAATTATTCATCAAATAATCAAGAAATGATTCTTGATAAAAACATAAAGATAATGGATGAATCTTATGATTTGAAGAAATATATTGAGAATGAAATGAATCTTAATGAACATATGGATGTTACGTTCGAGAAAAAAATTATATATGTAAATTTTCCAACAAAAATGTTATAAGTTTGTACAAAGAGGTACAATTTTAAAAAACTCTCTGTATAGAGGTGGTTAATGTTCTCATAATGGTGAAATAGAAAAGCATAAAAAAATACATTGAATGGTTTATAAGATAGGTGGATTCATTTATAGAAATAAGAATGTTAGAAATATTTCTTAAGAGAATAAATCTATGAAGGTTATGTATATGGCCAATACCAAAAAAGTTGCGATGTTAAAAGTTTTGAATATTTTTGAGTCTGAAAATTTTTATATTACTTCTTTTTTTTGATAAGGATAAAATGAAAATTCTGCTGAGAAAGAAGATTCTATCTGATAGTAGAAAGGTTAGTGGTCAAAAAAATTTAGATAAAAATGATGACAAGGTTACTGTGAAACTGATGAACAATTTTGGTCAATATGAATGTTTCAGAGGAAAATATTTTTTGTATGGGTACTGCTGGTATTTTGGTGGATTTGGACATATGGAAAATATTTGTTCGTTCAACCAAAAGCATTATTACAATTCAAAAAATTTAAAAATGAAAAGGTTGAGGGAGAGTCAATACCCCTAATGGAAGGATTTTGAGAATGTTATTCTCACAAAACCTGAGAAGGATAGTGAGAAAGTTTAAAATTGGTCCCAAACTCTGAATATTTTTTAGAAATATGTGAAAAAACATTGAAATATAGGAAAAGGATTTCTTCTGTTATTATTACGACAAAAAAAATTTATTAATAATTCCCCTAATCAAGATAAGAAGAAATAAAATTGGAATGAAAATTCTCTTGCTGAAGAAACCGCTCCAAAAACTATAAAAGGATAATGGCCATGGTTCTTGTATAGTGGGTGTTCTTCCCATATGATAAGATATTTAATGTTTTTGAATAATTTGAAATATTTTAATATAATAATAGTTATATTTGGAAATTATTAATCTCTCATAATCCCTGGTGTTAGATTAACCATCACTTCGAAAGAAACGATGAAATCCAGGAAATCTTTGTATGTTGATGGAATTGAAGATAAATTACTAATTGTTTCAAAAAATAGTGATGAAGGTAACATATTTTTCATCAAAAAATATTGATTTTTTTTTGAAAATTGAGGAATATTGAATGATATTTACAAGAGTCCAACACACAAAAGGAAAAATATATCAAGTTGGTGAAAAAACTTTTATTACATGGGTATAGTGAATGAAAATTAGTTATGGTATAAAGTATTGAGAAAATGTGTCAAATAATCCAGAGAAAATAATAAATGCAAGAAATAATATTTGGTATTAGCAATATGTCTAGAATAATTGATTAGTGTTACCCTATTTGTGGGAAATTGAAAATTAAAAACTGAGTGCATAAGAAACATGATATTTTTTCAAAATGACCCCTAGAACATATTTATTCAAATATATCTCGGCCAGTAAAAAAATAAAATAATTTAGATAAGTTCTTCATCACTTTAATTGACGACTTTACTTTCATTATATGGGTTATTTATATGAAACTTCAGTCATATTCTCTAAAAAATTTCAAATGTTTTATGAGGAAACATGATAATTAATGTAAATATTCAATAAAAAAGTTGAGAAATTATAATGGTGGTGACTAAAAAAAATATAATTTTAAATTTTTCTTCAGAATCATAGAATTTGGAAGGAGTTATGTTCACTATACACACTTTAGAAAAATGGGGTTTCTAAAAGGAAGAATATAAATCTGGAGGAAATGGGGTGAATTATGTTACATGAACATGGTCTTTCTCATTACTTTTGGAGGAAATCCATGAGTACTATTATGAATATCGAAAACTGATGTTTCTATATGCAATGATCAGATAAGATACCATATTAAATGTTTTATGGAAAA
Source organism: Viscum album (assembly GCA_963277665.1). Lineage (NCBI taxonomy): Eukaryota > Viridiplantae > Streptophyta > Magnoliopsida > Santalales > Viscaceae > Viscum > Viscum album. Next base: position 1,943,289,260 of record OY728161.1, on the reverse strand, counting down.
AAACAGGTTTGAAACACTTAATAGTTTTGGTAGTCCACAGGTCATAAATGATAATAATGGAAACCTTGGAAATTTTGATGAGAGAGGTGAAGATGAAATTTTTCTTGGTTATGCTCTGAAGGAATCATGATATAAATGTTTTAACAAATATTCAAAATTAATTACACAATACACTAATGTGAATGTTATTGAAATGGCCTGGGAAAAATAAAAACTAATAAAAAAATGAAGTTGAGTCGGGTAAATAATTTTTAAATAATTCTAACAAGTATACCGACAGTGGAAATACTACTCAATGAGAATAATAAGATATAGCTATTTCAAGTGAAGAGGATGAAACTAAAATAACACATCCTAGGATGAGAAATAATCTATAGGCATAAAAAATTATTTTTTATGAACATTAGATTGTTCAAATAAGAATTACATCAATTGTTAAACATACTTCATTAAATTGAAAACCCGAGTCAAAATATGTGAATGAATCATTTCTGCATCTGAAAAGTATTCTGGTTGTGAATGAAGAAATTTAGCCAATTTAAAAGGATAATATTTGGGAACATATACCCAATTTATATAAAAAAATATTATTAGTACAATGTGAGTTTTATGGAGCAATCTGAATAAAGAAGTTTAAGTGATTAGAAACAAAATAAGATTAGTATGCAAAGGTCACTAACAAATTGAATTTTTTTAATTTTATGAGATTTTTTATCTAATGTAAATATTAAAAGTAATTAGAATAATTATTCTTATTGTTGGAAAACACAGTTACAAAGTTTTTCAACTAAATATGATATCTGCATTTCTGAATTTGGATATTGATTTGGAAGGTTATGTTGAACAAACTAGTGGATTTGTTGATGAGAAATAATAAATTTACGTGTATAAGCTCAAGAAATCCTTGTATAGGCTAAAACAATATCTGAGGGCATGGTACTAAAAATTTAATATGTTCTGGGGTATGATGATTCTCAAGAAAGGAATTGTAGAAATAGATTAATACATTAAAGAAATTTATAAATTTTCCCTCATCATAATTTTTATGTTGATGAAATTATGTTTTCTTGGAATGATGAAGGAACTTGTGAACGATTTGATGAATAAATGAAAATGTTTTTTGATATGTTCGTGCTTGGAGAAATGAAATAATTTCTTGGGTTGATAACACTCCAAAAGAAGAAACACATTTTTCTTTCATAAGAAAAGTATGCCAATGAACATCGTAATACGTTCATAATAGAAAATTTAAAACTAGTTTCCACACCAATTTCAATGGGAGACATGTTTTCTAAATAGTAATATGTTACATAATTTGATTAGAAAGAGTTTTGAATGATGATAGAATGTTTGTTATATTTGTCAACCTTAAGGCATAGAATTTTTTTATATTTTTACCGTATGTGAAAGATTTCAGTGTGATCCTAAATAATACATTTACAATATAGAAAAATTATTCTGAGATATATAAAAGGCACAAAAAAGCTCAAAGTCCATATTGTTATGTCATAAATTATTGACTTGATTGGGTATTCAGATGCTGATTTGGTGGGAAATATTAATTATAGAAGTTCAACATCTGGTGGGGTTTCCATTGTTTTGTAAAATTTGAGTTAGTTGGCATAAAATGAAAAAAATTTAACTCTAAGCATGGCTGAAGCAGAATATGATGCTGCCCCTCAATCTTCAACATAACTTATATGGATGTAAACTTATTTGGAAGGCATAATTGTTAATGTACAGTTACCCATTCCCTTATAATGTGATAATAAATTTGAAATAAAACTTATATGGAATCTACTAAAACATTATCATTTAAAACATATTAATATAATGTATCAAATTATAATAGAAATTGTGGATAATAATGAACTGATGATGGATTATCTTCCTACATTGAAATAAGTTGTTGATATATTAACAAAAACCAGTACCAAAGCAACCTATTTATAAATGAGGTTGAACATGGGTGTCTAACCTCTTAATCAACAAGGATGAGGTATTTTTTTACCCCATGTGATATTACCTTTGGTTAGTGTTATCATGATTGAATTTTTTTTATAAATATATCCTTATATAAGCATACATAAGGGGGGAGTGGTGGGTAAGCTATAAATATAGCATGTAAGTGTGTGAACTATTCTAACTGTTTGTAGGATTAGTTGTAAGAAACAAAATTTTTTTCTAGGGATGTTGAAGAATGGGAGACAGTCTAAAGAAGAAAATATGATAAAGAATGATGTGGAAGAAAGATGAGTAAGAAAGATGAGAATGTTTTTTATGAGTCACTATTTTTAGAAAGCATGGTTTTTTTCAATAGTTTAGTTTTCTAAAAATTACTTAGCTCATGATGTCTTATAATTGTTAATATGTAATCCATAACTTGAGATAAAAAAGTTCAGTGATTTATGAATCTTTGATGAAAAAAAATCCAAACGTGAGATTGTTAGGACCAATATTATTAGCAAGGTTATCATATTCAGGTGCTATCTTCTATTATCATAAAAATATCAAAGAAGGAGATATTACCTCACACTATTTTTGGTCAAAATTAGATGGACCATCGTATTTAAAAAATTAGAATCCCAAATATTAAGAATGTACAATATAATGTGAAGATTGTTTTGATGATAAGTTTATTTGGACTCACTTAGAGACCAGAATGAAAGAAAAATCTTAATGAGGAAAAGAATCAGATTCAGCACAGATCCAAAAAAACTTGTTGACGTGTTGCTAAATTTTATTTTAAAAATATCATAAGTTTTTTAATGTACTTGTAAAGATATTATTTTAATGGTATTGGGGATAAAAGGTTCTACTAATCATATTTATAATTTACTATAATGAACGATATTGTTGGAAGATAGGGAAGTTAAAATATTTTCCTTGATATTTCAGACGATGCTAAAGCTTCTAATCCAAATAATCGAAGTCATGAAGGAATTAATTCGTAAAAGAAAACATTTTAAAAGATATATATTTCTGAAGTAAAATATTTCCAATCTTATATCATCAAATTCACATTATCTTGAAATATGGGAAGGTTTTCCTAATCATAATTAAGAAATTAGAATGATAGGTGGTTCCAAGAATCATAATGGGAAGTCATGTATTTTCCTTATTATATTTTTTCAGAGAAACCTAATAAAGATACTTATTTGGAACATATTTTTCTTTCATATTATGGAAATCAAAATGGATAGACAGTATTTCAGGTGGTGTAGAGAAACGTAAAAAAATATTTGCAGTTCTGATTTGTTTGTAAGAGGTTCAAAAAAATCAATGTGACCAAATGGAATTGTCATAATAAAGAAATAATGATATGTAATCAGATTCATTAAGTAGAATTTGACTTAATTTTGTTAATAAGTATTTTGTTTTAGATTTACAAGTTGGACAAGAAATCAGGATGACCATTATATTGGAGAATCATAATGGAAAAATCAGAATGAAAAATAAAAATCACGTTGAAAATTTGATAGAAATAATTAATGGATATGAAGTCAAGATATTATTCTAAATTCAATATAGTTTAAATAAGTCAATTAATGATTAGAATTTCATGGGGAATTTAATGAGTCAATGGGACATCAAATATTTAAATAAGATTAATGATTTTTAAAATTTGGTGAATCTTGATTTTTTTTATTATCCCAATTAAATGATTATTGAGTGCCTATAAATATGTGTATAGTACTTTGTGTATTCTAATACAAGAATTATTTGAGATAGATGAAATATGATATCATTAGTTTATTCAATAAGAAGTTTTTGTTTTTTTGGTTTTCTTGAAGATTTTTTCTATACAGAAGAATGAAAGGAGAGGAATGAAAATCGTAATTAGATTTTCCATATTGGGAAATCATACTGGGATTTTCTAACTAGGGAGGAATAGGATCCTGATTGTTTCAACAATATTCTGAAAGAGTTTTATTTCCTATATTTAGAAATCATCCTTGTGAATCGAAATGAGTGTCATTAAAAATGAAAGGATGATTTTACATGTTTCTAAGTAAGAAAGTGAATAATTTATTTGAAATATCAACCTTGTGAAAATTGAATAATAAGCACCATAAACTGTTTCATATAAAAAATTTCATTAAATTTATATGATAGTTGAGGAACATGCACTATTGTATTGATCATAGTGATACTTGAGTGTGAGGGTATATTCAATTTTTTATACAATAAAAAAGGATTGTTTTCTAGTGGATGGCATGGTATTTTATATTTCCAAACCATTCCCAGAATGTATCTACTTTTGTTTAGTAGTGAACCTAGTATATTATTCTATTTTTGTGGATGTTGGTTCAAATTTTTCTTCAATAGGGAATGAAATTATTAATATAAATAAAATTTTTCTTCATAAGTATGGAATCATAAAAAGAAGATATCATTAATTCAACCATCACCATCTCAGTCATACAACAATCATGACTGGGAAATTTGAATAACATCTACAATGAAATAAACTTTCTGATTAGTAAGTTTATAACTTTCACTGAAAATAGTAAATAAAAATTATTTCAATATGTTAGTCGATATTAAATTCCACTAAACCATATAATCCCATAATAATCTGGATAGTATAATTCAAAATACTATTAATCATTGCATATCTACTTCAAACACTAAGACTCAATAACTGTTTTCTATAATGAATCTTTCTCTTCATGCCATGTTTTCTTGATCAGTATTTCCCTAGAAAATTATCTTTTTTCAATGTCTTCTGGAGATGCCATCATACTGAATCAGGTGCTACAGCTCATTCTGTAGAATCTAATTAGATGAATGGAAAGGTATCAAACAGAAAAATATATTAGTTGTTGAGAGTCAAGAGATAAAATTATAAACACCAATGTATGACATGGATTTCCCACACATATATATTGAAATTGATCTTACAGTTCGAATTACATAAAATCTAATGGGTTAGATTGAAAACCATTTTCTGATATGATTTTTGAGAAGTAATACATGAATTATTTAAATATAATTTTGAATTCTTAGGGTAATTTTAAGAAAATTTCCCCTCAGAGTAAATAATTATATAACTATAGAAACATTTATGTTTGAAATTAATTAACGTTTGTAAAACTAGAAGAATATGTAAACCACATAGATAAACTAATGAAATATATAAGTACAAAAACAAAAATATTAGGGGAATACATTTTAGAGTTGAAATTAAATTTTGGAGTTAAATCTGAATTTGGAAACCAATTATTCATATTTTTTGTAACAAAAAATGAATAAAATGAATTTATAAATAAAATATCATTCGAATTTTTTTTTTCACGATTATTGAGTTTTGAATACTTTTTAACGAATTTTTTTTTGTTATAATAAGTTGATTTAAGAATTCCTATAAAAAATTCCGATTTTGAAAACATTTATAATATATTGAAATCTGAAAAGTTTAAACAAATTAATGAAAAACGTTTTTAGATGACTAAAAATTTATGAAATATAAATTTGTAGAAATTTTAAAAAAAAAAGATAAAATGTTTTAGAGGAAAATGAAACATATATACAAACAAATGTTTTAGATAAAAAAAGTTTTTTTAGAAAAACAAAACATATGTACTCCACCATTGAATATGTATTCATTAATGTAAGTTGAATTTTAAATGTGAAGTCGATATCCCTGATCATTTGATATTGATCATTCCAAGAATCTATATAATATGTAAAAATCTACAAAAAATGTGTATTTATATAAAAATATCATCAAATTATTATTGTGTTTTGATAAATTGAAAATGATATATCCTTTTTATGTGTGACCACAAATGAAATGGGGTCTTATGTATATGTTCTTTTCTCAAGAGATGTTTTAAATTTTTATAAAAGGTAATGGATCTTTTATTCATCCAGAGTAGTTGAGCATAGAAACATCCAACTTCCACATATTCATCTTCAGTAGTGGAAAGTTCTACTGAGGGTTTTTTCTCACAATTACGTGTATCTAATGATTCTATAAAGAAATTACATGTTTTGGAAGTACTTTTATTATCCATTCCACATCCACCAGAGTCATCATCTGAAGTACATTATAACTCATAATAATTTCTTGAAGAATAAAATAAACCTCAATCCATATTTCCAATCAAAGAATAAAAGTCCTTTTATCACTTTGTGATTGGAATATTTTTTTATTTTCTTGATATATTATGCAAAAGAATAAGTAAAAAATTAAATCTAGATGACTATATATTATGTAATGTAAACTTATAATCATATAAATAAATATCTTTTGATCAAATGGTTTCCTCATTTCATCAATTTCAATAGTATTTTATGTTTTATTGAAATTCATATACATTAAATGTTGTCATGTCTAACATTCATAAGAATATCTTTTTCATACTTATGAGGATATATAAAAGTTCTTTATATTTTTTGTGAAATATGAAAACCTGAATATTATGATGCATCACCCATCATACTCATTTCAAACTCAGAATTCATAATATCCATAAATTAATATGGTAATGATTTTTGAGATGATCCGTATATAATTTCATTAACATATATTCAAATAATCATTATTTTTTAATTCATTTATTTTAAAAAATGTGTTGGATCTTCATCTCCATTATAAAATTTATATTCTAAAAAAATAAAGTTATCTTATCATACCTATCTCATGGATTTTTTATATTCAAGATGTTCCTTAGTAAGTTTAAAAACATGTTTTGTATATACTTTGTTTCCAAAACTAGGTTTTGTTCTACATAAACATCCTAAAAAACATAACAATTAAATAATTAACACTTTATATCGATTTAATTTTTTTTCAATTTATGTTTTTTTCAAAATATATATTTATATGATTAACCTCATGTCTATAAAATTAAGCATATTTTTTACATAATTTATACCTTATTTTCGGATTATATCTCTTTGATAAAATTATATGACTACTGTGTCCTAATATTCTATTCCTTAAACAAGATTGTTATTCTATTTCACTAAGAAAATGTACATCTTGGCTCCTAAAAATATTTATTTTTAATGTGTCAACATTCTCATGCTAACTAGTATAAATAATAAACACATCATTGTATCAATGTTTTTATTTCCCAAGGTAAACATTGATCAATTCTTTTTCAAACGAGATATTTCATATTTTAGATTTACAAATATGTTTTTTACTCATTATAACATTTATTCAAAGTATGTTTTAAAAAATTAATTTTCATATTAGTTTTTTCAATAACTAATAATTCATGTTCTATAAAAGGAATATCTTTTCGAATTTTTTTATTAAAGATCCTTAGAAGGATATAATATTTCAATGGTTAAAATGAAAATTCTTGAATTTAAATTTAGATGTTTTTAATGAAAACTATAATTTTTTTTGGAAACATTAAAATTTTTATATTCATGTAATATTTAATATATTGAATCTTCATCATAACATGGTGAATTATTATTTTCTTGATTAGAAGAAGACTATTATTTATTAAAAAATTTATAGTTTTTCACATAATTTCAATTAGGGTAATTTTATTTTTAAAAATATTATTAAGATATTCAATAGTATTTACATTAACCATGTTGTATTTATTGACATTCGATATCTCTACATATAACCAAATATATATTTTTTCAAAAGTCTCATTATCTAAAGAAATATTAAATGAGATATCTCCTCCACTTGAAATCCAAGTTTCTGAAGCTTCTATAATTTTCTTCCCCATGGGTTTATAGTAATTAGTAGTTTTCCTATTTTAATTTCACAGTATATTATCCTTCGATTTAATCTTAGTAAAATATGGTCTGATATTCCCTGCCTTCATACACTCAAATCATGTCACTTTAGAAGATTATTTCTTCTCACATTTATCTTTTGTAATATTCTTATCTCTATATTAAAAATATTTATTTCATGCATTATTTATCATCCTTATAGCAAGATTAGCCAACTCATTTCCATTATATTCTAATAAACTAGTATTTAGTTCAACACATAATTTTTTCTTATTATAAAATTTCAACACTTCTCGGTAGATTCATATTTAATAACAATATTAGAATTAGTTTCAAAAGAAACTCCAAATTTATTATTTTTCATCTTCTCTACATCCCTTTTCAGTATACCTTAGTACTGCATAAATGTTCTTATGAGATCATCTGGATTAATATTTGTAATCCTTATCATGTAATTTAAAGAAATTCTATTATATTCTAATTAATGCTTTGTAATTTGAATAATTTTATCAACTAAAATCCCAACATCAATATATTTGTATCTAATAGATTGTAAACTATTTATAATAACCATGGATTGTTGATGCATCTTTGGAAATGACTCCCCATGTAAAAAAATAAAAAACGTTATATTCATCACTTATAATTTCTCTTCTACTCTATAGGAATTTATAAGTTCTAAAGTGAGTAATTTATATCTTATTCAATAAACTATTAGCTTCATCACACGAAGAAATATGACTACAAATGCATTTGTCATAGATCCCTAAATTGTATTTCATAAATTGAAATTCAACAGATATTTTAATATTTATTGATTTTTAAATAATGTCACTTATTTGTCTAGAATACTGTAATTTACAGTTAACAACACAATCTTATCCCCACAAGTATTGATAATACAAATCATCACTCTATCTCTCCAGTATTGATATTAATTCACTTAAAAATGTATGGTCTACTTTGATTCGAATTTTATAGGGTTCCCACATTCATAATTTCCATCTTATAAAATAAAAACTATTTTTATACAAAAACAAGTTAGTGTAAAAACAATTTAGAAATTAATAATTTATAAAATATCTTAATAACTTCATGTAGAAACAAATGTAAAAACTCAACATGTGTAGTAGTAAAAACTAATCTAATAATATTTTTTGGTTGATAAATATATATGATCTCTATAATATGGTGGTGAATTTTAGATTAACATTTTAATGTAAGACAAAAAAATAAACTCTTTAATGAAAAATATCAGATGCTAGATTCTTTTTTCAATAAAAGTATTTAAATTTGATACATAAATAATATAATAAAATAGTGTAGTTATTCATACTTATAGACAGTTTAATAAATAATATTTTTAGAAAGATTATTAGAAACAACTATATAATATAAATTCATAGTGTATAGTAAACATATCAAAATAAGTAAAATAAAACCATATAATGATGTTAAAAGGAATTACACAATTAATAAACTAATTCTTCTCTTTATCATTATGTTTTAAGGAAGACCTAACTTCTTATAGTAGATATCTCTATTTTTAGAATTATTTTATTTCCTTATATGGAAATTCCACAATACGATGATGAGAATGAATATGAATTTTAATCCCCAAGAATCACTCGATACAATGATCAATATTTCTATGTCTTCCAATACCATTGAATCCCCTTATATAAAGATTAGTATGTCTCTATCAACCTAGAACCATAATTCCTTGATCCTTTTGATCATATTCTCATATATTCATATCCCTGGTATCCTGGAATCTAATCCATGATTGGAAAAATTAAATACTAAATAAATATATTATATAGAATTTAATATCCTCACACAAATTCCATATAACTAAAAGTATATGAGAAATTAAAAATTATTTGAATGATATGTTATAGATGAAAATAAGTCTCAGATAAGCAGAGTTGAAAATGTATAATCTTCCATCTCCATTAATTCCCTTATATTTATAGGAATTCCTTCAATTTTCATATTTCTATGATTACTAGAGTTTTTTTATTATACTCATATATTATTCACTTGAAAACTTTTCAAAACACTTCCAACGAGTGCCATTTTTTTGCACCATTATAATACTGTGAAGGAATATATTCTATATAAAATATTCAATTAAAATGATTAAAACATTATAATGTTTTATGGAATATATGACTATTTATCAATATTATAAACTGGATAAAGTTTTATCATATGTAGAAGAACTATTTCCATTATGATGGTTATTACTTCAATCATCCTAAAACATAGAACAATTATCTTACCACTGGTTAGAAAAATATTTAGTCAGATGTATCAGACTAATCGTCAGTCCATGATGAATAATATAAAGTTAATATTTGTTTTTTATTAGAATCATATTATTATTCGAGGGAATGGTACGTTTTCTAGAAATACATTCCAAAACACATGGGATGTATAAAGTTGCTAAAATATAAATTTATTAAAGTGTTAATGTTTTTCTGATTTTCAAAACTAAGTAAAGGAAATTATAATGCATAACTTTTGACTCAACATATTTTTTTATCATTTAGTAATTTTTTAATATATATATTTTAAAATAATTTATTTTCTATTAAAATTAAATAACTGCAAGATTATTTTGGTATTTTTAAAGATCAAGCATTATAATCTAATAACATGAAAAATATTTACTATAAAGGACCCATAACTATAAATTGATTAATATTTTATTACTAAATTATAATTATAATAGTATTTAAGGTCCATAGTCATCTACTATATAATTATATAGAGTTACTGTTATAGGTTGATAAATATACACATACAGTCACACATTATAACTAGATGGGTGATTATGGATATAGACGTTTATAATATCATTAAAACATAATAATAGTTATATTATTTATAATTTTTTGTTTGGTGAATCATATTTAATGTGGTTTTGATACAGAATTAAAATCAATATGGATAACAAAAAACATTTCTTTATAATGGTGGTAGTCTATACAACACATATGTAACATTTTCATTTCTTCAAGAATTAGAGGGAGTCAATATGGATTATAAATTTTCACATAATAATCATAATTATATAATATATTACAATTTTAATCTTTAATTCCTTCATTATAACCATTTACGTAGTGGTGTGTGAAAAAATGGACGATTTTTCATTGTGGAGGTTGAAGTCTACAAAAGGGATGATCAATTTTATGATATTTTACAATGTGTAGGGGAATTAAAAAAATGGGTTATTAAAATAATATAATAACACATAAGTATAATGATGATACCAATGTAATTTTATAAAAATAGACATGATAGGTTCATAAGGTAATAAATATGATGAAAATGATAAGTTTTAATTATTTCTCAATTTTGGACCCTAAATTTTCTAATCAAAGACTCCTTTGAAATGAGAATCCAAGGAAAACTAATTGAAACCATAACATATATCAAAATTTTTATGTTTTCTATAATGAAGAAAATTATAGAGTATCATTAATAAATTCTATGGAATAGGGGTGTCATGAAGGGGTGAAATTATCCCTGTTAATTTGTAAAGAAAATGGTGCATTCATAAACACCCATTATTTTTGAATAATGGAATGATAGTATTCCATTGTCAATGGTTACAAAAAGGATAAATAATGGTGATTGGGGTGGTATTTGGATGATAAATTATTAACCATGTATTTCAATACAGGTTTTAAATATGACTGAATTTATGTACTCTTAATTTTTTTTAACTTTTACCTTTTTTTCATCAAGGTCACTATTTTTTTACAAAAGTAACCTATGAATTAATGAAAAAAATAAACCGCATCAAAAAAATTCCGTTCGATTAGCCTTATTTTTATATAAATTTAATCTAATTCAATTCCAAATCAATATAAAACAAACTATTAAATTATAACATTTTATATATAGAAAAATTTATTATTGTATAAAAAAAATATGATTCATTATGTGTTATTAATCTAATTTTTCATTGATTACCATTGAAATGTATATTAATATTGTTATATATGTGTCTAAACATCATATTAGAATCGATATTTATAATATAATAATTGAATTTAAAAGATAAAAGGTACATAGCATTAAAAAAACTATTCTTTGAAAGTAAAATTTTTACTATAATCATGGTCATTAACAGTAATCTATGTAATCATAATTTTAGGCATGAAAGTGAAATTAAAATTATTACACAATAATATAATTTGTTAAAAAATATTAATTAAATTTTAATACATTTAAATTTAATATGAGATGAAAACTAATTTTTTTAATAAAAGAAAGTAAATCTATTTTTAGAGTAAAATATTACTTATGTTCATAAAATGTTTAACATTGTTCGTATAAATTGAGAGTTTTAATAATAAATGAATAGTATTTTACCATAAATACACATATTATCAATTAAAATATTTTATAAATTCCTTGGTATTGATTATATAATGATAAATTCATATATGTTAATGTTTTTTTAAAAATGTTATTTTTTATTAGTCACCTAGATATCGATTATTTATAAAGAATCCAAAAAAATCTACATTATCTAATAATGAAATTAATATTCAAAAAAAATTAAAATTTTCAAATTTAAATTCTAAAATATGAAAATTTTACTTTTAAATAATTACATTAAAATATAATTAAAATATTATTCCAAAGAAAATAACAATTTCAAAAAACATGTTAATTTTTTATATTTTTATTTCCTCTAAAAGAAAAATAATTCTTTTGTTAAAATACTATTCATATAAAAAATATATTTTATCAATAATTAATTTTTCTAAAAATAATTCATAAATAATTAATTTATTGGAAGGTGTCATTTGAATGTATAAATTAGTCTTATTATTTATTTAGCTGAACTAATTTAATTTATCAATGGATTAGTATTTATAAATTAATTTTATTATATTTACACATGTATTTCAAAATTTTGATACATATATTTTTACCCTCCAATTATATTGATAAATTTCAATGTCCATATTTTTTTTCATTTTTGGTTTGGTATTGCATGAATCACATGTAATCAATCACATTAGGTTCTAAAAGATTATGATAGTTAATATTTAATCTAGAGGTGATACCTTACCAGGTTCATATCCACATGGGAATAAGATCCTATGATACAAGTGGAAAATATAATGACATGATTCACCCCACCTCTTTGGGAATCTATGGTTGGAACAATTACTTATTCTACTTAAACATTAAAGATATATAATTCAGTGAACTACATGTAACCTATGATTAATGTGGAAATTTCATGGAAATTTCATGTATTGTTTTTTGAATATGGATGTGATAATCTAATAGAGAAATCCTAATTGGTTAAATAACAATGTAATCATGAAACATAAAATTTCTATTGTTTTTGATGGTTTAATGTATGGAAAGATTAAAGAAAGTATCTGTTTTTAAAGTCGGTTGTTTTTTAAAAATAATTACTAATTATATTATTCTTATTATTTCTATCCATAAGTGTTAAATTTATTATTAAACAAACGAAGTAACCTAACCTTCTTCTTTATAAGCATTCTTTCTAAAAAACATTGGTTGTCTCAACAGTTTTTGATACATTCCATTTATGCGTGCTAGGTTTTGAAATGAGACCGTGAACCCACATAGTTGTATTAGAAAATTATAAAAAAATATTTCTATTTATGGGATCTAAAATTCCCATATTATCCTTATCACTACTAATAGAAAGTCTAATTTAGTAATTTGTTTTTATAAAGGTCACTTTGCCAAGGGTATTAAAATGAATTAATATTTTGTTTAATTGGAATGTTAATAGTATTCCTTGATACCTGAGTATATCAAAACCACATTCTTTTATTTGAATGAATGTAGTGTATTTAATCAAATAATCATTTTGACTATTAAATGGATTATTTTACAACATAAATCATTGCTTAAATTCTATGTTGGTTGTTATTTTTTGGTCATTGTTTTGGTTTTTTAGATATATGCATGGATAAAACATTTATTATGAAGAAAATTAAATTACATTGTTATAAAAATAATAATAAATAACATCATTAGTTATATTTTCTTGAGAACTAATAATATTTTTATAGATAATGAGAATGAAAAATGGGTTTTAGAATAATTTTATAAAATGTCAAGAAAGTCCACTTTAAGAAAAAAATGTTCATTTTCTGACTAATATAATATGTAGATGATATTGATTTTTCTATTTTAAATTGTTTAAAAATCTATAATAACAATTGGAAATTATGTTTTAATGGGATTTGTTTTGATCCAAACTAATGTATACCCCTTCCTTTATTCCTTTGGATAGTTTATGGCCCATTATGTTTTATAACCCTTACCCTTTCCATGGAGTGATCTCATTCCATTATTCTTATTATGTTATTTCTATATTAGTTGGGATGATTGATTTTCTAATCGATCTCATAAAATGAATAACACATTTAACCAAATGATGTTAATATAGGTATTTATCCAAATAGAATAAGGATTTTCTAATAAAATTTTGTATGAATGATTGAAATAATCCACAACAAAATGCATATTTTTTAATTTTTTTAAAAAATATTTTATGTTATGCTTGAATATAGCAACAAAGTATTGAATGAAATTATTGTTACACAACATTTTTGGAATAATTAAAATACTACACACATAGATTCATAAGGACCATATTAGTTTAGTGATTTTGGAAACCTATAAACATAAGCATGGTTACATAAGTGGGATAAATTATATCCCACTAGATTCCACTTGATGAACACCATTCTAAGTCACATAATACTATATACATATCGTCATAACCTAGGAAATGAAACATTAAAATGGGGGAGCACTGCTGATCAGTAAGGGTAAACAAGAGATACATGTAAGCAAAAACATGAGCATAAAAGTATGAGGGAATGATCAAAACATTTTAATAATGTACCCTACATAATAAAGATAAAAATAATTAATCATGGAATAAGGCTTGATAGTTCATAAGACATGAACCATAAGGACATAATGATCAGAACCCATGAAAAAAATATACGAATAAAAAAAAGAATTATGGAAAACACATAATCATATAATATGATTTCTATAGTATCCAATGTATCAACACCATGACCGTATTAGTAGTATGGGTTCAATCCACATACCATCTTCGTGGTCATGGTTCACTCTTATGACCATCCTAGTAACCTGAGTTCACTTTTCATACAATATGGGTAGTCATGGTTCACTCTCATGTCCATATTATTAGTTATGGTCCACTCCCAAGACCATAAAAGTCTATCTCATGAGATCTAAATATTTAGGCAACGAATTGGAGGTAGATATATGTCCCACACATCTCATAATTAAATAATCCATACATATGCCAACAAGTCATAACCAATCATATCATAACCCATGAAATGAAATGGGTTTCATAAACATTTAATCATATAATAAACTATAGAGAAAGATACAGGTTTCCTAATCATTTAATTATTAACGTAACCCAAGAAAAGATAATGGTTTCAAAAGAATATATTCAATGGAAGAGAAACTGGTTTCAGAAACATCATGACATAAAAACATAATCCATTTAGAGAAAGAGTATGAATTGCAACATTGAATCATTTCCTCAGAAAGGCATGAGTAACCCCAAAAATTTGATCTTCTATAGAATCAAATTGAAATATATTTTTAAAAAAACTTCATGATTAAATTATTGTTTCTCATTTGAAAAATCCTTCTAAAAATTCTAAACCTTATAAAAACCAGTTTAATTAAAATAAACCAAAAAATGTATAAATGAAGCATTGAAAGAATTTTGAAAGCCTTTTTCCTTTGAAATCTTATAGAGGATCTTAAAATTAATTTCAAATCCATTTCATTGAAAATATATTTTTAAAAAATTACTTAAAAATTTTCCTTTTAAAAATTACCAGGAAACATTAAAGAAATGATTGCGAGTAAATGAGTACATGTCGTATGAGGTAAAAATAATATTCCATTTTAGATTGTAGAAGGTTAAAAAGGACTTTTCCTATAAGTGACGAGACGATTACATAGAAAACATTGTTAAAAGAAAAAAAGGAAAACTTTTACTATAATGATCATAGGATATTAGTATAATATTCCTGGAATACCTTTTCTGAAATAATGGTTTTCAAAGAACAATATTTTATGACTGATGAGAGAGGTAAGGTCATATTTTCTTAAAAAATATTAATTATCCTAATTTCCAAAGAGTGTAAAAACGGTTAATAATACATGATGAAATAAATAATAACAACAGGATAGGGAAATTAATGATTGTTCTTGAAAGATGGATCATATTATTTTATCCATGAAAACATGATCATAAATAATCTATATAAACTGTGATAAAGTTTCAACAAACTATTACCATGTGGTAACTTTGAATCATACTCCCCATGTTGGAAAATGAAATTACAGGAAGCTTAACATATCATGAAAATAATTATATTCATGGTATAACATTTCAAAGGCCTTGTATACACTTCATATTAAAATATACTTGTATAACAATGAATGTGTCTCAAAGAAGTCAAGTTGAGACGAAATTAATATAACGATTAGGTAACTTTTGAAACATAAACCCCGTGATAGAATTATCATAAAATCTTTATGTAAAGAACAATATATTTAATTATAATACCAATAGAACAAATTCATTGTTTTATATACACAAAACAAAATATATAAGTGGTGAATATGGCATGTATTCTGCGAAAATAGAGAGTGAGATGAAATACTCTTACCTTATGCGTTGAATGTTTTTGTAATCATTCAAAAATCATGTATAATAAATAAAAATTTATTGTAAATATATAAAATAACCATATTATACCTTCTAATACCATATATGGTTTTATTATTACATTATATTACCCATCTACTAACAATATTATGTTAAGGTTTCACTTCGGGTAACATCCGCTTTCTTTTTTGCATGTCTTAATTTGTGATATCATTGGTCCAAATATTAAAATCATGGTTTATAGAACGTTAAATATTATTTAAATAAATATTATATTCAGTATATTTGTATTATAATAATTCAAATAATATATATGTATGAAATTCAATACACTGTTCATGGAGACAGTAAGTCGTACATATGTATGAACTCTATTTCTGTTTAATTGTTGTGTTGAAATAAAGAAGTAAAAAAATATATTTATATATATGTATATATATAATTATGAATTTATATTTATTATATAATATATATCATATATATTCACTAAATTCATCCTTAGTACATTCCATGTAGTGTGTGAATGAATCACATCACTTTGAGGTGACAATTGTCCATACATAAATGAAATTATCATATTATCAAAAAAAGGAAAGAATAAATATTTGTGTTGTAATAGAATTAAAGATGATTAAATGAATAATAAAAATAATATATAATATATACAAACAATTTTTTTATCATAATTTACACCATGAGTGGTGGTAGAGTAAAAATGAACAATCATCATTTAGTGATGCAGTTGTTCCCCATATATGTAAACAATATGTTTGTTACCCATTAAATGGAAGAGTGTGAAAGTATAGGTTAAAAAATTAGCATAAAAATTCTATTTTATTGAGGATATTTTTTATCTGTTAATGGAATAATAGTATTTTATGGAGTGGAGAAATAAAATAAAATAAAAGAATTTGAGGGAGGGTGTTACCATTAAATCGGGTAACACCTTTTTGTTTGCTCCAAAGGGATTTCTTGGAATGCATTATAACCAAGTCAGGACTCATGGAGGATGTGAGGTATTAGGAGGATCTATTTGGGAATATTTTATTCAATCCAATGTGGCTTGAGATGTGTGAGTAAGTGGGTGGAGAGGAGGCTTATTATAATGGATGAGGAGTGGCACACTTGTAATATTTTGGAAAAGGGAAACTCAACTCGTGTTATTTTATTTCAATTGGATCCAATAATAGTAAAAATTAGAAAAAATGGAGGATATGGTAAAAATATGTCCATAAAATGGATTTTACAAAAATTTATAAGTCGTTTTGGGCCTCAAGGTTATGGTTTAATCCCTTATTAAGCATAATTTAACCTTAATCATTGTAAATAATTTTAATTATTTTCACTATTATTCTTGGTCAAAAACTATGTTTTACTTATTAGAAATTATAAATTATTCTGATTCCTAATATAGAATCCATTTCTCCCAATTTTTATCATATAAGTGGCAGAAATTAATTTAAATTTAAACAGACGGTGAGGATAACAATGTAGGGTTTTAAAGTAAAAATATTCAAAAGTTTTCTACATTTTTATATACATTTTCAAAGTAAAATTGATTATAATGAACCAAATTGGATTAATTTATAAATATATTATCTAATTAAACTTTGAAACAAATTTAAAATATAATTTATCCTTATAAAAAAATTATACGAAAAAGAGGTTTTGAATTAAAATCCAGCATTTCAAACTATTCATAAAAAATATGAAACCTTACAAACAAATACCAAAAATTTATCCTAATATAGTTTTTATGTTTATATTCCAAAGTTGAAATGTATTATGAGATAATAAATATATAAAAGTCTCAAAAAGTATATTTAAAATTTGTTCACCATTAAAATTTTGTGAAACTACCTTTATAAAAATATAGGTTTTTAAGCATAAAATTTGATTTGTTTTTATCTTATGTTTGAAAAATATATTGGATTAATAAAAAAAATATTTTATTGAATATATAAAAAATATATTACTATAATACTAATTAATCATAGAAATTAATTACATTTATTATGATAAAACACATTTGGGAGTATAAAAAATATATCATTTATATTCAATTACTCATTATATTTCCATTTATAACTAATTGGTAACCTATGAATTAATCTTATTGATAAAACCCTATTTTGTTAAATATTTTATTGATAATAAATGATATAATTTCCTCACATTGTACTAAATATATTCATTTATGAAATATTTGGGATTAGATCATTCATTTGAAAATTTGTTGAAAATTCTAGTTTTACCCTTTTAAAATGTATTGTAGTATTTTGAAGAGAAATATTATAATATTTATTATTTGAACTTACTATTTTGTAATAGTGTTACCAACTTAATTTTGTACAACTTTAATTCAGGACACTAGAGTTAAATAGTGAATTTGGATAGAGTAAATGGGCCATTATGAAAATGGTGGGCTAGACTCGGCAAAATGGACATGGGTTTTGTATTTGGGCTATATCTTCTTTATCCAGGCATTGATTGAGCCCGCATTTGGAGAGGAGCTTAGGGATTCACTTTTGCACAAATTATCCATATGTAAGGAGAGATGTTTCACGCGTTTTGGAGGTCAAATGGGCGGTGAAAGTTGTATTAAAATATTTTGCCGAGATTTCCCATTCACACTTGGAACCTCTTTAAACATAGCATCCCCTTCACTCTATAAATTAGTGTTTTTATCATTTGGAGGGGTTGGGACGTGACTTAGAGGATTGGGAGTAGTTTTTATGTGGTTCCTTTCCATTTCAATTCACCATTGGAGGAGGGAAGCTTTCAAGATAGGATCTCCTCCAAATTGCTCTTCTCTTCCTCCTCTTTAAGGTAATGTTTTTGCTCTTTTAATAAAATTCTTAGTTCCTCTTTAATTTCTTATGTTTTTCTCTGTTTTTTTCATTTTTATTCTTCATTAATATTCCTCTTTGGTCTGGAACTCAAGAGTAGAATCGTTATTGGGTTATACCCATTCTACACCGTTGCAAATGCAATTCACTTCTATGATGACCACACCGCCCATGGAAGAGTAGTTATTTTTAGAAATCGATCTACCTCTCACCTTGTTCATTCATTTATTTTGAATAAATGGTATACTGTAATTCACCAAACATGATCCATTAATTTAGTTTGTAAATTATAAGAAACTAAGTGGGCAATTGAACAATTAACACAAAAACACGCGAGGTCGGGATTTTGTGTAAATTGTGAGAGCGCGATCTTAATCGGTAATACAAGACCACACGGGATCAATTTGTAGAGTTCAAATACAATCCCTAGACACAATTAATCCTCATTTTCAGAGTGGTGATGTTCCTTAATTTACCACTGACCATAATCTAGACTTAGAACATCAATCAAATCAGGGTGCTCTGATAGCATGTTCTGAAGCTAGCATAGGGTTTAATTAATTTCATCTTTCTGCTAAAGTTAATTCTCGTAGGGTTTGGAATTTAACAAATTAAGGGATAATAATTAATTTAATGTTAATTTAAATGATAATGATTAATAATAGTGTTAATAGGTAGAGTTATATCGATTACGCCTTTTAAAATATTTTCTAAAAAAACATCTTCTTGTTGTGACTTTTTAATCAAACTTCATTTCAAAATTAAATACAAAAAAATAAAATCTTCTTCCAGAAAACTTCTTCAAGTTTTATAAAATATAAACAACCACTCCCATCCTTTCAAGAAGTGTTTTTATTCTATTTTCTTTTATTTTGTTAGAATACCTCTAAAATGTTGTTTTAATTTACTTCCTCCTTTAAGAGGCGACCTTGGTTAGCCACTCTGCCGCACCTAAGTACACCAAAAATCACTAATCATTTGAGAGCGCCCACAGAAGCGCTATTTCAAATTTGCGCCGTTTCTGGGGAGGCAGGTATTTTATTCAACTAATTAGAGGTATTTTTTTACTTTTATTTTAATATTTTATCTTCCCTTCTTTCTTTCTTCTTTCCCCTTTCTCAATTATCTTTTTAGGTTTTTATTTTCATTTTCTTTTGGGACCATCAAATCAAAAGTCTTATCATTTTATTATGGTCCAATTTTCTTCACTTCATTTTAATATTTCTTTGATTTATTACATGAACTAATCCTGAGTATCTCTTAGATCTTGACCCTAAGATTGAACGCAGCCTTAGGGCATGAATCTGTCATTCTCAGTCTATGGGAAGTGTCGACATTTACCCAACTGGGGAGTTTTTACACTCTAGGAATTTTGAAATTGGAAACATTTCTATGTCCAAATTAAAAAAAGAACCAATGGCAGAAAATAATGGAAATGAACTTAATAGAACCATTCAAGAATTGGCTACACCGGATATTAACTATCAACCAAATTTTATTGCATACTCAATCCTCGAATCAGACTTTGAATTGAAAATCTGGATTAATTCACCTTCTTCCAAATTTTCATGGCTTATCTGGTGAGGATCCCAACAAACACCTTAAGAAATTTCATTTGGTTTTCTCAACCTTAAAACCAAGAAATGTTTCTGAAGATCAAATTAAATTAAGGGAATTCACATTCTCACTTGATGGAGCTACAAAATATTGGATGTATTATTTTCAAACTGATGATGTAACATATTGGAATGATTTGAAACGTCTTTTATTGCAAATATTTTTTCCAGCATCAAGGACTACATCCATTCGAAAAGAGATTTCAGGGATCATGAAAGCCTAAGTAAAGTCAATGTATGAGTACTGGGAGCGATTCAAGAAGTTGTGCGCAAGCTGTCCACATCACCAAATCAGTGAGCAACTCCTTATCCAATACTTTTACGAAGGACTCACACCCATGGAGAGGAGCATGGTGGATGTTGTAGCTGGAGGAGCATTGGTGGAAAAGACACCATCAGCCACACATGCATTGATCAACAAGATTACCCAAAACTCCCAGCAATTTGGCGATAGCGGTACGCGACATATCAAGGGAGTACATCAGGTAAGTCCTTCTTCTCTTGAAAGTCATTTGATTGATACCAAGTTGGGAGAATTGACCACAATAGTGAGGCAAATTTCATTGGATCAAAAGACATCCCAACCCACTCCTTCAATGCCTTGTGGCATTTGCACTGAGACAAGCCACCCAACTGATTGTTTCCCCCAACTACAAGAAACAGAAGATTGTGCAGCTGTATTCCCTGGGAGACCATATCAGAAACAACAACAACCACATCCCCAAAAGAAGTATGACTCCTTTTCACCAACATTCAAACAAGGGTGGAAGGATCAATTAGACATGAGGTATGGCTCTGGACAACCACAAAGGCCACCCTTTCAACAAAACATCCAGCAGCCTTCACCTTACCAACAGGGTTTCCAGCAACCCAAAAAGAGATTTGAAGCCCAAGAATTTGCAATCCAGTATCAAGGGAATCCCCCACCCAAGGTAGATTCTAACACTGATGACCTTTTGAAGAAAATTGTTCTTAATCAACAGAATGAGCTTAAAAGTCAAGGTTCATAGCTGAGGGAGTTGAAGACGCAAATGACCCAGATTTCCACCACCCTCCATGAACTTGTAAATAAGAATTCCAGAAATCTACCTTCCCAACCCACTCCAAATCCAAAAGTGAATGTTAGTGTCATCACATTGAGATGTGGGAAGTAAATGAACGATACATCTGAACCTACCATTCCACCGGGATTCACCTCAACTCTAGAGAAGCCGTATTCCATACCAACTAATGAGAAATCCAAGGAGAAAGACAAAGGTAAGAAAAATATTGTTTATGTTCCTCCTAAACCCCTTCCTTTTCCAAACAGGGTTGTTGAAACCAAGAAGATGGCTTAAGAAGCAATGCAAAAGGAGGTTTTGGACACATTCAAGTGTGTGGAGATCCACATTCCTCTACTTGAATCCATTAAGAAAATTCCAATGTATGTGAAATTCTTAAAAGAACTTTGTACCAATCGAAGAGGGATCAAGGGAAATTAGAGGATCAATCTTGGTAGGAATGTGTCAGCACTCATTACACAAACTCTAGCAATGCCGACAAAGTGCAAGGATCTAGGGAAATTCACTATCCCATGCACCATAGGGTAGATACACTTTTCTGATGCACTTTGTGATTTGGGAGCTTCCATAAATGTGATTCCTCACTCAGTATTCACTTCCCTACTGGTTGGTGAGTTGAAGCCGACAAGAGTAGTGGTGCAATCAGCGAATAGAGCTATGGCATATCCAGCGGGAGTCCTTGAGGATGTACTTGTCCAGGTAAGAGACATGATCTTCCCATTATATTTTTACCTGCTTAAAATAGAGGATGATCAGGTAGGTTCTCATGCCCCCATTATCTTAGGTAGGCCCTTCCTCAAAACTTCAAAAACTATCATAAATGTCAATGAGGGTACACTTTACATGGAATTTGGGGACGAAGTTGTGATATTTAATGTTATGGATTCCATGAAGTACCCCTTAGAGGATGATTCTGCATTTTTTATCTCCCATTTTGAACCACCGAATAAAAACTCCATGGAATTTGATTGTCCTATTCTTAGGGAGATTATGACTACTGGTTCGAGTTTGATGTCTAAGAGCACTTCCACACATGTTGCTGACACACAATCCTCTCTTGGATTTTATTTTGATGTGGATTCATATTCTGATTTTGATCATGTTCACTCTGATTATGACATGGATGTTGTGTATGCTGGTGTATTTGATGCTTTACTCACAGATTTTGATGATGCCTATTCTGATACTGATGTTCTTTGTGCACATATTTCAGTTCCTTCAATGTCTTCATCCATACTACACCATCCTTCATTAGAACTCAATCCATTTCTACCAAATATGAAATACTCATAATTTTTGAGTGGTGAGAGATTACCTATTATAATTGCTAACAATCTCCCTTTTGAACATGAAGAAAAACTTTTGAATCTTTTGAGGGAGAACATCATGGAAATCGGGTGGACCTTGGCTGACATATCAGGTATTAGCCCCTCCATTTGCATGCATAGGATTATTTTGGAGGATGAGGATAAACCGGTGAGTCAACCACAAAGGATACTCAATCCAACCCTTCTAGAGGTTGTTAAAATAGAATTTTAGAAATTGCTCAAAGCTGGTATAATATATCCCATTTTAGATTCTCAGTGGGTATGTCCTATTCAGTTTGTGCCTAAAAAGAGTGGTGTTACTGTTGTTGAAAATGAGAAAGATGAGCTAGTTCCAATGAGGGTGAAAAACAGTTGGTGTGTGAGTATTGATTATAGGAAACTAAATCATTCCACTCGCAAGGACCATTCCCCCCTCCCATTTATTGATCAAATGCTTGAGAGACTAGCTGGGAAAACACAGTATTGATTGTTGGATGGATTTTATAGATATTTTCAGGTTTGTATAGCTTAGAAGGATCAGGAGAAGACTATATTCACCTGCCCCTTTGGCACATTTTCCTACCGTATGATGACATTTGGACTTTGCAACGCCCCAGGTACCTTCCATAGTTGCATGGTGAGTATTTTTTCGGATTTTATTGAGACCTGCATGGAGGTATTTATGGATGATTTTACAGTGTATGGATCCTCATTTCATGAATGTCTAAATAGTTTGGTAAAGCTATTGAATCGTTGTAATGAGAAGAATCTGGTCTTGAACATTGAAAAGTGTCATTTCATGGTAGAGCATGGCATTGTCTTAGGGCATGTAGTGTCAAAACATGGGACAGAAGTTGATAGATCTATGGTAGACATTATATTATCCATACCCTATCCTTCATGTGTGCGTGATTTTAGATCATTCCTAGGGCATGCAGGATTTTATCGGCGCTTCATCAATGATTTTAGTAAGATTGATCTTCCTATGTCACGATTAATTCAAAAAGATTCTTATTTTGTGTTTTAGGATTCTTGTAGGACTTCCTTTGATGAGATAAAGAAATGTCTGACCACTCCATCGATCATACAGCCTATACGGTGGGAGATTTCTTTTGAGCTTATGTGTGACGCCTCCAACTTCGCGGTTGGAGCTGTCTTATCTCAGAGGGTGGAGGGATGTTCACATGTGATCGCATATGCATCAAGGACACTAGATACATCCTAGTAAAACTACACAACCACAGAAAAGGATTTTCTTGCTGTTATATTTTCTTTAGATAAATTCCATTCATATTTATTGGGCTCTAAAGTAGTTTTTGTTTCTGACCATGAAGCTATGAGGTACCTCTTGAAGAAGCCAGATGCAAATCCCAGGCTGATCCAATGGATGTTCCTTCTTCAAGAATTTGATATTGAGATAAAGGACAAAAAGGGGTTAGAAAACATGGTGGCGGACCACATGAGTAGGCTTACTCACACACTATATGATGACACCTTGGACCAGGTACCACTTCGGGACACTTTCCCCAATGAGCATCTTTATTCCATCTCAGGTACGCATCCTTGGTATGCAGATTTAGTATACTACATTGTTGCCTCTAAAATCCCTTCAAATTTAAAGAAATATCAATTCCAAATATTAAAGAGTGAGTCAAGATTTAATGTTTGGGATGATCTATACTTATGGCGCATGTGTAGTGACCAAGTTATTAGGAGGTGTGTTCCTGATCATGTGTTTGAGTCTGTTTTTCAATTTTGTCATACACTTGCATGTTTTGGACACTTTGGACCCCAACAGAAAGCTAGGAATGTTTTGGACTCTATATTATATTGTCCTAGCTTATTCCATGATGCCCATGTATTTTTTAAGTCATGCTCTCGTTGCCAACACACTAGGAACATTTTTAGGAAACATGGGATGCCCCAACAACCAATACTATTTTGTGAGATTTTTGATGTATGGGGCATTGATTTTATGGGTCCTTTTCCTTGTTCATTTTAATTTTTTTATATTTTTGTTTTTGATTATTATGTGAGTGAATGGGTGGAGGCCAAGGCCACCAGGACTGACAATTCTCATGTTGTAGTGGATTTTGTCAAGGCTCAAATTTTCTACAGGTTTGGAGTACCGAAGGACATCATCAGTGACCAAGGGACACAATTTTTCAATTAGAATCATGCATCCCTTCTTCGGAAGTATGGGTGACACACAAAACATCAACACCATACCACCCCCAAACAAATGGCCAAGTTGAGGTTTCAAATCGTGAGTTGAAACAAATTTTGGAGAAAACTGTGCAGCCAAATAGGAAGGATTGGAGCAACCGCTTGGATGATGAATTGTGGGATTATAGGACAGTATACAAGACACCCATTGGTGTGTCCCTATTTTGGATTGTTTTTGGGAAAGTGTGTCATCACCCCGTGGAAGTGAGCATCAGGCTTATTGGGCTATAAAGAAATACAACATGGATTTGGACCAAGATGTAATCCAAAGGAAGCTGCAAATTCAAGAGCATGAGGAGATTATATTGTCTTAATATGAGAACTCAAGGCTCAACAAGGAAATATAAAAAGTAGTTCATGATAGAATGATCCAACAAAAGGAGTTTCATGTTGGAGAGAAAGTCCTTCTCTACAGTTCACGACTGAAACTGATGCCTGGTAAGTTGTGTTCCAGATGGTTAGGTCCATATGTTGTGACTAATGTTTTTCCTTATGGTGCCATAGAGATCACAAAAGAGGACACTGGAAGAATATTTACAGTCAATGGAAAACGTTTGAAGAGATACATTGAGGGACTTCCTACTAATGTAGTGGATTTTATCACACTGCATGACCCCATCATCACTTGATCACATCAGGTTGTTCCTAACCCATTAACTTTGTTATTCTTTGTCCTATTTAAAATTATACATTTCATGTTCATATATCATCTCATGGGTTCACATTGAGGACAATGCAATATTTGAAGTGTGGGGGAGGGGACATTTTAGTTTAGTAATTTCAATTTTTTTCCTGTTTAAAAACAAAAAAAACAAAAAAATTGTGTGTTTTTCAAATTTTGTGTGATTATATTTCAAATTTATTTGTGTTTTTGAAATTTTTGAGCTGAAATGATTCTAATCAAAATTTAGAAATGTATATAAATGAGTGAAACAATTTATCCCTTGAAACTAAGCTTAAATGAATGCTGAAATAACTTTGTTTCAAGTCCAAATATTTAGTAATTTAATGAAAAGTACACTGAATTTTGAATCCCATGCCACATCTCACTGTCTTTATATTTGAAATCACTTTCTTGTGAGGCTTCTAAACCATTATTTTCATATTCTATACATTCACCTCACTTCTTGACAGAACCAAACCATGCTTGATTTAACCAAAATTTGATCTATTCCTGTCAAAACTTGAGGGTTTGAGGTACTTATGTTTAAATGATTGAGGCATTTCTTTTGTATTAAAGCCCCTATATCAAAGAATCCTTTTTTTATAATAGCCTACCATGAAAATTTAATCCTTTTAGCCCTTAGAAGTCATGAATATCCTGTTAGGTTATCTACATTACAAGCCAATTTTCCCTATCTAACCCAGTCTTGAAGTGAAATTGCATAATCTAGTTGAGCTTATGTGTGGGGGAATCTGTCTTGTGTTGTGCTACCACATTCTGTGATACCTTGGGTGGAAAATTAAATTCTGAAGAGATGTGTTTCCAGCTGATGAAAATCATTATATTTAAAGCTGTTCCTTTTCTAGAGCTTTCATGACAAGTGAAGTTGTGCCTTTTCTGGAGCTTCTAATTGAGGTGGAAAGTTGTGCCCATCTGGAGCATTCAAGAAAATCATGTTTGAGAATATTGAAATTTTTTATGATGAAATGATGAATGGTGTAAACCTTTCATGACTTTTCATGATGATGGAGTTGAATTGATACTATGGGGATTGATTAGAAGACCATATTTAAGTGAAAATTAGATTAATGCATTTTTTCTTCAAAAGATTCAAGCCCTCCTCATTCAGACTCATAGTTTTTCACATCGTAATCCTACCAACCGAAAGCCACATAACAACCCTAAAAAGACCTCATGATAAACATATGTCCTTGACTCACATCGGGTAGTAATATAGGAATTTATCAAGCCTATTCTGACCCTTGTACGAGTTTGGATGACAAAGACATTGAAAAAAATGACATTTGTATGATAAGAGAAAATTCAAGTGAGGTAAGTGTTTTGTGAATGGGAGGATAAATAATGTGAAAATATATTGAATGATATAAATGAAAAAAATTGAAATAATGGTTTTTTATGAGGCATGACATCTTTTGTTTCTTGGTGTGTAATTGTTTGATCTCAATGATATGTGTTTTAAAATTTGTTTTGATTTGATATTGATGTTTACTTGACATGAGGAGTTTCCTATGAGTGCAAAAGGGTAAGTGTGGGGGAGTTGATAAAACAATATTTTGTTGAATATTTTATTGATAATAAATGATATAATTTCCTCACATTGTTCGAAATATATTCATTTATGAAATATTTGGGATTAGATCATTCATTTGAAAATTTGTTGAAAATTCCAGTTTTACCGTTTTAAAATGTATTGTAGTATTTTAAAGATAAATATTCTAATATTTATTATATGAAATTAATATTTTGTAACAGTATTACTAACTTATTTTTATATAACTGTCATTCATGACACTAGTGCTAAAGAGTGCATTTGGAAGGAGTAAATGGGCCATTACGCCAATGGTGGGCTGGACTCGTCAGAATGGACATGGGTTCTGTATTTGGGCCATAGCGTTTTAATCCAGGCTTGGATTGAGCCCGAATTTTGAGAGAAGCTCGGGGACTCATTTTTTCACAAATAATCCTTCTGGAAGGAGAGATGGTTAATCCATTTTGTATGTCAAATGGGTGGTGAATGTTGTATTCAAATATTTGTCCGAGATTTCCCCTTCACACTTGAAACCTCTTTAAACCTAGCCTCCCCTCCACACTATAAATTAGTGTTTTCTCATTTAGATGGTTTGGGACGTGCCTTATAGGAATTGGAGCAGAGGTGAAGTGGTTCCATTCCATTTCGATTCACCATTGGATAATAGAAGATTTCAAGCTAGGATCTCCTCCAAATTTCTCTTCTCTTCCTCCTCTTTGTTGTAATGTTTTTTCTCTTTCAATAAACTTCTTAGTTGATCTTTAATTTCTTATATTTTCCTCTGTTTTGTTCATTTTTTTCTTCATTAATATTCCTCTTTGGTATGGAACTCAAGAGTAGAAGCGTGATTGGTTTATACCCATTATAAATCGTTGCAAATGCAGTTCGCTTCTATGATGACTACACCGCCCATGGAAGAGTAGTTATTTTTAGTAATTGATCTACTTATCACCTTCTTCATTCATTTATTTTGAATCCATGATCTAATATAATTCACTAAACGTGATCCATTAAATTATTTTTTAAATTATAAGAATCTAAGTGAGAAATTGAACAATTAACACAAAAACACGTGAGGTCGGGATTTTGTGTAAATGGTAAGAGCACGATCTTAATCGGTAATACAAGACCACACAGGATCAATTTGTAGAGTTCAAATACAATACCTAAACTCAATTAATCCTCATTTCCAGATTGTTTATGTTCCTTAATTTACAATTGACCATAATCTAGCCTTATAACATCAATCAAAGCAGGGTGCTACGATAGCATGTTCCGAAGCTAGCCTAGGGTTTAATTAATTTCATCTTTGTGGTAAAGTTAATTCTCGTAGGGTTCAGGATTTATCAAATTAAGGGATAATAATTAAGTGAATGTTAATTTAAATGATAATGATTAATAATAGAGTGAAGAGGTATAGTTAGATCGATTACACCTTTTAAAATATTTTCTAAAAAAACATCTTCTTGATGTGTCTTTTTTATCAAACATCATTTAAAAATTAAAAAAAATGAAATCTTCTACCAGAAAACTTCTTCATGTTTTATAATCTATAAACAACCACCCCCCATCATTTAAAGTATTTTTTTATTCTATCTTCTTTTATTTCTTTATAATACCTCTGAAAATATGTTTTAATTCACTTCCTCCTTTGAGAGACGACCCTGGCCAGCCACTCTGCTGCACCTAAGTACCCCAAAAACCACTAATCATTTGATGGCGCACACAATAGCGCACTTTAAATTATATTTTCTTATATCATATATTTTTAATAATTTAGTAAATACTATTCATAACCTATAATTTAAAATTTGGGTAATATCTTATTATATTAAATAATTATATTTTAATAATATATTATTGTTTGTAAACCTTTTCCATGTTTTTTACACAAGCCATAAATGAAATTCATTATTGTGATTAATTAAATATTACCTTTGTGTTTCATGTATATACAGATAAAATTTAGGTTATGTTTAGTGAATTAAATTCAAACATTATGCTTTAATATAAAATAAACTATTTTTAGTTTTTTGCAAAATGGAAAATATCAAAAGCATAAACTAATTTGAAAAATAATAACTCAAAAAATATTTTCATGTTACATTATACCCCCCTTAAAATGAATTTCTTCCAAAAAATTCATCTTGGTTATAAAATATTTAATAAAATAAAGGTTCATTCATAGAAACCCAAATCGCAAAAATGAATAATAAAACTTCTCTTAAAAAGGGGATGTTTGAACCCTAACGATTGCCCAAAGTAAGATATTACTATGTTTCAACATTGGATAACATTGTTTGTGAGTGAAGATTGGACATGGATTAAAAGTGTAATTATTCATAGGGAGTGATTGACTTTATCATTCACAAATAATTAAATGATCAATTAAAATTTGAGGGCCTCAAATTAATAAATCCGCGATGATTTCATATTCCATCAGTTCAACAAAATTTATTGTTTTGAGGAAAAAACATTTTTATGATCGTATCAAATTGTTGATTAATTCTTGATATATTTTTATAATGAAAATTTCATACCTTCATTGTTCTTTGATCAATTTATAATACACCCATTACCTTAAATAATGAATGTTTAGAAATTAACTTTGAGGGATAAAGTAGTAAAATACACTTTTAACCAATCTTAAGGCCCATGAAAGAATAAAAAGTATAACTATTTTCCCTTAAAAATATAATTTCATTAATCTATAAACATAAAATTTAACACTATTTATTCATCTATAATATTTATTCATAAAAAAAAATTAACCATTAAACAAGAATTCAGATAATCCAGTGGTAGGAATAAAACCCTTATCATCCTTCGGTTGTAAGAACCCGGGTTTTTGGAAGGGGTCAAAATCCAGACCTTGTCTGAATTTTTGACTTTTTTCTGAGGAAACTGGATAAAATGGGATGTTTTTGAAAATTTACAGAATACACACCATGTATATGTTCAGCGAGTTTCGTTTGTGTACTTGCCGAGTACATAACGTGCGGGTGACCATGTAGAATTTTATTACTACACGGCCTGTAGTTTTAAACACGTCGTGTAACCCCGACCGTGTGGTGGCCATACATGGCATGCAAGCCATTGGCCGGGTGGAACCAGGGACACACTGTGTTACCTTTGGACACGCCGTGTAGTCTATCCATGTATAAGGGAAACTCATGGCGTGTGGGTAAGACGACGAGAGAAAGGAAGAGGAGCCAAGTACATGCCGTGTACCCCTATGTACACGTCGTGTACTCATATTGGCAGGTTCGGAAAGTAAGTCGGCGGAATCAGATGTCTTAATAATATTTCAATGATCTATACACGGTTTATAGTCCCAAAGTACATGTCGTGTACTTTTTTTGTCAAAACAGGCAGTAGGTTCGTTTGGAGGAAGAACCTCATTTCCTCGGCACAGATTTCTGAACCAGGCCAGCCAAACCTATTTCCTCCTCCCGATCATCCGTCGGAGACTCGATCCGAGCTCTGATTAGTGCGTTGGAACCCCCTCGGAAAGGCCTTGATTCCACTTTAGCCATTTTGTTTCATTTTCATTCTAGAAAGAGTTATATGGGTTTTAACAGGTTTAAATATTTTATAGATTTACCGCATTTTAGACCAAATTGGCAGCTGTTACCGGAGGAGCAGCATCGTACGGGACTCAGTTATGTGGTGAATACCTCATTTTGTGTTTTCGTGGTTGTTTGGGTAATGCGACCTTTGGTACGTTTTTGGGTATTTTGATCGGGACCCGTTTAATCTGCTTTTTCATACGGAATTGCTTATGGTACCTCTGGGATGCTTTTGGGTATGCCCGGTTACCAGTTTGGGTGAGCATGGCCAGGTGAGGGGCCATTCCTCGTTAGGGCATTTTGGTCAGGGAATGCCAAAATGTGTTTAATTGAAATGTTATTGTTATAAACTATTAGTTTAATTTATTGATGTTTGATATAAATTGCTGGAGGCATTTAAGACCTCAGTGCTGGTATGGGACAAAACCTTGTAGAGTGAAATTCAACTGTTTAGTTTGTTTTTCCGGCTTATGTTTTCTATTTGAATATTATATATATGAAATTTCTGAATTTCATCTACGGGAACCCTTTGGGTTGTGTTGGGCTTGGCCCGGTTACGCTTGAGTGATGCTGATCACTAGTTGGGGCTTTTCACAGGTTACTTGGGTGGTTTTGACAATGGGATTGGGCGTCATTGACGTCAGCTTGAGGCAGTACATGGCCCGGGTTACTAGGATGGTGATGCCATCGGACTTTGGCAACATGGTCGCAGGGACACGAGGTGTCAGACATGTTGGTGGGTTATTTACTATTTGGTGATTACCGCTCACTCGGAACTTTGAGTAGTGTGCACACAGAGATACTCCGTGATGAGGTGGTTTTGACCACTCATGTGGGTAGAGGACCCCGTAGTTGCAGTTAGGTATTTTGGTAGGGGGTGCTTCCCATAGAAATCCATGTGGGAGGTGAGGAGCCTTCAGGGGATTGGGCGTGCCTTAGGTGCGTCGGTACTTGGGACACGAGGTGTCAGGAGGCACATGGTCCTGGGTTGCTATTTTGGGCGTTCCTTCGGGATGTTGGTACTTGAGGCATGAGGTGTCAGGAGCCACATGGTGCTGGGTTACTATTTTTGGGCGTGCCTTTGGGACATCAGTACTTGAGACATGAGCTTTCAGGTGGCACGTGGTGTCGGGTTACATGACAGAGATTCTGGCGTTGGCCGAAGCAGGTGACACTCCATGGTGTCTGTTGAGCACCAGTGGAGTTTGTGTTTATATGTACATTGTACTATTTACTGTTTTCCTTAGAAATGCATCACTGCTTAAACACATATATTTGGTACGCACCATTGGGTGGTATCCTACTGAGATTTGTCTCACACCCTGCACGGGGCCTTCGGGATGCGTGTAGACTTTATGGATTTTCGTGCAGTAAAGAGGGCATCTTTAGGAGCTGGGCTACGTTAGTTGTTGCTTGGAGATGGTATGGACCTTGAGGTCATGCCTAGATGGGTTTACTTTGTTTCGTTTCCTTTTATGTATCATCATGCTTACTTTTTATAGCTTTTGTTGGTTAGTTATTGGCGACCTTATTATACTCAGTTATGTATGACCTGCTTTGGATGCATGCTTGGTTGTTTAAAGTAGTTGTTGCAGTTGATTGCTGGCATGTTTTTCTGTATACTTTCCGCTGCATTTGTTTTCTATATTGCTTCTGTTGTTTATCTATATTGATTATGCTTCCGCTCTATGGGTCTGATTCAAGTGTGATTAGTCTTTCTTTCCGCTATATCTATACTGATATACGTGGACTAGTACCCTTATTATGATCCTCCATGAGGGTATAGCCTCCACACTATACCTATCAGACCCTCACTACTAGTCATCAACCTATGGCATTCAGGGGAGGTGTGCCTAAGGTGGTGACACCCGACCCATTCGGCACTGTTCCGGTGGTTGGCCGGGTCCGGGTCATCATAAATTGGTATCAGAGGAGTTATTGACAGGGATTTAATATCATCGTTTTAATGGATACTAATGATATTGAGACTTCTATTTTTATTTCTACTGGTTTTACTATTTGGGATATGGTAGACTGGAGTTACGTTGTTGTTATTGGGACTGGGTTTTTAGCTTGTGCTTGGGTGCCTGCAGCCCCAGGTACGAGGGATGGACCTAGTTGCCATGGGTGGGAATTGTTGTTCCTTTTGATCATATTATAGTTTATATGATTTCCACCTCAGTGGATCACTTGATGTGTGATGTTCTTGATTGTGATATGTGACCCTTGACATGGTATTGTAAGGGAGAATTAGACCTTAGCCCGGTATGGCAAGGCTTGTTGTTGGCTTTTGATAGGCACATTTTTAGGGTATCTGAATTTCATAATTTCACGTATGCTTTGTGAAGTGATAATTCCATGTGAATAAAATCAATTTCCATGCTTTATCTGCTTGAAATGTAAATTGGTAAAATTCCTGATAGAACTGCTAGTTTTTCAATGAGTATGCCATGATTTATATATATATATATATATATATATATGGCCTGTCTGACCCTTTATGGTATTTAGATGGTTACTCCTTCATGAATCGATGGAGCGTCCGGCAGGAGAGGACACAGTGCCGCAGGATCAGGGTCAGAACTCGGTACAGGAAGAGCACGAGCCATAGTTACATGCCTAGGGAGAAGATCAGGTTCATGATCCAGTACAGGTAGGAAAACAGCCGGGGTTGGCATCGTTCGGGCCATGGATCAACGAGCAGCTTCGAGCGAGCCTAGCATGCGTCTTGTAAGGGATTGACAGAGGCGTGCAGGGTACAGATCCTTCTATGGTGTATCTGATGTTGTAGTTCCAGTCATAACACCCACCACTTTTTCAGGGTGAGGGAGGTCCACAGGCGGCAGAGAACTTGATAGAGAGTATGCAGATGATTTTCGAGCACCTGGAGACGCCTCCAGGGTGGAGGGTCAAGCTGGTGGTGTACATGATGATAGGACCAGCGAAGTGTTGGTGGGACGTACAGGTTCATGCTCGTAGGCATGAGGGACTGGCATGGAAGTACTTCGAGGACAGGTTCTTTGAGAACTTTTATCCGAAGATGCTGAGGGAAGAGAGAGCTCGTGAGTTCTTGAGTCTTCAACCGGGAGACATGTCTGTCATGGACTGTGCAGCTACCTTCACAGAGTTATCTCTCTTTGCACATGGTATGGTGAGTGATGACACAACTAGGGTGAGGCGCTTCGAGGATGACTTGCGACACGCCATTCGGTTCCAGGTGAACATCTTCAGGTTGGGTTCTTTCTTTGAAGCGGTGAATCAGGCACTCATATTCGAGGGCAGCGAGAGGGAGAAATCTGACATGGGCAGGACGACAGCTTCAGGTGATGGCTCCGATAGCAGCAAATGAGGACGGGACGAGTTCCAGCAGGGCAGTCAGGCCATGGATTCAGGTAGACCACCTCGTGGGAGTTCTTCGGTGATTTTCTTCCAGTGAGAACAGCCGGGACATGTTCATGTACAGTGCAACAGGCCTCCGAATGAGTGTCGGGCATGTGGACAGGACAAACATCTGGAGAGGTTTTGCAGGAAGCCTTCTCAGATAGCCGGCAGCCAGGGACCAGGACAGACTGCAGCATCTGGATTTGGTTCAGGTTCGGTACTCGGAGAGGGTAGTCGAGGTTCAGCTGTGTGTGGAGGTTGTGATAGAGATGGTGGGACCCAGTTGAGGGGTTAGTGGCCGGAGACTGGAGCAGCATCGGAAGGTCAGACGTCAGGCTGTCGTGTTTCAGGCCAGGTGCACGCTATGGGGCTTCCAGAGGCTGAGCAGACCGGTGAGCCGATGATAGTTAGAGGCACACCACGGTGTGGTCATGATCTCCATGTTTCCTTTTTTTCATGACCTTTAGAGGCATGTCTATTTTGAGTGCACGTGTTGCACATGATCTTTGTGGACTGAATAGATGCTATTCAGTGGGTTTGGAACCATATTGGGTGAGTGATATATATATATATATATAATATTCCTAGCATCAGGGCATCGAGGATGCGGGTTACTTGAGGTGTCGTGGGCATCAGGGCATCGTGGATGTGGGTTACTTGAGGTGTCGTGGGCATCGGGGCATCGTGGATGCATGTTACTTGAGGTGCTAGGCACCAGGACCTTGTGTAGGTGGATGCCGATGCGGTGCGGGCTATGTTGAGTGTCGGGAGCGACATGTGAGCGCTAATGAGGTGCATGGGTGATGATGTTTCATGAAAGGACTATGCACCCGGAAAACAGGTTAGTAAACTGTGGTTGCTTTGAGCTTTGTTGGTTGAGACCGAGTAGGAAATTCCTAAGGTGGGGAGCCCCTTGAGGAATTTAGCCAGAGCCTTGAGAATGAGAAAGTACGGGGTGTTTAAATGGGATGGGCATGTTCGGTTCCATCTATTGGTTTTGTTCGGTATCTCGGGGACGAGCTACATTAAGGTGGGGAGTTTGTGAGAACCTGAGTTTTTGGAAATGTCAAAATCCTGACCCTGTTTTAATTTTTGACCTGTTTCCGAGGAAACTTGATAAAATGGGAAGTTTCTGGAAATTTCTAGACTACAATTTGTGTACTTTTAAGTACACACCATGTATATGTTTAGCGAGTGTCGGCCGTGTACTAGCCGAGTACATGCCGTGCAGGTGACTGTGTAGAATTTTATTACTACACTGCATGTAGTTTTAAACACGCTGTGTAACCTCGACCGTGTGGTGGCCATATAGGGCGTGTAGGCCGTTGGCCGGGTGGAACCTAGGGACACACCGTGTTCCCTTTGGGCACTCCGTGTATTCTATCCGTGTATAATGGAAACACATGGCGTGTGGGTAAGAC
The DNA here is from genome assembly GCA_963277665.1 of Viscum album. Classification (NCBI taxonomy): domain Eukaryota; kingdom Viridiplantae; phylum Streptophyta; class Magnoliopsida; order Santalales; family Viscaceae; genus Viscum; species Viscum album. Next base: position 1,943,253,146 of record OY728161.1, on the reverse strand, counting down.
GGAGAGAGAAAGGAAGAGGAACCAAGTACATGTCGTGTACCCCTAGGTACACGCCGTGTACTAAGGTCGGCAGGTTCAGAAAGTAATTTGGCAGAATCAGCCATCTTATGAATAGTTAAATGACATATACACGGCGTGTAGTCCCAAAGTACATTCCATGTACTTTTTTTCATTAAAATGGTCAGTAGCCTCGTTTTGAGGCAGAACGCCATTTCCTCCACCCAGATTCGCGAACCAGGCTAGAAAAACCTATTTCTTCCTCCCAACCGTCCGTTCGAGACTCGATCCGAGCTCTGATTAGTGCGTTGGAACCCACTCGGTAAGACCTTGATTCCACTTTGGTCATTTTGTTTGATTTTCTTTCTAGAAAGTGCTATAAGGGTTTGAGCGGGTTTTAATATTTTATAGATTTACCGCGTTTTGGACCAAATTAGCGGCTGTTACTGGAGGAGTACCGTTGTACGGGACTCCGGTAGGTGGTGCATACCTCATTTTTGTTTTTGTGGTTGTTTGGGTAACACAACCTTCGGTGCGTTTTCGGGTATTTTGAGCGGGACTCTTTTTATCTCCTTTTTCATACTGAATTTCTTATGGGACCTCTGGGATGATTTTTGGTACGCCCGGTTACCAGTTTGGGTGAGTAGGGTCGGGTGAGGGGTCATTGATCTTCGGGGAATTTTGGCCGGGGAATGCCAAAATGCGTTTAATTTAATGGTTATTGTTATAAATTGTTAGTTTAATTTATTGATGATTATATAAATTGATGGAGGCATTTAAGACCTCAGTGATGGTACGAGACAGTACCTGGTAGAGTGCAATTCAACTGTTTAGTTTGTTTTTCCGGCTTATGTTTTCTGTTTGAATATGTTATATATGTAATTGTTGAACTGCATCTTCTGGACCCCTTTGGGTTGTGTTGGTCTTGGCCGGATACGCTTGAGTGATGTTGATCACTAGTTGGGGCTTTGCTCGGGTTACTCGGGTGGTTTTGACCACGGGATTGGGCGTCATGGATGTCAGCTTGAGGTAGTACGACTGTCAGGTTGGGTATGGCCTGGGTTACTAGGATGGAAATGCCATCAGACTTGAGAGACATGGTCGCAGGGACACGAGGTGTCAGACGTGTTGGTGGCTTAGGTACTATTTAGTGATTACCACTCACCCGGAACATTGAGTAGTGTGCACACAGAGATACTCCGTGATGAGGTGGTTTTGACCACTCATGTGGGTAGAGTCCCCCGTAGTTGCGGTTAGGTATTTTGGTTGGGGGTGGTTGCCATAGAAAGCCACATGGGAGGTGAGGAGCCTTCAAGGGATTGGGTGTGCCTTTGAGACATCAGTACTTGGGGCACGAGGTGTCAGGAGGCACATGGTGCTGGGTTGCTATTTTGGGCGTGCCTTCGAGACATCGGTACTTGAGGCACGAGGTGTCAGGAGTCACATGGTGCTAGGTTACAATTCCTGGGCATGCCTTTGGGACATCGTCACTTGAGACACGAGCTGTCAAGGTGCACATGGTGCTGAATTACATGACAGAGATTCCGGCGTTTGCTGAAGAAGGTGACACTCCATGGTGGTTGTTGAGCACCAATGTAGTTTGTGTTTATTTGTACATTGTATTGTTTACTATTTTCCTTAAAAATGCACGAATTCTTAAACACATATATTCGGTATGCACCATTGGGTGGTATCCTACTGAGATTTGTCTCACACCCAGCACGGGCCCTTCAGGACGCGTGTAGACTTTATGGATTTGCGTGTAGGAATGAGGCCAACTTCAGGAGATGGGTTGCATTAGTTGTTTCTTGGAGATGGTATGGAGCTTGAGGTCATTCCTAGCTGTGTTTACTTTGTTTTGTTTCCTTTTCTGTATCAGCATGCTTACATGTTCTAGCTTCTATTGGTTAGCCATTGGCACCCTTATTATACTCAGTTATATATGACCTGCTTTGGATGCATGCTTGGATGTTTACAGTAGCTGTTGTAGTTGATTGCTAGCATGTTGTTATGTATACTTTCCACTGTAGTTGTTTTCTATATTGGTTCTATTGTTTATCTATATTGATTATGCTTCCGCTCTCTGGGTCTGGTTCGAGTCTAATGAGTCATTCTTTCCACTGCATCTATACTGATATACTTGGACCAGTACCCTAATTATGATCCTCTATGAGGGTATAGCCTCCCCACTATATCTATCATACCCTCGCTGCTAGTCGGTATCCTTTGGTGTTCAGGGGAGGTGCCCCAAAGTTAGTGACACCAGACCCCTTCGACACTGTTCGGGTGGCTGGCTGGGTCTGGGTCGTCACATCGGTCATGGGTTGAAGACCTACAACCATGCTGGAATTGATTGATCTTCACCCGACGTACGTGGTGTCCTTTTATAAAACCACACTAATATAATTTCAAACATATGACAGATTTCCTTGATATAGGCTTAGTCACTAAATATCCTTTTTTGTAAGGATTCCAATATAATCATAATACATAAACACTTAATCCAAATTTTAACATAAAATTTTCATGAGTGGTTAACAATATAACCCACATAAAATATGAAAATACAAAATAGTGTAAATAATGTCACAATATCATCATGACATTGATCCCCCTTATATCACAAAATAGCCCTTGGTTATCACATCCCAAACATGTGGATACCCTCATTGTATATTCAATTAATTACTATAAATACTTTTAGAATAGATGCATTCATACTTATTTCAAAGGTTAATGGATATATTCCTTAAATCCAAGAAGTTTAGAACACCATCCATGATGACATATACCCCATATTATACCAATCAATAATCAAATCTATGTTTATTAGTACTGTCCAATTCACTTATTTATATCCAACAAGTCTCTTTTCCAAAAATCATTATCTTAACATTTGGAAGAAATTAAGGGTTATCTTTCCCTTAATCTTGTTTTTCCCATGAATATCACCTTTTCATTAAATCACTTTTCTTTTCTATTAAAAATATTCATCATATTCTTGAAAATCCATAAAGAACAACATTAACTTAATAATCATTATATAATTCACCGTTAAAAATTCATGGATCTAAATACATAAATACATGAGTCCGTTCACTTTAATGGTTGTCAGGGAATAGTTATTTACATGGTTTGGAAGAATATTCTTATACATAGGCATTGAGTTGGGTAATGGATATTTTTTCCATAGATGAGATATTGAACTCCATGGTAATTTATCAATCTATAAACCTTTTTCCAATAGAGATAACATCTTCCCCTCCATTTGAGGTATTCCACAAGGTTCTTATTCCCTTTTTATTGAATTGTAGGAATCCAATTCTTCTTTCTTATATGATCCTTATAATTTGAAAATTTATGAAATTCCATACTTTTCTAATTAAATGTGTTAGTAATATCACCGAAGTTGACATTATCAATCATATATCACGATAGCTGACTTGGAATAATTGAAATATCTTTCTCTCTAGAAAATATCCAATTTTTGTTCACATAATCACCAGATTGTTCATCCGACACAATTTTAACCAATTTTCTTTTGTTTTCCCCCATTAACTAAAAATAGAAAGCATGGGGTGGGAATAAAATATCATAGAATAAAACTACATAATAATGAAAAATTACATATAGGATGTCTAAATCATGACACCTACCTTTTAATCGACATCACTATAGGTTTACCCAAGGTTATTCATAGTCAGCTTATACTAAATTCCTTTACAATGGTTCATGAAGATTTTGTGATTTTCCAAAGCATATCCCCCAATAGTATCGAACCAGGTGTACAAATAACCCATTTTGATGTACCAAATCACCTTGAGTTTGGCCCGAAACATCTTTTCAAAAATGTTACTCCTAGGTACATTTGTGTCAGAGCCACCTCCATAGGTTGTATCTAGAATTTGATTTATTTCTATGAAACCAAAAACTCAATCCTTTAACAATATTCAAAGATATTTTCCTACAGTTTTCTTTATCCTTAGACAGGTCCTTAGAGTTCTCACTAAGTTTTTCTCATCCTAGTTTTTCAATGTTTAACTAAAAATTTTCCCTAACACCAACTATAATGACATGTTATTGACATAAATATTTGTTACATTACATTTCTGAAATATATAAAAAATTACCCCAACATATTCCCAAAGACCATATTGGTTTATAGAATTTGGAAACATGGAAACATAAAAAATGGTACATAATTGAGATAAATTACCTCCCACTAGGTTCTTCTTTATGATAACCCTTCTCAAGAAACATTATATTCAATACATATCTTCAAAACCTAGGTATGAAAACATATAAATGAGTGATCTTTGATGCTCATTAAAGGTAAACAAGTGATGCATGTAAGAATAAACATGAGTATTAGAGTGTGAGTCTATGATACAAACATTTAAAGAACATCCCCTACAAATCGAAGATCATAAACATGAATCATGAAAAAATGATTTATATTTTTTAATACATGTATTTTAATTAAATAATGAACCTAATGAATAAAATCATAACATAGGAACAAAAAATGGAATTTCGGAAAACACATAAGCAAATAATATGGTTATCATTGTATCCAAGGCATCGCTGCCAACAGAATATTAGTAGTATAGTTTAACTTCTCATACCAACATGGTAGTTATGGTTCACTCTCATGACCATCTTAGTAGCATGATTTTAAACCTCATACCATATAGGTTGTCATGGTTGACTCCCATGGCTATCTAAGTTTCCAAGATTCACAGAAAAGATGATTTAGTATATCTCATGAGATATAAATCTGTACCCAATTCATTTGAGGGAGATATAGTTCCAAACTATATCATAATTAAATCATATATACATGTGATAAAAAATCATAAACAATTAATTCATAACATAGGAAATGAAATGGGTATCATGAACATGTAATCATATTATAATCTGTGGAAACAGTTACATGTTACATAATCATTTCATCATTAAAATAACCCATGAAAAAAAGAGAATTTAAAATGAATATATTTTATGGAAGGGAATTATATTTCATTAACATCCTGATATAAAAACATAATCCATTTAGAGAAAGAATAGTAATGGTAACATTGATTGATTTCCCCAAAAATGTGTCAGTAACACCAATAAATGTTATATTCGATGGGAAATAATTTATAATGATATTTTTAAAAACATCATGAGGAAATAATATTTTCTCATTTGAAAAATGCTTCTTAAAATCGAAATTTGTTTAAAACCCATTTTCAAAAAAATAAACATGAAAACGTATAAAAGAAGCATTGAAAATTTTTGAAATCATTTTCCTTAGAATGATTAGGAAAGATTATAGAGGATCTTGAAAAAAATTTCAAAACCATTTCATTGAAAATATAATTTAAAAAAAAATTATTTAAAATTTACCATTTTAAATGCATAGGAAACCTCAAAAAAATTATGGAAGATAACTTGTTAAATACCATACAAGATAAAAAGAATATTCTTTTTGTGCAACAAAAGTTTATAAAAATCATTTTTTAGAAAAATGAAGATATGATTCTTTTGAAAAAAATAGTGAAATACAAAAAGGGTAAAAGTTTCCTTTAATGATCATAGGATATTAGTATAATATTCTTGGAATCCCTATTAATAAAGAACTGTTTTGAAAGAATACATATTTTTGTCCGAAGGGAGAGGTATGTTCATATTTTCATAAAAACATTTTATTAACTAAATTAAGTACCAAATAGAAGAAAAAATGGTATTAATAAATTGAGGAATAAAAAATAACCCAATGATAATAAAATTAATGAGTTTTATTGAATAATTTATCATATGATTTAATTAATAAATATGTGAGCATTATCAGTCTCGATAAATAGTGAGATCATTTCAATAAAGACTTACAACATGGTAACATTTAATCATAATCCCCATGTAGGAAAATAAAATTACAAGGGTCATAAAATATCATGAGAAAATTATATTTATTATATATCATTTTATAATCATTTTATACAACTCAAATTTAAAAATAGTTGTCTACCATTGTAGGGGTCTCAAAGAAGGAAAATTGAGTCAAATTTAATTTACCTATTTGGTAACATCTAAAACATAAACCCCATGATTGAAAGAAAATAAAATCGTTACCTAAATACCCATATTTTTAAGTATAATTGGAATATAATACATTTATTGATAGTATATACACCACATAAATGAGGGATCATTGAATAAGGCATGTATCTAATGAAATTAAATAGAGAGATGAAATTCCCATACATTGTGTCTTGACTCTCATCGTACTCATTCAAAACTCCTGTATAATAACCATAAATTTATTATAAATATATCAAAGAACCATATTCTAACCTATAATACCATATATGGTTTGATTAGGGCTTTATATTACCATCTTGTTAACAATTCTATGTTAAGGTTTCGTTTCGCGTAACATACGATTTGTTTTTCACGTGATTCTTAATTTGTTATATTTGTGGTCCTTATAATTAAATCATGATTTAAAGAATGTTAAACATTATTTAAATATACTATTTATTCAATATATGTGTACTAAATTAATCTATATAATATTGAATAATTAAACAGATTACACCGTTTATGGGGACTTTAAGTCATACGTACGTATATCTCTCTTTCCATTTAATTTTCATGTTGAAGGTGTAAAATTAATATATATATATATACATAACTATTATAGTATCATTAATATGTCATATTTATAATATATATTCACTAAACACTTGTTAATACTATAGAAACTTGGTTCTTATTTTGAGGTACGAGTTTCTTCCTTTCGCTTTTCCTTAAGTGTTTTTGAGAAAATATGAAAAATGGGGGAAAATCCTAAATTTTGGAAAGTACACGTTGTGTACTTTGTCCACATGTCGTGTGCATTTGGATATGTGGGATGGGTACACGGGGAGTTTGGCCATGCCGGGGATGAAGGGTGTAGGAACCAAATACATTCCATGTAGTGGTCCCTTACACGCAATATAGTCAGTCAGCAGGAGAATAGTAAGTTGGTGGCCAGCTGTGGGGAAGTACACGCCATGTACTCATGAAGGCACGCCGTGTAAGCATGTCGGCAGGTGAATAGTGCCACCCTGGCAGGAAGCTGCCAGAGGAATAGTTAATAAATGTGAAGTACACGTCGTGTACTCATAAGTACATGTTGTGTACTTTTATCAGCATAAAACGGGCAGTAGCCTCATCATTTGGCAGAGGAGGAATTTGAGCCATTTTTGAGCCAAAGGAGGAGGTCGGACCTTTGAAGATCCGCCAACTTTTCATCTGGAATCTGTTTCTACCTCGAACGATCTCGTTGGAACCGCACGGGTAATCCCTCCGCTCTCCCTAAGTCGTTCTTACCAATTATTTCATGAGGGAATGTTATTTATGATTGAATGGGTTTTCTTCTTCATCAGATCAACATCGTTCTTGGGCATTTCTGGAACCAAAGTTCACGTATAACGTTCATTGGAGTTAAAGGTAGGTGGCTTGGTGTTTGTTTTTCCAATTGTCGTGTGATTTGTTCATTTTTGTGCCACGAACCCTTGTTGGGGTGTCATGTGGCTGAGCTCATTGCTATATTGAACATCTATAATTGATTAAGTCTTTAAACATGATATTAAAATGATGGTTGGGATCGTTGATTGGATCTGAAACCACCCCGGGGTGTGTTTCACTGTTTATCCGTCTGGCCAGGATACCCGAGGGTATGCCTTTAAAGTAGTAATTGTAGAAATACATTGAGAGGAATTTCTTGTTGCTGCTTGTTTACCTGTTTTCCATGGCCTGGTAACCTATTTAGCCTGAGGGCATTGTTGTGATTAGCATGTGGGCTCTGCACTATTTAGCCTGTGGGATGTAGTTATTTCGGCCTTAGGGAAACTTCTTATGTGAATGTGGGTAGCTGATTCTATGCATGTGGGTGACACTACCTATGCATGATGGAAAAATCTATTATTCCTGAGGGCAGATTCTTGTGTTGGATACTCTTTACCTGAGGGTAGGGGTTTACATGTCCAAGGAAATTAGCTGGTTATTTAGAATATTCACTGGGGTGATATTTTAAGTTAAATTATAAAATGAATAATAAAATGGCAATATAACTGGTAGTTAGTTACTTTTGAGGACTTCTTACTTTATTGCATTTTACTACTGCACACTATTGTTGCATACTTATGCACAGTTCGACATGTTCCTTTGGTGGGTGCCTATTGAGATATATTTCTCACACCCTGTTTCGGTCTTGATTTTCAGCCAAAACAGACTACATTGCTGGAGGAGTAGATAGGGGTATGAGTCTCTATACAGGTACTTGACTGTTGTTGAGGAGTAGGAGGGCATGGGACCGAGCCTAGGCTCGCGATGCTGCTACCTGTTGTTTTGCTTTGTTTTGTTGGACTCTGCTTTTTGTTGTACTGTATTGATGCATAACATGTTCGGGCTGTTTTCTTAGAACATGAAACATGTAGCATCATTATTTATATACTGTCGGTTATACCCATTGTGGTTGTTTATTTCAGTTGTGTATGGTTTAATGCTTCCGTTATAATTGTATGTTTTATTTAATATTCTGTTGCGCTACACTTTGACAAATGAGGTCATAGTTTCCCCACTCTCAGACCTGGTCCCTCGCTGCTAGTCGGCACCCTCTGACATTTGGGGAAATGCACTTGAGGTCACGTGGCGAACCGGGTTCGGGGCACCCGTTGAGCGGGACCTGGAACCGGGACGTTACAAAGTGGTTTCAGAGGGGTTATTCTCTTTGAATTACTATTTGGAGCCATAGTCAGGGATAGGACAGACTGGTAGTTGGTAATAAGTTGTGCCTAGGCGTAGCTAACCCGTGTACAGGGAAAATCCAATTTACCTTGAGTTTCAACTTTACTGATTTGGAAAATTACAGTTGATTTGATTTCACCATTGGGTGACACACTTGTATTGTGCTGTTTATATTTTATCTATGGGTTCTATTTAGTTGCAACCCAATGAGATGAGGTTATACTGTCTCATTCATTATATATGAACATGCTAGAAATCACATGTCATGCATAGTTTCCATGCCACGTAGGTGCATTAGAAATTTCATGTTGTCGTGACAGTTGTTGTGCTAGAAAAGCATTTTGTTGTGATAGCTGATATGATAAAATACCTGCTATTTGATAGGGTAATTTTATTTGAGCCTTTTTATAAAATGAATTCCGAACTTTGGTTTTTGGGGAGTATGATCCCCCATTAACGAGAATTCGCTAGATCATTGATTGGTTGTTTTTTTATAACAATGATAAGATGTTAAACATTGATTCTTGGGGAGTGTGGGCCCTCACAGATTGGAATTTGACACTTAGGTGTTGTTTTTCAGTGATTTCTGGGCTCCAGAGTAGTTTCTGAGGCATACTGTCCGGAATTCCCAGAATACATGCCATGTAGTACCTTTAGACATGCCGTGTATGTTTTCTGTTTGGGAAGAAAAATATAATTTTTTAGTACACGGCGTGTACCCAGTGTACACGCCATGTAGTCTCTTCCCATGTCACAAACCATGTGGGTGGCGACATGGGGTAGGGAACGCTTGGGTAAAACATGCTGTGTACCGAATGTACACACCGTGTAGTGTTGACCCAGAGTCCACCCGTGTAACTAACAACACGAACAGAGTAGACTATAAGACATACACGTCGTGTCAAATGTGCACACGCTGTGAAGTGTGACCTGGGGACTCGTTCGAGTAACTAACAAACACGGGTCGGTGTCACCTCTCCATGAACATGTCGTGTACCTGTGGGACATGCCGTGTAGTCTTGTCCAAAGATAGATAGTGTGGAATTAGTCATGTGTCTACAAAACGGGGTGATGTAAACGCCATGTGCGGGTGTAACACGCCGTGTAGTGTCAAGTCGAGTAGTTGTCCGTGTCACAGACGACACGGGCAGTTGGAAAATATCACCATACACACCGTGTAGATATTATACACGCCGTGTAGTTTTTTTAATGGAAGCCGTGTAGATTAGCAGTGTCGAAGGACCCGAGAAGGGGAATGGAAGTCAAGTACATGCCTTGTAGTAATTGTACACGCCGTGTAGTCTTGTTTTTCAATTTTTGAAATGCTTTCTTACTCTTGTTCCCATTGTGGTTCTTTCATTTTTAGTCTTGATAATATTGAATCTAAGGCGTGTTTTTGACCATGTATTGTCATGCCACTGAGACAACCGCATGTTGTTCTCCAGCAGAGCGGAGATGACTATACTCTCGAGATGGTAGGCCATGGGCTACCAGTTGATCCACCAGCAGAGCCAGATGTGCTGCCAACCATTATACTGGACACAGTCGCAGAGGTGCAGTTCCGTGAAGGCTTTATGCGGTTCATGCAGACCATTTAGGGAGAACCGCAAGCTACTACATCTATGGCCGAGCTGACACGTATCTTCCAACAGTAGAATCCGCCTATGTTTTCAGGGGATGGAGGACCACAGGCTGTGGATTCTTTCCTGGGGTTGATGTAGAATATTTTCAAGCATCATGAGACGCCAACAGGGTGGAGGGTCAAGCTTTCGACTTATATGCTGCGTGATTCTGCCATGAGTCGGTGGGATGTTAACACTCAGACAGAGCATCATAGAGACATGGTGTGGGAATATTTTTAGGCAGTTTTCTATGATTTTGTTTTCCAAGAGACGCTGAGGGAAGATAGAGCTCGAGAGTTCATGAATCTGTAGCAGGGTGCTATGTCGGTGATGGACTATTCTGCTCATTTCACTGAGCTTCAGCCTTTTGCACCTGTACTGGTGGGTGATGAGATGTTGAGAGCCAGGCGCTTTAAGGATGGTCTCTGTTATGACATACGAGCACTAGTGAATGTTTTCATGTTGCCTTCAGTACATGCTATTGTGAACCAGGCACTGATTACAGAGAGAAACCTGGTGGAATCTAGTGGTGTAGGCCAGGGCAGTTCAGCACCAGTAACTGGTACTATTTCTGCTGGCAAGAGGAAGAGACAGATGGACTTCTCTCAGGGTGGCAGTACCATTCAGAAGAATTCTTCAGGTGGCCAGGTTATGTGCTACCAGTGTGGTAGGGAGGGGCACAAGAGGCCACAGTGTTCACGAGACCTAGTGGAGTTTCGAGCTTGCGGCAGGATGGGTCATCTGCAGCACTTTTGTAGGGCGTTCCCACCGATGGCTAGTGAGAGGGGTTCTGTGTAGACTCTGCGTGCGGGAGCAGGACCAGTGGCTTCTTACTAGTCGGGGAACTGGAATACGTCAGGGCGTGTAGGCAGAGATGGTGGGCGTGGTCGTGGTAGCCAGACACTAGGATCTCAGAGGCAGCAGGGCGGGATAGCTCAGGGTAGCCCGGCTGTGTCGTAGAGCCGCGGCACTGGGCAGGCATATGCAGTGCAACAGACCAAGAAGGAGCACAATCTTGAACCTTCTACTGTCAGAGGTACTATTCTAGTAACTTCTATCTAATCTTTAGTAAATTTTGATATGGGTACTACACATAGTTTCATAGCTATACACGTAGTGGAGAGCCTTGGTCTCTATGTTTCTTCTTATTCTGATTTCATGATGCTAGACACTCCATTGAGGACTAGAATGGCTGGTGTGCATCAGTGCAGTGAGTTCCCCATTGAGGTTGGTGGGTGTCACTTTCATTGGGACATCTATGTCTTAGATATGACAGCGTATGACGTCATTCTTAGGATGGACTGGTTGGTTCCCTTTCGAGCCTTTGTAGATTGATATCGTCGCAGGGTGCGTTTCACGTCACCAGAGGGTGGAGAGTTTCTATACAATGGTTAATGGGATGTTCAGGAGAGTCGAGCTGGATGAGAGCATCATGGGCGAGGTGGAGTCACAGCCCAGATTGCGGGTTTGTGTCTGGATGATCAGGGGACTTTTTAGACAAATATTCCTCCAGTGGTTGATCATTTTAGAGATGTCTTCCTGGACGACTCTTTAGGTCTACCTCTGGAGCGCGAGGTGGACTTATCTGTTAAACATGTTCCAGGAGCATCACAAGTGTCCATTCCTCCTTATAGGATGGCTACACCTGAGTTGTAGGAGCTCAGGAGGCTGTTAGAGGAGTTATAGGCCAAGGGTTTTATTCTACCCAGTAATTCTCCATGGGGTTCGCCGGTACTTTTTTCAAAGAAGGTGGACGGTACCCTCAGACTCTATGTGGATTATTGGAAGATGAACCAGTTGACGATTAAGAACTGATATCCCTTGCCTCAGATTGATGATATTTTTGATCAACATTGTGGAGCATGAGTGTTATCGAAGATTGAATTGAGGTAAGGATATCATTAGCTGTGCGTGAGACCATCAGATATACCTCTCACAGCTTTTAGAAGCAGGTTTGGTCTATACGAGTATTGGGTTATGTCGTTCGGACTCACGAACGCGCCGGCAGTTTTCATGGATCTGATGATTCATCTATTTCATCGGTATCTTGATTCTTTTTTGGTAGTATTCGTGGACGACATCTTGGTGTACTCTCACACTCAACACGACCATGCCACCCATATTGAGATCGTATTGAGTACACTGAGAGAGAATCAGCTATATGATAAGCTCTCAATGTGCCACTTTTGGATGGACCATATTCACTTCCTGGGTCACATTATCACGGAGGCAGGAGTTGTTGTAGACCTAGAGAAGGTGAGAGCAGTAGTTTCCTGGGAGCAGCCTAAGAACGTGTTTGAGATATGGAGTTTCTTAGGGCTGTCTGGTTACTACAGATGTTTCATACATGACTTCTCCCGCTTATCAGTGCCGTTGAAGGGTTTGACTAAGAAGGGTGTGAAGTTCGTTTGGTCATAAGGTTACGAGACATTCTTTCAGGACCTGAAAGGAAGGATGACATCAGCATCGATCCTGATACTCCCAGAGTAGGGGAAGATCTATACAGTTTACTGTGATGCATCAGGTATTGATCTGGGAGCAATGTTGATGCAGGGTGATTGAGTTGTTGCATACGGGTCTCGGCAGTTGAGGCCACATGAGAGTAATTACCCGACGCATGATCTAGAGTTGGCTGCAGTTGTGCATGCGTTGCGCTGTTGGAGACATTATCTATTGGGAGAGAATTTTGTGGTTTTCACCAACCAAAAAAGTCTCAAGAATATCTTTACTCAGCGTGACCTGAATTTGAGACAGAGGAGGTGTGTCGAATTCCTGCATTCCTTTATATTTTGAGCTTTCCTATACAACTGGTAAAGGTAATGCAGTAACTGATGCACTAAGCTAGAAGACTCAGACACGGGTAGTGCAGGAGGCTAGTGGTGAGTGGGAGCTTATGGATTTTTTCTCTGAGATTCATTTTGGAGGTGCACGACAGTCAGGGTAAGACCTATCTTTCATCCTTATATGTGACCTCTACCCACTTATATAGAGTGATGATGATAAAGCTATCTGATTCGGAAGTCCTAGTTCTATGGGAGTCAGTGGCAAGTGAGGACCCTCCTCCTGGTTGGATGATAAGCGATGATGAGGTTCTTCGTTTCAATGGACGAGTATGGGTTCCAGGGGATACACACGACGAGCTGATGCAGGAGTCTCATGCTTCAGCCTAGGAAGTTCATATTGGGGTTACCAAAATGTCCCGTGACTTCAGACATCAGTACTGGTGGCCGGGTATGAAGGGAGATGTAGCTGGTTTCGTTATGAAGTGTTCCACCTATCAGCAGGTAAAGGTGGAGCACTAGAGACCAGCTGGGCTGTTACAGCAGTTACCCATTCCGGAGTGGAAATGGGATGATGTCAAGATGGATTTCATGACGGGGTTTTCGAGGTCACCTAGAGGCAATGATGCCGTGTGGGTTGTTGTCGATAGACTCACAAAGGTATCTCACTTTTTGCTGATCAAGGAGACCTTCGGGGTTGATGAGCTCGGAAGGCAGTATATTCGAGAGATCCTACATCTTCATGGGTTCCCTCGTACTATCATTTCAGATAGGGACACATTATTTACGTCTCATTTATGGCATAGTTTTCAGAGGGAACTGGGTATGCAGGTGCTTCTGAGCACAATATACCACCCTCAGACTGATGGCCAGTAAGAGCGTACGATTCAAGTGCTAGAGGTCATTCTGCGTGCTTGCATCCTAGACGTTGGGGGCTATTGGGAGAAGCATATAACCATAGTCTATTTTTACTACAATAATAGTTTTTAGGCAACTATCGAGATGGCACCATACGAGGATTTATATGGTAGGCCATGCCGATCACCTTTGTGCTGGTTAGAGGCAGGTGAGGCAGCTTTACTGGGACCATGTTTTGTGCAAGAGACTTCTGAGCAGGTCCAGTTGATTCAGAAGCGGATGGCTACCACGCAGTCTCGTCATAAATCTTATGCTGATCGCCGTAGATGACCTTTGGAGTTCGTGGTCGGTGATCAGGTTTTCTTGCATGTTTCGCCAAGGCTGGGACATAGAAAGATCAGTAGATATGGTAAACTTTCACCGAGGTATGTGGGGCCATTTGAGATTCTGGAGAGAGTTGGGCCGGTTGCTTATTGGTTGATGTTACCACAGTGGTACCAAGCCATGCATGACATCTTCCATGTATATAAGTTGCAACGCTATCATTCAGACATGTCTCACATCATTCAGCCAAAGGAGGTTGAGCTTGAGTTGGATGCGTCCTTTGAGTAGCATTCGATTCATATCGTTGACAGGAGCACGAATGTTCTCTGAGGCCGGTCAGTTCCTCTCGTACGGGTGATATGGTAGCATGGACGAGTGTAGGACAAAACCTGGGAGCGGGAGACAGACGTACGTGCTCAGTGGCCAGAGTTGTTCACGACTTCATCTTCTCCACCCTTGGAAGGGCAATTCGGCGGTGAATTTCTTTAAGGGGGGATGTTTATAAGAACCCTATTCTTATTTTGATGTATGAGTTTCTTCCTTTCTCTTTTCCTTAAGTGTTTTTGAGAAAATATGGAAAATGGGGAAAAATCCTAAATTTTTGAATGTACACGCCATGTACTTTGTCCACACGCTGTGTACTTTTGTCCATGTGGGATGGGTACACGGGGCGTGTGTCCATGCCAGGGATGAAGGGTGTAAGAACAAAATACATGCCGTGTAGTGGTCCCTTACACGCCGTGTAGTCAGTCGGCAGATGAATAGTAAGGCGGTGGCCTACTGTGGGGTAGTACATGCCGTGTACTCATGAAGACACGTCGTGTACGCATGTCGGCAGGTGAACAGTGTCGCGCTGGCTGGAAGCCTCTAGATGAACAGTTAAAAAATGGGAAGTACATGCCGTGTAATCGGAAGTACATGTCGTGTAATTTGTTTTTTTGGCTTATAATGGGCAGTAGCTTCCTCATTTGGTAGAGTAGGCATTTGAACCATTTTGGAGCCAAAGGAGGAGGCCGAACCTTTGACGATATGTCGAGTGTTCGTCTGGAATCCGTTTCATCCTCGGACGATCTCGTTGGAACCGCACGGGTAATCCCTTCACTCCCATTATGTCGTTCTTACCAATTATTTCCTAAGGGAAAATTATTTACATTTGAATGGATTTTATACTTCATCAGATTGACATCTTTCTTGGGCGTTTCTGGAACTGACGTTCACGTATAAAGTTCGTTGGTGTTAATTTAGGTGGAATGGTGTTTGTTTTTCCAACTGTCATGTGTTTTGTGTGTTTTTGTGCCACGAACCCATGTTGGGGTGTCGTGTGGCTCATTTCGTCGCTATATTGAACACCTAGAATTTATTAGGTCTTTAAAATGATATTGAAATTCTAGTTGGGATCATTGCTTGGATCTGAAACCACCCCGGGGGTGTGTTCCACTGTTTAGTCGTCTGGCCAGGATACCCGAGGGTATTCCTTTAAAGTAGTAAATGTAGAATTTCCTTGAGAGGAATTACTTGTTGCTACTTGTTTACCTATTGGTCATATCCCGGTTACCTATTTAGCTTGAGGTCATTTTTGTGATTAGCCTGTGGGCACTGCACTATTTAGCCTGTGGGCAGTAGTTATTTTGGCCTTAGGGAAACTTCTGCGGTGCCTGTGGGCAGCTGATTCTGTGCCTGTGGGCGACACTACCTACACCTGAGGGAAAAATCTATTATGCATGAGGGAAGATTCTTGTATTGGATACTCTATACCTAAGGGTAGGGGTTTACATGTCTGAGGACATTAGCTGGTTATTTAGAATATCCACTATAGTGGTCTTTTAAATTAAATGATTAAATGAATAATTAAATGGAAATATAACTGGTAGTTAGTTACTTTTGAGAACTGATTACTTTATTGCATTTTACTATTGCACACTGTTGTTTCATGCTTACACGCAGTTGGGAACGAGCCTTTGGTGGGTGCCTATTGAGATATATTTCTCACACCCTGTTTGGGTCTTGCTTTTCGGCCCAAACAGATTACGTTTCTACAGGTGTAGATAAGGGAAAGAGTCCTTATATAGGTACTTGACTATTGCTGAGGAGTAGGAGGGCATGGGGCGGAGCCTAGGCTCGCGATGCCGCTGCCAGCTATTTTGCTTTGTTTTTCTGTACTCTGCTTTTTTTGTGCTATATTGATGTGCAACATGTTCTAGAATTTTTCTTAGAACATGAAACATGTAGCATCATTATTTATATACTGCCGGTTATACCCACTACAGTTGTTTATTTCAGTTTTATACGGTTTAATACTTCCGCTATTGTTGTATGTTTTATTTTATATTCTGCTGCGCTACACATTGACAAATGAGGGCATTATTTCCCCACTATCAGACATGGGCCCTCGCTACTAGTCAACAACCTTTGGCATTTTGGGAAATGCGCTTGAGGTCACGTGGTGAACCAAGTTCAGGTCACCCATTGAGTGGAACCCAGAATCGGGACATTACAAATACAATCCATTTAGTGTATTAACAAATCATATCTCTTTGAGGGGCGATAGTTTACCCTTCGTCAAAAGAAACTATCATATTAACACAAACTAGAAAGAATAGAGATTTGGGTTGTAAAAGTATTATTGAATCATAAAGACAAAATAAATATAATAATAACATATATAAATATACTCTTTATCATAATTTCCATTTTGAGAGGAGGTAAAGGAAAAATGAATAATTATCATTTAGTGAAGCTATAGTTCTCCATACACGTAAACATTATTTTCGTTAACCATTAGATGTATGTGTGTGTATGTGTAGGTAAAACCATTATCATAAAAACATACTAGTATATTTTGGATAATTTAATTTTTTATACAATATTTAAATAAGGATATTT
The DNA here is from genome assembly GCA_963277665.1 of Viscum album. NCBI lineage: Eukaryota > Viridiplantae > Streptophyta > Magnoliopsida > Santalales > Viscaceae > Viscum > Viscum album. Next base: position 1,943,235,901 of record OY728161.1, on the reverse strand, counting down.
GGGTTTGTGGATAATTAAAATATAACAAATGAGTTAGAGGGAGGATGTTAACTCTTAATCGGTTTACTCTTTTGGTTTTTAACAAAATGGATTCATTTGAAGGGTTTCTTCCCAAGGGAGGATTCAAGGAGGAAGTGAGGGATTTTGGGGAGGTATAGGGGAAGAGTTTTTCATGACAATGTTCCTTGGGATTTATGCATAAGTGTGAGGAGATGATGCATTTTATAATAGAAGAGTGGAACTCTTATAATATTTTGTAAATGGGAACCACCATCCACATATTTTTATTTAAATTTGATCCAAGAATGGTCAAAAGTATATATCATAAAGTATGTGGTCTAAATATGGAAACAAAGTGGTTTTTGGACAATTGTATAGGTCTTTTTGGGTCTTAAGATTATTGTTTAGTCCCTTATGAAGACTTATATAACCATAGTCGTTGTAAATAATTTTAATTAAATTCACTAATATTTTTTATCAAAAAACTAAATTGACCTTATTAAAAATTAAAAATTATTATTATTAAAAATATGAAAACCATTTTTCAAAATTCCAAACTTATATCTGGTAGAAATTAATTTAAATTTAATATCTCAGTTGCGTCAACAATGTAGGGTTTTAAAGTAAAAAATTATTCAAATGTTTTCTATGTTTTTTATATTCAAATTAAAATTAAAATTAATTATAATTACATAAATTGTATTAATTGATAAAAATATTTTCTAATTAAAATTTAAACCCATTTAAATTATACTTCATCCTTATTAAAAAATTAGATGAAAAAGAAATTTTGAATTTAAATCCATTATTTCTAATAATTCATTAAAAAATAAAACCATACATAAAAATTTAAAAAAATTCCAAACTTATTTTTTATGTTTTTGTACTAAATATGATGTTTATTTTGACATATTTAGTCTATAAAGGTTCCCAAAATTTTATTCAAAATGGGTTCACCAATAGAAGTTGTAAAACAATGTAGGGTCCTAAAAAATATGCTAAGGGAAGAAAATAATCCCACAATCACTTTGCAGAAGGAAGCAAGTACTCCCACAAGACTATCTAGGTGAATAGACTCAAATTGAGTTTAAAATTTTAGAAAAAACTCGAATGAATTCATGTTTTTAAAAAGAATTTCAAGTGGCCCATGAACCATCACCGAGAAGGGTCTGTGAACTACCTCGATCATGAACCACCAGTTCGTAGTTCGATTCAGGAATTGCTGGCCTGTAGAGCGATGGACAGCGAACACAGTATACCATGAATGGAATTACTGAAGGAATCATGTGCACAAACTTCATCGACATACCATATCATGATCTCATTAATTTTCGTATGAAGAAAAATGGCAGGGTTTCACGAACCGTGATCACGAATAGAGGCCTCTACAAACCCCAGTTGACCATGTCTTCTGCGGGTCATGATATTTCTATATGGTTCTCCACAAATGTTGTTGCATGCTGATAGATAAGATTACCCTGTTGCTCTGTAAAATGAACATAGAAGGAATATAGAAAGAACAAATGAAAAAAACATGAAGGTAACCCAGAGGATGGAAGAATGAAATCTAATAAGATTCCGTCTTTAGTTTGGAATTATTGGTGAACCCCGAATCGCGAATCACTTTCTCCACAGGTACAACCAGTTGTGAACAACAAAATGGGGGAACTTAACAATAAAAATAAAAATTTGAACCTAAATGGTGGAACCGAGAACCATATACATCTCATGGATGAACTTCCCATGAAAAATGATCCCCAGAACCCTCCACCAAAATGGTGTTCCGCGTAATGTATCACTGCACATATTTAACTCAGCGTCACGTACTACATCAGTACATGGACGGAACACATATCGGGGTGATGGACCACGTACCACCATGGTTAATGGTGGTCCATTCCCTTGCCCGCGTGTCACATCAGTATGCAGATGACCCCTCTTCCAACATTCCACTGTGGTATATGGAGCTTCCCCCATCCCGCATAAGACACCAGTATGCGGAATGGGGTATTTTAAAGTATTATTTCCTCTAGTTCCAACCCCACCCCTCCACTAACGTCCAGTCCTTCATAATATATACATGAACCAGACCTCTAGCATCAGGTCAGAGACTCTTATAGAGACATCAGAACTATATGATTAGACCATCAAGTGCATCAACACGCCTCATTGAGTCTACATACCCATGGTTATTGGAGTCACGAAGGCTCTCCCCACAACTATTAAATCCTCCATAATCCCTCGTTGAGTACTCAAGTGTCGTTAGTTGAATCATCAATCAATGAGAACCTACATTTGGAATGAAGGTCCATGAGTCATGGATACTAGGATTGTTGGGTGTTTCTATCTCCATGAATAAACCCGTTGGAGACCATCCGAGGAAGTTATATTTGAGGACGACCGATTGATAAAGTAATTGACCCCATGCATTTTTACCCCAATGATAAATTATAAAAATGATATTTCATGTCTGACCATTTTGTTCTCCCTGGTACATGCAAATCGCACCACCTCGGAGGAGTAAACAAAATGGTGAAACCGATGTGAATCCTTAAACTAGGTGGAAGTTCTACCCCAATGATAATAGACACAAAAGAATATTTCACGTCAGCCCATTTTTTTCGACATGGTTTGCGTGAAGCACGCCACCTCAGAGGCGGAACAAAAATGGTGAACCTGACGTGAATCGTTAATAAGGCGGTAGTTCTACCCCAATGATAACAAACACAAAATCATATTTCATATTGGTCCATTTTTTCACCCCAGTATGTGTGAAATGTGTCACCTAGGAGACAGAACGAAAATGGTGTACCCGATGTGAATCCATAAAAAAAGGTGGTGGTTCTACCCCAATGATAATATACACAAAAGGATATTTTACATCATCCCATTTTGTTCTTCTCAATATGCATGAAATGCGCCACCTCAGAGGTGGGAAAAAAATGGTGAACCTGACGCAAATCCATAACCAAGGTGGTGGTCTTACCCCACTCCAGCGACTTGGCCCCACAAAAATAAAAAATAAAGGGGAAGGGGGCCAAGATGAATCGTTAGATATGAAAATGTTTAAAAGAATGATACTTTGATGAGGTTTTGTGGTTTTTATGTAATATATGTATGTCATAGGTTCCCGTAGAGAAACCTTCAATCAAAACGACATCCAAACAACTAATGTAGACATACACACCAGCGATCCCTCGAGATTCCATGGCCCCACATAAAGGGAAAGAACCCCTCACCTCCCAGCATCTTCAAAGTTGGGAATCCAACATGCTGATAAGAGAGTACCACCGTAATGGTACTCTCCACATGGTGGAGGCTGTGAGAAAATCCTTGCAGACTGCAAATACTCGCTAGCCGCCTCTTCAACCATGGCTAGAACCCCGAAAATAGGCGACCCATGTGGTAATCTCAAACCATATCAGGATCCTGTACTCAGAACGTGAAAATATGTACCTCCATTATATTAGGGAGGCAGATGAATTCAAAGCTGAAAACTTCATCTTAACTGTACATGGTTTCTACTCATAGTCCCCCACTAGAGAGCATCACCACCGACACTGGACTACCAAACCTCCTCCCTCCGAAGAGAACCTTATATTGAGGGCACCTATCAAGGTCCCGGAGACCCAAGGCCCTCGGGCACTCCTAAAAGGGTGGAAAATATATCATCAAAAACATACAAACACCCTGGTTCTTATGGAGAAAATCTACCATACTAATGCAGCGGTATTCAACAGGAAAACATTCAACTCAACCCCCTCCAGTCAAGACCACCATAGAAATAGGGTGAAATAATATGAGAATATGGACATTCCTACTTGTGCTCGTCGGTCGTGTCATGTAGAAAAATCATAAAACTACAAGAAGATGAAGATATCTGCCCTTGAACAAGAAGACCTCCATCTAAATAGGGCGGCCACCAGCTATATGCTGGCACAAATACCTACTGATGCATTTCAAGCCCTCCATCTAAATAGGGAAGCAACGAGCTATACACATTCACAAATAACTACTAACACATTTCAAGCCTGCTATCCAAATAGGGAGGTAACCAAATATGACCAGATTCAAGTTCATACAGAGGCATACAATGCCTGTGAGATAGATACTATGGAAAGAGAGTAGATGAAAATCCCATATTTTGAATATAAAGACCACCAGTCAAAAATGATTGAAACCAGAGAAGACAACTGGTGGTAGACTTATTCCTCTATCCCAGTACAGGAGAAATTCTTGTATCTACTATATACTCATAAAGGACTCGAGCAGGCACAATCCCCTTTCCGACATCATAATTGACTTTCATACCCATTACAGCCAATTATGTATCCCATTACATCATAGAAATGATGGAATATCATAAATAAATCCCAGAACATATCATCCAAACATGACAAGACATTATTTTATAGATAAAAAAGGCGAGAAATCAGGCCCATAACCCAGTTTCCTCAAACGAAATGACTCACTTGAAAAATGAGTTAGTCACTTCGAAGAAGTTATGAATCCCTGCACCATTCTAGGAGGTTTGATGGAAATATCCCACGATACACAGATAATTAGAACAGGAATAAATACACATTCCTACTGGGGGGATGTCGGTCCAATGTGGTGGCCTCTCCAGGGAAAGAATATATTCCTACAAAAACTCAACATGCATTTCAGCGTACCCTGATGAAATCACAGGACCCAGGAAGACAAGGACCCATACATGAAGGCCGTTACCAATAGCACATGGCCCTGGTCACGCACAACAGAGTGCTCAAAAATGACATGTGCCAAAGGAAATGGGAAAATGCAGACCACATACATGATATTGCTCTTCTGGAAGCTAGGGTTCTTGATGCCCTCAAATATATATTAATAAAGGATCAATACCATGTTAGTACATCACCAAAATATGGATGTTGCAGTAGCAGTTGCGAAGGTCTTCCCCGCAATATCGCAACAATAATCTCTGAAGGTCCTACCGAGAGAACCCATGGGGGATCACTCCATGGGCCAGGAATGATCAATCATGAGATCTTATCTCCCGATATACGTTGGGGTAGTCTTCCCCTCGACCTGAAAATCGAACTTAAAGAAGGTATGCCCCTTGATTTCGTCTACCATGATTATCCTCCCCAGGGTATACGCTACAGATATGCTTCTCCCTATAGTCGGACATCAAGTCATGGTGGTAGTACTCTCCATAATGACAGTCATTGAAAAGACCCTCCCAACAATGGAAGTTGTTGTGACATCCCTACCCATAGTAATGTCATGAAATGAGACGGTCCTCCCCTAATTTCAGTACATCTTGAAGGGCCTCCCCAGGATGAGCACTGTAGATTTTCTCTCTATAGCTAGGAATCAAGCTGTGATAGTAGTCCTCACCATCACATCATTTATTGAGAATTTCCTCCCATCAATGACATCAATAATCAATAAGGTCCTACCCTCACTGTATCCCGCCCTAAATTTCCTCTGCATGGTATACACTATAAAAAAATATCATTTGGTTGGTAATTAAGTTGAAATAGTAGTCCTCTCCACTGCAGCACCAATTCTGAAGGTCCTCCCTGCAACCAAAATTCATACTAGAAAGAAGGTCCTCACCTTCCAAAAACAAATATGAGAAAACCCTCATATGTTGGGGTGTTTGGAAAGATAGAGTCAGACACATTAGGCTCTCTGTCTATAACTAGTGATATTATTTCTCAGCCAGATGATGTACTGGGTCCATCCTCATCATCTGAGTCACCCCCACACCATGCGAATATCAAGAAGGCTCTCATCATCCCAGTTTATTGGAAAACAATTATTAATAAGTAATAAATCTAGGCATATCAAGTAGAGGATCCTCTAGAAGAACAACAACATGATATGTTTCTTATGAGGAGACAACTAACTAAGGAAAATATACCAATGATGTATTGGCCTATAGCCACTTCTCACTTCGACATACCAAGAATGTTGTCTGGGGAATGTATACATGACATTATCCTCAATATATTGGTGACTCTTCGTCAGCTGAAAGAAAAATTCCCACCCAATGAAGTGTATGCAGAGCACATTAACATGTTAGGGGAGATTCACTATCTAATCGACTTCAAATCCCTCCCATATGCATGGAAGCCACAATCAGAAAGGTGAAAGAAAAAAAATTGAATGAGAATTCCTCCTTGAACTACATAAGTTGTGTCACCTCATTGGTGACACCCTGCTTGGAGTTCACATTTGAGGATGGAAGATGATGGAAATATACACATCACCCATCATCCCGTCCAACAGACCTCATTAGAAATGACATCTTGCAATGCCATCACTCAAAGGTAGAAATCACGTGAAACTTGTTCTCATGAAAAAGGGGATAATCAACAAAAGCCATCCAAAAGTAAGTATCAGAAGAATTTGGACAAAAGAGATCAAGACAACTAAAATCTTCTAAATTAGGCAATAAAGAACATACAACATGCTTTCCACCTAAGAGAAGCCAACCAACAAGCAGTTATCATGTCTTTAAAGTACTATAGTCATTGTGAAGGCCCAATTCCATATTTGGATTAGACCCATGCATAAGTATGTGGAATTGAAAAGGTTGAAATAGCAGCGGCTACCGTCAAAATGTAGGAACAACCCCAGCCCACAGGTCTTGGGTAATTTTAAATCAAAAATCCTCCGCAAGACCTTAAAATACTAGCTGTAGATCATAAATTGAAGAAAGGTAACAACCCCAGCCAACATGGATGGGGGAATTTTTACTTCAATTCTCCACACATTGGATGCATGTCTTCTATAGTCTCGCCAGAACAATGGACATTGGAGTCACCCATTCCACCCCTTCTCATGGTTCACACCCTCTGAGGAAAAGGCACATTACGAGTTCATTCCAAGGCTCAATTTGGGTAAATATTCACCAAGATACCAGAATAATACTGAATAATGGATGGAGAAAGTCCAAAAAAAGGAAAAAAAAGACTTCTAATCATTTGGAACTTGGTACACCATCCATAATGAGGTATGACTCAGTGAACGTGGTAAATGTTAACCCCACAGATATCACAAGAAATGACACAGAGGGAGAGCACATTAAGGAAGATGATTCCCTCTTAGAGGCATCCCACACCGAGCCTGATGGTGTGCATACCCATAACCAGAGAGCAGTCCTAAATATGGGCACCCCACATTTAATTCGATATTACCACCCACGCAAAACCCCAACAAGTATAAGAATAAATCCATGGTTATATATGAACTGCCTTCTCCCCCTAGAAATGTGTCCCTCACTCTCAAGGAATGGTTCACCAAGAAGGTGGAAGAAATGATAGATCTCAGGTGAATTAATTTTGAGCTATGCTGAGGGAGCTATCTCACCTAATGTGTTCCCCACGTGGAACATCAGCAGGTGCTCCTAGAAGAGGTTCCCTTGCCACAAGCACTCATCCCTACAAATGAAGCCACGATTGGAGGCCCATCCCATCTAGAATTGGGACTAGAAACTTATGTAAACCTAGCCCCGAAAGGACATCAAGACTTCCCCCCACTGGGAAGGCAACCAGAATATATTTAGGTAAACCAAAAAAATACCTCCGGCTGGGTATCCTCCCCAAATGCCAGCAGCACCAGCATACCCATTTTTGGCCACTGTTGCAGTTGCCCGAGATCAAGATCAACAAGATATGTATCAAGGGATATTGAGAAACGTCAATCAATTAACAGCTAGAATAGAATCCATGGAGGGGTAACACGCTCCAATATAGCTAGAGCCCAAAACCTACCATGATTGGGTAAGCAATGATCCACCACCACCAAAATTTAGAAACCCCATATTCCTAGTATTAAATTGCTCAGGGGACCCAGAACAACATTTAATGAATTACGCCTCATATTGTGACACCATGATGGGAACTATATAGAAGAAAAAAGATGAAAAACTTAGGTTCTTCATTCAAACCCTGTAGGGGTCATCTTTCAAATGGTATACTAACCTTCCAGCTAACTCAATAATATACTGGGAGGACCTTCGACCTCAGTTTCTCTTTCAGTTTAGTTCGATGCTTTTTAAGGCGATGACTAGATATCTCATGATCTTCAATTATTGAGAGAATCAAAGGGATCTATAATTCATTCCCAAATGGAAAGGTCTGACTTATTCCCTTAACCATCCGCTTCCCCATGATGAAATGCCTTCCATGCGCATCAGAAACCATTGGAATGAATTTCAAACACCACTCATCCCGATGATGTACACAAGTGTGTTTAGAGATTTCTCTGCCATTTCTCAAAGAATAGATGACTTCTTGTAATAGGCCAATCTTATGTCCCGATTGGCCCATCAACCCTTGGTAAAAGAATAGGAAAATCCGAAGCGGATTCTATCATGCTTAACCCACACATAGCACCATCTCCTGTTGCAAGGCCCCCACCGAACCATTCCGGACCCCCAGGAAGCCAATAGCTACCCCAACCTCAGCAATATGAGCAACGAGGTGCTAAAAGATATCAATTAAAATAAGGATTAAATATTGTTTACTCGTTCTGAGATGACTAGGTCCATAGATAATTCATAGCCGCTAAAAATTGATACTTGTTATTGATACTAGAGCCAAAGAGAGTTGATCAAGTGGATCTCGAATACCATCAAAATTATTATCCCGATCACTGGATAATGGGACACACCATCTAGGAATGCCTCATTTTCAGGGTTCTCTTACAAAAGATGGTGGATTTTTGGCAAGTCAAGTTGGGCCTTCCACCATCACGGGTGGCGTATGGTTCCACATCATACTCAATAGAGGAAGAGGAATAGAAAATAGTCAACAGTAAGAAGGAGGAAGGGATTGAAAATTTGATGACCCGAAATACCTTCAAACGAGTTCATGGAATCCTCCAGGCAAAGTTGAAACAACCAATTGTGCCCCAAAATGCTCCCAATACAACACACTCGTCCTACTCAGCCCCATAGCCCTCTAAAGGATAGAATGGAAGAATGTAGGAGCATAAAAATGGAATGACACAAAATTCAATGTTAGTGTAGAAACTTTTAGGCTTCATACTAGTAGAATTGGAATAACATGCACCACCACGCAAAATGGTACAAAAAGAATAGCCCCACCAAATGGTACAGCATGCAATGCCTCACCAAACGGTACAATCCGAAGAAGATAGTCAGGAAGAAACATTTTCAGATAAAGAACTAATATTCTGTTCCATTAATTCCATTCACTTGATAGACCCCTTCTCGGATGGAGACTATGGCCACGAACCCATATTACTCATTCCCAAAAGGAGAGCCTAAGGAGGAGTAATAGAGTCTAGAGGTCTCTTGGAAAGAATTATCATGGCCGGAGTTAGATTTATAGTCACTTCCGAAGTCAAGCTGTTAACATCGTAGAAACTCATGAAAGGACCCTCCAGTAGACACAACAAGAACCGTAATGCACCTCTGCCCCCATCAGATGAAATACAAGCCAAATTATATTGGAATACACATCAAAGGAATAAAAAATATCCCATCTATCATGGAATATAGTTGGACCTATTCAGACAAACATGGAAAGGAACATAGCACCATCAACCCTGGTTATAGAAGCCAAGCCATCTATGTCCAAAGCATGAACCCCTTATGTGTATGTGAAAGAGCATCCCAAATCTGGGAAGTTCCAACCATTAGAGAAAAAATATGATATTCTAAAGTAGCTGGGTTTAGTTACAGCAAAGCTGTCAACCTTGGATGCGTTTAGCCTATCCACAGATATTGTGGAGGATCTCATCAAAGCTTTACTCAGTCCCCTGGAATTCAAGGATGGACCAAAAAAAACTAAGTCTATCCGATGAAGACCTGTCCTAAATAATGTAATTCTTTCATCTCCTTCTTAGATAGGGACGAAGACACCATCATAAAAGGGATCATAAACCATTATATGTGTCCAGAATGATAAATGGAATTGATGTCTGGAGGATTTTCATCAACAATGGATTTATAGTAAAACTCCTCCCAAGGTGAACACTCTATCAGTTATCCTATGATGAAGACAAATTGACAACCTACACCACAACTCTATTGGGATACGATAAAAACGAAATAAAACCTTTGGGATGAATCAAGCTTAAAACTTGGCTCGAAGACTGCTTATCGGATTCTGAGTTCTTGGTGGTATGACAATGTATGGCCTTCAATGTCTTATTAGGGAGGCCTTGGCTACATCAGAACAATGCAATTCCATCATCATACCATCAGTGCTTCAAATATTGAAGTAATGAAAAAATATGACATTTCACATTGATAAGTCCATGTTTGGGTCTTGTGAATTACATTATATTGAGGCTGGGTTCTACAAATCAAAAGAAAAAGTTCTTTGGCCGACGACATTGATTTGATTTCTGCTCCGAATGGATTGGAAATAGCTACTACCTATACCATCCAGAAAATTGGGGAAGAGTATATATTACCCATCTACCAAGTTTAATGAACAAGTGCAAGTCCATATGCATACTCAATTTAATGCATGATTTCTACTATGTTTCTAAATTCCAAAGGCATGGAAGAGTGGGATGAATCCAATGATGTCAGGAAAATCCCTATCAAAGATGCTCCCGGCCCATCCACGGGACCTCAAACTACCCCCGACTCACTCACTAAGGAAAAAGATATGTTTCCCAACATTGAAGTGTTCGTCTAATAAATACAATCTTCATCAGAAGAGGAAGAAGAAGACGATGATGATGATGAAGAAGAATAATAGGAAGAAGGCCTGAAATATTCCCCTACTAAATTATAAGAAGGTGTCTCCACTACAATTTATGAACATAGTGAGATAAACCTGGTCACCAAAAATGACCTGCAGCCCACTCTAATCCATGTGGCTATGCCTGTCCAGGAGTATGGGGCTTATAACTCTTTCCTAAAGAAGAATCATGATTTTTTTCCTATAATTACACAGAAATGATAGGCCTCAATCATGAGGTTTCCAATCATCATCTAGGCTTACTGGAATATCACCAGAGCTATAGGCATGTATCCCAAAGGACCCACCTGACACATGCTGCCAAAATAGAGGTTGAAGTCGACATGCTGATCAAAGCCAATTTTGTACAGGGGGTCCAATATCCAATCTGGATGGAAAACATAGTCCCTGTAAAAAGTAGTAATGGTCAGATTAGAATCTCCATTGACTTCATGGAACTTAGTCAACATTTCCCAAAAGATGATTTTTCGGACTCGATTAGAGAATTATTGATCCATATAACCACCAGATATGAAGCCCTCTCTTTTATGGACAAATATTCTGAATACAACCAGATCCATATGGCCTTGGGGGATTGTAACACCCCAAGGTTTTCAAAAATAAATATATAATGAAATTTTATAATCTAACCATTAAACACAACTTTTCCTCCTCTATGTTTTGAATTTTGAAAAATGGTCATCTAGAGTTGTGTTCAGTAAGTCATTAGGTGTCTGATATAACAAAATTGATTTTTAGTGAATAGTAAAATACCATTATGAATAGAAATATGAATATTAATATGACCATTATGAATATTAAATAATAATATTATTTTATTAAGTCAATAAGATAATGAGATCTTAATTAATTTTTCAATGTCACATAAAACTAATTACACATCAAAATTGTTATTTTTCGAAATAACTATGACCTTATTTAAAAATTAAATTATTAATATTTAGAAAATTATTTTTGAAAAATGGATTTCACCTTTGAATTCTACACGTTGAAAAATTGTAGGGGTGATTTTTTGTGATTTTTCTAAAATACCTGAATTTTTCATGAATAGTAAAAATACAGTTTTGTGTTTTTGGTATTATAATGACATCATAATGATGTAATAATTAAATATAAAAGTATGGTCGACTTGTGTATAGTAACATATGACATGAGGTGTCCCAAGTGACTTAAACCATGGGAAAATACCACGGGAAATCCCATGGTTTGGAAAAAACCACTAATGAGGTATCCCTTTGAAATTATTAAATAATTACCTCTCTTTTACTATAAATACCCACTCCTCCATTCGTTTTATTTCATTAAAAATCCCTCAACCTCAATGCTCTGGTGGTTTTACCTCTCTATGAGTCCTCCCAAGGTGTCCCTAATCCCACAAGGTCCCATCTAACAAGATCTAGGAGTTATTCTACAAGGTAAGGGAATCCTTCATTCTCTTCTTTAATTCGACACTTCTTTTATGTTAGCTATTTGAAATTCCATTCTCATATGTTGGGTTTTGATTTTATTTATTATTATTACTATCTTTATGATTTAAATATTATGAGATACCCTTATGTTCTCATCATTTTATTTTATGAAATTTTAATGGGACGCTGTTAGGCTGCCGAATTTTCATAAGGGATGTCTTCGCTTTTCTTTTATTTTCATGTTCATCTCTTTTATTTTTCTCTCCTCAACTACTCTATCCAAATGATAATGATAACTCCATTAAAATATATATACTTGATTTATGTCATGTTAATGGAAGACCCAACATAAATATTCTTACTCCCTCCCTTTTATTTTTATAAACGAAATCAACGTCCATGAGGTTTCAATTTATATCCTTCGTGGACGACGAAGTTTCGTTCTTCAATTTATTATTCATTACGGGTCATTAAACCATATTTATGGTATAACCAGACTATAATATATGTATTATAACATAATTAATATTAAATAACCATAATATGTACATATATTTTTGTTATATGAGAAAACTAGTTCACAATGATCCAAATACCGCCAAATAATCGAAGTGGTTATCATCTAATGATTCATCCTCATTCCATATACCCAAATGATTGAAATGAACATTACAAATTATTTATGTTCATAATTAATATATAATTCCAATCCTGGAGATTTATAACCATTCCACATGAACTCCATTACTTAAAAACAAGTGAACTGAATATGAAAATAATGAAAATAAACACCCCGGAACAACAAAATTCAATATAAGAACATAGAAAAAAGGGTATAAATGAACTAAATAGAATTATGATAAACTAATTAAATGTATAATAGGTTTTTAAATAATTTATTAAAACTATAATATCATATTCCAGGAGGATAAGTTCGAGATAAGAACGCGTTTGGAGTTAAGGTAAGTGTTTATCACCCGAACTTCCATTTTCATTCGGGTTAATTTCATTGCCTAATTACCTCATTGAATTCTTATGTGTTGCTATGTACTCATCAAATATTCTATGTGAGTATCATGTATATATTTAAAAAACGTAACCCTTCATTATTTTAGGGATAGTTACACTTTTTAAAAGGAACTTTCAAAATTGTTTCCAAAATAGAAGCCTGATTCAATGGAATTTCTCCAATTCATATCTATTTACAAGGGCACTCTATAATCTGTTTATGGAAACCATTATCATCCTAAAAATACTCATTTTATTATGAAAATACTATTATACTTCACTTTTGGTTTTATACAATTATTTTACAAAAGAACTCTTCATTTCAAAATAAAAGAGTATTTGTCTCAAAACCGTTTAATGATTTTATAACAGTATTTTCGTTCAATGCTCTTATTGATTCCATGGTATTATTAGTTTTACTCAATTATGAAGTCATATAACATATTTTATTTAACAGTTTATGACAAAAATCATTGTGTATGATCTATCCTAAAACCATTAATCATATTATTCTGAATGGTTAGAGTTTATGTTCAATTATTGGTGAAAGTTAGTTACATTTCATATGATATTTTCAATATGAATTTATATGTTGTTTATCTTGATCCCCACTCATATAAGGAATGAATTGGACTTATTATGTGCTGGGTGGGGCCCAATTTATCCCCTTTATGCATCAATAGGTCTCCTGAGACAAACAATGGTCTTGGCATGAGGCCTTGAAAAAATGAATATTTAATGGTCCTAGCATGAGGCTTGGACGGTATGGTTATGATGTCTGGCATAAGAACTTCCCTCATTATGATGTTATTATTTGAATTTCATGTGGCTATTCGACTAGTATAATACCCATGATTATGTTTTATTATGGAAATATTTATTCAGCTCATATTTCTGCCATAATGTGTTCACGTTCATTATTAAAGGCATATGTTTTCAATTATCCGCCATGTCTAATGATTATATTAACTTCTGTTGTATTTCTTACTCTTACTAATAATTTGAGCTCAACCCTTTCTTATATTTCATTTTCTCAATACATGAATAAGTAATTAATGTATGACATGAAATAATAATCTTCGAAACACGATGTTTCCTATAGAATAAAATAGTGTCTTGTTTCCCTTCATGGTGTAATGATAAACTTATGTATGTGACTTCTTTCCAATAATACTAAACTACTCTATCTTTCGGGATTCATATTGCTTTTATGTATTCCAACGTAATAAAATAAGGCACCAACTCTGGGAAACTGGGGTCGGGTTCTTACAGTTGGTATAAGAGGAAGTTTAGTAGAATACTAGGAAACTAGATTTAGAAAATGTAGAATTAGGGAAGAGTACCTAAGTTAGTCTTCGAAGAAATACATACAATAATGTCCTAATATATTGGTAAGGAATATATTATGTGGATCTTTCATGCAATACATCCCTATCTGGATATGAGCTGGTAGAGGCGGCTCTGGCACAAATGATGCTAGGGGTAAAACCCGAAAACACCGCTTTGAACTAGACTCGAACGGGAACTGGTGATCGAAAACAGGCCTTGTTGCACTCTTGGTTATGACACTCCTGGGGGATTTTCTTAGGATAATTCACATTTTCTTTAGAAGCCATTATGAAGGATTGAAATGTTAAATATTTCTCAAAGAAACCATTTTTGTTAATATGGGATTAGCCATGCGTAGGATCTGAATTTTTTGGAGTATTTTTAAGTTAAGATTATACATTATCATTCATAACCTACTATAGTATATTCCATTATCTATTGATGGCGATAAGTGGATGGAATGGAAATCGCATGAATGCACGTGTCCCCTATAGGGATTTTCCTCCGATGCAAGATAATGATGTTGGCTATAGTGTTGTGACTAGTGCTGAGCAACTCATTACTATACTGGGACAACTTACTCAGGTTATGAATAATAACCTTACCTGTATGGAGCATCCAGATCCACCATGTGGAGGAACCATGCTAGATCGCTTTATACGACAATAGCCTCCATTTTTCAATGGGACTACAGACCCGTTTATAGCAGATTAGTGGATATGTTCCCTTAAGAAGATATTTCTAGTTTGGTATGTAATGAATGAGGGAAGGTAGTCATGGCAGTATATCGTCTATCAAAAGATTCAGATCAGTGGTGGTCATTAATCCAAAACACAATGGAGGATGAAGATATAGAGGAGATTGAATGGAGGGATTTTAAAGAAATCTTATAAGAAAAATATTTCCCTCGTGAGCAACGAGCAGACATGGAGAGACAATTCATGAAACTGAGGCAAAAGGAAGATGATAATGTTTCGAGGTACGAAGATAACTTCAAAAGATTATCAAGACATGTTGTGGACTACATACGAAATTCAAGGAGCAAAATTGATAGATTATTCGATGGCCTAAATCTATTCCTTCGGTGGGCACTGGTCTCCTAAAGGTTTTCATCATATAAGGATATAGTTTCATGTTCCATCAAGACGGAAAAATAATTCTCTAAGTCTTATGACTTACGGGAAAGCAAGAAAAGAAGAGGGCTACTGAAAACCCTAGGAAAGGAAATAGGGAAATGGGGAAGAAGGGAAGAGTTGAGTTTCTACCATGTGACAATTGTGGAAGGAAACACCCTGGTGCATGCTTAAAAGGAAATGGTGTATTCTACAAATGTGGTCAGAAAGGAAATCTTGCTGGTGACTATAAGGGGAAGAAGGAATCCAATGATGTTTAATGTTATATTTGTTGGGAGATGTGACATTACGCTAATGATTTTCCAAAGCATCAAGGAAATATGCAACAAAAAATGCCAAGAGATCAGGGACATGCTTATGCAATCACAACATCAGAGGATGAAGTTCCTAATGATGTGGTGGTAGGTACTTTAATTTTTTCTACAAGTTTAGCCAATGCTTTATTTGATTCTAGATCATCATATTGATTCATATCTTCCCAGTTTTCTAAGAAAATTAGATATTTTTAATTTGATTTAACAAGGGAGTTTTCAGTAAAAAATCTTAAGGGATGTATCATTGCTACAATGTTCTGTGAATCAGTTCCCATTAGGGCATATAAATGTTCTTTATCTGCTGATCTCATCATCATACCCCTGATTGAATTTGATATAATCCTCAGAATGGATTGGCTCTCTGAACATGATGGAAAAATTTTTAGTAAGAAGAACGAGGTTATGGTTTTTGATGACGATGATAAAGAACACCTTATCTTTAGGGAAAAATCATCATCACCTGATTATTTTATAGATCCACCCCTAGTAGCTCAACTAAATTCAATTATTGGGGAGGAAGAGAATGAAATAACTACGGGTGATGAAAAGAATGTTCAAATAGAGGAAGTACCTATTGTGAGAGAATATGTTGATGTGTTTCCAGAAGATTTACCTGGACATCCTCCAGAACGAGAAATTGAGTTTTCCATTGATTTAATTTCGGGTTCAAATCCCATATCGAAGACCCCTTATAGAATGGCCACTGTGGAATTAGTGGAATGAAATAAAAAACTAGAGTAATTGAGTAATATGGAATTTATTTTGACCTAGTGTTTCTCCATGGGGATCCCCTCTCCTTTTTGTTAAGAATAAAGAAGGATCTATGAGGTTATGTATCGACTACAGAGAGATCAATGCTATAACAATAAAGAACAAGTATCCCCTACCCCGCATTGATGATTTATTTGACCAACTTCATGAAGCTCAATACTTTTCAAAGATTAACCTCCGATCTAGATATCATCAGTTGAGTGTGAAGAATGAAGAAATTCTGAAAACAACATTTTGAACCAGGTACATGCATTATGAGTTTACAGTAATGCCTTTTGGATTGACTAATGCACCCTCTGTCTTCATGGATCCAATGAATAGACATTTCAAGTAACACCTCGATGACATTGTAGTGGTATTTATTGATGATATCTTGGTATACTCCAAAGTCTATTAAGATCAGGAAAATCAGTTGCTCATTATCCTGAAGACTCTTAAAAGACATGAATTATATGAAAAGTTTAGCAAATTTGAATTCTGTCTTTAAGAGATTTCTTTTCATGGCCATATTGTCTCTAAGGATGTAATCCTAGTTGATCCTGCAAAGACAAATGCAATTCATGATTGTCCCACACCAACAAACATAACTGAGGTACACCGTTTTATTGTCTTAGTAGGTTATTATCGGCGTTTCATGCAGAATTTTGCCAGACTGGCTAACCCACTCACGAAGATCACACGTAAAGGGGTTAAATTTGTTTGGAAAAAATATTGTGAAGAATGATTCAAAAAAATTAAGAGAAGATTATTCAATGCTCCTATATTGACTTTACCATCGGAGAGTGACGGGTTTTGATTTTTATAGTGATTCTTCGAAGAAATGACTTGGTTGTGTCCTTACGCAAAATGATAGTGTTATTTCTTATGCATCACGATAGCTAAAAATTCATGAGAAAAACTGTCCTACTCATGGTCTTGAGTAAGATGCTATAATCTTTGCTTTGATGATATGGAGACATTATATCTATTGTGAAAAATGTGAGATTTTTACTGATCACAAGAGATTGAAGTATATTTTCTCACAAAAATAACTCAACATGAGGTAAAGAATATGGACTGAACTACTCAAGGATTATGATTGCATGATACACTATCAACTGGGGAAGGAAAATAAGGTGGAATATGCCTTGAGAAGAAAGGATCATGAAATTCTGAGCAAGATGATAGTTGAAAGGGATCTTATTTTCATAGATCTAGTAAAGATGGATATGGGAATAACCGTGGAAGGTGAAACATCAATGCTTTTTCAAATGGTTTCCAAACCATCTTTACTAGAGCAAATAAACAGTTCTCAAGCTAAAAATGAATAGTTTCAAAAGAATATTAAAGTTATGAATGTTGGGAGATCAAGTGACTTCGTATATGAAGAAGGAATTTTGAAATTTGGGAAGAGACTTTGTGTTCCTGATATACAAGATCTAAAAAGGGAATTGTTGGATGATGCTCAAAGTTCCAATTTCTCTATACACCCTGGTAGCACTAAGATTTATAGATACTTGAAGGAACATTTTTTGTGGGATAACATGAAGAGGGTGATTTCTGATTTTGTGTCATGATGTATGGTTTTTCAGCAAGTGAAAGCTGGAAGGCAACAGCCTGCAAGGGTATTGCAACCTCTTCCCATACCTGAGTGGAAATGGGATAATATCATGATAGACTTTGTCATTGAACTACCAAAGAATCCAAAAATTAACGATGAAATATGGTTCATTGTTGATAGAATTATCATGTAATCACATTTTCTTTCTATAAGACAAGATCTACCACTTGAACGTCTAGCAAGACTATATATTATTGAAGTTGTGAGACTTAATAGAGTACCCCTATCGATTTTTTCTGATCGTGATCCACATTTTACATAAATAATCTAGAAAAGTATTTAGAAGGCCCTAGACACTGATCTTTGTTTGAGCACATCCTACCACCCACAAAATGATGGACAATCAGAACGGACTATTCAAACATTGGAAGACATGTTGAGGTCTTGTTCACATGATTTTCAAGGCATGTGGGATCCGTATTTACCTCTCTTAGAATTTTCCTACAACAATAGCTTCCATTAATGTATTTAGGTGGAACCCTATGAAACATTATATGGGATAAGATGTCGTACACCAACTTGTTGGGATGGTGTTGGTGAAAGAAATCTCATGGGCCCAGAACTTGTCGAACAAACAATGGAGAAGGTGAAGATTATCCAGAACCATATCAAAATAGTTCAAAGTAGGAAAAAGAGCTATACTGATAACTGAAGGATGGATTTGTAATTTCAATAAGGTGATCAAGTTTTCCTAAAGGTATCTCCATGGAAGGGTATTATACGATTCGATAAGAAAGGGAAAATTATGTCCCAGGTACGTCGGACCTTTTGAAATTCTTGACCAAATTGGAGTCGTAGCTTACCGTTTGGAAATGCCACCAAGTCTATCCAAGGTTCACAATGTGTTCCACATGTCAATGTTAAGAAACTACATACCAGACCCAACACGTGTACTCACTTATGAAGAAGTGGAACTTCATACCGATCTATCTTACTGTGAAGAGAATATAAAGATTCATAATACTAGAGAACAAGTACTGAGAAATAGAATGACTCATCTGTTGAAGGTTCAATGGAGGAACCATAAGATGGAGGAAGCAACATGGGAGCCTGAGGAGCTTATATTAAAGACATACCTGAATCTTTTTAGGTAATATTCAGTGATTTTTGAGGAAAAAATTTTGGTAAGGTGGGAGAATGTAACACCACAAGATTTTGAAAATAAATATAGAATTCAATTTTATAATCTAACCATTAAACAAAACATTTCCTCTTCTATGGTTTGAATTTCAAAAAATGGTCATCTAGAGTTGTGTTCAGTAAGTCATTTGGAGTCTTATAGAAAAATCTTGATTTTTAGTGAATAGTAACACAACCCTATGAATAGTAATATGAATAGTAATATGAATTTTAATATGACCATTATCAATAGTAAATAATATTTTTATTTTATTAAGTAAATAAGATAATGAGATCTTAATTAATTTTCCAATGTCACATAAAATTAATCGCATTTCAAGATTGTTATTTGTCGAATTAACTATCACCTTATTTAAAAATTAAATTAATAATATATAGAAATAGTTTTTAAAAAATGGATTTAACTTTTGAATTCTACACATTGAATAATGGTAGGGGTGAATTTTTGTGATTTTTCTAAAATACATGAATTTTTCATGAATAGTAAAAAATACATTTTTGAGTTTTCGGTAGTTTAATGACATCATAATGATGTAATAATTAAATATAAAAGTATGGTATACTTGTTTATAGTAACTTATGAAATTAAGTGCCCCATGTGGCTTAAACCATGGGAAAATACCATGGGAAAGCCCATGGTTTGGCAAAAACCACTAATGAGGTGTCCCTTTGAAATTATTAAAAAATTACCTCTCTTTTTCTATAAATACCCACTCATCCATTCATTTTATTTCATTACAATTACCTCATCCTCGAATATCTGGTGGTTTTACCTCTCTAAGAGTCCTCTCAAGGTATCCCTAATCCCCCAAGGTCCCATCCATCATGATCTAGGAGTTATTCTACAAGGTAAGGGAATCCTTCATTCTCTTCTTTAAGTCGTCACTTCTTTTATGTTAGCTATTTGAAATTCATTTCTCATACATTGGGGTTTGATTTTATTTATTCTTCATACTTTCCTTTTTATTTCAATATGATGATATACCCTTTTGTTCTCATTATTTGATTTTATGAAATTATATTGTGACGTCGTTAGGCAACCGAATTTTCATAAGGGATGTCTTAGATTTTTTTTTTCAAGTTCATATCTTATATTTTTCTCACCTCACATCCTCTATCCAAATGAACATGATAACTCTAGTAACATATATATACTGGATTTATGTCATGTTAATGGAATAAACATCATAAATATTCTTACTCCCTCTATTTTATTTTTATAAACGAAATCAACATCCATGAGGTTCCAATTTATAGCCTTCATGGACGACGAAGTTTTTTTCTTCAATTTCTTCTTCATTACTGGCCATGAAACCATATTTATGGTATAAAAAGACTATAATATATGTATTATAACATAATTAATATTCATGAACCAGAATATGTACATATAATTACGTAATATGACAAAACTAGTTCATAATAATCCAAATACCGCCAAATAATCGAAGTGGTTCTCGTCTAATGATTCATCCTCATTCCATATATCCAAATGATAGAAATGACCATTTCCAATTATTTATGTTCATAAATAATATATAATTCCAATTTTGGAGATTTATAACTATTCCACATAATCTACATTACATAAAAACAAGTGAACCGATTATGAAAATAAAGAAAATGAACACCTCGGAACAACGAAATTCAATATAATAACTTAGATATAATGGTATAAATGAACTAAAAAGAAATATGATAAACGAAATAAATGTCTAATAGGGTTTTTAATAATTTATTAATATGTATAATTTCATATTCTAGTGTAAAGACCTGTAAATTTCAAGGGAATATTTTTTAATTCTTTGGGATTTTACGAGTACGCAGTTTCTGACGGCGCTTGATTCCAAGGCCCAGTGTGCCCAGAATCAATTTACCAAGTTTAGCTTGGGTACATTATGTGAACAAAAGGGTGGGGTTTTCTAACTTTTGAACCGATGCTCATATTTAAAAGCTGAGGGCACCGATGAATTCGCAGCGCCGGGATTCGCTTAGGTGAAGCATTAAGTCAACCAACAAGGGTCGGACGAAAAAGATAAGTTTTTAGACATTCAGAAAAAATAATTGTATATAATAAAATAACTATAAGTTAATTTATTCTTTTTCTTCCACCGTTGAGCGGTAGTTGATAGAGTCGCAGTGTAACGACGATCAATAAATGGTGCCATTTAATTACTCGTCCCTTTGGTTATGTAACAGCAACGTCCGTGTGTTTAATAGGTTCATTAATTAAGGTTCATTAATGAATCATAATAAAGAACACAACATGAGGATTAATTCTTTTATTAGTCACCCCCTTTGGCAAACAAATTGAGAAACCACGGGAGGAAGCTCTGACGAAATGCCAACGATGCCAGCCTCTAAGCGAAGAACGACGAAGAACGCTGGTTCCTCGGAGATTGACGACGTGCCACAAAACCTCTTCCCCGCGGCCAGAAAGGAGACTCCACTTCCTCCTCGACACGCCCCAAAAATGCCTACGATCCTATTCTCTGCAACGCCGTGTACCAAGACCCCAATGATCATCTTCTTGGTTGAGGTAGGGGTTTTGGTTTATATTTCTTTACATGGTTTATACCCTCGGAATGATGTATAATTGTTGGGAGTTGTTTGAACCACTAACACGGTGGGTGTGGACCAAAGAACAAGTACGAACCCACCGCTATTCTGTTCTTGATGTGCGGAACGTTGGGCGACGATGAAACGGGACCACAACGGCATTTGAAGGCGTTCACAGTAAAGTGCAGGTCCCGAGATGACCACAGGCGCAGACGGGAGCAAGAACGGACCTCCAGAATGACTCTGGTGGCCTACGGACATCTACGGCGGCCGGAGGCGGCGCGGCTGAAGCCGCTGTGGCAGGCGGCCAGATCTCATGGCGATGCAGGATCTGGAGGAGACGTGGTGCCCGCCGCATCCGCGGTGCGCAAAGGGAGGGTGGACCGTATCCCCCCCTGCTCGGCCTGCTGGCTGAGCCAGCGCACCCCCCAGCCGGGACAGGTTGGGTTGTGCCCACCTGGGCCGGCCTTGGACTTGGGTCAGGTCGCCCGGTTTGGGACGTCCCGGGGGGGAGGGTTGCGCCAGGTCGGACCGGGCCCAGGCCCCCCATTAGGGACCACATTCAGTCTATTACCCATAACTTGTGTTGCAGACCTCCGATCGACATACCGTCAGTTGAATATGAATACTTGGATCAAGAAGGTCGTTTCGTTATGTTACACTCAAGGTTTCATAGATCTTTGGATATGGACGAGTTGGTTCGAACCCGAAACCAACCGGGCCCTTGGAGCAGAAACGCTTATAACTTAACGACCAGACTTCCAAATGATGTACCGTCAGTTATGTTGAAATCCTCTTAGTGAGACGGTTTATTTGGCGTACGTTTCCTGAAGTTTTTATGTAGATGGAGTATGGTCGGCTTGGTTTTAGCTTAAAAACCAACCGGTCCCCTGGAACGAAATAGCCAATAACTCTCAGACCGGGCGTCTGATTGACGCACCATCTGCCACATTGGGTTTCTTTTGTCGTGGATGAACTTGGGGTACATCAACTCTGGACTTCATGAATATTGATGTATCAGCTCTCTTTTTCTCGAGGAGCGGACCCTCCCGGAATCAAGCTTGCTGTGTGTGGGAACCCTAGAGCTGGCTGGGACTGCATCGACTTCTGTACTGGAATCCTCCGTGGGTTCGACATTGACGACCACTGTACTTGGATCCTCCGTGGGTTCGGCAGCGATGACTACCGTACTAGAATCCTATGTGGATTCGACGACGATGACTACTGTTCTTTTATCCTATGTGGGTCCGGAAGTATTGACTTCTTTACTGGTATCCTGTGTGGGTCCGGCAGAGTAGCTGGTCTTGTATCCTGTGTGGGTCTGACAGCTTAGCTGGTCTTGTATCCTTTGTGGGTCTGACAGCTTAAATGAATCAGTGGCTACATCTGATCATCTCTATCGCCTTACAAATTGTATACATGTTTGAGATGAGTCTTGATTCCCAATCATTATCATTGATGTAGTTGACTTTCTTTCCTGTGTGGATTGGGTTGTACTTTCCTGTGTGGATTGGGTTGTGCTTTCCTGTGTGGACAGGGATGTGCTTGGGAATATGAGCTAGAGCCAAACGATAACTAATGATTTAGGTATATGTATGATCATATACCTATGTAGTGTTGTTGATACTTCGTGATTGTATCTTTCCTTTGTGGTTTATCCTTCGTTGATTCTGAGAGACATTCGGGGGTCTTGGGGTCCCTACTGAGTATCGTATACTCACCCCTGCATGGGCTATGCCCGCACTACATTGTGTTGGATAGAGACGATGGAAAACACTGATCGAGCTGGAGGCTTGTGGATTTGGACGTTACCCAGAGGTAGACTACTTGGCGGAACATATACGGAGCGGACGACAGGACCCGAGGAGATGAGGAGGCTATCTGTACCCACCCTTTAAGTTGGACATCCAGACGACGACTCGGTGTTGTTGTTTACTTACTGCGGTTGTACTTTCCTTTTAGTTGTACTGTAATTTCATTTGGGTTTGTATACTGGCCCACTTACTTTTTCAGCACTTACCTTGTACTCAGTTTTACTTAGTGCTTACTTCACTTGCATGCTCTGTGGTGTTTATTTACTATTTAAAGGCAACACCATCCCTTTTTTGTAATTTATGCTTTTGGTTCTAGTCGCCAGCCCCTAGCCTATGGAAGGTGGTCTTGGGGTAGCCACGACACGAGCCCCAAGGACAGGTCGTGATAAATTGGTATCAGAGGAGTCAGTTCAACCGTAGAACTCAGGACTCTGATAATTCCTTCTCTATGGAGAAATAGTGTTAATAGTATTCAGTGTGGTTTTCAGTCCAGTGAGTCCAGTGTTGGTGCGGTGGCCGACGTATCCATACACCAGGACCCTGACTTCTGATTTCTATCTCAGTGCACGAAAACACTTATTGCGTGTGTGTTTAATTTTTCTAAAGTTTTCTTTGTGATTACTTTGTGTCAGCTCACCAGGTATACTGTATTAACCGTGGCGCACCTGTTTCTTTTCAGGATGGCCCCACGACGACAACCATCTAGGGTTCTGAGATTTGTGCCAGACGACAGCCCACCGAGCGACTAGGCCTCGGTGCAGGGCCCCATTATAGTGGAGGCACAGGCGATACCTCTACCCGCCGAGCCACCTATGCTACCAGCCCCAGCGGCCGAGAGTGCATGGAACCTGAGCGCGTTGCATGAGTTTTTGAGTCAGAGGAAGCCAAGGTTCCACAGATAGACGGATCCTCAAGCAGATGAGGATTGGCTAGAGGCTATCGTCAGAGTCTTCAAGTTGGTAGGGACACCAGCAGACCTCATGGTGATCCTTGCCGCGAGTATTCTGCACACAGAAACAAGTAGATGGTGGAGCCTGATTCTCAAGGTGAAAGATGCAACATCTCTTCTATGGATGGACTTCGAGAGCCTCTTTCTCTTGGAGTTTGTTCCATCCACCCTCAGTGCGGTGCGCATCCAGGAGTTACTGCAGCTACGGCAGGGCAGCATGTAAGTAGCCCAGTACTCGGCGAGATTTACCAACCTCTCATGCTACTCCACTGACATGGTACGTGACCCATTCTTCCGGGCCTGAACCTTTGAGTAGGGGTTGAGGCATGAGATCAGGGCTTCGACAATTCTACTCAGCATCCCAACCCAGGCGGGGGTGCTGGAGTGATCCCAGCTACTAGAGAACCTTCTCACCGTGTAGCATTCAGCAGCGAGACCCACCGCAGGATGGCACGAAGCAGTGTCTTCTGTAGCTGGCAGTCCATAGATGACGCAGGGGTACAAGCGGACCATGCTGACAGGTGGGTGACCTCAGGATTCGGGTTCGGCTGTGTGGGGCACACGGCACAGAGCCAGCCTTACGAGGAGCAGACAATGTTATGCATGCGGCGGGTAGGGCCACATGGCTTGTGACTGCCTGACCCGCCATGCAGATGAGTAGCAGACCATGGAGGGACCTCCCAGTAAGAGGAAAAGGTTCAACCGTGGCGGTCTGAAGGGAGTACGCGGACGAGGCAGAGGAGCTTACCGAGAAGCTGGTGGTGGACGACGCTTCGAGAATCTACCACCACCACCCCCAGGAGGTCCACCCCAACCAAAGGGAGCTGACAGGCAGTGGTAGGCTCATCTCTAGGTAGAAAAGGCCTACGACCACAGCGCACCCGAGATGATTCGAGGTACTATACGTGTCTACTCCACGCTTTCTGCTATTATTATAGATATAGGTGCGAGTCATTCATTTATTGCCACTGTCCTTGTTCAGAGTTCAGAGATTCCGACGGAGCCATTGCCTCAATCCTTGATGCTAGAGACTCCTACGGGAGCATACTTGATGATTACACACCGGTGCCGGCAGTGTGAGCTTACTATAGGAGGTGAGATCTTCGGCTGGGATATTCTTGTAGTGGCGTCGAGGCCTGGCGATGTCATCTTGGTTATGGACTGGTTATCTACAGTCCATGATCAGATCGACTATATTAGAAGCAAGGTGCGGTGTGTCCGCACAAATGGGACCAGGTTCACCTTCACCGGCGAGAAGAGAACCATCGCGGCATATGATGGACTCACGCAGAGGAAAGGGCAGTCGACCACACATCAGTTGGCTAGTCTCATTCTAGGAGCAGTTGACGTGCAGAGTCCGAGTTTTCCTGTAGTGGTGGAACAGTATGCAGACGTTTTTCCTAACGATGTTTCAGGACTACCTCCTCGAAGAGATATAGATTTCTATATAGACCTGTACCCCGGGACATCATCGATATACACTCCAGCATATCGGATGTCTCCTTCCGAGCTTCGTGAGCTATGGGTACAGCTGGGGGACTTACAAGGGAAAGGTTTCATCCTACCCAGTGTCTCACCCTGGGCTTCTCCGGTAATTTTCGCCAAGAAGGCGAATGGGGGCTTGCGACCAGGTGTTTATTACTGTCTCCTGAACCAGGTGACCGTGAGGAAAAAGTATCCACTTCTGAGGATTGAAGACCTCTTTGATCAGTTCAAGGGAGCATGTTGGTTCTCAAAGATAGACCTCAGGCCAGGCTATCATCAGCTCAGAGTTTGGGATGAGGATGTGTAGAATATTGACTTCAGGTGTCGGTACGGCCACTATGAGTTCTTGGTCATGCCATTCAGTGTGACCAACTCTCCAGCAAGGTTCCTGAGTCTCATTAACAGGATCTTCCAGCCCTACATCGATCGGTTTGTCCTAGTCTGCATTGACAACGTACTGATTTACTTGAAGATCGAGGAAGAGCACGCCTAGCACCTACGGATTGAACTGGATACACTCCGAGAGAAACATATTTATGGTAATCTCTCTAAGTTCCAGTTCTGGCGTCGAGAGGTTCACTTCTTGGGGCACGTAATCTCAGAGGCGGGAGTTGCAGTGTTTCTAGCAAAGGTCGAGGCAGTACTTTCTTGGGAGCCACCGAGGAGTGTGATAGAGGTGCAAAGTTTACTAGGTCTAGCTGGGTACTATTGGAGATTTGTGCCAGACTTCTACAGGGTTGCAGCACCACCTACAGCTTTGCTGAAGAATGGGAAACCCTTCGAGTGGTTAGAAAGATGTCAGCAGAGCTTCTAGGAGATGAGTCGGAGATTGACCAGTGCGCCCATCTTGAGGCTACCAGTGGAGGGTGTACGGTAAGTAGTTTACTGCGACGCATCAGGGACTGGTATCGGGTGTGTCCTCATGCATGAGTGAGCAGTGATCACTTACGGTTCATGGCAGTTGAGGCAGCACGAGCATAACTACGCTACCCATGACTGGAATTAGCAGCAGTGGACTTCGTCCTTAAGATGTGGTGGCACTACCTCATGGGCAAAGGCTTTACAGTCTACTCTGACCACCAGAGTCTCAGGTACATTTTCTCGAAGAAGGACCTAAACATGAGATAGTGGCGATGGCTCGAGTTCCTCCATGATTATGACTTTGAGATGGTCTATACGCATGGGAAAGAGAATGTTGTGGCCGATGCTCTCAGCAGGAGATCGGGATTCAGCTACTTGGCGAGGCAATGAAGCAGTTAACCTCTTTGCAGATATCCTCCATAGATAGAGATGGGGCAGCCTATCTACAGTCCCTCACAGTCACTCCTCCACTTCTTCAGCGGGTCAGAGAGGCACAAAATGGAGATGTTATCTATGAGGCAGGACGTGATTAGATATCCTCAGGGCTAGAACCCGAAGGATTTTATAAAGGCAGGGAACACATCATCCTCTTCCGAGGAAGTACCATGGTACTAGTTATATCACAGGAGGAGATTCTGAGGGAGTTCCACACTTCCCCTCTAGCGGTACATCCTAAAGTAGCGAAGATGTATCAGGACCTCAGACAACAGTACTGGTTGCCAGGTATGAATAAGGTTGTGGTATAGTTTGTTTCTCGATACCTCAGTTTCCAGCAAGTGAAGGCGGAGCACCAGGTACCTACAGTCTTGGTACAACCCTTAGAGGTCCCAGAGTGGAAGTGGGATGGGATATCTATGGATTTCGTGACGGGGCTTCCATGTACTTCTAGAGGACACGACTCCATCTTGGTGATCGTATACTGACTTACAAAGTCGGACCACTTCTTACCCATCAGAGAACAAGGATCAGTGGATGGCTTGGGACGTCTCAAAATTTAGGAGATTGTACAACTTCATGGTGTACCACCGACTATCATCTCTGATCGAGATTCTCGCTTTACTTCCCGGCTTTGAAAGGGGTTGCAGGAGGCGTTTGGGACGCAGCTACGCCTGAGCACCTCCTTTCACCCACAGATGGATGGTCAGATGGAGTGGACCATTTAGACTCCCAAGAACATGCTATGTGCATGTGTCCTCGACTTTGGTCGTAGCTGGGAGAATCACCTACCCTTTTTGGAGTTTGGGTACAACAACAGCTACCACTCAACCATTGGGATGGCACCATACACGGCCTTCTAAGACCGACAATGAAAATCACCTCTGTGCTGGAAAAATCCCGGGGAGTCAGCACTTATAGGACCATAGATGGTCCAGGACACGACGGAGAAGGTACAGATCATCCAGGAGTGGATGAGGACTGCTCAGAGCCGGCAGAAGTACTATGCTGACAGGAGGCGGAGACCACTAGAGTTCGAGGGTGGCGACCACGTTTTCTTATGGGTCTCACCATGGTGTCGATTACGGAGATTTGGCCGGGGTGGCAATTTATCTCTGTTCTTCATCGGACTATTCCAGGTTCTCAGCAGGATAGGCGAGTTAGCTTATCACCTGGATCTTCCACCTCAGTTTCACCGGGTGCACGACGTCTTCCACGTATCTCAGCTGAGGAGATACGTGCACGACCCGATGCATATCATTGATCATGGGGAGCTGGAAATCGACGATGGGGCGACTTTTTCGGAGGTCCTTGTGGAAATCAAAGATCAATAGGAGTGGGTCCTACGTGGTTGGTTGATTCCTCTAGTGTGTGTCAGGTGGCAGCACGAGAACCTCCAGGAGAGCATATGGGAGCGGGAGGCTCAAATGTATGCTCAATAACCTCATTTGTTTCACTAGTTTATGATTTATCTTTACAGGGACGTAAATCCCTAAGGTGGGAGTAATATAAAGACTCATAAATTTCAAGGAATTTATTTTAATTCTTTGGGATTTTACGAGTACACAGTTTCTGACAATGATTAATTCCGAGGACCGGTGTGCCCAAAATATATTTTCAAAGTATAGCTCGGGTACGTTCAGTGAACGAACGAGTGAGTTTTTCTAACTTTTGAACCGGTGCTCAGATTTAAAATCCGAGGGCATCGATGAATTCGCCGCACATTGATCCGCTTAGGAAAATCTTTACTTCAACCAACTAGGGTCGGAAGAAAAAGATAATTTTTTAGACATTCAGAAAAAGAATTGTATATAATAAAATAACTATAAGTTATTTTATTATTTTTCTTCCACCGTTGAGCAGCAGTTTACAGAGTCGCAGTGTAATGATGATCAATAAATGTGGCCATTTAATGACTCGTCCCTTGGTTTGTGTAACAGCAATGCATGTGTGTTTAATAGGTTCATTAATTAAGGTTCATTAATGAACCATAATAATGAACACAACATGAGGATTAATTCTTTTATTAATCACCCCCTTTGGAAAATGAATTGAGAAACCACGGGAGGAAGCTCTGACAAAATGCCAACGACGCCAGCCTCCGAGCGAAGAATGAAGAAGAACGCCGGTTCCTCGGAGATTGATGACACGCCACCAAACCTCTTCCTCACGGCCAGAAAGGAGACACCACTTCCTCCTCGGCACGCCCCGATGACACCTACGATCCTCTTCTCCACGACACCGTGTACCACAATGCCAACGATCGTCTTCCTGGTTGAGGTAGGGGTTTTGGCGTATATTTCGTTATGTGATTTATACCCTCGGCATGACGTATAATTTTTGAGAGTTTTTTGAACCAGTAATGCAGTGGATGCAGGCCAAAGAAAAAATATAAACCTAGCTCTATTTTGTTCTTGATGTGTGGAACTTTGGGCGATGATGAAACAAGACCCCAACAGAGTTCGAAGGCCGTCGCAGTAAAGAGAGGGTCCCGAGGCTACCGTAGGCGTAGACATGAACAAGAACAGACCACCAGAATGACTCTGGTGGCCCGCGGACATCTCCGTTGGTGCTGACGGCCCCCCTACACACTGTCGCGGCTGAACCTGCGGCGGAAGGTGGCCGGATCCTGAGGCCACGCGGGATCCGGAGGAGACTCGGTGCCCCGCCGCGTCCACGGAGCACAAAGGGAGGGTGGGTGGACCCCCCCTGATCAGCCCGTTGGCCGAGCCAGCGCACCCCCCGGCAGGGCCGGGAGGAGTCGCGTGGACAAGGCCGGGATGCACCCTGCCATGCCGAGCCGACCCAGGGGGGGTTGGGCCGGGCCCAGACCCCCCAATATGGACCACTTTCGGTCTTTTTCCCATAACTTGTGCTACGGACCTCCGATAGACGCACCGTTAGTTGCGTAAGAATACTTGGATATAGAAGGTCGTTTCTATATGTTACACTCAATGTTTAGGAGAACATTTTTTATGGACGGGTTGGTTCGAACCTGAAACCAACCGAGCCCTTGGAGCAGAAACACTTATAACTTAACGAACAGACGTCCAAATGATGTGCCTTCAATTACGTTTAAATCCTTTTAGTGAGACGGTATTTTGGATTACTCAACTTGAGGTTTGGGCACATTTGGAGTACTATCGGGTTGGTTTTAGCTTAAAAACCAACCGGGACCCCTGAACAAAATAGCCAATAACTCTCAGACCAGGCATCTGATTGATGCACCGTCTGTCGCGTTGGGTTTATTTTGATGAGGCGAGACTTCGGGTACATCAACTCTGGACTTTGTGATAGTTGATTTATCAGATCTCTTTTGCTCGAGGAGCGGACCCTCCCAGAATCGAGAATGTTGTGTGCAGAAACCCTAGAGCTGGCTGCGACTGCATCGACCTGTGTACTCGAATCCTCCGTGGGTTCGATAGTGATGACAATTGTACTTGGATCCTCCGTGGGTTTGGCAGCTACAACTACCGTACTCGAATCCTCCATTGGTTCGATGGAAATGACTACTGTTCTTGTATCCTATGTGGGTTCGGCAGTATTGACCTCTGTACTTGTATCCTGTGTGGGTCCGTCAGAGTAGCTAGTCTTGTATCCTGTGTGGGTCTGATAGCTTAGCTGGTCTTGTATCCTATGTGTGTCCAACAGCTTAGATGAATCAGTGGATACATTTAGTCATCTCTATTTCCTTAGAAGTGTATACCTATGTGAGTTGAGTCTTGATTCCCAATCATTATCATCGATGTAGTTGACTTGATTTCTTGTGTGGATTGGGTTGTGCTTTCCTGTGTGGATTGGGTTGTGCTTTCCTGTGTGGACTGGGTTGTGCTTGGGCTCCGGAGCTGGAGACAAATGGTAGATGATGACTTAGGTATATGTATGGGCATATACCTATATAGTGTTTTTGATACATCGTGATTGTATCTTTCCTTTGTGGTTTATCCTTCGTGGATTCTGAGAGACCTTCAGGGGTCTCGGGGGTCCCTACTGAGTATCGTATACTCACCCCTGCATGGGATATGCCCACACTACATTTTGTTGGATGCAGACGATGGAGAGCACTGATCGAGGAGGAGGCTTGTGGAGCTGGACGGTACCCGTAGGTAGACTACTTGGCAGAACGTATACGGAGCGGACGACCGAACCCGAGGAGCTGAAGAGGCTATCTGTACCCACCCTTCAGATGGGACTTCCGGAGGATGACTCAGTGTTTCTATTTACTTACTACTGTTGTACTTTCCTTACATTTGTACTATACTTTTATTTGGGTTTTTATATTGTCCCACTTACTTTTTCAGCACTTACCTTGTACTTTGTTTTACTTAGTGCTTACATCACTTTTGTGCTCTGTGGTGTTTGTTTACTCCTTAAAGGGAATGCCTTCTCTTATTTGAAATTTACACCTTTGGTGCTAGTCTCCAGCCCCTGGCCTATGGATGTCAGGATTTAGGTAGTCATGGAATGGGCCCCAAGGATGGGTGTGGACATCCAGGATCTTTATTTCGAGAGAAGAACACGTTTGGAGTTACGATAAGTGTTTTTCACCTGAACTTCCATTTTCATTCGAGGTACTTTCATTGCGTAATTACCTCAATGTAATTAAAATGTGTTGTTATGTACTCATAATATATTCTATGTGAGTATCATATATATGTTTACAAACTATAACCCTTCCTTATTTTATGGATAGTTACACGTTTTAAAAGGAACTTTCAAAATTGATTCCAAAATAGAAGCTCGATTCAAGAGAATTTCTCCTATTCATATCTATTTTCAAGGGCACTCTATAATCTTTTTTTGGAAACCATTATCTTCATAAAAATACTCATTTCATTATGAATATTCAATTTTACTTCACTTCTGTTTTTATACAATGATTTTCCAAAAGAACTCTTCTTTTCAAAATAAAAGAGTATTTATCTCAAAATTGCTTAATGATTTTATAAGAGTATTTTTGTTCAATGCTCTTATTGATTTCATGGTATTTTTGGGTTTACTCATTTATGAAGTCATATACCATATTTAATTTAATGGTTTATGACTAACTTTATTTTGGATGATCTATCCTAAAACCATTCATCATATTATTCCAAATGGTTAGTGTTTATGTTCAATTATTTGTGAAAGTTAGTTACATTTCATATGATAGTTTCAATATGAATGTATATGTTGTTTATGTTGATCCCCTCTCATATGAAGAATGCATTGTACTTATTATGTGATGGGTGGGGCTTGCTATAGCCCCTCGATGCATCAGTAGGTCTCATGAGGGAAACTATGGTCTTGGCACGAGGCCTTAACAAAATGATTATTTAATGGTCTTAGCACATGGCTTGGACGGTATGGTTATGATGTACGAAATATTCACTTCATTCATTGTGATGCTAGTATTTGAAGTTGATGTGTCTATTTGACTAGTAGAATACCCATGATTATGTTTTATTATGACATTATTTATTCATCTCATATTTCTGCCATAACGTCTTCAAGTTCATTATTAAAGGCATGTGTTTTCAATTATTCACCATGTGTAATGTTTATATTAACTTCCATTGTATTTCTTACTCATACTGAGCATTTGATCTCACCCACTTCTTGTGATTAAATTTCTGAGGACATGAAGAAGTAATTTATAAATGACGTGCATGAATAATCTAGGAGACGTGATGTTTCTAGAAGAATAAAATACTTTCTTGTTTCCCTTCATATTATAATGATAAACATATGTATGTGACTTGTTTCCAATAATACTAAACTACTCGGTCATTCGGTATTCGTATTTCTTGTATGTATGCCAACGTAATCAAATAAGGCACCTGCTCTGGGCAACTGGGGTTAGGTCCTTACAGGGATAAAGAAACTACCACATTTTGGGACCCTTAGGGAGTGTTCAGTTATAATGTGATTCCCTTTGGTATAAAAATGTTAGTGCAAATATCATCATGTAATGGATCACATCTTCATGGCCTTCATGGGATGATTCATTGAGTGTTATGACGATGATCTGGTGGATAAATCACGACAGCACTCAAACCACTTGGCTGGTCTTGAAACTATCTTCAATAAATTATAGCAGCACAGTTGAAAAACGAATCCCCTTAATTGTGTCTTAGAATTACCTCTATAAAATTACTCGACTTCTTCGTATGCCATCGTAGCATTGATGTCAGCCCTGAGAAGACAAAATACACCCTTGGCATGTCCCCACCTCACAACCTCTCTGAGATTAGAGGTCTCCGGGGGAACCTCTCCTGCATCTGGCACATTATAGACAACCTTGCAAGTAAATTCTTACCTTTCACTAGGATCATGAAGAAAGGAGTTACGTATGAGTGGGTTAATGATTTACAATAAGATTTTTACAGTATCAAATGATATCTCCTAAGCTTGCTGATGTTGTTGCTTCCATTTGAGGGGAGACTGCTCATTTTGTATGTATCCAACATAGAACAGTCATTAGGTGCCTTCCTCACATAGAATAATGTTATCGACAGAGAGAACAACCTATATTACCTCAACCAAATGTTGCTTGATGCTGAAAATTGGTATTCAAATACTTAAAATAACTTCCTAGCCCTAATATTCGAGGTTCAGAAACTCAGGCATTACCTGCATCACCAGGAGGTCCAACTGGTCTCCCACTGCAACATTCTAAAATATATCCTCAACCTTCCCATGCTAAATGGATGCTTATCATCATGGGTGGTCATCCTAAAATAGTTTTACATATGGTATGTACCCCAAAAGTCCATCAAAGGCCAGATGTTAGCATACCTTCTGGCAAAGCACCCCTCATAGGAAACAACATTGTTGGATACTGAACTTCCAGATGGAGAAGTGTTTTCCATATAGGGGGACCCCCATACATGGGAAATGTACTTCGATGGTGCTTCCTGAAGCTCGATAGTGAAAAGGATGGAGGATCCCAAGCTCAAAAAAGTTGGGATTGGAATTATACTCATATCCACCAAAAAATCCATCACGCCTTACTCCTTCATACTTGAGGAAGGGTGTACAAATAATGAAGAAGAATATCATTCCCTTAAGTATCCCAAGTACCAGCACTTCATGGTATGACAAACAACTATAAATAAAGACTGATTTAGAGCTAGTCATTAAAGAGGACAATTATGACTACTCCATTAAGAAAGATGCATTGGTCACCTTGATGAACCATGTTTGAGAACTGATTATAGAATTCCCATCAGAACCAACATTGACTTATGTCCCCCGATCACAGAATTCCCAAGATGATGCTTTGGAAAATGCATCCATATCCTTCTTCGATTCATAATGGGATGAAACAATCTATAACATTTCTCACCACTATATTTTCTTGCCATTTATCTAGATAAATATGAAGAAAATTGATTAAATTATACCCATTTCTCGGACATATAGTTACACAACCGACTGGATGATTCCCATTGCAAATTACCTTCATAAGGGGGAACTACCACCAGATAGTGTTAGAAGGGAATCAGTTCGAAGACAGGCAGTCAATTTTGCCTTGTGCAGTGGGGTAAACCAAGAAAAGGGTCTCCACAAATGCGGTCTTGACGAAGTCATTATTAGGTGAATTGATGGAGAAGATACTCCTTCCTTCATGAAAGTAGTGCACACAAGATCTTGTGGAGCGCACCAATTAGAAACCAAGATCCCTTATCAAATCCAAAGTCTTGGGTATTACTGGCCCACTAGGATACAAAATTGTTCCATATTAACCAAGAAGTTTCATTCCTACCACGTTAATTCCAAATTTATACACCAACCCCTAGTGGTACTTCATACAGCTAGGTTCTCTTGGCCATTTTCTGCCTAAGGGATGCATACTGTGGGACCATATCCCCCCCGCTATAGCTAGACAATTCAAGTTCATTCTCACAATGACTGAATTTTTTTCCAAATGGGACGAAGCCATACCCCATAATGAATTTGGGGAGAAAAGCATCATTATCTTTTTGAAGGCCAACATCATTACTAGATTTGGTTTCCATCATACAATACTGAAAGAAAACGACACCAACTTATGCTCTGATGAGTTGGAAAAGTTATACTAGGAGAATGGAATAAAATCCAATTGTTCATCCCGCAACCACGTAGTGACCAACGGGATGATAGAGCATTCAATAAAAATCTATCGAACATACTCCATAAGATGGTAGATATGATAAGAAATTGTGGTCAGACAAGCTTCTTTATGCATTGTGGGCTTACCAAAACATGACCTACACATCCACCCAGGCGAACTCGTACTCACTAGTATACGGGGTAGAGGTAGTTTTTCATATTGAAATCCATGTTCCGTCACTTCACATGGCCATTTGTGATCAACTATCAATAGAAGAGAAATCCCAGAGATAGTTGTTGAGTTGTAGTAGGTAGATGAAATTTGATGCACAATTCACACCATTTGGAAATCAATCAAAATCAGATTCCAAAATCCTTCGACAAAATGGTTTGCCTTTGATCTTTCCTCGAATGAGAAATGATGTTAGTCCTCTGAACACCGATGATTCTTGGGAAGAATCCTCCAAAGATTGAACCAATGTGGGAAGTACCATATTTCATACATAGGATCTATTCCAATAGAGCATACTCCCTGATATCAATGGACGAATAGATCATCACAACACCCACGAATTTGATGTTTATGATGAAGTATTCTATATAATAGCAATGTGATGTCATGGTCCAAACTCTAAGACCATAAACTATGACTAATAATAATGTGAAATCATGGTCCAAACTCGTTTTCCTTAAAATATGAGTAGTAATACTATGAAGTCATGGTCCAAACTCCATGTCCTTAAACTATGCATAGTAATATCGTGAAATCATGGTTCAAACTCTAAGACCATAAACTATGAGTCTTTGTCCTTTCCACATGATGTTAAACTGTAAGGAACTCATCCTTGAAACATGAAAATAAATCAGGACTCATGTCCTCACTGTAAGATGTTAACCTGCTTGGAACAAATCATCCTAATTAAATGATAATAAATTACATGATCTCACACAGAACTACGCAGTCCAAGATTACCTCCCTCGCATGATATTTAGTGATGCCTCGCTCATCAGTCTTGGCCCATCCCCTATAAAAAAATGCCTCTATCATATCCTCTATCTCCCCACACTAGTGTGGGAAACCCTTATCACTCCTTGTTTCCTACATTGAGGAGAACTCATGTGATCTTAGGATCAGTGATAATGATTCTCTTACAAAAAAATATTATAAAGAAATATTGCAGATCTGACACCCATAGAAAACGAAATTCAAATGTCCCTACACATGGAGCAAGCCAGATCGGTAAATGGTATGTTCAGAACTCAGTACAACTTGATCCCTACTCTTGTAGAATACATAGAGATTCATGGATTTTTCATCCCGGCCCAACCACTGAAAAATTTCCCTCTCATGTCTCCATACATGGACCAAGCTAGATCAGTACAGGGGATGTTTAGAACTACGTGTGACCTGATTCCTGCTCTCACAAGATACATAGTGACACCCAAATTTGGTATCCCGACCCAGCCACCACAAACAAAAAAAAATTCCAACACATGTCACGACACATGAACCGAGCCATATTGGTATAGGAAAAAATCAGAAATACATGTGTCATGATTCCTGCCCTTGCAGGATACGTATTGACTGCCAGATTTGGCATCCCAGCCCACCCACCACCAACAAAAAAATTCCCTCCCTTGTCCCGACACATGAATTGAGCCATATTGGTATAGGGAATTCTCATAACTATGTACAACTTGATTCCTTCCCTTACAGGATACGTACTGATTCCTTGGTATGGCCTCCCAGCCTAGCCACCATAAAAAAGGGGGCACCTTTCCCAGTGCATGGGTTAGACTTGTATAGTGAGTCCATGGAAGGTCCTAACTGCATGATAATAAACTGAAAAATTATTCAAGAATTATGTGTGTCCCAATCCTCAGTTTTAAGAGATCCCATACATTCCCCCCACTCAAGATAAGTGAAAAGATCCAAATTTCCCTTATAAATATGAGTCATATCTGTATAGAAGCTCCAGTAGTTCACGGGTAATCACAATCTGGATATTTCTCACATTTCCAGCCACATATCCCCCATTTTGGAATCTATGTACCACAATAAGACTTCAATATCCATAATCCTTCTAGGCTATCAAAGACGGAAGGATAGTGTCCTATGAGAAACTTTGTTTTAGCAATAGACATCATTCCCCGATGGCTTTTCATATGTTCCCCACAAAAACGGCCGTCAATCAAAGGAAAATTCATCCATATGAGAGACATATCCTATCTTAGTATGCCTAATGGCTTCCCAGCCCCATTTCATCCCTCATGATTCATGTTGCACATGGGACTATGGTTTACACCTTTTATATTCACTCACTTCTAAGGAACATCGTAACACCCTGATTGTGATTAACTCAAAACTATTAAATATCATTATGACTGCATAATCTTCCTCACTTCACGACTCTAAAATGCACAACATCAAGTCCTCACCACATGAAATTAAACTACGAGGCTAAAATCGTCTTCTCTATATGATGTTAGATTGAATATCAATGGTTTAAGCCTAATGTTCCTCTGTTATTGATTTAATTTTTCTTAGGTAATGACATAGAATCCTCATAATCCCTTGTTTATCACACCGACCATAGCTCACGTGAGCTTAGGGGTCTTATTGAGAGATCCACCATGACCTAATGGAAAAACAACATAGAAATTTGGTACTAGAAAAACGTCCCTAAAAAGCATGTGATAGTTCTCATCCCTAAGAGGAACCCTTCGTCCTAGCCATGTGATGTTAAATGACCAGGTACCCCAATGATGGGATGAACGCCTCACCCTACATGTGAGATAGATTTACATAAGGTATACCTAATTCCATGAGTAAATCAAGGTCCAAATGTTTTCAATATGTCTGGAAACACTCCTTCCATACCTCAAACTCCATGCTCTGAGTAATCTTCAATCCCCATAATCATTCGAGATCATATGAGACTAAAATATGGTGTCCTACAAACACCTTTGTTTTACTATTCACATCATTCCCTAGTGGATTTGCATATGATTCCCACAAAAAAATCTATGAATCAAAGGAAAATTCAACCCCAGGAGAGTCATATCCTATCTCAGTACACCCAATGGATTCTAAGAATCATTCAAACCCTCCAGATTCAAGGGCTCTCAATTTCGTGGTTTACATTTTCCTCCTTACACACATCCTAGATATATCAGAACATATGGGCCTGATTTATCTCTAGTCCCTTTTGAGGTTTTGAGGGTACCGCATTTATATGCATGATGTTGAACCTCAAACAAAAGAAGAGTGCCCCACTCATTTCCAGGAGAAGTTAGGCTAAAATTAACCTTTTCATGTTCAAGTGCACCACTTGTCAAAGGTCACATACCATATCCATAATGTTCCCAATAGACATTGGAGATAGAAGGCCAGTGTCCCGCAGACACCTTTGTTTGACTTTGTAGATAATTCCCCAAAGGATTTTCATATATTTCCTACAAAAAAGATATTAATCAAAAGAAAATTCTTTATTATGAGAGTACTTCCAAGTCATCATATGCTCAAATGACATTCATGTCCAGTCACACCCTTGGATTTGGAAAGCCCTAGAAAATGGATTACATTCCTTCCTCTTTCCAAATGCCCCTAACGTAAAAAATAGACTTCCAACTAAACTAACCATTCACAAGCTATCCCTTATGAAGGTTAGAACTATGTGGGAATAGTTTCCCACTAAAAGCCGATATAAATGTCCCTAATATTTTTATAAACGACTACTTAGGCTAGCTAACCACTATGGCTCCCAAGATAGAAATAAATTAAAATGTTTCATAACCCTACAAGGACAATAAATATGGACATAAATCATCTTGAGGACACTTGTAATTGACTATGAACATCATACCCCAGTGGATATTAATATGTATCTTATAGAATGGCCATCAATAAAAGTAAAATTCATCCATAGGGGAGACCTCTCTTACCTCCATACGCCTAAAAAGGCTCCCAAGGCTTATGCATGTCCAAAAATCACAAGTTTAGTGTCACGGAAAATCCCTAATCCATGTATGAAAGATAGTAGAACATCCTCAGCTGACGATCCCGAGTCAGGGCCTTTCCCCATTAAGTTTGGTCAAATATGTTCAACCTAAACATTAGTAATCAGTTTGATTGGGTGGACTGTGAACTACCAGCAAAAAAGATGCCATACTTTCCAGAGGGAAAACCCACATAAGGCACCTTTAGGTAAAAGTCATGTATCAGTTCATTAAAAACATTGTTCCATCAAAAGAGATGTAAATCTTGCTAG
The DNA here is from genome assembly GCA_963277665.1 of Viscum album. Classification (NCBI taxonomy): domain Eukaryota; kingdom Viridiplantae; phylum Streptophyta; class Magnoliopsida; order Santalales; family Viscaceae; genus Viscum; species Viscum album. The sequence goes on along the minus strand of OY728161.1, from coordinate 1,943,196,017 downwards.
GTCAAAAACACATAAAGGGGGGCCTACGAAACATTAATGTTATTCCCACCAAGCCCGTGCCAACCAGTCCTTGAAAAAAATTAGGGTAATAATGAAAAAAGGCCTAAAAGTTTGTGATGTGTTCCATAAAACCTCAGGAATAGTTGAAATATGTTCTCTAAGTCATGAGGCTCAGGAAAAATTTAGAGCTCGAGTTTATTATTTCATTTTACTATTCATGGGTTAAAATTAATACCTGATTGAAATGATGTTTATATGATTGGTCACGATCATCTGAAATGATCGGAAAAGGAAAAGAAGAATAATTAAAAGAAAAAATGGTTCCACCATATTTCATAAAAATATATGTTGGAAATCCATAGCCTGGAGCCTCTCCTTGTAAGAAAGACATGATCTTTACAAGATACATTTGATTGAGTCACAAAGATTCATCAATAATTTGTCATGTTCCACCAAATCGTCGCGAAGCTTCAATAAATTCACAGTATTGGCCTCCACACTCACTCAATGTGCCTCCGCATCCCACATGTATTAGAGGACGGTCCTTTATCCTTCTTTCATTTTCCATGACCCCTCCTCAACGGTGACTGTGACCAGTGCCCGCTCATGTCTATGTTGCACAAGTTTCTGGATATATTTCTCCACCTAATAGTCAAGTTATTCTATCAAAGACTCTTTCTTCATGAGTTCATCTTGAATCTTTTAAACCATTCCAGCATGAGTGGATTCATTGTGAACTAGAATTTTCCATGCAGCAGTAAGATAATACTTCAACTCTACCACAAAATTTTGAGATTCAATTATACCAGATACTTCCTTAATGGTGACCACCTAACTTACTATATTATAAGTACCATGATTGTTAAATCCACCGAATCCCAAGACCATAATCTAGAAGTGTAACTTTGCAAGTTTCACTGGAATCATAGTCAATGGGGTCTGGGAAATTAATCTCCAAATGTTCTTCCAAACCTATTTTCGAATGGGATGAAGATCGACCAGACAATCTTGATCAGTCTTGGAGTCACTCCATGAAGATGAAATGTAGTATATAATTAACATTACAAGATATGGAATTGATTCAGTAGATATAGTACGTCTCCACCCTGCAATGACATTTTATATAGTAATTATAATGGATGAAAAAATATGAGTGTCTGGTGCTTTTTCTAAGGATTGTGGTCATGATTCTGAGGATAGGGGAGGTGACTTCAATACCTCAAATCCCCACAATAGTACCACTATCTAAAATAAGTGGAACTTCATCTTCAATAATCAGTTGTGCTTCGTGGATACGTCGGATAAATAAAGATCCAGGGCCATGCTCATCTGAAACAGTAGCCCTCAAGGTGGCCCTCAAAATTTTGATGATTATTATATGACTTGTAGGGATTGTCAGTCCAGATAAGGGTACTGGTCTTAGAATCCTAGGGGTAGAAAACATAACCCCTATCAGAACTGGAATAAGGGCATGGTAGCCCTCTCTAAATTTTCTGGGGTCAAAATATCATCCTCCCAAACTGTGACATCCCCAGAGCCACCTTGAGTTGGTAGAATATAAATATTTCGAATGAATCCGTATATAGAGGAAATAATCATATGATCAATATTGTTGGTTCCTCAATATTAAAATCCCCTCCCAAATCCAACAAGGCTTGACACATTCCACTGGAGTTGGCCCCTGCTATTAAGATCACCTTGTTTCTCTCTATGAGATTCGGATGAGCATGGCCAAGTGAGCCCTCAACTTCTAGACATCCTTTTATTATTGGGGTAGAGGTTGTTTGAGTAGAAGAAGGAACACCTGAAAGATCAAGAGTACCCCCAGTCACTTCAAAATAAGTTGCTTCCCTGTTTTAGTCAACTAAAAAAGATAGTGACCCTTCCTATACCCTAAAATGGAAAAGATCTATAGATACCCGAGCAGTCATCATCTAGTTACTGATTGGCCCTACATCAAAGTAAATATATATACTAGTGAGTTGAAGTGATATGGGTATTTGGATCAATAATCAAGTGAATAGACAATTACTTGTGATTCCCCTGCGAATACTTTTTGATAGCTTGGAGGCTTGCTTGCATTTCTTTGACTGTAGGGGGGTGGATCTTGAACAAGATCCCCAAGAGGAGATGGAGGAGGAAATTCCCTATAAGGGTCTGAAATAACCTCCTACAAATGATCTTGGGCTTTAGGGGTTCCTTCCATTGTAACCCCTACCATTGATAGGGCGCACTCCCCAGCCACATTACCGCATGAGGGAATAAATCAGGGAAAAGGTTCTTTCCCGAGATCTTGTTGGCCCATGAAAAATAAAAAGCAGAGGGCGGACCATTACCATATCTACATTGAAATAATTTAAGGCTATAGGTTTGAAGTAAAAACTCTCCCATTAGCCATGGGATTACTACCATCAATGCCACACGATCTGTCCAGTAATGCATGTCTGCAAAAGCATGGAGACAATTGTCCATCTCATTCAAATAAGCAGCCATCTCGTTAGGATCTTCACCGGCTGAAATACTGATAGAAGCAATGGATCCCTAAAATCCTAGATGGTTGAAGCGTCTATCCTGAAGAAGCCTCCATATATCTTTATGTGAGGCTCTCACCCTCAGTTAATCCCAAACTCTCCAGGCATTCGGAAATAAAACTGTAATTGGGATTACCAGCACTGGGGGATTTGTGAAAGGAAGAGGAGAATGTTTTGACAACCCCAAACATTTTTCGAGTGTTTCAAAAAACTCAGGACCTCATAGAGAGGAATATTTTTGAGGCAGTGGGAGAATGTAGGAATCTTTTTCTATGGTAGCAGCAATAGGTAATCCAATGACGTCGTCATCCTCATCCATGGTTTCTAGTCACAACCTGAAAATTACCCAATGTGAGTACTTACGATGACCAATTTGGGAGTGGATAAGGGCCTCGAGGTCCTTAAGGTAGAAAATCACCCTATCTGGATCCTGCAGAAAAGAAACATCATCCAGTGATGACACGTAGCCAATACGAGTAATGAAAACTTCCCTAGTCCAGAGGAGCTTCCATAAATCACAAGGGGACCGTTCGCAGGTAGATGTATGAAATTTATATTGGAGATAGTGGCCAAAAACTAACTACTTTATTCATAAAATAAGACCTTTTCACATCTTGATTATTCATATATGTGGCAACACATGTGATAATGTTTTAATGATAGCTCTTTGACTAAAAGGTCATAGTGGATCCCTGTTATGATGAGAACTAGGAAGTTCCATAAATATTTTCTTGAATATATTTTCTATAAACTAATGATGTTATATGAGGGACACAAATAATACAGTCCATTAGGGCCAAGGACTCATAAACTATTGAGGCACCTTCTCATGGTGTGTTATATAGGTAATATCTAGGAGGATATTATGGGAACGAGTCCCGCCAGTAGGAAATCCACATTTCATTTTTTCATTGGATGTTCCTATCTATGATTTTTTGTATTGATCCATAGACATTAATATTATTATTAATTGGTATTACAACGCGTGCACTTAGATGTATTAATGAAAACTGTGGTGACACACCATTCTTAGTGAGGTAGGATATGTTGGGTGCGCCATGAGTAATATTGAGTTAATTGATAATGATAGAAAAGATTTTTATCTTATTTTTCATAATGGGAGTTGATATATTAGGCTTTATGATTGAATTGAAAGAGCATAAATAAATCCATGGTCATGGGGAGGAATGGGCAAGTACAATTTTTTAAAGTCAAGGAAAGAATAATCGAGAACATGGGTTGATGGAACTGGCATGAAATCCACTTTATTTGAGATATTAAGAAAAAGGGATTACATTACATGGTAATCATTTGTAGGAGGGTACATGTCATTGCGGCATTAACTTCATTATCTATGGGTGTCTTGGTGTGTTTCTAGATGATAAACATGGACTTTAGGCTGGCTCCACAAAATTTCACTGAGATGGAGGCCTAGAGGGTCACACACTATGTGTTTCCAAGTGTCTCAGTTAAATATCAATTTAACAAGTGGAATTAAGATTATTCCCGATTGTGTTTTAATAATTATTCAACAAATCCTGATCACATTTATTTCGAAACAAGTTATTCGATAGAATACATTGTTTCCAAAATAATATATTTATTATTGAGGAATGAATGGATATTTGTTTGGGAAATAAATAACCATTATTCAAGGTATAATAAATGTGTTGGATGAAATATAGAAAATGGAAAACAAAAGTACACACCAAGTATAGTATATATACACCATGTAATTTATTGAAAGATTGGTAAGAAATAATATTATTTATTTAATTAAATAATATTTGGTGTAATTCTCTGGGTGCATGTCAAGTAATAATAATATTCAACTGTTATTGTTAGACATGGGGTTATACTAAGAATTAAATAAAATGAATAATTTCTTTTCGGTAATTAATTAATTTTATTATTATTAGTAATTAAAATCCCAATTATATAATTTTCATTAGCCTTGACATTTTTGGTTCATGCACAACGGATCTAGAAAAAGCTCTCAAGCCAAGAGAAAATTATTTTTTCTTCACATAACGCTCTGAAGCTATGAGAGAGATCCTCCTCCACCGAATCAAGGAGATCTCTTTACAAGAACCTCTCAGGGTGATCGAAGGTGGAAATCTTAAGGTAAGGCTCCTCGATGCTAGTACTCGGAGATCCCTTCAGGGACATCCAGAGATATGTGGAGCATGTGTCGATCACCACTAGAGGAATTCTACAGCTGGATTTTATGATGCAATGATGGATCACATCAGATCATGACCAAAAACATCAACAGATAGAGAATTAAATCAATGTAATTCTTGTCTTTTAATTAAATTAATTACAACCAACATATGATGATCTTGTCTATGGTTATAGTACTCACATCCTTTCTTTCGTTCTTCTTTCTATTATGATGATAAGATGTTTCATAATCATGACAGATCTCAGATTGATCATTATTAATGGTAAAAATTAAAGTTGGTAACACCAATTAGTGCGCTTCTGCTATGACCAGAATCTATAAGTGGTATCATAGGGGTCAAATATTTGATGATAATTTTTTATTTATTCATTTGTGATTTAGGCATTGAATAATTTATTTTTTACAATTCAATTTAATTGTTCTGTAAATCTGAATCTCGAGATCTATTACTCCTCTTTGATTTCACATTCACCTTATAGAAATGATTTTTTGTTATAATATTGATTATAATCAAATAGAGGATCTCATTTAGAGGTTCCAAAGCTTCCTGGATGTACAACACCAAAAAAATGGTGTGTAATCGGTATTACACGCCATGTAGAATAGGTTTCATACACCGGGATGGTCTGCCAAACCAGACCCTGTCATTGGATTCAATCTATGTCTTTAAGAATCTGGGTGTTGACCAGGAAAATGTGGAACACAGTTTCTGGATTACATGTTGTGTAGACCATTGAACACAACATGTATTCCCTTTGGGAAATGGGTTGGACCATGTACACTGTACATGGATTGCCCAGCTAGAAACCATGTAACACAGATACTACACAGCGTGTGTCCCAATGAACACGCCGTGTACTCTAAATATTTTTGAAGTAAATCTACACAACCTGTACCCGGGTGGGTTATTCATATGGATGGTGAAAAAAAGTACACATCGTGAAGTCGGAACAACACACCGTGTACTTATACAAATTACACAGATTTATTAAAATTTATTTTTATACTATACAAACCCTTGAGACCTGTACCATAGTGCGAGAGTAAAGCTGTGGAACAACACGCGATAGGTGTTATATATATGTGCGTTTAATTTTACATCTTTGTAATAATCATTTATATCCATTGGGTAGTTATTAATAGGAAATCACTAGGTTTTCTCCAAGGTATAGGTTACATATAAAGATAATTTTAAATTAATTTATTTGTTTAAAATTAAAATGGATGAGAATATCAAGGAAATTCAAAGAATGGTTTAAGATAAAAGGATTGATTAATTAAAGATAATTAATGTATTAGAGAGTGAATTATCTTAAACTAGAATTATTAATGAATTGAATTATATATTTATTTATGTGTAAATATCATTGCATGTTTAGATGGTCATGATCTAGACCAATACCTTTGAAAGTGAATGTTTTCTTTTAAATTTTTTATTTAATTTATATTTGTTGTCCTACGAGTCTTCTCCTCATTAATATGTAGGGCCTACATTCCCAAGGTTTATTTTATGTAGTACCCTATTGTACCCCTCTCTTGTGAGTGAGATAAAATAATATGTAATGTATGGTGCTCCCAAGCTAGTGGTGGCGGATCAAGTTAGGAGCCAAGGTGAAACCAATTCAATGATATACAAAGGTGGACATGTGGAAAGATGTAAACATGAACCCAAAAAGATCAAGGTGTTACTCCCCAAGGACTTGGGTTAGTTTATAAACCATTTGATAAACTGACCAATAGAAAATGATCATGATCATACTAGTTATTTTATTTCGGTTAGTTTCATGGTGTATTTATTGTGGGTGTGTAGTCACAATAACACAATTAATGAATTCAACAAGAATTCAAGATGAAACTAAAATAAGATTGGATTATGTGTAAATATTATCTTAGACCTGGTTAATCACTTAATTATATCCCGAATAATATAAATAAGCATGTAATCAATGACAACAAAATGGAAATGTATATATATGGTTAAAGTACCTTAAAGAAATATTAAGTCGGTATAGCCTTCCATTATCTTGTTTAGAAACAAACCATAATTCAATGTTCTTGACCAACCCTAGTTGGGGTGATTTCAATTATCGGGGAATTCTAATTCAAGGTTCAGGGTTGACTTGACTTGGTTCACATCAAGGGTTGACTACTATAGCAGGACTTAGTGTGACCAAGAGGCAATAGTTTAAGAAATCCAATATAAAATTATTTCATGATTGGGGAGTCCACTTAGTGGATCAAGGAGCTATTATTTAATGCAATTGGAATTTGGAATACCAACCTAAAATCCTTAATGTTTCTTTACCAACCCTATTTGGGGTAATTTTAAGGGAAACATGGATTATTTCCACTAAAATATTATGTAAATAGAAAATTATGAAGTCAATGGTGAGGAATATTGAATTTTAATTAAATATTGGGATACTAATAAGTGTTAATTTTTTCCTCTCAGTTTTATCATGATAAAGTATTAAACCTTAGATCATCATATTTTCTAGAAATGACAAGAAAAATGACTTCAAACATATCATTGTGAACCATATTTGAGAAGGAAAACCTTCTCACCAGCACCAATTTCTAGGAATTGAAGAGGTGTTTATGTTTCATCCTTCTCCATGATAGGAAATTGTATGTGCTAGAAGAGACTATTCTAGTTTTTACTGGAAAAGATGCATGTAATGAGAAACTATCACTCTATAAGAAACATATGGATGATGCAACAAATGTATATTGTCTCATGCCATCCACCATGTCTAATTATCTCTTGGAGAAACATAAAAATATGGATGTGTATATCAGGATGTATCCCATTAAGGATATCTATCAAGAGAAGGTGAGACACGAAAGATATGATTTCTCCATTGTTTTGTTCACAACTAATCTTGGAGAGTCTAAACCATCTTGGCCTCATGTATTCAATCTTATTGGCTACATTGAACGCTTGCACATCGTAGGGATTATTTTACCGGATGAGTTTCATATATATCTCATCATACCATCACTTCTCACGACCTTCTCTAGCTTTATTATCAACTACAACATGATAAACAATGAGAAGAGTTTGTCAGAACTTCTGACATTAATTTTCCAGGTACATAAGAACAGGGGGTGTGACAAACCCATAGTCCATATGGTGAATAATAAAAGGATAGACAATGAAAAGGGGACATGGTTCAATAAATGGTATAAAGCCCTTAATTGCTATCCCTACAAGAAGGGGTAGATCCAGATGTAGGGCAAGGAATGAGAGGTTGAATGTTATGCATGTGTAGAGCAAGGCCACTGTATGGAGAACTCCACCCAGAAGTGTGGCGATGCCTATGGCGTGTTTGTTATCGAGTTTAATATTTCCATTTCTACACATTGGGTATTAGATATGGCTTGTGGGGATCACATATGTATTCAAATGTAAGAAAAAAGTAGATTTAGAAATAATTCTTTTGTAGAGGTGGATCTTAGAGCTACCAATGGCACAAGGGTGGATGCATTGTCCATTAGTGATTACCATCTCTCATTGCCAACTACAATGATTTTGGTTTTATGTAACTATTATTATGTGCCTAGTGTTACCAAAATCATAATTTCTATATCTTATTTGGATATGAATGGATTTATTTTCATGTTTGGAAATAAGGGTTGTTTATTTTATAAGAACAACATAAATTATGGTATGGAACATTTAAATAATGGTTTTTATGTATTAAATTTTGAAAACCATGTGTTGGAAATCGATAATGAAACAAACATACATGACTCATACATCACCCAATTGTGGCATCACCATCTCGGTCATGTAAATGAGAAGAATTGACAAAGTTATAGCGAGATGGTTATTTGGACTCTACTAAGCTAAAACCACTTGATAGAGGTAAAGCTTCATTAAAATCTAAAATAACCTAGCCACTTTTTAGTGGACATGGTGAAAGGGCCATCGAGCTTCTAGGATTGGTTCACACAGATGTGTGTCGACCATTTCCAATAGAATCTAGTGGTGGATATTATTACGTCATTTCTTTTAATGATTATTTGAGTAGATATGACTATATCGACTTAATGAGGTATAAGTCAGAAGCATTATAGAAATTTATGGAATACAAGAATGATGTATAGAATTGTCGTGGTAAGAAGATAATGAAGTATTGATCGGATTGAGGTAGAGAATATCTAAACCAAGATTTCATTGATCATCTATAGGAATCTGGGATTCTATCTCAGCTCACTCTCTTTTCACACCATAGTGGAATAGTGTTAGTTAAAGGAGGACCTCCCCTTGTTATACATGGAGAGGTCGATGATGAGTCATGTAGATCATCTAATATCATTTTGGGGATATTCATTACAAACTACAGTATACACATTAAACCGAGTAACAACTAAGGTGGAAAATTTAATTCCCTCAGAGTTATGGAATGTAAAGAAACCCATTTTTCACAAACACATGTATGGGGATGAGAATCATTTGTCAAGTCCGTCTTGTGCAACAAACTAGCACTCCGGGGCACGAGGTTTATCTTTATAGGATATCCCAAGGAAATGAAAGGATAATACCTATATAACCCTTCAGAAAAAAAATGTTATTGTCTCCAGACAAGCCATATTTCGTGAGAGGGAGCATATCCGGAAAAAAGGATAGTTGGAGAAATATCGACTTCGATGAAGTCAATTCTCAAGATACATAAGAGTTGTTACAGGAATATGTTCCACATGTCCAAGTCCAAGAGGTTCTAGAAACAGAAGTACTACATAGGAGCTCAAGAGAGGTGATGGAACCAGAGGGATTTGGGTTCCTAATCACCGAGGATAGTAAATCATTAATGTTTTACAATGATGAACCTCTCTCCTATAAGGAAGCAGTTGAAATCTCAAATGATTAAAGATGGACAGAAGCTATGAATTCTGAGATGGATTCCATGTATCAGAACCAAGTATGGGTTCTAGTCGATGAGCTAGTTGATGTAAATCATGTTAGATTCAAATGGGTATTGAAGAGTAAACCATACATGGAATGCGATGTTAGAAACAATAAAGAAAGGCTAGTGTCTAAAGGATCTAGACAACATCATGTAATTGACTATGATGAAACCTTCTTGTCAGTTTCCATGTTTAAATCCATAAGAATCATATTCTCCATAACATCTTACCATGACTACGAGATTTATAAAATGGATGTCAAAACAAGATTCCTTAATGGGATCCTTCAGGAAGATTTCTATATGACACAACCGGAAGGGTTTGTGACCCCAGGAGAAGCCAACTGGGTTTGAAAGCTGCAGAAATCCATTTATGGATTAAAGAAAAAATTCAGGTCATGGAATATTCGAGTTGATGAATCCATAAATGAGTTTGATTTCATTAAGAAAAAAATATGATAAATGAGTTTAGATGTTGTTTAATGGGAATGAATTAGTTATCCTAGTAGTATATGTTGACGGCATATTGCATATTGGAAACCTTGTAACAATATTACAGTCAGTTAGGGACTAGATGAACAAGTGTTCCTCCATGAAGGACTTGGGTGAAGAAACCTGCATTCTAGGGATCAAGATCATTCATGAGAGATCCAAGAGGATTCTTGGACTATGTCAGGGTTCATACATTGACCCGATACAAAAGGGATTTTGTGTAGAACAATAAAAGAGGGGATTGGTTCTAGTGTCACATGGCCTACATCTTTTAATGAAAATGTGTCCTCAAACAAAACATGAGAAATATTGAATGAGTATTATCCTATAAGCTTTGAATATCAGATCCATCATGTATATCAAGTTATGTACCAGGCCTGATGTTGCATATGCACTGAGAATGGTAGACAAATATCAAAAAGATTTAGGAGAACAACATTGGGCTGCTGTTAAGTCTATCCTTAACTATTTTAGAAGAACCAAGGATATCTTCCTAGTGTATGGAGGTGATAAGGAGTGTGTCATCAGTGGGTATCTTGATGCTGGTTTTTAGACAGATCAGAACAATTTGAAGTTACAGTATGGATATGTTTTTTTTTCTTGAGGGAGTAGTTATGAGTTGGAAGAGTTCAACGAAACCAGTTGTTGTCGATTCTACAATGAAGTGCGAATATATAGAGTCTTCTGATGAATCCAAGGAAGTTGTTTTGGTTTGGAAATTTTTCTCGGAGCTTGATGTGGTCCCTAGAAGTAAAGATCCTATCAAATTGTATTGTGATAATACTATATCAGTGGATCTTGAAAAAGAACCAAGGTCACATCAATTGGAAACGAACATACTCCAGAAGTATCACCTCTTGAGGTATTTCTATCAACGGGGTGAAGTTGCAGTGAACAGAGTGTCCACAGAAGAGAACACGACACACCCCATGACTAAAATCCCATCTTATTAGAAGCATGAATATCATGTGAGAGCTAGTGGGATAATGGTTGTTAGTAGTTGGCTCTAGTCTAAGTGGGATTATGTGGGATTTGGTGGCCTAGAACTAACTAATTTTTAGTTTATTCCTCAAATAATACCTTATCACATCTTGATTATTATTCTGTGTGACAATACATGTGATAATGTCTTAAGGATAGTTGTTTTACTAAAAGGTCATAGAGGATCCCTGCTATGATGAGAACTCAGAAGTTCCATAACACTGTTATTGAATATATGTTATTTGACTGGATAATGTTATTTGAGGGACACAAATAATATAGGCCATTATGGGATAGGTCTCATAAATCTTTGAATAACCTTATTATGGTGTGCACCCTTGGTAATATCTAGGAGGATATTATGAGAATGAGACCCGCCAGTAAGAAATCCTCATTTCATCATGTCATTGGTTGTTCCTATCTGTTGACATATGTATTGGTGCTTAGACTTTATGATTATTAGTAATGTGTATTATAACTTTCACTCTTAGTTGTATTGACAAAAAATAGGATGACACACTGTTCGCAGTGAGGTAAGATATGTTGGGTGTTTCACGAGTAATACTGCATTAATAGATAATGAAAGAAAGGATTTGTCCCTTCTGTTCCATAATAGGAGTTGATCTCTCAGTCCCTTTGATGGAATTGACATAGCATAAATAAATCCATGTCCATGGTCAGGAATGGGAAAGATCGATTCCGGAAAGTTAATGAAAGAATAATCAGGCACATGGGTTGATGGAACTTGTATCTAACCTTCTTGATTAGAGATATCGAGACAAAGGGATTACATTACACGGTAATCATTCGTAGGAGGTGACATGTCATTACGACATTAAATTCTTTATCTATGGGTTCCTTGGCGTGTTTCTATATGTTAACCCTTTAAATTAGGCTGGATCCTCCTAATTCCACTGAGAAGGAGGCCTAGAGGGTAACACCCTAAGTGTGTCCATGAATCTCAGTTAAATATTAATTTTACAATTTGAATATATATTATTCCTGATTGTGGTTTTATAATTATTCAAAGATGCATGTTCACATTTATTTCGACATTGGTTATTCGATAAAATATATTGTGGTTGAAATAAAATAATTATTAGAGAGTAATGCAGTGATATTTATTTGGGAAATAAATAACAATTATTCAAGGTCTAATAAATGTAGTGGAGGAAATAAGGAAAATGGAAACACAAAATTACACTCCTTGTATATTAATTTACACGCTTTATAATTTTTCTAGGGATTTGTGAGAAATAATAATATTTATTTAATTAAATATTATTATGTGTAATTCACTGGATGCATGTCAATTAATAATAACATTCAACTATTATTATTAGATATGGGGTCTTACTAAGAATTAAATGAAATGTATAAATGCATTGAGGTAATTAATTCATTTTATTATTCTATGTAATTAAAATCCCAATTATATAATTCTCATAAGCCTAGAATTTTTTGGGTGGTGCACAATGGACCTAGAAAAATCTCTCAATCCAAGAAAGAATTCATTTTTTCTTCCATGAATGAACTAAAGCTATGATAGAGATACTCCTCCACAGGATAAGGGATAACGCTTTTCAAGCGGATCTCAAGGTGATCGAAGGCGTGAATTTAAAGAAAAGTCTCTTCCATGATAGCTCCCAGAGATCCATTTGGTGATGTCCAGAGATACATAGATCATGCATGGATCACTGCAAGAGGAATTCTACAATTGGATTCTACGACGTTACGACAGATCACAACAAATCATGACCGGAAACATCAACGAAGAGATAATTCCATCAAGGTAATTATTGTATTTTAATTAAATTAATTTAAAAAATATATTATGATCTTATATATTATTTCTCGACTCCATTCCTTTAGTTCATACTTCATTCTATTTTGAAGATCTGTCATTTTATTATCATGTGAGATCATGGATTGATCGTTGTTAATAGAAAATATTAAATTTGGGAACACCCACCAATGTTCTTTTACTACATCAAGAACCTACACTTTCAAAAGGTCCCATTTCCTCCAGGCCACTAGAATATTGGCCTCATAAGGAATGGATGATGGAATCATTAAAATAGCCTCAGTAGCTTGTTCAGCTTTACATGAGGTCCCAACACCATCTTTCACAACTTTCCAAGGGGGATCCAAGTGGCCATAAGAGGACTTTTCTCCGTCGAGAGTGTTCGAAAACCCCTTTTTTTCTCTTTTCCTTTTTCCCTAGATGCCTTGGAAGTTGTCACAATATGCACCAAGTTGGATAATTTCCCATCAGATATGATTTAACCTAGGCCTCAACGTAGTTTTTTCTAAGGAAGGGAAATAAATCCCTAGGATCTGGAAGTATAGTGTGGAACATGGTGTCCTCCCAGGTGATCATTATCCATAGTTGATGGGATATACTCATATGTTTCTCCAAACAAGAACTGTTGAGTGTAGGTGGAAAAAACATCTATACATAGTTGAATTAACATCTAATCCTATAGGGTGCATAGCCCTCGCAAATAACCTTCTCTCTGATTCGGGAAACCAGGTCCCATTGTCTCAAAGAAAAATAGTTACCTTAGTTAATGAATTATTTAGATATGGTATTTGTAATAGTACCAGTAGGGGAATCATAAGGGTGATAAGAGAAATGTTCATAAAATTTGAGATAAGCAATTAAGTCCTACACGTTCTTTTCAGTTTTCTCATTTTTCTTATCTTGTGGTGCCCAATCCACCGGCATGAACCCACTGGTGCTATGAAGTTACGGTTGTAGGGTGGAACACTGAATTGGTAAGGAATTTGTGAAGGAATAACCTGTTATTTTGCCTCTTATCTAGTCCCAAATAATTTAGAAGGGCCCAGTCATCCAATAAGGTGGCACCCTTCACTGATTAGACAATGTAGGCGGAAAATCATAGACAACACTGGGATAGATAAATTGATACATTTTTTTTGTGGCAAACTGAGATTCCTTGATAAAAGTTGAGGGCCTTACACAACCATATTCCCACACTGGTAGAAGCCACCTGCTCAGAAACATAGCCAAGAAATCCACTATTCAAAATAATTGATTGACATCGGGGATGATCCATCATCACCATTTCTGAAAATTTCCCTCTTCCAGGGTGGACCAGTAAGTAGCCGCTTGCCTCTGGGTGGTTATCGAAGGACAAGCCTAGGGTCTCTGCAGATCAGGATCCAAACCATTATTCTTAAGAAAAGTGCCAAACTAGTCATCAAAATAATTGTCCTGATTCATGCAGAGATCAATTTCCTTCCAAAGTTCCTTCTCCTGGACAATGAGTTTCTAGGTTGGTGGGGGGGGGTTCTTTCCTGGTCATCCCAAGCAGAGGATGGAGGAAGAAATTCATCATACATTTCCCCGATGATAGGGACTCCCAAAATTAGCTGGGTGTACCAAAGACTGAGGTTGACCTCACCATGGCTCAAGTGGAAGGTATTAGTGTCCAGACTCCACCTGCTCAGGAGATGTGATATAAGGGATGTAGGATGAAGGGTGTATTTTTGAGAAACCCAAGTGACCTCGTACAGTTCCACAATCTGTAGCTCGGTTCAGAATTATTCGACACATTGGAAAAACCAAAAGGCCACCCCCAGTCCAAGCCAAACGTGCATCTAGGGTGAAGATCCCATTGGGATGATCGACCATTCTACTAATTCGATGTATCTGTCAACACAATTATCTGATAATTGTGGGCCATCTGGATAGGATTCTGTTGCAGATCCACTAATGTCCAAGGTTCATAGATCAACAAAGTCCTAGAGGTAGTATCTTTCCAAGGTTACCGCCCCATCAGAGAAATCAATGCCTTCGAAATAGAGTAAATAATTATCTAGGTGGTAGGATGATCTTTTGTATTTGGAACAGGGATCGTTGGGTCAAATAATAGAGCAACCACGTAATAAGGAATCTTGTCTAATACTGGGTACTTCAATTGGATTACTGCATGTAGATTCGCCAAATATTGGTGAAATGGAACAAACATATTTTTTTCATTGACCAAATCCGCCATGTTCTTAATTTTTTAATCATTTTTAGAAATAGGGGTAGTAATTGTAGACTTAGAAGAAGCAGTGATGTCAGAAGAAGCCTGTGAAGTAACCACTGTAGCCTACACAAGAAGATCCAGAAGCTGATAAAAAGTAAGTATAATAAATTTTGATGGACAAAGGATATGGAAGAATGGATAGATGAGTTAAAATATGACTGCATAAGGCTCTGTGTACTATTTTTGGAAATAGTATGCTTTAGGAAAATTCCACATACTGCATGATGTGCAGAAAAAATTTCCACATACTTCTATGGTATGCGGCAGAGTGGCACCACATACGCCCATGGTATGTGAACCATCCGTGAAGCGCTGACCTGAGGATCATTGGATAATGAATAGAAGGGTTCACGGAAGGGGGATACAGTGAACTTAGGCCACGTTAAGATTATTTTAAAAAAATCATGGTTTAAAAGATTAATATTAGATTATTAGTCCTTAATGTTCAGTTCAATGATCCAAGCTCGGTATTCAGAAACACAAGAAGTTTAGTGTTATCCTACATGGAATCCAAATTTTGTTTTTAAAAATTCTACAATTCTATTCCAAAAACCCAAAATTCGGTACGTGGACAAAAAATGGAAAAAATATCAGTTTGCATAATGTACTAAGCTGTTCACGAAATGATGTTTCAAGAAAATCATGGTAGAGAAATGAAGAGGAAGCATGGGGAGTCGAGAGCATTTTTTGTAGTGAGAAATGGTAAAAGAAAAATGACATGGGACCATATATATAGGTGTGGTACCCTCCCACTAGGCCCATCTTTTATATCTCAAACCATTTCAGTTCTTGATCGCTTCTACATCAGAATAGTCTACTTTTCATTCTGAACAGACCCCATTCCGATGGGGGGAATTTGTAGGGTCCTGAAAAATCTATTAAGGGATGAAAATACTCCCAAAATCACTTTTTTGAAGAAATAATGTAATAATATGAGACTAGAAATGTCAATGGACTCAAATTGTGATTCATATTTCACAGGAAACTTGAAGAAATTCATCGTTTCAAAATAATTTCATGTTATCAGTGTACCATCACCGGGAAGGTTCCATAGACCACCTGGATCATGAACCACTTGTATGTTGAACGATTCACGAACAACTGGCCTTTGGAGATATGGATAGAGAACACAGTGCACTAAAAATCATGTTGCTGAAGGACTCATTAAAGCGAAGGTCATTCACATACTATCTCAAAAACTTATCTATTCGCCGGTGAAGCAAACTGGTAGGGTATTGCAAACCATGATCTCGAACTGTGGCCTCTACAAAACCCAGTTGACCGAGTCTTCTAAGGGTCTAGATATCTTTTAATGGGCATCCAAAAATGGAGTCACATTCCTTTAGATATGATTACCATGATGCTCTATAAAAGGAACATAGAAGGAATTGATAATGGATGGCTGATGAATGCTTGAAGGGAACTCAGAGGTTGGAAGAAAGATCTCGGAGAAGATTCCAGCTTCAGCCTAGAATTATCGGCAATCCCTAAATCGTGAATAATGTTCTCTGTAGGTACAGCTGGCCGCGAACCATTAAACAAGGGATCATAATAATAAAAAGAGAACCATGAACATTACTGGGGAAAACAATAACCTTATACTTATCATGGATGAAGATCCTACGAACGATGACCCCACAAACCATATTTTATAATGGTGTTCCATGTAGTTTCTCTCTGCATGGATTTAACTCGGCGTCATATACTACATCAGTACGCAGATGGAACCCAAAGTGGAGTGATTACCGAGTACCACCATAGTGTGCGGTGATCCATACCCATGCTTACTTACCATATCAGAATGTAGAAGACCCCTCTGCCCATATACCACTGTGATATGCAGAGCTTTCCCCATCCTATATAAGAATACAGTACACAGAATGGGGTATTTTCGGGTATTATCTACTCTAGTTCCAACTTCAACCCTCCAATACCATCTATTCCTCCATAATCTCTCCATGAACCAGTCCTCTCGCATCAGGCCGAATCCTCCTCCAAATTCACCATACACGTATAATCAGACCATCAGGTGCATCAGCATTCCCCTTTGGGTCTACATAACAATGGTAAGCAGAGTCACGATGTTTCTCCCCACAACAGTTTAGGGTTCATGGATTTCCATGGGTCAACATTCTCACGGTAACTCAGAGTCCAACCTTGGGATACTAATGTGTGCCTCCCCATTCTAGGGATTATGGGTGATCACTTGCTTTTCCATTCAAGGGGGAATATTGATTAGTCGAAGGAGTTTTGTTCACCTCTCCTTTGATGGGGATGAAACACCTCCCCTTCCAAGAATTCATTCTGGATCCCTCCCACTGAGGTAAGTCCCCAATCTTCCACGTCCGAGCTGCATGACCAATAACACCATTTCACATTAAAAGGTTCATCACTCCACACCCTCTCCTACCATTATCTTGTCCTTTTTTCCACAGGCTCTCCCACTCGCACCAACAGAAGAGGAAGCATGTGGTTGGTTGTATTTCTCACAACCTCTTGTATCTCACACCGATAATGAATCTTGTGGGCTTAGAGGATTGTGATGATTACAACATCCATTAAATTCTAATCTACAAAAAATCATATTCCTAGTCAAACTAGGATATACAGGACACCAACTTGAAGGATCGAGCTCAAAAGGGTGACCTTCTAAAAGGGTTCACCCAATAATGTCCCCCCATATGGGAATCTTCCATTCTTAAGTCAAAACCTATTTGAACTATGAGAAACTTGATTCCTAATCGAACTAGAATACGTAGGATTATTAATAGAAGGCCCGAGATCAAAAGGGTGACCTCCCATAAAGCTTCCACCCAATCATGATTCCTCAAATGGGAAGCTTCTACATGTAAGCCTCACACAATCCTGAACTACATGGGATCTGCTTCCTCTCATGAGGATATATAGGAAATCCATCATATGGGTTCGATCCAAACATCAAATCTCATCTATCCCCCTTGGATGGAAATAAAAACCATATAGATTCACTGTATAGATCATGTTAGTAGTACCTCTGTAGCATCAAATATATGCATGCCTTCAACGATCCTGCAAACCAGGGGTAGCCCGTGGACACACTCTTTAGGAATTAATCAAGGGTTATAGAACATATGAACATGACTTAAATCTATAAGAAAATCATAAATGAGGCAATAATCCTCTACCAGAAGGGTATGGTGATCCTTACTTCTCGTCCTCTCAACCAATGGAGTCCTCAAGTGTTGTTGACTAAATCATCAATCAATAAGTGCCTGCCTTTGGAAATCAGGTTCATGAATCTTGGATACTAGGTCCATTTAGTGTTTCTTGCTCCATGAATAAACCCATTGGAGACCATCTGAGGAAGTAATATCTGAAGAGGACCGATTTCACAAGACCTTGACTCCACACAATTGCTCACTTGGACCGACTGACTGTGGAATCTCATTCACATTGAAAACGGGATGAATTGTCCAACCCCAATGGGGTTAATCTGACCCTATTTTAAAGGATAATGATGCATAATGGGTCAAAACAAAAGAATTAGAGAATTATACAAGAAACTATCTCTATAAAAAGATACAGGTGATGATTTACATTGGACCATTTCCTCATCACCCGAAACGCACCACCTTAGAGGTGGAACAAATTAACATTAAACAGATATTTGTTTTAAATATATTGTTGGGTTTTTTCTTATATTATTTCTCTAAAATATATTGGATGAATATAAAAACTATTTGAATGAATATATAACATATATATGACAATAATACCACTTACTAATTATAATTAATTTAATTTATTAAGGCAACAAACATTTGGGAGCATACAAATTAAAAATAAGTCCTTTATATTGAATTGTTTATTATATTTTTACTTCTAACTAATTTGAAGCCGCTGAATTAATCTTTAATTTTTTTAACCAAATATTTTTAATATGCTAGTTAATACTATTCATAACCTCTAAGTTAACATCTAGGAAATATATTATTATATAAAATAATTATATTTTAATAATATATTATTTATTGAAAAACCAAGGGAATGTGTGTTACAAAAGTCATTGAGGAAAGTCATTATTGTTTGTAACACATGATAACATCGGTATTCCATGTAGAGAAAGAAAATATATATTTTTGTGTACTGCATGTATGCCAAATATAGTGATTTAATATAAAATAATCTATTCCCATTATTGCATTAAATGAAAAATATCAAAAAGATAAAATTAATTTGGAAAAAATAATTCAAAAAAACTTAGGGTGTTAAAGTGAACCCTTATAGAAATGACAACACATGACTGAATATAAAACATGAAACCAAATTCAAACTACAAATATAAATTTCAAACAGTTAAATTTATAATTTATTTTTATAATCAAACTATTTTTTGTTTCATGGGTAATGCAATAGGTTTTTTACTAGTTAGTTATTGATAAGTCTTACATGTAGATAAAAAATCAAATATTTAGTTATTAATAAACCATGAGGAGAATAAGAGACACTATAAATTGTTTTGGGACCATTATCATCATCTAAAAGGATTTTTTATGATACACCAACATGAAATAAAATAATTTAATAATTCTGTCCAGGGGTTTAATATACATCTTTCAATTATAGTTTCTAAATAATATCTTGTATAATGAATCAGTTCTATGGACTCCATTATAATTGTTAGGTATTTCCATGAAAAAATATGAGGATCATATCCAATTTGACCAGTGGATTTTCACCAATGTGAGTGCTTATGAATGCTGAAACCTCTTAAGAGTCATCATATAAGATGTTATGAAATTACAACATAGCATAGGTACAACCAAGTTAAAGGTCAAACTCTTTCTAAATACCATTAGTGAAACCCTTTGACAGACTCTCCCAATCCACTTTTTTTGATCCAATAGTGATTGATCAATGAAAAAGACTTGATTATTTTTAATTTTTTTCACCTTTGACCATAGAAATCCTATCAAATACTATCATCATAATTTTAGATATATTAATGGGATATAAGAAAAGTACCTTGATCTAGTCCTTCCTATGAATTTAGTTCATCAACCTTAATAAATAATACCAACATGTACACACAGATAGACTCTCTAGCTTCTTCATGTCTTCTAGATGAAAATTTCATCATAGGCTTGGGAATTTTGGATTAATTAACCTTATTATATATTCTAAAAAACAATCCCCTAGTGAAATGAAAATAGTTTTTTTCTTTACCTAAACTTGAGGGATGGTATATAGTTATGTGGAAATATTAATAATTCTATGATGAATACTGAGATATCTCCTCCTCCCATATAGCATATTTGAAACCATCAAATTCTTCTACCTAAGGATTTTCTCCTAAATATTGATAATTATAACATGAAGATAATATTCATCTATACAGTCATTATTGGCAGCTCCCATGAAGTTAAATCAATTTTGAAAGGAAATACCAATCACACTATTTTCTTTTAAAGACTATGATACTATTTAAGGACACCCATACCCTCCCCCAACCTAAGAAAGTTAGAGAGTTTTAGATTACAACATTCCATTCCCACTAACTATTCCCACACAAAAACTAAATCATTACCTTAGAAAGTGAAACACTGGTTATGTATTTGGATATCCAATGTGTCCATATAAGGTTCAACACGTCATGAAATTATGTATGTAGAGTAAAATAACTCAATGGCTGGGGATGTGAATCTAGAGATTCCTTTTATCTCTTGAAAATCATGGACAATAGATTTAATTTAAAATCCCGGATAAAAAAATATTTCGATAGAATGATATGAACTCAATACATTATATTTCAAGGAAGGATCTAAATTCAGATCCAATGGAGAAAAGTTATCTTTAAAAATCTATAATAGTAAGATATTCTCACCTTATCTTGCATGATAAAACAAGGTCTACACATATGTCTTGGAACCTATAATATTATTAATTTTCATATAAAAAATTCATGAGATACTTAGATCCTAGTGCAAACACTATCTACCTTCATAACCCTTTATCCAATGGTGTGAAGACTATATAAGAATACTGTAGGTCTTAATGAGGGAATCCCTGAATAGTAATATAGAAAAAAATTGGGTTTCCTCTAGAATGGATACAAGAATCAATATCACAACTCTACATATCTACAATATCTTATTTAGTGACATATTTGGGGAAATTATCAATGATCAAGGACTATAAGATTGGTAGAGGTTGCAATAAGACTCTCCTATAATATATATTCCCTTAACTATCTTGCTTTTAATTATATCATTTTAGGGGATTCCTTTCATTGAATCATGATAACCACTGGGTTGATCTTGGATTAATTAATTACATTAAGATTAGTAAAGAACACATAAATTTAAAAAAAACCTATTGCTTCTAATGGAGATCCCCTCAATATCAATCCAAATAGAGTCCACTAATACATTTCAAATATTAACATTAAAATAAATCCAAGGGGGAATGGGGTGATAAATTGAGAGAGTCCTACTAAAATCACATAACCCACTATATATATAATCAATATAAGGAACACCAAATTATAATATAGATGAAATAATAATGAGAAGCATAACCATATTGTCTTCTTAGAATGGTATAATTTAATGAAAATATTGAATGATTATTAGAAGTGAGAAAAACCTCATTGCATACAACAAATGTTTTTGTCCACGATGAGCTAATATATTCCAAAACCATAAATAAAATAATAATTTGATGTTAATAAAGTATCCATGTAATAAAAATATATTGAAAAAAACTAGGATTCAAATACATAACTATAGTTTTTTTTTCAAATTATGGATTTAACTTACAAATTAGACATATCAATGATTGATTCAAAAGATTTGAATTATTCGTCAAATCCAGTGGAGATATTTAATGTTTTCGGATTCCTTGATCCTATACATGAACATAATGGCTTAAATATATTTTAGGAAAAATGGATATGTTACATTTTGGAGAAGATATTGATCAATTAAATAAATGCTATTGATGAAGTTGTGGTGTGATATTTCCCCTTATGAAGGGGAAGGATTGTGAGTTTCTATGTAGACCATCGTATCACATGAGTGATGAGAGTGAGGGGTTAGTGATACCACAAAGAAAATTTTCAAATCATAAAACTACTATCGCTAAATTAATTTCAACTACTTTATGTAATCACTAATGATCCTCAACTCAACTTATTTCTATTTCCATATTTTCGTAGTCTATTTATTTCTACTATTTTTTTTATATTTTAATAAATTTTTATACATACACATTTTTATTAGTATTGTTTTGAGACACAGTTGGTAATTCCATACTGAGTATGTATATTCTAATACATTGAATGGAAACTTCGTAGACAAGACACCTCTATATTTTTTCCTTTTATGTTTGGGCATGTATTGGTAGTTTTTAGGTCACATTTTTGGGTCACTATTTCTTTCCATAGAGGTCAGATTGCTTCTCACTTATATGTTTGAATTGTTGGAGGTGGTCAAAGGTATTTTTTGGAACATATTCTATAATTATTTTTGTTTCAGATATTTTATTACATGTTTATATTGAAATTTTACTATATTATAGATTATATGTTTTGGAAATATCGATGTTTGTCTTGTATATATTTATTTATATGGTTTATAGATTACTTTAAGGATGATTTATTTTAAAATTATATGATTGGTATATTTTGTTGTATTAAACATCCATATTATGGGAGGGTCATGATATTTTTCTTATAGTCATAGATTGTGACATATTTTCTATATCAAAGTGGTTAAATCATTACCAAAAACATATGGGGACTCATGATAGTAGTCATCAACAATTGGGGATTAAAGAGTACCCTAAGTGTTATATAACACTAATTTGGGTATCATTAGGTCATATGAGTCAGGTTGCTAAAAATGGTATCAGAGATTTGATGGAATTTAAGGAATTTTACTTTTTTATAGAAATTATTTAGGTTCCTTGGGAAATAAAATGTAACATGGAAAATGTCATCATGAACCCAGTAATAGTGAAAACATAGGTTATTAGGTGACTCTGTGGTAATTAGTGGGAACTATAGGAAATGATCGAATAAAACATGTGATATGTATACAAGGGTTAATATAGAGTTAAATCTTTTTAAGGGTTCTTGAATAATTATTAGATATTGATAGGTAGGAATATATAAAATTTCATATAAAATTTTAGGATTTCATGTGCTTGTTATATTATAGGAGAACCAACAAGGGTTTATATTATCAAATACTTTAAAATTATATATAATTAGTGTTTCCAAAAAATATTGATGATTGGAAGACTATATTAAATAAATAATTAATTACATTTATTGATATAAAAATTATTATCTTCTCTAATATATATTCTTTCATGATTAATGCTTTCCATATTACATCATTCATTTCTATTATACTTATATTTTTGACTGTTGAGAGTATCCATTGTTTTCTTCTTATATAATTCCACAATTAAAGATACTAACTTTTTCACATAATAATTTTTCATAACGTATTTGTATTTTAGTAGTGTGCATGGTAATAATTCTATATTTTCTATTGTTTTTTAGAAATTTATTTAAATGTGAGGTAGTAAACCATGATAGTTGAAAATTATTTTTATTGTTTCCATGGGGAAATGTTTTTTAATATTAGGAGTTAGTTAGTTTATTTTGGAAAATGAAATATTTTAAACTAGTACACACTACTTTTTGAAGGATTTTGTTTCTAAGATATCATTAAATGGGAATATATTTTCAAAATTTAAAAAAATGTTTTTGAGTTGGAATTTATTTTTATATTATTTAAATGGAATGGAAAAGAGTTTAAAAATTTATAAATCATTCATTGATTTAGAATTTGTAATGATGTGTTATTAAAATAAAATGGGAATCAGATCTTGAAATTTAATTCTATTTTGGTTTTATAATGAAACAAAATTCAACACATGCTTGAATTTTTCTCCGCATTTTAAAAGGAATAAGGTTTTATTTTATAAAGTAATTGTTGACATTGAATTTTTTTAAACATGGGTTTTATAAATACATTTGCATATGAAATATGAAATTTTCATACATAATATGGACTTCTATTTTTTAAACAGTTAAGTGTTTTATATAATCATATATTTAGTGAATCATATTGACTAAATAAACAGTCTGATAGGTAAAGAATAAAACACCTCATATAATCATACGGTGGGAAGTATCTTAGTTTTTTATATGAATAGATTGATGGTATTTGGAGACACATTCAAAAAAATACATCCTCTAGTATTGATGTATTGTGGTTTTTTTGTCTTAGTATGGTCATAGGGGTTACATGATAGATAATTAAAGGAATATTTAAGGATTTGTTAGATTGAAAACTAGTAATATCACTTTTAGGTTTTATTATTTATTATTTTATTATGGTTATGAATATAGAATTTCATTTTTTGGTGATTTGGGGTAGTTTTTGGAATTATAGATTAAGGATCAGATGTGTGATTTGTGAAATGATTCATCGTATTTATTTGGGTTATGAATTAGAGAAATGATTATGGGTTAGTTATTTTATAAATAGGATTGGATGAATTTAGTCATTTGAGGTGTATTAATAATTTATGCATGTGAGTCTGGTGGATTCCTAGGTGTATGTGTTGAAGACATAGGATTAGAAAATCTTTTGGTTTTCATCTATCTGGTCTTATTTATTATAAAAAGATATATGGTTGGGATGTTGTCATGGAATGTGTCACAATTAACTTAATTAATGTCACACCAAGGTAACAAGAAATAATTTTAGAGACGTAAGGTGTAAGTCATATTGATCTTTTGTTTCTTATTGAGGGTGTTTTTTCAATATAGGATTTAGATAAGAAATTATATTATTAGGGATAATTATTAGGTTTTTTGATGAGAATAATTGTTTATCTAAAGGCATGGTGTCTTCGGTGAGTTCCCAAGGTGTGACTATTTTATGAATGAGAGTTTATATGGTAAAATGTACTTGATATATTTTATAAAGAACCTAATGAGATATATAAGGGCCACAGTCTCCCCAAACTTGTACCTGGTAGGATGAATATGGATTTTTTACTAGGAACCTGTGGTCATTTTACCCCCACCCCTTTACGTATTACTCCTCCTTAATCGATGACCTAAATTATCCATCAAGTTTATAGAAAGAATCAATTATAACCTCTAAATTTCTATTTATAACTCCATAATTTTTTGTAATGTATTTCTCAATAAATAAATTTCATTTATTTGTTTTCTTGCACTGTAGGCAACAATGTGTTTAAATTGGCCTTGATATACAATTATTTTCTAGCCATTTGATTGGTGAGTATGAATTGGAATAAAAAAATTATAAAAAATCTAGATTTTACACACGTAAAAATACTTTCATTGGTTATAAATTGATTAAAAATTTAAACCACTTCATTTAAAAGTCAAAGTGATTTTTTTGATATTTTTTTATGCCCGCAATTTTTTGTTAAAATAATTAAGTGAATTAATCACTATTTTTGAATAAATTTAATGAAATTGAAATATATTATACTCAATAAATTTTTATTATTCATGTAATGGTATTTATAATAAATGGAATAACTATAAAGCGATTTTTATGCAAAAATATTATTTTTCTAAAAACGGATTTTATCGGGACTTGCAAACATATTTAAAAATTAATTTATTACACTTAAAGAAATAGAAACATGATAAATGTATTACTTATTTGGAATCAAGAGGTTAATTTTATTTAAATTGGTTGTTTTATTTCTAATCATTTTTAATAGTAAGATTTGAAACATTTTGTCAGCTCAGTATGATTAAAATAGATAAAATAGGGTTAAAACATTTAGATAAGGCTTTAATTTTTCATTGAAACATCCCATTATACTATTTATTCAGTATATTTTACCAATTTACTTATATTTATTTAAACTATTTATAATTGGTTCCATTTTAATTGATTTCCACCTATATAATATTTAAATAAATTGTGATGTAAAAAATGCCACATTATTGATTTTAATATCTATAATATTTTTTGCAGGGAAAAAACCTTATGTTTGGTTAGAAAAAGGAATTTTAAATATGAATTATTATTTTTATCATGTTAATTTATTTTTAATTATTATTTATGAAATAATAACCTTAAAGTTTTAGGAATCATCGAAAAATTGCTTGTGAAATAGTAGAAAATTGAGTAAATGATTTTAAAATACATATTTATAAGTAATTTTGTTTGACTGCGTTAAACCCCAATACATATATTTTTTATAATCATTTTTTATTGATTTATATGAAACTCCATATTAATTTTATTCTGCATAGAACTAAAATTTAGCTTTTGTTACACATAAGACCGAGTTTTACCACCTTTTAATGACACACCTATTTTAAAAATAAAGTTTGAAACCTTAACAAATTTTATTTTTCAAAGTAAAATTAATATTTAAATTATGTATGTCAAAATTATGTTAGGGTGAATTTTTGGTGTTTTCTGAGAAATTTCATTTTTTGATGAATTGGAAAAAATTGATTTTTAGTTGAAAATTGCATTCCCATATAATAAATAATAATATTAATTTAAATTTAAATTTTGTATTACAGTTTAAATAGATCAATTATATATATATTTATCCAATTTAAGGCATTTTAATCATTTCTATATTTAATTTTTAAATAAATACTTAATTAACTATGACTATTTTCACTTTAAAACCGGCTTTCTCACCATGTCTACAAGATTAGAATTAAAACTAATTTTTCCTCCTATATGAATTGAATTTGTAATATTTGAAAATACCCTTGAAATAAGTATAATATTTACAATCTAATACTGTCAACTTGGTTTTGACCAAAATTATTCGTAAAATTAATGAAAATTAACTACAGAGACTAAGGTTAAATTAAGCTTAACAAGGGGAAAACATTAAACATAATGTCCAAAATGAACTAGACACTTGTCCAAAAGAAATTGGATGTCAATATTTTGAACATATACTGTATTTTTCCAAATTTTATGAGTAATTTGGAAACATTTACATGGAATGGACCCATATAATAATTTAAGTATGGAAAATACAAAAATGAATCTTTCTTACCCTTAACATTTATAAAGCATTAGACTATGGAATAAGTTGTATAGTTTCAGTTATTAAAATTAATTTAATTGGTAAATGGGTTTTTTTTATTAGGATAATTTAACTAAAATTTCTAGAGGTGATATAATTACATTAAAGGCTTAACAAACACTAAGGAATGTATTATTTACTTAAAAATTAAAGAAGATTAATGATGATCAAAACATTAAAGTAAAATTAAATTTAATTAATTATTGTATTTTATAAATTTTAAAAAAAATATATGATCATAAATAGAAGTTAGAATAATATATTTTATTTCCAAAAATTATTTTAGATTTTATAATTTAAATTAAATAAATAACATCAAAATTGATATTAATGTTATTTTACAATAAATGATATTTTATTAAATGATTTAAAATTAATGAAAATAAAAACTTCATAAAAGTGATTTTTAAGTGTTAATAAATATCAAATATGGTCCATTGAAAGAAAAAATTATCTTTTTTAATTAATATACAGTCTCGTAGATAGTAAAAACATTGTTAGCATGGTACGGGTTAAAGCAATGTTCTTGCAATTTTCATGCACTTGTTTTAAAATAAATTTCCAACACACCTAGGATTTCAATTTTTTAAATTATATATAATATTTAAAATCTGGTGGGTATATATTATCTAAAAAATCTCACATTAATTTATATTTTATGTTTAAATAACTTAGTTTATAAAACCAGTTAGATTAATAGAAAACAAAATTATAAAATTGGGAAAACATAGAAGTTAGTGAACATAATTATAAAAATGAACTTATTTTTGTGTTATGAAGGTTTTTATAGAACATAATTCGTATTAAATCTAGTATTTACTTATTTTGGAGGCATATGGGGTAATCGAGAACTCCCAATAGTGTATAGATTTTGGTATTTAAAAGAATGCCACTCCCCCTCAATTATAAAAAGCCATTCAATATTCCCCTTCCTCAGACCTCCCAATGAATTACGGAACATCCATAATATGAACATTACTCTCCCAGTATCCCACCACATAACATAAGCCTGAAATTTTTCATGAATCAAACCAAGTAAGCCCTATTCTGAAATCCAAAAGAAGTAACCCAAAAAGGAGGTATCATTTTTCAATGTGCATTAATTTGTTTATTTGTTTCTACACGCTTTAATTTAATATTATTCCTTAATTATACTATAAAATAATTACACTCGATATACATAAATTTTATTATTTTATTGGGTTTACCTACACCTATACATGCATCCTTCAAATGGTTAACTAACTTACTATTCCTATCTGAAGAACTATCACCTCATGAAATGATGTTTATCATTTTTTCTTTACAAACTATCGTAGTTGGTAATTATGATGTAAAACATTATTTATATGATATATATGATATTTATTATGTAATTATTCTTCTATAATTTTATATAACACATAAATCTATGATATATTTTTTTTCTAAATACGGTATCTTCGTTTGTGGACGTGTGGACTACCGCCCCCTCAATGCGATGCGATACGTTCACTCATTACATGGAATGTATTAAATTAGGTTTTCATTAATAATATTTGAAATTAATAAAATCTACATGATATTATTGACATAATTACATTTCTCAAAATATAATATATTATTTTTCTTATTACCATTTTCACACACTAAAAAGTTATATTGTCATTCATTTTCCTATGGAATACAACTTCTTTGACATGATGTGATTCCTTTTAAATCATAATAATTACATTTATATGTATATAAAATTGAATAAAATATTATTTATTATATAATACTATTTATGGAAATATATAATGTCACTTACATTCATTTCATAACATTCATTGAAAAATGGGAACGTTACTCCTACGTACGTATGACCTACAATCACCATGATTGTAAAATTGGTTTATTTTTCCTAACAATTTTCCTGATTTGTTTATATAGAATAATTTTGGTATACGTATGATAATATTTTACAAATTTTTATTTCGGAGATTTTTATTTAATGACCCCATGGATCGTAGTCAACCTACTAAATTCTTTTTTTACACCCAAACCAATATGGTCAAAACACTCTACATAAACATAATTTTTTAAGTAGTTGTATAACACATGGTATTAAGTGAAATAAATTTAATAATAACTGTGAAAAATGTACATAATAAAGTAAATAATTGACATATGTTTTTTATTAAGTAATATAAAGACACTCATGAAAGGTCAGACTCATGATAAAGGATTTTCATATCACTTTTTACATTTGTAAAATAATTGACATATTCACCACTAATATCCTGTGGGTGGTTTATATACTGACCCTTTATAATTTATTAGTATTATTCACTCATATAGAATGATATTATAAATTTTACTTGGAATTATCTCTTCCAATGGGGTTTGACTAAATAAATTCCAAGTACTAAAATTTATCTTTTCAATCTCACTTTTTTCTTTGATTGTTAAGTATCTATTGAAATAATCACTTCCTTTGATTATTTTTATTATAAATTTAATTTTTCATAAATATCCATATTGTCATGAAATTAATATAATTATTTCCTAAAATATATTTCATTTTTACATACAATTTTCTTTTTTATATGAGCCTTAGCCCAGTTGGTTAGGACTCTGCACCTACATCCAAGAGACCCAAGATAAAATCTGTGTGGAGACATATTTATGGGTACCGTAGCAATACAGTAGGAATACTATATCAAGAACTGTAACAGGTACTGTTGGTAATTTAGCAGTTGGAAATATTCATCCATCTAGGCCATCGGTTTGGTCCTCGGGTCCTGCAAAGATTTCAGTCCAGTAAAGGCCTTTGGTTCTATTGTCTCTCATGGACTTCAGATCACATTAAGGCCTCAGGGCCACCCCAAGGCCTTCAGGAACTTGATTATGCATATGTACTAGTTTGAATATAATAGAAAAGGCACCAGATATGGAATCAGGGCAGGTGCATTCACTAGGGTAGATCTAACTGGAATTAGAAGAACAAGAGAGTATGGAATTGATATTGGTATCGGGCTTGTGAAGATTTTCATATGATAGTAATCCAACATTCCCTACGAAGGTGGAGTGCTGATATCATGACATATGTTGGGGAGGAGTAGTTCCAAGTTGTCATGTCTGGGTGATTCCCTCTAAGACCAACAGGTCATGTAATGGTATATAAGCCTTCAGGGCTTTTATGGGTTCCAACTCACCCTTGAAAGGTGTATAATGAAAATGATAAAAAAAATAAAGGCCTTAGGTCCATTCCTACCGACATGAAATTTTCACTTTAATAGTTTTTTTATTAACTCTGGAATTATTTTTCAAGCATTATTTATTATAGATATTTGGTAAGGGATATTTTTATTAACTAATTCTCTTACATGATATGGGGAATTATTTGAACATTAATTATGGGTGTGGAATGGAATTTATATATACCGTTGATGCATTAATAGGTTTTCATGAGAAAAATTATTTAGCCAAATTAAACAGTTTTCTCCCTATATTTTTAAACTCTCAGGTGGATGGATCTTGATAATTGAGATTTTGATGTGCCTGAGTTATAAAATCAAATAATTAATCATCACATTAATTGATAATTTAGTTATTATTACTATCAAGAAGATTTTTTCTTTGAAATATTGATGGATTCATTTTATTCTCAATTTATTAATTAAATGGCATGTATTTCAGTTAGCTAGAATGCCTTATATTCTATAAATTATCTGTATATTTATATGGTATGTGTGATTTTTAATTAACCTTTATATTATTATTATTCTCATTGATTCATTGTTACTTCCATTGCACTTACCCTTATAGAGAATTTGGGCTTACCCTTAATTTTTTTATTCCACAGGTTATGAAGAAAAGATCAATGAATGTGTTTTCAAGGATGAAGTTTATTATATTTTCATATATATTATGCTTAATATTATATTTACCAACGTAAAATGGGTATCATGTATATAATTTAGTTTTTTATAGATCTTAAACTATTCAGTCCTTTGGGATTTTATTCCTTTTAATCATGCTAATGTAATAAAGTATTACTCCAACTTCAAGTGTTCTCAGGTTGGGGTGTTATAGTTAGTATCAAATCATGTTTAGTAGAAACCCTATAAAAAATATTTCGAACACATATATTATAGAAAATAACCATAATATATAATTTTAGGATATGAATTGAAGAATATCCTCAAAGAAACCATGTTTTTGATTATTACATTATCTATGCATAAACTTTTCTATTTATGTTTTGTGTTTTACTAGTTTTAGGATTATAAATTATGTTTCAAAATTATATGATCTAATTTATTGTTTGTATTCATTTAGAAATGGTTTCTATAATAAGTAATGTGAACCCACAGATTCGTATGATCCGAAGAGTAAAAAGGATCATATCTTTTAGGTTCTTAAGCCATTATTTTGATGGGTAATTGTCTCCCAAGAATTCTCATCTTATGAGGACATTGTACAATGTTTTAATATTATAAGTAAATAATTATCCAACTCAAATGTCTTTTATGGAAATCAATAAAATAATAGGATGGAAAAGAAAAAGATTCAAAAAGGGATGATGGAAAAGAATTATTTTCCCACATGTGATAATTGTGGAAAGAAATACCATGGTCCATGCTTAAAATGATTTAGAGTTTTCTACACGTATGGAGAAAAGGTCCAAAATTATTATGATTTCATGGATATGAAAAAGGTTCCTAGTGTATAATGATTGTATAGTAAGGAGGTAGGAAGCTTCGTGAATTAAGGTCTCATGTGTTAATGGAATATTCCCCAAAAGAGTTTAATGGATCGTGGTCATGATTATTCTTCTACCACAGAAGAAAAGGAATGATTAATGTGCTTATGATTGGACTCAAGAATCATTTCATTTGATTATTTTATTGATGATGGATTTGTAATATGAATTTTATAATATAAGTGTATTGTACATTAGTACATTTTAGTTATGGATTTGATATCGTATGTTTAATGGTACCAAAAAAATTCATTCTATAACAAGTTAAATTCTTTGGAAAACATATGGTTAAGGAAAAGATAACCATTAATATGTTACTAACATAGAGATAAATATTCTTTAATAAAGGGATGATTAATAGGGATAATGTAAATTGGATAGTACCAACCATGTTGGATATAATTATTTTTTGTTGAAAAAGTAGTTTATGCCATCATTTGTGGAGTTTAAAACACTTTTTCATTTAACTAATATATCCAATAACATGTGTCTCACTTAATGAATAAGGAATAATTCATGTTTCCAATAAGTTTGTATGGTAAATCAAATTATTACCATGTTTCAAGAGAATACACGATGTGGCTATTCACATAATTTTTATATGATGATTAGAGAGTTACTTTATAATGCTTTGATTAACAATAAGTTCATTTTGGAAAATTCGAAAACATTCTTTCTAAAAGTGTTGGATCATAATATTTTGGAAAATTTAACCATTTATGAAATTAATTAAGATGATATTTGAATGATATTTTTGATATTAATAGATTACTTTACTATATGAAGCATCTGGTGCTAAGAGGTGAATTAGAAATAGTTCACGTGTAATCAATAGAAAATAATTATGTTTATAGAAA
Source organism: Viscum album (assembly GCA_963277665.1). Taxonomy (NCBI): domain Eukaryota; kingdom Viridiplantae; phylum Streptophyta; class Magnoliopsida; order Santalales; family Viscaceae; genus Viscum; species Viscum album. The sequence goes on along the minus strand of OY728161.1, from coordinate 1,943,163,172 downwards.
CATATATTTCCTTGTATTCATAGAGGTTATGAACCTCTAAGAAATGGGTCCTAAAACAAAAATGTTTTTCTATTCTAATAATTTTTTATGATATTAGTTTCTTTTTTCATAAAACTAGTTTATGATTTTTTGGTCATCAACTATCATTTTAACATGTTCTCTATAACTCTTTATCAGAACTCTAATGTTGGATTTCTATTCAACATCTATGTTTTTACTAAATTTCTCCAACTCAAAACCCTAGTTTTTAGTGACCTTGACATTTTATTTTCTCTATTATTATGAATATGTGTTATTAACTCATTTATGATGTGATTTTTTACAATAGTATTACATTAAAATATCATACCCTACATTATTAAGATCATTTTTAAATTGAGAAGACGTAATTTAATAGTGGTGGAGATAATATAACACCCCAAAAAATTACAATATTTACATTTTAAAATAACAATTTTCATATATCTGTTTATAAAGAACACCATGTTGTGGTTATTATATTCAAAAATAACACTTTTCCTATATTTTTTATATATAACACCATGTTGAGCTTATTCTATTCACAACACTATCTAGCTTACATTAAATGTAACACCCAGTTTTTTCGTCTTTTGTCATCGAACCTATTTTAAAACAAAATTTTGACACTATTATACATTTTGTTTTTCAAAATAAACAGATTTTTTTACATTTAATGTAATATTTACAATATGGTGAATTTTTTATATGGAATTTCATTTTTTTGATGAGAAGTGAAAAAATACTACATTTTAGTTGAAAACTGCCTTTTCATCTAAAAAATTAGTAATGATAATTTATATTTTAAATTTATTTTAAAGTAAAAAATAGATCAATTATATATCTATTAATCCAATTTATGTAATTTGATTGATTTTTATATTTAATTTATAAATAAATACATAAATAACTTTTGAGAATTTTCACTTTAACAACCCGCTATCTAGCCACATTTGTGCGATTAGCTTAAAAAATAATTTGTCCACTTAAGTGAATTGAATTTAAAAAACTAAAAATATCGTTTTATTAATTATAATATTTATTGTCTAATAATAAAAAATTATATTTTTACCAAAAATATTTCCCAAAGTAAATAAAATTAATTACGACGAAGGTAAAATTAAAATTAAAAATGGACTAAACCTTAATCTTAATGGCCCAAATCAATTAAAAACTGGTAGAAAATATATTGTATTATAATATTTGGACTATATCCTCTCTTGGATCTATTTTTATAAGTTATTGGGACACATTATCATGAATGTGACCCATATAATAACTTAAGAATGGTAAAATTCCAAAAAGAAACATTTCATACCATTAACATTTATAAATATTTAGTGTATGGAGGATGCTAGATTGTTTCAGTTATAAATAATATTTTTAATTATAAATTAGTTTTTATGATTATAATTTAACAATAATTTTATTGTTGACATAATTACATTAAAAACATAATAAATTGTAAGGTATGGATTATTTAGTTGGAAAATAAATAAGATAAATGATGCTGAAAACATAAAATTAGTAAATTTAATGAATTATTATTTTTTATTAATTAATTATCTTAATATATCATGATAAATTGATTTGAACATAATAAATTTTATTTTAAATAATTTTATTATAGTTTTATATTAAAATTAAAATAATAATTTCAAAGTTTTCATTAATGTTATTTCATAATAAATGATATTTTATTAAATTAATTAAAATTCATAAAAACATGATCATCATCAAATATTATTGTATGTGTTAATGTTGGTCAGAGTAGAATACTCAAGAGGGGGGTGAATTGATTATCTTTCATAATTTCTGTTTTAAAAGTATTCTTAAAATGGTTTCCCACTAAATTTAAATACAACCCAGTTAATCAATGTAATACAGTGATGAAAGTGTTACTATTTAAATAACTTATCAAGAGTTTTATTAATTCTCAGTAAACTTATGTTCATATATTAACATTACTTTTGAAGTTATTCTAATAAGTAAATGAAATTATAACTTCTTTCTAAGATTAACATTCAGAGATAATTTAGCAATTTCTAAATTATAAAGTAAAACATAGAAAACTAAATTAGTCAACACAACAGATATAAAATAAGTGGATCAGTCTCAAGACAAGACCTAATCCAATCAACTTAGTCCTCACCTACCAACAATAAGTTTATATAAATAAACTTGATCCACAACCTGGAACAGGGTTAACAACAGTACAGAAGACTGTCTAAGTCACTGACCTCTTCCATAGTTCTTTGTGGGTAAGAACTTCTAGGTCACAAAAAGACCTATTCCACACTTATCTGTGGGAATAAACAAGTGTTAAAATATGTAAGAGAAAGGATATCTCGTATTTTTTAGTTTAACACCAGAGATGGTGCATGTTTTTATACAGACACACACACACACACAATTCTTGAAAGATAAAAATAATAAAAAAAATAGAATAAATGACTAGATAAGGTTAGAAGTGATCTATTTGGTAGTCTATACATCTCTAGACTTCTAGGATGAATCATATGAATAAATTTAATCCTCTTGTGGAAAATAGATTATCACATATATGCTAGATCTGGTTCATGTTCTTCATGAATTTGATCATGTGAAAATGTTCAATACTCTAGGATTCGAGTATGCTTCATGTGTTCTTGAGCAGTATTGGGTTGCATGTGTTGGTTATTCTTTCAAGAATTCTTGTTCTTCATCAATATCGCTCACAAACTTGTCTCTCTATTTTCACTATTGTTCCACAACCTTTACCTTCTAGACATGATATTCTTTTTATTATTATAATGCATGTGTTGGAGCTGACATTATGCATATATTCGACACCTCGTACCTTATACTGTCAGGTGACATGTCTATAATGAAACATTAATCATGTTAGTGCATCTAAAAGCATCAAATATGATCATTAAAGATTAAATTGAAAAACAACAAAAAAAACATTATGAAATCGTGTCATAGTCTTTCTGTAAAAGGTGTCTCCTTGAAACGGTGTCTCCATGAAATGGTTTCTCCTTGTTTTCCTTTGAGAAATGAGATAGTAATGATGGCACAGTTTGTATAGGGATCGGGCACCGGAAGTATAGATGTGGTGTTAGGATCACGATGTCTGGTCACGTTAGCTGATTCACAGTGTCTGGTCATGGTGTTTAGGTAACGGTGTCTGGGTCATGGTGTCTGGTCAAGGTGTTTGGGTCACGGTGCCTAGTCACGATGTCTAGGTCATGGTGTTAGGGTCATGGTGTCTGGTCATGGTGTCTAAGTCATGGTGTCTGGTCATGGTGTCTTAGACTAAGAAAAATATCTATATGCATACTTAAATAGTGATATTTGTATAATGGATTTGACTCAATAATTTATCAAGGAATTTTATTATAACACAAATTAAAAAACGTTTACAATAAATAAATATAGCACTTAAGATCCTGTATAGGTTTATTTAAAGCATAAAGAAACCAATCATTTTCCTTCATTATTTGAGGGAAATTATACAGGATTAACAAGTGTTACATAATGCATTGGAATTTTTATCATCAAAACATGATTAATACTTGAGGAGTCAAAAAATATCCCCCTTTTTGATGATCACAAGTCATGTGAGTGAGAGCTCTATTATTAGGTAATGTATCTCTTCAAAGTGTGCATTTAGAGTACATAATTTCCCCCATTTCAAATTATCAAAAAGTTTAAATAATAAATAGAAAATAAAAGTTCCTAATGAATTATATGGATAAAAAGTTCCATTAAAAATAGTATGTAACAAGAATATATAAATCATCCCTATAAAAATATAGTAGACACTTTTCTTCATCCCTGGCTTGTCTTCTATTTTACCTTGGCAGCAACATAAGAAGTGGAACCCGTTGGAGAAGAGGTAGAATTTGAAGAAGGGATTGATCTTGTTGACAGAGTATGTAAAGGGAGTCCCTAAAAAACAAGAAGGGACCATGGTAGGTGCAATGGAAGACCGAGGCAATTGATGATCAACGATAACCAGTCTGATTTAACTCAGAGCCTGAGAGACAGATATAGATGAAAAGGCAATGGTAGAGGATGAGAAGGTAGGAGAACCAGATCCCATGGATGTAGCTACAGGATTGAAAATGACAGTACTATGGACATGAAGATAATGCCTCAAAATCTTTATGAAGTCAGCAATGATCTCATCACTATATTTCTTGTCTTTCTCAAATTGATCCTTGTTCTCTATAAACTTATCCAACATATGAATGAAATCATTGATCTTTTGGACTTGATTTTAGAAATCTTGAGTGACAGGAGGGATTATCAGATTCTATAAAAGTTATATGTTGTGGTTGCTCAAGTCATGCTTGGAGAAGATCCTATTGAAGTAGAAGTAAAACTTCTTAGTAATCTCTTATTGAGCATCATTTGAAATTTTGGAATAAATTCTCACCTAATCAAGAACTCTGTCACTGTTCTTGACAAATTCAGATAGAGATTATATGTCCAAACCTCTGCGCACAACCTAATGTTCTTCTATGACAACTAACCTCATTGTCCAAAGATGGTTGAAAGGATTGACCAGAATTATGAGCATAGTAACAGCAGAATTAAAAGATTTTAGTTGATTTAGAACATTCTAGAGACAACACTTATACTAATCAGTCAACTAGTTAAGACCAATAACATGTTCATGCATCTCTTAAACAATTTTCTTATTTCTTTCAATTACCTTATCATCCAAGGAGGATAGATTAGTTTTAATCAGGGAGGTTACATCATTATGAATATGACTAACAACATCCTCAATATTATGAGAAATTGGTTCAGGTTTTGAGTTCATCACTTTCTAAGTCTCTTCAATCACAACTATGAGAGTCTATACATCATCAATTAACTGTTTATTCTCGACTCTAACTTCTTGAATCTCATGAAGCATATTTGGTTGAATCAGCCATATAACCTTTTCCAAAAATAGATCAGCATATCATTCACTCAAATTGGTTACAAGAACCGATTGGGTATTCATTTCTTTTTCAACTCCAGCCAATAGGGTATCTCCAAATGCTTTCAGATCCTCCTTATTAACCATGTTTGGAGGTTCTTGTGAAGGATCATGAATAGGGGCTGAGACAAGCTCAAGATCATTGGAAGATAAAAAATTAAGAGCAGATACTGGTTTCAATAGAAACATTATTGACAGATCTATACCTTTTACTAAGGATTCCTGGGAATCAGTCACATCAAAATAACTAGGGAATTTATACCATGTATCAACTGAGCTTGAATAAACTATATTTATGACCTAAACATGTTATTGATTTGGGTGATGATCCCCCTCAAAAGGTGCATCTTTCTCAAAATTGAGCAATTTAGATCCTTGATCTATTTCTAAGAGTTCATCCCTGATATCTTCACCCATTTATATTCTATAAAATTTAAAGGCTTGCTCCATTCTCTCTTCAGAATATGGAATAATTTTAGGAACAACTTGTTCCTCTTGTCATTCCTTAGGATCAAATTCTTGCATAACTAAAAATCTTCATCTATATTCTCTTTTACAAAATTTTTTTATTTATCATAGCAACAGATTCTTCTTCAGTAAGAGGTTTTTCTTCTAAATTAGTAACTTTATTTAGAATAGGTATTTCCTTCTCAATTAAGACTTCAAGAACAGGTTCACTGTCTTCATCAACCATAAATTTTTCTCTTATAGATATAAAAAACTATTCCTCTTTTTCCTCATTATAATACTCAACAATAACATCTTCTTCCAAATCGGGATCAGATATATCTTTAGGTCATGAAGAGTCTTCCACCGGATTAAACATTTCATAAATCCTATCATTATCTTCCACCCATGGATTCCAACTAATTTTCATTCTACATATTGTATCTTTTTGAATGAAAAAACTCATAATCATTAACAGATTCTTCATCTGGTCCATCCATCGCTTTTGCATGAAGCATAACAGATATAAACATTGAATAGATCGGGGAGGTTGACTTGGAGGTTGTCTTGATCAACTCACACATATTGAGTATAACATATTTTCATAGGTTAATTTTATGTCTATTTTTCGTGAGATGTATCAAAAATACATCTTGATACTTGAGTTTAAAAAAATCACCTTTTCCGGGGCTAATCATATTTTGAAAAAACGTAAAAAGATGTTTAGTTACACTATCTAGCTCAGTAGTTATGGCTCTTCCCTTTGTTTCATTCCCAGATAAGCTTCCCAAAGTTTCTTCCAAATCAATGAACTCTCATAGAGGTAGAAGACCTCTATGATATTCCTCACAAATACCCTCATTAGGTATCCTAAGTCATCCAGTCCATAAATTCAATGAAAATGTACAACTCTGGCCACTGATCCAATGTCGCACAACATAGATATCTTTTGTATGAAAATATAATTGAACATACTAATAAAACTAGGAAACTAATTTTGGGTAAATAGGCATATCCTCCTTTATGAATCAATCTATCCATCATTTCACTCTAAGTATATTCAATACTGAGGACCAACATGATAGAATCCACTTATGGTATATCTCCTTTTGGGTACCACTATTCTCTCTACCAGATTCAAATTCAGAGGACCTTCAGGTGCTAATTTCAGCACTATTTACAACTTCTTTGTTGAATTGTGCTTCTCAAGAGTGGAGGATGATGGGTGTTTAATCATGGGTATTCAATGATGGTTTAAGAGAGAGATATAAAATTTATGGGTTGAAAGAGGGGTTATGGTTTGAGATAAGAGAGCACGAGAGAATAATGAGTGAGGCCTATTTAGTTTTATCATTTATTGATATTGAGCATCGTGAATTCAAAAATGTTGGAAAGTAAAATTGAAAAATAATTAATTACCATGATATGGGTTATAATGTATAAATAAAATAATAAATTTTCATTATAGTGTGACAGTAATCAACATTCATGATGAGGTCGGAACTGGATTTCATAGTGAAACTGTAATAATATGATTTCTAAACTGTGCAACTGTATTGTTTGCGATAATAACAAACAAAATGTAATATAGAGACCGTCAACATGAAACAAAAATTCTTAAGATAGTAAAATTATAGAACTGTTAGATAGTGACTTGTGAAACTGTAAACTGTGATACAGTAAACTATGAAATAATATACTTACTAATTACGATTTATCATTCCTAACTAATGTATGATGTAATCTATTCTTCTAGAATTTAATGGTTTGGTGAATATATCAGCAAGCTGATATTCAATTCCTTTGAATTTAAAATATATTTCACCTTTTTTATAATTATCTCTCAAAAATATACCTCTTACATCAATATGTATTATCGTAGAGTACGAAAAAGGAATTTTTGAGATGTTAATAGTACTTGTATTGTCCCAATTTATAGGTACATTCTTGGATTGATATCCATAATCTAGTAATGTGTGTTTCATCTACAAAATTTGTGCACAAAAACTTGCAGCATCTATGTATTCACCTTCAGTAGTAGATAATGCAACAAAATTTTGTTTCTTATATCCCCATGATACATGCAAGATTACAAAAAAGCGACACATTCTAGAGGTTCTTTTTCTATCTAACATACAACCACCAAAGTTAGAATCATAATAACTAACTAACTCAAATGATTGTCCTCTGGGATAGAAAAATCTAAGATAGGGTGTATGCTTGATGGTATTTTAAAATCCTTTTAAAAAATTCTAAATGAGATTTCTTATTATTTGTTTGAAAACGGGCACCCATACACGCACTAAACATAATGTCAGGTTAGATGGTAGTTAGGTAGATCAGACTTCCAATCATTCCTCTATAAGTGGTTTGATCAACAGATTTTCCATCTTCATCAAGATCCAACTTACAAGTAGTTATCATTAGAGTGTCACTACATTTAGTGTTATCCATACCAAAATGTTTTATAATATCTCTAGTATCACTACTACAAAACAGGGTAAGGGCAGCACTGCCCTTTATCAGCGCTAAAAAGAAAGCGCTGATAATGGGGTATGTTTTTATCAGTCTATATAAAAGCGCTGATAAATATTACATTTATCAGCGCTAAAATAAGCACTGATAAAAGGTAACATTTATCAGTGCTAAAAAAGAGCTTATAAATGAATGTTTTATCAGTGCTTTTATTTTAGCGCTGATAAAACATACCTTTATCAGTGATTTTAACGAGCGCTGATAATGGTTCTATCGGTTTTTATTTAATAACCCTAAGAGTCCATCTTCACTTGCATGCGGTCAAGTTCTCGTGGAAGCTGAACCAGGCCCCTCACCGTGAGACCTCGTCCTCCTCGTCCTCCTCCTTCCTCCTCCTTCCTCCTCTTTCCTCCTCTTTCCTCCTCTTCGTCCTCCTCGTCCTCCTCCTTCTCCGCCGCATCCACCGCCTCCGCCCCCGCTCCCGCTATCGCGATCGCCTCTACCTCTGCCGCCTCCACCTTCGCGGTCGCGACCGCCGCCGCCTCTATCGCCACTGTCGCCTCCACCACGGCCACCGCCTCCGCCTCCACCCTCGCTTCCCCGACTGTCGCTGCCTCGTCCTCGTCCTCCTCTTGCTCTCAAGGTGGGAGGTGAGTTCCATGGATGGTATTCCCTTGGTATATTATTTGTATATTGTGTGTGTGAGGACCAAATAGTGAATATAGATGTGAGATAGGAATAATACCATATCTTGAGCCTAATTCCAGTAAGGATTTCCATAATAGATAGTGTGGTCTTAATGTGATTATGATTATGTCTAGGGATATGATTTATAATCAGTGATGAGTGTTGAAATAAGAGATGTTATTTATGTTTAGCAACACAAGTGGGTTGTTTGTGAATGATGTGGAATTAGATACCCTATAGGTTCCATAGGGATATCTTGACTCTAAGAAGAAGTATATGGTAATTGTTTAGTTATGATGGTTCACATGTGTGAGAGTTCTACCAAGGTTTTGTGTGATGACTTCTATGTATAACCAACCCTTGTTTTCATTTTTTTTATTTTGAGTTACCATGGGCGGTAAGTTCTACCCCTTCGAGTTGAATATTTATGTATGAGATACAAAGGAAATAGTTTTTAATCTTATGGTTATATGGATTCCCAATGATTATCCCAATGTAAATGATGATGGATCCATATTAATTTTCATCACATAGCATAATCTCATTGTTATATGATTAGACAAAGATGAACCCATAATACAAAACATATCACCTAGTATGTCTGTCACATATATGAATAAATAAATTAGAAAAAAACACGCTACAAAGCATAAAGGTACCATTAAATACATACATTGGTTAACTTGTTTTAGAAATTGTTTATCTTCATCTGTGCCTTGTACTTGCACCCATGAATTTGAAGGTGAGTATGCGTACACGACAGTTGACCTTCTTAGAGAAGTGTTTCTGGAAGAGTATAAGAGACATGATGCAATGAAGATCATTAGAGTGTTGGAGAAAATGTGGTTGCTACAAACAATGTGGCAATCGGCTTGTGCAACGCGGCCGGAGTTACAACTTGCAGGTATTGTAACTTAGGACACATTGTACAAGCCGATTGCCACAATGAATAACAAGATCTTCATTGCTTCATGTCTCTTATACTCTTACAGAAACTCTTCTCTAAGAAGGTCAACTATCGTGTACGCATACTCACCTTCAAATTCATGGGTACAAGTACATGGCATGGATGAAGATAAACAATTTCTAAAACATGTTGACCTATGTAAGTATTTAATTGTACCTTTATGCTTTGTAGCATGTTTTTTTCTAATTTATTTATTTGTATATGTGACAAACATACTAGGTGATATGTTTTGTATTATGGATTTATCATGAGTCTGTATGATTTCCTGTTTCCACATTTCATTTTAATTATCATGTTATAATAATATATTTACTGTACCCTAATGGCTCAAATAGTCAGGCATATTTTAGATGTTGCTAGAATGCTGTAGGATTCTTTTTCCCCAATGGTAGTAAATTTTTAGGATGTACCTACCTAATCCACCTTTATAAGCGTTTTGATCCACCCAGGTCTTACATCTCTGTAAGGCATTAAATCATGACCCTATATCCTTGTGGGATGTTAAACTGATGGAATACCACAGGTTAAACATGGGTTTCAATTAATATATTCAATATTAATGTTTAATCAGTCCTTATTAAGGTATTGTGGAGGTGTGGTTTTATGTTTTCCAGCAGATTTCAGAAGATTACACGCTTTATGTAGGTGATTCCATGCTTTTACATTATATGATGATTTTATTATCCAGTATTTTCTTGCGAAGTGTACTATATGAAATGTTTGTGTGGTTAAAAATGTGTTATCAAATGAATTTGGGGTGTGTATAGACTTGAAAGTTATTTTTAAAATGAATGTAGTTGTATTTCATGTGGATTTTCATGCTTATGTCCTTTAAATGTGTTTAAAGAAATGAGAAAGTTGTGTGATGGGTGTTTTCAAATGGATTTAATATGTTTTTGAAATTCAAAGAGGGTTTTCTTATGAGATGTATAGATTATATATATTTGTATTTACATTGAATGAAAGTACATGAGAATGTGTTGATATATATGATGTGTATAATGTAAATTGATCACAATTTCCATACAAGGTATTTTCTTTATGATGTGAAGGGGACATGGTGAGAGGGCAGGGGTGGTTTTCTGGGGGAGGGGGAAGGGGGAAAATTGGTAGGGGGAAGGGGTAGGGGGTGTGCTGGGTTCTTTTGAAATATATAGGGGGTGTCCAGGGGGGTGTGAAATGGGAAGGGGGAAGTGCAGTGGGCAGGGGTGTGCTGGGGAAGGGGGCAGGGGGTGTTCAGGGGGAAGGGAGTGTGCAGGGGTAGGGGGTGTGCTCGGGGGTGGGTAGTGTGTAGGGGGTGTTCTGGGGAAGGGGGCAGGGGTGCTTCTTTTTTATGGAATGGGGGGACATAATATTTGTTTTATGTTTTGTGCCTCACTAGAATAATTGGTTATTTTAGGTTTTGTGCCTCACTAGTATAATTCCATTTAGTAACCCCATTGTTTATTTCATTATTGTATTACTAACATAATATTTGATTTATTATGCAGGTGAGATCTTTTTCCTCAGTTCGAATGCTTCGTTCGGAAACCGCCGCCATGGACGATAATTTTTTAGAGCGGATGGATGCAAAAAGGATGTAACATCATTGTTTTTTAAATGTTCGTTGAATAAATGTAATTGTAACCAAATTAAACATTGTTTGAAATGTATATAGAAGTGTGTTGTTTTGTATTCATTATTTCAAGTAAATATATGTATCATTTTTTGTTCTTCTGTGCTTTGTGTGTGGGTGTTGTGTGTGTTGTGTGTAGGTTTTGTTTGGACTGTGCAAGTGCTGTAATGTGTGTAGGTGCTGGGCAGGTTCTGTGCAGGTTTTGGATTTGGATAGGATCTTTGGCCTTTATTAGCACTAGTTAAGCGCTGATAAATGGATTATATATTAGCGCTAAAGATAGTGCTGATAAATACTACCTTTATTAGCGCTCACTTACCGCTGATAAAGGGGACCCCCTTTATCTTCGCCGAGATTAGCATCGCTTTTTTAGCTCTGTTAAAGGCCGTTTTTAGCGCTATTATAAGCCATATTTATAGTAGTGTATATTTTCATTGATTTATAATAATACCATGATTATTTTGAAATATTTGAAATCCATGAAAGAATTTTTGTTCACCCATTAATTTTATTTGAAATTCATTTTGCATCATTTTAGAAAATTTAGTACATAGAGAATTTTTTGAAGATCCAAATATAGTGTCATCTACATATATTTGAACTACTAAAACATCCCTGAAAATTCATTTTATAAAAATGGTAGGATCAACTACTGTTTTATGTAAAACATTGAAAATGAGAAATGCACAATTTATCATAACAGGCTCTGGGAGCTTGTTTTAAACCATATAAATCTTTTGATAATTTAAATTTTTGATTTGGAAAATGATGATTTTTAAAACCAAGGGGTTTCACAACAAAGACATCCTCAGCTATATAAGCATTTAGAAATGCACTTTTAACATCCATTTGATATATTTTTAAATTTAGAGGTTCAACATAAGTAAGAATAATTCTGATGGCATCCAGTCTATCTACTAGTGCAAAGGTCTCTTAATAGTCAATTCCTTCTTCATGACTGTATCCTTGTGCAACGAATCTAGCCTTATTTCTAACTATATTACCAGCTTCAACTAACTTATTTCTAAACTCCCATTTAGTTCCTATGGTGAATGTGTCTTTGGGTCAGTCAAAATGATTCCAAACATCATTCCTTTCAAACTGATTAAATTCTTCTTGCATAGCCATCACCCAAAATTCATCATTGATAGCATTCTTAATGTTTTTAGGTTCAAGTTGTGACCATAAGACTTTATGTTCAACCTGATTTCTAAGAGAATCTCTAGTTTGAGTTCCTTTATATATGTCTCCTCAAACAATATCTAAAGGATGTTTCTTAAGAGTTATAACATCTTTAGAAAAAGATAGACGAGTGATTTCAGGTTCTTCAATAGGTTCAGGTTCATTATGACTTGAATCTAAAGAATTTATAGAACTGGAAGATTTCATAGATTCTTTCACAGGATGGTTAGAGGATTTTAAATTAATGTCTAGATTTGATACGTCATCCTCCATGTTCTCAAGAATGGTATTAGGCTCATTTGGATCTGTTTCATCAAATTTTACATGGACAGATTCTTCCACACATTTAGATATTATATTAATCACTCTATAGGCATTACTAGAGATTTAATATCCAAAAATAATTCCTTAATCACTCTTGGATGAAATTTTTTCAAGATTTTCCTTAGTATTAAGAATATATTCTTTACAACCAAATACTTTGAAGTAGCTAACTTTGAGTCTTCTATTGTTCCACAACTCATATGGAGTTCTTTTTAGAATATTCCTAATCTACACTCTATTGATAATATAGAATGTTGTATTTATAGATTTAGCCCAAAAAATAGGTAAGTCATATTCACTAGGAATGGTTCTAGTAATCTCTTCTAGGGTTCTATTTCTTCTTTCCATAACATTATTCTGTTGTGGTGTTCTAGGGAAATGAAATTATGACTGTAATCATTTTGTGAGAAAAATGATTCATACTCCTGATTTTCAATCTCACATCCATGATCACTTCTTAAGGATATAATTCTATGTCCATTATGATTATCTAATGTTTTAAAATATTTGGTAAAATAAGAGCATGAATCACATTTTTTATCCAAAAGAATGTCCAAGTATATCTGGAAAATTCATCTACAAGAACATAAACCTAGTTCATCCCATTTAAACTAGAAACTCTAGATGGTACAAAAAAAATCCATGTGAACCAATTTGAGATGTTGAGAAGATGAAACATTTTTCTTTGTTTTGAAGGAAATTTTGTGTTGCTTTCCCTTTTCACAAGGATTACCCGCATTATCATTTGGAAACTCATGTTTGGGTAGGTCATTGACTAAGCGTTTTCTTGTTATCTTTCTAAGGGAGTGATTATTATAATGTCATAGTATCCTCTGCCAAAGCCATGATTCTTTGTGAAATACACTTAAACATGATGAATTTTGAGAGGCTTAATAATCTAAATTAATAGAATATAAATTTCCATTTCATAAAGAAAAAAATACTAATTCATTTTTATAATTGAAAACATTGCAAGCATCATATTAAAATTTTTCATGAAATACATCATCACATAGTTGAGAAATACTAAGAAGATTATATGTAAATAAATCAACAAAAAGTACATCTGAAATCAAAACTGAGTTAGACATACTGATTTGTCCAGGGCCAATAATCTTTCATTCGGCATTATCACCAAAGGTGAAATGTCTACCATAAATCTTTATTAAATTGTTGAATCATCAATAGTCTCTTGTCAAGTGTCTTGAATACCCACTTTCCAAGTACCATAAGATTTTATAGGAACTCTTTAAGCATCATTGCTACAAAATGGTCAAATGAAAACATATTTTGGTACCCATACTTGTTTTGGGTCCAGTAATATTAGTGATTAGTGCTTTAGGAACCCAAATATTTCTCATAGGATTCATATAATAATTATGTAAAGTATTAGATAGATAAACTCTATTTGGTCTAGAAAATACTGAAGCAATATAGAGTGTATCATAACTTGAACTAGATGAATGTTTTCTAGAACTATGAGTAATGTTGTATGTCCTAGACATAGATACAAAATTAGTTGTTCTAATTTTGTTTACCAGGGTGATAGCCAATGCTAGTAGTATATTTAGGTGTAATATATTTACCTATCATTTGTACCAAGGTAACATTTCCATTTGTAATCCTTTAAAGAACAATTTTCAATAGCTCATTTGATATTTTTATTTCATCGTATTCTTTTAGTAATTGAGCATTTTCCCCCCTTTCTATACTATAATCAGTTTTAAGAGTTGAGTTTAGAGAATGTTGTTTCTTAAAAGACATGTATTTATATTTTAATTCATTTCATGTCTCTTAAAGAATAGTATAATATTCAAACATTTACTAATTAGACATATTTTCAAGGACACTCTCATCTCTAGAATAATACGAATTGTGTATAAGAGATTCCAGTGTTACCTCAAATGATTTTTTCATAAAACAAATATTGGATTTTTTAGCATGTTCATCATGTGAATATTCTGTGTTATTAGAAATTTACTTAGAAGCACTCCATGTTGCTTTCATTTCCTTTTTAAAATTTATATCTTTCCCCTCGTATTTCTTTTAGAACTTGAGCTTAGGACTATTATACTTGATATATCCCTTTTTCTTACATTCATAGTAGACTATCTCATTAGGCTTGACATTTCTTTTTCAATATTCCTTCAAGCTTCCTTTTTAATCATATCCTCCATTGAAGTTAGGAATTCTGAACAATTTATTCTTCATGTAAAATATCTTAAACATTATAGATAATTGAGCTATATTCTCATCACTGTAAGATGATGATTGTTCACTGCTATAACTTTCTACAAAGACTTCCAATTTTCCTTTGTCATTGTGTTTAGAGGTAGTGGTCTTGAATGCAACTGATTTTCTTTTGGATTCACCCTCTTCCTCCTTGTTGACTTTTAGCTCTTCTTCATACATCATTAGTTTTCCAATGAGTTCTTTTATATGTAATTTGATGATGTCGCATGATTCTATAATTAAGACAGAGGTTCCTCTCCATTTATTAGGTGGGCATATGAGAATCCTCATTATCTATTCTTTAGCAGTGACTACTCTTCCAAGAAAAATCATTGTGTATATAATTTTTGTTAAACCTGAGAGACATGTCATAAATAGGCTCATCAAGTTTCATTTTAATGATATATTATTTAATAGTATAAGTATTAAGTCTCATTTCTTTCACAATAGAGGTTACTTCATGTGAAACCGACAACGTATCCCAAATTTCAGGTGTAGTTTTATAGGCAGAACTTCTATTAAATTCCTCATCTCCTAAAGAGAAATATAAAGCATTCATGGATTTAAATTTGTTATTGTACGCAGTCTTGGTAGGGTTATCCCAGGTGATCTTATTAGTAACTGGAATCTTATATTCATCTATAATTGACGACCAGATTTCAAAACTCATATTTATAAATGAATTTTCATTTTAATTTTCCATTGAACATAATTGGATCCATTAAGGATTTGTGGTCTATTTTTTTCAGAACCTTCCAATATAGTATTTATAATAAAGAGATACTTTGAAAGAGATAGAAATTTATAATTAACATAAATTTATAGATCTTTAATGTACAACTAAAATCACAGTTGAATAGGGTCAAAATATAGTCTTAATAGAAAAAACCAACAACCTTGGATACCAAATATTGGTCAAGGTACAATACTCAATAGGGGGTTGAAATGATTATCTATAAAAATTTCTATTTAAAAAGTATTCTTAAAAAGGTTCCCAATTGAATTTAAATACATCATAGTTAATCAATGTAATATTATTATGAATGTTTTACTGTTTAAATAACTTCTCAGAAGATTTATTAATTCTCAGTAATCTTAATGTTAGTTATTAACATTACTTTTCAAGATATTATAATAAGGAAAAGAAATTATCTCTTCACTCCATAATTAACTATCAATGTTAATTTAGTTATTTATTTATAATATAGTAAAATAAAGAAAAATAAATTAGACAACACAAAAGATATAAAACTAGTTGTTCGGTCTCAATTTGATACCTAATCCACTCCACTTGAGGATCACCTTCCACAAATAAGTTTATATAAATTAACTTGATCCACACCCTTGACCAAGGTTAACAACAGTACACAAGACTATCCATGCCACACAAACTATTACATATTTCTTCATTGGTAAGAACTACCAAGTCACACTGGGACCTCTTCCACACATATCCATGGGAATAAAAAAGTCTAAAAAGATGAATGAGAAAGTGTATCTTGTATCCTTCTATTTAATGTAGGAGATAGTGCACGTTTTTACACAGACACACAGACACTTCTCAAAAGATAAAAATAATACCCAATAGAGATAAAAATATGAGATAAAGTTAGATGTGATCTAAGTGTTAGTCTATGTTACTCTGGACATCTAGGCTGAAGTAGATGAAGAAATCGAGTCCTCATGTAGAAAAAATATTATCACAACTCATCTAGATCTGGTTCATGTTCTTTGTAATGTTGATAGTGTAAAAATGTTCTCGACTCTAGGATTCGAGTATGATTCAAGTTCTCTTCAGCAGTATCAGGTTTCATTTGACAATTATTCTTTCAATAATTCCCGTTCTTCTTTGTTATCATACATACAGTTGTCTCTCTATTGCCACTATTGTCGCACACCGTATTTCTTTGGGCCATACTGTTCTTTTTATTCATAGAATGAATGTGTTGGACCCGGAAGGATGCATCTATTCTAGACCTAATACCTCATACTGTTAGGTGAAATGTCTATAAACAAAAATTAATTATGTCAGTGCATTTAAAGGCTTCAAATATGACCATTAGTGATTAAATTGAAAAATGAAAAAATAGATTAATAAATGGTGTCACGGTCTATATAGAAATGGTGTCTCCTTGAAATAATGTCTCCTTGAATTTCTGTCTCCTTATTTTCCTTTGATTGATGATATATTCATGATGGAAAAATTTTATTGGGATAAGGAACTGGTAGGACAGATGCGGTGTTAGGATCAAGGTGTCTAGTCATGGTATCTGATTCACAGTGTTGAGTCACGGTGTATAGTCACAGTGTCTGGGTCACATTGTCTGGGTCACAGTGTCTATTCACGGTGTCTCGGTCACGATGTCTAGTCATGGTGTCTGGGTAATGATGTCTGGATCATGCTGTCTGGTCATGGTGTATGGTCATGGTTTCTGGGTCACGGTGTCTCAAACTTAGAAAAATATCTATATACAGACATAAAGAGTGATATTCATAGAATTCATTTCACTGAATCATTTATTATGGAAATTCATTATAACAAAAATTAAAAATAGTTTACAATAATTAAATATGTCACTTAAGATCTTGTATTGGTTTATTTGAATCATAATTAAACCACTCATCTGTACACATGACTTAAGACAGATTACACAGGATTAACAAGCGTTACAGAATGTATAGGATTTGTGATCATTAAAATATGATTAATACATGAGGAGTCTAACATTTAAAAAATATTATATATGGTCCATTAATAAAACTATTTATGTTTTATAATTAACATATTAACCAAAAGATAGTAAAGAAATTTTTAGCTCAGTTTGGGTTAAAGAAATGTTTTTTGCGCGTTATATACACTTGTTCTAATATTATTTTCCAAAAAACATAGTATTTATATTTTTTAAATAAAATTTAAAAATTTATAATTAAGTATTATATATTTTATAATAAATATCACATTAATTTAGTATTAATGGTGAAATTACTTAGGTTATAAAACTTGTTACTTCAATAAAAACCTAAATGATAAAATTGGGGAAACATAGGTTTTAAGGAACAAAATTATAAAAGTTTACTTATTTTTTTATCATGGTCGTTTTAAAAACCATATGTCCATTTTAATTCATTATTTTTCCATTTTGGTGGCACATGAGGTAAGGGAGACCTTGAAATAGTGCATACATTTTGGTCATTACAAGAATGCCGCTCTCCCATCATTATAAAAAGGAGTTAGCTATTCCTATTCCTCACACATCTCATGACACTTTGGATCATCCAAAATATGTCCGAATATTCTCCCAAAATACCTCCCCAATACATGTTATCCCAAAATTCAGAATAAATAAAACCACATAAGCCCTTTAGTTCAAATAAAATGGAGTGTCTTTAAAAACATGTAACATTGTTCAATGTGTATTTTTGTTTTATTTGTTTCTGCACCAATTAATTTATTATTATTACATGATTATATAATAAAATAAAATAAATAAATATAATTATATTTTTTATGTTATGTTTTATTTTTACACCTAAACACACTTCCATTAAATGGGTAACAAACTCACCATTTGTGTATGATGAACTATCGACAAACAAAATGATGTCATTCATTTTCCTATACAACCATTTATTATTGATAATTATGATAGAAACATTATTTATATATTATATAAAAAATATTTTTTATTAATTTATTCTTATTTAATATTTATATAACACATACCTCTATGCTTTCAATTTTTTGTAAATATGATAACTTCATTTCTGGATGTGTGGGCTACCACCTCCTCAAAGTGTTGTGATACATTCATACATTTCATGGAATGTATTAAGGATAATTTTAATAAAAATATGTTACATAAATAAAATATATATGATATTAAGGACACAATTACCTTTATTTAAATATAATATATCATTTTCATTATTACCTTTTTCACACATTAAAAAGTGTTAACGCCATTTGTGGACGTTTGGACTACCACCTCCTCGGTGTGATGTGACTCATTTTACAACATATGAATTATATATATAAGTATATAAGATTAAATAAAATTTTATTCATGATATAATGATCATTATGGAAATATATAATGTTACTTACTTCCTTCCATAATTATCATTGAGAAATGGGAATGTTAATTAGGCATACAAATGACTTACCATCTCCTTGGTTGTAACATTGGTTCATTTTTTGATAACCATATATCATGGTTGATTTCAATAGTATAATTAATGTATGAATATGATGAATATGAAATTATTATTATTATGGATATATTAATATAATGACCCCTTTGACAATTTTTGACCTACCAATTTCGTTTTGACACAAGAACCGAATTTGTTCAAAACACCAAAAATAAACCAAACTGTCTATGTACTGGTGTAAACCATGTTAATAAGTGAAATAAAAATAATTACAATCATGAAAAGGGTATTTAATCAAGTAAATATTTTTAATATGCTTATTATTTTGTAAGATAAAGACACATTTGACAAGTCAGATTCATGGTAAGCTATTCTCATCTCACTTTTTATATTTGTGAGATAAATGTCATATTCACCACTATCTTCTTTTATGTGGTGTATATAATTCCCAATTTCGTTTATCATCATTATTAACTAATATATTATTTTATTAAAGGTTTAAATTTTAATTATCTCATTTAATGGATTTTGACGTGAAAATTTCCATGTGGTAAAAGTTATATTGGCAATATCACATTCTTTTATAATTCTTAACTTTATCTTAAAACAATCAATTATTTATAATAATTTTTATTCTTAATTGAATTTATATTAAATATCCATATTCTAATACAATTTATATGATTATTCCCTTACCCATATACCATTTTTTATATAGGGACTTCACTATGATAGTTGTTTGATTAACTTTGGAATTGATGATAAATCTGTATTATTTATGAATATTTGATAAGGAATAATGTTAATTAATTAAATAAATTACTCAATATGAAGAATTAATTGGAAATATAGTGACAGGCAGGTCCTATAATTTTTATAGCCCCTCGATGCATTAACATGTTCTAAGGAGACAAATCAGTTGGCCAAATTAAACATGTTTTTACCTACTGTTTAAAACTGTTTGGAGGATAGATCTTTACAGTAGAGATTTTAATCTTCCTTGGACAAGAAATCATATAATTAAACAATTATTTCACTTAAAATTAATATGTTATTAATTTACATTATATTTATTATTTTAGTTATCTACGGATGAATTTAATTATTAGTTAATTTATTAAATGGAATGTGTTTAGGTAATCTACCATTCTATATTGATTATGCCTTATTGGTATATTTATATAGAATGTGTGCTTAATTATTTACCTTTCCACTTTGATTATGCACATTGATTAATTATTACTGTAGTTCTACATACCCTTAATGGGTATTTGATATCACTATTGTTTTGTTTCCTTTCAACATGTTACGAAGAAAAGATCTTTGAATGAGTTTTCAATAATGTTCTTTATTAGATTTTCATATTTATAATGTTCTGTTTTTTGTTTCCCAATGTAAAATGGATATCATGGAAGTAATATTGTATTCCAAAAATACTAAAATATATGTACTTTGGGATATGATTTCTTGAAATCATGGCAATGTAATAAATTAATACACCAGCTTCAGGTTTCCAGGGTCACAATGTTATGGATTGAGTTATATTGTACAAAAACGTATATATAAAAATAAAATATCGTATGGAAGTTTCAAATGTTAATATTAGAATTAATATTATTTAATTTTTCTCAATGTGAAAAGAAATGAATAATTTCAAAAATAAAATTAATGAAGTTTTATAATAAATCATTTTTTATTAAATGATTTAATATTTTTTAAAGACCTGTTATCATCCAAGAGAGTGGGATAGGGTTGAAAATAACAACCATGGTCCATTTAAGAGTTTTTAGTCCTTTTATGATAACATTATTAACCCTTAAACAATTTAAAACATTGATATTATGGGAAGTTTGAAAAGGGATAATGGTAGGGGGTTAAAAATATGAGATAAGTGTAAAAAAATCAAACACATGTTAAAATATTGTTTTATTTCAGTTTTTCAACTCATAATTACATTACAGTTGAATTATATTAGTTTTGATACATTTTTACATGAAAAATAATTGGTATTAATTAAATTATTTAATTGATTCCTAGGTTCCCTCCCCTCACTTATTAAATGGTACATCGTCTCTATCATTATTTAAACTTTCAAATCCTTATTTCTTCGAAAATACTTATTGTAATATCATAATATCTACCATAAAAACATATTGTATATTATGGTCTTTCTAAAATTCCATCCATTCATGGGATATGGTGTAATCCGAAGAGGGATTCTCAATGAATATGTACAACTCTAAACAAGTCATTTTAATTTTTATTTCTTATTATACCTCCTCTAAATATATGTTATTCATTATAAAATAATGAATCCTATATCTTGAATTTTGTTAATAGTTACTATGATGATTGAAAAACCAATATCAACTTTCTTCCTATGTATTAGAGAATGATAACATCACTCATGCATATGTGTGTACTACCACCTACCCAAAGCGATGTGATTCGTTTTAATCTACCACTTTAAATGGATGGTAATAAGGTTAAATTTAATGAATATGTAGGATATATATGATATAATAATAATTATGTAATGGTGGATTGTAATTTACTTTTATTTTTTTCCAACATTAAAAAAATGAAAATAGTGTTCATGCATTCCAATGGCATAATGCCTCTATGAACAATGTCGTTCATTTTCCCATCTCTACGTTTTATAGATTACGACACTAAAATTTTTATAAAGTATTTTTTTGAAATTAATTTTAGCTTTTTTGATAATTTTATTTAAATAAAATATTGATGTTATCTTGATCTAAATGTGAAAAATATTTTGTCTTGCATTACAAGCAACACCGATCTAAGCTTGCATTACATGAAACAATGTGTTTAAATAAAACATGACATATTATTGAACTGTTATTATTTATTATGATATTCCATACCTATCCATTGGAGTGATGGTTATGAATAATAGTAAATAAATTATAAAATTATTGTTTATATATTTATATAGATTAATTATTTTGTGTCTAATTAATTAGAAATGAAAATAGAACACTTTTGAAATGAAAGGAAAATATTTTTATTAAAAATAATATTTATTTTCACTGGTATGTTTTATATCAATAAATTAAAAAAACGACTTTTGATTAATTATTTAAAAATAAATTTATATATTATATATTTAATAACTCTGTTATCACTCATATTATCTGTTTTATACACAATAAATAATATTAAATCTAATTAAATTCTTAAAAAAATTATCACTCGAGAAATAAATTTTGTAACATATTTTCAAAATTATAATAAAATTTATTTTGGAGAGTACGATAAAATGAATTTGATTATATAAACATTATTTATGAAATCATAATCTAAAATTTATCTTTGGGTAAAATTTTGGAATTTTTATGAAAATTACATTTTTATGAATAGTGAAAATAATTCATCTTATTTTAAAAAAACTTCATTAAAATTATTTATAATGTAAATATATATATATATATATATATTTATTTTTACAGAATATTTAGTTAAATTTTATATCAATTATCCAATTTATTTTATTGGAATCAATTTCATTTTGAATTCTGGAAAAAAATAACCATCTTTTCAACCTTTTCTCTTTAATAACCTCTTTTCTCATCACATCATTAGGTTTAATTTTAAATTTAATAATATTTAAATGAAATTTGAAAAATTGAATTTAATAATTATATTCATAATAATTTATAATATATAATTTGTTCAGCATTATTTTTGAGAAAAATTAAGAGTGAATGTAGTAAAAATTAATTATTGGGATAAAGGTAAATTTGGGTTTACTGTGTAGTTAAACTAAAAATATATATGGAAATGTGATTTAAAATCATTTATATAAACTATTATATTACCGTATATTGACAAATAAATATCCATGGTTATTTAATGACCTAATTGGTACCCATGTGACTTATTTAAAATGTGAGCGAACTTATTTATTTTAAAAAAATCCTAGTGTATCCTCTCTCCCACTAATAAAAACCCACCCTCTACTCTGTAATTCACACATTCAAACCTCTTCAGTTCTATCACGAATAAGAAAAATCACTTAAAACAAACCCCATTTCATCCTATAGTCTTATTGGTTTATTAAAATTCCAACCTAGGAAGTATTTTTTTATAACCTAAGGAGGATACCGGAAGAAGAGGTAATGTTCATCAATAAGCATTTCTATATTATTTTCTCCCATACCTAAATAAATAATTATTATAAAATGATTATATAATAAACCCTATATAATTGATATTCTGAGTTTATTTATGTTTTGGTCATGACCAAAAACCATCTCCACTTTCATTAAATGGGTTATGAAGTCATTGTTTTTGTGTACGGTGGACTACCGCCTCACGAACCGATGTAAATCATTTTTCTACTAGAATCTCTCACAGTAGAACATAATTATTTATTTATAGTATATATATTATATTTATCATTTGATTATTATTCAAGAATTATTATATCACAAATACCTTCATAGTCTATTCTTATGGGAATATAATAAAATCATTCATGTGTATGGAAGACTACTGAATTACGAGGTGATGTGATTCGTTCACACGTTACATGCGATGTATTAAGAATGGGTTTAATGAAAATATGTGATATATTTTACATAAAAATTATTATTAAATGACAATATGTGATTTAATTTCCTTTTTTTCTATCCAATATGAAAAAATAAATGGAATTCATGTGTACCTATGACCTACTGTCTCCATGAAATGTGTATTTCATTTCCTATCACAATATTTCATGGATTACTATAAATAATTTTATATTTAATATATGTTATAATTATATCTTGGTTTACATTCTGGATTTGTATAGATACTTATTAATTTAAGAGAACCAAAAATAAAAAATCAATACATATATGAAAAGCAAAGTTGTTGTAACCCGAAATGGGACATTAACAAGGAATTATTAATAAATGGGTAATAAATGGACGTAAGTAAATCATATTTTGTATTATATAAAATTACAGTTTTATAATAGATGTATTATATAATTATATTTATTATACACAGGGTTTTAATGAGTATCAAGGAATAACATACTTATGGTAAGATATTTATATCTCACTTTTACTTTCTGTTAGACAAATGTCATATTTACTATATATTTCATTTATGTGTTGTATGTACTATCCCTGACTATATATTATGATTATTATACATAAAATGGTAGGTAATTACATATCTATTAGATTATATCTTTTTATGGGGTTTAAGGTTCAAATGTTGCCAAATCTGTATGGGGTTTTGTCTCAATTTTCCTTCTTTGAGAAATATGTTATGTAATGCAGCTATATTCTTTTATGAGGTGAATATCCAGAAACGTTTCAATTTTTTTATAATGAATTTATTTATCCTCAAGATATTTTTTGGTTCATTTTATGTTATTCAATCATGGGTATTACAATTCAAGGTTACCAATGTTTTAATGATTTTATGTTACAATCTCCTCATTTAGTGGGATTATTTATGATTATGTTTTCTAATGATAATATATTATAATCAATATTTTAAGAATATAATTAATTTTATTATTCTCTAGTTATTAAATATTTTTTCATGTAATATTTCAATAAAATTACTCTTTGGTACTTATAATAATTGAGCAAAATTATTTTATGAAAATCCAACTTTGTTTCTATTAATATCCATAAATCTATTTTTTCTTCCAAAGCCATGTTTTCTGAGAATGTTAACAAATTTTTTAATTATTTACTGTGGTGTTTTTCATAAAATATTACCCATTTTTTATCATTTAAAAAAAAAATTGAATCAAATATTCATATCTTTTATCTAGATTTAATGAAAATATAGAATGAATATTTGTATTTGAAATACACTACATGAACATTATTTCCCACTATCATGACCACTCAATGATTTCATGCTTTATTTACATGTTTTCAAATTTATTTTCAATTAAAATTCTTTCCATAATATTAATGATATTTTTAGATATTTATTAAATGATCTCAAAGTGAAAAGGATTTTGAAAGTGTTTTATGTTATAAAACTAAAGTTTTCATATCGAAAATGATATTTTTTACAAGAAATTCATTAAATTGTTATTTATAATCTTCCTTTTTATGTTTTAAATATTATTTTATAATATAATAATTTTCAAAATGTTTTATGTTTTAAAAATTTATTTTCAATGAAAATATATTTTCCTCAAGAAATGTCCCAACCTATATTTCAAAATTATTTTCCATTAAATATGAAATTCATCATGGTTTCATATTATTTTACAGGGGATATGATATAACGTTACAATTAATATTCATTATATGAATGTATTATAATTATGATGACAATATTTTTAAGAAAACTGCCTCACTTACATGGGTTATACCATGATAAAATTATTACGTAACACACTTATTTTTTCATGGGTTATGCATTGATGAAAGGATTGTGAAACCTATTTATTTTCCCTTGGTTATGTACTGATGATTTTTTTTTTGAAAAAATTTAATTTCATGGATTTTGATATGATAAATGTTTTATGAAATTGTTTTACACATATGTATTAATTTCATTATGTGACAGTGGTTACATTATATCAAAGGAAAATGGTTACATAATAAATAAGGAAAGTTGTTATGTTATAACCAAAGATAGTGGTTATGTATTAACCAATGACTTGTGGGACCTATATCTCCCTCCAATAAACTAGGTTAATTTTAATATATCATGAGGTTGACATGAATGGAATGAGGATTGAACTCATTTCAATAAGGTACTTTGTCCACTATGAAGATCGTTAGAGTGAACCTTGACTAACATGATGGTTTTGGGATTAAGTCCATTCCAATATGTTGAATGTGATGCCACTATGGATGATGGTTTCTCCTTCATATGAGGTGTAGTCACCAAAATGGAGGGTACATTGGTGATTAGACCAAGCCTTTTGTAGGTATATGGGTGGTTATCCCAAGCCTTACATTTAATAATATCTTGGTGGGTATTCGTGACTTATGATTTTCAATTCTTTTTTTGTATTCTAGAAATATATGTCTTATTCTAATTTTATTCTCTCATGTATCATGTTCACTTAATAACTTATGATTATCACATACATTAACTCTTATTTTATGATTTTATGTGATAGTAGATAGAAAACTCTTATGTATACCATTAAAAAGTATCTGATCTCAATTTTTCTTATGTTTCCCCTCCCCAGGTTATGAATAATGGTTTTATATATGGTATTTATATGAAGAATACTAAATGGGAATATTTTTCTGGGAAACATTTATTATCTTTTACCAGATTAGAATATTGTGTTCCATGATTCCAAAGAAACTAAAATATTTGGGTCCTTATGTGTTTTCTTCTGTAATATAATGAATTATCATCTAAAAAGAGGTAACACTAATGTATGATAAACATGGATCTCAATAACTAGTATCAAACGAAAGTTTTATTTAACATTTGTAAACAATGATGAAAAAACATTAGTGGGATCTCTAGGAATATTTATAAGAATATTTTTTAGGATGTCTCTAACAATAAGTATATGGATGTGTTAATATAAAGGAAAATGCATTAGAAATTTTGTAATGGATGGAGTGAGTGGTTTCCAAGAAATTAAATCTATGTCTAGATACTATAGTAGCTAACAACCCCCAAAACACTATATTAATCTATAGTCGATCAAGAATTGGGGCACGATAATGAGCATTTTTGCACTCCTGGATTTAAACTCGGTGGGATATGATATTGAAATTCAAAAACTATTTATAAAACATTTGGGAGGATTTAAATAAATTAAGAATCTGAATTTAATAGGATAAACATATGATGTCATATGTTAAAAATAATGTGCCTTGATTTAGACCTCCTAAATGATTTTTTAGACTATATAATTTTCTATAATGATTATTGTTTCTCACAATATCATTTATGGTTACAGTCAATGGAGGGAACGAGAAGGAATTGGACTAAAATTGAATGTGATATATGATTTTATAATGATAATCGAAATGGGATAATGAGTGGAGTAAAGGTTATTATGACTATTCATAAACATTTTTCATGGAACATGATTAATAATGTGTACATTATAAGATTCACAGAATCCCTGTTAAATAGAATGAAAGAGTTAATTGAAAGTTCATTTGATGGAAACCATGGAGGAAAGAAGATTTATTTTAATATATGTTGTTAAAGTTGAATGAAACACCCATGTTGATGTATCATAGGAACATGAAGATGGTTTGAATATTGGAAAGGACACCAAAAAGTAACTTCCAAAGGAAAATTAAATGATCAATTTATGTAATGGATCAAAATACTGGTATACCTAGGATATTGTTAAATGTGGATTGATTTGAATGTGGAAAGTATGTGCAATATGAAACTCTATATCCTATGGAGAAATATCATAATTAAAATCACCATGTTAGTATAATTAATTTTTATATTACTAATGGTTCATAGAATATAGAAGAATTCTAAACGAAAGTATATTTTAAGGAATTAGATAATAAAGCCGAGATAATGGTTTAATAATTAAGTCAGATGAATAAATTATTTTTTGTATTATAATCCAAAGATTATATTATTAAAAACAGGAAATATTTAATTATTTTTTTTATATGTTTTTCAATAGGTTTTTTATAGGATATGTTAAATGATCCATAATTACTAGAGAATCCAATTAATGGAAATGTGATATTTTAAATATATCCATAAATATGTTGCATATGATGATATCATGATATTGAGATGAATAGATTATTGATTTTGATAAATTAAATAGGAATATAATGATTTCCATATAACTGATAAATGATTCATTGAAAAAGTGGTTGATACTATCACTGATGGAATTTATAGCCATTTGGATTTACAGAATATATAAAATAGTTACTATTTTAAGTAATGAATTATGAAGAATTTATGTTATCAATAAGGTATTATGGTAATTTAGGTATGAAGATAAAATTTGATGAAGGTATTCAAATGTTTGGTATGTAAAAATTATGAGCTATTTCATGATGGATGGGGAATTAATGATATATTCATTTTTGAAATTTAGAATCCATTGTTATATAATTTTATATATTTAATCTTTCAAAAGGGGGATATGTATAACCATTTATGAAATTATTTATGTGGAACTTTGAAATAGATTTTATATATTAATGTATTATTTCATTCATATTGGATAACATGTTCTAACCATTTTATTTTTGTTACAACTAGAGAATCAAATAATGAATTATTATTCTTTAAGGATCTTATTATTAATTAATGCACGAGGAATTTAAAAAATTAACATTTATTTTATTATGTAAGGGGTGAAGTGTAAATTGATCAATGCATAACTATAGAATGAGATTAAGTTTATGAAATTGAATGAAATCACTTAATTATACGTTCTCATGAAAAAAATTCAATATTTAGAAAACTATATGAAATAAAATGTTATCATCATTTAGGATGATATCAAAGACCTTTTTCATGACTATATGGTTTACGGCTTTATGGTCACCCACTTTCTCATGGTCAATGTTCTCTAACACTCCCCATCAGTATTCATGTATAATTTTTTTCATCTATGTCCATGTTTCCATTTGTCACCCATGTTATCTACTTTGGCAACCCAGTATGAGTAATTTTAGATGACTTAGTTATATAGAATTTTATTTTTCAAGTGGATTTTTTTATCCTTATATATGATGTGAGTTTCAATGATGGAATTTTCAAATGTCAATCCATTGATTATTGAGAAAAATTCCAAGGCCAAAATTAATTTTATGTGCGGCAGAATATAACACCCTGATATTTTATGAAGATTTTTTAAAAAAAAATAACCATTTCAATGATTTTCATTATATAAAATAATACATTTATCTTGAGTTAAACACAAGAATTTGTTTTTCTTGAGTTACATGAAACACCTAGATTATATTTTATTACACACAACACTGAGTTTAAATGAAACATGACATATTATTAAAATATTAAAATTTAATATAATGGTTGTCAGACAATGGTTGGAATGACGCTTATGAATAAGATTATCTAAAATATAAAAATATGGTTTAAAAATGTATATAAATTAAATTATTTACTGAAAAACTAATTATAAATGAATATAAAACCCTTTTTAAAATAAAAGTAAATCATTTAATAAAAAAACTATTTTAATGTGATGTATATTTTTTATTTAAAAAAATTAGAAAAATATATATTTTTTAATGATTTAATTAAATTTATATATTATATATTGACCAAAATGTTTAATATTCATACTATGTGTTTTCTAGACAAAATAATAATCCAAATTTAATTCTTACGATAGTAATTATTTAAAAATCAGTTTTTCCGATTTTTTATATACTTATTATAAAATTATTTAAAACATTTAGAAAATGAATATTTTAAAATAAAAAAATTGAACCTGAAATCAAAACATTCATATAGTGATTTTTTTGTGAATTTTCTAAAATGTTCATTTTTTTGATGACCAAAGAAAAATACTGAAATTTAACTGAAAATTCATTTTATATTTAAACTATTTATAATGTAAAATTATATTTTGGTTTTTAAGTAAAATTAGTTCAATTTTATATAAATTAATATAGTTTAGGTCATTTTAAGGAACTTACTTTTGAATTTTGATATAAAACATTTCATTCTTTTTCTATTTTTCTCATTAAAAACTCTTTTTCTCATCATATCTTTGAGATTAATTTTAAA
This sequence comes from Viscum album, assembly GCA_963277665.1. Taxonomy (NCBI): domain Eukaryota; kingdom Viridiplantae; phylum Streptophyta; class Magnoliopsida; order Santalales; family Viscaceae; genus Viscum; species Viscum album. The sequence goes on along the minus strand of OY728161.1, from coordinate 1,943,133,382 downwards.
TTAAAATTTTCCACTTATGAGAGTGGAATTTCTAAAAATTGATTCCATAATTACAATCAGAATAATTTACAATTTATAAAAATTTCAATATAATTTTTGACCAAAGTGTATAATGAATGATATAAAAATTAATTACATTGGTTCTGGTAAAAATGGGTTTATTGGGGGTTAAACTAAAAAAATAAGTGTAAAATAACCTACAAACATGTATAAAAAATACAGAATAGCTATATACCAACACATAAACACATATAAGGTTAAATAATCTCCTAATTTGGACCTTAGTGATATATAAAAAATGTGAAAGAAATTAATTAATATTAAAAATACCAAGTGTTTCTAATACATAACTTATATTGGCCACCACCTCTCTTATTTTATTCACACATTAAATCCTATTTAGTTAGCGTAATGACCCAAATTTTTTAAAGGATATTTGTTTACTGAGAAATTTTGTTTTATATTATTATGTACTCAACAAATATATTTCTTATTAATAATTTGGTTTGTATAATTTGAAATCAGACCATTAGGTTTCATCCATTATTTGACCACAGTTCAATAGAGTATTTAGAATCAATACTCTTGATAATAATTTCAACATTATCACTAGATTTTTAAGTAATATTTTGACAAAGAAAACTTGATATAGAAAGTAGATTAGATATCCTCAATTCGTGGAGACATTTTGTTTGAATACTATATATCAGAAGATGGTAGGGAGGCATAATCACTGGGCTTTGCTCTTAACCAATACTATTCTGAGCATTAACAGGTGAACCAGGAATTAAATTGCCCATAGTAAAAGTACAATTTATTGGAAATTATCACTCTAGGAATGTTATATAACCTTCAAACTTAGTCTATCACCATCATACACTTTACCCTAAGGTCACCCAAAGGTTTTATAAGGGGTTGTGAGTCAATCCCTTAGTTACTTAAATTAATATCCCTTTGAATAAATAATATTATTGTTATATTTTAGAAAAGATATATATTATTAGAATAAACTAAATTATTTTTAATAATGTTTACTATAAATAAATAATGTTATAAAAATACTATTATTTTTAAATAAAGGAAAAAATAATTTTCTTTTTTTGAAGGTTCTGAAATTTCCCTATGAATTTTCAATAAGCTGTTAATTTTAATTAATAAATTTTTTTATATTTAAAAGAAAAAAATATCATATTTGGAGAATTAGTATGATAAAATAAATAAATTATTTTTTAAATTATTAAATTTTATTTAGGTTGTGGTGAATTTATGATAATTTTATAAAATAATATAATTTTTCATGAATAGTTAAAATACGGTTTCAGTTTCCCGGTCTAATGAATTCATAATTATGTAATAGTGATTTAATAACTAATTAAACACCAGATATAATTATAATATGTTATTCTGTTAATATCCTGTATTTTAATATATTTTCATCAATTTCAAAATATATAATTTACATTCCAAATTCTAAAATGAAACTTTAGCTTTAAAAATGTTATTTTGTGAAAACATTAATATTTCTTTCCAAAATAAGTAATATAAAATAATGGTTGACTCGTATGTATTAAAAAAAATTGTCTCATGTGTCCAATACCCGAGTCAAGTACCATGGGAATGCCCATGTTTTTTCATTTACCAATATATAAGTCTCAAATGCATTTATTTAGAAATAAATTAAGAAATTATCAAATTTTTCTATAAATACCCACCCATTTATCAATTTACATTCAAAACCAATTTATCCTCCATGAATATATGACATTTTTTCACACCCAAGGAGTCCTCCCAATGTTTCTTCAATCCCTTATGTTCTTAATCTTATTGTTTTAGGGGTTTCTCTTCATGGTAAGGGAAATATCCTTCATTCACATCGTTTTAAGAACCTCTTTATTATAAATCTTCTGAATGTTATAGTAAATATCTCTTATATACTTTTTTCCATTCCCTCAATAAAAAAATTTTATTTTGAAATAGTATCTCATTATCCCCTATATTTTTTCCATTTTATAAAAACTTATTTTTACCTGTTATGCTACTGATTTTAATTCTCAAAATTTCTATTTTCTTATCAAGAAATTAACTTTTATTTTCTTTATTGGAATACCGAAAACTATTTCTATTCCAATTTTATTCAAAAATATTTAAATAAGATTTATTTTATTCTGTTGTGTCCATACATAAAAACCTCATTTCCATTTCGTGGGTTATAAATGACATAATGACCAAGCCTTTATAATATTTTTAAAATGCCACTATTTTTATATGAAACCCATTTCTTTTTATTCTCCAAAGGTTGTAAGTGAAATTATTTATTATGATCTATGTGGATAAAATTAATAATACATTCAAGGGGTTTTTTCTTATAGTTCTCCAATTCATTGGGTACTGAATATAATATCTTGAGATGACATATTTTACAATACACTAGTAAAATTCCTTGGTAATGTTTATGACACATCTGTGAAAAAACATGGTGATATGCTTATAAATGTTTCATTTAAACGATGTATCCATATTTAATTTTATGAAACATGTTTTTATGAGGATATTACTTTCTTTATATTACTCATTATTTTATTATATTCCTCAACTTTTTATTGATATTTATCAAGAAAAAATGTAAACTATTTTCCTTGATTTCCCTTACTGGATCTTATGAACACCCTTTCCGTTGATGTATGTCCTAGGTTATGAGATGCTATAATTTTATGTAAGATGAACCAATTAAGAATCCAACTCAGTGTATTAAAATAATTTTTACTCTTTTCATGTATTAGGTACCTTATTTACAAGAAAGTAAACATTAAAATATTCTTTAATTGTATAGTGTACAGTAAATTTATATAATAAAATGGAAGTATTCCATAATTGGTATTAAAGGATGGTTTAGTAAATTTTGGAAATTTGGTTTTGAAAACATTAGAAAGAACCCTAGAAAAAGGTTTAATATTATAAAAAACCCTTTCATTTTAGTGAAACATTGAGTTTAGTGGTTTCGGATCAAATAAATCCATGTCTGGATATGATCAAGTAGATGTGGCTCTAGCATAGATACATGTAGGGTGAAAACAAAAAAACACGTCTTCGAGCTAGTCTCCAGTGGGAACAAGTTCATGACAACAATATTTGTTGCACTCCTAGTTTGGAAATCCTGGGGGATATGTTTGGTTCAATATAATCATTTTATAGAAAATTTTGAAGGATTAATAGAAAATGAAATTGTTGTTAAAGAATAAAATATTTAATCTTGATGTTTTAAGACCTAAAATTCCTTTTTATTAATAATATTACTAATAGAAACACCTTTCATATAACAACTAAGCTCTACTGGCAAAAACTACTCCATGCATTTTGATGCTCATCAGGTCTTATCCTTCTAGGTACCACTTGTTGCCCCGAAAACAGGAGTTCCCCACCTTGGGGACCACCGAAGTGCCAGAAACGAGTCATATAACTAATGACTACCCCAAATGCCAACACATGTTCTTTCCAGTATGTTTTTCCCACACTCACACACACCAAGGGAAACATCCTAGATGTTTACCCATCCTGGTCACTACTCCTAGCCAAGCACGCTTAACTACAAAGATCTAACTATGTAGGATACTAAAAATAACAGTGTTCCTTGTTGACAGGAGTCATATCATTTAGTCATGTAACACTTTATCATTCAATAGTTTTATACCCCCCCTTTAGATCACAATTTCCACATTATTGATCTAATATATCATCCTATATAGTTTTTCCACACGTAAGGCTAGGTTATTCCTTTGATACCACATGTAGAAACATGGCCCTACTAATAGCACATACACCCCTTATTAACATGGTTGTCGGATCCTGGCCCACCATGTTCCAGTAGTTGACTCAAATACATGGGTCCCCACCCTGGGGCCCCCATGTACCCGAAACAAGTTGTCAGACTAATTAATTTCCCCATAGTCCAACACATGTTCTTTCTAGTGTGATTTTTCCTCACTCACCTACACAGCGAAAAACTTCAAAAAGGTCACCCAATGTGATCACTACTATAGGAAAAACATGCTTAATTGTGGAGTTCCAATCAGTAATGCTCTTGAAAATAATTTTGAACCTTATTGAGATGACTCATATAATTTAGTAATTTAAACCTTTATCATTATGGGGTGTTACATTTCTCACTAAGGGTTTTTTATTTTAGAAAATAGTAGGAAGTATGAGGAACCAATTAAATGGTGAGTGTAATGGAACATGTTTTGATGAAAATATGATGAAATCTTGAATGGAAATCATCCTAAGAATGATGAATCAACTGAATTGAGTTATGAAGAATAATTTGAATCAAGATGAGGTAACATATTCACCTCTAAGGGAAAAACTTTCTGTAGAGTCTTTTATTCATAAATGACAACCTTCATTTCATTAAATCCACCGACCCATTTATTGTTGAACAATAGATATAATCTATAGAAAAAATCTATTTTGTACTTTATTTTTCAAAAAAAGAGAAATCCACCCTTTCTATATACCATATATAAGGAGAACCTTATCAGTGGTTGTAAATTTTTAAAAACATAAATACATAAAGTAAGATTGATGTTATGGAGTGGGAAGAGTTCAGGGGAACTTTTTTCAAAAAATAGTTCCCTCGTTCGATGAAAAAATGGAGAATAAATTCAGAGAGTTGAATCATAAGAGAAATGAATCTATGAGAGTCCATGAGATGAAGTTGAAAAGAAATTCTAAGCACACCTCTACTTTTTTCAGGGATACTAATGAAAATTTTGATAGACCCATCGGTGGAATAATACCCCATATATGGAAGAGTCATTACAATTGAGACTATGAAAACTATGAGAAGGTAGTACGAAGTGCTATGAACGATGAAATACAGTTTAGAGATACACAATCATCCTATAGATCGAATGAAATGAAAAAATAGAAGGATCCAAAATTAGAGAGTAACTTTTTTCATGTAATAAAAGGAAAGAAAGTAAAAGTTTCCACATGATACAAATGTGGGGAGAAGAACTCAAGGAACTACTTTATTGGGTGTGGGAAATGTTGCATGTGTGTAAGAGATAACCATATTTCTTAGAACTGTTATAGTTAGGTTAAGCATCGACTTCTTAAAAATAATGAAAAAGGGAAGATGGTGTAGGTACATCCTAAAGTCCAATGCTTCATGTGTGGATAGATTGGGAATATTTCAAATCACTGTCCAAATCTGATTTTAATGTAGAGGAATCACTATATACCCCAGCATAGGTCAAAGAAGAATGTTCATGTATTTTCTATCACAATAGTGGAAGTTGATTCTCCAAATGATGTGGTGGAATGTACTATCTTTGTTCTCTCAAACCTAGGAAGTACTTTTTTTATTCTGATTCTACACATTCTTTTATTTCTTGTATTTTTGGAAAGAATATAGAACACATCTCTGAACATCTAGAAGTAGAGTTCTTAATCAGGACTCCTGTAGGTATTATACAAGCATTAGTAGTGTGTATAATATCTAGTATTAAACTTGGAGAGAATAATCTCATCACATATATAGTAGTCCCTATAATGGTGGAAATTTACAATATACTAGGTATGGTGTGGATCTCAATGTTTAACCATACTTTGAAATTACGAATCAAGGAAATATCAAGAGTCTTCAATGGAACACCTATAATTGATTCAATGGATAGATATCTCAACCTGAGGTTTTTCCATACGCACCTCCCATATCCATATTTTTTGAGATAATAAATTTAGATTAAGAAGTAAATGAAAGTATACCAATTGAAAATGTCCCCATAATTCTAGAATGCATTGAAGTATTTCATAAAGAGTTAATTGGAACTCCCCTAGAAAAAGAGGCAGAGTTATCCATTGAACTCTTTCCTGGATCCAAGACTATATCAAATAACCTTTATAGAATGGAAAAAATGTAGTTGGAGGAAATAAAGAAAAAACTCCAAGGTATTTCATAGAAGGGTTTTATCTGACCGTGTGTGGATTCTTATGGAGTATTGTTATCTTTTCAAAGAATAGGGATGGATCAGAAAGGATATACATTGATTATAGAGAACTTATCTTGATCACAGTGATGACCATGTACCCTATTCTAAATATTGATGGTTTATTTGGCCAGCTTTGTGGGCTCAATTATTATTCAAGATTGATATTTGATATGGTTATCACCAATTGATGGTGAAGAAATAAGATATTTGAAATACTATCATCCAATCAAGATATGGGGATTATGTGTTTTTTATTATACTCTATGGCTTAACTAATGCTCCTGGTATGTTTATGGATTTGATGAATAAAGTATATAAAGGCTACCTCAATAACTTTATGGTAGTTTGTATTGATGATATTTTGATATATTTTAAACATATTAAGGAGAATGAGGTTCATATAAGTGTTATATTGAAACTCTATAGAAGGATAGGCTATTTGAAATGTTCATAACAAGTGAATTTTGTTTACAAAATGTTTCTTTCTTAGGGAATATTTTAGCTAATGGAGGAATCTCTATTGACCCTTCCAAGACAATGATTGTGGAGGTTTAGCCTCATCCTACAATAATAACTAGGATTCATAGTATTTTGGTTTTGAAGGATATTATAAGGGGTTCGTAAAAAACTTTTCATTACATTCTAATCAACTATCCATGTTAACATGAAAGGGTGTTAATTTCATCTGGGGAAAAGTGTGTCATGAGTGCTTCCAAGAGATGAATATGAGAATAGTTATTGCACCTTTGTTAAATATACCCTGTACTGCAGAAGGATTCATTAATTTCAATGATTAATCTCTGAAAGGGATTGGGTGTTTCCCCAAGAAAAATGATATGATGATTTCTTATTCATATCTATAATTGAATCATAGTGTGTAGAATTATCCTACTCATGATCAAGAGTTAGTTATGGTTTTTTTATCCGAATATAAATATGCACTGTATCTATGGGGAGAAATGTGATTTATAAAAATACCATCAATGTTTGAAGTATATTTCCCAAAAAAATTAATTGAACATGAGATAAAATAGGAGGATAGAAATTCTTAAACACTATGATTGTCAAATTCATTATTATCTGGGAAGATAAATCAATATTGATGATGTATAAATTAGGAAAGACCTAGTTGATTAGGAAATGATGAGGATTCACGGAGATCCTTTTATCAATAACCAAGTAAAAATAGAAATGGGAATCATAAGGAAAGGGACATCATCGAACCTATTAAAAATTATTTCTCAACCATCATTAATAGTTAAGATCTTGAAAGCTCATAGATAATAAACTTTGATACAGAAGAAGACAGAGGCTTGAAAGAATGGGATGTTACTTGAGATCAATATTGATCAAGAAGGTGTACAGGTTGAAGGTTATATTTTTATTGAAAGCATGAAAAGTACAAGATGACCTCAGGGGGAAAAGGTGGTGAAGGCATATAGAGTCACATTCAACAACATGCTTACAATCATTAGGTAAAGAACCAAGGATGGATTTCAAAATCAAACTTTCCTCAGAGGTAACTTTGTTAGCAAGAGCGTCAACTACACCATTCCCCTCCCTACATGTATGAAGAATATAAGTGCCTTGAGTAAGGAGGATCCAACATTTCCTGATGATATACGTTAACTCCCATGGTACATTACCTTTTTTTGTAGAAACCCAACCAGAATTGACGTTTTGGACTCCACTTCTAATACCTCAATATTGAATCTCCTACACAATGTCAACCTGGTGTACATAGCATGAGCCTTAGCTCTTATTGACATGCCTTCACCATAAAAGGAACTAAAATCATGAAGAATCTATCCCTCATTTCCCCTTATATGGTTCCCCCTCTGATAACTCGATGAAAACAATATCCATCCACATTCAGTTTAATATCTATGAAAGGGGTAGTCCAGTATAACCACTACCCCTAAAGCATCCCTATTCCTCTGTACACACTAGCTGCAGAAATAATCTTAATAAAAAAGCTGTATTAGTCCCACCTTTAATGAGTGCACCCATCTCCACCACCTGTATCATAACACAGATCTTTAAAAAACGTGAGACCATATGATTCCCTCTCTATCCTTGTTCCTTGCATCCCATAGTGTCCAGAAAGACACTGCAAAAACCATGCCTCGAACCTTGAATTCCACCTCCACCTATCTAACACCTAGAAACCAATATTCTAGAAAGTTTTTGGTAGAAACATAGAACCCATTGATGCCCAAACTTTGACTCAAGAAGCACCATAATAATATTTCCCATTCCCCCATGAAAAACCTATGATCTATAGATTAAATATGATAGTGAATACAACACAGGCATCAGGAAACTAATGCCACTCCCTGCTTCTGAATATTTTCATCCACATGAATGGATTGGTTTCTTATTCTATAAACAATGAAATTTAATTTACTTGGAATCAGTTGGAAAAATACATTGTTATTCCACTCATCTTTACTATCCCTCACATGCATTAGCTTTATGTAATCGTGTCCACACAACTGCCTTGATCTGGACACTAAGAACATGAAACAGTTAGGTTCCTCCACTAGACTGATGGTCTTCTAAGCCTCTTTTCTCTCATAATTGAGAATAGAATTAAATAAGTAAGGATGTCTAGAGACCTCTTTGAAAGTTATTTTAGGAACCATGCATCCTGGAAAAAGATCTCATCTCCTACCCAGTTATCTTTATACATGTTAATGTCTCCACAACCAAAAATCCATCTCACTAAATCCTACAAGACCTCAAGATGAGTGCTCATACAACGACCAAGTCTAGACAACCTACTGTTTCTATCAACCCAAATCCTTCAGTCATCCCTATACCTATTTTTCATGAACATCACCCATAATGAATTTCCTAGGACCACTACCCAAGACATTCTAGCATGCATGTCCTCTATGGTTTCACTCACATTCAGCAGATCAATACCACCCTCCTATATTGTCTTGACAGGCCGTCTCTAAGAATCCAAATGACTCCGCCCTATTAGTTTTGAATCCCACAAGAAAGAATTTAGTATGTTCTCTATCTTGGAGATCATCCCTTTTGGGGGTTTTAAAATTGAGAGGACATACATAGGGATCGATTTCAAAATAGTGTTGATAAGTGTTATTCTCCAACCAAAAGAGAGAAATTAACTATTCTAACAACATATTCTCCTCGTAATCCTATTCAAGATGTCATAAAAAACAACCTTTTTCATCCTTCCATTGGTAATTGGATAACCAAAGTAAATCTTTGGAAATTGACGATGTTTCAGGCCCAACCATTCTTGAATATCCCTGCTACAACTCACAGAAAATTTGTTAGATATAATGAAATTGATTTTCCTGAAATTGACCCATTGTCCACTCTTTAACCCATTAGTTGTAATGATATTTTTGAAACCATCCACTGATCATCTCCTGCCATTAATAAAGAATAACATGTCATCGACAAACATGAGATGGGAAACCAAACTAACCCCCATTTTGTTCTTAAAATGTATTGTCCTCCCATCCTCCATACCCTTTTGAATGTTCCTAGTAAGTGCCTCCTGAGCCAAAATAATGAGGCTAGGAGACAAGGAGTTTTTTTCCTCACTCCTTGAACTGATTTGAAGAAACTGAAGCCTTTCCCAAGAAGAGAAATTGTAATTCGAGGAGAATTATATTACCTGAAACACAAATACCAATAACTTTTCCTTGAAACAAAATATCCTCATTCGTTTTATTAAAAATATCCATTCTAATCTATCATACACCTTATCTAAATCATATATTACCATCACATTAGATTGAATAGTTCTTTTAGATCCTCTACCATTTCTCTCGCAATTCTGATGGCTCCTTGTATGCCTTGACCTAGAAAAATATATGTTTCTCTTGAAAAACTATCTGGGTAATCACATTATTGATTTATCTACTTAAAAGGATGGATAATAACATATAAACAAAATTGAACAAACATATTGGTCTATACTAAATGAATTCATTTGGGTCTGTAACATCAGGAATCATAACAACCCTTGCTGCACAAGAAGCTCTATTGTGTTCTCTTCCCCAAGAAAAAAATCTAGGACCACCCCCTTAACAAGAACATTCACAACCCCCCATATCTCGTTGAAGAAGGAGCCTCGGAACCCATCTGTTCACAATGGACTTTATTTATTCATTCCTAAAACAATTTCTTTAATTTCCTTATCATTTGGTAGTTCCTCCAGATCCCTACTTTCCCTATCATTCACTAGTCCTAGGATACATCCAAGAAAGTGTGTCTCTTCTCCACCCCTTCTAGACCGGTCTCCCTACAAGTAATCCAGATCTTCCATCATTCCCTCTAAGTGTTTAAGAGTGATCTCCCCAGCCACCGATAGATCAAAAGTAAATGTTATATCATTGAGTCTAATGTTATTCTTTTTATCCTTCATACTTTCATTAAACAATGCATGAAAAAATGAAGTGTTATTTTCCCCTTTGATTTCTACCGAATGATCCTCTCGATTTCCAAAAGTTTTTCACCAAAAATATTTTGCTTCTACAATAGACAAGAAAATATTTCATCATCCCATACCTCCTAAAGGTTTTCCTCCATATTTTCTATCTCATCTTTTACGTTTTCCAGGTGGAAATACTCTCCCATACTATTGCAATCCCACACTTGCAGGTCTTTTTTGAGCTGCTGCAGACATCTAATGAGACTAACCCATGAAGATCACTCCATTAGTTTCCCCCATGGGTTCATCACAACCTACATAAAATAGCCTTTTTGGTTCCAGCTAAGAGAATAGTAAAACTGCTTGTTTCGAGCCACACCCATTTTGAGCGTGACCAGAAAATAAGCATGATCTAATACTACTATGGAAAGATGGGAAACTGAGGCTTGATAAAATGAATCCAAACCCTGATGATTGGATAAACATCGATCAATCCTACTTCTTATTCTCCTTGTTCCTTTGAAATTGTTTCCCCATGTGAATTTTCTCCCCCTAAAACCCATATCCTTCATTCTCTTAACTGTTATGAAGTTTCTGAATTCATGTATTGCATAATTGTTTGTGACCAAGCCAACCCACTTCTCCAATGGAACTAGGATATTATTAAAATCACCCCCAATAAACCATGGAGAATTACCATGTTGAAACATCTTTAAATTATTCCATATGTTCACTCTTTCAAAATTGATATAGCTCGCATACACGAATGTAAAAAGGACCTTTTCACTCCAGGCTCTAATTTTTGTAGTAATGAATTGAGAAAAAGCATCCACAAACACTATAGATATACAATTATTCTAAAAAATCTAGATTTTCTTATTTCATGCATCAACATTCATAAAATCCACAATGCCCACTAATCTACTAAATGAGGAAATGTGCTCCACTTTTTGTTTATGTTCCAACACGATAGCAATTTCTACATTAACTCAATGATCCATTAATGTAATAAATGAAAATTTTATCTATTATCCTATCCCCCATGCATTCTAGATAATAATGGGAGTCATTATTTGGATTCCGAGCCACCATTTCGGTAATGAGTGACAACCTTATAAGTGGACCATAATAAAGACGTCTCCCTAGATTAGGCCATGGTGAGGATACGACTGCTAGCAAGCACCTGAGCATCTTTACAAATCATCTCATACATTACCTCAGAGGAAACTGCGTCCTTCTCTGAAGCTACTGGGACCGCCATGTTCACACCAACATCCTCTGAATGTGGTGGACTGTAGAGGGGCCCTGATAGCTGCGCCTTAGATAGCAAGAAATCCAGTGCTCTTCTTTCCAGGGACATTCGCCTACTCAAGATTTATTTAACCACAACCTTTGGTATTTTCACGTCTGAAGTAGTCTTAGACTACTCTATCAAACAATGCACGATAATTCTATGGAATTCCATTGGATCAATAGGGTTTGAAAAGACACATAGGTTTTGAATAAAATAAACTAATATGATATATGTGAAGGAAGTGTTAAGGATACATGGGGATCCATTTTCTATCATTTGTAATCATCATCCAAGTTTCACATCAAAATTATCAATAAGTCCTTTACTTGCACTGAATATTGAATTGAATTTTTTTATAGCCTTTCACTACAAAATTGATGGAAAATTTGAAAATACTATTCATAAAATTGAGGGAATGCTGAGAATATGCTCAATGGAATATAATGGTGGTTAGGGTCATCATATACCATTAGATGATTTCTCTTACAACAAAAAATTCCATTAGACTATCCAAATGGAACCCTATGAAGATATATATGGGAATTGATGTAAAACTCTTACATGTTGGCATTAAGTTAGTGAGGGAAATCTAATGAGGCTTGATCTTGTGAAATAGAAGATTGAAATGGTTCAGGAAATCCAAACACACAAAATGTCTTCTCAGGGTCGGCATAAGAGCTATACTGAAAACCATCGAAGGGACTTGGAGATTGATGTTGGTGAAAAATTATTCCTTCACATTTAACCTTGGAAGACATCCATTAATTTTGAAAAGAAATAAAAGCTTATCCCAAGGTACATTAGACCCTATAAAATCCTTTATCACATAGTAATAGTGGCCTATTGACTTTCACTTCCTCCAAATATACATTAAGTTCATGATGTATTCCTAATATAGCTATTCAGGAAGTAAATTCCAGACCATTCACATATAATGAGTTCTGAAGTGGTAAAACTGGAACATGAACTCTCTTATTAGGAGAAGTCGATAGAGATCTTGGAACATAGATATGATGTTTTTCACAAAAAGAAAACCCACCTTGTCATAGTGTTGTCGAGGAACCATAAATATGAATAAGCGACATGGGAACTAGAGGAAAATTGTTGTAGAAGTTCCCAAAAAAATATTAAATTGAGGGAATGCATTGAAGTTTCAGGGACAGGATTTCCTAAGGGGGCTAATGTAATGACCTAGAATTTTTGAATGACATTTATTTCCGGTAAAAATGTGTTTTGTATTATTTTGTACTAAAAAAACTATATATTATTAATAATTATTTGAGTGTAATTTGAAATGTGACCACCAGGTTCTGACCAATATATGATCATTGGTGAATAAGTTTGTTGGAAACGATAATATTGATAACAATTTTAATGTTATCATTAGATATTATACGTAAAATTTTGCTAAAAAAATTTGATACAGAAAGAAGAGTCAATGCCTCAACCATTCGATTCGTTCTGTTTGAATGCCATTTTTTAGGACATTGGAGGAGGTATCTTCACTTGGATTCCCTCATGACCAAGCCCCTACCAAGCAAAAATAAATTGAAGCTTGAATGAATTTTCCTAATGAATAAGTTCAAGTTTGTGGAAATTACCAATTAGGAAATGTGAAATGAATCAACAAATGAGTATTTCACCATCATGCCCCTTAGCCTTAGTTAATACATGGGTGTTATAAGAGTTAATGTGACAATACATTAGTATTATAGTTTATAATCCCTTTCCATAAATAAAATTGTTGTTTAATAATTTATTTTTCTAATAATACTTTTTCTTAATAAAAATATGTCGAATTTGGAAAATTTATTTTTCATAGAAAAAATATAAATTTTAGAAATTTTATAAACTATTGTAATAAAATAAGTTATTATTAATATTTTTAATATTAATTATTTATCTATATAAAGTCACAGTTATTTAAATATAATGGATAAATTAATTTTATTCTTTTCCAAGTGTCTAAAATTTCACTATGCATTTTCAATCCGCCATTAATTTTAAAAAATATTAGTTTTTATATTTAAATGTTAAAATTCACATATTAATATAGTTATAATGATAAAATAAATATCCTTTTTTTAATTAAAACATTTAACTTTAGTTACGGTTAATTTATGATAATTTTCTAAAATACTTTAATTTTTTATGAATAGTAAAAATATGGTTTATGTTTTTTGGTTTAATAACTTCACAATTTTGTAATAATTATTTCATAACTAAAAATACACAATAAAATACAATAAATATTTTATATTTTTAATATCAATTATTTTAATATTTTTAATCAATTTCCAAATATATATTTTACATTTCAAATTATAAAAAGAGAACATTAGCTTTATAAATGCTATTATGTGAGAAGTTTAATTTTCCATCCAAAATAAGTAATATAAAATGATGTTATACTCTTTTGGATTAAAATAACATAAAAGTTGTCAAAATTCTCCATTTCCATGTGGAATTACAAGGGTAAATCTCATGGTTTTTCATTTACCGCTACATAGGTTTTCAAGGCATTTATTTGGAAACTAATAATGAAATACTCAAGTTTTCTTATAAATTACCACCCATTTATCCATTTCCATTCACTTAAAAATCTTCATCCATAAATATATGATATTTTTACCTCCCATGTGGTCCTCCAAATGTTTAATTTATCCTCAAAGGCCCCAATCATCATGTTTTAGGAGTTACTGATCAAGGTAAGGGAAACATCCTTTTTTCTCCTGGTTTTAAGAAAATATTTTTGTATATGTTTTATAAATGTTAAGTTTAACCTATATTATTTACATTTTATTAATTAAATTACTAAAAATTTATGTTTTATCAATGGATTCCCCCAAACCTCTCTCTTTAACCTTTTCTAAAATCATGTTTTTTACCTGTTATGCTGCCGAATTTACTTCTCAAAATCTCTCTATTCTCTTCAAGAAATTCCCTTCAATTTTCTTTTTGTGAAATAAGAGAACTCTATATTTTATAGGGGTATTCAAAAATATTTAAAAAGTATTTATTTGATCTTTTTTTTGACCTAAAAAAAACCATCAATCCCTTCTCATGGGTTATAAACGACTTAAAGATATTGCCTTTTTGAACTATTTAAAAGGCCATGATTTTTTATGAAACTCATTTCTTATATATCCACATGTCATTTATGAAATTTTTTATGATGATTAATGTGGAGAATATTTATTAATACATATGAAGGTAATCCCCTGATAGATCATTCGTGCATCGGATAAAGAATTTAATCTCTAGAGATGACATATTTTACGATATTATGATGAACAACTTTAGTATTTTTTATGACACCTCGGTGACAAACCTTAGTGATATGAATAAGAATTTATCATTTAAATTTTGTAGACAAAATTAAATGTTATGATTCATTTTTGTATTGTTATGTTATTGTTCATTTTTATTCTCTCATTTCTTTTTTAAATTCCTCACATTCTTATTAATATTTCTCATGATCAAATGTAAAATGATTCCCTTGCTTTCACTTATAGGGACTTATGCTCACACATTCCTTTTATATATATACCCATGTTTTGAGATGAAGTAATTTTAAATAGTATGAAACAATTGGTAATACATTATAATGTATTAAAAGAATCTTTTCTATTTTTATGTATTATGTACCATATTTACGAGAAACAAAAAATTAAAAGAAACTATATTTCTACAATTTAATTTAATGTTGCGTAATAAAATGCAAGGATTCCATGTTTAGGAAAATGTCAACCAAATCACCTCAAAACATTCCTAATATATTCCTAGAATCCTTATTTTGTAAATAATGGCAACCCATGATTTATTGTTTTTCAAACTTAAGGGGGATACCCGAAGAATAGGTAATGTTCATCAATAATCATTTTTTATTTATCCCATCAACCATGTAAATTTTTAAAATAACATGATTATATACTAACCTCAGTACCATAAAAATAATTATATTTTTTATGTAATTATAAAGAACAAGACCCATATCCACTTTCATCAAATGGGTTATAAAATCATCATTTTTGTGTACTATGGGCTACCACCTCACGAACCAAGGTTATTCGTTTTTCTATACCACCTCTCACAATTAGACATAATAATAGATTTTTTATTTAAAAATTATACTTTTGATATATATAATATTATTATGATTTTCTAAATATTATATTACCCATATCATTATACTCTCCATTTTATGTGAATATGATAATTACATTCATGTGTTTGAAAGGCTACCGCCTCGCGAAGTGACGCGATTCATTCACCGGATACATTGAATGAATTAAGGATGTTTTTAATGTTAATATGTGATCTATTGAAATAGAAATTAGTCTTTAATGATAATATATTATTTTATTTCCATTAATTAAATAAATTAGTAAAAAAGGAACAATATTCATGCACACATATGGCCTACCGTCTCCATGAATGGTGTATTTCATTTCCTATCAATAAATATTATAGACATTGGAATAAATATTTAATAAATACCTATAATATTTATATTATTTTATAAATTATGTATATGATGAAATAAGTATTTTAGTAAGAGTATAAAAAGTAAAAAATCTAGACATATATGAAAAATAAAGTAGTTATTACCTGAAACGTTATTTTGACATGGAATTGTTAATGAATACATAATAAAAAGACATAATTAAATCATATGTGGTATGATATATAAGTATCAAGTTTTAATATATTTTTAATAAAACTATATTTATTATACATGATTTTATAACTATTATAAAATAATTTGATACATACGTTAAGGGATTTCCACCTCACATTTACTTATTTTGAGATTAATTCCCTATTCACAACATGTTTATTTTATGTGGTGTAAATAATAAAAATGAATGTATATTATGATTATTATACAAAAATTTATTGGTATTCAAATAACCATTTTATGATCTAACTTTTAAGCATCTTACAGTTCAAAATTTATCAAACTGGTAAGATATTTTTGTGTCAATTTACATTATTTGTGACATATAGTATGTTATACACCATATATTCTTGTAAGAGGTGTATATAAAACGTATTTTACCGAAATTATCATGACTTTTTAACTCATGATATATTCTGTTTCATTTTATGTAATATTCATGGGTATTATGATTCATAGTTACCAATGTGGTAATGATTTTGTCTCACAATATCATCATTTATCGAGATTGTTTATTATTATGTTTCTAATGATAAAATATTAAGATCAACACCCAATAAAATCATTATTTTTAATATACTATCATTATTAATGATGTTTTCATGTAATAGCATAATTTTTTTGACTCTTTGGTATATATAATAATTGAGAAATGTTTTTATGAATATCAAACATTATTTCTCTCTTCTGTTAGAAATCCATTTTTTCTAAAACAATGTACTCTAAGAATGATTTAAAAAATAGTTCACTATTATACTATTTCCTAAAAAGAAATTTCTAAACATTTGTTTTAACATTTTACAAAAATAATTTGAAATGAATATTCATGACATTTTCAAAAAATGGATTTTTCTATCTACCTAAAATTGGAAAAGAATATTTGTTTTTAACATGCATGACATTAATAGTGTTTCAGGATATGATGAACCCTCAATGATTACTAGATTTCATTACATGTTTTTTAAATTATTTTATAAGAAGGGTTTTTTCCATAATAAATTTTATATTTTCAGGTTGTGAATAAATGATTTCAATGGGAAATCAATTTTGCATGTTTTTATGTTTTAAAAAGTGATTTTCAAATCAAAAATGATATTTTATTGAATATATAATTTAATTTTTTAAAAAAATTAACTTCTATATCTTCAATTTTACTTTCAAATTAATGGATTTTCATAATGTTTTATGTTTTAAAACACGATTTTCAATGAGGTGAAATTTCCCCCATGAAATGCCTAGTGTAGTATTTCAGAATTATTTTACATTTAAAATGAAATTAATTGAGGTTACTTATTATTTACATTTGATTTGATCCAAAGATAAGATTCTAATTCATTCTTAGAATAGATTATTTTTATGATGATATAGTTTTTATCGATCCTTTTTCCATTCCACATGTTACAACATGATAAAATTATTATTAAATAAACATATTTTCCCATAGCCAAGGCTTTAATTAAACTATTAAATGATTATGAAACCTTTTTATTATATATTGGTAACGTAGTGATGAACTTTTTTTTGGAACATATTTAATGTAACACCCCGAGCTTCCATGATACGCTTCTCATTCAATAGTGAAATAGCTTGCATTGTATGCAACTTCGAGTTCTAAAACACCGTGACTAATCAAAGTAGCCGTTATGAATAGTAATAACCACTTTTTAAAATTATAGAAATTTTATATTTTAAAATGGACTTCATTTTTGGAGTCGGAATATCGAAATTAGCCTATGTTGAATTTTTGGTATTTTTCTGAGAACTTCCATTTTTTATAAATAGTGAAAAATACTTAAAAACAAATTTTTTAATCAAAATAATTTATAGTGATAAATTATAATATTGAGTGGTTTTAGAGTATAATTATAATATATTTTTACCATTTTATCCAATGGTGGTCATTAGAATTAACTTAACATTGAAATTGGGCATGAACAATTGTCAATCTTTTGATATAAATTGTTTCTTAAAAACACGCTATTTGTTGTGATAGCGGGAATTAATGATAAAATTAAGTAATGCAACTTATATGTTTGGAATTTTGTAAAATAGACATCATTTTTGAATTTGGAATATCAATTATAGCTTAGGGTGAAATTTTGGCATTGTTCTGAAAAACTTCAATTTTTGATTAATAGTGAAACCACTAAGTGGTAGTTAAATAACTGATTTTTCATTTAAATGAAATATTACCACCTCGGTGAGTTTATTTTCAAAAATCAGACATACATGGTTGTCATTAAGAAGTAAAATGTGGTTCAATGAGATTAAAATAATTTCTGGTGAATAGTAACTTTTAAGTTCTTAATCGCGATTAGAGGTAATTAGTGTAGTTTAAGGTAAAAATAATGTTTCAATAATATGAGATGAGCTTGACACTTGTACTACTCCTATTGGATGAGACATGGCCGACCAAGAAAACCCATGGGTCAACTGGGGGACCCCATGAAGCCACTTTGGTTGGAAAATGACATTAATATATATTTATTTAATGTTAAAATTAAATTGACACAAACATGAGTTGTTCTACTAAAACAGTTTTTAAGTGGGGTTACACAAGTCCCAATTTTGACTATAAATATTAATTATAAAGCTAAAAAGATTTCCTACATCATAGTATTTTTTTATATTTTTTAGACATTAAATAAATTAAATTATTTATGACATCATGATGATGCAGAGATGACCTAATTATTTAACAATTTAAAAAAATGAGAAGATAATGTAAAATCCAAGGCTTACACCTGTCCAAAGCCTATTGGATGAAGAGATTTAGAACCCTTATCACCTTACCCACGAATTATATAAGTGTGGTACCTTTATAATCCGAAAAGCATTGTATAATAATGTAACATTTCAATTTTTCCAAAAGAGCCCCTCCTCTCCTCTTATAAAAGGCCCCCACCTCTACCACCTTATTCACACTTTCAAGCCTTTTGGTTCGGCCAACCTCTGCCCAAATACTCTCCCAACTTCTCTCCCTTCATCCTAGAAGCTTTACTTTAGTCAGAAAGCCATCCTAAGGAGTCCTTTTGATCAAATCAAAAGGAAGAACCCGAAGAAGAGGTAACGTTTTCATCACCCTCTTTCAAGTTTCTTTCTTCTTCCACTCCCTCTTTGTTTATTATTTCAATTCTAAAATTATAACTCCAGTATATTCTATATACTGTGATGTTATTACAAATATGGAATAACCATATTCAGTATTCTACCCATCATTTGAATGACATGTCACCATACGTGCGTACGTACGGCTTACCATCTCCACGTCGTGGTGTAATTGTTATTCAATATATTATTATTTAGATGGGTATAATAACGATATTTAATTCATGTAAATAATAAATATAACATGATAATGATTCTGTATATATGATATACTATCCAATTATACATTATTTTAATATCAAAATAATGATATTGTCGCTCGTGCGTACGTACGGACTACCGTATCCACGAACGCGATGAGATTCATTCTCCGTCGTATCCATTCAAGTATAATTATCATTTGATGATTTAAAACTAATTTTTAAGGACATGATATCATTCTGGATATGAATAAGATACAACCTATCCATGAAAAACACTACTTATGAAAACGAGTAAGTTAACACCCGAAACAACGATAAATCCAAGATATTGTTAACAAAGCAATGTTAAAAGATCATATATGATATCATATGAATGTATATGATTCTTGTATAATTTAATAACAATTATTTCACCATTATACAGGAGGTTAACCTACCCCAACCAAGGAAAAGTACAAGGTAAGGGTTATTTCACAATCTCTTCATTATCCGAGGTTGTTTATACGTAACAATCTACTGGGATCTCTTTGTCATCCACATACATGTTTCTTCAAAATGTATTTCAAAACATTTTTATTATTTAAAAGAATATGGGCTTAAAGTCATTTATACCCTTTTTTACTTTTTATAAGAGGAATATTTCCGTCGTTTTCAAAACAAAGTCCTTTTTAACCTTTTCGACAGAATTAAGGTAAGAATGTTTTTTATACGGCAGGTGCGGTTATTTCCGCCGTTATAAAATCTTCAAAGCTTTCCTTACAAGCATATAAGAATATTTTCAAGAAAATGTTTTATTTTATATGGCTCTTAAATGATTTCAAAAATAGAAAGAGATATTTCTCTAAAAAGTGTTTTGATTTCATCTATGTCAACATCCTTTGATGGATTTTACGCTTATTTGAAGTTGATTTATTATGATACAAAACTTCTATATTGTATTGAAGGTTTTGTGAATGTTTGACTGTGGATGTGCTATTTTTATACCATTTATAGTTTATGGTAAAATATTAACATTTCGTATGCTAGTTTTAATACGAATGTTTATGTTATGATTAAACCTTTTCATATGGGAATGCATTGGACTTAATATGTGATGGGTGGAGCCCGCTATAGCTCCTCGATGCATCGGTAGGTCTCATGAGACAAACTAGTGTCTTGGCACAAGGCCTTGACAAAATCTTATTTGTAGTCTTGGCACGAGGCCTTGGCTATGTGGTTATGTTAGTCTGGCATTATGCATTCCAACATTATGAAAGTGGTTAGTGATTTTGCATGTGATTATTCGATTAGTAGAATATCCATGTGAATGAGTAAATGGCATTATTTGATTTTACTTTTTCATATTATTCTGAATTTCAAGTTTAATAAGGCTTTTGTTTTAGTTATACATTTCCTTAAATGTTTATTCTTATTTATGAAAGCTTCCGCTATATTGTTATCCTTACTGGGCATTTGAGCTCACCCCTTTTCTATATTTTATTTTTCCCAGGAAGTGAAGAAGTAAATTATGAATGACATACAGGGATATTATGAGGGGATAATAGTGTGGACTGTGGAGACATTATGTTGTTGTAGTAGTTTTTCATTTTATGATGAAATGTAAAACTTATGAATATATCTAGTGTTTCCAAGGCTACTAAACCAATCGGTCTTTCGAGATTTGATATCTCTTGTGATCATGCCAATGTTATGAAGTAATGCACTGACTCTGGGTAGCTGGGGTCGGGGTGTTACATTTAATTTCATGATTTCTAATATGATTAATGTTTTATGATCTTATATAACACATTTATTTGATTTTGATAATTTGATAGTGGTTATGTTATTACCAAGGATCGTGGTTATGTTATAAATAAGGATGGTGGTAACATTATTAACCTGGATTGTGGTAATGTTATAACCAAATATGGTTGTGACCTATTTCACTTTCCAATAAATTGGATAAATATTTATATATCATGGTATCTAAATGACTGGAATGGGTAGTGAACTTGGGTTAGCAAGGTAATTTTTCTACTATGATGGTCTTGGGAGCGAAACATGAATAACATGATAGTTTGTGGAGTGAAACAATTCCACTACGAGGAAAGTGATTCCATTATGGATGGTGGTGTGTCCTACCCATGAGGTGTAGCTGACCTGTAGGATGATACATGGGTGGCCATCCAAAGCCTGAAGTAGGTACACAAGTGCTTATCCCAAGACTAAAATTCTCTAAATATCTTGGTGGGTATCCTTGACATAATATTTTTTATATTTATCTGTATAGAAAAAAAATTTCTAATACCAATTTTTTTACTCATGGATCATGTTCTTTGATTCCGTTATGATTCATGTCTTATGAACTAACAATATTTATTCCATGAATGTTGTTTATGATCTATGAAAGGTTGGGTGTAAGCATCATATATTATGTTCATTATCACATTACATTATATTATATTATGATTTCATATGAACATACATAGATATCTCTTATGTTTACCCTTACCTAGAATCTAAGATCACAATTTCTTATGTTTCCTTTCCCCATTGTTGATGAAAAGTTTTATATATGGTATATCTATGAACAATACAAAATGGGAAGACAATTTTCGGAAAAATTTATGATAATTCACTAGGTTATAGGATTGTGTTCCATGTTTCTGAAGACACTAAACTATTCTAGTCATTGTGCGAGTGTCTGTGGAATGTAATGAATATTCATCTAAAATGATATAATATCCATGTATCAAAATCTAGGGTCACTATATGGATGAATATATATATATATAGTTAATATATATGATATTTATATAATGATTAGTATTTTAGATATTAGGTAAACCAAAAAAGGTATAATTATTGGATCTAGTAAACCAATTTTCTCATAAAAAAATGAAATACTTAACACCAAAAATTGCGGATTTTAATATAGAATTATTAATAAATGGGTGTTAGAACATTATAATTGAATAATATATGATATTATAAGAATATATATTAATATGGAATAAATTTAAAATAAATTTATACTTATCATAAATGATGTTAGGGCACTATATATTCAAGTTGATCTTGAGGTGTGATATTTTTTCCTCACATTAATTTTGGTGAGACGCATGTAATATTCAAAACATATTTATTTTTTGTTTTTTATATAAACTAGGTGAATTTAATTTATTATTTTCTTAATGAAAATTATGGGGATTTATAAATCCATATATTTTTCCCTCACTCGTGGTGCCTTGAATTAGATATTACAAATGTGGTAATGATTTTATGTTATATTTGTTGGACGGAGAGTGATGGAAAGAGGGGGGGGGGTGAATTGCCTTTTAAAAAATAATTAACAATTTAAAACAATTATCAAAGGTGCAGCGGAAATAAAAGAGGCAAGACGCAAAACTTGATAACGGAGTTCGGCTTAAACCAAAGCCTACATCTCCTCTCCCAACTCAACCGTTGAGAGATTTACTACCGCTTGCTTTTTAATGGTTTTAGCAAGAAACCCACTAGACTTTAAGGTAGTCTAGAACCTATTACAGCTTTCTTTTAATGGTTATGCAAGAACCCACTTGCTTTTAATGGTTGAGAAAGAACCCACTAGCCTTCTTACAGGTGAAGGCTACCTCACCTATGACTCAAGCCTTTTAAAGGGAAGGCTTGACTAACCTCTTCACACCTTGAAGGTGGTGTGAAAACCTAATCAAAGAGAGGATGAAAGAAAGAGGGGTTTGTAGGCACAAACCCAAATTGATGATCAAAATAATTAAAGCAAGAAAAACCGTAAGAGGAGAAGCCTTGGGCGCCAAAGGATTGATAAAGTTGATGAAGAGCTCTCCCAAGCTTCTATGATGGTGCTCCTTGTATGTGGAAGTGATTTGGAGCAAGTAGGGGTTCCTTGGAGGAATGCGCCGGAGGTTCTCCAAATGATCAAAAATGTTCTTGTGGGCTTCCGTACGTTTCCGGGGCTTCCTAGCCCTTTATTTATAGAGGGGGAACCCTCAAATGGCCTTTGGGGGTCTTCGGAGCCGTTGGAGAGGCCTTCGGAGCCGTTGGGAGTCAAGTGGACAAGCCTGGTCAAAGCCCAACGGCTAGTTTAACTGGCTCCACCGGCTGACCGGTACAGTGCCACAGGTTGGCCGGTGCTTTGGAAAAGGGAGGGGCCTCGGGCTTAGGCACCACCGGCTGGCCGGTGAGGAGGCCACCGGTTGGCCGGTGCTGAGGCAGTGGCTGACACTATTCTGTCTGGGTCCACCGGCTGGCCGGTGATGTGACACCGGTTGGCCGGTGGTCCGGACAGAAGGATGCCTTCTGTCCAGGCTCCATCGGCTGGCCGGTGGTCTTCCACCGGTTGGCCGGTGGACTGAAAATCAGTCCACATTGGCTTCTTGCTTTCTTGGCCCAATTCCTTGGCCACCTGAAATCATGCCTATCATCCAAAAACACTTAAAACAAGATTAGATAAAAAAGAGAGTGATTGTGATCATGAAAATTAAACCACTAGGGGTACGAGAGGTACAACAATCTCCCCCTATTTTGATGATCACAATAACCAAAAAAAAAACATTGTAAAAGACTGAAATGAGAGGCATGCTTTAAAGGATAAATTGAAAAAGTAAAGCAAAGCATGAGAGAAATATTTCTCCCCCAATCAACCAAGAATTTATCCCCCTTTGTGATTATCAAAATAGCACGGGGCATAAAACTTGATTGAGGGAAAGGTTGAAAAACAATTGTGATTTTTGAAATTTGAATTGAAAGTTTTGAATTGAAAGTTTTGAAATGAAAGTTTTGAAATGAAAGTTTTGAAATTGAAAGTTTTTAAATTAAGCAAAAAAGGCTTAAACGATCCTAACTCCCCCTAAATAAAAACAACAAATCACCAGGGAGAGGATTTTGAAACCGAGACAAATTTTGGTCCGGTGAGACTCGCTAAAAGGGATTTTTCAATCCATACTTGTCTAGTGGCGGGTCTTCTCCTATGAAATTCATCGTTAAAGAAAATAGTTTTGGGCCTTCTATACTGGGCATTTTTGCAATTGCACTCATAAATTAAGTGCCCGGTCTTTTTGCAATAGTTGCAAAATTTATATTGGGAGCTCCCCCTTACAAAAATAGTTGGAGCATGGGAAGAGGAAGCTTGCATGGAATAGCCAAGCCCTTGGGTGGTTCTAGATATGCATTGGGAACCAAGGAGCTTCGAAAGGTTATGTTCACCTTCGGTGAACTTAGCTAGAGATTCCCTTAAATCCTTGATTGTTGATTCCATAGACTCAACATCGGGAAGGTTTTGGACCTTGAGGGACAACTCTTCCTTTTCTTTGAGAAGTTGTTCCTTTTCGGAAGAAAAGTTTTTGAAATTCTTTTTTAAAGCAATAAATTTGGAAGAAAGTTCGTGAAAACCTTCCTCCAATTGATCTCTAGCATGTTGGAGATCCTCATAAGATAAATGATTAAAAGAATTTGAAGAACTAGAGGATGAGGAGTCGGAAGAGGTTACCTCATGAAATGCCATTAGGAATTTTTTACCGTTGTCACTTGAGGAGGAGGATGTGTAGCTATCACTCCATGTGGCCTTGAATGCCTTCTTCTTTTCCTTTTGCTTGGCCTTTTTCCTCTTGAGTGGACAATCGGGCTTGTAATGGCCTTTCTTGCCACACCCATAGCATGTTACCTCGGGCTCGGATTTTTCGTTGGGTTGAGCCTTGCAGGATTTCTTCTTTTTGTGCTTCTTCATGAATTTGTGCATCTTGCAGGCAAGATTCTCCATTTCCGAATCGCCGCTTGAAGAGGAAGACGATGAGGAGGAGGAGCTTTCTTCTTTTTGAACTTTGAAGGTGATGTTCTTTGGAACTTTGATCGGTTTGCCTTCCTTTTCAGCTTGCCTCCTCATGGTAATCTCGTAGGTCATGAGGGATCCGATGAGCTCTTCGACTGGCATGTTCTTGATGTCTTTAGCTTCTTGGATTGCCGTGACTTTTGGTGCCCATGTGCTTGGTAAGATCCAAAGGATCTTCTTGACCATCGTTTCTGCAGACACATTATCACCAAGGGACTTTCTTTCACTGCAAACGTCAGTAAAACGAGTAAACATTTCAGAAATTGATTCATGTGGGTGCATGGTGAAAGACTCAAAATCTTGACGGAACATGTCCAATCGAGTATACTTGACTTTGTTGGTCCCCTCATGGGTAACCTCCAAAAGTTTCCAGATTTCATGTGATGAGGTGCAAGTGGAAACTCTATTGAATTAATTACGATCAAGGCCGCAATGAAGACCGTTCATGGGTTTTCCATCAAGCTCTAAATTTTTAATATCGTCTTGGGTCCATTTGGATTCATCAGGAGAAGAAAGAGAATAACCATGCATGACAATTTTATAAATAGGATAACCTATACTTCTAAGAAAAGTGGTCATGCGGGTTTTCCAATAAGTATAGTCGGTTCCATCAAAGAATGGAGCACGACCCAATGAATAACCTTTGGGGGCGAAAGAAGTTGAAGCCATCACAAAGGATCTTGAATTTGAAACCGGTGAAGGTATTACTCAAACGTCCCTTTGATACCAATTGTTTGACGGAGTGTGATGGCAAGAGGGGGGGTGAATTGCCTTTTAAAAAATAATTAACAATTTAAAACAATTATCAAAGGTGTAGCGGAAATAAAAGAGGCAAGACACAAAAATTGATAACGGAGTTCGGCTTAAACCAAAGCCTACGTCTCCGCTCCCAACTCAAACGTTGAGAGATTTACTACCGCTTGCTTTTTAATGGTTTTAGCAAGAAACCCACTAGACTTTAAGGTAGTCTAGAACCTATTACAGCTTGCTTTTAATGGTTATGCAAGAAACCACTTGCTTTTAATGGTTGAGAAAGAACCCACTATCCTTCTTACAGGTGAAGGCTAGCTCACCTATGACTCAAGCCTTTTAAAGGGAAGGCTAGACTAACCTCTTCACACCTTGAAGGTGGTGTGAAACCCCAATCAAAGAGAGGATGAAAGAAAGAGGGGTTTGTAGGCACAAACCCAAATTGATGCTCAAAATAATTAAAGCAAGAAAAACCGTAAGAGGAGAAGCCTTGGGCGCCAAAGGATTGATGAAGTTGATGAAGAGCTCTCCCAAGCTTCTATGATGGTGCTCCTTGGATGTGGAAGTGAGTTGGAGAAAGTGGGGGTTCCTTGGAGGAATGCGCCGGAGGTTCGCCAAATGATCAAAAATGTTCTTGTGGGCTTCCGTACATTTCCGGGGCTTCCTAGTCCTTTATTTATAGAGGGAGAACCCTCAAATGGCCTTTTGGGGTCTTCAGAGCCGTTGGAGAGGCCTTCGGAGCCATTGGGAGTCAAGTGGACAAGCCTGGTCAAAGCCCAACGACTAGTATGACTGGCTCCACCGGCTAACCGGTACAGTGCCACCGGTTGGCCGGTGCTTTGGAAAAGGGAGGGGCCTCGGGCTCAGGCACCACCGGCTGGCCGGTGAGGAGGCCACCGGTTGCCCGGTGCTTTGGAAAAGGGAGGGGCCTCGGGCTCAGGAACCACCGGCTGTCCGGTGAGGAGGCCACCGGTTGGCCGGTGCTGAGGCAGTGGCTGACACTATTCTGTCCGGGTCAACCGGCTGGCCGGTGATGTGACACCGGTTGGCCGGTGGTCTGGATAGAAGGATGCCTTCTGTCCAGGCTCCATCGGCTGGCCGGTGGTCTTCCACCGGTTGGCCGGTGGACTGAAAATCAGTCCACTTTGGCTTCTTTGCTTTCTTGGCCCAATTCCTTGGCCACCTGAAATCATGCCTATCATCCAAAAACACTTAAAACAAGATTAGATAAAAAAGAGAGTGATTGTGATCATGAAAATTAAACCACGAGGGGTACGAGAGGTACATCAATATTATCATCACATACTGAGATTATTTATTATGATTATTTTATAGTATATTTTAATGATATAACACCCGATAATTTCATTAATTTTGTAATTTTTTTTATTTCTCTATATTATATTTTTTTCATAAATTTTACCTTCTTTACATACTCATGATACTGAAATAATGTTTTTATGGAAGTCAGACATCATTTTTCTCTTCATTCAAAAATACTTTTTAAAAATTATAAGTTATATTATAATGGAAAATTCATCTAAGATGAAATCCTTTGATGTTACCTGTAGAGACCCAAGATTTACGTACATGGGAGTTACATTTATTTTTTGGAATAATTAATACATGACACAAAAAAGTCCCATGACCATATTAGTTTTGTGTCTTTGGAAACTCTGAACATAATATACTGATCATGGTGAAATACCTTCAACATATCCCATAAAGATATTCCTCTTTTCTTCCTACCTAAAACCATTCATTATAACCAAGGGAAAATAAAACATAGAAAGGGTGACATCAAATTCTCAGTAAGGGTAAACATGGAGAACATAAAACAAACCATAAAAATTTGAACTCAAAAACATGAACATAATGTTTAAACATAAAATCCTGAGTAATGACATAAATCTAAGCAGTATGTAAGGAAAAGATCATAAAGGAAAATTAATCATGATAAAATAAAATTTCCATAAAACTTGTAATTTTAGAAAACCAAAAGGCATATATTATGATTTCTATAATTTCCAAGGCATTGCTTCCAATACCACCACAGTGGACAAAGTCCATTATGGATCCGGGTTTACTTGTCGTTCCATCCATGTATTACATAACAAGATTTACCTACAGTTCCATTTATTTCTATCTCATGAGATATAAATATTTAGCCAATTCATTGAAGGGAGATATAGTTCCCATGAATCTCATAATGAAATCATTCTTACATGTGACAAAAAAACATAAATCATTCACTATAGAATAACCCCTAAAATAAAATGGGATTCTTAAATATCATTCCATCATAACATAATCTATATAAGATAAATGGACTTCCTAAAAATAATTCCATCATAAAAACAATAAAATCAATGTAATAATAGGGATATAATCCTATCCCTAGGTAATATTATATGGAAAATAATTTTGATAAAACACTTGAACTTAATTCCGGAGGAAAATATCGTCTCTACTTTAAAAACATTTACTTTTCTCGAAATGCCATGTTATTTTAATAGAAAATAATTTAGTTTAAAATAAACATGAAATATGGTAGAGGAAGATTTAATTAAATATGTATTTAAGAAGATGTAAAAATACATTCATGCCGTATAAGTAAAAAACATTCTTCTCATACATTCACTAGAAAAGTCCAAAAGTATTTCGTATGGAAAACAAAAGAAAGATTCCTTCAATACCATGTAGTAAAAGTAAAAAATGGGTAAAACGACATTAAACATACATATAATAATAATAAACATTTTATGAAAACATTTTTATAAAATATGGGCATGGATGTCAAATATTTCATTAGAAAATACTTGTGTATAAACAATCTCAGATAAAAACAAGATTTGAAAAATTATCCCTTACCGTTGGTTTGATTTCTTCCATATGTGTATAAAAATAATTTATAGTGGTATTAAAAATAGTAATTACTTGAAACAGAACCTTAATAGTATTTATGGTATCATATATGTTTCACTTACGACTTTATATTACCCGTTCACTTGTCAATTCCATGTTAAAGCAACATTTTGGGTAGTAATAGTTTCACTCATCGTACGTGTTTGGACATGTTATTATTCATATGGTTACTTAGATCATGATTTAAATACTTACAGAATTTATAAATTCATTTATATATCATATATATTCGATATATAAGTATATATAGTATATCGATAAGTAGAATGAAATACATTGTTCATAGAGACGGTATGTCGTACGTACGCATGAACGTTCTTCTTGATTCCTTATTAAATTGAATGGTGGAATATAAATGAAATATATATATAAATAAATCTAGTAGAACTATTATTTCATATATTTCATTATTATTTATTATATGCACTTTATAATCATTCTTCGATGGTTAACATGGAGAATGAATTTCATCGCGTCGTGGATACTGTAAGTCGTACGTACGCACGAGCGACAATACCGTTCACATAATTGATAAATGTTATTAAAGTGGATTGTGAATAATATCTCAGAATTAGTATCATGTTATAATAATAATATATAGTTTTAATTTCCACCATTATACCCATCCATGTAAGGTGGTGGAGAAAAAATGTTTACACCACTGCATGGAGATGGTAAGCCATACATACACCTGCACAGTGATTTTATTTTTCATGGGATGGATAGTATGTGAAATAAGGTTATTTTATATTTATAAGAACATATCATAGTGGTATTTATAATTATGTCATTAATTTATTATGAAACAACAAAATAAGAGGATGTAGAATAGGAACTAAATTAGAAATAATCTATAGAGGGGATTACCTCTTCCTCGACGTGCCTCCTTTAAATTTCCACATAAGGCACTAGAGTAGTTATTTTGAGATGATAATAACCTCTAGAATGTTACTAGAAAAGTATATAATAGAAATGGGCAGAGTATGGATGAGATTTAAGATTAAAAATGGATTAAAAAACAGACGAAGGAGGTGCCCTTTTAAAAGAGAGGAGATGGGCACTTTTGGAATGTTCCAAAATATTAAATTATTATAAATTTAATTTATATTAAAATTTTTCCAAAACATATTTAATTAAAATATAAGATTATTTTGGTTTGAATACCAATCATCCAATAATTTTTTGATAAGTTTGGAAAAAAATGTATTCATACCTTTTTGGTTTTACCATTCTTTTACCTTTTTTGTCTTACCAGGATATCATGTTTTTTAAACATTGTGGGTTAATGTAATCACCCTATAATGTCAAACAACACAGAAAAATATTTTTATGAAATATTTGAACATATATTAACTATTTTTCTGGATATTAGTTTTTTTTAATATAATGTCATTTTTTAAAGTATTTTATGGTTTAAGTTATGAATTGTGTCAATTTTGGACACTATTCATACTTGTCTTTTTTACAAATTCATAAAAACTTTTTCACTTATAAAATAAGGAATTAAATCAAAGATAATATTCCAATAGATTCTGAAAAATTCTTCTATGACATCCAAATAACCAAATTTAATATGTTTTAATATTTATAAATCTATTTATTTGAATCTTTCATTAATGAGATAATCACTACATCATAATTCTGTCATAGATGAATATATTTATCTAATTTATAAAAATTATAAATAAAATACCATGATGTAGGAAATATTTTTATAGTTAAAATTATTATTTATTGACATTGATATATTTTATATAACCCCATATTAAAATCAATTTAATAAAATATATATGTTTATGTTATAATTATCATTACATTAAATTAATTATTATAAAATGTAATTTTCACATCCATGTGAATCCATGGGGTCCCAGAATCGACACAATGATTCCCAAGGTCATACATATCTCATAAAATATGATTATTTCATGTTCTAGGGTAGTTTAATATTATTATAATTTTAATTTTACCCATATTTAACATATATACCCTTTAACCATGATAAATAAAATAATTACTGATGTTACTATTAATAATGTCCAAAAATGAAAATTAAAAATTTACATAATTTTGAACTATATTATTCCAAATATGGAATTAATTTTTCTAAATTCAAAACATAGAAGTTGTAGTAATATATTTAAAAATAATCCTTTTGTTGAAAAAATGAGTTTTTTTAAAACATTGCAAAAGAATGAATTGTTTTTACATATGAATTGAGTGTAAAATAAAACAAAATGAATTAAATTACCTTTAAGTAAATAAATTTATTCTATTTATACTTTAAAAAATTCAATAATATATTTTAACCATATAAATTATTTCTACTAAAATAATTGCCTTCAATTATAATTTAGCATATTTTCACTATTCATCAAAATCTGAAAGTTATTAGAGAAATATCAAAAATATATCCAAAGAAAATTTTTATGTTATTATTCCAAATAAAATGTTTACCTTGTCAAATATAAATTATTAGTGTGTCAAAACTATATTTAAAAAGGTTGTGCCATCAAAAGGTGGTAAAACAACATTATTTGAAACATACTTCATTTATCCAAAAAAATTGATTTTGTTCTCATATCTTGTTCTAGAAAATGTATAAAATGAATTATAATGTTATATAAAATTAAAAATGTGGTAAATAATATTCATAATGGATTTTTTATATTATATTTTGATAATAAATCGTTGTTTAGTGAAACTCGGTATTGCGTACAACGCAAGCTATCGAGGATGGTCACTTTTGCGTGTAATGCAAGAAAAGTCAGTGTTGCATGTAGTGAAAGCTTCATTTAGTGTTTCATATAACATAATACAAACATATCTCCTTTATACATTGATCAAAATCTATACTCAGTCTTTAGTGAATTGAATTCAATAATGAGAACATGAAATTGGGTTCAACACAAGCCAAGAATAGTGTTGCGTATACTGTATGATGAGACAGTGTTGCGTATAGTGAAAGTTAATTTTTTTGTAGCATCAAACTCAATACATCAAATAAATTTAATGAATATATCTCATAAAATATCTGGGAGCTACATTCTACCCCACTTAAAATGAATTTCTCCCTCAATATTCTTCAGGGTGATAAATAGTTTAGTAGATGAATGTTTCTTTCTGAGAAACCTAAATTGTAAAAGGAAATACTAAAACATCATTTTAAAAATGAAAGTTAGAAACATAATAGTTACCCAAACTAACTCATCACTGGGTTTCCATATTGGAGAACATATGCGGGAAGTGAAAACCTGGATATGGAAGAGAAATCTAACCATTATGTTCTTATGGATAGTGATAAATAATAAGGTTTGGAGTAATTTAACAACCAGAAAGCCATAAATCTATGATGATTTAAGGTAACATTGGATTCATTGGATAATAAGGTACTAGGATTACATTTTTGGGTTTCAAGATAATTTCTCTAAAGTTGAATAATTTTTCATGAGAATAAATACTTACTTTATTTACGTACAAGCTCACCGTTGTGCATGCCTTGAAAATTTCCACATAATCTCTTATTTAAAGAAATGAATTATAATTTTTCATTATTGATATATTAGTAGATCATGCGATAGAATGATAGGTAATTCCATCTGTCTATATCACAAAAAGTTTAGCACATGTTATTAAATATACATAAGTCCATCTATAGTGAGATTAATCATATATGGTTCCAAAAATGGACTTATAATTCATCTATCATACCGACTAGTAAAATAAAACTAATTTTTACTAACTAGGTACTTCCAATAGGCCATTGATAGGTGATAAAGGCATGTAGTACATTAGTTGTGGGTTCAATTATTGCAGTATTGTCTAACGCGACGATTTGTCACCCATCTAGTGGGTTGTCCTTTTTCTAAAGATATACTACTATAACATTCCATAAAAAAATAATAAAAAATGTTCTAGCTTTAAACAATACTATCTGATTTCCAACTTCTTCCATTACAACCTTTAGTATTATCCAAAATACATCGGTCCAATCTCATAGTACAAAGAAAACAATTACCAGAAAAGTCATATAACAAGCATGTGAATACCATCATTTATCCCACATATATCATGAGATATATCTTGTTGGTCACATCCCAAACATTTGAATTACTTCATCTTTAATTCTCATGAGTCGTCATAATAACATAAATTACCATATATCTTTAGTGAAGACATTCATGTTTCCTTATTTCAAGACTTATTGGATGTATTTTTTAAGTCTTGAAAAGTTTTATACTTCATCTATGGTAACATGACACACATTTCAAAAAATCAGTAACCAGTTCTAAGGTAATTAATATCATCCAACATATCCTTAAACAAATATCATTATCTCAACATCATGCTCATATTAATGATTTATTTCCCTTAATCATGTGTTTCTTATGAATATCACCTTTTCATTAAATCACTTTTCTTATCTATTATTACTATTCAACATATTCGTGAAAATCCATAGCAGAAAACATAAACTGATAACTTTTATATAATTCACAATTCACCATTCATGGATTGAAAAAATAAATTATTAAATCCTTCATCTTTAATGGTAGGCATGGAATAATTCTTTCCTTGTCTTATAAGTAGATCCTTTTGTCTGGGCATTAAGTTGGGTAATACCCATGTTTTCTATAGATGAAACATTGGAACTCCATAACAATTCCTCACCCCATGACCCTTTTTCGCCCAAAGATAACATCTTCCTCGACATTTTAGGTGTTAATAAAGGTTCTTATCTCATTCTTGTTGACATGTAGGAATCTTAATATTCATTCCTCTATGTTCATCACCATGGAATCATCCATGAAAGTCCATATTCCTTTAATTTGATTTCTTAGGAATACCACTAAATATCACCTTGTTAATTATATACCATGATGATTGATTTAGTATAATCACAATATCATTCACTCTTCTCACTACTCAATTTATTTTCTCATAGTCACCAATTTGTTCATCATATTCAATGTTTACCCAATTTTTTCTGGTTCCCTCTATTGACTAAAACACAAAAATAATAGTGTGAGAAAAAAATAATTCCATGAAAACAACATAATCATGGGGGGTACATTAAATCTCTAACATCTTTGGTTTAATTCTATGTTATTCATGATAATTACCATAATTTTAGGACTGTAGCCTATAATTACACTTAACCTTAAGGACATCCCTAAACATAACATAGAAATATCTATAGGGGTCTCAAAAAGGTTTTCACAACCTAGTTTCCAAAGGGTAACTAAACCATCGCTCTGATACTGACTGTAGAGACCCAAGAATTATGTACATGGACATTAAATTTAATTTTTGGAATACTAAATACATTACACAATCAAATGTCCAAAGACCATATTAGTTTAGTGTCTTTGGAAACTCAGAACATTATCTTCTAATCATGGTGGAAGATCATCAACATCTCCCATAAAGTTCTTCCCCTTTTGGTTCCCTACTATAAACCATTATTTATATCCTGCGGAAAATAAAACATAGAAAGGGTGAGCTCAAATTCCCAGTAAGGGTAAACATGGAGAAAATAAAAAACCATTATAAATTGAATGTAAAAACATGAACATTATGTTTAAACTTCAAAATCATGATCAGTGACATAAATCTTGGTAGTACATAAGGAATAGATCACAAAGGAACATTATTCATGATGAAATAGAATTGGAATAAAAAATGTAATTACGGAAAACTATCAATAACATATTATGGTTTCCATATAATCCAAGGCAGTGCACCCAAAACCTTCATAGTGGATAAAGTTAATTACTGAACCGAGTTTACTTGTTGTTCCAGCCATGTAATACAGATTAAGACTTACCTATCATTACAGTCATGTCTATCTCATGAGATTTAAATCATTACCCAATGAATTGAAGGTATATCTAGATCCCACCCATCTTATAATGAAATCATTCTTATATGTTCCACAAAAAAATAAATCAATCAGCACAGCATAACCCATGAAATAAAATGGTATTCTTAAATATCATTCCATCATAACATAATCCATATAAGATAAATAGAATTAATTAAAATAATTAAATCATAAAAATAATCAAATAAAAGTTATAATATGGATATAAACATAACCCTATGTCATATTAGATGGAAAATAATTTTGATAATACACATGAACTTTATTCCTGAGGAAAATATCTTTTATTATTTAACAATGTTTTCTTTTCTCAAAATGCCATGATATTTTAAAACAAAAAATTTAAATGAAAATAAACATGAAATATTATAGAGGAATATTCAATAAAATATGGTGTTAAGAAGATATAAAAATCCATTCATGCCATATAAGTAAAAAAAACATTCTCCATGTACTTTTAGCAGAAAAGTCAAAAAGCGCCTCTTATGGTAAACAAAAGATTGATTCCTTCTATGCTATGTATTAAAAGTAAAAAATGGGTAAAAAATAATTTAAAAATACATATATAAATTTAAAACATTTTATGAAAAATGTTTTATAAAACATGGACATGAAATATAAATATATCCCCATAAAATAATTATGTCTAAACAATGCCAGATAAAAATGAGATTGCAAATTATACCTTACCTTAGATACGATTTCTTCCTTATGTTCCCAAAACTCTTGTATTGCGGGTTAAAACAAATTATATTATTTAAAAAAAAAAATATTATTATATATGATATCATATATGATTCACTTTCAAATATATATTACCCGTTCATTTGTCAATTACATGTTAATGCAACGTTTTCGGTAATAATCGTTTCATTTTTCGTACGTGTTTGGACATGTTATTTTTCATATTATTATTTTGATCATTATATACTTAATTATATAATGTAAAAAAGGATTTATATATCATATAAATTCATTATATAAATATATGTAATATATCGGTAAATAGAATTAAATACACCGTTCATGGAGATGGTAGGTCATAAGTATTCATGAACACAGTTTTGGTATCTTTTTTAAATTGAATGGATGTAAGTAAATGACATATATATATACATAAATATATTTTAATTATTATTTAATTTATTTAATTATTTTTTTATTATATATACTTTATAATAATTCTTGAATGGTTAACATGGAGAATGAATCTCATCACATCGTGGAGATGGTAAGCCGTACGTACGCACGAGCGACGATATCGTTCCCATAGTTGTTGAACAGTATTGAAGTGGATAGTCTATAATATATCATAGTTAGTATCATGTTATAATAATTATATATATTTATTATTTTCACCATTATACCCATCCAACTAAGGTGGTGATGAAAAACAGATTACACCGCGACTTGGATATGGTAAGTCGTACGTATGTACGCGTGGTGATTTTGTTTTTCGTATGATGTATAGAAGGAGAAATAGGGTTGTTTCATATTTATAAAAACATTTCCATATATGAGTGATACCTATTTAATTACTTTATAATGAAACAACTAAATAAGTGGATGTAGATGAAGAAACAAATTTGAAAGAATTGGCTGAAGATATTACCTCTTCCTCGACATGCCTAATTTAAATTTCTCTCAAGGCACTATAGTTGGTCTTTTGAGAAGGTTAGAACATCTAGAATGTAACTAGGAATGTATAAAAGAGAAATTTTCAGGGTTTTGACAATATTGAAAGATCAAAATTGAGTTAAGTGGAGAGGGAGGAGGTGACCTTTTATATGAGAGGAGAGGGGAACTTTAGGAATGTTCAAATATA
This sequence comes from Viscum album, assembly GCA_963277665.1. NCBI lineage: Eukaryota > Viridiplantae > Streptophyta > Magnoliopsida > Santalales > Viscaceae > Viscum > Viscum album. Next base: position 1,943,096,484 of record OY728161.1, on the reverse strand, counting down.
TTAATTTATTATAAATTCCATTTCTATTTAAAATGGTATAAAATATAATTAACTCTAATAAAAGTTTAATTTTTTTCTAATAATCATCATAAAACAAATGTTTAATAATTTTGGAATATTTTTTGGTCCTTATCATTTTGGTTTTACCTTTATTTTACCCTTTTTAATCTTATAGTGATATCACGTAATTTACAAAATGTGGGTTAATTTAATTACCAAATCATGTCAAACAACCCCAAAAAAGTTATTTATGAAATATTTGGACTTATAAAAACCATTTGGCCTTATATTATATATTTTTTATTTTAATATCATTTAATAAACTATTTTAGGTTTTATGTTATGAATTGTGACAATTTTGGACACTATTCATACATGAATTTTTTAAAAATTGATAACAACCATTATCCTTAGAAAATAAAGAATTAACTCAAAAAAAATATTTAAATAGCATCCAAAAAATTCTTGGATTAAATAAAAATATCCAAATTACATTTTTTCAAATATTTATAAATTCATTTATTTAATATTTCATTAATGAGGTGATCACAACATCATAATTGTCTAAAAAATAAATATATTTATATAATGTCTAAAAATTATATATAAAATACCATGACATAGGAAATATTTTTATCATCCCAATTACTATTTATATACTTAGAGATATGTTATATAACCCCATATTAAGATCAATTTAATAAAAGATATATGTTTTGGTTATAATTTTCATTACATTAAATTAATTATTATAAAATGTTATTTTCACATCCAAGTGAATCAATGGGGTCCCAAAATCGACCCAAGTATTAACATGGTATATAATATCTCATCAAATTGGATTATGGAATTTTTTAGAGTAGTTTATTATTATTATAATATTATTTTTACCCATATTTACTAGATTTACCCCTTAACCATGTAAATAAAATAATTACTGAAGTTTCTATTCATAATGTCAAAAAATAAAAATTTCCAATTTAAAAAATTTAAAATTTATGATTCCAAATATGGTATCAATTTTTAAAAATTCCAAACACATAAGTTTCAGTAATTAATTTAAAATTAATTATTTAGTTGACAAAATGGGTTTTTTCTCAAAACATTACAAAAGATTAAAATGTTTTTACATATGAATTCAATGTAAAATTAATGAAATTAAATTAAATTTCCTTAAAATATAAAAATATATTATATTTATACTTTAAAACAATTCAATAATATCATTTAATCATATAAATAAATTTTATTAAAAAAGTTGTCTTCATTTAAGATTTAGCGTATTTTCACTATTTATCAAAATATGAAAGTCATCAAAAAAATATCAAAAATTTATCCAAAAGTAAATATTTATGTCCCACATCCAAATAATAAGTTTATATTGTCAAATATAACTTATAAAAGTGTTACAAATATATTAATAATGGGTGCACCATCAAAAGGTGGTAAAACTGCATTATTTGAAAAATACTTCATTTATCCAAAAAATGATTTTTTTCTCATATAATGTTCTAGAAAATGTATAATATGAATTATAATTTTATATAAAATTCTAAATGTGGTTAATATTATTTATAACAGCTAGTTTATACAATAATTTAGTAATATATCTTTGTTTAGTGAAACTCGGTATTGCGTACAACACAAGCTATCAGGGAAGGTCGGTCTAGCGTGTAACACAAGCCAAGTCAGTGTGGATTGTAGTGAAAGATTCCTTTGGTATTACGTATAACATAATCCAATATTAGTTCATATATACATTGAAAAAAATCTATACTCAGTGTTTCATGAATTGCATTCTATCACAGGAACATGAAATTGTATTCAATACAAGCCAACAATAGTTTTGTGTATACTAGAAGCTAATACAATGTTGCATTTAGTTCAAGCTAATCTTTGTGTAGTGAAAAAAACAATACATCAAATAAATTAAAATAATATATCTCATAAAATCTTGGGGTGTTACATTACCTATTCATTATATGGGATATTATCCAATGAAATCATCTATATTATTTATCAGGAATGTTTATGACTATAATCAATATATTTTTATGAGACAAATTTATTTTCCACAGGTTCTGTTATTATGAATTGTTGTAATATTTATGAAACCCATTCCCCATCAATGTTTTATGATATATGATCAGAATTTTATGATCATATGGAACACATATGAATTTATAGTAATAATTATACAAGTGGAAATAAAATTCATTAACCTCTAATTTATTGGTTAAAGATAGATATATGATGAGGTAATAAGTAATGGAATGTGGAATGAACCATTTTTCTAAGTAAAACTATTAATTATGAACATATTGGGGGTGAAAAATTATTAAGGATATGATATAATGACAGTGAACCCAATCCACTATGGTAATATTTCTAGTGATCCTATAATAAGTAAATTATATTATATTCTTATTTGTATGCTGCAAATTATTTCATAAGCCAGTTTTATGGTATCATGGAAAACCATATTTGATTACATTGTAATTCATGTATTATGAACTACCAATATATATGACATGACTCTTGATTTTGATCTTGGATTTGATTGTTGTTGTTTTCTAATGTTATGACCCTGTACCCAAACCCTTATACATATGTTATTCTTGAGTTAACATTGATATCTATTTTTTTTACCATTAATGAGCATCTGAGGTAAAAAATTCTTATGTTTCCTTTTCCCATGTTATGAAGAAATTATTTTTGTTGGGTATGTCTAATAAGTTTTTAATGTGAGAAGATATTTATGTGAGATACTTTATATCTTTCATGAATATGATTTTTATGTATATATTTGCTAATGAAAATAAACCTTTATGGTTATGGAAATGATCGTAATGTTATTTAATTAATATTAATAAATTAATATATAATTTATAATTATGAAAAATATGTGTCTCAATAGTTGGTATCAAATTGTGGTTTATTCAATATTTGGAGATTAGGATTAGATAATTGTTTTGAAAAGTAATGGTATATTCCCTATAATAGGTTAACATATTAATTATTAAATAACATAGATATCATGTGGTCTACCTTTGTGATTGTTGTCTCTTACAAAATGTTTTTTTCATTTTAATAAATTGATGGAACCCTTTTATTGCGAAATATGAGAGAAAAACTATAATTGTCCACTTAAGAAACTTAATGTTATGGTAGTTGGAACAAAAAATATTATTTATACGGTCATTAAACATCCTTATGATATGGATCATGTTTATCTTCAAAACAGGAAAAGGAGGGAATAATGATCTATTGAGTCATTCGAGAGGCAATATCAACATTCTTTATATTGTTATATAGATCCATTAGTTGCAATTCAATGAATTCATCCCAATAACATTATATTTTTTATTATCTAGTGCAAATAATTTAAAAATGTTTTTATATTTTCATATCATTTGGAAAGAAAAGAATATCAATGGTGGTATCATATCAATTACACGATCCAACATGATGAAATTGACTCCATAGAGTGGGATGATTATAATATAACGTCTTTAAAAAATAAATTTTCTCACATTCCTTATAAAAATACAGATTATAATTCATTGAACTAATGTATAAGGATAATAAATCCATTAGTATCCAAGAGATTAATTTTAAATGTTATAAGAAATATAGTAATTCCATTATTATCCCATCAAAAAGTTTGATTGATCTATTCATTATCATCTTAAAACCCAAAATCCATAGGGTGATAGAAATTGGATACATAATTAGATATGATGAAATTATTTTATGTTCTATTAATGTGAAGATAGATATTGTAGTTAACCACTAATAACATGGATTTGGTATGAAAATTAATATGGAATTAAAAGGAAATTCTAATAATAATAAAATTCAAGAGTAGAAGACAATTGTTCCATTATGCTCTATGTGTGGAAAAAAACTTAAATGAAATTGTCTTAAGGAAACTTGTAAATGTTTAATGTTTGTAAATAATGTTTATCAAGAATTCAAATTCCACTGTTATGGGAAGAAGAAGATAAAAAACAATGTATAAAAAGAGGAATATAATTAATCACCCACTCTATATTGTTTAAAATGAAACAAGTGTATGAATTATTCATATCTATACTCAAATATGATGGTGAATGATAATGATATATATCAGAAAACTCTTATGGTGAGAGAAAAAAAAATGAAATATCACTTGAACTCTATTATGGAATAGGTGTGTGATAACAATGTTTTGAAAGGTATTGTTACCAACCACACAAGAACTGTAAATATATTATTTGATTTTTGATGCATCCACTCTTTTATCATTTATGAATTTGTGAAGGTTATCACAATTCCATCTCAATGATTTTATTTTGAAATATATTTTAAAATATCTAATGGTTTGATCATCACATCTAAATTCTATGACAATTCTCCATTTTATATTTTCAAGAATTTTCTTTGTAGAAATATCATTATTCTCTCTCTAGAAGAATTTTATGTTATCATAGTTAAGGATTGGATTTAATTACATAAATTCCAAATCAATTACCAAGGAATGGAATCCATGTTTTACAAAACTAACCAATGATCATCTATCAGTGTGACGACCAATATGACCATCTTAGGAAAATTGTATCTATTTGATATGTTCATATTCCTTTTCAAAAGGATTATATATATCAAATGGTTAGGGGTAAACTCAACATCACTGATATTTGTATTTTATTTGAGTTTTTTATTTTTTTCATCAATAATTTAATAGTGTTCCTTTAAATCATGATGTTTATTTTTCAATAAAACTCATACATAGAACATCACCTATTTTAATGAATCAATATATAATGGCTCAATTTGAGTTATATTAATAAGAAATGAAACACAAATATAATCTTGTAAAGGTACTGATTTATCCATGCATGTACCCTTGGGGTACACTTTTTCATTTAGTTAATTAGAAATATAAATCAATGAAATTATTAATTTATTATTATGAATACAAAAATATCACATAGAAAAATATTTATCCTCTTCTACATATTTATTATTAATTTGATCAATTTATATGTGAAAAATATTTCTCATAGATTGATGTTTAATCAATATACTATATGTTAATGGTAAAAAGTAAAGAGATCCCTAAGTAGTCCTTCTATATGGGGTATGGATAATATGAATTTATAGTGATTCCATTTATTCTTATTAATTTCCACACTATCATCATGTATTTAATGAATGGATTATTTAGATTTTTTATTCTTCATTTTGTGTTAGTTTTCATAGAAGGCATCATAATATATTCTTAGCGTAATTAAAAAATTGAAGATCACATGGGGATTCTATTATATACATTAATTAAAGGCAATCTATATGTAAAGTTACCATGTGTGATGTTTTTCTATATATTTTATCATTATTTGGTCACATATCAAATGTGAATATGTATCAATGGATCCATTAAAGAAAAATTTTATTGAACATTGGCCATGATCAACCAATTTGACCGAGATCTGTACTTTTCTTGGATTGGATTGATATTATCAATATAATATAGAGAATTTATCATGAAATCCTAATCCAAAAACTATATTAACTTGGATGGGTTCCATGTTCCTTTGGATAGTTGAATGTGAGGAAATATCAAGTAACTAAAGAGAAGGTTGGGTAGTGCACCAAGGGATATTCTACCCTATAGTTGAGAAGTGCTTATAATATATGATGATGGAGTAAAGAAGGGATAGGGGAATACTGATGTTGAATGATATGAAGATAATTTATGACACAAGATAGTTGAATACTCATTAGAAAAATTTACCGAACTCATGTTTTTGTGTTTGAAATGGTATTTTTTACATTAATCATATATAAGAATTATATTTATGTAGAAATTTATTATATATATATTTATCCTAAATTTTTTATGTATATATTAACTCAAACAAATCATACCATATTCCAGATAAGATGGATAGAGTTGAGTAAAGAGTTTGACATCTCAACACATTTCCATCATAGGATAGAAAAAAGGTATAGATTCTCTAATTTGAAATTACTATGATAGATTATCTATGGCGATGATTAAGAGGGATCTAAAACTTTTAGAATTGAAAAGGATGGATATGGAAATAATGAAGAAAGGAGATAAATATTATCTTTCTCAAAAAATGTATAACCATCTATCATTGTATAGATTACAAAGGTGAAAAATGAAGATATATAATTATAAACAAAGGTATAAAATATTCCTAATTACAACCTTGATTGTGAAGAAATTATAAAGTTAAAGAACCTTTTTACATAATAATATTTACAATTTTTTAAGAAGTAGTTGTGGGATGAAGTACATAGTTTAACATTACCTATTCATCATAGAAGTATGAAGATGTTTAGAAAATTGAATGTGTATTTTTTTTGGGAGACATGAATTGATATATTTTAGATTTTATATATTTGTTCCTGGAATTTTATCATTTTTAGTGCTAAGAGACAGATGTCTAATGGGATGTTACAACCATTACCCTTAAAAAATAGGAATTGGAAAATTTCACAATGGTTTTTGTCATCAGTCTCCAGAGGACATCTAATGGGAATATTGATATTTTTTTTATTCAATCCCCATATGAATTCCACAATATTTATTATAATCATTGAATAATTATCTCTTGATTAGCTTGATCGAAGTTTTTATGGTAGTGGTGATGTTTCATGGAGTAACACATTCTGTTTTATTAGAACATGATCTGAGGTTTACCTTGAAGTTATAAAAATCCTTTAAAAATATTTTATATTTTGAGTTTGGTTTTGGTTATTATTATCATCTTCAGATAGATGTTCAGTCTAAGAGAACCATTAAAACCAAGAGGGTATTTTGATTTATTGTCTTATGGATTTCAATAGTGGTCGAGAGCAACACCTTACTCATGAAATGTTTTCATAAAAGAATAGCTTCTAATCAAGAATACATATAGATCATCATGAAGACCTATCTAGAAATAAATGTGGAAGCATGAAGTTGGAGAAGGAAATATATTGGGAACCTAGTTAGATGAGGATTAGTAGTGAATGTTAGTTCCATTCAGTAGTAATGTAATGCAAGTCTAAGTTGATATAAAATGTATACTAAAAATATTTTAAATGATCAATAATTTGAATATTGTGAGAATTTATTATAGGGAATTATTTATTGTATGAAGTTTATTAGATTCATAAATAATGTAAATTTGATCTCTTGGTTTATTTTCTCTTTTAATATTTTTGATTGGGTCTATACAATAGCTTATCAGTTGGAGATTCCAATAAATCTCCTCAAGTTCATGATTTGTTACATATTTTTATACCAAATAAGTACACAAATAATTCATACCATTTAAACAACTTTATGGTTATACCCCTATAAAATGTTATTTTTATTGTGAAAACCCAATATAAATCTTGGATCATCGAGATAAAGAATTAAGAAATATGACAAGTCACAATCTAATTATTCTCTAGTGGGATCTGAAAATAGAAGAAGTAACATGGGAACTTGTGGGTGTGATGAAATAGTGATTTCCTTATGTTTATAAATTATAGTGAAGAATTTGAAGTGATAAATGCATGATATAATTTAGTTTTTTTAGATATTAGGTTTGAGGGTATAGAAATTAATAAATATATATGAAAAATATATGGTTTAAACATATATCAATTGTTAATAAATTAATATAAAATCACATGAATTTCAAAGTGATGTATTTTAGAAATATTTCTTCCATTCATGTAATGTATATTTATTTATATAAAGTAAATATATATCTAATAATTAATGATTTTAATGAAATATAAATATTATATATTCAATAATATATTTTGTAACATATATAATTGTTTTTGGTAGGCATGTAATAAGAATAAACCATGATATATTATTGAAAACATATTTTTCTAAAAAATGGTTTTCATCGCATTTTCCATGCTAATTTGATAATGCATTTACACTACTACCAAAAATTTAATCCTGAAAAATGGATTTTATAATTTGAATCAACATGTGAATTTTTTTAAATAAGCTACTTTTATTTTTATCCTTTATAAATCATAACCTTGGAAATATTAGTCACTTTAGTAAAGGTAAAATAGGAAAATATGGGTTAAAACATTAAGATAAGGATTTAAAATTTCTCTACCATTTGACTTCATCCTATTAAATGATATGAGTTCAGCTATTTCCAACCTAGTTTTGAAAATATTGAAACACGGTTGCACATTTATTTGATTTTGAAATTTTTAAAATTTATATAAAAGATAAATTAAAAAATTCAAATTTCTTTCTTTTAATATCTATAATATTTTTAGACAGTGATAAAAACAATGAATGTTTAGTTGTAAATGAAAATTTGAAATATTAATGAATTTCCTTATCATTATTATTTATTATAAATTTTTTTTGATGATATAATTACCATATATTCCTACATTACAATGACATTGACCATGTGTATGCTATTGAAAAATCAAGTAATTGATTTTAGAGACTGTAAAAGTAATTTTTGATAGATTTATAGTGTACATAAATTTTATAGATAAATTGAATATATTATTAACATTTTGAATATTTGTATTATAATTCATTTTCTATCGTGTAGTTTTGAAATTATAATTAAATGAGAAGTCTAAAAATTGATATTAATGATATTATATAATAAATAATATTTTATTAAATGACATGAAATTCATAAAAAACACTATTATTGGATAATAGGATGGTATATGGTTGTAAATCTCATCCATGGTCCATTTATAAGTTATTTATCATTGTGTGGTTAAATGTGTTACACTTATGGAGTAGAAATAATTATTGTTAATATAATTGTGAAAATGGATAATAGTTGTTAAAATGATGATATAAGAGTAAAAAACTAACCAAAAGAACATAAAATTTCATTTCATGAGTATATTTATACTACTAATAAAATTATCATTTAATTATATCATTTTTGATATTTTTTACAAGAAATTTAATTTATATTAATTTAATACATTATATAACTCCAAGAGTGCACCTCCCATAACTTATAAAAGGGAACATCCTCTCCATCATTCGTAAAAATGTTTTAGGCTCATATATTGGATAATAAATAACTTCATAAAATCATAAATTCCTTATACACATCATAGAGATTCTAGTATGGAAATAAGATCATTTTTTAAATGCTATGGTGTATGAAAAAGAAGGTTTATCAACAAAGAAGAATAACTTTTAACTAAGATTATATAATTTTAGTTCATATTATAACACCTCTAAATCGTTGTTATACTTTATAAAAAATAACTTATGTATCTAAAATACAATGAAATTTAATAATGATGATGTAACAACCATCATCCATCTTCTTCCCATCTGTTGGAAAATGATAACATCCCTCGTGCATACGTGTTGACCACCACATCCGTGAAGTGTTCTCATTCATTTTTCACTTCCACTTTACATGGACGGTAATAACGAAATATTTGATGAATATATATGTTATATTTGAGGCAATAATGTGTCTTTAAAGGTGATTTTCTGTTTACCATTCATTTTTTTCAATGATCAAAAAGTTAAAACAACGTCAACACATACGTAAAACCTACCATATCCATGAATGATGAAATTCAAGTTTCTATATCTACAATTTCTAGTTGACTCTATTTATATATATATTTAACATATATTATTTTTATGTAATTATTATGAAATAAAAATTATGGAATCATGATCAATGTAAAATTACCGAACAAATGAACCAAAATTTTTATGAAAAAATGAAATAGAGAACACATGAAAATGATGATTTTGATGAGGAATAATTAATAAATGGGTGGTAAATGTTTAAATAGGATAAAATATGATATTATGATTATAAAAATGAATGTTTTTATATAATTATATTATATTTAATTTGATTATACAATATGTTAGTGTGTTTCAGATGAAAGTTGAACTTGAGATATGGAATTTTCAACTCTATTTTATTTCTATGAGACACACACAACATTCAAAAGTTATTTATTTTGTGTACTATATATAGTACACATGAATGGATTTTTTGAATCTTATCGTGATATTTAGGGTGATTTAAAAATATTTATAAGGTTACCTCTTTCATGAGGTTTTCAATAAGATATTTCTATGGAGGTACGAGTTTTATGTTACAATCTCATTTTTTAGGTAGATTGTTTATAAATAAGTATATGATATTGAAATTTAATGACCTAAGACTAAATAATATCATGAACCTGCTTCTTCTAAAGTTATATCAAGATATAAAATTTTTTCCTTTATTTTATTCTCATTATATACTCAAGAGGACAAAAAAATATTAATAAATAAATCACCCTTTATTTTTCTTTTTGTTCTATTTTTATATTCTATCTACAATTTTCTACATTTTTTCGATAATTATATTAATATTATATAATTATTGATTAATTTAATTTTCAACCAAATTTTACTTTCTTACAAAACATTTTAAAATAAATATTCTCGTCATTTTTGAATGATGTACTTTGGACTATTTATCAAAAATGTTAAAGAAATATTTGATTTATTGTACATGATATGAACATAATTTTAACCCATCAGGATAAATTAATGTTTTGAAACATAATTTAAATGTTCCCATATTTATTTTCAAATTAATGTTTTTCTAGAATGTTTTTTGAGATATTAGGTTTTAAATATTGTATTTGAAATTGAAAAGGGCATTTTTCTCTGAAAATATACCAAGTGGTCATTTAAAGTAATTTACATTTATGATGAAATCATTTTATATTATATTCTCTTTATTGGGTATGTGATCCAATGATACAAACCATATTTTTTCCCTACATATTTTATGATTATATTGATGAGATGTTTATGGAACCCTATTTATTTTACAAGGATTATGATATGATGAATTGATGATGTTTTTGTGAAACCCATTTCAATTCCATGGGTTATGTTGTGTGATAATGATTTGTCATCATGAGGAAGACATATGAATCGATTATGATTATATTACGGGTGGGACTAGAATTATATATCCCTCCAATGCATTGGCTAAATATGGAATCTACTTAATAAAATAAGGTCTGGAATGAGGAGTGAACCTAGTTAATTAAGAGACTCTATCAACTATGATAGTCTTGGGACTAAACTGTGACTAACGATATGCTGAATTGGGGTGTGAACTCTATCCACTATGATTGTCTTGGTATAGATCCATTATTAATGAAATGATTATATATTCATAAGTGTATTTTAAAACTTATGTCTTATTCCAATGTTATTACGTCATGGATCAAATTATTTTATTCTTTTATGATTCATGTCTTATGAACAACCAATATTTATTCCATGACTCAAGATTATGATATATGATTTAATTTTTATTGTTATCAATTGTAAATATCATGTTATTATATCATTATTCTTATGTTATTCATGATATCACATTTTTTACCAATGTAGATAATCAGATGTCACCATTTCCAATGTTTCCTTTAAATTGGATTTGAATAAAGAATTTATGTTTGGTATATATAATATATGATCTCAGGTTAAAGATATTTATGGGATATGTTTTTGATTTCGAATAATTAATATGTTTATATATTGAGTCTCTAGTAACATCCCACTTTTTTTTTCAAAGGTTTGTACCATTTGTTTTTTCATTCAATACCTTTTTTAGATCTTATAATGTTTCTTAATAAATTAAATAAACTAATGGGGGTGTTTGGGGATTGTTCGGAGCCTGATTCCATGAATTTAGATGAATAGATTGGGATTAATGGTTAGGAAAAGTCGTGTAGCCAAGAACGCATGGTTTCCCTAACTCTGAGATTGTGTAGAAGAAGGTAACATAGTTCCACCTAGTTACCCTACAACAGTGTTATGTGGTGGGCACACCTGTGTCTTGTTTCAAACAAGCTGTGACAGTGTTTTTTCATATGATTAACAAATGGTTTTCCAAACTATGATCCTAGCCCATGTGGGGTTCACCAGTAAGCATTATGGTGTGCATAGTTGGTTCATAGTTTGGCCAAACAATCAAACAAGACCTACAACCTAGTAAATAAGGGGGGATTAATCTATTCGCCTGAAATGTTTTCATACTCAGATTCTTCATCTCATCCATTATTTTCTACAGTTGTGGCCACATGAAGCTCCGTCTCCACCCCTTCATAGTAATTTTCATATCTCCCTCATCCATAATCAAAATCCTTTATTGTTTGGTGAATTGAAAATATTGAGGTAAACTCAATTATCCTCTTCCTCCTATTTTAATTGGCTCTTCCCTTTATTACACTATAATTGTGTGACCTATTTTTCCATTAAATTAGGAATGTTTATGATTTCTATTATATCTTTACTTGTGTCCCAGTTTTTTAGATTAAAATGGATGAGTGGAGTACTAATACCCTAAGGTAAGCAGTCTAGTTTATTTCCCAAATGTTTGTTGATTTTAGAGGGTGCACCATTATACAACATATTGGAACCATCTTGTGATGCCTCTAACCTATTAAATAAATTAAATTGAATTTGTTTTCATATTTGGAACAACCCTAGTGTGTCGCAAACCAAACATTTCTTGATTGGGGTGAATTTATCTTTTTAGGCCTAATTCCATTAAACATTAAATGATAGAACACCCCATGGGGTGTGTTACACCTTTGATAAATTCCTTGAACCATTAATTTTGATTAAGATTAATTGTAATCAATTAGTTGTCCCTTAGATTGATACTTATGATCAATATTCATTGATCATTATTATTTTCTTACACATTATACTATATGAATTCTATTTTATACAAGTTATTTAATGCCCATTATTTATGCCTTGTTTACAAGTCTTGAAGAATTGTTCTTAGGAATTTTCTGAAGGGATATTTTCATATTCCATATTTCATAATTGTTTGTCTTTGATATAATTATTGGGATTCCTTGCATAGCATATTGTATATAAAAATTTATTGATGATATGTGATCTTGGTTGCAATGCTTGAACTACTTGTTGTATGAAAATGAACTTGAGTTACTACTTAATGACGTTGTGGATGGACTTTCCATGCATGTATTTGAAATATTTTATACACCAAGAATGATTCTTTTCTTTCAATGTATAAGCTCTTTGGGTGAATTATTTTATAATGAAGAGTAAAAATGATTCCATGATGGAGAAATCATGGATGAGATACATAGAAATATGGATATTCCATGTATCTGGTGATACTTAGTACCAAATGTGAGATACCTTGGATGAGTATAGATTTAACCATGCTAAGAGTGATATGAGGGATGTCAGCAGAGGCTGTCTCAAAAGAAATATGTCATGTTGGTTACATCAAAGGATCTTGTAGCGACCATCTGGATTCTTTTGGTATCACCAAGAATGGAATAATGATGCCATTACTTGATTTGATTGATTGATTTCATGTCATATGTGTGGTTTATTTTTATTAAATTATGAGAATTCCTAATCGATATACAAGGTATGTATACACCGAGACGTAACAGGATATTGGGGACGGTCCACAGTTGATTCCATATACATGGTAACAAAGTGTACACTTTATTACATGTATAGTTTACCATGGATTAGACATAGAATTGAGGCCAATGAAGGTAGAATTGTTCATACATCCATTTATGAACCTAGAACTAGTTTAATTTATTTATTTATTTATTTATTTCCTTTTATTTTCTTGTTATAGAATACAATTAATTTTATATTTCTCAAACTAGATTGATCTATAATATGTTGTTGGTGGCCTGTTGGGATTATATTCCACACACTACTTGGACCATATATGGTACCCTAGCAGATTTCATGATTATAGGTATATATAAATGAAAGATACCTACTTCTGATGCTTTATTAGCTTTCCTAGGATGGAGTATACAATCAAGAGACTAAACATATGCTTTTGATGCATGTAGTAGATGATTTTTGGTCTTTTGGTATTTCTGATAGCATATGGTATATGCATGTTTACATTTTTCCCCATTCCATTATTTTCTATAGATATATGATACATCATTATCATCATTACCAGTTTTATCTATATGAGTTCAGATTTCACAAGGTTATCTATTATATTATGTGATTTATTATTAGAATTATATTATTATCTTCCAGTAAAAACTTCCTTCACTATGGTGGGTTACTTATCTAGTCATATTGTGTATTATTCAGAAATTTATGATTGTTACATACCACTATGTTCCACTCTAATCCATGAGGTAATATTATACCCAATAATACACTTTAATCCCTCACTGCTAGTCAGAAGCCTATGAAATTCATTGAAGGGGAACTAGATATTTTGTGGTCGACTGTCTCGGGGAACCATTTAGTAGAATTTGGGGTGGAATTACACAAAATGGTATCCAGGATTTTTTTTCTGTTGTATTATAGTTTGGGATTAGAAACGAGAATAGGAAAATAGAATTTGGTAATGAGAATGTGCCTTCGAGTAGCTAACCCATCTAAAGGGGAAACTCAAATTAAATGGGATGGGTTAATGATGTCATGATAATGCGTATTACCATTTCAGAGACTTCATACTTGGGTGGAACACTTTTTTTTCTATTCCAATTGATTATATTATTATTATCGGTCCACTTTCCCTGGCCTGATGATATTAGTGATATTAAAATCATGCATTATACTAGGAACCATAGGATGTAAATGTCATGAATTATTCCATATCAATTGTAAATTTTTATGTGAATTTCTAGTGATTCATGTTCTTAAAACTACTACAAAAAGGCCTTTAAAAACACTAGAATAGGTCTTTATTAGTGCTAAAAACCATTGATAATAGAAGCGATGTTAAAAACGTGAAACATTTAACAGTTTTAAAAAAGAGAAGTTAAAGGACACCTTTAACAGTACTAAAAAATGTTATGTTAAAATCGGCCATTAACCCCACATTTTTAGTGTTGTTAAAGGGACTATTTAACATTTCTTTTTTAGCATTGTCAAAGGGGCCCTTTCACATCACTTTTTTAGTGTCGATAGAAGAAGTGATATTAAAGGGGGTAATTTTCATTGAGACATATATGAGCCCAAACACCTTTATCAACACTTCCTCAACCTCTTTAACATTGCTCCACCCCCCTATCAGCACTTTTCACCACACTACCCCTTTTACTAGTGGTTTTCAAATTTCCAACCTCATGCACATCTCCCTGGATTTGAACTTTGCACCTCTCTTTCAATGATAGAATGCATTGACCACTACAACATGTTGTTTTCCTATCCGTTTAATGATATTTCTGTTATATATATATATATTTACATATATATTTTTATATATATAATTATTTTTAAATACATTTTTACTATATATATGTATGTGATATATAAACTTTTATTTATATAAATATAATATATATTATATAAATTTACATATACAAGAATATAATATAAATATATTAATTCTTATTAATACAGACACATATGTATATAAAATAATTATAAATATAATTTTTAATGTAAAAAAGGTTAGATAAGTTTTAAATATAGTTTTAGAATATTTATATCTCTAGATATATTAGAATATATATTTTTACATAAATATATTGATATATGTATTTATATGAGTGATTTATTATAAGTAAATATATGATAACACACATATAATAAATTAAAAATAAAATTATGTTTCAAAAAATGATAAAATATTAAAAAAAATATCATAATTATTGTTAGAATTTTGAATAAATTTAGTCCTTGCTGAAAAAGGGGAAAATACAACCTTAAATGAGGATAAAAATCTACAGAATGTTAAAAAATCTAGGTACCCCGACTATAATCTCAGTTTTAGAGTCTTTGTATGCCTTTTATGGCCTCAATAAATGTGATAGAGGTTTAACTATTTCACTAAGGGAATAAAGTTCATCAGAGTATTCAATTTGATATGTGGTAGAGCCTAAACGAACACCCATATCAAAAGTCTTTGACGTTTGAAATTTGAGTTATGTTGTTTACTTATTTTAGATATTTTGTTTTTTTCATTCTTTTATCTTCAAATTGATATTAAATGACTATAACTCAGTAAAAATAAGAAAATTAATAATTTAAAATATGTTTTAGTTAATTTATAATCCATTTTCACTAAATATAATATATATTAAGTGTAAATTCCTATTTACATTATATAAAACATATTTTAAAAAAATATTATAATTATATCAATAAATTAATATTTAGATATTTAGATATTATTTTTAATGAAATATAATTTTATGAAGTATATATTTATCAGTGCATGTTAAAAAACACTGATAGGGGGTGTCTTTATCAGTGCTACTAAAAAAACACCCATAAAAACCATCAATTTATCAGCACATGTAAAAAGGCAGGGATAAAAGCACCCCTTTAACATCACTTTTTTTACTTCCATTAAAGTCCCCCTTTAACAATGCTAAAAAATCACTGTTAAAGACCACATTTAAAGGCATTTTTTAGCATTGACAAAGGGGGTCTTAAATAGTGCTTTTAGCTAGCGCTGTTAAATCCCTAGCGCTAGATAATCCTAGTCTTATAGTAGTGTTATGGTAGTTCCTTGACTATTATATATGGAATTTTTCTTGTTCTCATTACAATGATGAAAAAAAACATAATTGTCACTTAAAGTTTCTATAATGAATTGACAATTTTTTCTTTCATATTTTAAATCAAACATTTTAAGTAGCCATGTATGAATTTCAAATCCAAGACCATTGGTAACTTGGGATGGAACATGTGTTTGTTAGTATTAATTGGATTTCATATTTCAATTTATAAGGTTCATGGTCCCTTCTAAATTATAAATGGTGATCCATAAAATTTAACCATTTATGAAATTAAAATATATAAATGAGTATGAATTGAAAATAAATATAACCTTTATTGTGAAATGGTCATATTATATGTTTAATACGAGACCTTAGACATGAAATTACATTAGTATTGGGAAGTAGGACATGTCTTTATAATCCTTATGTGTCCTGTTTATCAACTAGTTCTGGGTCCAAGAGTACGTAAGGAGGTGTGACCTGTTTGTAGGAATTCTTTAGCATGTGTTATCTTGTATCAACCTTTCCCATCATTTATAAATAAAATATTATGAGTGCCCTTGGAAAATGTAGTGTTATGACACAATTATGATCTATTTTTCAATTCCATGAATGTGTTGATGATAATACTCTAGAGGTGGTGGTACCTGATCCGCCCAAAGTACCACCAATAGTGCCACCTAAGGCGCCTTCTGTAGATATTGAACTAGGACCTAATTCTAAATTCCATAATAGTTTCATATGGTTTATACAATCCATTTAGGGTCCTCCTTGACCTACCCATGGTATGAGAGATCTGACTTGGGATTTCCAACAACAACATCCTCCCACCTTCATAGGGGATGGAAGTCCTCTGGTTCCTAAGTCATAGTTAGAATAAACGATATGGATATTTGATCATCATGAGAAACCAACAGAGTGGAGGGTCAATCTCGTTACCTACGACTTACATGTGTAACATCCTACAAATACTCATTGGATTGTGTTAATGTGGAGGTGCTATATGGGATTTGGAAGCATCCCCAACCAACCAAAGCATGGAAATAAATTCTGAGGGAATCGTGAATTGTGGGGGTGATTTTCCCATTAAAATGAATACAGCCAACAAATCATGTCAATACCAAAAACTGCTAGTTGATTCATGTCAAAAATGTATTAAAATTAAACATTATAAAAAGGAAAACAAAACCAAAACCATCACAATACCATAATCATAGTACTAATAGGAAGAATAAACAAAAAACCCAAAGAATCCATGACACGACTCTAGAGCTCCACACTGAGCTCTATGTTCCATGTACCAAAATACTTCCCAACCATTATGATTCACCACTAAATAAATGAGATGACTTACCTTTTCTTGTGTCTTAGAGTACAACATCATCATGAACACCAATTTTCAAAGGCATGGGTGAGTATTAATACTCAGTACATTTCCCCTAAATGAATTCCTTGTACATTCAACTTGGAAAGAACTAGTTAGAAAAGTTTTTTAAACAATTTATTTAAAACCATGAAATAGCGAAACACATTCTAGTAAGCTAAACACACCTTTTTCGATCAATTTTACCAAAATCAATAAAATAAAAAGCAATTACACCAACAAATCATTAACCGTTTTCCTAACACATATTAGTACATACCAATCCACCTCACATTTTTTCACACATATTTCAATCTTATTTAGATGTTCTATACACCCAAACCCCATGTTCCCATGACTGTGGTGATTCATGTTCATGTTCATCCACCCCTCTTTTTTTATAGTGGTACTTCAGTACCACTTATCATTGATGGTGTCCCTTCATGCCCACTATCTTTCCCCTTTTTATTATGGTCCTTCACGCCCAATATCTAATCCATTCCAATACATGATTCATATTAAACCCACAAACATGAAAATAACAGATAAAAACATCACAAAAACAAAAAAAAGAACAATTTCCCAAATCATATCAACCAATAAATGTCAATCCATATTACCCTAAAATTTCTAAACCATATATTCCCTTAATCACATCAATAATACCAAGAACATTCCTAAAGCACTTCAATAAATGACCCATTTATTGAAAACAACCTTCTTCCATTTCCCATTCCAAACTACATTTCAATAAAACAACATTTTTATTGAAAAATAATTTTCACAAACCATTTCCTATAAATCAACTAATCCACCTATTTTAAAATCAACATTTCAAAATCCAACAATAATGCACAATTAAAAAAATAATTGATATTCCCAAAAATCCACAAATCGTCACAAAATGGGTTCCCACCAAGCTTCACACATCACATTCACAATCAATTTCATGAAAAATGATGTAATTTTAAATTGTGACATCTAGTTTGGGAGAATTAGAGTCTAGAGTGAAGCCACCTACCATAGGGTTTGGTGAAATTTACCCAACGTTCTACCGCACACAAAATATTGGTGAAACATCCACAAAGAACCTGAAATCCCTTTTCATAACATCAACAAGAGAAAATATCCCCATTATAGGAGATACCCCTATATCTACAGGAGACAGAAGGAGATCTATGAAACTAGGAGAGAGAGGAGAGTAGATCTATGAAAATCCACAAAACTACTAATCGAGGAGACTTATCAAGGAATAATCACCTTCATAGAACCATTAAAACCCTTATAATAACTTCTAAATTGAATGAGAGAGCCTCCCTAACCCATTGTAAGAATAAATCCCTAGAGGTGTTCATTATGTGGAAGAAATGTGGTGATTATGGAAACGAGTGACCATGTCCCATTTTTAAAAACCCACTTTAAAGCCACACATGGGTTATCCGCACATTTTGGAAAACATCGTGCAAACCATACACCTGCTACTGCCTCAAGAGGGACCCCAAAAAGTTTTACTCCATGGTTAGAAATTTGTGTGCTAATAGTTAAGAAGACAACTTTCTCAAGATTCATGGTTTACCTAGGTGGTCGTATATTTTTGAAAGTCATCCACCTTAACGATGCACCATCCCCTTTGCCTTTACCACAACTTGCATAGTTTCTTAGATAATCTATATGGTTTTCCAAAACCCTACTCAAATTGTGCTCCCTTTGAAAATTCCTAAAACCTTACCAAACCCTTCAAACTCTCCTAAAAATTCCCCAACCACTTTATATAGAAAAAACGAATAAAAATAAGTTATATACCTCAAACTGGTGGTGATACATTCTCCTAACCATTGGTCTTTCAATCACCAAAAAGTATAGAACCGTCACTTTATCAATATACATTGGTCCATTTCTCGAACATGTATCTCTCCCAATCCCAAGTCTATTACCGAATCTGAACATGTTTCCAAAGAACCCAAAGTAGACTAATGATTTTCCCATGTAATAATTTATCTTCCCAATCCATAATCTGAATTGGAACGTGCACCAACAAAGCATCTAGCTCAATCTCAACATGATCCCATCAAAGCACATGGTTATGATCTGGCTGATACTTCTTCAACTAGGATACATGAAATAAATTATGCACTAAAATGAGATATGTTGTCAAATATAATCGATATTCCACCTATCCAACCCTCTCGAGTAACTCAAAAGACCCAATTTACCTAATTGATAACATGCACTACATCTGAAAATGACGATGTCCAAGCATTAGAGAGATTATCAAGAACAAATAATTACCCACAGCGAAAAAAGATGGTTATCTATGATGATCCACATATGATATCTAATGACTTTGAGTTGTCTCCATTCACTTCTTAATTAACATAATCTTCTCCATAAGATCTTGGGAAAGGGTTGGCCAAACCAATAAAGTATCACATGTTTTGTAACACCCCGAGATTTTATGAAAAATATTCTTTTTAATTTCATTAATGTCTTGTGTTGTACGCTACACCAAAAGGAGATTTCACAACACGCATCCTTGACTTTCCTTTCATTACACGCAATCACGACCTTCCTTGATAGCGTGTGTAGTACGCAATACCGAGTTTCACTAAACAACGATATGCTATTAAAATATTATTAAAACTAGCCGTTATGAATAGTAATAACCACTTTTTGAAATTTTGTAAATTATATTTTTCAAAATGGACTTAATTTTTTGGATTCGGAATATCGAAATTAGCTTAGGGTGAAATTTTGGTGATTTTCGGATAACTTTCATATTTTGATGAATAGTGAAAATTACTAAATTTTAATTAAAAACAGCTTTTTCAATCGAAATAATTAATAGTGATAAATTCTTAATTTGAGTGGTTTTAAAGTATATTTATAATATATTTTTACAATTTAATACAATTTTGGTCATTGGATGTAATTTCACATTTAAACCAGTTATAAACAAGTGTCAATCTTTTGATAGTTATTATCTCTTAAAAACACGCCTTTTGTTTTCACGATGGGAATTAATTTTTAAATTAATTAATGAAACTGATATGTTTTGAATTTGGTAAAATAGAAATCATTTTTGAGTTCATAATATCAAATATATCTTAGGCCTAATTTTTTGTATTTTTCTGAAAACTTTCAATTTTTGATGAATAGTCAACCCTCTAAGTGGTTGTTAAAAAAAACTGAATTTTTCATAAAACTTAATTTTACCGTTTCTGTGAGTGGAATTTCAAAAATACGAGAGACAAGGTTGATGTCAGTAAGTAAAATGTGGTTCAATGAGATGAAAATAATTTTTGGTGAATAGTAACTTTTTACTTTTTATTTACCACGGTTAAAAGTAAATAGGGTAATTAAGGGTAAAAATGATATTATTATTACCCTATCACATGTCCTAATTCTATTGGATAAGTGTAATTCGACCAAAAACAAACTTAGGAATAAAATATGACCATTTAGGCCCACATGAATTAGATTAGGACATTTATTATTATTTAATTCAAAGAAGAGTTAAAAGAGATAAAATCAAATTTTATTTAATAAATCATTTTTAATATAAGGTTATACATAAGATAAATTCGACTATAAATATTCATTAGAAAGATAAAACTATTTCCTACTTAAGGGTATTTTATTTGTAATTTTGAGACTTTAAATAATTTAATTTATTTATGACACAACGATGATGCAGTAATTATCTTATTAATGAAATATTGACATAATTGATGTTATAAATACCCAAATAAATATAATTTGAGACTTTTTATGAATTAAACTAATTCTATAGGATACTATGACATGTTAGTATTGATTTAATTAACTTTGTTGGAACTTATCATTATGTTATGATTTTCAAAAAAATCAATTACTAAATAGGTTCAAAATTGACATAAAATTGTTTTTAAAACAAATATTATATTATTAATTGTTATTTTATTCCTAAATATCTAAGGTTAAGCCAAATGACTTAGATAAGGTTATATATATTAATAATAAACAACTTTGGGTTCGTTTGGCTTCTTATTGTACGTTTATTAACCTTATAGTGTAAGAACACAAGAAGACACGGTAAAAGTAAAATTATTTAACTTAATGTTAAATCCAAATGATAATGTTTAAATAGGAACCTAAACTTGTATAAATTCTATTGGATGAGATTATTTAGACCCATCCCCACCTTAGCCTCGAAATAAATCAATTTGGAGCTATTTAAAACCGAACATGACTTTATAATAAAATAATATTTTTAGTTATTCCAAAGGTTCCCCTTTCCTCCCTTATAAAAGGGCACCTCCTCCCTCTCCTCCTCACACCTATTGGAGCATTCATGCTCGGAAAAACCCTGTCAAAATCTCTTCTCCACTTTCCTGGTATCATCCTAGAGGTCCTGGTATTCTTTAAATACCAATTTTAGTGCCCTAAAAGGAGGTCTCAAAGAAGCACTTCAAAGAAGAGGTAATATCCATTACTGATCCGTTCCAATTTCTTTCTTCTTCAACTTCTTCTTGTTTAGTTGTTTCATTATGAAGTAATAACATCAGTATCACTCATATACTGATATGTTATTATAAGTATGAAACAACCCTATTTAACCATCTATCCATCCTACGGAAAATGAAATCATCGCGCGTGCGTACATACGGAATACCGTCTCCACGCTGTGGTGTAATCTATTTTCCGCCACCACCTTAATAGGATGGGTATAATGGTGTAATGAGTAACTATATATGATTATTATAAAGTGATATTGATACTGAAATAGTATACATACACTTCAACACAATTCCACGACCATGAGAACGATATCATCGCTCATGCGTACGTAAGGACTACCGTCTCCATGACGCGATGAGATCCATTATCCATGTTAACCATTCCAGAATGATTATAAAGTATATATAATGAATAATAATGGAAAATATGACATGTTAAATCTACTGTATTTATGTATATATATATATATATATGTCATCTACTTACTTCCATTCAAGACAATAAGGAAAGGAAAGCAGCGTTCATGCGTACGTACGGACTACCGTCTCCATGAACGCTGTGTTTCATTTAATTTATCTATCTATTATATATATATATATATACTGAATATATATGATATATAAATCATACTTTATATTCTGGAAGTAAGTAAATCATGATATAAGTAATAATAATTTCAAGAACAACAAGTCCAAACACCTACGATAAATGAAACGATTTTACCCAAAACGCTTCTTTAACATGAATTTACAAAAGAACGGGTAATATAAAGTAATAAGTGGACCATATATGATATAATAACAATGAATATGATTCTGGAATAAGTCAATAACATGATTTAAATCATTATACAGGAGGTTTGGACACATACAAAGCAATTCGGACCTAAGGTAAGGGAAAATATCACAATCTCATTTTTATCCGAGATTGTTTATACTTTGGTATTTACTGGGGTGTATTTTATCATCCACATACATGTTTCCTCAATATGTAATATTTACATAATTCTACAATTTTTTATATCAACTTTTACCTTTTGGTGAGTTTTTAGTAAAAGATATGAAAGGAATCTTTTGTCGTTTTTCGTACAAGGTACTTTTTGACTTTTCCGACAAAAGTACGAGAAGAATTTTTTCTTTTAACTCATACGACATGAATGGATTTTTAAAACATTATTTCCAAAAATCTTCCTTTACAAGTTTTAAAGTTTATTTTTAATCAACTTCTTTTAGTTTATAATTGTATGACATATTAAGAAAGGAAAAGTGTTTTTGAAGTAGAAAGGATATTTTCCTCAAGAATGAAGTTCAAGTGTTTTATCAAAATTAATTTCCATATAAGATGATAAAGGGTTCTGTTTTTATCCCTATTATTACATTGATTTGATTATGTTGTGATGTAATTATTTTTATGAATTCCTTTATCGTATATGAATTTTTTTATGATGTCATGATGTTTAAGATTCCCATTTTTATTACATAGGTTATGCAAAGATGTATGATGTATGATTTTGTGGCACACATAAGAATGGTATCATTATGAGATGGGTGGGACCTATATCTCCCTCCAATGAATTGGGTAAAGATTTTATATCTCATGAGATAGACATGGCTGGAATGGTAGGTTATACCGGTTCAGTGAAACCGGACTGAAACGAGGGTGACTCGGTTCAGAAAGGGATTTTGTCCACTAAGATAGTCTTGGCAATGAGTCTTGACTAATAAGAAATGATTCTCTATGATAATGTGTGTATGCCACAAAGTTTCATGTTTTAAGTTATGATTATTGTGATTACATTTCACTGCCATGATTTATCCGATGTTATGAAATTATGATCTCTTTTGCAGGTTAAGATTTCCAAAAGTTATGTGCTTGATGTGATTTATATTACTTTTGTTTAGCCTTACTGAGCGTTTGAGCTCACCCTTTTATGTTTTCTTTTCCCCAGGATATAAAGAAAGGTTTTTGGTATAAAAAGAAGGAAGATCATTATGGGAGATGTTGAAGATCTTTCACCAGGATTATAAGATTATATTCCGAGTTTCCAAAGACATTAAACTATTACGATCCTTGTGTGTGTGTTTTTGTTATGTACTAAGTATTCCGCAAAAGTAATGTAATGTCTATGTACATCAAGCTTCGGGTCTCTATAGTTTGTATCAGAGTAAAGGTTTAGTCAACCTTTGGAAACTAGGATGCGAAAACGTTAGTGAGATCCCTAGAGATATTTCTAAGGTATGTCTAGGGATGCCCCTAAGGGTAAGTATACGTATTGGATATAGTCCTAGAACTATGTTAACGATCATAGAATTTAACCTAAGATGTTAGATATTGATGTTACTCCCCCTTTATTATGATTTTTCCTCTCACACTATTCTTTTTGGGTTTTAGAAAATGGCTGGAAACAAGATTATTCACGATAATGGAGGATATGATGGACAATGGAATGATATTTTTCATGAGAAACCAAATTAAATGGGATTTGGAAGTCCAAACATCATTATTATGCCGAATCAGCTATCTCATAATATGATCAATAATGTAAAATTTGGCAAGTTCCCTGACTCGGCTAATAAGAGAAAGATGGAGTTTCATGATGATCATAGAGGAAAGAAAGTTCAATTTCCCATATGTAAATCATGTGGGAAGAGGCATCAAGGAGAATGTTTCAAAGGAACTGGAAGATGCTTTGGGTGTGGAAAAGAATGACACAAAGCCAGCAAGTGCAAAGGGAAAGGTTCAGTTAACACCAGGGATGATGATAATGGTATTGCTACGAAATCAACAATGGTTAAATGTTTTAAATGTGGAATGTACGAGCATTATGCAAACCAATGCCCTAAGGGAAAGTCTCATGAAGAGAATCAGTATGGTCGTATAGGTAGTATTTATGTGGATGATGATGAAGAGACTACAAATGATATGTGAGATGAAAGAATTGTTGAAGCTCGGTCAATGGTTTAATAATGTAGTGGAATGATTATATGTTTATCATGTGTAATGTTGTATAAGTAATCTCATGGTACTATGGAATAAAGATACATCTAAGGATTGGTACGCTGTTGTCTTTCCTTGAGTTTTGAATGTGTATGATTAATGTTACCAGTATCCATAAAAGGTTATTCAGATATTTTTGGAATGTAGATGATATGCACATAATGAAGGGATAAGGAGAAAATTAAATTTTTGATAGTATTCATGAGCTCATGACTGATATAAGGAGAAGGTTATATCATGGTTTGAGTATATAGAATTTTTGGATTTTGGTATGTGGAAAGAGTTAACATTTGACAGCATTCATGTTTTCACTAAGGATTAATGGGTATTTATTTTTCAAGAGAATACATCATTAAGGTATTCACATGATTGGAGAGTGACCAACAAGATATATGGCAGATAAATGATGGTATTCACATGCTTGGTTGATGAAAGTTCAAGTTATCGTTTTCTTTATACTATGATCTTGGACCGAAGTATTTTAGATAAGCCTAAAGATTGGAATGGATTATGTTAACCATAAGTTAGTATTGTTTAAGGATAGAACTTTTTTTGATATTATTAATGTGATGTTATAGTAATGTAGTTTTAGAAAAAGGACAACCTGCAGGACGGGCGACAGCCCATCGCGTCGGACAAGGCTGTGGGAATCGAACCCACAACTGAAGTGCGACTGGCCTTTATCGCCTACCACTGGCCTACAGGAAGTCCCTGTTTAGTAGAAACTAGTTTTATTATATTAAGAAGTATGATATATGAAGTATAAGTTCATTTTAGGAACCATATATGATTAATCTCACTATAGAATGACTTATATTTAATATCTTTTGCTAACCTTTTGTTTGAGACAGATGGAATGACCCGTCATTCTATCACATGATCTGCTAACACTTCACGAATAACAAATTCAACTTCATTTATTTAAGAGATGAAGTGGAAATTGTTCAAGGCACGAACAACAGTGAGATTATACCAAAATAAAGTATGTATTTATTCTAATTCAAATTCTTCACCTTTAGGGAAACGATCTTGAAAATCAAAAATGTTGTCCTAGTGCTCTTATATCTGATTAATCAGATGGTACCTTAGATCGTCACAAATTTATGGATTTGTGATTGTTGGCTTTTCCATAGCCATGTTCTCTACCACTCTCCATCAGAACATGATGGTTAGATTTTTCTTCCATATCCATATTTTCACCTATGTGGAAACCCAGTGATTAGTTTATTTGGGTAACCGTTACGTTTCATACTTTTGTTTTTAAATATTGGTTTTGGTATTCCTTTTTACGATGTGGGTTTCTATTAAAGAAACTTTCGAATAGTAAACCATTTATAACCCCGACGAATTTCAAGGGCGAAATTCATTTTAAGGGGGGTAGAATGTAACACCCCGAGATTTTATGAAAAATATTCTTTTTAATTTCATTAATGTCTTGTGTTGTACGCTACACCAAAATGAGCTTTCACAACACGCAACCTTGACTTTACTTTCATTACACGCAATCGCGACCTTCCTTGATAGCGTGTGTAGTACGCAATACCGAGTTTCACTAAACAACGATATGCTATTAAAATATTATTAAAAGTAGCCGTTATGAATAGTAATAACCACTTTTTGAAATTTTGTAAATTTTATTTTTCAAAATGGACTTCATTTTTTGGATTCAGAATATCGAAATTAGCTTAGGGTGAAATTTTGGTGATTTTCGGATAACTTTCATATTTTGATGAATAGTGAAAATTATTAAATTTTAATTAAAAGCAACTTTTTCAATAGAAATAATTAATAGTGATAAATTATTAATTTGAGTGGTTTTAAAGTATATTTAGAATATATTTTTACAATTTAATACAATGTTGGTCATTGGATGTAATTTCACATTTAAACCAGTTATAAACAAGTGTCAATCTTTGGATAGTTATTTTCTCTTAAAAACACGCCTTTTTTTGACGACAGGAATTAATTTTTAAATTAATTAATGAAAATGATATGTTTTGAATTTGGTAAAATAGAAATCATTTTTGAGTTCATAATATCAAATCTAGCTTAGGCATAATTTTTGTTATTTTTCTGAAAACTTTCAATTTTTGATGAATAGTGAAACCACTAAGTGGTAGTTAAAAAAAATTAATTTTTCATAAAACTTAATTTTACCGCTTCTGTGAGTGGAATTTCAAAAATACGAGAGGCATGGTTGATGTCCATAAGTAAAATGTGGTTCAATGAGATGAAAATAATTTTTGGTGAATAGTAACTTTTTACTTTTATTTACCACGGTTAAAAGTAAATAGGGTAATTAAGGGTGAAAATGATATTATTATTACCCTAACACATGTCCTAATTCTATTGGATAAGTGTAATTCGACCAAATACAAACTTAGGAATAAAATATGACCATTTAGGCCCACTTGAATTAGATTAGGACATTTATTATTATTTAATTCAAAGAAGAGTTAAAAGAGTTAAAATCAAATTGTATTTAATAAATAATTTTTAATATAGGTATATACATAAGATAAATTAGACTATAAAAATTAATTAGAAAGATAAAACGATTTCCTACATAATGGTATTTTATTTGTAATTTTTAGACATTAAATAATTTAATTTATTTATGACACAACGATGAAGGAGTAATTATCTTATTAATGAAATATTTACATAATTGATGTTATAAATACACAAATAAATATAATTTGAGACTTTTTATGAATTACACTAATTTTCTAGGATAATATGACATGTTAGTATTGATTTAATTAACGTTTTTTGAACTTATCATTCTGTTATGATTTTCACAAAAATCAATTACTAAATAGTGTCAAAATTGACATAAAATAGTTTTTTAAAAAAATATTATATTATTAATTGTTCTTTTATTCATAAAAATCTAAGGTTCATCCAAATGACTTAGATAGGGTTATATATATTAATAATAAACAACTTGGGGTTATTTTGTCTTCTTATAGTAAGTTTATTAACCTTATAGTGTAAGAACACAAGAAGACACGGTAAAAGTAAAATTATTTAACTTAATGTTAAATCTAAATGATAAGGTTAAAATAGGAACCTAAACTTGTCTAAATTATATTGGATGAGAGTATTTCGACCCATCCCCACCTTAGCCTAGAAATAAATCCATTTCGAGCTATTTAAAACCGAAAATGACTTTATAATAAAATAATATTTTTAGTTATTCCAAAGGTGCCCCTTTCCTCCCTTATAAAAGGGCACCTCCTCCCTCTCCTCCTCACACCAATTTGAGCATTCATTCTCGGCCAAACCCTGCCAAAATCTCTTCTCCACTTCCCTAGTATCATCCTAGAGGTCCTCGTCTTCTTTAAAGTCCAATTGTAGTGCCCTAAAAGGAGGTCTCAAAGAAGCACTTCAAAGAAGAGGTAATATCCATTACCGATCCTTTCCAATTTATTTCTTCTTAAACTTATTCTTCTTTAGTTGTTTCATTATGAAGTAATAAAATCAGTATCACTCCTATACTGATATGTTATTATAAGTATGAAACAACCCTATTTAACCATCTATCCATCCTATGGAAAATTAAATCATCGCACGTGCGTACGTACGGAATACCGTCTCCACGTCGTGGTGTAATCTATTTTCCGCCACCACATTAATAGGATGGGTATAATGGTGTAATGAGTAACTATATATGATTATTATAAAGTGATATTGACACTGAAATAGTATACATACACTTCAACACAATTCCACGACCATGAGAATGATGTCATCGCTCGTGCGTACGTATGGACTACTGTCTCCATGACGCGATGAGATTTATTATCCATGTTAACCATTCCAGAATGATTATAAAGTATATATAATGAATAATAATGGAAAATATGACATGGTAAATATACTGGATTTATGTATATATATATATATATATATGTCATCTACTTACTTCCATTCAAGACAATAAGGAAAGGAAAGCAGCGTTCATGCGTACGTACGGACTACCGTCTCCATGAACGGTGTGTTTCATTTAATTTATCTATCTATTATATATATATATATTGAATATATATGATATATAAATCATACTTTATATTATGGAAGTATGTAAATCATGATATAAGTAATAATAATGTCAAGAACAACAAGTCCAAACACCTACGATAAATGAAACGATTTTACCCAAAACGCTTCTTTAACATGAATTTACAAAAGAACGGGTAATATAAAGTCATAAGTGGACCATATATGATATAATAACAATGAATATGATTCTGTAATAAGTCAATAACATTATTTAAATCATTATACAGGAGGATCGGACACATACAAAGCAAGTCGGACCTAAGGTAAGGGAAAATATCACAATCTCATTTTTATCCGAGATTGTTTATACTTTGGTATTTACTGGGGTGTATTTTATCATCCACATCCATGTTTCCTCAATATGTAATATTTAAATAATTCTAAAATAGTTTATATCAACTTTTACCTTTCGGTGAGTTTTTAGTAAAAGATATGAAAGGAATCTTTTGTCGTTATTCGTATGAGGTACTTTTTGACTTTTCCGACAAAAGTACGAGAATAATATTTTCCTTTAACTTATACAGCATGAATGGATTTTTAAAACATTATTTCCAAGAATCTTCCTTTACAAGTTTTCATGTTTATTTTTAATCAACTTTTTTAGTTTATAATTGTATGTCATATTAAGAAAGGAAAAGTGTTTTTGAAGTAGAAATGATATTTTCCTCAAGAATGAAGTTCAAGTGTTTTATCAAAATTATTTTCCATCTAAGATGATAAAGGGTTCTGTTTTTATCCCTATTATTACATTGATTTGATTATGTTGTGATGGAATTATTTTTATGAATTCCTTTATCGTATATGAATTGTTTTATGATGTCATGATGTTTAAGATTCCCATTTTTATTACATGGGTTATGCAATGATGTATGATTTATGATTTTGTGGAACACATAAGAATGGTATCATTACGAGATGGGTGGGACCTATATCTCCCTCCAATTCATTGGGTAAATATTTTATATCTCATGAGATAGACATGGCTTGAATGGTAGGTTATACCGGTTCAGTGAAACAGGACTGAAACGAGGGTGACTCGGTTCAGAAAGGGACTTTGTCCACTACGATAGTCTTGGCAATGAGTCTTGAATAATAAGAAATGATTCTCTATGATTATGTGTGTATGGCAAAAAGTTTCATGTTTTAAGTTATGATTATTGTGATTACATTTGACTATAATGATTTATCCCATGTTATGAAATTATGATCTCTTTTGCAGGTTAAGATTTCCAAAAGTTATGTGCTTGATGTGATTTATATTACTTTTGTTTACCCTTACTAAGCATTTGAGCTCACCCTTTTATGTTTTATTTTCCCCAGGATATAAAGAAAGGTTTTAGGTAAAAAAATAGAAGATCTTTATGGGAGATGTTGAAGATCTTTCACCAGGATTAGAAGATTATATTCCGAGTTTCTAAAGACACTAAACTATTACGATCCTTGTGTGTGTGTTTTTGTTATGTACTAAGTATTCCTCAAATGTAATGTAATGTCTATGTACGTCAAGCTTCGGGTCTCTACATGTTTCCACCCAATATAGTGTCGAATGCAACAAATTCCCATAAAATGCATGAAACAGATCCATATGTGTCATCTTCTAAAAAATATTATTGTAGGTTAACTCCAATAATATAAATTACTCTTCCCACGAGCCAAAAAAATAGATGACTCAAGCCAGTAACTTGTCTTGAAATGTTTGTATCATCCTCTTTGATTTCCCTTCCATCTGAGGATGGTATGTCATAATTATAATCAACTGAGTGTCAAGTAATTTATGTAAGGATATTTAGATTTAATATATGAAAATCATATTTCTATTTGATACAATAGAAACTGGTATGCCATGCCTTTTTACCACTATAAGGATATAGCTTTTTTAAATATCATCCACCATATGGGATTCTTGAATGGGGATAAAATGATCCGAGTTTGTGATACAATCCACAATCACCCATATGAAATTGTGCTTCCTAACCATTAATTGGAGACTTATAATAAAAACCATCATTATCTATTCAAACATACACACATGGATAGCTAATTACTGTACCATACCTTTTAGTCGTTGATGTGTTTTCGTGACTTGCTGACTTGTCAAGAACCTCAAAACAAAATCTTCCACTTTCCTATTCATAACATCCCACCAAAACTTCCATTTTAGTGCATTACAGATTTTTGGACATCCAAAATGAACTACACATATCTAATGAATGTAAGCACTAATAATTTCTTCCTGAAAAGACATTTGTACAACCATTCGATTCCGAAAGCACAAAAATAAATTCCCATCTAGATTTCATACCTCAATGGCCTTCCCACCATTGTGTTTTGACAATATTTACACACATTTTTAATCATATATCTTCACCTCTTTAACAAAACCTACCATTTAAGGAACCAAAAAACAAGAAAAAAACATGATACATCACCTTCTACTTCACATTCCAACCTCTTGTTGACTATAGTAGACATCAACTACCACTAATACAATGAATTTTTCACTACCTAAAAAAATATCATTCTACATAATGAAATTTACACTGAATTTTCCTTACCCCAAGTGTACATAAAGTCAAATTCATACATCTGGATATACTTCATCCTTCCCCTCTATCTAAAATTCAAATTTATCTATGTGAAAATATATTTCAAGCTCTTATTATCAGTAAACACTATGAGTTCCTCACCAAAGAGATAATGAATCAAATTTTCAAATCATGCACCACAGATGATAACTCCAAATCATGTGTTGGTTAGTTATTCTCATGAAACATCAATTACCATGATCCATACACAACAACATGATCCCATTGTGTGAGAACACATACCAACCCTGATCCCCATTTATCACATCACACAACATAACCTTTCCAAAGTTATGGAAAAGTAAATTTTTGTTCTGATGTAAGGAGACTATTATGCTTTTCAAAAGACATATGTAACTTCTCGTTCCATTGAAATGGTACCTTCTTCCTTTTCAAATATAACATCGGTGAGGATAATCATAAAAATTCATGAAAAAACCATTGGTAAAACCCATCTAGTCAAATGAATCTCTATATCACAAAGGCTTTCTTTAGTGGTTTCAAGGTGATAACATCCTCTATATTCTTTGGATCCACTGAAACAGGTCTCTACGAAATAACATAGCCAAGGAAATGAACCTCTTATATCCAAAAATCACACTATGATAATTTGGAATAAAACTATTGATCTATCAAGACCCCAAACACTATCACTAAGTGTTTATCATGATTAACCCTCATCCTACAATATATGAATATATAATCAACAATCACCACCACAAATGAAACCAAATATCTCTAAAGTTTACTATTCATCATACCCATAAGGACTGTTGGTGAATTCGTTAGAATGATGGGAATAACTACATATTCATAATGTCCATATCTACTTCTGAAAGAAGTTTTTGTAATATCCCCCTTTCTCACCCACAATTGATGATGGCATGATCACAATTAAATTTTAGAGATCCACTAATCTCCCTCATCTAATATAATAGGTAATCAATATTTGGGAGTGGATATTAATTATTTATCACAACATGGTTAATATGATGATAAACAATGCACAAATGAAGAGTTTTATCCACCTTTTTAACAAAAAACACTGTTATTACCCACAAAGATGTGCTAGGCTGCACAAGCCCACTATTTTCCAACTATTATAACTTCACATTAAATTCCATAAATTATATTAGTGTCATCTAGTAAAAATGAAGGTAGATAGGGCTAGACCCTGTAAGGAGATCAATCATAAACTCCACTTCTCTTATAGGTGGAAATTTTGATAATTATTATGAAAGAAAACCAAAAACTGATCAACAACCATCGATAAACCTATATTCCTTTTTTCCTCCATCGATGCCAATGAAAAATCCTCCAACTGATATTGGATCATCTGAAACCCATGTTCCAACAATTTTGTTTAACCCACCATAACATTCTCCTCTCCTCTCAAGAGATGTTCAACTCCATCACCCTTCATGTAACAAATTGGTTGTGCATAATAGTCGATGGGGACCTTAAAAGTCATCAACAAATCCATCCCAAGGATTATATAACGAAAATACATACCCAGCACTGATAAGTCCCAAATAAACTCAACTCAATTAATAGTTATACCAGATTCCCTACATAGAAAGGCTTGATTCTCTCATTGACCTAGATGAGTGTGCAGTTTTAAAACCAACGGAATTATTTCCATATTTAAACCCAACAATTGAAAATCATGTAAATAAATGAAATAATAATATGGACATTTATCATAAAACACTTTAACAAGGATATAATTAAATAGAATCATACCTCACACCGTTCATGGTTTCGACTAATCATTCACCACAACCTACTCAGCTCCATGCACCTTCTTACAAACAACAGTTTTTTATTTCTTACCCTATTCGGATTCTTACTACTACGGAGTCATGGTATTCATAGAATCACCATGATTAACACATTTCTATTAAAAATGGTTATGGAACATCCATCTCCTCATCGAGGAATACAATTCCTATTTCCCCTAAGGAGTTTCATTCACACCCGACCATAGAGCACTGTGATAATAACAGTGAATATTCCACATATAATTGTAGGTATGAACTTCTCTAGGTGGTGTCATAAAATCCTACTACATGCGGCCTATATAACCACTCTAAAAACATAAGGACATATTCTGAGGATTAGAAGGATGATTCACCCATCCTGTCATCGGATTCTATGCCATACACTCACCCTAGAAATAAGTGTCCCTATTTTGCTTGATCCCTTTTTTAGAGTAATAACCACTTCCCATTAGTACAAACATTATTCCCCCACCTTAATCTCCCAAGATATCCCATTAATACACTATTTATCAATTTACTATACCTATAAAATTTGTTATAAAGAGAACTACAATTTTTGAATGGATTTCCAACCTCAACCTGATTCAAAGATATATGCCATCAATGATGTAGTAGCCACCACCTCAGGTGAAAACTAGAATAAATTCATCAATTTAGCTTCATATTCCATAACTTAAAGGTTATCCTTATTGGAGATAATGAAATATATTGTTCAATAAATTCTGAACATATGAGGATATGTGTTTTGGTTAAGCAATTCCTCAAAATCATTCCCTGACACACCTTTATCCCTTTTTTCCTGGAAAACAAAATCACACCACTGACATGCTAGATCTCACCAAATATACACCTCTAAAATAACATTCATTTCCATTCGTGTGCATGGAAATCATAAATTTGATTCATCCTTTTCAACCACGCTTACACCCTATCTAGTTCTAAATCACCCATAAAGAGGGGTGGATTAATCTTTTGAAAATGAATTGAGTGATCCACATGCTTCATCTCATCCATTTTATTCCAACATTTCAAAGCATGGAAAGCTTACACTTTGCTCTAAACTATCAGCCGGTCCACCTGGGGCTTAGGTGAAACCACATGTTTTGCATCTTCCTTTCGATGGTCTCTATGATGCCTACATGATTCAATTTATATAAAGACAACATAATCACTAGTAGTCACACTTTCAAGAAAATAATGTATTAAAAATTCAAATTATATCACAATTCAGCTATCACAGTCAGGCTTTCAAAAATATCTATTTTCCCATGTTCACACATTTGTTTTGAGAAATCTTCTATGTTATGGTAATTGATTTTTTTTTAAAATACCCAAACCATTCCCATTTCAAATCATCACATTGGAAATCAATTTCCAGATATTTCAAAAATAAACACATTATTACCACAAAATATATCATTATTCTAAATGAAATATGAAATCCTATTGAGAATTTATTTCTACCTAGCATCCCATGTTCATCTCATTGATTACATGAATGAAAATAAGATGACACTCATATAAGTGTCTCCAAAAAACATATGTACCCAACTCCCTGGAAACATGAATTTCAATATAATGAGTTAGATACATCATTTTATGTTATACACTTTGTGTTATGATCTAACTTTTTAATACCATATTGACTCAAGGAATAAACCATGAATAAGTTTTAACTCCATGATAGACTATCAAAACCAATGGATCGAAGAAAAATAATTTCAATTGAAATTCTAGGACCAGACAAACTGATTTCCCTTGAAATTGAAGGATATAACAAATTGATAAAACATATAATATCTTTCCCTCCACTTTGTATTGATTCGAGGTGGAGGAGCTACTTGTCCTTAAGAATCATCCCCAAGGTGATAAATCTAGAAATAAATATAAAGGGAATCATGAATGGTGGATCACTATTTTCCATTTGAAATGAAAAAAATAAACCAAACATGTTCACACCAAAATCTACTACATGATGCATGTCAAAAATTTATTACAATTCATCATTTTACAAAGAACACAAAACTAAATCCATCACAATACCATAATCAGTGTACCAATCACAAGACTAAACACAAACCCCAACAAATACATGGCCCATCTCTACAACTCCACACCAAGCTCTATGTTCCAACACTAACCTACCACCCTAGAATAATGATGTACCATTAAAGAAATGAGTTTACATACCTTTTCTCGTGTCCTAGAGTAATAAATCTAAAAAATATCCAAAGTTTCAAATAAGGGGGTAGTAATAATAATAAGTTGGTTTTCATCAAATTAATTCCCTACACGTTCCACTTTGATAGAAGTATATATCAAATTTATATAAAAAATTTATATAGAACCATTAAATAATGATATAATTTTCCATAAGACCAACATTCTTTTAGCCTACTATTTTACACAAATCTAAAAAATAACAAGGAAAGTAACCAACCCATCATTAACTATTTTCCCAACATATATTAGAACATACCAATTAACCTTGCATAGCCACTTAAAGATTCAAATCTAATTCAAAGTTTCCATACACCCAAACTCAGTGTTCCCATGATAGCGGATCTTCATTTCCAAGTCCATCTACCCCTATTATTCTATAGTGGTACTTCATGCCCATTTATCCTAGATAGTGGTCCTTTATCCCCACAATCCATCCTCTTTTTATAGTGGTCCTTCACTCCCACTATATAATTAATTTTATTACATGGTTCATATTAAACCAATAATTATAAAGACAACATTTACCTTGATCACAACATATAAATCAACCATTTTCATAATCATATCAGCTAATGTATACCAAGGCATATTACTCCAAAATTTCAAAACAAAAAATTCCATTATGAAATTAAAAAACTCCAACAACATTACAAAACCACTTCAATAAACCACCCATTTATTGAGAATATCCATGATCCATTATCTATGCCAAAAAAAAATTCAATAAAACAAAAATATTTTTGAAAACCACTTTTCAGAAAAGAATTTCTACTAATCAACCATGGAACCAATTTTAAATATTTGTTTAAAATCTGACAAAAAATCATAAAAATAACATATTCTCTCAAAAATCAACAAATATTCGCAAAATGGGATTCCACGAAGCTTCACAAATCACATTCACAATAAATTTCATGAAAAATAATTTAATTAGAAATTAATACATTTAGTTCTAGAAAAATGGAGTTCAGAGTGAATAAGCATGCCTTATGGTTTGGTGAAATCGACCCACTATACAATCTCACACCAAATAGATGTGAAAATTCCAAAAAAGTTCCTTACATATCATTCCCTAAAATCAATGAGCCCAAATTTAACCACTATATGATAAAAAACCCTAGATCTACATGAAATATAAGTAGATCAAGGAAAATAGGAGAGAGATGAGAGTATATCTAAGAAATCCTACAAAACAACCAAGAGATGAGAATTACCAAGGGTGAATTGCCTTGAATTACCTTTAAAACCCCTTTGACTCACTAAAAAATGAGTGGGAGAGACTCTCTAACCCCTCTTAGGAAGAAATAACGAACATGGATCGTTTTGGAGATGAAATTGGGTGTTTAGTGCAAATCATGACAAATCCCTGTTTCTAAAAACCCACCTTTTCAGCCACGCATGGTTTAGCCACACGATTTGAAAAATAGTGTGCTAACTGTGCACCTACTACAACCTCAAGAGGGACCCCACAGAGTTTTCCCACATGGTTAGACAACCCATGTCCCAACCGTGTGGAAGCCCACTATCTGAAGCAATATAGTTTACCTGTATGACCACACGGTTTCTAAAACCGTTCTTTTTAACCATGTGTCATCTCTCTTGACTCCACTGGAACATACTCGATTTCATGGAGAAGCTTCATGGTTTTCCCAAAATGTTCCCAAACTGTGAACCCTTATAAAATCCCCAAAACCATCTCAAAACCTTTCCAAACTATCCTAAACATTTTCCAATGACTTTATAAACATAAAAAGTAATAAACACATGTTAGATACCTCAAACATGGGGTGATACAGTGTTATTATTCCAAGAATTGATGGGACATAATATATTAGACTAAAAATCATCAGGGTATGGTCTGGGAGGGCTTCTTGAAATCATTCCATAATCACACCTTTCTGAAGAATTTGTGATCAAATCATGTGTGGGAGATTATGAATCATCAGCAGGGCTCTATGACCATGTAATAGTATTCTGATTGATTCACCAAGATTCATATTTTCGAATTTGATCTAATTGATGATCATTTGACGACTATGAAGAATCTTGAGGATGGTCATGAGTACAATATGATATCATGTGAATTTATATTGGTTGAATACCGTTACATAGATATTTAAAAACACTTTATTTAAGACCAAATTCTGAGAGAGTCTTGGAATGTGAAGATGGGAAGTTTAGTTGTGAGGCAAGATGGAAATTCATATGGTAGAAGGAAGTTCAATTTATAGGGTTCATGTGGGGGCCATTCTATCTAGGTGACACACATAAACCATCATGTTGTGTTTCACTAGTGTGTAATTCCACACCATAAGAATCCTCAGCAAATGGGGAACCCGATTGAGTGCTGATCATGTAGTACGATGGGTCACCTTTAGTGTTTCTTCATATATTTTCCACTCATGTAATGTTAGTGGGGATACATGCTGATGTCACTTTAGTTTATAATGTCCAAGAATCCGAATCAATATTAGATTTTATCCTCTATTGAAGAATTAGGAAAAAGTGGTGGTTGTGTCAGAGGCATCCATGCCTCAGAGTTCCATCATCAGCAGAGCAGACCAAC
Organism: Viscum album; assembly: GCA_963277665.1. NCBI lineage: Eukaryota > Viridiplantae > Streptophyta > Magnoliopsida > Santalales > Viscaceae > Viscum > Viscum album. Next base: position 1,943,057,877 of record OY728161.1, on the reverse strand, counting down.
ATAGGATAGTAAGACAAAATATTAGGAATACAATTTGGGCCGTATCTATATAGTGTATCCTACTCTTGAGTAGTAGATCCTGTATACAACAATTATTATTGGTACCATTATAGTATCCCCTATATTAGTTTTATCCCTTTTTGATACAGGTGAATAACTATCTTTTATATCTGCTATAGTAGTGGAAATCATGGCCCTTTAAATTTATTAATTTTGTGGTTTTATGTCTCTCAACATGTTATTAGGTGTCAAATTAGAAGTAATATGTTTTTTTAATGAGTTACCCATTGATATATATATGGGAACTATTTTTTGGACTTCCTTCATCCTCATTAAGACCAGCATCAATATAATTCATGGAATGGAATGGCTTGTTCCTTATCAAGCCCATGTGGAATACTATCTCCATAGAGTGTAATTCACATCACCCAAAGGTAGAATGTATATCCAAATAGGTGAATGAGATATACATGATATTTATTTGGACCCAAGCATACTAGACATGTTAGAGTTAAATATAAAATGGTTAGTGTATTTATGATCAAACATGGAAGGAAGTTTGTAGAATTACCTCATGATGAATAACATTTTAGGGATGTATATCTAGAATATTTCACAAGATTACCTCCTAAGAGAGTGGTGGAGTTCACCATTGATATAGTTATAAGGGTGGAATTGGTGTTCATTCCTTACTATAGGAAGGAACCTATAGAGATCCGATAATTCTAGAAGTATCTTGATAATTTAAAGGTAAAGAGTTTTATACTTCTTATCACATCACATTGGGGGATCACAAAACAATTTCACCAAGAAGTTGGATGGTACCTTCTGTTTTTAAATGGATTAACACTAATTGAACTATATTAAGGTGAATAAATAGCATTCACTTCATTATATAGGAATCATATATGACCATATTTGAGGAGAAACAATTTTCTCTGAAATTGATTTGAGGTTGAGCAATAATTAGAAGCATGTGAGACCGTAAAAAACACAACGTATAACATTACAATGTAGGTATAGCATGTATGGTTATTTGTTCATGCTATTAGGTCTGATGAATGCACTATAAGTGTATATGTCTATGAGGAATTGGGTTTTCCAACTGTATCTCAATTCCTTTGTGCTAGTCATTGTTGATGAAATATTATTTTATTCACGCACTGGACATGACCATGTTACCATCATTAGATATTTCTGAATATAGTGACAAAGCACCTACTATATGTGAATCTATATAAATTCCACATTTGGATCAGAATGTTTCACTTATTTCATCATATAATTTTAGAGTTAGGTGTATCTGTTGACCTAGAGAAGGTGAGAAATATAGTTCTCTTTGAATAACACAATTTTTCTTTAACATACACAATTTCATAGGGCTATGTGGATAGAAAATACCATTAATATATTACTTATCTCAGTTAGCAGCACATATTTATGGCTTGACTAAGAAGGGTGTAAATTTTATTTGGTTTGAAGCTTGTGAGAAAGACATTCATAAGATAAAGGGAAGATTGACTTTTGCACTGATTGAGATTCTGCAAGAGTTTGGTAGAAGCTATTTTTTTAATATGATGAATCAAGAGTTTGGTTGTTATAGTTATGATGACTAATTGTGACATATAATATAGATCCTATAATTAGAATCCTCATCATAAGAATTACCATACACAAGACCTCGAGCAAGAATCCATGGTTTATGGTCCATGTAATTAGATGAACTGCATTTTGTGTGAGATATTCATTGTCTACAGGGATAAAAAATCACTAATACATCATGAAACATTGATACATGAGTAAAAGGTAGTATAGGAGGGTAGAATAACTATAGTTGTTTGATTTTTATCTTGATTATACACATTGTAAGGGTAATTTCATGGCTGAAACAATGGTCCAAAAGACTCAGATATGAGACTCCCTATAGTCTAGTAATGAGTGGAAGTTGATGGATCTTCTTTATATGATGTTTCTAGTGGTTCATGAGAAACACTAGTATCATATTTTAGTATATATAAAAATGGCACCCTCCCTTATGGAGTAGGTCCATATGAGGATGCTATTTGATTCTTAGTGCCTCATGTTGAGGGACATCCTCAAAGGTGGGAACCCACCTATTAGTTGGGATGTTGATTAGAATTAAACCCTAATATTTCATTTGGAATGATTAGGTGCCTTCAAATATATAGTATGAGTTGATGTAAGAATCCCATGCCACTATTTGGGAAGTTCACTCTGGGCATAAAAAATTTACAGAGGCATGTGTCATCTGTATTAATGGCCAAGTATGAATAGGTAAATTGTAGGCTTTATCAATTAGTGCACATCCTTTTAGTATATGAAGGAGGACTCCCATGATTTTATGGAATTTTACAAACTCTATCCATTATATAATGTAAATGGAATAACATCGCCATTGATTTCATGATTCGAATGCTGATATATCCTCAATGTAACGATGTAGTGTGGGTGATCATTGATAACTTGACCATGGTTTCTTGCTTCTAGCCAATCTTAGAGTCCTTTTTCCTCTATAAGCTAAGAAAACATTAGATCAGTGAGAAATTAATCCTTTGGGGTATTCTTTACTCTATTATCTTAGATCAAGATGCCTTGTTTACATCATAGATTTTATAATTGTGGTAAAATGAAGCAGGTCCACAAGTGCTCTTGAGTACATAATATCACCCCAGACTGATGGGTATTATGAAGGAATGATACAGATTTTAGAGGATATGTTTTATGAATGTATCCTTGATATTTTAGGTTCATGCGAGAAACTAATATCTCTGGTGGATGTTTCCTATGATATTTTCTTCAAGAAGTAATTCAGATTTATCAATATGAGGCCCTCTATGGTAAGTCATTATGATCAAAATTATGTTGGTTATATATAGGTGGTGTGGAAATACTGGGTCCTTCTATCATTCATGAGAGCACAGAGAAATTCCAAATGATTCTAAATCATATGGAAATAACTCAATCTAGGAAGAAGTCCTATACCAATCATCATCATATAAATATGGAGTTCATGGTGGGATATCAAGTCTTTCTACAGGTTTCCCCTAAATTGTGGCATAGATGAATTCAATGACTGGGCAAGATATCACCTAGTTAGGTCATGCCATTTAAGATAGTAGAGAGGATAGGTCCACTAGACTATTATTTTCAATTACCTCTGAGTTAACATGTCATGCGTGACATATTCCATGTATCCCATCATCGACGATATCATGTCATCCTATCTTGTTCGTTTTAACCCAAGGATATTGAGCTTGAGATAGATGTATATTTTAAGTAGCATCCAATACATATCTTTGATCATAGCATAAGATATCATTGAAGAAGTTAAATTCTTCATGATCCGATCCTATGGATGAATAGACACATATAGGATGTGAAAAAGGGACAGGAGGCTGATTTTCATGCAATGTGGTCGAAAATCTTCTCAGATGGAATTTTACCTCCCTCGGAAGGGAAACTCAGGGATAATTTGTCATAAGTAGGGTAGGTTGTAATGTATTGGAATTTCTAAATGGTTCATTCTATTTTTTTAGTTTTAATCCCATGTTTTGGAAATTATAATGTTCCATAATGGAGGTAAGGAGTTCATGATGATGTCCAAGGCATGTTCATATCCCAAAGCCCCAAAATTTGGAAGAAAAAACTGGGTTATATGGCCAGGAGAAATCTGGTATTCTGAAATGCATGATTTCCCTAATTATGTGGTTCTGAGGCAGAAGGGAACCGGGTTCAACACGGTTTCTTTACAACAAAGCTTAATATGGTGCACACCAGAGTAGCCTTTCTAACCACCTATGAAAATGGACTTCTGAATGGTTAACACATTTTTATCCAAACTATGACCCTATCCCATGTGATATACCCCCTTAATCATTAATGGGTGTATTATTGGTACCCGGTTTTTCTGACCATGTAGCCAAATCGTATAGCCCAATATATGAGGGGAGATTACTCCCTTTACCCTAACATGTTTTAAAATCCTAAATCTTCTTCTCATCCAAAATTTTATCAATTTGTTGCTTCTCACAGCTCTATCTCCTATCATTCATAGGCATTCTGATATCCCCCTCACCTGGAATCCAAATAATTTTTGGTCATCTCTTTTGTAATGCTTCAGGTAAGCTCTATGATCATAATCCTTCTATTTCATGTGGATCTTTCCTTATATGGTGCTATTTAATGGGACCTATTTTCCATTATTATTTTTATTTATGATTTCTCTAATATCTTCCATTCTAGGACAATTCAAAGTCTAAAAACAGACGAGTGGAAAACCGGCACTCAATGGTACATGGTATAACTTATTTCCCAAGGTTTTATTGCATTTTATATGGTGATCTATTGTTTCACATTCCAAAAAACTTATGGTAATGCATCTAACCTACTAAATAAATAAAATTTAATTTGTTTTCATGTTTTTATCTTTCCATGCGTGTAGAGAATCAACCCTTGGTTGATCACACTGACTTTATCCAATAAAATGGGTCTTTTTTACTTTTTAAGGTCGAATTTCATTAAAAATTAATTGATTTAACACCCAATAATTTTTTTTGCACATATGATAAATTACTTTAACCTACAATTTGGATTAAGATTAATGTTAATACATGAGTTTGTCCTTAGATTTATGATTATTATCATTCATCATTTCTCATTCTTATTTTCTTATTCATTATACTATTTTCCTTCTACCTTATAAAATTTCATTAATGCCTATTCATTGTTCCTTGCATGCATGCCTTGAATCCTGGTGCTTATGGTTATTCTAAATTTCTATTTTCTTAGGCCCTATTCCATAATTTAATATATTTGATAGGATTCTTGGTCTAGCTCTCTTAGATTTTTTACATGCAAATACCTTAATGATTTGTTATCATGGTTACTAAGATTGACCTGATTGTGGGCTGAGTGTGTACACGGGTCTTGACTTAAGGATTTCATGTATATAATTTCCAAACATGGCTTGGATATATTTGATGTGTAGGGCATGATATGTGACATTCCTATCATGGGACCTCCAAGTGGATTATTTTATACTCAATACAAATATTGGTTCCCTAGGGGAGAAACCATTTATGGGATCATTGTAAAGACATATATCCATGAATTGTGTGATACTTGGTCCCCTATGTGAGATACCTAGGTTGATCTCACAGTTTACCGTGCCATGAGTGATATGAGAATGTCATTATGGGTTGCCTCAAATGGAATCTATGGTATTTGTTACATTAGAGGCTCATGAAATGAACCTCATGATTCCTTATGGATCAGCTTCGATGGGCCCGTGATTCAATTACTAGATTTGAAATATTCCTTTCTAGTATTATTTATGGTGAAATTTAATTGAATTATGATATTTCATAATTGATGTTTGAGGGATTCATCCACTATGAAAAATAAAAATCTTAGAGAAGGTCCAAAGAAATTTATCTTATAACTGGAAACCATATTTACAACTTATTAATTTTAATGTTTCCCTTATATGTAACATCCAAATGATTCTGATGTAGGTCGAATCAGTTAATAATTCATTTATGCACTCATACCAAGTTTCATTTATTTGTGTATTTATTAATTAATTTCCTTAAATTTACTTTTTATAGAACATTATACATTTTTTATTTTATGGAATTGAATGATCTAGACACAATTGGTGGTGTCCTACTAGGATTATATCTGAAACCATGGTCGGGCTTCCTGTAGTACCCCTGAAGTATTCATGATTCTACTAGTATCTTCTTTTTGGACATTTTAATTTCTGATAGCAAGTGGTATATATCTATATCCACTATTCCCACATTCACTAATTATATATAGATACATGAAACATCATTGTCACCGTTACCAGTTGTATTTATTTCAGTTTATCTTTCACAAATTGTTTATTATATTACACTAATCTTTGTTATTATTATATTTATTTCTTCCTGTTACTACTACTTAAAAAATGGTGCAATACATGTCTAGTCATATTGTTCCTACTTATGTTGTTTTAAATTATTATATACTGATTTGTTCTACTCTAATATATGAGGGAATAATATCCCTAAGGAAAAACCCTTAGTCCTCATTGCTAGTTAGATGCCTCTGGTATACAGAGACGCGTGCGTTAGGTCTTGTGGTCCACATTCTCAAGGAACTGTCAATTATAATATAGGGAAGAATGGTACAAATCCAAAGACACTAAACATTAATGGTTCTCATTTTGATAATAATATTATTTATTTAATATTCATTTATATGATGTAATACATATGTATGAAAAGTATGTATCACTGTACTCGTACCTCATCATCGCACTCTCTTTAGATTAAATATGTTTTTATGGTTTCTTCTCATTAAAAATTGATGTTTAGTCTCTCTACTTCTCCCCCACTACTATTTTCCACTAATCAGTAATGAATGGTTTGGGATCATTGGAGGAATTCCACCATATCATAGCATAATTAATTTTGACCTTGGTATTTTCTCTTCTTTTGTTGCATGATAGATAATTTTTTATGATTTCTTATCAATCATCACCTTTTTTGGTGAAAAATAAAATAGTTGGGTTATATTTAGTGTCTTTTAATATTAGGATTGAAATTAGTGATAATTTCATTTATTTATTTAATTATTTAGGTTATTCTACTTTTGGATTCATTTTAGGAGGCAATTGATTGAGTTTTCTTCATGTTTGGGTAATTTTATATTTATAGTGATTTTATATTGGGTTATATTATTTATGAATTTCATATTATTTATTCTTAGGTTTTTATTGGTGATGGTATGGAATCATAAGTCTTTATATTGGAATTGGAAGGTTTTCACAACTAACCGTGTGATTCTTAGTCTATTATTGCAACATTTATTCCATTAAATTGTTTTCTAAAATAATAAATATGCTTCTTTTATAATGATGATATAAAAAATGTATTCCACAAATATTTTTTTACGAAGGATAAAAAAGTTTCAATTCTATTTTTCTATAAACATAATATCTAAACTTCTTTACTATAGAATATGATATTACCTTTATTAAATATCATTATAAATATTATTTACTAGAAATCCTTCGCCTTTTTGATGAGAGACCATTGATATGTGAGTTTGGTATCCCATTTTAACATCATGTAACATACTTAACTTGTCTCAATGTGTTATAAACATCCATATATATTGACTAGGGGTTGAGATTCAATCCTTGGGGGTTTTTTTCCTTTCAAGTCATCTTGATGATGAGTTTTGTTATTAATGTCCAAACCTGGTCTAAAGCCTCCATAGCCTATTGTTCTTTTAATAATGTGAACTTTGTTAAGTAAAAAATATATTCTATATATTGAATAACAAATTATTAATCAAACCATATTGTTTTATGTGTCAACAAAACCAAAGTTAACCTACATTTAAGAGAGTTCACCAGTAATTCTTTGGTGGCTACGTTTACGTGGTTATAAGTGGTGATTTTATAAGAAGATTATAATTAGTTAAATAATTTCATAATCATAAAACATGAAACTACCCTGGTTTTGGTGAGGTATTGATGATCAAGAAGTTTTATTAAATCCTTAATGTTTAAAATTTGTATATTTGTAAAATTTATTCGTAATTACATTCCTCTTGAAATTCCAATTAAAATTATTTTTTAATTGGAACTAACCTTTCCAATGTTGGATCAAAAATTCTTAAGAAAATAATTTTATCGTGTCTATTTTATATTTTTCTATATGGGATAGGTTAAAAAATGAGACTTTGAACCCACATTGTTGTTTTAGATAATCCATAATATGATTATGTATGCATTTTTCCTCTAGTTTTTTACCATGCCAACCCAGTCACTACTAATAGTACACCTAATTTAGTAACAATCTTGGTTCATGCACACCTTTTCAGAGTTTTCAATATCAATTACTAACTATCTTTACTAGTATCTTCTACATGTTAATGATAGATGACTATGTGATACCCTTTTTTGTTTTTTGGAATGACGTTTGTGGGATTGATCACAACACTATTATAACTATTCCTTATATTAGTTCACTAATTAAAACCTTACATACATTCCATGTTGGTTTATTTTAATTTTTATCACTATTATGGTTGTTTATCATTTCATCATGGATATATATTTTCTATGATAATATTTTTATTTCATTTTATTACTAAGAATGAAAAATTCTATAAATTAGTTAGGGTCTAATAATAATTCTATGATAAAGTAGATGTGATTAAATCCATTTCTTGAGAATCTCCCACGTAATAAATATGAAAACTATGAATGAATCATAAATGAAGAAGATGTTGTAAATTCATACAATTCATAGAATATGATTATACTACGACATTAATCATCGTTCAATTTATTTTATGAATATCAAAATAGAGGAAAACATAAGCTTCCCGCATCTGAAGGTAGCCACATATGAAATGGATATCTTGTCACATGAGAGGGTTTCTTCTTTAATAATGGTGTTCTAGAACATCATAGTGATAAGAGTGAAAAATAATAGTGTTTTGGCTTACAAAGTCATTTAAACAATCTTACATAAAGTATAATCTCAACAACTTTTTGTCAAATAATAGTCTTATGTAGGATATAAATTATTCATTTCAATTATTACAAAATTTACTAATTCATTATTAATGAATGAGTAAATGATATAGTCAGTTCCATCACATATATTTCATCTTATGAAAGAGTTTATTAAAATATATATTTTATGGAGAAATTATCAAGTACACAGTATAAGTAACATATAATAATTATCCTCATTCAAGTGATACTGTTTTTGAATATATATATATATAATACTAAATAGAGATTATATATATATAAGGGTTTATGGAATATGTACATTAAACTCATTCTAAGAGTAATGCCTAAAATAAATTATGTCTTTTTATATTATATTTAATTATTTAAAATAATTCCTGAAATCATTTCCATAAATCATTTTAGATATCTTCCAAATCACATTTTATGGAAATATATCATTAATTACACCTTTTATTACATCATGTGCCATTAATTAGGAATTACCATCCAAATATATTTATAGATTTACTCTAAACCATTTTAGTGTATCTCTTTGATTCAATATCAATCCCTATTTGATCAACTAAAAAGTGAGACCCCAGATTCCTTTATATCAATGACAATAAATATAAATCATCAGATATATAAATGTATAAAACATGAAGCCTCTATCAAATAATAATCACTAATCAATTTGTAATGATATATTTCATTATCTCCATCAATCACAGGTTTTTCTATATCAATGTCCACTAGTATATATCATATGAAGACATGAATTCTCATATATTCTCATTTTTCAAAGACACGAGTTACCATAGGACATGGAGCATGTAAATCCCATAATTCATACATTGATGTTCTAGATTTTCATAGTATATACTAACTTTTTTGATGAATAAATCATCTATATTTCATATATATATATATGATCACATCACATGTCACTCTACAAAATAGATATATAATATCTAGGTGTGACCACACTCTCCTGCATTTTATCTTAGTCCAGGGATCTAAAGTCATACATATTATATGAGAATAAAAATTCCATATCTTGTTGATTTCTAATTGATGTAATTATTGGATACATGCCTATCCACTCCATAATTAGATATTTAATCATATAGACTTATGTATGTAGTGTGTCAATGTATGAAGGATCACATGCATGTTATCTCATCAACCTTAGGAAATAGGGACCAAAATAAGAACTATGCACTTATAGTCCACTAAATACATATGTATGACACTCCATGTGGTATAACTAGTGGGGCATTCTATGTACAAATTTTTTATTCCTCGTGAGTATATTCCATATATCTATATAATATTCTTAATCCCACAAAAAAAAATTCACCATGACATATTATTATATATTATTGACATTAGTTAGAGAGAAATCAATGTCCTATATTCAGAGGTCAGTTATTATTACACTTCATGAATTTTATATTAACAAATTAATGTTTCTCAGAAAATGTGAATGAATGTTAAAAGGGAGATCAGAGTTGTTTTTTATAATAGGATACATTCCATCCCCTTAAATCCTATTAAATTTATTATATAAACAAGTTACTAGAAATGGATTATAAATTATATATAAAATATTATTTAAGTAAAACATTTGGTTTACTTCGCTTCCACTATTTTTAACTCGATTATTCTGTATGTAATTAATTCCACATATCTATATTGACAAGACCCAATACACCTGGACTCAATTCATGATTACCCAAAGCCGGCTTCCAATAATCCAAGGGCTGGAGACCATTGCTGATTAATTATATCCCACACATGGGAGGAATTATCAAAACGTACTTGTACACATACATTCATATCCAAGACCATAAAATACTTTAATATAAAAAAACTGAAACCAGTGCATGTATAGACTATAATACAACAATCATAGTTTATTAAATATTTATTTAATGTGATAAAGGGGCCTTATACAAGACTAAAATAAATATATAGTTTCAATCATTTTTAGAAGGAGGGGAACACTATCGACTAAAACCAAATAGAAAACACCTTGGTTGTTCTAGCCAAAACCGTGCTCCACCATCTATCTGTCCTCTATGCATAATGTTAAAACCGTCATCGATGGGATAAGACACAACATGTACAGAACCAATTCAAGGGTGAATATGAAATTCCCTAGTAAGAAAATTTTAAAAAACTAAAAATGATGCATAAAGAGTAGTCATCTCATTACCAGAATATATAAATTAATGAAAACCAAGATATACTCAAGAATAACTTGGCGCCACCAAGATTCCTTAACAAAACTTCCATCCACATGATTCTTCTCAAATCATCTAATAAATTCTCATTTTTTGAGAACCCACTCCACAATCCTTGTTATCACCATTGAAAACCATCGAAAATGTCACGATAATTAGTCTCCACCATGGAAAAATCATTGATCTCAAAATAATTTGATTCAAATATAGGGAATCACACCTGAGAACCCTACGGGACACCACAAACCCAATCTGGATCAACCCAATATATTAGGTACTATATTACAATGATATAGAAAATAGTACTCAAATGGATTTCTAGATGGAAGATCAAATCTCTATTCATAGAGGTTACAACAATTCCACAAACCCTAGAGAGCGTATATGAGGGAATGATAGAGGGTCACATTCCAGTATCATTTATAGAAACCCAAAACTCTATTTGATACTCAAACTCTAGATAAGGTCATAATCCATAGCTATGTATGCAATTATGAACTATAATCTCATGAGGATAGACCAACGAAATTTACTGAACTGATACTCATCCGAATTGATGAATGAAATAGCCCCAAACACCCTCAAAGTGGGTACATGGAATGTTTAGGGGTACATGGTATGTCTAGACAACCCTTATTCTTCGACTGATCTTCCTTTTCACATGTAATATAGAAATATATATACACAACATGTAAGTAAGGATACATGATGTGTGGACTATTCCTGACACTCTGCCGATGTTATTCATCTATGCCCATGTGCTTCTGTATATTTCTGTATACCAACCTGTGCCCACCTAGTTGTGCTCAAGTACATCTGACCATGTTAGAGTTCACAACTCATCCTATATACTCTAACCATTTCTTTGTATCCCATCCTTCATGTGTGCATTTTTTATTTGAGATATCCACTAAGCTTCAAGCATGGGTAACATGGCGTGTCACATATGAGAAATTGTGTGTTTTATATTATTCTATGTGGAAACCCAAGCACCATAGCTAGGGCCCCATGGGACATTTGATCCGGGATGACACAATGTGTATCCTAGAAAATTACAACACCATCAGGTTCATATCCACATCACCATCCATGTTGTTACCTCATTGACTCCCGTGAGGAATCATAGATCTGAGGTTTTAGACCCTCCATTCATAGGAGATCTAATTTCATTCATCAAATACACTCAAAAACACACTTTTAATCCATGAAATCACTAAAGCGTGTCAAAATATGATGAAAGAGAACCATTAGTCCATATAAACTTCTAAAAATCATCCTATATTATCATCACTCCTTGATTTCAGACTCAATCACAAACCTCAACCATATTATTGATCAATTTCACTAAGGAGACATTGCACAATAATCATATACCCAATATTCTTTGAACCATGATCCAAAGAAGTTACCTATAATTAATGTTAGAAGAAATGGTGTTTAAATAAATAAACCAAAAAAATTATGAATGAATATCATAGTTTTTTCAATTTTCCCTCAATCCATTATCGTTGAATTAGATGGATGAAGAGTAAATAGTCAATAGACCAATAAATATTCCATCAATAAATGAACTATAAATGCATGAATCAATTTTTATTCATGGAATTGATATTCTTTCTATTATGATAAAATAATTAGGCTAAATCAAATAAAACAAATACTCAACCTATATTTTAGATAGATCACTAATGAAGAATGGTAATGGGTTTTCATCTTGGGTGAGATCCACGATCTCTGATGGAACAAAAGTCATCAATCATGATATGATCTGAAATGGTATACCAATATTCCTCGAGTAACCCCTCCCAATATCTAGGTTATGTAGTTAACCATAGGTATTTAGTAATATCCACGTATAAATAAGGGATTCCTTTTTGATGTGCTGAATAAAAAAATATATAAATTAAATTAATTTTTTTTATAATTTTCACCCAAAATAAAACATTACCAAAACTCATCATATCAAAAAATATTATATCGTATGTAGAGTAAATACCACTCTATGGCCAAAAAAGGACCTTATATTTCTAATCTGAGCCTCTATTAGGGTGTTATTCCACTTTTTCAAGAAAAATACTTTTGCAATAAGTTAATTTTTTTTAAAATTTTGAATATGAATTCATGGATCATTGGTCCACAGAATCTAACACCATCTCAGTTCTTGGATATGAAAACAATACATATAATATTCCAAAGTAATAAATGAAAGATTCAGAGTTTATACGTTCTCCCTAAATATTGGATTTTTTCTAGAAAATTGGAAAACCTACTTAAAAGATAAGTGTAATGAGCAAGAATCTAGGTCTCCAACTCCCAAGTGCTCTTCTAAAGATTATTTCAAAGCCACTAGGAATAGAGTCGGGAAATTGATTTCCCATGAAATATCCTCTCCTGCTGATCATTGATCTCTACTAGGTAATCGGAAAAGGTTTCCCCATTTTCAATATCCATATCACCCAAGATGATAATAGACAATGATTTGTTCACATACCTATTCAAATGGAACATGTGAATGATGTCTTCTACCCAGTCTAGCTATGTTAGTAGATATAATGGAGACACCACTTCCCCTACTCTATGAAGTATCATGAAAGGTCAAAGGACTCTTGGAGATAGATTTCCACCCTTTCAAAATCCCTATAATCAACATCAAGGTGAGACCCTCAGGAATAAATGGTCTCCCTACATAATGTACAAAGGCCTCCCTCGTTAGTCCTCATATCACATTGGATAGATCTATGTAGTCCTCGTACACTTTTAGATAACCAGTACCTTCTTTGGAGTAGCTCACACCATCTATTGGACCATGAGTTTTGAATCACTTAGATCAGTCCAAATTAGTGGTGACCTAGAGGGTTTACCATACAAGGCCTCAAATTTCTCCATATTTATGGGGAAATTGTAACTACTTTTATACTGAATCTCTACTGTGGGTATGTGACCATTATAACTAAGGATAAAATAAAAAATGAAATCCTCAAACATGTCCTCAAATACCTATATTTTATTCTTAGTATGTCTATTAATCTAGGGGTGCAACACTCTGCTAAAATGAAACAGAGTCCCAAACGACACCTACTCTCCACCACATAACCACAATGTGAAGCTATCATCATAGTTTGAAATAACCATCAAGGTTACTCTATGGTTCCAGTCTATCTGTTACACATACAACTGTCCCAAGCTATCAACTACCCTCTTCTATCAATTTTTCTCAGATGTGGGATGACATCATGAGTTGGTATATGATTACCTTGATGGAATCTCATCCTCCTGACATACATGGTAACATCGCTCATGAGTACATGGAAATCCCATCCCACTTTCACTCTAGAACCTCAAGGTGTTATGGTAAACATAATAGAATGTAGTGGTTAGAATTCCTGTATTGAAAATTGATGTATAAATAGGGAAACTCTACAACACATCTCTTTATGTATATCAACAAAAAACTTGTGTCGGAGGTCCCAATACATCTTCACCACACTTAGATATAACACCAAAGGGGATATATAAAACTCCCTCATGTCCTACACTCACAATGTCAATGGTACCATAATTCATCCTATGAAAAATATAATCTACTCTTACCATCATAACATCCATTTTACGTACATCTATTGGATATCTAAGTATATATGGTTTGAAAATTGGTATCTCCATGTAACACCTAGATATTTTAAAAGATGAAAATTATAGAAGATAGTGTAAATGAAAAGAATTGATGAAAATTGATTATATTGTGACACATTGATACATTATGATATATTTAGTTTAAAAAAAATTAATATCTTTAATATCCTATGGAACAGGAAACCCTGATATTTTAAACTTGATTGTGTATTCAACACGTAACACTGAGACTAAACATTCACATATATATATTACAATTATAACCTTGAAATTAAATTGGTGGGTATGAATAGTATTAACTAATTATATATATATATATATATATTTTAATGTCCTACTCAATTTGAAATATTGATAATTTTTTTAATTAATCAATTAATTATTAGTATAGTAATTTTTGTCTTCAAAAATATGATTCCTTCAAAAATTATATTTCATTTCATTTCATGGTAAGATTATTTTAATATTTTTTTAGGAAATTTAAGATTTTTTGTTATAAAATTAAAATAAATTTTTCCAATCGGAATATCAAAATTCATTTTGTGTCAGATTTTAGTATTTTTAGGGAAATACAAATTTTTCATTGAATAGTAAAAATTCAAATATTGGTAAAAATATCATTTCCATTCAATAAATTAATTAATTGAAAATAATCATTATATTTTTAATATTATTTCATGTAACATAATAGTACATTAGATGTATTTAATCCAAATAATTAGTTTTTAAGCGTTATTATGTTGAATTTATTTATGTTTTTTGAAGGTTTTTTCCCAAAATCTATTTCAAAATAGATAATGTTTCACAATTTTTGTTAATTAAAAATTAACATCCTGACCTAAGAGACACACACCAGTTCCCTAATATATTTTCCACATAACCTCTGGTGTTCCACCCTATATGTCAATTGTTTTTGAATAGTATTGATTATCTAATATCGATCTTGGTGAGACTATACCATATTTATCAATGTAAAATAACAACATAAATAAATAAACAAAATCCAATTGATTTAACTAATAACTAGAAATAAATAGAATGACATGATAACTAAAAAAAGGAAAAAAATATCCAAACTATAATAGTATATATTTTATGCCCAAAACATGCCACATTTCAATATGAAAAACTAAATATAAATGAATACACTGATAACTACCAAGCGGGTCCCGAACCAAGTTTGGTATCATCATTCATGCTCCATCCCAACTTAGCCATCTAACATGGGTCCCATTCCCACAACCATTCCTTCGAACATGAAGTCTTTTCAAGAACCGATCATTCATCCTGAGTATAGTGTGAGTACATCTCATTATGCCACCACCAACGGTGTCTAAAACAATATCCAGTCAAAATTGTTCAAGTAGTTGTACAAAGGATAAATATAAGAAACAATGTAAATAGTTCAAATTTTATTCAATTACTCGTTATTTAATTTCATAACACCTCTAGTTCTTGGGGACACCCTAACCAATCAATACCCGATTCAGACCATGCCAGATTCTGAACTATTCCCAATAGATATCATATATCTGAATTCAATTTTTACAATTCATAATATCATTTCATATGTTCATTCCATTAGTACCATTCATCATCTCAATTCGTATGTGAATTCCATTGTTTCAATTCATCATCTCTATTCATATGTGAATCCCATTGTTAAAATTCATCATATAAATCCAAACGTGAAATCCATTATTATCATTCATCATCTCAATTCATATGAAGGACATTGTTACCATTTATCGTCTCAATTATTATGTGAATTCCATTATTACCATTCATCATCTCAATTCATATGTGAATTATACTATTAGAATTCATTGTCTCAATTCATTAGTGAATTCAGTTGTTATAATTCATCATATCACATATTATGTGAATGACATTATTACCATTCATCATTTCACAAATGGATTTTGATGTTTTATACCTTGTCCCAAAAACGATTATAATATATATATATTATGATGTGAAAATATCACATATATCATAATATAAAATAAAACACAACTACCGAGTAATTAATTGACCCCTTAATTAATTCAATGTAACAATTGCATATTTGGATCATTCCATTAATTATTTCAATTATTAATTTTTCCCATATCTCCCATTAATTAATTCAAAAAATTAATTAATCACATCAATTCAGTTAATTAATTATAAAATTAACTAAAAAATCCAATCCATTAATTAATTGGATAATTAATTAATACCATAATTACATTAATTAATTCAACAATTAATGAATCACATCAATTATATTAATTATTTCAACAATTAATTCATACTTTAATTCGATTGATTAACTCAATAAATAAATTAATCTAATTCAATAGTCCCAAGATCCCCATAATTAATTAAATATTTAATTATTCCAATTAAAAAATCCCAATATCCAGATAATTAATTCAATAATTAATGATTCCAACTCAATCCATCCAATATCCCCAATTTCAGAGTCCATTAATTAAGGAATTTATGAATTTAATTAATTCAATTTAAGAAACTCAATTGATAACCAATCAATATAAATCCTATAATTACATACACATAACTAAAATAAAAGCTTTGGGATTTTAATAATAGTGCACCTACCTCAATTCATTGATGAGCGATCACCTAATGGATATCCATAATTCAGGATGAAAATCCATAATCATGTCAAAAAATGAGATCATGATTCCATTCATAGATCCACAATTTAATTAGAGAAGATCTAATAAAACCTATATCTAGATTAATAAAAAATATTGAAATATATCCCTTCATAGAATGGGACAAGAATGGGAAAGAGACAGAAAATTAATCAAGATGAGAATCACATACCACAAGAGGTATAGATCTTTGATTCGGGATTCGAATCCCAAATAATGGAGGTTGGGGGCATTAATAATTCTTTTAAGAGCCTCAAATAATTATAGGAATAGGTTATGTCCGAGTTGGGGTCGATTTTGGGTCAAAATGGGGGGGTTGAGTATTTTCATAAAAATCATTGATTTAATTTAAAAAACCATGCACGGTTTCTTGGGCAGGGGCACGTGAATTTTTAAACAATGGGATTTAAATATTTTACTCTATTGGGGAGAGCATGGTTTCTACTAATAGGGTGCATGGTTTGAAAAACCAGGAACCAACAATGAAATCTTCCTCTATCAACGATTAAACTGTTTTCTAGTCTAGGGCGTATGGTTTTAGATAACCCAGTGCCAACTATTCACAGACCAATATCCTTCCAAAATTTTCCAATTCCACCCAAAATATTACAAAAATAAAACCCAAAAAAGAAGTAACAAAAAACATGGTAAAACTGTACAACATAACAAGCCCCAGATTCCTTTAGAAAATGTATGGCTTTTTAAAATCTCCCCACCTTATAACCACTCATCCTCGTCATACACTCCCAAGCATCATGAAGATTCCAAGTCAAAAAGGATGGGCCACTAAGCCCAGATAAATGATTCTCTACTTTGATTATTCTCTTGGACACAACCTTGTTTCTATAATCCACATATTAATTAAATGGTCTTTCCCCACAACACTCTCTCCCTTTGATCCAACACATGTATCAAATGATCCAGAAAGGACGTATAGGGATCAAGCTTAACATCATCCACATAGATCACATTAAAAGGGTTTGGGTGATACCATCAAAGTTATGAAAAATGAAAAATTTCAAGAATAACACTACTCCTCTATTGAAGATCCAATTGTTACACCCTTGACCCAATTCTCTCCACAACCTCAAATAGTCCAATAAAACAAGGTGCCAATGTTCCCATTCCATTTTTCCTATGGTGAACCAATATATGAAACACCTGAAGGAATATATGATCACCCTCTGTAAACTCTTTGGTTCAAGCATCTTTGTTATCATATGAATTCCATCTACACTGAGATGAATCCATATGCTTTTAAATCAACTAATCATACTCCGAAATCTTTGTCTTGAGACTCGGTCCCAACAGTTATGACTCACCTGGCTCCATCGAACATAATGGTGATCTACATAGCCTACCATAATGAGCTTTATATGGTTCTATCTGAATATGTTTCCCTGATTACTATTGTTATAGGAAAACTCAACCAAAGATAGGTTCTTATCTCAAAATCCAAAAATTCTAGTACACTCACCCGAATATTATCCGCAAGGACCTATATCATATTCTCCAACTACCCATCTATCTATTGCTGTAATTTCGCACTCAATAAAAACTGTGCACCAAGCACCTTTTTTAAGACCCACTAGAAGAGGAATGTAAATCGTGAGTCATGGCCTAAAAAATTTGTCTATGTCACCCTATAGAGATAAAAATTTTCATTAATATACAAATATCCCATCTACTGCATAGAAAAAACCACCAGTATATATAATAAATGCACTAATTTTGTCTGTCTATCCACAACCACTCAAATATCATCTTGTTTCTGAGGCATCCTTGTGAGATCCCCAACAATGTCCATGGTACAACATCCCACTTCCATTCCATAATAGGAAATTACTGCAGTAAAACTCAAGGTCATTGATGCTCTATCATCACTATTTGATAGGTGTAGCATTGTCTTACAAACCCTAAAATCTCATTTTTCCTGACCGAGCACCAAAACTATCAATGAAGGTCATGGTACATTTTGGTCACAACAGGATGCACCACCCAATTTAAGTATTAAGATTTATATATCATCTTCTCCCACATACTCATTGTAAAAAAAATCCAATAACTCTCATAGGTGATCTCATCATCATCTATTCTCTAATCAGAAGGTGACTCCTCACCTTTAAGGCCTTTCCTCAATGAAAGACATTATAGATCCTCATACATATTATCATTAATGCACCGAAATAATGTATACTCTACTTAAATTGATATGAGAGTCATCTTATTATAACTCTCAAGAACTACATCATTCATCTCAGTTGGTAAATTAATCATTTTTCACTCAGCATTAGACTCATCAACATCCTAGGTCTGATTTTTCCAAAATAAAGCATCATCTTCACAAATTCCCTTCCTAAAAATATATGATAGATCAAATTCAAATTACTATGTATACTCATCACATCTCTACTATCGAATATTCCAATCTCACTACGAAAATATATTATTTATGTATTTTTCATCCGTATACAAAATAAAATACTCACCAAATAGATAATTCTTCCAAGACATCAACGAATAAACCACTACAGCCCACTTGAGGTCATGTGTAGGGTAGTTTAGTTCATGTGGCTTCAACTTCTGAGAACTGTACGCAATAACTAGATCCACCCAAATCAACATATCTCCAATACTGGTCCTAGAATTTCACAAAACACTATATACTCCTCAACAGTCTTAGGTAGGATCAATATTGGTGCATATTTCAAATACTTATTTTACACCTACAATTCACTCTCACATGCATTCAACCTGTCAAACTTTATTCCCATTTTAGTGAACACTGAAACTGGGGCTACCATTCGAAATATTCGTTGATGAAACATTGATAATTCCCCAAAATCCCAAAAAACAATTGGATATCAAAATAATTCTTGGGATTCTCTCAAGAAACCATGGCCTGAAATTTTACTGGGTCCACTAAATAAGATTCCTCCACGATTATGTGACCCAAGAATTTTATTTGATCAATCTAAAACAAATACATAGATAGATAGGTGTATAACCGATGATCTCTCAGTGGACTCAATATGATGTCAAGTTGGTTGGTATGATCATCACAATTCTTGAAGTATATCTATATTTCATCTAATAATACAACAAAAAATAGAAATAGGAATAGGTGGAAGATTATGTCCATCATATCTATAAACACTACTGATTCATTCATCAACCCATATAACATTTCATTCACCTCAAAACGTTTAGATCTACTTCTGAATGTAGTACTTGGTATATTAGATTATTAAACTATCAATTGATGATACCATAATATAATGTAGATCATTAAATATATTCAATCTCCCCTCAATTGGCCAAATAGATCATCAATACATGGAATATGATACTTTTTCATCATATTAATCAATTTAACCACCCAGTAATCAACACACAAGGACAAAGTCCCTTAAACCATCTTTGAAAAAATTTTGAAAAACCCCATGCTGATGAACTCAGAAGGATTAATCCCTTATCCTATAACTCATTCAACTGATTCATGAGATCTTGAAGTTATACTGGTTCCATTGAGTATGGTGGAATAGAATCTGGCTCAGCACCCATCATGAGAAAAACTATAAATTCCACATCTCTCTTAGGTGGAAGCCATGAGATGTCTCTAGGAAAAACATCCAGAAACTTATCCACTATGGGTATAAAGACATATTCCTCCACTCCCCCATCATCATGCAATATACTAGAATCCTTGCTGGTGAGATCACCTAGTTGCTGGGGAACTGGCCTTGTATATCCCACCTAGGTGTCCCAATCTCCAAATTGGATGTAGTTTTCACCCTTATGTGACATAATTTTCACCCTCTGATGGATAAAATATATGTGGATCGTTATGCTGCTTACTGATCCACACCCAAATTTAGGTAAAATAGTAACATGTAAATAATGAGAAGATCCCACAAAAATAATACTCCCCAACCTCAAGATAACACCCTTTGCACAAACAAATGTCTTTTGATCATTCTCGAAAATGTGTATCTATCATCAAAACCCTGATCACGAACTCCACCACCATGAATTAACTATTCACAAGTTTTAAAGGAATAAATTAATGAGGGGAACATATATCTAATAAGGAACTATCTAGAATGGGGGCCACAAGAATAGTACCTATAACTTTTAGTGGTCCATCATCACAATCCACAATAATAGGCAAGTTGGAATGTAACTGTCTTTCTCCTCTTCCATATAATGAATTTGTGTACCCTCACTAGTGGATAAAACGTTTAACATGTCAGTATTTTTCACGTCAGTGCCATATAACTGACTTGAAAAGCTGTAAAAATTGATTTATCATGTCAGTTATTTTATAACCGACATCATAAATCGATGAGAATAAATTTTTTACGTCTGTTATTTTATAATCAATGTAATAAAAACCTAGATTACTATTATTATGTTGTTTACTTTTTAACCGACGTGAAATATCAAATCTCGGCACTTTATCACGTTTTTTATAAAATAAACGATGTGATAAAGCTAATCTTGGAATTTTATCATGTCAGTTATCAAAAGAAACGACGTGATAAAGAGGCATTTATCACATAAGTTATTTTATAACCGATGTGATAAATTTTTTTCTACATCAGTTATTAAATAACTTATGTTATAAACATTAAAAAAAATATTTTATCATGTTGGTTATTAAATAACTGACATGATAAAGCTTTAAAATGATTTATCTCCCCCCTGTAGTAATTCATTCCGTTTTCTTCGATCGGGAAACCTGTGACTAGTCTCTCTCGCAAGGAAAACCTAGAAATAATTCTTCGAATTTGTGTCCTCCAACATCATTTTTCCAGCATCATTATTCATATTTATTATCATCAGATCTATTAGGTCGACTCGAAACACTCAAGTAAGCCTCTCATGGCTCAGTTTCAGTTATTGTTTTTGACGATAACCTAAATTAAATTTTAGATGTTAATTTTCTTTGTTCTTTCTATCATGGTTAGTTTCATAGTGTTAATTTATACAATGATAAATTTTTTTCTTGTAAAGTAAACCTACAGAAGTTATATCATGCATATTTATGTTTTGTTTGTGTTCTATCATATGTGTGTGCGCATACAGGTGGTTTCCAAGGGGGTGAGGGGGCTGTGTAAGTGGTTGGGGGGTGTTCAGGGGGGTTGGGGTTTTTTCAGTGTGGTGGGGGTGTCCAAGGGGTGTCAAAGGGGGTGAGGAGGGGGAGGGAGTGTTGTTCAGGGGGTGCAGGGGCTGTTATGGGGGTTGGGGTGTCAAAGGGGGTGGGGGTGGTGTACATGGGGTGAGGGGGCTGTCCAAGGGGGTAGAGATGTCCAGGGGTGAGGGGGTGTCTAGGGGGTGAGTGGGATGTCCAAGGGGGTAGGGTGACCAGGGGGTGGGGTGTCCATGGGGGTGGGGGGAATTCCAGAGGGATGAGGGGCTATCTAGGCAGTGGGAGTTGCCTAGAGGGTTGGGTTCCTATCCGGGGGGTGGGGGTTGTCCAGAGGGGTGGGTGGGGGGGGGGGGTTCAAATGGGTGGTGGTGTCCAGGTGGGGGGTGTCCAAGGGGTGGGGTGGTGTATAGGGGGGGTGAGGGTGCTGTACAATGTGGTAGGGGTGTCCAGGTGTGTGGGGGTGGTGTCTAGGGGTGATTGGGATGTCCAAGGTGGTAGGGGTGTCTAGGGGGTGTGGGTGTCTAGAGGGGGAGGGGGTGTCCAGAGGGATGGGGGGATATCCATGGGGTGGGGGTTGTCCAGGGTGTTGGGGGTTGTCCAGGGGTGGGGGTGTCTAGAGGGGGGGGGATGTCCAAGGGGTTGGTGGTGTCCAAGGGGGTGGTGGGTGTCCGGGGGTGAGGGAGCTTCCCAATGGGGTAGGGGTGTCCAGGGGGTGGGGTGGTTTCGTGGGGGTTGAGGGGGTTGTCCAGGTGGTGGGGGTGTACATGGGTGTAGTGGTTCGGGGTGGTTTCTAGGAGGTGGGGTTGTCTAGGGGGTAGGGTTTTCTAGGGGTGGGGTGGTTTCGAGGGCGGTGAGTGGTATGTCCAGAGGGGGTATGTGGTATCCAGGGGATGGGGGCATCCAGGGGGGTGGGGGTTTTCCATAGGGGTGGGGGGTTGTCCAGTGGGTGGGGGGGGGGCTGTCCAAGGGTTGGTGGTGTCCATGGGGTGTCCAAGGGGGTGGGGGTGGTGTCCTAGGGGTGGGGGTTCTTTCCAAGGGGGTTGGGGTGTCCACGGGTGGGGGTGTCAAGGGGGTGTCAAATGGGGTGGGGGGTGTCCAGGGTGGTGAGGGGTCTTTCCCATGGGGTAGGGGTTTCCAGGGGTGGGGGTGGTTTCGAGGGGGTGAGGGGTTATCCAGGTTGTGGGGGGTGTCTAGGAGGTGTCCAAGTGGGTAGGAGGTGGGGGGTCGTGTCCAGGGGAAGTGGGGGGGGTGTCCAGGGGGTGGGTGTGGAGTCTAGGGGGTGATTGGGTTATCTAAGGGGGTAGGGGTATCTAGGGGTGGGGTGTCCAGGGGGTGTGATGTGTCCAAAGTGGGTCGGGGTGCTATTTATGGTGTGGGTGGTGTCCAGGCGATGCTGCCTAACCATGTGCGGTTCCCGAGTTCTTTAAAAAATGTTTTTTTTACTATTTCCCCTTTTGATTATTTGATACTCTTTAGTTCACCCCCATTTTATACATAACATGTTAAAATATTATTGGTAGTGTATTATTTTAGAATGATTGTTGCACTAGTTTAAGATTATGCTCTAGATAATTGACCCTTAGTATAAACAAGCTCTGCTTTGGGGATGGTTCCCGTCGTGCGTTAGGGCTGTTTGATTGCATCAGGAATGCCAAATGGATGGAATAGGTTACAATATGTAATGCCCCGACCCCAGCTACCCAGAGTCGGTGCATTACTTCGTAACACTGGCATGATCACAAAAGATAAAGTCTCGAAAGACTGATTAGTTTAGTAGCCTTGGAAGCACTAGATACATTCATAAGTCTTACATTACATCATAAAGTGAAAAACTAATAACAAAGTCTTCATAGTCCACACTCATATCCTCTTCTGACTATCCATGTAGGTCATTCATAAAATACTTCTTCACATCCTGGAAAATATTAAAACATTGAAAGGGGTGAGCTCAGATGCTCAGTAAGGTTATCAATATAGCGGAAGATTTCATAAATAAACAATAACATTTAAGGCAATGTATAACTAAAACAAAAGCCTTTTTAAACTTGAACTTTAGCATAATATGGCAAAAATAAACTGAGACAATTCCATTTACTTACTCACATGGATATTCTACTAATCGAATAATCCCATGCAACATCAATAACCATTTTTATAATGAGGGAATGCATAATGCCAGACTATCATAACCACGTAGCCAAGGCCTCGTGCCAAGACCACAAATAAAATTTTGTCAAGGCCTCGTGCCAAGACACTAGTTTGTCTCATGAGACCTGCCGATGCATCGAGGAGCTATAGCGGGCTCCACCCGTCACTTATTAAGTCAAATACATTCCTCATATGAATAGCTTTAAACATATCATAAACCATAACATAATCGTATCACATAAAACATGCATAAAGGAAACATAACATTTCCACATTTCAATCACAAGATATAAATACAACACATTGATATAATAAAAATGCTTTCAAAACCATTTTCAATACAAAAATAAAAGAAAGTTAAAACTTTGTATTTATTTTTCATTAAAAAAATGATGGCTTGTAGAGGAAGCCGAATCTCAAATAATGGTCACGGCGGCGGAGAAGTCGTTGTCGCCGCATAAGTACGGAAAGAAAAACAT
The DNA here is from genome assembly GCA_963277665.1 of Viscum album. Lineage (NCBI taxonomy): Eukaryota > Viridiplantae > Streptophyta > Magnoliopsida > Santalales > Viscaceae > Viscum > Viscum album. The sequence goes on along the minus strand of OY728161.1, from coordinate 1,943,033,017 downwards.
TCCCTTTTGTCATTTAGTAAAACGCTTCATATAAAAAAGATTCCTTTTGAATAAACGTAAAAGTCAAAGGGGTTTATACACCGTATAAAAGAAAGTTGTGTATAAAACCAAATATGCCTCAATGAAAGGGGATTGAGACGAAGTCCTTAAAAGATCATTTTTTTTAAATAAAGAACATATATAATGTGTATTCACTATAAGTAAACATGAATAATGTAAAAATACAATATAGGACATAATAATATCATGACATAATTTGAAAGTAGGAGATTAACCCAAAGAATGGAAGTTGGGTTAAGAAATTCCCTTACCTCGTGTTTGACTTGACTCAACCGTTCTTTAACCTCCTGAATAATAAACTAGAGTTAATATATACCTTATTAAGAACCATCTTCAATTTCATTATCCTTATTATATCACTTATTACAATGATATGAACATTATGTAATTATTTAAGTTAATAACAGTCGTTTTGTCGATCTTTGGTACTTGAGTCAACAATAAACTTCTTATAATTAAAAGTTGTTCATGTGGTGAAATATCCATTATATCCAGAATTATATTAATGATGTAGATATCATATATATCATATATATACAGTATATACATTCATTTATAATATTACGTAACATTTAGAGGTAAGAAATGAAATGCACCGTTCATGGAGACGGTAAGCCGTACGTACGCATGAACGCTACTTTCAATTCAATTTCATATTTAATGGAATGAAATCATAATGATATAAATGTATAATATAATTCCAGTATAATATAGTGTATAATACCATTTACTCCATCCTTTATACATCCCACATATGGCATTAACGATTCAAATCACTTTGAGGGGGCGGTAGTCCGCACTTCCTAAAATGAAATTATCGCGTTTTACCCATAATGGAAATCATAAAGTATTCCATAAATGAGAAATACAGAAGCATAAGTAAAACATAAACATATTATATATCATATATAAAAATAGTGACATGTTAATGGCCACCTTTGAAGGTGTTATATGAGTGTTGAACAATCATCGTTTCGTGAGGCAGAAATTCTCCATCCACAGAAACCGTATGTTCTTTAACCATTAGATGTAGGTGTGTGTAAGTGTAGCTCGAATCCTTCTTATAAAAACATCCTAGTATATTGAGGATACTGGTGTTGTTACAAAAGAATTGAATAAAAAGATTTTAGGGGGTTGGAGAAGAAAAATAAACCAAAACAACATCAGAGAAGACATTACCTCAAAATCGGGTAACTCTTTTTGATTTGAGCCAAAGGCTTCCTTAAGAAGAGTTCTGCCCAAAGTGAGGCTTCTATGAGTAATATAGGGATGTTGGGAGAGTATTTGGGCAGATCTTGGCTGAGCCAAATGTCTTTAAGGTGTGAATAAGGTGGGATAGGTGGAGGCCTTTTATAAGTGGAGAGGAGGGGCTCTTTTGGAATGATTGAAATGTTACATTATTATACCATGCTTTTCGGATTCTAAAGGTCCCACACTTATATAATTCGTGGATAAGGTTATAAGGGTTCGAAATATCTTCATCCAATAGGCTTTGGATAAGTGTAGGCCTTGGATGTTTAATTATCTTCTCATTTTATTTAAATCGTTAAATAATGAGGTCATCGCCACCTCATAATGATGTCATAAATAATTTAATTTATATAATGTCTACAAATTATAAAAAAACTACTATGATGTAGGAAATCTTTTTATCTTTCTAATGAATATTTATAATCAAAATTTTTACTTGTGTAACCCCACGTAAAAATTGTTTTAGTAAAACATTTTATGTTTGTGTCATTTTTTTACTTTAACATTAAATAAAAGGTGTTTATGTCATTTTCTAACTAAAGTGGCTCCATGGGGTCCCCAAGTTGACCCATGGGTTGTCTTGGTTGGCCATGACTCATCCAATAGGAGTAGGACAAGTGTCATGCTCATCTCATATTATTAAAACATTATTTGTACCTTAAACTACACTAATTACCTCTAATCGCGATTAAGAACTTAAAAGTTACTATTCACCAAAAAATTATTTTAATCTCATTAAACCACATTTTACTTCTTAATGACAACCATGTATGTCGGATTTTTGAAAATAAAATCACAGAAGTGGTAATATTTCATTTAAATGAAAATTCAGTTATTTAACTACCACTTAGTGGTTTCACTATTCATCAAAAATTGAAGTTTTTCAGAACAAGGCCAAAATTTCACCCTAAGCTATAATTGATATTCCGAATTCCAAAATGATGTCTATTTTACAAAATTCCAAACATATAAGTTGCATTAATTAATTTTATAATTAATTCCCGCTGTTACGACAAATATCGTGTTTTTAAGAAGCAATTTATATAAAAAGATTGGCAATTGTTTATGTCCAATTTCAATGTTAAATTAATTCTAATGACCACCATTGGATAAAATGGTAAAAATATATTCTAATTATACCTTAAAACCACTAAATAGTATAACTTATCACTATAAATTATTTTGATTAAAAAAGTTGTTTTAAGTATTTTTCACTATTCATAAAAATTTGGAAGTTCTCGGAAAATTACAAAAAATTCAACATAGGCTAATTTCAATATTAGGAATACAAAAATGAAGTCCATTTTGAAATATAAAATTTCTATAAATTTAAAAGGTGGTTATTACTATTCATAACGGCTACTTTGATTAGTTGCGGTGTGTTAGAACTCGAACTTGCGTACAATGCAAGCTATTGCATTATTGAAAGAGAGGCGTATCGTGGAAGCTCGGGGTGTTACATTCTCCCCTCCTTCAATAAATTGCGTCCTCGCAATTTGAAATTTTTCTTTGAAAATAAAAGGTTGAAAAGAGAAAATACCTTTGAGGAAAACCCACATCGGAAATAAGGTTAATAAATATATAACATTAAAAGAAAGCAAGATAAGTACAAAGGTCACCCGATATAGCCCATTCTAGGATTATATGAAAATATGGATATGGAGGAGAAACAAACCATCAAGGTCTGATGGAGAGTTATTGAAAACAGGATTAGGAGAAAGTTTAACCACAAGAAAATCACAAACTTGTGATTGGTTAAACGGTCATTGAATCCCCAGTTGGAAAAGTTAACCGACAACATTTTTGTTTTAAGTTACCTTTTATAATGTTGAGGAATTTATTTAGGATATTTACTAAGAACGTAAGGGAATATACATACTTGTTATGCATACTTTCATTCGTTAATAAATTTTTACCACAAACCCAACTTTTACTCCAAATGGTAATGGAACTCAAAATTATTCTATTTATCCTAATTGTATAAGGTTCAAAATGTTAAAACATACCATTTAGATTAGTAAAACTATTTTGTAATAACCAGGGACTTCCTGTAGGCTAGTGGTAGGAAATAAAGGCTTGTCACACTATGGTTGTGGGTTCGATTCCTGCAGCTTTGTCCGACGCGACGAGTTATTCCCCACCCTGCAGGTTGTCCTTTTCCTAAAACTATAGTATTATAATATTCCAAAAATAATCTTTAGAAATTCTTTAACCTTAAACAATACTATCCATGGTTCAACTTAATCCATTCCAACCTTAATAGTTATCCAAAATACCTTCGTCTAGACTTTCTCTAAAAGGTCTCTAAATTCAAAAATCAATTGTAACATCAGAATCCCCAAACAAAGAAAAGTTTCTCTTATTGTCACATACTAAAAATATGCTTACCTTAATCATATTAAAACCTTACTGAAATCAACAAGTAATGTAGTACAATCCTTATATATATGTCACATTATTCTAATAACCAGAGTATAATCCATGAGTCCAAAAGCACCAATACATTAGTTATTCTGCTTCAACTGTAGTAACAGCATAAGATTGTCCTTGATCCCTTGGCCTTTTCTGAGGTATGTTTCCCTAACGCTTAGGACATTCATTTTCATAATGAACCATTTCTCTACAATTGTAGCATTCAACTTTGATAGCCTCTTTCTTTCCCTTGCAATCACGAGCCTGGTGACCCTTTTCTCCACATTGATAACAAACTCTCATTCCTTTTAGGCAAGTACCAGGGTGATTCTTCCCACAATTATCACATACTGGAAAATCCTTCTTTCCCTTTTTCCCTTTATCTGTCTCTTGTTCCACCGTTCTCTTCTTCTCTTGCTTTACTTTGTTGTCGTAAGACTTAGAGAATTCCTTTTCTGTCTTGATATCACACGAGACAATATCTTCGTATGATGAGAAGGATTGTGATACCAAAGCTCGACGAAGAAATGGTTTTAACCCATCAAAGAAACGATCAATCTTACTCGTTGGGTTACGTATATAATCGGAAGCATGCCTCGCTAACCTTGTAAAGTTAGCCTCATACTTTGCGACATTCTCATCCTCCTTCTGCCTAAGACTCAGAAATTGCCTTTCCATATCTGCTCGATGGTCACGAGGAAAGTATTTTTCTAAGAAAAGCTCTTTGAACTCCCTCCATTCCATATTCGATACGTCACCATCTTCCTTTGTGTTTTGAATCAGCGACCACCACTGATCGGCATCTCCAGTGAGGCGGTAAACTGCCATGACAACCTTCTCCCTTTCACTACTCCCCAAGGCATGGAATATTTTTTCTAAGGAATTTATCCATTGCTCAGCTACTATAGGATTTGTACTCCCATTGAAGGTTGGTGGTTGTTGCCTCATGAAGCGGTCTAACATTGATCCTCCGCATTGCGGATCAGGGTGCTCCGTACGAGTAAGGTTATTATTCATAACCTGCGTGAGTTTTCCCAGTACGATGAGAAGCTGATCAGCACCAGTTGTATCTCCAGATCCACAATAATTATCTTGAGCTGGACGGCAATACCTACACGGAGTTCGTGCATTGATACAGTTTCCATTCCTTCCACTAGGCGCCATTTCTAAACAATGGCATAAACTAGATTAGTTTATGAATCAAAATACATAATTCCATACTTGTTAAACACTTTACATAAATTGAACTATTTATGTATATAATCCATAATCATTAAAAGAAACTTTTTCTTTGAGGAAGTATGTACTCATAACCCTTCATAGTGGTTTGTAAATAAAATGAGAATTATCCTAAGCATATCCCCCGGGAGTGTCGTAACCAATAGTGCAACAAGGCCCGTTGTCGTGCACCAGTTCCCGTTCGAGTCTATCTCAAAGTGGTGTTTTCGGGTTTTACCCCTAGGTACATCTGTGCCAGAGCCGCCTCTACCTGTTCGTATCCAGACAGGGATGTATTGCTCGGAAAACTCATAACATCTCTATAATACCAAAATTCTAGGAAGTTCTTCTATACTAATCCTCAAAGTCTATCTTTGGGCTATGTGCTCTAATCAGAGTTTATCTAAATCTAGCTTCCAAGGTTAGTACTAAACTGCCTCTGATACCAACTGTAACGCCCCGACCCCAGCTACCCAGAGTCGGTGCATTACTTCGTAAAATTGGCATGATCAAAAAAGATCAAGTCTCGAAAGACCGATTAGTTTTGTAGCCTTGGAAACACTAGATACATTCATAAGTCTTACATTACATCATAAAGTGAAAAACTAATAAAAAAGTCTTCATAGTCCACACTCATATCCTCTTCTGACTATCCCTGTAGGTCATTCATAAAATACTTCTTCACATCCTGGAAAATATTAAAACATTGAAAGGGGTGAGCTCAGATGCTCAGTAAGGTTATCAATATAGAGGAAGATTTCATAAATAAACAATAACATTTAAGGCAATGTATAACTAAAACAAAAGCCTTTTTAAACGTGAACTTTAGCATAATATGGCAAAAATAAAATGAGACAATGCCATTTACTTACTCACATGGATATTCTACTAATCGAATAATCCCATGCAACATCAATAACCATTTTCATAATGAGGGAATGCATAATGCCAGACTATCATAACCATGTAGCCAAGGCCTCATGCCAAGACCACAAGTAAAATTTTGTCAAGGCCTCGTGCCAAGACACTAGTTTGTCTCATGAGACCTGCCGATGCATCGAGGAGCTATAGCGGGCTCCACCCGTCACTTATTAAGTCCAATGCATTCCTCATATGAATAGGTTTAAACATACCATAAACCATAACATAATCATATCACATAAAACATGCATAAAGGAAACATAACATTTCCACATTTCAATCACAAGATATAAATACAACACATTGATATAATAAAAATGCTTTCAAAACCATTTTCAATACCAAAATAAAAGAAAGTTAAAACTTTGTATTTATTTTTCATTAAAAAAATGATGGCTTGTAGAGGAATCCGAATCTCAAATAATGGTCACGGCGGTGGAGAAGTTGTTGTCGCCGCATAAGTACGGAAAGAAAAACATTCCCTTTTTTCGTTTAGTAAAACGCTTCGTATAAAAAATATTCCTTTTGAATAAACGTAAAAGTCAAAGGGGTTTATACACCGTATAAAAGAAAGTTGTGTATAAAACCAAATATGCCTTAATGAAAGGGGATTGAGACGAAGTCCTTAAAAGATCATTTTTTTTAAATAAGGTACATCTATAATGTGTATTCACAATAAGTACACATAAATAATGTACAAATACAATATAGGACATAATAATATCATGACATAATTTGAAAGTAGGAGATTAACCCAAAGAATGGAAGATAGGTTAAGAAATTCCCTTACCTCGTGTCGGACTTGACTCAACCGTTCATTAACCTCCTGAATAATAAACTAGAGTTAATATATACCTTATTAAGAACCATTTTCAATTTCATTATCCTTATTATATCACTTATTACAATGATATGAACATTATGTAATTATTTAAGTTAATAACGGTCGTTTTGTCGATCTTTGGTACTTGAGTCAACAATAAACTTCTTATAATTATAAGTTGTTCATGTGGTGAAATATCCATTATATCCAGAATTATATTAATGATGTAGATATCATATATATCATATATATACAGTATATACATTCATTTATAATATTACGTAACATTTAGAGGTAAGAAATGAAATGCACCGTTCATGGAGACTGTAAGCCGTACGTACGCATGAATGCTACTTTCAATTCAATTTCATATTTAATGGAATGAAATCATAATGATATAAATGTATAATATAATTCCAGTATAATATAGTGTATAATACCATTTAATCCTTCCTTTATACATCCCACATATGGCATTAACGATTCAAATCACTTTGAGGGGGCGGTAGTCCGCACTTCCTAAAATGACATTATCGCGTTTTACCCATAATGGAAATCATAAAGTATGCCATAAATGAGAAATACAGAAGCATAAGTAAAACATAAACATATTATATATCATATATAAAAATAGTTACATCTTAATGGCCACCTTTGAAGGTGTTATATGAGTGTTGAACAATCATCGTTTCGTGAGGCAGAAATTCGCCATCCACAGAAACCGTATGTTATTTAACCATTAGATGTAGGTGTGTGTAAGTGTAGCTCTAATACTTCTTATAAAAACAACCTAGTATATTGAGGATACTGGTGTTGTTACAAAATAATTGAATAAAAAGAGTTTAGGGGGTTGGAGAAGAAAAATAAACCAAAACAACATTAGAGAAGACATTACCTCAAAATCGGGTAACTCTTTTTGATTTGAGCCAAAGGATTCATTGGGAAGAGTTCTGCCCAAATTGAGGCTTCTATGAGTAAGAGAGGGATGTTGGGAGAGTATTTGGGCAGAGTTTGGCTGATCCAAATGGCTTTAAGGTGTGAATAAGGTGGGAGAGGTGGGGGCCTTTTATAAGTGGAGAGGAGGGGCTCTTTTGGAAAGATTGAAATGTTACATTATTATACCATGCTTTTCGGATTCTAAAGGTCCCCCACTTATATAATTAGTGGATAAGGTTATAAGGGTTCGAAATCGCTTCATCCAATAGGCTTTTGACAAGTGTAGGCCTTGGATTTTTCATTATCTTATCATTTAATTTAAATCGTTAAATAATGAGGTCATCGCCACCTCATAATGATGTCATAAATAATTTAATTTATATAATGTCTAAAAATTATAAAACAATTACTATGATGTGGGAAATCTTTTTAGCTTTCTAATTAATATTTATAATCAAAATTTGGACTTGTGTAACCCCACGTAAAAATTTTTTTAGTAAAACATTTTATGTTTGTGTCATTTTTTTACTTTAACATTAAATAAAAGGTATTTATGTCATTTTCTAACTAAAGTGGCTCCATGGGGTCCCCAAGTTGACCCATGGGTTTTCATGGTCGGCCATGACTCATCCAATAGGAGTAGGACATGTTTCATGCTCATCTCATATTATTAAAACATTATTTGTACCTTAAACTACACTAATTACCTCTAATCGCGATTAAGAACTTAAAAGTTACTATTCACCAAAAAATTATTTTAATCTCATTGAACCAAATTTTACTTCTTAATGACAACCATGTATGTCAGATTTTTGAAAATCAAATCACAGAAGTGGTAATATTTCATTTAAACGAAAAATCAGTTATTTAACTACCACTTAGTGGTTTCACTATTCATCAAAAATTGAAGTTTTTCAGAACAAGGCCAAAATTTCACCCTAAGCTATAATTGATATTTAGAATTCCAAAATGATGTCCATTTTACAAAATTCCAAACATATAAGTTTCATTAATTAATTTTATAATTAATTCCCGCTGTTACGACAAATAGCGTGTTTTTAAGAAGCAATTTATATCAAAAGATTGGCAATTGTTTATGTCCAATTTCAATGTTAAATTAATTCTAATGACCACAATTGGATAAAATGGTAAAAATATATTCTAATTATACCTTAAAACCACTAAATAGTATAACTTATCACTATAAATTATTTTGATTAAAAAAGTAGTTTTATGTATTTTTCACTATTCATAAAAATTTGGAAGTTCTCGGAAAATTACAAAAAATTAAACATAGGCTAATTTCAATATTAGGAATAAAAAAATGAAGTCCATTTTGAAATATAAAATTTCTATAAATTTAAAAGGTGGTTATTACTATTCATAATGGCTACTTTGATTAGTTGCGGTGTGTTAGAACTCGAACTTGCGTACAATGCAAGCTATTGCATTATTGAAAGAGAGGCGTATCGTGGAAGCTCGGGGTGTTACACAATATATTCTAGATTCTCCCCTATAATCCTAGGTATTACCATGTTATCTAAAACTTTTTTATTTGTGGAGGATAATCTAGGTGCCTCATCTGTTATGGTTACTTGAATACTGTTTACCCATTTCACTCGTTATTTCATTATTGATTATGCTTCTTAATTGTGGTGTGTCTCTTTCATAAAATTTAATGCTTGGTTTTAAATGTATTCATGATTATTTTTTTAGAAAAACTATGTTTATTTTATTATCTTTCAAACTACTAGCAAATAAATATTTTATTTAGTTGAAACGCATAGAGACAACCCCTAATCCCCCTGGACACCCCCTACCCCATTGGACAACCTATACCCTTGTGGATAGTCCTCACCCCCCTTAGACATTCCTTACCCTGTTGGACAGCCACCACCACCCCCTGGAAATCCCACTACCCCTTTGGACACCCCTTGGTATATATATAACCCAACAGTTTCATTGAAACCGTTGAAATATTTTATCTTTATGAATTCTATACCAACAGTTATTGTAGAATTGTTTGTATAGGGCTATGGCAACGACCATCATGCCAAAAGTGTGTGAAACCATTGGGGTATTCTATCCCAATTGTTTCAGGGGCTATCCCAATGGATTCAAATCGTTGGGATATGTGTAATTTTCAGAAGTGACTGTATAAATATTTTTATATTTACACTTCATATTTGTTTGTTACGGAAGGGTCAATTTGGTATCAAGTTGCATCAATAGTATTCTTTATGTAACTTAAGAAGAAAGGATCCAATATGATTTTAAAACTATTATATCTAACTATATATTCTTTATAAAATAATTTTTAGGAATATTTTTTTCATATACGAATAGATTTTTTTTATATTTCAAAATTGTTTTATATTCAAATTGTGATATTTTTCATATATATTTATATTCGTCTAATATTAAAAAGATGTATAAATTTGATATTGGTTATAGGTAATAATGAGTCAAAAAAATTTATAGCACATCGAATGAGTAATGAATATTAGGAAGGTGTTGATTCCTTTTTGGAATTTGCTAAACGAAATGTTCTAAGAGGTGACATTTTTTCTATCGATGCCTGAAATGTTTGAATATGAAGAAGTTGAAAAGTAGAGAGATCAAAGATCATCTGATTTTTCATGGTTTTAATCTGAGTTATAGCCCTTGGATTTGTCATGGTAAAAATGGAATGAATTTCAGATCTACTAATTATGATGATTTTCAAGATGGTAACTCTGATGTAATTGAAGAAATGATATATGATATTTCTGCAGAACAAATTGAAATAGAACTGACAGTTACACGTCAATATGGTGTTTCTGAAAACCAATTGTATCCTGGTTTTATAGATTTTATGGTTTTGTCGGCAGTGTTTAGATTGATTAACCAAAGGTCGAAACATGGATGGAGTGATCGAATTTTTACAGAGCTACTACAACTGTTAAAAGACATTCTTCCAAAAGTCAACGATCTTCCAGATTCACATTATAAGGACAAAAAAATATTATTCCTGATGGGATTGGGATAGAAGAAAATAAATACCAATCAGAATGACTATATGATATATAAGAAGGAATATGAATTTCTATTAGAGTGTCCTAAATATGGGACATCATAGTATATGTAGAAAGAAAAATCATATGCTGATGTAGAGATTACAAATATCCTTTCCATGTTATTTTGGTATCTTACTATAATTCATCATTTAAAATTTTTATTTTCTAATTCACCTTATACAAAAAGGTTAATATGGCATGTTAATGAGTGGATATGTGATGGAAAAATAGTTCATCTAGCTGATTGTTCACAATCGAAGAAAATTTATGAGCAATATCCTTCATTTGGATGTGAAATTAGAAATCTTATTCTTGGGTTGTGCAAAAATAGAATGAATCCATACTGAACCCTCAGTAGAACACATAGTTCATGGCCTGATTTATTAGTAATTTACAACCTCTCTCCAAAATTTTGTATGAAGTGCAAATATTTCATGTTGAGTATAATGATATATGGTCCAAAGAAACCCAGAAATGATATTGATGGATTATTTTTACCATTAAGTGATGATTTAAAACATTTATATGAAGATGGTATTTGGGTGTTTGATTCTTATAAAATGGAATATTTTCAACTATATGTAGTGCTTATGTTCACTATGAATGACTTCCCAGTATATGGAAATTATTCTAGATATAGTGTTAAGGGGCATAAAGCATGTCCAATTTGTAAACAACAGACTTCAAATTTTAAATTTGTTTCATGGTATGAAGAAAATGTACATGGGTCATTGTATTTTTTTTGCCTATAGATCACTCTTATAGATGAATAAAAAATTCATTCAAAGGCTCACAAGAATTTTATATTGCTTGAAAACCTTTATCCCCTGATGAGTATTTTGAGAGGGTGGAGAACCTTGACGTGACATTGGTAATGAAACAAAAATCTGGTAATGATAGACATATTTGGAAGAAAACCTCAATATTTTTTGAGCTACCATATTAAAGATATCATGAAGTAAAACATAATATTGATGTCACGCACATGGAGAAGAATATCTACGATAGTTTGATTGGAACATTGCTACATATTAAAGGAACGACAAATATGGGTTGAATGTATGATTAGACTAACTATCGTTGGGAATACATTTGGAGTTAGCTCCCATTCTTAATGGAAGATGATCATTTCCTCCCCCAACATGTCATACATTATCCAAGAGGGACAAAATATGATTTTGTCAGTGTCTTCATAATATCAAAGTTCCTCAAGGGTATTCTTTAAATGTAAAGAAAAATTCTCTTTGAAAGAATTGAATTTTATAGGTATGAAATCTCATGATTGTCACATCGTGATGCAACAACTTCTACCAGTTGCATTGCATGGAATATTACCCTTCTGTGTCAGAATGACTATAATGAAGTTGTGTTATTTTTTTAACTCAATTTGTAATAAGGTGATTGATGTGAATGCCTTGTAAATTTTTGAAAAGGATGCAATTTCTATACTTTGTCAATTGGAAATGTATTTTATTCAAAAAAAAATTCATATAATGGTGCATTTAATGTATCATGCGATTCGAAAAATAACGCTTTTTGGACCTATATATATTCATTGGATGTATCCTTTTGAAAGTTATATCAAAATATTTATGGGGTATTTTAAGAATCCATATTAACTTGATGCCTCTATTATTGAAAAGTATATTTCTGAGGAGGATGCAGAGTTTTTTAAAAGCTACTTGGCTATGGAGGAGCACATAGGTTTTCTTCCATCTCCCCATTAATGAGTTTATAATGAGGGAAATGGGGTTCATGTCTTGAAATTCAAATCATTTTCAGCTAAACAGATGAAGAAGTTATAATTATATATCAGGAATAACATAGTTTCTGCTCAACCATATATCACATTGCATATTAATGAGTTGAAACAAAGTCATCCAAAGAAAAAAGAAATTTGGATTTAGAATGAGCACAACAAATCATTTATGTCATGGTTTAAAAAGACATTGATTGGTAGATAAGATGTATTATATACATTAATATGGTTAGTGGGTGGTCCATGTTTAAATGTGATAACATGGTCCAGTTATGACATTAATGGCTATACATTTCATACTAAAGCTCAGGACAATAGAAGTGAAATTCATAATAGTGGTGTATTTTTGTTTACAGAAGCTATGCATTTTTTGAGTTCTAAAGAAAAAAACCCAATTTTCGCATCAACTGCATATTATGGAGTCATTGAAGAAATATGGGTGGTTGATTAATTTAAAATTAATGTTCCTATTTTAAACTGCAAATGGATTATTGGTAACAACAACATTAGAAACGATGAATTTGAAATGACAGTTGTTAATCGGAATATATTGGAAGACACATCAGATTCTTTTATAATGGAAACACATGAAAAACAAATTTTCTATATAGTTGATTAATCACATATGCAGTGTTCTATTATTTTACAAGGGAAAAAATATGTTGGTGAGGATCAACTTGATTAAGATTCTGATTTATGTGAGGTCCTTACTTCCATGAAAAGATTAGTAGAACATAATGATGAGAATGTTGATGTCAGGGTTTGGCAATAAGGAATGATCATGATGAAGGAATTTTGGAAAACAATATATTTTTACATTCCTAATATTATAGGTAACATATGTTTATTTCATGATTAAATTTATTATTATCATAAAATGTTAGATGTTGTATTTTTCTCTTTATTAAAATGCATATTAAAACAAATAAGTAGAATTAATTATTCATTTTATTTTTGTTTAATTTAGTTTATCATGTTTACCATTACGTAACTTCTCGATCTATTATTTATTTTTGAATGAAAATTTCTTTACCATGTTTACCATGTTTACCATGTCTACAATGTTTACCAAGTATACCATGTATACCATGTCTACCATGTTTACCATGTTTACCATGTTTACCATGTTTACTATAGTTTACCATAGGCTACCTTTACGTAACTTATATATTCCTTTATTTTTTTGAATGACAATAACACTACCATGTTTACCATATTTTACTATGTTTACCATTTTTTAACATGCTTTCCATACTAACCATGTTTAAAATTATGTAACTTAGTTAAATTATCCATTTTATGCTTATATTCGTATTATAGTATTTGAATTTGTATTTTTGTTAACGAATTTTTTTTCATTAGAAGGATAATGAAAGATCAATCAGTTGATCAACCACATGATTCTGGAGATGAGTATAATGATTAGATCAATGGGGAAGAATATTCACATGCTCCTCTTGAAGTTACCCAGTCTTCTTCATGTTCCCCCATAATGAAAAAGAAGAGTTCAAGAGTAGGTAAACATGGGTGCACACATTTACCAAATTTATCACTTTCCCGTACGTAGGACTAGAGGATACACGTTGATTTTGATGAGAATGATATTCCTAGAGGTTCAAATGTAAAAGATGTTATGAGTTTTGTATCAACTTATAGTAAGAGAAAAGTAATAATTTTTGTATGATGATTGGAGAAGTGTGGGAAATGCGATAATATCCCAATTGTGGGAGATGATTTTGGTAAGATATTCTGCTATTGTATTCCTATTCTTTAAATATTTCTAGTATAATTTGTTTTACCTATACTTTATCAGATTAAATTTGATATTCCTGAAACTGGAGGTGCTAAAAAGAAATGATTATCGATGGATCATATGAGATGGAGGGATTTCAACGCAACCCTCACAACTGATTTAATTTCTGATCAAAAGTGTCATGAAAATCGATGTAATATATATATGCTTTCATAGATGAATATACATGGACACAGTTTTTCGAAAGTAGAAGAAAAGATTCATTTTTGGTAAGGTAAATGTAAACTTTTATAATCTTTCTTATATGAATGATCTTATTAATGTTGTGTTAATGATTTCTTATTATTAATTTATATAAAATAAGTACATCTCATCAAGATATCCAATAAAAAAATTTATACCTTCATTGTTTATCTCAGGGAGGGTGTACATTATTGGAAGAAAAAATGATGGGGGGAAATTACAAAAATAGAGAGTTGAGTCTTCATGCTCTAGAGAGGTTCCCATATATCCCCTCTATCTAGACATGAAAAATGGAAGAGATCTCAGATGGGAAAAAAGGGGTAATATATTTCAGAATATTCGAGAATCATAGCTGAGAGGATTGTAAGATATTTATTTTATTTAATTAAGTTAACTATATTCTTTATATAATTTGAATAATTACAGAAATGTTCAATTAATTAATATAGGATTCTCTTGAGGAGCAGATCTCACAGGAGGAATTTATAGCTGTTGGGAGGCAAGATATTTTATCTTCTACATTGGGAAAGCCCAAACATCCTGGTCGTGTATGAGGATATCTGACGAGTTTATCGGTAAGAAAAGTGTTTCCACGTTCTTAAATATATTATGTTGAAAGTGTTTCTAAAAAATAGAATCCTTAGAGGCTGAAGTTCATAATATTAATACGACGATGGGGGAAAAATTAGAGTGTCGGTATAGTTTATGTTTGTAGACATGCAAAGACAATTTCAGACTGCAGCTCCCACTCCTCCACCTCCCCTTGCAGACCCCATTATTTTTCGTCCACCTCTGCAAGTAGCTCCCACTCCCCCACATTTTCCTGCAGACCCCATTCTTTATCCTACTCTTCTACCGCAACTTACTACTTCTTGCGAGTTGTATCTTGATGATCCTGAACATCATATTTTTTCATATGTTCTATTATATTGTATAGGTTAGGAGATACAGTTCATCATAAAAAGATAGAGGTAGAGAATCATATAGTCACTGTACATGATATTATAGATAGATCAGCTCGAGTACCATTATGTACAGATGAGGTGACAACAGTTGAACATAGTATCATCCATTATTTAATTTGGACATTTAGACTTCTATGAATCATTATTATAGATTTATGTAGGTAATATATTATATTTCATTTTTTATTAATGTTGTTTTAACTTTTGAGAACAAATATATTTTTATATTTATTTTTATAAGAATAATTCAAAGGTAAATAAATATTGTATAGGAAATAAAAAAGAAACATGGCTTGGACATCAGATATAGATTCTAGTAGTCTTGACAGATTGTCAAGATATTCAAATTTTTTTGTGGATCATTATATGTTTCCAATGGAAGATAATGAATGTGGACATGTAATAAATGTAGGTATTTGGAAAAATGATTTCATGGAGCTTGTTACTGGAGATAATATGGGCATCAATGTGGTGAAAATCTTTTCCTTGTAAGTCTTACCACCTTTTCCCATCGTTATATTTATTAAAAATGTATACTTATTTTTGTTTTGTTTTAGGTATCTTTATAACAGTGTGAGAAGAATGAGCGGACAGATGTATATGGATTAATGGACACGTATTTCATTTCCCCTGAAGCACAGAATTAGATTAAGAACAAAGAATTATTTATATTGCTGAATGGTTTGAATAGAATATAATCACGTAGTGTTGCATAATGCCTTTTTGTGAGATGTATGAAAAATATCATTGGAAAAGAGTTCATTATCATTTATCATAAAAACCCACTAAACATAAATTTTCTTTTATACGTGATAATTGGATATTAAGTATTTTTCCCAAGGGAGAAAAATATTTATTGGATATGCTCTATCCATGGAGATGTGTGGGAAAGATTTAAGAATATGTTGGAAAATTAAGATTAATTTTCTTAATAGTTGTATATATTATAATTCATTTTAAATTTATCACATTTATATTATTTTCTAACAAGGGATGGTTCTACTTTCAAAAAAACACATAGAAAAAGAGTTCCAACATAAAATATGTAAAGGTAAAGGTAAATATCCATTTACAATTTATATTATTATATTTTTTTCATAAAAATAATATTTTAAATTTATACTCAATTAAACAGAATTGTCATGAACAAAAAGACATCATCAAATGTGAATATTATATGTTAATATTTATGTATGAAATAATTTTCAACTGGAACACTTGTGCACTTTGACATGATAAGATTTCCTTTTAAACATTGCCATAATATTTTATTTTATTTATACATTATACATATTAACTAATATCCTTTTACTATGTAGATATTTGATGAACCTAAACCCTATATTGCTGAGTATTTCAAACACTTACAAGTTGAATGGTAAAATTATTTTATAGGTTTGATTGAATTTAAGTTTTTTTGTAGTGTAAAATGTAATATTAAATATTGTCATTATAATTGTGTATTTGGTAGTAGTTTAGGTTGGATTTATGTTTTTTCATATTACATTATATGTTTTTAATGTTATATATATGAATGTTTAATTTTGGTCTACTTCTTATTTTGGTATAGCTCATATGTTTTTTCTACTACCAGGGGTGTGGGGGATGTCCAGTGGGGTGGGGGTTTCCAGGGGTGTGTGAGGGTTGTCCAGTGGGGTGGTAGTGTCCAGGGTGATCATGGGGGTCGGAGGGTATCCAAGAGGGTGGAAGGGTTGTCCAGGGGAGTGGGGGTTGTCCAAGAGGGGGGGGGGGGTGTCCAAGGGGTATTCAGGGGTGTGGAGGTGTCGAGTGGGGTGGGGGAGGGGGGGTTCCAGGGGTGTGGGAGGGTTTACCAGTGGGGTGGGGTATGTTTCTGGGGTTTCCATGAGGGTGGGAGGGTATCCATGAGGGTGGGGGGCTCTCCAGGAGGGTGGGGGTGTCCCGTGGGTTTCCAGGGGTGGGGGTGTCTAATGGGGTGGGGGTTTAAGGGGTGAGGGGTGTCTAATGGGGTGTGGGAGAATTTCTAGTGGGCTTGTGGTGTCTAGTGTGTCCATTGGGGATGGGAGGGTGTCCAGGAGGGTGGGAGGGTTATACCGGGGAGTGGTGGCTGTCCAGGAGGGGTGAGGGCGGGGGGGGGGGGGGGGCTGTCCGTGGGGTGTCTAGGGTTGGGGGTGTATAGTGGATGGGGTTTTCAGGGCTGTGGGAGAGCTGTCCGGTGGGTGGGGGTGTCCAGGATGTCCATGGGGGTGGAAGGGTGTGAAGGTTGGTGGGAGGTCTATCCAAGGGGGTGGGGAGCTTTTGTGGGGGGGGGGGGGGGGTTGTCTAGGGGGTGTTTAGGGGTGTTCAAGATGTCTAGTGGGATCGGGGGGTTTCAGGGGTGTGGGAGGGGTGTCCAGTGGGGTGGGGGTGTCTAGGGTGTCCATGGGGGTGGGAGGGTGTCCAAGAGTGTTGGGGATTATCTAAGAGTGGGGGGGGGGGGGCTGTCCAGGGGGTGTTTGTGGGTGGGGGTGTCCTGTGGGGTAGGGGCTTCCAGGGGTGTGGGTGGGCTGTCCAATGGGGTGGGGTGTGCTATGTGTCCATGGGGGTGGGAGGGTGTCAAGGTGGGTGGGGGTTGTCCCGGGGGAGCAGGGTCTATCTTGGGGGTGTCTAGGGGTGCGACAAGGTTTCCAATGGGGGGGTGTCTAGGGGTGTGGGAGGGATGTGCTGTGGGTGGGGTGGTCCAGGGATTCCATGGGGTGGGAGGGTGTCCAGGAGGGTGGGAAAGTTGTCCCGGGGAGTGGCGGCTATCCAGGAGGGGTTGGGGGTTGTCTTAGGGGTATCCCGGCGTGTGGGGGTGTCTAGTGGGGTTGGGGGGGGGGGTTAGGGATGTGGTAGGGTTTTCCAGTGGGGCAGGGGCGTTCAGGGTGTCCATGGGGGTGGGAGGGTATCCAGGAGGGTGGGGGCTCTCCAGAAGGGTGGGGGGGGGGGGGTATCCAGGGGGTGTCCAAAGGTGTTGGGCGTGTCCTATGGGGTAGGGGGTTTTTAGGGGTGTCAAGTGGGGTAGGGGGTGTCTAGGGGTGTGAGAGGGCTATCCAGTGGGGTGGGGGTGTCCAGGGTGTCCAAGAGGGTGGGAGAGTAGTCTAGCGGAGTGGGGGGCTATCCAGGATAGGTGGGGGAGGGGCTGTCCTGGGGGTATCTAAGGGTGTGGGGGTGTCCAGTGGTTGGGGGGTTCCATGAGTGTGGGAGGGTTGTCCAGTGGGGTGGGGGTGGTCCAGGAGGGTGGGGGTCGTCTCTAGGAGTGTGTGTGTGGGGAGGTTCTATTGGGGGGGGGGGGGCTAGTTTTGGTCTGGTTTTGTTCTGTTTTTGTCTTTTTCTGGTTTGTTTTTGGTTTTCTTAGGCCGGGAATAGTTGTGGTTGAACAGTTTTTTTAAAAAAATTTGGTTTTTACGTCGGTTGTTTTATAACTGACATCAAAATATGCATGTTTATGGGTTTTAATGTCAGTTAGTTGAAAAACAACATAAAAAAAGCATGTGAATGGGTTTTTACATTGGTTATTTCATAAATGACGTAATAAATGGTGCACAAATAAATTTTTATGTCCGTTATTTGATAACTGCCATAACAAATAAAATGAAATAGGTTTTTACTTTGGTTATTTAATAACCGACGTAGTATATATTTTTTCACATCGGTTATCATTTAACTGATGTAAAAAAACCAGGGCAGAAATGTTTATCATGACAGTTATGATCATAACCGGCATTATGAACACTTAGGAGGTTCTATTTATTACATCGGTTATTCTATAACAGGCGTGACAAAGTAGATACCATGTCAGTTATTTAAAAACTACCTTAATAAATTACGACTCTGAAGAATTTTCCACGTTAGTTTTTGATGAACTGATGTGAAAAACCCTTCAGATTATTGCTTTCTACGTCGGTTTTAAAATAACCACCATAAAAAACAATATCTATAATGTCTCCTATAATAATGTTGGCCAACAGCCGATGTAAAAAATAAAAAATAACCACCGTAAATAATTTTTTCTTCACTTGTGCCTTAGCCACACCACTAAACCATTATGGGTTATCTTTCCCATAATCTCCATGTCCACTCCCTCTAATTCCCTAACTAATTGGACTATTACTATTAGACTGGTATTGTATTGAAGAAAACCTTCCCATACACTAGTTCTATCTAACTCCTCCATCACTACCCACTTGTCATGTGTTCCTAAAAATGTTTGTAGATGTCCCATCCCACCTCAAGGTTTTCACTCCACTGGTGGTTGGGGACAGAGCCTTTGATAGTGTCTTACCATACCAAACTAGTTGAAAATAACTTAGGTGAGATTCTGAGTGAACGATTCTCCCCCTGTTCACTTTTCCTGCTATTTTCATAGATGGAATTCTTATATCCATGCTTCTTATTCTAGGAAGATGCTCTTCCTAGTCACCCAGTAGTGACCATTTTTCATGATTTGGAATCCTTTTTCATGTTCCCATACGCTATGAGATAATGATCTACCACCTCATAAAACTTATATATCCAAAGGAGGTGACCATGGTACTAAATATCCCATGTAACCCCATCCTATAAATTCCTTGCTATAGTTATCTCACCCATTTCTAGAAATGCAGAAAAGAGCTTCCAGTTTGTAAATAAATTGACATAGTCCATCATAGACATACCATGAAGAGTCAACCACATGAAATCATATTCTCTCTCTTATCATAGAATCTCTAGATAAATGTGCTCTAAGAACATCTCCAAAAACTCCTTCTTAGCCATCATGCCCGACTACCAAGTCTAATCCAAAAAATCCCAACAACCCTTCACTAAATCTCACAACATACAAGCATCTAACCTGTCCCTCCTCTCAAAATGATTCCCTAAATGGTCATGTATATTCTTGATAAAATCTATCTTGAACACTACTACCTCATGTAAAACCTCTCTAGTAAATATCAAAGGGTGTTGTAACTAAAATTCCCATATAAGATCAGGCATGCTCTTCAGAACACTCTCGGGGTCCATTTTTATGAAGTTCGTAAATTGAGAAAACTTGTCTCAAAACTGCTCCCCAAATTCTAGCACTATCAGTGCCTTAAGTTCAACTACTTGAGGATCATCTCCAGGCATGTCCACCTATATTACTCTAAACAAGTATAGTCTTGGAGGAATATCTGTACAATACCAAACACACATATTATGACATGTAATAAGATATTAAAACTATTAAAAAATTTGTATTTACAACATACATAACAATTATTTTCCCCAAACCTCAACCCACAGTCAAAATTGAGGCACAATTACTACCCTTAACCTCCCTATATCTAGGTCATGGTTAAAAAGGGTAAACTAGTTGTCATTATTCATTTTTCAAATTATACACCCTTTTTTCATCATTTTGTATCATTTTTAAATTTTCAATTAACATTAGGTTGCTTTTTAGTTCAATGACACAATTAAGGAAAAACAATTCAACTTTTAGTAACTTACACAAACCAAATTTTCCTATGTGTTCTTATAATAATGCATGTTACAAAATAATATTGATTTCCAAGAATGATGCATGAATACCAAACTCTCATTCCCTTGAAAGACACAATTAAAATATCAAAAAATACCAAAATCAATAGTCACATCACACAACAAGGGCATCGCTTGAGGTAAAGTAACATCTACTGTAACAACAAATGTTAGTAACAATGATCACACCCTAGGTACTTTTCTTTTACCCCCATACATGGGTTAGAGTCTTCCATGCATGGGCTCTTATGCAAGTCCAGAATCATCCTATTCTGCCATATACCTTTCCCAGATAATAAAAAAAATAAAAAAAATCTCCTTTGATGCCACTATGTAATGTCTCATCCTACGTTCCACAAACCAGTGCCTGTGTTGGTTTTCCACATGACCTTAGGAGCACATCCTTATATTCCAGAGGCTTGAAAATGGCAATGACAATATACTATCAATCATTGGGAGATTGTACCCTCTTTACCAAAGTATCACAATAACAAAAATAAATAATTAAAATACAATTGATATAACCAATAACCATAAATGACCACTACCACAAGATGACTAAAAGAACATTACGGCATCTTAACTAAAATAGTAGATAATCTATTCCATGTATGTTCTTTATTTCAATACATAAAACATTAAATAAATAACAACACTAAAAACACCCAAGTAGGTCCCAAATCAGATCTAGTTCCCTTATCCATTCTCTATCCTGACTTAGCCATGTAACATAGGGCCTTTCCCATTGACCTCTCATATAAATATGAAGTCTATTCATGTACGGATATAGAATGCCGAGTATGGTGTGAGTACAACTATGTTGGTTACCACCAATGGCATCTAAAACAATATATAGTCAAAAAAATTGTACATCATTTATTAAGAATAAATAAAATCAATAATGTAAACAATTTACATTAATTAAATTACTCATTATTTTACCACATAACCACATGAATTCCAATGGAAACCTGAACCAATAAAAACCACCTTCATCCAATGTGGGAGTCTGAACTATCTTTAAGGGATATCATATATCATAATTCCATTTTTATTGTTCATAACCTCAATTCATATGTGAATTCCATTATTACCCTTGATCATTTCAATTCATATATGTATATGACTATTACCATTCATCATATCAACTCACATGTGAATGGAATTTTTCCCATTCATCATCGCAATTTATATGTGAATTTAATTGTTACCAATCGTCATATCAATTAATAATTTAATTCCATCCTTACCATTCATAATATTAATACATATGTGAATTATATTATTACCATTAATCATCTTAATTCATATTTGAAATCCATTATATCCCTTCATAATCTCAATTTATATGTGAATTACATTGTAACCATTTATCATATCACTTTATATGTTAATTCCATTATTACCATTCATCATATGAATACAGTCTTTTGATTTTAAATACCATGTATTACACCTGATTATCACATATATCCCCAAATCATAGTATCACATATATCAGAATATCCCATGAGCCGCAACAAACCATTAACTAATTGACCAATATATTAATACAATGTAAAAATTTCATATTCACATTATTTCATTAATTAATTTGATAAATAATTAATCACATTTCTCCCATTAATTAATTAAACAATTAATTAATCACACAAATTCTATTAATTAATTCAACAATTAATTAATAAAATAAAATCTATTAATTTATTAAACAATTAATTAATCCATAAATTCCATTAATTAATTCAGATAATAAATAATCTCATCAATTCCATTAATTAATTTAAATATAAATTCATCCATAAAATATATTAATTAATTAAAAAATTAAATAATTAAATGTTACAACTCCAATATCATGATATTAAATTCAAAAGTTAATAATTCTAATTCAATAATCATTGTATCCATATAATTAATTCAATAATTAATTATTACAGATCAATCTGTCCAACATCCACAATTTTATAGTCCCATAATTAATTTATCTAAAAAAATTAATTAATTCATTGTATGAAACTCAATTTCTAATCATATTATAGAAGTAATACAATTACATACACACAATTTAAATCAATAATTTTTTAATTTAGTAATAGACCACCTACCTCTATTCTTTGATGAGAAAATGTCCAACAAATATCCCCAATTCATGAAGAAGACCCAAATCATGATGAAGAATGATATATTGATTCAATGAATAGATCCATGATTCAAAAAAATAGATAATATAAAACCAAAATCTGGATACATCACAGATAGTGAAACACATCCCTTCAACTAATGGGAGAAGAATGGGAAATATATGGGAGTCTGATCTGGATGAGGATCACATACCGGGATAGGTTCATATATTCGATCTAGTCTTCAAATTGTGAATAATGGAGGTTGGGATCCTTATATAATTCATCTGGTATCCTAAAAAAATTATACAAATAGGTTATTTCCATGTTGGGGTCGATTTTGGTTCAAAATGATCATTTGGGTATTTTTTTTAAAAATGGGTTAAATTAAAAATTTGTGCATAGTTCCATGGGTAGGAGTGAAAGGTTTGGAAAATAATATACCTAAAACATGCAGCTCTTCTAGGTAGGGGTGAATTATTTCTCATAATTGGGTGCATAGTTTGATGAATCGTGTTTAAACTATGCAATCCTCCTCTTTTTGGGGTTCTACGGTTTGCTGGTCCAGGCACACATTTTGGGAAAACCTTGGGCCAACTGTGCAAAACTCAATCTCATTCCAAAATTTCCCATTTTCACTCAAAAATTACTCAAGGTAACACACAAACAAAAAGTAATCAAAAAAGTTAAAGAGTACTTAAAAACAATCCCAATATATCTCAATAAAATGTTGAGTTCTTACACAAATGACCCCCCTTGATGAATGAATAAAATTAAATTTATATATTATGTATCAATATATATTATTTTATATTCATTCAATGATTATTATTATTCATATATTTAATATTACATAGTCTTTTGATTAAAGAAAATACACTTCTTAATAACCCTCTTTTTCATCATGTGTGTGGGAAATTAATTTAATTTAATTTTTTCACTTTTAGAAATGTTATTCCAAAAAGTAAACATAATTTATCCAATCAAAATTTTTAAATTATATTTGGTTAATTTTTGAAAATATTATGAAATTATTTATTTTTTATGAATAGTGAAACATATAACTTTTTAATAGAAAACTACTTTTTTATTTAATTGATTTATAAATATGTGTTTTTTATTAAATTGGTTTTAAATTATATTTAGTTAAATTACAAACCCATTAATCCAATTTAGGTAATTTTAATCAATTTTAGATTGATATTAATTATAAAAACATTGTAATCTTTTGAACATTTTATCTTTAAAAACACGCATTCTAATCATGTCTATGGGATTAATTTTAAATAAATATTTTCTAATTTTGCGAATTAAATTTTTAAAAATGGTTTCCATATTTAGAATTAGAATTATTTATATTATCTAATAAGTCCAACCTAATTTTTTACCAACATTATTTATGAAAATAATAAAAATTAAATATCATGGTTAACATAAATATGGGTTTACCAAGGGTTAAACTAAATATATTAGATTAAAAATAATATATAAACATATATAATGACTATCTTGTCCATATTTTTCAACCATGAAACCCCTATGTCTCTGGAATGGACCTTTTTTCCCCTTTGGACATGTGAAAAATTTGGGGGCACTCATTTAATTTCAAAAGGAGAAGTTGTGTGATCTCCCCCACATAAAAAAGCCACCCCTGTAACACACCATGATTTTGTGAATTAATTTTTTCTAATTAATTTATCTTTATTATATTTCTCATTTCATATGACATTGGAAATAGTTCTTCAAATATATATATATTAAAACACTATGTCAAATATTCATTTCACATGGAACCGACTTGTCTTGTTCTATAGGAAATAATCACATGGCGTGTGCCTCACAGAATACCAACTTGTCTTGTGCTACATGTAACACTGACATGGTGTATGTTAAACGCAACACATTTCCTTTTATGAAAAGATATTTTATTGTTATAATTACATAAATTAGATAATTATAACATTCACATTAAAATAATTATATGAATTGTAATAACTATTTTTTAAATATTATTTATAATTTTCTTCTAGAGAAAAAATATATTGGAAATTAAAGATATGAGTTTTGTTAAAGTCCATTTATGTTTAAAAATTCAGTTTCCTCGAATGAACTGATTTCAATAATATTATTAATTATAGACACATTTATAAATTTAATTTGATAAAATAATATTCATTTTTGGAATTTATAATTTTGAAATTATATTATGGTTAGTTTTTAGTATTTTTCTCTGAAACATAATTTTTTGAAGAATAGTGAAAAATACTTCTTTTTAGTTAAAAACAATCTTTTCATTTAAATAATTATTAATGTTATGTTATATTATAAATTTGTTTTGAGGTCACATAACTTAAATTATTCATATATTGATACAATTTAGATCATTATAATTAATTTCATGTTTTGCATGAATATAATACATAATAAACATATGAAGTTCTTTCTACTTAAAACCGCATAATTTCATCACAACTATGGGATTAACATTATTTTTAAATTTTCCACTTCATAGAATTTAATTTAGAAAAAACTAATATAAAAAATTAGAATAAGAATAATATTTAGAATCTAATTAGATCATGTTTATTTTTGACCAAAATGATTGGTAAAAGTGATTAAAATTAATCACTGCAATTAATGCCTAATTAAGCTTAATTAGGGACTAAACCATAATTATAGAGGCCCAAATGACTTAAAAAGTTGTCCAAACCCCATTTTATGGTAATTATTCTACAATAAACATTTAATTATTTATTTATGTCCATGTGGTATGACTTTTTTTAGGTAAGAACATGTGTACACCTAACTTGTTTAAAAAAATTCTATGTGAGTCCTTTTCCTTCCCTATAAAAGGCCACAAGCTCTCTCACTTACTTACACATCTCAAAACTATTAATTTATTCCATGATAGCCCAATAAATTTCCTAATAATCTTTAATTCCTTATATAATCCTTATCTTTGGCAAAAGGAAAACCAAGGAATCCATTTGGCACAAACCAAAAGGACTTACCCGATTAAGAGGTAACGCCTTTTCTCAGGTCATTTATTTTATTTTATTTTTCCACCCATCCAATTTATATTTACCATTATTGTATAAAAAAAATTATCTAAAATATACAATTATTGTTTAATGATATGTTTTAAACCTACACTTACACACACATCTCTCTAATGGATAACAAGCATACGGTTTATGTGTACGACGAACTACTGGTTCACTAAATGATGATTGTTCCATTTTCCTTACCACCTCTCATGGGGGAAATTGTGATGGAATATCTATTTATATATATTATATATTATAAATATTTTTTATATAGGGGTTTTTTTATTTCTTTTACAAAACATATATTTTTACTTTTCATTTGATGATAATATGATAATTTTGTTTGAGGAAGTGTGGTGTACCGCCCACTGAAAGTGATGTGATTCATTCACACTCTAAATGGAATGTAATAATTATGGATTTAGAAAATATATATGATATAATAATTCTAATTTAATAATGTTATATATATAATTTTATATTCATATATGTCTTCTAATTTCTTTTTCTCAACCTGACAATTAAATGAAAATAGTGTTCATGCGTACATACGACCTACCGTCTCCATGAACGGTGTATTCCATTTGATTTGTATATATTATATAGATTATTATAATAAAACTATAATGTATATATATGATATTTATAAGATTTTTTTTATTTTTTTAATCATGGTATAAGTATAAGGACAAACAATATAACAAATTAAGTCACATACAGAATAGAAAGTAAATATTACCTAAAGCGAAACCTCTACATCAGATGGTTCACAAGTCTGTAATATAAGGTTTTAATAAAAAAAATATGTTATTATAAATAATAGTGTGTTTATATAAAATATTTATAATAAATTTTACTTATTATACAAGTTCTTTGAACTAGTATGATGAGATTCAAGACACAAGGTAAGGGGATTTTATCTCACTTTTTATTTCTGTGAGATAAATGCAATGTTCACTACTTGTTCCTTCTGTGTGGTGTATTTACTCACCATTATTGTATTCAATGAATCTTATAATTAAATTAATGTGTATTCACATATAGTTTTTATGATATTTATTTCATGGGGTATAATTTTAAAAAGTTACCAAATCGGTGAAATACTTTTGTCTCAATTTTCTTTTTTTGAGAACCATGCTTTTTTATGAACCTAAATTATCTTCTAGGTGTATATACATCCCTTTTACATTTTATTTTTTGAATTAACATTTTTTAATGATATTTTAAGATTACTTAAATTTCATTTTCTTACATGGAGAGTATGATCCTAATTTACTATGTTATAAGAGTTTATTGAGACAATCTTATCACTTTTCAAGATTCCTTATGTTTATGTTTCCATTGATGAAATATTATGATCCATATATTATGAAAATTCATGAATTTTATTCTAAAATTGTTATTAATGATTAATAAATATATTGGTACCCTTTATTCCACTCTTTGGTACATAATATATTTAATAATGTTTATTTTATGAAATCCATACATTACATTATCATCAGCTAGAAATCTTATTCCTTTAAAATTGTATTTTCAAAAAAAGGGTTTCCAAGTATATTGTACTAATATTCTATGTTAATTAAAAGTCATTCTTACCCTTTTTGTATTTGACCAATCTATTCAAAGGAATCATCTTATCGCTTTTAGAACAAATCATTTTTCTAACCTTGTTACTATGAAAAATTAATATTCTATTTACCTCATATGACATGTACGGATTTATCCATTTGAATCCATTTAAGAGTTATTTTCTTGTTTAAAAGATAATTCATATTAATATAATTTTAAAATATATTTTCAATGAAACTCTTTTCAAAACAATTTCATGTTTCTTTTATAAATTTTCAAGGAAAATGGTTTTCAAAATGATTTTAAGGCTCATTAATAAGTCTGCAAATTATTTTCCAAGAAATGGTTTTCCAAAAAATTTCATTCTATTTTATATGGTTTCACGTAAATAGTATTAAAAAATATTTTCAATATTTATTTATATGTATTATAATTGTTTCCAGATAATGAAGTATTAATAATTTTTTGAATCTTATTTTACAATTTTTCAAAAGATATATTTAAAAATGATTTCAAGTATTCTTTACATGTTTTCAATGAATTTTATAAGAAAATATTTTTCAACAAGTTTTATGAATTAAGTAGAATTTTTCAAATAAGTAAGGACATTTTACTCAACAATTATTTTTGATTGATATGTCAAAATTATTCTCAATCAATGATGACATTCATTTATGTAGCTCACTCCATTCTAGGAAATGATCTAAAGGTTCTATTCATATTATTTTTATGAATTAGTTATGAGTAATGTCATGGCTTTATCAAACCAAATTCTCTTTCAGGGGTTATACGATTATGAAATCTATTTCTATTTAATGGGTTATATGTTTGTGAAATATATTTATCTTTCATGGGTTTTATATTTATGAAAACTGTTTCTATTTCATGGGTTATTCTATAGATGAAATGGTTATGAAACTTGTATCTTTTTTCACATGTTTTGATATGTTTACATGTTTATGATACCCATTTTATTTTATGGGTTATGATATGATTATTTATGATTTTTTGGCACAAGTATATATGATTTACTATGAGATGGGGGGACCTATATCTCCTTACAATGCATTGGGTAAATATTAATAACTCACGACATAGACTTGGCTGAAACGATAAATGAACATGGTTCAAAATTAAGTGGTTGTAAACGGAAATTTACTCCCTTTAGCAATATAGGGATGAAATGGTAGGTGAATATAGATATGTAATACATGTTCTGAATGGGGGTGAACTCTGTTTAGTAATATAGGGTTTGATTGAGGTTTGAACCTGGTTTAATAAAAGACTTTTTCCACTAAGATGGTCTCGACAGCAATTCCTTGACTTCTATTAAAATCATTATATATTATTATGCGTCTTCCACAAGTCCATATTTTATTAGTATGTTATTCTTTCATGGATTATGTTTTTTATTTTCTTTTTATTCATGTCTTATGAACTACTAAGACTTATTTCATGATTCATGTATATGATCTTTGATATGTAGGGTATGATCTTCTATTTTCATTATAATCTTCTCATAAATTTATTCTCATGATTATTATTACTTATCTCCCTCATTTACCCTTACTAAGCACTTGATCACCCCCATTTCTTATGTTTCCTTTCCCCAAGTTATAAATAATGGTTTCTTGTAGATGTTCTAAAGGTGGAGACATTTATGGGATATATTGAAGATATTTTTGACCATGATATAAGATATTGTTTTTGTTTTTCCAAACACAGCAAACTATTATGGTTCTCAAGCATGTATTATTTTTAATGTAATGAATATCCATCTGAAATGATTTAATATCCATGTATGTTAGGCCTACCTCACCATAACCCCCTCTCATCTCTTCTTCACACCACAAAACCTATTTTATATGGAAAATACCTACCCAAATGACTTCAAAATATCACTCCTGTAATTATTTAATACCTACATTGTGTACAAATCAAACTTAATAAGTCTTTGGGTGGAAACCTATAGTGTAAACCTGAAGAAGATGTAGTTTTCTTCAAGGATTGTTTGAATTTTTATACCTTATCGACATCCTTAAATTATTATTAATATATGATTATATAATAACAATAGTATACTACATATAAATATATGTTATTATGTTAATGTAAAACTTTAATATTTTCCATATTCCATAAAATCATTCATGAAATCATTATTCATATGTACGGAGGACTACCGCCTCGTGAAATGATGCCATTCATTTTTCCATTACCCCCTCTAATGAATGTCCATGATGATGGAAGAAAAGTAAATTTATGAGAGTTATAATATAATTATATATATTTATTCATTATATCGTATATACCTTTTTATATTCAATCTTGTATGGGATTCCATAATGTATCTCATGTGTATGGAAGACTGTCGTCTGGCGAATCGAATTGATTCTTTTTTTCACTAAAAAATTACATGGATGGTAAAAATGGAATTAATATTGAATATAAATTATATGAATTATTTATTTTCTGTATTCATGAATTAGTTATCATTTGTGAATTATAATATACAATCTTCTTTTTTATGCATAAAATTGGATAAGAAAGTTTGTGTATATGTGGACTACCACATTTTAAAATAGATATTACTCTATTTTCATCACCACACCACATAGATTATATATATAATTATATAATATTTTATATATGATATTATTAAAAATATTAAAATATATAGTATATGTACCTTCTTTCCATAATGATCATTGTATAAGGGAAATGTCACTCATTTTTTTATATAAGATATATGCCATATTAACCACTTATTTTTTTGTGTGGTGTATATATTGCCAATTAATGATTTTTTTATTATACTTATGATTTTATGGATTTAAATATCCATTTTTGGACATATATATCATGGGGTTTATGTCGTAAAGGTTACCAAAGTGATAAAGGATCATTGTCTCCATTTTCTTTCTTTCAGATATATGTTATATTCTACACATAACTTCTTTTGTTAGGTGTTTATACTACTACATTAAGATTATATATCATGAATATACTAATTTTAATTATGTTATATGATTAACTAAATTTTATTCTTTTATGGAGAGTATGATTCAATGTTACCAAATTGGTAATAGTCTAATGTTACAGTCTCATCATTTATTAGGATTATTTAGGAATATTAATCAAATGATGAGTTCTTATAATTCATGTTTCATGAAACGAATATATTATCTTATCCTATGGTTAATAATGATATTTAAAAGTAATTTTACCATTTACCCATATTTGGTACTTATAATAATTGATAATATATCTCCAAGGGAATTCAACATTATTTCCCTCTTTGTTCAGAAATCAATTTTATTTCAAAAATAATGTTTTATAAAAATATTTTCAAAAACTTTTTATCACTATATTCTGATTTAGAAAATAATTAACCATTTTGGGATGTTTTTTATATAAAATTAAAAGGAATATTCATGTCATTTTCTAAACAAATACATTTTATATTTACTAAAAATGTGAAAGGAATATTTTTTTCATTTTCAAAACAAGACACTTTTCTAGCCTTTTTATAGTTAAAATTACATGTTCTTTTTAATATTAACTATATATTAAAAATTAAAATCTATCATGATAGAAATTTCTATCAATATTCCTT
Organism: Viscum album; assembly: GCA_963277665.1. NCBI lineage: Eukaryota > Viridiplantae > Streptophyta > Magnoliopsida > Santalales > Viscaceae > Viscum > Viscum album. The sequence goes on along the minus strand of OY728161.1, from coordinate 1,943,001,763 downwards.
TTGAATTTTTAAGAAAATATTTTTAACTAAAATGTCTTCCAAATATTTTGGATATTAATAGTTTTTAAAAGTTATTTTCAATGAAAAGTTTTTCCAAAAGTTTTATGATTTTTAAATATTGTTTTTCTGGATGATAAGATAATTTCCTCATTAAATGTTTCAAATTATTTTTAATTATTTATTTAAATGTTTCCATGTTTTAAAATAACTGATTTTAACAATATTTTTTGAACTGTTTTTTAAAGAGATTCTCAAAATGAAAAGGTTGTTTTTATGAAAAAATAAAATTATATTTTAATGGTATTTACATTAATCTACATAAATTTTTTTTATACTTATTCTCAAATGGTGGATATTTTTTTAAAAAAATATTATCATTATTTCTTTTGATGGATTAATATTATTTCAAATATATCATTATGTAACTTGTTTCATTTCCATTACTCAATCATGTTTCAATGATATTGACGTGAAACCCATATCATTTCCTTGGGTTAATCTGGTTATGAAAGAATAAGTATTTTTTCAATAAGTTTTGTGAATAAGTGAAATATCTATGCACTTTATTCATGTTTTTTTTCTTTGACATTATATATGATGGGTGCATATAGATATTGATAGGTTAGCTCATTATATCTTATACATTGGGTCCACCTAGATAGGGGTAAAATTTATTAGGTAATGATTATTTTATTATGAAAATTGTACTGGGAGTCAATCTTATGGTTTTTACAATTGTAAGGGCTCTATAAGGGCTTTGTAATTTTTATATTTTGATTATGTTCCATGATACCAAGGCCTTGTTTCCATGATTTACATCAGTTTTTAATGTTTCTATTAATAAAAATTGAAATCACATGTCTCTGGATTATTTATTATTATAATACACTTTTCTTTATTAAATCCTTATTTAATGTTTCATAATTTATGATTCATATACTGATGGGTATGAGTTATTTTATTATTTTCTCAGTCACTTTGATTATGTTGTAATAATCTTATACACATATTATTATCATTGTTTAAATTCAATTTTTAATTTTAATGTTTACCCATACTGAGAATTTGAACTTAACCTAATTATGGTTACTTTTCTATTAGTTATAAATAATTAGATCTAATGAATTATTCATAGAAGGGACATTATATGGATGATTTTGATGACTTAATGTGAAATAATAAAAGCTGGGTAATGTGGGAGAATTCCTCATTTAAAGTCATTGCAATTTTTCATGTATGTGTTTACCATAATTATCTAAAACCCTAATCCAAAATGATTTTAAATAATTGAAGTGATTCATTTTTTCATTTTTTTGTTTTATGGTTTGGATAGTGAAAAATTGAGTCACATTTATTGGAAAAAATCTAGGAATGTAAAACTTACTATTTCAGCACCAGATCATGGAGTCTAGCTTTTGGGTGGTTATTATTGGTATCAAAGGAAAGTTTTAGATTTTGATATTATGATGTTATAATGTGATGTTATATAAATAGTTATGGATACTATAATTGGTATATAATATTTAGTTTGATCATAAGTAATATGTCTTAGACTCCCCAATTAAGGGTTTTAAGTAGTAAAAATATTATAGTTCTTATAGTAATTTTATGAGACATTTTATTATTTTTTGGTATTTCTATCCCCTAGGATAAAAATGAAGTGTTTTATAGGGTGGAATTATTTTTTTGACATTTAGAGAAAAAAAGAACAACCAAATGATTGGGTGAAAACCATCACATCATGCATGTCCATGGGGATTGAACCCACAACCAAAGGGCGACATGGGTAAATCTCCTACCACTAGCCTACATGATGTCCTATTTAGTATAAAATTTTAATAAGTAATATTTTTTTATTTTTGAAAACGTATGGTATTTTATTTCATGAATAATAATTGATTTATCATTGTATAATATATGATCAAATCATTATAATCATTGGGGTTCAGACGTATTAATGAAATGTTTAAATGTTTTTAATGTTATTTATTCATTGAATGATTTTTTTTAACATTGGGAATTTCAGTTGAAATTTGAATATTAATATATTAAGGTATATTTTTTATAATTATATATTCCAATCATTTCAGTTTTGGTAAATCCCTAAAGACAAAATGAATATCTGGTTTTGATTTTGGGATTTTATAATCCTTTGAAAGATTATTTTACTACTAAACTCATTAATAATTAACCATGAGTACTTCTGATTTTGAGAAAAAATGATATTGTGGATGAAATTGTTTCAAGGATAAAAATATACTCATTATGTGATTATACTTTTATATTCTATTAGACTATATGGTAAGATAATTCTCAACATTAGGAAAACAATCTTGAAACAGAAATGCAATCCTAACACTTTCATTTTTGATGAATTGATTTTCTTTTCCATGATCACAGATTTATGGTTTTTTGTGCCTTAAGTTTCGATTGATCATTACAATTATTGTGATAAATTACCTCAACCACTATATATACAATTATTTACACTTTCCCTCCATGCCCCAACCTTCAATAGACAGAAATAGTTTCTTAGTTAGAAAAAAAGTTATGATTTATTCTAAATGAACCTTGTACTTTCCTTTTGATTTTATCAAGAAAATGTTTTATTAACCAATTTAAGATGTTTAGTTAAAAATAAAATGTATTTTCAAATATAAAACCCTTGATTAGTGAGTTAAAGTTAAAATTTCAAGGACCAATTTTATTAAAGCGTGGGGGGATGTAACACCCTATGATTTTAAAAGAAGAAAACTATTTTTTACAGTATAAATCCCCAAAATTCTAAATTTTGAAAGTTGTGTTTGATATAATATATGAAACATAATAACAAAAATGTAAGGAAATATAATAGCTTGAAACTTCGAAATATAATTGAAATTTTAAATTAATTCAATCGATGATATATACAGAAACAAATTCAATACTTTGTGATCTTTTGTTACACACAGGACTGGGTTTTTTAGAGAAAAAATATATTATAAAAATAATAATATTTAATAAAATAAGATACAAACATGTAGTGAAATTAGTGGTTAAGAACAATATTAACTAAATTATAAAAATATATGGTTTAAAAAAATATAAAACTAATTTAGTGGTAAAAAATTTATTTATAAAAAATATAACATTCAATTAAATATAAATAGAATATTTTCATAGAAAACTATTTATGGTTAGAATGATGTTTTTCCTGATAAATTATATTAATTACAATTATAGGGTTATATTAATGAAATATATATATATAACATAATATATTAAATCATCTATTATTGATATTAATAAAATATATTCGATAGACATAAGATAAGAACAAACCCAATATTACACATAAAAACACATATTTTAAAATATGATCTTTTACCGCCTTTTAATGGAGAAATAATTTTAAATCCAATATGTGGAAATTATGTAAATCAATGATTTAAAAATAAATTTTTTTTAAATAGGGAAATAAAAATTAGATGATGGAAATTTTATGGTATTTTTTGATAAAGTTTCATTTTTTGATGAATTGTGAAAAATTCTGAATTTTTATTAAAAATTGTTCTTTCGTCTAAATTTTTTTAGGATAAATTATATTTTTAATTGTTTTTAAAATTATAATTAGATCAAATTTATATCAATTTATATAATTTAGTACATCTAAGTCAATTTTTTATTTAAATTGAATATAAAAAACATAGCAATATTCTTAACATTTTTACTTTAAAAATCCGCATTATCGTCCCTTCTACGGGATTTAATTTAAATTTCTTTCTTCCAATGATGGGATCAGAAATTTTAAAAATGGACACAATATTTTGAAATAGAATATTTTTAAATTTATAATGTATTCAAAATATTTTTTTATAAAATATATTAAGTAAAGTAGATAAATTTTTTTACAATGATTAAGGAAAAATTAATCTTTACAAGAGACTAAACATTTATATTAAGGGCCAAAATGACCTATAAATTTGTAAAAAAGCAATTGGTTGGACAAAATTACACCCTAGTCTCCAATGTATGTAATTTGGACAATTATTGGATCAACTTGACATGGGAAAAACATGGGTGGAATTTCCCTTCAAAAAATTTACAAGGGTGTCACTCGACATCCACTATGAAAGGAAACTCACCCTTCCCACATCCTCACACCAATCAAGACACAATTTATTGACCATGATATTCCCAAATAGCTCCTGGAAATAATTAAACTCAACTTAAAAGCCTCCCATTTTGAGTAAATCCATCCATGGAACCCATTTGGTTTTAACAAAAAAGATCTTCCTGAATAATAGGTAACATATTTATTAAAAATAATTACATTTATTTCTTTATTTACAATTAAAATTATAATTATTCCATAATTGTGTTATAAAAAAAGTATCCCCAATATTTTAATAAATTTATATTATAAGTTTTTACCTAAAATCACACAACCCTATACCTATAGGAAACAAACATAATGTTTATGTGTATGGTGAACCACCGCCTCACGAAATGATGGTGGATAGGGCTTCCCTTAACACCAATGGTAGGAATTATAATGAAAAATAACTTTATATATGATAAATATTATATTTATAATTTCATTATTCTTATTTAATATTTAATATAGATCATACCTTTGGTATTTCTATTTTTTGTATATAAGATTACATCGTTTCTAGAATTTTGGACTACCAGCTATAAAAACCGATGTGATTCATCAAAAAAACATGGAATATATAAAATATGGTTTTTTTTTGAAATATATTAAATAAAAAACATATATATGTTATTCAGGATATAATTACCTTTCTAGAAATATTATTTTTGTCATTTTAATTAATTCCCATTCACAGACATAAAAAGTGATAATGTCATTTTTGATGTGATTTATTTTAAATCACAACAATGAAATATATAATTATATGTATTTAAATAATATATTATTTATTATATAATGATAATTAAAGAAATATTAAATTAATTACATTCCTTCTATAGTGATCATTGAAAAACTGGAACGTTACTCATCCATATGTATGACCTACCATCTCCCTGATTGTAACGTTGGTTCATTTTTTAACCATTATTAACAATTGATTTTATAAAGTATAATAGATGAATAAATATGATTTTTATGTCATGATTATTATTTTTAAGATTTTATATAATTACCTCTTTGACCATAGTTTACCTACCAATGTTTTTTGACACATTAACGAAATTTGGTCAAAATATCTGACGTAATATTAATTTTTTAAGCAGTTCCATACAAAATGGTAATAAGTGAAATAAAAGCAATGAAAAAAATTAAAAAGGTTGTGAAAAAATTAAAAAATTAACATAATTTTATTTTTTAAGAATATATATACACACAATACAAGTCAGAATCAATGTAAAGGATTTTTATTTCACTTTTTACATCTTTGAGATAAATGTCATGTTCAAATCTAAATTGTTTTTTATGGTGTATCTACTACCCATTTTGAAATATGTTATAATTAATTATTTTTTTTATGTTATTTTGAGTTTCAATATAAATTATTTATTCTAATAGGATTTAGTTTAGAAGATACTAATGTGGAAATGAAATTTAATAACCCAATTACTTTTCATTGGGCTATATTACCTCCTCATTATCCTTAATATACTTGTATTATGTGTACAATGACATAATATATATATTAATTTATTTCAACTTATTTTTGGGGTATTTATAGTGGATACACATAAATCTAATCATTGATTGATTATCTCTTCAATGTTATGTTATCCTCAAGGATTTAATTCCCAATCAAATTTTATTCGAGATTATTTACACATGAATTTCTATTACAGGAAATTATATGACCACTATTAAATAAACCCATTCATTTTTCCATTTTATTCATGAAATTTAACTAGTAATAGTACATTTTTATGCTATTTTGTACTATATTTTTCAAAAACCATTTTATGAAAACCCAATTTTATTTTTCCATTAATTGGAGAACCTTTTTTCTTCTAAATAACCTTTTTTGGTGAAATGATTTAAAAAACGTTTTTTATCATTACAAAAACGATTTTTTATATACATTTATATCCCTTTATTACTTTAACCAATTTTAAAAAGTAATATCCTTATCACTTTTTGAACAAGTCAGTTTTCTAACGATTTGTTCTTGTAGAAGGAATGTACTTTTTTCCTTATATGACATATACAGATTTACTCTCTATAATTTCTTTGAAGCTTCATTTATATATCTAAATGGTTACAATTAACGAAAAATGTTTTTAAAAATTAATTTTATAGAAAAGAATTTTTAAAATAAAATGTTATTTTTATCAATCATTTTTTAATGTTCTTATTATATTTCATCAACAACAACAACCCATTATTTTACTCCACATGGGATATTTTGTATTAATACCATCATGCATCTTCCTCTATATGATTTATGATTTATTTGGCCAATAATATTATTAAAATTTACTTCCTTTATTCTTCTATTAGACCCCTTGAAATATTAAATTTCCTTTGATCATTTGACATTTAATTTACCCTAATTATCCATATTTTTTTGAGGATATGTTTATTACTTAAACCATATATCATTTTACATATGGTGTATATGATGAAATGTTTTATATTGAATATCCTTATTCCTATGGTATTATCTATTTCATTTACTATTATTCCTTCATGAGGATTATGATTCAATTGTTCCAATGTGGTATGGGACACTTTGGAATGTTTAAAGATTATGTTTCTCAAGAATGATTTTATTGACCATTCAACGGTATTTTCAATTATCATAATTAGAAACCCTTATTGTTACATATCTTCCATTGGGGAATTATTTATTGACCAATATCTACTAGTCAATATTGATATTTGATAAGAAATATTATTTATTTCGATCATTTGGTATGAGTATTAAATTGGTCATGTATGAAACGGGAGGTCCTAGTTACAGATATCCCCTTGATGCATCGATTTTCTCATGAGATGAATTAGTTGTAAAAATTATGTAGGTTTATCCCCATTATGATAAATTATTTTTAGGAAGGTATTAATAGTAATGGTTATAGGTACCAAGATATATTTTCTTCCATTAATTATTTTTTCCCATCATTTAGTTTCAATTAATATTCATCTATGATATTTTGTGTCGACATATTTGTGGTTTCATTTCACTATCATTTCATTGATTAAATGTCGCGTCTTTTAGATTCTTACCCTAAAATATTTATTTATACTTTTCTAGTTATTGGAATGGGTTGAATTTCGAGTTATTAACATCCCATATTTTTTTGTACTTAATCATTAGTTTATTTATTACCTAGTATGTGTGTTAATTTATTTACCAATCCAAAAGTATTATTCTCATTTATTAATTATTGCTTCCACTATATTGGGAAATGGAAATGAGTTACCCAAAAAAGTGGTAACATCTTTCCTAAAGCTCTTTGGTATCATTTATTTATCCACTCTTTCAGTTATCCTTATTCTATGGTTGTATAATAACAAAATTATACGCAATATACTTCTACTTTTTTAATCTAAGTTTTCTATATACACTCGCACACACAATCATTTAATTGGTAAAAAACTTACTATTTATGTGTATAGTGAACTACCGGCTCATGAAAATAAGATTCCCAATTTTCATTTTACCACCTCTAATGGGGAGAATTATAATGGAAAATAAGACTATATATGATATTTATAATTTCATTTTGCTTCTATATTGTTTATATTTAATATTCCTTTATGCATAGCAATTTGTGTAAAAACGATAAGGTTGTTTGTCCCAGTATGGATTGCCACCTCCAAAAAGCGATGCTATTCATTCAAATGATTCATTTAATGTATAAAAATGGTTCTTATTAAAATTATCTAGAATAAATAAATATATGATATTAATCGAATAATTAACATTTTGAGAATATATTATAAATCATTTTTATTATTAACTATTCTCACACCTAAAAAGTGATAACATCATTCATGAATGTGTGGGCAAACACCTATTCAACTTGATGGGATTCATTTTACATCCTAGGAATTCAATATATAATTATATATGATTAAATAATAAGTAATTTTTGATTTAATGATTATGTAAATATTAGTGTTGCTTTTCTTCTTTCCATAATGGTCATTGAAAAATGGAAAGGTTATTCACGTGTACGTACGACCTACCGTCTTAAGGATTGTATCGTTGGTTCATTTTTTATAACCAGATTTAGTGGTTGGTATTATAAGTATAATTTTTTTTATAAATATGATAATTATTTCATGATAATTATTTTTGATATGTTATATAATGACCCCTTTGATCATAGTTAACCTACAAATGTTTTTTGGACACATAAACCGAATTTGGCCAAAACACCAGAGGTAAACATAATTATTTAAGTGTGTGTATAAAACATGGTGATAAGTGAAATAAATGTATTTAAAAACATCGAAATAGATATGAAGAAAGTTAATAATTAATATATGTTTATTATTAATGAATATAATGACACCTGAGACAAGTTGGAATCAAGGTAATGGATTTTCATATCACATTTTACATCAGTGAGATAAATGTCATGGTCACCACTTACTTATTTTTTGTGGTGTATCTACAACCAATTTTGATAAAATATATAATTATTTATTTTATTTTCAAGATATTTTGAGTTTCGATTTGAATTATTTCTACTAATAGGATTTGAGTTACAATTTTTCCAAGCTGAAATGAAATTTCATAACCCAATTCCATTTCAATTTGATATATAACTTTCTCATTGTTGTTAATATTATATTATAATGTGTATAATGAATTTTATTATCTATTGATTTATTTACACTTACCCTATGTGGATTTATAGTTGATACACATAAATATATTTTTCTAATTGATTCTCACTTCAAAATTATAGGGTTTTCAAGGGTTTACTTTAAAATATCATTTTATTCATCATTGTTTAATCTTGAATTTACATTCAAGGAAATTATATGACCCTTTTAAAAAAACCATAAATTTTTCCGTTGATCATTAATGACCATTATCAAGTAATCTACTAGTTTTATTCTCTTTGGCCCAGAAATTTTTTTAGATTTTTTTGAAAAACCGACTTTATTTCTCAGTTTAGTTAGAAAACATGATTTCTTTCAAAAACCATGTTTTATTAAAATATTTTAAAAATTATTTTTTAAACATTAAAAAAAAATTTAGTAACGAAATTTATATCCCTTTTTTCTTTTTATACATTCTTTCAAAGGAATATTCTGGTCCCTTTCTAAACAAGCCCTTTTTATATCCTTCAAACCATGAAAAAGTAATGTTACTTTTACCCTATAAGACATGTATGGATTTTACACCAGTTATTTGTTCAAATATTCATTTTCAATTATAAAATGATACTTTTTAAAAAAAAAATCAATGAAATGTGATTTCAAATTGTTTTTAAAAAACAAAAGGATATTTTCACCCATAATGTTTTTAATGATCTTCCTCTATTTTATCAATAAAAACAAACTTATATATTACTCTGCTAGGGTTATTTTTTATCTATATCATTATTATTATTTATCTAGATGGTTCATGATTTATTTACCTAAGAATAGTATTTAAATTCAATTAATTTATTCCTTTTTTAGTCCCCGTGAAATATTCAATTTCTTATGACCATTAGACATTGAATTTTCCCTAATTATTCATATAATTTTCATGGATATGTTTATTCCTAAAACCATATAATATTTTTAAACATGGGGATTACCTTAACTTGTTATATCACAAATCCACTTATTCTGATGATATTATAAGTTTCATTTGTTTTTATTCCTGGATGATAGTTATAATTCAAGTGTTCCATAGTCGTATGGGACACTTTGGAATGTTTAAAGACTATTTCACTCAATAATACTTTTATTGATATTTAAATTATATTTCTACACAACAAAATCAACAAACCTTATTGTTACATATACTATATTGGTGAATTATTAATTTATCTATGTCTTTTATTCAATATATATTTCCTACAGAATATTATTTATCATGACTATTCACTATAAGGATTTATTTGGACAGGTACGACATGGGTGGGTCCCGATTATAGATATCCAGTTGATGAATTTGTAGTCTCTTTATTTTAATTAGTTATAAATACTAGATGGGTTTCTAACTGATATGATAAAACTTTTTATGTGAGGTCTTGACAGTAATGGTTCCATGTACCTAGGAAACATGGCATCCCATAATTAATCATCCCCCTCATTTATATTCAGTTATTGTTCATTCTAGTGATTTTGTGTCAACATATATATGGATTCATTTCATTCTCAACTCATTGATTAAATGAAATTTGTTTCAGTTTCTTACCCTGTAATATTGATTTTTTCATTATCTTGTTATTTAAAAGGCATGTGTTTCCATTTATTACATTTCCATGTGGATTATGTACATTCTTCTTAGTTTTTTGATTACATGGTATGTGTGTTCAATTATTTAACATGCCATAATTATTATACTAATTGTTTCATTATTCCTTCTCTTATACATTACCTTACAAATAATTTGAGCTCACCCTTAATTTTTTTCCTTTCCATAAGAATCAATGAAGCGTATTATGAATGATATGTATGAATGTACTTGATGGAATAACGTTATCCTCAAAAGAAAAAAAATTATGTTATAATTAGTCATTTCATTTTAAATAAAAGACTCATGTTTGAATATGGTTTACCTGTACTACAAAAATTTTCAGGCCTTCATGCTTTTATTCCTTATAATTGTGCCAATGTAATAGTAATAGAAATTGGCTTAGGGCCTCTAGGGCTGAGGAACTAAAATTAGCATAAATGACATGCATCAGTGAACATAGGAAATAATATAACTCCCCGATACATTATGATATATTTATTTTTAAATAAATTTAATCCCCTCAATAGCCCATGGTACATGAAACCTTGATATTTTAATGTTCTATAGATTATTCAGCACAAAACACCAATCATAAACGACCCATGATATATATAGCTGTTATAACCTAGATATTAATTTGACGGGTATTAATAATGTTAAATACATTATTATATATATATATGTGTGTGTGTGTGTAAATTTCATAATCAATATAAACTTTTGATAATTTTTTTAATAGTCATTCAAATTTTAGAAATTTGATTTAATTCGTCCAAAATATGTTTCCTTCAAAAAAGATTTTTTATTTATTTCAATGAAAATAATATTAAAATTATTTTTTAGAGAATTTAGAAAATTAACTAGGTAAAATTAAATTATTTATTGGAATTCCAATATGAAAATTTACATAGGGTGATATTTTAGTATTTTTTGGAAAATATTTTTTATTGAATAGGGAAAATATCGATTTTTGTAAAAATGTAAATTTTTTCTAAAAATTATGATATTTACAAGTCACATAATATTATTAATATGATTTCATGTAACATAATAACTATTTATATATATTTAATCCACTTAATTTCTCCTAATTAATCATTATTTTCTATTTTAGAATAAGTTTGTCATTGGAAAGAATTTTTCTAAAAACTATTTCAAAGTAAATATTGTTTGTCAATTTTTTTTAATTAAAATAAACCTTAATAAGTAATAATTTAAATTAAATTTATAGATTATATATCAAAAAATATTAATTGATATTATATATATTATTATTATTTTACATAGAGTTGATATAAAACCATCTTGTGCTTTATGATAGTATACTTCTAGAAAAAAGTCATTTTATCCGCTTCTATGGGTATAACATTAAATTTAATTTTATAAAATTTTAGAAAATTTATTTAAAAAAAATAAACTTAAATTTTTAAATCAAAATTTAAAAATTATATGAATTTCTTTTTATTTTTCTAAAAAGATTTATATTTTGATGAATATAAAAAATATATTTAATTTTAATTGAATAATATCTTTTCGAATAATTTATTTATAATGATAGATTATATTTTTAATTTGTTTTAAAGAATAATTAGTTTAATTATAAATAAATTAACCCATTTTATCTTATTTTAATCAATTTATTATGGATCTTTGGTATAAAACTTTTGTAAACCTTTAGAAATTTTATATTTAAAAACCAGCTTTCTTATAAGGTCTGTAGGATTAATATTAAATTTAAAATTTCCACTTATATAAATAGAATTTTGAAAAATGGAATCCATATATTTAGTAATAATAATTTATATTATCTAATAAATTCAAAATATTTTTTGTGAAAAATGAATTGTTTATCCAGTAAAAATTATTTAATGTGGTTATGGTAAAAATGGGTTTTCCACAAGCTTAAACGAAAAAATATGGATTTAAATGAACTATAGAAATGCTTAAAAAAATATTGTAAGGAACTATATTGATAATTAAACCTATAAGGTTATATATTTGTTCATATTTTTCATTGTGACATATGAAACATATGGTAGCAGTCAATTCTTTTTAGAAATACCTAGTGTGTCCTCTCCCCCACTTATAAAAGGACACCACCTCTCTATACTCACTCAAACCATAAAACAGCATAGTTTGGAAAAAATATCCACATAACATAAAATATAAGCTAATCTAATCATTGGATCCATATTGTTGAACCCTCTGGGAATTGAGTTGCTTTAATATATTTTGATAATCCCAACTATATTTTATTTATATCTTAATTATGTTTGATACATATCAAATATGCTTTATTATATGTTGTTACTTTCAATTATTCTTAATATAAGTCTTTTGGATATATGTACTCTGACCTAACACATTCTGCCAATAGAATGCTTAAACAGTTTATAGCTACCGATACAGAACAGTAGCTACCGTTATGACTTAGAGCTACCGATATCGAATAGAGCTACCGATACGGAGTTCACCGATACATCAAGTTCACCAGTACACAAAGTTCACCGCTACATAAAAGTCTACTGATGTGGTACAACAAGTCTACTGATTGAGTTACAGTTATAAGCTCACTGGTACTCAATTTTACCACTACATCAAAGTGAACAGCTACCGATACAGAGCTACCGATATGTTGAAGTCCACCGATATGCAAAGTCTACTGATATATCAACGAAGCTACTGATAGGGACTTACCACTACCGATACAAGGAAAAGCCACATCTACCGTTACATGTCCACCGCTACCGATGTGATCAAGTCTACAGTTGCAGCTACCGATACAAAGTCTACCATTACAAATGATTCACCGATCATGACACACCGATGCTGATCAAATGAGTCACCGATCATGACACACCGATGCTGATCAAATGAGTCACCGATCATGAAACACCGATGCTGATCATATGAGTCACCAAAGATGTCTCACCGATGCTGATCAAATGAGTCACCAAAGATGATACACTGATCCAGATCAAATGAGTCACCGATCATGACACAACGATGCTGATCATCTGAGTCACCGAAGATGTCTCACTGATGCTGATGCTGATGACCTACTGATCACTTGACTCACCGATAGTCCGAAACAGCTATTTGAATTTCTTTATCTTTATTTAATCTAACCAATGGTCATATTAGGAATATTTTAATGCTCTATCATTTATTTAATGAAGGTTGTTAGATGTCAGAGAACCATACCTCATACCAGCAAAAAGTAAATCATCTTTTTCCAGAGATCTTGCTTTAAATAAAGGAAGGATGTGCTACTACAAAGAGATAAAATATTGATGAATACATAGAGAAATACATACCACGAAGTGTGTTGGAAGAACAACCGAGTGTGAATGCAAAGAGACGAATGAACTTACACGAAGAACTCATTCATTACTGCATACCAGTGAAGAGCTGAGAACGAGAACATAACACAAGAGCTTCATCGACTGTCTCTACAGACGATACTCTGTTTTCTAGACAAAAACCAGAAGAGGACTCATAGCGAATTCTGATCAATCAAATGAGTCCAGAACTGCATGAAAATCACTAGAGCCATTTCTAAACTCTGAAGATTTGCTCTATGATTTATCTTTTTACATATTGATCAGTGTGTGTTATCTACTGTATTTTACACACACACTGTCTCCTATACTCTAACTTGAGGATTTGTAAATCCTCACTCAACTCTCTTACATATTTTAATTCCCACTGGGATAGTGGTAGAGGTCGTGTGACCTGGATAGCTGGTTTTCTGTTGTTTTTGTTTCCCACGGATAACAGTGGTAGAGGTCATGTGACCTGGACAGTTGTATACTGTTGTTTATCCCCGATCCAGGGTGTGGATCACTTTTATATAAAGTTTTTAGAGGACTAAGTCCCAGCTTGAGACTGAACCTATTGGTTAAATATGTTGTGCTTATTTATATTCAAAGTTATTTTTTATTCCGCTGCTAATTACTTTAAAACCAAAACTGTTTTAAAGACACTTTGATAATTAAACTCGCATGTGTCTATATTAGTTGTAAATCAGTAAGTTAGTTTCAAAAGTTAATCAACTCTTCTGATTTGATTTGCTGGGAAATAATCAATCCCTTAATAACCTAACAGAACCTTTACTTTGGTATAAATTCACTACAGTTTAATTTTTTATTTTAATTAGGGGGTTTTAAGGAAATGTTTTTAAACAGAAATTTTAATTGGAACTCAATCCACCCCCCTATTGAGTGTCTACTCTAACCAACATTTGGTATCAGAGGTTGTTTAAATATATTCTAAAGTAATCTTTTTTTCAACTGTGATTTTAGTTGTATTTTAATGTTCTTAAAATTTCGGTTACTTCTAAATTTTTATCTCTTTAAAATCATAGCTTAAAGTAAGTTATCATGGATAACAGACTTGAAGGTGTTGCTACCAATAGACCACCATTTTTTAATGGCACTAACTATGATCAGTGGAAAATCAAGATGAAAATTCATTTAGAGAGCATTAGTTTTGATATTTGGATTGCTATAGAATCAGAATATAAAATACATACTACTGTTAGATCTACTTGGAATGAAGCTACTAAGACAACCTACAATAATAATTGTAAAGTCATGAATGCTCTGTACTGTGCTTTAGGAGATGAGGAATTTAATATAATATTTGCTTGTAAAACTGGTTATGAAATTTGGGATAGCTTAACTGTTTCTCATGAAGGAACAACTAATGTTAAGGAAATGAGATTGAACACTTATACTATTAAGTATGATAATATTAAGATGAAGCCTGATGAACCCATTTCTGACATGTATCTCAGGTTTAATGAAATTGTCAATAGAATGACTTCTCTCGGAAAGGATGTTCCATCAAAGGAACAAATTATAAGAATTCTGAGATGTCTACATGAATGATGGGGAGGAACTTCTATCTCAATTAAAGAATTGTGTAGTATAGGAGAACTACCAGTCAAAGAACTAATTGGAAGTTTGATGATGTATGAAGAGGAACTCAAGGATAACAAAGAAGAAGATGATTAACCAAGAAGGAGGTATGTTTCTTTCAAGACTTCAACTTCAATGAATAAGGATAAGGAGAAGCTTTAAGGTATAAATGAGAGTTCATGCTGTGAAGAAAGTGAGAGTGCTTCTGATAGTGATACTGAGATGGATCACATTACCATAAGGTTCACGAAGTTCTATAGGAAGAATAATTTTTTCATAAAATCAAATTATAAAGGTATGTATGATAACAAGGGACATTGGAAAAAGGATTGGAAGAAATCTGACAAAACAGATGGGGTTGTCTGCTATGAGTGCAAAAGAAAAGGACATATAAAAGAGGATTGTCCAAAGTTGAAGTATAATAAGAAATATGAATACAGGGATAATAAGTACAAGAAAGCCATGAAGGCTACTTGGAGTGCTTCTGAGGATAGATCCACTGAATCTGAAGTTTCTGAGACTGAATCCAGAAATAAGGCAAATATGTGTTTCATGAAAAACACATCTGAGGTAACATCTGAAACTCCTGATTTAAATTCATATTATTCTGGAGATGATTCTGACTCAGAAAACATGTCAAAATATAAACTGTTTGAATAATGTGATATGTTAGAAGAAACATGTAATGAGCTGAAAGACAAATACAAAGGTTTAAAGAAACAGTATGCTTTAACTATTAAACATAAATCTGATCTTGATATTGAAATGGAAAAGAATGCTCAGTTGCTTAAAGAGAATACTGAACTAAAATTATCTAATGAGAAACTTAAGAAAGACTTAGAAAAAATTTACAAATGGTAAAGATACTCTTACTCAGATGCTAGGTAAGAAAATAGCACTTGGATACACTACTGGTATAGGATACCAACCTGGACAAAGGAAAATTACCAAAAATAAATTCTTTCCTAAATCTGGACATATTGTAGCTAGTTCGGAAACTTCATATGCTTCAACTAGTTATATTCATAGTTACGGATCTAATAAGGTTTATCTTTAAATATCTGTTGATTCTACAAAGTTTATGAGACCCATTAGACAAATTTGGGTACCTAAAGTTTTATTGGATAACCTGTATGGAACCAAGAAGATCTGGGTACCAAAATCATTTCTTGTCTAAATCTGTTTTGTAGGGAACCTGCTTAAAGAGCTCCTATTGAAAGACCAGGTATTTGGACAGTGGATGTTCAAGAAATATTTCAGGATACTTCTCATGCTTTAAAAGCTTAGTCAGGATGGATGGAGGTTTTGTCACTTTTGTTGATAACTCAAAAGGAAAAATAATCGGCTTAGTCCAGATTGGTAACACTGACTCAGTATTAATATCTAATGTTTTATTTTTTGATGGACTTAAATTCAATTTGTTAATTATTTCTCCGTTATGTGATGATCGTTTTTATGTTAAATTTGAAAATTATTCTTGCAATGTTTTTAACTCTAAAAATGATTTAGTGTTTTCTACTTTAAGAAATGAAAATGTTTTTGCTGTTGATTTAAATTCTTTAGCTAAGGAAAATATTACTTGTTTAAATGCTTTTCATAAAGAGTCTTGTCTTTGGCACAGAATATTAGGACACTGCAATGTACATTCACTTAGAAAACTTTCTAGGAAGAACTTAGTTAGAGACCTACCCAAACTTGAATTTCCAGCAGACAAAGTTTGTAATCCCTGTCAAAAGGGAAAGCATAATAAAGTTTCTTTTAAATAAAATAAAGAAGTGTCAACTTCTCATCCTCTCAAGTTGGTTCACATGGATTTATTTGGACCTTCTAGAGTTTCTAGTTTAAATGGGAAGCACTATGTCTATGTCTTAGTATATAAATTTTCTAGATATACTTGGGTATATTTTCTAGCTCACAAATGTGAAACTTGTTCTTGCTTTGTAAAATATTCCAAGTCGGTAGAGAACCTAAGTGGACTTAAAATTAAAACCCTGAGAAGTGATCATGGCTGTGAGTTTGAAAATCATGAGTTTGAATCTTATGGCTCACACAATGGCTATAGTCATAATTTCTCTGCCCCTAGGACACCCCAACAGAATGGTGTAGTAGAATGGAGAAATTGAACCCTTCAGGAAATTTCTAGGATTATGCTTAATGAGTATGACCTACCTGTTTATTTTTGGGCTGAAGCTGTAAATATAGCTTGTTATGTTATCAATAGAGTCTTGATCAGACCTGTTCTTAAGAGGACCCCTTATGATTTGTGGAACCATAGAAAACCCAAGGTTAACTACTTCAGAGTTTTTGGTTGCAAAGTATTTATTCTTAATACTAAAGTTAATCTTGACAAGTTTGCACCAAAGAGTGATGAAGGAATTTTCCTAGGATACTCTATAACTAGTAAAGCCTATAGAGTTTTCAATAAGAGAACCAAATGTGTGGAAGAATATGTTCACATCAAATTCGATGAAACTGATCCACATGAGCCTAAGAATTATCTTGGAAATCTTAAAGTTGATCTATCTGTTTTGAACCTTAATGATAAGGACAATGGACCTGTAGTAAAAACATCCAGTTTTGGAAATTTTCCAGAACCTGATTCTGTTGATTCACAACCTATTGATGAACCTGAAATTTCTAGTCCTACCTTTACTCGATCAACTAGAATTCTAAAGAATCGTCCTTTAGATGCTGTTGTAAGAAATCTTGATAGAGGGACACATACTAGAGCTTATCTTAGAAATCAGGTAGAACATCGAGCCTTCTTGTCACAGCTTGAACCTAAAAACATTGAGGATGCTATTAATGATGAATTTTGGGTAATGGCTATGCAAGAAGAACTAAATAAATTTGAATGAAAAAAATTCTGGAAATTAGTAGAAAGACCTAAGGACACGTTAACCATAGGCACAAAATGGGTGTTTAGAAACAATGTTGATGAATCTGGTAACATCATTAGAAACAATGCTAGGCTAGTTGCACAAGGTTACAATCAAGAAGAAGGAATTGACTATGTGGAAACCTTTGCAGTTGTAGCTAGATTAGAGGCAATTAGGATATTACTTGCCTTTGCATCACATCTGAATTTCAAGTTATATCAAATGGATGTGAAATGTGCTTTTTTAAATGGTTTTATTGTTGAAGATGTTTTTGTAGAACAACCTCCTGGTTTCTCAAATCCTCATTTTCAAAATCATGTTTTTAAACTTTCTAAAGCATTATATGGTTTAAAACAAGCTCCAAGAGCTTGGTATGAAAGACTTTCAATCTTTCTTATTTCAAAAGGATTTACAAAAGGAATAGCTGATCCCACTCTTTTTATAAAAATGATTTCAAAAGATGTTTTAATAGTACAAATCTATGTTGATGTTATTATTTTTGGTTCTTCTAAGAATTCTATATGTACTGATTTTTCAGAAATAATACAAAATGAATTTGAAATGTTCTTAATGGGAGAGCTTAAGTAATTTATTGGTTTTCAAATTTTTCAAACTAATGATGGTATTATTTTAAATCAATGTAAATATACTAAGGATTTTTTAAAACAATTTGGATTGGATGGTATTAAGTAAAGTGATATACCTATGAGTACCAACTGTAAATTGGATATTGATGAATCTGGGAAACCTATTGATCAAAATAATTACAGAGGCATGATTGGGAGTTTACTTTATCTTACTGCTTGTCGACCGGATATTATGTTTAGTTTATGTATGTGTGCTAGATTTCAAGCTAATACTAATGAATCACACTTACTTGCTGTTAAAAGGATTTTTAAATATCTTAAGTATACTACAAATTTGGGTTTGTTTTATCCAAAAGGACAATCATTTGACTTAATAAGTTATTCAGATGCTGATTTTGTTGGATGCAAGTTAGATAGGAAGAGCACATCTGGAACATGTCACTTACATGGAAAATCCCTAGTATCATGGTGTAGTATGAAACAGAACCCAGTTTCATTATCTACTGCTGAAGCAGAATACATAGCTGCTGGTAGATTCTTTGCACAGATTCTATGGATGAAACACACTTTACTAGACTATGGATTTGATTTTAAGCACATTTCAATTAACTATGACGACACTAGTGTGATTAACATCTCAATGAATCCTGTGTCTCACTCTAGAACTAAACACATTGATGTTAGGCACCACTTTTTAGGAGATCGTTATCAAAGAGGTGATATAACACATGAGTTTATAGGCACTGAACTTCAATAAGCAGATATTTTCACTAAGCCATTATGTTCAGTAAGATTAAGTTTCATTAGACATGAATTAGGAATGATAACTTACCCTTGAAACCGTTAGGAGACCTCACCGTTAGAAAATTCTCACCGTTAGAAAATTCTCACCTTTATGAGACCTCACTGTTAGGAGACCACACCGTTAGGACATCTTCATCGTTATAAGACTTTACCGGTACATCTCGCGCTATTTTAACTTCTGTAAAGCCGAGACATAGAAATTTATATATATATATATATGATTTATTTTATTTTTGGATCCTAAATGATATTAAACCGAGTCTAGATTTCACTCAGTATCACCGTGAACTCGTCTGTTTGAATCCCTCCTACCTAACCCTCTCAAGCTGCAAAACCCTAAACCTCGAATCTATAATGGCCCGCATCAAGAGACCTCAAGTTACAGATGGGAGTGATATGCCGTAAGCGAAAAGACAGAAAGTATCGAATGCTAGTACTAGTGGAAGTGGAAGTGTAGCTCGAAGGAATCCGATAAACCTACATCTCTCAAAGTGAGAAATTGTCGTTGAGAAAGAGGTGTGTGCAGAATGGCTCATGGAGAGCAAGTCCTTAGTTCTTAAAGTTTTAGAAGAACAAGGTTGGACTGAGTGCTTCGCCAACAACAATGGACCTTATTATCCAGGACTGGTGAAAAAGTTCTACGAATCCGTTCGTTTTGAAAAGTCTGAAGAAGAAAGCAGACTGATTTCTGTGGTAAATGATCAGGAAGTATCTTTTAATTTAGTGGAATGGGCTAGGAACTTGAGAGTTCCACATTAAGGAGATTTTTCATTTTATTCAAAATCTGTACCTTCAACCAGTGATGTGTTTCAATAAGAAGATGATTTGCTGGAGCTTATAGGGAATGGGACCCCTAGAAAGGTGATTGCTGCAGAGATGGTAGGAGATGATAAGCTGTCGTTTAAATTTATTCAGCATGTTGTTAGTCTGAGAAGAGGAGACTTTGCCACTTTGATATTCCAAGATATATATCTGTTATATTTGCTGAAGCACAGTTTGAGAATCAATCTATGTAGACTGATTTTGGTTCATGTGGAAGAGATGACTAGACCGAAGACCAAATCAAATGCACTGTTTTTCTCAAAGCTGATATCTGTGATGCTAAAAGTGAAAGAGGTAGCTAGACCTAAGGATGAGCTAGAAGTGGTTAAGGACAACTTCGGTATTACAAAAACATTCTGTAAATACATGAAAGTCAGTTGGAATCCTTGGACGAAATGATAGGTGAATAATGATGGAAAAATCTATGACAAGTATTCTCCTGTGGATCATCCCTCTAGACCAAAGGGTGTCATGGATCCGAGTCTTAGACCAGATGAGCCAGAACCGGTCTATAGTGATGATGATGCTGAAGCTGAGGAGGAAGAGACATCAGTATAGGAAGGAGGAGACCCAGACTTACCCCCTAGTCCTGTGAATCATGTTATTTCTTATGGAGCAGCTAACCCTCCAAAACAACTACCAAAGAGAGAAACTATCTTGAAGGGCAGTGATACAAAGACTACAGAAGAAGGAGAAGAAGCATACTAGTATGTTGTCAAGGAAATCTTTGAGGAGGATGAGGCAACCAAATCAGATCATGATGTTAATGGAGAAAAGGAGGCTGATGGTGAAGCAGATGATGAGGAAAATGTTGAAAAATATCTCAGTTTGAGTCCTCTAATAGTCAATACAGTCAAGATAGTGCCTGATCAAGAAGACGTAGCAGCAGCACCTGTTGATGAGGGATTCATTAATGACTTAGAAAAAATGGATATTGAATCTGCTGCAGTTGTGGAGGAAATTGCAGAATTACCTCAAGAAGAATAGTTGGAAGAGATACCTCAGGAGAATGTCCTATGTGAGGGGGAGAATCTTGGCTCATTATTAGTGATATATGACATTGAAGGTTGGACATCAGATCTAGGATATATGATTCTTGGACTTTCTTATGGAGATTCTGATGAGGAAGACCGAACCCAAAAGGAATCAGTTACCGTACCCACTATGGCTGAAACTGTGGCAACCAAGGAGGACCTAGAGTCCTTAAAAGATAAATTGAAAGAATCAATAAGGGAATCAGTGCAAGATATGAAGAAATGTATGGTTGAAGTGATGAAAAGCGTGGAGAAATCCCTTGAGTTATCCATTGGATGTTGTGTGTCTGGTCCTGTGAAATAAATGATGGATGAACTTAAAGTGTGCCACACTCAGATTGAGAGTTGTATAGGAGCTGTAGTTTCCTTGAGACAATCGATTGCTTCTCTGACTACCATGCATAGCTCTCAAAATCAAGTAACCTCTGACATTTGATATATCAAAGAAGTGGTCAAAAAGTTTGTGAATGTTTTTGAGGCCTTTAAAAAGTCAGTTATAGATCATCTGAACATCCAGGATGAACTTGTTCAGAAGGTCGTTAATAGTCTGACTCAATCCTTCAAGGAGAAAATGGATTTTTCAATGAAACCACTTCCCTCATCCAGCTCCAGTGTGAACCTTGACCAGATCCGCACTATTATTCAGGAAGAATTGGATAAGGCCAGTCCCAGTGGTTCATCAAATACTCAGATTCTTGCTACCACTAGGGAAGTTAGTAGTTTTGTTCGTGATCACCTGCGGCCGGCTACTTCTTCTCAAGAGGCAATCAAGAATAAGTTGGATGATTATTTTGAAAAGGTTTATACTAAGCACCAAATGAAAAACCATTTCAAACTCTTTATTGAGAATATGAAGTTACCTTCAGTTACCCAAGCCTTCAGATAACAGGTTAGTATGCTCAGGGAGCTTACTCTTGCTTTGGACAAATTCATTGAAAATAGGGATGATTTTGTGTCTGCAATGGAGAGAGGAGGAAGCATTATAATGGATTTCAGAAACCTGTTGCTGCCCTTCCTGCATGTGGATGTCAGACCAGTGATTGTACCACCTGCCCTTCCTGCTTATGCCTCTGGGTGTACTCCTCAATTGACTCTAGTTCAAGCCATCAGGAGCTTGACACCGATGATCACCCAGAGGAGCTCAGATTTCAGATCCGGTGCAGTTTCTGTAGCTGAACCACCAGTTGTTCCTTCAGCTATTCAAAAGCCCTTTGCTGATCCTAAGGGAAAGACACCTATTCCAAAGGATGATTGAGTGTTTCTAGATCTTTTTGATAGGATTTAATTGTATTTTTTTTTGTTCTAATTTTATCAGTGTCTCTTCTGTATTAATGGAATTCCTCTTCCTTATCTACTTTACTGAGTTTCTATTACTTTGTCATTTATTCTCTACTAATATTTATCTTTTCTCCGCTACCATTATTTTTGTTAATCATAAAGGGGGAGAAAATGCGAACATGAGAAAATGAGAGCAAATAAGAAATGAGACCTAAGAGTTAACAAAGGGGGAGAAAACACAAAGGGGGAATGAGAAACTGGGACTTGAGGAACTAAGACTTGAGAGGGAGAGGAATATGGAAGTTTTGTTCAAAAGAATCTTTTCCTCTGATGCAAATTTCTTTTCCACCGTTTCCTCTGATACTATTTCAATTTTCTTGGCATAAGTTGTGATTATCAAAAAGGGGGAGATTGTTGAACCCTCTGGGAATTGAGTTGCTTTATTATATTTTGATAATCCCAACTATATTTTATTTATATCTTAATTATGTTTGATACATCTCAAATATGCTTTATTATATGTTGTTACTTTCAATTATTCTTAATATAAGTCTTTTGGATATATGTACTCTGACCTAACACATTCTGCCAATAGAATGCTTAAACAGTTTATAGCTACCGATATAGAACAGTAGCTACCGTTTTGACTTAGAGCTACCGATATCGAATAGAGCTACCGATATGGAGTTCACCGATACTTCAAGTTCACCGGTACTCAAAGTTCACTGCTACATCAAAGTCTACCGATACGGTAAAACAAGTTGACCGATAGAGTTACAGTTACAAGCTCACTGGTACTCAAGTTTACCACTACATCAAAGTCGAAAGCTACCGATACAGAGCTACCAATATGTTGAATTCCACCGATATGCAAAGTCTACTGATACATCAAGGAAGCTACCGATAGGGACTTACCACTACCGATACAAGGCAGAGCCACAGCTACTGTTACAAGTCCACCGCTACTGATGTGATCAAGTCTATAGTTACAGCTAGTGATACAATGTCTACCTATACAAATGAGTCACCGATCATGACACATCGATGCTAATCAAATGATTCACCGATCATGACACATCGATGCTGATCAAATGAGTCACCGATCATGACCCACTGATGCTGATCATATGAGTCACCGAAGATGTCTCACCAATGCTGATCAAATGAGTCACCGAAGATGACACACCGATACAGATCAAATGAGTTACTGATCATGACACACCGATGCTGATCATCTGAGTCACCGAAGATGTCTGACCGATGCTGATGTTGATGACCTACCGATCACTTGACTCACTGATAGTCATAAACAGCTGTTTGAATTTCATTATATTTATTTAATCTAACCAATGGTCATATTAGGAATATTTTAATGCTCTGTCATTTATTTAATGAAGGTTGTTGGATGTCCGGGAACCGTACCTCATACCTGCAAAAAGTTAATCATATTTTTCCAGAGCTCATGATTTAAATAAAGGAAGGATGTGATACTAAAAAGAGAAAAAATATATATGAATACACAGTGAAATACATACCACGAAGTGTACTAGAAGAAAAATCGAGCGTGAATGCAAAGAGACGAATGAACTTACACGAATAACTCATTCATTACTGAATATCAGTGAAGAGCTGAGAACGAGAACATAACACAAGAGCTTCATCGACTGTCTCTACAGACGATACTCTGTTTTCCAGACATAAACCAGAAGAGGACCCAGAGCGAATTCTGATCAATCAAAGGAGTCCAGAACTACACAACAATCACTAGAGCCATTTCTAAACTCTAAATATTTTCTCTGTGATTTATCTTTTTACATATTGACCAGTGTGTGTTATCTACTGTATTTTACACACACATTGTCTCCTGTACTCTAACTGGAGGATTTTTACATCCTCACTCAACCCTATTACATCTTTTAATTCCCACTAGGATAGTGGTAGAGGTTGTGTGACCTGGACACCTGGTTTGCTGCTGTTTTTGTTTTCCACGGATAACAGTGGTAGAAGTCGTGTGACCTGGACAGTTGTATACTGTTGTTTATCCCCAATCCAGGGTGTGGATCACTTTTATATAATGTTTTGAGAGGACTAAGACTCATCTTGATACTGAACCTCTTTGTTAAATCTGTTGTGCTTATTTATATTCAAAGTTATTTTTTATTCCGCTGCTAATTACTTTAAAACCAAAACTGTTTTAAAGTAACTTTGATAGTTAAACTCGCAAGTGTTAATATTAGTTGTAAATAAGTATGTTAGTTTCAAAAGTTAATCAACTCTTCTGAATTGATTCGCTGGGAAATATTCAATCCCTCGAGAACCTAACAGAACCATTACTTTGGTATAAATTCACTACAGTTTAATTTTGTATTTTAATTGGGGGATTTTAAGACAAAGTTTTTAAACATAAATTTTAATTGGAACTCAATTCACCCCCCCTCTTGAGTGTCCACTCCGACCAACACATATATTGGTTATAAATCCATTATAGGAAGGCCTTTGCTGAGAACCAAGGGAGGATACCCAAATAAGAGGCAACGTTCTTCAATGAGTGTTTTAATTTTATTTATTTCTTTAACAACTTCAATTATAATTATACTGTGATTGTAGAAAAACATTATTATATTAAATATACTAAATTATATTATGATAATTTAGTGACCTAAACATTTTCCTGCTTCTATTAAATGGGTTACGAAATCACCATTTGTGCGTATAATGAACTACTGCCTCGAGAATAGGTGCCATTTTTTCCAAATCCACCAATCACGATTAGGTATGATGATGGAAATAAAAATATATACTATATTTATAACATAATTATACCATTTGATTAATTATATAATATATATATTTTTATAGTCCATTTTTTTATGGGAATATAACCTCACCCATGTGTATGACAGACTACTGCCTCAGAAAGTGATGTGTTTTGGTTTTCAATAATACGTTACATGGAAGGTAATAAAGGTAATTATTATGTATATATGGGTTTTAAACGAAATAATTGATTTATTAATGTTATATTTATTATAATATAAATACAATATTTCATTTTCATTTTTACACTAAAATGCTCATAACATTGTTTGTTTACGTGTGGACTACCACCTTCACAAAGCGATCTGACTCTCGTTTCATCACCACAACACATGGATGATATAAATTAGTATAAAATATGGTATGTATTATACAATGATAAATATTTAAATATAAATTTTAGTTACCTAATTTATATAATTATCATAAAAAAATGGAAATGGTACTGATATGTATGAATGACCTACCGCCTTAAGGATAATAACATATCTAATATTTCCTTGTCATATTTAATAATTGGTTTTAAATGAATAATTTTGGAACAAATATGATAATTATTTAATTATAATTATTATATAGTTGATGTAACTATATAATTTATAGAATATACAAAATATTCATAACAAACCATGAAAGCGAAAATGAGGGAATTAACACGAGAAACAATGAAACTAAGGAATAATTATTAATGAATATGGGATAAGATGTTATAAAATAGTAATATATGATATTATAGATATTAATAATAATTTTTAATGAGATAATATCATGTTTAAAAATCTATTTAGGAGGTTAATGTATGATCAACCAAAAGGAACGACAGTGTAATGGTTGTCTCGTCTCAGTTTTATTTCTGTGAGATATATTTCGTCTTCAACAATAATTTTAATTTTGAGGTGTATATACATCCCTTAATTTTTTTCATGATTACTATAAATAAATATTATTGTTTTTAAATATCAATTTTAGGATCCATATGTCGTGGTGTTTACGGTTTCAAATTTACCAAAGAGGTAAGTGATTTTTTTTCTCAATTTGACTTCATTGAGATGTATGTTATATCAAACACCTATTTTATTTTATGAGATATTTATAGTACCCCATTGAAATGTTATATCATTAATATCATTATATTAATTATATTATATGTTTAATTTATTTTTATGCATTCATGGGGATTATGATTCAATGTTTATATTGTAGAAAGAGTGTTCTGTTACAATTTCTTCATTTGTCAGGTTTGTCTATGATTATTCTTACAACGATGGGATCATACTAAACATATATTTATATATAAATTAATAAATTATATTATAATATGGTTATTAATGATATTTACATGTAATATTTCAATTTTTACACTATCTTATTTTAAAAAAATGAGATGTTGTTATTAGAGATATCTAGCTTTATTTATATCTTTGGTCGGAAATCCATTTTTTTCAAAAAAAATGATTTCTAAAAATGTTATAAATATTTTTTATTACCCTAATATGATTTATAAAAATGAATTCTTTAAATTTTTTTTACATTTTTAGAAAACATTTTAAATGTAATTTTCATGACTTTTTCCCAACAATTCCTTTTTGGATTTTATCAGAAATTTGAATGGAATATTCTGGTTATTTTCTGAACAAAAAACTTTTATGACCTTTTTAAGGTGAAAAACTAATTTTCATTTAAACTTATAAAACATGTATGAAATTACTATATACAATGAATAAAATATCATTGAATTTTTTTTTTAATTTTCTGGGAATATTTTTGAAGAAAAATTTTCAAGAAATTCATAATTTTAAAAATAATTTTCAATGAAAATAATATTGAAATATATTTATGTTTTTAAAATAAGAATTAAGAAATAATATTATTTCACATAAAAAATCATTTAAATAATTTTTCAAACTTCTAGTATATGTTTCAAAGGTTTTTTTAAATGAAAAGTATGTTTTAAATATTTTATAAATTTTAATCTCTTTTAAAAAGTGACTTTCAAAAAGAAAAGTTCAATTATATCAATTTTTTTAATGATATTTTAGTGGTATCTCAATTCATCAACATTAAAAACCCATATTTTTACTTTTTTTCAAATGGAGATATTTTTTAATGATAATATCTTTATTCATTCTCTAAAAGGTTTAATATTTTCGAAAATTGATTTTTAAAGAACCCATTTATTTTCCATTGCTCATTCATGTTTCAAAGATATTGACATAAAAACCATTTCTTTTCTAGGGGTAAATCAGAATATGAATGAATTAGTATTGTTTCTATAATGTGTATAATTAAATGAAATCTCTATTTACTTTTTTTATGTTGTAGTTCTTGGAATTTATATATGATGGGTGGTCTCAAATTGGGTTAGGTGAGACCACTATAACATATTTTAATGGTGTAACTATATAGATCTCTAATGAATTAGGTAATGACTATGTCATTAGGATAATTATATTGGGAGTCGGTTGAATGGTTCTTCCAATTTTAAGGGTTATATAAGGGTTTTAGGTGTATTTTGTTGATCATGTTCCGTGATACCAGTAGGATTTATCTACGATTTACATGAGTTTATAATGTTTCCATTGACCAATGTTAGTATCCCTTGGTTCACTATTATTGATTCTTATGAATCATTCAATTATTAAATCTTTATTCCTTGTTTCATTATTTTTGATGTAGGGCTTCATGATCATGAGATAAATTGTGATTCTCTCATGCACTATGATTATGTCATCATACCACTATGCAATTTTTATTCTCATTGTTGACATTAAATTTGTAATGTTATAATTTAATGTTAACATGGATATTAGATCACCCTTCTTATGTTTACATATCCACATGTTATAAAGAATTAGGTGTAAGGAATTAATTCTAGATGTGATTTCATAACTATATTATCATGAATTAATGTAAAGTCATAAAATGTGGGTAAGGTGGTGGTAATTCTAATTTAGATTGAAGGTAATTATTTATGTATGAGTTTTACTTAATTCTATAAAACTATAAACATAAAATATCCTCATGAGTTCAAGTGATCTAGTTTTTTGTTTTTGTTGCTATAAGGCATGGGTAGGAAAAAATTAGTTCACAATTTTTCGCATCAACTATTGAAATGCATTGTTTCTAATTTTAGAACTGGATATGAGAGTTCGCATTCAGGGTTATTTTGCACAATTCTGAGCTTCCTTAACACGTTGTAAAAATGGTGGGGTAAAAGACATCGACTGAAGATATAGTGAAACATCATTTTTTAACTTAGAGAAACTATAATTAGGATAACTTCCATGATTCCTCATCCCATAATAGAGAGAAAGATATATTTCTAAGAGAATCTACCAGCACATCCCTCTTTCATGAAGTATATAAAATCATTATATCATAACATTGGAGGAACTCTATCCTTCATATTTATATGAAAATAATATCCTTTTGAGAGAAGATATAAAAGAGATTCTAGTGGTCAGGGTAGACGATAAACTGATGGCCTATAATGTTGTTTTGCTAAATCTTCAGGGTAAAGATTACCACTACTATATT
Source organism: Viscum album (assembly GCA_963277665.1). Taxonomy (NCBI): domain Eukaryota; kingdom Viridiplantae; phylum Streptophyta; class Magnoliopsida; order Santalales; family Viscaceae; genus Viscum; species Viscum album. The sequence goes on along the minus strand of OY728161.1, from coordinate 1,942,972,704 downwards.
TAGATAGTGGGTCACATAATACTTTTCATACTGTCTCGACATCCTATAACCTAATAAATCACGAAATTTCTCTACCTCAAAACAAAACCATGGTTGATCCATGTGGAATTATTGAACACTTCATACGTTACACCCTCCTCTAGAAATATCAAGAGGGTGCATCTCATCAACCATTGCCCCAACAATTTAAAGCACAACTAAACCATTTTTTCCCCACATAAAAGAATTCCCTTCATAGGTCAAAGCTGTCAAAGGTGATACATATCTAGAGAAATCATGTACAAACCTTTGATAGTACCTAAAAAAAAGAAACTCTTAACCTATATAACACTCTTTGGTGCCTCTTAATATAGAAATTATTCATCATTTGATGGATCCACTGCTACTCCTTCATCTTTGGTGATGTGTCCCTAAATGTGGACATTTAGAATCCAAAATTGATTCTTCAATAGATTCCCATAAAGCTAGTTCTCTCAGAGTCTATAAAGGACTATCCCCATGTGTCATTCATGCTCTCCCTCAGAAGTCAAATAAACTATCATATCATCGATAAAGAATACCACAAACAAGTCTATGCTTGAGTTAATGATATGGTTCATGACTCCCATAACATTTTAATTGAATTATTCATGAAAAATGTAATCATCAAGAACATATTGTAACTATAGTGACATATGTATACTGTCATCAATATATCCTCATCACATACTCATAGCTTGGGATATCCTGATCAGAGGTTATTCTTCAAGAACCATAACTCCCCAAACAACATATTAAAGAGGTCATCATTCTTTAGTAGTGGATATTTATTCTTTTTGGTCAGCAAGTTCAAGTGTAGATAATTAACACATAACTTCCAGATGTCACCTTCCTTCATGGTGAACAACACTGGCTCTTCTCAAGGGGAAACATTGGGTCCCAAAAATCCCTTCTTTTGTAGATTCAAAATTTGTGCAAAAAGCTTTGAGGGAGTCATCAAATATACTAATAAAAATATTGGATCCATCCTAGGTTTTAAGTCAATTAATATTTTTAACACTCAACCGGTAGGTAAGCCTGCTATGTCATCATGAACAACCCCATCATACTCCCCCACCACTAGATGAAATTTTTATCCCATTGAATCATCAACTCCATGTGTCATTATATCTAACTGTTGAGTAGTCGACTGTAAACTCATGTTTATAAACACATAATACTCCTCTGGGGTTTCCTACTCACCCATAAAGGAAAAACTCATCCCATCACCAGGGAAACACAATATCATCTACCTAAAATTGTAAATTTCAGAATGAATTGTGGATATATAGTCTTTTCCAATGATGACATCATAAGTCATCATTACTGCTAAAATGTGATCCCTTACAAATCTATCACATACAGAAATCAGTTTTCACTATTAGTAAAGGGGTTAAATCCATGATTCGCCTACTATAAAAGCCTCTAAGTACAAGGGTTGTGACAATTGATGAACTGTAATTTCTAATTATTTATCTAGAGTAGTAGAAGAAATTCAATAAATCATTACTATTTCTATCAGTACTATATATAAGGTAGAAAATACGTATACCATACCTAGTATCATCCCTAGATCATTAGGGGCATAAGCCTCTATAGAATGAATATATCATTATAAATGACCCCTAACTCTCTATAACGGTTTGGAATACCTGTGGGTGGTGGTGGATATAGTTCAAACCTCAAACCACCTAATGCTACTCTACATGCCCCTCTCACCCATCCACCTCTATACATACCTCCTTTATCAAACTAGGGCCTCTTTCAGGGTAGTCCCTCTAATGTGTCTCAATTAAATATAAAATAGGTCGGAAAATCATATGAAAGATGTCCTAGAAAATCATATGAGAATCATCACCTCTCCCTTGGCAGACTTGACCCATCATGAGAGCCATGCACTACTGGTCCACTGTCCTAGGATCATCACCTTAAGAACCTGACACCATGTCCACTATGAATACCATCGGTAACCTCCTACTAAGGTCTCAGCTCCTGGGTTTCTACTAAAAGAACCCATTATTGGAATCTTCTATGCTAGTAATACCCCCATTATAAATTCACACTCAAACACTCCAGAATATTTGGGAATTAAATGATATATTCTAGAATTCATGATATCTTTGTGTAATCCCGGGTCAATGCTCAGTTTTATAAAGAATGGATCTTTCACCATAGCAATTGAGTACCATGGGGGTTCTAAAAGTGATAATGATTCCAAATTCAAGAGCAACAAAAAAATTAAAGAGAGTCCATCCTAATAATAATGAGGGGACCAATATAAAATTCATCATATTGAAAAAAAACCTTGTTCAATCCAGATAAAACAATATTCCTCCTTCTCCTAATCCTCTAAGGACAATGTAAAAGTCATCGTATGAATAAGGCATGACACAAGTGGAGAGAGTCCATGCATGGTTAGGTATAAAATTACCCAGTAAGAAACCATATAATCACTAAAAACAAACAATCAAGAGTATTATTATCATAAAAATAAAATATAAACAATATAAAACCATATATATACTGAGGAAGGACCCCACACCTCCAAGGGTTCATAACTAAACAGACAGCCACATAATTATATTTAATGCTTCTTGGAAATGATTGTTCTGAGAGAACCAACTACACAATCACTGATATCATCAGAGATAATAATCCAAGATTTTATGATCATTGGGCTCCAACCTTGAAAACTCACTAGTCTCTAATGATCATCATACATAGATAGGAGATGACACTAGGGATGGCTGGGGGACACCAAAAACCCAATCTGGATCAACTTGTTATATAGAGTATCATACCAATGATACCATGAACCCTATTGAAATGGACTTATAGATGGAGGATCATCATAACATTCATGGAATTCATGCCTATTCCATGAACCCCAGATAGTTTATAAGAATTAATGGTAGATGATCACACTCTATTCTCATGGAGGGACACCACAAACTCCATCTGAGACTCATCCCCTAGAGGGGATAATAATCAAGTGCTCTGGAAGTAATGTCACACTGTAACATTGAGGGGATAGACCAATAAAATGTAATGTACCAATATATCTTCAAAATGAAGAATCAAATTTCTCCACAAACTATCAAAGGGGTAAACCACGTTAATAGGGGAGCACAGTGATTCTAGCCAACCCATGTTCGACCAATGTGAATCTGTCTGACAAAATATGAAAATATCCATATACATGGAATTTATTTAAGGATACACAATATTTAGAGGTCTTTCAGAACCCTAACCCTTCTGTTTGTCTATTTTCATGTACTTATGGACATGCCCATGTACCGACTTGTGTACACCTAGCCATGCTCGTTTACACTAGGCTATGTTTGAGTACACAAATTTTCCCTTGTATTCTAACCATGTCTGTGTACTTCATCCTTAATATTACTATGAATTATCCAAGATAAATTCTTAAAATCTATAATAGGACCCACATGATGTTATATTTATTACACTACATGTTATATTTTCTTAAACAAGGTTACTATAGTATTATAACTTGGGCCCCCACATGTTTTGTTATCATAGTTGACATTAAGTGTAACCCGAAAAATTATATAAAACACCAGTTATTCTCTAAAGAAAATATTATTCCACATCCATGTTTCTTGTATGGAATTGGGGATCTACTATTTTCTAACCCTCTAGGAACTTGATTTGTAAATGTAGGTTGAAAATCCACTCAAAAAATACACTGTTGAGCCATGCCATCAAAACCGCATGTCAAATTGGGATGAATTGGAACCATTATTCCATATAAATAAGCTCAAATCATACTACATAATCATTTGGCCTTATTCAAACCCTTGATCATGAATAAAACCTGTGGTATTGATATGTTTCACCTGAAAACGACTGTGAAATGATCCTTTACCAAGTATTCAACAAACCAGAGGATAAATAAATTGACCTCCATAATCATGTAGTGAAACAAGGTATATATACAAAAACAATGAACAATAGGATTTATCCTCAGACTTTCTCATTTTAGACATGATCTTTCTTTTTAATTATATGAACTAATATATAATAATCAACAAACAAATAAATCTACAATAAATATCACAATTATTGATGCACAAATCAATTCTTGTTTATGTAATTGATTGATTTTCCACCAGGATAAAAGAGCAGGATATAATCAAATAAATCAAACCTTCTTCATGGAGTTTGGATTGATTTTTGGGGAAACAAATATCCAAAATTTCATTTTTTTGAGACTTATGATCTATATTGGTGAAACATTCCAAGATCTTGATTTGATCTGAAGTCATCCACCAAAAATCATCCAATGGATCCTTGCCAATAGCTCCTCTCTTGCGGATTCCATTAACCCATAGGATAAGTGGATAACCATATGGATTTATGTATATTTCTAACTAAATAAAGGATTCTAGTCCACTAAACCCAAATAAAGAAATAAATTAAATTAAATTTATTAAATTTATTATATGATCTGGGGATTTCACTTTACCAAAACACTCGTTGTCGAAAAACCTTTTTTCACGAGTAGTGAAACTATAATTCTCTGTAATCATTTCTAGACACATATTTCTAATATGAGACTCTATTTAGGTGGTTTTAGACATTTTCAGGATAATAACACACAAGTGATATTAATATTTTTAATATTTTTTAAATATCAAATTCAGGGTCATCGAGCCTCAGAATATCAGTCTATCATAGCACCTAGAATCCAAAATGATGTAAACAAATTATAAAGTAAAACATGGAAAAATCAGAACCATTACATATATTACTATTTGAAAAAACCCTCACACAAAATCTTTATCTAGAAACATCAATGAGGAAATAAATTAGGAATAATGGGGAGACTTTGGAATAACATTCTCAGTGTTAAAATATTTCAACATATATATGTTTTTTAACTTACCAACATCAAATTTTGTGATGTAAACTTATATTGTTTAAATTAAAATAATTTTAATATCATTATCATCATCCATGGAACCCAATTACATCAATTGTTTCTACAAATAAAATAGTGATAAAACTTTTTTTTACCGGTATATCATAAACTATTTTAGGATTAAATGATATCAACATTATTATGGTAAATAAGGTACCTATATAAATTCTTATTTTTTTTATCATACACTAATATACATTGGGTTATTAAGTGTCATTTAAATGCAAATAGAATCGTACAAACCAATAGGAAATATTATATTCACTTTTCATGAGAAATATATGTAATTCATTAAATTATTCATTATTGTGACATATCCTAAATTTTTTTGGATATTAAGTAGTTTTTTCATAGATAGTTAAAATCCCATATATTTTAACTTATACATTTTTAATTCCAAACATACTCCAAGTATCCTCATAGAAAAGAAATTTTTATCAAAAACATGTTCATATATATGGAATCTTCTTTTTTTGGAAATAACAAATAGTTATTTTCTATAGTAATACATAATAATGTAACTATAGTTTTTATATGGTACATTATGTTTTAATGAATTTTTATTTTAGAAAAGATATTCTACTAAAATCTATCCCTAATTAGAGTTGGGAATAAATTCTTTTATATTTTATAAATATTCTGATAAACACATTATCTTATATACTTATTTATAATTTCCTCCATTTCAATTTTTTTATTGAATTCATAATGTAATAAACCATGGATATTAAATTAATCATTATAATGATGTTCATAAAAATAATTTATTACGTAATAAGTTTCCTTATAATATAAGATAAATATGATGAATATATAGAACCATATTATATTAATAGGTTCTATTAAATTTATTTCTCTATAAATAAACTCATTGATTTCTAAGTAGAAAGAAAATTACCAGAATTATTGATTATTATCCTTGTTTTGAAATTTTGTATGCATAAAAAACATGTCAAATATACATTCAATATCACATAAACATGAAACTTAATGAACTAATTTATATAACACCTCTACCTTCCCAAAAAATTACATCGGGTTACATAAACTACCGAATGTAATTTGGATAATCAAATAAAATATATTTATTATTATTCATTCTAATAAACCATAATATTTAATAACTTTGATTGGATTGATGAATTAAAAATATTGATATTTTGAAATAAAATTTCATCTGTTGTGAACATTTACCAACTAACATTATCTATACATCATTAAAACCTATAAATTATATTATGGGATGATTTTTTACTAAAACATGAGAATATCATGGAAAATATTATTATACACATTCATATTATCCTAACTTTTCAATAAATTACAATACAAAGAATTACATAACATGAAAAATCCAATTTTAGTACGCCTTAAAAATGTTACAGAATAAATGAAACCATAAGTATTTTTATTAATAACATCCATCTCATTTTATTCAAAAAAGTATTGGTTACATAATATTATTAATAGATAAATGAGATGAAAATAACTATCATGTGATAGGTTTATCTAGGAATCATATATCCATGTCCATAATATAGCAAAAAAAATTCCATTACATGAAATCCACTATGAATCTCTGATTTTCAATTCTCCATGATCTTTTGAACTTTTAGTGTAATTATATTTTTTTTCAAAAATATAAAATTTCTGTCATATATTTTTCAAAATAATCGATTTCAAAACAATAACCCATAAATCATCATGTAAACTGTTTGTCCTATAGAGTCGTCAATATAGTAAATCATATTGAATATTATTTGGCGTATACAATAATATTGATTATATGTGATTGGAATTCTATAAATAATTTTCCAACTAATTCCATTCATACATAATGTATATCATTTTACTTACATTATCATCAAGAATCACATGTTGAAAAATTAAAATAATTTGTTACCAAGGGAGGAACAAATTCTAACAAATAAAATTTTCTTATCAATATTTTTCCTAAATCAACCATATTTCATTAGAGATTTTATTAGTTAAATTATCATAGTATTAATATAGTTTTATAATCTACATCCAAGGATTAATATCAATGTTTAATTTTATGATAATGATTATATTCATCTATAATAAAATATTTTATCAAATGATTATCTTGTTTTATTACCACTTAGTACCTAATTATTTTAATTGGGATCCCACTAAAAATTTCCTCCATTTAAAAAAATATAAAATCTATTAGGTGTCCAAAACCGGTATTTCACTATGAAATGAGTCTGATTTGGTGTTCCTCGCACCACATTGATATTTATGTTTTGAATCATCCTAATCATAACATATATTACTCTTGTATGTTTGAGTGGAAAAAAAATTTTCCACTAAATAATATGAATACACTATACCCCATTCCTATTGAATTATTTATAAGGGTTTCCAATCTAAGTGTAATCGAGAACAAACACAACTAACTGGGTAAAAATGTCAATCTAGGGCTCCTTTCTCCGAAAAAATCATCTAATGGATAATCAAGTGTCACCCATTACTTTATTTCCTTGTGCTTGATAATCTGGGGTCCCCCAACATTGGTAGTACCTACCTATATGAATGTTGTAGGTATAGAAAATTTTCAATTTTGAAGAAATATAATACATATTATTTTTATAGGATTTATTATCACCATCATATCCAATGTTATTATATTTTTCTGCATTTTTCTTGAAATTTGAAATTAGAATCATATGTACTTTACTAGTGTATTCAATTCATATTAATGTGTGAAAGTTTATAATACCCAAAATTTGTGTTACACACCAAAAATTTGATGTCACGTACAATCATAAATATCCAACGGTATTCTATGTATATGTTACATGGACTTTTCATGTAATGGAATGAATTTATATGAAATTTAAAATCTCCACATGAGTGTGTCCAATGTGATAAATAGAAAACCACATTAACTGTTTTGGGAAGGAATAAGACGTTGATCATGAACGTAGTTTTACCTCGTGTACCTATATCAACGGATAATTTACTCAAGAGAAAACTCAATTTGTCATAACTCCAAAACCTGTTAGTCATAAACTATATTCAGTATCCAAATTTGAGATATAAACATCAATTATAAAATGCGGTGAAGATATATATATAATATAAATTCATTATCATAAAAATATTGTAACTAGTTAGATGAATGTACGATAATTTCTAGAAGAAATTTGAAAACATAAACTAAATCATATACTCATAAAATCAATTTTTATTCATGAATAAATCAGAAATAACTTTTTAAAAAATTGATGTACTTAAACATGAGATATTAATTTATGAGAAATCCATAAATAAAATCTAGCAGTAAACATATTTTAATTGTTCTTATCATTATATACATTCATAATTTTGATCATATACATTTTTTATTCATTCCATTATGTGAATTTCTATATTGATCATTATATGGAATTAAATTTAAAATATATTATATTATATGTAATTATAAATAATTTTATAATCCAAATATTGTTTTATAAATATTTTACACAATCAGAATATCATATTCCAAATTTCAATTTAAAGAAATAAACAATTTGTTGTGATTCAAATAAAACCTAAATAAGGCTTCCGTAATTTGAACAATTCAGAATAATTGATTATGAATAATTCATAATCCTAAATATAAAATTTTCATATTTATTCCTTATTCTTTTTAAATTTTTTAACACTTTATAAATTACACTGATGAATTATAAAAAAAATATTTTAGATCATAAAGTATGGTATATAATATATTAAAATGTATTTGAAATATTTAAATTCAATATTTGGAATATTATATAAATAAATATTTCTTTTATATTTATACACTCAATCATTTAAAATTTAAAATTAATTAATTAATAAACAAATATTTAACTCAAATACCCTTTAAATTGATTTATAGACAATTTAAAATCATAACCAGAGTAAAATGAAACTTTTTAACATTTTTCTGTTTTCCATTACGCAGAAAGAGTGAGCTGTAAAGAGGTAATGTCCCTTATAATAATGTATGATGGATATGTAAAGGTAGCCCATTGGATAAATTTACACCTATTTTCTATGTAAGGGTGTATTAAGATGAAACTTATGTAGTCTACTCTACATGATTTTAGGTACTTATGAAAATTACATAGACCTATCTATATAAGGATATTGTGAGATGACCTATATGTAGACCAATATGGTTAGGGGTAAGTTTATATTGCCCTAATGATGAACACTTACACAAAATGGTTATGTTGGATGAACCTTACCCAAAACACTTCTATTTTAGTGTAATCTATTTTACATGAAATTATCATTTAGTTTAAAATAATGCTCTTTTTTCATGATTTGATCACATTAAGAATTATTTTTTAATGCTGATATCAAGGGTCCCTTAGATACTAAGGATTGGATCTATTTGGTTTTATTAATAAGTATTACATTAATAAAATGTTATTAATTCCATTTCACAAGGATATTCCATCAAAGTAATATGAAACGTGTGAACAAAACTGAAATGAATAATATTCTCTAAATTCATATCATTCACCAATGAACATTACCATAAAACCTTTACCATATTTCAATACACTTCATAAAGATAAAAAAGTGGACAATTAAAGCTTACATTATTCAAATGTATCCATATATTTTTTATAAATCTCACTCATAAGAGGGATCCTTGTTCACTCACTGTGTGTTGGTACCACCTAGTTCAATGATTGGAGAAAAAGAGAGTTTTAGTTTACAAATATCTTCAACCGAGAATATATCAAGAAAACACACACATCACTTTCTTCATATGAAAGTCTTATATAAGCAATCAAATATTCACTTTGACAGTTAATTCATTTACTCATGAATTTCTAACATATGTTCAATTACCATTACCAGTGTACTCATCTTATTAATGCACACTCATCCCATATGTTACATATTATGAAATAGTTTATTAAATTATATCTTATATGGGGGATTTATCATGTTTCATACTTAGTCTACATGGAATAATATTCTTTATCCATGTAATCAAATTCATAATTTTCCTGAAATTCTATATTAAACTTATATATACAATATATATATATATAATGATTTAGGTAAAATATATAGTGGCTAGAACTTTTCACACATAAATATTCCATAAATTTAGACAAATATTCAAGATATACTAATATGATCCATGCCATAACCATAACGGATTAGAGTTTTTGGAGAATAGATATACAGTCATCAATTTTTATAATGATATTGAGCATCTCCCAACAATATCTTACCACATTTTACTCTTTATAAGAATACCCTACTAAAATAATCTTCATAATATAGGGAAAGGAAACATAATAAAAGGGTGAACTAAGATAATATGTAAGGTTAAACATGGATATTTCAAATAATGATATTATGAAAGAAAAATATAAGAATAATTGTATGAGATCACTCCCAAAACATTAAAATTTCAATCCCATCCATAAAATTATCATAAACATGAGTTATGTCAGGAAATGTTATCTTTTCAAAATACATGAATCATAATAATGAGAAATTTTTCTAAATGAATTATGAACTTGTACATGTGATAAATTTGTGTGGAATCATCATCAATTTAGAAACAATTTCATTTTTCATGGTTAACTGCTATGTAATGACCCCCTCATTCTCATTGGATTGAGTGCACAACGAGTTATTACATGGCCTTAAGCGACATTGCAAAGATGCCAAAGGCTGGAATTGAATTTTGAATGGTTTTAAATAAAAGTAGGGGACGATTTTATCTTTATTAAAAAAATTACTAAACGGAAAACCCATAACCAAACCATTCAATAAAGGATTCATGAACAAAAGAAAGGCAACTGAATAACTTCATGTATCTCAAAACCATATCAAAGTGTGCAATAGAGTAATACCAAACTGATATCAAAGTAAATAGAAGTTAAACAAGTCAAGACACGAAAGATGCCTCAAAAATCTAGGCTCCAGAATCTCTAAGGTCCACAGTCACTAAACAGCCAAAACGATAAGGATGTAGTGCTAAAAACGTGGGAAACAATAACTTTGTCCTAATCCTAGAAGAAAACATCTTCTAAAGAATTAAAGTAAATAATTAGGGGAATGTATATAACTCAGTGTCTTTTCTCCAATGAATTCACTACTCATTCCACTAGTATAGAAAGGTTATCCACATTTATATAAAATATTTTATATACAAAATTTACCAAAACATTTTATAACAAAATATAACCAAGTTCCAAAAACAATTTTCCACCAAGTGAAAACAAAACCAAAAGAAACCAATTTCTAGGAAGTTATTTTTCTAGAAAAACAACTAATTAAAAGCTTTAAAACTAATTAATTTTATCATTTGGGTTACCCTTTCTATAGTTCACAACACACACACAAACATGCCTTGTTTGACAGTTCCATACTTATGAGCGGTCTGTCATCTAATTACTTTTTTTCCAAATGTCACAAGCCCCCGATCTAGGGTCACGTCCCTTGTACCCCAATGGTACTCATCCCTTATTAAGGACCCATCAAGCATGAACTCACCCCAAAAAAATTTATGCCAAATATTTCCATAACCAAAATAAACTACTTCAATAAAACTGAACATTTATTGAAACCAAAGAACAACAAATTTCAGGAAATATTTCATTACAATAAAAATATCCCTTTTATAGAAAAAATAAATACCATTTTATTGAAAACAATATAGAAAAATACCTTTTTTAAAATCCACATTTTTAAACCAAGAACCGAAGCACTCATTCAAAATCCCATATCTTCTATATTTCACAACCATCACTCACGAAGGGTTATAACAAGATTTCAACTACAAAATCACTATCAATTCACCAAAAAATATCAATTTTAAATAATTCCAATAAGTTATACTATGTGGTATTGTGAAAGAATCCTCTTACGTTAACAGGTTTTACGAAAACCCCAACAAACGAATAACACATAAGAAAACCGGGTCGATTCTCCTAGAACCTGCCATAAGTCTCTTCTCATATAATGATCAAGATAATATATCAACTTATTTGGAAGATAGACACCTTGATATACCCATAACAGGAATGTATTTAAGAAATAAATTGAAAATGAGAAGTAGATATATGAAACTGATCAAGCACGAAGAAGAACAATTACATACCTTAAGAATCTAGCTTCGATTCACCAAGGGAAGCGTTCAGATCACCTCTTAATCAATGGGATAACCTTATTTGGGATTAAGAGAAGAAAAATACTAACTTATGGACTCTTAGGATAAAAAATAATCCACTTTGATGAAAAAACGTGTGAGATCTGCTTTTTTATGATCTCAATTAATCCATCTGCATGGTTAGTTCGCACGGTTAGACAAACCTTGCGTTGATCATGTGTTAGTTACTACCTAAGAATACCCTCGCATGGCTTCCTCACATGGTCTCCCTAATCGTGCTCCAACTATGTGGGAGATAATACCTCACGTGGACATCTGCGTATGGTTTTGCCGCATGGTTAGACAAACCATGCGCCACCCATACAACTTCCATTTTTCCACAAAATTACATCCAATGTTTTCCAAAATCTCTCATCCCTCACCCTTAAAATTTATTACCATGAAAAGCATAGAGTAAGGGTAACATACCAGATAATGAGGGTATGATATTCTTTCCACCATTGGTCTTTCTGTCCTTGTAATGTATAAAACATTCATGTCCCGGAAGGACTTTCATCCATTACTCTTTCATTTAGTTCTCAGATTCCGAAGTGTTTTCCTGAATTTGACCATTCATCCATAAAACCTGCACTAGACTAGTGCTTTTTCAATGAAAAACATTATCTTTCTTATCAAAAATACTCACCAAAATATGTTCCAACGCATCATCTCTCTCTAGCTCGATGTGATCCATTATGATCACATGGTTAGGATCAGGCTGATAATTTTTCAACTAAGATACATGGAATACATTGTGCATAAAAAAGAATTGTGTTTGTAATTCCAATCGACATACCGCCTCTCCAATCTGTTCCAGAATCTCTAATAGGACCATGTATTTAGAAGCTAACTTTCCCTATATCATGAAACGATGATGTCCAAGGATTGGTGATATCCTCAAAAATACATGATCACGCACAGTGAACGACAACGGTCTTTGATGGTGATCTGAATATGATTTATGATGAATCTGATTATTCTTCATCCTCTTTATAATCAACTAAATCTTTTCGGTTGTTTCTAGGAAAATTCTCAGACCAACTACTGAAGTTTCACCTATTTCCAACCAGCATCGTGCAGAACAACAATAATGCCCATAGAGTGCTTCAAAAAGAGCCATGTGTATTGAGGCTTGATGGATGTTATTGTTTGAGAACTCCACTAAAGGTATATGGTCCTCCATTATGCCAAAAAAATTCATTACACAGGCCTGCAACATGTCTTTAAAAGTCTTAATTACCCTCTTATATTGGCCGTCTATCTGAGGATGATACAATGTGCTCATAGAAAATTGAGTCCTAAGGGTATTTTGTAAGGATTTCCATAAATGATAAGCAAACCTCAAATATATATCTGAGACTATTGAAACACGCACGATTTGCCTCTTTAACACCTCTTGTATTTAGACTTTGGACAGATCATCCACCGTATGAGTTTCACAAATTTGGAATGAAATGGACTGACTTGGTAATATGATCCACTATTAGAAAAATAGTATTGTTTTTCTAGACCATTCTCAGAAGACCTATAACAAAATCCATTTATATGTTATCCCATTTCCACACTATGATAGGTAAAGACCACCACATTCATGCAGGTCACTGATGCACTTCTATAACCTGCTAATACGTTAAGCACCATGAGATGAACTCGGCCACCTTCCTCTTCTTGTAGTTTCCCCAAAACTATGTATTCAATACCTTATAAATATTCTATGTACCTGGATGTACTTCCCATATTGAATGGTGGAAAGCATGAAGCATTTTTTCATGAAAATCCATAAGTACAACCATCTTATTTCCAATGAAAAAAAACTGAACTCCTATCATGTTTCCAACCCTCAATAGTCTCCCCACCATTGAGTTTCAGATGAATAATCAAACATTCTGCATAAAATGTTTATGCCTTTTTACCATATTTACCCAATTAGGAACATGCGTAGCTAAAAAGAAAACTGTAAAATCACCTTGTTCTTCATATTCCAAATACATGTCATTTAGGACCGACATCAACATCCATTCATCTGAAGATTCTTTCACAAATTGAGCATATGAATTTTTTCTCAATGCATCCACCACAGAATTTCCTTTAACTGGTATGTACATCATGTCAATGTCCAAAATTTTGAGATGTTATATCCATCTCCTTTGACTCAGATTCAAATACCACTATGAGAAAATGTGTTTCAAGCTTTTACGATCCATAAACACAGTGAATTTCTCACCAATTAGATAATGATGCTAGGTCATTAAAGCATGGAAAAATAAAACTAACTCCAATTAATTTTGTTGGGTAATTATTATCATGCTCCCTCAACTCCCTTAAACCATAAGTAACCATATGGTCTCCTTGCATGAGAACACAACCCAACCCTAATCCTGAAGCATCACAGTACACCACATACCCCTATCATGATTCTGGAAAGATCAAGATAGTTGTCAATGTAAGGTGAACTTTTAGTTCCTTAAATGATTTCTGTAATTCCTTCATCCCTTGGAATGAATCATTATTCTTTTTTAGAGCTATCATTGGTGAAGCTAGTCCTGAAAAATCACACACAAAGCATGGTTACATACTAGACAGGCCCGAAATACTTCATATCTAGATAACATTCTTCGGTGGATACTCAGAGATAATAGCTTCTATCTTTTTAGGATCAAGAGAACTACCTTTTTTAGAAATTTATTGGCCAATAAAATGTACTACCTGTATCCAAAAATTACACATTGATAATTTGAAATATAAAATATGATCTCTCATGATTTTTAACACTGTTTCTAGTTGCTCCTCATGTTCAAACATTGTCTTTGAATTAACCAAGATATCATTCATAAAAACCACCAAAAAAGAATCTATATATTTCTAAAATATCTAATTCATCAATTCCATAAAGACTTATGGTGCATTAATTAGAACGAAAGTCGTGAATACATATTCATAGTGGCCATATCTACTTCTTAAAGCTTTCTTTGAAATATCCTCCTTCCAAACTCACAATTAGTGACATCCAAATAAAAATTCATTTTTAGAGAACCATTGAGCTACCCTTAATTGATCAAAAATATCATCAATGTGTGGAAGTGGATATTACTTATTTATTTTAACTTGGTTATGATTAGGATAATCTACACACAACCAAAGAGTTCTATATGGTTTATTAGTGAACAAGACTGGTTGGGTCCATTAAGGAATACAAGGTCGAACGAAACCCTTTCTTTCCAGCTCCTCCAACTTCACTTTCAATTGTCTTAACTATGTTAGTTCCATCCTATAATATGGAAGTGAAGTAGGATTTTTCCTCGAATGAAGATCAATCGTAAACTCCACGTAACTTATAGGTGGCAACCCTAATAATTTCTTGGGACATAAATCTATAAATTGATCCACAACTGCTAGAAAATAAATTTCATTAATATCTTCCTTTGATTACAATGTAAACACTACTAACTGATAAGAGATCATTCCCACTATTGGTGCCAACAAGATCTTTTCCCCTTTAATTACCATTCTCTCTTCTCTGAAGAGATGCTCGATGTCGTCCTCAGTTGTGAAATTGACTGTTCTCATATAACAGCCGATGTTAGCCATAACTGTTGTTGACAAATCAATACCTAGGATTACATAATAGACATCCCTGTCCGACATAGGGAAGTTCCATTTTATCCCACCTTTATCAATAGTTATTACGCATGCTCTACAAACAAATGATAGACATTCTCTTTCATGAAGAAGAGTTTGCAGTTCTAAAATAGAAGGCATCATTTACAAATTTAAACATAGAAAATCAACAGAACAAGAAGCAACAAAAGAATGAGTGGAACAAGTATCTAAGAGCACTTACACAAGGGTAGAATTCAAAATATTTGTACCTATCACTACAGATAGTCTAGCTTGATCATCGACAATCAACTGCCCATCTCCATACAATTGTTTCATTGAAGCACCGTTCTCTTGGTTGCCTTGCTGAGATTTATCTGGTTGAGGAGGCGTGGTATTCCTAGAATAACCATGGATATCACTGATATATTGAGGAGCATAATTATATTTTCATCATCCTATCAAATAATACATTACTTGCGACAGGTGAGAAGTGTCTCAAGAACCTAAACTTTCATCCCTGTGACAATAGAATTGACAGTGCCCCCATATTCTTGTAGTTATTGCATGCTCTAGGTTGTGTCGTACACTCTCTCTTTATGTGGTCAAGAAAAAAACAATTAAAGAAACCTTATTTTCATGGGGTTTGTGGAGGAAGTTCCACTGATCCAGCCATCAGATTCTGATTTCCACTTCCACCTTGGAAATAGGTTTCCCTTTTCAATTTGTTCCCAACAGTTGAGTTCCAACAATTTCCAGTATGTATCATCATACATCCTCCCATAAATCCTGAGATATCACATTCTTCCACAATTTCTCTATCAACTATCTCTGTAAAATTTTTAATACAGAGTACTAGAATATTCATTCGAATATCCGACCGTAGCCCCGATTCGAAGACGTATTCTTTCAAGGATGCACTTACCACATATTCATGTGTAAAGAACACTGAATTTATAAATTTTTCCACACAATATATGATAGAGATACTCTCTTGTTTTAGGTTGAAAATTCTTTCATTTTCTGGATATTTAATGTGTGATTATAGAATTTTTTATTAAACAATTATTCAAAATCCTCTAATGTTATGCGTTTATCCAATTTAGCCTACAATGCTAAATCCCACCATTTTCATGCAAGATACTCGAGCATATATGTCACCAACATGAACCTTAACTATTTGGGTGTGATTATGTAATCCAATATATGATTCATCCTACTTATCTGAAGCTCATCCTTTTTCGGTTGGACATTTATTTAGAAGTTAGGTGGATTATGCTTCATGAATTGGATAGTACGATCTACATGCCTTGGGTCATTCCTCCGGTTCCTCGTATCCATAACATGAATAGCTTAGAAAATACTCTGAACCATCTCTTGGTTCACCAATGGTTCAGGTGCAACCAGATTCTCTTCCTCTTCTTCAGGTTGGTTTTGACGAAGCCTACTGGGTGATATTATCAAAACCAACAACAAAACTCTATCAATCTCACTCTCTAGCAACTGATGGCTTAAAATTTCAAATTCTTTCACATCAACTATTACAACATGTATTTTTTGAAAATGTTTCTTTCCCATTCCAACCATTATTGAAAAATTCATTAATTCTTATGAAAACGATGCCATTTTCAAAATACAAAAACAAAATATCTGTGTTTATAAATCAGTAACTGGAAAAAAAAAGTATGCATTTTTCAAAAATTTACCCCTTCCACAAAATCATGATTCATTAATAGAGATGAAATATGAAATCCCAGTGGGCCGTAATTAATCTAAATTGCATTTCATTCACATATCATTGGCTAAACCCATAAAAATGATATTTCTAGATCCTAGAAGTTTCTTTGAATACTTGTTTATGAAACTCCCTAGTAACTTGATATTCAGCAGAAAACAGAAAGCTACGTCCTTTTATGCAATAAATTTCACGTTTCAAAAATCCTACTCCTTTTTAAGATTCTAACCCCTGGAATAGACAAGAAGAAATTTCAACTCCATGACCAAAAACATTGATAACTACTTATTAGGCAAGGACTCAAAAATATGATAACATTTATACCACAAATGAATAACCAGAATGATACTATTTGAAATGACCTGCTAATTTCCATTGGCTTTAGGGCTCAACGAGTCATTACTTGGCCTTAAGTGATGTCCCCATGACGCCAAAGGCTGTCAATGATTGTCGAAGGGTTTCAAAAACAAGTGTAGATTGATATACTATTTAGGAAATAAACAAATAAACCAACAACCCATAACCAAACCATTCACTAAAGGATGCATGAAAAAAATAAATGAAACTAAACAACTTTATGTATCTCAAAAGCATATCAAAGTGTGCAATGGATGAAGAACAAACCAGTATCAAAGTAAACAGTGAATAAAAAATTCAAGACTCTCAAGATGCCTCATGAATCCAGGATTCAAAAGATCCAAGCTCCATAATCACTAAACAACCCAAAAAAAATCATGAGGTGGTGATAAAAACATTGGAAATGTTAGCTTTTCCCTAGTCCCAGAAGATAGCATCTACAAAATCTAGAAAGTTCCAATTTAGGGATGAGTATAAAACTCAGCAGGTTTTCCCCAATAATATCCCTACTCATGCCAATAGGATAGAAAAGTTCTTCCTATTTATATAAAACAGTTTATATAAAAAATTTACCAAAAAACATTATAACTAAATTTAAATAAGTTCCAAAAACGTTTGCCTCCAAGTAAAAAAACCCAAAAGAAACCAATTTCTAAGAAGTTATTTTTTCATAAAAATAACTATTTTAAACTTTAAAACCAATTCTTCATATCATTTGGCATACCCATTCCATAGTTCACAACACACCCACAGATGAATGCCTCGATTGACAGTTCCATACTCATAAATGGCATGTCGTCCAATTACCTTCTTTCATAATGATAGACACCCCCTAATCTAGGTTCAAATACATTTTACCCAATGGTACTCATCCCTTATTAAGGGCCCTGTTAAGCATGAACTCACACCAACACCATTTTGGTCAAATATATCCATTACCAAAATAACCCACTTCAATAAAACTGAACATTTATTGAAAACCAAAGAACATCCAATTTCAAACAACATTTCATTACAATAAACCATTCACTTTTATTGAAAACATCAAATCCCATTTATGTTCCAAAAATCCAAAAAAATCCACTTTTTTAAAATCCACATTTTAAAACCTTGAACCAAAGCACTAATTCAAAATCCTCAATTTTACAGATTTCAAAACCATCACCCAAGAAGGATTCCAACAAGTGTTAAACAAAAAAATAACAATCAATTCAACCCCAAAAATTCAATATTAAAGAATTACAATGAGTTTTACTAAGTGGAGTATAGAAATAAGCCTCCTACCTCAATGGTTTTGAGGAAAACACCAACAAACGAAGAATTCACAAGCAAACTGGTTCGATTCTCCAAGAACATGCATTAGATATTTTCTCTTAGAAAGATAAAGACCAAATCTCATCATATTTTGCATCAAAAAACCCAGATCAACACACAATGGGAATAGATCTAAGAAACCAAGAGAAGAGGAGAAGTAGATCTTTTTAGATCTAAGAAACATATCAACAACGAAGAAGAACAATCACACACCACAAGAATTCAACATTAATTCACCAATAGAAGCCATCAGATCACCTTAGAATCAATGGGAGAACCTAATTTGGGATTAGGAGAAGAAAAATCCCGAGTAATGCCTTATTAAGAGAAAACATGTGCTAATTAGAGGAAAAAATTTGGGAAATCCACTTTTTTAGAATCTCACTTAAACCATCAGGATGGTTAGATCACATGGTTAGACAAACCATGCGCTAACCGTGCATTAGCTACTACTTAAGAAGACCCTATGATGGATTCTTCGCATGGTCTCCCTAACCATGCTCCAAACATGCTGGAGAAACTACCTCAATAGGACCATTGTGCACGGTTTGGCCTCACAGTTAGGCAAACCCTGTGTCACCCGTGCAACATCCATTTTCCCCCAAAACTACATCCAATGTTATACTAACACTCTCATCCATCGCCCTTAAACACTATAACCAAGAAAATCATCAAGTAAGGTTTACATACTAGAAATCGGGGGTACTACATTCTCCCCACCATTGGTCATTCGGTCCTTAGAATGTAGATAAAATTCACAAATATACAATTAGGCTACTACCATGAACCTATAGCCATAGTTTTAAAAATGTGGCTATAGCCTTAGGTTTTGTGGCCTATTTCCATGGTTTTAAAACCATGGAAATAGGAAAAGTTATCATGGACTATGGCCAATGTTTTTAGAACAGTGGAAATAGGTAGTGTCTATAGCCACGGTTCTGCGGCCTATAGCCACGATTTTCGAACTGTGCCTATAGGACACTTTTTTCAGTGGCCTATTGTCATGGTTTTTCAAAACCCTGGAAATAGGTTTCCCTTTCTTTGGTGGGAAAAACATTTCCCCCAAAAAATTGGTGGGAAGACATACTGTCATGGTTTTGAGGATATTCCCATGGTTTATATTAATATATATATCATAATATATATGAACCCATAATATTAATTGGTGTAGTGGTAAGTACTCTAGTTCATAGAGAAAAGGTGCAGGGGTCAAAACCTGCTGGTGACATTCTATATTTTGGCTATTACCACAGTTTACCAAGGCTATAGCCACGATCAAAACCATGGAAATAGCTTCCTATAGCCACGGTTTAAACTGTGGCCACAGGTCAACTACCACTGTGTAATTGTTTAAGAACTATTTCCACGGTTAAAACTGTGGCAATAGGTTGGGACCTACTGCCATGGAGATAGTGGCCACAGTTGTCCAAAACCGTATCCGTAGCCTAGGGAGACAGTTTTCGGGCCTATTTCCATGGTTATGAACTATGGAAATAGGTCTTTTTTTCCAGTTTTTGATTCACTTCCCTGAAAGATTTCTGTCACTGTTCTTTCATTTCCTTCTCACATTCCCAAGTATCTTCATGAATCTGACCATATTACCCTAAAACCCAGAATATACTGATGATTTTTCCTTGAAAGACATTATTTTTCTTATGAAAAATCCTCACCGAGATATGTACCAACAAAGAAACTATCTCTAGATTGATGTGATCCCATTTGGTCACATGTTCAAGATCATACTAAAACTATTGCAACTAAGATACATGGAAAACATTATGCACAAACTGAATCACAGTGGTAATTCCAACTGGTATTCCACATCTCCTATTAATTCCAGTGTCTCTAATGGGAAAATTTATCTAGCATATAGCTTTCCATGCTTCCGGAAAGGATGATGTTCAAGCCTTGGGTATATCCTTGAGAAGGAATGATCACACACATTGAATGCCAATGATCTTCGATGGTGATCTGCCAATGATTTCTGATAACTCTAAGCCATATCTATCCTCTTTCTCATCAACCATATCTTCTCTATTGTTTCTTAGACAAGGGTCATCCCAACTAGTGATGTTTCTCCCTTTTCCACATAGCATATTGGAGAACACCAAGGACACCCATAGAGTGCTTCAAACGAAGCCATGTGTATCGTGGCCTGATTGATGCTATTGTGTGAGAACTCCACCATGGGTAAATGATCCTCCCATGATCCACCAAAATCCATTACACAAGCCCACAATATCTCTTCAAACATCTGTATTTTCCTCTCAGACTGGCCATCTGTCTAAGGATGATACGTCATGCTCATAGTCAACTGAATCCAATGGTTTTTCTGTAAGGCTTTCTAGAAATGAGATGTAATCCTCAGATCTCTATCTAATAATATTGACGTTGGCATACCCTGCCTCTTTACCACCTCCTGGATATATATTTTTGTTAGATACTCAATCATATTAGTTTCAATAATTCGAATTAAATCGGAAAACTTGGTATGATGACCCACTATCACCCAAATTGCATCGAGTTTCTGGACCATTCATGGAAGACCTATAACAAAATAGATTTCTATTTTATCTTATTTTCACACTAGGATATCTAAGGACTGCATTATTCTTGCTGGTCTCTTATTCTATAATTTAACCTGTTGATAAGTTGTTCACCATGAGATGAACTCGGCAACTTTCCTTTTCATTTCGTTCCACCAAAACTACACCTTCAATGCCTTATACATCTTTTGTGTACCTGGATGTACATCCCATCTTGAATGGTGGTAAACACAAATGAGTTGTTCTTTTCAAGCCATAGGTGGATCCGTCCGATCTCTAATAAAAAAAATTGAACCCCCATCATGTTTCCATCACTCAATAGTCTCCCCACCATTGTGTTTCGAACTCATAACCAGACATTCTAAATCAGATGATTGTGACATTTTCCTATATTTACTAAATCCGGAACAAGGGTAGATGAATAGAAAACTGAAACATCACCTCGGTCATCACATTCCACATGCATGTTGTCTAAGACTAATATAAATTTTCCTTAATATGATGCTTCGTTCACTAATTGATTATATGAATTTCTACTGAATGCATCTGCCACTGAATTTCCTTTCCTAGGTGTGTACATCCAGTCAATGTCAAATATTTGGAGATATTACATCCATCTCATTTTCCTTAGATTTTAATATCATTGTGAGAAAATGTATTTCATGATTTTATGATCCATAAACACTGTGAATTTCTCAGCAAAGAGATAAGGATGACTGGTCTTTAATACATGGACAACTGCTGCTATCTCCAAGTCATGTGTTGGGTAATTCTTCTCATGCACCCCAGCCTCCATGACCCATAAGAAACCACATGGTATCCTTCCATGAGAACACAACACGAACTTGATCCTATAGCAACACAGTGTGCTACATACCCTGATCCTGATTCGGTCAAGAACAATATAGGTGCCAATGAAATACGAACATTTATTTCTTGGAAAGATTTATGACAATATTTCTTTCATTATAATGAATTATTCTTCTTTTTCATAACTATCATTACTGAATCTAGACATGAGAAATCATGAACAAAGCATCGGTAGTAACTAGATAGACCAATAAAACATCATATCTCAAAGACATTATTTAGTGGTTTCTAGGAGATAATGGATTCTATAATTTTAGAATCAACTGAAATGACTTTTTCAGAAATGACATGACCAAGAAAATGTACTTCATGTATCCAAAAATCACACTTTGATAATTTGGCATAAAAATTGTGATCTGTCATTATTTTTAACCATATTTTCGGGTTCCCCCCATGGCCATCACTTGTATTTTAATAAAACAAGATTTTTTCCACAAACACCACCACAGAAGAATCCAAATATTTCTGAAATATATGATTCATTAATTACTTGAAGCCTACATGTGAATTTTTTAGACTGAAAGGCGTTACTACATATTCATATTGTCCATATATTCATCTTAAAGTTGACGTTGGAATATCCTCCTTCCAAATACACAATTTGTGATATCTAGATCGCAAGTCACTTTTAGAGAACCATTAAGTTCCCCTTAATTGATCGCACATATCATCAATGTGTGTTAGTGGATATATGTTCTTTATCGTAACTTGGTTATGCTTATGATAATCTATAGCCAGCCAAAGAGTTCCATATTCTTTCATAACAAAAAAAGACTGCTATTGAACATGGGGACATACCTGATTGAATGAAACACTTTATTTCCATCTCCTCTAACTACACTTTAAATTCCCTTAACTGTATTGGTGAAATCCTATAAGATGAAAAGGAAATATGATTTCTCCCTGGAAGGAGATCAATCGTAAAATCCAATTTTTTATAGGTGGTAACCTCAAGAAGTTTTTGGGAAATATATCTGAAAATTGATCCACAACTGCTTGAAAATTAATCTCCTTGATCTCTTCCATTCATTCCAAATTCAACTCTATCAGCTAATAATAGATCGTTCCCACCATTAGTGACAACAAGATCTTTTCCCCTTTCTTACCATCCTCTCTCCTCGGAAGAGATGATAGATTCCATCCATAGTTTTGAAACTAAATATTCTCATATAACAGTCGATGTGAGCCTTAAACATTGTCAACCAATCCATACACAGAATTACAATATATACATCCATTTCCAACATTGAGAAGTTCCATTTTTTCTCATCTTCGTCAACAATTATAACACATGCTCTACACACAAAGGATTGAAATTCTATTTCACTAAGAGGATATTACAGTTTTAAAAGAGAAGTAATCATTTCCATATTTAAACATAAAAAATCCATAGCATGAGAATCAATGAAAGAATGTGATGTACTAGTATCGAAGAGCACTTTCACAAGGGTAGAATTCAAATGAAACATACCTCTCACCGTAGATGGTCCAACCTGATCATCGAAAATCAACTACTCAACTCCATAAAATTGTTTCATTGATGCACTGTTCTATTTTTTACCTTAATGAGATTTCCCCAGTTGAGGAGTTGTGGTATTCTTAGAATCACCATGGTCAACACTACTTTGCTGACGAGACTGATTCTGTTTTCCTCTCCCTGTCGAAGCATATGATGCTTGCGATTCCTAAGATGTGTCTCAAGAACCGAACCATGGATCACGATTAAAATAGAATTAAAGATGAACCATATTATTGCAGTTATGGCATGCTCTAGGTTGTGTTGTACTCTCATACTTTATATAGTCATGCAATCCACATTGATAGCATCCTACTTTTCTCTGGTGTCATGGAGGATGGTTCACTGATCTAGCCATCAGATTCTAATTTCCACTTCCACCTTGGAAATACGTGTCCCATTTCCACTTCTTCCAATAAGTTGAGTTCCCACCCTTTTTTATAGGTATCATCATACCCCCCATAGATCCTGAGATATCAAATTCAACCACAATCTCTCTATTCACTATCCTTATATAATCCATTATATAGAGTACTACAATATTCAATTGAATCTCCTATCCTAGCCCCAATTTGAAGATGCGTGCCTTCAAGGATGCGCATACCACGCATTGAGGTGAAAATCCCACTAAATACATGAATGTAGACGCATAATCTATGAGAGAGAGAATATATTGTTTCAGGATGAAAATGTCTGTCGTTTTATGGATCTTGAATGTGTGATGATATAATTGTTTGTTAAACAATTATTTAAAATCCTCCCATATAAGGCCTTCATTCAATTTATCCAGCACTATTAAATCCCACCACTATCGTGTGTGATCCTCAATCATATAAATCCCCAGTTGACCTTTAGCTCCCCTAGTGTGTTGATGAAATTGAATATACGATTCATCCTAAATATCGAAACCTCCTCCTTTTTGGGTTAGACATTTCCTGGGAAGTT
The DNA here is from genome assembly GCA_963277665.1 of Viscum album. NCBI lineage: Eukaryota > Viridiplantae > Streptophyta > Magnoliopsida > Santalales > Viscaceae > Viscum > Viscum album. Next base: position 1,942,947,681 of record OY728161.1, on the reverse strand, counting down.
AGGTGGATTTTAATTCATGAACTAGATGGTACAGTTCACATTCCTTTGTTCATTCATCCAATTATCCATTCTATAGATTTATTAACATAGAAAATACTCTAAACCAGCTCTTGGTTCACCCATGGTTTAGGAGAAACCAAATTCTACACAGCTTCTTTAGGTTGGTTTGGATAACGCCTACCGGGTTCCATTTTATAAACCAACAATAATCACTGTCAATATCACTCTCTAGTAACTGATGGATTATAATTTCAATTTATATCACATCAAATATCTCAAAATTGTTTTAAAAAATACCCCTTTCTATTCAGACCTTTTTTAAAACATTCACTCATTCATTTCAAAACAAAACTATTTTAAAAATACATTAAATATCCTTGTTTCAAAATCTTTCAGTTGAAAAAAAATTCTACATGTTTCAAAAATTTACACCCTGAAAAAAATCATAAATCATTACCAAAGATGAAATATTCAATCCATATGGGAAGTCGATGCTCTATACTTAATTTCATTCTCATCCCATTGGATAAACCCAAGCAAATGAGATCTTATTATCCTAGAAGTGTCTGCAAACACTAGTTCACCCAACTCCCTGGTCACTTGAAATTCAGAATAAAAGGGTTAGTTACATACTTTTATGAAATAAATTTCAAGTTCCGAAAATCCTACTCTTTTATATGATTCCAACCCCTTGAATAGTAAAGAAGGAATTCCAACTCCAAAACCAAAATCATTGATAACTACTTGTTAGGCAAGGACTGAACATGATAATAACAATTATACCACAATGGATGGACCAGACTGTTTCCCATTGTAATGACCTTCTCATTCACATTTTATTGAGGGCACAATGCGTCATTACATGGCCTTATGCAACATACCCAAGATTCCAAAGGATGGAAATGAATTCTTAAGGGTTTCCAATAGAAGTGGGTGACGATTTACCCTTCAGGAAATAAACTAATAAACCAACAACCTATAACCAAACCATTCACTAAATGTTGCATGATAAAAAGAATGTCAATTAATCAATTTCATGTATCTCAAAACCATATCATCGTTTTCAATGGCAGAAGACAAAACCAATATCATAGTAAAATTTGATAAATAACTCAAGACTCTCAAGATTCCTTAAGACTCTAGGATCCCCAAGCTCCAACCTCCACAATTACTAAACAACCTAAAAAACCACGAGGTTGTGCTAAAAACGTGGGAAAAGTTACCTTTACCCTTGTCCTAGAAGATAGAATCTGAAAAAGAGTTCCAAAGAATGGATGAGTATAAAACTCATTAGGATTTCCCCAATGACTTTCTTTCCAAAATCACTATGATAGAAATGTTAGCCACATTTATATAAAATATTTTATATAAAGAAGTTACCAAAACAGTTTATAACCAAATATAAAAAAGTTCCAATAACCATTTGCAACCATGTGAAAACAAAACCAAAAGAAACTAAATTCTGGGAAGTTATTTTTCATAGAAAAAAATTCAATAAAATATTTTAAAAAATTATTCTTATCATATGAAATACCCATTTCATAGTTCACAACACAACCGCACATGCATGGCTCGTTTAATAGTTCCATACACATAGGAAGTCCCACATCCAATTACTTTGTGTCCCAATGACACATTCCCCAAATCTAGGGTCACATACCTTGTACACCAATGGTACTGATCATTTATTAGGGCTCATTAATCATGAACTAACGCTACAACCATTTATGTCAAATACTTCCATTAACAAAACAACCCACTTCAATAAAACTGAACTTTTATTGAAAACCAAAGTACAACCAATTTCAGGCAACATTTAATTTCAATAAAACCTTCCCTTTTATTGAAAACATAAAATCCCATTATGTTCCAACAATGCAGAATAATATTCTTTCTTAAAATCTACATTTTAAAACCCAGAACGAAAGCACTCATTCAAATTCCCAAATTTTCCAGATTTCACAACTATCACTCATGAAGTATTCCAAAAAGCATTCAACAAAAAAATCACAATAAATTAAACAAAAAAAATTCAATTTGAAATCAATATAATCTGTTATACTATGTGGAGTCAAGAAATAATCCCCCTACCTTGAACGTTGTGATGAGGACCCCAACGAACGAAGAATGAACAAGAAAACAGGGTCGATTCTCCAAGAACCCACCTTATATCTCTTCTCCTAGAAAGATCACAACCAAATATAATCATAATTTCAATCCACAAACATATATCTACACATAATTAGAGTAGATATAATAAACTAAGAAAAGAGATAAGTAGATCTATGTAGATCAAATACACCAATCAAGAACGAAGAAGAACGATCACATACCTCAAGAATTCGACTTCGGTCACCAACGGAATCCTTAGGATCGCCTTCGGATCTATGGGAGAACCTTATTTGGATTTAGGAGAAGAAAAATCTAGATTTATGTATGCTTAAGAGAAATAAAGATCCACTTAGAGGCAAAAATGTGTGAGGTCCACATTATTAGGATCTCACTTAAACCATCCTTATAGTCAGTTCGCATGGTTATGAAAACTGTGTGGTAACTGTGTGTTAGATACTACCTAGGAAGACCCTCACATTGATTAATACCATGGTATCTCTAACCATGCTCCAATCATATTGGAGCTACTGCCTCATGAGGACAATTGTGCACGATTTGGCCTCACGGTTAGGCCAACCTTGCAACGCTCAAGCCTCTTCCATTTTCCCCCAAAACTACATCTGAAGTTCTCCCAACTCTCTCATCCATCACTCTTAAACATTATAATCACAAAAAGAATAAATATGTGTTACATAATAGAAATTAGGGGTACTAAATTCATTACCCCATTGGTAATTCCATACTCAGAAAGTAGAAAACATTCACTACCCTGAAAGAGTTCTAGCCAATACACTTTCATTTCATTCTCACATTCCTAAGTCTCTTCTTGAATCTGACCGTGCTTCCATAAAACCCACACTAGACTAATTATTTTTCCATGAAACACTTTATCTTGATTATCCACAATCCTCATCTAGATATGTACCAATGAAGTATCTGAATCTAGGTCAATGTTATTCAATCTGATCACATGGTCAAGATAAGGCTGATACTTTTTTTAATATAGATACATGTACTAAAATGTGCAGCAAATTGAATCATGGTGGTAATTCCAACCGATATTCCACCTCTCCAATCCATTCCAGTATCTCAAAAGGGACAATGTATCTATGATCTAGTTTTCCCTAATTCCTGAAATAATGATGTCCAAGTCTTGGAGATATCCTCAAGAAGACATGATCACCCACAGTGAATGACAACTCTCCTCGATGGTGATCTGCATATGATTTCTACTAACTCTGAACCCTCTCCATCCTATTTCAGACCAACTATATCTCCCCTGTTGTTTTTCGGAAAAGGATCATCCCAACTCGTGATGTTTCACCTATTTCCACCAAGCATAGTGGAGAACGAAAAAGATGCCCATAGAGTGATTCAAACATAACCATATGTATTGAGGCCTGATAGCTGTTATTGTATGAGAACTCCACCAAGGGTATATGAATCTCAAATAAGCCACCAAAATCCATTACACTAGCCTATAACACGACTTCCAACATCTGTATTTTCCTCTCATAGTGACAGTCTATTTGAGAATGATACACCAATCTCATAGTCATCTGAGTCGAAAGGGATTTCTGTAAGGATTTCCAGAAACAAGATGTGAACCTCAAATCTCTATCTAAGACTATTGAAATTGTATTGTCATTCCTCTTTAACACCTCTCGGATATAGATTTTGGACATATCCTCCATTGTATTAGTTTCACAAATTAGAATGAAATAGGATTACAAGGTAAGATGATCCACTATCACCCAAATCAAAAAGTGTTTCCGGACAATTATTGGAATACCTATAACAAAATCCACTACTATCTTCTCCCATTTCCACACTAGGATAGGAAAATATTTAAATATTATAGCTGGTATTTTATTCTCTACTTTAACCATCTCATAAGTTAAGCATCGTGAGATGAAATCATCAATCTTCCTTTTCATGTTGTTCCACTAAAAGTACTCCTTCAACTCCTTATACATATTATGTGTACCTGGATGTATAGACCCTATCGAGTGGTGGAAATCATGAAGGAGTTGTTCTTGAAAAGACATAGGTACATCCAACCAATCTCTAAACCACAAAAATTAACACGCATGAAGTTTACATCCCCTAATAGTCTCCACGCCATTGAGTTTCAAACTCATATCCAGACATTCTACATCAGATGTTTGTGCCTTTTGACCATACTTAACCAATCAAGAACAATCGTTGATGAAAATAAATTTGTAACATCACCTCATCCTTCACATTCCACATGTATTTCGGCTATAACCGATATCAACTGCCATTAATCTGAATTTTCATTCACCAATTGAGAATATTACTTTCTGCTCAATGCATCTGCAACTAAATTTCCTTTCCCTGGTGTGTAAATCACATCCAAGTCAAACATTTAGTGACATTCTATCCATATCCTTTTCTTTAGATTCAAATTTGGCAGTGAGAAAATGCGTTTCTTGATTTTCTGATCCATAAACATAGTTAATTTCTCACCAAAAAGATAATGACCCCTGGTCATTAAAGCATGGACAACAACCGCTAACTCCATGTCATTTTTTGAGTAATTCTTCTAATGAACCCTAAAATTCCTTAAACCATAAGCAACCACAAGGTCTCCTTGCATGAAAACACAACCCATCCCTGATCTTGAAGCATCACAGTACACCACATAGCCCTATCCTGATTCAGGAAATATCGGGATAGGTGCTGATTTAAGATGAACTTTTAGTCCATAGAAAGATTATTGGTATTCTTCTGTCCATTGGAATGGATCACTCTTCTTTTTTAGAGCTACTGTTGGTGAATCTAGTCGTTATAAATCAACCAAAAATCATCAGTAGTAACAATATTGACCAATAAAACTTCTTATCTCAAAGTCATTTTCGGTTGCTTCTAAAAGATAACAGATACTATCTTTTTAGGATCAATAGAAACATCATTTTCTGAAATAACATGGTCAATAAAATGTAGATCATGTATCCAAAAATCACACTTTGATGATATGGCATACAAACGGTGATGTCTCTAGATTTATAACAATGTTTCCAAATAATCCTCATGGTCATCCCTTGTCTTTGAATAATCCCTGATTTAATCCACAAACACCACAAAAAATAATCTATATATTGATGAAATATCTTATTCATCAAAGACATGAAGACCGCTGGTGAATTATTTAGACCCAAAGGTATGACTACATTTTCATTGTGGCCATATCTGATTCAGAAATATGTATTTGTAATATACTCCTTAAATCTCAGAATTGGTGATATCTAGATAGTAGGTCTATTTTAGAGAATCATTGAGATCCCATTAATTGATCGAATATATCATCAATGTGTGGAAGTGGATATATGTTTTGTATCATAACTTTGTTAAGATTACAATAATTAAAAAAGAGACAAAGAGTTCAATAAGCT